>CM060449.1:108700314-111246814 GCA_030545235.1 Helianthus tuberosus
GAGAACCCTTATTATGGCTTCTAATGATGAAATTTTGACTTTGTTTGGTAGTATACAGGATACTGTCACTCCTTTGCAGCCCAGAGCTTTGAACTTCAGTTCGGCAGTATACACCGAGGATAATAGGGGAATATTGTGCCTAGCCCTTCCCAGAATCATACTCCTGAGATACCCTTTTCAGTTAGGATGTCAACTGTGAGAAGTTCAGGATATGCTTCAGGATATGGCCAGAATCCTCAGACTGGTAACGTGTCTAATAATACTAATACTCTTGTTACTAACGGTCTTGGATCTTTGCAGGATGCAGGTATGACATCAGTATTCTCTAGGGAGCTTCAGAAACTGAAGGATATGATATCCTGTGTACCTGGGGTGGTCCAGCCAATTCCAGAAGTATCCCAGGATAGCCACAGGATATCCCGGTTTGCATATCCTATTTGTGATGCTGAAATCCCAAAGAGTTTCAAACCCCCAACATGAAGCTCTATGATGGAACCACGGATCCTGAAGAGCATATTGCTCAGTATAGGCAAAGGATGGAAATTAACCCTATCCCTCCGGATCTCAAGGAAGCATGCCTCTGCAAGGGTTTTGGCTATACTCTGACAGGATCAGCCTTATAATGGCTCTTAAACGTTCCACCTCATTCAATTACACCATTTGCTCACTTAGTAAATTTATTTAATAGTCAATTTTCTTGCAGTCGAAGTTTTGAAAAACTGACCAGTGATCTCTACAGGATAACTCAAGGGCCTCAGGAATCCTTGAGGGATTATGTGAACAAGTTTAGCAAGGAATCCTTGGATATCCCACATCTTGATGTTGCGACAGCTGTGCAGGCATTCAAAATGGGGTTGTAAAAGTATTCCCAATTTTATCAGGATCTTATAATGAATCCTTGCAGGAACCTGGATGAAGCTCAAAACGGGGCTTTAAGATGTATTCGACTGGAAGATGACAAAAAGATGCAAGAGAGGATGAATTCATCCTCAACCTATGAATCAATTAACAGGAAGTCAGAATCCTCATACAAACCATATCGCTCTAAGCCATATGGCAGGAATGACAGCAAGAAAGTGAATGCTGTTGAAGATGAGGATCCTGAGGAGTATCCTGAGTTGTCAGAATATTGTTTTTCTGTTAATATACCTGAACTAATGTACGCTACGCAGGGATTGGGAGACAAAGCGAGGTGGCCTAGGAAGAACCAACAAAAAGCTGATTGGAAGGATAAATCCAAATGGTGTGCCTTCCATGAGGACTTTGGACATGTTATAGAGGATTGCATTGCTCTGAGAAAGGAAATAAGGTATCTCCTAAGCAAAGGATATCTGAAGGATCTTCTGTGAAGAAAGAAGAATAAGGGTCAGGATATTGAGAAGGATCCTGAAAGAGTAGCATCACCTCCCGCGGATGCCAAGATAATTAACTTTATTTCAGGAGGATCCGATATCTGTGGAACCTCTTATTCCGCAGCAAAAAGACATGCAAAGGAGGCTAAGGCAGAACGAGGAGACAAGCTGACCAAGATGACAACCCTCACAGCCGATAAAGTGATAACATTTGATAGTGATGACAGGGAAGCTGTCCAGGATCCCCATCATGATGGTTTGGTAATAACTTTATATGTTGCTAATCACTTTGTGTGCAGGATACTGGTGGATAATGGCAGCTTCGTCAACATTATTCAGTTAGAAACGCTAAAAAGGATGAATGTTTCCCCGATGGATATCACTTCAAAATCCACTGTACTTGTTGGGTTCAGTGGAGAGACCAAGAATACTGTGGGAGAAATAAAGCTACAAGTATATGTTGCAGGAGTTAATTCAATGCAACGCTTCTGTGTCATGGACTCCCTATCCTGCTACATTATTATATTGGGAAGGACATGGATCCATGATATGAAAGCTGTGCCGTCAACTTATCATCAGTGTATCAAGATCCCTACCCCTTGGGGGGTTGTCAAAATGGAAAGTGATCAACAGGAAGCGAAGGAGTGTTATTCTTCTTCGATGAAATCCTCAACAAAGCCCAAAGCAGGATAGCAATTAAAGATGCAAGCCCAGGATATCGCGGAAGCTTCAGAGCAGAATGTTAAGAAAATTATCCTGGATTAGGATAATCCAGATATCTCAGTGCTCGTAGGAACTAATATCCCTAAGGATATTGAAAATCAATTGACTAACTTTTTGAAATGCAGGATGTCAACATTCGCATGGAAACAAGAGGATATAACAGGTATTTCCAAGGATATTATAACTCACAAGCTTGGAATTGATCGATCTTTCAAGTCTGTTCAACAAAAGAGAAGGAAGTTTGCTCCAGAACGAAATGTAATTATCCAAGAAGAAGTTGAAAGATTATTGAACTCCAAAATAATTAGGGAAGTTAAATTTCCCAAGTGGCTAGCAAATGTAGTCATAGTTTAAAAGAAGAATGGGAAATGGAGAGTTTGTGTAGATTACACAGACTTGAACAAAGCATGTCCTAAAGACCCATTTCCTCTGCCTCATATAGACTCGATGGTGGATGCAACTGCCGGTCATGAGATGTTAACCTTCATGGATGCATCCTCAGGATTTCAGCAGATCTAAATGGAACCTTCAGACCAGGAGGATACTGCTTTCATGACACCAACAGGTATTTATTGTTATACTGCTATGCCTTTTGGTTTGAAAAATGCAGGTGCAACATATCAAAGACTGGTGAACATGATGTTTAAAGACAAACTGGACCAGTATAACATGAAATTAAATACAGCTAAATGCCATTTTGGAGTGGGGGCAGGAAAGTTTTTGGGATACATGGTAACTAAAAGGGGGATCGAAGCAAGCCCAGAACAGATTAAAGCTATCTTGGATATCAAGTCACCTTCAAACATGAAAGATGTACAAAGATTAACAGGGCGAGTAGCAGCATTAAACAGGTTTATATCGAGATCCTCGGAAAAATGCAAGGAATTCTACGATATCCTGAAGAAGAATAAGAAATTCGAATGGGGAGAGAAGTGTTATGGGTGAAATTCTGAGCTCATATCCTGGATAATATCTTAAATTATATCTTGCTTGTATGATATATGTTCATGTCTGTGATGCTGATTCAGGATATTGGTAACATCCTGAATGGTATCCTGAGGATTACTAACGGATTATGTGCAGGAGTACGAGTCCAAGCTGGTAACGTTCATGAGGACCCTTTCCCCGGAAGACTCAGTCTAAGTCGTTCAAAGGAAGACGTTGAACCCGCTTTACCTGGTCTCCAACGGCTACTAGGGAATATTCGAAGGCATCCCATACTTATAGGAGATTTTGTTTTCGTTTGCTAGCTATAAATAGGTGGATAAATCAGATCGAATAGGACATCACAACTACACTCACTACTCTCTCACACTTACTTTCTCGCAACTTTTACTTTCACAAAAAGCATTGTAACACTTAGCGATCTGATCAATATCCTGCACTGTATCCTGACATTTAAAGCAATACGAAGAACAAGGCAGCTGCGATTGTCAGCTCCCGAGGTTTTGCGCCGACGATCTAGATTGATCAAAGGGCTTTCCTCATATATCTCCTGTCACCCCCCTTTACTTTTTGCTCATAGTTTGATCGTAGATACAACTCAATATCCTGAGCCGTATCCTGGAAACTATTTTTACAAATAACTTAATCAGCATATTTTCAACACATTTTCTTAGCACACTACCTCACTTGACTAATTTGATCACTTAATTGCTTCGGTAATTTTTGACCAAAACAATTTGGCGCCCACCGTGGGGCAAGTGGTGCTATCTTTGCTAAAAACCTTTGTGAAATCGTTACTTGGTTTTCTATTCTCAAAACTTTTTGCCACATTATTTACAATGGCCTCAAGATCAAACATGAGCTCCTCCACAGTGTCTGCTACAACCTCTGCAATAGTTGGTTCGGTGCTTCCACCACCTCCTCTGAGAATGCAAACCTCTTCACAAGGAATTGAAAGTCATGTGGCTCGGGATGTTATCCCTACTCAGAGCACTCAGGGATCTGGTCCTGTTTTGGCTTCTAATGATGAAATTCTAACCTTATTTGGTAGTGTACAGGAACAGATGAGGCAGCAACAGGAAACAAACTAAATGCTGATGAGAGAAATACAACTCTTGAAATCTAGTTCAAGCAAGCCCGCTGAGGATATTGTCACTCCTTTACAGCCCAGAACTTTGAACTTCAGTTCGGCCGTATATACTGAGGATAACAGGGGAAAATATCGTACCTAGCCATTCTCAGAATCATACTCCTGAAATACCCTCCTCAGTCAGGATGTCAACTGTGAGGAGCTCGGGATATGCTTCAGGATATGGCCAGAATCCTCAGACCTGTAACGTGTCAAATAATAATAATATTCTTGCTACTAACAATAGTGGATCATTGCAGGATGCATGTATGATGTCAACATTTACTAGGGAGCTTCAGAAATTGAAGGACATGATATCCAGTGTACCTGGAGTGGTCCAGCCAATTCCGGAGGTGTCCCAAGACAGCCACAGGATATCTCGCTTTGTATATCCTATATGTGATGCTGAAATCCCAAAAAGATTTCAAACCCCCAACATGAAGCTCTATGATGGGACTACGGATCCTGAAGAGCATATCGCCCAGTATAGGGAATGAATGGAGATCAACCCTATCCCTCCAAATCTTAAGGAAGCATGCCTATGCAAGGGTTTTGGTTCTACCTTAACAGGATCAGCCTTAAAATGGCTCTTAAATGTTCCTCCTCATTCAATTACCTCATTTGCTCACCTAGTGAATTTATTTAATAGTCAATTGTCTTGCAGTCGAAGTTTTGAAAAACTAATAAGTGATCTCTACAGGATAACTCAAGGACCTCAGGAATCCTTAAGAGATTATGTGAACAAGTTTAGCCGAGAATCCTTAGATATTCCACATCTTGATGTTGCAACAGCTGTGCAAGCTTTCAAGATGGGGCTGCAGAAAGATTCTCAATTTTACCAAGATCTTGTAATGAACCCATGCAGGAACTTGGATGAAGCTCGAAACAGGGCACTAAGATATATTCGACTGGAGGATGACAAGAAGATGCAAGAGAGGATGAACTCGTCCACCACTTATGAGTCAACCAATAGGAAGTCAGAATCCTCGTTTAAACCATATCGCTCTAAGCCGTATGACAGAAACGACAGCAAGAAAGTGAATGTTGTTGAAGACGAGGATCCTGAGGAGTATCCTGAATTATCTGAATATTGCTTTTCTGTTAACATACCTGAACTGATGTATGCTATGCAGGGTTTAGGAGACAAAAAGCTGATTGGAAGGATAAGTCCAAATGGTGTGCCTTCCATGAAGATTTCGAACATGTAACTGAGGATTGCATTGCTCTAAGAAAAGAAATAAGTTATCTTCTAAGCAAGGGATATCTGAAGGATCTTCTAGGAAGAAAGAATAATAAGGGTCAGGATACCGAGAAGGATCCTGAACAAGCAGCATCACCTCCTGCGGATGCCAAGATAATAAACTTTATTTCAGGAGGATCCGACATTTGTGGGACTTCGTATTCTGCGGCCAAGAGACATGCAAAGGAAGCTAAGGCCAAAAGGGGAGATAAACCAGCCAGGATGACTACCCTCACAACTGATAAAGTGATCACATTTAACAGTGATGACAGGGATATTGTCCAGGATCCTCACCATGATGCTCTGGTAATAACATTATATGTGGCTAACCATTTTGTACGCAATATATTGGTAGATAATGGCAGCTCCGTCAACATAATCCAACTAGAGACTTTGAAAAGAATGAATGTGTCTCCAATGGATATCACTTCGAAATCCACCGTGCTTGTTGGGTTCAGTGGAGAGGCTAGAAACACAGTAGGAGAGATAAAGCTACCAGTATATGTTGAAGGGGTCAACTCAATACAATGTTTCTGTGTGATGGATTCCCTATCCTGCTATAACATCATATTGGGTAGGCCTTGGATCCATGATATGAAAGCTGTGCCATCAACTTATCATCAATGCATCAAGATCCCTACCCCTTGGGGGGTTGTCAAGGTTGATAGTGATCAGCATGAGGCGTAGGAATGTTACTCATCCTCAATGAAATCCTCAACCAAACCTAATGCAGCATAGCAATTAAAGATGCGGGCCCAAGATATCGTGGAGGCTTCAGAGTAGGATATGAAGAAAGTTATCCTGGATCAGGATAATCCGGATATCTCGGTGCTCGTAGGAACCAATATCCCTCAGGATATTGAAGAACAGTTAACTAACATTTTGAAGTGCAGGATGTCGGCATTCGCGTGGAAGCACGAGGATATGACAGGCATTTCCAAAGATATTATAACACATAAGCTCGGTATTGACAGATCATTTAAACCCGTCCAACAAAAGAGGAGGAAGTTTGCTCCGGAGCAAAATGTGATCATTCAGGAAGAAGTATAGAGGCTATTAAAATCTAAAATGATCAGAGAAGTCAAATTTCCAAGGTGGCTAGCGAATTTAGTCGTGGTACAAAAGAAAAATGGGAAATGGAGAGTCTGCGTAGATTACACAGACTTGAACAAGGCTTGTCCCAAAGACCCATTTCCTCTTCCTCATATTGATGCAATGGTGGATGCTACTGCCGGCCATGAGATGTTAACCTTCATGGATGCATCCTCAGGATTTCAGCAGATTCAAATGGAACCTTCGGACCAGGAGGATACTACCTTCATGACACGAACGGGTATTTATTGTTACACTGCTATGCCTTTTGGTTTGAAAAATGCAGGTGCAACGTACCAGAGATTGGTGAACATGATGTTTAAAGACAAGCTGGGGGACACCATGGAGGTGTACATTGACGATATGGTGGTAAAATCTAAGAAGGCTGAGGATCACCTCCAGGATATTAAGGGAGCATTTGATATCCTGGATCAGTATAACATGAAGCTAAATCCTGCTAAGTGCCATTTCGAAGTGGGGGCAGGAAAGTTTCTAGGATATATGGTGACTAAAAGAGGAATAGATGCAAGCCCGGAGCAGATTAAAGCTATCTTGGATATCAAATCACCTTCAAAGATGAAGGATATTCAACGATTGACAGGACGGGTGGCAGCACTAAATAGATTTATTTCAAGATCTTCGGAAAAATGCAAAGAATTTTATGATATCCTAAAGAAAAATAAGAAATTCGAGTGGGGAGAGAAGCGTGAAGTAGCCCTGCAGGATTTGAAGCAATATCTTTCAACCACACCTCTGTTGATGAAGCCTGAGAATGGTGAACCACTGTCCCTATACCTCGCAGTATCAGGGAATGCAGTAAGTGCCGTCCTTATAAAGGATCATGAAGGTCAGCAATATCCTGTCTATTATGTTAGTAAGAGTTTATTAGATGCTGAAACTAGATATTCTCATTTAGAAAAATTAATATTGGCTCTAGTTATGGCATCAACAAAGCTTATACATTACTTTGAGACACATAGAATTCATGTTAAAACCAATTATCCTGTTAAAAATGTGCTTAGGAAACCCGAGATGTCAGGCAGGATGGCTAAGTGGTCAGTGAAATTAAGTGCTTATGACTTAGTATATGAACCTAGAAATGCCATAAAATCGCAGGCTCTAGCTGACTTTGTGGCTGATTTCACTAGTGATATTCAGGATGAGGTAGATCTAGAAGTCCAACAGCTAGGAGAATCCTCAGGATCCTGGACATTATACACTGATGGAGCATCTAATGTTAGAGGAGTAGGATTGGGAATACTACTAAAATCTCCACAGGGGGACATATTACCCCAGGCTATTAGGTGTGAATTTCCTGCTACTAATAAGGAGGCAGAATATGAGGCTTTAATTGCAGGATTAGAGTTGGCTAAAAATATGAATATCAAGAACTTGCGAGTATATGTTGACTCCTTGTTAATTACTAACCATTTTAATGGATCCTATGCTGTTAAAGGTGAGAAGTTAATCGAGTACCTCAATATTCTTAAAAAATTAGCAGGATATTTCGATGTTTTTACACTTGAACAGGTACCAAGAGAAGATAATGCTGAAGCGGATGCCTTGGTGAACTTAGGGTCATCAGTCAGGATACCAGAGGGAACCCAAATACCAATACTTCATATCCTATATCCTGCTGTAGATTCCTTCAAAGCTCAGGATAAGGAGGTAACAAGCATCTAGGATCCTGGTCATGATCCTGACAAGGATGGTGAATCCTGGATGGCCCCAATCATAAGATACCTCAAGGAAGGATACATCCCTAAAGACGAAAATCCTAAGGCATTCAGGATAAAGGTATCACGATTCACCATTTTAAATAATGTTTTTATAAGAAATCTCTTGCAGGTCCATACCTGAGATGCTTGAAGGATCCTGAAACTAAGGAAGTGCTCCAAGATATACATGAAGGGGATTGTGGTAACCACACTGGGGGCAGGTCGTTATTCTCGAAAGTATTAAGAACAGGATACTATTGCCCGACAATGAAAAAAAGTTGCTACAGAATATGCTCGAAAGTGTGATGCATGCCAAAGGCACAGTAACATACTACATCAACCAGCCGAACCACTATATCCTATAGCTTCCCCTTGGCCATTCATGAAATGGGGGATGGACATAGTAGGGAAATTACCAAAAGCTCCAGGAGGAAAAGTCTTTATACTGGCAATGACTGATTATTTCTCTAAGTGGGTTGAAGCTGAAGCATTTGCTCAAGTTAGAGACTAAGAAGTAGTATCCTTCATAAAGAGGAATATCCTGACCAGGTTTGGAGTACCAGCTGAAATCATTTGTGACAATGGATCCCAGTTTATAAGCAAGAGAACTACTGACTTTTGCAAAAGTTGGGGAATCAAAATGATCACATCTACTCCGGTACACCCTCAAGCAAATGGACAAGCCGAATCCTCAAACAAGAATATTGTCAACAACTTGAAGAAGAGACTAGGAGCTAAAAAAGGAAGATGGGCAGAAGAACTACCCTTTGTTTTGTGGGCTGACAGAACAACGGTAAAAAATGCAACTGGCCAAACCCCGTTTTCCTTGGTATTTGGAGCAGAAGCAGTGATCCCAACAGAAATGGTGATACCTACGGCAAGATTTATACTCCGGGATCCTGAGCAGAATCCTGAAGCTTCGTGTCAAGACTTGGACACTGTAGACGAAACGAGAGATGCAACAAGGCTAAGGATGGCAGCATATCAACAAAGGATATCCAGAGCATATAACAAGAATATAAGGACTAGAAGATTTCGAGTTGGTGATTGGGTGTTAAGAAAGGCTTTTCAAAATACTACTAATCCTGCCGATGGAAAGTTGGCTCCAAAGTGGGAAGGACCATATGAGGTTGAGTCAGAATCAGGAAAAAGAGCATACCGACTCAGGAGTATGGAAGGGGATATGCTACCAAGATCATGGAATGCTATACACTTAAAGCTATATTTCAAGTAAGAATAGAATTTAATTTCTAACTCAGAATGGTATGTATTCTACCTCTTTTAAATATGTTTGAATTTGTTTATTATCTTGAACCCAATACTGACTTAAGCATCGGAGGGGTGTTAGCCAAGCTAACACCCACCTTAGTTTAAGATTGTTTTGCAGAATATGCTTCAGGATATAGCTCCAGGATATACGCTCAGGATATCTCGAAGGATTAGAGGACTAGCCCCCTCTCTCACGAATAAGGGATTCTAATCCCTTCAAAGGTTTAAAGGTATTCACCTTTCTTACGAATTGGGTTTAAACACCCTGCCTGGAGCGCAAGGTATCTAGGGATAGTTCAAGGTAGCGGGACCAGTTCATGTAAAAGTGGCTGACAATTTCGTTACTATTGGTTATATCCTTGATCCTAAAGGTATATGAGGATTGATCACCCTCTCTCACGAAAGGGTATTTTCATACTCTCTAAGGTTTAAAGGTTTTCACCTTTCTAAGTCTTGGAGTTTGTACACTCTCGCCTGTAGCGCATGAAAATAAGGGTTTATCCCCAGGATATTAAGGGTTTATCCCCAGGATATTAAGGGTTTATCCCTAGGATATTAAGTTTTCAAACATGTTGAATACAGGGGACATGTATCATACAATTTAAAGGATGGATTCAAACTTATAAGTGTGCACTGGGGACATTCCTATGATTGAAGATTGGAATTTCTCAGATTATGTGTCAGTATCCTGAGCAGGATATTTCTCAGGATACTCTTACAATGTGTTCCCAAGAATGTTCGAACAAAACTGTTTTCATAAATAAAATTCATGCAGTAAAGGTGTAACAACAGAAATAAAGCCAAAAGAAGGTTATATTATTAACATACCAAAAGTTGTGCTCTTGGCTTCACCTCAAACCAAGGTCCATCCACTAAGAGCACGGTTAGTTCCTTACCATATTTACTTAACAGTTGAAGGTTTTGTCTCAAACCGAGACCCATCCACCTCCAACTGTTATATTGTTCAAAAGCAAAGCATACTAACGGTGATGACCAAGGGCTTCGTCCTGAAACTCAGGATCCCTCCACCTTTGGCCATCATATTGTTCAAATGCAGGAAAAGTAAAGTGCAGAAAAAGTAAATTGTCTTAGGGTTACAAACCAACAATCAAATTTAAAAAAGTGGGCTCCGGCCTTGGCACATACATCCATCATCACCCACCTGAATGCCCTCACACAGCGGCATCTTCTCCAGCCTTCGGCGTCTTCTCAGCCTCAGCATCCTGAGCAGCATCCTCGCCAGCATCCGTCCCAGCATCCTTCTTATCTCCAGCCTTGTCCACCACCTCTGCTGACTTAGAGGATTCACCAGCTTCAGCAGGATATGGTACAGCCTTTCCTCCAAGCTCCTTCAGCTTTGCCACCCAGGATTCAACCGGCCAGGATGGGCACTCAAGGCCTATCTCCTTGGCCTCATAAGCCATCTTAATGTGAGCTTGTAGCAGAGAGACGATGGCAGAGGCTTTGATTCCTTCCCGGAAAGAGGCCATGGCCTGTTCATGCTCCATTTTGACTGTGGCCAGTTTGATCTCAGCATCCTGGGTGACCTTCTTCAGCTTGTCCTCATAATGCCGGGTTTTAACCTCAGCAATGGCCCCTTGGTCAGCAACGGTGGTCTCAAGCTGTTTGATCCTGGCCTCTTGGAACTTGTTTGTACTACAAGCATCGGTGTAAAGGTGGAGCAGATGCTGGAGGCCCTGCACGTCAAAATTTAGGTATAAGTCAAAATATATTAACCAGGATATCCTGTCAGGATATCCTATCAGGATATGTGTGCAGGATATAGTCGCAGGATATTACCTTGTTAAGGAAGGATGTCATCGGCTCCATGGAGTCAGAAAAGCTGAGTTCTTCATAGGAGAACCCTTCAGAGCCTGGTGCACTAACTTCAGAACCTTTCCTCTTTTTTGCAGTGGAAGCACGACTTCTTAGGTTGGGCTTAGGAGCTGGTACTGGTTTGGAGCTGGTGGTGGCAGGAGTCTCTTTCTTGACATTGACTGGAGTGGGGTAACTGTCAAGCTCATCAAGGTCCAAGAGGATTGGAACTTTGCTGGAGTTTGCATACAGGGAGTAAAATTCTTTCCTAAACGTATCAAATAAAAACATGTATGCAGGATATCGTGCAGGATCCTTACCAGGCATGTTTGCACTGGAAAGAGGGCTTGGAGATGGTGGAGACGGGTTAAAACTTCTTTCAGCCTATGGGAGGAGTCTGATAGCGTCAATTCTCTTCTGTGAATCAGCTAGGGGAGGTGCAAGCTTCCTAAAATCAGCTGTGTACAAGACAATAAAGAAGATGATTAGCTCAAAGATATAAAGCAGGATACAAGACAGGATCATCCTTAACCCTAAATCCTACCCTTTCTCAACCACTTCACCGAATATTCCGTTCCACCAGGGATGGAGTCTCTTTTTACAAAGAAGAACTTGGATTGCCATTTCTCCTCGTTCCTGGTGGCACGAAGTATCAGTGGATCGCCGGAGGTAGAATAGAACAAAAATCTACAGGAACCATGGCATCTAAGCCGATACACTAGGGGGAGGTCATGAACAGAAAGGTCAGGGATATGATTTCTCTTGATCTGATCAAGAACAGACAAGACTCGCCAGAGCATCGGCATTGTCTGACTGAAGCAGATTTTGGTAACATTAAAGAAATCAGTGATGAAATCGGGAAAGGGAAACTGCAATCCTAAGGTAAAGGGAAAGGCATTGAAACATAACCACTCGTCGGAAACCATGTCCGACCGGATTTCCCGGTCAAACGGCTGGAACACCGTCCCTTCCGGGAAGATGCCGGATGATTTGAGAGCTGACAGGTGTGCACTGTCAAAGGTGCATATTTCGTTCTCCGGATCTTGGAGAAGATTCTGCTGGATGAATGTGGGAGCGGAGTCACCGGAGCTTGATCTTATTTGCCTTGTCATATTGTCGCCGGAATATTGAACAGAATGAGAGAAGAAGATGGAATTAAGAGAGAGAAATATTTACCTTTTTCTCTTCGGTAAAGGTTAAATGGGATAAGCATGAGAAGATATAGGGGAGCAATGAGTAAATATAGGCTGCACGGTTACAAACGGTCACATCATGAGTCTAATCTCTTAATTGCCTTGTTATTCGTAAAAAATATAACCGTTAGAGCCAGGATACTAAACGGTAACATTTTTTGGGGACAATTGTTATGGGTGAAATTCTGAGCTCATACCCTGGATAATATCTTAAATTATATCTTGCTTGTATGATATATGTTCATGTCTGTGATGCTGATTCAGGATATTGGTAACATCCTGAATGGTATCCTGAGGATTACTAACGGATTATGTGCAGGAGTACGAGTCCAAGCTGGTAACGTTCATGAGGACCCTTTCCCCGGAAGACTCGGTCTAAGTCGTTCAAAGGAAGACGTTGAACCCACTTTACCTGGTCTCCAACGGCTACTAGGGAATATTCGAAGGCATCCCATACTTATAGGACATTTTGTTTTCGTTTGCTAGCTATAAATAGGTGGATAAATCAGATCGAATAGGACATCACAACTACACTCACTACTCTCTCACACTTACTCTCTCGCAACTTTTACTTTCACAAAAAGCATTGTAACACTTAGCAATCTGATCAATATCCTACACTGTATCCTGACATTTAAAGCAATAAGAAGAACAAGGCAGCTGCGATTGTCAGCTCCCGAGGTTTTGTGCCGGCGATCTAGATTGATCAAGGGCTTTCTTCGTATATCTCGTGTCACCCCCCTTTACTTTTTGCTCATAGTTTGATCGTAGATACAGCTCAATATCCTGAGCCGTATCCTGGAAACTGTTTTTACAAATAACTTATTCAGCATATTTTCAACACATTTTCATAGCACACTACCTCACTTGACTAATTTGATCACTTAATTGCTTCGGTAATTTTTGACCAAAACAAGAAGCATGAAGCAGCCTTGCAGGAATTAAAGCAATATCTTTCAACTGCACCTCTATTGATGAAACACGAGGATGGTGAACCATTATCCCTGTATCTTGCAGTATCATGGAATGCAGTAAGTGTTGTTCTGGTAAATGATCACAAAGTTCAGCAGTATCATGTCTATTATGTTAGTAAGAGTCTATTAGATGCTAAAACTAGATATTCTCATTTAGAAAAATTAATATTAGCCCTAGTTATGGCATCAACTAAGCTTAGACATTGTTTTGAGACACATAGGATTCATGTTAAAACTAATTATCCTGTTAAAAATGTGCTTAGGAAACCCGAGATGTCAGGTAGGATGGCTAAGTGGTCAGTAAAATTAAGTGCCTATGATCTAGTATATGAACCTAGAAATGCCATAAAGTCTCAGTCTCTAGCTAACTTTGTGGCTAATTTCAGTAGTGATATTCAAAATGAGGTAGACTTAGAAGTATAACAGGTAGGAGAAAACTTAGAATCCTGGACGTTATATACTGATGGTGCATCTAATGTAAGAGGTGTAGGATTGGGTAAACTACTGAAATCGCCACAGGGGGACATATTACCCCAGGCTATTAGATGTGAATTTCCTGCCACTAATAATGAAGCAGAATATGAAGCTTTAATTGCATGACTAGAGTTGGCCAGGAATATGAATATTAAAAGTTTGCAAGTATTTGTTGATTCCTTGTTAATTACTAATCACTTTAGTGGATCCTACGCATTCAAATGTGAAAGGCTAATCGAGTATCTTGAAATTCTCAAAAAATTGGCAGGATATTTCGATGTTTTTACACTTGAACAGGTACCAAGAGAGGATAATGCTGAGGCAGACGCCTTGGCAAACTTAGGATCTTCAGTCAGAATACCAGAGGGAATTCAGATACCAATACTACATATCCTATATCCTGCGGTGGATCTTTTCAAATCTCAGGATAAGGAAGTAGCAAGTATTCAGGATCCTGATGGTGAGTATCCTGAGGAGGATCCTAAGTCCTGGACGGCTCCAATCGTGAGATATCTCAAGGAAGGAAATATTCCAAAGGATGAGAATCCTAAGGCTTTAAGGATGAAGGTATCCCGATTCACCATTATAAATGATGTTCTATATAAGAAATTTCTTGCAGGACCATACCTGAGGTGCTTGGAGGATCATGAAACTAAAGAAGTGCTTTAGGATATACACGAAGGGGATTGTGGCAACCATACTGGGGCAGATCATTGTTCTCAAAGGTGTTAAAAACATGATATTATTGGCCAATGATGAGGAAGGATGCTGCAGAATAAGCTCGAAGATGTGATGCATGTCAAAGGCACAATAATATACTGCATCAACCTACTGAACCACTATATCCTATTGCTTCCCCATGGCCATTTATGAAATGGGGTATGGACATAGTGAGAAAGTTGCCAAAGGCTCCAGGAGGAAAGGTTTTTATGCTGGCAATGACAAATTATTTCTCCAAGTGGGTTGAAGCTGAGGCATTTGTTCAAGTCAGAGACCAAGAAGTAGTATCCTTCATAAAGAGGAATATCCTGACTAGGTTTGGGATACCAGCTGAGATAATTTGTGACAATGGCTCTCAGTTTATTAGTAAAAGAACTACTGATTTTTGCAAAAGTTGGGGAATCAAGATGATTACATCCACTCCGGTACATCCTCAAGCAAATGGGCAAGCAGAATCCTCAAACAAGATAATAGTCAACAATTTGAAGAAAAGATTAGGAGCTAAAAAAGGAAGATGGGCAAAAGAATTACCATTTGTGCTATGGGCTGATAGGACAACAGTAAAGAGTGCAACTGGGCAAACCCCATTTTCCTTCGTATTTGGTGTAGAAGCAGTTATCCCGACAGAGATGGTCATACCTACAGCAAGATACAGCCTCTGGGATCCTGAGAAGAATCCTGAAGCCCTATGCCAAGAATTGGATACTATCGATGAGACAAGAGATGCGGCAAAGTTGAGAATGGCAGCATACCAACAGAGGATATCCATAGCATATAAAAAGAATCTAAGGACTAGAAGGTTTCAAGTTGGAGATTGGGTATTAAGGAAGGCTTTTCAAAATACTACTAATCATGCTGATGGAAAATTAGCTCCAAAGTGGGAAGGACCTTATGAGATTGAATCAGAATCCGGGAAAGGAGCATACAGACTTAAGAATATGGAGGGGGATATATTGCCAAGATCCTGGAATGCTATACACCTCAAAGCCTATTTCAAGTGAGTTTAGAAATCAAATTCTGACTCAGGGTGGTATGAATTCTATCTCTTTTAAATATAATTTTATTTTACTAAACCCAATACTGACTTAAGCATCGGAGGGGTGTTAGCCAAGCTAACACCCACCTTAGTTGAAGGATGTTTTGCAGAATATGCTTCGGGATGTAGCTCCAGGATATACGCTCAAGATCGAAAGATTAGAGGATTGCCCCCTCTCTTACGTTTAAGGGATCCTGATCCCTTCACAGGTTTAAAGGTATTCACCTGTCTCTCGAATTGGGTTTAAACACCCTGCCTGGAGCGCAAGTAATCTAGGGATAGTTCAAGATAGCGGGACCAGTCCATGTAAAAGTCGCTGACAATTTCGTTATTATTGGCTATATCCTGGATCCTAAAGGTATATGAGGATTGATCACCCTCTCTCACGAAAGGGTATTTTCATACTCTCTTAGGTTTAAAGGTTTTCACCTTTCTAAGTCTTGGAGTTTATACACTCCCGCCTGTAGCGCACGAAAATTTGGGATTTTCCCCATAATACCCAAGGGTTTATCCCCAGAATGTTAAGGATATAACTCCAGGATATTTTAGGGTTTATTCCCTGTAATATGAAAGTTATACACAAGTGTACAATTAGTTGCAGTTGATGCCCATAAGATTCCTAAGTATTCAAAGACATTATACACAGGGGACATTCCTACTAAGGAATTGTGAAAAGACTCAAAGGATCAAGTTTGGGCCTAGTTCACTAAGTATCTCAGACTGGGGACATCTTCGGTGGAAAGGTTGCAAAAGGATTGAAGTTTAAGGATGGGGTTGTACTCTGTTTCTGGTATGATCTTTCCTTTTTGTTCCTTTAAAAGCCTTATCTAAATTGTCTAAATTTTTGAAACTGTGTTTGACAAAAGTTTGGTTAAAACATTTATGAGTATCCTAATCGGGATATATTCTCAAGATATATTTTCAGGGTATTTGGTCAGAATGTTGGAAATATAATACTTAGATTGAAAATTGAAACTGCGTTCGAATCAAACAACAGATATCAAAACAAGCTTTGCAAAATAAAAATATACAACAATGGATAAGGCCAAAGAAAGGTTAGTTTATTAACATTGCAAAAGTTTGTGCTTTTGGTTTCATCTCAAACCGAGACCCATCTGCCAAAAGCACAATTAGTTTTTAGCCATATCTACTTAATAGTTGAAGGTTTTGTCTTGAAACTCAAGACCCATCCTCCTCCAACTGTTATATTGTTCAAAATAAAGCATACTAACTGATGACCAAGGGCTTCATCCTGAAACTTAGGACCCATCCACCTTTGGCCATCATATTTTCTTGGTGCAGGAAAGTAAATTGTTTAACAGACAAGGAAAGGAAATTGTTCAACAACCACAAACTACCAAATTTAAAAAAGTGGGCTCCGGCCTCAGCAACAATATCCATCATCGCCCACTTCGCTGCCATTAAGGGGCAACAACCTCTTCAACCATCATGTCTTCATCAGCACCCGGTCCAGGATCAGCCCCTGCATCCTTCTCAGCATCACCACCAGCCTCAGTCACTTTCTCAGCCGCCTTGGAAGGCTCTTCAACTATAAGTTTAGTAGGGTGTTCCACAGGATTACCGCCAAGATCTCTAAGTTTTGCCTCCCATGCACCAACATTCTAAGAAGGGCATTCAAATCCCATGGCCTTTGCTTCATAAGCCATTTTTAGCCTAGCCTGAAGAAGGGAGATGACGACCGAGCTCTTAAGGCTTTCCCGGTAAGAAGCCATATCCTGTTCATGTTGGGCTTGAGCAGCGTCAAGTTGGGCTTAGGCTTCGTGAGTAGCTTTCTTGATGGCAGCCTGGCGTTCATGGGTCATTGCTTTGAACTTGGCCTCGTAGTGCTGAGATTTGGCGGCAGTGATCATCCCTTGGTCGGTAATGGTGACCTCGGCTTTCTTCAACTTGGACTCTAGCATCTTATTGAGCCCGCAAAACTCCTCGTACAAGTGAACTAAACGTTTGAGGCCCTACAACAAAAAAAAAGGTATTAATATATAATAATCAAGATATTGGTTCAGCATATATGTGCAGGATACGGTATGAGGATCTATAACTGGTTGAGAAAGGAGGTCATGAACCCGCTAGCCTCGGCAAACCCATGATTCTCGTAAGGAAATGTTTCAGGAGTGGCGGGAGAATCAGTTTCCTTCCTCTTCCGGGCACTAGAGGCCCGGGGCTTAGTAGCTGGCGAAGGCTTGGGGATGGTGGCGGCTTTAGAGCTGGTGGGATTGGATGAAGTAATTGGTTTGGGACTTGGGTCTTTCTTGACCTGAACAGGATCGGAGTAACTGTCTAGCTCTTCGAGGTCGAAAACTTCTGGGGTTTTGACTGGTGCTGCATGAAGGGACAAACTCTAAATCCTTTTTACTCTTTCATTATATTAAACTAATCAAGCATGTGCAGAATAATCCTTACCAGACATGTCAGACGATGAATATTGACTGGAACTTGGGAGATGTGTGGAAAAGCTCCTATCACTTTTCGGTAATCGGTAGATCGATTTGATTCTTTTTTCAGATTCTTCAGTAGGAGGGGCTACTTCTCTAAAATTCACTGCATAAAAGCCAAACAGAAGAGTGTCAGTACAGGATAAAGACTCAAGATGCATTTGGGGATATTCCTAAAAACCCTAAACCCTACCGGTGGTTAACCACTTCACCGGGAGGCTATGACCCTCATCGATGGAATCTCGTTTGACAAAGAAGAACTTTCGTTGCCATCCATCCTCATTTTTGGTAGCTTTGAGCATGAGGGGTTTACTGGAAGTGGAAAAGAGTAAGAATCGGCTAGAACCATGTGATCGAAGACGATAGGCGATCGGAATATCCTCGATGCAGAGGTCAGGAAAGTGAAGGGCTTTGATTTGGTTAAGAACGATTAGTACCCTCTAAACCATGGGTATTGTTGGGAAAAACAAAAACCGGTGGTTCGGAAAAACTGCATTACGAATTATGGGAAAGGATACCGAAGGCCTAGTGAGAAAGGATATGCCGGGAAACAGATCCAATCGTCAGACGATACATCCGATCGAACTGACCGGTCGAATGGTCTGATGATCGCTTTATCGGGGAAGGCACCGGAGGCACTCAACGTTGCGATGTCTGCATTATCGAAGGCACAGATCTCCTTCTCGGGATTCCTGAGAAGGTTCTGTTGGACGAAGGTCTCTGTTGACTCACCGGTATGAGAACGAGTTCTAGTAGCCATAGGGAGAAGAACAAGGAGATTAGCAAGAGAGGAAGAAGGAATGAGTAATTACCTGGAAATTCTGTTGAAGATGTTTGGTTTTCAAACAAAAAGAGAGAAGATTTAGGGACGTAATAGATATCCATTGAGTATAAACCGCGTTGGAAGTTGCAGCTTGTCACTTTAACTGTCATTTCGACTTAATTCCCTCGATTTAAGAGATAAGGTTTAAAATATATTCGTTGGATATTGGTATACCAACAGATATATTTTGGGGACAATTGTTATGGGTGGTTTTCTGGACATATATCTTGGATAATATTCTGACTCTATTTCTTTTAATTGTGTTCAGGATACCGGATCAGGATATTGGTAACATCCTGATGCAGTATCCTGATAATAACTAATTAGCTCACGTGCAGATTAACAAAGCAGGCTTATAACGTTCGAGTGGACCTATTCTCCCAAAGACTTGGGCTAATCAGTTGAAATAGGGGCATTGAAGCCGGAATAAGTGGACTACAATGTTCACAAAGGGAATATTCGCCGTATCCCGGTTTTGTAGGGTGGTTTGTTAGTTTTGTTTTACTATAAATAGGACTGATCGGATCAGATAGAACACACACAATTTTTCGTACACTCTTGCTCTCTACTAGCTGCAAACACTCACAAAACACTTACACTTGTACTCGAATTTCGTTGTAACACTTAGTTGATCCGCATCATATCATGCACTGTATCCTGAAGTTTGAAGTAATAAGAAGAACAAGGCAGCTGCGATTGTCAGCTCTCCCGAGGTTTTATGACGGCGATCTAGATTGATCAAGGGCTTTCCTCGTACATCTCGTGTCACTCTTTACATTTCAGCTCATTGTTTGATTGTTGATATAGCCCGATATCCTGAGCTATATCCTGAAAACTATTTTTGTAAACATCATATCAAGAATATTTTCAATACACTTTGTTAGCACACTACCTCACTTAACTAATTTGATCACTAAATTGGTTACGTAATTTTTGACCAAAACATATAGGAGTACAAAACTTGGAGAGGAAGCTAATCTGTTTTTGGTGTTGATAACCATAACAATAATAATATATGTTTATAACACTCCTCCTTGGTTATCAACTTTATACGCTTGGAGATGTTGCCTCGTTAAAAACCTTTCTAGGAAAACCTAGTGGGACAAAACCTCAGCTAAGGGAAAAAGAGTGCAGG
The DNA here is from genome assembly GCA_030545235.1 of Helianthus tuberosus. Taxonomy (NCBI): domain Eukaryota; kingdom Viridiplantae; phylum Streptophyta; class Magnoliopsida; order Asterales; family Asteraceae; genus Helianthus; species Helianthus tuberosus. Next base: position 108,720,406 of record CM060449.1, read on the forward strand.
CGTATTATCTTTTCTTTGATTACTTCTGGATCAGGTATGTTGCCTCATTAAAAACCTTACTAAGAAAACCCAATGGGACAAAAATTAGTTAAGGGAAAAAGAGTGCAACTTGAATAAAGTTCCCCCTCATTTTAATATGTATCTTCTAAATGATGTGTGTCCATCTTTCTCGAAAGTTGCTCAAAGCTTTTATAGCCAATGATTTGCCACTTGATTCCCTTAATGTGCAATCTTTTTTGCTCGCAACATTGTATGATCTTCATATGAATATTCCAGTGCTTCTTCTTGTAAATAAATATCATAAGATCCATAACTTTGTTTTGTCATATTCCCTGCATTTAACCAAACTTGTTTCGATGATTAGCAAAATATAAACCCATATCTTTCGTATATTAAGGGTATAGAATATATGTTGTACCAAAACATTATCTCTTCACTATACATGAGTTATATCTTGTCAATAAATTTAATGATATATGTTCGTGTATAACTACTAAGGTATATTAGTACAATTCTTATATAACTATGGCACTTCTGGACTACGGAACATTGCTTCTTTGATAGGAGATGATTAGAGTCATTTTCTATAGCAACTACTTATACATCATTAAATGTACTTACACCATAAGCTTTGTCAGTATGAAATGTCCAACATCTTCTAGATGTATTATGATTGATAGATAATAATACAAACGCATGTTCTACATATTGAGCCATAAATTTGCAATGCATCTCTATTTTGAAAATTACTGATTTAAAAATTTGAGCTCATTTTGATGTCTTCAGGAGATTCAATGACATCGTCAACATATACGATAATACTTGTAAACCTCATATTGTTGTTTTAGCAAAAACAAATGGACCAACTGTTAGGGGAGGATTTCTTAATGACCCGTGATCCTCAATTATTATCCTGCTTGGTGTTTTGGTCAAAAATTACCGAAGCAATTAAGTGATCAAATTAGTAAAGTGAGGTAGTGTGCTAGAAAGTGTATTGAAAATATGCTTGTTTAGTTATTTAGAAAATCAGTATTCAGGATACGGCTCAGGATATTGAGCTGTATCTATGATCAAACTATGATCAAAAGTAAAGTAAACGACACGAGATGTACGAGGAAAGCCCTTGATCAATCTAGATCGCCGGCATAAAACCTTGGGAGCTGACAATCGCAGCTGCCTTGTTCTTCTTATTACTTCAAACGTCAGGATACAGTGCAGGATATAGACCAGATCGCTAAGTGTTACAATGCCTTTGTATGAAAGTGAGAATTGCTTGAGAGCGAGTGTTAGAGTGTAGCGAGTGTGTATGTGATGTCCTATTCGATCTGGTATACCCACCTATTTATAGTTACAAATTAGAAACTAAAATTCCTATAAATATGGGATGCTCCCGAATATTCCATAAGTAGCCGTTTGGAGCCACATAAAGCGGGCTTAACGTCTTTCTTCGAACAACTTGGACCGAGTCTTCCGCGGAATGAGTCTTCGTGAACGTTGATAGCTTCTAACCCACGTACCTGCACATAATCCGTTAGTAATCCTGAGGATACCATTCAGGATGTTACCAATATCCTGAATCAGCATCCCGGATGTAAACAGATACTATATAACCAAGATATAAATCAAGATATTTTCCAGGATATAGGCTCAGAATTCCACCCATAACAATTGTCCCCAAAAATGTTACCGTTTGTTATCCTACACTAACGGTTACATTTTTACGAAGACCGAGGTAATTAATTAGATAAGACCAATGATGTGACCGTTTTCAACTACCCAGCCTATATTTACTCATCATGCCCTATATCTTCTCATCCTCATCTCTTTTTTAATCATAATCGACAAGGAAAAAGGTAATATTCTCTCCCTCATCTTCATATTCATCTTTATCATCTTTCTTCGGCGAAAAATTCAGGCGACCAAATGCCCAGGCAAACAAGGTCCAGTTCATGTGACTCGGCTCCCACATTCATCCAACAGAACCTTCTCCAAGAACCGGAGAAGGAAACATGTACCTTCGATAGTGCCCACCTGTCGGCCTTGAAATCCTCCGTCATCTTTCCGGCAGGAGCCGTATTTAGACCCTTTGACCGGGAAATCCGGTCAGATATGGTTTCCAGTGAGTGGATATGCTTTAGTGCTTTCCCTTTTACCCTAGGGCTACAATTCCCCTTTCCGGATTTCATCACCGAATTCTTTAATATCACCAAAATCTCTTTCAGCCAAACCATGCCAATGCTCTGGCGTGTTTTGTCTGTTCTTGACCAAATCAAGAGAAACCACATTCCTGATCTTTCTGTCCATGATCTTCCCCTAGCTTACAAACTTAGATGCCACGGATCATGCAGATTTCTGTTTTACTCTACTTCCGTTGACCCATTGATACTTCGTGCCACCAGGAACGAGGATGGTTGGCAATCCAAGTTTTTCTTTGTAAAAAGGGACTCAATCCCTGGTGGAACGGATTATTCGATGAGATGGTTGAAGAAGGGTAGGATTTAGGGTTTAAAGATGATCCTGCCTCTTATCCTGCTTTATATCCTGAACTGACCAATTTTATTTTCTCTATTGTGTACGCAGCTGATTTCAGGAAGATTGCACCTCCCCTTGCTGATTCTCAAAAAAGAATAGACGCCATCAGACTCCTTTCAGAGGCAGAGAGAAGCTTCAACCCATCTCCACCAACTCCAAGCCCTCTTTCAAGCGCAAACATGTCTGGTAAGGATCCTGTAAGATATCCTGTACATACATGTTTTTATTTGATATTTTTAGGAGAGATTTAGAATTTTACTCCCTGTGTGCAGATTCCAGCAAAGTTCCAGTCTATCTAGACCTTGACGAACTCGACAGCTACCCAACTCTAGCCACAGTCAAGAAGGAGACTCCTGCTGCTACTAGCTCCAAGCCACTCCCGGCTCCCAAGGCCAATCCAAGAACTCGTGCTTCCACAGCAAAAAAGAGGAAAGGTCTTGAAGTCACTGCTCCAGGTTCAGAAGGGTTCTCCTATGACGAACTCAGCTTCTCTGATTCCTTAGAGCCAATGACATCCTTTCTCAACAAGGTAATATCCTAACTCATATCCTGCACGTATATCCTAATAGGATATCCTGACAGGATATCCTGGTATATATATATATTCTAACTTTATACCTGTAATTGATGTGCAGGGCCTCCAGCATTTGCTCCACTTGTATAATGACACATGTGGTACGGTTGCACTTCATGAAGCCAGGATCAAACAGCTTGAAAGCACCGTCGCTGACCAAGGTGCCATTGCTGAAGCGAAGACCCGGCACTACGAAAGCCTGCTGAAGAAGGTCACCCAAGACGCTGAGGTCAAACTCGCCACCGTTCAAATGGATCATGATCAAGCCTTGGTCAACTTCCGGGAGGGAATCAAGGCTTCTGCTATCGTCTCCCTGTTACAAGCACGCATCAAGATGGCCTACGAGGCCAAGGAGACGGGCCTTGTTTGTCCATCTTGGCCAGTTGAATCCTGGGTGGCCAAACTAAAAGAGCTCGGAGGCAAAGCTGTGCCACTTCCTGTTGAAGCTGGTGAGTCTTCTAAGTCAGCAGAGGTGGTGATCCAGGCTGGAGACAAGAAGGATGCTGGAGCAGATGCTGGGGTGGATGCTGGTGAGGATGCTGCTCAGGATACTGGTGCTGAGAAGTCTGAGAAGGTTGGAGAGGATGCCGTTGTGTGAGGGCATTAAGGTGGGCGATGACGGATATACGTGCCAAGGCCAGAGCCCACCTTTTTAAATTTGAATGCTGGTCTGTAGTTCCTTAAACAATTTACTTTTCTGCACTTTAATTTCCTGCACCTGAACAATTTACATTCCCTGCATGCTTTTTGAACAATACAACAGTTGAAGGTGGATGGGTCTCGGTTTGAGATGAAACCTTCAACTGTTGGGTAAATATGGTAATGAACTATAGTGCTCTTAGTGGATGGGCCTTGTTTTGAGGTGAAACTAAGAGCACATCTTTTGTTATGTTAATAATATAACTTTTCTTTTGACTTTATTACTGTTGTCATTGATATACAAATTTTACTTGTGAAAAGTGTTTGGTTTGAACATTCTTAAGAATTTATCATAAACATATCCTAGAAGATATCCTGATAGATATCTTGATCAGGATATTGAAATACAACCTAAAAATTGTTCAAATAAAAAGGAGAGATCATACCGTAGATTCTTAGAGAATCAATTTCAACCCTTTATTATAAGTTTGTCCCCAGTGCATACTTATAAACTTGGATCCATCCTTTGAACAGTATAATGTATGTCCCCTGTGTTCGACACAGAAACACAAATGTATTTATATTTCGACTCAAATAAATTCCGAATACCCCGGGGCAAAACCCATGATATGGCTCCTTAGCACATTTGGGATAAACCCTTAATATCCTGGGGATAAACCCTAAATTTCATGCACTACAGGCGAGAGTGTATAAACTCCAATTCTTAGAAAGGTGAAAACCTTTAAACCTTAGAGAGTATGAAAATACTCTTTCGTGAGAGAGGGTGATCAATCCTCATATACCTTCAGGATCCAGGATATAGCCAACAGTAACGAAATTGTCAGCCACTTTTACATGAACTGGTCCCGCTACCTTGAACTATACCTAGATAACTTGCGCTCCAGGCGAGGTGTTTAAACCCAATTCGTAAGAAAGGTGAATACCTTTAAACCTTTGAAGGGACCAGGATCCCTTAAACGTGAGAGAGGGGGCCAATCCTCTAATCTTTCGACTTATCCTGAATATATATCCTGCAAAACAATTGTAAACTAAGGTGGGTGTTAGCTTGGCTAACACCCCTCCGATGCTTAAGTCAGTATTGGGTTCAAGATAATAAACAAATATATTTAAAATAGAATACATACCATTCCGAGATAGAAAATAAATTCTACTCTTACTTGAAATAGAGCTTTAAATGTATTGCATTCCAGGATCTTGGTAGCATATCCCCTTCCATATTCTTGAGTCGATATGCTCCTTTACCTGCTTCTGACTCAACTTCGTATGGTCCTTCCCACTTCGGAGCTAGCTTGCCATCGGCAGGATTAGTGGTATTTTGAAAAGCCTTTCTTAGCACCCAATCACCAACTCGAAATCTTCTAGTCCTTATATTCTTATTATATGCTCTGGATATTCTTTGTTGATATGCTGCCATCCTTAGCCTTGCTGCATCTCTTTTTTCGTCTATAGTATCCAAATCTTGAAATAAGGCTTCAGGATTTTGCTCAGGATCCTGTAGAATTGATCTTGCAGTAGGTATCGTCATTTCTGTTGGAATCACTGCTTCTGCTCCAAATACCAAGGAAAACGGGGTTTGGCCGGTTGCATTCTTTACCGTTGTCCTATCAGCCCACAAAACAAAGGGTAACTCTTCCGCCCATCTTCCTTTTTTGGCTCCAAGTCTCTTTTTTAAGTTATTGACTATTATCTTGTTTGAAGATTCAGCTTGTCCGTTCGCTTGAGGATGTACCGGAGTAGATGTGATCATTTTGATTCCTCAACTTTTGCAAAAGTCAGTGGTCCTTTTGCTTATAAACTGGGACCCATTATCACAAATGATCTCAGCTGGTACCCCAAACCTAGTCAGGATATTCCTCTTTATGAAGGATACTACTTCTTGGTCTCTAACTTGGACAAATGCTTCAGCCTCAACCCACTTGAAGAAATAATCCGTCATAGCTAACATAAAGACTTTTCCTCCCGGAGCTTTTGGTAACTTCCCTACTATATCCATCCCCCATTTCATGAATGGCTAAGGGGAAACTACAGGATATAGTGGTTCAGCTGGTTGATGTAGTATGTTACTATGCCTTTGGCATGCATCACATCTTCGAGCATATTCTGCAGCATCTTTCCTCATCGTTGGCCAATAATATCCTGTCCTTAATACTTTCGAGAACAATGATCTGCCCCCGGTGTGATTACCACAATCCCCTTCGTGTATATCCTGAAGTACTTCTTTGGCTTCAGGATCCTCCAAGCACCTCAAATACGGTCCTGCAAGAGATTTCTTGTATAAAACATTATTTATAATAGTGAATCGTGATACCTTCATCCTAAATGCCTTAGGATTTTCATTTTCGGGGATGTGTCCTTCTTTGAGATATCTCACAATTGGAGCCGTCCAGGATTTAGGATCCTGTTCAGGATATACCGCTTCATGATCCCGAATACCCGCTACTTCCTTATCCTGAGGATTCGTTGCAGGATATAAGACGTGTAATATTGGTATTTGGGTCCCTTCAGGTATCCTGATTGATGATCCCAAATTTGCTAAGGCATCCGCTTCAGCATTATCCTCCCTTGGTACCTGTTCAAGTGTAAAAACATCGAAATATCCTGCTAATTTTTTGAGAATATCGAGATATTCAACTAACTTCTCACCCTTAACTGCATAGGATCCATTAAAATGGTTAGTAATTAACAAAGAGTCAACATATACTTGCAAATTTTTGATACTCATGCTCTTAGCCAACTCTAATCCTGCAATTAAAGCCTCATACTCTGCTTCATTATTAGTAGCAGGAAATTCACACCTAATAGCCTGGGGTAATATGTCCCCCTGTGGCGATTTTAGTAGTATTCCTAATCCTACTCCTCTTACATTAGATGCACCATCAGTATATAATGTCCAGGATCCTGAGGATTCTCCTAACTGTTGAACTTCTAGGTCTACCTCATCCTGAATGTCACTACTAAAATCAGCCACAAAGTCAGCTAAAGCCTGAGACTTTATGGCATTCCTAGGTTCATATACTAAATCATAGGTACTCAACTTTACCGACCACTTAGCCATCCTGCCTGACATTTCTGGTTTCCTAAGCACACTTTTGATGGGATAATTTGTTTTTACGTGAATCCTATGTGTCTCGAAGTAATGTCTAAGTTTCGTTGATGCCATGACTAATGCTAGTATCAATTTTTCTAAATGAGAATACCTAGTTTCAGCATTTAACAAGCTTTTACTAACATAATAAACAGGATATTGCTGACCTTCATGGTCCTTTACAAGGACGGCACTTACAGCATTCCCTGATACCGCGAGGTATAGGGATAATGGTTCTCCATTCTCAGGCTTCATCAGTAGAGGTGCGGTTGAAAGATATTGCTTTAAATCCTGTAGGGCCGCTTCATGCTTCTCACCCCATTCGAATTTTTTGTTCTTCTTCAGGATATCATAAAAATCTTTGCATTTCTCTGATGATCTTGAGATAAATCTGTTTAATGCTGCCACTCGCCCCGTTAATCGTTAAACATCCTTCATATTTGAGGGTGATTTAATATCCAAAATGGCTTTAATCTGCTCCGGGCTTGCTTCTATTCCTCTTTTGGTCACCATATATCCTATAAATTTTCCTGCCCCCACTCCAAAATGGCACTTAGCAGGATTCAGCTTCATGTTATACTGATCCAGGATATCAAACGCTCCTTTAATATCCTGGAGGTGATCCTGAGCTTTCTTTGATTTTACCACCATATCATCGATGTACACCTCCATAGTGTCCCCCAGTTTGTCTTTAAACATCATGTTTACCAATCTTTGGTATGTTGCACCTGCATTTTTCAAACCAAAAGGCATAGCTGTATAACAATAAATACCTGTTGGTGTCATGAAGGCAGTATCCTCCTGGTCAGAAGGTTCCATTTGGATCTGTTGAAATCCTGAGGATGCGTCCATGAAGGTCAGCATTTCATGCCCGGCAGTGGCATCTACCATTGCATCAATGTGGGGAAGAGGAAATGGGTCTTTAGGACAAGCTTTGTTCAAGTCTGTGTAGTCTACACAAACTCTCCATTTCCCATTTTTCTTCTGTACCACAACCACGTTTGCTAGCCACCTTGGGAACTTAACTTCTCTGATCATCCTGGACTTCAATAATCTCTCAACTTCCTCTTGGATAATCGTATTCTGCTCAGGAGCAAACTTCCTTCTTTTTTGCTGAACAGGCTTGAACGATTTATCAATTCCAAGCTTGTGAGTGATAATGTCTTTGGATATGCCTGTCATATCCTCATGCTTCCATGCAAACGTTGACATCCTGCATTTCAAAAAGTTAACTAATTGTTCTTCAATATCCTGAGGGATATTGGTCCCCATGAGCACCGAAATATCGGGATTATCCTGGTCCAGGATAATTTTCTTCACATCCTGCTCCGGATCCTCCACGATATCCTGGGCCCGCGTCTTTAATTGCTATGCTGCACTAGGTTTGGTTGAGGATTTCATCGAAGATGAGTAGCACTCTTTTGCCTCTTGCTGATCACTATCAACTTTGACAACTCCCCAAGGGGTAGGGATCTTGATGCATTGGTGATATGTTGATGGCACAGCCTTCATATCGTGAATCCACGGTCTTCCCAGTATGATGTTGTAGCAGGATAGAGAATCCATCACGCAGAAACGTTGTATCGAGTTGACTCCTTCAACGTATACTGGCAACTTTATCTCTCCCACTGTGTTTCTAGCCTCTCCACTGAACCCAACAAGCACGGTAGACTTTGACGTGATATCCATTGGAGATACATTCATTCTCTTTAGAGTCTCTAGTTGGATTATGTTAACGGAGCTGCCATTATCAACCAATATCCTGCGTACAAAATGGTTAGCCACATATAATGTTATTACTAGAGCATCATGGTGAGGATCTTGGACAGTATCCCTATCATCAGCATCAAAAGTGATCACTTTGTCGGTTGTGAGGGTAGTCATCCTGACAGGTTTGTCTCCTCTTTCGGCCTTAGCTTCCTTTGCATGTCTCTTCGCCGCCGAATACGAAGTCCCACAAATGTCGGATCCTCCCGAAATGAAGTTGATTATCTTAGCATCCGCAGGAGGTGATGCTGCCCGCTCAGGATCCTTCTCAGTATCCTGACCCTTATTCTTCTTTCTTCCTAAGAGATCTTTCAGATATCCCTTGCTTAGAAGATAGCTTATTTCTTTCCTTAGAGCAATGCAATCCTCAGTCATATGCCCGAAATCTTCGTGGAAAGCACACCATTTTGACTTATCTTTCCAGTCAGCTTTCTGTTGACTCTTTCGAGGCCACCTAGCCTTGTCTCCTAAACCCTGCATGGCATACATCAATTCAGGAATGTTAACAGAAAAGCAATATTCAGACAACTCAGGATACTCTTCAGGATCCTCATCTTCGACAGCATTCACTCTCTTATTTTCATTTCTACCATATGGCTTAGGCCGATATGGCTTGAATGAGGATTCAGACTTCCTGTTGGTCGACTCATAGGTGTTGGATGAGTTCATCCTCTCCTGCATCTTCCTATCATCTTCCAACCGAATATATCTTAGGGCCCTGTTTCGAGCTTCATCCAAGTTCCTGCATGGGTTCATTACAAGATCTTGATAAAATTGAGAATCTTTTTGCAGCCCCATCTTGAAAGCTTGCACGGCTGTTGCAACATCAAGGTGAGGAATTTCCAGGGATTCCCGGCTGAACTTGTTCACATAATCCCTAAGGGATTCTTGAGGTCCCTGTGTTATCCTGTAGAGATCACTTGTTAATTTTTCAAAGCTTCTGCTACAAGAAAACTGACTATTAAATAAATTTACTAAGTGAGCAAAAGATGTAATCGAATGCGGAGGGACATTCAAGAGCCATTTCAAGGCTGATCCTGTTAAGGTTGAACCAAAACCCTTGCACAAGCATGCTTCCTTGAGATCCGGAGGGATAGGGTTTATCTCCATTCTTTCCCTATACTGAGCAATATGCTCCTCAGGATCCGTAGTTCCATCGTAAAGCTTCATGTTGGGGGTTTGAAATCTCTTTGGGATCTAAGCATCACAGATAGGATATGCAAAACGAGATATCTTATGGCTGTCTTGGGACACTTCCGGGATCGGCTGGACCACCCCAGGTACACTGGATATCATGTCCTTCAACTTCTGAAGTTCCCTAGTAAGTGCTGACGTTACACCTGTATCCTGCAAAGATCCACTATTAGTAGCATGAGTATTATTATTATTTGACACGTTACCCGTTGGAGGATTTTGCCCATATCCTGAAGCATATCCTGAACTCCTCATGGTTGACATCTTGACCGAGGAGGGTATTTCAGGAGTATGATTCTGAGGAAGGTTGGGCACAATATTCCCCCTGTTATCCTCAGTATACACAGCTGAACTGAAGTTCAACGTTCTGGGATGTAATGGAGTGACAATATCCTCAGCAGATCTGCTCGAGCCAGACTTCAGGAGTTGTATTTCCCTTAAAAGCATTTGGTTTGTTTCCTGTTGCTGCCTCATTTGTTCCTGCACACTTCCAAATAAGGTTAAAATTTCATCGTTAGAGGCTAAAACAGGAGCAGATTCCTGAACACTGCGGGTAGGGATGATATCCTGAGGTCGTGAAGAGGCTGGCATCCTTGGAGGAGGTGGTGGAAGCACCGAACCGGTAGTAGCAGAAGTCATAGCAGACACAGTGGAGGAGCTCATGTTTGATCTTGAGGCCATTACGGACAATGTGGCAAAAATTTTTGAAAATAGAAAGCCGATTAGCGATTTCACAAAAAAAATTTAGTAAAGAGAGCACCACTTGCCCCACGGTGGGTGCCAAATTGTTTTGGTCAAAAATTACCGAAGCAATTAAGTGATCAAATTAGTAAAGTGAGGTAGTGTGCTAGAAAGTGTATTGAAAATATGCTTGTTTAGTTATTTAGAAAATCAGTATTCAGGATACGGCTCAGGATATTGAGCTGTATCTATGATCAAACTATGATCAAAAGTAAAGTAAACGACACGAGATGTACGAGGAAAGCCCTTGATCAATCTAGATCGCCGGCATAAAACCTCGGGAGCTGACAATCGCAGCTGCCTTGTTCTTCTTATTACTTCAAACGTCAGGATACAGTGCAGGATATAGACCAGATCGCTAAGTGTTACAATGCCTTTGTATGAAAGTGAGAATTGCTTGAGAGCGAGTGTTAGAGTGTAGCGAGTGTGTATGTGATGTCCTATTCGATCTGGTATACCCACCTATTTATAGTTACAAATTAGAAACTAAAATTCCTATAAATATGGGATGCTCCCGAATATTCCATAAGTAGCCGTTTGGAGCCACATAAAGCGGGCTTAACGTCTTTCTTCGAACAATTTGGACCGAGTCTTCCGCGGAATGAGTCTTCGTGAACGTTGATAGCTTCTAACCCACGTACCTGCACATAATCCGTTAGTAATCCTGAGAATACCATTCAGGATGTTACCAATATCCTGAATCAGCATCCCGGATATAAACAGATACTATATAACCAAGATATAAATCAAGATATTTTCCAGGATATGGGCTCAGAATTCCACCCATAACACTTGGTGATCCTTACTTCTGTGTCAGTTAGTGATCCTCAGAAGTGCTTCAGGATCAGGATTATGGATCATCCTAAGGATCCTTATATTAATGATTGTCCGCTATGATTTCGGTATTGTTTTGCAGGAGTACCAGCTTGGACTTAGTCTTGGTAACGTTCCTGGAGAATATTCCACGTTTATTCCGCACGTGCTTGACCATGGTGAACGTTATGGAGATCGTGAGGAGAAGGCATGAATTGTGGATAGTTAGTTATTTAGATTTTTTACTAAATTTGAAAGGGGTAGCGAGCTAATTAGACAACACTTGGCTATATTTTGGCTACACACACTCGTACAACTACACTCACCAGCTCTCGGCAAAACACTTAGCATTTTTCATACGTTTCTACACGATACACTATAGTGATCCTTGTACTTAGCTCGCTATCATCCGAAGTTGTAAAAGGATTATTGTTTAATTTGAGTTGGTGATCAGTAGTTTCCATCACCCGAGGTTTTTCATGCCGGAGATCATTCATTGATCAAGGGCTTTTTCCTCGTATAAATCTTTGTGTCTCCTGTGCAATTTATTTCATAGTGATCCTCATTATTGTTTACCAATTCAAGCATCATACCCCGTAACAGAGAGTTTGGTTGCATTATCCTCGTCTGATTTTAGACCAAAACAGTTTGGCGCCCACCGTGGGGCAATTGGTGCTTCATTCCAAAGAAATTCTCATTTTTGTGATCATTTCGGTTCGTTACATCCAAGCAGATGGCTTCATCATCAAAGAACACTTCCAGTGCGATGTCTGCAGTCAATTCATCCCAGGGCATTCCACCTTTGCCTCCACCACCATCTGGACCTCAGAAAAATGCCGAGAAGAAACCAACTCCCATTTTCTTAAAACCTCCAACTTCTTCTGCTTCTTATACTCCTACTACTAGTGACTTGTTTACTCTGATTTTGCAGATGAAGGAGCATATACAGCAGCATGATAAGACCAATGAAAGGATTCTTAGAGAAATTGGAGACATCAAGAAACAGAAGAGATCGGCAGAGGATCATTCCCCACTGATGCCCAGATCTTTGAATTTCGATACTCCGGTTATAACTTCTCAGCCTTTAGCGGTTCCAGACGTTCAATATGTGGGAGGGCCAAAAGGAGTGCATTACGGATCATCAGTAATGACTCAGGCTTCAGGGTCATACTTCCAACCAGCAGGATCCCATCCTCAGCATATAGGATCCTTCGTAAGCTCAGGAGGATACTCAGGAGCGCAGCAGATTCAAGGATTCTGGCCGTTTCAAGGATCCTCCCAGGTTCAAGGATCCTCCTATGTTCCAGGATCCTCCCAGGTTCAAGGATCCTCTCATTTTCAAGGATCCTCCCAGGTTCAAGGATCCTCTCAGTTTCAAGGATCCTCCCAGGTTCAAGGATCTTCCTATGTTCCAGGATCCTCCCAGGTTCAAGGATCCTCTCAGGTTCAAGGATCCTCTCAGTTTCAAGGATACTCCCAGGTTCAAGGATCTTCCTACGTCCCAGGATCCTTCCAGATTCCGGGATCCTTAAGGAGTTTTCAATCAGGGAGTTCTGATATCCATCAGGGAGATTTTATTCCAATGCAGACCATTGCTTCTACTGGTCCATCGGTCATTCCAGAGCCCCAACAATATGGATTCACATCCGCTATTCCTAATTTGAATCCAATGGGAGGTAACACTTTCAATAATTCTTATACCACTAACCATGGCCTTATGTAGGATACAGGTATCAATCATGCCATGGCCAGAGAATTGCAAAAGTTAATGGATATGATATCAAGTGTTCCTGGAGTGGTCAAGCCTATCCCGAAGATTGCAGATGGGAGCCACAAGATATCTCGTTTTGCACCACCAATCTGTGATGCTGAGATACCCAAGAGGTTCCACGTGCCTACCATGAAGTTGTATGACGGTTCAACAGATCCTGAAGAACACATAGCACAGTACAGGGAAAGGATGGAGATCAATCCCATCCCAGAAAGGTTAAAGGAAGCATGTCTGTGCAAGGGATTTGGATCCACTCTTACTGGATCGGCTCTTAAATGGCTGCTAAGTCTTCCCCCTTACTCTATTACCTCGTTTGCTAATCTAGTTAACCTATTTAATAACCAGTTTTCTTGTAGTAGAAAATTTGAGCGTTTAACTAGTGATCTGTATAGGATAACCCAAGGTCATAATGAATCATTAAGGGATTATATCACTAAATTTAGTAAAGAATCCTTAGATATCCCTAACCTGGATATAGCTACGGCTGTTGAAGCCTTTAAAATGGGTTTGCTTAGGGATTCATTATTCTATGATGATCTTGTTATGACACCATGCAGGAATCTAGATGAGGTAAGAACCCGGGCCCTTAAGTTCATCCGGCTAGAGGATAACAAAAGGATCCAGGAGAGGTTAGCAGGATCCTCGAAGCAAGAGAAGCAAGGATCCTCATTCAAGAACAACAAGTTCAGATCCTATAACAAATCTGATAACCAGAATGTGCATGCTGTTGAACAAGAAGAGGATGATGAGGATTATCCTCCAATTTCCGAATATTGCTTTTCTGTTGACAACAATGAACTAATCCTTGCGATGCAGAATTTAGGTGATAAAGCTAGGTGGCCCAGGAAAAATGACAAACCAGCTGCAACTAAAGATAAGTCAAAGTGGTGCGCATATCATGAAGATTTTGGGCATCTCACAGAAGAATGCATCGCACTGAGAAAAGAAATTGGATACTTGTTGAGCAAGGGGCACTTGAAAGAATTATTGGGGAGAAAGAAGTCAAGGACTCAGGATCCTGAAAGGATCCCAGAGAAAGCTCCAGCCCCTCCAGCAGATGCACAAGTTATAAACTTTATTTCTGGAGGATCAGACATTTGTGGAACATCCTTCTCTGCAGCTAAAAGACATGCAAAGGAAACCAAGATGGATAATGGAGATAGACCCATTCGAACATCCAGTGTCTCCGAAGGAAAAGTTATAACTTTTGATGAGGATGATCGTGTTGACATTCAGGATCCTCATCACGATGGTTTGGTTATCACTCTTTTTATTTCTAACCATTTTGTTCGCAGGATCCTTATAGACGGAGGAAGCTCTGTGAACATTATCCAGCTTGATGTCCTCAAGAAGATGAATATTCCTGAATCCGATATCATACCAAGATCCTCTGTGCTCGTGGGATTCAGTGGCGAGACTAAGAATACTCTGGGGGACATTAAACTCCCAATCTATATCGAAGGCCTACATTCTTACCAAAAGTTTTGTGTTATTGACTGTTTATCTTGTTGTAATGTTATCCTTGGCAGGCCTTGGATACATGACATGAAGGCAGTCCCATCCACTTATCATCAATGTGTGAAGCTTCCTAGTCCTTGGGGAATAGTAAAGATTGATAGTGATCAGCAAGAAGCTAAGAACTGCTACACCTCATCAATGAAACCGGCATCAAAGTCAAGGGTGCAATAGCAATTAAAGCATCCTCCAAGGGATGTCTTGGAGGCAAGAGAACAGGATGTAGTAGAAATCCTTATGGATCCTGATGATCCTGAATCTAAAATTTATATAGGATCAGGGATCCTTGGCAAAATAAAGGAAGACCTCATATCCTTCCTCAAAAGGAGAAAGACTACCTTTGCATGGAAACACGAAGACATGACAGGTATATCTAAAGATATAATCACTCACAAACTTGGCATTGATAGGTCCTTCAAACCAATCCATCAAAAGAGGAGGAAATTTGCACCAGAAAGAAATGCCATTATCCAGGAGGAGGTAGAGAAATTACTTCGAGCAGGTATGATTAGAGAGGTCAAATATCCAAGATGGTTGGCCAATGTGGTTGTTGTTCAAAAGAAAAACGGAAAGTGGAGGGTATGTGTCGATTTCACTGATTTAAATAAGGCATGTCCCAAGGATCCTTTCCCATTACCCCACATTGACTCCATGGTGGATGCAACTGCGGGTCATGAACTGTTAACTTTTATGGATGCTTCATCTGGATTTCAACAAATTCAGATGGAACCATCCGATCAAGAGGATACAACCTTTATGACTCCAACTGGTATATACTGTTATATTGCTATGCCATTTGTACTAAGAAATGCAGGTGCAACTTATCAAAGGCTAGTGAATATGATGTTCAAGGATCAGATTGGACAAACTATGGAGGTTTACATAGATGACATGGTGGTAAAATCCAAAAAGGCTGAGGATCACTTACGGGACTTGGAGGAAGCATTCAATATCCTTGACAAATATAACATGAAACTTAATCCTTCAAAATGTCACTTTGGTGTTAAAGCAGGTAAATTCTTAGGATATATGGTGACAAAGAGAGGCATTGAAGCCAGTCCAGAACAAATCAAAGCTATAGTGAACATCAAGTCCCCTGCTAATGCTAAGGATGTTCAGAGGTTAACAGGCAGGATTGCAGCTTTAAACAGATTCATATCCAAATCCTCAGAAAAGTGCAAGGAATTCTATGATATCCTAAGGAAGAACAAGAAATTCGAGTGGACTGAGAAGCATGAAAGTGCCTTAAGAGCTCTTAAGGATTACCTATCCTCTGCCCCGGCCTTGATGAAACCAGAAAAAGGAGATGTGTTATCCTTATATCTTGCGGTATCCTCAAAAGCAGTAAGTGCCGTCCTTGTTAAGGATCACGAAGGTACACAACATCCTGTCTATTATGTAAGTAAGAGTTTACTTGATGCTGAATCCAGGTATTCACACTTAGAAAAACTTATCCTTGCATTAATCATGGCATCTACTAAATTGAGACATTATTTTGAAACTCATGCCATTATTGTCAAAACTAATTTTCCAATTAAGAATGTCCTCAGGAAACCTGAAATGTCAGGAAGGATGGCTAAGTGGGCGGTGAAGCTTAGTGCATATGATATAAGATATGAGCCCAGGACAGCCATTAAATCCCAAGCATTAGCTGACTTTGTGGCAGATTTCAGTAGTGATTTGCAAAAGGAAGCTGAATTAGAAGTCCAGCAGCTAGAGGAGACCAAGAATCCTTGGATACTATATACTGATGGATCCTCAAATGTCAAAGGAACAGGGCTTGGAATACTACTAAAATCGCCACAGGGGGACATAATACCCCACTCTATAGCTTGTGAGTTCCAAACTACTAACAATGAGGCTGAATATGAAGCCTTGATAGCTGGTTTGCAAATTGCTAAGCATATGAGGATCAGGTATCTTGAGGTACATGTAGATTCTTTGTTAATCACTAATCACTTTAATGGATCCTATGCTGTTAAAGGTGAAAAGCTAACCAAATATTTGGAGATAGTCAAAGAATTGGCACTCTCTTTTGTTTCCTTTAGTTTGACACATGTACCAAGGGAAGAAAATGCAGAGGCTGATGCATTGGCTAATCTAGGATCATCTTTGAAGATCCTGGAGGATATAAATATCCCCATTATCCATATCCTGGCTCCTGCCATCTAGGATCATGTGGCTATGGAAATATGAGAGGATTCTACAATTATCCCTAGTGAGGATACCCAAACTCATTCAGCATCATGGATCCTCCCAATCATGAGATACTTACAACATGGAGAGATTCCTACAGGAGAAAACCCTAGGGCTTTCAAAATGAAGGTATCTCAATTCACAATTTTAAATAATATGTGTTTTGGTCAAAAAATCTGTTGAGGATATTGCAACCAAACTCTCTGTTACAGGGTATGATGCTTGAAATGTATAACAATGACAAGGATCACTTCAATGTAAATCGCACAAACAACACAAGGATTTATACGGGGAAAAAGCCCTTGATCAAGAGTTGATCTCCGGCACAAAAAACCCCGGGTGATGGAAACTACCGATCACCAAGCTCAAATAAACGAATAAATGTTTACAACTTCGGATAGTAACGAGCTAGGTACAAGGATCACTATCGTGAAATGTGTAAATGTGAGTGAAAACGAATGTATGTTCGTCGAGAGCTTCAAGTGTGCGAGTATATGAGTGTGTGTAGCTGTCAAAATGACTAAGTGTTTTTCTATAGCTCGTTACCCCTTTTAAAATAGAAATTTAACTACCAAACTAACTATCCGACTTTTGTGCCAAGCCCCCACGTTCTCCATAACGTCCATTTTTAGCCAAGCACGTGCAGAATAGTTTGGGAATATTCTCCAGGAATGTCGCCAAGACTTGGTCAAGCTTGTTATACCTGCGAGATAGTACAAAACATAAGTAATCAATCGTCAGTACGAGGATCCTTAAAGTGATCCATGATCCTGATCCTGAAGCTCTTTTGAGGATCACCACCTGTCACAGAAGTAAGGATCACTAATTAGGATAACGAATAAGGATCACTAATTGTTAGAAAATCCTCCCCTAACAATTGCCCCCAAAATATAAGGAGTAATTTGTAAAATTAGCGAGTTATGTTTTCTTGATCTTATCCGCAACTAACTAGCGGATATATAGCCGTTGATATCGAACTAGCCGTTGCGATCATGACGTCACAGAAGTGACAATCCTGCAGAATCATAATTATAAATAGAGATATAGATAGGATCAAATGCATTTAAATTTTCAGAGAGACTCCCTTTATAATCTGCATTCCGAAGACGATCAGGTATTCTCTCTCTCTATCTTCTTCCCTCTCTTGCTCTGTTTTCGTCTCTTTCCATCAAAGATGTTGCTCCGAAATTCCCCAGCCAAGGATCACCCAAAGAACAGTCCTCCGAAAAGCCAGGGGATCATTGAAGACTCCATTAAAGAACGCTGCTGCTTCAATGATGCTCAGATAGATAGGATCCGCCACTGCTTCCCGGCGAACACCGAATTTAGGCCTTTTGATCCCAATGCCCTGAGCGATCATATCTCCGATAAGTGGGTTGTTTTCCCTGTCACTCCTTTCACCATAGGCTATACATATCCTTTTCCAGCCTTCACCCAATCTTTCTTTTCCCTAACCGGCATCTCTTATATCCAAGCCATGCCGATGATTTGGAGGGTTTTATACACCCTTGAAAGGATCATCGATCAGGAGGGAATAGATCTAGGAATGGCAGAGCTGGGAGAGCTGTATGATCTTACCACCTTTGGCTCTCATCGTTATTTGTTTAAACGTAAACCCGGTGAGGAACACCCGATCTTCAAAGCCACCAAGAATGATGCTAATTGGAAACGACGTTTCTTTTTTATCAAGAGAGATTCCTTCGAGGATGGAAAGGATCTACCTAAAAAATGGGCTACCCATGGTAGGGTGGAGGATCCTGAGAAGGATCACAAGGAACTTTCTTTTGATGTAAGGATAACTTATATTTTTGCTTTCTTGTTATGCAGCTATCACCGTCTCACACCTCAAACTGTCCCCTGCTGCTAAGGAAAGGCTCATTGCTTTCAAGAAACTTGATCCTGAGACAAGAACTTTCAAGACAACAACCCAAGATTCACAGGAGGTATCCTCAGGCTCTGTCACAATGTCAAGTAAGTATCCTTGTTTAAAATTTAAATAAATAGTGAAATATGAATTAAGAAAAGATACTTATCTTGTTTTGGTTGTGTAGGTGCTGGAAAATCCACCAAGTCCGCTTCCAAGTTTAATGTTGCTGATCTCACCACTGTCAGATCCTCCAAGAGAAAAGCTCCTACCAGTCCGACAGCTTCGGTCCCCAAGGCACCCCTCAAAGGGAAGGCAATCAAGAAGAGAAAATCCTCTGAAGCTGGGGATCTGCAGGGTCTGCCTCTGATCCGTCATCAATTCCTTGAGTACTTTAATGAGGTGAGGATCACTGTCTTTGCTCGTATATCCTGTTGACATATCCTGCTGGTATATCCTGCTGATTACATGATCCTGACCTTATCCTTTTTGCAGAAATTCGCAGAGATTGAGGACTATGTGGGCCATGTTGAGGATCAGGATAGGAAGATTGCCGATCTCCAGCAGGTTGCGGTGTTAAAGGATCTCACAATTGCTGATCTTCAGAAGGAAGTCCGGGATACCAAACAGCAGATGGCCAAGGTGCTGGTTAATGTTGACTATGAGAAGAGTGAGATCACCGAAGATGCCAAAGTCTCTGCCGCCATTACAATGTACAAGACCAAGCTTCAAATGGCCTTGGAAGCTCAGGATCCTGCTTTTGACAAGAGCACCTGGGATATCGAAGGTTGGAAGGCAAGGCTGGCTGAACTGGACGATGAAGAGGCTGAGGAGGTTGAAGAGATCCTGACAATTGAAGCTGGAGGCAAAGGTGAAGGTGGTGAAACAAGTGGAGCTGGAGGTGACAATGCAGTGAAGGTTTAGGCTGCATGATTGGGCGATGAAGGACATTTCTAGACGTAGCCGGAGCCCAATTTTTTAAAATCTGTTGGTAGTTTTTTTTGTGGTTGTGATGTTTAAAACAATGATGGTCTGTACTGAACAATAGGTTTTAGGATTAAGGATCATGTATGATCCTTTGGACAATGGGCAGGATTGCAATTGGTGGAGGGATCCTCTGTTTGGGGGATGAAGCCATTGTGATCCTGCCGCCTTTATATTCCTGCACTACTTTTGAACTTATCATCATGGACACCCTTTACCTACCCCAGTGGACGGGCCACGTTTTGCTGGTAGATACTCGGGTAGGTAATTTTGAAAACCTTTTAAGGGTTAGTCTTTTGTTAATAAATAAAATCTTAACCTTTTGTCACTTATCTTGTGTTGTTATCCTTATGTTTCTTTGATTTTCCTTTGTTTTGATACACACTTATTGAATAAACAATTTTGAACAAGACAGACTGAAAATGTATAGGATATGATCCATGATCAGATATCCTTTAGTTAAAGAATTTTACAAAGCGATATGTTTTAAGGATCACAAGTCTAGTTGTCAAACTTTAAGGGTTATTCAAATAAATAATGAATAGAATAAAAGATAGTTAAGGATCATACCTGAGGGTCCAAGTTAGGATCCTAACCATAATAAGGATAACTGTAAAATAAACCTTAGAATAAAGTAAGGATCAAGGATCCCTGGTTGCCTATCTTCAAGAACCTGAAATAGAGCATAACTTGGGACTAAGCCAATATAAGAAAAGGGTTAGCAACTGGGGACAAGCCCAAGGATAACTGGGGACAAGCCCAAGGATAACTGGGGACAAGCACAAGGAACAAATTACTTCAGCGGATAACCAATGTTATGCTAAGGATACCTGAACTTTCAAAACTTAAACTCACGTGAGAGATGGATAAAGGATACATGATCCTTATCCTTATATGAGAAAATGAAGAAATGAAATAGTTTAAGTTTAGGATATTACCTAAGTAAGGATCACCGATACTTTGAGGATCCTCTAAGGATACCCCTATCCTGAGGATCATCTGTGCCATGAGGATCCTGCTCACATAAAATATTTCTTCAAGTGGACAGCATTCCAAGCTCTTGGTAGCAAATCACCTTCCATGGTTAGCAATCTATATGCCCCCTTTCCTGCTTCAGCTTCAATCAAATAAGGGCCTACCCATTTTGGAGCCAATTTTCCATCAGCAGGATTGGTGGTATTCTGAAATGCTTTCCTTAATACCATATCTCCAACTTGAAACCTCCTGATCCTGACATTTTTGTTGTAAGCACCAGCCATTCTTTGTTGATAACTGGCCATCCTTATCCTAGCGAGATCCATGATTTCTTCAATAGTATCCAGGTCTTGAACCAAGTTCTCATCATTTTCCTTAGGATCACGGGTACTTGTTCTTGCAGTTGGAACCACCATTTCTGTTGGGATCACTGATTCTGCCCCAAATACCAAAGAGAATGGCGTTTGACCAGTAGCATTCTTAGGGGTTGTTCTATCAGCCCAAAGCACATAGGGTAGTTCTTCTGCCCATTTCCCTTTCTTGGATCCAAGCTTCTTCTTCAAATTGTTGATGATGATCTTGTTGGATGATTCTGCCTGACCATTAGCTTGTGGGTGGACTGGTGTTGATGTTATCATCTTAATCCCCCAGCTGTCACAAAAGTTAGTGGTTCTGCCCCCAATAAATTGGGAACCATTATCACATATAATCTCAGAAGGAATTCCAAATCTAGTTATAATATTTCTTTTAATGAAGGATATAACTTCCTTTTCTCTGACTTGGGCAAAAGCTTCAGCCTCTATCCACTTGGAGAAGTAATCAGTCATAGCAAGCATGAACACTTTTCCACCAGGTGCCTTAGGGAGCTTACCAACTATATCTATCCCCCATCTCATAAATGGCCAAGAGGAGGATATAGGATGCAATAATTCAGCTGGTTGATGAAGGATATTGCTGTGTCTCTGACAAGGATCACATCTTTTAGCATATTCCACAGCATCTCTCTTCATGGTTGGCCAGTAGTATCCTGTCCTCAGGATCCTTGAGAATAATGCCCTGCCCCCAGTGTGGTTTCCACAATCTCCTTCATGGAAGTCTTTTAAAACTTCTTGGATTTCAGGATCCTCAATGCATCTCAAGTATGGTCCTGCAAGAGATCGTCTATACAACATATTATTTAAAATTGTGAATTGAGATACCTTAGATTTGAAAGCCCTAGGGTTTTCTCCTGTAGGAATCTCTCCATGTTGTAAGTATCTCATAATTGGTGAGATCCATGATCCTAATCCTGAATGGGATTGAGTATCCTCACTAGGGATCATTGCAGAATCATTTCCTATCTCCATAGCCACATGATCCTCAATAGCCGGGGTCAGGATATGGATAATAGGGATCTTGATATCCACCGGGATCTTCAATGATGATCCTAAATTAGCCAATGCATCAGCTTCTTTATTTTCTTCCCTTGGTACCTGCGTCAAACTCAAGGAAACAAAAGAGAGTGCCAAACTTTTGACTATCTCTAAATATTTGGTTAGCTTTTCACCTTTAACAGCATAGGATCCATTAAAGTGGTTTGTAATTAACAAAGAATCTACGTGTACCTCAAGATACCTGATTCCCATATGCTTAGCAATTTGCAAACCAGCAATTAAGGCTTCATATTCAGCCTCATTGTTAGTGGTTTGGAACTCACAAGCTATAGAGTGGGGTATTATGTCCCCCTGTGGCGATTTTAGTAGTATTCCAAGCCCTGTGCCTTTGACATTTGAGGATCCATCAATATAGAGTATCCAAGGATCCTTGGTCTCTTCTAGCTGCTGGACTTCTAACTCAGCTTCTTCTTGTAAATCACTACTGAAATCAGCCACAAAGTCAGCTAATGCTTGGGATTTGATGGCTGTCCTAGGCTCATATCTTATATCATATGCACTCAGCTTCACTGCCCACTTAGCCATCCTTCCTGACATCTCTGGTTTCATAATAGACAGGATGTTGTGTACCTTGATGATCCTTAACAAGGACCGCACTTACTGCTTTTGAGGATACTGCAAGATACAAGGATAGCACATCGCCTTTTTCTGGTTTCATCAAAGCCGGGGCCGAGGATAGGTAATCTTTGAGGGCTCTTAAAGCATTTTCATGCTTCTCAGTCCACTCAAATTTCTTGTTCTTCCTTAGGATATCATAGAATTCTTTGCACTTCTCTGAGGATTTAGATATAAATCTGTTCAAAGCTGCTATCCTGCCTGTTAGCCTTTGAACATCCATAGCATTGGCCAGGGATTTGATGTTCACTATTGCTTTGATCTGTTCCGGGCTAGCTTCAATGCCTCTCTTTGTCACCATATATCCTAAAAATTTACCTGCACCATATCATCTATGTAAACCTCCATAGTTTGTCCAATCTGATCCTTGAACATCATATTCACCAGCCTTTGATATGTTGCACCTGCATTTCTTAGTCCGAAGGGCATAGTAATATAGCAGTATATACCAGTTGGAGTCATGAAGGTTGTATCCTCTTGATCGGATGGTTCCATTTGGATTTGTTGGAATCCGGATGAAGCATCCATAAAAGTTAACAGTTCATGACCCGCAGTTGCATCCACCATGGAGTCAATGTGGGGTAATGGGAAAGGATCCTTGGGACATGCCTTATTTAAATCGGTAAAATCGACACATACCCTCCACTTTCCGTTTTTCTTTTGAACAACAACCACATTGGCCAACCATCTTGGATACTTGACCTCTCTAATCATACCTGCCCGGAGCAATTTCTCTACCTCTTCCTGGATAATGGCATTCCTTTCCGGTGCAAACTTCCTTCTCCTTTGATGGATTGGTTTGAAGGATCTGTCAATCCCGAGTTTGTGAGTGATTACATCTTTGGATATACCAGTCATGTCTTCGTGTTTCCATGCAAAGGTAGTCTTTCTCCTTTTGAGGAAGGATACGAGGTCTTCTTTCATTTCTCCAAGGATCCCTGATCCGATATAGATTTTGGATTCAGGATCATCAGGATCCATGAGGATTTCTATCACATCCTGCTCTCTTGCCTCCAAGACATCCCTTGGAGGATACTTTGATTGCTATTGCTCCCTTGACTTCGAGGCTGGTTTCATCGATGAAGTGTAGCAATTCTTAGCCTCCTGCTGATCACTATCAATCTTCACTATTCCCCAAGGACTAGGGAGCTTCACACATTGATGGTATGTAGATGGGACTGCTTTCATATCGTGTATCCAGGGCCTGCCAAGGATAACATTACAACAAGATAAACAGTCAATAACACAAAATTTTTTATAAGAGTGTAAGCCTTCAATATATATTGGGAGTTTAATGTCCCCCAGGGTGTTCTTAGTTTCGCCACTAAATCCCACAAGCACGGAGGATCTTGGTATGATATCTGATTCAGGAATTCCCATCTTCTTCAGAACATCAAGCTGGATAATGTTCACTGAGCTTCCTCCGTCTATAAGGATCCTGCGGACAAAATGGTTAGAAATGAAAAGAGTAATAACTAAACCATCGTGATGAGGATCCTAGATATCAACTCGATCATCCTCATCGAAGGTTATGACTTTTCCTTCGGAGACACTTGATGTTCGAACAGGTCTTTCTCCATTATCCATTTTAGTTTCCTTTGCATGCCTTTTAGCTGCTGAGAAGGATGTGCCGCAAATGTCTGATCCTCTAGAAATAAAGTTTATCACTTGTGCATCTGCTGGAGGGGCTGGAGCCTTCTCAGGGATCCTTTCGGGATCCTGAGTCCTTGACTTTTTCCTTCCCAACAACTCTTTGAGATGCCCCTTGCTCAATAAGTATCCAATTTCCTTTCTTAGTGCAATGCATTCTTCTGTGAGATGCCCAAAATCTTCATGGTATGCACACCACTTTGATTTATCCTTAGTTGCAGCTGGCCTATCATTTTTTCTGGGCCATCTAGCTTTATCACCTAGACTCTGCATCGCAAGGATTAGTTCATTGTTATCAACACTAAAACAATATTCAGAAATTGGAGGATAATCCTCATCATCCTCTTCTTGATCAATAGAATGCACGTTCTGGTTATCAGATCTGTTGTAGGATCTGAACTTGTTGTTCCTGAATGAGGATCCTTGCTTATCCTGCTTTGAGGATCCTGCTAACCTCTCCTGGATCCTCTTGTCATCTTCTAGTCGAATGAACCTAAGTGCTCGGGTTCTTACCTCATCTAAGTTCCTGCATGGTGTCATAACAAGATCATCATAGAAAGACGAATCCCTAAGCAATCCCATTTTAAAGGCCTCAACAGCCGTGGCTATATCTAAGTTGGGAATGTCTAAGGATTCTTTACTGAATTTGGTAATGTAATCCCTTAATGATTCATTATGACCCTGGGTTATCCTATATAGATCACTAGTTAATCGTTCAAATTTCCTACTACAAGAAAACTGATTATTAAATAGATTAACTAGATTAGCAAATGAGGTAATAGAGTAGGGGGAAGACTTAGCAGCCATTTGAGAGCTGATCCAGTAAGAGTGGATCCGAATCCTTTGCACAGGCATGCTTCCTTTAACCTTTCTGGGATTGGATTGATCTCCATCCTCTCCCAATATTCTGCTATGTGTTCTTCAGGATCCGTCGAACCATCATAGAGTTTCATTGTAGGCACATGGAACCTCTTGGGTATCTCAGCATCACAGATTGGTAGTGCAAAACGAGATATCTTGTGGCTCCCATCTGCAATCTCTGGGATAGGTTTGACTACTCCCGGAACACTTGATATCATATCCTTTAGCTTTTGCAATTCTCTGGCCATGGCATGATTGATACCTGGATCCTGCATAAGACCATGGTTAGTAGTATGAGAATTATTAAAAGTGTTACCTCCCATTGGATTCAAGTTAGGAAGAATGGATGTTAATCCATATTGTTGGGGCTCTGGAATGATCGAGGGACCAGTAGAGGCATTGGTCTGCATTGGAATAAAATCTCCCTGATGGACATCTGAACTTCCTGTTTGCAAACTCCTCAAGGATCCTGGCATCTGGAAGGATCCCTGAAATTGGGACGATCCTGGAATAAAGGAGGATCCTTGAACCTGGGATGATCCTGGAACAAAGGAGGATCCTTGAACCTGGGATGATCCTGGAACAAAGGAGGATCCTTGAACCTGGGATGATCCTGGAACGAAGGAGGATCCTTGAACCTGGGATGATCCTGGAACGAAGAAGGATCCTTGAACCTGGGATGATCCTGGAATGAAGGAGGATCCTTGAACCTGGGATGATCCTGGAACGAAGGAGGATCCTTGAACTTGTTGCATTCCTGAATATCCTCCTAAGCTCGTGAGGGATCCCATATGCTGAGGATAGGATCCCGCTGGCTGGAAATATGAACCTGATTCCTGGGTCACTGTTGTTGTTCCGTAGTGCACTCCTTTCGGTCCACCCACATATTGAACGTCTGGAGCCACTGATGGCTGAGAAGTAATCACCGGAGTATCAAAATTCAAGGATTTTGGCACCAGTGGGGAATGATCCTCCGCCGTTGTCTTTTGTTTCTTGAGATCTCCGATTTCTTTGAGAATCCTCTCATTGGTCTTATCCTGTTGCCGTATCTGATCCTTCATCTGCAAAATTAAAGTAAACATATCACTAGTAGTGGGAGTGTAAGAAGCATAAGAAGTTGGAGGTTTTGAAAAAATGGGAGTTGGTTTCTTCGCAGCATTCTCAGCATTCTTCTGGGATCCAGAAGGTGGTGGAGGCAAAGGGGGAACGCCTTGTGAAGAAGTGAATGCGGGCATCAAATTTGAAGCATTCTTCGCTGAGGAAGCCATTTTCTTGATTGTAGTGAACTGAAATAAGCACAGAAATGCGTATTTTCCTAAGGACAAAGCACCAATTGCCCCACGGTGGGCGCCAAACTGTTTTGGTCAAAAAATCTGTTGAGGATATTGCAACCAAACTCTCTGTTACAGGGTATGATGCTTGAAATGTATAACAATGACAAGGATCACTTCAATGTAAATCGCACAAACAACACAAGGATTTATACGGGGAAAAAGCCCTTGATCAAGAGTTGATCTCCGGCACAAAAAACCCCGGGTGATGGAAACTACCGATCACCAAGCTCAAATAAACGAATAAATGTTTACAACTTCGGATAGTAACGAGCTAGGTACAAGGATCACTATCGTGAAATGTGTAAATGTGAGTGAAAACGAATGTATGTTCGTCGAGAGCTTCAAGTGTGCGAGTATATGAGTGTGTGTAGCTGTCAAAATGACTAAGTGTTTTTCTATAGCTCGTTACCCCTTTTAAAATAGAAATTTAACTACCAAACTAACTATCCGACTTTTGTGCCAAGCCCCCACGTTCTCCATAACGTCCATTTTTGGCCAAGCACGTGCAGAATAGTTTGGGAATATTCTCCAGGAAAGTCGCCAAGACTTGGTCAAGCTTGTTATACCTGCGAGATAGTACAAAACATAAGTAAACAATCGTCAGTACGAGGATCCTTAAAGTGATCCATGATCCTGATCCTGAAGCTCTTCTGAGGATCACCACCTGTCACAGAAGTAAGGATCACTAATTAGGATAACGAATAAGGATCACTAATTGTTAGAAAATCCTCCCCTAACAATATGTTGAATAAACGATCTCTTGCAGGACCATATTTAAGATGCATTGAGGATCCTGAAATCCAAGAAGTTTTAAAAGACTTCCATGAAGGAGATTGTGGAAACCACACTGGGGGCAGGGCATTATTCTCAAGGATCCTGAGGACAGGATACTATTGGCCAACTATGAAGAGAGATGCTGTGGAGTATGCTAAGAAATGTGATCCTTGTCAGAGACACAGCAATATCCTTCATCAACCAGCTGAATTTTTGCATCCTATATCCTCCTCTTGGCCATTTATGAGATGGGGTATGGATATAGTTGGTAAGCTCCCTAAGGCACCAGGTGGAAAAGTGTTCATGCTTGCTATGACTGATTACTTCTCCAAGTGGATAGAGGCTGAAGCTTTTGCCCAAGTCAGAGAAAAGGAAGTTATATCCTTCATTAAAAGAAATATTATAACTAGATTCGGTATTCCTTCTGAAATTATATGCGATAATGGTTCCCAATTCATTGGGGGCAAAACTACTAACTTTTGTGACAGCTGGGGGATTAAGATGATAACATCAACACCAGTCCACCCACAAGCTAATGGTCAGGCAGAATCCTCCAATAAGATCATCATCAACAATTTGAAGAAGAAGCTTGGATCCAAGAAAGGGAAATGGGCAGAAGAACTACCTTATGTGCTTTGGGCTGATAGGACAACTCCTAAGAATGCTACAGGCCAAACTCCATTCTCTTTGGTGTTTGGGGCAGAATCAGTGATCCCTACAGAAATGGTGGTTTCAACTGCTAGAACAAGTATTCGTGATCCTGAGGAAAATGATGAGAACTTGGTTCAAGACCTGGATACTATAGAAGAAATCAGTGATTTGGCAAGGATAAGGATGGCGAGTTATCAGCAAAGAATGGCTGGAGCCTACAACAAAAATGTCAGGATCAGAAAATTCCAAGTTGGTGATATGGTACTAAGGAAAGCATTTCAGAATACCACCAATCCTGCTAATGGAAAGTTGGCACCAAAATGGGAAGGACCTTACTTGATTGAAGCTGAGGCAGGAAAGGGTGCATATCGATTGCTAACAATGGAAGGTGATTTGCTACCTAGAGCTTGGAATGCTGTCCATTTGAAGAAATACTTCATGTGATAAGGATCCATGATCCTCACATGATAAATATCCTTAAAGGATCCTTAAAGCACAGATGATCCTCATTTTTGGTAACATTCTAATCTTAAACTATTTCATTTCCTTACTTTCTCACATAAGGATAAGGATCCTGCATCCTTTACCCCCCTTTCACGTGATTTTGAGTTTTGAAGGTTCAGGTACTCTTAGCAAAAGGATGGCTATCCACAAAAGTAACCAGTTACTTGGGTTTGAACCCAATTATTTGGGCTTGACCCCAGTTCCGCTAGTAGCGCATGATGATCCCGGTATAGTTCATGGCAGTGGGACCAGTACTCATTTTAGGGGCTGATAATTCCATTGTACTGGCTATACCTAGGATCCTACGTATAATGGTAGACGTACCATACATCCGTTCTTAAGGTTTCTAACGTTTTCACGTTAGCTAAGGTTTTGGCATTTTCATGCCACTAAGTTTGGATAGTCGCCAGTTAGGGCCATACTCCAGTTCACACACGATCCTTGGGCTTGTCCCCAGTTATCCTTGGGCTTGTCCCCAGTTATCCTTTGGGCTTGTCCCCAGTTGCTAACTTTTATCTTATAATGGCTTAGTCCCAAGTTATGTTCTATTTCAGGTCTTCGAAGTTAAACAACCAAGGATCCTTGATCCTTACTTCTTACTAAGGTTTGTCCTATGGTTATCCTGGTTATAGTATTAAGGGTTAGGATCCTAACTTGGATCCCCAGGTATGATCCTTAACTATTCTGATTTTATTCAATGATTATTTGAATAACCCTTATACTTTGACAACTGAACTCATGATCCTTAAAATATACTACTTTTTGGAATTTTTCAACTATAGGATATTTGAACCTGGATCATATCCTAATTTTTTTTTATCTAATTTGTTCAACTTTTCTTATTCAGACAAGTGTACATCAAAACAATTGAAAATTAAAAGGACAAACAAGGATAACAACACAAGATAAGCCAAAAAAGATTAAAGTTATTTTATTAACAAAGGTTTAACCGTCGAAGGTTGTCAAAATTGCCAACCCACGTTTCTACCAGCAAAACGTGGCCCGTCCACATGGGTTGGCAACGGGTGTCCATTGTTAATGCGGTTATAGCAAGTGCAGGAAATCAAAGGCGGCAGGATCACAATGGCTTTATCCCCCAAACAGAGGATCCCTCCACCATTTGTAATCCTACCTATTATCCAAAGGATCCTAGATCCTTAATCCTAAAACTATTGTTCAAATACAGACCATCATTGTTTCAAAACAGCACAACCACAAAACAAACTACTACCGAATTTAAAAAATTGGGCTCCGGCTACGTCTAGAAATGTCCATCATTGCCCAATCATGCAGCCTACACCTTCGCTGCATCTTCATCCCCTCCAGCTTCGGTATCCTTCACCTGATCCTTCGCACTGCCTCCAGCCTCGATCGCCAAAACCTCCTCAGCCTCCTCATCATCTTCCAGATCAGCTAACCTCGCCTTCCAGCCCTCAACATCCCAGCTGCTTCTGTCGAAGTCAGGATCTTGAGCTTCCTGGGCCATCTTCAGTTTTGTCTTGTACATTGTGATGGCAGCGGAGACCTTTGCACCTTCTATGAGATCATGCTTCTCGTAGTCAATGTTGATCAAGACTTTTGCTGTCTGAGTCTTGGCGTCTTCAAGGGCTTTTTTCGAGATCAGCAATCTTAAGATCCTTGAGCACTGCAACTTGTTGGAGGTCAGCAATCTTCTTATCCAGCTCCTCAATGCTCCCCACGTAGTCTTCAATCTCAGCAAATTTCTGCAAAAAAGACAAAGCAGTTCAAGATCAGGTGATCCTCAAATAAGTAGGATACCTAGGCAGAATTGGTGATCTTCACGTCATTGAAGTATTCAAGGAACTGGTGGCGGATCAGTGGCAGGCCTTGTAGATCCTCTATCTCAGAGTTTTTCCTCTTCTTGCCACCCCTTCCTTTAGTGGGTGCCTTGGGGATGGAGACACTAGGGCTGGCAATGGCTTTCTTCTTTCTGGATCGAACAGTGTCAAGATCAGCAATGTTGAACTGGGAGGTAGGCTTGGAAGCTTTTCCGGCACCTACACATTCAAAACAGATAAGTATCCTTATCCTATTTCTATTTAACTATTTATTTAAGTCTTTAACTATACAAAGAACAGGATACTTACTTGACATGGTGACTGAGCCTGAGGATACCTCTTGAGAATCCTGGGTGATTGTCTTGAATGATCTTGTTTCAGGACTGAGTTTTCTAAAAACAGCAAGCCTTTCCTTGGTAGCAGGAGACGGTATGAGGTGTGAAACAATGACAGCTGCATAACATAAAACAAAAGGGTGTTAGTGATCCTTATACAAAATCAAGACTATCTGGTGATCCTTCTCAGGATCCTCTGTCCTACCATGGGTGGACCACTTCCTTGGTAGATCCTTTCCGTTTGGAATAGAATCCCTTCTGACAAAGAAAAAACGCCGTTTCCAGTTTGTATCATTCTTGGTGGCTTTAAAAATGGGGTGTTCTTCACCGGGCTTTCGCTTAAACAGATATCGGTGGGATCCAAACGTCGTGAGATCATACATCTCTGCCAGTTCTGACATTCCTAAATCAATCCCTTCCTGCTCTATGATCCTTTCAAGGGTATATAAGACCCTCCAGATCATCGGCATAGCTTGGATGAAGGAGATGCCGGCAAGGGAGAAAAAGGATTGGGTAAAGGCTGGAAAAGGATAGGTGTATCCTATGGTGAATGGGGTAACAGGAAAAGCTACCCATGTCTCAGAAATATAGTCGCTCAGAACAGTGGGATCGAAGGGTTTGAAAAAGGTGTTCGCCGGAAAGCAGTACCGGATCTTATCTACTTGTGGATCAGTAAAGCAACACCTCTCATTCCCTGAATCTTTGATGATCCCTTGACTCTTCAAGGGGCTAACCTTCTGGTGATCCTTGGCGGGGGAGGACCGGAGCATCATTCTTAACGTGATGTTGGTAAAGAAAGAAAAACAGAGTAAGAGAAGGAGAAATAGGGAAAGAGATACCTGATTGATCTTCGGATGAGAATTTAAAGGGAGTTTCTCTTGGATTTAAATGCAAATTGATCCTATCTCTAACTCCTATTTATAATGATGATTTGCAGGATAGTCACTTCAGTAACGTCAGGTTTGCAATGGCTAGTACGATCTTAACGGCTATTTATCCGTTAGTTTGTTGCGGATAAGATCAACAAAATACAACTCGTTTATTTACAATATTACTCCTTATATTTTGGGGGCAATTGTTAGGGGAGGATTTCTTAATGACCCGTGATCCTCAATTATTATCCTGCTTGGTGATCCTTACTGCTGTGTCAGTTAGTGATCCTCAGAAGTGCTTCAGGATCAGGATCATGGATCATCCTAAGGATCCTTATATTAATGATTGTCCGCTATGATTTCGGTATTGTTTTGCAGGAGTACCAGCTTGGACTTAGTCTTGGTAACGTTCCTGGAGAATATTCCACGTTTATTCCGCACGTGCTTGACCATGGTGAACGTTATGGAGATCGTGGGAAGAAGGCATGAATTGCGGATAGTTAGTTATTTAGATTTTTTACTAAATTTAAAAGGGGTAGCGAGCTAATTAGACAACACTTGGCTATTTTTTGGCTACACACACTCGTACAACTACACTCACCAGCTCTCGGCAAAACACTTAGCATTTTTCATACGTTTCTACACGATACACTATAGTGATCCTTGTACTTAGCTCGCTATCATCCGAAGTTGTAAAAGGATTATTGTTTAATTTGAGTTGGTGATCGGTAGTTTCCATCACCCGAGGTTTTTTATGCCGGAGATCATTCATTGATCAAGGGCTTTTTCCTCGTATAAATCTTTGTGTCTCCTGTGCAATTTATTTCATAGTGATCCTCATTATTGTTTACCAATTCAAGCATCATACCCCGTAACAGAGAGTTTGGTTGCATTATCCTCGTCTGATTTTAGACCAAAACACCAACCACACCATATGTATTTCTATTTTTAAGCTCATCAATAAGTAGATTATATCACATTCGACTCTACTATTTTAGTCCATACAAATCTTTTTAACTTTAAAAAGATACATTGTCGAGGTTTTGAAATCAATGCCTTAAAAATATACAATCATTAACATACTTCTTTCCACTTTGACTAATTATGTATGTGCATACACTTTATAGGAGTTCCTCACATAAACTTCCTCATTGACTTCTATATCATATGCATAGATGTCTTGAACACTTGCTTCATTTATAAAATCCATATTATACTGTGATTGTACATTGAGATACCATAATCACCGAGTACACGTTTTCTATGTATGTTTATTGGTTCACAATAATTACATCCTTAAGATATTTTAGTTAACCTTTTAGGCACTCTACTATCTTTTGTTAACCTTTTGTTACTCATCAAGAGTTCTAATTATATATAATGTATTCAAATTTGAATCATGGTGTTCTTGAGAACTTACTTTACATGACTTTGATAATTTAAATCTTTCTGGGACTTTCACATAAACTTTCAGTATCAAATGATACATAAAATTCATAAGACGCATATCAGTTCTCTCTTTATATTACTAGACTAATAAAAATATCGGAAAATCAATGCATCCACCACTGGAGAATATGTCTCCTCATAATCAATCATAGGTCTTTGAGAAAATTCTTGTGCCACCAATTTTTCCTTATATCACTCAATTTGATTTTCACATAATTCGCATAAAAGGTCCGTTTATATCAACATATTTTACAACTTCAGTTGTATGGGCTATTGGTCCGGAGACTTTCCATGTTATTAGAGAATTCAATTTTTCCTTATTTGCGTCTTTCCATTTTGGCCAATCATTTCTATGTTTACATTCATAGACAGATCTCAAATCTTGATCCTCATTATTTAATCATTTCAAGCGCTACATTATATACAAAAGTATAACAACGTCGATTTTTATTTCGATTCCATACATATCTTAGACATGATACAACTTATCGAGATCTCTTTATTTTCAGGCACCTGAGGTTCTTCTTGAACCATCATGTCTACTGTCTTTTCAGGAGATTTTATTACTATAACCTCGACTTGACCATCTTAATTACATGATCTAATTTACGAGGAATTTGATTATTAGAATCAACTAGTCTACCACGCTTTAGGTGTGCAATAGACTCATTACAAAAATATGAGGTTGTCCTCTTAGGACACAAATATTACTAGAGCATAAGCAGTTGATTATGTGACTTACTTAGTCACTTTATTTAGGTCAGTGAATTTTTCTGGTAATTTGTTCTTTAATATTGGTAAATGAATTATACTTTAAACTTCTCGTTCATAGTTTATAGTCTAAGGATCAAGATGACATGATAATTCATTTCACTTTTCACTTTCCAACTGCTTGTTATCCCCCTTAATGTTGGGAACATTCATTCACTAAAGTGAAAACCAGTGAGCCATAAACAAATTTCTCACTAATGGCTTTAAGTATTCAATCATAGATGATTATTTATACCCAACATATTCTCAAACTTTTTAGAAGTCCTATCTTTGTGCGGTGTGGTGGATGAGTTTCAATATATGTAACACAACCAAAATCTTTGATGACACGTCTTTGGTTCCTGACCAAAAACGAACTCTATGGGGAGTGTTAGGGATAGAATTTCCAAACTTATGGATCACGGATCCTCAAGTGCAACCAGGATCACGGATCCTCAATTCAGTTTGAATTAAGGATATCCTCAGAAGACATTGCAGGACTAAGGATCCAGGATCCTCATTATTATCCTAATACTAACAATTGTTTCCATTACATTTGAACTTGTTTTGCAGGAGTATTCGAATGGGACTTGGTCTAAGCAAGATTCCAGGGGAATATGCCTTCTAATTCTGCACGTGCATGAGCTCTTCGACCGTTTTGGTGATCGTGGGGAGCTTGCACCTTTTTCGGATTGTTTGTTAGTTAGTTGATTTCTATTTTTAAATGGGGATAACAAAGCTTGTTTAGACATTAGAATTATTAGCAACACACTGCACTCGAGCTCAGAACAACTCTCGGTGATTACATACTTTTTGCACACTAGTGATCCTTGTACCAAGCTTGTTATCATCCCGATTTGTAAACATTGTTTGGTTAATATAGTTGGTGATCGGTAGTTTCCATCACCAAAGGTTTTTTATGCCGGAGATCATTCGTTGATCAAGGGCTTTTTCCTCGTATAAATCCTTGTGTTCAACATTCATTTCATTCATTGTTTGTTCATACGTTTGTTCATATAATCAAGCATCACACCTCACAAAATCAGATTTGGTTGCATTATCCTTGTGTGATTTTTGACCAAAACAGTTTGGCGCCCACCGTGGGGCAATTGGTGCTTCATTTCTTGGAAATTTTGTTCATTTCTCGTCATTATCTTCAACCACATGGCTTCTCAGGGAAAAACTACTTCAAGTTCCATGCCGACGATCACCTCTTCACAGGGCATTCCACCTTTGCCTCCTGCACTTTCTGGATCCCAGAAGAATGCTGAGAATGCTCCGAAGAAACAAACCCCCGTTTTCTCAAAACCAACTATTGTTGCTTCTTCTGGCCCTACTAACAATGATCTTTATTCTTTGATTTTGCAGATGAAGGATCACATGCAACAGCAGGATAGAACTAATGACAGGATCCTTCGAGAGATTGATGAAATCAAGAAATTTAAGAGATCAGCGGAGGATCACTCTCCATTGATGCCCAGATCACTGAATTTTGATTCTCCAGCCATAACAACCCAGCACTCCACAGCATCAGGCACTCAATACCAGGGTGGATTATCGAGTATACGCTATGGATCATTGGCAATGACTCAGGCTCAAGGATCCTACTTTCAACCTTCAGGATCCTCTCTTCAGCCTCAAGGATCCTCCTCCCAGCATCAAGGATCCTTCTTTAGTTCTGGAGGATATATGGGAACGCAGACGGTTCAAGGATCCTCCTCTCAGGTTCAGGGATCCTCCTCTCAGGTTCAAGGATCCTCATCTCAGGTTCACAGATCCATGGATTATCCTCCAAGACCCCCAGCCTCGGTGTATCAAGGATCCAACATCTTTCAGGATCAAGGATCCTTAAGGAGTGTACAACCCAGAAGTTCAGAAATTCACCGAGGAGATTTCATCCCTATGCAGACTATTGCTTTGTCTGGTCCCTCAATCATGCCAAAATCAAATCAATATGGATTCACATCAGAAATTCCACCCTTGAATCCATCAGGAGGTAACACTTTAAATACTACTTATAATACTAACCATGGCCTTGTGCAGGATACAGGAATCAACCAAGCTATGGCTAGAGAGTTACAAAAGCTCAAGGATATGATATTCAGTGTTCCAGGAGTGGTAAAACCCATTCCAAAAATTCCAGATGGGAGTCACAGGATATCTCGATTTGCACCACCTATTTGTGATGCAGAGATACCAAAGAGGTTTCAAACACCAAACATGAAGTTATATGATGGCTCAACTAATCCTGAAGAACATGTAGCTCAATACAGAGAGAGAATGGAAATCAACCCCATTCCCGAAAGGTTAAAAGAAGCATGTCTATGCAAGGGTTTCGGATCCACACTGACAGGATCAGCTCTTAAATGGCTGCTAAGTCTTCCCCCTACTCTATTACTTCATTTGCTAATCTAGTTAATTTGTTTAATAGCCAATTCTCATGCAGTAGGAGGTTTGAACGATTAACTAGTGATCTATATAGGGTAACACAAGGTCAAAATGAATCACTTAGAGATTATATCACTAAATTCAGTAGAGAATCCTTAGAAATTCCTAATTTGGATATTGCTACGGCTGTAGAAGCCTTCAAAATGGGTTAACTTAAGGATTCACAGTTCTATGATGATCTTGTCATGAACCCTTGCAGGAACCTTAATGAAGTAAGAACCAGGGCCCTTAGATTCATCCGTTTAGAGGATGACAAAAGGATCCAAGAAAGACTGGCAGGATCCTCAAAGCAGGAAAAGCAAGGATCCTACTTCAGGAACAACAAGTCCAAATCATACAACAAGTCTGATAATCAGAACATGCATGCAGTGGAACAAGAAGAGGATGATGAGGATTATCCTCCCATTTCTGAATATTGCTTTTCTGTTGATAATAATGAACTAATCCTTGCAATGCAGAATCTAGGTGAAAAAGCAAGACGGCCCAGAAAGAGTGATAAACCAGCTGCAACAAAAGACAAATCTAAATGGTGTGCATATCATGAAGATTTCGCCCATCTCACTGACGAATGCATAGCACTCAGGAAAGAGATTGGTTACTTGTTAAGCAAAGGACACTTGAAGGGGCTGTTTAGAAGGAAAAAAGTCAAGGATCCAGGATCCTGAAAAGATCCTGGAAAGAGCTCCAGCTCCTCCTGCTGATGCATAGATTATCAACTTCATATCTGGAGGATCAGGCATATGTGGCACCTCCTTTTCAGCAGCCAAGAGGCATGCTAAAGAAACAAAGATGGATAATGGGGACAGACCCATTCGAACCTCAATCCTTACACAGGAGAAAGTTATATCCTTTGATGAGGATGATCGTGTGGAAATTCAGGATCCTCACCATGATGGTCTTGTTATTACTTTATTTATATCTATTCATTTTGTTTGCAGAATTCTCATAGATGGAGGAAGCTCAGTGAACATCATTCAACTTGATGTCCTCAAAAAAGATGAATATCCCTGAATCAGAAATTATCCCAAGATCTTCAGTTCTTGTGGGATTCAGTGGAGAAACCAAAAACACATTGGGGGACATTAAACTTCCCATTTACATCGAGGGAGTTAATTCTTTTCAAAAATTTGGTGTTATAGATTGCTTATCCTGTTGCAATGTTATCCTTGGCAGGCCATGGATACATGACATGAAAGCAGTTCTATCTACATATCATCAATGTGTCAAACTCCCTACTCCATGGGGCGTGGTGAAGATAGAAAGTGACCATCATGAAGCTAAAAATTGTTACACTTCATCAATGAAACCAGCCTCAAGACCTAGGGAGCAATAGCAATTAAAGTATCCTCCAAGAGATGTCCTGGAGGCAAGAGAACAAGATGTCAAGGATATCCTGATGGATCCTCAGGATCCTGAATCCAAAGTTTTTATAGGATCCGGGATCCTCACCAATATTGAAGACGATCTAGTATCCTTCCTAAAGAGAAGAAAAACTACCTTTTTCCTGGAAGCATGAAGACATGACAGGTATTTCCAAAGATATTATTACTCATAAACTTGGCATTGACAGGTCGTTCAAATCCATACATCAAAAAAGGAGAAAGTTTGCACCTGAGAGGAATGCCATCATCCAGGAGGAGGTAGACAAGCTGCCCAGAGCAGGTATGATTAGGGAGGTTAAGTATCCAAGATGGTTAGCCAATGTGGTTGTTGTTCAAAAGAAAAATGTAAAGTGGAGGGTATGTGTCGATTTCACTTATTTAAACAAGGCATGTCCCAAGGATCCTTTCCCATTACCCCACATTAACTCCATGGTGGATGCAACTGCGGGTCATGAGTTGTTGACTTTCATGGATGCTTCATCTGGATTCCAAAAAATTCAGATGAAACCATCTGATCAAGAGGATACAGCCTTTATGACCCCTACTGGTATCTACTGTTATATTGCTATGCCCTTTGGACTAAGAAATGCAGGTGCTACCTACCAAAGGCTAGTTAATATGATGTTTAAAGAATAAATAGGACACACAATGGAAGTCTATATAGATGACATGGTGGTTAAGTCCAAGTGAGCAGAGGATCACCTTAGAGATTTGGAGGAAGCATTTGATATCCTTGATAGATACAATATGAAATTGAATCCTTCCAAGTGCCACTTTGGTGTGAAAGCTGGCCAGTTTCTAGGGTACATGGTGACAAAAAAAGGGATAGAGGCAAGTCCAGAGCAAATCAAGGCAATTGTGAATATCAAGTCTCCTGCCAATGCCAAAGATGTGCAAAGATTGACAGGAAGGATCGCAGCCTTGAACAGGTTCATCTCAAAGTCATCAGAGAAATGCAAGGAATTCTATAACATTCTGAGAAAGAACAAGAAATTTGAGTGGACTGAAAAGCATGAGAATGCTCTCAAGGCCCTTAAGGATTACCTATCCTCAGCCCCAGCATTAATGAAACCAAAAAAAGGGGATATATTATCCTTATATTTGGCAGTCTCCTCTAAGGTAGTAAGTGCAGTCCTTGTTAAAGATCATGAAGGTACACAACATCCTGTATATAATGTAAGTAAAAGTGTGACAACCCGAACTTCCAAGGTTAGTCTTGTAATCTGGACTCCTCGTTACCCTTTCCTAGGTGTTAGAACGTCCTACTTGATTGTTATTACTTCGTTAAACTTAAACATTTGTTAACTCGTATTGGGCTACACGATACTACTTTACAGTTTCACATCATATCGCCCCAAGTGCATTAACTGAGCCCAACTAGCTTTTATTATATTTTGAGCAATCCGGCCCAACAAGAAAGCTGCAAAATCTGATGGTAATTCGGCCCAAGTGTGTATCAGCCCATTTGTTTTAGTAGTTAACCTGATATATGCAATTGTACATAGCTTCTTGAAAATCTCTAATCGCAAACAACAAACCCTACCCTCTCTCTCTCAATCCTTGCGAACGGCAGCCCCCCCCCCTTCACACTCGAGTCTTTCAATCTTGTGGTCTGGACTACGGTTAGTATATTGAATCTTTATTATTAATCTGCTTACTGTTCTTGATGATAACATGAGCTATGCCATGTGTGATATTATATGTGTTAGCATGTTGCATGAATTCTGGGTGAATATGTTGTGTGCGAGCCGATTGGATAATAAATTCTAGTAATAATCTGATGATATTGGTGTGATATGTCATACATGGGCTAATTGAGTTAATTGAGTTAATTAGCATGATTATGATTGTATTGAAATTTATGTTGTTAGTAGGTGGTAAATCAATGAACTATTATCTTGGCTTTGTAAGCTTTTGTGCTGATTAATTCGAACCGAATATCGTGTTTGCTGATGTTGTTGGTTGCGGCTATTCGGAAAAGAAAAATATAAAAATAAATAAGGGATATATGCTATGATAGGGCCGAGTTCAGGTTGTTTGATTAAACGATGATTGGATGTTAAACATGATAATTAGAATAATGAGTAGCTAATGCACTAGGTTTGGTTAATAAATTTTAGTAATGATTCGATGATAATGGGTGTATGTTCCTACATAGAAATTGTTATGTGATAAGATTGGATGACCATGAATAAGTAAACGGTGGCCATGTGATCTCATACAACCATGTGCACATTCTAAAAGTAAATGGTGGCCATGTGCATTGGTAATTTTGATCTCATCTAACCATGTGCACATTCTAATAAAGTTGTCAGTGATAGCCAAAGGTATAGTGTGTATTTATTAATGCCATGATGTTTTGTTTGTTGGAATTGAAATCTGTGTGCATGAGGAATCAGATTGATACATGAAAATTAGTATGAAATTGATAATGAGAAACTGTCACAATGGTTGTATTACTTGATTCAAATGAAAGTCAATGGTTATGCTAAATTAAGTTAATTAGTTAATGATAATTAAAGTTACCTGATGATTATGTAAACCATGGTGATTAAGTAAAACCTGATTTGGGCCGGTGATATACAAACTGTTATGGGCTGTTAAAGTGAACCGGTAATATACTAGCTGGGTTGGGCCACATATGGGTAACAGGTGTGACACCTGTGTCACTTCAACCATCAAACAAATGCCAAACCAATGAAATATTGTATTTCATACTTGGGATTTGTAAAAATATGTGTATCTTTTACACATATCAACTCTTGTTCGATTTCAAGCTCTAAATCGCTTTCTGGAAGGTTATACAAGCACTGATGCGTAAATATAACCAGTTTAATGCAACGAACACTCCGGAATAGTGAAATAGGCTTAACATACCTTAAATAACCTTTACTTAACTTAGAAATAAGTTTTGAAGGCTTTGGTATGGCAAAAGCAAGTTAAATCGCTTACAGGGACTAAAGTTGACAAACTGCGAAAGTATGCCAATTTGAACTGTAACAGACATTCCGGAACATGACCATAAGTTAAACATACCATAAATATCCTTTACATAGCTTAGAAATACGCTTTGAGGTGTTCGGTATGCTAAAATAAACTTTTGTGTCATTCAGGGACTAAAAGCGTCAAAAAGTGCACAAGTTTGCACTTTCGCGCATAACTTACGTTCTGAATACATCCGGACATCCAAAAATTTATGTAAGCACTAAAATATTTTATTTTAGTGTTTGGCAT
This sequence comes from Helianthus tuberosus, assembly GCA_030545235.1. Classification (NCBI taxonomy): domain Eukaryota; kingdom Viridiplantae; phylum Streptophyta; class Magnoliopsida; order Asterales; family Asteraceae; genus Helianthus; species Helianthus tuberosus. The sequence goes on from CM060449.1 coordinate 108,761,168, forward strand.
AAGAAAAATCCATTCGTTTCGTCATTTGGATCGTTTTTCGCGCTTATGCGCATTCCGTCGTAATTAAGCGAACATCGCGTTCGTACGGCCAAACGAACCAACCTCTGGCATATCTTTGAGCATGTTTCATGTCCACAATGTTTAGGCATCATTTTAGGGCCTTAAAGTTGGCTTTACGGGCCTTAGAAGTGTCGGAAATGGCCTTAAACACATGCAGGGACTGAAACTGTCAAAATGGAAACATGTTTCTGATCTGCAACTCCCAGGCGGCCCGCCTGAGTTTTGGTAGATCCTGAAGCGGGCCGCGTCCGCCTTCTGGACCAGATTAACTGCATTTAACATCAGATCCAGCTGTTTAATCCACACCCACACACTCACACATGCTTAGTCAGCTGATAAGAACCATTTTTAGCCACCATAACTTTCCGACACTTGTACGGATGCGATTAAGGCACGATATTCGACAAGCGATCCTAACGGTTCGGGTATTCCTATAAATACCCATCCACCCCAACCTCATTTCTCACAAGAATCTGGATTTGAGAGCTCTAAGTTGAAACCATTGTTTCATACATGAGTTCTTGGATCGAGATTAGCATTCGGGGACCCTTCGTAAGTATTCTTTCGTTCTTTTATTGCTTTTCGAGTCTTTTCGAGTCTGAAAGTCAAACTTTGTTTGACTTTCTGCGTTGACCAGTTTATGGTCAATGCGAAGTTCGTTTGAACTTCGCAACGTGAGTGTAATCACGTTGGTTATAGTCCTTTGGGACTATGCCTACTGATTACCACGTTGTCTAGGGTCGTAGGGTAAGCGATCTGATAAATCGCTTATACCTCGAACCCGACCCATTTGGTCGATCATTAGGATCCGACCAAATACATTAGGTGACCATAGTAGGTAGGGAATAACCTTCTGAGGTTATACCCTATGGTCACATCGTTTGATTAGTTGTATGATAGGTAGTTAATATGCCTTAGGTAAATTACCAGAATACCCTTTTCATGTATAATTGGTAATTAAGCATATGTAACCTAAACTTTTGTCACATAACTGATTATGTAACATGTTTAGGCATATAACACTTGTCATAGGACTAGTTAGACGGTCCGAACGCGTTTCACGCGAACGACGCGTTAAAGTAGCATAAGCTACCTAAACGGGTCGTAATGGGTCGAAAGCACTTAGATTAAGGTTTCATTTAGTATGTAGGCTTTGTTAAACCATATGACACGAGTCTCTATACTCGTTTGGTTTACGAACCCTCATTCTATCAGATCTTCCGATTTAGGTCCGGTTTATTAACATAGTTACCTATATTAGGTTCCGTTTGATATCCGTGATCTCTAGCATTGTTTGGTTGTTACTCAAGGACTACTAAGCAATCTCAACTGAGTACATAGACCCCTCTTTTACTGTTTTCCAAACTGTTTTGGGGTGAAACACATGTGCCTACTTGTTACTTTCATGCTTTCCTGTTTTCACATCATATACCTGCTATGTTCGTTAGTACATTATAGTACATGATTTTATTACATCTTATGCTAGGTATGCCCATTGTGTGCATTACTTAGTACATCGTTTTACATTACATTACTTGCTACGTATGTCTATTGTTGTATACATAGTACAGGTCATATGCTACGTATGTCTATTGTTGCATACTTAGTACAGGTCACATGCTACGTATGTCTATTGTTGTATACGTAGTACAGGTCACATGCTACGTATGTCTATTGTTGTATACGTAGTACAGGTCATATGCTACGTATATCTATTGTTGCATACTTAGTACAGGTCACATGCTACGTATGTCTATTGTTGTATACGTAGTACAGGTCACATGCTACGTATGTCTATTGTTGTATACGTAGTACAGGTCACATGCTACGTATGTCTATTGTTGTATACGTAGTACAGGTCACATGCTACGTATGTCTATTGTTGTATACGTAGTACAGGTGACATGCTACGTAAGTCTATTGTTGCATACTTAGTACAGGTCACATGCTACGTATGTCTATTGTCGCATGCTTAGTACATTTTTTATTCATCACATGCTTACATTTTGGATACATATTACATGATTTACATTAGACATGAACATTTTACTTTGATAGTTTGGTTTGAGTAAGTGATTAAGTAACGAGGCGTGTGTAATATGATACAAGCATGGTGGATACGCCGCTGGTACTTCCTATATATAAGTGTTTGTATGGTATTACATGTCGTAGCGTTATATGAATCATTTCAGTTTGAGACATATAACATTTTATACAAATAACATACTTTTCACAAGACATTGTTTTACAAACAACTTATCTTATACAAACTCATTTTACATGGTTATTCATTTAACCTTACATTTATTTATACATATCATCTGATCTTATCGTTTTTCAAATGATTTACAAGACAAAGCAAATTACAAGGTTCATGACTAAACATTTTCTCAAACATAAGTCATGAATCCTATTTTCACAAAACCTATGTATCTCACAGGCATTTTTATGCTGACGTACCTATTTTCACATGTGTTTTTCAGGAGCTGTTGCATAAGATGATCAAGATACACATAGGCAGACTTGGGCTTTAGTGACAATAAAAGATGCAAGATTAGTTAATTATGTTGTATTTCCTTGTTTGTTAAGACATTGTAACACTTTTAATCAATAAAACGAAACTTCAATTGCCATGGATTTGAAACAATTAATTCTGTTACAACACTCCCCGACATTTCTGCCACGTTTTGTATGTTCTACGTGGTCGGGGTGTGACAACAGGGCTGTGGGAATAAAAGGCCCATCATGTTATATTGGGCTGCAATGGTTTCGGGTAAGAAGGGTAGTGTACAGCCGCACATGCATAGGCCACACTACCACACTTTGGAATGGGCCCAGAATCACGCAATTCAGTCGGGCTGTTTTAACATGAGCTGCACCCTTTGCTAAACATCTTGGTTTGGACCATTCGTTAATGTAGGGCCGCACCACTGGAAAGCCAGACGCACACCTGAAAGGGGTGCCGCACACTGGGTTGTGGGCTCCCTCTAGTGGGCTGCACGATATGTAGATGGGCCCGTGTACATCTTTATGTGACAACCAGCTCTCATATTATAATTGGACCAATGAATGAACAGTTAAAGTACTATTTGAAACGTGTATTGGTAATGTGAACTTATGTGTAACTTGAATACCTATGAGGTAATGACGACTAACAGATACGTACATGAGTAATTGTTAATTGGTATTACGTTATGTGTATTTCTAGTACGCTAATGGCTTGATGACATGTGTAATACTTGAGCGCTATGTGTGTAATGTGTATGAAAGATACGTGACAAATGTGCCTACGGAACTGACTGTCTTTGGTAACCATCATAGGGCTTGGTTGACCACTTTTGTCAAACGGTAACTAAACATACCGAGCAAATCTAAGGTGAGTTCACACTCCTAAGGCATGGGATTACCGGTGGGTTGGGAATGGGATTGAATAATTACTCGTACTATCATTACTATTAAACTACTTTTCACTGTCCTCGGATTGAAGGGCACGTACGTAAAACCTACGTACACTCATACTTACTACTGTCCTCGAATTGAAGGGCATGTACGTAAAACCTACGTACACTCATACTCGCTACGGTCCTTGGATCAAGAAGGGCATGTACATACACGACTAGTCTAGTAACATGCAACATGGGAAGCCCCCACTATTCATCGCAAACATGTTCGGGGAACCGCGATACGGATTAATACGATACAACATGTGAAGCCCCCACTAATCAATGCAAACATGTTTGGGAAACCGCGATACAGATTAATACAGTTCATGGTTTACGAAATAAACATATGATTTACGAACACTTTAACTAAACAACCAACTGTGAACTCGCTCAACTTTGTTGTTGACTCGTTGTTACATGCCTTGCAGGCCTTTAGGTGCTAATCAATGGAACTTGCTGTCTGGGAAGCTGGAGTGGTCATGGGTCGAGTTACAAGGAAACGCAACACAAGACTAAGAGCTATCACATGTGGTTTATAAACACTTAACGAACTATATATGCTTCCGCTGTAAACTGTGATATATTGTAACGTTGTAACCCTTATTGTTAATAAAAGAAAGTTTTATTTAATATACTCATGAGTTCAATGTGATTTGGTGGCTAAGATCCTGGTCAGTCACGCCTCCAAGTGGTGGTACTCCGCATGTGGATTTTGGGGGTGTGACAAAAAGTTTGCTTGATGATGAATCCAGGTATTCTCATTTAGAAAACTTATCCTTGCTTTAACTATGGCATCTACTAAACTTTGCCATTATTTTGAAACACATGCTATTATTGTTAAAACTAACTTTCCAATTAAGAATGTTCTCAGGAATCCTGAAATGTCAGGAAGGATGGCAAAGTGGGCGGTCAAGCTCAGTGCTTATGATATCAGATATGAACCAAGAACTGCTATTAAATCTCAGGCCTTGGCTGACTTTGTGGCTGATTTCAGTAGTGATCTACAAAGGGAAGCTGAATTGGAAGTTCAACAGCTTGAAGAGACTAAGGATCCTTGCATACTATTCACAGATGGAGCCTCTAATATCAAAGGAACTGGACTAGGAATACTACTAAAATCACCACAGGGGGACATAATACCCCACTCAATTGCTTGTGAGTTTCAAACTACTAATAATGAGACTGAATATGAAGCCTTAATAGCTGGTTTGCAAATCGCCAAACATATGAGGATCTGGTATCTTGAGGTACATGTAGACTCTTTATTGATCACTAACCACTTTAATGGTTCTTATGCTGTTAAAGGTGAAAGACTAATCAAATATCTTGAGATAGTCAAGAAATTGGCAGACTCTTTTACTTCTTTCAGTTTGACACAGGTACCCAGGGAAGAAAATGCAGAAGCTGATGCTCTAGCCAACCTTGGATCAACATTGAAGATCCCAGAGGATATTAAAATTCTTGTTATCCACATTTTGGCTCCTGCTCTTGAGGATCACACAACTATGGAAATAGTGGAGGATTCTGCCATCATACCTAGTGATGATGCACAGTCAAATTCAGGATCCTGGATCCTTCTAATCATGAGATGTATACAAAACGGAGAGATTCCTACAGGAGAAAATCCTAGAGCTTTCAAAGTGAAGGTATCTCAATTTACAATATTAAATAACATGTTATATAAACGATCTCTTGCAGGTCCATATCTAAGGTGCATCGAGGATCCTGAAATCCAAGAAGTTCTTAAGGATTTTCATGAAGGAGATTGTGGAAACCACACTGGGGGCAGAGCACTGTTTTCAAGAATCCTTAGGACAGGATACTATTGGCCTACTATAAAGAAGGATGTTGTGAATTATGCCAAGAAATGTGACGCTTGTCAAAGACATAGAAATATCCTTCATCAACCAGCAGAGCTCCTGCATCCTATATCCTCTTCTTGGCCATTCATGAGTGGGGAATGGATATAGTTGGTAAACTTCCAAAAGCGCCAGGAGAAAAAGTGTTTATGCTTGCCATGACTGATTACTTTTCCAAATGGATAGAAGCTGAAGCATTTGCATAAGTCAGAGAAAAAGAAGTGATATCCTTTATTAAAAGAAACATTATTACCAAATTTGGTATTCCTTCTGAAATTGTTTGTGATAATGGATCCCAATTTATTGGGTGTAGAACTACTAACTTTTGTGACAGTTGGGGGATTAAGATGATAACATCAACACCAGTCCATCCACAAGCTAATGGTCAAGCAGAATCATCCAACAAGATCATCATTAACAACTTGAAGAAGAAGCTTGGATCCAAAAAGGGGAAATGGGCAGAAGAGCTACCATATGTTCTATGGGCAGATAGAACAACTCCCAAGAATGCTACTGGCTAAACTCCATTTTCTTTGGTGTTTGGAGCTGAATCAGTGATCCCTACAGAGATGGTAGTCCCTACTGCAAGAACAAGCATCCGTAATCCTGAAGGAAATGCTGAAAACTTGGTTCAAGACTTGGATACCATAGAAGAACTCAGGGATTTGGCAAGGATAAGATTAGCTAGCTATCAACAGAAGATGGCTGGAGCTTATAACAAGAATGTCAGGATCAGAAAGTTTCAAGTTGGTGACATGGTATTGAGGAAAGCATTCCAAAATACCACAAATCCTGCTAATGGCAAGTTAGCACCAAAGTGGGAAGGCCCCTATCTTATTGAAGCTAGGGCAGGAAAGGGGGCATATCGGTTATTAACAATGGAAGCTGATTTGCTACCAAGAGCTTGGAATGCTGTCCATTTAAAAAGATACTTCATGTAAGAAGGATCCAGGATCCTTAATCATCCTCATGTCCGGTATACACAAAGGATCCTTAGAGGATATATGATCCTCATTCTGGTAATGATTTGATTCTAATTTACCTAATCCTTTAATTTATTTGTTTTCATGGAAAAGGATCCAGGATTCTTTATCCTTCTTCACTAAAATTCTGAGTTTTGCAAAAGTTCATGCATCCTTGACAGAGGATCAAGTATCCTAAGTTTTTAGGCTAGTCCCCAGTTTTATGGGTTTATCCCTAGTTTTTGGGTTGTCCCCAGTTCAAGGTATCCACTACCTTCTACGAATCAGGTTCTTACACCTTCGCCAGTAGCGCACGATTATCCTGGTGCAGTTAAAGGCAATGGGACCAGTACCCGCTTTAGGGGCTGACAATTTCATTGTAATGGCTGTATTCAGGATCCTAAGTATAATGGTAGACGTACCATACATCCGTTCCTAAGGTTTCTAACGTTTTCACGTTAGCTAAGGTTTTGGCATCTTTATGTCACTAAGTTTGGATAGTCGTCAGTAAGGGGCATACTCCAGTTTACACAAGATCCTTTGGGCTTGTCCCAAGTTTTTGGGCTAGTCCCCAGTTTTTTGGGCTTGTCCCCAGTTTTTTGGGCTTGTCCCCAGCTTATTGGGCTTGTCCCCAGATTGTTGGGCTTGTTCCCAGACACTAATTCTTTCTTTTACAGGTTGGCTTAGTCGCAAGTTATTTCCCATTTCAGGATTCTAAAGTTAAAAAGTTAAGGATCCTAGATCCTAGCTTTCCACAAGGGTTTGTCTTATAATTGTTCCAATTTTATTCATTAAGGATATAGGATCCTAACTTGGATTCTCTGGTATGATCCTTATTTACATTATATTTATTCTTGGTTTATCGATGTTACCCTTATTCTTTGACAACAGGATGTATGATCCTAAAATTAACTTGCTTTTTTAAACTTTTCGATTAAAGGATATTTGATCCTTTATCATATCCTAACCTCTTGATATAAACTAATTCTTACACCTTCACTAATAACTTGTAAATCCAAAGAATTGTACAATAACAATTGAAAGGTAAATAGAGACAAAGTGAACAACACAAGATATTCAAAAGGTTAAAGCTTTATTTATTTATCATAATTAAACCCTTCAAAGGTTGTCAAAATTACCTACCCTGAGCATCTACCAGCAATACGTGGCCCATCCGCTGGGGTAGGTAAAGGGTGTCCATACTAAAAAGTTCTGAGTTATGCAGGAAATTAAAAGATTAGGGGCATCAAAGGCTTCATCCTCCACAACCAGAAGGACCCATCCACCTTTGTTACCCCCTATTGTCCCAAGGATCCGTGATCCTTAAAACTAAATACTATTGTTAAGTTACAGACCAGCATTGTTTAAAACATCACAACAAAAAAAAAACATAAAACCATAAAAAATGGGCCCCGGCTGCGTTTAGATAAATCCATCATCGCCCATTGTTGCAGCCTAAGCCTTCGCTGCTTCCACCACCTTTTCACCATCACCACCTGCTGCCTCAGGATCCTTCACCCCACTGCTACCAGCCTCAATTGCCAAGACCTCCTCAGCTTCATCTTCATCATCCAGCTCCGCTAGCTTCTGCCTCCAAGCCTCTTAGTCTCAAGCAGACCTGTCAAAAGCAGGATCCTCAGCCTCCTTAGCCATTTGTAGCTTGATCTTCAGCATGGCAATAGTGGCAGACAGCTTAGCTCCATCCATAACTTCAGCCTTCTCTTGCTGAGCTGTGATTTGGGTCAGGACCAACTCCTTCTGCAGCAGGTTGATGTCTGTGACATCTGTGTATTTTAACCCTTGTACTGTTCCAAACAACTTTGTATTTAATAAATATGGTGTGTTAATTTCAATATTTGTTTAATTATTTGTGACATTAGTATGTTTTCAATCATTGTTCAATTCCGAACTCTCAAACCTGTTCTAGAAGTGAAATCGTAAACCACTACGTGAACGTAATCAGTTTAACACGACGTACACTTCGGAACTGTGACATAAGCCAAACATACCCTAAATACCTTTTACATAACTTAGAAATAAGTTTCAAAGAATTCGGTATGGCAAAAACATGTTTGTTCGAACTTTAGAACTAATTACGACAAAACTGCGAAACGAACGTTGGTGACCGCCCGGATAATATTTAAATCCTAAAAATATTCTGTTATGATTAAAATTTTATTTTTAATCATGTTCGTGTTGAAAAATAAATTAAATCGCTTAAAAACGTTATTTTTCAAAGTTTAAGCGCGTATCGCGTGTTACTGCGTAACACAGTGCTTCTACTGCAAAACACAGACAACGCAGCCAGTTTCGGCAACTGAAATTTATTTCAGCAATATTTTGGCGAGTTTATTTTTATAGAATAATAAAAATAATTTAGAACGCCATAAACCGGGATTTAAACGCTAGATAAAATACCCGGTATCTAGTTAAACACCTGTTTTTAACTTACATATATCAATTATGTGTATTTTTGTACATATATATATTCGTGTATGTATGTATAAGACAAGTGCCATTTTCTTTTTTTTTCCTTCTTGACAAGTGTTGTTGCTTGAAATCTTTGCAAATCTTCCATATCCCTCCAAACTTCTATATATCTTTCAAAGATCACAACAAATCCTACAAGATCACTCCATCTCCTTCACTCTCTCTCCCTCCCAACCGTAACCCCCCTTCTCTCTTCCATCTTCAAATCTTCAACTTTGTTCTTCAAGATCCAACCCTTTTCCAAGCTAATTTCAAGTTGGTATGAAGATCCAAAGGAGTTTCCATGGTGTTTTCAAGTGATTTCAAGCTCCATATCATCAAATCTCATCCAAAAACTTACTTGAATCTTGAAGGTATAAAGTTTATGTTTAAATCATACTCTTGATTCTTTGTTGTTCTTGATGGTTGGAAGTTTCTCTTGAATCTTGGAATTTTTTACAAACTTGAAATCTAAAAAGAAATGGGTCTTGATACAAAATAAAAATGGTGATATATATCTGTGTATAAAACCGTAGGGTGGGAGTTGGCTACAAAGTCCATTTTTCCTACAAAGTGTAAAAAGTCATAAAACACCATTATGTCAACCATAAAACATACTCAGAACCCCCCAAATGGCAAATTGAAGATTACTAAACGCCACATTTGTGGGTTTTGTGTTGTGTTTTGGATGATAAGGCTTTGATTATCGAATATCTAACATTAGTGTGTTTTATGTTGATTATCCTGGTGTGTTTTATATTCATAGTTTTAGGATGGTGTGTTTGAAGTTTTTATGGATTGTTAGGGTTTGGATATTGTGTTTTAGTGATCTTCACTCTTTTGTTTGTGGGTTTTGAGTGTGTTTTATGGCTGAAATTGTGGTGTTTTATGACTTTGTACACTTTTTAGGAAAAATGGACTTTGTAGCCGAACCCCACCCTAAAACCGTATATATACGTATATGTATGAGATTTGAGCTTGATCTTTGGTAAATACTTGTTTAAGATGTTTGTTTGCATGAACAAGATTATATGCAAATATGTAGAGATATAAAGGAATGATTGAATCATGAGTTGTAAATTTGAAGTAATGTTAGTATTTTGACATATAAATGGCTAAAAATTTATTAGACATATTTGGGAATTTTTAAGTTGTTGCTTGTTCTTGAATGATAGTTAAAATGCAAGTGTTGGATGATTTGTGTATGATATGATAAATGTTCAAAAACATCAGCAAATAAACATGAATAAGTTGCATATTGGATGCATTTAGATTCATATAAAATGATGATGATATGATAGTGTGCTTTAGACACTTGTACATGAGAATACATGTTGATTTAAAGCTCAAGAAATGATAAAAAAAAATGATTGTATGAAAAAAATGTTTTAGAACAGATTATAAACACTAAAAATAACATTATTTGGTATATTATAATGGCATGAAACTTTGTCATAGGTTTGATAGCTTTGCATGTTGTACATATGGCTTAGAAAGTGGTAAAATATGTGAAATTTGCATGATTTATGTGCTTTATTTGAGACCTGCACTATCATGAGCATAACCACTATTTTATTCAGTAAATAACATGGGTTATGTTAAAATATCAAGTCGTTTCGATTTGGGATGGTTAGGGTAACGTTTAATGCAAAACTATGCGGTAAAACGGTTAGAAATCGGCTTTTCGGATGATTTTTTATAAAACTATTTTAGATCAGTAAGTAAACTGATTTTTTTTCTATAAAAATAAGTATTTTAACGTATATTAAGTGTACTTGGTGTTTGGTTGGTCATACGTGACTTCCGACGCCCAAAAATGTTACCGAATCGCTAAAATACATGTTTTTCAACATACACTATAATGGGTTGTTCATGGGTAAATTTTATGTGTTACAATGTGTTATGTGTTTTATAATATGTGTATGATGACATGTTAATATTTGACAAGATTATGTGTATTACGTTATTATTAATATGTTACATTTGAGTATATATATTACGACGCGCAAATCGTAGATATATTGCTTATAACATGATGAGGGTCACCAATAAAATCGTTCAAGTTGCAATGTTTTTAAAATATATATGAACTCATATATATATATAAATACACCAATATAATCAAAAATAATAACTTTTCAAGAAGATCTCAAAGTTATGTGAAAATTCTAAGTATCGGAGAAACTTATGTATTTTTGTGGGTTTTTTATTATTAAATCGTTCTTATTTAATTTGGGACGAATAAACAATTTGAGGGATTGTGTTAACATATAAAAAACTCACCCAAAGGTGAGTACATAGTCCCCTCTTTTACTGTTTTCAAATGTTTTGGGGTGAAACATGTGTGCTTAATTGTTATTTTCATCATTTCAAAGTATAAATTGATTATACATGCTAGTAATTATCTTTTGACAAACTGAATGATTATCTATGATTTAAACACTAATTCTCAAAGATTATAAAATTTATTGTTAGTTGTACTTATTTTATACATTCACCAAACCGATTGGTAGTATGATATAGCGCTATAGGACTAGACACCCCATTCCTGTTGTATGGAATGTCAGAAACCGAATTTTATCCAAATAGAAATTGCCTTTGTGGTATTTCTATAGTCTCTAAGGTGTAGTTTGATACACTAAGGTTTGAATGAATTCTAAATCACATCTTCTTTTGTATATTTTGATATACTTCCAAATTATAGTTTGATATGCTCTCATATGTGATATTATTTACCAAAGTATAATTTGATATACTATGTACAAATCCAACATATATTTTGTTATTTACTAAAACATAGTTGATATGTTATTTACAAAACCAAAGTATACTTATGATATACTACCAAAAACTATTATTTTAACAACTAAAGTATATTTGATATACTATCTGATTAACTGTTTTGAAACTAAAATATATTTTAATATATGTTGGTGCATTCATCTGTCGTCTTCGTCTTATATCGAGTCTAGGTTACATGTGTGATAGCTTGAACATGTGTGATAGCTTGAACAGTGTATGTGTTATTTCAAGCTGTCAAGCTAGCACTATATATATGTAACATGTGTTGCCATTTGAAGGTGACAGACCAGAGAATAGGGATAGGTACCGAAGTGATGCCGGTATTTTTTCTGATTGTAATCACTGTTAAATCAATGCACAAGATGTTTAAAGTGATATACAAGCTGTTTCGAAGTCAGTTTCTTATTTTCCGCATCTAAAACTGATAAATCTCTTCTGAACGACTCGTTTGGGTCACAAAACGATCATACAAGTGGTATCAGAGCTCAGGAGGAAGAGATCTTGCCAAAACAGCTTATTTTCGTCACTTTTTCTGATTTCTACACCATTCTTTTTCAAATTAAAAATTTTTTCACGGTTAAAAACGGCTCAAACTTTCACATATTGTGCGCATTCATGTATTAACAAATCCTGGAAAGTTTCAGCACTAAAATCAACTTAAAAACTGGTTATAATCATCTGCTCGCTTGAAATTTGTTCGAAGTTGCTGGCGTCATGGACTGTTCAAGCGAACATAACATCGTAAGTTCGCTTGAAACTGGTATCTAGCTTGAAAATTCACTGTGTCAGCTTGAAAAAGACTATTCGCTTGAAAAACAGTGTTGTGACCGCTTGAAAATGATGACTGCTTGAAAACGTCGACCGCTTGAAACCAACACACCGCTTGAAAGTGCATTGTTATTATCATTTCAGTTTTATAGTTTCCATGTCTCGTAAATTGGAAGTCAGATTGCATGTGAATATCTCGGTTTAAACAATTTGCATGTGATTATCGGCTTTGTCAGACTTTATAGAAATTGAATTTACCAATACATGTGATCACTATTAAACAATTGTCGGCCATCATTCAGTTTGCATGTGATTGTGTTGGAAAGAATTAATCAGTTCCATGTGTTTCACATAGAGGCCCAAATAGAATTAAATAATTAAAGTTGCCGGCCCATATCTTGATATAAGTATTTGCATGTGGAATGATAAGAGTCAGGCCAGTCACATGATTAAAAGGATTGCGGCCCAATCATAGAGTGTTGGGAATTCAGTTTGTCGGAAAAGTTCAAAGGATCCGATCAGAAATAGATAAATACAAACTTTGGAGGTCCAATGAATGCAGATTATTAGTGGCCCAATCAAATTGGAGTTTTGAATTAAAATTCATGGCCCAATCACAAAAGATTCAAGTTTGTTGAAAAATTAGATAAAGTGTCGGCTATTTGTTTTGGATTTGTCTGGTTGCATGTGATCAGAATTTGCATGTGCTTTCATAGGTTCAAGAGTTAAAATCATCGGCCCAAGTTTCATTATCATCGGCCCAATCAGTGAAGGCCCAATTGAATTCGCTTTGTATTGATCAAGCCTATTCATTCAGTGATCTCACTCCAACAACATTGAAACGTGTTTCTGAATCATGGATATCAATTTCTTTAATATGAATAGTGAAACATTTAATAGAATAAATGTACTAAAGAAAGAGTTTGACTCGTTTTCAGGTTGTCCAGGAGAAAGTACAAAGAGTATCATTGAGAGGTATAGCCATCTTGTTCGCTCAATGTCTGAGAAGGGTATTCAGAAAAGTCCAAATGAATGGGTTGAGAGATTAGCCAATTCCATACCTCAACAAGAATGGGGTACATATCTTTTGGATTTAAAAAGAACTGGAGAATACTCTAGATTGACAATTTGTCAATTCATTAAGAAACTTGAAGAACAGATGGAGAGGAATGCTGAGAAGAAGATAAGTCAAAGTGGAAAATCAATATTAAAGAAGAGCAAGAGTAAAGGTGTTCAAGTGGGAGAGGAACAGACTGAAGAAATTTCAGTTTTGAAAGACGAGAAGAAAGCTGATGAGAAACAGATTTTTGATTTGCAGAAAAATTGTGAAAAGCTGAAATATGAAAATGTTAAACTTTTAAGTGATTTGAACAGTTTGACATTGAAAAACGAGATTTTGAAAGAAAAGGAAAAAGAATTTGAAAATAAAAAATTAAAATTTGAAAAAGATTTTCAAAGTCAAATGAAGATTTTAGAAGATGAGAAATCTGCTATTTTTAAAAATAATCTTGAAAAAGAGATTGAAATAAACTCTCATCTTCAGAAAATCATTCGTCTTGAAAATGAAGCTGAAAAAGCTCGGATCAAAATCAAAGAGCTTGAAGAGAAATTGAAAGGTTTTGAGACTTCGTCATCAACACAAGATTATCCATGTCCAAAACCGATCAATTCTGTTCCAATAAGTGACAATGTCACAAATTTTGACAAAGTCAAAATTGAAGATTGTGATGATAAATCTGATGTTGAAAAAGAAAAAGAAGAAAAAAGAAAAACATTTTTGAAATTAAATGAAATGTTTAAAAATACTGTTTTACATTCTACTGAAAAGGGAGAATGCTCTAAGCAAAAACCCTTGAAGAAGAAAGTGGAACAGAAACAAAAAGTTAAAAATGAAAAAATTGTGAAAAAAGAGAATAAAAGTTCATCAGATCAATCATCCAATCGCAATCAAAAATTACAAAAATTAAAAAAAATGAAAATTCAAAAATTGTTGGCAATGAGTGGTGCAGGTTTGACCACAGTGCTTCAAAGCCAAATCTAGCTTTTAGGAGGAGTGATGATTACCACAAAGCCAGACAATGCTATGATCTGAGTGTTTGGTGTGAAAGTGGTGAATGGTACGATAACAGAGTGTGTTACTCTTGTGGTGTTCGAGGACACATTGCTGTTAACTGCCAAATTTGGAGATATGAGACGAGAAGATGCTATAATTGCAAAATCATAGGTCATATTGCTAGAGATTGCTCAATGAGATCAATGAGAAGATCGAGGGCTGAATCTCAGAAGCAGGTGAAGAGACCAGTCTATGTCAAGCCCAAAGAACAGAAGGTTCAAGAACCTAAAGTTCAAGAAAAGAAGGTGAAGCTTTCTCAGGGGCAAAAAGACAGACTGAGGAAGAAGAGGAAGAAGGCGAGAGATTATCTTGAGAAGATTTTGTCCTCGGATACAACTGGTAAAACAGATAAAAGTTCTGATAAATCATCTTGCTAACCAAAGAATGACAAATCAAGCAAAACGAATTCATCAGATACAAATCTGAGGACGAAAAGGAAACAAAAGAAAGTGGAGGATTCACTTCCTGGTGATGAATTTGTTTCTCCGGAAACAAAGGAGCCAGTTGTTGGCAATGAATCTGACTCGTTAAAGTCAGACAAGCCAAGTTTAGGCAATGAATCTGGTGTGGTAAAGCCAGAAGAGTCGTGTGTTGAGGTAAAAGTTGAGAATTCTGGTCTAACAATGGATGATGCAAATTTTCTACCATTGTTGAACAAGAATTCAAAATCACCCAAGGACAGTCAGGCTTGGGTGAATCTGTTTAAATAGAAAAACCTGACTTGCCGGAGATCCCAAGTTTGTAATCGCAGATCAGGAATCGACATCATTCTTTAAATCTGTTTGTGTAAATGAATCTTAAAGCTTTGTTAAAGTTTACAAGTTGTGCTTTGTCGGAGCTTCCAGGTTGGTAAGTGCGAAGCAGGAATCGGTATCTTGATTGGTAAAAATGGTTTGTGTAGATGTTTTATTCCTACATGTGGTTATATGATTTGGATATTTTTACAAGTGGTAAGAGGTTGATTCTGACAATGTGATTACTCAAGGTCATTAGTTTGAACTTGATGTAATCCTGATACAAGATATTGAATGGACAATATGATGAACCAAACCCCTAACCTACAAGTGGTAAAATTAACAAAACTTATTTTCCGGACAAATCATTTTGGTTAAAACAAACTTAAGTGTTTTGAAATCATAATGAGAAAATAGTTTTGTGAAAGGGGGAGTTCTGATTGTTTATGCCTAGTGGATGGCGGATTGATGCGATTTGATATCGGTTGTCAAGTTGTTTGTACAGTTTGTTTTCAATTTTCTTTAAATGTATTTGTATTTTAGGGGGAGTATAATTTCAGAAAATCCAAAAACATTTGAAAATTTGAAAAAGATAAAAACATGATAAAATCAAAAATGAGTTTTTGTGTCGAAGAAGAGGAAATGATAGTACATCAGTAGACAGTCACAGTATGCTAAAGAAATGTAATGATTAAATAGCGTTAAACAGTCTCACTGATGATATGCCGATAGGTTTTTACACATTTAGTAAGCTTTTTCGGGATATAAACATAAATTTAAACTTGCTTATTTTGTGGGGAACACTACTTGGATATATAGGTAACCCCTGAAATCTCGTTTGAAAGGTCCCTCTTTCTGAGATACTAGGTCTTTATGCTCAGTGATATCTGGGGTATTATCCCGGGACTTCTGATTTTGCGGAAGCAATGGCCTAGTCCCCGGAGAATACTTTCCGCAATGCTTGAAACAAAGCATCACCCTCAGCATATATGATAAGACAATAAAATTGCTTAGCAATGCTGTTGTAAAAAAGATCCTCTAAAGGGGACACACCCAAAAGTCGATTCGTGATCTCTCTGCTGAACGGTAGTTCTGAACTGAGCTCTCACGATTTCGATCATAATTTATTTCCCTTACAGATATCATCTGTGGGATACTCACCTGTAAGACTGAATACTGGGATCTGGATACGGGAGTATATTCAAGAGGTGGGACACATGAATGAGTTTAAGTTCTTAAAACACCTAACTCATATCCTGAATTAGTTGAAATTTGTGTGAAAATTTAAGTGGATCAGTATATTGGCAATCTAAGTGAATCGTTTAGAACTTAAAATGTTTAAAGCTTAACGGTGTTGGTGATTTATCTCAATAACTGATATGATCCTCTTACACAAACTCACAAAAATATTGTTTGTAAATATTTCTTTACTGCATTTCTTTATATTCAAAAAATTCCAAAAAGATTTTAGTGTGTTTTAGCATAATTTTTAAAAAATCCAAAAAGATTTTCGACAACTGATGTTGGAGAGCTGATTTTCAAAATTCCAAGTGCTAGACATGATGAACAAATGGTTTGGGAGAATGTGTTTTGAATAGAAAAATGATTAATTTTTGCAAATGGTTCATCAGAATTTATTCTTGATAAATCATTCTTGTTTAATTTGAGAGAGCGTTCAGACTGATAAAGACTGAAGATGCAAAGACTCGACACTTAAGACTCGTCAACATCTGAGGGGGAGTCTGTTGGTGCATTCATCTGTCGTCTTCGTCTTATATCGAGTCTAGGTTACATGTGTGATAGCTTGAACATGTGTGATAGCTTGAACATGTGTGATAGCTTGAACAGTGTATGTGTCATTTCAAGCTGTCAAGCTAGCACTATATATATGTAACATGTGTTTCCATTTGAAGGTGACAGACCAGAGAATAGGGATAGGTACCGAAGTGCTGCCGGTATTTTTTCTGATTGTAATCACTGTTAAATCAATGCACAAGATGTTTAAAGTGATATACAAGCTGTTTCGAAGTCGGTTTCTTATTTTCCGCATCTGAAACTGATAAAATCTCTTCTGAACGACTCATTTGGGTCACAAACGATCATACAATATATTACTTATCCGACTTTCTTAAAACCAAGGTATGTTTTTATATATGCTACAAACTCATTTTTTGTTGGTTATTCATTTCATTATTGCATTATTCTTTTATATCATCTGATTTCTTATCGCTTTTTGTATGAAATATAAAAGAAAATATTTTATGGCTCATGACTACTTTTGTTAAACATTTCTTTAAACATTCAAAGTCATGAATCCTCAACACAAAACCTATGTTACTCACAGGCATTTTTATGCTGACGTATTTACTTTCACATATGTTTCAGGTTTTATTTCGTGATGACTGATGATTGCTTTACATAGGATGGACATGGGCCTTAGTAATTATAAAAACATGAACCGCAATTGTTCTGTTTGTTGATCTAATTTCAAGACAATGTAACTTATTATGTAATAAAACAATATTCTAAATTCCATGTGTTGTGAAACAATGATTCTGTTACGACACTCCTCGACGTTTCCGCCACGATTTGTTGTTTTACGTGGTCGGGGTGTGACAGAAGAGTTGGTATCAGAGCTCATGGTTGTAGGGAATTAGGTTATTAGTAAAATTTTGACCTAGTCTATAACCTTTCTAGGACCCTAACACAAGTTATATTGTGTTTAGATCTTAAAACAATACAATCACCTATCCTTAGGTGATTACCAAAACAAGTACACAAATCTCAATTCCATTTGAAAATCGATCATCTATCCTTAGATGATTAGTTTTTAGGCTTTACCCCTTTAAAGTTTTCAAATCTCATCAAAGTTTGAGTCTTAATAATGTGAACCCGTGCAATCCGGAAGGGTGGGTGCCTTTCGTACAAATCCACATAATCGGACCAGCCACTCTTACCTGGGAACTCTTGTGGTGAGTGTCCACTTATAGGCTAAAGCATGTCTTCATTATGCATTATGTAGACCTCTTTACTTTGATTAGTCACTGTGTTGTTTGTTTGTTTTAAGTAACGAACAAATGACCACCTTCCTTCGTTTTGTCGATGCTTTCAATACTCCTTTTGATTGTTCTATGTCAATCTCACACATTTCCTTGTGTTCCTTTTCTTTTAGATGCCTCCTCGACGTGATCAAACTCAAGATGCCGCAATGGCAGCCTTGATCACTCAGCAAATCGCTGCTGTACTCCCGAACCTAGTTACCCAGTTAAACCAAGCAAACAACAACAACAACGCACCTGTTCCGTGCAACTTTAAGACATTCAACTCTGCTAAACCTTTGAAGTTTTCTGGGATTCAAGGAGCAACCGCGCTCCTGCAATGGTTTGAAAGTTTAGAGAGCACATTCAGGCATGTGCAATGTCCGAATGAGCGTAAGGTTGAGTTTGCATCCAGTGTGTTTAAGAAGAGTGCTCTTATATGGTGGAACGGGGTGATGCATGATAGGGGTGCCGATGTGGCACTAGCTCAAACTTGGGAGGAGCTTCGAGCTCTAATGATGAAGGAGTTCTGTCCTCGTCATGAGCTTAGAGCGTTGGAAAGGGAATTCGACGATTTAAAGTAAGATAGTGGTGAACATCGAGCCTACACTAACTGTTATGAGGAACTGAGCCTGTTATATCCTGCCATGGTTACGCCTGTGGATACGGCGATTGAAAAGTACATTGATGGTCTTCCTGACCTAGTTCAGGATATCGTTACTGGTAGCGATCCTACTACCGTCAGACAGGCCATTGAATTGTTTGCTACCCTGACTGAATCCCAGATCAGGAAAGGTAAGCTTTTTCGAAAGGGCGACCCGAGACCATCTGACAAGTCTGCACAAGATGAACCAAAGGATAAACAGGTCGAGACATCCAAGAAGAAGAAAAGCAAGGCTTCACAAAACTTTGCCGTAGTTGCTCAGAACAATCAGGTTGCACCAAACCAGCCAGCACAACCTCGTACAAGGAAAAACTATGTTGGTACCGCACCTTTGTGCAACAAATGCAACCGTCATCATCTGGAGCAAGTGCAGTGTCACAAATGTACCCACTGCGGACGATTGGGACATTTGGTCAATACCTACCGTTATGCTAACCAAGCTGCTGCAAATCTTGCTGCTGTTCAAGCACGGTTTCCACCTGGGTCGTGTTATAACTGTGGTGACCTTACTCACTACCGCAACAATTGCCCAAGACTTGTTAACGCGAATCCAGCACGTGGACGAGTGTTTAACATAAACGAGGCAAACACAAACGACGATGCAGCAGTGAACAATTAGTCTTTTGTTTTTCCTTATATGTTATCTTTTGGATGTTTGAATCGACTCAGTTGATACATAAATAAAATTTGTTGTTTCAATTTTATTTTACGAAACTGATACGATTGTGTGTATGCTTAGTACAACCCCATGATGCCGGCCCAAAGACAAACTACTCGTGTGGTTCTGTCATTTTTATGATCACTTGTGATCTCCCCAAAAATTTTGATACTCGTTTCTTTTAAGAAACAAAGCCAAATTCCTATTAAGATCTTCCTATCTTCATAGTTAGATTCTTGAAAATGTTTAAAGTGCCAAACGGAATTCCCGGATTGGATTCCTGGTATGCTTTGAATACTCATATGCTCAATTAACAAGAAAATTAACAAAATGAAGATCAAGTTAAATAATTATGTGATTTCTTTTATGTCTTGTGTTTTTGTAATCCGAATATTCATTATCCAAATCCTTATAGAATCTCCATATTTCAATATGAGGAATTCATAATAGGATACCCAAAGTTACTATCTTAAATCCTTAATGGTCTTCTACGTAATAGTAAGTCTCTTGGATTATGAAGTACTATTCTTTAATTTAGACCCCTTGAGCGGTCTAGTTAAACAGATTGATTCAAAAATCTGGTTAGGAATATCATGTGATGATATAGCTGAAAAGATCCCTTAAGTTGTGACAACCCGTGATTTACGGCTCCTAATTACGTGATTAACAGATGATTAACGCGACAATAAATAATGTTTACGACGCAAATTAACTTAATTAGGCCCTTGGAGAGCCCAGGAACGTTTATTTGATTATACAGTGCGCGTGTGGTGATTTACGGGAAATCTGCTGAACATGACGCGACAACGAACTGATACCGTACAAAATACGGACAACGTCGATAAATACGGACTTTCCACGAATATTTTACGCTATATTTAGCTCCGTAGTAAAATTTTAGTAATTACAGTCGAAACCGGATCGAAAAACGGATCAAAGACGGCAACGATGTACTTTTTCGCGATTATTACCGTTATCAACGCGCGAACGCGACTACGACGGATACCGACCGTATTTTTGTATTTTAATTTTTTACGAAGTTCAGAATTTGACAACGGGTCTCGTAGGAAGTACGGGCCACTTACACATAAGATGGACTTGTGGGCCCTAGGCCCAAGCCCAAAACCAACAAGCCTAAATCTGTATATAATACAGATCTTTACTACAAGACTTTCTTGTAGATCTTACCAAGATCTCTATAGATCTTATAAAAAATCTTGCCAAAATCCTTTCAAATCTAAACAAAATCTATATAAAATATACTCAAAATCTAGACAAGATTTCATCTAAACATCTTTATAAGGGTTAGCCCCCTCCCTTACTCTTCAAATGAGCAGCAATACAAACACTCTCACAAAAAGAAGTCAGCCCCTCTCTCTCTCTCGATTTTAGTTGCAGACATCACTCAAGATCACCATTTCCCCCTCTCTTGATCTCACTCAACACCAACACCAAACCAAACACCCACTTGTTTCACCTCCACTCCCTTTCCCCCTGATACACAAGCCGACACCCCCCCCCCTCACGAGCAACAGGACCGACAACCACCACCACAGTCCGGTGGTGGTGCGACGGCGGAGACAAACGGGAAAGAGAAAGAGACGAGAAGGAGAGAGAGAGAGAGACTGACGAGAGAGAGAGAGAGAGAAACGCAGGAGAGAGAAGGAGAGAGAAAGTGGAACGGCTGGGATGCCGTTTCCGGCAATGGACCGCCGTTGGCGGCGGAGCCGCGGCGGTGCCTTTGGTTCGACAAGTTTTTCCGGTAAAAGCTTTTCTACTGTTTCTTTCTTTTGAGGATAATAACGATGTGAGATGATGACTGATCTTGATGATACACTGTTAAAGGAAGATGAGGCGGGTGATTTGAAGTGCTGACGGCCGGAGTAATGGCCGGCGACGGTGGCGGATTGTTTCCTACAAACCTCCGGTAAAGCCCCTGTTCTCATTCATCTTGGTTTCTTTTCTTTTTCTGAAGATTTATGATGTGAAAATTGTGTTGTTGATGACGGAGTCGGAGGTGTCCGACTGTGGCAGCCGGCGACAACATCTGTGATGGTGGTGGCACTTATTCTAGATTCGGGTTATGTTTGGTTCAGTCAACTGGTCAGCGGGTTCGGTTTCGGGTCAGGCGGTTCAGGTCAACACGGGTCTTGGTTCAGTTCGGGTGGCTCGAGTTTCGCGGCGCGGTCGGATCAGGTCAACAGTTGGTTCGATGTCAGTCAGTTCGGGTCAGATTTTGAAGCGGTTCGAGTCAACTCGGTCCAACTCGGTCAACTCAGTTGACTCAGTCAACTCAGTGAGTTGACTCGGTCAGCTCGGTTTTCGACACGAGAAGATGGTAAAGATTTTACGGCGCAATTACATTTCATTATTCTTATAATTTTATTTATTTCGTGAACGAGCTCGACCGATACTTTTAGCGACTATTTACACTTTAATTTGGCATATTTGATGAAAAGCTATATATATTGCGTGAATTGATTGAATTTTGATAAAAATAGCGACAACTTGTATTGTCGGGGCGTCCAAAAACAGAGGAAACTCTGCCCGTTTTTCGAGAAAACCCGTAAAAGCAAAACATGTTTTATTGAAAAGCGACTTTTATGAGAACCAATATAAATGTGTATAATTACTTTCGACAACACTTCGCAATTTTCGAAAACGACGATTTAGAAAGTAATTTACAACAATAAATATAGTACTTATATTTATTTTAAACTTGGATATTTCGACAACTCTTTTATAAAAATAAATATAGTCGGTATATTTATTTCAGATAGCAAACCATATGACTTCTTTTATAAAATAAATATAACTATTATATTTATTTTAAACGACTTCAACGCTAAAACTCCATTAAATAAATATAAGTTTTTATATTTATTTCAAGCGCCGAAACGGCATATACGTATATTTTTGGCAAATATACACAAGACGTGATATATAAAACAAGTTATTATATATTACTTTCATACGAAACGCGATATATGATACGAGTTTGTTATATGATATTTTCATAGAAATATTCTTTTATACACGTATGACTACTCGAGACGGCTAACACACCTACAACGATATATTTATATATTTTTATATAAATATTTATTCATTTTAAGTCTCTCGGAAACTAAGTCTTTTGCAAGACTTATTAAACTGCTACTGACATTAAACGAGACTTAACACATATAACTTAATCTTTTCCATTAAGTTAACAACTTACTGTCGAATCGTTCGGCTAACGATTCGGTAGAGCTCGGTGACACGTAGACTAGTTACCGCTTTTATTTAGAAACTTATTAGATTTTCCGTGTTAGGAATATTGTAGAATGCACGCTAGCGAGTCTCATTTTGGAAACGACATCACGGAGTCGTAATTAGCTAGCTTTGCACAGGAATATTTAGGTGAGTTCATAACCCCCACTTTTTACTGTTTACATTTTTGTAAGTGTTTTCGGGGTGGAAAGACATGCACGTTTTGCAAAAACACACAAAGTTCTGAACAAATGCAAAACTCGTATTTCTAAATTATATTACGAAGTGATTTCGAGGAACTCAAATGATTACGAAAGGTTTATACTAAACATACCGGTTTTCAAACAAACGTATCTTTCGGAATATGCATACCCACGAATTCTAGTTTTCTAAACTACGGGTAAATACAAGAAGCACTCTTGGTGAGAACGAGTACCAAGTATGATGCGTTTTGAGGAAGGCTCAGTCTTAGAGACTGAGGGAGGATCAGTCTTAGAGACTGGGGTAAAATACATGTACAATGATTACAGACATTTTTATACATGGTATGGTTAGCTTAAGGAGGGTTAGAACGTACAGATCATGTGAGTGGGTAGGCGCAACTTGGGATCATTAATCCTCATTGTAGGACCGAGGGACAGGAGCGGTAGATCTATCTGGGTGTAGCGAGCCCAGCCCCCAGGCCAAACAGAACGGACCTCGGGGTGACTTTGTGCCCGACGCATAAATTAGCTAGGTTTGAGTCTTCCTACTTGCACTTCACACATATCAATGGCCTTGCAAACCATTGGTGATCTCTTTATTTCCTTATTTGCTACATACCAGGGACATATATACTTACGAAACTACTTGTTCATACAAAATTTAATACCATGTTTTATACAAAATTCAAAGCACAGGATTATGCGGGTATGGAGTCAAAGTCAGGGTGGGCATTGACGGTTATGCGAACATTACAAATACATGGTTTTTATGAACATACTGTGTTACAAACACAACGTTTCCATATAACTTGGCAAGAAAATGACTTTTGATTCGTTTTCTCAATACTATTTCTAAAACCGGTTATTCCAAAGATTTATTTCAAATCTTTCACAACTCAAAAGATTTATTTCAAATCTTTCATAACTCAAAAGATTTATTTCAAATCTTTTACAAACA
Source organism: Helianthus tuberosus (assembly GCA_030545235.1). Lineage (NCBI taxonomy): Eukaryota > Viridiplantae > Streptophyta > Magnoliopsida > Asterales > Asteraceae > Helianthus > Helianthus tuberosus. The sequence goes on from CM060449.1 coordinate 108,785,151, forward strand.
AACTATGAACTCGCTCAACTTTATGTTGATTTTTCGCATGTTTCTTTCTCAGGTTACTTTTCAGAAATTATGGAACGGTTGGAATAGGAGAACCATTGGAGACTCGAGTACTTAGTGGGCGTTCAATTTCTAGAAAGTCTTAGCTTTTTGCTTCCGCTGTGCAATGAAGATACCAGTCCAGTCACGCCAGCTCTGATAATTTCGGGGTGTGACAGATTGGTATCAGAGCTATAGGTTACAGCGAATTAGGTTCCTGTTGTGATACCTAGGCTCTAACCTCACTTTCCTCTGGGAACTTAGACTATTATGACTTTGAATACATACAGAACGCCTAGTACTCGAATATGGTCTCCAACCGTTGCCGAAAAGCAAACAGTCAAAATTTTGTTTTCAAACATACGCTATTGTGATGTTTTATACACGGTACACGAAACGATTACATACAGTACACAAAAATCTGAGAGTTTAGGAAACATGCATTTAAGACCTTCGGAACAGGGAGTCAGTCTGAGAGACTAGGAGATTCAGTCTGAGAGGCTGGGAGGATAGACTAGTGGGACTAGGGGAATTACTTGATTGCTTATTGGTGACTAACATGTTTATTTGATTATATGATTGATTATTTGCGCATGTGTGTGTTTATTAAAGGTCATCACGTAGGAACCGCGAATATTAACTCGGGCACACATTATTATCCATATTGTCTGTGATATTTTAACTTCCCGAGCAGGCAGCCTACGCATAACAAAACGAGTGCACAAGAATACACGCAACTCAATCTTTACGTCAACGGATGTCGGGGGCACATCACGTTCTACGCGGAACGAAACGCTAGTGCACAGGTATACGCGAAACTCAATATGTACGTCAACGGAGGTTGAAGCACGTCACATACGATTGTCAAGGCGAGGCCTTTGAGAAGGAATGATGACGCAAATTTAACGACGATGCTAGATCCCTGTCAGCAGGAGAACTAACGATCAGGAAACGACAACTTGTCACGCGATCCTACAACGACATGAACCACGCCAGGGAGAAGACGATTGTCTCCGCATTTCCCCCCTACCTAACTAACGATGAATACACTATGTTCGACATTCCATGGTAATGTCACCTAACAATGGGTCGTCACACGAAACCCCAGGTAAAGTCCTCAAATTTCTTTATTAAAATTTCGAATTTCACACTTACTGAGTAGATTTTCGTATCTCTACTCCTCTTAATGGTCATTGTATCACGTTCATTTCTTTACAAGTTACATACATGATTTTTTTTTCGTTGTAACCATGCCTAAAGTTTTCTTGTCAATACATATATTTTCGGATTGCGCTAAAACCAAGTTCGATTATTTGAACTTTTGCATTACACATACTCAATTCAAGATACCATATGATGTATTGAAGACATCATATTCAAATTCGTTTTAACAACAGTTTCATTTGTTCCGAGTCGTAGTAGACTTGTTTGGCATTCGACTCCATTAAAATTGTCTGTTGATTTCGACACCTTGTGATGGTGATTTTCATTAGTTTGAAGCTTGCGCTAAACTCGTTTACGCATCTCATGCACGGATTTAATTAATTATTTATTTATTTGTTTTAAATCCGCTTTGAATTATCATATTAAAGCAGTCTTAACACAATCGTGTGTTAAGACAATGGTACACAAACTCATTTCATATTCCGGTGTACCTCATAACGATTCTTTCAACGTCGATCGAATGCTTTGCGACATTCATTGCTTCTTCACCTTCGATCGAAAGCATTATTTCTTTGATGTTCAAATTTCAATTGAAAATTCTATGATGTCATTTGAAACAAACTTTCGGATTCACCTTATTACGCTTTCATTTGACTTCAAACACGGTGGATTTGTTTGATCACCGCTATTATTGAATTATTTAAATCACTACGACCCTTGTGGTGTCAGTACAAACTTGTAGCTTGGGCTAATTATGATTGAGCGTTTTATGCAAAACACAGGTGATACTTGTTCGATCACCTCTATTATTAAATTGTTTCATTCATTGCGACACCTTGTGGCGTCGGTATGACTTGCAGCTTGCGCTGATCACGATCGAACGTTTCATGCAAACTATTACATTTGAGATTGTTGATTCTAAGTTCATCCAGTGGATGTTATTGCTTCTAGAACTCATTTACACGTTGTAAACGATCATATGGAATTCGATTGGTCGAAGTTCCTGTTCATTGTTGAATCCCTGTTAACTTAGTCACATTAGTGACTGTACCTATACGTCTCGTTTCTGTTGACATCAATTACTGAGACACATTTCTTTTAAACCGTTGGGTTCTTATTGTTGAGGAATGTCATGATTCGAATAAGTCTCGTTTCGATTACGCGGTCATTCACTTTGTTATTATTCGGACTTACCTGCGAATAACACAATTCTGAGGGGATAACATAGTCTAAATTTTGAGGACGAAATTTCTGTAACAGGGGGAGAATGTGACAACCCGTGATTTACGGCTCCTAATTACGTGATTAACAGATGATTAACGCGACAATAAATAATGTTTACGACGCAAATTAACTTAATTAGGCCCTTGGAGAGCCCAGGAACGTTTATTTGATTATACAGTGCGCGTGTGGTGATTTACGGGAAATCTGCTGAACATGACGCGACAACGAACTGATACCGTACAAAATACGGACAACGTCGATAAATACGGACTTTCCACGAATATTTTACGCTATATTTAGCTCCGTAGTAAAATTTTAGTAATTACAGTCGAAACCGAATCGAAAAACGGATCAAAGACGGCAACGATGTACTTTTTCGCGATTATTACCGTTATCAACGCGCGAACACGACTACGACGGATACCGACCGTATTTTTGTATTTTAATTTTTGACGAAGTTCAGAATTTGACAACGGGTCTCGTAGGAAGTACGGACCACTTACACATAAGATGGACTTGTAGGCCCTAGGCCCAAGCCCAAAACCCACAAGCCTAAATCTGTATATAATACAGATCTTTACTACAAGACTTTCTTGTAGATCTTACCAAGATCTCTATAGATCTTATAAAAAATCTTGCCAAAATCCTTTCAAATATAAACAAAATCTATATAAAATATACTCAAAATCTAGACAAGATTTCATCTAAACATCTTTATAAGGGTTAGCCCCCTCCCTTACTCTTCAAATGAGCAACAATACAAACACTCTCACAAAAAGAAGTCAGCCCCTCTCTCTCTCTCGATTATAGTTGCAGACATCACTCAAGATCACCATTTCCCCCTCTCTTGATCTCACTCAACACCAAACCAAACACCCACTTGTTTCACCTCCACTCCCTTTCCCCCTGATACACAAGCCGACACCCCCCCCCCCTCACGAGCAACAGGACCGACCACCACCACCACAGTTCGGTGGTGGTGCGACGGCGGAGACAAACGGGAAAGAGAAAGAGACGAGACGGAGAGAGAGAGAGACTGACGAGAGAGAGAGAGAAACGCAGGAGAGAGAAGGAGAGAGAAAGTGGGACGGCTGGGATGCCGTTTCCGGCAACGGACCGCCGTTGGCGGCGGAGCCGCGCCGGTGCCTCTGGTTCGACAAGTTTTTCCGGTAAAAGCTTTTCTACTGTTTCTTTCTTTTGAGGATAATAACGATGTGAGATGATGACTGATCTTGATGATACACTGTTAGAGGAAGATGAGGCGGGTGATTTGAAGTGCTGACGGCCGGAGTAATGGCCGGCGACGGTGGCGGATTGTTTCCTACAAACCTCCGGTAAAGCCCCTGTTCTCATTCATCTTGGTTTCTTTTCTTTTTCTGAAGATTTATGATGTGAAAATTCTGTTGTTGATGACGGAGTCGGAGGTGTCCGACTGTGGCAGCCGGCAACAACATTTGTAATGGTGGTGGCACTTATTCTAGATTCGGGTTATGTTTGGTTCAGTCAACTGGTCAGCGGGTTCGGTTTCGGGTCAGGCGGTTCAGGTCAACACGGGTCTTGGTTAAGTTCGGGTGGCTCGAGTTTCGCGGCGCGGTCGGATCAGGTCAACAGTTGGTTCGATGTCAGTCGGTTCGGGTCAGATTTTGAAGCGGTTCGAGTCAACTCGGTCCAACTCGGTCAACTCAGTTGACTCAGTCAACTCAGTGAGTTGACTCGGTCAGCTCGGTTTTCGACACGAGAAGATGGTAAAGATTTTACAGCGCAATTACATTTCATTATTCTTATAATTTTATTTATTTCGTGAACGAGCTCGACCGATACTTTTAGCGACTATTTACACTTTAATTTGGCATATTTGATGAAAAGCTATATATATTGCGTGAATTGATTGAATTTTGATAAAAATAGCGACAACTTATATTGTCGGGGCGTCCAAAAACAGAGGAAACTCTGCCCGTTTTTCGAGAAAACCCGTAAAAGCAAAACATTCTTTATTGAAAAGCGACTTTTATGAGAACCAATATAAATGTGTATAATTACTTTCGACAACACTTCGCAATTTTCGAAAACGACGATTTAGAAAGTAATTTACAAAAATAAATATAGTACTTATATTTATTTTAAACTTGGATATTTCGACAACTCTTTTATAAAAATAAATATAGTCGGTATATTTATTTCAGATAGCAAACCATATGACTTCTTTTATAAAATAAATATAACTATTATATTTATTTTAAACGACTTCAACGCTAAAACTCCATTAAATAAATATAAGTTTTTATATTTATTTCAAGCGCCGAAACGGCATATACGTATATTTTTGGCAAATATACACAAGACGTGATATATAATACAAGTTATTATATATTACTTTCATACGAAACGCGATATATGATACGAGTTTGTTATATGATATTTTCATAGAAATATTCTTTTATACACGTATGACTACTCGAGACGGCTAACACACCTACAACGATATATTTATATATTTTTATATAAATATTTATTCATTTTAAGTCTCTCGGAAACTAAGTCTTTTGCAAGACTTATTAAACTGCTACTGACATTAAACGAGACTTAACACATATAACTTAATCTTTTCCATTAAGTTAACAACTTACTGTCGAATCATTCGGCTAACGATTCGGTAGAGCTCGGTGACACGTAGACTAGTTACCGCTTTTATTTAGAAACTTATTAGATTATCCATGTTAGGAATATTGTAGAATGCACGCTAGCGAGTCTCATTTTGGAAACGACATCACGGAGTCGTAATTAGCTAGCTTTGCACAGGAATATTTAGGTGAGTTCATAACCCCCACTTTTTACTGTTTACATTTTTGTAAATGTTTTCGGGGTGGAAAGACATGCACGTTTTGCAAAAACACACAAAGTTCTGAACAAATGCAAAACTCGTATTTCTAAATTATATTACGAAGTGATTTCGAGGAACTCAAATGATTACGAAAGGTTTATACTAAACATACCGGTTTTCAAACAAACGTATCTTTCGGAATATGCATACCCACGAATTCTAGTTTTCTAAACTACGGGTAAATACAAGAAGCACTCTTGGTGAGAACGAGTACCAAGTATGATGCGTTTTGAGGAAGGCTCAGTCTTAGAGACTGAGGGAGGATCAGTCTTAGAGACTGGGGTAAAATACATGTACAATGATTACAGACATTTTTATACATGGTATGGTTAGCTTAAGGAGGGTTAGAACGTACAGATCATGTGAGTGGGTAGGCGCAACTTGGGATCATTAATCCTCATTGTAGGACCGAGGGACAGGAGCGGTAGATCTATCTGGGTGTAGCGAGCCCAGCCCCCAGGCCAAACAGAACGGACCTCGGGGTGACTTTGTGCCCGACGCATAAATTAGCTAGGTTTGAGTCTTCCTACTTGCACTTCACACATATCAATGGCCTTGCAAACCATTGGTGATCTCTTTATTTCCTTATTTGCTACATACCAGGGACATATATACTTACGAAACTACTTGTTCATACAAAATTTAATACCATGTTTTATACAAAATTCAAAGCACAGGATTATGCGGGTATGGAGTCAAAGTCAGGGTGGGCATTGACGGTTATGCGAACATTACAAATACATGGTTTTTATGAACATACTGTGTTACAAACACAACGTTTCCATATAACTTGGCAAGAAAATGACTTTTGATTCGTTTTCTCAATACTATTTCTAAAACCGGTTATTCCAAAGATTTATTTCAAATCTTTCACAACTCAAAAGATTTATTTCAAATCTTTTACAAACAAACTATGAACTCGCTCAACTTTATGTTGATTTTTCGCATGTTTCTTTCTCAGGTTACTTTTCAGAAATTATGGAACGGTTGGAATAGGAGAACCATTGGAGACTCGAGTACTTAGTGGGCATTCAATTTCTAGAAAGTCTTAGCTTTTTGCTTCCGCTGTGCAATGAAGATACCAGTCCAGTCACGCCAGCTCTGATAATTTCTGGGTGTGACATAAGTGGTCTATTTAAGGAGATCTTACGACGGTCTAGTTAAGGAGATCATGTGTTTATCTAGTTAAAAGATCGTTTGTTGATCTAGTTAAAAAGATCCTTTGGTGGTCTAGTCAAGTCACTTCATGTTTATTCAATTGATTTTTCCCCTACGCATTATGAAATGAACTGTGCGGACTGTGCAAGGAATTACGTAATTATGGATGCATACATAATTATGGAATTCGGTGCACAGAAACCACAGCAAGTTTTGTGTAAGACCTATAGTGATGAGAATAACGAAACGGGAACAATGTAGAAAAGGGCATGGTGGATACGCCGCTGGTACTTCCTATATATAAGTGTTCCTTATTACATTGCAAACGTAGCGTTATTTAAGTTACTAGAAGTCCTGAACCTTGACCAATGTCATTTTATTTTTCACTCTCTAGTTCCGATTTCAAACACACACAAGTTTCCTATGATAGTCTTCATAAGAAACGTTCTTCTGTCCATAGTTCGAAACTCCATGTTTTGTTACTACAAGGACTTCACTTTGACAGTTGACAAATTCGCTAAGAATCCAAACATGGCCCAGAGTTTTACTTAGGGTTCGAGGGATTCATTCGAAAGCGAAACCATCACAGTTGCCTTCAAAAGTTTCCTCTAAAATTAAATTTCGGGACGAAATTTCCAAAAGTAGGGGAGACTGTGACATCTGTGTATTTTAACCCTTGTACTGTTCCGAACAACTTTGTATTTAATAAATATGGTGTGTTAATTTAAATATTTGTTTAATTATTTGTAACATTAGTATGTTTTCAATCATTGTTCAATTCGGAACTCTCAAACCCGTTCTAGAAGTGAAATCGTAATCCATTACGTGAACGTAATCAGTTTAACGCGACGTACACTCCGGAACTATGACATAAGCCAAACATACCCTAAATAACCTTTACATAACTTAGAAATAAGTTTCAAAGAATTCGGTATGGCAAAAACATGTTTGTTCGAACTTTAGAACTAATTACGACAAAACTACGAAACGAACGTTGGTGACCGCCCAGATAATATTTAAATCCTAAAAATATTCTATTATGATTAAAATTTTATTTTTAATCATGTTCGTGTTGAAAAGTAAATTAAAGCGCTTAAAAACGTTATTTTTCAAAGTTTAAGTGCGTATCGCGTGTTACTGCGTAACACAGTGCTTCTACTGCAAAACGCAGACAACGCAGCCAGTTTCGGCAACTGAAATTTATTTCAGCAATATTTTGGCGAGTTTATTTTTATAGAATAATAAAAATAATTTAGAACGCCATAAACCAGGATTTAAACGCTAGATAAAATACCCGGTATCCAGTTAAACACCTGTTTTTAACCTACATATATCAATTATGTGTATTTTTGTACATATAAATATATATATTTGTGTATGTATGTATAAGACAAGTGCCATTTTCTTTTTTTTCCTTCTTGACAAGTGTTGTTGCTTGAAATCTTTGCAAATCTTCCATATCCTTCCATATCTTCTATATATCTTTCAAAGATCACAACAAATCCTACAAGATCACTCCATCTCCTTCACTCTCTCTCCCTCCCAACCGTAACCCCCCTTCTCTCTTCCATCTTCAAATATGCAACTTTGTTCTTCAAGATCCAACCCCTTTCCAAGCTAATTTCAAGTTTGTATGAAGATCCAAAGGAGTTTCCAAGGTGTTTTCAAGTGATTTCAAGCTCCATATCATCAAATCTCATCCAAAAACTTACTTGAATCTTGAAGGTATAAAGTTTATGTTTAAATCATACTCTTGATTCTTGGTTGTTCTTGATGGTTGGAAGTTTCTCTTGAATCTTGGAATTTTTCACAAACTTGAAATCTAAAAAGAAATGGGTCTTGATACAAAATAAAAATGGTGATATATATACGTGTGTATAAAACCGTGTGTGTATATATATATATATATATATATCTATATGTATGTATGAGATTTGAGCTTGATATTTGGTAAATACTTGTTTAAGATGTTGTTTGCATGAACAAGATTATATGCAAATATGTAGAGATATAAAGGTATGATTGAATCATGAGTTGTAAATTTGAAGTAATGTTAGTATTTTGACATATAAATGGCTAAAAATTTATTAGACATATTTGGGAATTTTTAAGTTGTTGCTTGTTCTTGAATGATAGTTAAAATGCAAGTGTTAGATGATTTGTGTATGATATGATAAATGTTCAAAAATATCAGCAAATAAACATGAATAAGTTGCATATTAGATGCTTTTAGATTCATATAAAATGATGATGATATGATAGTGTGCTTTAGACACTTGTCATGAGAATACATGTTGATTTAAAACTCAAGAAATGATAAAAAAATGATTGTATGACAAAAATGTTTTAGAACAGATTATAAACACTAAAAATAACATTATTTGGTATATTATAATGGCATGAAACTTTGTCATAGGTTTGATAGCTTTGCATGTTGGTCATATGGCTTAGAAAGTGGTAAAATATGTGAAATTTGCATGATTTATGTGCTTTATTTGAGACCTGCACTATCATGAGTATAACCACTATTTTATTCAGTAATAGCATGGGTTATGTTAAAATATCAAGTCGTTTCGATTTGGGATGGTTAGGGTAACGTTTAATGCAAAACTATGTGGTAAAACGGTTAGAAATCGGCTTTTCGGATGATTTTTATAAAATTGTTTTAGATAAGTAAGTAAACTGATGTTTTTGCTATAAAAATAAGTATTTTAACTTATATTAAGTTTACTTGGTGTTTGGTTGGTCATACGTGACTTCCGACGCCCAAAAATGTTACCGAATCGCTAAAATACGTGTTTTTCAACATACAATATAATGGGTTGTTCATGGGTAATTTTTATGTGTTACAATGTGTTATGTGTTTTATAATATGTGTATGATGACATGTTAATATTTGACAAGATTATGTGTATTACGTTATTATTAATATGTTACATTTGAGTATATATATTACGACGCGCAAATCGTAGATATATTGCTTATAACATGATGAGGGTCACCAATAAAATCGTTCAAGTCGCAAAGTTTTTAAAATATATATGAACTCATATATATATATATATATATATATATATATATATAAATACACCAATATAATAAAAAATAATAACTTTTCGAGAAGATCTCAAAGTTATGTGAAAATTCTAAGTATCGGAGAAACTTGTGTATTTTTGTGGGTTTTTGATTATTAAATCGTTCTTATTTAATTTAGGACGAATAAACAATTTGAGGGATTGTGTTAACATATGTTTTGGGGTGAAACATGTGTGCTTAATTGTTATTTTCATGATTTCAAAGTATAAATTGATTATACATGCTAGTACTTATCTTTTGACAAACGGAATGATTATCTATGATTTAAACACTAATTCTCAAAGATTATAAAATTTATTGTTGGTTGTACTTATTTTATACATTCACCAAACCGATTGGTAGTATGATATAGCGCTATAGGACTAGACACCCCATTCCTGTTGTATGGAATGTCAGAAACCGAATTTTATCCAAATAGAAATTGCCTTTGTGGTATTTCTATAGTCTCTAAGGTGTAGTTTGATACACTAAGTTTTGAATGAATTCTAAATCACATCTTCTTTTGTATATTTTGATATACTTCCAAAGTATAGTTTGATATGCTCTCATATGTGATATTATTTACCAAAGTATAATTTGATATACTATGTACAAATCCAACATATATTTTGTTATTTACTAAAACATAGTTGATATGTTATTTACAAAACCAAAGTATACTTATGATATACTACCGAAAACTATTATTTTAACAACTAAAGTATATTTGATATACTATCTGATTAACTGTTTTGAAACTAAAATATATTTTAATATATTACTTATCTGACTTTCTTAAAACCAAGGTATATTTTTATATATGCTACAAACTCATTTTTAGTTGGTTATTCATTTCATTATTGCAATATTCTTTTATATCATCTGATTTCTTATCGCTTTTTGTATGAAATATAAAAGAAAACATTTTAAGGCTCATGACTACTTTTGTTAAACATTTCTTTAAACATTCAAAGTCACAAATCCTCAACACAAAACCTATGGTACTCACATGCATTTTTATGCTGACGTATTTACTTTCACATATGTTTCAGGTTTTATTTCGTGACGACTGTTGATTGCTTTACATAGGATGGACATGAGCCTTAGTAATTATAAAAACATGAACGGCAATTGTACTGTTTGTTAATCTAATTCCCAGACAATGTAACTTATTATGTAATAAAACAATATTCTAAATTCCATGTGTTGTGAAACAATGATTCTGTTATGACACTCCCTGACGTTTCCGCCATGATTTGTTGTTTTACGTGGTCGGGGTGTGACAATGTCCTTCTCAAGGGAGGAGATTTTCTTGTCTTTGGCCAGGAACATCTGCTAGAAGTCTAGCTTTTGCTGCTCGGTTTCAGCCACATGTTGATCCAGGAGCATTTGGATCTCGGTGAATTTCTGCATAAAAGAAGCTTATAGTCAGGATCCGTTATCCTCAGAAAGTAAAGTTCAGACCTAAGGATATAGGATCCTAACCTCGGATACATATTCCTCGAACTGGTGTTGGATGAGAGGGAGGCCTTCAGTGGGCTCAGAGGTCTTTCTTTTCTTGGCACCCTTGCCCCGTGTGCTCATGCCCTTAGGATTTAGGATGCTCGGGCTTGCAGCCAGCTCCTTTTTAACGAACCTTGAGGAGGCGAATGCATCAAGATCACTGACGCTGAACCTGGAAGCAGATTTAGAGGATTTTCCAGCGCCTACAAATGCAAAAAAACAGATAAGTATTCATACTTTACGTTTATTTAAACATTTATTTATTCAAAGAAATGGATACTTACTTGACATGGTGTAGGAACCGGAGGAGACTTCTTGTGAATCCTGTGTTTTAGCTTGAAATGTTTTGACAGCAGGATCAAGCTTCCAAAAAGCAGCAATCCTTTCTTTTGTTGCAGGTGTTTCTTGAATATGAGAGAGCGAGATAGATGCACAAGAGAAATAAAAAGAAGGATCAGTTATCCTTAACAGAAAAAGAATCCTACTTTGGCTCTGGTCTAAGGATCCTATATCCTACCCTAGGTGATCCACTTTTTGGGGAGATCTTTCCCATCCGGGATGGAGTCTCTCCTTACAAAGAAGAACAGGTTTCTCCAGTTGGAGTCATTTTTGGTGGTTTTCAGGATTGGATGAGGCTGATCGGGTTTATGCTTGAATAAAAAATGGTGAGAACCATGGCTAACAAGGTTGTATAACTGACCCAACTCAGACACCCCTATTTTAACGCCTTCCTGCTCAATGATGTTTTCAAGAGTGTGAAGAACTCTCCACATCATTGGCATGGTTTGTATATAGCACATGCCAGTGAGGGTGAAGAATGATTGTGTCAAAGCAGGGAAAGGATGAGTAAACCCTATCAGAAAAGGGGTTGCCGGGAAGGTGATCCAATGATCAGAAATACAATCGCTCTTTATAGCAGAGTCGAAGGGTCTGAAGACGGCTCCTGCCGGAAAGCAATGACGTATCTGATCAATTTCAGGATCGGTGAAACGGAAGAGTTCCAGCGAAGGATTTTTGGTTACACCCTGGCTTTTCAGAGGGCTGTCCTTCTTAGGATCCTTGGCAGGGGAGGATTGAAGATTCATCTTGGCCATGGTATTTTGAAGGAACAGGGAATCAAAAGAAGAAAATTTAGAGAGAAGGGAAAGATAGATACCTGTTGGAGTCTCCGAATGAAGATTTAAAGGAGAGAAACGCTCGAATTTAAATGTAAGTTGATCCTTATCTCTAACCCTGTTTATATAATGATGAACATGCAGGGAAGTCTTGTCGCTGACGTCACCCTCGCAACGGCTAGTCCTATCTCAACGGCTAGTTTTACGCTAACAAACTTGTTCTGAATCGAGCAGAAAATATGAATCATTTAGTTACAATTAATTCCTCATATTTTGGGGGCAATTGTTAGGGATAGAATTTCCAAGCTTATGGATCACGGATCCTCAAGTGCAGCCAGGATCACGGATCCTCAATTCAGTTTGAATTAAGGAACCTCAGAAGACGTTGCAGGACTAAGGATCCAGGATCCTCATTATTATCCTAATACTAACAATTATTTCCATTATATTTGAACTTGTTTTGCAGGAGTATTCGAATGGGACTTGGTCAAAGCGAGATTCCAGGGGAATATGCCTTCTAATTCTGCACGTGCATGAGCTATTCGACCGATGTGGTGATCGTGGGGAGCTTGCACCTTTTTCGGATTGTTTGTTAGTTAGTTGATTTCTATTTTTAAATGGGGATAACAAAGCTTGTTTAGACATAAGAATTATTAGCAACACACTGCACTCGAGCTTAGAACAACTCTCGGCGATTACACACTTTTTGCACACTAGTGATCCTTGTACCAAGCTTGTTGTCATCCCGATTTATAAACATTGTTTGTTTAATATAGTTGGTGATCGATAGTTTCCATCACCCGAGGTTTTTTTATGCCGGAGATCATTCGTTGATCAATGGCTTTTTCCTCATATAAATCCTTGTGTTCAACATTCATTTCATTCATTCTTTGTTCATATGTTTGTTCATATAATCAAGCATCACACCTCACAAAATCGGATTTGGTTGCATTATCCTTGTGTAATTTTTGACCAAAACAGGGAGGATATACATATCTTTTAATCACTTCTAGAATATTTAGGGTTACACACCCTCCTTTTTGGCAAATATATAAATTCTCTTGAGACCAAACATTACATACTAATTATCAGCTTGAAGAATCTAGCAGTTCTTCATTATGTTTCACATCATCATTGACTCAGCGTGGTCTAACTTGTCATGCCAACTAATTAAATAATTATGATCAATAAACTTCTAGTTTATGATCGTCTATGTATTAGTTTCACTTATGCCAATACATGACATAATATATAAGAGAACAATGTCTTATCATTTCAAACCATCATGTTATCACTTTCATGCTTCTCACATTTTATTTTCATGTAACCACTCCCTTAATTTGCCACTTCTAGTGGTCAATATCATTATTAACATTATTACGATTCTCATGGTTGATCTCATTGTCATAATATTCTCTCCATGGTCGTTACCTTTACACTATATAATATAAAATCACATCACTTCAGAGAATGTAGTTGAGCTGAAACAAGCTTTATGACTTTTATTCATTAGTCACACAAATGTAAAATCATTTTAAACTTTTCATATACTCTCTAATGATACTGCTACTTGAGGAGTATATCACAATGTGATAAATGACAATTTTTTTATCAACATTTTCCTTATAAATAATATTCTATTTACAATACACCAATTGAGAAGTAAATAAATGTTCGAGTCTAATAACATTTATCAGTCTAACATCTTACGATCGTTTATAAATTGATAATGAGATTCGGAGAATGTGGTACTTCAGGTGTCATATTGTGACAACCATGATGAAACCAGGTACACCCTAAACGATCCAAAACGGTAATGCACACTTATCACTTTAATTGTGCGAAAACCCTAAAAATATGTGTGACTTATATGCTTGATTAAATGATATATGTTATGTCTCGGAGGAATCCAAGAACACGTTATGACTGACATGACACTAATAAGGGCCAACAGTGCGAAGTTGGTGTCCTTAGACTTTAAAAACGTGTTAAACCAGAGCTTTCCGTTTAACAGCGCACTAAACCTTTGACAGTGATTATTAGGCTATCGGTAGTATTATTTAAGATTTCGAGTTTCAGGAACATCTTAATTTTGTATCATAGACTATGACATAAGGTTTGAAGCCAATCTGAGATTGGGCACCCAAAACGAAGTAGCTTCCCGGTTAGGGAAACGCTCTCGTTTTAGGAATAACATAAGGCAATCAAACGTGCAAGGAACGATCGATCAAGCTTAAAAACACTTAAACCATCCTAATACGAGTCTTTTATGATTAAAATGTAACCGGGTTCGGATTTCAAGACGGTTGTTCATGATTTTTAAAACTGAGTCTTTTGACACTAATTACGCGCAAAATGGAGTCCGTCACGCAAATCGAGAACGCGCCCGGGACCCGTAAACGAACCTAAACAATCACCGAAGGATAACCATTATCTTTTAACTCAATTTTTGAGGCATGAGGTGGCCTAGGGTGGCCCACCCCAAACCGCCAAACACCCCCTTTGTTATATATATTTTTTTCTCATTTGTTTCTTTTAATTCCCACTCCATTATCCTCAAATTTTTGCATCTTCTCTCAAATTCCCTGCTTCTTTTTATTAAAACTCAGCTGAGTTATCAAGAACAATTCACAATTCAAAGGTAGCAACTTTATTTTTTATGGTTTTAAGTCTAATTTCTTGATTAAACATAGTATAGAACATGAACAACCATTTTAATCCATGAAATTTTGAGTTGTAAACAAATTTATGGGCTGAATAAGAACACAATGAGAATTCCCTGGTGTTATATGGCAGCCATGATTACAAATCTTTGGGTTATGATACCCTAATCAACACTTATTCGATCAAAATCGCCTAACTAGTCGATTAACCGAAAAACAACGAAATAAGGCTTGATTGATCTAAGTTCTAGCATATTTAGATTGTACTTGATGTGTAGGTACTAAATATAGTCCATACACACTTCTGGGCTCAAGAAAAACACTCGGACTCTCGAAGAAATCGCTAGGTATATTGTCCGAAACTCGAAACTAGACTAGGCAGAATATTGTTTTGACTATAACTTGGTCCGTGATACTTGTATTTAGCTGAAATTTGGTGTGGTAATGAAGGGTAGTGTCAGGAAGGTTGAAGTAAAATTTTAGAATTTTTAGAATTTTCTATAATTTTTGGTGAATTTGTGACTGTTTTACAAAAATAATTATGAAAACAAAATACCAAACGGATTCAATAAATCACCAAATTTTACAGAGACACTAAGGAACATATGAGGAATTTTATGGGAAAATTCGGAGTCCATTGATTGATTTTGCTTTGGGTTAAAAATCCGCGTTTTCGCGAAGTTTTGGTAGCCGGGAACGCACTGAAACGAAATCGGAAAAAATCTTAAAATTTTTGGAGAGGTTTCTGGAACCATAAGGGATGTCCAGGAATGTTCTTGGGATTTTTGAGCACTGAGTATAATTAATATTAATTATGTGGTTAAATATGATTTTATAAATAATTTATTTAGACAATCAAAAGGCCAAAATAAATCCCCAGGAATTTTTCCCATAATCTACTGATTTTTACTAAGTTATATAAAAAGTTACAGATTTTTATTCAAATTATAAGTTAAATGGGAATTTTTCGACTAAAATGGATTATTTTAAATCAATTTCGGCAGTTTACCGTATAACGAACTGGCCGGAACTGGGAACTGGCCCAACCCGACAAATACTATAATTAAAACACGGGGAGTATTCCGGGAGATTCCAGGGCGAATTGGACACTCGGGGTGTGCCCAATACCATTTTGAGAAATCCCCGATGGTAGAAACGGAAACTCAAATTTGGGCAACCTGGACTCCCCAAACACCCAAACTCCCTTAATGAAAAGTTAATCATTCTTAAATAACAACATGTTGGCATTATTGGTATTCCCGTACCATTATCCGAACACGTTAAACTACTGACATTGGCTGGCACGTGAACCGGTGCCCCGAAGCCAAACTGAAAACTAATACTACCCTGACCTCCATCACCATACCAGTATCGTATAGGCTCAATCTGGAGTGAAAACTCCAGACATAATCCAAGTTATACGTGTTACCGACTTAGATACTGACGTATGTCCATATTTGCATATATGCTTCTAGAAGTTGACCCAGTTGCTTGTTTACATCCTGTGTGAAACTACTGCATACACTGTGAGTTTTACTTCCCCATTTTCAAACTGTTTTCTGTTTTACATGGGGTGAAATGCATGTTACATACGTTTATACGTGCACATATATACATGATATAACGTGAATTATCTGAGTAAGCACTAGTACATGAAAAGTCCCCACAGACCCAAGTGATTAACCGTAGGCCGGTGAATGTGTAAATAGTACTATTGGTCCGACAAACCCAGTTGCAATGGCCAGGAACGCCATATGATACATACGCAATTGTACATGTTTGAGCATAGGCTATGGGGTACTAGCCATAGCTACACCGGGGCAGTGTCGTGGTGGTTGACCACGTGGTTGAGGTGACAGTCAAGGCTTCACTTGTGGGATCAGTATATATTCAATTAAATGTGCCAAATTTGAACTATAATTACACTTATGTAATACAAACTAAAACAGTGAAACTCACCAGCAGCGTTTAGCTGACCCCCTTTAAAAACTAACATGCATTTCAGGTAACTTGAGACTGATGTGATCCGTGTATGTGGTTCAAGACGTGTTTATTGGCAAATATTGAGATAAACGCATGCGACTTAGAAGACTTATGTGGTTCATGGGAACACGTAGTTGTAACATACATGTAGTATGTAATCAACATTTTGTAATAAATAAAATGTAGTGTCTTTATAAACAATGTGCTTGTACAAGAGGTGTCTGTTGCATCCCATGTTTTTCCTTCCGCTGCAAATCGGGGTGTGACACATATATAAACATATCTATACTCTTTCATGAGAGTTATAATAAACCACAACTTTGCTTTAATTGTTCTATTAAACACCATCTATATAACAAATAATAAGATACATAATGGAAGGTATACAAAAGGTAAAATCATTCAATGCATAACATTATAATATACCACCATATATAACGATTACAATATACCACCATATATAACGAGTTATGATAAGACTTGTATGAAATAATATTTATTTCTTCACTTATGAGAAAACATATATAGTTTATGTATTAACTTATCAAGATATAACTAATTAAAAGTATATATTTTTTAGGTTAAATTACACTTTTCGTCCTTTATGTTTGTAACATATTGCAACGGATGAACTTTAACTTCAATAATGACAATCACAATCCTTTATTTGTAAAACTCAGTACACCGTATGTCACACCCCGACCACGTAAAACAACAAACCGCGGCGGAAACGTCGGGGAGTGTCGTAATAGAATCGTTGTTTCACAACCATGGATTAAAAAGTTTCGTTTTACTAAATTATTGAACTCATTGTTTTATTACAAAAACAGATAAATACAAATAATTGTCTCTCAAGTTTTAAAGTCGCTAAGGCCCAAGTTCATCCTATGTGTAGCATGCATCAACAATCATCACATAGCAGCACCCGAAACATATGTGAAAAATAGGTACGTCAGCATAAAAATGCATGTGAGTAACATAGGATTTGTGAATTAGATTTATGGCTTTGGATAACACAAGAAAAGGTTTTATGATTTCAAAAATAACCATGAATCCTTGTAAAAGTTTTGTTTCTAAAATGCGTCGTTTTGGTAAAATGTTTATAGTATATACAAAAATATACTTTGGTTTTGAGATAAGTGGATGAGTAGTATCTCTAAGTATACTTTAGTTATGAAATAGTTAAATAGATAGTATATTAGAATATACTTTAGTTTCGGAAATAATAGATTTGGTAGTACATCACAAGTATACTTTGGTTTAAGAATGTACAACATCGGTAGTATAATACATTATACTTTGGTTTTGTAAATAACATATCAACTTATGCCTTAGATTTGAAAATAGCACATCAACTATGCTTTGGTAGTATATTAAAATATACTTTAGTTCATGAAATAACAAAGTCGGTAGTATATCAACTATACTTTAGTAAATAATATCACGTTGGTAGTATGTCAGAACATACCTAAATCGTGGCTTGGTAATATATCAAATTATACTTTAGTAAACAATAGCATATCAAATTATGCTTTAGCAAACAGTATCACGTTGGTAGTATATCGAAATATACCATAAATCGCGATTTAGCAATACATTCAAACCTTAGTGCATCAAACTACACTTTAGAGACTATAGAAATACCACAAAGGAAAATTCTATTTGGTTAAAATTTTGGTTTCTGACATTCCATACAACAGGAATGGGGTGTCTAGCCCTATAGCGCTATATCGTACTACCAATCGGCTTGATCATTGTTAATGAATGTATAAGTAAACATATGAACAGAAAAATAGTCGTACAAACTTGTAAATCAGTGTTTAAGTCATGGACAATAGTTCAATTCGTTAAAGATAAGTACTATGCATGTGTAATCATATAGTCGAAATCATGAAAATAGTGTATCGGCACATATGTATCACCCCGAAACATTTGAAAACGCAAAAGAGGGGACTATGTACTCACTTGAGATCGCAAGTATCCTTGATTAAGTGTCCTAACAAAGCTCGGAAATCAAGGAATCAAGTGGCACCTAGTAATCGGATCTCTAGTTAATAAATCGACACCTAAATCGGAAGATCGGGTAGAATGAGGTCTTGTAAACCAAATGAGTATTGGAACTCATGTGATATGGTTTAACAAAGCCTACATTCTAAATCGGAACCTATCCTAAGTGCTTACGACCCGTTACGACTCATTAAGGTAGCTTACGCTACTTTAACGCGTCGTTCGCGCAAAGGCGCGTTCGTGACACCTAACTAGTCCTATGACAAGTATTATATTCCCTAACATGTTTAAATATGTTGCATAATCAGTTTAAGTGAGAAAAATTAAGTTACGTATGCTTAAATTCAAATTATGCATGAAAAGGGTATTTTGGTCATTTTCTTAAGGCATATAAACTACCTATCATACAACTAATTAAACTAAGTGACCGTAAGGTATAACCTCGGAAGGTTATTCCCTATACAACTATGGTCACAATATATGCTTGGTCGGATCCTAACGATCGACCAAACGGGTCGGGTTCGAAAGTCTAAGCGGTTGTCAAGACCGCTTGACTTACGACCCTATACAAGCACTAGACTAAAAGTGACGAGTTAAACATGTTAAAACATGTTTAACTAAGTTAGAAAACAGGTTTGATATCAAAACAAAGTGTTTTGAAATCCGAAAATAGCTTCGACGCAAAATACACATAAACACGTATTTTGACCGAAACTTTGACTCGTCACTTCGACTAATCAACGTGGAAATCAGTAGGTATAGTCACAAGGGACTATATCCATCGTGATTACGCTCACGTTGCAAAGTTCAAACGAACTTTGTGTTGACCAAATCATGGTCAAAGCAGAAAGTCAAACACTGTAAAGAGCATGAAAGAAGCTTACAAAAGGTCCAAGCAAATGAAGATTTGAACTCAAAATACTCATGTATTTAGCTTCACAAGTGAGAGCTTCAACTTAGAGAAGAATTGAGATCAAATTGTGAGGAATGAAGTGAAGAACCCACTTCTATTTATAGTAAGCTTGGATTAACAAGATCATGACAAGTATTTTTGCAAGAATCAAGGTTTAATCCTAACCAAACACTTGTGGAACATGATTTAGTATACAATGGGAGCTCCAAAACTAGTTCATAGTATTGAGAAATTTGCACAAAAGACCCTCAAATTCAAGCTAGTTGCTGAAAACAGGTTTTCTATCAGAACACAACCGTCGCGTCGCGCCACGGCACCACCCCTTTGCTGTGGCGCGACGCCACCTCCCTATCTGAACCAGAAAGTTTCACAAATTGGCAGAAATGGTCCCTGCAGCATGTTTAAGCCATTTTCGACGCGTTTAAACCCCGTTAGCCCATTTTCAAGGCTCTACAAGGATGTTAAAGCATAGGGGACTTGAAACATGCTTGAAATTATCTCGGATGTTGGTTCGTTTGGTCGTACGGTCGCGTTATTCAGTTAATTACGACGAAAAATCGAACGGACGCGAAATCGATCCAAATTACACGATGAATGGTATTTTTGCATTCCAATTACTAAAATAAAATATTTTAATGATTACAAAAAATTTTGGATGTCCGGATATGTTCAGAACACAAGATATGCGCGTAAATGCAAACTTATGCACTTTTTGACGCTTTTAGTCCCTGTTGATCAATTAAGTTTATTTTTGCATACCAAACCCCTCAAAGCCTATTTCTAAGCAATGTAAAGGATATTTAGGGTATGTTTAACGTATGATCAAGTTCCGAAATGTCCGTTACTATACAAATTGGCATACTTTCGTAGTTTGTCGAAATTAGTCCCTACGATCGAATAAACTTGTTTTCGACACACCAAACCCTCCAAAACTTATTTCTAAGTTATGTAAAGGTTATTTAAGGTATGCTAAGCCTATGTCACTGTTCCGGAGTGTTTGTTGCGTTAAACTGATTACGTTTACGCATCAGTTCGCGTATAACTTGTCACACCCCAACCTATGGCGAAAACATCGGGATGAGACGAAATAGATTGCAAGAGACATCATAACGCTTTTTGTGTCAAGTATTTAATGATTTCATTTTACATTGTTTGAACTAGAAATACCACAAGTTTGAAATAAATAAAATGTGACAAGTATTCAAGTAAATAAATTTCATTTCATAATAATGGTTTATTACAAGATTGGAAACAAATTACAACAGGTTTGCAAGTATTAAAATTTAAATGCGTTTCTAGGCAATCCTACTAGATTGCTTGTATCATCACAACCTGCAATACATGTTAAAGCATAGATCAATACAAAAGTATTGGCGAGAATACAAGTTTGAGTATATGTATAAAAATGTCTTTAAACAAATTTTCCATGACAATAACTAATTATAAGCATATGAACTTAAACACGTAGGATTTCAAGTATAACACGTATGATTACAAGTATAACACGTATGAACATATATAGAGATCATTTGTTTAAAAGTTCTAGCATGTTTGTGTATTTGATTCAAAGAACATGTATTGCATCCCAAAGATAATAAAGCGTAAAAAGGGATCGAGTATGCTCACAGTGGTTGCGTACGAAGATTTCTTGAAATAACGCACGAGTAACGATTGAAAGACTTGGATCAACGAAGGTTAACCTATAACGAGAACGTGGAATTTCTCTTAAATCGTAGGAAGTTAATTTAGAAGTTGGTTTTTAAAATAATTAATCTAACTATTTTGTTATTATAAAAAGAAAAATTCTTTAAGTAATTGGTTTTATTATATGTTAAGACAAGTAATAAATAATAAAATGCATATACTTTTGGTTTCATTATCTTTAAAGGTGACATATGATGAAAAATAGTTTACGGTTTCAACAAAACAAAAGAGAGATAAAAAGAAAACAGCATAACGATATCCTCTTTATGTTCACATGAATTCTTTGGTTTTTGTTTCACATTCCTTTATTCAAGTTCTAACAGTTCATCTTCTTTAATAGTTTCAACAGAGGGTGAACAACACCATTTAGCATCTTCTTTCTTAATTTAAGAAAACGACAGTGTGTGTATATATATATTTCATTTCAATTTGTTCTTGATAAACAAACTTATAATTTACTGAAAAAAATGAACAACAAGAGTTTAGAACGAATTGATCAAGGAAAAATTATACCGAAACGAGTCGCATCGATCTTTCGGCGAACTTCGAAACAAAGCGAAACGATTTCCGTCAATCCCGGTGTATCTCCGGCGAGTTCTTACGACGAGACATCGAACTCCGGTGGGTTGTTATCGAACAGAGGGAGTGCAAGAAAGAGAATGGTTAAATTTTTGAGAGAGGCGAGAGGGTGGTGTCGAGAACAGTTGTGTTCCGAACAGGTTGTTTCGAGAGGTGTCGTGAAGGTGTGTATGGGTGTTCGAACAGAATTGAGTGGGGAAAAATGAAGGTGAATGGTTCGGTTTTATAATGTTCGGAAGCCTTGTAGATTTAGGAAATAGGTTAGTGATTGAATGTAAGGATGCAACAATACAAGTCTAGGTTCAGAATGTTGTTTAGAAGGAAACGCGGAATTGACGTCTAAATTCCGAGAAATCGGCGATCAAGAAAAAGGAAAGAATACAGCGAGTTATGTGCTGTTCTTGGGCGGCAAGGATGAAAAGGAACGACATTATCGTCTATTTAAATTTTAAAAGATATAAACATAGAATGATATGAAGGCTATGGTGGAAACGGTTAAGGTGTTGTTTGTTTTTTCAGATGTAAAATGTCTGTAGTCTGCGAACCACATCTACAGGCATCTGCAAGAGAAGATGTGGCCCAAATGTCTGCAGTCTGCAAGGAGAAGAGGGTTTGTTTTTTTTTTCTTCATAAACAATTTCAACCACACAAAACACACCCAAGCTCTCTCTCCTCTCTCTCTCTCTCTAGAAACTCTCTCTCTCTCTCTACAACCACCACCACCACCGCACCACCTCTGCCACCACCACCGCACCACCTCCGCCATCACCCACTCGATCTCGTTCTCCCTCGCTCGAAGGTGACCAGCCGGCCACCAACAGTGGTGGCGGCGTTTGATGGTGATGACACAGCAGAAGCGACACGCAACAGTGGTGGCGGCGTTTGATGGCGTTCGAAGGTGACCAGCCGGCCACCAACCGACGCTCTCTCTCTCTCTACAGGTCTCTCTCTCTACGCTCTCTCTCTCTACAGGTCTCTACAGGACGCTCTCTCTCTCTCTCTACAGGTCTCTCTCTCTACGCTCTCTCTCACAGATGGGTTTGGTGGTGGTGGGTTTTGACGATGGTGGTGGCGGAGGTGGTGGCGGAGGTGGTGCGGTGGTGGTGGCGGAGGTGGTGGTGGCAGGGAAGAAGTTTTTGTGGTGTGAGGTGTTTGGATTAGGTTTTGTGAAGATGTTTGAAGCAAAGATTCTGAGCTTTTTTTTAAGATGAAATAAGCTATTTGTAGATCTTTAAAAAAAAAAAAAACAAACAGTCTTCAACATCTTATGTCTGCCCGCCTGCAGACATAAGCATTTTGCAGATGTTATAAGCAAAAACAAACAGCACCTAAGTTGTTGTGTTGTGAAGCGAGGAACTCGGGTTCGAGTCCCGGGTCACCCATTTCTCTTTAATTCAAGGTTTTTAAGTTTCTAAAATTACACAAACAGTCACTGTGGTTATAACATGTATCTAGTTTTAAGAAATGCACAAACAGCCCCTGGATTTAACTTGGTTAGTCATAATACCTTGTTACTTAACTAAGTTAACAAAAGTTGAACTTTTTAAATTATAAACCTTAATTAATAAATAAATAAATGAATAAAAGAATTAATTAATTAAATAATTGAATACATGAATAAATAATTTAAATAAATATATTTTGGATAATAAATGATAAATTTTGAATATGTCATTAAACGCGAAATTACGGAGCGTTACAGTCTCCCCTACTTTAGGAGATTTCGTCCTCGAAATCTAAGAGGAAGACCTTTGAAAGGATGGCATTCTTGCTAAAATGTTTGAAATTTTGAAATGCGAAGTGTGTTGAAAAAAAAAACGTAAGTAAAAGTTGTTGACAAAATGATAAACGATAAAAAACTTGAACATATGGTTGGCGTAATAAGGTTTCATTGAGAACGAAGAACAGTTTGTAACTACCTCCGAGGTAAGGAGGTCACCCCTAGCTCGTTAGTGAAGTCGTTGTAAAAGAAATGAAACGGAGCTGTCTCTCAAGGTAAGGAAGCCACTTCTATCTTGATGATAAGGCTTCCATTTCTGGGGACATGAGTGGAGTAAATCTTGTGGTGATATTTTGAAATCATAGATATAGATTGCGTATGAAAAGGATTAGTATGATATGTTTAAGTATATGTGTGGCTCATGTAGGGAGAATTACTAGAGTATTGTGCATCCTTCGTCACCGGAGTGAACTAGGCCGTAAAGTTATAATGTGCGTCTCTCGACACCAAGGTGACCGAGGTCGTAAATGTTATAATGTGTGTCCCTCGACACCAAAGTGTCCGAGGTCATAAATGTGCGTCCATCGACACCGAAGTGACCGAGGTCGTAAATGTGCGTCCCTCGAATTTGAACTAAAACAAATATTCCCATCAAGTTGTATGATGTCATTAACATATTATCAAATAAGGTATTTCTGTAACAACAAATATACTCAAATTCTCAATGTAAAGTTAATTTGCAAGTATATTTTTTTACTACCACAACGTTTCATACGTTTTAAATATTGTAGCGAAATAACCAATAATGATTAAGTCTTAGATTATATGATAGAAATAAATACACATTCCAACTTATACAAGATAACGATAAATCAAATAATAATTTTTAAATCGTAGCATAATCCATATGAAAAAGGGCTGGCATTTGATTCAGATAATTTTAAGTTCAAAAAAAATTAAGCATACCCAATCGAAATATCACACAAAAATATCGTAGAGAGTAAATTACAAGTTTTGTCCTTTATGTTTACACCAAATTGCAGATGCTGTCCTTTTTTCCAAAAGTTTACAGGCGGTGTCCTTAACCCTCCAAAATCTTGCACGTTATGTCCTTTAGGCCAAACCCAATTAGAATTTTTGGTTAAATCTGGTCATGTGCCTTGCATAGGAAGGCATTGTTGTCATTTCATCTCTTCCGTGACTATTGTATAAAAAAACTTATGTTTAGGGACTAGTTTGTAATAAATTGAACAATAAAGAAATATAATATCTATCTATCTCTCACAACTGAAAGTTCCTCTCTCTCTTCTCTCTCTCTAACATAGCTTGTCACCACTCTCCACCACCGTTAATACATCACCGCCACCATAAGCATCCATCTACAACCACCACCGTCGTTCATAAACAAAACCCCCGAATCACCACCCTCAAATCACCAACCACCACTGCACCAACTAAAACCCACCATCCCTCCGTTGTGATTACCAAAAAAAACCCAAAAATTGCATTAAAGAAAGATCATATATTCATATTATTATGACATTTGCTTACCTCTCCATTGGATTATTCGCAGTAGAAATATGAACACCATGACCATACTGCAAACCTCTGTGTTCAAATCTCCTAAATCCATACATCATAATCTCATCACGAGAACCACCAAACCAACCATACTTAATATTTGTCACACCCTGACTTTTGCGGAAGCGTATGATGTGTGATTTGTTCAATATCAATGCATTCAATCATAATAAACAACTATATGATCACAACGATGTTCATCCATTCATTAAGTTTAAAATATTACAAACACCAGTCATTTAAGTTTCAAACAACACAACCTTTGACTAAGTTACAAACCAACAAAAGTGGATGACATCTAACTTGGAATTTACTTCTAGAAACAACACCCGCGCCCAAGATCCAACTTGCTACCTGAAATACATGTAGTTTTGAAAAACATCAACAAAAGTTGAGCGAGTTCATGCATTTTGTATGAGTACTGATAAGTTTGTAAACATTTGAGAGACTCCTTTGAAAACAATTATGAAAAGCGTCTAAGAACAGATCAAATTAATGTTTTGCAAGGACATTAATGCATGTGAAGACATAGGGAGCACTCAATATGAGTAGGCTTATACCCTCCTCGAATTCCCCTCGACTATGTCGAATTCCCCTCGACTGTGTCGAATTCCCCTCGACTGTGTCAAATTCACCTCGACCGTGTCAAATTCACCTTGACCGTGTCAAATTCTCTTGACCGTATCAAATCACCTTGACTGTGTCAAATCACCCTTGACCGTTGTCGAATTACCTCGACTGGGACACCAAAGCGCTCAAAGTGGTCACATAAGGACCATGAGTGGGGCTCGGTCGTACCCGTTAGATCTAACCTTCATCCATATTTCTTATGAGAGTTATCGGCATTTCAATTTCAATCTATGCTCACATGATCTAATAGTTCATTTCATAGCCAATTCATACCATTTAAACATTCGTAACATGTATTCCACCCCCGAGAGTTATAAAACCAAAACAGTTAAGAGAAAAGGGGGACATGAACTCACAAGTTTGCGTCCTGCTATCTCGTATGCTCAAAGGTCCTTCTATGAGTCGTACAACTACCTACACACGTGCCATGTTTTATTAGATGTTTAGGTCGTGTAACGACTCTTTGTATTTGTTGTTCATTAAGACTTGTTTTGGAAATCTTGGTGTATTCTGAGTTACATCATTGATGTATATTACAATATTCCCAAGTATATAATTATTTGTTAAAATAATAAATATTTTAACTTAAATTATATTTATTAAGTTTTGAAATATTAGTTAAAGCAATATATTCTAACTTGGTATAACATGCAGTTATGCGTATGTGTGCTCCCAAGGATGGGTATAGTCATACTTGTGTGTATTAGTCTTGTGTATTTGCCAAGTATCTGTGATGTATTCCGACGTGTATTCGTATGTACGAGGATACGTATTTCCCTGTATTCATTAAGTATTCTTGTACTTAATTTTTGTATTAACTTTTCCGGTATAATATTTCTAATAAAAATATATATTCCCAAAATATATATTTTAAGAAATTTACAGAGAAAAATTATTTATAATTTTTCTTTTGGCAAAAATAATTGTATTTTCGTTTAATCCTCCAAAAATAATATATTTTCAAGTTTAACTTAGAAAATATATATATAAATCTATTTTTCACCCACAAATAATGTATTCTATGTTTAATCAAGAAAATATATATTTTCTCCCAAAATAATATATCGTCTAATAATTTCAAGAAAACATATACATATTTCTTTACCCAAAAATAATATATTTTCTTCTTGTCAAAAATATGATTTATTTTATAATACTTATGAAAATCATATTTTTGTTCTCTTGGTTTCTAAAATACCGTTTACCAAAATATACTTACGAATCTAATTCCGGAATATTTATTGTAAGTTATATTCCTTGTTTGGTTTCTCCAATATTTTGGGTATAATTTAGACATTTGTTTTCTTGGAATTTTGGTAACATTTTGTATTGTAATTTTTGGTATTTTGGTGAGTTATATTATTTCAAGTCCTAAAATAATATAACTAATACACATAATATACAAATAATCACACACATGGTGACAACTAAATATATATTCTCCTAAATACATATTTAGTCACTTTTATTATCAAAAACCAACCTCCAATATCTTGAAATTTTTGTAACAAAAATTATGGCAAACTTTATATGAAAAATCATGGTTAAAATATACTTGTAAATATTTGTTTAAAAATATTTTCCGAGGTGTTTAATTTCTAGAAAAATTTTGCCATAGTTTCCCCTTAAAAATGGAGGTTTCCATGCTTTCAAAGGATATCATTTTCTTTTATAAATCATCATCAATCATCAACAAATCATTCAAGACTTATCATGTGCCAAAAATATGAGATTTACACTATGACATGAACTTGAAACTTTGTAAAAAAATTTTGTAGTAAATTACCCTTTAAAACATGGTTATTTGTTTGTAAATCACATTCTTGAAAGATTTAGTCATTTACAACTTGTAAGATGATTTTTTTCCAAAAATAATTCTTTTGTATTTTTCTTGTTACAAATATGTTTCTAGTCTTGATTTAATACTAAAAATGTGATTAGTTTACTTAAAAACGATGACTTCGTAAATCTTTTAAATAAACTTGGTTTCTTGAGAAAATTATCTTTGTAATCATCTATTTACAAGACTTTCAACATATATCAACCATCATCATACTCTAAAACATTTTTATTTTCAAGTTCATGTGAAACATAAAGGATGGTCATTATGATTTCTTCAAGGTCCATCCTTATACTTGCTAGATCATGTGTTTAATCATCATCTAGCCAGGTTATTATGATGATCAGCATCATAAACACAAGAAATCCACAAACAAGTTTCATACAAACACTTAATCATCTTAGATTTCACGTTATTTTGCTTTATGTTAATGATCTTCTTATTTCTTTGTGATTTTTGAGTTTAACCACTTACATAACACTTTAACCATTATGATGAGAAGTAAAAACAAGATCAAGAAGCTTACTACTAGCTCTAATGGCTAGGGAAGTGGCATAAGAATGGAGGTGATGATTATGGAAGAAAATGAGTGGTTAAAGACTCCACAAAGAGGTCCTTCAAGTTCCTACACTTCAAGCTTCCTTAGATGGCCTCCATACACCTCTAGATCACCTTAGATTATGAGTTTGGAGCTTGAAAATGATGGGTGTGGGTGTGTGTATATGAGCCGAGACTAAGAGGGGGAGAAGGAGGTTGAAGATGATGTTGTAAGATGGTGAATGATGGAGTGGTAATATTTTATAGTTTTATAAAATTCTAACAATCTTTTAAGGTATATTTGTGGGAATATTCTACAACATAATCACATAAAATAATCAAATAAAATCATATGTAGGACCCTTGTCCCTATCCGTCCAACAAAGGGGGAGGGGGTAAAGTGTAACATTTTAATTATAAGTTACAAGATCTAGTTAGATTTCATGGACTTAGTTAGGTATTTTATGTATTTAGTGTTTATGAGATGTAATATGATGTTCGGTGACCATAACTAGCTTCATAACACCAAAACAATGCTTTTAGTGAAAATTTGGTATTTCGGGTAGTGTCCGGTTGTTCGTTTCGTTACTGTTCGTTAAAGTGCTAAATTTCGCAGTTTAGTGTGCTTTGTGTTGTGTTTTATGACAGTTTTGATTCCCGGCACTTAGGAAAGTATTCAAGACCATTAAATCATAATTCTGCAGAATTCTGCAGTTTTAGTGTGTTTTTGGCACTTTCTGGCACCTAATTCATCACTAGGAAGGCAGTTTTGTAATACCTACTTTCCTACACACTATTCTAATGTAACACTTGGTTTCGGGGCTCATTCTGTGTCTTAATTTCATGTCTGTCTAAGCACTGAACTCCCGTCAGTACTTCTAGTTTATCTGATAACTGTGCTAACTTTGTTTCGTGCACTAATTAAACCATATTGTGTTGCATGTGATAAAGATAAAAATCTTGCAACATGAAATGCCATTGTATGTATATGGCAGTAGTCATAATTTTATTCATCTTGTTAATTCAATCATGCACGGTCATTAAAGCACAGATTACTGTTTATTATTGTACGGAATTCATGGTAAAGTGCCAGTTGTCACATCTCCCCCCGTTAAAAGAATTTCATCCTGAAATTCAAGCAACGTATAGATTGCGGGGGAATTGTGAAATGGACATGAATATTTAGGCTTGATTTGGCCTTCATGTTCCCAAGTAAATTCTGGGCCATAATGTGGATTCCAACGAACTTCCACAATTCAATTATGACTTCCCCGTGTTTTGTGGACTTCCAGTCTGCAACCTTAATGGGTTCCTTAATATATTAGAGTTTTTCGTTGACGTGAATCTTGTTTGCGGGAATGTCGACTGTTTCAGGAGTCAGACTCTTCTAAAGACTAGATACGTGAAACGTGTCGTGAACATTGCTAAGTTCTACTGGAAGTTTCAGCTTATAAGCAATGGTTCCGATCCTTTCCAGGATCTCGAAAGGTCTAATATACCATGGGTTCAACTTCCCACGCTTTCCAAACCGTACCACGCCTTTCCAAGGCGAGACTCTCATTATAACCATATCTCTAATCTCAAATTTCCAACGGTTTCCATCGCTTGTCGGCGTAGCCTTTCTGTATGTCACGTGCTGTCTTGATACGATCACATGTATGAATGATCTTGCCTATAGTTTTTCTGAACCAATTTGGGGCCAGTAATTCATTTATCTCCGGTCTCCGTCCAACACAACGGGGACCGACACTTACGTTTCATATAAAGCTTCACACGAGGTGGCCTAAACGGCGGTGTGATAAATATTATTGTAGGAAAACCCCACTAAGGGAAAGTGAGTATTCCAACTTTTCATCAAAGTTCATCACACAAGCACATAGCAGGTCTACCAAAGTCTGTATCGTCCTATCACTTGGACCATCCGTTTGAGGATGAAATGAAGTACTAAGGTCCAATCGTGACCTAAACGCCTTTTGAAACATCAGCCATATCCCTGGCACAAAACGACCATCTCGGTCGGAACAAGATAAAATCAGGCACTCCATGACGTGCCACAACCTTTCTAGGCTAAATCGCTGCTAATTCCCTTGTGCTGTCTTCCTCACTGTTTGGTAGGAAATGTGTAGTCTTGGTGTGTCGGTCAATAATCACCCAATTCATAACATGCACTCCTTGTGTTCTCGGTAGCCTTGTAATGAAATCCATTAAGGTTCATTCCCACTTCCACATGGGAATCTTATGCTGTTGCAGCAGCCCTGATGGTTTCTGGTATTCTGTCTTAACTTCGACACAAGTAAGACAATTACCCACATATGTAGCTATATCAGCTCCTATCGTGGGCCATCCATACTAATCCTTCAGTCTTGGTATATCTTGTCGGATCCAGGACGGATCGAGTATCTAGACCTATGAGCCTTGTCCCAAAATAAGCGTACGAAAGTTGTCGCGAAACGGAACCCCAAGTTGTCCCATGGAGTATAAGGTTCCGTCTTCCTTAGGTAATAACTGCACTTCCATTCTACATAACGCTTCAGCTCGAAGGCTTTCTGGTTTGAGCACCTCTTGCTCAGCTTCACGAATCCGAGTAGCGGAATTCATCTGTATGGTCATCTCTAAGGCTCGCACCCTTAGAAGCTTTGTGCGATCCTTGCGGCTCAAGGCGTCCTATTACAACACTTGCCTTGTTCAGGTGACACTTAATCTCATAATCATAACCATTCAGTAGCTCAATCCATCTTCGTTATCTCATATTTAAGTCCTTATGATCAAAGATGTGCTGCGAACCCTTGTGATCAGTAAAGATCGTGCAACATTTTCCCATACAAGTAATGACGCCAAATCTTCAACTCGCAATTACTGCACCTAGTTCAAGGTCTCTTCTCGTGATCCTTTAATCAACGTGACACGTACGCGATGACTTGGTCTTATTGCATCAACACGCAATCGATACCTTGTCGAGAAACATCACAAAAACCACAATTCTAATGGTACTGTCAGGTGAAGACAAGAGAGGTATCGCCTGGGTTAGGGTTGTTAGCGGTTGTGTAATCCTTGAAAATTTTTCTAGGATTTGTTTGATATAGTCTACAATCTCCAAAAATTCTTAGTTATGTCCTTGGGACTCCTTAGTTCTTGATTGCAGGATCGACATGAATCTCGTTCTTATTCACCACGTAACCTAAGAATCTTGCCTCGCGAATCCAAGGTTCACACTTGAATGGCTTTGCATATAACTGTTCTTTCTTCAAAAGCTCCAAGATATCTCGCAGATGTTGCTCATGACCTTCCTTGGTCTTTGAGCTTATAGGAATACAGTCAATAAATATACTCGTTATTTTATCCAGATATGGCTTACACACCCGATTCATGAGGTCCACGAATACTGCTGGTGCATGTGTTAAGCCAAATGGCATGATAAGGAACTTGTAATGCTCAAAGCGAGTCCTAACGGTCGTTTTAGGGATACATTCTTCTTGTATTCGCAGTTGAGGACATCCTGACCTCAAGTCGATCTTCGAGTAGTAACTAGAACCTTGTAATTGGTTGAACAAGTCATTAATCCCTGGGCAAAGGATACCGGTCCTTGATATCCAATTCTCTGAAGTTGATGCAAAACGGAAACTGCCATCTTTCTTCTTAAAGAATAATACTGGGGCTTCCCAAGGTGAGAAGCTCAGCTTGGTAGATTTCCTCTGCCTAGCAGCTCTTGCAGTTGCATCGGTGACTCCTGTGTCTCGGACGGAGCTAGTCGGAAAGGTGCCATTCGTCACTGGTGCCACTCCTGGCACTCCTGGCACTAGGTTTATCCAAAACTCCTCTTGTCACTTTGGAGGTAACCCAGACAAGTCTTCAGGGAAGGCTTCTGGAAATTCCTCCACCACGGGGATGTCTTCAGGCTTTGGCTTCTTGGTCTCCTTAATGACGTCATAAACAAGGGAGGCTGTGCAGCCTATCCAGAGGCGCTTCTATGTCTCTATGACCAACGTGAGACGTCGCAAATCCACCGCCTTATGGGGCCTAGGGCTCTCGCGTCTAACGCAAGAGGGTTGTGTACTATAAGTGTCTCACCATTCGCAAGAGGGATGCGAATGATTTTCCTTATGACGAACAACCTCAGCTTTATCCTTGGATATCCAATCCATGCTGACTACAATATCGTGACTTCCCAAGTCAACGGTAATAGAAGGTTCCTGCCTTCTAAGTTCTGAAAGACAATCTTTAATCGCCCCGTCTGCTTTAACTAACCTTCTATTTGCCAATTCTAAAGAATACGGGGCGTCTATCCTACTTGAAACTAGGCCAAGTAGGTTCTTAATTCCTAAGGATACAAGGTTAAAGTCGACGCCAATATCAATAAAAAATGGATGCATAGAGTTGGTTAATAGGAAACGTACCCGTAATCGCAATTTGGATCCTGGCATGCTTCACGAGCTCCGATCATGAAGACCCTTCCTCGCTTGGTTCTTCCTAGGGCAATCCTTCCTAAAGTGCCACACGTCCCCACACTTGAAGCAACCTGGAACTCTACCATTATCTTTTCCGTCTTGGTTGCCGTCATCATTTCCTCCTTGGTTGGGGTACTTCGCCCAACAGGCATCCTTGCTGTGTCTTTCTTTTCCACATCTGTCACACTTAGGCCTCAGATATCGACCTTCATGGTGGAACTTGCACTCATCACATCTAGTCCCCAAGTATACCTTATCACCGGCCTCATTGCTGACTCCATAAGCTTGCATGCCACGGGGCGAGTTCAATTCCCTTCTTTTGTTTGCTTTAGAGCTCTCATAACTGACTTGGGTGCCTATCTTTAGGTTCAAAGACTTTCTTTTGTTATTGCCCGAAGACTCCACATGAGTCTCTTTCTTGTCTGTCTCAGATTCCAAAAACTTTCCCATACGAAGAGCTTCTTCAGTAAGTGCGACACTCAAATTAATAGCCTCTGTGATGGTTGGAGGCTTTGAGGCAGTAACCATGCTTAGGATTTGAGGTGCAAGCCCCCAAATGAATCGTTCAATCCTCTTGAATTCAGGCTCGACTAAGTAGGGAATAACCCTGAGATATAGGTAACTCTGTGCTTGGGCGAGCATTTACTCATTCTCAGAATGGAGTCAGTCTTTTCTACCCAACGAACAAAAGCAACGGCACCTCCTGTGCCATCAAAATTCAATGGCTTGCAGTCCAGGAACTGTTTATTGGTGTATCCAGTTGGAGGGTTATCTCCGGTAGTGCCACCGCTGTGTTCAGAGCGGAGGGCTTCATGCTGCGCTATAGCTTGGGAAATGCGCTCATTGAGTTCGGCCTTAGTTAACGTAATGGTGTCCATGTCACGTCTGGGCAGCATTTTCTTCTGTTAAAAGGTATGGGGTAGGTTAGACAACATTCCATAATTGTCTATAAGGTATATATTACCACAAGCAAACATGTAATCACTCAATATCACATGCATATATAATCAACAATGTATAAGTAAGAAAACAACTACTGAACTCTCATATAGGCTTGATAACTTGACTTATTGTTTGTAACGGGGAAAACAAAATGAACTCGAGGTTACATCACCTCGGTCATACAAGTTTCGTAATATGAAAGTAGTAGTTATTTTCCTTCTACATTGGTCTCCTTAGGTCTTTAGCTTCACAAAGACAGGTATACTTCCCAAGAGATGGGGGTTGTACATATAGGGGTGATAAAGAGTGTAACGCCACTGAATCTTTTCCAAGTGTTATCCATCTTCACTTGCTTAGATATCGGTTCCCAAACGACTCGTACATGTAGAAGTGTCAAACACGAAGTAGGTAAAGACAAGTTTCCTACTTGTAAAGTGCTATAGAAATTGTCTAGGTATTGTTCTACTAGACTCGATAAGGAATCCTAGTTCAATACAATCGAAGCTCTGATACCAAACTGTCACACCCTGACTTTTACGGAAGCGTATGATGTGTGACTTGTTCAATATCATTTCATTCAATCATAATAAAAAAATATATGATCAAAACGATGTTCATGCATTCATTAAGTTTAAAATATTACAAACACCAGTCATTTAAGTTTCAAACAACACAACCTTTGACTAATTTACAAACCAACAAAAGTGGATGACATCTAACTTGGAATTTAGTTCTAGAAACAACACCCACGCCCAAGATCCAACTTGTTACTTGAAATACATGTAATTTTGAAAAACATCAACAAAAGTTGAGCGAGTTCATGCGTTTTGTATGAGTACTGATAAGCTTGTAAACATTTGAGAGACTCCTTTGAAAACAGGTATGAAAAGCATCTATGAACAGATCAAATTAATGTTTTGCAAGGACATTAATGCATGTGAAGACATAGGGAGCACTCAATATGAGTAGGCTTATACCCTCGTTGAATTCCCCTCGACTGTGTCGAATTCACCTTGACTGTGTCAAATTCCCTTGACCGTATCAAATCACCTTGACTGTGTCAAATCACCCTTGACCGTTGTTGAATCACCTCGACTGGGACACCAAAGCACTCAAAGTGGTCACATAAGGACCATGAGAGGGGCTCGGCCGTACCCGTTGTGACACCCGGCTTTTCCGGCCGTACCGTACAATTGTAACACGTGTTGTGAATAGGTAAAAGGCTTTATTTGACTGGTTATGATGTTTATGTGTGGAATATAATGAGTTGGTAAATTTAAAGTTTGATAAAAAAAAATTATGTTGGCAACGATAAGATAAACGCTTATCGCGTAATGATTAAAATGCGAAACGAACGTCGGTGACCACCCGATCAGTGTTAAAATCCTAAAAATAGTCTATCATTATTAGAATAATAATTTTAATCATATTCGTGAGGAAAAATAAATTAAAACGCTAAGAAACTCTATTTTTAGAATTTGAGCGCGTACCGCGCGATACTGCGCGAATTAAACAAAATACTGTCAACGCAGCCAGTTGAGGCAACTGGTAATTATTTCAGTAATAATTTTGAGTGATTATTTTTATAGAATGATAAAAATAATTTAAGACGCACTAAAACGGGATTAAAACGCTAGATAAAATACCCGGTATCCAGTAAAATATATGTTTAAACACAAATTTACATATATATATATATATATATATATATATATTTATGTATAGAATTTTGTGTATATATAGGAGAGAGAGGGAGAGTTGGCGGCTAGGGGAGGTGCCACCTCTTCTTGGAATTGTGAGAATGTGCCATGTGGTTCTTGTTTCATGAACCCAATCATCATAACCACCTAAACACTCCATTTCAAGAATTTAGAAGATCAAAAATCACTCTCTCTCTTCCCTCTTGAACCTCACGGCCGAACACCCCTCTAACATACACATTCAAAAATTTTCAAACCTTTTCATGAAGATTCAAAGGCCTTTCATGGTGATTTTAAGCTTGTAAGGAGGTTTGGAAGTGATTTCAAACAAGATTCAAGCAAGAACAAACCTCATATCACCATCTTTTCTCAAAAACCCACTTAGAAGCCTTGAAGGTATAAACTTATTTTTTTTAAAATCACATTCTTGATTTTTAGTTATGATGGAGATGGTAGATGGTTTCTCTTGAACTTGGAATAAATCACAAACTTGTAACAAATAAAGAACAAGATTTCAAACAAAATGGAAATAAGTGTATATGTGTGTATGTATGGCCGAAAGTTATGGGTATGTGTGCGTTTAGTTGTGTTTTGATCTTTGTTAAATGATTTATGGATGATTTGATTTTTGAAAGATGAATACATGCATGTGTTAAAAAGATGTCATAAAAGAAGGTTCTGAAAGGATTCTTGTGATTTGAGATGAATGTGATGTAAAGTGAACTTTTGGATGTTCATGTGTGTGTGTGTGTGTCGTATATGTATATGTATATGTATATATGTATGCATATACAAAGTTTTGTCACATGTAAATGAATGAATGAATGTTTGCATTTATGAAATGGATATGTTTTGATTTATATGAACATGACATAAATATGGTCTTTGATGCATTTAAGGTCATGTTGGATGATGATGTTATGATATGGGTATACTAAATGCATATACTTAGACATGCATGATGATATGTGATCATAAAAAGGTGATCTGAGTATGATTTAGTAAAAATCAGTTTTGATAAGATTATAAACACTAAAATAAAGTTATTTTAAAGTGTTTAGTGACATATAACTTTGTCATAATGTTTACTAGCTTTGCATGTTGTACTTGGTGCATTAAAAGTTGTAAAATACGTGAAATCGCATGATTTATGTGACTTACACAAAAACTGCACTAATCTGATTATAAACACTATTTTAATCAGTAAATAACATGTATTGTGTTAAAATATCAAGTCGTTTCGAGTTGGGATGATTATAGTAACGTTTAACGCAAAACTATGCGTTAAAACGGTCAAAAATCGGCTTTTCGGGTGATTTTTATAAAACTGATTTAGATCAGTAATTAAACTGATATTTTTAGCTTAAAATAAGTATTTTAACTAATTTTAAGTTTACTTGGTGTTTGGTTAGTCATACGTGACTTTCGACGCCCGAAATCGTTGCCGAATCGCTAAAATACGCATTTTTCAATATACACTAGTATGGGTAAAATTTTGGGTAAACCTTATGTGTTAAAATGTGTTATGTGATTTAAACATGATAATTTGAAATTATGTTAAGTTGTAACATGATTTTAAATATATGGATTATGCATGTATATTTTTGCGTTTTGTGCGGTAAAAACGGTAAAAATCGCGTTAAATGTGTAACTTGTTTGTCGAGCATGAAATTTGATACACATGAGATATTTTATGTATATTTGCTTTGAAAATGACAAAATACATAAGTTAACAAGATTTCGTGTGTTTCGATGATAATTTATGTGAACGTTTATGTATATATATTACGACGCGCAAATCGTAGATATATTGCGTATAAACGGGAGTGTTAACGGATTTACACAATAATGGTCACCAATAAAATTGTTCAAGTCGCAAAATCATAAAAATATATATATGGACTCATATATATATTAACGTGCCAACATAATAAAAAACAATAACTTTTCGAGAAAATCTCAAAGTTATGTGATAATTCTAAGAAAACAGAGAAACTTAGGATTTTTGTGTTACAAATATTGATTTAAAATCATTCCTATATATATATAATAGGACTTGTAGAAATCAATCTCTGGGATTGCGCTATTTAAAATACGCACCCAAAGGTGAGTGTCACTAAACCCCCATTTTTACTGCTTTGTATATATTTTGGGGGTAAAAACACGCCAATAAAATGGTTTAATAATATTTTTTTGAGTAAAACATACCTTTTAATATAAAATGTATGTTTTCATTGAAAATATATGGAGTTTGATAAGTCATACGTTTCGAGGTAAAACGGTTTTGAAAAATGAATGTTTGGAGGAAATTGGGATGGTACGGTGTTTCCAAGGCGAAACAGACCGTAAAGTTGGGACGAATGTCTGCCTGGTTCCAAGGGAGGGGATTCAGGGGATTTTTACAACTTCGTGTATTAAATTTGTCATATTAGTAGGATATATATATTGTACGTGAGGCAGACATCATATTGGTCTCAAGTGGACCCCGCGCCCATGATGTCGTTTAATCTATTAAGTAAATGTACGCGAGGAATTGTTGGTAGATCTATCGGGTTGACAACCCCATCGTGACCGGTCGCCCCGTGTCAAGTCAAGCGACGAATGTAGATTCTGGTTATTGTCTAGCTTTGATTATCCCTGCATGGTAAATATATAGTTCGTATTGTCTAGCTAACATTACGAGTCTGAAAATTGACGCTATGAATTTAATATACAAAACCTGGGTAAGAGCTTTATTGTCGAGTTTTTGAACTGCGACGGATGACCCAGGGATTTTATTAAGGAAGTAAAATGGACTTTCTAAAAATTATATGGATGTTTTAAAATAAACACATAATCAGAAAGTTTTCCTTTGGAATGAACTGTTTGTATGTGAATATGTGAACTTACCCTCCTTTGTGTTGACACTTGATTTTAACGTGTTCTACAGGTACTTGAGTTCGGCTTCGGGAATTATGGCGTATCTTGTGTTTAATGATGCATGTCGTATTACTTAAAATGTTGGACTACTTTTTAAACTTTCTGGGACGTATGTAATAAGATCCGCGAGGATCACAGACAACTTAACTATGTGGTTGTGTCGTGCCTTAAAACGTAACGTTTAAATAACTTATGTTTAAAATAAATTAAAATGTCCAACAATTAAATGCATTGATCGACAAGATATAAATGGGCACCAACTTCCGTCACCACTATGTTTAATATTCCGCTGCGACGTTTTTAGGGTGTGACAGAAGTTGGTATCCGAGCCAATGGTTGTTAGCGAACTAGATGTTTTCGGGAGAAAACACTAGACTTCAACCGTAGAATTTTGAGATGTAAAGTCCAAAATTTTTGAAGCCAAGAATTATAAATAAACGTGGAAATTTTATCATGTATGAAAACCCTTATGTGTTTATGTGCATACGTGATTTTCTGTTTATTTGGGCCTTATGTGTTACTATTCATATTGATCACACACTTACTTGTACGGTTACATACGTGTCACAGATGTCGCACGAGCACGATGTCATCGAGATCAACGACTCAGGTAGCTAGCCAGATTTCGAGACTTCACCCAGATCCACTCTACCAGAGATACCTATCACGACCCCACAGATGGTTGGTATGGCTGAGTTTGCTTCATCATTCCGCGTCGACCCTGCTGCTTTTGCCAGTCAGGTAGACCCTGATATGCTTTCACAAGCAACGGGTGGATTGATGACAACGATGACACTCCTCTCTCGATTCACGAGACGAGACAATCATCTGGCACAGTACCAGTTATCGATGACGTGATCAGAGGTGTCCCTGTTATTGGAGGATCACTTAGTATTGCACCAGCGGTGGATGACACTATTTTCACAGCTTGACCATTAGAGCCATCTGTTGCTCCACCAGCTACTGTGATCGAGTCTATAGCTGAGGTCCCTCCACCTATTCTGTCAGAGTCATCTTTACCTGTCTTAGAGTCACACACATCTACAACGCCCCTATTAGTGTATTATCGTCGTGGGAAGAGGGTTAGGCCTGCTGGGGAGATTGCTTCTACGTCACATGCTGAGACTTCATCTGCTTCTAAGAAGCAGAAAGGGGTTTAGGTAGATAGATGTTGCCACTGTGACCGACAGTTTGCTGCCCTGCGCGAAGAATTAGAAACGACCAAGGGTAAGATGAAGGACCTCGAGGGGAAAATGGACTGGTACGATGAGTTGAAAGATTTGGACGACAGTGTGATGGACCAGATGCATTAGAGGATAGGGGATTTGGAGGAGTTGGTCAGGAAGATGCTAGATTTTCTGGGGATGAAGCGTTAGATGTCGGTTGTTGTTTGTTTGTGGTTGTTATGTTAGATACTTTTTTAGTACTTTTGATTGGAGGCCTGCGTGCCGGTTTTATATTTTGTGATATTAGGTAGAAATTCTTGTGAAAACTTATTATGGGTGTCGATGTAGACATGCTAAGGATAGTTGGGATGTACTGAAAAACAAGTTTGTTAATTTCTATGATAATATCAAATGATCTACTTTTGGTTTTGTAAGTCTAGAATCACTACAATCGGATATCAAACACCAAACAAGTAGCGGAATTACAAGTGAGATGTGAAAGATTGAAAGACAAATTGTATTGATTCAAAAACAAAGAGCACACGATTCTAAGATCGTCTGGTACTCAAGTCGCACAAGAACACAAAACTTTGCTAATGAATCAACAACCTAAATCGACTACGGACTCCCCTATTTATACTAACATAGGAGATCCATTTACATTGGGCCAAGCCTATACCCCATAGCATACAAAACAACCAAACAAGTCCAATATCTATATCAAGCCCAACCCCTACAAAATAACCCAAGACAGATGCAAACCTACACTAGTTTATGCCCTTACAATATCCCCCTAGGTTTGTGTTGGCTTGGCGTCCTTGAGTTTACTGCTGCTTTCTCTTCTGCTTTCTAGCTTGCTCCTTCTTTTTCTTCTGCAAATCGGGTAAAATCGGTATGTTTCTTCCAACATAAGGACTAAACAGCTGTGTCTCCACCCTGGTCCGCTACCCTGACCACAGTTTGAAATTCATAATTTGAGCCACAGCTCCTGTCCAGCTTTTGGCACACACTTCGTACTGAGGATCACTCTGAATTTGTGACCTTGCCAAGAGATTGATGTCGTTTTCGCCAAAGCACATCAAGCCTCGAGTATCAATAAACCTGTATTCAGCATTGTCACACACAATCACGACTTGACCAGAAATAGGATCATACATCCAAAACTGGAAATTCTTCAGAGTGTTATCAGGAAGCTCCTTTAATAATAGCACTATATTCGCCTGTTTAGTTGCAGGCCATTTGACAATCTTATATGGCTTCCCTGTTGTAGGATCCAGCACTTCTTCATCCTCTTCAATGGTAGACTCAGCAAATTTCATATCTCTAAAATTTACTCGAGCTTGTTGCTGCAGCCTGTTGTAGAAATTAACTCCAATTTTGCAATTTTGATTCTTGACCTGATCATGAAATCCTGCATTGCTCAATTCTCTTAAATTAACTGGAGTCCAGGAGTTGAAAGCCTCAGAATTATCATAATATTCCACATCACCATTCTTCCTCAGCATAATAAACATTTCCTTTTCATCATTGTATGTCCAGCTTGCAATACCCGACCTGTTTCCCTTCTTGCTTTTCTCAGTGGTGATAACATATCTGTCAGGTTTATCACCAAACTGTAAGTTCCTTTCAGCTTCCATATTTCTCATCACAACCATTTTCTTTCTTGGTTTTTGATTCGCTGTACGAGGAATACTTTCATAATATCTGTTCATTGCATCTTCGTGCTCTTTTCTCTGCTGCTCTCTCTCTCTCTCTTCAGCAGTAGATTCCTTTGGTGGATCAGCAAACTCCTTTGGAAATTTTCCTTCAAGCTTTTTCTTCATATCCATCACTATAGCACTATGGGCTCCCAGATTCGTTTCCAACTCATTAATCTTCTGATTTTTAACCACTAATTCTTCCATGAGACTAGCAATCTGTGCTTCCTTGAATATCTTGTCTTCTTCAAGAATAGAGATTCTCCGCATCAGGATAGTTGTCTCATTTTCTTCAAACACACCTTCACTATCAGAACTTTCAGCTAATGCAGCAGTCTTAGGGGTTTCAACTTGTTTTGACTTAGTTGCTGCTTCAACTTGAACAGCAGCAACTTGCAGCAAATCAGCAGCCCTAATAACATCAGCATCAGATGGACCACTTCTTGAACCTTCACCTGGTTTAGGAGCTGGCACATACATAGCAGCTCTCTCATTAGCCATAAATTCAATTATTGCAGGGCTCAACTCAGTGGGTATGTAGTTGACTTTGGGCTGTGTGTCACCAATGGGGTTAGATGTCTCCGTGGTTTTTCGAACATCCGTCCTTACTTCACCGC
The DNA here is from genome assembly GCA_030545235.1 of Helianthus tuberosus. Lineage (NCBI taxonomy): Eukaryota > Viridiplantae > Streptophyta > Magnoliopsida > Asterales > Asteraceae > Helianthus > Helianthus tuberosus. The sequence continues at coordinate 108,826,950 of CM060449.1, forward strand.
TGATCCTAGGATCTCTTCTGCTTCGTTTCCTAGGAGGAAGATCAGCGGTAGTATCTTCTAGAGAATGATCAACAACAACAGCTTGCATTGTAGACACGGGTTCAACATGAGGAGGGCTCACACGAACTGGTTCACTAATCTCTTCAGTTTCTGTTGTAAGGCCTTCAGCCAGTGTCTCTGTCTCTGTTTCACTTTCATCATTACTCTCATCTCCTTCTTCATCATCAATCATTCTGTCATCTGCAACATCTTCCTCACTTTCAATACCAGTCAAGTCTATGTTCTCAATTGGCTCTTGAACTCCAACAGGAGCTTCAATTATCTCTCCATCATGCTCTTCAGCCACAATAACATTTATCTGAGCCGGTGCTTCTTCTTGAATCTCACTAAAAACCCCAAACTTCTCTAAATTTTGCTTATTTTGATACTTGATCCCAACATTATCTCTTGACCATTGGTTTATCCATGTAAATACCAAGTGATTCATCATCTTGGCATCATAAGTTTTCACAGTAACTGGCAACTTAGGATACTTCTTTTCTAAGATCATCTGTATAAATCTAGGGAACTTGTACCAGTATTTCACATTCAACGTTTTTACATTCACCAATATATCATCGAAGACACTCTTTGAGTAGTTGTATCTCCATCCTTCAACCACTGAAACTACTGCAGAAGTTTGCTTCAATGTCAGTTTATCTAGACCGCTCTTATTTCCACTGATGCATACTAGATAAATATGAGCCAGAAGTCTCTAGTACGGATGCAACAGCTTCTTGATTGTCGGAGGAGGAATCGCTCCCTCAAAGCTCATTTTGACTAAAACATCCATGACCTTTTCCTTTGATTATTCTGTTGGATCATCAGCTGCATCTCCGAATAACAACACCTCACGTATATCTTGTTTACTAACTGAGACTTTTGTACCCTGAACCTTTGACTTGATGACCGTATCTCCTTTCTTTGTTGTTTAGTTATCCCAGAAATCTTTGATCCAGTCTTCATGAATAACTGGATTCTCCCGAAGAGAATGAGCCAATCTACAAGTGTTTAGACCCACGATCAATGACTTGTACGTCTTGAAGCCCTTTGGAGGATCTGATAAATAGCAAGCAATGTTCATAGTCTTCTCCCATGCTGGAACATGCGGACCTTTGGCTTTCTTTCCTGTATCTGCACAAAAAGAGATGAATCAATGCGGACACTTATACGTTAACATCAAAGATTTCTGAGTTTGACCGTAAACTTGGTCAAACTAAGTCAACTGATACATTATAATTTTAGAATCCTTAAAAATAAACCACATAACTGTGTTCTGTTTAAAGAATTCACAAATTATAACCAAACAGTTAACAAGCACACTGTGTTAATATCGGCCCAAAAGAATTGGATCAGGCCCAAAATATAACACCTTGTGCGATTGAGAATCCCTTATGCGATCATGCATGTCTTGTGCGATGGCAATTTTGTAATAAAGTGGATAACCCAGTCACACAAGTCCGGTTAACAAATGTCAAACCAAGTCAGTAGCACAAGACTTCGTTAAACAGAGTCAAACGCACAAGACCTGGTTGTGACAACTGGCACCAAACCGGTAATTTCCGTACACTTTAATCATTATTTAATGACTGCAATTATGTGCTTAATTGTCAGCAATGTCTGATTACATGCTAAACAAGTGAATTCATGCACGTTGTATACTACAAAATATTGCTTTATGCATAAACGAGAGCGTTGCGTCAAAAATACTAGTAAACTCACTGGTAAGACACACTGTGTCAACAGAACTGCAGAAAGCAGTCAGACAATAAAATTGGAGCCTAGGTGTAGGCCAACAACAAGAATACATTAAAACCCAAGAGTACATACAAGGGTTTAATATATATACTCTCCGGAAGCAAAAATAAGCACTAAAAAGCACCCGAAACGCACTTTAAGTGCAGAATTTTATATAATTCAGCAATATTTCAGCTTTGAGCACACAAATATTATGCAGAAAATATAATTTATCATTCAGAATACTTCCCTAAGTGTCGGGAACTGAAAAGGGTACAAAAAGGTACTTAAAAGACACTAAAAAGTGTGATTTAGCACTTTAACGAATCGGTATCTAACCGAACAACCGGACTTTACCCGGAACACCAAAATAATGCTAGAAGCATTGTTTTTATTTTTCTAAGCTAGTTAGGGTCCCCGAACACCCTTTATATTACACTACACACTAATTACCTAATTAAAAGTCCTAACTAATCTAACTAGAACCTAACCATCCAATTGAAATCAAACCATATACCCCCCCCCCCCTAACCGATCGGTTCCCTAAGGGGGACACACCCCTCACACTTTTGATTATTTTATTTGCTCTTGTCTAGTATCTAGAGGGCATGTTATATGGTGGAAAAAACACTTAGATGGATTATCAGTTTGCATCCAAGATTAACACTTATCATTCACAAAACACTTAACAAAATTGTTCTTTCTCCCTCCCTTGGAGACTCTCGGCCGAACCCAACACCCACCATCTCACCATCTTCGAATCTTGTTCTTGCTATTTCACATACACACAAAGGTGAAAGGTCACACACAAGGAGGCTCGGTGCTTTCGGAATCTCAAGGACCTCACCACATTGCTTTTATCCACCTTGTTTTCGCTTTGATTCTTCCCTAGCCTTGAGCTAGTAGTAAGTGCTTCTAAACACTTCCTTGTTCATGATTAAAGTGGTTAATAAGAAGTTTATTGGTTAAAAAGCAAGAACACATAAGAACATAACACAAAGTCTTGATCATATGATGAATAAGTTGGATAAAGAGAAACTAGTTGTGTAAATCTTGTGAAACTTGTCTAGTTGAGATTATTTGATGTTGTTTGTCATTAAAAGTGGGATGGATCATCATCTACACATACTAGATCATGTTTAAGAACATGAACTAGTAGTATGTTAAGTGTTAGAAATATAAAAGATGATGAAATCATCTACCATGAACTTGGAACTTGTGTTAACATAATTTTCTTTGTAAAATAAGACTCTAAACATGTAGATCTAAAGATCTACAAGTGGTTTTTCGGAAGAACCAAGCGGAAAAAGCTAGTTTTGTAAAAACCCGGACCTTACATAAACTAAAAGGATTTTAGTGAATAAACAAGTGTGTAAACACTTGTGTCACAAGAAAAATTTAACAAAGAAATATTTTTGCGAATCTTGACTAGAAGTTGGGAAACTTCATATTCTTTAAAAATAAAGTTTTTAAGAAACTAAATTTATTTTTAAAGATAACAAGACCTACTAAATATGTTAGTAACTTACTACATATTTTTACAAACTTTCAAGTTCATAAGTGTGTGATATATGCTTGTTTTGACAAGTTTGGAAAATAAAGATGGTGTTGTTGATATTGTTGTTGAGAGATTGGTTGTTGATGATTTTAAAAGAAAATAAACACATGTTTTGAAAACATGGGAAACCTCCATTTTTATGGGAAACTCTGTCAAAATTTTTATAAATTTTGACACTTAGAAAAATATAAGTTTCTGAGAAACTTATTCCCTAAAAATGTATCTAAAAATATTACCAAGGTTTCCCTAATTTTTGGTGATAAGAAATAAGGATTTATTAAAAAAAATGGATATTAAGTACATATATTTTTGAGAGAAAATATATATTATTTGATCACCAACTTTTGTGCTAAGTGTATATAGTATGTGTTATACGTGCTAGTGTATTAAGACTTAAAAATACACTAAATACTCATGAGGAGTATAAACATAAAAATACACATACAACATACAAGATACATAATTCTGGTGCAAAGTGCAAAACACGAGATACTTATATTAATTTTTGAGAAAATAATATAAGTAAGATACTTAGTTAAAAATATAAAATATTTTTAATACAAGAATATATACACAAAAGAGAGTGACTGTACTTGTGCACCACAAGTCTAGTGACTAACGTTAAGAAAACGCGTATAGGTTACGACGTTAATTAAGCAAATCCGGTGAAGTTTACGACGCAAGGAACGCAAAGTTGTGAGTTCATGCTCCCCCTTTTCTTTAACTGATTTCAGTTTTTATAACTACGGGGGTGAAATACATGTACAAATATTACTATGTTTACAAATGGTATGATAACAAGAAGCACACTTGGTGAGAACGAGAACCAAGTGTGACGAGATATAAGAATACGAGAAGCGCACTTGGTGAGAACGAGAACCAAGTATGAGGCGTTATGAGAAATGATGCGAGAAATCGTGTCACGAATAGGGTACAGAAGCACCATTAATCAACAATATACCTAGACCGCAGAACAAAAGGTTAGATCTAACGGGTGCCGGGCAGCCACACTCTCGGTGAGGGCGAGAATCGAGTAGTGCTTTTGTGTCTCAGAATATGCCAATTAAATGCCTAAGGTTTGGTGACTTCCTATGTCGTGTCACATGTTAAAGGCTTTGCAACCCATTAACAATCCTGATACTTACAGGAATACTTTATTTACATAAAATTCATACCATACTAAAACTTGAAGTACGTGGGGTACTCAAGAAGACGGGAATTATACTTGAGTACGTGGGGTACTCAAGAAAAACTTGAATTATACTTGAAATACGTGGGGTACTCAAGAAGACGGGAATTATACTTGAGTACGTGGGGTACTCAAGATAAACTTGAATTATACTTGAAGTACGTGGGGTACTCAAGAAGACGGGAATTATACTTGAGTACGTGGGGTACTCAAGAAAAACTTGAATTATACTTGAAGTACGTGGGTACTCAAGAAGACGGGAATTATACTTGAGTACGTGGGGTACTCAAGAAAAACTTGATTTATACATGACTCAGACTATGTTTTCATACAAAGTATACAAACTTGAAATACAAAAACTGCATGAATTCACACCAACATTATGTTGACGTTTTTCCAAAACTCACATGTATTTCAGGTAATTAGGATGGATGTGCGCGCGGTCTTGCTTATGCTCTTGGATGTCGCTTATGTTTATCTTTGAATAAAGTTGTAAACTTTTTAAGACAATGTTTTATGCTACTTAGCGATGTAAACGCTAAACTCAGGTTTTCAAATTATGGTATTTGATGTTATTTTTACGAGCATGTAGCATGTTTACCTTTCGTATGCAATGAGAACCTTTCATGATCACACCTCGTGCTTCCGTCGCAGAAAGGGGTGTGACAGATTGGTATCAGAGCTGCAATTGTAGTGAACCAGGATTCCTTCTCGAGTCTAGTCTACAATCTCTAGGATCCTTTCACGAAAACAATTTTTTAAAGAGTTTTCATTGCATAAAACGTCCCGCGACATCCACTACCTGAAACTGTCTACATGAGTCTAGAAAAAGCACTGCGAGACTTAGAGTGCACTTGAGTAGCACTTGTCATTGACTAGAAATTACTTGCAATTATGTGTGATAATTAGCATGTACTAGAAGTAGAATGTCACGAGTATACGTGACTTTTTCTGAAAGCGATGGCCCATCTGAAGGAAGAAATACGAGGATGAAACGAACTGTGCGGACTGTGCAAGGAGTTACGTAATTATGGATGCATACATAATTATGGGACTCAGTGCACAGAAACCACATCAAGTCTTGTCATGTGTAGATTCCCTCAGTGCAAGCCTACTAAGTACTCTGCTAGAGTAATAAATGTTTGATGTCACTTATGTGGTATATACTTGTGAATATATATACTACTACTGTCTAGTATGACGATATCAAACAAATGTTTAACCCTGTTGTGTTATGTTCTGTCAGAACATGGCACCCAGGAAAGCTGTGAATGCTCGCAATGATGATCAACCTCCTCCTCCCCCACTGCCAAGAACGGCTGAAGAACTAAACGCTCTACTGGAAGAAAGGATCTCCGCTGCTATCGCCCAATATGAGGCAAACCGTACTCAAGACAGTGGAGGACCAAGCAACGCTAGACGTAACGGGCATGGGGATTCGTCTGGAGGCAACGCAGCTCAAGGCTGCACTTTCAAGCAGTTCCTCGACTGCAAGCCGATGAACTATGACGGCACAGGAGGTGCAGTAGCATTTGTGCGCTGGACGGAGAAGACTGAAGCTACTATCCGCATGAGCAAGTGTACCGCGGATCAGCAAGTCACTTTTGCTACCGGATTGTTTGTCGATGAAGCTCTGACTTGGTGGAACCTGTAAGCCCAAACTTTGGGTGATGATGCCGCTTATGGCCTAACTTGGGAAGAACTGAAGGAAAGGATGAGAGAGAAGTACTACTCTCGTGCAGAACTCCAAAGGCTGGAAACGGAGTTCTGGCACTTGACCATGGAAGGTGCTGACATCAATGGCTATACTCGAAGGTTCCACGATCTGTCTAGAGTGCTTCCCTACATGGTGACTCCCGAATTCAAGCGCGTTGAACGCTACATTTGGGGACTGGCCCCAGAGTTTCGTGGCATGGTGACGTCGGCCAAACCACAAACAATCACTGAGGCGGTAACTCTGGCTGTCAGCCTGACCGAAGATTGTGTTCGTATGAAGAAGTTATCACTGAACCCAACAGAGAAGACTGAGACACATGCTGAGTCATCCGGTGACAAGAAGAGAAAGCATTCGAATCTGAATCAAGAAACTCGTAACAACAAAGGTTTCAACAACAAGAAGCGTGACGCTAACCCGTCTCAGGAGGCGAAGACCCTTGCAACCAAAGCATACCAAGGCTCCATGCCTAAATGCCAAAAATGTAAGTATCATCATGAAGGATCTTGTCCCATTCCAAGGTGCGACAAATGTGGTAAGTTGGGTCATCAAACGGAAGACTGTTGGGGAAAAGGAAAGAACCGAAATGGAAATGGTGCTGGTAACAAGAATGGTAATGGGAAAGGGCGGAACCAAGGATGCTTCAGATGTGGAAGCAATGATCATTTCATGAAGGACTGCCCAGAGGGAAACAATGCTCAGGCTCGAGCATTTGTGATTGGAGTAAAGAACGCACGCGAGGACCCTAACGTGGTCACCGGTACGTTTCTCATTAACAATCACTTTGCATCCATATTATTTGACACTGGCGCCGATTATAGCTTCATGTCTGTGGAATTTAAACGCATGCTTGGAATAGAATCTAGTAGATTAGAAATTCCTTATTCCATAGAACTAGCCAATGGTAAACTTGTTGAATCGGGTGAAGTTGTTAGAGGCTGCACACTAGAACTTGGTGAACGAAATTTCAGCATCGACCTCTTACCTATTCAATTGGGTAGCTTCGATGTAGTAGTCGGCATGGACTGGTTGTCCAAGAACAAAGCTGAAGTTATTTGTCATGAGAAAATCATTCGCATCCCTTTAGCGAATGGTGAAACTCTCATCGTGCATGGAGAGAAACGAGACGCGCCTCTTCGAATCATCAGTTGTATGAAGGCACAGAAGTGCTTAAGGAAAGGATGTGTTGCCTTCCTAGCACACGTTGTAGATAAGAAGGCTGAGGAGCCGAAACTCGAAGACATTCCTGTGGTGAAGGAATTTCCTGATGTTTTTCCCGAAGATCTGCCGGGACTACCTCCGCAACGACAAGTCGAATTTCATATAGACTTGGTTCCAGGAGCCGCTCATGTAGCCAAGGCACCCTATCGACTTGCGCCATCCGAAATGCAAGAATTATCTACACAACTCCAGGAGTTGTTGGATAAAGGATTCATAAGGCCAAGCTTCTCGCCCTGGGAGCTCCGGTATTGTTCGTGAAGAAAAAGGATGGAACTCTGCGGATGTGCATCAATTACAGGGAACTGAACAAGCTCACTATCAAGAATCGGTACCCGCTACAAGGATTGATGACTTATTTGATCAACTGCAAGGATCAAGCTACTATTCCAAGATCGACCTTCGATCTGGATACCATCAGCTGAGAATCCAAGAGGAAAGCGTACCAAAGACTGCATTCAGAACACGCTATGGGCACTACGAATTTCTTGTGATGCCATTCGGGCTGACGAATGCACCAGCGGTCTTTATGGATCTGATGAACCGCGTATGCAAACCATATCTCGATAAATTCGTGATTGTATTTATCGATGATATCCTGATTTACTCGCGAATGAAAGAAGAGCACGAGCAACATCTCAGAACCATCTTGGAACTACTGAAGAAAGAGAAGCTTTATGCAAAGTTCTCGAAATGCGAATTCTGGATTCGCGAAGTACAATTTCTTGGTCACGTTGTGAATAAGAAGGGCATTCATGTAGACCTGTCCAAGATAGAAGCAATAAAGAATTGGGAAGCTCCCAAGACCCCAACTGAAGTTCGACAATTTTTGGGCTTAGCGGGCTATTACCGACGTTTCATCGAGAACTTCTCAAAGATAGCTCAACCGCTAACGACCCTTACACAGAAAGACAAGAAATACGACAGGGGTCATAAACATGAAGAAGCCTTCCAGTTACTTAAAAACAAGCTCTACGATGCACCAATACTATCATTACCCGAAGGCACTGAAGACTTCGTGGTATATTGCGACGCCTCACGACAAGGCTTGGGGTGCGTGCTCATGCAACGCTAAAAAGTCATCGCTTACGCTTCAAGACAACTGAAGGTACATGAAAGAAACTATACCACTCACGACCTGGAGCTGGGCGCAGTGGTATTCACCTTGAAGATATGGCGACATTATTTATATGGTACTCGATGTACAATTTTCACAGATCACAAAAGCTTACAACACATATTTGATCAGAAGGAATTGAATATGCGCCAGTGGCGATGGGTCGAGCTGCTGAATGATTACGACTGTGAGATCAAGTACCATTCTAGAAAGGCAAACGTTGTAGCGGACGCGTTGAGCCGAAAAGAAAGGGTTAAGACCCTAAGGGTTCGAGCGTTAGAAATGACCATTCGAACGAACCTCACTGCACGCATTCGTGATGCACAACAAGAAGATCTTAAAGCAGAGAACCGTAAAGCTGAATACCTACGGGGTATGCTGAAAGACATGGTGCCAAACGAAGAGGGAGCCTTATACTTCAAGAAGCGTATTTGGGTTCCACTCTATGGTGGCATACGAGAAGTCATCCTTGATGAAGCCCACAAATCGAGATATTCGATCCATCCAGGATCGGACAAAATGTATCAAGACTTGAAAGAATATTATTGGTGGCCGAGACACAAGAGCGACGTTGCTGTCTATGTTGGAAAATGCCTAACATGTGCTAAGGTTAAGGCCGAATATCAGAAATCGTTCGGCCTACTACAACAACCAGAGATTCCCGTGTGGAAGTGGGAACAAATCTCGATGGACTTCATAACGAAATTACCCAGGACCCCGAGAGGGCACGATATGATATGGGTAATAGTTGATCGATTAATGAAGTCTGCGCACTTCCTATCGATCCGAGAAAAAGACAGCACTGGAAAGCTTGCTGAAATATACTTAAGAGAAATTGTGTCACGTCATGGAGTGCCAATCTCAATCATTTCAGACAGAGATGGACGCTTTGTCTAAAGAATCTGGCAATCATTTCAGGAAGCCTTTGGATCTCAGTTAGATCTGAGCATGGCATTCCATCCGTAAACAGACGGCCAGAGCGAACGGACTATATAAACGTTAGAAGATATGCTTCGCGCATGTGTCATGGATCTAGGCGGCAGCTGGGATACTCATCTACCTTTAGTTGAGTTTTCCTACAATAACAGTTATCATACGAGCATAAAATCCGCGCCATTCAAAGATCTGTATGGCCGCAAATTCCGTTCGCCCTTATGTTGGGCAGACGCTGGAGATAAACGTATGGTTGGTCCTGAACTTGTACAAGAGACAACCAACAAGATTGCGCAGATCCAAGAGCGCATTAAGGCGGCTCGACATCGACAAAAGAGCTACGCTGATCTGAAAAGAAAATCAGTAGAATTCGAGGTGGGAGACAAAGTGTTGTTAAAAGTCTCACCTTGGAAGGGCGTAGTCAGATTTGGAAAGCGTGGCAAGTTGAATCCACGATATATCGGACCATTCAGAATATTGAAAAGAATTGGTACCGTGGCATACAAGTTGGAGTTACCGGAAGAACTTAATGGAGTACTTGATACGTTTCATGTATCCAACCTGAAGAAGAGTCCAACACAAGAAAACGTGATCATCCCGATGGATGAAGTGCATATTGATGACGCCCTCCGATTTACAGAATAACCCGTTGAGGTTACCGACTGGAAAGTCAACAAGACCAGGAGGAGCAGCGTAAAACTTGTCAAAGTACGTTGGAGCTCTAAGCACGGACCCGAGTACACATGGGAACGTGAAGACCAGTTCAAGGAAAAGTATCCCCACCTATTCAAGAAGACTCCAGCGAGAGTTAGTTCAGCCTGAATTTCGGGACGAAATTCTTTTAACGGGGGGAGACTGTGACAACTGGCACCAAACCGGTAATTTCCGTACACTTTAATCATTATTTAATGACTGCAATTATGTGCTTAATTGTCAGCAATGTCTGATTACATGCTAAACAAGTGAATTCATGCACGTTGTATACTACAAAATATTGCTTTATGCATAAACGAGAGCGTTGCGTCAAAAATACTAGTAAACTCACCGGTAAGACATACTGTGTCAACAGCACTGCAGAAAGCAGTCAGACAATAAAATTGGAGCCTAGGTGTAGGTCCAACAACAAGAATACATTAAAACCCAAGAGTACATACAAGGGTTTAATATATATACTCTCCGGAAGCAAAAATAAGCACTAAAAAGCACCTGAAACGCACTTTAAGTGCAGAATTTTATATAATTCAGCAATATTTCAGCTTTTAGCACACGAACATTATGCAGAAAATATAATTTATCATTCAGAATACTTCCCTAAGTGTCGGGAACTGAAAAGGGTACAAAAAGGTACTTAAAAGACACTAAAAAGTGTGATTTAGCACTTTAACGAATCGGTATCTAACCGAACAACCGGACTTTACCCGGAACACCAAAATTATGCTAGAAGCATTGTTTTTATTTTTCTAAGCTAGTTAGGGTCCCCGAACACCCTTTATATTACACTACATACTAATTACCTAATTAAAAGTCCTAACTAATCTAACTAGAACCTAACCATCCAATTGAAATCAAACCATATAACCCCCCCCCCCCAACCGATCGGTTCCCTAAGGGGGACACACCCCTCACACTTTTGATTATTTTATTTGCTCTTTTCTTGTATCTAGAGGGCATGTTATATGGTGGACAAAACACTTAGATGGATTATAAGTTTGCATCCAAGATTAACACTTATCATTCACAAAACACTTAACAAAATTGTTCTCTCTCCCTCCCTTGGAGACTCTCGGCCGAACCCAACACCCACCATCTCACCAGCTTCAAATCTTGTTCTTGTTATTTCACATACACACAAAGGTGAAAGGTCACACACAAGGAGGCTCGGTGCTTTCGGAATCTCAAGGACCTCACCACATTGCTTTTATCCACCTTGTTTTCGCTTTGATTCTTCCCTAGCCTTGAGCTAGTAGTAAGTGCTTCTAAACACTTCCTTGTTCATGATTAAAGTGGTTAATAAGAAGTTTATTGGTTAAAAAGCAAGAACACACAAGAACATAACACAAAGTCTTGATCATATGATGAATAAGTTGGATAAAGAGAAACAAGTTGTGTAAATCTTGTGAAACTTGTCTAGTTGAGATTATTTGATGTTGTTTGTCATTAAAAGTGGGATGGATCATCATCTACGCATACTAGATCATGTTCAAGAACATGAACTAGTAGTATGTTAAGTGTTAGAAATATAAAAGATGATGAAATCATCCACCATGAACTTGGAACTTGTGTAAACATAATTTTCTTTGTAAAATAAGACTCTAAACATGTAGATCTAAAGATCTACAAGTGGTTTTTCGGAAGAACCAAGCGGAAAAAGCTAGTTTTGTAAAAACCCGGACCTTACATAAACTAAAAGCATTTTAGTGAATAAACAAGTGTGTAAACACTTGTGTCACAAGAAAAATTTAACAAAGAAATATTTTTGCGAATCTTGACTAGAAGTTGTGAAACTTCATATTCTTTAAAAATAAAGTTTTTAAGAAACTAAATTTATTTTTAAAGATAACAAGACCTACTAAATATGTTAGTAACTTACTACATATTTTTACAAACTTTCAAGTTCATAAGTGTGTGATATATGCTTGTTTTGACAAGTTTGGAAAATAAAGATGGTGTTATTGATATCGTTGTTGAGAGATTGGTTGTTGATGATTTTAAAAGAAAATAAACACATGTTTTGAAAACATGGGAAACCTCCATTTTTAGGGGAAACTCTGTCAAAATTTATAGACACTTAAAAAAATATAAGTTTCTGAGAAACTTATTCCCTAAAAATGTATCTAAAAATATTACCAAGGTTTCCCTAATTTTTGGTGATAAGAAATAAGGATTTCTTCAAAAATAAAAATGGATATTAAGTATATATATTTTTGAGAGAAAATATATATTATTTGATCACCAACTTTTGTGCTAAGTGTATATATTATGTGTTATACGTGCTAGTGTATTAAGACTTAAAAATACACTAAATACTCATGAGGAGTATAAACATAAAAATACACATACAACATACAAGATACATAATTCGGGTGCAAAGTGCAAAACACGAGATACTTATACTAATTTTTGAGAAAATAATATAAGTAAGATACTTAGTTAAAAATATAAAATATTTTTAACACAAGAATATATACACAAAAGAGAGTGACTGTACTTGTGCAACACAAGTCTACTGACTAACGTTAAGAAAACGCGTATAGGTTACGACGTTAATTAAGCAAATCCGGTGAAGTTTACGACGCAAGGAACGCAAAGTTGTGAGTTCATGCTCCCCCTTTTCTTTAACTGTTTTCAGTTTTTAAAACTACGGGGGTGAAATACATGTACAAATATTACTATGTTTACAAATGGTATGATAACAAGAAGCACACCTGGTGAGAACGAGAACCAAGTGTGACGAGATATAAGAATACGAGAAGCGCACTTGGTGAGAACGAGAACCAAGTATGAGGCGTTATGAGAAATGATGTGAGAAATCGTGTCACGAATAGGGTACAGAAGCACCATTAATCAACAATATACCTAGACCGCAGAACAAAAGGTTAGATCTAACGGGTGCCGGGCAGCCACACTCTCGGTGAGGGCGAGAATCGAGTAGTGCTTTTGTATCTCAGAATATGCCAATTAAATGCCTAAGGTTTGGTGACTTCCTATGTCGTGTCACATGTTAATGGCTTTGCAACCCATTAACAATCCTGATACTTACAGGAATACTTTATTTACATAAAATTCATACCATACTAAAACTTGAAGTACGTGGGGTACTCAAGAAGACGGGGATTATACTTGAGTACGTGGGCTACTCAAGAAAAACTTGAATTATACTTGAAGTACGTGGGGTACTCAAGAAGACGGGAATTATACTTGAGTATGTGGGGTACTCAAGAAAAACTTGAATTATACTTGAAGTACGTGGGGTACTCAAGAAGACGAGAATTATACTTGAGTACGTGGGGTACTCAAGAAAAACTTGATTTATACATGACTCAGACTATGTTTTCATACAAAGTATACAAACGTGAAATACAAAAACTGCATGAATTCACACCAACATTATGTTGACGTTTTTCCAAAACTCACATGTATTTCAGGTAATTAGGATGGATGTGCGTGCGGTCTTGCTTATGCTCTTGGATGTCGCTTATGTTTATCTTTGAATAAAGTTGTAAAGTTTTTAAGACAATGTTTTATGCTACTTAGCGATGTAAACGCTAAACTCATGTTTTCAAATTATGGTATTTGATGTTATTTTTACGAGCATGTAGCATGTTTACCTTTCGTATGCAATGAGAACCTTTCGTGATCACACCTCGTACTTCCGCCGCAGAAATGGGTATGACACTGGTCAACCAAAGTCAATCGCACAAGATCTAGTCAACGAAGGTCAATCGCACAAGATCTGGTCAAAACAGTCAATCGCACAAGAAAGGTCAACAAAAGTCAAAGGTATTACAATCGCACAAGATTTTAAACACAGGGGCAAAATAGACATTTCACTTAAAAAATTTTGGGGCAAAATTGTCCATAAAGACTTGTGCTATTCATTCCGGTGGCGCGTGAAGTTCACTCGCCGTCTCCGGTTGTCTTCTCCGGCGAAACCTGCAAATTCTGGCGACTTTCTAGGGTTTCAAAACAAGCTTTTCCGGTCAAATCTTAGAGTTCTAAACCATTTTTAGTCACGATTTTAACCTGTTAAGACTTACAAACCCTAATAATTTTTTTTCGATCTCAACATAATAACCCTTCTAAACAGCCATCATCATCATTCACCAATAATCCAAACAAGCCTAATTACTCACCTTTTAATGTCAATCAACAAACACATATTCAAAAAGGTTAGAAATAGAAGAACTGACCTTTTCCCTTTTCCTTTTGACCGGACTTGACTGTGAGTGAAGATGAAAAGGAGAATGAACTTGTGCGATTGAAGCTTGTGAGGTTTATTTTTTAGAGAAATCAGTTTTTCAAAACCAATGATTTGTAAAACCCCACAACCATCGCACAAGATCTTTTATCCCTAAGAGATTTGATTTTCAACCAGGGGGCCCACCAAGTGTTCGGTGGGCCCAACCGTCGTTTCAATACCCATTTCTTAGCCATCATTTGTCTTTGAAAAGTGTTTTAGATTTTGTGGGGCCCACCAAGTTTACGGTGGGCCCAGCTCAAATCCCAAGGATAAAATTCGTTTAAAATCTTTGTGCAAATGATAAAAATTCGGTCTTTCTCGATTCATAAACACACGGCCACATAATTTTTTATATTAATAAGATACTAATTAAATATTTACAAAAAAAAACATAAAAGGAACGATATGAAATATTTACAAAAACAAACAACCTACACACCAATTTTGCATGCACTTTTCTTACGGGATCAAATCACAGAGTTTCGGGCTAGACTACATTTATCAACACTAATTTACTCTGGTTGATCCGAGCGATTGTCAGTATATTTTTCCTCTTAAACTTATCTCCCTAGGCCTTTATCAAATAACGGACTGCAAATTATTTATCATGTTTTCATTTTAAATTATATGAGGACGCAAATCAATCACGATCAAATACCGGAATTTTAGATTTGAACAGGCTATCATACGAGTAGTTTCCCTACCACATATTTCACAAGCCCATTCTAGAGTTCTAAAACCTTGACTGGACTGGATTGAGAAAAGAACAGAATGGATCAGTGGAGATAGATATAATATATAAATCAAATGAGTTTTCTCAGTTTGATATAGGTTTTTATTTTTTGGGTTTCTTTTGGGCACTAGAGGGCCTCTTTCGGGTGTATTTGATCCACAGAGCGACAACGTACAACTAGGTCTTTGCTCACGCAAAACAGAAGCCGACGTTGCCTAGCACCTCCAGGTCTTTGCAAACGCAAAACAAAGGAGATATACGAGTTGTTTAGAAAAGATTTCAGAACAAGAACGAAACCAGTCAAAGAGTCCAGCCATCAGGATAAAGCCTACCAACACATCGCTCTAGAGTCAGACCATTTCAATATTGGTCTTACATGAGTCAGCCTTAATCCACATAGTGAAAATTCATTTCATTTCCCGGGTTGTAGCCAAGGCATAGCAAAAGCAAAGAACTCTTTTTGTATTTTTCTGATTTTTCAAATGTTTTTGTATTTCTCTGATTTTTTAATGTTTTTGTATTTTTCTGAGAGACTACATCCCCCTAAATTTTTGCTTAAAATAAAAGAAAGCAATTTTAAGACACAAATTTATAGAAACGAAGAAAAATAATTTTTGTGGGATCGCAGTCAATCCTCGAATTCGACCATTTTGAGAAGTTCAAGAAGAGCAAGAAAACGTGCTTTATCAACCGGTTTGTAAAAATGTCTGCGACATTGTCGTCAGTGTGAATTTGATCCATTTTAATTAAACCTTGGTTGAAAGAATCATGAATAAAGTGAATTTTTATGGCAATGTGCTTGGTTTTTGAAAAATATACCGGATTTTTCACTATTTGGATAGCTGCATCATTGTCACAATAAATGGAAGTTTGGGAAAAATTCAAACCGTAGTCCACCAGCTGGTGTTGAATCCAGATAACCTGTGAGCAGCGGGCTGAAGCAGCTATGTATTCCACTTCTACAGTCGACAAAGAGACAGTTTGCTGCTTCTTGCATTGCCAGGAGATGAGGCGATCCCCCAGAAACTGGCATCCAGCTGACGTAGACTTCATGTCCTAACCAGTACCTCCAAAATTGCTGTCAGAAAAAGCACACAAATCAAATGGAGATTCTTTTCGATACAAAAGTCCAAGCCGAGGCCTGCCCTTAAGATATCGAAAGATTCTCTAAACAGCATTTAAATGAGAAAGTTTAGGAGCAGCCTGATAACGAGCACACTGACACACAGCAAACATGATATCTGGTCTACTGGCTGTCAAGTACATCAACGAGCCAATCATCGACCGGTACAGTGTAGCATCAACAGCTTCCCCTTTCTGCGATAGGAGTATTTGCAAGTTTAGCATCTTAAAGTTTGAATTTTGCAAGAATAACATCGATATATTTTCCCTGGTGAATGAGAATTCCTTTGGAATCTTGATGAATCTGGAGACCCAGAAAGAAACTCATCTCTCCCAACGCACTCATTTCAAATTGCTTCTTCATAACCTCCTCGAAATCCTTGGACAGTGCTTCACTAGTGGATCCAAAGATGATGTTGTCCACATAGATCTGCACTAAGATTTGATCCTCTCCTACTTTTATAATGAACAGTGTCTGATCAATCACTCCCCGAGTGTATCCATGAGCGAGTAGATGCTCTGTCAGAGTAGCATACCATGCACGAGGAGCCTGATGTAGCCCATATAAAGCCTTATCAAGCTTATAGACGTGACGAGGACACTGTTTGTTCACAAAGCCTGGTGGCTGTGACACATAGATCTCTTCCTTTACTTTGTCGTAGAGAAACATCGTCTTAACATCCATCTGATAGACCTTGAATCCCATGTAGGATGCATACGCCAGAAAAATTTTGATTGCCTCCAGTCGAGCCACAGGAGCATATACTTCATCGTAGTCAAGGCCTTCAATCTGTCTAAACCCTTGGACGACCAGTCTTGCATTGTTTCGAACAATCACCCCGCTATCATCTCTCTTGTTGCGATCGACCCATCGAGTTCCGAGTGATTTCTTTCCAGCAGGTAGGGTAACTAACTTCCATACCTTCAGTTTCTCAAACTGATTCAACTCATCCTGCATTGCGTCTACCCAGCTAGGTTCCAAAAGAGCCGTATCAATTATCTTTGGCTCTATTTGTGAGATGAAACAGGAAAACAAGCAATTGTTTATGATTCCTGACTGACTTCTAGTCAACACTCCAGCTTCTACTGGTCCAATCACATTTTCGATGGGATGATCACGTTGGACACTTGTAGGAATAGCAACTTCAGGTGCAGTTCCAGTTGGTGAGACATTCGTTAAATGATCAACTGCCACTGACTCAGCTTAGTCAGAGACTTGTTCTTCTTCTGCACCATTTGCGACAAACTCTTCAGGAAAACATGTCATTTTGATCATTGGGTGTGTCCTCCTCATCAGACGAGTCCAACCCTCCCCTCCATCATTAAGAATGTCGGTGTAACCAGGAGCCACTTGAATATCTGATGTAGATGTTGAAGATGAGGCTGCAGATGTGTGATCCCCCACAGCTGTAGAATCCCCCTCAAATTCAACATCCCCCTCTTCTTCAGTATTATGTGGAACAATTGTGGGTCGAGAGACAGCATTAGTTGTACCAGAAGTACCTGCATGAGTAATGTAAGGACCTTCAAAAATATCCTAAAACGACCCATAAGTGAAAACCCGGACCCCTGAAACCCTACTGTGCATGAAAAACTGAGAAAACAAGAAATCTGGTCTTCAGGCGGGCCGCGTAAGGGTTAAGCATGGTCTTACGCGGGTCGCGTCAACCTTAAGTTTGACCGGATAAGCGTCCAGATCCACGTGTCACCCACGTGGCATACCTACGCATGACAAGGATGCCCTAATCTACGAATAGGTGCCCTCGCGGGCCGCGAAAAAATGAAGGGTGGGCTCAAGCGGGCCGCGTGAGACCCAAATTTCAGCTATAAATAGGATGGGTCATGGGCTGTTCACTGGTGTCGAAACCAAACCTCGAAAACGAAAGTATACTGCTCAAAAGTCGAATTTCATTTTCAAAATAGCGAGGCGCTGCTACGATACAGGGTATTAACTCAATCGCTGCTACGATTCAATGTCCGATCGATTGAAACTATCCGATGGATGTTTAAGTGCTGCCCACATTAGGCCCATACTTTGTCATTCGTTGTGAATTCGATGGATGTTTAAGTATTGTGCTTTGTCATTCATTGTGAGGGTTTTAATCTCGTGAGTTATTGTAAATGTTGTATTAGTTACTGACCTAGTTCGTGTGCATTGTTATTTAAATTAGGTTACAAGGCTAATCAGTAGGCTAAACTCTGCCCATTTAAATCTGCAATGTGAATCATTCTCTTTTTATCAACAATGTTTTACAATACTCCAAAGTATTTTCAAAAGTTATAATTACAGGGATTAAGTCGTGGTTATCTTGAATCACTAGCTTGTGGGGTATTATGCACATTACTAATTTCTCACAGTTAGGCTAATAAATCCTAACAGTGATAATCATCACAACTTGGGGAAGGACCCAATAGTGGTATGACCATCATCACCAGGTGACACGGCGCCAGATAAAAATAAGATAAAAGCCATTGTAATCGCTCTTATGCTGTAATTTATAACTATGCGTCGTTTTATCAAAATGAATGATTCACCAGTATTTCCCCGCTGACAAAAATATTTTTAAAACATGTTTCAGGTGACTACTGTGAACCAAGGAAAAGTGCTACGGAGCACTAACAAAGCTTGAAGTAGTGGCTCAATTAAATAAATAAACATGTTTTATAAATCAGGGATTTTTCATGTAAAATTCCTCTATTGTAAATTACGGTGGTTTATCCCGAATTATGAAATAAAATAATCGGGCATTTCAAGTTAAAAAAGATCCTGTAAAATCTTCCGCTGTCAACTCAATTAATAATTACCACGGGTTCCTGTCCCGCGGCTCCTAGACCGGGTCAAACCGGGGCTGGGGCCGTGACAGGAAAAGGTGGTATCAGAGCCACTGATTTAAGCCAATTAAGTATTTCGAAATACTTAATTTTACGGATTTCCATCTTGTGATTACGTGTTTTATTAACTGACTACTTGTTAGTTACAGTATGGGTAAGCAAAAACTTTCGGACATCTATCGTCAATTAGATAATTCACCAAAAGATAAGGGAACTTCATCTCAATCAAATTCCTCAAAATACTCAGCAGATACTGAGGAAGGAATATTTGTCCGTAAGGCACAGTTTGAGAAACCACTTACCCCTAATAAAAGAAGTTGGATTATTAGAAAAAGTCAAGAGAAAATAAAGAAGTCACAACCAAAAGGACTGATGAGTAATAAGGAAACTCAAGATATAGGCAATAACCCACCATGGGAAGATGAATTAGACGAACAATGGGCAGATCTCTATATGTTAGCTACTACAGCAGTAAATGCTAACCTCTAGTTGAATCGCCAAACTAGTACCAGCACCCATATCATCTATAAGCCAGAAACTCTGCCCGTTAAATAAATAACTTAGTTAGAAAAGATAGATTAAAATAAATTATCCCATAGTATATTTTAAATTTCAAATGTATTTTGTAATATATATAAATCGCAATATTTTTAATTTATTTGTATAAATATTCGATTTCTTTTTGGGATTATTCAATTTACAAAAATTTTAACCTAGAATTTTGTATGTTTCTTCATATCTGCTAAACAGCATGAATGAATTATCTGAAGCCCTTCAAAATCTCAATCTCTATTCTGTTAATGTGGAAGTTTCCAAAGACTTTACTGGGTATTGTGCCGATGTTGAGGAGCCTATGGAATTTCAAGCTCAACCTTCGGAGAAACCCAAGCTAAAGAAAAGAAGAAGAATTATGGGTTGGAGGCGTGTGCGCAGAAGGAAACCAGTAACTAGGAAAGTTGCCAAGACCGAAGACCCAATGGATAAAGGGAAAGTAATAGAAATTGGAGAAAGCTCCAAGCAAGCCGAGGAAATGATGTTGCAAGAAGAACTAGATTACATACTAGCAAGTTGTGATATCCTTAAGCCTGTCAATGAAAACCTTTCCACTTATCCTGCCGAAACCCAGCTTCCAGTAAACTTGGAACCAGCCATCCCAGATCCCCCTGTCAATACCCGACCTTTAGGAGAAATGGAAGAATGGTGGACCAACGATTGGCAATTCCAGAATCTTTTAAACAACCCTTATACTTTTCTCCCCCAGTTTGACCCCGAGCCTGCACCAAACCCACCAATGAGCAATGAGAACCTGGCTGAACTCCGCCATTTTGGCGAGGAGCTGATGGATGCAGGAAATCGAATTCGAGAGGTGGGAGAACAGATCTCCTGGAAGTACGACGAGAGGGAACGTCGTTACTAAAAATGCCAGTTGATGGGATAGCACGGGATGGTGGAAGCATGTGTTTAATAGTAATATAATAATTAAAATATAATCGTATGAAATAACTTAAAAATAAAACTTTTGTAAGGTAACCAGTGTGTACGGATGCCTATTATAATATATAAAATATCGAACGTCGAAAAATCGACAATTTTGGCTATACTTGTTAACATAATTATGTGCAATTGTTTTGTTATATTTGATTATTAATTATTTTCTGATAATTACTTATATAAATTAATTACCAGATGGAACACGCTGGTAATGAACCCGTTAATGAAGTTAATCATTCTGAGCAAAACAATGAAGATCAATTTCTGAATAGGCAAGATATCGAGAATATCGTTGCTCAGGGAATAGCCAATGCTATTCCAGCAATACTTGCTGCTGCCTGAAATCCAGTTGAACCTCAACAAATTATTCCTAGCAAACGTACACACGATGACAATTATAGTAATAGTGTAAACGAAGGCGGCAACCATACTAATAATGACAACGATGGAATGCAAGCTCCACTCCTTAAGAAAATGAAAGCTGCAACGCCTGGTTGCACTTACAAGGAGTTTCTTGCCTGTAAACCAGTTGAATTTGCATGCAACGAAGGGGCGACTGCTGCACTGCGTTGGTTGGAGAAAACCGAAGCAGTAATTATGATAAGTAAATGTGTCGAGGAAGACAAGGTCATGTATGTGTCGCATCTTTTTAAAGAAGGGGCGCTAGAATGGTGGAATATGGTACTTCAAGCCAAGGGAAGAAATATGGCCTATGCCATGAGTTGGGAAGAATTTAAACAGCTAGTGGAAAGAAAATTATGTCCCGAATATGAAAAGGAACAAATGACAAATAAGTTCCTGAACCACCGGATGGTGGATGTAGACTGTCGAGGGTATACTTCGACATTCTTCGAATATGCTAGAGTAGTACCAACGCTGGCTTCGCCAGAACCGGTACTTATTTCCCGCTACATCTGGGGTTTAGTTGGTGAAATCCGTGATATCGTTAAAGCTGCGAGACCTCGCACTGTTGACGATGCTGTGGAATTAGCTAACACCTTAACTGGCGGATTAGTGCGTACAAGAGAAGAAACCCGGAAAACGGAAGTGGCCCAAAAGATTACCCAGGGATTCTGTATGGGTAACCGTAGCAATTTCAAGAGAAAGGGAACTGGGCAATCTTCCACTGTTCCATTTTGCAATACCTGCAAAAGAAAGCATTTTGGAAGATGCAAAGGAGATTACAATTTCTGTAAAATTCCAGGGCATCAAGAAGAAGATTGTAGAAAGAAGAAAGCAACAATTTGCTACAACTGCGGAGAAGCTGGACACTTCAGGCCAGACTGCCCGAAATTGGCCAAACCAGCCGATAACAAAGCCAAACCTGCAGAAGGAACTACCAAGAGAAACGTAAGAGCCTTTCAGTTGACTACTCAGGAAGCAGAGCTAATTCCTGACGTGATAGCTGGTACGTTCCTAGTTCACGACGTTTATGCAAAAGTATTATTTGACTCTGGTGCAAACCAAAGTTTTATAAATACTTCATTCTGCCAAGCTCTTAAATTACCCTTAATCAACCTTAGGCAAATTTTTACAGTCGAAACGGCAGATGGGAATTCGGTTAAAATAGATAAGGTTTTGCAAGAAGAAAAGATAGAACTTTTAGGCCATAAATTTTCTGCCAACCTATTACCTATGAATTTAGCCGGATTCGATATAGTATTAGGAATGGATTGGTTAGTAGCCAACCATGCTCGAATTCTCTGTGATAAAAATGCCATAGAAATTCGTACACCCACAGGAGAATTAGTGGTGATTACAGGAGATAAGCCACGTAAGCCACTGAAATTCATTTCAGTAGTGAAGTTGGCCAATTATTGAAGAAAACAAGAAGTGGTGTATATGATTTCAGTAATCATTAACACAAAAAGAAAGGAACTTAAAGAAATTCCAGTAGTAGCAGAATACCCAGATGTATTCCCAGAAGAACTACTGGGATTACCACCCAATAGGGAAGTCGAATTTAGAATTCATCTAATTCCTGGAACTACACCGATAGCTAAGGCACCTTATCGGTTAGCACCCACTGAAATGCTAGAATTGAAAAAGCAATTAGATGAATTATTAAGTAAAAGATTCATACAACCTAGTTCATCCCCGTGGGGAGCTCCAGTGTTGTTTGTCAAAAAGAAAGATGGGTCAATGAGAATGTGTATTGATTATAGGGAATTGAATAAAGTTACAATTAAGAATCTATACCCATTACCTAGGATCGATGATCTTTTCGATCAACTTCAGGGAGCTAGATACTTTTCTAAGATCGACTTGCGCTCCGGATATCATCAATTGAAGGTATAAGAAGAAGACATACCTAAAACTGCTTTCAGAACTAGGTATGGTCATTACGAGTTTACAGTTATGCCCTTAGGACTGACAAATGCTCCAGCATCATTTATGGACATGATGAATAGAATCTGTAAACCGTACTTGGATAAATTTGTAATTGTCTTCATCGACGGTATACTTATTTATTCCAAAAGTCAGGATGGCCACTGTCAGCACCTGCATGCACTCTTAACTTTTTTAAGAAAGGAGAAGCTTTACGCCAAATTCCCAAAGTGCGAATTTTGGCTACAGGAGGTACAATTTTTAGGACACATGGTGAATCACGAAGGTATTCACGTAGATCCCTCCAAGATAGAAGCAATCACCAAATGGAAAGTCCCGCAATCAGCTATGGAAATTAGAAGCTTTCTAGGGTTAGCAGGATACTATAGACGATTCATTAAGGATTTTTCCAAAATAGTCGTACCATTAACTAAGCTAACCTGTAAAGCAGTTAAGTTTGAATGGGGACCGAGGCAAGAAGAAGCTTTTAGGATTTTGAAGCAAAAGTTAACAAATGCCCCAATTCTAACCTTGCCAGAAGGAACAGAAGATTTTGAAGTATACTGCGATGCTTCAAAACTAGGATTAGGATGTGTGTTAATGCAATGCAAGAAAGTAATTGCGTATGCCTCAAGACAACTGAAAAAGCACGAGGAAAACTATATGACTCATGACTTAGAATTAGGAGCCATAATTTTTTCCCTTAAAATTTGGAGACACTATCTGTATGGAAGTAAGTTTACTGTCTATACGGATCATAAGAGCTTAAGATACATATTTGGGCAAAAAGAATTAAACATGAGGCAAAGAAGGTGGATGGAGATTTTAAGTGATTACGACTGTGATATTCAATATCACGAAGGAAAAGCAAACGTAGTTGCAGATGCTTTGAGTCGTAAGTATCATGAAAAACAACGACGAGTTCGTGCTCTTAGATTAAGTTTACAATTAGATTTAATGGAACAACTGAAAAATATTCAAGAAACAACAATCAAGGATGATGCTGAAGGAATGAAAGGAAGGATAAAGGAATTAGAGCAAGGATCTGATGAAATTTGGAGATTCCGTAAGAAAAGGATTTGGGTACCTAAACAGGGAGAATTAAGAAATAAGATTTTAGAAGAAGCCCATAAATCTAGATATACCATGCATCCTGGTAACAATAAGATGTACCAAGATTTAAGAAATAACTTCTGGTGGATAGGAATGAAAAAAGACATAGCTAGATATGTTTCTCAATGTCTTACTTGTTCACAAGTTAAGGCAGAACACCAGAAACCCTCAGGTCTACTACAACAATTAGAAATGCCGGTAAGGAAATAGGAACTTATAACTATGGATTTTGTTACTAAATTGCCCAAAACCAGAAAAGGTAATGATGCGATTTGGGTAATTGTGGATCGATTAACCAAATCAGCTCATTTTCTATCCATGAAGGAAACCTTTAGCATGGAAAGGTTAGCCAAGTTGTATGTAGACGAAGTCGTATCCTTACATGGAGTTCCACTCTCCATTGTATCGGATAGGGATAGCCGTTTTACTTCCCATTTCTGGACAAGTTTCCAGGAAGCAATGGGAACCCGATTAAATCTAAGCACTACATATCACCCTCAGACCGACGAACAAAGTGAAAGGACAATCCAAACCCTGGAGGATATGCTTAGGGCATGTGTGATAGATTTTGGTGGAAATTGGGATGACCACCTACCATTAATTGAATTTTCCTATAACAATAGTTATCATACAAGTATTGAAGCTGCCCCCTTTGAAGCACTGTATGGACGCAAGTGTAGAACTCCAGTTTGCTGGGCAGAAATAGGAGAAAGTCAATTATCAGGTCCTGAAATCGTGCAAGAAACTACCGACAAGATTACTCAAATCAAGGGAAGACTGAAAACGGCTCGAAATCGCCAGAAGAGTTATGCCGATAATCGACGCAAGATACTAGAATTCCAAGTGGGAGACAAGGTACTCTTAAAAGTTTCTCCTTGGAAAGGAATAGTTCGGTTCGGTAAGAAAGGAAAGCTAAGTCCAAGGTACGTAGGACCATTCCCAGTAGTACAGCGAATAGGGCCAGTTGCCTATCGCTTACAACTACCAGAAGAATTAGCAGGAGTACATGACGTATTTCATGTATCCAATCTCAAGAAATGTCTATCAGACGAATCTCTGGTAGTGCCTCTTCAAGACATAGAGGTAAATGAAAAGCTGAAGTTTGTCGAGAAGCCACTGCAAATAGAAGACAGAAAGATTAAGTTTCTCAAGCATAAAAGATTGATACTAGTCAAAGTCAAATGGGATTCCAAAAGAGAACCCGAATACACTTGGGAGTTGGAATCGGAGATGAAGCAAAAGTATCCTCACTTATTTCAATAAATCTCGAGGACGAGATTTTAAATAAGGTGGGGAGGATGTAAGGACCTTCAAAAATATCCTAAAACGACCCATAGGTGAAAACACGGACCCCTGAAACCCTACTGTGCATGAAAAACTGAGAAAACAAGAAATCTGGTCTTCAGGCGGGCCACGTAAGGGTTAAGCATGGTCTTACGCGGGTCGCGTCAACCTTAAGTTTGACCGGATAAGCGTCCAGATCCACGTGTCACCCACGTGGCATACCTACGCATGACACGGATGCCCTAATCTACGAATAGGTGCCCTCGCGGGCCGCGTAAAGATCAAAGGTGGGCTCACGCGGGCCGCGTGAGACCCAAATTTCAGCTATAAATAGGATGGGTCATGGGCAGTTCACTGGTGTCGAAACCAAATCTCAAAAACGAAAGTATACTGCTCAAAAGTCGAATTTCATTTTCAAAATAGCGAAGCGGTGCTATGATACAGGGTATTAACTCAATCGCTGCTACGATTCAATGTCCGATCGATTGAAACTATCCGATGGATGTTTAAGTAGTGCGCTTTGTCATTCGTTGTGAGGGTTTTAATCTCGTGAGTTATCATAAATGTTGTATTAGTTACTGACCTAGTTCGTGTGCATTGTTATTTAAATTAGGTTACAAGGCTAATCAGTAGGCTAAACTCTGCCCGTTTAAATCTGCAATGTGAGTCATTCTCTTTTTATAAACAATGTTTTACAATACTCCAAAGTATTTTCAAAAGTTATAATTACAGGGATTAAGTCGTGGTTATCTTGAATCACTGGTTAGTGGGGTATTGTGCACATTACTAATTTCTCACAGTTAGGGTAATAAATCCTAACCGTGATAATCATCACTACTTGGGGATGGACCCAATAGTGGTATGACCATCGTCACCAGGTGACACGGCGCCAGATAAAAATAAGATAAAAGCCATTGTAATCGCTCTTATGCTGTAATTTATAACTATGCGTCATTTTATCAAAATGAATGATTCACCAGTATTTCCCCGCTGACAAAAATATTTTTAAAACATGTTTCAGGTGACTACTGTGAACCAAGGAAAAGTGCTACGGGGCACTAACAAAGCTTGAAGTAGTGGCTCAATTAAATAAATAAACATGTTTTATAAATCAGGGAATTTTCGTGTAAAATTCGTCTTTTGTAAGTTACGGGGGTTTATCCCGAATTATGAAATAAAATAATCGGGCATTTCAAGTTAAAAAAGATCCTGTAAAATCTTCCGCTGTCAACTCAATTAATAATTACCACGGGTTCCTGTCCCGCGGCTCCTAGACCGGGTCAAACCGGGGCTGGGGCCGTGACAAGTAACAGGAGGATCATCAAGAATATCAAAAGAGTTAAATAGATAGGCATAATTATAAAGATTAAATGGCCCGTTTCCAGCGTCCGTCTGATTTTCTTCGAGCCACTGCACATCATAAGACTTAATGATTTGTCTAGTCTTCTTGTTGTACACTCTATATGCCGTCTTGTTTTCATGAGCAGCCTTTCCAGCATATCCAATGAAATAGCATTCCTCTCCCCTAGCGTCAAACTTTGGTATGGATTCCAAATGCAAAAGAGTACACGGACAACCGAAAGCTCTAAAATGCCCCACATATGGTTTTTCACCAAACATTACTTCATGAGGCATCTTCATGCGTGCCTTGTTGATAACAACTTTGTTTTGAATGTAGCACACAGTATTAATGGCCTCTTCCCAGAAGAAGACTGGGAATTTCGAATCACAGAGCATCGTGCGAGCTGCTTCAATTAGGGTTTTATTCCTTCTTTCAACAACTCCATTTTGCTGAGGAGTTCTAGCAGCACTGTATTGTCGAGCAATTCCCCCCTCGGCACAAAAGAAATTCAATTCAGCATTCTTGAATTCGGTTCCATTGTCGCTTCGAATCCCCTTCACTTTCTTGCCAGTCTGATTCTCCATAAAGATTATGAATCTCTTGATTAATTCTGCAGTCTCACTTTTGTTAACTAAGAAGAAAACCCAAGTAAAACATGAGTAGTCATCAGTAATCACAAGACAGTAAGACTTTCCAGACAGACTGAGCACATTCACTGGACCAAAAAGATCCATGTGAAGAAGCTGCATCACACTGTTAATGGTGTTTACAGTTTTGGGAAAATGAGGTCTTCGATGTTGTTTACCCATTGCACAAGAAACACATTTTTCAAAAGTTATGAAGTCTTTTACAGGTAGACCCCTTACAAACCCCAATTTTGCAAGACGGTTTAGATTTTTCACATTAGAATGTCCTAAACGACGATGCCACAGCATAGCATTGTGCTCAGAGATTTTGGTAAACAAACAGGCAACACCTTCAGTGGGAGGTTTATTCATGTCAATGACATAAGCGTTTCCTTTTCGTTCAGATTTTAACAAAATCCATTCATCAGGAATGACCATTCCTGGTTTCAGAATGAGACAGTGTTTATCAATGAAGTGAGTTGAGTAACCGTTGTCGCAAATTTGAGCAACACTTAGCAGACTGTGCTTCAACTCAGGAACATAGTTGACGTCTTTGAAACAGAGATCACCATTCTTGACTGTGCCTCGTTGTGTGATCTTTCCTTTCTCGCCACCCGCAAAGGCAACATATCCTCCATTAAACTCCTCAAGATCAGAAAGTTGAGATAGATCGCCATTCATATGCCTGGAACAGCCACTCTCAATGACCCAGAGTCGAATGACAGCCCTCCATAGCCGTTCCAGCACATTACGCGAGAATAATTAGATTTTGATACCCAAGCCATAGTTGTAGTGGGTACACCATGTTCATTAAAATATGTAACTTGCATCCAAATCAACTTTTCTTTAGAGTAGATAGGTTTATTATTGATCCACGATGATTTAGGAGAGT
Organism: Helianthus tuberosus; assembly: GCA_030545235.1. NCBI lineage: Eukaryota > Viridiplantae > Streptophyta > Magnoliopsida > Asterales > Asteraceae > Helianthus > Helianthus tuberosus. The sequence continues at coordinate 108,855,178 of CM060449.1, forward strand.
TGTTTGAAACATACTTCTTAGGTTTCCAAACTTGCCTAGAACTATCCAATCTCTTGGATGCCTTAGGCGAAATAGAAGTAGAGTTTGGAATGTAATTTTTTGTTTTCATTTTCATTTGTTTAGCTTTGTTCCAATCACCATCAGAAGGCTTCACTTTGGAATTCAACTTCCTAACAGGTTTAGAGTTTGAAGTCTTCTCCTGTTTTGAAAGCTTGACATTCCCTTTTGGATCCTTCTGATGCTCTCCCCTTTTGAGTTTATCAGGACGATGCTAACAATTTCTTGCAATGTGTCCAACAATTCCACACGTGTAACATATTTGTCGTTTCACATGTGGTTTTGTTTGACATCCATCAGTCTTTGAAGAACCTGAGGGCATGTGTGGTTCCTGAGATGCAAACGAGACTTGTTTAGCCGTATCTTTAGAAACAGGATGACATTTAATTGTCTTGTTTGATCTTGACTTTGGAGGAACATATTTAGTTTCATTTCCTCTTTTAGTTTGTTTTACCAATATATTTTTAGACTTGTCAACTTTATTAGGCAAAATAACTTAATTCAAATCCACACAAATAGAACCAAAATAAATGTTAGAACATTCATCGCTCTTTAAAACAGAGCCCACACAATCCAAAGCATCAGAAGAAATTGAAATATTGTTTGACTTTTCAGAAATTAAAGAATTGTTTTTCTGAATTTTATTTTTCAAAACATGAAAAGCATCGTCGTCCTCATCATCTCCATCTACCCATTCTTCAATAATTACTTGATCTGCATTTGAAGCAACAGGGTTAGTATCATTATTTTTCTCACAAACAGTGTCACTTGATGCTGCAGAATTGCTCTCAGCCTCTCGTGACTCCATTGGTTCAGAAGGATCAGAATTATTTTCTTTTGAACACTTAGCAGGGGCTCCTGTGGTTTCATTACCATCTAACTCAACAGAGGCTCCTGATGTTGTTTCTGATTCTTCTTTATTCGAATTCGAATCAAGTGTTTCAGATGATTCATTTTTTGATTCCACTGAAACAACTGACTCTGAATTATCACAGTCAGTCTTTTCATAGGAGTCACAGGTTGAATCAGATGAAGCTGATGATTCATTCTGAGGTGCCTCTGCTTCCTCAGGTGATGCGTTGTTGACAACAGATGACTCATCCATTTCTGATTTCTCAGGAGTGGCTGACTCAGAATCATCACACGTTGTATCATATGGAGAAGCAGATTCACCTTGTCTGCCATTTTTAAATTCATTCATAAATTCAGTCAAACCTTTTATCATGGCAAACTCAATGTTGTCTACATTAACTCTAGGCGCTCTTACCTCAGGCTCTTGTGTTGCTGATTTATTTTCAAAAGATTGTTGTGACTTACACGACTCTTCCTTTTCCAATACTTGAAAATGTTTATCAACACTTACATTTTTCTCAAAGTTTAGGGTTTCAGTGTCATTTAAGACATTTTCTGATTTAACAAACGTTTGTTGATAAGCTTGCTTTTCTAAGATGACTTCAGTACTATCAGGCCTAGTGATTTTTATCTTTCGAGGCTTGACAGGCTCAGGCTTCCTATCCTCTGGTTTTCCATATTCCATCTTCGATAAATTGTCTATTTCCTCTTCAATCATTGGAATTGAGGAATAATTGTGATTGTATGGACGAGGTATATATACAAAACCCAACCCTTTATTCCTCACTTCCTTTTTGCTATACTTTAACTGTTGATTTATCATTTTCTCGACCTTTTCGCTTGAAACATAAAACTTTTTAAAATTAAATTCTGTATTTTCGAAAGTTGATTTTAAGTCGTTTAATTCAACAGTTAATTTTTCAGATAGCTCCTTGAAGTGGAGATATCGACAGTTCGCTTCGCTTAGATCACTATGCAACTTTCGAATATCGTGTTTTTGTGCCTCCACCATATCCTTATACCCATCCAGTTTCTTTTTAACTTCATAACTACTGGATCTGGTATATTGAAGTTGCATAGTAAGCGATTCGGCCTGTTCCTTAAACCGTTTTACCTTCTCTTTACATTTTAAAGTACAACAAACATCATCTACACATACCTCAGCCTCAGAAGGAGTGTAGTCGTTCATTTGAGCCATGAGGGCATGATAGATCGTTCCCTCAACATCTTCAGTGGCTGAGTCAGCATCTTCTTTCACTTCTGCCATGAGAGCTTGATTTGACTGATATAAAGTGTATGTGGTGATCTGCAGATCGTTCATCTGTTGGGTCCAATCAAAGCCCCCTACTTCCTGAGCCACCAATGCATTTCCAAGAATTGCAACAGATTCAACAGCTTGAGTTCTAACAGCAGTGTTTGAGGTTGAACCTTGAGTGGGACGAGAGACAGTGATGTTCGAGGTTGAAACAACATTTAGGGCTGGTCGAGCTGCTGAACTAACAGTGACAGTAACATTTGGATCGACTCTATCCCTTCTTGGCTGTTTGCACTCTCAAGCATAGTGCCCAGGCTCATGACAGTTATAACATCTGAGCTTAGCCTTGTTCCAACCAAGCTCACTATCAATCGTTTCCCATTTATTTCTACCATTTTTCTTCACAAAGTTCTTGGCACGAAACACTGCCATGGCCATTTGCCAAGTGATATCCATTTCTTCAACATCTTCAGGATGAACTTCCAGCAGCTCAGCAGAGTCGTTGTTGTTTGCTACCCTTCCAGCAATGAACGCGTTATAACAATTCATGACCCCTGTCATGAAAGCCATAGCTTGCTCAAATTCCCTTGAAGTGGCCACTGAAGCGTTTGTTGCAGCAAAAGCAGTAGTGATATTCGAAAGAAGTTGTGTGGGTGTAGGAGCAGATTGATTAGTAGGCTATGGAGCGGATGGAGTTTGGGTCACTTGTTGAGTAGCAGCAGGAAAGTAGCCAGATTCGTTAATAAAAGTTCCAAGATTAGCAGGGAAATGCATAGTAGAGGGTGCTTGAAGCGAGCTCATTCCTTGCTGAGACATCAAAGCACTGTTGGTCAACACACCTGCATTGTTGTAGCTTGCAGTGTGGTTGTAGAGCCTTTGTTTGTCGTCCATTTCATAAGACTTTAGCAATGAAATTAGCTCAGAAAGAGTCATTCTAGCTAAGTCCCTGGTTCTTTTGATGAGAGTTACATTTGTATCCCAGTTTCTTGGAAGTGAGTTGAGCAGTTTCTTGTTGGTAAGAGATTTTTTCAAGTTGCTATCATGAGTTTTCATATCACTGACCAAGGCAACAAATCTTTGGATTTGATTTCCAAAGTTTCCCCTAGGAAGTGATTGAACAGGTTGAACTTCTGAGTGAGCATTTCCCTTCTGCTTTCCTTCATCTCTTCGTTTCCCTCATACATAGCCAGAAGAGCTTCCCACATTTCCTTAGCAGTTTTGCAATCACGAACTCCAATGTCAATTTCTGGTGCAAGAGCAGAGTGCAGCATAGCAAGAGTCTTGACACAATGTCAAGCTTTTCACGATCCTCTTCAGTAAATTGAGACTCAGGCTTAGGAGCAGTTGTTCCCTCAGCTTCATTCACAATGTAGGTAATCACAGTTGGTCCGTTGCAGATGGACCTCCAGGCCTTTGGATCCTTGATTCTCATGTATTGGATGAACCTGAACTTCCATTCTGAAAAGGATCCCCCAGAAATGAGCCTGGGAATCCTGTTGTTAGTTCCAATTATGTTATCTAGATCCTGATTAATAGCAGCTGTTTCAGTCAATCCCAATTGATTAATTTGAGCCATTTCTGAAAAGACAATTGAACTTATGAGTAACAGGTAATATTAAATATGAAAACCAGATGAATATCACTAATGATTACAATATAGTTCAAATAACAATTCAGATGGTTCAACAGACAATTAACGGATCCAATACAAAACAGTTTCGTATAACAGTCCACAAGCCCAAATAGTCCAGTCCACGTGAATAGGTCCAATCACAGTCGCACACGATGACCTCTTTGAACGCACAAGATGAATCGCACATGATGAGTCACACAAGACACCTTCAGCTGAACCTTTGGCCAATCGCACAAGACAGTATGACCCCTTTCAAATGAACCTTTGACTCCCACAAGAGTTCAATCGCAAAACACCAATATCAACAGTTCAAAAGAACAGTTGATCGCACAAGGTCTTCCCAGTCGCACAAGAGGTAATGAATCGCACAAGTCACAAAGTTTGGGCTTAAATCCTTGAAAGCCCAATTTTTATGATTGCACAACCCACCCTAAATCGCACAAGATACAATATTGGGCCTCAGTCCTTTAAGAACCCAATACACACCAATCGCACAAGACCTTCAGTCGCACAAGCCAAATTTGGAAATGCAATATTGCAATCTTTCAACCAAAATCCCGAAAGATATGGTGATTTTAATTTTTGAATCCTTTTGAAATTTACCTGTAACAAACTTTCCAAAAATCTGCAAACACAACCAACTTGCACACAAACAGATCAAACCCAAAAATTATTCAAGAATTCTAATAAATAATTGATTAAATTCGATGCACAAGAACTCAGAAAATTAAATTCTTTCAAAGAACTTTCAGCCAAAAATTTTGATACGTTTAACCAAAACCCTTACAATTTTAACAAACCAAAGTTTTAATATCAAAAATCAATAATTAAATTTCAATTTTGATATCCAAAACAATTGATTTTCACAAGAATTTTAACCAAAACCAAACAAAATTTCAGATTAACAAAACCTTTTTGCTTCACAGTAGGTTAAAATAATTTTGACCAAAACAGAAAAACCATGTTAATATTAGTGTTCATGCCTCAACTTGGGTTGATATTCAGATGCAAATAAACAGATTCTTAAAATGAAAGATGGACAACTCAAATCCTTTCTAACCCAAGAAACAGTCGACAGAAGAAAATTATAAAATAAAACTGAAATAAGCCAAGAAATCAGACCTTTCTTTGTCGAACTTGAACACGATCAGCAGCAAAAACAGTCTTTAATATTCAAGATATCCGATCCAACTGAGCCTTCATGAGACTACTTAGGCTCTAATACCAATTGTAAGTCCATAATCACTACAATCGGATATCAAACACCAAACAAGTAGCGAAATTACAAGTGAGATGTGAAAGATTGAAAGACAAATTGTATTGATTCAAAAACAAAGAGCACACGATTCTAAGATCATCTGGTACTCAAGTCGCACAAGAACACAAAAGTTTGCTAATGAATTAACAACCTAAATCGACTATGGACTCCCCTATTTATACTAACATAGTAGATCCATTTACATTGGGCCAAGCCCATACCCCATAGCATACAAAACAACCAAACAAGTCCAATATCTATATAAAGCCTAACCCCTACAAAATAACCCAAGACAGACGCAAACCTACACTAGTTTATGCCCTTACAGGTTTAAAAATTTTTCTCATTAATATGTGGATATTATACATGCGCAATGTTTGGTCCACTAGCATTTAATGATTGAATTATTTTTGGTTATCGTCTCATGTGATTATTATTGTTGTAAATAATAGAAACGATGAAAATGCCGCCAAAAGCAAGACAGGGTACTGGACTACTTGCCACACCAGAAGAGTTGGCACGACTCATAACCCAACACGTTAATACTACCTTGGAATAGCGTAATGCTAACCAGAATGATGGCCAGGCACGTGGATGCGGGGCTCACGGACATGATCTTGGTAGGACACAGATTGGAAACCCTCCAGGTAAAATAATGATTGGAAAGTTTTGGTAGTTCATGTGTTATGATCTCATTGGAACGTATTCCTGGTTTTCATTAACCGTATGAACTGTTCACAGGAGCATACACAAAACAATCCAGGGTTGTAACCCAAGATCATTTACTGGTGTCCTATGTAATGATATGGCAGCGATATGCATGATATCGGGCTGTCAAAACGAGTCGGTCATTCGAGTGATTCAGCGTTCCGAACCTAGAACTGGAGATTTGAAGAAGCGCAAACCTGAGAGCTCCAAGAAGACTCCCGAGGAACGTGGGAAGAAATGTATCTTGGAGAAAGCGAGTGTAGCTACCCCTAGGGAGTCGAGAAAGGGTAAAGTCGGTGATGGACAAGAGAAGTGTGCCAGATGTGGCCGAACTGGACATGTGACTCCCAAATGTTATGCTAAGAATACGTTGGATGGAGTTGCGCAGGAGGGATGCTTCGCATGTGGTTGAGCAAGGACACAACAAAAGAAATTGCCCGAAACTGAAAGGACAGGATGTTAAGGGCAAAGCCGTTGAAGCAAGGGCTAGGAAGGCATGTGAGAGTTCTGCTACTGTTACTGGTATGTTTTGAATCAAAAGCCAATCTATGTTCATACTTTAATACCAAAGCTGACTTGAGTTTTGTTCGAAAAACTTTGAACCATTTTTGTGTTCACCTACAAGTAAACTAAGTATAAAGTGCCTGATAGAACTAGCAATTGGTAAGTTGATAGAAACTAGCGAGGTTGTTCATGGTGTAGTATTTAGTTAGGTGAACGTAGTTCTAGTGTCGATTTATTTCCAGTGGAGCTGGGGAGCTTTGACGTAGATGTGAGAATGGACTGATTATCCAAGGACAAAGTTGGGACTATCACTTGAAGAAGGTAGCTAGGATATCTCATCCTGATGACAGTAGGGTGGTGGTAGTTATTCGCGGAGATAGACCGAGTCGAGTGTTGAGTGTCGAGAGTTGAGTGTTGATCGTTGAGAGTCGTCAGTGTTGTGAGGATGCTCAAGTTTGTGAAAGGGCTATCCTGCATTTTTAGTGAATGTGGAGGATACGGAAACCGAATGTAGGAATATCGAAGAGATTTCTATCGATCGCAACTATCCGAAAGTCTTCCTAAAAAGGTCTTACCTGGATTTCCCCCTGCGAGACAGATCGAATTTCGAATCGATCTGGCACCCGGTGCTGCGCCCAATTGCACAATCTCCTTATAGATTAAGCACTGTCTGAGATGATAGAAATGTCGAGTCAGTTTCAAGAGTTACTAGAGTAGAGTTTTATTCAATCAAGCTACCGGGATCCAGTTGCTACACGAAGATCGATCTACGATCAGGATATCATCAGTTCAAACGAGATATAGCCATTACGAGTTATTAGTCATGTCTTTTGACTAAACTAATGTGCTATTTATATTCATGAATCTCTTGAACAGGGAATGGAAACCCTAATCGGATAAATTCGTAATAATATTCATCGACGACATACTTGCCTATACACGAACCAAAGAGAATCATGAGAAACGTTTGAAGTTAACCATGGAGTTGGTGAGGAATGAGGAAGGCATGCATGTAGATCAGTCTAAGATTAGAGCAATCAAATGATGAGAAGCGCCAAAGACCCTGTCGGGAGTATGACGATTCACAAGACTAGCTGGGTGCAACTGGAGATTTACTAAGAATTTTTCTAAATTAGTGCAGCCTTCGACACTAATAACCCCAAAAGGAAAAGGGGAATTGATTGGGCAGAAAAGTAAGAGGAAGCTTTTCAAACCCTTGAAAGAAGAGTTGGGAGCGTGTATGATGGACTCCGAAGGAAGTTAAGATACTCACATGCCTTTGGCAGAGTTATCTTATAATAATAGTTAACACGCTAGTATTCAGGTTGCTCCGTTTGAAGCCTTGCATGGATGGAAGTGTTGATCGCCACTTTGTTGAGCTAACGTGATAAAGGACAATTAACCAGACCTTAGTTTATCTAGGAAACCAGCGACAGGATTTGCCTGGATCGAGGAAAGGTTAAAAGTCGCCAATTGATCAACAGAAGGATTACATGGACAATTGAAGGAACTATTGTGATTCCAGATTGAAGATTTGGTTCTGTTAAAGGAGTTATCTTGCAGAGATGCTATTAGGTTTAGCAGAGAGAAGAAGAGCTAAGCTACAATGGTTAGGTCCTTTCAACAGCCCATCTTGAGTTGGATAAGTCGCTTATAGGCTCAAGCTACCCTAAAGATTGAGTAGTGTACATGAAGTATTGTTTGGTCCAGTTTGAGAAGGTGTATAATGGATAATACACTGATTTTGTTCTTGTAGAGATTTATTTAGAAGATAAACGGAAGTTTATCGAAGTACCGTAGAAGCAGTACGTATAGCTAGAAGAGTTATGTTAATAACTGGAGAGGCGATTACAACATTCTAGTAGTATATGAGATTTATTAGTGGTGCAACCCGCGGATACCTGAAATGAGTGCAAGAAGGAAAGAAATCGAGTTTATGAGATTTGATTCTTTCGAGAGTCCATCTCGAGTTGGATCAATCATGTGTAAACTCAGACTACCTCAGGTACAGGGTAATGTATATGTCAATATATGTATGTAGAATCCGAATTGGTGGAACTTTGAATTAATTTTCTTGATTAAGTTCTTGTAAATGTTGAACCTTGGAAAGGGTAGAGAGCGTTAAGACGTGAGATTTGGAATTGAGCATGTGTGTAATATAGATCTACGAAGATTCTTTGTAAGAATCAAAGTTTCTCGCAGAAACTACAAAACTATATTCATTAAACCTGTTTTTACTATTTCCACCTAGTGCGAAAACAAAACCTGTAAAGTAAAATTTCGGGGACAAAAATTCCTAAACATGGGGAGACTGTGACACCCAGCTTTCCAGGCCGTACCGTACAATTGTAACACGTGTTGTGAATAGGTAAAAGATTGTATTTGACTGGTTATGATGTTTATGTGTGGAATTTAATGAGTTGGTAAATTTAAACTTTGGTAAAAAAAAATTATGTTGGCAACGATAAGATAAACGCTTATCGCGCAATGATTAAAATGCGAAACGAACGTCGGTGACCACCCGATCAGTATTAAAATCCTAAAAATAGTCTGTTATGATTAGAATAATAATTTTAATCATATTCGTGAGGAAAAATAAATTAAAACGCTAATAAACTCTATTTTCAGAATTTGAGCGCGTACCGCACGATACTGCGCGAATTAAACAAAATACTGTCAACGCAGCCAGTCGAGGCAACTGGTAATTATTTCAGTAATAATTTTGAGTGATTATTTTTATAGAATGATAAAAATAATTTAAAACGCACTAAAACGGGATAAAAACGCTAGATAAAATACCCGGTATCCAGTAAAATACCTGTTAAACACAAATACACATATATATATATATATGTATAGAATTTTGTGTGTATATAGGAGAGAGAGAGAGTTGGCGGCTAGGGGAGGTGCCACCTCTTCTTGGAATTGTGAGAATGTGCCATGTGGTTGTTGTGTCATGAACCCAATCATCACGTCACACCCCAAAAACGTCGCCACGGAATATTTAAACGTAGTGGAGACGGAAGTTGGTGCCCATTTATATCTTGTCGAACGATGCATTTTATTGTTGGACATATTGGCTTATTTTAAACATAAGTTATTAAACATTACGTTTTAAGACACGACACAACTACATAGTTAAGATGTCTTTGATCCTCGCGGATCTTATTACAAAAGTCCCAGAAAGTTTAAAAGTTGTCCAACATATTTAAACAAAAAAACATGTATCATCAAACACAAGATACGCCATGATTTTTCCGAAGCCGAATTCAAGTACCTGTAGAACACGTTAAAATCAAGTGTCAACACAAAGGAAGGTGAGTTCACTTATTTGTTTACTAACAAATTTTATTCCAAGGAAAACTTTCTGATTAGGTGTTTATTTAAAAACATCCATTTAATTCTTAGAAAGTCCATTTTACTTTCTAAATAAAATTCATAGGCCCTCCGTCGCAGTTTCTCGAACCCGACAATATTGTTACTGCCCAAGTTTTGTATATTAAATTATTGCGTCAATTTTCAGACTCGTATGTTAGCTAGATGATACGAACTATATATTAACCATGCAGGGATAATCAAAGCTAGACAATAAACAAAATAATAATTCGTCGTTTGACATTGACACGGGGCGACTGGTCACGACGGGGTTGTCAACCCGATAGATCTACCAACAGTTCCTCGCGTACATTACTTAACTGATTAAACGACATCATGGGCGCAGGGTTCTTTCTCGAAGAACAATATGATGTCTGCCTCACGTACAATATATATATCCTACTAATATGACAATTTAATATACTACGATTTACGAATTCCCCTGTCACTCAAATGTTTTTATTTATTTTTCCTCATGAATATGATGAAAATATTTATTCTAATCATAACAGACTATTTTTAGGATTTTAACACTGATCGGGTGGTCACCGATATTCGTTTCGCATTTTAATCGTTACGCGATAAGCGTTTATCTTACCGTTGCCAACATAATTCTTATCAAAGTTTAATTTTATCAGCACATTAAATTTCACATATAGACATCATAACCAATCAATTATAGCCCTGTTACCTATTCATAACACGTATTACAATTGTACGGTACGACCTGAAGAGCCGGGTGTCACAGTCTCCCCCTGTTTAGGAAATTTCGTCCCTGAAATTTTTACTCTACAGGTTTTGTTTTCGCACTAATAAGAATAAACAAAATGAATCTATTGAATATAGTCTCATAGTTTCTGCGAGAAACTTGGATTCTTACGTAGAATCCTTGTAGATCTATATTACACACGTTCTCGATTCCTAAACAATCATCTCAACACTCTCCACCTTTTCCAGTTCCATAGTTAACTTCAAATGTTACTTATAATTCTCTTGGGTTCGTGTATAGAGAAACATGTCGTCGATGACTGTTATCACGAACTCACCTGATTAGGGTTTCCATGCCCTATTCATGAGATTTATGAATTTAAATGGCACACTAATTAAATCAAAGGGCATGACTAATATCTCGTAATGGCCATATTACGTTTGAAAAGCAGTCCTCGAATAGCAGCAGAGTCCAGGTAGCTGGACTGAACAAATTGTCGAATCTTCGGTAATAAGGTACTGATTCTTGTTAGTCAACTTGCTCGACTTTTTGATGTCCTCACATAACCTGAAGAATCTATTCTTCTTTGTTCCATCAAGGCAGATGCATTTTAAGGCGCAAAGCTCCATCGAAAGAAATCCTTGTCCCAAAAGCTCTTAAAACTATCTCGTCATTTCTATCCTTTCAGGCGGTGCTTAATCTATAGGAAAATTGTGCAGTCGGGCGCAGCACCGTGAGTCAGATGGATTCGAATTTCGATCCATCTCGCAGGGAAGATCCAGGTAAGTCTTTTTAGGAAAACTTCTGGATAATTGCGAACAATAGGAATCTCTCCGGTATTCCTACATTCGGCTTTCGCATCCATCACGTTAACAAAGAACGCAGGATAACCTTTTTCGCAACAACTTGAGCCTCCTCAAAACACTGACGACTCTTAACCATCAACACTCGACACTCGATACTCGACACTCGACTCGGTCGGTCTCCGCAAACAACTATCACCCCTCTACCGTCATCAGAACAAGATATCCTAGCTAGCTTCTTCAAGCGATAGTTCCCACTTCTTCCTCAGAGAGTGAATTCATTCTTGCATCTTTGTCAAAGCTTCTCAATTCCACTGATAAGAATCCAATCTCTAGAACTACAATCGCCTAACTAAATACTATAACTACGAACGACCTCGCTAGTTTCTATCAATTTACCAACTATTAGTTCTATCGGACACTTTATACTTGGCTTACTTGTAGGTGAGCACAACAATGGTTCATAGTTTCTCTAACGAAACTCAAGTCAGCTTTAGTATTATAAGTATGAACATAGATTGGCTTTTGATTTGAAACATACCGGTAACAGTAGCAGGACTCTCACTTGCCTTCCTGACACTTATCCCAACGGAATTACTCTTAACGTCCTGTCCTTTCGATTTCGGGCATTCTCTTTTATAGTGTCCTTGTCCACCGCATGTAAAGCATCCTTCAAGCGCAGCTCCATCCAATGTACTCCTAGCGTAACACTGGGAAGGCACATGTCCGGTTCGGCTACATCTGGCGCACTTCTCCTGTCTATCGCCGTCCTTACCCTTTCCCGACTCTTTAGGGTTTTCTACACTTGCTTTCTCCAAGTTGCGTTTCTTCCTACTTCCAACTTCAGGAGTCTTCTTGGAGCTCTCGGGTTTGCGCGTCTTCATAACTTCTGTCTTAGTCTCAGAACGCACCGACCGTTCAGATTTCGCATATGTTTTGGCCTTGCCCAATGACTTCCCGGTTTTCTCCTTTTTACCGAGACTACCTTTGCGTGCAGCGTCATCGGCGAAAGAGTTTGCCAATGTAGTAGCCTCTAGAAAGGTGGTGGGTTTCACGGATGTAACCATACTGTGAATTCGTGGCGACAATCCCCATATATACCTTTCTACCTTTTCATATTCAGGAGTAACCATTCATGGAACTAACCTCGCCAAGTCGTTAAAATGAGAAGTGTAAGCTCTGACATCCAGACCTTCCATGGTTAGATTCCAGAAGTCTGTCTCGATTTTCTGAATTTCACTGCGCGGGCAGTATTCTTTCAAGAGCGTCTCTTTAAGTTCATTCTAGGTCAGACCGTAGGCAGCGTCTTTACCCAAAATTTGAACTTGCGAGTTCCACCATGATAGCGCTTCATCAAGAAATAAGCAGGAAGCATATCACATCCGTTGATCAGCAGCACAACCGCTGATTGCCATGACAGATTCCATCTTCTCAATCCATCAGGTGATAAGGGTCCTTCAGCACCGGTAAATGATTGTGGGTTACAGCCCTGGAATGTTTTATATGTACATTCGTGCACTGCTCAATAATGTTAATAGAAATCAGGAATCCATTCCAATGATATCACAACACATGAACTCCAAAAACTTTCCGGTCACATTTTACCTGGAGGATTTCCATTATGCGCCCCACCAAAACCTTGTCCATGAGCACCACGTCCACGTCCCTGACCATCATTAGCGTTGAGCTGTTCCATGGTAGTATTAACGTGTTGGGCTATGAGTTGAGCCAACTCTTCCGGTGTGGTAGGTAATCCGGTACCCTGTCGTGCTTTTGGCGGCATTTCGTCGTTTCTATTATCATAACAATAATATCCACATAAGACGATAACCAAAAATTAATTCAATCATTAAATGTTAGTGGACCAAACATGGCGCATGTAAAATATCCACATTTTAATGAGAAAATTTTTTAAACCAGAAGTACATCATTGGTATTTATTATAGAAATTATTTAAACTCGTTTTCAGTACAAAGACTATTCTCAGCATGCCTACATCGGCATCCGTAAACAAGTTCATAAGAAATTTCCAAATAATATCCAAAAATGAAACTGGCACGCAGGCCTCAAACACAAATAACATCAAAAGAAATGTCTAATAGTACAACCCATCAAACAACGAAACAAACAAACAGATAAACAAACAATTAACATCAACGCCTCAAACCTAGAGATTCTAACATCTCCTGGATAAGCTTCTCCAAATCCACAACCCTCCAATGCATTTCATCTCTCGCGATGTCGTCTATAACCTTCAACTCCTCGTGGTCGTCCATCTGTCCCTCAAGGTACTTCGCCTTTCCTTTGGCTATGTCTAGATCTTTGCGTAAAGCGGCGAGCTGTCGATCACAATGGCAATATCGATCTACTCTATCTCCGGCGGGCCTAATCTTCTTCCTACGATGATAATAACCTAACAGCGGCGTAGAAGAAGTGCGTGACTCTAAAACAGGCAAAGAAGACTCAGACAAAACAAGCGGAGGGATCTCAGTAGCAGGCTCGATCACGGCAGCAGGTGGGATGACTGATGACTCTAAAGGTCGAGCCATGACGATAGTGGTGTCCACCACTAGTGCGATACTAGTAGATCCTCCGACAGTAGGGACACTCTTGATCACGTCATCGATAACTGGTACAGTGCCAGATGATCTGTAACACCTGTGCCTCCACGGCCATCAAACAAATACCGAACCAATGAAATATTATATTTCATACTTGGGATTTGTAAAAATATGTGTATCATTTGCACATATCAATTCTTGTTCAATTTCAAACTCTAAATCGCTTTCTGGAAGGTTATACGTGCACCGATGCGTAAATATAACCAGTTTAATGCAACAAACACTCCGGAATAGTGACATAGGCTTAACATACCTTAATTAACCTTTACATAACTTAGAAATAAGTTTTGAAGGCTTTGGTATGGCAAAATCAAGTTAAATCGCTTACAGGGACTAAAGTTGACAAACTGCGAAAGTATGCCAATTTGAACTGTAACAGACATTCCGGAGCATGACCATAAGTTAAACATACCATAAATACCCTTCACATAGCTTAGAAATAGGCTTTGAGGTGTTCGGTATGCTAAAATAAACTTTTGTGTCATTCAGGGACTAAAAGTGTCAAAAAGTGCACAAGTTTGCATTTTCGCGCATAACTTACGTTCTGAATACATCCGGACATCCAAAAATTTATGTAAGCATGACTACATTATATTTTAATGTTCGCCATAAGAAAAATCCATTCGTCGCGTCATTTGGATCGTTTTTCGCGCTTGTGCGCATACCGTCGTAATTAAGCGAACATCGCGTTCGTACGACCAAACGAACCATCATCAGACATATTTTTGAACATGTTTCAAGTCCACAATGTTTAGGCAACATTTTAGGGCCTTAAAGTTGGCTTTACGGGCCTTAGAAGTGTCGAAAATGGCTTAAAACATCAACAGGGACTGAAACTGTATTTCTGCAAACTTGTTTCTGATCTGCAACTCCCAGGCGGCCCGCCTGAGAGTCTGCATATGCTGAAGCGGGCCGCGTCTGACTTCTGGACCAGATTAAGTGCATTTAACATCAGTTTGCTGCTGTTTGATCCACCACCACATGTTCTAAATTGCTTAGTCAGATGATAAGCATCAATTTTAGCCACCATGAGTTTCCGACAAGTGTACGCCTTGGATCATGGCACGTTTTCCATGAAACGATCCTAACGGTTACCCGAAAACTATAAATACCCCATCACCCCAACCTCATTTCTTACAAGAATTCTGATTTGAGAGCTCTAAGTTGAAACCATTGTTTCATACCTGAGTTCTTGGATCGGGATTAGCATTCGGGGACCCTTCGTAAGTATTCTTTCGTTCTTTTATTGCTTTTCGAGTCTTTCGAGTCTGAAAGTCAAACTTTGTTTGACTTTCTACATTGACCAGTTATGGTCAATGCGAAGTTCATTGGAACTTCGCAACGTGAGTGTAATCACGTTGGTTATAGTCCCTTGGGACTATGCCTACTGATTACCACGTTGTCTAGGGTCGTAGGGTAAGCGATCTAATAAATCGCTTATACCTTCGAACCCGACCCAGTTTGGTCGATCATTAGGATCCGACCAAATACATTAGGTGACCCTAGTATAGGGCATAACCTTCCGAGGTTATACCCTATGGTCACATCGTTTAAGTAGTTGTATGATAGGTAGTTTATATGCCTTAGGTAAATTACCAGAATACCCTTTTCATGTATAATTGGTAATTAAGCATATGTAACCTAAACTTTTGTCACATAACTGATTATGTAACATGTTTAGGCATATAACACTTGTCATAGGACTAGTTAGGCGGTCCGAACGCGTTTCACGCGAACGACGCGTTAAAGTAGCATAAGCTACCTAAACGGGTCGTAATGGGTCGTAAACACTTAGGTTAAGTTTCATTTAGTATGTAGGCTTTGTTAAACCAAATGACACGAGTCTCTACACTCGTTTGGTTTACAAACCCTAATGCTACCCGATCTTCCGATTGAGGTCCGGTTTATTAATGTAGTTACCTATAGTAGGTGCCGTTTGATTCCGTGATCTCTAGCTTTGCTTGGTGGTTATCCTAGGACTTCTGAGCAATCTCAAGTGAGTACATAGACCCCTCTTTTACTGTTTTCCAAACTGTTTTGGGGTGGAACACATGTGCCTACTTGTTACTTTCGTGCTTTCCTGTTTTCACATCATATACCTACTATGTTCGTTAGTACATTATAGTACATGATTTCATGACATTTCCTGCTAGGTGTGCCCATTATGTGCATTACTTAGTACATCGTTTTACATGACATTTCACGCTATGTATGTTCATTTGATTACATACTTAGTGCATTGTTTTCACATGCTTACATTTTGGTATGACATTTGGTTTGTTTACATGGGACAATACATTCATTAACATTAGCTACGCCGTTCGTTAGTAGGTAGTGGTACCATAGGAATTGACAACTCCCGTTCTGGACATCCCAGGGAAAGGGGATGAAAGGAATGACCGAATTCGATGATATAAGACAGATAGACCTTTAATTTGTTTAAAGGGTTTATCACCACAGTCACAAGGCTTGGATGTATGCATTTTCACAATACCGCATAAATGTTCATATTAAATATTTGCATGCATTTACACAAAACATAGCTTTGATTTAAACCAAGTTTTACTTCAGTACTTTGTTTTTGTGCATATGGTTTAGTTGAGACATTTCACTTGCCATACATGACATTTTGACATAGACATTTGACATGGATATTTGACATAGACATTTGACATGGATATTTGACATAGACATTTGACATGGATATTTGACCTAGACATTTGACATGGATATTTGACATAGACATTTGACATGGATATTTGACATAGACATTTTGACATGATTTACATTTAACACAAACACTTTTGACATTGGTTATACATACTACCTGATTTACATCTTGACATGAACACTTTGACATATTATTTAATACATTTGACAATTGATTTAAACATAGACTTCTTACATTGGTTGGTTTGGTTTGATTAAGTGATTAAGTAACGATGCGTGTGTAATATGATACAAGCATGGTGGATACGCCGCTGGTACTTCCTATATATAAGTGTTTGTATGGTATTACATGTCGTAACGTTATTTGAATCATTTCAGTTTGAGACATAGAACATTTCATACAAATAACATACTTTTCACAAGACATTGATTTATAAACAACTTATCTTATGCAAACATATTTTACTTGGTTATTCATTTAACCTTACATTTATTTATACTTATCATCTGATCTTATCGTTTTTCAAATGATTTAAAAGACAAAGCAAATAACAAGGTTCATGACTAAACATTTTCTCAAACATAAGTCATGAATCTTATTTTCACAAAACCTATGTATCTCACAGGCATTTTTATGCTGACGTACCTATTTTCACATGTGTTTTTCAGGAGCTGTTGCATAAGATGATCAAGATACACATAGAGAGACTTGGGCTTTAGTGACAATAAAAGATGCAAGACTAGTTAATTATGTTGTATTTTCCTTGTTTGATTAAGACATTGTAACTCTTTTAATCAATAAAACGAAACTTAAATTTCCATGGTTGTGAAACATTAATTCTGTTACAACACTCCCCGATGTTTCCGCCACGTTTTGTATGTTCTACGTGGTCGGGGTGTGACATGATCGTCCCGTCTCATGGGTTGAGAGAGGTACATCATCATCATATATCCACCCGTTGCTAGTGAAAGCGCATCGGGGGTCTCCATGGCTGGCAAAAGCAGCAGGATTGACATGGAAAGATGAGGTAAGCTCAGTAGTACCAACCATCTGTGGAGCCGTGATTGGTGTCTCTGGCAGCGTAGGTCTGGGTGAAGTCTCGAAATCTGGATCGTAACCTGAGTCGTGGATCTCGATGACCTCGTGTTCGTGTGACATCTGTGACACACATATAACCATACAAGTAAGCGCGTAATCAACATAAACAATAACAAATAAAGTCAAATAAACAAAAAATCACGTATGCACATAAAACACATAATGGTTTTCATACATGATAAAATATTTTCAATGCTTATTTAAAAATCTTGGCTTCGAGAATTCTGGACTTTATATTTCAAAATTCTCCGGTTGAAGTCTAGTGTTTTCCGTGAAAACATCTAGTTCGCTAACAACCAATGGCTCTGATACCAACTTCTGTCACACCCCAAAAACGTCGCAGCGGAATATTTAAACGTAGTTGAGACGGAAGTTGGTGCCCATTTATATCTTGTCGAACGATGCATTTTATTGTTGGACATATTGGTTTATTTTAAACATAAGTTATTAAACATCACGTTTTAAGACACGACGCAACTACATAGTTAAGATGTCTTTGATCCTCGCGGATCTTATTACAAAAGTCCCCGAAAGTTTAAAAGTTGTCCAACATATTTAAACAAAACAACATGCATCATCAACCACAAGATACACCATGATTTTCCCAAAGCCGAATTCAAGTACCTGTAGAACACGTTAAAATCAAGTGTCAACACAAAGGAAGGTGAGTTCACTTATTTGTTTACTAACAAATTTTATTCCAAGGAAAACTTTCTGTTTAGGTGTTTATTTAAAAACATCCATTTAATTCTTAGAAAGTCCATTTTACTTTCTTAATAAAATTCATGGGCCTTCCGTCGCAGTTTCTCGAACTCGACAATATTGTTACTGCCCAAGTTTTGTATATTAAATTATTGCGTCAATTTTCAGACTCGTATGTTAGCTAGACGATACAAACTATATATTAACCATGCAGGGATAATCATAGCTAGACAATAAACATAATAATAATTCATCGTTTGACATTGACACGGGGCGACCGGTCACGACGGGGTTGTCAACCTGATAGATCTACCAACAATTCCTCGCGTACATTACTTAACTGATTAAACGACATCATGGGCGCAGGGTTCTTTCTCGAAGAACAATATGATGTCTGCCTCACGTACAATATATATATCCTACTAATATGACAATTTAATATACTACGATTTACGAATTCCCCTGTCACTCAAATGTTGAGACTCAGTCCGGAATTCATCCCCAATCCGTACGGTCTCGTTTCACTTAAGAAATACCGCACATACAATATTCATTCATCAAAAAAGTTTTACTTCGAAACGTATAACTTATCAAATTCATATATTTTTAGCGAAAATATATATTTTATATTAAAAGGTATGTTTTATTTCGAAAACATTATTAAACCCTTTTAACGACGTGTTCCACCCCCAAAATATATACAAAACAGTAAAAAGAGGGGTTTAGTGACACTAACCTTTGGGTGAGTATTTTAATACCGCAATCCCAGAGTTTGATTTTTATATATGTCCTAATATAGGAACAATTTTAAATCAATATACATAACACAAAAATCATAAGTTTCTCCATTTCTTAGAATTATCACATAACTTTGAGACTTTCTTGAAAAGTTGTCATTTTTTTATTATGTTGGCATGTTAATATATATATGAGTCCATATATATATATATATTTATGATTTTGCGACTTGAACGATTTTATTGGTGACCATTATTGTGTAAATCCGTTAACTCTCCCGTTTACACGCAATATATCTACGATTTGCGCCTCGTAACATATGGAAATAAACGTTCATATAATTTAACACCGAAACACGCGAAATATTACTAACTTATCCATTTTGTCATTTTTAAAGCAAATATACATAAAACATCTCATATGTACCAAATTTCATGCTCGACAAACAAGTTACACATTTAACGCAATTTTACCGTTTCTACCGCACAAAACGTACATGCATACATGCATAGTCTAAATTTCCCATTATCAAATTAACACTTAACATATTCTCACATTTACATGTTTAAATCACTTAACACATTTTATCACATAAGATTCACTCAAAATTTACCCATACTAGTGTTCATTGAAAGATGCGTATTTTAGCGTTTCGGTAACGTTTTCGGGTGTCGGAAGTCGCGTATGACCAACCAAACACCAAGTAAACTTAAAATTAGTTAAAATACTTGTTTTTATACTAAAAACATCAGTTTATTTACTGATCTAAATCAATTTTATAAAAATTCACCCGAAAAGCCGACTTTTGACCGTTTTAACGCATAGTTTTGCGTTAAACGTTACTATAATCATCCCAACTCAAAACGACTTGATATTTTAACACAATACATGTTAGTTACTATTAAAATAGTGATTATAATCAGATTAGTGCAGCTTTTGTGTAAGTCACATAAATCATGCGATTTCACGTATTTTACAACTTTTAATGCACCAAGTACCACATGCAAAGCTAGCAAACATTATGACAAAGTTATATATCATTAAACAATTCAAAATAAATTTATTTTAAGGTTTATAATCTGTTCAAAATTGATTTTTATCAAATCATGCTCAAATGATCATTTCATGCTTTCATATTAATATGCATGCCCACATATGTGCATCTAATGCACTCATACAACATCATCAACATTATTTATGATCTAATCATACATCAAGAACACATTAATAACATGTTCTTACATAACACAATACACCTCATCATGATCATCCAATCATTCATACATAAATGCTAATATCCTTCATATTTAAGAACATAGAACAAACTTTTATATGCATGCATACATACATACATATATATATATATATATATACGAAATATATATACACACATATAACACCAAAATTTCACTTTTCATCATGTCACTTTTCAAATCTTAAATCATCTTTAGAACCTTCTTATGTGACACACTTAGATCTTACATGCATCCTATTTTTCAAGTAATCATGTAACTCAAGAATTGTAGGATCGTTTTGACGACCAAATGAGTCAATCAGAGACAATACACAACTGTTTGAGAGGCAGAAACAAACAAACAGCCTTGAATCAGTGTAAGAAATGAGTAGAAACAGGGTATATCACTTAAAACACGCTTCTCATTTATATATGACTTGAAAATCGGGCAGCACTTCGTTACAACACTTCTAATTCAGTGCCAAAATGAGAAGCCAACACACCTATATATAGGCATGTTGATTTCGCTTGAAATGACCATGTGTCATTTCAAGCGGAATTACTACAAAACACTATAAAATTACATTTTTGACCCTGTACAATCTACTGACATGACCTAGACTGATAGACGTAGGCTATAGACATTATGAACCAACAAACTCCCCCTTGGATATTGTCGGAGTCTTCAGTCAGGTCTTCAGCTCTTCACAGCGACTTGAACTTTTCATCTCTTGACTTAGGCTTTTTCATCAACAGCTTTCTAAGCTTCTCGTTATCTTTAACAGCTTTCTGTCTTTCTTCTTCTTGTTCTCTCATGAACTTGCCACGCAACATTCTATCTCTTTCCTCACGTTCCTTCTTTTCTTTCTCGGCTTTAAGAGCTTCCTCCTTCTCAATCTCTCTCCATTTCGTTGACCATTTGCTTTCAGCATTTATACCCTTCTGGAAGCAGATAGATACAACTTTCTGAAATTGCATTGCTTGCTCTCTATCTTCAGCTTTGAATCCAATCTTGTTCACAAACAAACATTCAATGTCTTTTGCCGAGCAATTTACCAACCACAAAGGATCATATACAGTGACGTATCTGATTTCATTCTCAACTTGATAAGTAATCACAGCTTCAGTTGTCCGACAGCTGTACACCCAATACATAAAGCCCTTATAGAACTCCTGCTCCATCTGTGGTAAAGGAATGTTCTTGATCACTCTTGGTTTCTTGATTTTCAGTATAGTCTCTTCAACACCAGTAACTGGATCCACTCTTCTAACTTTCTTTGGCCAGTGTGGCTTCCAGTGCTGAAAATCTCTGAATGCTTCAAACTTTATTAAACCCCATACAGGTACATCACGCTTTCTAACCGGATAATCCAACGTTTTGACCTGAGCAAGCTCCTCAACATCCCACCACGGTAAAGACATGATGTCCTTGATGTATTCAAAATACTGCATACCATACTCTTTGCGAATAGCGTATGCATTAACTTGTGGCAGATAGCCCCAACTGATTATATCACCAAGAGAAAAATTCCTATCTCTTTTATAGAACTTCAGAGGACGTTTAAATTTTCTTTCATTACTCTTCCTGAACCATTTCTTCCTCTCTTCTTTCTGTGCATCTTTTAGTGTACCATCAAAGTTCGTATCTTTCAAAACTTCTTCTACTTTCCTTCTCAAATCATCGATGTTCTCTTGACTGAAAAATTCGACTAACGTTGGAAAATCAGAAGTATCCACATTCTCATTCTCTTCATCACTGCAATCTTCGACTTCAACCCTATCATATATATCAGCATCCACAACATACTTGAACTGATACTCGGACTGTTGGTTGATGTCGAACTGATTTAATTCCTCTTCAAAATCAAACTTGAAGTCGGGATCATCAATACGCGTCATTTCAATAATATCCTTCATGGTGTAAGTGTGCCTGATCTCTCCTTCTTCAACATCAGGCTCCAGATGCAGAATTAACTTCTCAACTTCATCAACACTTTGATCTTCAACGTTCTCCCCCTCTCCTGTAGCATCCTCAGGCTCTTCATTTGCATCATCATGAAGATAATCATCAACTTTCTCTTCATTTGATGCTTCAGTGATTTTAATACCAGAAGCACCCTGATCACCATCATCATTATCATCATCACTAGAACTACTTGCAGAAAATACATCATCATCTGCATCACTCTTTTCAAGATCATCATCTTCTTCATCTTCATCATCTTCATCATCTTCATCAACATCTTCATCATCATTATTATCAACATCCAATAATACATCCTCTTCAAAAATAGCAGAAATTGCAGAGATTGGACGAGGATTTGGTATAGATGATTCAGGTACAGTTGATAGAACAACTGCTCTTTCAGTAACTTCAGAAGACCCTTCTACACCTTTACCCTTATTCTTCAAATCTGCATCAATTGCAGCTTGACGTTGAGCTCTAACCTCTTCAATTTTGATTTCATCAAACTTCTGCTCAACAGACTTTCCGAGCAAATTTTCTAACACTTTATTCAACATGTACATCTCGTGTTCTTTCTGTGCCTTCACAGCCTCAAGCTCTTTGTTCTTCAATTCGAAATACTTGTTTTGTTCATCTCTGCAAGCTTTTTCTTCTAGCAATTCTGCAATTTGAACTTTCATTACATCAATTTCAGCTTCATCAGCTTCAATCTTTTTCAATAAAGAAGAATTCTCAGCTTCATCTGTTTTAACACGTTTTTCAAGCTTCTTCTCTCGATCCAACAACTTCTTATTATCAACCAACACTTCTTCCATTTTCTTTTCCAACTTCTTTACTTGCTCTTCATTCACAAAACTGAAATCACCAATCTCTTCTAGAGCAATATTTTCAGGAACACGTGGGAAATGTTTGTATCCAGAAGAACCCAGAGTGGTTTGTATCGGTGGTTGTGTGGATGGTGGTGTTTGAAGAATATGAGGTGAAGTGATAATCGGTTGTTCATGTTGTGGTGGTGAAAGATGTGGTGGTGGTGATGATGGTTATGGTGGAGTAGGTTGTCTTGGTGATGATTGATGTGGTGTAGGTTCAGGAGATGGTGATGATGGTTTACTGGGTTCTTGGATAGGTTTCTTGTTCAGCAAGATCTTCAACGTCTTTGCTTTCTTTGGAGTAACCACACGTTTCCTTGCAGTTGCTTTCTTTTTGCCTCCAGAAGTAGGTGGCGTTTGAACATCTTCTTGTGAAGGAGTATACTCATCATCTTTATCTTTGTCTTCTCTTCTCTTTCTCTTAAGTTGTTTCTCTTTTTCAATCTCAGCCTGAACTCTTCTAGCACGTTCGTTTTCATCAATTTCTTCATCAGATGAACTGGATGAACTTTGATCTACATTGTCACCTCCTTCATCACCAGCTACTTTCTCTGGTTCAGCATTAAATTCAGTAAGAGATCTCAAAAGATTTGCAGATTCAGGAGACAAACGAACATCTCCTTCAACATTAATTACAGTTTCAGCTTCAGCTTCTTCATCAGATTCATCAACAAGCAAAGTCTTAGCAGCTTTCTTTTGACGCTTTTTGGGTTGAGAAGACGAGCCCTCCTCTACTTGAACTTTCGGAGTTGCTTTCCTGCTTCTCTTCTTTTTCTCCTTCAAGAACCACTCGTTTCGAGTTACTTTGAAACCTTCAAGATTTTTCAATTCATCTGCATAACTCTTCTCTTTCATTTCTTTCTCATTTCTCCAGTTCTGATGATTGACTGGATCTGGATGCTACTCTAGATCAAAATAGCTCAGGTATGAAACAAAGGTTTCAACTTAGAGCACATAAGATCAGATTCTTGTGAGGAAAAGTGAAGGGTGGAGGTGGGTATTTATAGTTTTTGGTTCACCGTAAGGATCATTTCTTGGAAAAGGGGGCACGATCTAAGTCGTACACTTGTTGGAAAGTTGTGGTAACTCATTTGCCATCCACCATAAGAGTTTGACACTTGGCACTTAGCCTTTGGAGAGTGTTAAGGGCTGTTAACAGCTGTAAAAAACGTTTTGCTGCATCTGGCCCCTACTTACGGACCTAGTTTGGCAGATTTACAGTTTTAGTCCCTGCAACCTCAAAACTTGGTTTTGGATGCGTTTTTTGACACGTTTAAGCCCCGTTAACCCCATTTCAAAGATCTAAAATGAAGTTAAAGTATAGGGAACTTAAAATGTGTTCAAAAATATCTCGGGTGTCGGTTCGTTTAGCCGTACGGTTACGTTGTTTGGTTAATTACGACGGAATGCGCATAAGCGCGAAAAATGATCCAAATGGCGTGACGAATGGATTTTTCTTATGCCAAACACTAAAATAAAATATTTTAGTGCTTACATAAATTTTTGGATGTCCGGATGTATTCAGAACGTAAGTTATGTGCGAAAATGCAAACTTGTGCACTTTTTGACGCTTTTATTCCCTGAATGACCCCAAAAGTTTATTTTAGCATACCGAACCCCTCAAAGCCTATTTCTAAGCTATGTAAAGGATATTTATGGTATGTTTAACTTATGGTCATGTTCCGGAATGTTCGTTACAGTTCAAATTGGCATACTTTCGCAGTTTGTCAAGTTTAGTCCCTGTAAGCGAATTAACTTGTTTTTGCCATACCAAAGCCTTCAAAACTTATTTCTAAGTTATGTAAGGGTTATTTAAGGTATGTTAAGTATATGTTGATGTTCCGGAGTATTTGTCGCATTAAACTGGCTACGTTTACGCACCAGTTTGCGTATAACTCTCTAGAAAGTGATATAGAGTTTGAAATTGAATAAAAGTCAAAACATGAAAAATGTAAAACATAACCAAACAAACATTGGGATCAAATAACATTGTTTTATTGATAATAGAACTGTTCACAATGATTACAAGTACAGGTGTTACAAAATTGATCACTTTGCTCTTTTCATCATAAGTTGCCTTCTCCCAAAAACGTTTGATATGAGATTTAAACACCAGATGTTGATTCGTCAAGGCTTTTTGTATAGGCAATCTTCTCATAAATTCCAAAATACTCTTGAATTCGGACAGCTTTGGAATCTTCTCCTCATCGAAATCACAACAAGTATTGTGTAGTGCATTAAACAACACATTCGAAGGCCGAAAACAACATCAAACAATCAAGTTAACACTTAGAATAATTTTTAGCAACAAAGCATCATTCAAACGAAATCACTTTAACCGGAATTACATTTCATGCGGAATCACACTTTGAAACGAAATAACTATATGGTTTCAAACGGAATAACATTTTTTCAAACGGAATTAACATCAAACAAAATAGTAACTTCGTTTGAATGTCACTTTATCAAAAACGCCATTTCAAGCGGAATCATCCTGTTATTTCGTTTGAAACTTCACACCTCCAAAACATGATCTTATGATGAAATTGATTAAATGGGTTTGTTCTATGAAGAATTCTGAGCATGTGGGTATGATTTATTCACATTTTGCACCATCAATCAACTCTAGATCTAAGTTCGAAAAATCTGTTCAACGTCATTCAAGCGAAATCATAGATCTGGTACAAATCAAGACCCTAAGACAGTTATACAACCTATTCCGAGTTCATTGGTGTGTTAATCGGTCATTTTTACAAACATATAAACCCTAGATCTATGTTTTTGGTCCTGTTCATCGCCGACAACATGAAATCAGACAATATCTGGGTCAAATTGACCAAATTTCTCACCTTTCCCATGATAATAGTTGTGTAGACCAACTAAAATCAGTTTATGAGTAACAAATCGGACAGAGTTTTGGCTAGAAATCGAAGATATGAAGATTTCGCTTGAAATCGCCTGATGAGGTGCTTTGAAACGAAATTAGAAAACTGACTTGTTGAAACGGAATACCTCCTCTATTTATAGACCACCTAATTCCGCTTGAAATAGTCACAAATACATGTTCAAGCGGAATCACCAACTCAAGCGAGATTACATGTTCAAGCGGAATTAGTGTTTTCAAGCGAAATTACCTTTTCAAAATTTCAAATTTTTAACTTTTTGAGATTTTACCGACACACCCAGTTAATCAAGTCCAAGTTAATGACCTTGATCAACTGTTTATCCTGCCAAGTCCAAGTTAATGACCATGGCTGACCAGTTTATGAAGATGCTGATTTTCTGAAACTGATTTTAAGTTCAAGTTAATGAACTTTTGAACTTTTAAGCAATTACGAATCACTTTTTCAATCTTCTGCTTACCCAAACCTCATGATCCAGACTTGTTCAACACATAAGACTTTGATCATCTGATCTCCAACGTTCGTTGTCTAAAAAAAATGAAATACAAATCTTTTTGGATTTTGAATATGATAAGCAATAAACTGTACACACAATATTTTTGCGAGTGTGTTAGGGGATCATATCAGCTGTCGACGAGATACAAGCACCGTTAAGCTTTGATTACATTTTCAGTATTAAACAGTTTGCATTGATTGCCGATATACTGATCCTCTTAAATTTTCACACAAAGTTCAATCTGTTCAGGATACGGATTTAATGTTTTAAGGCTTAACTTTTACATGTGTCCCACCTCAGAATATACTCCCGTATCCAGATCTCAATATTCAGTCTTACAGGTGAGTATACCTAGATGATATCTGTAAGGGGTTAAATGCGAGGGCCATGAGAGCTCAGGTCAGAACTTTCGTTCAGCAGAGAGATGACGGCTTCGACTTTTGGTGGGTTCCCTTTAGAGAATCTTTTTTACAACAGCATATGATTAGCATTTTGCAATGTTTCATCATTTTTTATGCTGAGGGGGGGGGCTATTATTTCAAGCAAAGTAAAGTATTCTCCGGGACTAGGCCATTGCTTCCGCAAAATCAGAAGTCCCGGGATAATACCCCAGATATCACTAAGCATAAAGACCTAGTATCTCAGAAAGAGGGACCTTTCGAACAAGATTTTGGGGGTTACCCATATATCCGAGAGATCTTCCCCACATAAAAGCAAGTAATTATTTATGTTTATATCCCGAACAAATCTACTAAATTTGTAAAAACCTATCAGCATATCATCTGCAAGACTGCTTAACACATTTATACTTTACATATCTTTAGCGTACTGCATATGTCTAGCTGATGTACTATCATTTCCCCTTTTTACCCAAACTCTTTTTCAGTTTTTCTAATGTTTTTGGATTTTTGAAATTTTATCATGTTTTTGGATTTTCTGCAAACTTTCTCCCCCTAAAAACAAAGACATATTTTTGTGTTTTTGTTTTTATCAAAAGCAAAAAAATAAACTGTACAAAAACTTTGACAACATAACGTGGATCACATCAGATCACCGCCCTCCTCGGCTTCACATTCAACAACCCTCCCAGAAAACAAATTTTTCATCCCATTTAATTTCAAAAGATAGTTAAATCTCTTTTTATCAAACGGTTTGGTGTAAAAATCAGCTTTCTGTTCATCGGTGTGTATATGTTCAATGCGAATCAATTTCTTCTCGTGACAATCACGGATGAAATGATGTAGAATTTCTATATGTTTTGTTTTAGAATGGTGAACCGGGTTTTTCGTTATGTTAATAGCTGCTTCATTGTCCACAAATATAGGCGTGTCCAAGAACTGCAAACCAAAGTCTCGCTTCTGCTATTGGATCCAAAGGATCTGAGAGCAACAGCTCGAGGCCGAAACGTATTCTGCCTCGCACATAGAGAGCGCTACTGAGGTTTGTTTCTTGCACTGCCAAGTGACTAGTCGAGTTCCAAAAAACTGACAGCCTGCAGTGGTGGACTTAGCATTTTGCTTACAGCTACCAAAATCCGAATCAGCAAAACCTGTGAGAGAGAAATCTCCAGACTTAGGATACCACAAGCCGGTGCTTGGGCAGCCTTTCAAATATCGTAAAATGCGTTTCACGATCGTCAAGTGTAACTGGCGTGGACTGGACTGATATCGGGCACATAAACACATCGGATACATGATGTCTGGGCGAGAAGCAGTAAGATACATCAAAGATCCAATTATCGACCGGTAATAAGTATCATCCACTTTTTATCCACTCTCGTCTGGGCAAATCGCATGATTCTGAGTCAGGGGGGTTGATGTTGGAGTAGATTCAGACATGTTGAATTTGTCCAGAACATCGTTCACGTATTTAGTTTGATGAATAAAGATTCCTTCGGGAATTTATTCCACCTGCAACCCTAGGAAGAACTTCATCTACCCCATCGAACTCATCTCAAATTTCTTCTTCATAACCATCTCAAAATCTTTACACAAATCGTCATTTGTCGAACCAAATATGATGTCATCGACGTAAATCTGCACGATCAATAGATGCCCTGCAACCTCTTTAGTAAACAGAGTGCTATCAACTGTCCCTCTGGTGAACCCGTTGGCCAGCAGATGTTGGGAAAGCGTCTCATACCAGGCTCTCGGGGCCTGGTGAAGTCCGTAAAGCGTTTTTTCCAGAAGATAGACTTTGTTTTTGTGTAGTGGATCAGTAAACCCCGGCGGTTGTCCAACATACACTTCTTCTTTGATTTTGCCATACAGGAATGCAGATTTCACATCTAATTAGTAGACTTTGAATCATTTCCAAGACGCGAACGCCAGGAAGATCCTAATCACCTCAAGTCTAGCAACAGGCGCATACACCTCTGTAAAGTCAATGCCTTCTTGCTGACTAAATCCCTATACTACCAAACGTGCTTTGTTTCGAACAATGACTCCTCTATCATCTCTTTTGCATTTGAATACCCACTTTGTTTTGATCAACTTTTGATTTTCAGGAAGGTCTACTAATCTCCAAACTCCCAGCTTCTCAAACTGCTGCAGCTCTTCTTGCATAGCATTAACCCAGCTTTCTTCAGTTAAAGCTTCTTTATACGTCTTGGGTTCAACCTGCGAGATGAAACATTTAAGTGAGAACTCTTCCTGTAAAGGAGCAACAGATGTATAAAAACATGTAAGAGCTCTGTTGATCTGATCCCGCGTTTTTACTCCGCTCTGAAGATCACCAATAATCTACTCTGAAGGATGATAAGACAGAGTTCTTGGCATAGCAGTGTCAGGCACACTCACTTCCGATTTCAAGTTCGTAATATCTTGATCATCGGTGTGATCCTCAGCTTCATTCGTAGCAACATTTGGTTCCTCGTCAAAAGTCGGACCGTCTTCCGATTCTGAGTCGTCAGAATTATCAAACGTTGGAGCTGGTTCCTCTGGGGGTTCGTGTATCATTCCACTGGGGCCGGCCTCGTGATCATTTGTACCACTTGTAGGATTGCTTGACCCCACGTCAGGCTGAGAAACTACCAACGGTCTTGGCACCTGATCTTGTGACATAGATTGTTGATGTTGGTATAATAAAACGAGTTCCTCGACACTTGGTTCAGTTGGCAGTTGGAAAGATTCCCAGAGTTTTTCGTAATCGAACAGAAATCTTTGTCCGGGAAGTTGTGGTGGAGCAGTATGCTTCTGACAATCAACATGCTGAACTTGAATTATCTTCCCCAGGCACGGTACGAACACCCTCTTCAGCGGACTCGCATATCCTACAAAAAAACCTTCATTACTTTTAGCACCAAACTTACCATCTGGATCAATGAAAGTACAAGGCGATCCAAACGGTTCTAAAAAATTCAAATTTGGTTTGTAACGATGAAGAAGTTCAAAACACGTTTTCTTGTATTTCTTAACTATGAGAACGTGATTCAATGTATAACACGTTGCTGCAACTGCTTCATTCCAGAAAAATATCGGCAGCTTGGAATCGGCGAGGATAGTTCGAGCTGTTTCAATCAAGGTGCGATTCTTTCGTTCAGCTACACCATTTTGCTGTGGAGTGTATGGTGCACTGAATTCATGAAGAATTCCTTTCTCATTGCAGAACTTGAGCATCCTATTGTTCTTAAACTCCGTTCCATTTTCGCTTCGCATTCTTCTGATCGGCAATTTGTACAGCGTCTCCATCTTCTTGAATAGAAACATCAACGACTCAAATGTTTGATCTTTACTTTCCATACACATCACCCACGAAAACCTTGTGAAGTCGTCAGTGACCACAAGACAGTACAAGTCTCTACTCACACTTTTTACATTTACTGGTCCGAAAAGGTCCATGTGTAGCCTTTCAAGTGGAACTCTGATTGAATTCAATAGCTTATGCGGGTGTGCCTTCTTCGTTTGTTTTCCCTTCTTGCACTCTACACAATCATCATTTAAATGAAAGTTTTTCAGATTTACACCTTCTACGAGATCATTATGCACAAGAAAATTCATTTTTCTAACATGAATATGGCCCATCTTTCGATGCCACATTCTCGACTCTTTTTCAGTCGCTTTCGTTTTTGTCACAAAACATTGTTTCTGATAATCTGTTGTTGTTGCGACACTCATATCGAGGACATACAAGTCATTTTCTCGTGGAGCTCGCATCAACACCATTTCCTCAGGAATTTTAAAACCAGGTTTTATGATTAAACATTCATTTTTAGTAAGGTGTACTGTAAAAGACTTGTCACAGATCTGTGAAATGCTCAACAGATTGTTTTCAAGTTCGATTATGTAATTCACTTTTTCAAATGACACAACTCCATTTGTTAGAGTTCCTTCACTAACTATCCTGCCACCCTGATTTCCTGCAAATCCAACATAACCACCATTGATTGATTTAACGTCATAGAGTAAAGCCAGCATTCCAGTCATATGCCTTGAAGCTCCGTTGTCCATTATCCATTTTGAAATTATCGACCTCGGCAGCCCCTGCACACATCACAGAAATTCATTCAAACAATGAAGCCCATGATTTATTTACCTTTGGAACACTACCAAACACTAAATCACATGACACATCAACTTTCGGAATGTTGAAAATGACATTTGGAACAACATGTTCAGCTTTTGGTTTTAAATTTTTCTCTTTGATTGGAGGAAATTCCTCAAGCAACTTGTCTAGTTCAAATGCCAGTTTTTCAACATCATTTTCAAAAACTTTTGATTCAGATTTCAAAATGTTTTCCATCTTCTTTTCTTCAACTCATTGTTTTGGTTTTGCCACCCATGATTGGTTTTCAAAAATTTTTGTCTTTGGATAAATCTTTGAAGTCTTTTGAGTTTTCGAAGATTCACCAATCTCAAATGTTAATTTCGGTTTTTCTTCGGACTTCAAAAATTCACCTCTTTTCAAAATTCGAACGGGGGAAACCATTGGCTT
Source organism: Helianthus tuberosus (assembly GCA_030545235.1). Classification (NCBI taxonomy): domain Eukaryota; kingdom Viridiplantae; phylum Streptophyta; class Magnoliopsida; order Asterales; family Asteraceae; genus Helianthus; species Helianthus tuberosus. Next base: position 108,886,562 of record CM060449.1, read on the forward strand.
TTTACCCTTAACATCAGTTGGAGTTTTAAGTTTGAGTTTTTGTAAAAGTGGTTTCTTGAAAATGGGTTTTTCAATCTTTATGGTGCATTGTTTCGCCATATGGCCAATCTCATTGCAGCGGTAACAAACTCTTTTGTCATACTCAACAAAAGTTGATTTGTTAGTCTCTTCTCTCAACTTTTTCGCTGCATTGAAATCATCAATGGCTTTTTTACTGAAGATATAATCCTTTTCAGCATCAACACTAGGACCAGCAACGAACACATCACTCATATTATCTTTTGGCTTGACATTCTTAGCCATCTTCTTTTCAAAACCAATACCTTTGTTTTTAAAATTGTTACCATTTCTTTGGTTAGATCCATTTTTACCCACCCAATCCTTTTTCCCAAGGTTGTTCGGTTGTTGTTTCACAAAAGATTTTTTAGGTTTTGAAAGAAACTCGTTGTTGTTAACCTCAGAAATATCAATTTCAACCAGTTTAAACACTTTCTCAACATTTTCCAATCTGGCATTTTGAATTGGATACTCAAAATCAGAATAGAGTTTGTCAGTTCTGGTCATTGTGTAAACCACAATGATCGAATCATCATTCACAACCTTTTCTGATGTTGGTATAAACTTGTCTAAGAAGTTGCCATCTTCTTCAGAATCAGAAATGGAGTTTTCAAAATGAGTTTTCACAGTATCAAACTCCGAGTTATCACTTTCTTCATCTAACACTTGATCAACAACGGTTTTGATCACCTGTGACTCATTATCAGTGTCGGATGGAGAAAATGTAAATGCTCTCAGGCAATTCATTCTTAATGGTTCTCAGCTTGAGATTCAATGCAGATTCCACCCCATCTGGATACTTTTGAGTATAATGATTCCACATTGGGGGTGGAACACTTTTGAAGACAGATTTCGCATCATGTTGTTTTGGAAGAATTTGATCAATCACATATGATGAAGCATCATAACTCATCAGTTTCTTATCAATTCTCTCAGTTTCAATTCTCATTAACTCAAGTTCTTTTTTCAAAGAAGCAATGTTGTCCAAATGAATGTTAATTTCCATCTGTTTATCCATAACAGTAGATTTTAGCAATTTCGTGGCTTTATCGTTTTCAAAACTTTCTTTTTTAATCATTTTGATTGATCGTGCCAAAGTGTCATATGCTTCTTTTATCTCACTGAGATCAAATTTTACTTCATCAGTAAACTTTTTCAATTCTTGAAGTTGTTTGTCTTTTTCAAGACAATCCATGCAGGGTTTTGAATAGTTTTTGCATGGAACTTCATGAATCGAATCAACCTTTTTGGTAACCTTTACTTCTTGATCAATTTTAATATCTGTTTTACCAAAACCATCAGACTCTGACTCAGACTTGTCTCCTGATTTGATCTCCTCATTTTCCGATTTCTCGTCAAACTCCTTTTTGACCGTTTCGACAAACACACTTTCAACTGAATCGGTTTCGACAGACTTTGATTCGACAGATTCTGTTTCTACCTCTTTTAGCTTGCCCATCAATGCTTTGTCAGCAATCTCTTTTAGAGTGTCTTCATTCATTTCTTTTTACACGTCTATTATCTCTTCGACTGGCTCTTTTTCTTCATCGTATCATGGACAGAATCCTGTGGTTGGCTCATTGAAGAAACCTGCAAAAGATTCAAACATATTAGGAGGCATTATTGACTTGAAAGAACTAGCAATAATCTCTTGTTCAGATTGATAGTAGTAGACTTCTGCAGCAACTTCTTCAAGTTCAGCCAAACCCTCTTCAGACAAGACTTCTTCTGTTTCAATAGAGCATTCCGGTTCTTCCATAATCTCTGCCATCATTGCCCTACCCTCACTACCAGGGATGTACTTATCCCAACTAAAGCCTTCAGCAACCTTCTCATCATCTTGATTGACTAAGAGAGCCTTTTCCGGCTTGTTTTCGATCTGAGGTCTTTGGTTGAATGGTTGTTGACTTGTCTTGTGATAGATCGCTTGTTTGTAATAATCATTTGAGAACGGGTTTTGATGGTTGTTAACCTCCCTGTTTGGACATTCCCGCTTGAAATGTCCCTTCTCTTTACATTTGAAACATGTAACTTTCGATATATCAAACCCAAGTTTTTGATCTGGTCCTGAAAGACTGTTCCGACCAGTAATTTCCATAAAACGTTGAGCTCTTCTCACCAAGCTTGCCATTCCCCATTTGATGTCGATCAACTCCAGCTCCTCTGGATCTATCTGATCATAGTCTTCCTTTGTCATATCGGGGTTCCCAATTCTACCTGCAACCAAGCTTTCGTACGATTCAAGCACCAAAGCAAGAAGTGCTATGTGTTGCTTCGCTGATGATTCAGTAAAGTCTTGAGCATTCTTAATGTTCACAGCAATGTTGCACAGAATTCCTGGACCTTGACTTTGACTGTTTGATCCTGGCGAACTTTGAGTGTAGGATTGATCAGGTGAGTTTTGAACCTTTGGGTTTGGCTCAAAACTTGCAAATGGTGAACTATTGTTGCTTGATATGACAGATGATACTCCGGATGTTGAATCTGCACTAAAGGCTGTCTGCACTTTTGGACTTAGATTTGATGTTGCTGGAGTACTTCCTTTGTAATACAATGAGACATTTTGTTGAACACTTGAAGACTTCATTTTTCTAATCTTTGTCAATTCAATCTCGTGTGACTCAATCTTTTCAATGAGTGTGCTAAGGTTGAATCCCACATACTCCAAATTATTCTTCAACACCAACAGATAAGTTCCCCATTCATCATATGGCAATGCATCCGCCAATTTATCGACCCATTCCTCATCCGTCTTGGTTATGCCCAACCTCTTCATCTCAACAACTAGATGGCAATATCGTTAAATCAACTGCTTTGTTGTTTCACCCTTAATACCCGTAAAGATATCAAACTCTTTCTTCACCAAAGCAGTTTTGTTTTTTATCATAGACACGCTTCCAAGAAACTTTACTTTCAATGAATTCCAAACGGACTGTGAATCACCCTGATGTTGTAGCAGAACTAAGATATCCTCTTTGATGGCTTGTTGTAAAATGCTCATCATTTTCTTTTCTGCCTTGAAATCTTCTTGTTCTTGTGGAGTCAAACTTCCGATTGATTTCTCTAAACCCGAACCATTCTTTAGAGGAGCATATTTAGATTTGATTTTCATCCAAAATTTCGAAATGGTTAGCTTGCACCCAAGTCTTAAACCTTTCCGACCACCCAGCATACTCATCAATGTTCATCAACTTCGGCGGTTTCTGCATAGTGCCGAGTTCATTTTCCATGTTCACATTTTGTACGATACTGGCTGGTGTTTGTGCTGCCATCATTCCCCCACCGGCAAAGAAGTTATAAAACTCTTGGTTATCCATTTACGAAAACAATTTCGGAAAATTTTTCAGGTTTTGAAATCTGTTACTTTCAAGCGAAATTAGTTTCTACACACGAAATAGACTTTCGAAGGAAATCACAAACCAAATGAACTTTTCACACGAAATCAGACCTTCAAGCGAAACTAGCTTATTCAAACGGAATTAGGTTTTCAACGAAATCACTTCTCAAGCGAAATTACCTTCTCAAACGAAATAGCACCTTCACAAGGAATCAAGTGCCATTTCAAGCGGAATTAACCAAAAACTTGTTTTCGAGCGAAATTAGCCAAACGGAATTACCTTTTCAACCGGAATTAGTAATTTCGTGTGAAATTACATCAAATTTTCAAACAGAATTAGTTATTTCAAGCGAAATAACCTTTTTTTTTCAAACGGAATCAGTTGGCTCGTTCAAACGAAATCAGGTTTTTGGTCCATTTTTGTCACTTTTAGCCTGAATTTAGGTCTGATTCTTTCAAGGGTTTGTTAAAACTGTATTTTACACACAATATCAAAAACTCAGTCCATTTTGTTCATGAATTTGTCCAGAAATCCAAGAATGTGTAGAAAAACAGAATTTCAAGCATTGATTCAAGTGTATTGACTCATCCTAAGCTCTGATACCACTTGTAGGATTGTTTTGACGACCAAATGAGTCAATCAGAGACAATACACAACTGTTTGATAGGCGGAAACAAACAAACAGCCTAGAATCAGTGTAAGAAATGAGTAGAAACAGAGTATATCACTTAAAAGACGCTTCTCATTTATATATGACTTGAAAATCAGGCAGCACTTCGTTACAACACTTCTAATTCCGTGCCAAAATGAGAAGCCAACACACCTATATATAGGCATGCTGATTTTGCTTGAAATGACCATGTGTCATTTCAAGCGGAATTAACACATCTAATTCCGTTTGAAATGACCATGAGTCATTTCAAGCGGAATTACTACAAAACACTATAAAATTACATTTTTGACCCTGTACAATCTACTGACATGACCTAGACTGATAGACGTAGGCTATAGACATTAAGCACCAACAAGAATCTTTCAATCAAAAATCAAAAATTACAAACACTTACATATACACACACACGGCCGTACATACATACATACATATATATATATATATACATTCGTTTTATTTCTTTCAAATAAAACCCATTTGTTTTATGTTTTAAGTTTATGATTAAACTCAAGATCAAGAGAAACTTTCATTACTATCAAGAATCATCAAGAATCAAGACAAAGTTTTTTTTTAAAGTAAATTTATACCTTCAAGTTCTTAGATGGGTTTTTTTAGAATAGATGAGAATATGAAGGTTGTTCTTGCTTGAAATCACTTCCAAACTTCCTTATGAGCTTCAAATCACCATGTAAAGACCTTGATTCTTCATGTTTTGATTTTGAAAATGAATTATGAGTGTGATTAAGGATGTTCGGTTGAGAATGAGAGAGAGAGGGAATGTTTGAGTGATGTTTGATCTTGACTATTGGATATTGTGTAGTTATGGATGAATGAACAAGATTAATCACCATTTACACTTCCTAGGTCCACCAAGTGTTGGAGAGAGGAGAGAGACACCCTCCCTTGGCCGCCACCTATTCCTTACCATGCACACCAATCACATATCTTATGTATACATACACATATGTATGTAAATTAGTGTTAAAACTGGTATTTTACTGGATACCGGGTATTTTATCTAGCGTTTTAAACCCGTTTTAGTGCGTTTTAAATTATTTTTAACGCTCTATAAAAATAAACTCACCAAAATATTATTGGACAATATTTTGTTTGACTGAGCTGGCTACGTTGTCGGTATTTGGCAGTATGCGCGCTGTGCGGCGCGGTACGCACTTAAAATCGCAAAAATAGGAATTTAAGCGTTTTTATTTATTTTTCCTCACAAATATGATGAAAATATTTATTCTAATCATAACAGACTATTTTTAGGATTTTAACACTGATTGGGTGGTCACTGATATTCATTTCGCATTTTAATCGTTACGCGATAAGCGTTTATCTTACCGTTGCCAACATAATTCTTATCAAAGTTTAATTTTATCAGCACATTAAATTTCACATATAGACATCATAACCAGTCAATTATAGCCCTGTTACCTATTCACAACACGTATTACAATTGTACGGTACGACCTGAAGAGCTGGGTGTCACACATCATAACCACCTAAACACTCCATTTCAAGAATTTAGAAGATCAAAAATCACTCTCTCTCTCTCTCTCTCTTCCCTCTTGAACCTCATGGCCGAACACCCCTCTAACACACACATTCAAAAAAATTCAAACCTTTTCATGAAGATTCAAAGGCCTTTCATGGTGATTTCAAGCTGGTAAGGAGGTTTGGAAGTGATTTCAAGCAAGATTCAAGCAAGAACAAGCCTCATATCACCATCTTTTCTCAAAAAACCACTTAGAATCCTTGAAGGTATAAACTTATTTTAAAAAAAAAATCACATTCTTGATTTTTAGTGATGATGGAAATGTTAGATGGTTTCTCTTGAACTTGGAATAAATCACAAACTTGTAACAAACAAAGAACAAGATTTCAAACAAAATGGAAATAAGTGTATATGTGTGTGTATGTATAGCCGAAAGTTATGGGTATGTGTGTGTTTAGTTGTGTTTTAATCTTTGTTAAATGATTTATGGATGATTTGATTTTTGAAAGATGAATACATGCATGTGTTAAAAAGATGTCATAAAAGAAGGTTCTAAAAGGATTCTTGTGATTTGAGATGAATGTGATGTAAAGTGAACTTTTGGAAGTTCATGTGTGTGTGTGTGTGCCGTATATGTATATGTATATATATACATGCATATACAAAGTTTTGTCACATGTAAATAAATGAAGGAATGTTTGCATTTATGTGAAAATGATTTAGTGATAATGAAATGGATATGTTTTAATTTATATGAACATGACATAAATATGGTCTTTGATGCATTTAAGGTCATGTTGGATGATGATGTTATGATATGGGTATACTAAATGCATATACTTAGACATGCCTGATGATATGTGATCATAAAAAGGTGATTTGAGTATGATTTAGTAAAAATCAGTTTTGAGCAGATTATAAACACTAAAATAAAGTTATTTTAAAGTTTTTAGTGACATATAACTTTGTCATAATGTTTACTAGCTTTGCATGTTGTACTTGGTGCATTAAAAGTTGTAAAATACGTGAAATCACATGATTTATGTGACTTACACAAAAACTGCACTAATCTGATTATAACCACTATTTTAATCAGTAAATAACATGTATTGTGTTAAAACATCAAGTCGTTTCGAGTTGGGATGATTATAGTAACGTTTAACGCAAAACTATGCGTTAAAACGGTCAAAAATCGGCTTTTCAGGTGATTTTTATAAAACTGATTTAGATCAGTATGTAAACTGATATTTTTATCTTAATATTAGTATTTTAACTAATTTTAAGTTTACTTGGTGTTTGGTTAGTCATACGTGACTTCCGACGCCCGAAATCGTTACCGAATCGCTAAAATATGCATTTTTCAATATACACTGGTATGGGTAAAATTTTGGGTGAACCTTATGTGTTAAAATGTGTTATGTGATTTAAACATGAGAATGTGAAAATATGTTAAGTTTTAACATGATTTTAAAGATTTGGATTATGCATGTATATTTGTAATAACCATAAATTTAAAAATCATTATTCTAGAAATAAAAGAATAATAATAATTTATAATAAATTAACATTTATCTTATGATCCATCCTTCTGTATATCAACCAAAACTATTATTATTATTTATAAATTATCCAATAGGAAACCCTAATTAAGACACCCAAGTAATTCTGTAAAAAACCCTAAGATTTCCAGAACAATCAGAATCAGGATTAGGGCCCCTAAAACTCAGGGGGGGGGTAAACCCTAGTTGGTATTATCTTAACAGTTTTACGTGGAAATTGAATTTGAACGAATTGTCGACTCACCTGAGCTAGTTGGACACGTACCTAACCTATCTTAAAAAGACACCTCTTGCGCCACGCGAAAGGAATAGGAAGACCTGTCGCGACACGCGACAGGGACCATTTTTCAGCTATAAATAGTAGGCTGTGGGACTTGATTCTGGGCACAAAAACGACGAAGAAACTCAAAATACACGCTGAGATATCATCCATATACTCTCAAAACACACACGAATCACTAATTAGTATAGCGAGGTGCTGCAGAACATGGTAATAACTCGATCGCTACTACGATTCAATGTCCGATTGATTGAAATCAATCCAATGGATGTTTAAGTGCTGCTCAAATTTGGGTTATGCTTTGTCATTAGTCGTGATTCCGATGGATGTTTAAGTAATTTCACTTTGTCATTAGTTGTGATTCCGATGGATGTTTAAGTGTTTACACTTTGTCATTCGTTGTGAATCCGATGGATGTTTAAGTGATTTCACTTTGTCATTAGTTGTGAATCCGATGGATGTTTAAGTATCGCACTTTGTCATTCGTTGTGAGGATTTTAATCTCGTGAGTTATCGTAATGTTGTATTAAGTTACTAACCTAGTTTGTGTGCATATTATTTAAATTAGGTTAAAAGACTAATCAGTAGTCTAAACTCTGCCCGTATAAATCTGAAATATTATCACAAGGTAGCATCACTTTGGAATTATTAAGGTACGGATCCTTACCCTCACTCCTTATTGCTTCATATTCAAATTGTTATAAACCCATTAAATTCATATATATATCTTTTAAAACTCCTCACGTCTTTGATTATCGATTCATTTGACAGTCCGTTAGATTCCTATTCTAATCACAACTTTGGATTTAGCTTTCATGTCATGCGATAGTATTATGTTAGTTGTACTCATTATCGCATGTTCCAATATATGTTACGTCATGTTATGAAAAATATTTTGATAAGTTATGTGAATAAGACCATTTGTACTCTGATACCCTGAGTATCGCTTCTCGTGGAGTGTCCCACGAGCAGGTTGTTGCGGCATCGACATCATGTGCTCCACCCGTGACGGATAGATCAGTTCACGGCGTCTCTTAAGTACAAGTGTGGTACATATAAGCTATTAGGAGGCGTATGGATCGATCCTAGGATTTAAGTATAAGGAGGTGGATAACGGGTATGCCAACTCGCCATCTCATGTGATAATTATGCAGGAGTAGCTACCTGTGTATTGTCACGTTTTAAGTTTGCTCATGGGTACATCCGTAAGATATGATTATGAAATTATGTTCTTGCATCGTAGCATTTTCGCATAAAGTTTCATCCGGATAATATTTCATATAAAGCGTTAATTGTTCTTTGAGCCTATAATTCCGTACTGAGCATTCAGCTCATTCCGTAAACTTTTTGTATATACAGGTCCGCAGGTTACTTTGGGAGGGGAAAAGAGAGAAGAATAAAGCCTAGGAATAAATCTGAAGATGTTAGTTAATTAAGTCGAATGTCTCCGCTTGTATATTAATCTTAAGTTTCATTGTCGTTGTATCCTTATCAAATAAATAAATGGAATTATGACTTTTGTTTATGATACTGTTATTGTGACACGTCAGCCCTTCCTGGTTGGGGTGTTACAATATTTGTGCGTTTTGTGCGGTAAAAACGATAAAAATCGCGTTAAATGTGTAACTTGTTTGTCGAGCATGAAATTTGATACACATGAGATATTTTACGTATATTTGCTTTGAAAATGACAAAATAGATAAGTTAACAAGATTTCGTGTGTTTCGATGATAATTTATGTGAACGTTTATGTATATATATTACGACGCGCAAATCGTAGATATATTGCGTATAAATGGGAGTGTTAAGGGGATTTACACAATAATGGTCACCAATAAAATCGTTCAATTCGCAAAATCATAAAAATATATATATGGACTCATATATATATATTAACGTGCCAACATAATAAAAAACAATAACTTTTCGAGAAAATCTCAAAGTTATGTGATAATTCTAAGAAAACAGAGAAACTTAGGATTTTTGTGTTACGAATATTGATTTAAAATCGTTCCTATATATATATAATAGGACGTGTAGAAATCAATCTCTGGGATTGCGCTATTTAAAATACGCACCCAAAGGTGAGTGTCACTAAACCCCATTTTTACTGCTTTGTATATATTTTGGGGGTAAAACACGCCAATAAAAGGGTTTAATAATGTTTTTTGAGTAAAACATACCTTTTAATATAAAATGTATATTTTCGTTGAAAATATATGGAGTTTGATAAGTCATACGTTTCGAGGTAAAACGTTTTTGATAAATGAATGTTTAGAGGAAATTGGGATGGTACGGTGTTTCAAAGGCGAAACAGACCGTAAAGTTGGGACGAATGCCGGCCTGGTTCCAAGGGAGGGGATTTAGGGGATTCGTACAATTTCGTGTATTAAATTTGTCATATTAGTAGGATATATATATATTGTACGTGAGGCAGACATCATATTGGTCTCAAGTGAACCCCGCGCCCATGATGTCGTTTAATCTATTAAGTAAATGTACGCGAGGAATTGTTGGTAGATCTATCGGGTTGACAACCCCGTCGTGACCGGTCGCCCCGTGTCAAGTCAAGCGACGAATTTAGATTCTGGTTATTGTCTAGCTTTAATTATCCCTGCATGGTAAATATACAGTTCCTATTGTCTAGCTAACATTACGAGTCTGGAAATTGACACTATGAATTTAATATACAAAACCTGGGTAAGAGCTTTATTGTCGAGTTTTTGAACTACGACGGATGACCCATGGATTTTATTAAGCAAGTAAAACGGACTTTCTAAAAATTATATGGATGTTTTAAAATAAACACATAATCAGAAAGTTTTCCTTTGGAATGAACTGTTTGTATGTGAGTATGTGAATATGTGAACTCACCTTCCTTTGTGTTGACACTTGATTTTAACATGTTCTACAGGTACTTGAGTTCGGCTTCGGGAATTATGGCGTATCTTGTGTTTGATGATGCATGTCGTATTACTTAAAATGTTGGACTACTTTTTAAACTTTCTGGGACGTATGTAATAAGATCCGCGAGGATCACAGACAACTTAACTATGTGGTTGTGTCGTGTCTTAAAACGTAACGTTTAAATAACTTATGTTTAAAATAAATTAAAATGTCCAACAATTAAATGCATCGATCGACAAGATATAAATGGGCGCCAACTTCCGTCACCACTACGTTTAATATTCCGCTGCGACGTTTTTGGGGTGTGACACCCGTTTGATCTAACCTTCGTCCATATTTCTTATGAGAGTTATCGGCATTTCAATTTCAATCTATGCTCACATGATCTAATAGTTCATTTCATAGCCAAATCATACCATTTAAACATTCGTAACATGTATTCCACCCCCGAGAGTTATAAAACCAAAACAGTTAAGAGAAAAGGGGACATGAACTCACAAGTTTGCGTCCTGCTATCTCGTATGCTCAAAGGTCCTTCTATGAGTCGTACAACTACCTACACATGTGCCATGTTTTATTAGATGTTTAGGTCGTGTAACGACTCTTTGTATTTGTTGTTCATTAAGACTTGTTTTGGAAATCTTGGTGTATTTTGAGTTACATCATTGATGTATATTACAATATTCCCAAGTATATAATTATTTGTTAAAATAATAAATATTTTAACTTAAATTATATTTATTAAGTTTTGGAATATTAGTTAAAGCAATATATTCTAACTTGGTATAACATGCAGTTATGCGTATGTGTTCTCCCAAGGATGGGTATAGTCATACTTGTGTGTATTAGTCTTGTGTATTTGCCAAGTATCTGTGACGTATTCCGACGTGTATTCGTACGTACGAGGATACGTATTTCCCTGTATTCATTAAGTATTCTTGTACTTATTTTTTATATTAACTTTTCTGGAATAATATTTCTAATAAAAATATATATTCCCAAAATATATATTTTAAGAAATTTACATTATTTATAATTTTTCCTTTGGCAAAAATAATTGTATTTTCGTTTAGTCCTCCAAAAATAATATAAGTTTAACTTAGAAAATATATATGTAAATCTATTTTTCACCCACAAATAATGTATTCTATGTTTAATCAAGAAAATATATATTTTCTCCCAAAATAATATATCGTCTAATAATTTCAAGAAAACATATACATTTTTCTTTACCCAAAAATAATATATTTTTTTCTTGTCAAAAATATGATTTATTTTATAATACTTATGAAAATCATGTTTTTTTCTCTTGGTTTCCAAAATACCGTTTACCAAAATATACTTACAATTCTAATTCCGGAATATTTATTGTAAGTTATATTCCTTGTTCGGTTTCTCCAATATTTTGGGTATAATTTATACATTTGTTTTCTTGGAATTTTGGTAACATTTTGTATTGTAATTTTTGGTATTTTTGTGAGTTATATTATTTCAAGTCCTAAAATAATATAACTAATACACATAATATACAAATAATCACACACATGGTGACATCTAAATATATTTTCTCCTAAATACATATTTAGTCACTTTTATTATCAAAAACCAACCTCCAATATTTTGAAATTTTTGTAACAAAAATTAAGGCAAACTTTATATGAAAAATCATGGTTAAAATATACTTGTAAGTATTTGTTTAAAAATATTTTCCTAAGTGTTTAATTTCTAGAAAAATTTTGCCATAGTTTCCCCTTAAAAATGGAGGTTTCCATGCTTTCAAAGCATATCATTTTCTTTTATAAATCATCATCAATCATCAACAAATCATTCAAGACTGACCATGTGCCAAAAATATGAGATTTACACTATGACATGAACTTTAAACTTTGTAAAAATTTGTAGTAACTTACTAGTGTATTTAGTAGGTTTAGTTACCCTTTAAAACATGGTTATTTGTTTGTAAATCACATTCTTGAAAGATTTAGTCATTTACAACTTGTAAGATGATTTTTTTCCAAAAATAATTCTTTTGTATTTTTCTTGTTACAAACATATTTCTAGTCTTGATTTAACACTAAAAATGTGATTGGTTTACTTACAAACCATGACTTCGTAAATCTTGTAAATAAACTTGGTTTCTTGAGAAAACTATTTTTGTAATCATCTATTTACAAGACTTTCAACATATATCAACCATCATCATACTCTAAAACATTTTTATTTTCAAGTTCATGTCAAACATAAAGGATGGTCATTATGATTTCTTCAAGGTCCATCCTTATACTTGCTAGATCATGTGTTTAATCATCATCTAGCAAGGTTATTATGATGATCAACATCATAAACACAAGAAATCCACAAACAAGTTTCATACATACACTTAATCATCTTGTAGGTCCCCTTTTCGTATGGATCTTCACAGAATTGTCAATCCAAACTCTATTAATTCACTAATACAAAGCTAAACCCACTAACTGTTTATCGTTTAACTAATTACAAGATATCCAAAGACCAAATCTAAGTTGTTGTCACAAATATGCACCAACAAACTCCCCCTTGACAATAGCTTCATAAAATAACTTTGTCTTCAGTCTTCTTGCAATCTTCATGTAATCTTGCACTGTCTTTGGTCTTTGGATAGCTTCAGCTTCAATAGCTTATGTCAGCAACAGACTCCCCCTAAGCTGATGCATCCAATCACCAAATCTTCAAAAGGTTAGCACTTGAGTAAACTCCAGTTTAGCATTTGCAAAGCAATCTTCAAACTCTTCAACTTTTGTTTGCAATGTAGAAAGGAGGTTCTACCATACATCCAAACAAACTCTCATCTTCTCAACACAGCAACTTCTCAGCAACATACTGCTTCAATCTGTATACTATAAAACAAACATCTCCAGAAACCACAAGAAATTTTCAACACAGTTGAATAAATTATTATTATTATTCAAGAGATTATATCACAGATTAAGCATTTTCAATTTATCACCAACACGCAAAACTTTTTAATCACACACCCTATAACCCGCATGATTTAAAATTTTCAACTCACTTTCCAACACCGTCTCCCCCTATCAGTAACAATTCCTCCAAGAATAACAGTTTTCTGTACGTTAAGAATTTTAAACAGAAAAGACACTGTTTTTGGATTTTTTATATTTTCTGAAAGCAAGTAAATAACAAAAGTAATAAACACTATATTTTTGTGAGAATCACCGGTAAGAAGATCATATCAGCACAATCAAACTATTTCACACAATTAGATAATTCTTTATTTAATTTTTCGTGAAAAGCAGTCCAAGACGATTAGATAATTCTTTATTTAATTTTTCGTGAAAACCAGTATGTTTGTCCACTTAAACAAAATGCATGAACATTTCAAGTACCATTACCGTATGATACGTTAAGGTAATTTTATTTCTGATATACTAGTGTGTCCCACTTCAGGATATACCCCCGCGATCAAGGTATGCACAAAGATTCATCGTAGTAGGTGAATATGCTGAATTCATCCGTTTTGTTTTTCAACGTTTAGATAATTGGTAATCAGGTCAGTACTTCCGTACAGCAAAGAGACCAAAATATCTAACGAGGGCTAAGACAAATGTCAGCATGTATCTGGATGCAGCAGAAGGACAACCTTGATATCCCCGGATGAAATAACAGTATAAAGACCCAAAGCCTCAGATTTTGGCAATCTATCAACGCAAGATTTAAGGTCATTAAACCATACACCACTGATGTGTTCCCCACTCATACACAGTTCATTTAGGTTTATATCACATTGGTAAGTTGATTATTTCATGCTTTTGCCTACTGGTACATCGTATGATGAAGCTGCTATCACACTTAAGCATTTTAATTTCATTTCAGTGTGACAGTCTACCTTGCTGATGTACTATCATTTCTTCTTTTTCACACAGTGATAACTCATTTTTGATTTTCTATTTTTTTTATGTTTTTGATTTTTTTTAATGTTTTTGTATTTTTGATTTTTTAAGAAAAGTAGTAAACTATTTACAAAATTCTTATGAAAAACCAGTTATTCAGGATTCCTCATCCCGTTGAGTTCGACTAAATGTTCAAAGCGAGCCCTGTCAAATGCTTTAGTATAAAGATCTGCCAGGTTATCTTGTGTGTCGACTCGATGTAATTCAATTAGTCTCTTTTCAGCACAATCCCGTATAAAATGATGACGTATGTCAATATGTTTTATACGACTGTGTTTCACGGAATTATTTGTTATAGAAATCGTGGCATTATTGTCTATCATAATAGGAGTACGAGTGAAATCCAAACCGTAATCGCGCATCTGCTGTTGTATCCAGAGAACCTGAGAGCAGCAGCTACCCGCAACAATATATTCAGCTTCACACGTAGAGGTAGATACACAAGATTGCTTCTTGCATTGCCAAGACACAATCCTGCCTCCTAAGAACTGACAGCCACCAGTTGTAGACTTTCTATTTGACTTGCATCCTCCAAAGTCTGAGTCAGTGTAAGAGACAAAATTCAGATCATTATCAGCTGGATACCACAACCCAAGTTTAGGTTTCCCCTTCAAGTAACGAAGAATCTCACTGCTTTCATGTGTGACTCTTTTGGATTCGCCTGATATCTGGCACACAGACATACAGCAAACATGATGTCGGGTCTTGAAGCAGTTAAGTACATTAGAGAACCAATCATTGCCCTGTATTGAGTTGGATCAACGTCTTTAGTAATTTCATGATCTGGGCCAAGATTGTGATTTTCACATATGGGTGTGTTGAAAGTAGAGCAATCATTCATTTTGAATCGATTCAAAATGTCATACACATACTTTGTTTGATGAATAAACATCCCATCCTCCTTCTGTTCAACTTGTAATCCCAGAAAGCAAGACAGCTCACCCATAGCACTCATTTCGAACTTGCTCTTCATCACCTGCTCGAACTCTTTACACATGTTTTCATCAGATGACCCAAAGATGATGTCATCCATGTACACCTGTACCAGCAGAAAATCTTCCTTCTTCCTCTTGATGAACAGTGTCCTGTCAGTCTGACCTCTTTCAAAACCATTCTTGATCAGATGTGTAGACAGTGTCTCGTACCACGCCCTGGGAGCTTGATGTAATCCATACAAAGCCTTATCAAGTTTGTACACCCGATCTGGATAATCAGGATCAACGAACCCATCTGGTTGTGAGACATACACCACTTCTTGGACTTTCCCGTAAAGAAATGCACTCTTCACGTCTAGTTGGTAAACTTTGAAGCCCTTGAATGTTGCGAAAGCTAGGAACAAACGAATTGCTTCCAACCTTGCCACTGGTGCAAACACCTCATTGTAATATATCCCTTCTTGCTGATTGAAACCTTTGACCACCAATCGAGCCTTGTTTCGCGTGACGATTCCTCTTTCATCCTTCTTGCACCTAAATACCCATTTAGTGCCAATTTCTCTTTCACGTTTAGGAAGGTCAACTAACTCCCAAACCTTCAACTTAGCAAACTGGTCCAATTCTTCTTGCATAGCTTCAACCCATGAATTGTCTTTAAGAACCATATGAATGTTCTTCGGCTCCTCTTGGGAAATAAAGCAACTATACAAGCATTCGTTCACAATCCTAGTCTTCTCAATCGAAACAAATAATCCAGAATTCGCTACTATACTTCTTCTCATCTGAACACCTGCAGTAGGATCTCCAAGTATCATGTCAACTGGATGATCTCTATTTGCTCGTGTAGTAGCAACAGCATCGACTTTTAGATTGTCACCCAGGTTTGATCCAACCTCCCCCTGAATGTTCTGATCCGTAAATGGATTAATGAAATCCTCCCCCTGATTGGGTTCAGGTTCACTATCGCTTGAATCAAGATCAGCAGCACCTTGGGAAGTTTCCGGAGCATCTGTCATATCAACATTCGATCTAGGCATGAACTCGCCTTAATCGTCTTCACCAATCACTGTTTGAATTAACTGAGAATCATCTGCATTTGGAAACCCAGGAATATTAAATGATTTAAAAACACTATCATAATCATATAATATAGCTGGACCACTCGTTGATTGTTGAGGTTTGTATGTAGTAATTTCAACATTGTAAACAACCTCAATTTTACCAGTTTTTAGATTAAAAACCCTTTTATTCGGTGTGCCAGGCACGTAACCTAGAAAGTAGCAATCGTCAGCCACCTCACCGAATTTTTGTTTATCTTTATTTCGCACAATGGTGCAGGGTAATCCAAATGGTTCAAAGCCTTCCAAGTTTGGTTTCTTGTTAAACATCAATTCATGGCAAGTTTTATTAAAATGTTTAACAGTCAAAACTTTGTTTAGGACGTAGCAAGCTGTATTCACAGCTTCTCCCTAGAAAAGAACTGGTAGCTTTAAATCTGAAAGCATCGTCCTAGCGGCTTCAATCAACGTCCTGTTTTTCCTCTCAACGACACCATTTTGTTGAGGTGTATAAGGAGCAGAATATTGATGTTCAATTCCCTTTCGAAGACAGTAGAGATCCAGAATTCGATTCTTGAACTCCGTGCCATTATCACTCCTTATCCTCTTGATCCTAGCATCATGGACATTTTCCAATTTCGTAAAAAGATCTATCAGCATTTCCGCCGTCTCATCTTTTGTACCTAAAAAGAAAACCCATGAATATCGTGAGTAATCATCTGTGACAACTAAACAATAGTACTTTCCACCTATGCTCCTCACGTTCACTGGACCGAATAAATCTATGTGAAGTAATTCATAAGGGGCATCTATGGAATTTACTGTTTTACACTTATGAGGTTTCTTGTGTTGTTTTCCCTTTTGACATGGAAGACATTTATCTTCTACTTGAAACCTCTGCATTGGAACCCCTTTCACTAGCTCATTTTTAACAAGGTAATTCATTTTTCGATAGTGAATATGGGTCATGCATCTGTGCCACAACATCGATTCAGCTTCAGATGCTTTTGATAGTAAACACGCCACCACAGCAGTCGGGTCCTTAGCACCCATGTCCATGACATAAGTGTCATTTCTCCTTGGCGCTCTCATCACTATCCAATCATCCGGAATCACCAAACCTGGTTTCAACACTAATGCTTCATTCTTGGTAAAATGTACCGAGTGACCCTTGTCGCATACTTGTGACACGCTCATAAGATTGTGTTTAAGCTGCTCAACATAGTTCACTTTGTCTAGTGTGATCTTCCCATTTGTCACTTTTCCTCATCCTGTAATTCTACCACCTTTAGCACCCGCAAAATTCACCTTTCCACCATCATAATCTTCAAACTCAGTTAACAATCTCGCATCCCCCGTCATGTGCCTGGAGCAGCCACTATCAATATACCATAAGTTGATAATCCTCCTTAGCAGCTCCTGCACACACCAACCAAGAAATTAGTTAGATTGGGGGACCCAAGCCTTAATGGTCTTGGGTCGTCCAAATTCACCAACTACTGGAACATCCATCCAATATCCATTACTCCTAACTAGAGTCTTGGATCTCAGACCTGTTGATGGAATTTGATTTTGATTTCCACTAGGTCTTTGGTCCTGAGGGTTCCTAAATGTGTTTGGACTATTTGACCTTTGAAAATTTTGATTTTGGTACGTTGAATTTTGATTCCAAGAAGCATGATTGTTGTAATTTCTAAAGCCATTGTTATAAAAAGTTCGACCACCATTATTTTGGTATCGATTTTGATATTGACCTTGACTTCTGAAATTATTAGAATTATAATTGTTCATTCTTGGTGAACTGCTTCTAGGTCTTTCATATCTGCCTGGTGGTGATTTAGGCTGAAATCTTGGTTGATTTCTTTGAAAACGAGGAACTTGTGGAGTTCCTTTTTCAGCCTTATCTTCACCAACAGCAACATTCTCTGGTTGCTTAGGCGCTGACTTCTTAGGAGAGTTGGACTCTTTCTCCTTTTTATCACCACTCTTCTCTGGTGACTTCTCTCTCTTTTTCTCACTAACTTGTGCTTCATTCTTTTTATTAGGACAGCAGCTAGCTACATGTCCCTTTGTGTGACACTTGAAGCATGATCTCTTTTTCGAAAACTTCTTATCTGAAGCCTTTGAACTAGATTCAGGTTTTGATGATGATGCCTTAGAAGGATTTGGTTCAGTTTGCTTAGTTTTAGAATTTTCTTTGTTCTTGTTTTTAGCAAACTCTACATTAGATTCGTTTTCAATAACAGCTGTTTCGTTTTTCATGTCACTTCCTTGAACAAAATTAACCTTTTTAACAAAAGTTGGATTGTTATTCTTAGGATGTGAAGTTTTCTTTTTCAAAACAGGTTTGCTGTTATTATCCTTTTTAGCATCATCACTCTCAGACACATTTCTTTGACTTGATGTGGAACTACTTGGTGATGTTGACACAAAGTCCATGAGCTCATCTTCGTCAGGCAAGAAAGAATAGTCATGACTAACAGGAGGTGGAACTTCATTGAAACCATGGAATCCCACACTGGTTTTGTCATTACTTTTCTTCAAGCCACCCATCATATGTTTCATAACAAAACTAGAGTCTCAGAATTGACCTAATTTCTTTTCAAGTTCAACAATTTTGAGTTGTGCATCTGACAACTCTTTGCATTTTTCAGAAATCTCTTTTGTTTTCTCAGCCATCATTTCATGAGCTAAGTCTATGACTTGAAGTTTTTCGTTTAGTTTGCAGGTTAACGCTTCAATTTCACTTTCATAACCTTTTATTTTCTTCAAGTATAAAGATTCGTTTCTTTTAGCAAAAAAGTTTGATTCTTTAATGTTAGACATCTCGCCCACCAGACTTTGGTTTTGTGTTGACAACCTGTCTACCTCACCCTGTAGTTCATGACATTTTAAACACACAGAATTAGACTATACCTCTCCTGTTTGTTTGTCAAGATTGGCCATTAGAGCTGCAAGTTGAGCTTCCATTCTTTTGTATTTAGCTTCCTTTTCTTCAGCTTCTTTTTCATGGTCAGACTTTTGCTTTTCTTCTTCAGCATCTGTTGTCTGATCAGTCTTATCTACCTTAGCTTCAATTTTCTTCTCAACTTCAGCATCATCTACTATAGCTTCACCATCATCAACTGGAGTTATCTCTGCCATGAATGCTTGAGTGACATTGTCATAATTTTCCAAGTGAACACTCCAGTCATATGAACCTTCTCTAGCTGTAGAGATCAGCGCTCTCGAGTTAGAGTTGTTTGATGCATTCCTATTGTTTGAACTCTGACTCGAAGTCTCCTGCTTTTGTTTTTGACATTCCCTAGCGAAATGCCCATAACTTTGACAGTTGAAGCATCTCACTTTGGTCTTATCGAAACCAACAGTCTTTCCTATAAACTTCCTTCCTGTTCGGTTCATAAATCTCTTCACTCGTCTAGTAATCATGTCCATTTGCCATTGCAAATCCATATCTTCAAGATCATCAGGGTCAATCTGATCATAATCTTCATCTAAAGTGGCAGGATCAGATATCTTCCCCTGAATGTAGTTTTCATATGAAGCAACAAATGAAGCAAGTAGAGCAAGATGCTCTTCAGCAGACTTAACACTCATAGGCATCGACTTAACACCACTACTCTGCTTAGAAGCTGATGTTCTCTTGGCTCCTGTTGATCCTCCTGAAGCAGCTACAAAACACACATCACCATCCTCATTCACTGTGACATGCTCATTCTCACACGATAGAAATGCAGTAGCAGAGTCGCTAGAAGCGTTGTGAGATGAAGAAGATGTAAGCCCATTGTAAACCCCTGGATCTTGAACTTGATCATATCCAGTGTCTTTCTTCTTCATACTAATCTCATAAGCTCTCAGCTTTCCTACCACTTCTTCAAGCTCTTTTGTCTCATAATCTGCTTCTCCCTTGATCATGAGAGTGTAGATATCCCACTTAGTAGGTAAAGCATCGAGCAGCTTGTCGTTCTTTTCTACGTCAGTATAGCATTCTATTTCATAATTTTCCATTTCTGACATCAGATAGTAGTAACGAGTGATGATGTCCTCAAGTGACTCAAATTTCATGTACTTGAAAACAGCGAACTGCTTCTTCGGTAGATCAATCTTGTTCTTCTTAACATGTGCATTTCCCGCATATCGCTTTTCTAATGCATCCCACATATCTTTTGAATTAGTGTACTTCTTGAAGGTATGCTTGATGCTATCAGGTAACGACATCTTTATTGCAGCCAAGGCTCTCTTTTCAGCCTCATACATCTTTTTATCAGCCTCTTGCATGTTCACATAGGCTGTTCTACGTGGTCTGCCCTCAAAGTCGTGTGTTGGGGTTGTGTACCCATCTTCAATACATATCCACATTCGTGTGTCCTGATATTCAACGAAGGATTGAAAACGATCCTTCCAAGTCAAATAATTTTCCACCTTCATCATCTTAGGCGGTTTGTTGGTAGTGCCAACTTCATGCTCCATTTTCAAAAGCTCATTCAAAGTAGACATGTTCGACATTTTAAACGTTGCAGACTGATAAAACCGTACAAAATATCTCCGAAAACAGTGGTTACCAAATTACACCGTTAGAATCGTCTCGAAAAGACGAATCCAATGATATATAATGTCGAAGACCGAATTCGGGATTTTCCAGAGGTTTTTTTTTTGTCCTAAAAATGCAAGGAATTTAACGGTGCAGACGGTTTAGAGAAACGAGCTACGGATCAATTTCTATTTGCAAAACAGTCAAATTTTATCGACGCTTGCCAACAGAAATTCCACCTTTTTAAATTTGATGCTTTTAAGTTCGCTGAGTTAATTTCGCTGGGAAGCAACTTCGCTGGTTATTTTCGCTAAGTCGGTTCAGTTTAATTTCGCAGGTCTAGTTCGCTGAGTCAATTTCGCTGGTTATTTTCGCTATTACGACGACCAGTAAAGTCGCCAAAAACCGTAATAATTTCGCTGAGGAAAATTATACGGTTACCAAAGTCGCCTTTGGATTTTAAGTTCGCCGGGTCAAACAATTTCGCTGATCAGTCTGCGAATTTGGTAAATTCGCCAATAGTCAAATTCGCTGGTCCAGTAAAATCGGAAACTCAATCTGATCAAAATTCTGAAGATTTTTCTGATTCTCCTAACACTTTCACGAAGAAAATCTTCGAATCTTCAAGCCTTTCCAGCCAAAATTCTTCAAAACAATCAACCAAAAACTGTCCTGGAAACCCTGCAAATCAGCAAAAACAAACAAACAAACCGATCAAACACAAACAAAATCACAGAAAATTATCAGAACTCAAGAAATTTCGAAACCCTAATTTTCAGGTTTTAAAATTTCGAATTTTTTCACCCAATCTGCAGACACAATTCTGAACCGAGCTTCAAGAGCCTAATGCTCTGATACCAATTGTAGGTCCCCTTTTCGTATGGATCTTCACAGAATTGTCAATCCAATCAGGAGTGCGGAATCCTCTTGATCAGAATATCACAGAAACGAGTAGTAATCAGCAATTCACAATCAAACTGGCTTTCTATTGATTATCAATCTCACGAATTACAATCAATCAAAACCCTAACACACACAATTTCGTCCAAGCTTTAGATGCTCTCACGAAATCTCTCTAAAAATTGTTTTGGCTGATTAACCTAAACCCTAATGCATAACCTTGTTTATATAACACAAGCTTTGCAACTTGGGCTAGGGATTCCTACATGGGTAAGTGATGTGTTAAAAATGCAACATATAAATTTCATCAATTGAGGCATAAAACTAACCCTTTTTAGTACTAATGTTGGAAAAAGTGTGCTTTTGTCTACCTTTTGTATTTTCAGGATTAAATGAGCTCAAATTAACAAAAGAAGCAAAAAGACATCAAAATCTAACATAAATACAAGAAAAGGAACAAGACGTGACATGCCCGACCCCACGACAGCATCTTCCCAAGCAAAACAAGACAACAGAAGACTGAACACGCCCCGTGCTCAGCCAGCATGGGGGCGTGCCCAAGTGTCAGCAGAAAAGACAAAGTGGTAGAAGCTTCTATTGCCCACCATGGGGCCGTGCTCAGCGGACACGGGGCCGTGGTCAACTATAAGATTCGCACAATCCAGCAAATCTGCATAGTACAAAGATTCTTCTGCACCACGGGGTCGTGCCCAGCGGACACGGGGGCGTGGTCAACTAAAAAGACAAAACTGCATTAAATGAAGAAAGAGAAGGATGTGGACACGGGGCCGTGCCCGAGCTTCTGTTCAGCCTATAAATAGAAGTGCTAAGCTCAAGCTCAAACCATCCCTTGGCACACCACCTCTCTCACACTTCACCCACCACCCACCACCACCATAACACCATCATCCACCACCATCATCCATTGTCCATCATAGAGTGTGTGAGTCGTCTCGGGATCCAAGATTGATCGTAAGAGTTCTTGACAATCAAGGCCATGTTTGCCTAAGTCTCTTACATCACTTGGTGAAGACAAAGTGTCTAGTGTAATACTTTTTATTTCTAATCTTTTCGCACTTTTTACTTGGTTTTGTATTAATGACTTTAATAACTAGTTGCTTATGTTGAAGGTGATCATTCCTTATCGTTTGTCCGTGGTGTCTTGGCATTATTTTACTGTCTATATAAAATAAAAGATTTTCACCATTCATATCTCCACGGTCCATATGGAGGTATGTTTGCTACCTGGTCGGGGGTTAAGGGAACGGTTTGGTAAAGGTCTTACCATTGTTCAGCGTTTAGAGGTCCTGCAATGGACCTGGGTCAAATTTAGTAGGACCTCCTTCAATACTTAACGGTATTGGATGGCGGGGGTCCAAACTCTTTGATCCCCTCATAAGTTAACTATTATTAATACTATAACCCGGCTATTTAGGACTGTATCCCTGCTGACTCAGACTACTTAGTCGAGGGTAACGTCACCTCCAAAAGAGGGGCCTACCATAATTTGCATTAATAACTTAATTAATTATCTTCCAATAATCCACCCTTTTAGGATTGTATCCTTGCTGACTAAAACTACTGGGGTGAGGGTAACGTCACCTTCAAAAGAGGGGCCTACTACAATAACTAAGATAATCTCTTAAAATAGTGCAAAAGTGCGGAAATAATCAAAGGTTACACTAGATACGAGTCGGAGCCAAGTGATTCATCTTGTCTATCTGTTTTTCTTTTTATTTTTATTTTTCAGCATTTTAGTTAGTTTTTATTTTTTCTTAGTTAAAACATTTTTTTTCTAAACTTTTTATTTTTGATTAGACGTTGAGGATAAACCGGTACTAAAAGCTCTTGTGTCCTTGGACGACCTCGGTATCTTACCAACACTATACTACGCTCACGATGGGTGCACTTGCCCATATGTGTGTCTAGTGTTAGTAAATATCGTGTTTTATAAATTTAAAACTTGACTAAAAAAGTGTTAAAGGGGCTTAAAATATACACCTAATATATATAACACTCGACTACGCATCAAGTTTTTGGCGCCGTTGCCGGGGACACAAGGATTTTAAGAAAGTTAGGAATCAACGGCCTAATCGTTTTTCTTGTTTTTCATTTTTTTAGGATTTTTTTTTTTTAGTTTTTCAGCTTCTGCAGAACTCAGCACGGGCCGTGCCCGCTGAACACGCCCTGTGCCCAATCATTGGAACTGGCAATCTTGTTTTAAGTCAGACAGTAAGCTGAACACGGGGCCGTGCCCACTCAACACGCCCCCGTGCCCAAGTTTCAGTTACTGAAAACAGAACCGTAAGATCCCGACGGTTGGTAATTTCTGACACAAACATGAGGGATACTGATACTTTTTACTTTCGGCACTCTTATGGTACTATGTGGTGTCAATTATGTGGTGGTAACCATAAAAAATTGGAATGTTTTTTTCTAAATTATAAACCCCACTATATAGACCCATCATTTCCTAGTATCCTTAAGAGGGGCGAAAGTAAAAATAATCCCTATCTCTCCCTCGAATGCGCCCAACCGGATATTCTAGGAGAAATGCTTCTCGATGAATTATTTCAACTAGAAGATCTAATTATTAATTGGTTAAAAGAACTGAGGGAAGATTTCAATAATCTTTTCCAAGACGATAACCAAGAAGAAAGGTTGGAAACGCATTCAAACAACTTCATTGTTTCCAATGATACTTCTAACTCTAGTGAGGACTTGAGCGATAGTCGTCCCTGTGTCGATTGTGCCATGAAGGACTCCCCATCGACTTCGTTCGATGCATACATAGACCTGAGCGATTCGACATACACCTTCTTTAACGAGAGCCCGAAAAAGGGTTGGACTTGTCCACCTACATATAGCATAGGAATCACCCTCACCGACAACCTCTTGCGTTCTCGTCTTAGTCTAGATCAATTAAGGTATCTTAGGTACTTTGGGGTTGTTCCATCCAGTAAGGAACCGCCCGATCCGGAAAAGTTCCTTAAAAATAGACGCACTTCATAAAACAGCCTTCCGACACGGGGCCGTGCCCAGGTCAACACACCCCCGTGTCCACCAAAAGATTCCATTCTGACTTTTGTCAGAATACGGACAAAACGTGTCAGGATCTTGCCTGCACACGGGGCCGTGTCCAGCCGACACGGGGCCGTGTCCAGCACGCTGTCGTTTTCTATAAATGCAGCCAAGAACCCTGCACATTTGGACCATCCAGGGACAGAGATTTGAAAGGATTTTCTGACTTACCATCCTAGGTATGTTCTAAAAGAAGGTTCTTACAAGCATCTTGTCCTTTCCTCTTTTATCTATTGCCTTCTTCTTCATCTTTCTTGCACCAAGAACTCCATTAAAGCTTGATTTCAAGCTTTGTTGTGATGTTTATTGAATTTTTGTTCAAGGAATCTTGTTAAAAATAAGTTGCACAACATTGTTTTAAGTTATTTCTGCTCAAAAAAGCTTCATAAGTTAAGAAAATAATTTGAAACCCCAAGATTCCTTGTTCTAAAAATCTGCAGAAAGTTGAACACGGGGCCGTGCTCATTGAGCACGGGGCCGTGCCCGTGATACTGTTTCATTAAAACGAACTATTTTTGGTTTGTTTTCGTAGAATGTCTAGCCAAAACAGTGGAACCTCTTCTGCGCACTCAAGGAACAGTCGACGGGAAAGGAGGTCGTCGATTGAAGCAACTCTCGTAAGATACGTAATGGCGCTATGTGAAGCCCTTGACGAGATGACTTCAGTGGAGGAGGTCCTCATTGACCGTATTAACTATCTCTCGGTGGGGTTGGAAAACAGTTTCCAAGAAATAAACCTCTTGCACCAGAGGTTAAACATTCTTGTGACACCTCCCATGGAACCAATCCTCCCTCAAGAGGATTGGAACCTAGCACTTGGAATCGAAAATCCTACCGGTTGGGACGACATTCCGGCGGAACCTCCTCTTGAAGAACTCCAAGAAATCCCGGTGGAAGTTACACCTCCTCAACCCAATGCTCATGAGCCCGTTTTTCTTCTCCCTAGGGAGATCGAAGAGTGGCTCGCCGATGTATGAGGAGCCCATACCCGGAGGAAGAAGTTGTCAAGCCACTTTTAACCGAGAGATCTATCTTTTCGGAAATTTTGCTAGTAGAATAAATAGTAGGCTAGAAACTTCTTGGGTTGGATTTATTGTGTTTCTTTGACCTAACTTGTTGGTGCACGGAATGTCTGTTGACTTCGTCTGAATCATGTCTTAGGTTAAGATTATCAAGATTAGAGCTTGAAAGTTAAAATTAGGGTTTATCTTGTTAATTTCGCTTATATGTACAAAGTTATAGGTGATTTCGCTTTTAGGAACATTAGTGATTTCGCTCATAGGGTTATTAGGTGATTCCACTTATGTGTCACATAGTGACTCCGCTTATATGGACATGCCATATAAGTGGAATCAGTCTCCTATATATACCCGGACATGTGACAGAAAAGCGGAACCTGGTCATTGCTTAGGTGTCGGAACTCTGTCAAATTGTATTCAAAAAGCAATAAAAGTGAAGAAAATTGAAAGGATAAGCTGTGTAACTTCGTGTATACTGATTCCGCCTTTAAACATGAAGATGAACGTTCTCAACTGACTTTTCGGGGTCGCAAAACGGTCCAACAAGTGGTATCAGAGCTTCAGGACGAGGAGTTCATACTACTACAGCTGATTCGACTGAATTTTCTTACTTCTACTCACTTTCTTTCATACTTTTTCGATTTGAGATAGTTCCTACGGTTGAAATTATCTGAATTTCGAATATAACGTGTAAAACATACTATTAACAAACCCTAGAAAAATTCAGGTTAAAATCCGGATTAAAACATGGTGAAAATTGGCTAAAACCTGATTTCGCTTTTACGGACATCGAGGGATATATTCATCTGATTTCGCTTATTTGAACATACCTGATTTCACTCATTCAGACATTCTGGTTTCGCTTATCTGTCAAGTATAGGTTCGCTTATTTGGACATTGTCTGGTTCACTTATTTGAACATAAACTGATTTCGCTTATTAGTCATCAAGGTGGTTTCGCTCATTAGACATCATGTCTGATTCCGCTCATATGAACCAATCTGTGATTCCGCTCTTGTGACTGTTTGATTCTGCTTGAACGTGGTTTAATTCTGTGTGACTGTGCTGATTTCACGTGATACATATCATTGAGCAGTGTGTTTTTTACTGACTAATACTAAATCGGCCCAATAAAAAATAATAGAAACATAGTCAGTTTGATTAGGTTGTCAGACCCATTTAATACACCTCGTGAACAAGCATTAGGTCTTTTAATTTTGTCAACCCATTTAGTGAAAGGTCCAATAAGAATTAACTAGACATAATGGTTGTCGGCCAATGAAGTGATGAGTTGATAAGTATAATAACGACCCAATTGCACTTAACGAGATTCACAATTAATCACGGCCTAATCAAAACTAATTTAACAGTTTTTGTCGGTTTAGTGGGTTGTTAGGCCCAATCACATTTGAACATTAAGATCATTGTGTCAACTCACTTAGGTTATTTTGGCCCAAGGTTCACTTGGGAAAAAACGTCCATTGATAGTAATTGGCCCAATCATACATCTGGCCCAGAAACATTATTTGTCCATAAAAAGAGCCCATTTGAGTAAAGAAGTGTGCATCCATTCATCTTGTATTTGAACGAGTTTGTGAATCTTTGACACGAGTCTTAGATTGATTTCATCAAACATACACTGTTACATATTCAGTTCGTTTGAACTGATTGTTTGTTTGTTTGTTTGCAGAATATTCCGAGGTAATTCAAAGTTATAAATCCATGGCAAATTCTGAACCTATTCCTTGGAAAGATAACCGAACTGAAGAGCAGAAATATCAATACAGAAAAATGATTGCTGAAAACAAAATAATTAGAATATCTCGTATCTTTCTGGAAGCAAGGAGAGCAAATAGATGGGATCCGGACAGGGAGTGTTATCTTGACCCATATGGAAATATTGCGATTGATGACAAAACGCTTGATATCGAAGCCATAATCAAGGAGTATAAAGAAGAGGATGATTATTGGCAAAGAAAATGGTGGGGAGATGAAGAAGAGAAAAAGAAAAAGAAAGAGTTAATAGATGAAATAGAAAGAAACTCAGAAAATATAAGTTTGGATGTGTTTCTTGAAATAATCAAAAGATTTGAAAATGGAACGACAAAGAATGAAGAAGAAGAAAAAGATGAAATTTCAAAAGATGAAGCTGGTTGCTCAAAATGTGAAAAATCCGAAGCAGAAAATGTCAATCTCTTGAAAGATGTGGAGAATTTGACATTGAAAAACAAAGCATTGAAAGGCGAGAAGAAAGCTGATAATGAACAGATTCTGGAGTTGCGCTTGAACTGTGAAAAACTGAAATCTGAAAATATCAAACTGTTGGATGATGTAAACAGTTTGACATTGGGTAACAAGATTTTTATAGAAAAAGATTGTGAAAATGAAAAATTAAAATTTGAAAAAGATTTTCAAAGTCAAATAAAGATTTTAGAAGATGAAAAATCTGTTATTTTTAAAAATAATCTTGAAAAACAGATTGAAATAAATTCTCATCTTCAGAAAATCATTCGGCTTGAAAATGAAGCTGAAATTGCTCGAAATAAAATTACCGAGCTTGAAAACAAGTTGAAAAGTTTTGTGACTTCTGCACCATATGTGTGTCCAAAACCAATCAACATTGTTCCAATAAGTGACAATGTCACAAATTTTGACAGAGTCAAAATTGAAGATTGTGATGAAATATCTGATGATGAAAAAGAAAAGAAAAGAAAAATATTTTTAGATTTACAAGAAAAATTTAAAAATACTGTTTTGCAATCTACTGAAACAGGTGAATGTTCTAAACAAAAACCTGTTAAGAAGAGTGTAGAACAGAAACAAAAAGTTAAATGTGAAAAACTTTAAAAATGAAAATAAAAGCTCATCAGATAAGTCATCCAATCATTATCAAAAATCACAAAAATCTAAAAATGAAAACTCACAAAATGTTGGTAATAAGTGGTGCAGGTTTGACCACAGTGCTCAAAAGCCAAATCCAGCATTGAAGAGGAGAAATGATTATAACCAAGCCAAACAATGTTATGATCTGAAGGTTTGGACTGACAGAAATGGATGGTACGATAACAGAGTATGCTACACCTGTGGTGTGAGAGGACACATTGCTGTTAACTGCCAGAATTGGAATTATGAAACAAGAAGATGCTATAATTGTCATATCAGAGGACATATTGCCAGAGATTGCCCAAGGAGATCAATGGGAAGATCGAGGGTTGAATCTCAAAGAATGGCAAAGAAACCAGTCAACGTCAAGCCCAAAGAACAGAAGGTTCAAGAACCTAAAGTTCAAGAAAAGAAAGTGAAGCTTTCTCAGGGGCAGAAAGACAGACTGAGGAAGAAGAGGAAGAAGGCAAGAGAATATCTGGAGAAAATTTTGTCTTCAGGTTCACCGGACAGATTGAATAAAAGTTCTGATAAATCAATTCACTTGACTGCAAAGCTAAGTAAATTGAATTCTTCATATGCAAATCTGAGGACAAAAGAAGAAAAGAAGAAGAAGAAAATGGTCGGCGATGAATCTGATGTGTCAAAGTCAGACAAGCCACCATCAGGCAATGAATCTGACAGGTCAAAGTCAGACAAGCCATGTGCAGGCAATGATTCTGGTTCATCAAAGCCAGAGGAGCCTAGTGTTGAGGTAAAATCTGAGAATTCAGGTTTAACAATGGATGATGCAAATTTTCCATCATTGTTGAATAAGAATTCAAAATCATCCAAGGCTGGTCAGGCTTGGGTGAATCTTTTCAAATAGAAAAACCTGACTTGCCGGAGTTCCCAGGTTGGTAAGCGTGGAACATGAATCGGCACATTTCTTGAGAAATTTCACTCTGGTGATTTTTCGCTTTACATGTGGTAAATCGGGAACATTAAGTTGTACTTGATTTTCTACAAGTGTTTGTGTTGATAGAATCTTGAACTGTTAAATCTTTCAAAATGGTTAAAGGAGAACAAAGTGATGAAGTAATCCCCTAACCAACAAGTGGTTTGTTAATTCAACAAAACTAATTTTCCGGAAAAACCATTTGATTAAAACAAACTTAAGTGTTTTGAAATCATAATGGGAAAATAGTTTGTTGACAGGGGGAGTTCTGATTGTTTATGCCAAGTGAATGGAGAATTGAAGTGATTCTCATCATGTTGTCAAGTTTGTATAGTTTGTTTTCAAATTTTCCTTGAAAATCAAAATTGAAACATATTTTGATTTTAGGGGGAGAAAAATTTTTAAAAAAATAGAAAATTTGAAAAAGCTAAAAACATGATAAAAACCTACTGGTAAAACTAAAAAAAATTGAAAAATGAAAATGAGTTTTGTGTTAAAGAAGAGGAAATGATAGTACATCAGTGGACTTTCACAGCATGCTAAAGAATTGGATAGTTAAATGTGATAAACGGTCTCACTGATGATGTGTCAGTAGTTTTTGCACATTTAGTAGATTGTGACGAGATATAAACCTAAATTCAAACTTGCTTATATCGTGGGTAACATCTCTCGGATATATGGGTAACCCCCGAAATCTTGTTTGAAAGATTCCTTTTTCTGATATACTAGGTCTTTATACTCAGTGATATCTGGGGTATTATTCCAGGACTTCTGCTAAACGGTAGTTCTGACCTAGTCCCCGAATAATACTTTCCGCAATGCTTGAAACATAGCATCACCCTCAGCATAAATGATAAGACAATAAAATTGCTTAGCAATGCTGTTGTAAAAAAGATCCTCTAAAGGGGACACACCCAAAAGTTGAGTCATGATCTCTCTGCTGAACGGTAGTTCTGACCTGAGCTCTCATGATTCTTCATAAATTATTAACCCCTTACAGATATCATTTGTGTTATACTTACCTGTAAGACTGAATATTGGGATCTGGATACGGGAGTATATTCTGAGGTGGGGCACGCGATTAAGTTTAAGTATCTAAGACATTAAACTCGTATCTCGAAGCAGTTGAACTTTGTGTGAAAATTTAAGTGGACCAGTATACTGACAATCAAGGTGAATCGTTTAGAACTTAAAATGATTAAAGCTTAACGGTGCTAGTGATTTGTCTCATAAACTGATATGATCCTCTTACACAAACTCACAAAAATATTGTTTGTATATATTTGTTTACTGCATTTCATTCAAAAACAAAAATTCAAAAAGATTTTCGGAGTGTTTTAGCATAAAATTTTGAAAATACAAAAAGATTTTCGACAACTGATGTTGAAGAGCTGATATTCAAAATTTCAAGTGCTAAACATGATGAACTAGAGGGTTGGGAGAATATGTTGAAAACTATGAATGTCATATACAAATGTTTTGAAAGGCTGTGTGGTTAGTTTATCAAGGTCATTCATTTGAACTTGATGTAACTAGTATGATTGATTGTATATATGATGTCTACCAGTAAGTTTATTAAATTCAAATGTTATAAATTTGTGAAACTTATGGTGAGGTAGAGGATG
This sequence comes from Helianthus tuberosus, assembly GCA_030545235.1. NCBI lineage: Eukaryota > Viridiplantae > Streptophyta > Magnoliopsida > Asterales > Asteraceae > Helianthus > Helianthus tuberosus. The sequence goes on from CM060449.1 coordinate 108,917,789, forward strand.
TGCAGGGTAACAGGTTTTGGACTTCATTATTCCCATGGAAGCTAATTGTTAAAGCTCGAACCAGATAAAGACCTCAGATTCTAGCATATTGAGAGGGGGAGTCTGTGAAAGGGGGAGTCTGGATCAACAGTCAAAGGGAGTTTGAAGTTGGAGCTAGGAAGTGAACCTGAACTTGTGAAGATAGAATGCTAATGATGAGAAGACAGAGAGTTGGAGAAAAGACTAAGACTGAAGACTCGGAGCTAAAGACTTCGTCAACATCCAAGGGGGAGTCTGTTGGTGCACGGAATGTCTGTTGACTTCGTCTGAATCATGTCTTAGGTTAAGATTGTCAAGATTAGAGCTTGAAAGTTAAAATTAGGGTTTATCTTGTTAATTTCGCTTATATGTACAAAGTTATAGGTGATTTCACTTTTAGGGACATTAGTGATTTCGCTCATAGGGTTATTAGGTGATTCCACTTATGTGTCACATAGTGATTCCGCTTATATGGACATGCCATATAAGTGGAATCAGTCTCCTATATATACCCAGACATGTGACAGAAAAGCGGAACCTGGTCATTGCTTAGGTGTCGGAACTCTGTCAAATTATATTCAAAAAGCAATAAAAGTGAAGAAAATTGAAAGGATAAGCTGTGTAACTTCGTGTATATTGATTCCGCCTTTATACATGAAGATGAACGTTCTCAACTGACTTTTCGGGGTCGCAAAACGGTCCAACATAGCTAGCTAATATTTTAATTTTTAGGACTATTATGTAATTCTCTCTATGATTAATGAATGATGGTTTTAGTTAATTTGGTGTTTGGATGGTGTTTGGATGGAATAAAACACACTTGAGATGGCAAAGGATGCAAGGGAAACTTGAACCAGCATCCCATGCAGGAAAACAGAACCGTCCGACAAATTTCTTCATTTACAGTAAGTTCGGCACGGGCCGTGTCCACCCAACACGGCCCCGTGCTGCACAGTCTGCAGAAAAAGACCCAGTTCAGGTAACTGGACACGGGCCGTGTTCACCCAACACGCCCCCGTGTCCAGACTTCTGTTTCTCTTGTTTTAATTTTGTTACTGGCACTTGAACACGGGGCCGTGCCCGGATAACACGGGGCCGTGTTCAGCGCCCAGTAACACAAAATTTTTGCTTTTTCACACCTTTTACACATTCAATCAACCTAAAAACTTATTTTTGGGACACATTGAGGACAATGTGTAATTTAAGTGTGGGGGGATGCTAAAACCTTGAATCTTGCAAGTCCTAAATACAAGCCTTACACAAAACTCTATTGGAATCGCTAATCACCCCAAATTTTTCCAAAAATTTTCAATTTTTTTTACTTGTCTAGGTTTAACTCGGGAATTTCAAGTTCTAAAAAGGTTATATTTTTACGAATTTACAACCGATAGCGTCGTGATAAAAAGAACCAACATAAGAAAATTATGAAAAGGCATGACAAGCTTAGTTAAAATTTGATTATATATACTTGATCACATAAAAACCCATTCCCACAAAAGTGAGTTTTGAGCCTTTATTGAGCATACAATTACATATCATTAGACTAAATGCTCATTTTTCGTTTCTTGTGTGAATAGCCGCTTGGTTCTTACAACTCTAGAACTTGCCATGACGATACATTCCCAGTCCTTACCAACTTAAACCCGAGTAAGTAAATGATGGAGGCATTAGGACTAACCCCTTTTTATTTCTACACCATTTTTTTTTCTTTTTTTTACCACCTACCCAAAATCCCCCTAGTTAGCCCCTTTGAGCCTAAACCTTTTCATTTCATAACCCAAACCAAACACCCTTTTTACCCACCAAAACCTTTTTCATTTTTACCCCTTTGTTTTAGTAACAAGTTCAGTTTTTCGTATGACTTTTCAAAAAAAAATGTGTTAATGATGAAGCAAAAGAAATTAAACAAACAAGTTCATCAAAATAACTTTGTTTGAATAATAGCTTCATCAAAATAAAAGTTACAAAAATAAAAAGTCTTACGAAAACCGACGCTTGTTACGCTTTTCGCCCTTTTTCTACTAACCACTAACCCAACCACCTACCTTTAACCCAAGCCTAACCCTTCACCCACAAAGTCGTCTTGATATTTACAAAGGTATATAAGTTAAAAAGGATGAGGATTGATTGCTTGGCAAGCCTATGGTAGGAGTAAGTTCCATGCCGCTCTCGAGTGATCCACAAAAATACATTTTCGGCCGAGTGTTGAGTGATCCCCGTGAGGTATGTGAACTTGTATATAAATAGAATTTTAAAGAGGCATGTTATGCCCTAATAAGTAATTTATCTTATGAAAAGTTTTAAATAAATCATGACAAATAAGATTGTAAATAAATAAAAATAAAATTAAATAAAGAATCTTGGAAATCCCGACACTCTACGACAAGCCCAAAAACCTTCTTCTCTACCCATTCCATTTGGGAGTGTAATAGCCACATATTAAAGAGTTTTGCTTGAGGACAAGCAAAGATTCAAGTGTGGGGGTATTTGATGTGTTAAAAATGCAACATATAAATTTCATCAATTGAGGCATAAAACTAACCCTTTTTTAGTACTAATGTTGGAAAAAGTGTGATTTTGTCTTCCTTTTGTATTTTCAGGATTAAATGAGCTCAAATTAACAAAAGAAGCAAAAAGACATCAAAATCTAACATAAATACAAGAAAAGGAACAAGATGTGACATGTCCGACCCCACGACAGCATCTTCCCAAGCAAAACAAGACAACAGAAGACTGAACACGCCCCGTGCTCAGCCAGCACGGGGGCGTGCCCAAGTGTCAGCAGAAAAGACAAAGTGGTAGAAGCTTCTATTGCCCACCACGGGGCCGTGCTCAGCGGACACGGGGCCGTGGTCAACTATAAGATTCGCACAATCCAGCAAATCTGCATAGTACAAAGATTCTTCTGCACCACGGGGTCGTGCCCAGCGGACACGGGGGCATGGTCAACTAAAAAGACAAAACTGCATTAAATGAAGAAAGAGAAGGATGTGGACACGGGGCCGTGCCCACTGGACACGGGGCCGTGCCCGAGCTTCTGTTCAGCCTATAAATAGAAGTGCTTGGCTCAAGCTCAAACCATCCCTTGGCACACCACCTCTCTCACACTTCACCCACCACCCACCACCACCATAACACCATCATCCACCACCATCATCCATTGTCCATCATAGAGTGTGTGAGTCATCTCGGGATACAAGATTGATCGTAAGAGTTCTTGACAATCAAGGCCATGTTTGCCTAAGTCTCTTACATCACTTGGTGAAGACAAAGTGTCTAGTGTAATACTTTTTTATTTCTAATCTTTTCGCACTTTTTACTTGGTTTTGTATTAATGACTTTAATAACTAGTTGCTTATGTTGAAGGTGATCATTCCTTATCGTTTGTCCGTGGTGTCTTGGCATTATTTTACTTTCTATATAAAATAAAAGATTTTCACCATTCATATCTCCACGGTCTATATGGAGGTATGTTGGCTACCTGGTCGGGGGTTAAGGGAACGGTTTGGTAAAGGTCTTGCCATTGTTCAGCGTTTAGAGGTCCTGCAATGGACCTGAGTCAAATTTAGTAGGACCTCCTTCAATACTTAACGGTATTGGATGGCGGGGGTCCAAACTCTTTGATCCCCTCATAAGTTAACTACTATTAATACTATAACCCGGCTATTTAGGACTGTATCCCTGCTGACTCAGACTACTTAGTCGAGGGTAACGTCACCTCCAAAAGAGGGGCCTACCATAATTTGCATTAATAACTTAATTAATTATCTTCCAATAATCCACCCTTTTAGGATTGTATCATTGCTGACTAAAACTACTGGGGTGAGGGTAACGTCACCTTCAAAAGAGGGGCCTACTACAATAACTAAGATAATCTCTTAAAATAGTGCAAAAGTGCGGAAATAATCAAAGGTTACACTAGATACGAGTCGGAGCCAAGTGATTCATCTTGTCTATCTGTTTTTCTTTTTATTTTTATTTTTCAGCATTTTAGTTAGTTTTTATTTTTTCTTAGTTAAAACATTTTTTTTTTCTAAACTTTTTATTTTTGATTAGACGTTGAGGATAAACCGGTACTAAAAGCTCTTGTGTCCTTGGACGACCTCGGTATCTTACCAACACTATACTACGCTCACGATGGGTGCACTTGCCCATATGTGTGTCTAGTGTTAGTAAATATCGTGTTTTATAAATTTAAAACTTGACTAAAAAAGTGTTAAAGGGGCTTAAAATATACACCTAATATATATAACACTCGACTACGCATCAGTAAGCCCAATTCGTCCCCCTATGACCCAACTGGGTTTTGTTTAGCCCAAACTCTATTAATTCACTAATACAAAGCTAAACCCACTAACTGTTTATCGTTTAACTAATTACAAGATATCCAAAGACCAAATCTAAGCTGTTGTCACAAATATGCACCAACACATCTAAGATTTCATGTTATTTAGCTTTATGTTAATGATCATCTTCTTATTTCTTTGTGATTTTTGAGTTTAACCACTTACATAACACTTTAACCATTATGATGAGAAGTAAAAACAAGATCAAGAAGCTTACTACTAGCTCTAATGGCTAGGGAAGTGGCACAAGAATGGAGGTGATGATTATGGAAGAAAATGAGTGGTTAAAGACTCCACAAAGAGGTCCTTCAAGTTCCTACACTTCAAGCTTCCTTAGATGGCCTCCATACACCTCTAGATCACCTTAGATTATGAGTTTGGAGCTTGAAAATGATGGGTGTGGGTGTGTGTATATGAGCCGAGACTAAGAGGGGGAGAAGGAGGTTGAAGATGATGTTGTAAGATGGTGAATGATGGAGTGGTAATATTTTATGGTTTTATAAAATTCTAACAATCTTTTAAGGTATATTTGTGGGAATATTCTACAACATAATCCCATAAAATAATCAAATAAAATCATATGTGGGACCCTTGTCCCTAACCATCCAACAAAGGGGGGGGGGGGTTAAAGTGTAACATTTTAATTATAAGTTACAAGATCTAGTTAGATTTCAAGGACTTAGTTAGGTATTTTTATGTATTTAGTGTTTATGAGATGTAATATGATGTTCGGTGACCATAACTAGCTTCGTAACACCAAAACAATGCTTCTAGTAAAAATTTGGTATTTCGGGTAGTGTCCGGTTGTTCGTTTCGTTACTGTTCGTTAAAGTGCTAAATTGCGCAGTTTAGTGTGCTTTATGTTGTGTTTTATGACAGTTTTGATTCTCGACACTTAGGAAAGTATTCAGGACCATTAAATCATAATTCTGCATTATATTTCGTTGTTAAAATGCTGAAAATTGCTGAATTTGCTTATTTTCTACAGAATTCTGCAGTTTTAGTGTGTTTCTGGCACTTTCCGGCACCTAATTCATCACTAGGAAGGCAGTTTTGTAATCCCTACTTTTCTACACACTATTCTAGTGTAACACTTGGTTTCGGGGTTCATTCTGTGTCTTAATTTCATGTCTGTCTGAGCACTGAACTCCCGTCAGTACTTCTAGTTTATCTGATAACTGTGCTAACTTTGTTTCGTGCACTAATTAAACCATATTGTGTTGCATGTGATAAAGATAAAAATCTTGCAACATGAAATGTCATTGTATGTATATGACAGTAGTCAGAAATTCATTTGTCTTGTTAATTCAATCATGCACAGTCATTAAAGCACATATTACTATTTATTATTGTACGGAATTCATGGTAAAGTGCCAGTTGTCACAATATTAGCATCTCCCCCGTTTCTACTAGCAACCGCAGTAGCAAAAACTCGAAAAACCACCAATCGAGCTTCATCCATCACACTCCAATCATACTTCTTCTTATGAATCCCAACAATTTTAACCATCTTCCCCAATTCCCTCCTTCCACCAACCAAACTTTTCCCCATAATCCCATATTCATTGCTTGTTTTGCTCAAGCCTCTGCACCTTCAATTCTTTCGTATCGAAAACTTCAACCCGTGAAATATTCGCAAACCCGTCAGCTTCAACTTCTGAATCATAGTCTACCTTTGCAATATCATCGTCTTCAAGTGTAATTGAAGGTTGAGCTTCAAATTGTTCTAGCAGCTTTTTTTGATTCTTGAAGGAGAGAGAGAGAGAGTGTGTGTTGTGGGAGAGATAAAGTTACTGGGGGTTTGTATATGCAATTTTTATTTATTTTTATTTTTTAAATTAATAATGTGAAATTACAATAGTACCCTCATGTGCCTTGCACATGACATAACTTAACAGAAAATTCTAACTGGGTTTGGCATAAAGGACATAACGTGCAAGATTTTGGAAGGTTAAGGACACCGCCTGTAAACTTTTGGAAAAAATGACAGCGTCTGCAATTTGGTGTAAACTTAAAGGACAAAACTTATAATTTACTCTATCGTAGAGTTATAACCTTAAACCTTATCGAAATCACAGCGCAAAATTGTTTTTAATCCGATAATTTGTTGAAGTGGTTCCTAAGGTTATCTTCCCACGAGAAAATCTTAAAACGTCGAAAATCATCGAAACACAATTTATGGTTTCCATACCACCGCTAATATTTCATAATTTTCTACCTATCAAATTGGACTAATTAATATAAGAATATTTAAAGGTCCCCAAAAGTATATATACATTAAAATAATAATTTTATGTATTACTGTCAACTTGACTAAAAGCTAGGCAATATATTCTAGATGGTTATTTTAAATATTGAGTCAAAAAATGATTTTTTCTGGATATTCGTAGGTATGTATATGTGTTCAAAACAAGTCTTTTGTTTTTTACAAGAGAATGATTTTTAAAACCAATAATCCCTTTATTGATTTTGGTTTCCAAATTAAATGCACATGTTCGTATGAAAATAAAGTGATTTGTTTATACTTTCTTACATCGACACCTGTGGGTTGATATATAGCATCCCATCAAAGACGTCGAGAACCAAAACAATAGTCTGTCTTTTTTTGTAACAAGTCATGGTTATCGAAAATATTTACTAAGAAACCAATTTCTAATCTAATTAACTGTTACATGGGTTTAGTTTGTACCCGGAGCTCGCCAAGGCGGTCAGATGAATTAGATTCGTGTACATGGACGAGAAATTGATTTGTAGCAGAACTTCATGCAATATTCAAACTTTTTCTACTCCAAAACCGCTGTTTCATGTGGCTGAAGTTCACAAGAAACCATGGAAGGGGATTGGGGTTTTGATGTAAGCATTTTCGGTCCTGATAACGTATTATTAAACTAGCATAATAACAATCAATAGAAGGAGAAAGAAAAGAATAATAGATGGAGAAAGGATTTAATATTTCATTGATTGAGATATATTTACAATGAGATACAATAGGGATATATATAGGAGTATAAAACTTGGAGAGGAAGCTAAGCTATTTTTAGTGTTGATAACCATAATAATAATATATGTTTATAACAATTATTAATTTATTTTTTGAGTTAATTACTCTTTTGTAGATGTGAGGTGGACTGGGCAGGGCTGAGGTGGGGTTTACAGTTTACACGTCTAATTTTAGAGTCATTATAAAAATATCCCTGGCTTGAAATTAAGTTAATTACATAAATGATTCATGTATTTACAAAAGGGTATTTTAGTCATTCTATTCAAATTTAACAGAAAAATTAACAAAAGTTAGTGTTAATACTCAAACTTGTTACAAACTGATAATCACAAGCCTCAAATCTGTTTAAAAAAAATTAATACCCAAAGGTGAAACTAACTATAAACCACAAGTTCCATCTGTGTAATTAAATTTAGGAAAAATTACAAGTTTTGTCATTTATCTTTATATCACTTTTCAGGCGGTTTCCTTTTTAACGAATCTTGACAGACAGTGTCCTTTACTAGGTATTTTGTTGCAAGTTTAGTCCTTTACCTAAGTATTTTGTTGCAAGTTTAGTCCTTTACACACAACAATTAACAGGGTTTTTTAACTGGGTTGGGTGTAAAGGACTAAACTTGCAACAAAATACCTAGTAAAGGACACCGCCTGTCAACATTCGTTAAAAAGTACACAGCCTAAAAAGTGATATAATGATAAATGACAAAACTTGTAATTTTTCTTTAAATTTAAAACTATTATAGTTCCAGCACCGAAAGAAGATAATGTCACCAACATAATTCAAACTTAGAACTTCTGGGATGTAAACCAGAGTCTTAACCAGGCTGCCCAAATCATTGTTTTAAAGCATCTAATAACTTAAACAAAGGCATATTCATTTATATAACTTGTTGGTTCATGTGTATCCGTTATTACATAATCGCGTCTTGCATATATGATGAAGGGGAGAATTTTTATGGAGCATTACATGGTTGTTTACTTTTTGAGATATTGAAATACTTTTTGGATTTTTTTTTTCTGTTAAATGTACCCCATTTTCTACTGAACGTACCTCCTCCTTCAACTTTTAAATTAATACAATTCAAATCTTTTTTGTTTTTTATCATATTTTATCTTTAACTATTAATATTACTGGTATTTGTTTTTAAAACGTTATTTTATTTAAAAAGAAACTTTTTAATATTACTGGTATTTGTTTTTAAAACGTTATTTTACTAGATTTTTGCCCGCGCCGCGCGTTGCGGCGACATCACGTCAAATAAACCAAAAAATACCTGGAAGTGACACCTGCGATCTCATCCTAGCTTTGCAAGCTGATTCTAAAACCACATAACCGAAAAGAAACATAAACGCGAAACAACTTCCATATCATCTGTTGCAATCAATGCGACCGGCACCATCATCAAGCACAAAAGAAACATCAACAACCGTCTAAGCCTTGTTCATCAGCATCCCTACTAACTTAACCTGATTTCAACACCAACAAACTTTATCACTAACTTCACTAACTGATTAAACAAATTCACACTTTCTAATAAACAATTAAAACATATTCATCAAACGTTCACTCATTTATATCATTTTGTGTTAGGATCAGATACAATATAAAGCAGTACATGTTTACTATGTTAGTGCTAAAATATCTTAAATATGTCTTCAATTTAGCTCGCTCTATAGTTAAGATCATGCATGAGGTGTTTGGTATTATTCTTAAACAATTAATTATTTAATTATTACAGGCTTACAGCTTCGAATCTGGGTTACCTAACATACGCAACAACGTTCAACATAGAGCTGACCCGTTTCAACCACAAACTGTTTCCGCTTGAGATGCTTTAAAATTGTTTCTGCGGTCAATCCAGTGTTCACATTTCCATTACGTTCTTCTATTAATTAACACTCAAACTAAAAGTTGGGTATATATTACCATTTGGAATGTTTGTCATCAGAAACAGATTAAAACAGTAATTGGATCAGAATGCAGATCCACTGTTCTTCGTCTTTCCAAGCATTACATCTTTGGCTTTATTGATATATGAAGCTAAGTAATGGTTGCCTCCGGCATCCGGATGGTTTGCAACCATTACTCTTCTATTGATATATGAAGCTAAGTAATGGTTGCCTCCGGCATCCGGATGGTTTGCAACCATTACCCTTCTATGCGCTTCCCTAACCTTGCCTGCTGCTGGGCTCTCTCTGTCAAACACCACATACTGAAAATGTTCCTAATAAGTAGCCTAAGTGATCAGACTTCAAAGCTCTAATGCAGTGAAACATTTAACATATTAAAGTATGTGATTTATACGACGTTAATCAAGGTTACCTAACACCAAGGCTTAGAGCCGCTTCCTGTCTTGTCATTATTTGTTAGAAGCCCCTTTCATAGAATATGTGTGATCTAGGTCTAGGGGTCTACTCTTGAAAGAATGCCAGGCCTGAATTACATATTTACCAGCCATGATGAAACAAATAGAAGCATGAAATGATATATAACTACTTTTAGGTAAAAATGACGAATGATGAGTTTTAAAAAAGTATATAAAGTTAAAAATGACAAACAGGCATTCTCCGGCGGATTCGCCGCCGTCGGCGAGCTCAATTCCTTCGAATTCTCCTCAGTCGCCGGCTGTAACCGCTCCTCCGCCGTCGATTTCTCCGATTCACCTCCATTTTCGACCTAAAAACCGAAATCAATCCAATAACAAATCAATAAACATGAAATTGAACAAATTAAAGCAAAATATATAGCATTTTCGGACCTTTGGACGCTTCGGTGACGGATGATTCTGTTCAGAAGATGATGATCGTTGTGTTCGTTCGTCTAAGTAATTAACACAATTTCAAAAATGATCTAATAAACTAAACTGATTGAAAGACAGTTTAAAATAATGAAATTAACCTAACTTCACATAATGTATTAACCTAACTAAAAACTAACAAATCAAACAAAAAAATCCACTTATTTAAACACAATCAAGCAACAATATAGAAACAAACTGTAAAGTGATGAGTTATACCATTCCGGTTCTGAGTTAGGGTTTGTGTTTGGGCCACAGCCGGTTGACCAGACGCAACACGACTCCACGCGTTGACTTCCGGCACTCGATCAGCATTCTGCCATCATCACCCCGATCGTATTCTACCTCCTCCAATCAAACAAATAATCTAGATCAACTGCTGATTGTGAACTGAAAATAAGTAGAAAACCCTAATTAATAAAGATTGAAAGGGTGAATAGGAAGAACTGACCCGCTGTCACCGAGGATGATGACTTTGAGAAGCGTTCTTCGTCTTGAAGGCATCGAAGAACTGACCCGCTGTCACCGAGGATGATGACTTTGAGAAGCGTTCTTCGTCTTGAAGGCATCGTAATTGGATCAACAAAAAGGATGTGAAGGTGAAGGTGATGATTGAAATAATTGCAGTAAAGGTTGCTGATAGTTGGAGGAATCTTCAAGTGGATTTAGGTCGTTTGGAACCCGGTTGTCTTGATCAAATGGTGAAAGATCTAGAAATTCATAAAGTGATTTAAAAAGTGAAAGGTAATAAAGACAAAAGGGTAAAATTGTAAAGAAGACATGGCACCGACCTTTAGTTTTAAGAGTATATAAATTTAAAAAGAAACTTTTTTTGTTTATTTGAAAAAAAAAATCATTTTTTTACATTTTAAACTGAAGCGGGTAAATTTAATTTTGAAGTGGATTTTTTTTTTTTGTTCATAGCAACTTGAAGTGGGTATTCGAATTCAGTTTGTATAAACAATAATACACAAAAATTTAAATGAAACTTTGAAGCCAGCCAACTTAATATAGTTTTTGGAGTTAAAAGAAGATGAATATATTTGAGAATCACCACGTCAATTTTAGATAATGATTTTGATTAGTCAATAGCATACCCTCACAATAATTAAATTTCAACTTATATCGATTATTAATTGATATTACATGCTTTGATCAAATATTTTAGTACCTAATGTCTAGTTAATGTTTTATTTTCTTTTTGCATCTTGTTACTTTTAATAAATACAAGTTGTTAATTATATTATAAAAACATTTTAATATAACAATACTAAATTACTAATAACAATAGAACTAAAATACGAAATAGATAAAAAAAATATAAAATCAACTGTTTGTTTAATAAAAGTTCTGAAACATTTTTTTAAAGATATATTTTTTAGTAATTTGTAATGACGTTTTATAGAATCGTAATAAAATACTAGTTAGAGAGTGTCTTCAAATATAGAAACATAATAAAATACTAGTTATAGAAAGTGTCTTCAAAAACAATATTTGAATTGTATAGATGGGTTAAATTTGACAACTTTTAAAAAGGGGGTATGACTAGTAAAAAAAATGGGTGTATTTAGCCGACCCCTTTTTTTTAACAGAAGATATTTTTGTCAGATGGTTATGAGCATGTTGGTACGAACATGTGTCTACCATAACGTGTGACATTGGGTCGATGTTTTAAAAGTTTGCATGACTACACCATTTGTTATCCTGTTTGAGAAAGAGGATACACCAATGTCCAAGCTTAACAAGTAGACAATGAGGCAAGATCATCCTAGGGTGTTTAATATTCAGTCTCAAACAAAACTAAAACCATTTAATATCTAACCAAATACACCCGACTAAAAACCATTTGAAACCGAACCAAATAAACCAAAATCACCCACCCAACCTTTCCATCGACATGTTTTAACCATCTTTTGTAAGCTAGCACTTGATTACTTCGGTTATTTTCCGACCAAAGACCGGTTTTCTCTAAAATCTAAGATCATGTCATGACCAGATCGAATATAGTTGATCAGGATGGTTACACTTTACGCTAGCCAGTCCTAACCCATTTTTATCATCCCTACTTTTCCCCTCTTTCATTGGTTAATTTCATAAGCACATGGGTCTTACGAAGGAACAAGACAATAATTTTAAGGTAGCGAATATGCCTTAGAATACAAGAGAACGTTTGGTACAACATAAAAAAAATACTGAGCAATTAGCAATCAGTCTTCCTCGAGGTTGATCGAGTCTTTGAACTTACCATACAAAATCTTCTTCAATTCGGCCATCTGAGCAAGTATCGATTCCTTCTCTTCCTCAAGTTTCTCCAAACGTATGGTAGTTTCCTGTTGCATTTTCTCAATCCGGATCTCGACTTCATCTTTTGGCATATGAGCAAAAACCTCGCCTATTTGGAACCTCACCACCTCTTCATCAGTTAGAATCAATTCATTGCTTGCATCCTCAATGTTCTCATTCGCTTCCTGTCGAACACCAATTATGTCAAATTAAACAACCAAATTTTATCTATATGTATATGCATGTTTGTTTCATAAAAGATTAATTCGTGGAGAGACAGGTGTGTTTGTGCATGGTACATAAAAGATTATCAGATGCATGGTAGAGAGTAAAGGAGGTGATTACATAACTGTCTTGTGTATCACCTTCAAAGTAATAGATAAAATGCATTATGCGGTTCTCAAAATAATATTGACCTGAATGAATGCCCCCCTCTCTCCATATATAATAAACACGATAACTAAATATGACCATTTCAAACTCAATTTCGGTTGGGGGGGGATTAGCTAAATACTCTTGGTTTGCCATTTTCAATAAAACTTTCGTCGGTTCTCATGTACAATCACACACAAGCTATTAATATGCACACAAGTTAGGTTTCATGTAAAGATGTAAACAAGCAGCCTCGAGCTTGACTCGTTTAGCATAACAGAGCTCAAGCTTGGCTCTTTTGTGATCTATGGCTCATTTACACCCCTAGTTTCATGCCTACCCATCCTGTTATTTTAGTAGAAGAGGAACTTTTTTTTCTGGCTTACTCCGACTAGCAACATATAGAGATTACCTTGCAAAGCCCAAAAGTCTTAGACTACCAAGGCCACCCTTAATGTAATTGTTTGCTTTCCAAGCACTAAAGAGAAGACAAATTGTGACAAGTACGGCATGATAGATGGAAATAGAATAAAGACACCTACAGCCTACAACTAAGTGCACAGAAATATAACAGCACATTAACACCCTGTTTGGCTACTCCATGGTACATAAGCAAATTTTCCAAGCGATTAGGAAGAAAACAACATCAGTTTTTGAGCTACAAATAACTTATTTACACGAAGGAAAGAGGGATGTGCATATTCATTATCTAAGGCCCGTCATTTTTTTTTTGCATTTATTTGTCTTCTACATTTTAGATGAGCAGATTCACGCCCCGCTTGCGGTATGCGCATATAATGTATATGTGTGGGCTCTCGGGGGGCAAAAGTGAAAGTGCACTAATTTTAACGTTATTTTTCTAATTTCGTGAAAATAACGTTAAAAAGCGAGGGACGGTTAATCATGCATCATGTGGTGGCGTTGATAGTCGAAAGACAAAGGGGTACATGCACAAATCGGCTTTTGTCCCAATTGCTGAGTGTTATGTGCCTTATGTCCAAGGCCTGATGCAAAACTACTATCGAGCCGTGGGTCTCACTGGAAGCAGCCTCTCTATTCCTATAGGGTAGAGGTAAGGCTGTCTACATCTTACCCTCCTCAGACCCTACCTTAGCTTTGTTATTGGTGGGATTTACTGAGTATGATGATGATGATGATTTTAGATGAGCAGATTGGTAACTTCATTTTCGTTCACAAACTTACAATAGCCAAAAAAAGAAAAACATATATAGAATGTTGACAGTTATAGTTCTAATCTAGAGAAACTACAAAGGTACCTTGGCAATCTTTATTTCATCTTCAAGTTCATGAAAGCGGTTGTTGAGTCTCCCAAACTTGTTGATGTTCTGCTGATCCTCCCATGTCACTTCAGTTTCAGAGCCACCAGCCTTTCATTTTTATTAAAATGGAAAGTTAGGTAATAGAAATCACAGAGAAAAGTCCGAAAGTATTAAAATATATTATACATTGTTTATATATGGTAATGGTATCCACCGAAAACTAAAACACAAAAAGAAATAAAAAAAAGAGAAAAGTATTAAAGCATCTCACCTGTTGCATGATTGAAACTGGAAGATGATGCTTCCAGAGACAATAGAGGGCTTCAGCTAAATGATGTGCACCGTACTGCATCCATGGCAATATAAGTGTTGTTAACTTAAAAGACTTCCACCAACCTTGATATCTTTATGAATCTAATCTAACCCTTTATCACTCTATCTGATTATAAAGTATCTTGGTTTAAAAAAGTGCAAGCTGCTACAAACCATTTTGGTCCCAAAATCCGCATCACATACGTGAGGGGCACACTAGTGGCGAATCTAGAAAATGCATATAGGGCAACGTTTCATAAAAAAGGGTAACGAAATCGAAAAACGTCAAATTTTTCCAAAATTTACACTACCGTCAGAGCGTTAAGAGGCAATAGGGGTTACCCCTTGTTACAAGGTAGGCCCACCCCTGGGGCACACCCAAATAAGCTTTATTTACAACCCAGAAACTGCAATCAATCTTAGATTGTGATCTACCACCAATGCTTGTTCAAACTAAACCTAATCTTATTTTACAAAATTAATTAAAAAAAGTCAAGTTCAACCCTAACAGGTAACACAAACGAAATCAGATTGATGAAACGAACAAATGATGATTGAATATGAAAGCAAAAATGATATACATTGAGTTGTGGAGAGGACGGCTTACTGCGTTGTCACCCGAGAACAGAAGCTCGCCGTTTCCGGAGCGGAGTGGGAGGAGACGACTGATGATGATCAAGGGTTTTGCAGATTCATTTATGTTTGTGGTTTTACACTAACCGATACTTTTAGGGGGTGTTTGGCTTAGCTTTTATTTTTTGGCTTACGCTTATATTTTAAAGTAACTTATAGCTTATTTTCTATCATTTGATAAGCTCTTTTTAAGTGTTTGGATTAGCTTATAGCTTACTAGGTGAGAACCCCGTGTATTACACGGGCTAAATAAATGTAAATTCATATACTAAATAATAAAACAATGTATATTTAAAAATCTCATTTATTAGATGGATTAAATAAATGTAATTTTATATATTAAATAATAAAAAAGTTATGTCTTTAAGAACCACGTATGTTGTTGTACTGATTGAATAAATATAATTTTATAACTCAAATAATAAAAAATTACTAAATAATAAAAAAAAATTATATCTTGAAAAACCTCATGTATTGTACGTGTTGAATAAATCTAATTTTATATACCAAATATAAAAAATTACATCTTTTAAAAATCACGTGTATTATACGGGTTGAATAAATGTAATTTGGTATAGTAAATAATCAAAAAGTTATATCTTCAATAAATGTAATTTGTATAGTAAATAATCAAAAAACTATATCTTAAAAAAAACCCGTGTATTACATGGGTTAACTTCTGAGTAATTTTAGATTTTGATTAATATTTAATGGTATATTTTCTAAATAAATTATTTAATAGTATCTATATCTTAAATAATAATATAATTTATTATGACTCTTTTTATTATCAGTAACGTTTATGTTTCATAATCATATTTATCAACCATTTAAATTTAAAAGGATATCTCTTTTATCTCTCTCAATTATCTATAATTAGGTAAAAATGATTAAATTCTTAAAACTAAATAATATTTCATAGGAGATTATCTATAATTAATTAGAAGATATTAAACTAAATGATAATTATCTATAAAGTACATAGCCTAATATGATGACAAGTGTCCCAAACATGGTTTCTTTTATTATATGTATAGATTTTCTATCATTCTTCAAATAAGCTTAAAAACCATGTTCAAATAAGCTTATTCAAATTAGCTTATATAAGCTAATAAGCATAAGTTTAAAAAGCTAAAACAAACACCAAATGAAGCTTATTTTGTAAAAAAAAACTAAAAAAGCTATAAACTTTGTTAAAAAAAGCTAGGCCAAACACCCCCTTACACTATATTTTAAAAATCCATCAAAGTTCACCCTTTGTGAAGTTCAAAGTGTCGTTTTTGCGCCCCCCCCCCCCCCCCATTATTATTAGGGTTATTGGATTTTAACAGACTATTGGCTATTGGTCGCTGGCATCCTCAACTATTACTTTGACGCCCGTCACCTCCAACTTAACACTTAGTGTGTTCTGTCACCATGTCATTAACTGATCACTAACTTTTGATCATGTTACTATACTTATATTTTAGGCTCAAGCTTGGCACGGGCTCAATAAGGCTCGGCTTATTTTGAGCTTTTTCTCGAGCCTATCTCGAGTAGCTCGCGAGCCGCTCGACTTGTTTGCACCCCTACTTTTAACTAGTTCTGATTAGAAAATTATCTACTTTAGTTTTTTCACACTTAGAACGATACTTTATCAAATTCTAAAAAGAGGCAATGAATTTATTTTTACACTTAGAAGGATACTTTATCAAGTTCTAGGCAATGAATTTATCTTTTAGCTTTTTACAACTATGTTAATTTTTTAACATGTTCAGGAACTTTTGATAAATAAAGATTGTATTGAATTTAGAGTAAAATGCACGGATGTTTCCTGTGGTTTGGTAAAATTTCACCTTTAGTTCCCAACTTTTGGAAATTACGCTATTGTTCCCTGTGGTTTGCTTGATTGTTACTCGGATAGTCCTTAGAGTGGATGAACGTTAGTTTATGACGTTAAGTGGATGTGAAACGACAGATTTACCATTTATAATAAAAAGACAAAATAAATAAAATAAAATTGATTAGGCATCACCACACTTCTTCAACCTTTACCCACCACCATCACCCTCCACCTACCACTGTCACCTTCCTCCACCCTCTATGTCACCCTCCTTCACTTTCCACCATCACCGCCATTGCCATCATATTCCCATTTCTACAACCTGCAATAATAAGTGCAAGGAAGCACAAAATCATGAACTCAATTAAATTGGAAGAAATTTAGGACAACCATATGATACTTCATCCAGATCCATAAAAACCCAATCATCACACTGAGCATATGAGTAGCCGATTGAACACGGCTAGTTGTCGCCGCCAGAGAATTCCAACATTATCATCATCATCTCCAACCTCCATGAACGACCCCCGCATAAAACCAAACTGTTATCACCGGAGAATCGCCGTCGTCACTGGAGTGACCACCGTTATCACCGGATAATCTTAGGTGGAGATCGGTGCTTGTGGCTCTGTCGTGCCTCTATTGTCGGCCGACAAGCCGCCCTCCATCTCCGCTTCTCTCTTTCTCTAGCTTCTATCTCTGTTTTACTCACAAAAGTATGTGTGAGTGAGTGTTAAGAATGGTGTCAAATAAAGAATAGGTGGAGGGTGGTGTTGGAGTCTTTTTTTGCAGATCTCTGATGCAATAGATTCAAATGAAGAAGGAGATTAGCAGAGAAGGATCTGGGATTTGCAGGTGGGGGTTGGTTTTTATATTGTTTTTATAATAAGTGGGCCCCCAAGCATATATATGTGTGTGTATATATATATATATATAGAGGAGGAGTTGGGTAGAAAGTGGGTTTTTCCTAGAAAGTCTAGGAAGCAATAAGAATGTGACACGTGGCATGGAAGGATTTTAATTAAAAGGGCACTTGTGTAGTTTGACATTTTATTTTATTTTTGGAATTTTATCTCTCATTAACTAACAATGCCTATAATTATGGAAACTGTTTCTCCAAGATTTTTTGTATTTCGCAACCTTCTCCTTCTTCGTCTTCGTCATCATCAAACACTTCTCCATCTCCACCATCTCCGAGTTCATCATCACCATTCAAATACTATTCGTATCATCTCCGTTTTCTTGACGATGTGTTTTAACAGCAAGCAAATTAATACAGTTGTGTTTTAGCAGCAAGCAGATTCATACAGTTGTGTTTTAGCATTCAGTTTCATACAGTTGTGTTTTAACAGCAAGCAGATTCATACAATTGTGTTTTAGCATTCAGATTCATACAGTTGTGTTTTAGCAGCAAGCAGATTCATACAGTTGTGTTTTAGCATTCAGATTCATACAGTTGTGTTTTAACAGCAAGCAGATTCATACAGTTGTGTTTTAACAGCAAGCAGATTCATACTGTTGTGTTTTAACAGCAAGCAGATTCATACAGTTGTGTTTTAGCATTCAGATTCATACAGTTATGTTTTAACAGCAAGCAGATTCATACAGTTGTGTTTTAGCATTCAGATTCATACAGTTATGTTTTAACAGCAAGCAGATTCATACAGTTGTGTTTTAACAGCAAGCAGATTCATACAGTTGTGTTTTAGCATTCAGATTCATACAGTTGTGTTTTGTATATAATTTGGTTGTGTTTTAACAGTTCTTTTTCAATTTAACACTCTGAATGTGTTTTATGTTATTGTCTATGTCACATTACATCACATTATGTTTTTTGATGATCACATTACATCATAATGTGTTTTACATCAGCAGTTTTTCACCCCAGCTTTCGATCGGCTTCCGGTAACTGTTCCGCTGCTATCTATCCTTTCCAAAGTTTCCTGCTTTTTGAATCTCTTCCCTGCAACCAACAAAATACCGTCAATGACAAACAAGAATCACCCGTAATCGCTTTGTAAAACACGTAGTACAGTGAAAGCTTGATCTTACGTATATAGAACAAGGATAATCTCTTATCTTCATCCATGATTTTAGGTATATTTGGTATGATTTTGGGGGTTTCCGAATGTGGGTTTAGAGAGAGAGGGAAATTCGCGTGAAAATAGGAGTTGTGATTTCCTGACAGTTTTTTTGATTGATTAAAAACACGGCCATTGACAAAATTGCCCCTACTCATTTAAAACAATCAATTAATTAAACTCAAATATTACAAGATTGCTATTTGATTTAATCTCAACCCTTAAACACACCCATTGGATGAACCAAATCGCTTCCTAGACTTTCTAGGAAAAACAAACTTTCCGCAGGATCCCCACTATATATATATATATATATATATATATATATATACTAGGTTAAAACTCGTGTGATACACGGGGTTGGATAACAAAAAAAAGTGAAATAAAAGGTTATAACAAATAAATACATATCGTATTTGTAAATTCTTTATTTGTAATTACATATCATATTTACAATCACAACTAAGAAATCTATATATACAAATACAAATTAAAAATTACAAATCTCTAAAAACTTCTTTATATACAACATTCAATGTCGTATTCGTAAGTTTACCATCTTTATCAACAATCATGAGTTTGAGTCCATCTCTACTTTTTACTCTGGACAAAGCGACGTAAAGCTGACGATGAGAAAAGACTGGTTGTCTGAGAAACAGACTGACTTTGGATAACGATTGACCTTGACTTTTATTTTTCGTCATGGCGAAACATACAACAATAAAAAAACTATCTTCTTTTAAACTTAAATGGAATCTTCTTGTCTGATGGTGTTAAAGCAATTATAGGAATGAAAGTACGATTGCCTATATTACTTCCAGATATTACTTAGGCTTCTATAACATGCGATCCTAGCATTAAGACTTTTAGTCGAGTCCCATTACACCCTGACTTTTGCGGAAGCGTGTTACGTGTGACTTGTTTAATATCATTGCCTTCAACTATAATAAACAACTATATGATAGAAATCTTGATGTTCATCCATTACTGAGTTTCAAAATAATATAACCAACATTGTTTAACACCATACAAAGACTTCGAGTTTAAAAATACAAACCAACCAAATATTTCAAGTTCCATAATGGACTTTAACAAAAGACACTAATAAGACGAGGCTTTGAACTATGTATCCCATCAAAGATAAAATACACAATTCAAACCCTTCAACACTGGATGACATCGTTTATTGTACACACAACTTGAAACCTTGAACGCCCGCCAGATCCATTATCAATTTCCTGAAATACATGTAGTTTGAAAACATCAACAAAAGTTGAGCAAGTTCATGTGTTTTGTAAGTGAGCTCGTAATAACTTGTAAGCATTTAAGAGATTTCCTTTGATAACCAGTATAAAAACGTCTATGAATAGATCATTAATGTTTTGCAAGGACATTAATATGTGTGGTGTGTAGGAAGTGCTCAAACCTAGCGGATTTCCTCCGGTCCATCCGGCGAGAACGACATAGTCACCACATGCGGCCACACAAGGACCCATGGGTGGGGCTCGCTACACCCAGATAGATCTACCACTCATGTCCCTCGGTCTTAAACTAGATTAATGGCACTTAAGATAGATACTACATCATCCACGTGATCTAACAGTTCATTCCTTAGCTAAACCATACCATTGAAACAATTGAACATTTGAAACATTGAAACATGTATTTCACGCTCGAAGTTATAAACCGAAAACAGTTAAAAGAAAAGGGGGACATGAACTCACAATCTTGCGTCTCGTAACCTGGTGTAACTCAAAGCTTCTTCTCGGTCGCACGACTACCTACACACGTGCTATGGTTTATTAGACGGACGAGTCGTGCCATGACTTTTAGTCTTAATTGTTATGACTTAGCATCCTTTAGTTACATTTCTTGGTGTCATAAATATTATTCCAAAGTATATAATTATTTGTTAAATCAATAACATTTTAACTTAAATTATATTTATTAATTTTTGGAATAATTGTTAAAATAATATATTTTAACTTAATTATTTTGTAAACCTTCCATGAATATTTTCCCCATGGATGAGTATACTTATACTTGTATTTTTATACTTGTATATTTTGCCAAGTATTGGTGGCGCATTTTGGTGTGTAATTATACGTACAAGAATACGTATTTTATTTTATTTATTAAGTATTCTTATACTTAATTTTTGTATTTAATTTTCCAGAATATTATTTTTAATAAAAATCAACAATATATATATTCTTAAAATATATATATTTTAAGAAAAACTTTTATAGATATTATCAATAACTTTTCCCTTGGCAAAAATAATTGTATTTTCATATAAACTTCAAAAATAATATATTTTCAAGATTAACTTAGAAAATATTTATAAATCCATTTTTCACCCCAAAAATAATATATTCTAAATTTGTTTAAGAAATTATATATTTTCTAAAAATCTAAGAAAACATATATATTTTTCTTTACTCAAAATAATATATTTTCTTCTTGACATAAATATGATATATTTTGTAATAATTATAAAAATCATATTTTTCATTTCCTTGGTTTCCAAAATACCATTTTACTCACTTGTCAAAATGTATATATAAATTTAATTCCGGAATATTTTTGTGGTTCATATTCCTTGATCGGTTTGTCCAATTTTTGGGTATAAGTTATATATTTATTTTCTTGGAATTTTGGTAGTATTTTGGTATTGTAATTCTTGGTATTTTGGTAAGTTATATTATTTCAAGTCCTAAAATAATATAACTAATACACATAATATACAAGTAATCACACAAATTGTGACATCTAAATATATATTTTCTTAAATACATATTTAGTCACTTTTATTTATCAAAAACCAACCTCCAATATTTGTAGTTTTTGTAACAAAAATTATGGCAATTTTATATGAAAAACCATGGTTAAAATTTACTTATAAACACTTGTTTAAAAATATTTTTCTAAGTGGTTAAATTCTAGAAAAATTTTGCCCTAGTTTCCCCTTAAAAATGTCATTTTCTTTTAAAATCATCACAATTCAACAACAAATCAAACAACACTTACCATAAGCCAAAATCATGCCATTTACACTACTTCATGAACTTGAAATTTTTGTAAAAACTTGTAGTAACTTAGTATGTTGTTAAGTAAGCTTAGTTACCCTTAAAAGTATGGTTATTTGTTTATAAATATCATTCTTGAAAATTTTAGACTTTCACAACTTGTAAAATGATTTTTCTAAAAATCATTCTTTTGAATTTTTCTTGTTAACAACATATTTCTACACTTGATTTAACACTAAAACATGGTTAGTTTCTTTAAAAATCATGGTTATGTAAATCTTGTTTATAAACTTGGTTTCTTGAGAAAACTATCTTTGAAATTATTCTTCTACAAGACTTACATTATGTTTCAATCATCATCATTCAAGAAAAACACTTCATCCTTCAAGTTCATGTTTACATAAAGGGATGATCATCTTGATTTTCCACAAGATGTTAGTGCATGCATCTGTCAACTTCGTCTTGTATCGAGTCTTGTAATGTAATAGTTAGATCAGAGCACGAAAAACGAGATAGTGGTTTTTAGAGGTGATTCCACTCGAAATGACACTTTGTAATTTCGTGGGGAATCACATAAGTGTCTAATTCCACTCGAAATGTAACATGCTGATTCCACTCGAAAGTTAAATTCTAATTCCGCTCCTAATGACACTATGTCATTTCGTGGGGAATCAGAAGTACTATAAATAGGCTAGTGTTATGTCATTTCGAGGGAATCAGAATATTGTACCGAAGTGCTGTCGGTGTGTTTCCTGATTGTATTTGTTATAATATCAATCAGAAGAGTGTTTAAAGTGAAGAACAAGCTGTATCTACCTTCGTTTCTTGTTATTCCGCACCTGAAACGTAGTTGAACGCCTCTGAACGACTCATTTAGGTCGAAACACGATCCTACAATTGGTATCAGAGCCAGTTGGAGAAGTTTTGCAGATTACAGCTTTATTTCATCGAGATTTCTGTCTTCTACACCTTCTTTCATCAGTTCAGGAAAATTTAACGATCAAAACCTGTTCAAATTTTCACAAATTGTATAAAAGTGACTATTAACAAACCCTAGAAAGTTTCATAGCTAAAATCAGATTAAAAATAAGTAAAAATGATGTCCGAGTTGATTCCGCTCGTAATGGATATTTCTGATTTCGCTCTTGGGATACAAAGTTTTTGATTTCGCTCCTGAGTACATTGTTGATTCCGCTCTTGTGAACAAGTTCTGATTCCGCTCTTGTGAACAAGTTCTGATTCTGCTCTTGTGAACAAAGTCTGATTCAGCTCCAAATTGCAAAAGTGTGATTCCGCTCCAAGTGAAAAAGTCTGATTCCGCTCCAAGTGCAAAAGTCTGATTCCACTCCAAATTGCAAAATTCTGATTCTACTCCAAATTGCAAAATTCTGATTCCACTCCAAAATACACTTCAGTGATTCCGCTTCAACTCAGGATTCCGCTTGAAATTCAATATCATGGATATCAATTTCTTTAATATGACTAGTGAAACAATTAATAGAATAAATGTATTGGAGAAAGAGTTTGACTTGTTTTCAGGTTGTCCAGGAGAAAGTACAAAGAGTATAATTGAGAGGTATAGCCATCTTGTTCGTTCAATGTCTGAGAAGGGTATTAAGAAAAGTTCAAATGAATGGATTGAAAAATTAGCCAATGCCTTACCTCAACAAGAGTGGAGTACATTTCTTTTGAATTTAAAAAGAACTGGAGAATACTCTGATTTGGCAATTGGTCAATTCATTAAGAAACTTGAAGAACAGATGGAGAGAAATGCTGAGAAGAAGAAAAGTCAAAGTGGAAAATCAATATTAAAGAAGAGTAAGAGTAAAGGTGTTCAAGTGGGAGAGGAACAGACTGAAGAAATTTCAGTTTTGAAAGACGAGAAGAAAGCTGATAAGAAACATATTTTTGATTTGCAGGAAAATTGTGAGAGGTTGAAATCTGAAAATGACAAACTGTTAAATGATTTAAACAGTTTGACATTAGAAAATGAGATTTTGAAAGAAAAGGAAAAAGAATTTGAAAATGAAAAATTGAAATTTGAAAAAGATTTTCAAAGTCAAATGAAGATTTTAGAAGATGAGAAATCTGCTATTTTTAAAAATAATCTTGAAAAACAGATTGAAATAAACTCTCATCTTCAGAAAATCATTCGGCTTGAAAATGAAGCTGAAAAAGCTCGGATTAAAATCAAAGAGCTTGAAGAGAAATTGAAAGGTTTTGAGACTTCATCTGAGTTTCCCTGTCCAAAACCAATCAATTCTATTCCAATAAGTGACAATGTCACAAAATTTGACAATGTCAAAGTTGAAGATTGTGATGAGAAAACTGATGATGATGAGAAAAAGAAAACTTTTTTGAAATTAAAAGAAATGTTTAAAGAAACTGTTCTACATTCTACTGAGAAAGGTGAATGCTCAAAGCAAAAACCTGTAAAGAAGAATGTGGAACAAAAACAAAAGGATAAAAAATCGAACAATGTTCAAAAAGAAAATAAAAGCTCATCAGTTCAATCATCCAATTGTGATAAAAAACCACAAAAATTGAAAAATTATAACTCAAAAACTGTTGGTAATAAGTGGTGCAGGTTTGACCACAGTGCGCAAAAGTCAAATCCAGCAAACAAGAGGAGCAAGGATTATCACCAAGCCAAACAGTGCTATGATCTGAATGTTTGGACTGAGAATGGTGATTGGTACGATAACAGAGTGTGTTACCGATGTGGTTATCAAGGACACATTGCTGTTAACTGCCAAGGTTGGAGTTATGAGACGAGGAGATGCTTTAATTGCAACATCAGAGGTCACATTGCCAGAGATTGCCCAAGGAGATCAAATGAAAGAATGAGGGTTAATTCTCAGAAGATGGCAAAGAAACCAGTCAATGTCAAGCCCAAAGAACAGAAGGTTCAAGAACCTAAAGTTCAAGAAACGAAAGTGAAGCTTTCTCAGGGGCAGAAAGACCGACTGAGGAAGAAGAGAAAGAAGGCTAGAGAGTATCTAGAGAAGATTTTATCCTCGGGTTCATACGTTGGTAAGAATAAGAGTTCTGATGAATCGACTCCCTCGATGGTAAAGTCAAGCAAGACAAATTCATTGGATACAAATCTGAGGATGAAAGAGGGAAAGAAGAAGAAGAAAGTTGGTGGCGATGAATCTGTTTCTGTGGAAACAAAGGAGCCACATGTCGGCGATGAATCTGGCTCATCAAAGTCAGACAAGCCACATTCAGGCAATGATTCTGGTATGATAAAGCCAGAAGAGCCATGTGTTGAGGTAAAAGTAGAGAATTCTGGTTTAACAATGGATGATGCAAACTTTCCACCATTGTTGAACAAGAATTCAAAATCACCCAAGAACTGTCAGGCTTGGGTGAATCTGTTCAAATGAAAAACCTGACATGCCGAAGATCCCAATTTTGTAATCGTGGATCAGGAATCAGCATCATTCTTGATAAGATAGATTTTGTGAAAGATTTTTAAATGTGTTTAATTTTACAGGATGAGTGTGACTTGCCGTAGCTTCCAGGATTGGATAAGTGTGAATCGCCGGAGCTTCCAGGTTGGTAAGTGTGAAGCAGGAATCGGCATCTTGTTTGGTAAAATGGTTTGTGTTGATGTTTTATTCCTACATGTGGTTAAATGTTTTGGATATACTTACAAGTGGTAAGAGGTTGATTCTGACAAAGTGATTACTCAAGGTCATTAGTTTGAACTTGATGAAATCCTGATGCAAGTGATTGAATGGACAAAATGATGAACCAAACCCCTAACTTTACAAGTGGTAAATTCAACAAAACTTATTTTCCAGAAAAATCATTTTGGTTAAAACAAACTTAAGTGTTTTGAAATCATTATGAGAAAATAGTTTTGTGAAAGGGGGAGTTCTGATTGTTTATGCCAAGTGGATGGCGATTTGAGGCGATTTGATATCGGTTGTCAAGTTTGTTGTATAGTTTATTTTCAAATTTTCTTTAATATGTTTGCATTTTAGGGGGAGTAGAAATTTCTGAAAATCGAAAAACATTTGAAAATATGAAAAAGACAAAAACATGATAAAATCAAAAACGAGTTTTGTTGTGAAAAGAGGAAATGATAGTACATCAGTAGACAGTTACAGTATGCTAAAGAATTGTATTGTTTAAATAGCGTTAAACGGTCTTACTGATGATATGCCGATAGGTTTTACACATTTAGTAAACTTTTTCGGGATATAAACTGTGACAACTCGAGTTTCCGACTTTCACTTTCGCATTTATTGCACGTTGACTCTGACTGTTTGGCTGTTTGACCTGTTTGAATTGTAACTGTACATGTACGTGTTATAATGAAACGTATTGTATTGTGATTGTTGCATGTATGGGATAGAAAAACATAAACTGTTTAACACATGAGAGAACCCGACGAAACAGACTGTTTTGCCATATATATCTCGACGAAACAGAAGTCTGTTTCGCCAAGCCCAAATATGCCGAAGCCCAGTTAGGGCCCAACCTCATATCAGTTACGTATTTTAGCGTAATACGTGTGCATATGATCAGTTATCAAAACCCTAAATCCTCTCTATAGTTGTGCGACGGCAACAGGAGCCCCTTCACACTCGAAGCCTTTCTATTGGATCCTCTTAACTTCGGTTAGTTTTAGTCATGAAAAGATAGATGTGTTGTTATGAAATTGTGATCATGAATAACTGTTGCTTTGTAAATATTGATGGTGTGCATGTGATTGTCAAATAAACAAGAGATTGTGATGTGCCTATAGATTAGACTTAACATGCAAATCGGTCCAATCATGTGTGAGTTAACTAAAGTCTTGGGCGGCCATTATTGTCTTTAGTGATTATGCATTGTCAGGTTAGTGATCATATGTATGTGTGCTTCTAATTCAGTTTTGGTCAGATATTGAATGGAAGGGATTGTGAGGGGTGCAATCAATATGAATCAAATAAAATACACGGGGCCATGTGATTACTTGATGCAGACCACTAACAGTTATGGTCCAATCACCTCTTGAGGTGGTTTGTAGTGGTCGACCATGACTAAATTAATTAGACTTTTTCCATGTATTGCATGTTTTGGTATTTCATGTATTAACAGTTAGTGGGTCTTGATAAATGTTAAGCATTGTGATGATTGCTATGCTCGGTTGGTTGAATAATTGCTGTTTAGATGATGACGGCAACTAGGGTTTTCTGTGTTATTCATAACTGATGTAACTGATGTTCGACGTAACTGAACTGTCCGACGAAACAGAACTCTCGGAGAAACAGAATGTGTTTCGCCAAGGGTAATCGACGAATTAGAAGTTCTGTTTCGCCAAAGGACACCTCGACGAAACAAATGTGTTTCGCCAACATGTGTGTTTCGTCAATATCTGTGTTTCGCCAACTTATGTGTTTCGCCGAGCTGTGCAGTAACTTGAGTTAATTCTGTTAAGTGTTAACTGGAATATCTAACTGCTGTTAAATGATATACATGACTTGTGTGATTGCGAATACGTACTACCTGCTTATACGTGTACGTTGTGACTACAAACTGATTATGTATACGTGCATACTCTAGGACGTGATTGATTTACTTTGAGCACATACTTAGCATACCGAGCAAACCAAGGTGAGTTCACACAGCCAAGGCATGGGATTCTCGGGTTGGGAATCGGGTTGGATTATTTGAAATGGATAACTACTCATACTTACGCTATCGCTAGACTATAGACCATCGTCCTCAGGATAGTCAGGACACTTACGTAAAACCTACGTAACCTAGTATCTACCATTGTCTCCCGGGTCGGGAGGACACTTACGTAAAACCTACGTAAACTAATACCTACCATTGTCTTCCGGGTCGGAAGGACACTTACGTAAATCCTACGTAAACCCCACACGTACCACTGTCCTCGGGGAAGGGCACTCACGTAAATCCTACGTGACCTTGTACGTATTCCTGTTCTCGGATTAAGAAGAACACATGGTTGCAAATAGTCTAGTAAGTACAAACATGGGAAGCCCCCACTAGTAAAGATAAACGTGGGAAACCCCCACTAGTAATGCATATGACCATGGGAAACCCCCACCATTAGTACGTATTTACATGGGAAGCCCCCACTAAATGCATGTATGATTTGTTATAACGAACTTACTTTCTGTGAACTCGCTCAACTAGTTGTTGACTCTCTGCTGCATGCCTTGCAGGACCTTAGGTACATTTGGAGCTTGCACGGGAGGCGCGGTCGTTGTGGGCACGGATTTGTGGATCTTATATTGAAACATTAAACATTGAACTTATTACTTACGTTGGGTTTACATTTTATGCTTCCGCTATACACTTAACATGTTTTGTTGGAACACCTTTCATATCGTTTGGTTTAAATTACATTTAATTCTTATTACGTTTGATATGATTGGTGGCTTGATCCTGGTCAGTCACGCCTCCAAGCGGCGATACTCCGCGTGTGGATTTTGGGGGTGTGACAGATTGGTATCAGAGCCATTGGTTATAGAGAACTCGGTTTTAATAAGGGGAAAACGATTTTTGTTAAAACCAGACTATAACCAGAACAGTGCTCAACGATCCACAACGACGCATCGCTCCATGTGCAAGGCTCAACATCATAGGTACTACCATTCATGTTACCTTACCTACTTGCTAGAATTACATAGAACTTTGCTCGTGGTATGCTTAGATTACAAAACCTACTATACGTTATTGCTTGAGAATACTTGTGTGCTCACTCTCTTCTGTCATCGCACTATTCGCGAACCTATCTCATTCACGTTATCTTTACTATGAAGATCATGTCTGGACGCATCAACATGACTCAAGAGCAGTTGACGGCTCTCATTAACGAACGAGTTACTGCGGCAGTTGCAGCCGCACAAGCAGGAGGTATACCCTGCAGTTACAACTCACACTAGGATCCTTAGATCCTACATTCCTAAACCAACTCTTGTGTTTAACATTACTCTGATTCTTACACAACAGGTCAACCACCTGTTTGCACTTTCAAAACTTTCATGGACTGTCGTCCAACTACTTTCAGCGGCACTGAAGGAGTCGTAGGTCTTCTCCACTGGTTCGAGAAGCTAGAGTCTGTATTCGAAATGTGTGAATGCCCTGAGGCACGCAGGGTGAAATATGCTACTGGCACTCTCGAGGGTTTAGCCCTCACATGGTGGAAGGCTCAGGTCCAAATACTAGGGTTGGTTGCTGCTAACGCCACCCCATGGAACAACTTTAAGGAAATGATCAAGGAGGAATACTGCAGTCGTGACGACATTCATAAGCTGGAGGTCGAGTTCTTCAACCTCAAGATGACGGGGTCAGAGATTGAGGCGTTTACAAAGAGATCAAATGAGCTAGCATTACTGTGTCC
This sequence comes from Helianthus tuberosus, assembly GCA_030545235.1. Taxonomy (NCBI): domain Eukaryota; kingdom Viridiplantae; phylum Streptophyta; class Magnoliopsida; order Asterales; family Asteraceae; genus Helianthus; species Helianthus tuberosus. The sequence continues at coordinate 108,947,133 of CM060449.1, forward strand.
TACTATGGTGGACCCTCCAGCTAAACGTATCGAACTTTATCTCGGTGGTCTAGTACCAGAGATCCAAAGTCATGTGACTTCAGCAAACCTTGCCACCTACCAACAGGTTGTTCAGTTGGCTCACCGTCTCACTGATCAGGCGGTGGAACAAAACAAGTTGCCTAAACGCATCAGTACTACTACCGCTACTACTTCAGCTACACCTGTTACTCCCAGTGACAACAAGCGGAAATGGGAAGGGGATTCCAGCAGGGGTTCAGCTACTGTTCAGTCTCAAGCTCAGCAACGCAAGACTAATGATTATCAGAGTCCCAGTCAGCAGTCATCTGGTAGTCATGGGCAGAGAGTTTATCAAGGAAACCACCCTAAGTGCCACAATTGTAACAGGCACCACAGTGGCCAGTGCAACAGGGGTCGCTGTCAAAGATGTTTCAAGATGGGTCATGAGGCCAAGGATTGTAGGAGCCCACGACCTGTAAATCAAAACCAGCAACAACAGCCACCAGCTCCACGAAACCAGCCGCAACAACAACAACAAGGAATCAGGGGATGCTTTCAGTGCGGGGCTGAAGGCCACTTTAAGCGGGATTGCCCTCAGTTGAACCAGAACCAGAATAACAACAACAATAATCAGGGCAATGGGAACAACAACAATGGGGGAAACAACAACAACAATGGTGCTAGGGGACGAGCATTCGTGATTGGTCAGGCTGATGCAAGGAACGATCCTAATGTGATTATGGGTAAGTTTCTTCTCGACGACTTTTATGTTACTGTACTATTTGATTCGGGTGCGGATACCAGTTATATGTCTCTGAAAGTTAGTCAAATGCTTAAACGTGCACCAACACTTTTAAACACCAAGCATGTTGTTGAGTTAGCTAACGGTAAAAGTTTAGAGGCCACGCACATAGTTCAAGGTTGTAATCTTATCCTCGCTGGTCAAACTTTCTCCATCGATCTCATTCCTATAACTCTGAGTAGTTTCGACATTGTCATCGGTATGGATTGGCTATCCCAACAGCAAGCAGAGATCCTATGCAAGGAGAAGATCATTCGTATTCCACGTTCTGGTAAAGAACCTCTCGAAGTTCAAGGTGACAAGAGTGGTGTCGTGAGTGGCATCATTTCTTTCTTGAAGACTCAGAAGTGTTTACGAAAGGGCCACACAGCTGTTTTAGCTCTCGTTACGGATACATCGAAGAAAGAGAAAAAGATTGAGGATATTTCTGTAGTACGCGACTTTCCTCAAGTGTTTCCAGAAGAGTTACCTGGGTTACCGCCTCATCGCCAGGTCGAATTTCAGATCGAGCTCGCTCCAGGAGCAGCACCCATAGCTCGAGCACCTTATCGCTTAGCTCCAACCGAATTGGAAGAACTGTCTAAGCAACTACAAGAACTCTTGGAAAAGGGTTTCATACGTCCTAGCTCTTCGCCCTGGGGAGCTCCAGTTCTATTTGTAAAGAAGAAGGACGGTACCTTCCGCATGTGTATAGACTACCGCGAATTGAACAAGGTAACTGTGAAGAATCGCTATCTTCTTCCACGCATCGATGATTTATTCGACCAGTTGCAAGGGTCGAGCTATTACTCGAAGATTGATCTAAGGTCAGGGTACCATCAACTGAGAGTCCGGGATGAGGACGTCTCCAAAACAGTGTTCAGAACACGCTACGGCCACTACGAGTTTCTGGTCATGCCTTTCGGGCTAACGAACGCGCCTGCGGTTTTCATGGATCTTATGAACAGGGTGTGTAAACCTTATCTCGACAAGTTTGTCATTGTTTTCATCGATGACATCCTGATCTATTCGAAGAGTCAGGAGGAACACGAGCAGCACTTACGACTTATCTTGGAACTCCTTCGAACGGAACAACTATACGCTAAGTTTTCAAAATGCGACTTCTGGCTTCGTGAAGTCCACTTTCTAGGCCACGTGGTAAACAAGGATGGGATTCATGTTGATCCATTCAAGGTAGATTCGATCAAGAACTGGCCTGCACCTCGCACACCAACCGAAATACGCTAATTCTTGGGTTTGGCGGGTTATTACAGACGGTTCATCAAAGTCTTCTCGAAGATTGCTCAGCCGCTTACGCTACTGACACAGAAAGGTGTTGTTTATCATTGGGGTACTGCACAGGAAACAGCGTTTCAGCACTTAAAGGATAGACTCTGTAGCGCACCTATCCTCTCACTGCCCGAAGGCACGGATGATTTTGTAGTCTACTGCGACGCATCTATCCAAGGTCTTGGATGTGTATTGATGCAAAGGGATAAAGTCATTGCTTATGCTTCGCGCCAACTTAAGATTCACGAACGGAATTACACTACACACGACCTAGAGCTGGGAGCGGTCGTCTTTGCACTTAAGATATGGCGACACTACTTGTACGGTACCAAATGTGCTATCTACACTGACCACAGAAGCCTCGAACATATATTCAAACAGAAGGAACTGAATATGCGACAACGACGATGGGTTGAACTGCTAAATGACTACGAATGCTCAATCAGGTACCACCCAGGCAAAGCCAATGTTGTGGCTGACACCCTCAGTCGAAAAGACACCGCGCCTAAGCGCGTACGAGTTTTACAACTCACTATACAGTCTAGTCTTCCTTCCCAGATACGAAATGCTCAGGTAGAAGCATTGAAACCAGAAAACGTCAGGGCAGAAGCCCTACGCGGCTCAAGGCAATGCTTAAAACAGAAGGAAGATGGTGCTTATTACGTAACAGGACGCATCTGGGTCCCACTCTATGGTAACTTACGAGAGCTTGTAATGGATGAAGCTCACAAGTCTCGCTACTCGGTACATCCAGGTTCGGATAAAATGTACCACGACATCAAAACTACATACTGGTGGCCTAGCATGAAGGCCCACATAGCAACATACGTTAGCAAATGCTTGACTTGTGCGAGAGTCAAGGCAGAATACCAGAAACCGTCAGGTCCACTCCAACAACCTGAGATACCACAATGGAAATGGGAACAAATTTCCATGGATTTTGTTACTGGCCTACCTAGATCGCAGCGCGGAAATGACACTATTTGGGTGATCGTGGATCGACTTACAAAGTCTGCTCACTTCTTGGCTATCAAAGAAACAGACAAGTTCTCTACCTTAGCAGACATTTACCTAAAAGAAGTGGTTTCGAGGCACGGGGTGCCCACCTCCATCATCTCTGATCGTGACGCAGGTTTTACTTCAGAACTGTGGCAAGCAATGCACAAATCTTTTGGCTCCCGTTTAGACATGAGCACAGCTTATCATCCTCAGACAGATGGGCAGTCTGAACGCACCATTCAAACTCTAGAAGACATGCTTCGTGCATGTGTAATCGACTTTGGCAATGGTTGGGAAAAACATCTGCCACTTGTGGAATTTTCGTACAACAACAGCTACCACACAAGCATTAAAGCTGCACCATTCGAGGCATTGTACGGGCGTAAATGCCGGTCACCTCTCTGTTGGGCAGAGGTGGGAGATAGTCAAATCACAGGTCCAGAAATGGTAGTTGATACTACTGAAAAGATTGCTCAAATACGACAACGCATGGCGGCAGCTCGTGACCGTCAGAAAGCATACGCCGATAAGGATAGAAAACTACTCGAATTCCAGGTTGGGGATCGAGCGCTACTTAAAGTTTCACCCTGGAAGGGTGTGGTTCGTTTTGGCAAACACGGCAAACTCAATCCACGATACGTCGGACCTTTCGAAGTTATTGAGAAGATAGGCAGGGTAGCCTACAGATTGAACCTACCAGCTGAACTCAGTGCAGTTCACAACGTCTTTCACGTGTCGAATCTGAAGAAGTGTATGTCAGATGAGACCCACATAGTTCCCTTGAAGGAACTCACTATCGACGAGCGGTTGCACTTCGTCGAGGAACCTGTCGAAATCACGGACCGGGATGTTAAGGTCCTCAAGAACACGAGAATCCCTCTTGTACGAGTTCGTTGGAACTCCCGCCGCGGCCCAGAGTTCACCTGGGAGCGTGAAGATCAAATGGAACTCAAATATCCCCAGTTATTCAGAACCAATGCAACTACTACTGAGGCTGAAGCTACCAATACAGAATTTCGGGACGAAATTCCAAATCAACGGGGGGATAATGTGACACCCCAAGAAAACCAGTAATCTTCGCAAACCTGCTCGGGGAGCCGCGATACAATACAGGTAAACAACGTCACACCATTAGCTTTCCTCAGTAACTGCATGCTAAATTTCGGGACGAAATTTCTTTTAAGTTGGGGATAATGTGACAACTCGAGTTTCCGACTTTCACTTTCGCATTTATTGCACGTTGACTCTGACTGTTTGGCTGTTTGACCTGTTTGAATTGTAACTGTACATGTACGTGTTATAATGAAACGTATTGTATTGTGATTGTTGCATGTATGGGATAGAAAAACATAAACTGTTTAACACATGAGAGAACCCGACGAAACAGACTGTTTTTCCATATATATCTCGACGAAACAGAAGTCTGTTTCGCCAAGCCCAAATATGCCGAAGCCCAGTTAGGGCCCAACCTCATATCAGTTACGTATTTTAGCGTAATACGTGTGCATATGATCAGTTATCGAAACCCTAAATCCTCTCTATAGTTGTGCGACGGCAACAGGAGCCCCTTCACACTCGAAGCCTTTCTATTGGATCCTCTTAACTTCGGTTAGTTTTAGTCATGAAAAGATAGATGTGTTGTTATGAAATTGTGATCATGAATAACTGTTGCTTTGTAAATATTGATGGTGTGCATGTGATTGTCAAATAAACAAGAGATTGTGATGTGCCTATAGATTAGACTTAACATGCAAATCGGTCCAATCATGTGTGAGTTAACTAAAGTCTTGGGCGGCCATTATTGTCTTTAGTGATTATGCATTGTCAGGTTAGTGATCATATGTATGTGTGCTTCTAATTCAGTTTTGGTCAGATATTGAATGGAAGGGATTGTGAGGGGTGCAATCAATATGAATCAAATAAAATACACGGGGCCATGTGATTACTTGATGCAGACCACTAACAGTTATGGTCCAATCACCTCTTGAGGTGGTTTGTAGTGGTCGACCATGACTAAATTAATTAGACTTTTTCCATGTATTGCATGTTTTGGTATTTCATGTATTAACAGTTAGTGGGTCTTGATAAATGTTAAGCATTGTGATGATTGCTATGCTCGGTTGGTTGAATAATTGCTGTTTAGATGATGACGGCAACTAGGGTTTTCTGTGTTATTCATAACTGATGTAACTGATGTTCGACGTAACTGAACTGTCCGACGAAACAGAACTCTCGGAGAAACAGAATGTGTTTCGCCAAGGGTAATCGACGAATTAGAAGTTCTGTTTCGCCAAAGGACACCTCGACGAAACAAATGTGTTTCGCCAACATGTGTGTTTCGTCAATATCTGTGTTTCGCCAACTTATGTGTTTCGCCGAGCTGTGCAGTAACTTGAGTTAATTCTGTTAAGTGTTAACTGGAATATCTAACTGCTGTTAAATGATATACATGACTTGTGTGATTGCGAATACGTACTACCTGCTTATACGTGTACGTTGTGACTACAAACTGATTATGTATACGTGCATACTCTAGGACGTGATTGATTTACTTTGAGCACATACTTAGCATACCGAGCAAACCAAGGTGAGTTCACACAGCCAAGGCATGGGATTCTCGGGTTGGGAATCGGGTTGGATTATTTGAAATGGATAACTACTCATACTTACGCTATCGCTAGACTATAGACCATCGTCCTCAGGATAGTCAGGACACTTACGTAAAACCTACGTAACCTAGTATCTACCATTGTCTCCCGGGTCGGGAGGACACTTACGTAAAACCTACGTAAACTAATACCTACCATTGTCTTCCGGGTCAGAAGGACACTTACGTAAATCCTACGTAAACCCCACACGTACCACTGTCCTCGGGGAAGGGCACTCACGTAAATCCTACGTGACCTTGTACGTATTCCTGTTCTCGGATTAAGAAGAACACATGGTTGCAAATAGTCTAGTAAGTACAAACATGGGAAGCCCCCACTAGTAAAGATAAACGTGGGAAACCCCCACTAGTAATGCATATGACCATGGGAAACCCCCACCATTAGTACGTATTTACATGGGAAGCCCCCACTAAATGCATGTATGATTTGTTATAACGAACTTACTTTCTGTGAACTCGCTCAACTAGTTGTTGACTCTCTGCTGCATGCCTTGCAGGACCTTAGGTACATTTGGAGCTTGCACGGGAGGCGCGGTCGTTGTGGGCACGGATTTGTGGATCTTATATTGAAACATTAAACATTGAACTTATTACTTACGTTGGGTTTACATTTTATGCTTCCGCTATACACTTAACATGTTTTGTTGGAACACCTTTCATATCGTTTGGTTTAAATTACATTTAATTCTTATTACGTTTGATATGATTGGTGGCTTGATCCTGGTCAGTCACGCCTCCAAGCGGCGATACTCCGCGTGTGGATTTTGGGGGTGTGACATAAACTAAATTTCAAACTTGCTTATTTCGTGGGGAACACTACTTGGATATATAGGTAACCCCTGAAATCTTGTTTGAAAGGTCCCTCTTTCTGAGATACTAGGTCTTTATGCTCAGTGATATCTGGGGTATTATCCCGGGACTTCTGATTTTGCGAAAGAAATGGCCTAGTCCCCGGAGAATACTTTCTGCAAATGCTTGAAACATAGCATCGCCCTCAGCAAGCTGATGAAACAATAAAATTGATAGTCGCTGCTGTTGTATTGCAAAAGATCCTCTAAAGGGGACACACCAAAAGTCGAAGCCGTCATCTCTCTGCGTATCGAAAGATCGACCTGAGCTCTCATGGCCCTCGCACTATAATTTATTCCCCTGACAGATATCATCTGTGGTATACTCACCTGTAAGACTGAATATTGGGATCTGGATACGGGAGTATATTCAAGAGGTGGGACACATGAATGAGTTTAAGTCTTTAAAACACCTAACTCATATCCTGAATCAGTTGAAATTTGTGTGAAAATTTAAGTGGATCAGTATATTGGCAATCTAAGTGAATTGTTTAATTCTTATTGTGTAACTAAGCTCAACGGTACTTGTGACTTGTCAAAATCTGATATGATCCTCTTACACAAAACTCACAAAAATATTGTCTGTAAATATTTCTTTACTGCATTTCTTTACATTCAAAAATACAAAAAGATTTTCAGTGTGTTTTAGCATAAATTTTTGAAAAATCCAAAAAGATTTTCGACAACTGATGTTGGAGAGCTGATTGTCAAAATTCCAAGTGCTAGACATGATGAACAAATGGTTTGGGAAAATGTGTTTTGAAAAGAAAAATGATCAAATTTTTAAAATGATTCATCAAGTTTATTGAGTTATTTTTGAGGGAGAGTCAGTATTAGTGCATACATTGAATTGTTAAATGTGTAAAATTTACTTTTAGGTAGAGTGAGTTTGTGCAGGTTTAAGAATGAGCTAGATTGATGATTCTGAGCTGGATGAGAGACAGATTATGATCTTGGAACAATCTCAGAAAGAGACAGCCAGATTACGATCCTGAAGCAGATGATGCTGAAGAACTAACGGAATGCCAGCACATTGCAAGGGGGAGTCTGTTAATTTTGAGAGAAAGAATGAAGCTCAGAGACTGATCAAGACTGAAGATGCGAAGACTCGACACGTGAGACTCGTCAACATCTGAGGGGGAGTCTATTAGTGCATGCATCTGTCAACTTCGTCTTGTATCGAGTCTTGTAATGTAATAGTTAGATCAGAGCACGAAAAACGAGATAGTGGTTTTTAGAGGTGATTCCACTCGAAATGACACTTTGTAATTTCGTGGGGAATCACATAAGTTTCTAATTCCACTCGAAATGTAACATGCTGATTCCACTCGAAAGTTAAATTCTAATTCCGCTCCAAATGACACTATGTCATTTCGTGGGGAATCAGAAGTACTATAAATAGGCTAGTGTTATGTCATTTCGAGGGAATCAGAATATTGTACCGAAGTGCTGCCGGTGTGTTTCCTGATTGTATTTGTTATAATATCAATCAGAAGAGTGTTTAAAGTGAAGAACAAGCTGTATCTACCTTCGTTTCTTGTTATTCCGCACCTGAAACGTAGTTGAACGCCTCTGAACGACTCATTTAGGTCGAAACACGATCCTACACAAGATCATCCTCTCACTTGCTAGATCATGTGTTTAATCACAATATAGTAAGTTCCATATGATGTTTAACATCATAAACACAAATAATCAACAATCAAGAAGCATACATACACTAAAACAATAATGATTCTTATGATTTAGAGCTTTATGTTAAGAGTTATGTTCTTGATTCTTTATGATCTTCATGTTTAGTCTTTTACATATACTTTTAACCATCATAATAAGATGTAAAATGAGATTATAAGAGCCTTACTACTAGCACAAGGCTAGGGAAGAGATCAAAGTTGATGAAGATGATAAACTTAGTGGTTAAAAGCTCTTGAGAGAGGTCCTTCAACTTCTAATGGCACCAAGCTCCTTAATCAAGCTCCTTACACCTTTGTAGCACCTTAAAATGGGTGGATGAAAGCTTGAAAGTGGTGGTGTGGTTGTGGTGGCTCACGGCCATGACAAGGGAAGAGAGGGAGAGAGAGAGTTGAGTGTTTAAGTGTTTGTGAAAATGAAAGAATGAATGGTCTTGTGGTTTATATTAACATGCTCCAACATCTCAATATCTAGAGGTTAATATGTTTCCAAAGACTAAACAAGATCAAATAAAATATTTAAAACAAATCAAGGGTGGGCCACCCTTGTGTGACCGTCGCCCATGGGGGGGGGGGTATAGGGTTGGGATGTAATGGTAAGTTAGATTAATAAGTTAGATTCTAAGTGTTTAGTTAATGTTATTAATTGTTATGTTGTTATAAGACATGTTATGGTGTTCGGGGACTATAACTAGTTTAGAAATGATAAAACAATGCTTCTAGTGAAAATTTGGTGTTTCTGGTAGTGTCCGGTTGTTCGGTTGGTCATCGGTTCGTTAAGGTGCTAAACTACGCAGTTTAGTGTGCTTTATGTTCCCTTTTGTGACAGTTTTGATTTCCAACACCTACGAAGGTATTCTGGACCATTAAACCAAATTTCTGCATAATATTAAGTTGTTTAAAGCTGATTTTTGCTGAAAATTGCTGAATTCTGCAGTTTATGTGAGTTTTAGGCACTTTCCGGCACTTAAACTATCACTAGGAAGGAAGTTTCATGATCCTTACTTTCCTACACACTATACTAGTGTAACTCTTGGTTTCTGGCTCATTCTGTGCTTTAACATTATGTCTGTCTGAGTAGTGAACTCCTGTCAGTACTTCTAGTTTGTCTGATAACTGTGCTAACTTTGTTTCGTGCATCATTTGAATCATAAAGTGTTGCATGCAATAATGATATGAAATCATGCAATATGTGATGCACTTGTATGTATATGACAATAATCAGAAAGCATTCATGTCATTAATTTAAATCAGCACAGTCATTAAAGCACTAATTACTATTTAATTATTGAACGGATACAGGGAAATTTGACAGTTGTCACATCCATAGCATACGATGTAAGTAAACAACTGAAGAAACACTAGATAAATGGTCGGAACCGAGATATCTAGGGGGTTTGAATCCGCATAAAAAGGTTAGTTTCCTCTTGACTGATTCAGGTGCAATTGATCTTCTTCTCCGGTAATTCTGCAAAAAAGAGCACCGTTAGCCTCGCCAAGGGGAGAAGAGGGTTCTCTCCTTGACCCGACTCCGGTGTGAGAATAAGTATGGGTAAAGAAGAAGAGGATGTATTTGAGAAGTGTGTGTAACTTGAATTCATACCTGAGTTCTTTCTCAAATTTATAGCCGGGAGTCGTTTAGGCGGGAAAACCCGTTAATGAAAAATTGACGGAAGATGCTAACCCCGTAAGCGATTACATTTCCTTCCGTCAAGTTTCTTGATCCGACGTGAGAGCACACGGATCGTGGTTTAGATCGAGGGCTCGGGATTTGCCACGTGTAAAGTGATCAAGTGGAGATTACTCTCCAATTGCATGCTTTCGTTGTGAATTCAGGGACGCCTGAGATGGTGACACGTGTCCAGACGGTTGTAACCGTCTTGGTGGTGCACGATTGTATTTCTTCTAGAAGATTACTGCTGTAATCTGGTGTGGTACCTTATCGTGTGGAGACAGGTGAATAAATAAATCCCAAGTCTGGGTAAACAATATCCAGGTCTGGAAGTGTTTATTTTAGGATTTTCATCCTTTGCTAGTGGGAAGAGGCGCAAGGATTTATGATTTCCTTTGGGCGCGCGATTATAGACTGCTAACTATTTCTTCCTTTTTAAGACCAGTGCGCGGCCGCGCAAGGTTAAAAAAGGTTAAAAGGCAAGGTCGAGGTATGGTCCCAAGTACTTATTATGAGGTTTTTGGGACCTTACCCCTTCAAGCCCCCCCAGTCTAGTGTTGTACTTATGCAAATAAGTGGAGCACTGGATTTATGAGAGGGAAATGCTTTTGGGCGCGAAAAATAAGAAAACTTCTGGATGAAGATTCATTTTGATTTTTGTAAAATTTTTTGAAAATCTTTGACTTTTAACGAGACTGGTACAGTAAACTGAGTGACGGCCTGTCATTGTCAGTTGTTTTTACTGTCCGTGTCTTATACGCGCGCGTGTGTGTCTGACATTCACTCTTTCTGCCGCTTGGAGAAGTGTGATATCCGAAAAAGTTGCTTTGACGGTTACCGATGCTATTTATTGCGATGAGTATATATAACGTTTGGGTAACCTCCTTTGTGCAATCATTGTTTTGTTGAAAAAACTTTCCCCGTTCCTTTCTTCTAAGAAAAAATTCCGTCCTTCTTCCTCTTATGTCAACCGGAGAACATCAAGAGGATCTTTCTGAAGAGATGTCGACTGAACTTCCACCATTGAAGTGGCCTAGGGCGACCTTTGATGGTTTGATTCGGAATTTCAAATTTCCAGAAAACTGGGGTGCTTTGTACCCTGAAGAGGGGCAGACTGCAGCAGATGCTCCGGCTGGATATATTACCCTTTTTTGGGATTTTTTCAGTGAAGGTAACTTTCGTCTGCCTGTCACTAAATTTTTCCTTGAGATCCTTGGTTTTTACAATCTGCACATCTCCCAACTTCATCCTATTGGCATGGTTAGGGTTCGTCATTTCGAATTTGTGTGTCGGACAATGCATATTGAGCCGACTGTTCCCCGATTTAGGGTTTTCTATCAGATGCATTGTACCCAAGGATTTTATTCGTTTGCTCAGAGGGCGTCTGCAAAGAAGATTCTGCAGCAACCCCCAAAATCCTTTCATGATTGGAAGCAAAAATTCTTTTTTATCAAGGCTGGGGTGATTCCGGTGAGGATGGTTTTAAGGGGGAAAGACGATGTTCCGATTGAAACACTTTAGACCCCTGTTGACGAGAACTGGTATCAAGATTTGAAAGATGTGCCCAACATTGCTTTGCCAGAGAAAGCTCTTGTTGGAGCCGGCATGAGTTTGAATTGGAAGATGGAGCGTGATGACAAACCGGTGTATACCGAGGATGGTAATGGTAAGATTGAGGGATTTTTCCATTTCTCTCTCTCTCTTTTTTTTTTTTTTTTTTTTTTGACTTGCTTTCCTTTGCCTGCAGTTGTTTCACTGTATGTTGTTGCCTTCAAGAGGGATGGCGGAAAGATGGGTACTATCAAGAAGAAACCTGAAGAGGAACTTTGGTACCATCGTATTGTAAGAAATTTTGTTCTTTCGCGGGATGCGGATCTGTCTGCCCAACCAGCTGCTGGTGCCGGTAAGTGATACTTGTTTTTGTTTTCCTTCTTGCGCTTGTGGGTAAATTTTCATTTGCGCCTTTGTAGGTGAATTGTTGAATTTGGGCATAGGCCCTGAAAGGAAAAAACGCGCAACAACTTCTACTTCTGCACCGAAGAAGGGCGAGGCTTTTAGAGTTCAACCTTTGAAGGCAAAGAATGTTGGTGAGAAGAAAGGTATGCGCCGTTCCTCTGACTCCAGGTGTGATTATGTGGTGGTTTCTGATTCTTTGGAGGGTCTTACTCCTGCAGTAACTGTACGAGAACAAAAACCTGAACCGAGGGATTTTGCTGATATTCCCCCATCCAACCCAAGTGATCCTATTGATTTGGATTCTAGTCCTGAACACTTGGTGCACAGGAAGGCTGGTAAAAGGAATCAAGCTGATACTGATGCGGAGGGTCAGCCTCCTAAGAAAGTTTAGAGGAAGAAAATTACTAGGAGAGGGAATCTTGACTCTTTTATTGCAGAATCTGTTCCTGGTAAGTGTCGTCTTTTCTTGTTTTCTTAACGCGCATTAAATCTTTATAGATTTTTGTCGTTTTTTCCAGAGGTTCCTGTTTCCCCTGTTCCCACAAAATTGCCATCTGTGGCAAATGAAGAGCTTCCATCCACCCCTCCTCGTGTTTCTGTTGTTGACCCGTTAGGGCCTACAGAAGTTGGTGATGGTGGTGTGGAGAATATTGCTGAGGCTGAGAAGCCTGTTGGTGTTGGTATAGAGGCTGAAAAGGTTGTTGATCCAGGTGTAGTGGATGGTGCTGGTAAGCCGCAAACCTTTGAGCCTGTTGCTCAAGATCTTGGGAAAGAGCAGACTGCTGAAAAAACTTCAACGTCTTCCCCTAAAGCTTCTGATGCTATGCCTGAGCGTGTTGAGAAGGTGATAACTGAGGAGCAAAGCTCATCTGCTGGTGTTGGTAAACATTCTCCCATCCGCCCAGAAGAAACCTTGGGGGATTATTACTACCGGACTTATACGGAGAAAGAAGCTTCTGAGCCTCACGCCCCTGTTTGGAATTTAAAGAAAGGTGACACTTTCTCAGATTGGCGTGTGTGCCAAGAATGGTTGCAGGGGATACTTCCGCCTGGAGAAATTAAGTTTCAAGAAGGCCGGTCCTACGAACAAACCTATCAATCTTACCTTGAAGAAACTGCTTCTCACGTCTCTACTACTCACCGCATAGTGCGTAAGTGGTATAGTATGCAAAAGGACCGGGAATCCTTTATGGTGTCTCAAAAGAAATTTGCCAAAGATGAGAAATGCTTTGCTCAGCTGAAGGCTAAATTGGAAGCTGATCAGGCCAAGTTTGAAGCTGAGTGCAAGACTGAGGAATGGTCTGTTGCTGGTTGGAAGAGAAAGGCGGAAGCTGAAGCTGCTCTTCTTTCTGAAGAACGCAAAAACTGGAGGAAAATTTGCGAAAAAGATAATGTTGAGAAGGCAAACCTCCGTAATATCATTACTAACCTCAAGGCTGAGGTTGAAAAATTGAAGAATCAGGATGCGGAGGTAGAAAGGTTGAAGAAGGAGAAAGCGGATGCAGAAGTTGCTTTGGAAGAAGCGCGTTCTCATAGGGAGCGTAGTGAGCAGCGGGAGGTACAAGCTTGCGCCACTCTTGCTCTTAGAGATAGGGAATTGGAAGAACTTACTACTTTGCTTTCTGATCAGGAAAAACTTAAGAAGGATCTGGAGCTTGCGCATTCCGAGAATACCGAAACCTCTCGCCGTTTGACTGAAGTCGAAGAGAAGTTGGAAAATTCAGAAACGGCGCGGGTTACAGCGGAAAGCGAGCTTGAACCTTTGAAGAACGATATGGCCTGGTTGAAAGATCGTGGTATTGCTTGCGTAAGTTTCTTTTCTCCCTTTTTGCTGCAGAACTGTTAATGCGCTTTCTTAATACTTTCACTTGTCTTCACAGATTCCTGAATCTGTGCTGAACTCTGAAGAGTTGGATAAAACCGTTGCTCGTTTGTTGGTTGCTGCGCGAAGAGATGGATACGCGCAAGGATATGCGAAATGCTCTCATCATGTGAACAGTGCTTTAAAAGTTGACTGGGATAACAGTAAGTCTGCAACTTTTGGCGCGGATACTGGTGCCGCGCTTGCTGCCTTGAAGACAGAGTTTAACAACCTGCAACTTCCAGTTATGGATCTGATAAATGTTGCGCTGCAATCTGATGATCACGTGGCGCAACTAAGAGAAATCTTTCCGGATGAGGGTGAAGATTTAGCGTAGTTTGAAAAATGTATTGAACATTTTTCTTTGTAATATTTGGGATGTAAATCCCTATTGTGTTGGCGCGCTGTTGCGCAAGTAACTTAAACACTGCCGTGTTTGAAAGTTTTTTTTAGGGCGTATCTGTACGCTAAGTATGATGTTTCTATTTGTTTGTTTACAATATTTTGCATGAGTACGATTAATTTTGTTAAGTAAGGCGAATGAAGTTGGTATAAAGCTCATGTTTGAACTTATGGTCATTAGTGATGTGATCACTGACCGTTCATGAAGCTCGTTTTAGAACTACCATAATGTTTTTGTGCTTACTAAAAGAAATTGCATGCACTTTTTAAACACAGAAATGATAGAAACTTTGCAATTTTATTTACGGATAGAGCACAGAGGCTTTACAAAGTTTTGCTAATAATTATGTGAAACTTAACTTACTCTCTAATATTTCCGCCTTGCTTGATAGATCATGTCTTTCCGCGGGAAACTTACAGAGTCGTCTTTTAGGTTTTTGCCCGTTTGCTTGGGCCCTCCTCCCCCCGAGTTATCTGCTTAATCTCTTTGCGCACATTTTGGAGTAAATGCGTGAGTTCGCCGCTCTTGAGGGCTTTCTCTATTTCTGTGCGTAGAGAGATGCAGTTGTTAGTGGTATGCCCGTTGTCTTTATGATATTCGCAGTATTGTGCCGGGTCTTGTCCACGTTTACTTTTCATTGGGATCAGAGGTTTGAATTGATAGTCTTCAGTACTTAGTACCTCCGCTGGAGTCTTTGTTAGGGCAGTCCACTGTCTCTCCCTATTCTCCAGTTTGTTCTCCCGCTGTGTGGTGAGTTTGTTGATCGTTGTGCGAGCGTCTTCAGACGATCGACTTCCTGATCCAGACTCACGCCATGACTTTTTAAACCTTCTTTCGCCGGTTGAGCTTAAGTTCGCGGGCCTATTGTGTGGTGGTGGTGGCCTGTTTGTAGTAAGGTTTTTCTCAGTTTGCGCGTAAACCTTGGCCGCCGCCATTATCTTCTCCCAACTTTTTGGAAGGCCCTCTGTTCCAGATAAGACTTTAACCATGTCATCACATCTAACCGCGTACTTGAACTGAGCACGGATTAGTTGTTCGTGAACACCGCCAATCTCCAACACTTCTTTATTGTATCTGGTGATAAAATCCTCCAGATTTTCATCATCACGGCGCCAGATGTTCATGACGTCGGATGTGTCCCGAATGGAACGCCGTTGCTGGCTGAAGTGTGTCAAAAACTTTTTACGCAGATCTTTCCATGATTTGATCTGTCCGGTTGGTAGGTTATCAAACCAGATTCGCGCTGGGCCAGTTAATGTTTGTACAAACAGATGACACCATAGCGGGAGGGTCCAACCTCCAACCAAACCCGCGCTGGTAAATACTCTTAGGTGATCATCGGGGTCTGTTAACCCATTAAACTTCCCTATGTTGGATGGTAATTTAGCCTTCTCCAATGGAGCTAAAGCTATTTCCAATATGAACTTTGAGTTTTCCGCTGCTTCTGCAGGGCGGTAAACCAAGTCATAATTGTGTTCTGCCTCAGGGTTATAAACCGCTCGAGGCCTGCACTTGTTATAGTTTGGCTGTAGTCGATTGAACACACTGGTGTTTGCACTTAAACGGTATGTTGGATCGGATTCATCGGTGTGGGCATCTCGCTGGGAACCCAACCTATCATGAACCGATTGTCTTCGGTGTGTTCTACCATGATTATCTCTCTGGTGACTTCCTGTCTGAGTGTATTCCCGTTGTGACGTAGATCTGGCATAAACTTCTGTATCTTCATAAGTTGATTCTTCCCGTTGGGAGGCATGAGCACGAGATCCCGGTCTCTGTGATTGAGTCAGGGGAACAGTTTGAGCACACAACTGTGTGTATACTGCGTTTAATGCTCATTGGGACCTGACATACCAGGAAATTGGAGTTTCTCCTGGTGGCAGAATTGATTGAGCTGGGTTTGCTGGTAACATTCCTGGAGTGACAGGATTGTTTGCTCGATTGGATTGAACCTCGTTATCGTCCGAGGCATCTTCTGGGATTCCTTCTACTTGTAAATTGTTTCCGACGTTCGGTCGAGGACCGACTTGCCGGTGAGATGATGAGTTTTCTGCCATGCTAAAGTTGAAAACGAAAAGAACTGAATCGAAACGAGATGAAAACTGAAAAAACAGAGGAATCGGTGGGCGCCAATGAAGAAACACTAGATAAATGGTCGGAACCGAGATATCTAGGGGATTTGAATCCGCATAAAAAGGTTAGTTTCCTCTCGACTGATTCAGGTGCAATTGATCTTCTTCTACGGTAATTCTGCAAAAAAGAGCACCGTTAGCCTCGCCAAGGGGAGAAGAGGGTTCTCTCCTTGACCCGACTCCGGTGTGAGAATAAGTATGGGTAAAGAAGAAGAGGATGTATTTGAGAAGTGTGTGTAACTTGAATTCATACCTGAGTTCTTTCTCATATTTATAGCCGGGAGTCATTTAGGCGGGAAAACCCGTTAATGAAAAATTAACGGAAGATGCTAACCCCGTAAGCGGTTACATTTCCTTCCGTCAAGTTTCTTGATCCGATGTGAGAGCACACGGATAGTGGTTTAGATCGAGGGCTGGGGATTTGCCACGTGTAAAGTGATCAAGTGGAGATTACTCTCCAATTGCATGCTTCCGTTGTGAATTCAGGGACGCCTGAGATGGTGACACGTGTCCAGACGGTTGTAACCGTCTTGGTGGTGCACGATTGTATTTCTTCTAGAAGATTACTGCTGTAATCTGGTGTGGTACCTTATCGTGTGGAGACAGGTGAATAAATAAATCCCAAGTCTGGGTAAACAATATCCAGGTCTGGAAGTGTTTATTTTAGGATTTTCATCCTTTGCTAGTGGGAAGAGGCTCAAGGATTTATGATTTCCTTTGGGCGCACGATTAGAGACTGCTAACTATTTCTTCCTTTTTAAGACCAGTGCGCGGCCGCGCAAGGTTAAAAAAGGTTAAAAGGCAAGGTCGAGGTATGGTCCCAAGTACTTATTATGAGGTTTTTGGGACCTTACCCCTTCAACAACTATATGATATAAAACATACACGATGTTCATCCATTCCATAATGTAAAGATACAAGTCATAAGTTGTTATGTAGCAAAAGACGACGTAAGTTTATAAGTTTTACAAACAAGACTTGTTCAAAATAAAGTTTTTAAAATAACGAGGTTTTGCATCCTATGTCCCGTTCGAAGACGGGATATATGGATCAAACCCTCCAAAATACGGATGACATTGTCTTCATAGTAAACTTTAAACTTCATAATTCGTTGCACCAAGATCCACTTAGTTACCTGAAATACATTTAAGTTTGAAAACATCAACAAAAGTTGAGCGAGTTCATGTGTTTAAGTTCGTAAACATCAAATGAATCTTTAAAACATTTGAAAGTTCAAGTATCGAAATCCGGTATGTAAAGCGTCATTGAACATGTTGATCATTAATGTGTAGCTAGGACATTAATATGTGTGCCAACATAGGAAGCCACCAACCCGTAAGCGATTTAGTACCGGTCCACCTGGCGAGAGTAACAAAGGAAACTCCATGTGGCCACACAAGGACCCATGAGTGGGACTTGCCATGTACCCGATAGATCTACCCCCTTTGTTCCTTGGTCTTAAACAAGATTAATAGTGCTTTAAGTATCAACCTATTCGCACGTGATCTACTAATTCATTCCGTAGCTTAATCATACCAAAGTAACATGTATTTTCCCCTGAGAGTTATAAAACCGAAAACGTTTAAAAGAAAAGGGGGACATGAACTCACAGTATTGCGTCCAACAATAAGTTCTAACAACTGTGTTCCGTAAGCATGAGTTAACCTACAAGGGTTTTAACTCGTTAGACACGTCGGTCTATTCTAGACCTTTTACTCGTTGTTCATCTTGAACGTTATTGTATACGTTTTGTTTTTGGAACACTTGTGTATTTTAGATATGTTGGCATTTGCGTCGTATGTTTGTTTAATGTGTGTGTGTGTGTATATATATATATACTTCTTGATTTCATAATGTGTTAGAACGGGCATCGCCCTTCGTAAGTATCAGTGCTTCGCACGAGTATATGTGGGTCTAGCCCGTATAAGTCCTTATGTCTCGTACAAGTATAAGTGGACCGAGTCCAATAGCGTATTTGTGCCGTGCACGACGCAAGTTTGTTGTATGAAATATATATTCCACAAAAATATATATTTTTAAGTTCGGTGAACGTCGTTCACATGTATACGTGTGATGGTTTATTTTAGGTATACATTTGTTTCACAAATATATATGTATATGTATATTTTTGTCACACCCCTTTCTAAGGCGGAAGCACGAGGTGTGATCATGAAAGGTTCTCATTGCATACGAATGGTAAACATACTACATGCTCGTAAAAATAACTTCAAATGCCAAACATTACATAACTGAAAACATGGTTTAAGTGTTTACATCACAAGACATCATTTTGTTTGATAAGTTTACAACTTTATTCAAAGATCAACATAAACAACATCCAAGAGAAAGAGTATGACCGTGCGCACATCCACTTTAGTTACCTGAAATACATGTAAGTTTTTGGAAAATCGTCAACATAATGTTGGTGTGAATTCATGCAGTTTTTGTATTGAACGTTTGTATACTTTGTATGAAAACATGGTATGTAATTTGTATAAAACAAGTATTCATGTATGTATCGAGATTGTTAATGGGTTGCAAGGCCATTAACATGTGACACGACATAGGAAGCATCCAAACTGTGACAACCCTCACAATTACAGGTAACCGTACAATTAATTAATTTTAATTATGTGCTTAATGATTGTGCTTGATTACAACTGACAACTTGAACTGCTTTATGATTTTTGTATCACATACATATGCATCACATTTCATACCGTCACTCCATTTATTACATCCAAACATTGGTGACATACTTGATGCACAAAGCACAGTTAGCACACTGAACGGATAACTCAGAAACATGCTAACAATGCCAGCAAATAGACAGACAGTGTTTTTGAGGCCCAGTATGGGCCAGGGACAGGGTACTACACTAGTATGGAGTGTAGGGAAGTGAGGACCATAAAACTGCGTCACTAGGTGATAGTTAAAGTGCCGGGAAGTGCCTAAAACACACTTTAAGTGTAGAATTCTGCATTTATTAATAAAAATTCAGCATTGTAACATACTAGTAAGGTGCAAAAATATGGCAGAATGGTCCTGTATGCTTTCCTAAGTGTCGGGAATTAAAAGTGTTACAAAAATATATATAAAAGACACTTTACGGACTAATTAAACACTTTAACGGAACGGTATCTAACCGGATAACCGGACATTACCCGGGACACTAATTTTTTGTCAAATACATTGTTTAATTATTTTTGAGCTAGTCATGGTCCCAGTTCACCATAACACCCACTAAATATTGAATAACTAACATATATAAGCATGTACTTGGAAACTAACTTATCTTTACCAACTTAGTTACAAAAATTAAAACCAACCCCCCCCCCTAAACCGATTTCGGTCCCAAGGGACCCCACCAAAGATCCACACCATACCTCCTATCTTCTCTTGGATTTAATCTAATTTTATATTGGATTGTTTACTTGTTGATTTGGACAAAATATAGGAAGACATCTTTAAAAGCATGGTGCATAGATCATAATATCATTCACAATCTTACACTCTCTCACTCTCACTCTCTCTCCCTCTTCTCGGTCACACATAACCGCCACCATCACCACCATAAGTCCACCATCTTCATCAAATTTTCAAGTTCCATTCAAGCTTGTAAGGTGATTCAAGGAAGTTGCAACTTGTGGAGCTTCAAAGGACTTTATTTCTTGCTTTTTTTCATCATCATTCTTCATCACCTTTTTCACTAGAATCATCCCTAGCCTTTGTGCTAGTAGTAAGTTCCTTGTTAAAAATCTTGTTCATCTTGTTTCATAGTTAAAAGTTGTAGTATGATGGTTATGTTCAAAACACTAAAGAACAAAAACACTAAAAGGGGTTAAAACAAGAAACTTGAACATAAAAGTTACATGAAGATGAAATGTTACTAGTAGGATGATGTTATGAATATGTTGTTAATTTTATGATGATTCTTGGTTGTGTGATGTTAATCACCATATGGATCTTGTTAAATAATATTTAGAAATATAATTTAACAAGATTAGAAAGTGGTTATGTGTTACATAAAATGACCACCTTCTAGCTAAATATGAACTTGATAAAAATGATTTTTTTTTTCATGAAATATAATTAAACAAGTGAGTTGATGATCTTGTAAATCCAAGAGTTACAAAAGATTTTTTTAAATGAACCAAGTTAGAGAAGCGGTTTTTGGAAAATCATGACTATTACAAACACTTACACCATTTCTAGAAATAAGACAAGTATGAGAATATTTTATTTACAATAAAGAGTTCAAAGAGTTTTATTTTTGTAAAAATTAATTACAAGTTGTAAACACTAAATTATTTTGTGAGAATGATTTTTAAAGAAATAAATACACTTCGGAAGGTCATTAAGTCCACCAAGAGCTTTACCGAGTTACTACGCGTTTTCGAAATATATCAAGTTCATGATTAGTGTGTAACTCATATATTTTTGCTCTTGGTGATATAAAATTGTTCAAGGATTGATTGTTGATTGATTTTGAAAAGAAAATGATATGCTAAATAGCATGGACACCTCCGTTTTTAGGGGAAAATCCGGCGAAATTTTCTAAAA
The DNA here is from genome assembly GCA_030545235.1 of Helianthus tuberosus. Taxonomy (NCBI): domain Eukaryota; kingdom Viridiplantae; phylum Streptophyta; class Magnoliopsida; order Asterales; family Asteraceae; genus Helianthus; species Helianthus tuberosus. The sequence continues at coordinate 108,967,997 of CM060449.1, forward strand.
ATCCCAAGACTTAGAAAATTATTTTCTAACAAGTGTTTACAAATGAGTTTAACTTTGTTTTTTGGAAGTAAACTTCGGCATGAGTATTGGTACAAAACTTCAAAGTGTCGGAGGTGGGTTTTTCGAAAATGAAAGCGGATAAATATATGTATTTGGAATAGATTGTATATTAAAACGCTTGTGGAAATACGTAACTCAAACCCGTAATGTGAAGGTAAGGCACGGCCCATTCGTCTAATAGACATTAGTACGTTGTAGGTTGTCGTATAGCGGACCAAGTTTGAGTTGACGATACGATTTCAGGAGACGCACTACAGTGAGTTCATGTCCCCCTTTTCCTTAAACTGTTTTGTTTACTTACTTCGGGGGGTGAAATACATGTTACAAAGGGATACTTACAATACTATTGGTATGATTAGCCTAGGAAAGAACCGTAGATCATGTGATAGGGTAGGCGGATACTTGGGACCATTAATCCTCGTATCAGGACCGAGGGGCATGAGTGATAGATCTATTTGGGTGTAGCGAGCCCACACCCATGAGGCCGGGGCGGCCCATAGAGGTGAACTATGTCTTCCAGCCGGGAGCCCGGTACAACTTTGCTAGGTTTGAGTCTTCCTACTCCGTCACACATATCAGTGGCCTTGCAAACCATTGGTGATCTTTTCCTTGTTTGCAATCATACCGGGACATTCATACATACCTACATTAAATACAAAGGTTTATACATACTCACATACACATGAACTCGCTCAACTTTTTGTTTATTTTTCAAACTACATGTATTTCAGGGATCTGGCGGAGTATGCATGTGTCTAGCTGCGTTGAATAAAAGATGTTATCCAGAGTTGTTGAGTTTAGAGAGTGTATCCCTTTCCTGGACGGGATACAAAATTCTAAACTCAGGGTTTTATTTAAGTACTTTTGTTTGAGTCTTGTGAACTCGTTTAAACACGTAATGGTTTGTAACTTAATTTGGCGTTGGTATTTCCAGACAATGTTGTTATGATAGTTTCTAAACTCTTTTAATGGATAAACATCTTGTGTTTTTATCATATAGCATTGTTATGATTGTTGCTTTGGTATTAAGAAGTCACACCAAATAAACCCACGCTTCCGCAAAAGCCAGGGTGTGACAGCTTGGTATTAGAGCCTCGATCATAGCGAACTAGGATTCGTTCTCGAGTCTAGGCTATGATCACTAGGGCTCTCATGAAAATGTTTTCAAACATTTTTTTACATTGCATACACTAAAAGTCCATATCCGGGGCACAAACATTTTACAAACAAAAAGGCACAAATACACATTTCAAAATTTATAATTCAGTCTTAGAGACTGAGGGAGTTCAGTCTTAGAGACTGAGGGAGGATCAGTCTTAGAGACTGAGGAAGGTTCAGTCTTAGAGACTGAGGGAGGTTCAGCCTTAGAGGCTGGGGATATTTAGTCTTAGAGACTGGGAGGTTGGTCTTAGAGACCAGAGATTTAGTCTTAGAGACTGAGAGGTTGGTCTTAGAGACCAGGGATTTAGTCTTAGAGACTGGGAGGTTGGTCTTAGAGACCAGGGAATTTAGTCTTAGAGACTGGAAAGGTTTGGTCTTAGAGACCAGGGAGTTGGTCTTAGAGGCCAGGGAATATAGTCTGGGGAAGACTAGGATGATTACTTGTGTACATTTATTGTGACTTACATGCTTAATTGACTGTTATTGATATATGTGCCTATGTTGTGGTTGTGTTATTACAGACGCTATGTCTTCGTCGAGTGGAGTTTCTGACCCCGTGGCAGTAGAGTCAGATGACCCGATGCACACCGATCCAGAGGTCTTTACATCTGATACGGACAGTAGTGACGACGACGATTTCCAGCCCTTCGCGTTGCCAGATTTCGGTGACGATGTGCAGCACGCTGATGGCATTCCTGATGGGGATCTACCCCTCGTTCCGATTCCTGCTCTTGTCCCACTTGCCGCATTTCCCGTAGAGGATTTGCCACTCGATGTTGTGTCTGATGACGACATCGACCTTTTTGTCGAGGGTCCCCCTGAGGACGACTATGAGGGTGGGGCCCCGATTGCTGATGATGTCGCCATTCCTTTGGTTGAGGCTCCGGTTGCGGATGCTGTTGTGTTACCACCTGTTGAGGCTCCCGCTGAGGAGATTTTACCTGATCAGTCCGGTACTGATTCTTTTGAGTCAGTATCATCTTCCACTTTGCACGGCGTCGGATTACGTCGATATCCTACTGACTCCGACTCCGATACAGCCATGTCAGCTGTACCTGGTTCACCACACGCTTTTGAGTTTGATCCTGAGTTCGGGGATGAGTTCGATCCAGTTTTTTCTCCTGATTTTGATCCCGATCACGAGATCAAGTTTATTCCAGATGACCAGCCCTTGGAGGCACCCGTGGTTCCTATCGATCATCTTCTTGATGTACCTGCCGACTTTGATATAGCTTTTGTCGACCTTGAGCCAGTCATGGCACCTGAGCCTATTATTGCTCCTGACCCTGTACCGGTGCACGACCCTGTTCTTATGGATGCACCAGCCATTGCACCGCCTATTGTTGATATTCCCATTGTGGCACCACCAGTGGTGGATGTTCTTGTTACTGATGCACCTATGCCCGATCCTGTACCGGTATTTGTTGACCGCGCACCTTTTGCCACTCACATCGATCCTTGTTATGCTGACACCCGTAATGGGTGGATCGAGGATGATGAGGACTACCCTCCGTTTGTGTTACCAGTCACTCCTCATGTGGCACCTGTTTCCGCACCTGTTGATGTTCCATTGTTCCACCCACACATCTCTGATGTACATCGCACCGACCTTCCTATTGCTTTCCTCCACGACATTCCTCCACCTCGTCCTGGGGAGGGTTCGTCGAGCCAGCCTTTTGGTCACGTGCCTTTTATATCAGGAGCCGACCAGTCTATGCCACAGTTTCCTCATTCTACTTTTGTTCTACCTATGTCGTCAGCAGTACCATTCATGTCACAGTTTCCTCGTACTGCGTCATCTTTTGTACCTTCGGGCGAGCCGTTTCTATGGTCTTCGCCCCATGTTATGCCATTATCAGACCCGTATCACCCTTTTCATGTGGGGTACACGACAGACGACATACTTACTTCTCTACAGATACAGCAGGAGGCACTGAGCCGGAGAGTTCTTGAGTTGGAGAGGATTCCACGCCCTCTCCCGTGCCATTGTCAGTCACCTTTTGCTACACCACCGACTCCTCTTCCACTACCTCTTGATTCTGATGTTCGTTTCCTTACACCAGAGCAGTAGATTGCCTATCTGCTGCGAGTTGTCCACGCACTGGAGGAGGATTGGGTGCTTATGCGCCGTTTGCTTTTCTCTTTTCCTCCACCTCATCCTCTGCCATCAGCGTAGCTATAATTTTGGGTTGTCGCAGGTAGATTGTTTTTGGTGAGAAAGTCGCAATTGGGCCAACATACGAAGACTTTTTGGAAGACCACACTTTTGTATATGTTTTGTGTAGACTGACTTGTATTTTGGGGTGATGTAACTCAATGATCTTCGATGTATGATGTACTGTGAAACATGTAAAACTATATTATGGTCATGATTAATGAAAGCTCAATGGCAACGTTCTCACTACATGCATTGTTGAATTAATTGTTTTATATTATAACATGGGATGTTGTGTGATATGAGGTTGATGGGTGTGATTATATACGCAAATTACTTACTTACCATACTTACTATGACCTAAGCAATATGATATTCTATTAGAAGATGCCTCCACGAAGAGTTGTACGTTTGCCCACAACAGAGGCGGAGTTACAGGAACAAATTTCTAAAGCGATAGCAGACTATGAGGCTTCGCGCGCTGAAACTAGTGGGAATAACCCAAGAAACAACAACCCACCACATGGTAATGTTTAAGTCACTAAGACACATTACCTTACATTTGGACATTCCAAGTGCAACTGCTAATGCTTTTTGTGAATGACGTTACTTGTACAGGCTGTACTTACAAACAATTCCTAGACTGTAAACCGCTTAACTTTGACGGCACTGGAGGTGCTGTTGCATTTGTCAGATGGGCAGAAAAGACGGATTCTATCTTAAGGATGAGCAAGTGTGCTCCTGAGCAGCAAGTTACATACATCTCAGGGCTCTTTCTTGATGGCGCTTTATCATGGTGGAATTTGCAAGTACAAACCCTGGGAGAGGCGGCGGCCTATGCATTGACGTGGACTGAGCTGAAGGAGCTCATGAGGAAGAAATATTGTTCACGGGCCGAGATACAAAAGCTGGAAACGGAATTCTGGAATCTTAAAATGGATGGCCAGAAGATCGCCGAGTATGTTCAAAGGTTTCATGATCTATCCCATGTAGTACCATACATCGTTACACCTGAATTCAAATGAGTGGAACGTTTCATCTGGGGGTTGGCACCCCAGATTATGAGCATGGTGACAACATCGAAGCCTGCCACAATTACTGAGGCAATTGATCTAAGCGTGACTTTAACTGAAGAGGCGATCAGGCTAAACAAGTTTTCCATTACTGATCAGAAAAAGAAGGAAACTCATGTGGAGTCCTCTGGAGAAAACAAACGGAAATTCTCCAACTTCAAGCAAGGTACCGGCAGTTCGAACAAGAAGGGTGACACGAGCACACCGACCAGGGCAAAGGGGAAAGGGTATATGGGCACCTTGCCCAAGTGTAACGCGTGTCAGTTGCATCACGAGGGACGATGCAGATCTGGAAAATGTGAAGCATGTGGTAGAGCTGGGCACTCGAAAGAAACTTGTTGGGTTGGTTCAGGCCGGGTTGGCCAAAGGGTTTTTGGAAACAACAACCGTGGGGGTAATGGAAATGGGAACCGTCCGCAAGGGAATAATGGAGGAAATGGAAACCGTGGTAATTTCGCGAACCAAGCTGGCAGTGGGAATCGCAACCAAAACAACGCTCATGGTGTTAATGTTAATGGTCGAGGACCGGGATGTTTTAACTGCGGAGACATCGAGCACTTCAAGCGTGAATGCCGAAACTCAACCAAGCTCAAGGCAGAGTATTCAACATAGGTGCAAGGGAAGCATGCCAAGATCCAAATGTCGTTACTGGTACGTTCCCAATTAATCAACGCTTTGCATCTGTACTTTTTGACACTGGTGCCGACTATAGCTTCGTATCACTAGAATTTAAGAAAATGCTTGGGTTAACTGCTAGTAAATTAGACATTCCATACTCAATTGAACTGGCTAATGGAAAGCTAGTTGAAACAAATGAAGTCATCAGGGGATGCATGATAGAGCTGGGAGAACACGAGTTTACACTGGATCTACTGCCAGTTGAGTTGGGAAGCTTCGACGTGGTAGTAGGGATGGATTGGCTGTCCAGCAATCGGGCCGAGATTGTTTGTCACGAGAACACCATTCGCATCCCAATGGCAGACGGAGAAACAATTGTGGTACACGGAGAGAAGCGTGATACGCCCATAAGGATCATTAGCTGTTTAAAAGCTAGAAAATGTTTGAAGAAGGGATGTGTTGCCTTCTTAGCACACATCGTGGATAAGGAAGCCGCTGAGCCGAAACTAGAAGAAATTCCAGTCATTAAGGAGTATCCTGAAGTCTTTCCAGAAGACATGCCAGGATTTCCGCCACAAAGACAAGTCGAGTTTCATAGTGACTTAGTTCCAGGCACTGCGCCTGTGGCTAAGGCACCTTATAGACTTGCACCTTCGGAAATGCAGGAGCTGTCAATGCAACTCCAGGAGCTGTTAGATAAGGGATTTATCCGACCAAGCTTCTCGCCTTGGGGAGCTACAGTTTTGTTTGTTAAGAAGAAGGATGGTAGCTTCCGCATGTGTATCGACTACCGGGAGTTGAACAAGTTGACCATCAAGAATAGATATCCTTTGCCGAGAATAGATGACCTATTCGATCAGTTGCAAGGTTCAAGTTTTTACTCAAAGATCAATCTTCACTCAGGTTATCACCAGTTAAGAATTCAAGAGGAAAGTATTCCCAAGACTGCTTTTAGGACTCGTTATGGACATTACGAGTTCCTGGTTATGCCGTTTGGGCTGACAAACGCACCAGCTGTGTTTATGGATCTGATGAATAGGGTTTGTAAGCCGTATCTTGACAAGTTTGTGATTATGTTTATTGATGATATTCCGATCTACTCGAAAACGAAAGAAGAACACGAGCAGCACCTAAGACCTATCTTAGAACTGCTTAAGAAAGAAAAGTTGTATGCGAAGTTCTCGAAGTGCGAATTCTAGCTACGTGAAGTTTAGTTTCTTGGTCATGTGGTTAATTGGAATGGAATTCATGTGGATCCCACAAAGATCGAGGCGATCAAGAATTGGGAGACTCCGAAGACGCCAATTGAGATTCGACAATTCCTAGGTTTGGCAGGATATTATCGCAGATTCATTGAGGATTTCTCAAAAATCGCTCAACCTTTGACCTTTCTCACCCAGAAGGACAAGAAGTTTGATTGGGGAGACAAACAAGAAGAAGCATTCTGTTTGTTGAAGAACAAACTTTGTGACGCACCGATCTTATCACTACCCGAAGGCACGGACGACTTCGTGGTATATTGCGACACTTCGCGTCAGGGCTTAGGCTGCGTGCTAATGCAGCATTAGAAGGTTATAGCGTATGTATCTCGCCAGTTGAAGGTCCACGAGAGAAATTACACCACGCATGACTTGGAGTTAGGCGCTATCGTGTTTGCTTTGAAGATCTGGCGACATTATTTGTATGGCACACGATGCATAATATTTACTGACCACAAGAGTCTGCAGCACATTTTTTATCAAAAAAAGCTTAACATGAGGCAAAGACGCTGGGTCGAATTGTTGAACGACTATGATTGTGAGATCAAGTATCACCCAGGGAAGGCGAATGTAGTCGCCGATGCTTTAAGTCGGAAGGAAAGGATTAAGCCCATAAGGGTTAGGGCTTTGGAAATGATCGTTCAAACAGACATCACATTGCGCATTCGTGCTGCCCAAAGGGAAGCTCTTAAAAGGGAAAATCTTGATAACGAGTATCTCCGGGGAATGGAGAAGCAGTTGGTACCAAAGGAGGATGGAACATTGTGTTTCTTGGGAAGAATTTAGGTTCCTCTCTTTGGTGGTCTGAGAGACGTTATTTTTGATGAGGCTCACAAGTCACGGTACTCGATCCACCCAGGATCGGATAAGATGTACCAAGATCTAAAGGATTTTTATTGGTGGCCAAGGATGAAAGGCGACATTGCGATATATGTTGGTAAATGTTTAACTTGCGCCAAGGTTAAGGTTGAATACCAAAAGCCTTCAGGCCTCTTGCAGCAACCTGAAATACCCAAATGGAAATGGGAACAGATTTCCATGGACTTCATAACAAAATTACCAAGGACGCCCAAGGGCCACGATACGATTTGGGTAATAGTAGACCGCTTAACGAAATCAGCACACTTTTTTGCCAATCAAGGAAAAAGACAACACGAGTAAACTTGCTGAAATATACATGCGAGAGATTGTTGCACATCATGGAGTGCCTCTCTCAATCATCTCGGATAGAGATAGACGCTTCGTGTCAAGGATTTGGCAATCCTTTCAAGAAGCCTTTGGTTCTCAGTTGAATCTGAGTACTGCTTTTCACCCGTAAACAGACGGACAGAGCGAGCGAACGATTCAAACATTAGAAGACATGCTGCGAGCTTGCGTAATGGATTTAGGTGGGAGTTGGGACACTCACCTTCCATTGGTTGAATTTTCATACAATAACAGTTATCATGCAAGCATTCAAGCCGCACCGTTCGAAGCTCTCTATGGACGCAAGTGTCGATCACCGATCTGTCGGGCTGACGCGGGTGATAGACAACTAGTTGGTCCAGAATTGGTCCAGGAAACGACAGACAAGATTGCACAGATCCGAGAACGCATCAAAGCGGCTCGTGATCGACAAAAGTGTTATGCGGATCAAAGGAGGAAACCTCTGGAATTTGAGGTGGGAGATATGGTATTGTTGAAGGTTTCACACTGGAAGGGTGTGGAACACTTTGGGAAGCGTGGGAAGTTGAACCCCAGGTACATTGGTTCATTCAGAATCCTGAAACGGATTGGTCTCGTAGCAAACAAGTTGGATTTACCAGCTGAACTAAATGGCGTTCATGATAGATTCCATGTATCAAACCTGAAAAAGAGTCCAACTCAAGAAACCGTGGTCATTCCTACCGACGAAATTCATGTTGACGACACACTCCACTTTATTGAAGAACCAGTTGAGGTTACGGATTGGAAAGTTAACAAAACACGCAGGAGTAGTGTCAAGCTCGTCAAGGTTCGATGGAATGCACGACATGGCCCAGAATTCACATGGGAACGTGACGATCGAATGAAGGAAAAGTACCCACATTTATTCCCCAAGACCCCTGCAACTAGAAGAAGAACCTAAATATTCGGGACGAAATTTTCTTAACGGGGGGAGAATGTGACAACCCTCACAATTACAGGTATCCGTACAATTAATTAATTTTAATTATGTGCTTAATGACTGTGCTTGATTACAACTGACAACTTAAACTGCTTTTTGATTTATGTATCACATACATATGCATCACATTTCATATCGTCACACCATTTATTACATACAAACATTGGTGACATACTTGATGCACAAAGCACAGTTAGCACACTGAACGGATAACTCAGAAACATGCTGACAATGCCAGCAAATAGACAGACAATGTTTTTGAGGCCCAGTATGAGCCAGGGATAGGGTACTACACTAGTATGGAGTGTAGGGAAGTGAGGACCATAAAACTGCGTCACTAGGTGATAGTTAAAGTGTCGGGAAGTGCCTAAAACACACTTTAAGTGCAGAATTCTGCATTTATTAATAAAAATTCAGCATTGTAACATACTAGTAAGTTGCAAAAATATGGCAGAATGGTCCTGTATGCTTTCCTAAGTGTCGGGAATTAAAAGTGTTACAAAAATATATATAAAAGACACTTTTCGGACTAATTAAACACTTTAACGGAACGGTATCTAACCGGATAACCGGACATTACCCGGGACACTAAATTTTTGTTAAATACATTGTTTAATTATTTTTGAGCTAGTCATGGTCCCAGTTCACCATAACACCCACTAAATATTGAATAACTAACATATATAAGCATGTACTTGGAAACTAACTTATCTTTACCAACTTAGTTACAAAAATTACAACCAACCCCCCCCCCCCCCTAAACCGATTTCGGTCCCAAGGGACCCCACCAAAGATCCACACCATACCTCCTATCTTCTCTTGGATTTAATCTAATTTTATATTGGATTGTTTACTTGTTGATTTGGACAAAATATAGGAAGACATCTTTAAAAGCATGGTGCATAGATCATAATATCATTCACAATCTTACACTCTCTCACTCTCACTCTCTCTCCCTCTTCTCGGTCACACATAACCGCCACCATCACCACCATAAGTCCACCATCTTCATCAAATTTTCAAGTTCCATTCAAGCTTGTAAGGTGATTCAAGGAAGTTGCAACTTGTGGAGCTTCAAAGGACTTTGTTTCTTGCTTTTTTTTCATCATCATTCTTCATCATCTTCTTCACTAGAATCATCCCTAGCCTTTGTGCTAGTAGTAAGTTCCTTGTTAAAACTCTTGTTCATATTGTTTCAAAGTTAAAAGTTGTAGTATGATGGTTATGTTCAAAACACTAAAGAACAAAAACACTAAAAGGGGTTAAAACAAGAAACTTGAACATAAAAGTTACATGAAGATGAAATGGTACTAGTAGGATGATGTTATGAATATGTTAATTTTATGATGATTCTTGGTTGTGTGATGTTAATCACCATATGGATCTTGTTAAATAATATTTAGAAATATAATTTAACAAGATTAGAAAGTGGTTATGTGTTACATAAAATGACCACCTTCTAGCTAAATATGAACTTGATAAAAATGATTTTTTTTCATGAAATATAATTAAACAAGTGAGTTGATGATCTTGTAAATCCAAGAGTTACAAAAGATTTTTGTAAATGAACCAAGTTAGAGAAGCGGTTTTTGGAAAATCATGACTATTACAAACACTTACACCATTTCTAGAAATAAGACAAGTATGAGAATATTTTATTTACAAGAAGAGTTCAAAGAGTTTTATTTTTGTAAAAATTAATTACAAGTTGTAAACACTAAATTATTTTATGAGAATGATTTTTAAAGAAATAAATACACTTCGGAAGGTCATTAAGTCCACCAAGAGCTTTACCGAGTTACTACGCGTTTTCGAAATATATCAAGTTCATGATTAGTGTGTAACTCATATATTTTTGCTCTTGGTGATATAAAATTGTTCAAGGATTGATTGTTGATTGATTTTGAAAAGAAAATGATATGCTAAATAGCATGGACACCTCCGTTTTTAGGGGAAACTCCGACGAAATTTTCTAAAAATCCCAAGACTTAGAAAATTATTTTCTAACAAGTGTTTACAAATGAGTTTAACTTTGTTTTTCGGAAGTAAACTTCGCCATGAGTATTGGTACAAAACTTCAAAGTGTCGGAGGTGGGTTTTTCGAAAATAAAAGCGGATAAATATATGTATTTGGAATAGATTGTATATTAAAACGCTTGTGGAAATACATATTCTTTGGAAAATACATATTTTTGGAATATACTATTTTTGACAAATATGTTAAATATATTTTATAAGTGGGACTTAAAAATATATTAATCGAACTATCAAAATACATGTATAAATACCCCCAATCCTTGGGAAGGAAGACACCTATAAAATACTTGAGAAGTACGAATACGAAATAGTTGCCTAACAATTATTCCAAAACCCTAAAAATAAAACTTAAGTTAAAATAATTATTATTATCTTAACAAGAAGTTAAGACTTGGAATAATAACAAAGTAACGTAACTCAAACCCGTAATGTGAAGGTAAGACACGACCCGTTCGTCTAATAGACATTAGTACGTTGTAGGTTGTCGTGTAGCGGACCAAGTTTGAGTTGACGATACGATTTCAGGAGACGCACTACAGTGAGTTCATGTCCCCCTTTTCCTTAAACTGTTTTGTTTACTTACTTCGGGGGGTGAAATACATGTTACAAAGGGATACTTACAATACTATTGGTATGATTAGCCTAGGAAAGAACCATATATCATGTGATAGGGTAGGCAGATACTTGGGACCATTAATCCTCGTATTAGGACCGAGGGGCATGAGTGGTAGATCTATTTGGGTGTAGCGAGCCCACACCCATGAGGCCGGGGCGGCCCATAGAGGTGAACTATGTCTTCCAGCCGGGAGCCCGGTACAACTTTGCTAGGCTTGAGTCTTCCTACACCGTCACACATATCAGTGGGCTTGCAAACCATTGGTGATCTTTTCCTTGTTTGCAATCATACCGGGACATTCATACATACCTACATTAAATACAAAGGTTTATACATACTCACATACACATGAACTCGCTCAACTTTTTGTTGATTTTTCAAACTACATGTATTTCAGGGAACTAGTGGATCTAGCAGAGTATGCATGTGTCTGGTTGCGTTAAATAAAAGATGTTATCCAGAGTTGTTGAGTTTAGAGAGTGTATCCCTTTCCTGGACGAGATACAAAATTCTAAACTCAGGGTTTTATTTAAGTACTTTTGTTTGTGTCTTGTGAACTCGTTTAAACACGTAATGGTTTGTAACTTAATTTGGCATTGGTATTTCTAGACAATGTTGTTATGATAGTTTCTAAACTCTTTTAATGGATAAACATCTTGTGTTTTTATCATATAGCATTGTTATGATTGTTGCTTTGGTATTAAGAAGTCACACCAAATAAACCCACGCTTCCGCAAAAGCCAGGGTGTGACACAAACCATATGCATTTTTCTAGTTGTCGATTCACGACTGAGACACAAAAGCACTACTTGGTACTAGTTATCACCAAGAGTGTGGCTGCCCGAAAACCCATTAGATCTAACCTTTTGTTCTGCGGTCTTAGTATGTACACGATTAATGGTGCTTCTGGTACCCTATTCGCGACACGATTTCAAGTATCATTCCTTAGTTCTTGTATCCATCATACCATAACACATGTATTTTCCCCAAGTTTAAAAAGTATGTAAAAGATTAAAAGTGGGGACATAATCTCACTTTTCTGTAAACATTTAGTAACATGTACTTCACCCCCGAAGTTATAAAACTGAAAACAGTTAAAAGAAAAGGGGGAGCATGAACTCACAACTTTGCGTTTCTTGCGTCGTAAACTTCACCGGGTTTGCTTATATAGCGTCGTGACCTATACGTGTTTTATTTACGTTAGTCACTAGATTTGTATCGCACAAGTACAAGTCACCATCTTTTATGTATGTATTCTTTGAGTGTTAAAAATAATTTATATTTTAACTATGTATCTTACTTATATTTTCTCAAAAATAAATATAAGTTTCTTGTATTTTTCACCCGAGTTATGTATTTTGTCCAAAACTTCATTTCATGTTCATAACTTGTCCAAGTTATTTAATCTATCAAGAAATATATTTTCATAAATATATTCTCTTGTGTTTGTCTAAGTATGTTGTATGTATATTTTTGTATTTTCACTCCTTATTAGTATTTAGTGTATTTTCAAGTCCTAATACACTATCGCATACAATACGTATTACATACACTTAGCACAAAATTTGGTGAACAATAAATATATATATTTTCCTAAAAAATATACATACTTAATATCAATTTTTTATCTTGAAGAAATCATCATTTCTTAACTTGAAGTTTACATAAAAAATTAGGGAAACCTTGGTAAATATTTTTAGGGAATAAGTTTCACGATATTTTTCTAAGTGTCAAAATTTTATAGAAATTTTGACATAGTTTCCCCTAAAAATGGAGGTTTCACATGTTTTCAAAACATGTGTTTATTTTCTTTTAAATCCTCATCAAACATCAACAATACAATCAAGACTTACCATAAGCCAAGATCATGTAATTTACACTTTATCATGAACTTGAAGTTTTTGTAAAAACTTGTAGTAACTTACCATGTTATTTAGTAGGTTTAGTTACCCTTAAAAACATGGTTATTTGTTTGTAAATCACTTTATTAAAGGATCTAGTCATTTATAACTTGTAAGATGATTTTTCTAAAAATATTTCTTTTGTATTTTTCTTGTTACACACATGTTTCTAGTATTGGTTAAACACTAAAAATGTGGTTAGTTTATTTAGAAACCATGACTTTGTAAACCAACTGGGGTGTCCCAGTTGGCCAGTCCCACCTTTACTCTTCACAGAGACCCGGGTTCGAGTCCAGGCAGGGGGTATTCTGCCACCTTCTTCCCAGAGGGAAACGGACTCAGCTCGGGATGGGGTATTCACAGCCAGGCAGCATTGGGACGTTGCTAGCTTGTGGAGTGGGATCACTCCAGCGGCCGGGAGGTCCGTGCAATAACCCCCCCCCCCCAACCATGACTTTGTAAATCTCATAAATAAACTTGGTTTCTTGGGAAAATTATTCTTGAAATCATCTATTTACAAGATTTGTATTTTGTTTAAATCATCTTTACATATGAAGATCACTTTCATTATTCAAGTTCATGAAGACATAAAGCATGATGATCTTGGTCTTTCACAAGATCACCACTTTAACTTACTAGATCATGTGTTTAATCACAATCTAGTAGTTTCCATGTGATGTCTAACATCACTAACACTAATAATCAATCAACAAGAAGCAAATCAACATATTCAACATGTATTCTTATATTTTTAAGCTTATGTTAAAGTATCATGATCATGTTCTTTTGTGTCCTTCAAGATTAACAATATTCATCATCTTTTAACCACCAAAATAGAAGTAAACAAGTGATAAGAAGCTTACAACTAGCACAAGGGCTAGGGAAGAACACTTGAGGTTGAAGATGATAAATGGGTTGGATAAAAGAAAATGGAGAAGGTTCTTCAAGATCCACAAGCTCTAAACCTCCTTAAACACCTTCTAGCACCTTATGTAAACCTTGGAATGGATTGAAGTGAGATGAAGGTGGTGGTGATGTGGGTGGTGGCTCACGACCGTAGGTGGGAGGGAGGAGAGGAAGAAGAAGTGTGGTGTGTGTGAATGAATGAGAGCTTATATAATCTTCCACCATATCTATACAAGATCACATAATATCTAACTGTATCCAAGGAAAATCAAAGTGAATCCAAGAAAGATCAAAATGGATTTTGTAGGATCTTGGCAATATTTTGGTGGGGTAACCCCCAATGTGACCGTAAATAATATAGGGGGGGCAAAGTGTAAATTCCAATCACCAAATGTAAAATCAAGTTAGGTTTCAAGTATAAAGTTTAGGGACTTGATGTTTGAGCCAGTGCCACATCGGCACCCCTATCTCTCACCAAATGTAAAATCAAGTTAGGTTTCAAGTATAAATTCCAATCCCTTTCCAAGGCCCTGATCTCGTGACGAGGACATAATTCCTTCATCATCTTTGCTCTAAGTTCTTCCCATGTTTGAGCCAGTGCCACATCGGCACCCCTATCTCTCACCACACCGTTCCACCACGTCAAAGCTCGTTTTTCAAAGACACTAGATGCGAAATCTACCTTTCGCTCGTTTGGACATTGAACATGCCTGAAGGTGCTCTCTAGACTCTCGAACCATTGCAGAAGTGCAGTCGCTCCTTGAGACCCAGAAAACTTTGATGGCTTAGCCGAGTTGAACGTCTTGAAGTTGCAGAGAGCATTATTGTTGTTGAGAGCTTGGTGACATTGAGCAACGATGTTCGGGATTGCAGCAGTCATTTGCTGTGTAATGACAGCTGCCAGCTCTTCAATAGATACCGGATTTTCGCGTCGTGGAGGCATTCTAAAAGGGAAACAAGAGAGAAACTGTTGGTGCATGTTTGTGACAACAGCTTAGATTTGGTCTTTGGATATCTTGTAACTAGTTAAACGATAAACAGTTAGCGGGTTTAGCTTTGTAATAGTTAGTTGTAATGTTTGGGCTAAACAAAACCCATACTTATGGGGATGTGGGGCGAATTGGGCCTGTCCAATTCGCAGTCCATGATGTTTATCCTTGGCCCAAGTAGTAACCTTGTGTTATATAAACAAGGTTAGGCTTTAGGGTTTAGGTTAATCAGCTAGAACATTGTTTGAGAGAAATTTCATGAGAGACTAGGTCTTGGATGAAATTGTTAGTTGGTTAGGGTTTAATTGATTGTAAAACGTTTGTTTGGATAATCAATAGAAACCCGGTTTGAAAGTGATTTGCTGTTTCTGTTTTCTACACGTTTTCTGCTTATTCTGATCAAGAGGATTCCGCACTCTTGATTGGAAAGACAATTCTGTGAAAGATCCATACGAATAGGGGACCTACAATTGGTATCAGAGCGTTAGGCTCTTGAAAGCTCGGTTCAGGATTGTTTGCTGCAGAAACAAGAAGATTTTCGAATTCTGTGTTAAACCTGACAATTAGGGTTTCGAATTTTTTTACTGGTTTGATAAAATTTTTCGAATTCTTTGGCTGTTTTGATCTTGTGGTTTGTTTGATTGCTTTTTGCAGGTTTTAGGATTTCCAGGAGAGTTGTGGTTGATTGTTTTGATTGATTTTGGCTGAAAACGCTTGAAGATTCGAAGATTGTTCTTCGTGTTCTTCAAGTTCTTCGTTCTGTTTCTTACTGATTTTCGAAATTACTGATATTTTTGGTGTTTCGATTCTGCAGGAAAGTGTTGACAGAATCTTGAAAATCTCAGAAGTTTGGAAAAAGATTGAATTTCCTTAATTACTGGTTGGCGAAATTGTCTGATCTGCGAACTTGTCTGATCTGCGAACTTGACTGATTCTGGCGAAACAGACTGATCAGCGAATTTGAGAAATCATATCTCGGTGAACGGCGAAGTTAAATCCAAAGGCGACTTTGGTAACCGTATAATTTTCCTCAGCGAAATTATTACGGTTTTCGGTGACTTTACAAGTCGTCGTAATCGCGAAATAAATCAGCGAACTTGACTAGCGAACTTGAACAGCGAAATTAAACAAGTGACCAGCGAATTTAAGTGATTACCCAGCGATTTTAACAGCAAATTTAAGCGGTGGAATATTTTCTGGCAAGCGTCGATAAAATTTCAGTGTTTTGCAAATAGAAATTGATCCGTAGCTCGTTAGACAGAAACGTTTGGACCATTGAATTCCTTGGATTTTTAGGGAAAAAAAAAAAAAAAAAACCTCTGGAAAATCCCGAATACGGTTTTTGACATTATATATCATTGGATTCGTCTTTTCGAGACGATTCTAAAGGTGTAATTTGGTAACCACTGTTTTCGGAGATATTTTGTACGGTTTTACCAGTCTGTTTGCGTTAAAATGTCAAACATGATGAATTTGAAAGCACCTAAGATGATGAAGGTGGAGAATTATCTTACATGGAAGGACAACTTCAAATCCGTCATTGAATCTCAGGATGCTCGCATGTGGATCTGCATTGAAGATGGGTACATAAACCCAACACACAATTTTGAGGGCAGACAACGTAGAACAGACTATGTGAACATGCAAGAAGAAGATAAAAGGAAGTATGACGCTGAAAAGAGAGCATTGGCTGCAATTAAAATGTCTTTACCTGATAGCATCAAGCATATCTTCAACAAGTACACTACTTCAAAGGATATGTGGGATGCATTACAAAAGCGATATCAGGGGAATGAGAGTGCCACTCAGGCATTCATGGCAGAGATAGTGCCAGTTGATGAGGCTGAAATTATTGTGAGTGATGCTGAATCTGAAGTGAAAAATGCTGAAGCTCAAGTGGAGAATGCTGAAGCAAAAATGGATGCTGAAGTAGAGAAGGAGAGTGAAGCTGAACAGGTTGTTACTGATGAAACCTCAGAAGTTCATGAGAAAGAGGTACAATCTAATTCAGTATGTTTGAGATGTCGTGAACTACAGGGTGAGGTTGCCAGGTTGACAACACAAAACCAAAGTCTGGTAAGTGAGATGTCTAACATAAAAGAAGCAAACTTTTTTGTTAAAAGAAATGAATCATCATACTTGAAGAAAATAAAAGGTTGTGAAGCTGAAATTGAAGCTTTAACATGCAAGTTAAATGAAAAACTTCAAGTAATAGATTTAGCTCATGACATGATGGCTGAGAAAACAAAAGAGATTTCTGAAAAATGCAAAGAGTTGTCAGATGCACAACTCAAAATTGTTGAACTTGAAAAGAAATTAGGTCAATTCAGAGATTCGTCTTTTGTAATGAAACACATGATGGGTGGGTTAAAGAAGAGTAATGACAAGACCAGTGTGGGCTTCCATGGCTTTAATGAAGTTCCACCTCCTCTTAGTCATGACTATTCATTCCTGCCTAGTGAAAATGAGCTTGCAGACTTTATGGCATCTACACCAAGTAGTTTCGCATCCACATCAAGTAAAGGTGATGGATCTGAGAGTGATGATTTGAAAAGAAAAAATTCACCGCCTAAGAATAAAAATCAAGTTTTTGTCAAAAAGATTAATTTTGTTCAAGGTAGTGATATGAAAAACGAAACTGCTGTTATTGAAAATGAATCGAATGTAGAGTTTGCTAAAAACAAGAGCATAGAAAAATCTGAATTAAAGCAAACTGAACAAGGTTCATCTAAGGGATCATCACCATCTGATAAGGGATCTACCTCAGAGACTCCAGCTAAGAAGTCTTCGAGAAAGAGATCGTGCTTCAAATGTCACGTCAAGGGACATGTAGCAAGTTGCTGTCCTAACAAAAGGAGTGAAGCACAACTTAGTGAAAAACAGAGAGGGAAATTACCAGTGAAGAAAGGTGATAGTGAGGAGAAAGGTTTAAATTCTCTAAAGAAATCTGCTCCTAAGCAACCAAAGAATGTTGCTGTTGGTGTAGATAAGGCTGAAAAAGGAACTCCACAAGTTCCTCGTTTTCAAAGAAATCAACCAAGATTTCAGCCTAGATCTCCACCAGGCAGATTTGAGAGACCTAGAAGCAGTTCACCAAAAGTGAACAATTTTAATGGAAATTCAAATAATTTCAGAAGTCAAGGTCAATATCAAAATCGATACCAAAATAATGGTTGTCGAAATTTTTATAACAATGGCTTTAGAAATTATAACTATAATGCTTCTTGGAATCAAAATTCAAGGTACCAAAATCAAAATTTCCAAAGGTCAAATAGTCCAAATATGTATAGGAACCCTCAGGACCAAAGACCTAGTGGAAATCAAAACCCATTTACATCAACAGGTCTGAGATCCAAGACTCCAGTTAGGAGTAATGGATATTGGATGGATGTTCCAGTAGTTGGTGAATTTGGACGACCCAAGACCATTAAGGCTTGGGTCCCCCAATCTAACTAATTTCTTAGTTGGTGTGTGCAGGAGCTGCTAAGGAGGATTATCAACTTATGATGATAATGGCTGCTCTAGGCACATGAAGAAGGGGGATGTGAGATTGTTGATATATTTATATTGATTGATTTAAATTGAAGTTCAAAGTGCTGAGTCGACACACTAGATAACCTGGCAGATCTTTATACTAAAGCTTTTGACAGGGCTCGCTTTGAACACTTAGTCGAACTCAACGGGATGAGGAATCCTGAATAACTGATTTTTCATAAGAATTTTTGTAAATAGTTTATTGTTTTTCTTAAAAATCAAAAATAAAAAAAAAATAGAAAAATCAAAAACATAAAAAAAATAGAAAAACAAAAATGAGTTATCACTGTGTGAAAAAGAAGAAATGATAGTACATCAGCAAGTTAGACTGTCACACTGACTCTGAAATTAAATTGCTTAAGTGTGATAGCAGCTTCATCATATGATGTACCAGTAGGCAAAAAGCATGAAATAATCAACTTACCAATGTGATATAAATCTAAATGAACTGTGTATGAGTGGGGAACACATCAGTGGTGTATGGTTTAATGACCTTAAATCTTGCGTTGATAGATTGCCAAAATCTGAAGTTTTGGGTCTTTATATTGTTATTTCATCTAGGGATATCTTGACTGTCTTTCTGTTCAGAACTAAAATTGTACATGACCCCAGGAAAGAAAGTCACTTGGAATTAGCACATTTCTATTTGAATGTCTGTATGTTGTCCCGATACACACAATTTTGATCTGATTCTGAAATCTTCTCTGAAAAAAGTCGTGTACCTCCTCTGCTGCATCCAGATATATGCTGACCTGGAGGTGCTAGGCAACGACAGCTTCTGCTGCATCCAGATACATGCTGACCTAGCTGTACGTTGTCGCGCTATAGATCTACTACACCCGAAAGAGGCCCTCAAGTGCCCAAATGAAACCCAAGAAACCTATATCAAACTGAGAAAAACTCATTTGATCTGTATATTATACCATCTCTCCTAAAGATCTATTCTGTTCTCTTCTCAACCTATTCCCAGTTAAGATTTCAGAAATCTGGATTGGACTTGTGAAATATGTGGTAGGGAAGATACTTGCATGATAGAGTGTGTTGTTTATATTTCCAGGATTTGATTAGTATTTATTTGGGTGTTCATAGTTAAGCAATCAAAACATGATAAAACAGATTATATGCAGACCTAGACATTGTCAGGATATCTTAAAGGATGACATCAGTATACTCACCTACTACGATGAATCTTTGTGCATACCTTGATCGTGGGGGTATATCCTGAAGTGGGACACACTAGTATATCAGAATTAAAATTACCTTAACGTATCATATGGTAATGGTACTTGAAATGGTCATGCATTTTGTTTAAGTGGATAAACATACTGGTAATCGTCTTGGACTGTTTTTCATGAAAAATTAAATAAAGAATTATCTAATAGTGTGAAACAGTTTGATTGTGCTGATATGATCTTCTTACCGGTGATTCTCACAAAAATAGAGTGTTTATTGCTTTTTGTATTTACTTGCTTTCAGAAAATATAAAAATCCAAAAATAGTGTCTTTTTCTGTTTAAAATTCTTAACGTACGGAAAACTGTTATTCTTGGAGGAATTGTTACTGATAGGGGGAGACGGTGTTAGAAAGTGAGTTCAAAATTTTAAATCATGCGGGTTATAGTGTGTGATTAAAAAGTTTTGCGTGTTGGTGATAAATTGGAAAATGCTTAATCTGTTATGCAGTTTAACAAATCTCTTGAAAAATAATAATTTATTTAACTTATGTTGAAAAATTCTTATGGTTTCTCGAGATGTTTGTTTTATAGTAAACAGATTGAAGCAGTGTGTTGCTGAGAAGTTGCTGTGTTGCTGAGTTGCTGTGAAGATGAGAGTTTGATTGGATGCATGGTAGAACCTCCTTTCTATATTGCAGACAAAGTTGAAGAGATTGAAGAGTGCTTTACAAATGCTGAACTGGAGTTTACTCAAACGCTAAAGTTTTTGAAGATTTGGTGATTGGATGCATCAGCTTAGGGGGAGTCTGTTGCTGACAGAGCTGTTGAAGCTGAAGCTATCCAAAGACCAAAGACAGTGCAAGACTACATGAAGATTGCAAGACGACTGAAGACAAAGTTATTTTATGAAGCTATTGTCAAGGGGGAGTTTGTTGGTGCATGTTTGTGACAACAGCTTAGATTTGGTCTTTGGATATCTTGTAACTAGTTAAACGATAAACAGTTAGCGGGTTTAGCTTTGTAATAGTTAGTTGTAATGTTTGGGCTAAACAAAACCCATACTTATGGGGATGTGGGGCGAATTGGGCCTGTCCAATTCGCAGTCCATGATGTTTATCCTTGGCCCAAGTAGTAACCTTGTGTTATATAAACAAGGTTAGGCTTTAGGGTTTAGGTTAATCAGCTAGAACATTGTTTGAGAGAAATTTCGTGAGAGACTAGGTCTTGGACGAAATTGTTAGTTGGTTAGGGTTTAATTGATTGTAAAACGTTTGTTTGGATAATCAATAGAAACCCGGTTTGAAAGTGATTTGCTGTTTCTATTTTCTACACGTTTTCTGCTTATTCTGATCAAGAGGATTCCGCACTCTTGATTGGAAAGACAATTCTGTGAAAGATCCATACGAATAGGGGACCTACAGAAACAAATGAAATGGCATTGGGTAAGAATAGGATGTTACAATTACCGACCAAAATCATGGGTGATGGTCATTTGTTTGAACCACGAAGCAAACAAACAACACAAAGGATGAGTCAAAGTAAATAGATCCTCATAATGTATCGCGAAGACATGCTCGCCTATAAGTGGACACTCACCCCAAGAGTTCCCAGGTAAGAGTGACTGGTCCGATTATGTGGATTTGTACGAACACTCTAGCCTTAGACAGAAAACTCAGGGTACAGGCATTCACTCTTCCAGTTTGCACGTGTTCACACTATTTAGGACCCAAAACTTTGACGAGAGTTTTGAAAACTCAAAGGGGTTCAAAACCTTACAATAGAGGGTTCAAAACCTAGTAATCAATCATCCTAGAACAGATGATTAGTTTTCAAAGCGGTTTTGAAATTTATGTTCTTGTTGTGGTCGTCGCCTAAGGATAGGTAACGGTATTGTTTTATGACTAAACGCAAGTGAACTCGCGTTAGGGTCCTAAGAAGGTTATAGACTAGGTCAAAGTATTACTAATAACCTAATTCCCTATAACCATTGGCTCTGATACCAACTTTTCTGTCACACCCCAACCACGTAGAACATACAAAACGTGGCGGAAACGTCGGGAGTGTTGTAACAGAATTAATTGTTTCAAATCCATGGCAATTAAAGTTTCGTTTTATTAATTAAAAGTGTTACAATGTCTTAACAAACAAATAAGTACAACATAATTAACTAGTCTTGCATCTTTTAATGTCACTAAGGCACAGGTCCGCCTAAGTATGTCTTGATGAGTCCTATGCATCATCTCCTGAAAACACATGTGAAAATAGGTACGTCAGCATAAAAATGCCTGTGAGATACATAGGTTTTGTGAAAACAGAATTCATGACTTATGTTTGAGAAAATGTTTAGTCATGAACCTTGTAATTTGCTTTGTCTTGTAAATCATTTGAAAAACGATAAGATCAGATGATATGTATAAATAAGAGAATAATGTATGGTTAAATGAATAACCATGTAAAAATGAGTTTGTATAAGATAAGTTGTTTGTAAATCAAATGTCTTGTGAAAAGTATGTTATCTGTATAAAATGTTATATGTCTCAAACTGAAATGATTCAAATAACGCTACGATATGTAATACCATACAAACACTTATATATAGGAAGTACCAGCGGCGTATCCACCATGCTTGTATCATATTACACACGCCTCGTTACTAAATCACTTACTCAAACCAAACTACCATAGTAAAATGTTCATGTCTAATGTAAATCATGTAATGTGTATCCAAAATGTAAGCATGTGATGAATAACAAATGTACTAAGTATGCAACAAAAGACATACATAGCATAAAGTGTAATGTATAACAATGTACTAAGTATGCAACAAAAGACATACATAGCATAAAGTGTAATGTATAACAATGTACTAAGTATGCAAATAATGGGCATACATAGCATGTAATGTAAGGCAATGTACTAAGTATGCACACAATGGGCATACATAGCATGTAATGTAAGGCAATGTACTAAGTACGCACACAATTGGCATACATAGCATGTAATGTAAGGCAATGTACTAAGTACGCACACAATGGGCATACATAGCATGTAATGTAAGGCAATGTACTAATTACGCACACAATGGGCATACATAGCATGAAATGTAATGAAATCATGTACTATAAATGTACTAATGAACATAGCAAGTATATGATGTGAAAACATGGAAAGCATGAAAGTAACAAGTAGGCACATGTGTTCCACCCCAAAACGTTTGGAAAACAGTAAAAGAGGGGTCTATGTACTCACTTGAGATTGCTCAGAAGTCCTAAGATAACCACCAAGCAATGCTAGAGATCTCGGAATCAAACGGCACCTAATATAGGTAACTATGTTAATAATCCGGACCTATATCGGAAGATCGGATAGAATGAGGGCTCGTAAACCAAATGAGTATTGGAACTCATGCAGTATGGTTTAACAAGGCCTACATACTAAATGAAACCTAACCTAAGTGCTTACGACCCATTACGACCCGTTTAGGAAGCTTATGCTACTTTAACGCGTCGTTCGCGTAAAACGCGTTTGGACCGCCTAACTAGTCCTATGACAAGTAACATATGCCTTAACATGTCTAATATTGTTGTCAAATCAGTTTAGATGTCAAAAGTTATGTTACATATGTTTAAAATGAATTTTGGCATCAAAGGGGTATTTTGGTAATTTACCTAAGGCATATAAACTACCTATCATACAACTACTTAAACGAAGCGACCATAAGGTATAACCTTGGAAGGTTATTCCCTATATACTATGGTCACCTAATGTGTTTGGTCGGATCCTAATGATCGACCAAATGGGTCGGGTTCGAAGGTATAAGCGATTTATTAGATCGCTTACCCTTACGACCCTAGACAACGTGGTAATCAGTAGGCATAGTCACAAAGGACTATAACCATCGTGATTACAATCACGTTGCGAAGTTCAAACGAACTTCGCATTGACCATAAGTCAACGCAGAAAGTCAAACAAAGTTTGACTTTCGGACTCGAAAATCACTAAAAGAACGAAGGAATACTTACGAAGGGTCCCCGAATGCTAATCTAGATCAAAATAGCTCAGGTATGAAACAAAGGTTTCAACTTAGAGCACATTAGATCAGATTCTAGTGAGTTTGAAGCAAATGGGGGTGGGGTATTTATAGTATTTCCCGAACCGTTAAGATCGTTTCTTGAATAACGTGATCGAAGCTCGTGCGTACACTTGTTGAAATGTTGTGGTGACTAAAAATGACCCTTAATGAGCTGAAAGGTCAAGTGTGGGTTTGTGGTTGTGAATTAAACAGCTGTGATCAGCTGACTAATCGATATTATCTGTTCTGGGACCCTGACGCGGGCCGCGTAAAGATGCACATAGAACTTACGCGGGCCGCCTGGCCTGCACAGTTCAGAAACAAGTTTCAGAATTGACAGTTTTGGTCCCTGTTGGTGTTAAAGGCCATTCCCGACACTTCTAAGGCCTGTAAAGCCAACTTTAAGGCCCTAAAATGATGTTAAAGTATTGGGAACTCAAAACATGCTAAAAAATATCTCGGATGTCGGTTCGTTTGGCCGTACGATCGCGATGTTCGCTTTATTACGACGGAATGCGCATAAGCGCGAAAAACGATCCAAATGACGCGACGTGTAACACCTGTGCCTCCACGGCCATCAAACAAATACCAAACCAATGAAATATTATATTTCATACTTGGGATTTGTAAAAATATGTTTATCATTTGCACATATCAATTCTCGTTCAATTTCAAACTCTAAATCGCTTCTGGAAGGTTATACGCGCACTGATGCGTAAATATAACCAGTTTAATGCAAAAAACACTCTGGAATAGTGACATAGGCTTAACATACCTTAAATAACCTTTACATAACTTAGAAATAAGTTTTGAAGGCTTTGGTATGGCAAAATCAAGTTAAATCGCTTACAGGGACTAAAGTTGACAAACTGCGAAAGTATGCCAATTTGAACTGTAACAGACATTCCGGAACATGACCATAAGTTAAACATACCATAAATATCCTTTACATAGCTTAGAAATAGGCTTTGAGGGGTTCGGTATGCTAAAATAAACTTTTGGGTCATTCAGGGACTAAAAGTGTCAAAAAGTGCACAAGTTTGCATTTTCGCGCATAACTTACGTTCTGAATACATCCGGACATCCAAAAATTTATGTAAGCACTAAAATATTTTATTTTAGTGTTTGGCATAAGAAAAATCCATTCGTCACGTCATTTGGATCGTTTTTCGCGCTTATGCGCATTCCGTCGTAATTAAGCGAACATCGCGTTCGTACGGCCAAACGAACCAATGTCCGGCATATTTTTGAGCATGTTTCATGTCCACAATGTTTAGGCAACATTTTAGGGCCTTAAAGTTGGCTTTACGGGCTTTAGAAGTGTCGGAAATGGCCTTAAACACGTGCAGGGACTGAAACTGTCATTTCTGAAACTTATTTCTGATCTGTGACTCCTAGGCGGCCCGCCTCAGGATCTTAACATCCTTAGGCGGCCCGCGTCAGACCTTCTGACCAGGTTAAATGTTTCTAACAGCAGATTGCAGCTGTTTGATCCACCACCACACATTCTCATTTGTCTAGTCATCTGATAAGGATCACATTTTAGTCACCATAAGGTCCCGACACTTGTACGGGTGGGATTAAGGCACGTTTTCCATGAAACGATCTTAACGGTGGACCTTTTACTATAAATACCCATCCACCCCATTGCAAAACTTACAAGAATTCTGATTTGAGAGCTCTAAGTTGAAACCATTGTTTCATACCTGAGTTCTTGGATCGGGATTAGCATTCGGGGACCCTTCGTAAGTATTCTTTCGTTCTTTTCTTTATTTTATTGCTTTTAGAGTCAGAAAGTCAAACTTTGTTTGACTTTCAGCGTTGACCAGCTTATGGTCAATGCGAAGTTCGTTTGAACTTCGCAACGTGATTGTAATCACGTTGGTCATAGTCCCTTGGGACTATGCCCACTGATTACCACGTTGTCTAGGGTCGTAGGGTAGGCGATCTAATAAATCGCCTATACCTTCGAACTCGACCCATTTGGTCGATCATTAGGATCCGACCAAATACATTAGGTGACCATAGTAGGTAGGAAATAACCTTCCGAGGTTATACCCTATGGTCACATCGTTTGAGTAGTTGTATGATAGGTAGTTTATATGCCTTAGGTAAATTACCAGAATACCCTTTTCATGTATAATTGGTAATTAAGCATATGTAACCTAAACCTTTGTCACATAACTGATTATGTAACATGTTTAGGCATATAACACTTGTCATAGGGCTAGTTAGGCGGTCCGAACGCGTTTCACGCGAACGACGCGTTAAAGTAGCATAAACTACCTAAACGGGTCGTAATGGGTCGTAAACAATTAGGTTTGGTTTCATTGTAGTATGTAGGCCTTGTTAAACCATATCATATGAGTTCCAACACTCATTTGGTTTACCAAGCCTCATCCTATCCGATCTCCCGATTTAAGTCCGGTTTATTTATATAGTTTTAGATTGCCGACTGATTCCGTGCTCTCTCTAGCTTTGTTTGGTTGTTGTTCAAGACCTCCAAGCATTCTCAGGCGAGTACATTATTCCCCTATTTTACTGCTTTCAATTGTTTTGGGGTGACTCATATGTGCTAAATGTTTTCGATGTTATAACGATGGTTTCAAAAACGATTAAGACGATTTATACAAAACTAATAACGATTTCGATAAAGTGAACAAACTTGTTGGTTGTAGTTACATAACAAATGACATTCATTAGCAATGATCAAGCCGACCAGTATTAGGTTATGGTACCATAGGATCTGACAAATCCCGTTAGTTACTACACCCGTAGTTATGTGTGGGTGTTGTGGGTAGCGACTGAATCTGTAATTTTTAATTTACTCTTTGGTAAGGGTTTATTAATGCGAGTTGTTAATCTATCCTTTGGTAAGGGTTTATTAATGCGAGTTGTTAATCTATCCTTTGGTAAGGGTTTATTAATGCGAATTGTTAATCTATCCTTTGGTAAGGGTTTATTAATGCGAGTCAAGAAGGTTTGAATGTTATTAGCGAGACGACCATTTAAGTAGTTTCACGACCTAAAACGAATTTAACGATTGGGTAAACGATTGGTTTTCACACGATGTTTTAACGATTGGGTAAACGATTGGCTTCAAAGCGATATACGATTGGGTTTTGGTTACATATTACATGATTTACATTGGGCATGAACATTACTTTGGTGGTTTGGTTTGATTAAGTGATTAAGTAACAATGCGTGTGGAATATGATACAAGCATGGTGGATACGCCGCTGGTACTTCCTATATATAAGTGTTTGTATGATATTACATATTGTAGCGTTATTTGAATCATTTCAGTTTGAGATATAGAACATTTTATACAAGTAACATACTTTTCACAAGACATTTATTTACAAACAACTTATCTTATACAAACTCATTTTACATGGTATTTCATTTAATCATGCATTATTCTCTTATTATACATATCACCTGAACTTATTATTTTTCAAATGATTTACAAAGGCAAAACAAATTACAAGGTTCATGACTAAACATTTTCTTAAACAGAAGTCATGAATCTTATTTTCACAAAACCTATGTACTCGCCAGCATTTCTTTGCTGACCTCGTTTTCACATATGTTTCAGGTATTGTTGAATGATATCGATTGATAAGATGCATGCTCACATAGGATTGGACGAGGCCTTAGTGACTCAATAACAATGATAGACTATGTTTAAATTGTGTATTTAGATTTCCAGAAAATGTAATTATTCAATGTTTAATAAAACTAAACACTTTTTGGTATCCATGGTTATGAAACATTAATTCTGTTGCAACACGCCCCGATGTTTCCGCCGCGATTTGTTGTTTTACGCGGTCGGGGTGTGACACGACGAATGGATTTTTCTTATGCCAAACACTAAAATAAAATGTTTTAGTGCTTACATAAATTTTTGGATGTCCGGATGTATTCAGAACGTGAGTTATGCGCAAAAGTGCAAACTTGTGCACTTTTTGACCCTTTTAGTCCCTGAATGACCCAAAAGTTTATTTTAGCACACCGAACACCTCAAAGCCTATTTCTAAGCTATGTAAAGGATATTTATGGTATGTTTAACTTATGGTCATGTTCCGGAATGTCTGTTACAGTTCAAATTGGCATACTTTCGCAGTTTGTCAACTTTAGTCCCTGTAAGCGATTTAACTCGATTTTGCCATACCAAAGCCTTCAAAACTTATTTATAAGTTATGTAAAGGTTATTTAAGGTATGTTAAGCCTATTTCACTATTCCGGAGTGTTCATTGCATTAAACTGGTTATATCTACGCATCAGTGCGCGTATAACCTTCCAGAAAGCGATTTAGAGCTTGAAATCGAACAAGACTTGATATGTGCAAAAGATACACATATTTAAACAAGTCCAAAGTATGAAACACAATATTTCATTGGTTTTGTATTTGTTTGATGGTCGCAGTGACACAGGTGTCACACGGGTAATGTCCGGTTGTTCGGTTAAATATCGGTTCGTTAAAGTGCTAAATTGCACCGTTTAGTTTCCTTTAAGTATCCTTTTGTGACCCTTTTAATTCCCAACACTTAGGAGGGTATTCCGGATAATAAAACATGAATTCTGCATGATATTTATGTGTTAAAAAGCTGATTTTAGCTGATTTGAGCATAATTCTGCATTTAAAGTGCGTTTCGGGTGCTTTTTAGTGCATATTCTAGCTTCCAGAAAGTCTATATGTTAACCCTTGTATATACTCTTGGGTTTCAATGTATTCTTGATGTTGAACCTACACCTAGGCCCTAATTCTATTGTCTGACTGCTTTCTGCAGAATTGTTGACACAATGTGTCTTACCTGTCACACTCTGAATTTTGCGGAAGCGTGGTTATGGTGTGACTTTCTTGTTATCATTGCATTCAACCATATCAAACAACTATATGTTAAAACCAAAAATTTGTCATCCATAAAATGAGTTTAAAACATAACAACATTGTCTAAAACGTAGACTTCAAATTCAAGTTTTACGAACCATATGAATTGTGTAAAAGTTCGCTAAAGACTCGTCAAAGGATATTAGTTGTAATCAAAGTTTGGAAGACGTGTCTCGACCAGGAATAAGACACACTGACCAAACCCAAAGACCATGGATGACATCTTTATTTCAAATGCAGCATAAAAGCTTTCAACGCCTACCAGATCCACTTAATAGTTCCCTGAAATACATGTAGTTTAAAAACATCAACAAAAGTTGAGCGAGTTCATGTGTTTAGTATGTATGCACGTGCCGTTCTTGAAAACTTTTGTAAGTATGTCTGTATGTCTGTGTAAACTGGTATGAAGCAATAAGGAAAAGTAGATCAATTAATGTGTAGTTAATACATTAAAAAGTGACATGGCATAGGAAGTACTCAAACCTGTATGCGTATTTCGTACCGGCCCCTCCGACGGAACGACATAGTCACCACATGCGGCCACTCGCAGGCCCATGGGTGGGGCTCGCAACACCCAATAGATCTATCACTCATGCCCCTCGGTCCTTATACAAGGATTAATGGTCTTAAGCTAATGGCCTACCCATTCACGTGATCTAGCAGTAACTTTTCGTAGCTAATCATACCATGGTAATTGTTTGTAAGCAGTATGTAACATGTATTTCACCCCCGAAGTATAAAACCGAAAACAGTTAAGAGAAAAGGGGGACATGAACTCATTGTATTGCGTCTTCGTATCCAATGTAACTCGAAGCTTCCTCTAGAACGCACGACTACCTACAGGCGTACTACGGTCCATTAGACGAGCGGGTCGTGCCTTGTCTTAGTATTGATTAATGCCTTTGAGTTACGTTTTAAAGTGTTTTCAATATGTTTGTAGTAATACTTCTCGAGTATTGTTATTCGCATTTCCTTCCCAAGGATGGGAGTATCTCATACTTGTGTATTCGTATTCTTGGGTTCGTATAACTAGCCATGTATTGGCGTCGTATTCCGGTGTATTATTCCGAATAAAGACACGTCAATGTATTCCCAATATATATTCTAATATGCTAACAAAATATATTTTAATTTTCCAAAAATAATATATTTTCCCTTTGTTGAAAATATGATATGCTTGGTAATATGTGCAAAAATGATATGTTCACTTCTTTCGTTCCCAAAATAGTATTTACCAAAAATATATTGTAACGGTGTCTTCCGGAATATTTCATAAGTTACGTTTTCACGTTCGGTTTCACAATGACAAGTGTGTAACTTAAATATTTATTCCTTGTAATTTTTGATATTATTTTGGAGTTGTAATTGTCATGATAATTTGTAGATTATATTATTTTACTCTAAAATAATATAACTATTCCCAAAATAACAAGTATTCACACAAGTGTCTTAGTGTAAAATATATATCCTAAATATATATTTAACCATTTTCATGTATAAAACCAACCTCCGATACTTTGTATTTTGTTACAAAAATTATGGCGAGGTTTATGTTTGAAAAACATAGTCTAAAATATACTAGTAAACACTTGTCTGGAAAATATTTACTAAGTGTTGAAATTTTCAGAAAATTTTGCCATAGTTTCCTTTGTAAATGGAGGTGTCCATGCTAAATAGCATATCATTTTCTTTGACATATAACACATTAGATCGTACTCAGATAACCTACCCGACATTTAGACATGCAAAACACTACTTATGTCGTTTCAGCTTTAATATTCAAAATTGGGCTGTTTTCGGGCATTTGAATAAAATAGTTAACTTACTCCAAAAATTCTCAAATTTTTATAGAATGGTTTAAACGATCCAAATATTAGTGTGTAAAAATATCGGGATCCAATTCATTACCCATATTTTATAAAAAAATCATTTACCGGACTAAAATCAGATTCGTCACTTTCTGACTGCAGTCCACGGAATAATTTATTTAAAATTCATCATAAGCCCGATTGATGAAATTCCAGTGGGAGAATTAGAACGACATCTATGGTCATCTACAGTATAAATTTCATGAGCTAATTCTACACAGATTTCAAGTTATGATGAAGATCACAACACAGATATTCTGCAATAAAAACACAGCTTTTGCTGCTATGAAAAACGCCCCTTTAAAAATAGCAAACGACCTCAAAAAAATATGATTCTAGTTCCATTTGATCCGTTTTTCGAAAATACATAATTTAGACTTCAGAAAATCAATTTTTCGATTTATAACGGTCCGTTTACAGCCAGTTGAAGTTGGCTGAAAATGTTACTCAACATTCTGTTTATAGCTTAAATGCCACCAAAATGCACACATACGATCACCACACTTTCTAATAACGATTAATATCAGATCATAAGTCATTTACACCAGGTTATTGTTTTTTTAACTCAGATTTATCATGTATCATCATCTTTCATTTCATGGTCCTTATGTAAAGCTTTATGTTCATGTTTTTAGTTCTTGTTCTTTAGTGTTCTTGTAATATTCATCATACTTCAACTTTTGACTACTCAAAATAGAAATAAACAAAGGTTGAACAAGGACTTACAACTAGCTCAAAGGCTAGGGAAGAACTCAAGAGAAAAGATGATGAAATGGTGTGTAAAAGCAAGTGGAAGAGCTCCTTGATGATCTACAACTTCAAGCTCCTTTGATCCTCCTTCTAGCACTTGAATGAACCTTAAAGATGGTTGTATGGTGGTGACAAGGTGGTGATGGTGGCGGTTATGGGGTGAGGCTGAGAGGAGAGGGAGGAGAGTGAAAGAGATGGTGTGATCTTATGGAATGATATGGTAGATATGCTCACCATACTTATAATCATCTACCACATATTTTGGCAACATCAATAAGCAAAGATCTATTAAAATATTAGGATTAAATCTTGGGGTAAGATGTGAAGTATGGTGAGGATTTTTGGGTGGGTCCCTTGGTGAACGAATTTGGGTATGGGGGGGGGGGGGTTAGATGTAAATTTTTGGTGGTAATGGGTAAACATAAGTTGAAATCCAAGTGTATACTTACATATGTTATTTAGTTGATATTTAGGGGGTGTTATGGTGTACGGGGATCATGACAAGCCAAGAAATAATTAAACAATGTATTTGACAAAAATTTAGTGTCCCGGGTAATGTCCGGTTGTTCGGTTAGATACCGTTCCGTTAAAGTGTTTAATTATTCCGTAAAGTGTCTTTTATATATATTTTTGTAACACAATTAATTCCCGACACTTAGGAAAGCATACAGGACCATTCTGCCATATTTTTGACAACTTACTAGCATGTTAAATGCTGAATTTTTGCTGAAAATGCAGAATTCTGCACTTAAAGTGTGTTTTAGGCACTTCCCGGCACTTTAACTATCACCTAGTGACGCAGTTTTATGGTCCTCACTTCCCTACACTCCATACTAGTGTAGTACCTTGTCCCTGGCCCATACTGGGCCTCAAAAACACTGTCTGTCTATTTGCTGGCACTGTCAGCATGTATCCAAATTATTCGTTCAGTGTGCTAACTGTGCTTTGTGCATCAAGTATGTCACTAATGTTTGTATGTAATAAATGGAGTGACGGTATGAAATGTGATGCATATGTATGTATGATACAAAAATCATAAAGCAGTTCAAGTTGTCAGTTGTAATCAAGCACAGTCATTAAGCACGTAATTAACTTTAATTAATTGTACGGATACCTGTAATTGTGAGGGTTGTCACATTCTCCCCCCGTTAAGCAAATTTCGTCCCGAAATTTGTACTACCTTAACTCCTTATGGTTACATTGTGCGTGTATGTGTATGAGTAATACTGAGGTAGGTAACCCAAAACTGAATCAAAACTTATTCAATTAAGGCGAATCCAAGGATATCTTACTATAATCAGAACCCAACAATTGAAAAGTATGTGTTTCAGGATTTGCTGTCAAAGATACAAGACGTATTGACGTATAGTCTAGTGTAATCTAGTTACAGGGGTTCCACAAGATAGGAGTTTTGTCCAATAGGATTCTCAAACAATCGGTCACAATATGCAAACGAGTTTTCACAAACCACAACATCCGCTATATGAATTCATAATCAACAATTCAAATGTGATAGTAACATAGAAATGATATGTCAACTTTCGAACAGATACATGGGTAAAATAGTGCGTTGACATTCTTGAATTACGAAAATACACCGCATGGAACACGAGCGAATCTGGTGTATTATTGTCTTAATTCGTGGTTTCATCAGAAATGTTTAAATGACAAGTCAAACAATAGTATATGTAGTTTTGTGTGAAACAGTTGACCACGATTAGCACAAGCTAATGACACCACAAGGTGTCGAAATGACACGATTCAAGTATAGTGGTGACTGAACAAGTTCACCGTGTTGGAAATCAAATGAATATGTACCGAACAAGCCTGAAGATTTGATTTACACAATGTCATAGAGTTTTCAGTTGAATATGGAACATCAAAGAGCCACTGTTTTTGGTCGAAGGTGAGAATGCAATAAATACCGTAGGGTATTCAATTTATAACGAAGGAATCGTTCGGAGGTACATCGTGGTATGAAATGAATCTATGTACCCTTGTCTTAACAGAAAACTATGTTGAGACTGCTTTGATTGTGATAAACAAAACGGATTTAGAGCAAGTCAATAAATAAACAATTAAATCCGTGTATGAGGTGAGTAACCAACTTGGTGCAAGCTTCAATCTTGTGAAAGTATCCCCACAAGGTGTCGTACCCAACAAACGATTTAGCGGAGTCGTAGACCAATCGATTCTGCTATGACTCGAAACAAAAGAATCTTTGCCAATTATTTGAATATAATGCTCTCAATACATCATATGACGTCTTAAACTGAATATGCAAAATGGGTAAGCTCAAGTAATTGAACTTGGTTCCAGCGTAACCCGGTAATAAACGTATGTATCAACAAAGGAATCTCGGCATGGTCACAAAGGTAAACCATGAATGTAACTTGAAATAAGTGAAGTTTCAAGAAAGTGTGTTGACTTAATAGCGAAAGAGTCAATAGTCACAATAATGTAGGTCCTTCGAATCACAAACCAGTAATTAGATTTAGCGTCATAATATTTGAACTTCAATGAAGCGTTTGAAATGAGACCGCATGCATAGCAAATGGTGCATGCGTAACATATAAGTTTCCAAGAAAAGGAATAATGAGTATCTGCTAAAATGAAGAAATGACCAAATATCGAAGCAAATGTGTGTTCGCTCTCAGCGAAGAAAATTAACATGATGCAACTACCATTAAGGGGAGTAGAGATGCAAACATCTACTCGCTAGAAGTAAAAGAAATTCAAGTACTTTCTGTTTGGTCAACGGAACTGGCATATTTGTCAGGTTAATGGTGTCTGCTTGAGTTAACAGATGTGGTTCCTAAGTAACAACCTTTGTGAATTTGGACCTGGGTTCCCAATGGTCCTAAGTACATGTCTCCTAGATTCTCAGAGTTTCGTATTCGGTGTAGAATTGTTCTGTGCATCGTGTAGGAAACACCATTCTTGTGTATGTTAAAACAGGTTATTGTCCCACAATTTTCCCCGGTATACTTTCTTCCTGAATTCACCGCTAATGACACTCGATCGTCGATCAGTCGTGTAATAGTAGTTGGATCCTCACAGTTAGTTAATTAAGTAATTCGTTAATCCTTAGCAAGAGTCACCGACTCTTGTTGGTTAGCTCGTTCGGCTCCTGGTAGTCTGATGTTCATACGAAAGCTATCGTCCTTCATCTTGACGAGCAAAACTAGGGTTACCCAAAGTGGGAACTTGGTCTGTTATCTTCCTTCTCTATCAGCTACTGGAGCTACACTGTCAATCCTTGCAATACCGGAGGTGTATGTCGTTAAGGTGCATTAACAGCAGGCGCGGCGCCTGAAATTAAATCGATGCGAATTTCGACTTGTCATTGAGGAGGTAGTTCTGACAAGTTTTTGGGAAAGACTTCAGGATATTTCCCTATCAAGGGAATATCTTCGAGTTTTGGTTCTTCGGCTCCCTTGTCCATGACATGAGCCAAGAAAACAACACATCCTTTATGCAACAATTTTTGTGCCTTCAAGTAATTAGTAATCTGTAGAGGCGTATCCTGCTTCATGAGTCACGATCATTCCTTCGTTCGCCATCGGGATGCGGATATCAATCTCCGCTCGATTGCTTGGCAACTGGTCCATCCCAGTTACCACGTCAAGACTTCTCCTTAACTAGTTCTTATCAAGTACTGGATATCTATCTTAAGTACTGCTAAAACAAGTATATTCTGAAGCTAAAATTCGAAAATAATGTCAAATAGCACAGACGCATAACATTGACTACTATGAGGCGTACCGATGGCCACGTTTGGATCCTGGCGTGCTTCCCTAGCTCTGGTGTTAGACATTCTTCCCACGATTTTGTTTAATCTCCCTTGGGCAATCTTTCCTAAAGTGTCCCATATCACCGCAGTTATAACATCCCTTACCTTTCTTTCCACGTTTCATCTCATGCCAACACGTTTCCCTGCTGTGCCCCACTTTGCCACAATTGTCACACTTCCCATTTTTACATCGCCTGGTATGATGTCGCCGACACTTGTCGCATTGAGGTAGTTTTCCCATGTACTCTTTTCCCTTTTTGGCCTTGTTGTTGCTATTCGTCTGAGTACCCTGCTTGAAGTTTGCGAACTTTCTCTTGTGGTCTCCAGATGACTCTACATGAGTCTCCTTATCCTCCTCAGAGGTTGAAAATTTGTTCAACCTGATTGCCTCTTCAGTCAAGGTCACACTTAGATCAATGGCCTCAGCGATCGTTGCAGGCTTTGATGTCGTCACCATGCTCAAGATTTGGGGTGCCAATCCCCAAATAAAATGCTCAATCTTTTTAAATTCTGGTTCTACCATGTAGGGGACAACACGTGATAGAACATGGAATTTCTCCACGTATTCAGCTATTTTTGGTCCTTCCATCTTCAAGTTCCAGAACTCAGTTTCCACCTTCTGGCTTTCTGCTCTTGAACAGTATTTCTTATGCATTAGTTCTTTCAGTTGATCCCATGTCAAAGCATACGCAGCAGCCTCGCCCATTGTTTGAACCTCGAGTTTCCACCATGACAAAGCCCCATCTTGGAATAGTCCGGAAACGTACGTAACCTGATGCTCTGGGGCGCATTTGCTCACCCGTAAAACAGAATCCGTCTTCTCAACCCAGCGTACGCAGGCTACGGCACCCCCAGTGCCGTCAAAATTCAGGAGCTTGCATCCCAAGAACTGCTTGTAGGTGCAGCCTGTCATATAAGCAACATTATTTGCGTAAGGTAATAGCAAAGCACTCGTGGAAATGTCCAAATGTTTTGTAATGTGTCTTAAGTGACTAAACATTACCATTGGGTGGGTTATTTCCTGAAGTACCTCCGCTGCGCTCGGAGCGAAGGGCCTCGTACTGTGCGATGACCTGTAAGATGCGTTCTTGAAATTCCGCCTCTGTCGTCGGCAGAGGGTTGTTGGTATCGGGGTTCCCTTGAGTCGACATCTTCTAAGAAGAATATTGGTTAGGTCAAGTCTTATTTGTTTAGGAAGTGCATTTAGTTTTTTAGTGGTTATATGTACATACACATAATAGGTCATCATACCAACAAATCAAGTAATAGCATAATCATAGCATAATTAAACAATGTATTTGACAAAAATTTAGTATCCCGGGTAATGTCCGGTTGTTCGATTAGATACCGTTCTGTTAAAGTGTTTAATTATTTCGTAAAGTGTCTTTTATATATATTTTTGTAACACAATTAATTCCCGGCACTTGGGAAAGCATACAGGACCATTCTGCCATATTTTTGACATCTTACTAGCATGTTAAATGCTGAATTTTTGCTGAAAATGCAGAATTCTGCACTTAAAGTGTGTTTTAGGCACTTCCCGGCACTTTAACTATCACCTAGTGACGCAGTTTTATGGTCCTCACTTCCCTACACTCCATACTAGTGTAGTACCTTGTCCCTGGCCCATACTGGGCCTAAAAAACACTGTCTGTTTATTTGCTGGCACTGTCAGCATGTTTCCGAATTATCCGTTCAGTGTGCTAACTGTGCTTTGTGCATCAAGTATGTCACTAATGTTTGTATGTAATAAATGGAGTGACGGTATGAAATGTGATGCATATGTATGTATGATACAAAAATCATAAAGCAGTTCAAGTTGTCAGTTGTAATCAAGCACAGTCATTAAGCACGTAATTAACTTTAATTAATTGTACGGATACCTGTAATTGTGAGGGTTGTCACATTACCGGTGAGTTTACTAGTATTTCTGACGCAACGCTATCAGTAATGCATAAAGCAATTTCTTGTAGTATAAAACGTGCATGAATTTATATGTATAGCATAAAATCAGATGATGTTGACATTTAAGCACATAATTGCAGTCATTAAGTATTAATTAAATTGTACGGAAATTACCGGTTTTGTGCCAGTTGTCACAGTCTCCCCCCGTTAAAAGAATTTCGTCCCGAAATTCATGCTGAGCTAACTCTAGTAGGAGTCTTCTTGAACAGGTGGGGGTACTTTTCTTTAAACTGGTCTTCACGTTCCCACGTGTACTCGGGTCCGTGTTTAGAGTTCCAACGTACTTTGACAAGCTTGACACTACTCCTTCGGGTCTTCTTGACTTTCCAGTCAGTAACCTTAACGGGTTGTTCTGTAAATCGGAGGGTGTCATCAATATGTACTTCATCCGCAGGGATGATCACTGTTTCTTGGGTTGGACTCTTCTTGAGGTTGGATACATGAAATGTATCATGTACTCCATTAAGTTCTTCCGGTAATTCCAACTTGTACTCCACGGTACCAATTCTTTCCAAAATCTTGAATGGTCCGATGGTGGATTCAGCTTTCCATGCTTTTCGAATCTTGCCACGCCCTTCCAAGGTGAGACCTTCAACAACACTTTGTCTCCCACCTCGAATTCTAATGGTTTTCGTCTTCGATCAGCGTAGCTCTTTTATCGACCTCGAGCCACCTTAATGCGCTCTCGGATCTGCATAATCTTGTCGGTTGTCTCTTGCACAAGTTTAGGACCAACCTTACGTTTGTCCCCAGCGTCTGCCCAACATAATGGCGACCGACACTTGCGGCCATACAGAGCTTTGAACGTTGCGGCTTTTATGCTTGTATGATAACTGTTATTGTAGGAAAACTCAACTAAAGGTAGAGGAGTATCCCAGCTGCCTCCTAGGTCCATAACACATGCGCGAAGCATATCTTCCAGTGTTTGTATGATTCATTCGCTCTGGCCGTCTGTTTACGGATGGAAGGCCGTGCTTAGATCTAGTTGAGATCCAAAGGCTTCCTGAAAGGATTGCCATATCCTTGAGACAAAACGTCCATCTCTGTCTGAGATAATTGAAATAGGCACTCCATGACGTGCCATGATTTCTTTTAGGTACAACTCAGCAAGCTTTCCAGTGTTGTCTTTCTCTCGGATCGGTAGAAAATGCGCAGATTTTGTTAACCGATCGACTATCGCCCATATCATGTCATGCCCTCTAGGGGTCCTGGGTAATTTTGTTATGAAGTCCATTGAGATTTGCTCCCACTTCCACATGGGTATCTCTGGTTGTTGCAGTAGGCCAGACGGTTTCTGATATTCAGCCTTAACCTTAGCACAGGTTAGGCATTTTCCAACATAGATAGCAACATCACTTTTAAGTCTCGGCCACCAATAGTAATCCTTCAAGTCTTGATACATTTTGTCCGATCCTGGATGGATCGAGTATCTTGACTTGTGAGCTTCATTAAGGATGACTTCTCGATTACCACCATAGAGCGGAACCCAAATGTGTCCCTTAAAGTACAAGGTTCCCTCTTTGTTTGGCTCCATATTCTTCAGCTACCTCGGAGGTATTCAGTTCTACGATTCTCCATCTTAAGGGCTTCTTGTTGTGTGTCACGAATGCGTGCAGTGAGGTTCGTTTGAATAGTCATTTCCAATGCTCGAACCCTTAGGGTCTTAACCCATTCTTTTCGGCTTAACGCGTCTGCTACCACGTTAGCCTTTCCCGAATGGTACTTAATCTCACAGTCATAATCGTTCAGCAGCTCGACCCAACGTCGTTGACGCATATTTAATTCCTTCTAATCAAAAATGTGTTGTAGGCTTTTGTGATCTGTGAAGATTGTACATCGAGTACCGTATAAATAATGTCGCCAGATCTTCAAGGAGAATACCACTGCGCCTAGCTCCAGGTCGTGAGTGGTATAGTTCCTTTCATGCACCTTCAACTGTCTTGAAGCGTAAGCGATGACTTTTTGGCATTGCATGAGCACGCAACCCAATCCTTGACGCGAAGCGTCGCAGTATACCACGAAGTCTTCTGTGCCTTCGGGTAAGGATAGTATCGGTGCATCGCATAGCTTATTTTTGAGCAGTTGAAAGGCTTCTTCCAGCTTATCACCCCAGTCGTACTTCTTGTCTTTCTGCGTAAGGGTAGTCAACGGTTGAGCTATTTTGGAGAAATTCTCAATAAACCGTCGATAATAGCCCGCTAAGCCCAAAAATTATCGAACTTCAGTTGGGGTTTTGGGGGCTTCCCAATTGTTTATTGCTTCAATCTTGGATGGGTCTACATGAATGCCCTTCTCGTTCACAACGTGACCAAGGAACTGTACTTCGCGAATCCAGAATTCGCAATTTGAGAACTTTGCATAAAGTTTCTCTTTCTTCAGTAGTTCCAAAATGGTTCTGAGATGTTGCTCGTGCTCTTCTCTCGTTCGTGAGTAAATCAGGATATCATCGATAAATACAATTACGAATTTATCGAGACATGGTTTGCATACACGGTTCATCAGATCCATAAATACCGCTGGCGCTTTCGTCAATCCGAATGGCATCACCAGGAATTTATAATGCCCGTAACGCGTTCTGAATGCAGTCTTTGGTACGCTTTCCTCTTGAATCCTTAACTGATGGTATCCAGATCGAAGGTCGATCTTGGAATAGTAGCTCGATCCTTGCAACTGATCGAATAACTCATCAATTCTCGGTAATGGGTACCGATTCTTGATAGTGAGCTTATTTAGTTCTCTGTAATCGATACACATCCGCAGTGTTCCATCCTTCTTCTTTACGAACAATACTGGAGTTCCCCAAGGCGAGAAGCTTGGCCTTATGAATCCTTTATCCAACAACTCCTGGAGTTGTGTAGACAATTCTTGCATCTCGGATGGTGCAAGCCGATAGGGTGCCTTGGCTACAGGAGCGGCTCCTGGAACCAAGTCTATATGGAATTCGACTTGTCGTTGCAGAGGTAGTCCTGCCAGATCTTCGGGAAAAACATCAGGGAATTCCTTCACCACAGGAATATTTTTGAGTTTTGGCTCCTTAGCCTTCTTATCTACAACGTGCGCCAGGAAAGCAACACATCCTTTCCTTAAGCAATTCTGCGCCTTTATACAATTGATGATCCGCAGAGGCGCGTCTCGTTTTTCTCCATTCACGATTAGAGTTTCATCATTCGCCAGAGGGATGCGAATGATTTTCTCGTGACAAACAACTTCAGCTTTGTTCTTGGACAACCAGTCCATTCCGACCACTACATCGAAGCTACCCAATTAAATAGGTAAGAGGTCGATGCTAAATCTTTGCTCACCAAGTTCTAATGTGCAACCTCTAACAACTTCGCTCGATTCAACAAGTTTAACATTGGCTAGTTCTATGGAATAAGGAATATCTAATCTACTAGATTCTATTCCAATCATACATTTAAATTCCATAGACATTAAGCTATAATCGGCACCAATGTCAAATAATATGGATGCGAAGTGATTGTTAATGAGAAACGTACCGGTGACCACATTAGGGTCCTCACATGCATTCCTTGCTCCAATCACAAATGCTCATGCCTGAGCATTGTTCCCCCTTGGGCAATCTTTTATGAAATGATCCTTGTTTCCACAACCAAAGCATCCTTGGTTCTGCCCAGCTCCATTGCCATTCCGGTTACCATTTCCATTTCCATTTCCACCACCGTTTCTATTACCAGCACCGTTGCGGTTTCTGTTCCCGTTCCTATTTCCTTTTCCCCAACAGTCCTCAGTATGGTGACCCAGTTTTCCACACTTGTCGCATTTTGGAATGCGACAAACCCCTTCGTGATGACGCTTGCACTGGTTGCAGGTGGGCAGAGTGCCCAGGTACCTTTTGGTAGGAGCGTCATTCATGGTTGCAAGAGTTTTCGCCTCCTGAGGCGGGTTGGGGTCGCGCTTCTTGTTGTTGGAACCCTTGTTGTTACGTGTCGCTTGATTCAGGTTCGAATGCTTCCACTTCTTGTCACCAGACGACTCAGCATGCGTCTCGGTCTTTTCGATTGGGTTCAATGACAACTTCTTCATACGGAAAACATCTTCAGTAAGGCTGACTGCCAGAGTTACAGCCTCGGTGATCATTTGAGGTTTGGCCGAAGTTACCATGCTGCGAAATTCTGAGGCCAATCCCCAAATGTAGCGCTCAACGCGCTTAAATTCGGGAGTCACCATGTAGGGGATCACTCTCGACAAGTCGTGGAACCTTCAGGTATAGCCAGTAATGTCAGCACCTTCCATGGTCAAGTGCCATAACTCAGTTTCCAATCTTTGAAGTTCAGCAGGAGAGCAATACTTTTCTCTCATTTTCTCCTTCAGCTCATCCCAAGACATGCCATATGCGGCATCATCACCCAGAGTTTGGACTTGCAAATTCCACCAAGTCAATGCTTCATCTACAAACAACCCCGTAGCAAAAGTGAATTGCTGATATGCGGTACACTTGCTCATACGGATAGTGGCTTCAGTCTTCTCCGTCCAGCGTACAAATGCCACTGCACCTCCAGTGCCATCGTAGTTTAGTGGCTTGCAGTCGAGAAACTACTTAAAGGTGCAGCCTTGAGCTCTGTTTCCTCCAGATGTATCTCCCTTCCCATTATGTCTAGCATTGTTGGGTCCTCCACTTTGTTCGGTGCGGTTCGCCTCATACTGGGCGATAGCTGCGGAGATCCTTTCCTCAAGTAAGGTGTTTAGTTCTTCAGCAGTCCTCGGTAGAGGAGGATGAGGGGGTTGATCGGAATCTTGGTTGTTCACAGCTCTCCTAGGTGCCATGTTCTGAAAGAACACAACACAATAGGGATAGACATGTGTTTGATATCGTCATACGAGACAGTAGTAGTATATATACACAGACATATACCCACATAAGTGACATCAAACAATTCCGCCAAACATATAAATCAATTCATACATCAACAAGCATGCATAAATAGATAAATACTAGTGTGTCATAAGATATTCACCGATGTCCTTACACATATCAGGGCAACTTGTTACATCATTGTGAGCAAAATGCATAAGGGTTACATCTCCCCAAGGTACGAGTTTAATATATGTAAAGGACAAATATCTTACTCCACATAGGCGGTTCATGTCTTTATACCCTATATTATTACTCCAACAGAATATTTAATAGGCTGGGGGAGGGTGTTCACGTTTGCCCTTTTCTTGCACTGAAGGAATCTATACGTGACAAGACTTGCTGTGGTTTATGTGCACTGAATTCCATAATTATGTATGCATCCATAATTACGTAACTCCTTGCACAGTCCGCACAGTTTGTTTCATCCTCGTATCACTTCCTTCAGATAGGCCACTGTTTTCAGGTAAAGTCCACGAGTACCTGAGATATTCTATTTTTAGTATATGTATATACCAATTATCACACATGGTTGCAAGTAATTTCTAGTCAAAGACAAGTGCTACTCCAGTGTAAAGTTTAGGGACTTGATGTGTTATTATGTTATAAGGGGTGTTATGGTGTTCGGGGACCATAACTAGCTCAGAAATATTAAAACAATGCTTCTAGTAATATTTTGATGTTCCGGGTAATGTCCGGTTGTTCGGTTAAATACCGGTTCGTTAAAGTGCTAAATTGCACCGTTTAGTGTCCTTTAAGTATCCTTTTGTGACCCTTTTAATTCCCAACACTTAGGAGGGTATTCCGGATAATAAAACATGAATTCTGCATGATATTTATGTGTTAAAAAGCTGATTTTAGCTGATTTGTGCAGAATTCTGCATTTAAAGTGCGTTTCGGGTGCTTTTTAGTGCATATTTTAGCTTTCGGAAAGTCTATATGTTAACCCTTGTATATACTCTTGGGTTTCAATGTATTCTTGACGTTGGACCTACACCTAGGCCCTTATTCTATTGTCTGACTGCTTTCTGCAGAATTGTTGACACAATGTGTCTTACCGGTGAGTTTACTAGTATTTCTGACGCAACGCTATCGTTAATGCATAAAGCAATTTCTTGTAGTATAAAACGTGCATGAATTCATATGTATAGCATAAAATCAGATGATGTTGACATTTAAGCACATAATTGCAGTCATTAAGTATTAATTAAATTGTACTGAAATTACCGGTTTTGTGC
Source organism: Helianthus tuberosus (assembly GCA_030545235.1). NCBI lineage: Eukaryota > Viridiplantae > Streptophyta > Magnoliopsida > Asterales > Asteraceae > Helianthus > Helianthus tuberosus. The sequence goes on from CM060449.1 coordinate 109,011,079, forward strand.
CAGTTGTCGCAATTTTCTTAAGATATAGTTGTTAAAATATTTATTTTTAACATCGTATATATGTTAATGTACGTATACGGTAACCCTTGTGAGTGTACGCTTCAACAAGTGTGCATGAGTACGTCGCTATGTATTTGCGTATTTTATATGTATATGTATGCCGTATTTATACGTGTAGGTATATCGTATTTTTAATGTATTATTACTATATATATTTATAAAAATATACATGTATTTTACATTGGGCCTAGCCCACCTTTTATGTTATTAGGCTTAGTTCACCCATTTTGTCATTGGGCCTAGCCCAAATCCTTAAGTTATTGGGCCTAACCCATGTTATTATTGTATTTGGGCCTAGCCCATTTTTAGTTATTATGAGTGGGCTTATTTAGTGTTTATGGAATGAGCCTTTACCCATGTGTTCAAGGTATTGGGCCTAGCCCAATATTTATGTTATCTTAGCCCAACACTAATTGTTTTAGCCCAATATTATATAAGTTGGCCGAATTTTAATGTTCTTGATGTAACACCCCGTGTTTCGAAAGTCAAAGTCAAGATTGAAGTCAAAGGAAGACAAGATTGCTAATTGCGATCTGTCACTCATTGCTTAACTATTGTTTTGACTTCTTTGACTTGTAATCGAATCTTTCTTTTATTTGCTTTAGTTGTATTATGTGGAGTACTTCTTAACAATCGAGGTTTAATCAATGTTTATCGCATGTTTTATCGCTTTATCACTTATCGCATCGCAATCGCATTCGCAACCCGAATTATGCATTCTGGATATTGTTTTACGTGTGTGTGCTATTTATGTGTTACTTGTGCATGCTTAATTATGTTTATATATTTATGGTAATTAATCGAAACGCAATCGAATCGCAAACGCTAAACGCAAGTTAATTATAGTGATTGTATGTTAGATATAGTAGTTGGGATTAATTGTGTAACTAATGGGTAATTCTATAGCAAACTCGCTCAAAACGCATCGCAACGCTCAACACATGAATCGATACGACGAAACTCAACACGCCGGACACCAGGATCGAGTGGCCGACCGATCGAGTGGCCATCCGATCGGTGGCCCATCCGACCCTTTGCACCTTTCCTCTTTTGGAAACCCTATAAATACCCACCTGTCACATCATTTGTGATGTGACAGCTCTCTACTCGACCCAGCCGCACTCCAGCCTTCTTTTTCTCGATTTCTCGCGATTCTTGTAAGTTTTCAACCTAAATCTTGTACTTCTATGATCTACACGCACTCATTCATCTTTTTCACCTTTGAATCTTAACTTTTAACCGTGAAATCAACGGATTTGAGGTGTTCTAGGATGATGTCATCATGGAGTTCTTGTGAACTTCAAGTATTGGCCTCATTCCACCAAGAACAACTCAGATCTGAAGGATTTCCACATGAATCAACAACGATTTCGCATAGATCTGCACAGATCCATGGTTAAAAGGATTGAAAGATGGTTTTCTAACTTTCTTTCAACTCTTTTACACTCAATGCACTCAAAACCGATAGAATCGTGCTTGTTCTGATCTTCTACTCTTTCTTAGTTATGTATTGGTTCAAGATCCAAATTCTATCCACGAGACAACCGATCTCGAGTTAAACATGAACAACCGTCTCGAACCGTGAACTGACCGGACTAGGGTGATTCCTGTTCGACAGGATCACTTGAGTCTTGATGAGGTTTCTGTTGTTTAACGAGTTATCACACCGTCTCGATCAAAACGGCAAAACTTTCAAAATCAATCAAGTGTCAAAGACGATCAGGTCGTTGGGACGGATTGCCGTCCGATCGGATTGCCATCCGATCGGATAGCCACCCGATCGGCTTACACTTGGTTCCACACTTAAACTTTTGTTTCAACTTTTCAAAGGACTGAACGTTGAACGGAAAGTCGTCCGATCGGATTGCCATCCGATCGAACGACCACCCGACCATGTGACATTTGGACCTCAACACTTAAACAATTTTCAACATGTTCAATGAATAGTCAGTTCCAACGGATTGCCGCCCGATCGGATTGCAATCCGATCGAGTAACAATCCTGCTATGAACTTGTTCTCACTAAGTGTCCTACCAATCGGATCATTACCAGATCGAACCGCCATCCGATCGATCGACCTGAAGGGTAGAGATACTTCTCTGTTCTCAAAATGCTACAACGAAAACTTCAAAGCCATCACACACAAACACATCCTTACCAAACAAGATGTCAATCCAATCGAATGGCCATCCGATCGGATGCCCATCTGAACGGATTGACATCCGATCGACTGGCCATCCGATCGGATTGCCATCCGATCGGATTACCATCCGACACTTTGGTGCAAAGTACCGTTTATCGCACCATTGAATGCGCCGTTTATCGGTTATGCTATCGTTAACTGTTCAGGCTAATCTCTCCTAGCGCTCCCTTCAATCCAAGAGAGTGTTTACTTGTTAAACACAATCTGTGAGTATACTCGATCCCTTTTTGCTTTACGCACTTTTTGGTGTTACATACGTTATCTATATTCAAATCACATCAACACACAACGCAAACACTATTTATACGCTAACCGCTATTGCATGATATACGTGACTCGATGAATGCTTGTTTGTTATGTTTACACATTGATTGTTGTCTACCTGCCTTAGCAACGATAGTACTATAGTTTGGACTCAGCACTTGTTTACTCAGGGGTTGTTAAGGATATTACTTCACGTGTTCGCAGTGGTGAACATGTGATGCGCACTCGTTACTCGCAGTCAAATCGCAGTCATTGGTATTGAAAGAATCTTTGTCGATAACTTACATGCTTCACATTATACGTTGTACATGCTGGTTATGCGTAAATTATTTCGAACTCTACTATGCTATTATCAAACTTGTGTGCTCACCTTTACACTATGTGTATTGACCTTTATTTTAACGTATGTGACAGGTGTTTTGGATGCTATATACTAGGATGCTTGCTATGGGGAATCAAGTTACGAAGAGTCTAGAAACAAATGAACAATTTATTTAAATCTGAGTTGTCGGAACATGTTATTTGTTTTTGAGATATCGCAATCTGTAATAACTTAATTTGCTTGATGGGTTATGGTATGGGACATAATATTAACTATCTGGTAATGTAGTTGTTATGGAATTTCTCTTGAACAATCTGTTTCGCTCAGTGCCGCGCCCCGAGGTTTCCGCCATCGGTTTGGGTGTGACAGATTGGTATCAGAGCCATAACTATAGGGAATTAGCCAAGAATCGACCTAGTCCGAGTCGATGTCTTAGAAATGACCTAGTCTATAGTCTAAGTACCAACAGACCAACTCGTGCATGCCCTTTAGGGGTTATCGTACGAGCTTACTTGCTATTTCTCGCTATTCTCAGTTACACTACACTATCACTGCACTCTAATTTTCGAAATAAACGAGTGATTAGGTCGGGATTAGGTGTGAAAACCGCAAACTCTTGACTAAATCACTTGTTCGACCCACATTTTTATCTATAAACAAGAGAATCTTGCGTTGAATCAGGAATGAAATCCGTACTTTAAAGCAGATTTCTTTCTCTATTTTATCAAAACAGGAATAAGTTGTCAAGTTAGGGGTGAAACACGAACCTCGACCACTTGTTCAGTTCTTATTTTGGATTACAAAACTCTCACCAAAGTCTCAACGGACTCCAACGACTTGAAGTCACACTGTGACTATATGGATGCGTGTCGTTCGCCCAAAATCGAGGCGAGAGCATAGTCCCGAAAGCCACAGTGTGTACCAAAGGTCCTTGTGAATAATCGAATCACTTTTGGTAGTCGACGTCTATCAAGCCTTAGACAACCTATCTCTCGATTTTATGTGTTTCGATTCTGGAGATCGCTGCTGTTAACTCTGATGATTCATCGTTTTATGTGGATTTTATGTGATTATGTGGTTTTACCTGATTATGTGTTTCTATTTTTGGTGATTTATTGGCTTTTCGCTTTCGCTTTGATCGACACACACAATTCGCACTGCACATCTATCTCAATACGCTAACAAATCGTTGTTACTTATGGATAATCGCATGCCATGCTACTCGTTGTGTACTCGCTAATCGCAATCGCTATTCTTGACACGCGCGAACTTTGAATGATAGGTTTCTGTATTCTGACTGCCTCTTGTGCTTTTGTTCCTTACGTGCTTACATGCTCCTACGTGCTTATGTGTTCTGTGATTATGTGCTTATGTGACAATGAGCTTATGTGATTATGTGTTTGTATGGCTGATTGTGTTCTTGAGCTTTAGTAGTAGTACGTGTGAGGTGAGATTCGATTAAATAGCGTTTTGAATCCTATGGCGCTGTCTATTGCAGACAATGTCGTCATTCGGATCATTCCATTCCCGTTCAGCTCGCCGCAACCACGATGACAAACGCATCGCCTCTTTGGTCGCTAAGCAGATTGCGAAAGTCATTCCACAGATCGTTAGCGAGCTGAATGAAAACACTAGCAAGTCGTCTGAAGAGTCTCGGACTGATACTCCTAAAGCTGCTTTTAGCATCAAACAGTTCAAAGCCTGCGGCCCGAAAGAATTTACCGGCGAGGATGGTCCTACGACCATGTTTCAATGGTTCGAATTGATTGAAGTCACCATGCGTCAGAGAAACTGTCCTGACAATCTTCGAAGTGTTAACGCCACCGGCGTCTTCCAGTCCCGCGCTTTAGACTGGTGGACGGCCGAGAGAAACAAGAGAAGAAACGACGCAGCTTATGGATTGACGTGGGATGAGTTGAAGGACCTGGTGATGAAAGAGTTCTGCCCTCTCCACGAGCTCCAAAAGTTGGAGGACGAGTTCTGGCATCTGAAGCAGAAGGATGGTGACAACGCTACTTTGACCGCTCGCTTCAAGCAGCTAAGCATAATCTGTCCAGACCAAGTTAAGACGCCTGAAATCACCATCAAAAAGTATATCCGTGCCCTGCCGGATTGTGTGGCTGATTTCGTCCAAGCTGCAAAGACGACAACAATTGAGGAAACTTTTCTACTCGCTTCTGAGATCAACGACAAGCGAGTCAAAGCCGGGTACTGAGATAAAGCTTCCAAGAATCTGCATCAAGCTACCACCGCTGCAACCGCTGAAACCGCCGCCGCTCCGCAGTCTTCAAAGTCCTCTCATCGTAAGAGGAAGAACAACAACAACAGTAGCAAAAATTGTGATGTCACTACCGCTGCCCCGCTCCAATCAGTTCCTGCTCAACCACAGCCTCAACACCGCTAAGTAGCGGCACCTGTTCCCAACGCACCGCCTGCTAAGCGTGCGTACACTGGTCCTCACCCGGCATGCCCTATTTGCACCTATCACCACCCAGTGGGAATCGCCTGCAGATACTGTGTGCATTGCAACATGTAAGGCCATTTCACCGCCAACTGCCGTACAGGTCCACGTCAAGCTACAGCTCTAGCTCCTGCTCAACAAGCTTTACTTCCCGCTCCTCAAGGCCAGCAAGGGGCTCATGCACCCGCGATCCATGCTAGAGCTTGCTTTGCGTGTGGTGATCCCAACCACTTCGCAAACATGTACCCGAATTGAGTGGTGAAGCAAGAGCCACAACATCAGTAGCCCCAGCAACAACAACAGCAGCAACAGCAGCCAGCAGCCCGCGGACGTACTTTCAACATCAATGTCCGCCAAGCTCAAGCCGATAACAACGTGGTCAATGGTACGTTCCTTGTGAATGGTATATATGCTTCGTGTTTGTTTGATACTGGAGCCGATAACTGTTTTGTGTCGTTTGAATTCGAAAAGCTCCTTAATTATAAGCGCACCCATCTCCTCTTGACGTTCGATGTTGAAGTTACCACCGGAAGAACCGTCGCTGTCAATTCTGTTCTTCGTGATTGTACTCTCGAACTCAACAATCACATTTTCCCTATCGACCTTATTCCGATGCAGCTCGGTAGTTTTGACGTCATAGTAGGCATGGACTTTCTTCATGAAAACCATGCTGAAATTGTTCTCTTTGATAAGATGATTCGATTCTCGCTCATTAATGGTGATCAACTGTGTGTGTATGGCGAAACTCCCTCTAAAGGTCTCAAACTCATGTCATGTGTCCAAGCTAGCAAGTATCTCCGCAAGGAATACAGAGCTTTCTTGGCTAACATTGTAGTAGCGGAGAAGGAAAGAAAGGTAATCCTGGAATGAACGATGTTCCCGTGGTTTGTGAATTCCCAAACGTATTTCCCGATGAGTTACCCGGTTTACCTCCGAGTCGTGATATCGACTTTCGCATCGACCTCATTCCTAGAGCCAACCCTGTTGCTAAAGCTCCCTATCGACTCGCTCCATCCGAAATGCGCGAACTCTCGAGCCAGCTCCAGGAATTGCTTGATAAAGGCTTCATTCGCCCTAGCACCTCTCTGTGGGGCGCACCGGTCCTTTTCGTCAAAAAGAAGGATGGGTCGTTCCGGATGTGCATCGACTATAGGGAGTTGAATAAGTTAACAATCAAGAATCGCTATCCCCTACCTCGAATCGATGATTTCTTTGACCAATTACAAGGCGCTACGTATTTCTCGAAGATCGATCTATGCTCAGGCTATCACCAATTACGCATTCAAGAGGAGGATATAACCAAAACCGCTTTTCGCACTCGTTACGGCCACTATGAGTTCGTAGTTATGCCTTTTGGTTAGACCAACGCACCCGCGGTTTTCATGGATCTAATGAATCGCGTGTGTAAACTGTTTCTTGACCGCTTCGTCATCGTGTTCATCGATGATATCCTGATCTATTCCAAGTCGAAAACCGAACACGCGCAACATCTACGTTTGGTTATCGAGCTACTCCAAGGGAGTCGACTCTACGCCAAATTCTCCAAGTGTGAATTCTGGCTAGAGGAGGTTCAATTCCTCGGTCATATTGTCAATAGTCAAGGTATTCACGTCGACCCGACGAAGATCGAAGCTGTTAAGAGTTGGGTTACACCTAAGAACCTGTCTGAAGTCCGTTCTTTTCTCGGACTAGAGGGCTATTATCGCCGATTTATCGAAGGATTCTCTAAAATCACCGTGCCGCTTACTTCTCTCACGCATAAAGACAAGCCTTTTGTTTGGGGAACTAGACAAGAGACTGCCTTTCAAACCCTCAAGCATATGCTTTGCAATGCTCCCGTTCTGGCCTTACCCGACGGAAACGATGACTTCGTTGTCTATTGCAATGCCTCGAACCTTGGCCTTGGTTGTGTTCTCATGCAACGGGACAAGGTTATCGCTTACGCGTCTCGTCTCGTCTCGTCAGCTCAAGATCCACGAGAAGAACTATACAACCCACGACCTCGAGCTAGGAGCAGTTGTTTTTGCATTGAAGATTTGGCGACACTACCTTTATGGTACTAAGTGTACGGTCTTCACTGACCACAGGAGCCTACAACACATCTTCAACCAAAAAGAACTGAATATGCGTCAACGCCGATGGGTGGAACTTCTCAATGATTACGACTATGAGATTCGTTATCATCCTAGCAAAGCAAATGTTGTTACCGATGCTCTAAGCCGACGAAGCTATTTGCATAGTGTTCGTAATATCCAAGCCCTGCATCACCTCGAAACTCTCATCCGCGAAGCCCAACATGCTTGTTTCACCGAGCGCACTTTGAAGAAGGAAAAGATTCTCAACGATGGAGCCCAGCTAGTGAATAAGTCGAATGGGATATTCCATTATCTGGACTGAATCTGGATCCCTAAGAGGACCGATTTACGACAGATTTTGATGGACGAAGCCCACAATTCACGATATTCTATTCATCCCGGTGCCGATAAAATGTACCAGGACCTTCGCTACAAGTACTGGTGGCCGGGCATGATGAAAGATATCGCTCTCTATGTTTCGAAGTGCCTAACTTGCTTGAAAGTCAAGGCTGAGCACCAAAGACCCTCTGGCTTACTCGTCCAACCCGAGATTCCCATGTGGAAGTGGGTGAGTATAGCTATGGACTTCATAACGAAACTTCCACGCACGCCATCAAGTCACAACAGCATCTGGGTTGTCGTTGACCGCTTGACCAAATCTGCCCATTTTCTGCAGATACGAGAAGACTATAAAGTAGAAAAATTAGCCCGAATCTACACCAATGAGATCATTTGTCGACATGGGTCGCCTCGCGACATCATCTCTGACCGCGATGGTCGGTTTATCTCACGTCTGTGGGAAATGTTTCAATCCGCTCTCGGTACTACGCTTAATCAAAGTACCGCTTTCCATCCCCAAACCGACGGTCAGACTGAAAGAACGATTCGTACCCTTGAAGACATGCTCCGTTCGTGTGTCAAAGATTTTGGTGGTAATTGGGATGCATACTTACCTTTAGTCGAATTCTCGTACAATAACAATTATTATTCCAGCATTCAAATGGCACCATTTGAGGCATTATACGGAAGGAAATGTCGATCGCCTATTGTATGGCACGAGATTGGAGATTCGCAGATAAACGGTCCTGAGCTATTGAAAGAAACGACTGACAAAATCCTCCAAATTCGAGACAATCTGCTGAAAGCTCGGAGTCGTCAGAAAAGTTACGCCGATAGACGATGCAAGCCCCTTAAATTTGACGTTGGCGATCACGTACTCCTAAAGGTATCACCTTGGAAGGGCGTGGTCAGATTCGGCAAGAAAGGGAAACTCGCGCCTCGATATGTTAGACCCTTTAATATTCTGGAAAGGATCGGCAAAGTGGCCTATAGACTCGAACTACCGGAGGAACTTAGCAACGTCCACCCGACTTTCCATGTTTCGAACCTCAGAAAGTGTCTGGCTGAGCATGATTTATACGTACCACTGGAGGATCTTCAAGTGGACGAAACATTACACTTCGTGGAGAAGCCTGTCGAGATCATGGACCGACAAACCAAGCAGCTCAAGCGCTTACGCATTCCCATTGTGAAAGTCCGTTGGGAAGGCAAACGAGGCGCAGAGTTCACTTGGGAACTCGAAAGTGACATGAAGGCGAAGTACCCACAGTTGTTTGTTACGGCTAGAGCCTAATTTCGGGACGAAATTCCCTTAAGAGGGGGAGGCTGTAACACCCCGTGTTTCGAAATTCAAAGTCAAAGTCAAAGTCAAGATTGAAGTAAAAGGAAGAAAAGATTGCTAATTGCGATCTGTCACTCCTTGCTTAACTACTGTTTTGACTTCTTTGACTTGTAATCGAATCTTTATTTTATTTGCTTTAGTTGTATTATGTGGAGTACTTGTTAATAATCGAGGTTTAATAGATGTTTATCGTATGTTTTATCGCTTTATCACTTATCGCATCGCAATCGCATTCACAAACCGAATTATGCGTTCTGGATATTATTTTACATGTGTGTGCTATTTATGTGTTACTTGTACATGCTTAATTATGTTTATATATTTGTGGTAATTAATCGAAACGCAATCACAACTCTATCGCAATCGAATCACAAATGCTAAACGCAAGTTAATTATAGTGATTGCATGTTAGATATAGTAGTTGGGATTAATTGTGTAACTAATGGGTAATTCTATCGCAAACTCGCTCAAAACGCATCGCAGTGCTCAACACGTGAATCGATACGAAGAAACTCAACACGCCGGACACCAGGATCGAGTGGCCGACCGATCAATGGCCCATCCGACCCTTTGCACCTTTCCTCTTTTGGAAACCCTATAAATACCCACCTGTCAGATCATTTGTGATGTGACAGCTCTCTACTCGACCCAGCCACACTCCAGCCTTCTTTCTCTCGATTTCTCGCAATTCTTGTAAGTTTTCAACCTAAATCTTGTACTTCTATGATCTACACGCACTTATTCATCTTTTTCACCTTTGAATCTTAACTTTTAACCGCGAAATCAACGGATTTGAGGTGTTCTAGGATGATGTCATCATGGAGTTCTTATGAACTTCAAGTGTTGGCCTCATTCCACCAAGAACAACTCAGATCTGAAGGATTTCCACAGGAATCAACAACGATTTCGCATAGATCTGCACAGATCAATGGTTAAAAGGATTGAAAGATGGTTTTCTAACTTTCTTTCAACTCTTTTACACTCAATGCACTCAAAACCGATAGAATCGGGCTTGTTCTGATCTTCTACTCTTTCTTAGTGATGTATTGGTTCAGGATCTGAATTTTATCCATGAGACAACCGATCTCGAGTTAAACGTGAACTACCGTCTCAAACCGTGAATGACCGGACTAGGGTGATTCCTGTTCGACCGGATCACTTGAGTCTTGACGAGGTTTCTGTTGTTTAGCGCGTTATCACATCGTCTCGATCAAAACTGCAAAACTTTCAAAATCAATCAAGCGTCAAAGACGATCAGGTCGTTGGGATGGATTGTCGTCCGATCGGATTGCCATCCGATCGGACAGCCACTCGATCGGCTTACACTTGGTTCCACACTTAAACTTTTGTTTCAACTTTTCAAAGGAGTGAACGTTGAACGGATTGTCGTCCGATCGGATTGCCATCCGATCGAACGACCACCCGACCATGTGACGTTTGGACCTCAGCACTTAAACAATTTTCAACATGTTCAATGAACAGTCAGTTCCAACGGATTGCCACCCCTGTGAACTTGTTCTCATTAAGTGTCCTACCAATCAGATCATTACCCGATCGAACCGCTGTCCGATCGATCGACCTGAAGGGTAGAGATACTTCTCTGTTTTCAAAATGCTACAACGAAAACTTCAAAGCCATCATACACAAACACATCCTTACCAAACAAGATGTCAATCCAATCGAATGGCCATCCGATCGAATGCCCATCCAAACGTATTGACATCCGATCGACTGGCCATCCAATCAGATTGCCATCCGATCGGATTACCATCCGACACTTTGGTGCAAAATACCGTTTATCGCACCGTTTAATGCGCCGCTTATAGTTTATGCTATCGTTAACTATTCAGGCTAATCTCTCCTAGCGCTCCCTTCAATCCAAGAGAGTGTTTACTTGTTAAACACAATCTGTGAGTATACTCGATCCCTTTTTGCTTTACGCACTTTTGGGTGTTACATACGTTATCTATATTCAAATCACATCAACACACAACGCAAACTCTATTTATACGCTAACCGCTATTGCATGTTATACGTGACTCGATGAATGCTTGTTTTTTATGTTTACACATTGATTGCTGTCTACCTGCCTTAGCAACGATAGTACTATAGTCTGGACTCAGCACCTATTTACTCAGGGGTTGTTAAGGATATTACTTCACGTGTTCGCCGTGGTGAACATGTGATGCACACTCGTTACTCGTAGTCAAATCACAGTCAATGGTATTGATAGAATCTTTGTCGATAACTTACATGCTTCACATTATACGTTGTACATGTTGGTTATGCGTAAACTATTTCGAACTCTACTATGCTATTATCAAACTTGTATGCTCACCTTTACACTATGTGTATTGAGCTTTATTTTAACATATGTGACATGTGTTTAGGATGCTATCTGCTAGGATGCTTGCTATGTGGAATCAAGTTAGGAAGAGTCTATAAACAAACAAACAATTTATTTAAATTTGATTTGTCGGAACATGTTATTTGTTTTTGAGATATCGCAGTCTGTAATAACTTAATTTTCTTGATGGGTTATGGTATGGGACATAACATTAACTATCGGTTGGGGTGTGACACTTGAATTTTGTAATATTTCACTAAGTATTAAGTAACATACAAGTACACTTTTATAATTATACTTGGTGTTATTTTCATTGTTATACTTTCTGGTTTCCATTGTCGTTAATATATATGAAATGTCTAAAATATTTCATTTTTAGACTTGTGGTAATGACCGGTTAATATATATAGTTTTTGTGTCGAAGTTGTCGAGCGTCGTAGTAACCTTTCGAGGTGTCGACACGTTCGTTTCGTCGATAAAGCATAAGGTGCCGTCTGATATCCGTCGTCTGTTGTTCGCGCCTTGAGTTTTTGTATTACACAAGTGTATATTTTTAGTAAGCGCGAAGGTTCGCGACCGTTGTTATATTCGCGAATATTCGTGAGGTTTTCGTTGTGGTGTAAGTGTATATTTTGCAAGTATCGTAGGTATTATTTTGGTATGTATTCCTAAGACTAATACATACACATAATTATCCACACATTATACACCAAATAAAGTATTTGAAGTATATACATATAATTTTCTCCAAAAATTATATTGATGGTTATTCTTATGAATTTTACCCATTTTATCATAAAAATAACTTGTAGTGTTTTAAATAAACTCTTGGATGGTTAAGACTTAACCCTTGTCATTAGGGTTGTCTAATCACGATTAAGGTTGTTAATCACAGTTAAGACCACTAGTCGCGATTAACCATGCTAATCACCCCGTTAATCTCTTTTTAATCGCGATTAGATTTTTAGAAAATTTTGCCATAGTTTCCCCTAAACTATGGCATTTTCCACGTCTTAAAAACGTATTAGTTTCACGTTTAAGCCCATAATCACAATCAACTTCAAATCAAGTTCCAAAACGCTATTTTTCAAGTAATATTTTCCACATAATTACTCATATAACCTTTGAACTTTATATATTCTTAATCACATTTTTAATAAGAAAATGATAACACTTATTAAATCTATTAACAAGTTTACTAGAAAAATAAATTTAACATACTTTGAAGTCTTGATCCTTTATTTAAACTACTTTGTTTAACATACTTTTAACACTTTTATAGTGTAAATCATGATGTTTAATTTTTTATAAAAGTTATTTTGGCCATAAATCATTTTCAAGTTTAATATAAAGTTTATGTATTATATGGATGATGATCTTGTTAAGATCTAAATATAAAAATGTTTAGATCATCCTTACTAGCCTAATTTACACAAGTTCATCTTTGTAAACACCCTACTGTAACATAATCAACATTAACATAAGCATATTCTAACACATATTAACATAACAAACACAATATACATCTTATTTATTAGACTTTTATGGTGAGATTAGAGTTTTTAAGCTTGGTTTTGTTGTAGGGTTCAAGATGAACATTTTTTTACATAATCTACATAATAAATCATGCTAAAAAAATGGGTGTGTAAGGTCTTACAACTTTGCACAAGCTTAAGTAAGCTTTAGAATGAAGATAATGAAGAGAATGAAGCTCCAAGTGATCTCCAATGTTCCTCCAAACTTGAAACCTCTTTGTATCAACTCAAAAATAGAGTTTCTAGGCTTAAAAAATGGTGATTTGTCAAGTGAAAAATGGAGGGTCTATGGGTGTGTAATGTGGTCGAGATTTTGAGGAGGAAAGAGGAAAGTGTTGCAACTTCTTTGAAGTGTAGGAAATGTGAGAATGAATGGTGATATTTGTTGGTAAGTAATGTACAATATTCTCTGTAAGTTCAGGATCGGATCGTAAACGATCACTAGATCTGCGATGAATTCGATTTAACGTGCGGAAATCGTTAAATCGAACCGTAATCGTGCGCGAAAACGTAAATAACTATCATTTTATTACGTAACGACGACAACCGGACAGAGTTTCGACTCGATCTATACAACGAACACTCGAAATCTAAGAGACGTGATGTAAACGAGAGTGTTAGATGAAGATCTGATGAACTTGTGCTTGAAGGTTATGAACGGTTATGAACTGTGTGAAGTTCTGCTATTATTCCTCTGATTCCCGCTCCGTGCAAAATGAGTTCAGATATTTATAGTTGAATGCATTTCGTATGAATGTATCTCTCCTTGTTCGTGCGAAATCGAATTCCATGCGTACATGCCATTTCGTACGAAATCAAATGTGATGACATCATTCCTTGCATATGATATTGTATATGATGTCATCATTGCATAATGATGACATCAATTTGGATCTTGCTCAGTTTCTTCACATCGTGTCGTACCGTATACTGACCAGACATTGCCTAACGACACCTAGTGAAATCTCTGTCCGGTATTTTACAGACTCAAGACACTAGACTTTACATGTACAGTTAGATTTCTATCTATGGCCACACACATAGTGCACTAACAATCTCCCCCTTGGACATAGCTAGAAATTTGTGATGTTTAGTCTTGAACTGCCTTGGATAACATCTTCAAGTGAAACCACAGTCTCCCCTTGAATGATGCCCCGAATTTCTAATATTTGACGTTTAATCTTGCTCCCCTTTCAAGTGGTGGTGGAGGTATAAAGCGGACCCAAATCAGCTTTGGGCTCGAGTTATCAAAGCTATCCATGCCTCTAAAAATGATAGCATGTTAATCCCTGTTAAGAAATCTGTCCCGGGGGTTTGGAAAGATATCGGAAGCATGAAGGAGGTTTTTGAAAAGAACGGAGTTAATATTCGTGAAAAATTGAAAGTGGAGCTGGGTAATGGGTCAAACACTAGCTTTTGGAAGGATGCTTGGCTGGATCAACTCCCGCTTATGTCGTTGTTCCCTGATCTGTTTCGATTAGCAAAAAACAAACAAGCAATGGTGGCTGATTATGTTATTCGGATCGGCGATGTTAAGCAATGGTCGTGGGATTGGGTTAAAGATCCGACCTCAGCTGATGAGTGGAGCCAGTTAAGTGTTCTTATGGGAAGATTAAACCATGTTAACTTCAATAATTGCAAAGATAAATGGAAGTGGTCCGACTGCCAGGAGGAAGACTTTTCAGTCAAACATGTGAGATCGGAGTTGTCGGATTCTGAAAACGGTCAGGTGGAGACATGTCATAAGTTTTTTTGGAATTCTTGGGTCAGCCCGAAGAGTATGTTCTTGCTTTGGAGGGCTGTGTACGGGAGTGTTGCTTCAAAACTTGAGCTGGCGCGGAGAGGGGTCCCGGTTCGTAACCTTCTGTGCTCGCGGTGTGGTTTAAGAGAAGAATCTACAAACCACCTTTTTGTCGAATGTATGTGGGCGAGGTGTATTTGGTGGAATGTGTTAGCATGGCTGCGTATTCCTTTTCCTGCTAATTGTAACTCGCTCGTTGATTTGCTGCGTTTTTTTGCGGAGTGCCCAGGTAGCAAGATTTGGAAGCGGTTTGTTAATACCATTGTTGCGGCAACTGTTTGGAGACTCTGGTACGCTCGTAACCAGAAGGTGTTCGAAGACAGGTTTCTTCCTATTTCGAAGACGTTGGAGCAGATTAAAGAGGACTCGTTCATGTGGATCAAGAACCGTTCCAAGTTCACGAGCCTCGGCTGGGAAAACTGGATCTTGTTTGATATCACTGATTTGATGTAATTTTTCTTTGTTTTGTTTCTGGTTTTGTTTCGTTGTTTTGTTCCCAGTTTCTTGCTGGCTCTTTATATTTATATATAAAGCGAGTTGCCGTTCAAAAAAAAAGATAATTGTTGTCAGATACATGTGATTAAAGATAGCAGCCCAATCAGTTTTGAACAATTAAAGATGTCGGCCTAGTGTAAATGTTGGTCCAATGAGAATTGAGTAATATCAAATTGACAGCCCACTACATGTCATCGGCCCAATCATATGTTTTTTATATTTGAAATTATCGGACACTTTTTAGGTTGCATGTGATATATCAGTTCGTGTGATATTGCTAATTGATAATATCAATATTGAATTGAAAAACAAAGTTGTTAAGTGTTCTTGACAGTCAACAAGTTACGGCCCAATGAGATTGTGATATATGTTAAGGAGGTCCAATCAGAATGAGTATTAATTGGCCCATGTGAACACAATTTTAATCAGCCCATGTGATATATTCTCGGCCCAAGTTTTAAGTTTTTTTTATCAAGTTCAAAGCATAACAGGTTGTCGGACATTGAAACTTGTTTTAAAATTGTGAAGTATTGTCAAAGTGAATTCTGTTTCACACGGCTTGAATTCGATTCCAGTTCACAAGAGGTGGTTCAGTCCATTTGAATTCAAACTCGTTCCAGGTCGTGTGGTTTAGCCAGGTCATTGGAAAAGGTCGTTTGAATTTGATCCGGGTCATAGCAGTCTGCACAGTGTGTCACCAGTTCGAGTATCAGTCTTATTCTGTTAATTGATAAGTCTTTAAACTGATTGTGTTTTGTTTGTTTGTTTGTTTGTTGTCAGTTGATACAGGTGTTTTACGAGGTGAACCAGTTCGTTTGAAAGCTTGTTTGAGAAATTCTTCGATACGAAATCATGAGTGAAGAATTTTATAACGCATTTGCAACATCCCCGACTAGTCCAGCTGCCATTACTCAAAACATGAACATGGAAAATGAGACCGGAACTTTGCAAAAACCCCCGAAGCTAATGAGCATTAAAGAGTACGATGGTTGGAAAGACCGGTTTGAAAATTGGGTCCAAGCAAATCATTTAAGATCTTGGGAGTGCATTGAGAAAAAGTATGTTAAACCACGCACAGAACTGGAAACTGAAAAAACTATCTTTCAATTCACAGATCAAGAACGAGAAGTGTACAAAGCTGAGAAAATGATGATTAGCTTACTCCAACAAGCCGTGAAAGAAGACATCTTCATATTGCTTCAACATGATAATACTTCAAAATCGATTTGGGAAGCACTTAAAACTAAATATAAAGGAAGTGAAAAAATGATTAGGAGTAAGAAATCATTGTTAAAGAAAGAATTTGATTTGTTTAAAAGTTTGCCAGGTGAAGGTACTAAGAAAATGATTGAAAGATATTGTCACTTAGTTCGCTCAATGAATCTGTTAGGTATAAGTAAAGACCGAGAAGAATGGGTCGACAAATTAGCTGATGCATTACCTCAGAAAGAATGGGGTACATTTTTGATGATATTGAAGAATACTGGAAGTTATGATGAGCTGACAATTTCTGAGTTCATTGAGAAGATTGAGGGATAGGATTTGGAACAACAAAAGATTGAAAGAATGACCAATCCTAGTAGTCAACAGGATGTGAAGATGTACTACAAAGGGAGTGTTCCAGAGTTTGAAACAAGTCCAAAAATTCAAACTGCTTTTAGTGCTGGAAATTCATCTGAAACTGTTGAACAAAGTCCAAGCAGCAGCAGTGGATTCTCTTCATATCCAAGTGTTAACCCTAAGAGTTCAACTTCAAGCTTTCTTTCTCAAAGCTTAAAAGGTGGTAATGGTTGTGTGATACAGTGCAACATTGCATTGAATCTTTCAGATGGTCAAAGTTTTTCTGAAGAAATTGCAAAAGATCACATGGCGTTACTTGCAACTGTGCTACAATCCTATGAAGGTTTGGTTGCTGGGAGGATCGGAAATCCTATGCTGACGAAAGAGGATTACGATTAGATAGACGCTGAAGAGATGGAGCTCATGGACATCAAATGGTGTCTAGCTAGTGTCTTGAGGAGAGCAGAAAAGTTTAAAATGATCACAGGGAGAAATGATTTTCTGGATGCACATGTGTCTACTTTGGGTTTTGATAAATCTAAAGTTACTTGTTTTCGATGCAGGGAGAAAGGTCATTTCAAAAGAGAATGCAAAAATCAAGAGGCTAGTGGAGCAAAGAATCCATTTGGAAAAGATGACTATTATCGAAAAGCCATATATCAACAAGTTGCTCACCAACCATATCAACAAAAAGAAACACAAACTGCTCATGGGAAGATGATTGAAGATGCAAATAGGAAAGCTTATTCTGACATTATTAATCAAGATGATGAGAAAATGGCTCCAGGTTTCAATTGGAACAAATACATATCAGCTGATAGTAAAGCATGTCTAATAAATCAAGATGATGAAAAATTACCTGAAGGATTCAGCTGGGATCAGTTTGCAGATGAAAATGGAAATTTTAAAGCTTTCATTGCGAAGATAGTTCAAGAACCGGATTTGTTTACAGAGTGGATGAAAGCAATTGGTGTTCATGCAAAGAATCAAGAAGAAGAATCAGTTTCATCCGATGAAAGTTCAGAAGAAGCAACTATTGTTGATCAAACATCAACTGATTCTGGTTCTTCAGATGAAAGTTCCGAAAGAGTATTAGATTTTGATCAAACACCATCAAATTCTAGTTCTTCAGATGACAGTTCTGAGGAGAAAATAGATTTTGATCAAACACCAACTGATGATAGTGGTGATGATGAGGAAGAAAGACATATTAATATCGCTAAAACTCATCTATCTCCTGAAAGTTTTCAATTTTATTTTGCAGATCGCTTGGAGAAACTGAAGGAGAGACAAGCAGCTAAAGAACAAAAGAAAATGAAGAATGAAAGTGTTGATAAAAAAGAAGAGACTGTTCAAAATGAAGAAATTAAAATTGTTGCTGAGGAGATGGTTGAAACAGAAAAGGTGACTGAAGCTGAAACAGTGATTGAAGCTGAGAAAGTCGTTGAAGTGGAGAAAATAATCGAAGTTGAAAAGATTGTGGAAGTCATCAAACCTTGCTTGAAGTGTTTAGAACCTTGCAAGCAATGTGCAGAAAAAGATGAGAAACTGAGCGAGCAAGAAAAGATGAAAGAAAAATTATTGTTCAATCTCAACTACGTGAAAGAATCTTATGATGTGCTAAACCGAACAGTAATTGGTCTTCAAAAGACGAATTCTGAGAGAGAGGATGCCTTAACTATGATGAATGCTACAATGATGGAAAAGCAAAAAGCCATAAATCATTACATCGAAGAGTGTGCCAAGTTAAAGCAGGAGTTGGAGATAGAAAATATTGAAAACGAAAGAATTAGACGATTGCTGTTAAGCTATTCTAGTTCTGATTATTTGATTGACCGAATTTATCCAACTGTTGCAGGTTTTGAAGTGTTTAAAGATGATCAAGAGAAGCCAAAGGAGAAGAAGGATACTGGTAAGAAACCAAGTGTTCAGTACAATAAGTGTCCGCCTCCGATTTGGGAAGGGTATTCGCCTAGAAAACCGAATGAGGAACGAGTCGAAAAGGCAGTCAATATAAAGTTAAAGTTTGATATAACTGATGAATTACCAGAAAACATTGACGTCGTTTTTACATCGTCTGACACTGATCATGAGTCTGAGTTAATAAAAAAAGGTGGTCGATCAGGTGTTGGATACAGACGAGGAGTCGGAGTTAAATTATGAGTTAAAGTCCGAGTCTGGGTGTTCAAGTTCGTCCGTCAAAAGTTCGAGTTCGTCGGTCAACAGTTCAAAATCGTCGGTTAAATGGGTGTACAATAAAGAATTCCTGTTATCAAAATCTAATTTGAATGATGAAGCAATCAAAGTGGCATATACATTGATTGATTCAGACAAATTATATTCTGATGAGAAATTTCCAATAAGAAGTGTTAATTCTGAAATGATCAAAAAGGTTTTCAAAATGACAGAAATCAATATTTCTGAAATAAAAGATATAAATCTTACTGAAAAACCTAAAAAATACACTTCAAGGGTTCAACAAAGATTAAACAAGACAAAAGGTTACGGCTCTGGTTCTGGTTTTCAAAAGAAACCAAACCATAACGGTAATTTCAAAAAGAAAGGTCTTGGATTTATTCCACCAGAAAATTATAAAAATGAAAAATATGCCCGAGATTTTAAATCAAAAATGAAATTCGTTTCAGGGACAAGCTGTGAAGAGGAATCAAAAAGCTCATTCTGGAAACAATCAAACAGAGAATTCCTTGCCAAGAAGCAAGAGAATGTGAAGAATGGAGCTAATCAAAGAAAGGAGACAAGAATCTGTTTTAAATGCAATGAAGCTGGTCACATTGCATGGAATTGTCCATTGAATACAAAGAAAAAACAGGGAGTTTCTCAAAAACTCAAAGAAAAGGTTGTTGAGAAAAATGAGCCACCAACTGAAAAAATTAAAATTTTTGAAAATTCAACATATGAAGTTGGTGAATGTTCAAAGACTCATTTTTATCAAAAGAGAGCTAAACATGACAACCAAGTGTGGGTTGTTAAGAAGTTTTATGAGAAAATTGGCAATGAATCTGATTCCACAAAGTCAGATGAGCCATATGTGGAGGTTAAAGATGAAAACTCAGTACCGCCAATGGATGATGTTCATTTTCCACCATTGAGGGCTGAGAATTTTAAATCAAAAGTTGGAAAAGTTGAGATCTCAAATCAATTTTATTCTGAAAAGAATGAATTTGATGTTGAGAAAGTTTTTAATAGAAATGTGAAAAAGATTTTTGGAAAAATGGTGGAGGGTAAGGTCAAAGGGGTAAAGGACTTCTATGAAACAAAGAAAGCAACATTTTACCCAAGTGCAGATGAGGAAGAAACATCCAAGTTTGGTGAAGCTTGGATGTCTGTTTTTCACAAGTAAACATCCGGACTTTCCGGAGTTCCCAGGTTTGTAAGCGTGGAGCAGGAATCGGCATCTTTCTTGGTTGATAATCTTACAAGTGGTACAGTTGGTAAAGATACAGGTGGTATTTTCTTAAACTGTTATATTTTTCAAGTGGTTGATAAATGAATCTGAAAGTGGTTGAAGAAATTTTCAACTGCAAGTGGTAAATCAGGGTCATTAATGTAACAACTCTCATCAAAAGTCCTAATTATTATTTAATTTAACCAATAGGAAACCTTAATTGAGAAACCCAAGTAATTTCGCACAAACTCTAAAATTTTCAAAACATTTAGAATCAGGATTAGGGGCCCTAAAACTCAAGGGGGGTAAAACCCTAATTGATAGTTATCTTCGAAAATGTGCTGTCAATAACGAAAATTAACGAACTGTCAATTCAACAAACCTATACTAGTGACAAGGCTACTCTAGGCTAGGTGTGCACCCCAGGCGAGTTGCGACACCATCACCATCATCTCCCGCGACACGCGGGAGGTGCACTTTTCGGGTATAAATACTAGGTGTTGGAACTTGAAATCTGTCTTTGGAACGACGTAAAATCGAGTTTCGTAGAAAGAGTTATCGCAGAAACAGTACACTAAACACACACAATCACTAATTGCTGCAACAATCAGGATAATAACTCGATCACTATTACGATTCAACGTCCGATCGATTATAACTATCCAACGATTTATTTAAGTGCCGCTCAAATTGAGTTTATACTTGGTTAATTCATCGTGATTTCGACTTGAATGTTTGAGTACTGCTCGAATTCGGACTATACTCTGTCATTCGTTGTGAATCCGCTGAATTATTAAGTATTGCACTAATGAATTGTTGTGAAGGTTTAATCTCGTGAATTGCCGTAACTGTTGTATTAGTTACTAACCTATTGTGTGTGCATTGTTAATTAAATTAGGTTAATCAAAGGCTAATCAGTAGGCTTATATTCTGCTCGTTAAATCTACAATGTGAGTCATTCTCTTTTTATCAAAATACTTTTCAAAAGCATGTTTTTATCAAAATTATAGTTACAGGGATTAAGTCTTTGTTATCTGAAATTACTGCCAGTATGTGGGGGGATGTGCACATAGCTACTAATTATTTATCACTTGGGGTGAAAGGACCCTACAAGTGATATGTCCACAGTCACAGTCCGGTAAAGTGACAACTGGATCAGTTAATTTAAAAGATGAGGCAATTGTAATCGCTCTTAATACTGTACATTATAATAAACAGGATGTTTTACTAAATAGAATGATTCACTCAGTATTTCCCTGCTGACAAAACCTTTTTCAAACATGTTTCAGGTGATCTGTTGTGAGCAAAAGAAAAGTGCCGTGAAGCACTACAAGCTTAGAAAGTGGCTCAATGTAAATAAGTAAAGAAACATGTTTTAAAGAAATAAAGGATTTCCCAGTGAAATCAAGTGTTTGTAAATTATGGGAATTATTCCTATATTATATATAAACGAGCAGTTTTAAATATTAATCGATTCTGTTTAAAAAGTCTTCCGCTGTCGCTAAATTAAATACCACGGGATTTCCTGCCTCGCGGCTCTGGACCGGGTCAAATCGGGGCCAAGGGCCGTGACAGGAAAAGGTGGTATCAGAGCCACTGATTTAAGCTTACTATTGATTTTTAGCCTATTAAAATAATTAGGAAATTTAATTGCTATTCTGTGGAAATATGTTTTATTAACTAATTAATTGTTGAGTTACAGTATGGGTAAACACAAGATTTCTGCTATCTACCACAAATTAGATACTGCACCCACAAGAAAAGGAACCTCATCCTCTAAACACCCAGCAGATCTGGAAGAAGGGATTTTTGTTCGTAAAGCAAATTATGAAAACCCTCTCACCCAAAATAAAAGAAATTTGATTATTAGAAAGGGACAGGAGAAAATAAAGAAAACCCAAGCCAAGAAAGTGAGGTTTAATCCAGAAATCCAGGAATTAGGCAATAAGTCACCTTGGGAAGATACCTTAGAGGAAAAATGGGCAAACCTTTATATGCTAGCTACCGTAGCAGAGAATGCAAATCTCTAAATTTTAAAATATGGTCTAGTAGAAAAGTAATACCCAGTAAATAAATAAATTATAGTGTGTTCACTTTCCTGTAGTCTTTTGTACAAATCCGTATGCAATAAACTTAATGTTTATTTGTTAAACTTTGTTCCAAATTTTTAACTTAGCATTTTTGTGCATTTTGCATATATGCTGTCCAGCATGACTGAGATATCGGAAGCATTTCAGAATCTCAACCTCTACCCAGTACCAATTGAAGTCTCCCACGACTTTACTGGTTATATTGCTGATATAGAGGAACCCCTGGAATTCCAAGCTCCACCGCTGGAAAAAGCAAAACTTAAAAAGAAGAGAAGATATGTAGGATGGAGAAAAGTGCGCAGGAGAAAGTCAGCTACTAGAAGACTCCCTAAAATAGAAAACCCTATAGAAAAAGGAAAAGGAATAGAAATCGGAGAAAGTTCTAATCCAGCAGAAATAGAAACCAGGAAAGATTACAAACAAAAAGGAATAGAAACTGGAGAGAGTTCTAGACAAACTGAAGATATCACATTTCAAGACGAAATCGACCGTCTACTGGCAAATTGTGATGTCATTAGCCCTATCCATAATAATCTATATCCTTACCTAGAAACCCAACTATGCTATTCCAGATCCACTAATCCACACTCTACCTTTAGGTCAAATGGAAGAATGGTGGACAAATGACTGGCCATTCCAGAATATTGTCAACAGTACTTATTCTTTCCTTCCACAGTGGGAACCAGACCCTATCCCCAATCCTCCAATGAGTAACGAAAACTTAGCCGAACTCCGTCAGTACGGTGAAGAACTGATAAATACAGGTAATAGGATTAGGGATATGGGAGAAAGGATTACCTGGAAGTACGACGAAAGGGAACGTCGCTACTAAACTTCTTGTGACCAAAGAATAGTGGGGTTGGGAAGAATGTCTGTATATTAATAATAATAATTAAATATAACTCTGTAAAATGGGAAATAAAACATTGTAAGATAAACGGTGTGTATGGATGCCTATCTAATATATATAAAGCAAAATAGAAGTCGAAACATCGACAATTTTGGATATATATCTGTGTTACCAGATTTTATGTGCTTCTGTGAAATTGTTTTATTCATCACTCGATACTAATAATTATATTTTTAATAATTATCAGATGGAAAATGCTAATAATGAACCAGTTAATGAAGGGAATCAATCTGAACAAAATCAGGAAAACCAGTATATGACTAGACAGGATATAGAAAATATTGTTGCACAAGGGATAGCCAATGCTATTCCAGCATTCGTTGCTGCTGTTAAAAATCCAATAGAACCGCAACAAATCATTCCTAGTAAACGTACTCAGGAAGATAATTTTAGTCATAGTGTAAATGGAGGCAGAAATCATGATGATAATAATCTACGACAGGCTCCACCTCCTAAGAAAATGAAAGCCGCAACACCTGGTTGCACTTTCAAAGAATTTCTTGCTTGCAAACCTGCTGAATTTGCAGGTAATGAAGGAGCAACTGCAGTACTGCGTTGATTAGAGAAAACCGAAGCAGTAATTGCAATAAGTAAGTGTTCAGAAGAAGATCAGGTGATGTATGCATCAAATTTATTCAAAGAAGGAGCATTAGAGTGGTGGAATACGGTGCTACAAGCAAAAGGAAGAAGGATGGCTTATGCCATGAACTGGGAAGAATTCAAGAATCTTGTAGAAAGGAAATATTGTCCTGAATATGAGAAGGAACAAATGGAAAATAAGTTCCTAAATCATCGTATGATAGGAGTAGAGTGTCGCGGTTATACTTCGACATTCTTTGAATATGCACGAGTGGTACCTACACTGGCTTCGCCAGAACCGGTACTCATTTCCCGTTACATTTGGGGATTAATTAGTGAAATTCGTAACATCGTTAAAGCTGCGAGACCTCGCACTATTGACGATGCTGTAGAATTAGCTAATACCCTAACTGATGAACTGGTGCGAACAAGAGAAGAGGACAGAAAGAAGGAATTGGCTCAAAAGATTACCCAAGGATTTCGTGTTGGTAATGATAATAATCGATTCAAGAAAAGAGGAACCGGGCAATCCTCAGTTCCTCCGTATTGTAGAAATTGCAAAAAGAAGCATTTCGGAAAATGCAAGGGATATTGCAATTTTTGCAAAATTCCAGGGCATCAAGAGGAGAATTGCAGGAAGAAATCTCTAATCTGCTACAACTGTGGAGAAATAGGTCATTTTCGAACCGAATGTCCTAAGTTGACAAAAACCGCAGACAATAAAGGCAAACCAGCTGATGGAACAACAAAGAAGAATGCCCGAGCATTTCAGCTAACCACTCAAGAAGCTGAACTCATTCCTGACGTCATAGCCGGTACGTTCTTGGTCCACGACGTTTATGCAAAAGTATTATTTAACTCTGGTGCAAACCAAAGTTTTATCAATACTTCATTTTGCCAAGCCCTTAACTTACCTTTAACCACCCTTAGGCAAATTTTTACAGTCGAAACGGCAGACGGAAATTCTGTTAACATAAATAATATTTTGCAAGAAGGTAAGATAGAACTGTTAGGTCATAAGTTTTCTGCAAACCTGTTACCTATGAAGTTAGCCGGATTCGATGTAGTGTTAGGAATGGATTGGTTAATAGCCAACCATGCTCGAATCCTTTGTGACAAGAATTCCGTAGAAATCCGTACTCCCACAGGAGAGGTAATTTTAATTACCGGAGATAAACCACGAAAGCCACTAAAGTTCATATCAGTAATGAAAGTTGCTAGTTATGAACGAAAGCAAGGAATGGTGTATATGATTTCCGTAATCATTAACACTAAAAGTAAGGAACTTTCAGACATCCCTATAGTTTCAGAATACCCAGACATCTTTCCAGAAGAGTTACCTGGGTTACCACCAGATAGGGAAGTAGAGTTTAGAATTCATCTAATTCCAGGTACTACACCAATAGCTAAGACACCTTATCGATTAGCACCCACCGAAATGCTAGAATTGAAAAAGCAGTTAGATGAATTATTAAGCAAAGGATTTATACAACCTAGTTCATCCCCTTGGGGAGCACCAGTGTTGTTTGTGAAAAAGAAAGATGGATCGATGAGAATGTGTATCGATTATAGAGAACTAAATAAAGTTACAATTAAGAATCGATATCCATTACCTAGGATTGATGATCTTTTTGATCAACTTCAAGGTGCTAGGTATTTTTCTAAGATAGATTTAAGATCTGGATATCATCAGTTAAAAGTTCAAGAGGAAGACATACCTAAAACTGCTTTCAGAACTAGGTATGACCATTATGAGTTTACAGTCATGCCCTTTGGACTAACAAATGCCCCAGCAGCATTTATGGACATGATGAATCGGATCTGTAAGCCATATTTGGATAAATTTGTAATCGTATTCATTGACGATATACTTATTTATTCCAAAAATCAGGAAGAACATTGCAAACACTTGCATGCACTTTTAACTTTGTTAAGAAAGGAAAAGCTTTATGCAAAATTCTCAAAGTGTGAATTTTGGTTAAAGGAAGTGCAATTTTTAGGACATATGGTGAATCATGAAGGAATTCACGTAGATCCTGCTAAAATAGAAGCAATTACCAATTGGAAGGTCCCACAAACAGCTATGGAAATTAGAAGTTTTCTAGGCTTAGCTGGATACTACAGAAGATTTATTAAAGATTTCTCTAAGATAGCTGTACCTTTGACTAAGTTAACCTGTAAAGCCACTAAGTTTGAATGGGGACATAGGCAAGAAGAAGCTTTTAAGATTTTAAAGCAACGATTGACGAATGCTCCAATTTTAGCATTACCCGAAGGAACAGAAGATTTTGAAGTATACTGTGATGCTTCAAAATTAGGATATGGATGTGTATTGATGCAACGCAAGAAGGTAATTGCGTATGCTTCCCGGCAGTTGAAAAAGCATGAGGAAAATTATACGACTCATGACTTAGAATTAGGAGCCATAATTTTTGCCTTGAAAATTTGGAGACATTATCTGTACGGAAGTAAGTTTACTGTCTATACAGATCATAAAAGTTTAAGGTATATATTTGGGCAGAAAGAATTAAATATGAGGCAAAGAAGATGGATGGAAATTCTAAGCGATTACGACTGTGATATTCAATATCACGAAGGAAAGGCAAATATAGTTGCAGATGCCTTAAGTCGTAAGTATCATGAAAAACAAAAGCGAGTCCGTGCTCTTAGAATAAATCTACAAGTAGATTTAATAGAACAATTAAAGAACATTCAAGAAACAGCAATCAAGGACGATGCTGAAGGAATGAAAGGTTATATTAAGGAAATAGAGCAAGGAAATGATGGAATTTGGAGATTCCACAAGAAACGAATTTGGGTACCTAAACAAGGAGAGTTAAGAAATAAGATCTTAGAAGAAGCTCATAAATCTAGGTATACTATGCACCCTGGAAACAATAAGATGTACCAAGATTTAAGAAAGAATTTCTGGTGGATAGGAATGAAGAAAGATATAGCAAAATATGTTTCTAAATGTCTTACTTGTTCACAAGTTAAGGCCGAACATCAGAAACCCTCAGGATTACTACAACAATTGGAAATGCCTGTATGGAAATGGGAACTTGTAACAATGGATTTTGTTACTAAGTTGCCTAAAACAAGAAAAGGTAATGATGCGATTTGGGTAATTGTGGATCGATTAACCAAATCAGCTCATTTTCTACCAATGAAGGAAACCTTTAGCATGGAAAGACTAGCCAAGTTGTACATAGATGAAGTGGTATCTTTACATGGAGTACTTCTCTCCATTGTATCAGATAGAGATAGTCGTTTCACTTCCCATTTCTGGAAAAGTTTCCAGCAAGCTATGGGAACTCGACTAAATCTGAGTACTGCATATCATCCTCAAACAGACGGACAAAGTGAAAGAACCATCCAAACTCTAGAAGACATGCTTCGAGCATGTGTAATAGACTTTGGTGGAAACTGGGATGATCATTTACCACTAATTGAATTCTCCTATAACAATAGTTATCATTCAAGCATTGAAACTGCTCCATTTGAAGCACTATATGGACGTAAGTGCAGAACTCCAGTTTGTTGGGCAGAAATAGGAGAAAGTCAATTATCAGGTCCAAAAATTGTGCAAGAAACTACTGACAAGATAACTCAAATCAAGGAAAGACTGAAAACAGCTAGAGATCGCCAGAAGAGTTATGCAGATAATCGCCGCAAGCCGATAGAATTTCAGGTTGGAGATAAAGTACTTTTGAAAGTTTCTCCTTGGAAAGGAGTAGTTAGATTCGGAAAGAAAGGAAAGCTAAGTCCAAGGTACGTAGGACCATTTTCAGTAATCCAACGTATAGGACCAGTTGCTTATCGTTTACAACTACCTGAAGAATTAGCTGGAGTACATGATGTATTTCATGTATCCAATCTCAAGAAATGCTTATCAGATGAATCACTGGTAGTACCTCTTCAAGATATAGAGGTAAACGAAAAGCTGAAATTTGTTGAGAAACCTCTTCAAATTGAGGATCGAAAGATCAAATTTCTCAAACATAAACGACTAGTTTTAGTCAAAGTTAAATGGGATTCAAAGCGAGGAGCTGAATACACTTGGGAACTGGAATCAGAAATGAAGAGAAAGTATCCTCATTTATTCCAATAAATCTCGAGGACGAGATTTTTCTTAAGGTGAGGAGAATGTAACAACTCTCATCAAAAGTCCTAATTATTATTTAATTTAACCAATAGGAAACCTTAATTGAGAAACCCAAGTAATTTCGCACAAACTCTAAAATTTTCAAAACATTTAGAATCAGGATTAGGGGCCCTAAAACTCAAGGGGGGTAAAACCCTAATTGATAGTTATCTTCGAAAATGTGCTGTCAATAACGAAAATTAACGAACTGTCAATTC
Organism: Helianthus tuberosus; assembly: GCA_030545235.1. NCBI lineage: Eukaryota > Viridiplantae > Streptophyta > Magnoliopsida > Asterales > Asteraceae > Helianthus > Helianthus tuberosus. Next base: position 109,039,230 of record CM060449.1, read on the forward strand.
AGCAAACCTATACTAGTGACAAGGCTACTCTAGGCTAGGTGTGCACCCCAGGCGAGTCGCGACACCATCACCATCATCTCCCGCGACACGCGGGAGGTGCACTTTTCGGGTATAAATACTAGGTGTTGGAACTTGAAATCTGTCTTTGGAACGACGTAAAATCGAGTTTCGTAGAAAGAGTTATCGCAGAAACAGTACACTAAACACACACAATCACTAATTGCTGCAACAATCAGGGTAATAACTCGATCACTATTACGATTCAACGTCCGATCGATTATAACTATCCAACGATTTATTTAAGTGCCGCTCAAATTGAGTTTATACTTGGTTAATTCATCGTGATTTCGACTTGAATGTTTGAGTACTGCTCGAATTCGGACTATACTCTGTCATTCGTTGTGAATCCGCTGAATTATTAAGTATTGCACTAATGAATTGTTGTGAAGGTTTAATCTCGTGAATTGTCGTAACTGTTGTATTAGTTACTAACCTATTGTGTGTGCATTGTTAATTAAATTAGGTTAATCAAAGGCTAATCAGTAGGCTTATATTCTGCTCGTTAAATCTACAATGTGAGTCATTCTCTTTTTATCAAAATACTTTTCAAAAGCATGTTTTTATCAAAATTATAGTTACAGGGATTAAGTCTTTGTTATCTTAAATTACTGCCAGTATGTGGGGGGATGTGCACATAGCTACTAATTATTTATCACTTGGGGTGAAAGGACCCTACAAGTGATATGTCCACAGTCACAGTCCGGTAAAGTGACAACTGGATCAGTTAATTTAAAAGATGAGGCAATTGTAATCGCTCTTAATACTGTACATTATAATAAACAGGATGTTTTACTAAATAGAATGATTCACTCAGTATTTCCCTGCTGACAAAACCTTTTTCAAACATGTTTCAGGTGATCTGTTGTGAGCAAAAGAAAAGTGCCGTGAAGCACTACAAGCTTAGAAAGTGGCTCAATGTAAATAAGTAAAGAAACATGTTTTAAAGAAATAAAGGATTTCCCAGTGAAATCAAGTGTTTGTAAATTATGGGAATTATCCCTATATTATATATAAACGAGCAGTTTTAAATATTAATCGATTCTGTTTAAAAAGTCTTCCGCTGTCGCTAAATTAAATACCACGGGATTTCCTGCCTCGCGGCTCTGGACCGGGTCAAATCGGGGCCAAGGGCCGTGACAATTAAGTTGAACTTGATTTGACCATACTTACAAGTGATTGTTTGGAAAACAATATGATAAACCCCGAACTTTACAAGTGGTAAAATCAACAAAACTTATTTTCCGAAAAAATCATTTTGGTTAAAACAAACTTAAGTGTTTTGAAATCATAATGAGAAGATAGTTTGTTGTAAGGGGGAGTTCTGATTGTTTATGCCAAGTGGATGGCGATTTGAAGCGATTTGATATCAGTTGTCAATTTACTTGTATAGTTTGTTTTCAAATTTCCTTTAATGTGTTTGAATTTTAGGGGGAGTAGAAATTTTCAGAAAATCCAAAAACATTAGAAAATTTGAAAAAGGCAAAAACATGATAAAGTTCAAAACTGAGTTTTAGTGTCAAAGAAGAGAAAATGATAGTACATCAGTAGACAGTTACAGTATGCTAAAGAAATGTAATGTTTAAATAGCGTTAAACGGTCTCACTGATGATATGCCGATAGGTTTTTACACATTTAGTAAGCTTTTTCGGGATATAAACTTAAAATTCAAACTTGCTTATTTCGTGGGGAACACTACTTGGATATATAGGTAACCCCTGAAATCTCGTTTGAAAGGTCCCTCTTTCTGAGATACTAGGTCTTTATGCTCAGTGATATCTGGGGTATTATCCCGGGACTTCTGATTTTGCGGAAGCAATGGCCTAGTCCCCGGAGAATACTTTCTGCTTGCTTGAAAAATAGCGCCGCCCTCAGCAAAAATGATGAAACAATAAAATTGATAATCATTGTTGTTGTAAAAAAGATCCTCTAAAGGGGACCCACCAAAAGTCGATCCGTCATCTCTCTGCTGAACGGAAGTTCTGACCTGAGCTCTCACGGTTTCGTACTGTTACATAATTTATTCCCCTTACAGATATCATCTGTGGTATACTCACCTGTAAGATTGAATATTGGGATATGGATACGGGAGTATATTCAAGAGGTGGGACACATGAATGAGTTTAAGTTCTTAAAACACCTAACTCATATCCTGAATCAGTTGAAATTTGTGTGAGAATTTAAGTGGATCAGTATATCGACAATCTAAGTGAATTGTTTAATTCTTAATGTGTAACTAAGCTCAACGGTACTCGTGACTTGTCAATAACTGATATGATCCTCTTGCACAAACTCACAAAAATATTGTCTGTAAATATTTCTTTACTGCTTTTCATTTCATTAAAAATCCAAAAAGATTTTCAGTGTGTTTTAGCATAAAGTTTGAAAATTTCAAAAAGATTTTCGACAACTGATGTTGGAGAGCTGATTGTCAAAATTCTAAGTGCTAAACATGATGAGCATGAAGTGAGGGAGAGTTTGTTTTAAATGAGAAAAGTGTTTGAATAGTTTTCAGTACAAGTGATCATCTGAGGTTTTTATCATTGATAAATCATTCTGGTTTAATAATTGAGAGGGAGTTTGTACATATAAATTTGTCAAAATGTTAAATCTGTGAAATTTATTTCTGGGTTAAGAATGTGCAGGTGTAGCCAGGTTTCGATCCTGAACATGAAGAAAGAGCACAAAGCCAGGTTCTGATACCTGAGGACTATGTGATTTCAAAATCCAGACTGCGATCCCAATAAATCAACAGGGGGAGTCTGAAGACATCCGAGAAGTAGATTGTTCGAAGGGAGTTTGTTGATACTGAAGAAAATAAAGAGATAGAGTTTGAGGATGCGTTCACGTTCAGACTGGTACAGACTGAAGACGTTGAAGACTCGACACTTAAGACTCGTTAACATTCGAGGGGGAGTCTGTTAGTGCATGCGTCTTTCGACTTCGTCTTGTATCGAGTCTTTCATTACAATTGTTAGATCAGGGCGCGTTGTACGAGAAATAGGGTAGATTTTGTGTGTAATTGAGTTAATTTCGTTTGAACTTGACAGATGACACTTTCAAACGAAATTAAACTTCTTAATTTTGTTTGAAGGACATCTTGCCACTTTCAAACGAAATAGCTCACCCTATAAATACCTTGAGTCATGATTTCATTTGGGACTTTCCGGTCAGTGTAACGAAGTGCTGCCGAAGTGTTGTCAGGTTGTAAATCGTTATCAAATCAATCATACGACAGTTTAAAGTGTATATCTTGCTGAATTGACCTCTACAAGTTTGTTTCCGCCTTTCATGTAGAGATAAACTCTTCTGGTCGACTCGTTCGGGTCTGAAATCGATCCTACAAAGTCCAATGTTTAAACAAAATAAGAAATAAAAAACAAGTTGAAGTTGTTTAGGCTTTAACCACCAGGTCGATACTCCCGTATACGCAGAGGTGATCCAAAGCTTAAACGAAACACCAAAGAAAATAAAGCAGAACGTTTAGGCACTAACATCAAGGTCGATACTTTCGTATACGCAGAGGATGTCCAATGCTTAAACAAAATAAAGAAATAAAACAAGTTTAAATCTTTGCAAAATGAAAACACAGAATCACAGAGACTTTTCAGCAAAGTTGTGAAAGCTCACAAACTTAACCGGTTTTATGTCCTAAGACAATCAGCGATTACTGAGCAGGCACACAGTTAAGAAGGACAAAACTAAGTACTATGCATTCGACCGTGTTTCCCACCAGACTTAGGCATTTTGCTTTATGTTTGTATCATTTTCGCAAAACTACTAATCTTAGCTGAGCCTATCGACACATCCCTAGTGAGACTGTTTAATACTTTATAAAACTTTTCATTTCTCTAGCTTGCACTGATAGTCCACTGATGTACTATCATTTCCTCTTTTTACACAAAACTCTTTTTGATTTTTCGATGTTTTTGGATTTTTCAAATTTTCAAAATTTCTAATTTTTTACTCCCCCTAAAATCAAAATGTGTTTCAATTTTGATTTTCCGGGAAAATTTGAAAACAATAAACTGTACAAATAAAATGACAAACTGATGAAAATTGCCTCAATTCGCCATCCACTTGGCTTAAACAATCAGAACTCCCCCTGACAACAAACTATTTTCCCATTATGATTTCAAAACACTTAAGTTTGTTTTAATCAAAATGGTTTTTCTGGAAAATTAGTTTTGTTTGCCATTTCACAAACATGGGGTTTAATTCATCACACTGTTTTCAACCACATGTAGGTTTATATCAAAAACAATTTCCAATAATCATACCACTTGTAAGATAGTTAAATCAAGTACAACTTAATGCCTTTGATTAACCACTTGTAAGTCGAAATATCACAGATGTGAATTTCTCAAGAAAGATGCCGATTCCTACTCCCCAATTACCAACCTGGGAGTTCCGGCAAGTCAGGATTTTAAGCAAAGAATGCAGGCACCCAAGCCTGACCAGCCTTGGGTGTGACCTTTTCAATTTCACTCGGGGTTTGATCATTCCTTTTTGCTTCATAAAATTCTTTTACCCCTTTTACCTTTCCCTCAATCATCTTTCCAAAAATATTTTTCACTTTTCCATTAAAAGCCTTTTCGACATCAAATACTTTCTTTTCAGAATAGAATTGATTCGAAATTTTCACCTTGCCAACTTTTTGTTTAAAATTTTCAGTCCGCAATGGTGGAAAGTTGACATCATCCATTGGCGGAACTGAATTTTTTTCCTTTTTGATCAACAGGTGGCTCTTCTGACTTTGACGAGTCAGATTCATCGCCAGATTTATCATCTGAATTTTTTATTTTCTCTTCTGTCCTCAGATTTGTATCTGATGAATTCGTTTTACTTGACTGATCATTTTTTGTTGAGTGAAGCGATTCATCAAAATTTTTATCTGAATCGACCGTTGTACCCGAGGACAAAATCTTTTCAAGACACTCCCTTGCTTTCTTTATTTTCTTTCTCAGTCTATCTTTCTGCCCTTGTGAAAGTTTCACTTTCTGTTCTTTCACTTTCTGTTCTTTGGCTTTTCATCCGTTTTGACCTATTTCTTCACCATCCCATGAGATTCAGCCCTTGATCTTCTCTTTGATATCATTGGGCAATCTCTTGCAATATGACCTTTGATTTGACATTCATAGCATCTCCTAGTCTCAAAACTCTGACTCTGGCAGTTAACAGCAATGTGTCCTTGAAAACCACATTTGTCACACACCCTGTTATCGTACCATTCTCCACTATCAATCCAAACATTTAGATCATAACATTGATTTGATTTGTAGTACTCATCAGTTTTCTGTTTTCTATCATTGTAATGATTTGTCTTTGAAGAATCTTCATTCCATCTTCTCCTGTAATCTTGATTTGACTTTTGAGCACCGTGGTCAAACCTGCACCACTTATTACCAACTTTTTGTTAGTTTTGATTTTCAAATTTTTTTGGTTTTTTATAACGATTGGATGATTGAACTGATGATCTTTTATTGTTGTTTTGAAAATTTTTCGAATTTTTAACATTTTGTTTTTGTTCTACATTCTTCTTAAAAGGTTTTTGCGTTGAGCATTCACCTCTTTCAATAGATTGTAAAACAGTTTCTTGAAATTTTTCTTTTAATTTCAAAAATATTTTCTTTTTATCATTTTCATCATCAGATTTATTATCACAATCTTCAATTATGACTTTGTCATAATTTGTCACTTATTGGAATTTCATTGATCGGTTTTGGACATAAATGATCTAGTAATACTGATGAAGTCACAAAACCTTTCAATTTCTTTTCTAAATCATTTATTTTATTATTAGCACACTCAACTTCATTTTCAAATTGAGTGATTTTCTCAAGATGAGAATTTATTGCATTTTCATTTTCAAATTTATTTTTATCTAAAACGGATTTTTCGTTTTCTAAAACTTTTATTTGATTTTGAAATTCTGTTTCTTTTTCTTTTAAATTTTTGTTTTCCAATTTTATCCAAAACACATTTTCATTTTCTAAAATTTGTATTTGTTTTTCAAAATCTTTTTCAATTTTTAATTTTTCATTTTCTAAAATTTTTATTTTATTTTGAAATTCTTTTTCATTTTCTTTTAAAATTTTGTTTTCCAATGTCAAACTCTCCACATCTTTCAGAAGTTTGACATTTTCTGATCCAGATTTATCACATTTTAAGCACTTCTTAGACATCGTTTCAGCTTCAACTTCCTTCTCAATCTTGATAGCTGAAATTTCTTTAACCTGCTTCTCTACAACTTGAACATTTTCCTCAGGTTTGACTTTTTCTTCAACAGTTGCTGCTTTATGATTCTTCTCTCTTGCATCTTGTCTTTCTTTTAACTCTTCCATTTTTCCTGCAAAATACAAATTATATCTTTCAGGTGGAAGTTCTTTTTAATAAAATTCAAGTCTTCGAATTTTTTTACTGTCATCATCGCTTTCTTTATCTGATGATTGATAAAAAATTTGAGTTTCTGTTGAAACTGGTTTTTCTTCCATTTTTTCAGGATAGAATTGCTGAGATTCGTAATAACAATACGCTATTACATCTTCAAAATCCATGTTTCGGTTTTTCTTTTTTTTTTAAATTTACAAAATCAGATCTTCAAACAAACTGAGTTTACACTCGATCTGGAATTCAACCAACTTGAACAATTCGTGCGAGTTGGTATACTTCAAACGACTTGGTTCAAAAATTGTTTTAGCTCAAAGTCCACAAAATTTCAATTATAACCCAATATCAAATCAAATCTTGACCTTGTATAGAACTGGCCCAAAAACAATAAGCCCAATATGTATAAATCTTTGGCCCAATTCTTTAAACAAACTAGCTTGTATCTCAAAAATTCGGCCCAAATTTCTTTGTTTGTTAAATTATTTGATTTTTTTTTTTTAATTTTTTTTTTTCACTTGCTGAAATCCAAACACCAAATTTAAAATTCAGTTGACATTATCATTTCGTTTTTTATTCAAATCACAATCCACAAATATCTTTTAACCTACTATGATGTCTAATCTTTTGAATTCAACAATGATTCTCGAATCAAAAGTATTCTATTATTTTTATTTTTACCAACACTTTCCAAACAACAATACCAATCTACACTTCTTTCAGTTTCGATTCAAATCTGGATTTCAAGTCACTTCGTTTTAGCGCTACAAATTCAACTCAGATTCAAATCTAAACTATAACGTGCATGTGTATGATCAAAATAATGTGTTAACTTTCAACCGATTTTCAGCGAATCACTTAAAACTCTCCGAAACTTCAAAAACTTCGATTCGAAACAAACCTATTCAGTATGAAATATTCAAATAATACACCGAATAGATCCGAAATTCAACTGAAAAACAAACGTTTCAATCCGAAATTTACCGAAAATCAATCCGAGAACACCTCACTACTGCCAATTTTTCTTATATTATGCAATAGCAATCTAGCAATTGAGCAACTTCAACTGAATCATTATACAATGACCAGCAATCACGACAATCAAAACTACAGTTTTCTACTCTCGTTTTCAAAATCTATGACGAACTATCAACTAGTTTCTCGTGCAGATACAAGTTTTAAAAATTCAATCGCCTGACTAGTTTATGAAACTGATGCAAGAACTATGCACTATCAGATCTTATCATCGATCATCTTACAATTTCGATTCAGATTTCAATTAATCAGATAAGCAAATACGAATAACAATCAGCAACACTTAACATGATTCAGCCTAGACTTCAAATTCATTCGTTCAAACTATCGAAAATCATCAAATCTTTACAATATCTATTCAATTCAGTTCAGAAATTTCGAACGACACACCGAAACAAGATTGAATTCAGTCCGAATTCACTGAAACAGTTAGAATCGAACAAAAAATTCGATTTGAAACAGATTGAATCAGCTCAATTCTTGTTCAAAACACATCACCGATCAATCAAAACTTCTTCAAACAGATCTGATGTATATTGATATTACGAACAGAAATATGAGATTTGATTCAATTTTTGCTGTCAAAAATAGTTTTGTGTTAGAATGAAACAATGATGTGCTTCAGATCTAAAGTGTATATCAGATCTGTTTAAGAACAGTTTGTAAAACCTTTCCGAAAAACTTTGAAATTTGCTTTTTAACTCACTAAATCACTTCAAAATGTATGACATTTTAACCAGAATCATAGAAACAGATCAACTATCAATCCACACACATCAAATCAGTCAGAAATACTCCTATGAATTACGGAACAGAACCGAAACAGTTCGAAATACTCTAACGATACACCGAAAACTATCGAAACTCATCCGATTCGAATCACGATTACACGCAGAGCATCCGTAGCTCTGATACCACTTGTAAGTTCAGGATCGGATCGTAAACGATCACTAGATCTGCAATGAATTCGATTTAACGTGCGGAAACCGTTAAATCGAACCGTAATCGTGCGCGAAAACGTAAATAACTATCGTTTTATTACGTAACGACGACAACCGGACAGAGTTTCGACTCAATCTATACAACGAACACTCGAGATCTAAGAGACGTGATGTAAACGAGAGTGTTAGATGAAGATCTGATGAACTTGTGCTTGAAGGTTATGAACGGTTATGAACTGTGTGAAGTTCTGATATTGTTCCTCTGATTCCCGCTCCGTGCGAAATGAGTTCAGATATTTATAGTTGAATGCATTTCGTATGAATGTATCTCTCCTTGTTCGTGCGAAATCGAATTCCATGCGTGCATGCCATTTCGTACGAAATCAAATGTGATGACATCATTCCTTGCATATGATATTGTATATGATGTCATCATTGCATAATGATGACATCACTTTGGATGTTGCTCAGTTTCTTCACATCGAGCCGTACCGTATACTGACCTGACATTGCCTAACGACACCTAGTGAAATCTCTGTCCGGTATTTTACAGACTCAAGACACTAGACTTTACATGTACAGTTAGATTTCTATCTATGGCCTAACAGATAGTGCACTAACATTCTCCAAGTCAAATATACTCAATTCAAGACCATGCTCCTTCACAATAATCACACCTAGGATGAGGGGGGTATGGGCGATGGACAAGGAGTATGGTGGTGATTGTCTAATAATTTTTTTTTTTTATAAATTTTAAGCATATAAAACGTGGGCAAAAATTGTTAAATGGCTAGATATTTTAGTAATTAATTTAGTTAGGGTAATTAGGGTGTTAATGGTAGTTTACTACTTTAGTGGGTATAGGTTTTGGATGGTAAAAATGCCACTAGTTCGCTCGCTGGTTCGATATCGGGTGATATACAAAAGTTGTAGTATAATACCGGGAGCGATGGTTTTATTTTACCATCGATGCTATAGCGTTTATTCAAGGCGTTTATGATGCCAAAATATCGCTAACTAGTTCGCTAGATGATTCGTTTAGGAGTTAGGGTGATAAAAAATATCATTTACTAGTCCGTCGAATAAAAAAACGGACAAGTTGTGCAAGTAGCGACGTTGTGCCGGTAGCTTGTGTTTCGGATAACCCATTGATATCTCCAAGCTTATTTAAGGTGTAGAATATTATTAGCAAGTTCTACGGACACTAAAATTATGTATTTTAGTGTTGCGGACAATTTATTTTTGTTACAGTTTTGGCACGATTCTGACGAATTTTTAACATATATTTTTCGGAAAGCTAAAGTGTTTTTGTATTTGGCGTCCCTAATTAGGGATTTTTATTTGTATTTCATCTACCAAGTGCGTTCATGCCCTTCGTCGCTCGTTCCGACAGTTTTCGAAACTTGCTGGCATGAATAGTGTGTTCAGGTGAATAGTGTTTTCAGTATTTTGCCAACATATTAGGACATAGTTTGCAGTTTTCTCGCGACGTGGCGATTTTGTTAATATTGTTTAGCATATTTAACCACGTCCTATGATTGCTAGACTTTATATGACCTAATCATGCAATAATTAAATAGAAATGAACGTAATTAAACGTTAAATCAAGTGCTTAAGTTATACGGAATTACCATTATTTCAGCCAGTTGTCACACGTATTTCCATATTTAATTCCCTCGTTTAACAGTCTTTTTTTCTCTTATTTATGTGTTCTTAAATTTGTTTTCTATATATATACTCATTTGTGATAAAGTGGAAAAACTAAGATCCCTAAAATCAAGGTTTATTAAAATTTTGAAACGCCCTAAAGTGTGAGAACGGATTCTGGTCGAACACGTGGTCTTGTTTCACAATACAACTTTATTTTTGGCGTCTAATATTTTTTGGCGTTTAGTTAGATTCAATAACTATCTAACGTTTTACTGATCTTTTCTTAGATCTGTCTCGTTCAATTAATCGTTCTTGTAACATAGATAATAGTTTGGCGTTTATGGCGTTCCCAAATTCAATAAAATTAATTAATAATTCTATCATCTTGGCGTCCATGGTGTTACCAAAATCATCATATACATTTAATAAGGTGGCTACTAAACATACCCCCTCTGTATTAATTTTACTAGTCATACCCCCCCCCCCCCCCCCCTTGAAATTTCACATAATACAATTCTAACCTTTTATTTTCTTTTTTTTTTTCTTTCTAAAATAATGTAATTTTTTAAATTTATATATAATCTTCTAAAAGATTAAGATTTTTTAAAGAGTAAACTGCCATTTTGGTCCCTGTGGTTTGGGCACTTTTGCCATTTTAGTCTAAATCTCAAACTTTTTAAATCTGGGTCCTTGTGGTTTCACTTTTATTGTCATTTTAGTCCAAAATTGAAAAAACTCATTTTTTGACTGTTGCAATCTCCCTATTTTGTCTTTTTATGCAAGGGCATTTTTGTCCAACTGATTTTCATTAAACTCAATAGCCCTAGTATATAAACTCATGTGATAATTCTAAAAACCCTAAAACACAGTCCAGCACACACAACCAGACCATGTTCTCTCTCTCAGATTCAGATCCGGCGACCGGACTCGCCGTCGAGGATCTCCGGCGCCACACCTCCGACAAACCACCACACCACAACCCTCTGCTCTTCCCTCTCTTAATTGGTCACCGGAAAACAGCCGGTTCCGGCCGTAAACCCGACAACAAACACCAACGACAGCCCCCCCCCCTCCTTCGATCCTTGTTATTCTGGTCACACACACAAACACCTCGGCCTCTCTCTCTCACTGCTCTCCCTCCCCTCGGTGGAGCCGGCGACCTGTAGATGATGAGCTCGATGGCACCGCCCCCATCTACCACCACCGCCCCCATCTCTCTACATCATTCAAGCGAGTAACCACTAATCCACAACATCTATGAATCTACAAACCGGTCGGTTTTCTCGATCTGTTGCTGCCGAGCTGTAGGAATTTTTGCAAGGATGGTGATTTTGATGAGATTTTAGATGGTGATAGGGATACATCGTCTGGTAAGTGAAAATGTGAGTATTTGGGGATTTTGGGTGTTTTATGAAGTTTCTAGTGAATATTTGGGGATTTTGAGTTTTTGTTTCTAGTGAATATTTAGGGATTTTGGGTGGTTAGGGTGGTGGATTTGAGGGGTTTTCATGGTGGGTTTTCGGATTTGAGGGGTTTTCACGATGGTTGTGGTGGCAGGTGGATGGTGGTTGCAGGTTGGGTGGTGGTGGCAGGTGGGTGGGTGGTGATGACGGTGGTTGTGGTGGTGGCCGGTGGGAGTACGTGTATATACATACAAATGTATAATCTTTGTAGGAAGGATGACAGGTGGCAGGATTGAGAGGTGGTCGACGGAGCTATGGCGGCGTTGCCGGCGGTGGATCTGTATATATGAGAGAGAGTTTGTAGAGAGAGAGTTAAGGAATTGGTTTGGTGGTGGAAGTTGTCTGGTGGTGGTGGTGTATAGCAGGAACGAGAAAGGTAGAGAGGTTTGTATATTTGGGGTTTTTTAATAAAGGAATTGATTTAATGAAAATTAAATGGACCAAACTACCCCTGCAGATAAAGACAAAAAAGGGACCTTAAAACAGTAAAAAAAAATGAGATATTTTGAGTTTTGGACTAAAATGGCAACAAAATGCAAACCACAGGGACCCAGATTTAAAAAGTTTGAGATTTAGACTAAAATGGCAAAATTGCCCAAACCACAGGAACCAAAATGGCAGTTTACTCTTTTTTAAATTTATATTATTGTTTAGTAGCTCATATTACCGATAATATATTAAACGAATTCACTTTTAAAGATTATGATTCTTTTTAAAATTTGAAATTTATATTTGGCTTTTCTTCAACAATAATATCTCTCTCTATCGATCTTCTACATCTTTTGAATTTGGCTTTCTTCAAGAATAATATATGTCACTGTGGGTTACATGAACATATAATTCTTTTTTTTTTTTGGATGAACAAAGTTAAAAGAGAGGTTTACAATTCTTGGTTGTACTAAGCACAAAGTGAAAAACAAGGTATGCCTTTGTCGATCTTCGTTCGTGATATTATAGTGTTTCATATAAACATGAATATTGTCGTATATTTTTATTTAGTTTTGAAAATTATTATGAGTTTATAGTCATAGTGTTGCATGTTTTATAGTCGGATATTACTACAAATGTCTATTCAAGAACCATTACCGCTTCTGCATAAACCGGTCATTTGACATTAAAGCTCATACAAAAAAGTGTTTGATTTTTTTACCGATCAGGTTTGACACCGCAACTTTGATATCACGTTGCATGTAGATACTAATTTTGAATTTTTATATATTTTTTTATATGATATGAAGTTCAAGTCTCTTGAAGATGTTTGATTTTTTTACCGATCAGGAGTTCAAGTCTCGTGAAGATTTGATGGGATGGGTTCAAAATATTGCACACACTCTTGGTTATGTGATTATTACTAAAAGATCAAAAGCTAGGCCGGGCTATGTTTCTAAAGTCGTTCTTACGTGCATTTCCACATGTGATGATTATGGATGTCACATACAAGACAAACAAGTATGATAAGCCTTTTATTCAAATTGTTGGTGTAACTTCTACCCGCAAAACATTTTCCATAGCTTTTGCCTTTATGCATAAAGAAACGGAGGAGATCTACGTTTGGGTATTAAAGCACTTACAGTCAATACTAGATGAGGGCATGCAACCGCGTGTAATAGTTACAGACAGAGAGTTCGCTTCATGAATGCATACCAACGAATTTTTCCGCATGCTACTCGATTACTTTGTAGATGGCACATTTCTCAAGCGATATTTAAAAAGTGTCGGCCATGTATCAAATCTCGACATGCATGGGACTCCATAAATTCACAGTGGAATTCACTAATTGAATCTCAAACATTGGTATCATTCAAGAAAAATTATGAGCAACTTCAGTCATTGTTGATTGAATATCCAGGTATTATTATTATTATTATTATTATTATTATTATTATTGTTATTATTATTCATCTTACAGGTGTTTTAGATTACCTGGAGGAAACTTGGTTAAAAAACACAAAGAAATTTTTGTATCCGTTTGGACTAGGGATGAGCAAGTGGTATCAAATACCGATCCCATCCCGATCCCGATAATACCATACCGAAGCGGTTTCGGTATCCACCTTTAGGTTTTTTCGGTATCGGTACGGTATGGTATCGGTATAATACCGAATTTTACCCTCAAAATACCGACACCGTACCGATACCGTACCGAACCGACGTATTTCGGTATCGGTATCGGTACCTAGTTTTCACAAAATTCAGGATAGGGATTTGTCGGTATCGGGACGGTATGGTATCGGGATCGGGATTTTCCCATCCCTAGTTTGGACTGATAAATGCCTACACTTCGGAAATCAGACAACAAATAGAGTTGAGAGCCAACATTCAAAGCTAAAGGCATACTTGAAGACATCGAATTCTACCTTATATAAGTTTTTTCGTCGTATTGATGAAATTGTGGAATCACAAGATACGGAAATTAAAGCAAGTTTTGGAAAAAGTAAAACAGTTCTACAACATCATCACAAAAAACCAATCTTGAAACTATTACATGGTTTTGTTTCCCATGAAGCGTTAGATATAATAACCGAAGAGATCAAGCGAGACCCTTTAGATTGTGGTTGTCAACTTCGTAAAAGTTACGGATTACCATGTGCTTGTGAAGCTTTAATGTATTCCGTAGCAGGTCAGTTTTATAATACATCCAGTTGATTACATTTTTTATAATTATTTTTATTATAATATAACTAAAAATGATTTATATCTGTATACAGGTCAATGTATTCCTTTGGATTCGATCGACATATTTTGGAGGAAGCTTGATAAGATACCATTAAAAGGAGAGGAAAATGAAAACATTACTTGTGATGTCGAATTGAAAAGGTTTGAACAAGTCTTTAACAACCAATCCATGCTTGGAAAGAAAATTATGCTTGTTGGTGCATATGTCTATTGACTTTGTCTTGTATCGAGTCTTGTAATATAATAGATAGACCAGGACACGTTGTACGAGAAAAATGGGAAACAGATTGGAACCAGCCACTTCGCACGAAGTGACCAGTTCGTGCGAAGTGGACCATTTCATGCGGACTGGACCAGCTCGTGCGACCTGGACCAGATCGTGTGAGATGTTTGGTGCGACCTGGGCTTCCCTATATATATATATAGGGTCTTGGTTCTTCATTTGTAACTTCCTGATTCCGGAGACGAAGTGCTGCCGAAGTGTCGAACGATCTGTAATCAGTTTCAAATCAATCTAATCGATAGTTAAAGTGACTTTTAGTGTTAAACAAGCTGCAATCATGTCCGAATCATTGAATTCCGCCTTTGGTTTGGATTAGAACTCTTCTGATCGACTCATTAGGTCGAAACTTCGATCCTACAAGTGGTATCAGAGCTCAGGAGGAAGAGTTCTTACCATTTCAGCTTGATTTCTTCATAAAAACTGATTTCTTCTCATTTCTACTCATTCTTCTACACATTTTCTTCAAAATCAGAACGTTTTCACGGCTAAAATGATCTGAATTTCACATATAACACGTAAAATTGAGTTTTAAAAAATCCGTGAACAAATCAGGACCTAATTCAACCTAAATCTTGATAAAATTGATCAAACCGCGTGAAAAATGTGTCAGATCGTTCGAGATACCATTCAGATCGTATGCAACTGTCTCAGACCGCACGAACTGAGTTCCAGGTCGTTTGAAAGTGTCGCCAAGTCACACGAGGTATTCAGTTCGCCTGAAACAACATCAAGTCGCACGGTTTGATTCTTCCAGCTCGTACGAAGTGATTAATAGGTCTTCAGGTCGCGTGAGAGTGTATCAGGTCGTGTGAAATCACCCCAGGTCGTACGAAGTTGACTTCAGGTCGTTTGAGATTAGTCAGATCGCTTGAAAACTTACCAGTTCGTTTGAACCAGTTCGTTTGAACCAGCTCGTTTGAAACTTCAGTTCGTTTGAACATTATGCTTTTACATACGTTTTCACCGAAACATGGATTCTGAATTTTACAATGCATTTGCTACTGCCCCGGCTACTCCAGTTACCGTTGCTGAGACTGTTGGTATTGAAAATGAAATGGGAACTTTCCAAAAGCCTCCAAAGCTTATGTACATTGAGGACTTTAAAGGATGGCAAGATCGTTTTGAAAACTGGGTGCAAGCTAATAAGTTTGATGCATGGGTTTCGTTAGAGAAAGATTATACTTTACCGAAAGATGATCTTGGAAATGAAAAACCATTAAGTCAATTTACACCGGATGAAAAATTAAGATACACCAGTGAAAAGATGATGATTAGCATTCTCCAACAAGCGGTAAAAGAAGATATTTTCGTTTTGCTTCAACATAAGGGAACTGCTAGATCAATATGGAAAGCGTTGATTAAAAAGTTTAAGGGTAGTGCTGATATGATAAAAAAATAAATGTGCATTACTAAAAAAATCGTTTGATATGTTTACAGCTTTTGAAGGTGAAACAACAAGAACGATTATTGAGAGATATTGTCATCTTGTCATGGAAATGAAAAGATTGGACATCAAGAAAGAAGATGATGAATGGGTTGATAAGCTAGCCGATGCGTTACCATAGAATGAATGGGGAACATATCTGTTGATTTTAAAACATAACCAACAATTTGAAGATATGAATTTAAGTAAGTTTATCCAGAAGTTGGAAGAACATGAGCTAGAAATTCGAAAAACTGCTACAATGAGAAGTCCGGGTGCTCAACAGGATGTTAGTCTGTATTATAGAGGAAGCAAAGTTGAGACCACTCCAAGTCCAAAGATTCAGACTGCGTTCAGTGCTGATGGTACTTCCGGAACAAATGCAAACAATACAAATCAGAACAGTGGATATTCTTCGTCACCAAGTTCTCAACAACAAAGTTCAACAAACTTTAATGGTCAAGTTCTGCAATGCAATGCAATGTTACATTAAATATTCAAAATGGTCAAAATTTCTCTCCAGATATTGCGAAGCAACATATGGCATCACTTGTTACTGTGTTAGAATCGTATGAAAGCTTGGTTGCTGGACGAATTGGCAATCCGATGCTCACTAAAGAGGATTATGACCAGATTGATTCTGAGGAACTTGAGTTAATGGACATCAAGTGGTGTTTAGCTAGCGTTTTGAGAAGAGCAGAAAAGTTCAAACAGATCACCGGAAGATATGATATTCGTGAAGCTGCTACATCACAGCTAGGTTTTGAAAAATCGAAGGTTACTTGTTTTCGTTGCCGAGAAAAAGGACATTTTAAACGAGAGTGTACAAACAGAGAAGCAACAGGAAGACAAGATCCTTTCGGAAACAACGATTATCATAGAAAAGCAATTTATCATCAGGTTGCTCAACAACCACGTACTATTGAAGAATCAAAGGGTAAAGCTTGTTATGGTCTGTTAGATCAAGAATATGAAAGGATTCCGAAAGATTTCAATTGGGATGATTATGATCCTTCTAGACCTTCAGTTTCTAAAGCATTTGTTGCTCGAATGTTTGAAGAAGAACCAGTCAAATCTAAGAACAGTCCAAGAAGACAATCGATTTTTAAGTCATTAGGAAGTGATGCAGACACTGATGATGAGGAAGAGTATATTAATAAAGCTAGAAAACAATTGGATTCTTATAGTTTTAATTTGTTTTTTGCAGATAAAATCGAGATGCTGAAAGAGAAAAAGGCTGCTAGACTGAAGAGAGAAATGGAAGCAAGAAGGGTTGCTGAAGAACAGACTAAAGTTCAGATGGAAGCTGATAAGGCAAAAGTTGAAGAAAAACTGACAGAGAAGGTCGAGGTTGAAGAGAATGAAGTGAAGATAGAATTTGATAAAGAACCGATTGTGATTAAAAAGGTGGTGGAGAAAATAGTTGAAGTTGAAAAAATTGTTGAAGTGGAAAAGATTGTAGAGGTTGAAAACCCTTGTGCTAAGTGTTTAGAATCTTGCAAAGACTGTGCTGAAAAAGATACAAAGCTTGCTGAATTGGAGAAGATCAAAGAGAATTTATTGCATAATGTGAGAAGCATAAAGGAATCATATGATATCCTAAGCAGCAAAGTAAATTTGTACAAAGGAGCTTGTGATGAGGATATTCAGATGAAGAATCTTCTAAAAGCAACAGTTCTTCAAAAGCAAACTGCAATCAACAAATACATTGAGATTAATGCAGGGCTGAAACAAGAATTGCCAGCAATGACGATCGAAACAGAAAGAGTGAACAATTTACTTCGAAGTTATCAAAGTTCAGATTATGTTATTGATCGCATCTATCCTACCGTTGCAGCTCATAAGTTTGCAGATGATGAAGAAAATTCTGGTAAGGAAACTGGTTTGAAGTATAACAGAGTACCAAATCCAATGTGTGATGGCTATACCCCCCGAGACTTTGAAAAGGTGGCTAAAGCACTCAATCTGAATATGAAATCTGAGTCTATCGATGGATTACCAGATGATACTGATGTCACCTTCACAGCGTCTGACACTGATCATGAGTCCGAGTTAATTAAGAAAGTGGTCGATCTGGTGTTGGATAAAGATGAAGAGTCAAAGTCGGAGTCTAAATCTGAAAATTCAAGTTCATCAGACAAAAGCTCGAGTTCACCGGTTAAAAGGGTTTATAATAAAGATTTTCTAATGACACAAAATAATTTGAATGACGAAACATTCAAAGTAGCATATACTTTGAATGATTCTGACAAATTATATTCTGATGAAGAATTTCCAATAAGAAGTGTTAAAACTGAAATGATTAACAAGGTTTTCAAATTAACAGAAATTAATATTTCTGAAATAAAAGATGTAAATCTTACTGAAAAACCTAAAAAATACACTTCAAGAGTTCAAGAAAGATTGAACAAGAAAAAGGGTTACAGTTCTGGTTCGGGTTATCAAAAGAAACCAAACCATAATAGTAATTTCAAAAAGAAAGGTTTAGGTTTTATTCCACCAGAAAATCATAAAAATGAGAAAATTTATAAAACAAAAACTAAATTTGTTTCAGGAGCAAGTTCTGAAGAGGAGAAGAAGAAACCTTTCTGGAAACAGTCAAACAAGGAGTTTACCGCCGAAAAGCAAAAGAATATATTGAAGGAATCTGAATTGAGAGTTGAAAGAAGAACCTGTTTCAAATGTCCAGATGTTGGACATATTGCTTGGAATTGCTCAAAATCCACCAACACAAAACAGGGAGTTTCTTCTAACTCTAAATTGAAAGAAAAATGTGTTGATAAAAAGGAACAACCAACAGAGAAATTTAAGGAGTTAAAAAATTCGACTTTCAAAGTTGGTGAAAGTTCGAAACATTTTTACAAAAGAAGAGCAAATCTTAACAAACAAAAATGGGTGGTTAAGAAATCAGAAGTTAGTTCTGGCAATGAATCTGATTCATCAAAGTCAGAGGAGCCACATGTTGTACTAAATGATGAGAATTCTGTTCCAATAATGGATGATGAAAATTTTCCACCATTGTCAAATGGAAACTTGAAATAAAAAATTGGTAAGATTGAGATTTCAGATCAATTCTTCTCTCACAAGAAAGAATTTGATGCTGAAAAAGCCTTTAAGGAAAAAGTGTTACATATTTTTGGTAAGATGGCTGTTGGGAAGGTGAAGGGAGTGAAAGAATTTTATGAATAAAAAATTGTTAAACCAAATGAGGATGGTTTGTGACACCCCAGGAAAACCAGGAAACCAACGCAACATAACTAGCTTCCTCAGTAGCCACGAGCTAAATTTCGGGACGAAATTCTCTTAACAGGGGGAGAATGTGACAACCCTCATAATTCCATGTATCCGTACAGTTTACTAATGATAATTAAAGTGCTTGATGACTGTGCTGAATCATTTAACTGCTCTCTGATTACTGTGTTATACTTACATGTGCTTGTTAACATACTAATAGTGTACATAAAAGTTACTAAATAGTCCGTTATGCTTTCCTGAGTGTTGAAAATTAAAAATGTTACAAAAATATATATATATAGGACACGTTACGGATTAATTAAGCACTTTAACGGAACAACACCGAACCGAACAACCGGACTTTACCCGGAACACAAAAATATTGTCAAACACATTGTTTTTATTTTCTGAGCTAGTTAGGGTCCCCGAACACCCTAACACACTATATATTTAATAACACACCATAATGCACTAACTAAACACTTAAATTCAAACTAGATTAGTAACTATATCATTGAAACCCAACCCTATACCCCCTCCCTTCGAAACTGGTTATGAAAGTGGGGACACCCCCATGATTTTATTCACTTGTTAATTGATATTGTCTAGTACTTAGTGAACATATGGACCAAAGGATCATGAAATGTTGGAAGACTCCTATATAAACCACTAGTCCATGATCACATTCATCACTTACCTTCATCAACACACCCAAACTCTCTCCTCTCTTCTCTTGTTTGGCCGCCCCCTAGTAGCACCACCACCACCATCACTTGGTCACTTTCAAGCATTCTAAGAGCATCCATAGGTGTTAGAAGGCATACAACGAAGCTCGGTATGTTCGGAAGTTGAAGGACCACTCTCTTCTTCTTTTAACCACCACTTTTCTACACTCGAACTCCCCTAGCCTTGAGCTAGTGGTAAGAACTTAGATCCGTTCATTTTTCATGTTATTTAAGTGGTTAATAGTTATTTGATGATGAGAATCCATGAACACTATAGGGTCATAAACAAAGTCTTGAATATAAAGTAACATGATGATGAAATAAGATGAAAACATGATGTTAATATGAAGTTGTTTTGATTCTTGTTGATTACCTGATGATTTGCTTGTTAATATTGATGTTTGATGTTGTTGTGATCACTAAACATGTTAACGGAATCAATCGAACACAAGTTAGAAAGCTAAAAGCTGAAAACAGCTTCTGTCCAAGCTCTTACAGCCAACTTCAGTTGGCTGTAAACAGGTCAATATTTAACGAAAAACGGATTTTCTTGAGTCTATTACAGGCTATTTCGAAATACGGTTCTAATGGCACCGGAATCATAATTTTTGGACTTCGTTTACTATTTTTAAAGATCTGTTTTTGGACGGCAGCTCAAGCTGCATTTTTACTGCTGAAAATATGCGTTCTTTTTTCCATCATAACTTGAATTCTGTGTAGAGTTAGATCATAAAATTTGTACTGTAGATGACCACCGATGTATTTGTAATTCTCCCACTAGAATTTCGTAAATCGGACTCTCGATGAATTTTAAATAAATTATTCCGTGGACTGCAGTCAGAAAAAGATGAATCTGATTGCAGTCCGGAAAATGAATTTTTATAAAATATTGGTAATGAATTGGATCCCGATATTTTTACACAATAATATTTGGATCATTTAAGATATTCTGTAAAAATTTGGGAATTTTTGGAATAAGTTAACTATTTTATTAAAATACCCGAAAACAGCTCAGTTTTGGATATTTAAGTTGAAATGAAATAAGTAGTAATTTGCGTGTCTAAATGTCGAGTATGTTATCTGAGGATGATCTAACATGTTATATGTCAATGAAAGTAATATGTGCAATATCGTATGCTTGTTCTTGAATAGCTATAGGTGGAATGTTTATATGAGCGTGAACTATTAAAGTGAATGCATGTTATGTAGTAGATACGTGTAGGAACTTTGTGCTCTATTTGAAACCACTAAATGACTAACTGGTAATCATATTAGGACGTGATTGACCGACCTTGACTGTTAGCTATATTTGAGAATCTAACCGAGCAAACCGAGGTGAGTTCACACTTTTCTACAAAGCATGGTAAATTCCCGGTGGGAGTGGGAATGGGTTCAGGAATAGGGATTCCTCGTCCTTTGGGACGCGTTCAGGAATGTGAATTCCTCGTCCTTGGGACGTACTTAGACTTACTGGACTAGAACTCTATCAGCGAAGTCCCTCCCTTTTGTATCGACTTAATCGCCGAGGCTATGGCGAGCGGGTCATTAGTTAATTGCGCTATTAGGTTTAACAAACCTCACACTGTGCCAATCGGACGGGTGTGTACTAATGGACTATGGCACGTCGGTGATGATAGACACCGACGCTAGGGCACAATTAATTTTCCTTAGTAGTCGATATGATAAACGAGTCTGGTAGTTTAAATAATGGGGTTGCCCCCACGGCCGGAGTGCCGGGCTGGATAGCCAGGGAAGGTGGACATGGGATGGTTAACTGATAAATGTTTTCGAACTATGGGGTAACCCCCACGGCTGGATAGCTGATTAAGATTAAACTACGTTTTTGGAAACAACTCTAAAATGGACAACCAACCATGAACTCACTCAACTTTTTTGTTGACTCGTTATTACATGCTTTGCAGGTCGTTTGATGCTATGGAGCTTGCACAAGGAGGTGGTCGTTGTGGGATGCGAACCGTTATGTCCCGTACTCAATAAATAAACTTTATGAACTTATGAAACTTATGTTTTGGGTCTTTAAACTTATGAACTACGAACTTATGTTTTGGTTTAACGTCTTATTCTTCCGCTGTTTAAATTGAACTTGGTTAACTTCCTTTTGGTCACCAATTATATTGTGGTTGGTTTTAATTACTTAAATACGTTGTTCAATATGATTGGTGGCTCGATCCTGGTCATGTCACGCCTCCAATCGGTGATACTCCGCATGGTGGAATTTGGGGGTGTGACAGATTGGTATCAGAGCCATTGGTTATAGTGAACTTGGTTTTAAAAAGGGGGAAAAGTTTTTTGATAAAACCAGACTATAACCTGTACAGTGCTCAACGATCCACAATGACGCTTCGCTGCACGTGCAAGACTCAACATCCTAGGTGATATGGTTTATGTTTATATTACCTACTTGTTAGTTACATGGTACATTGTTCATGGTATGCATTAGTTAATGTGATAACTGCTATTTGAACCTTGTGTGCTTACTCTTTTCTATCACTCCACACCTACGCACTTTGCGACGCCCTTCTTACGTGTGTTCCTTCGATGTGAAGATCATGAGTGGACGTCTCGACATGACCCAGGGTCAGCTGATGGCCTTGATTAACGAACGGATTGCTGAAGCCTTAGCAATCCAATCATGGAGTCAACCCATGCACACCCAATCACGCATAGGCACTTTCAAGGCATTCTTGCAGTGCAAACCTCCCACTTTCGACGGCACTGGAGGAGCAATCGACCTTCTGCACTAGATCCAAAGAATCGAATTTACATTCGAAGAGAGTGAGAGCCCTGCCAGCAAACAAGTAGAGTACGCTACCAGCATGTTGCAAGGGAAAGCGTATTCTTGGTGGAACACACAAGTCCAGATGCTCGGGTTGGCAGACGCGAATGCCACCCTCTGGAGCGACTTCAAGGATTCGATTAAGGAAGAATTTTGTCACCTAGACGACATTCTGAAACTTGAAATAGAGTATTATGGTTTGAAGATGGAAAGATCAGAGATCGAGGCGTACACAAACAGGTCTAACTACTTGGCTGCCTTATGTCCTAACTTGTCACAACCCATGTCTAGACGAATCAAGCTATACCTCAGAGGCTTAGTCCCGGAAATCCAAGGGTCTGTAATTGCGGCCAACCTCTCCACCATCCAGCAAGTCGTTCGCTTAGCGCACCAACTCACCGATCAGGCGGTGGAAGAAGGCAAGCTGCCCAAGCGTATTAGCACTACTGCTACTGGTGCTCCCAGTGATAACAAGCGCAAGTGGGATGGAAATTCGGGCAAGGGTTCTACTTCGGTTCAGTCTCAGCAGAGAAAGACAGATGAGTACAGGGGCCCCAGTTAGCAATCTTCTGGGAATCAAGGTCAGGGTGGATACAAGGGAAATCACCCTAAGTGCAATCGATGTAATTTGCACCACAGCGGGCGGTGCAACAAGGGTCGTTGTCAGAGATGTCACAAGCTGGGTCATGAAGCTAAGGATTGCAGGAGCCCACGTCCTGCAAAACAGAATCGCCAACAACATCAACAAGCTCCACAGAACCATCAGCAGCAGGGCAATAAAGGATGCTTTCAGTGTGGCGCTGAAGGCCACTTTAAAAGGGACTGTCCTCAGCTGAACCAGAACCAGAACAACAACAATCAAGGGAACGGGAACAACAATGGAGGCAACAACGGGGGCAACAATAATGGCAATGGCGCCCGAGGTCGTGCGTTCGTGTTTGGTCAGGGTGATGCAAGGAACGATCCCAACGTTGTGATGGGTAAGTTTCTTCTGGATGACTTCTATGTTACAGTTTATTTGATTCGGGTACCGATACTAGCTACGTGTCCTTAAAAGTTAGTCAGATGCTTAAGCGTACTCCAACACTTTTGAACACCAAGCACATCGTAGTGTTAGCAAATGGTAAAAGTTTAGAGGCTACACATGTAGTTAAGGGTTGCAAGCTTGTCCTTGCCAATCAGACCTTTTCTATCGACCTCATTCCTATCATTCTGGGTAGTTTTGACGTTGTCATTGGGATGGATTGGTTATCTCAACACCAAGTGGAGATTATTTGCAAGGAGAAAATCGTCCGTATCCCTCGTTCTGGTAAAGAACCCCTCGTGATTCATGGCGACAAGAGTGGTGCTGTCGTAGGCATTATCTCTTTCCTTAAGGCCCAGAAGTGTTTGCGAAAGGGCCACACTGCCATTCTGGCACTCGTTACTGACACATCAACGGAAGAGAAGAGAATTGAAGACATTCCTATTGTGCGTGACTTTCCTGAGGTATTTCCTGAGGAATTACCTGGTCTTCCGCCTCATCGTCAAGTTGAGTTTCAAATCGAGCTAGCTCCTGGAGCAGCGCCCATAGCTCGAGCACCTTATCGTCTAGCTCCATCAGAACTTGAAGAATTGTCCACGCAACTACAAGAACTCTTGGAAAAGGGTTTCATACGTCCTAGCTCTTCGCCTTGGGGAGCTCCAGTGTTATTCGTGAAGAAGAAAGACGGTACCTTCAGAATGTGTATTGACTACCGCGAACTCAACTAGGTGACCGTGAAGAATCGTTATCCTCTCCCACGCATTGACGACTTATTCGACCAGTTGCAAGGGTCGAGTTTTTATTCCAAGATTGACCTGAGATCGGGATACCATCAGCTGAGAGTCCGAGATGAGGACGTCCCCAAAACAGCGTTCAGAACTCGTTACGGCCATTACGAGTTTCTGGTTATGCCTTTCGGATTAACGAATGCACCTGCAGTCTTCATGGATCTCATGAACCGAGTGTGCAAGCCTTACCTGGATAAGTTTGTCATAGTGTTCATCGACGACATCCTGATCTATTCGAAGAGTCAGGAGGAACACGAGCAACATCTACGACTTATGCTGGAACTTCTTCGAGCAGAGCAACTGTATGCTAAATTTTCGAAATGTGACTTCTGGCTTCGCGAAGTCCACTTTCTAGGCCACGTAGTAAACAAGGATGGGATTCATGTTGATCCATCCAAGGTTGACTCGATCAAGAACTGGCCTGCACCCCGTACACCAACAGAAATCCGCCAATTCTTGGGATTGGCAGGATATTACAGAAAGTTTATTAAGGATTTCTCTAAGATTGCGCAACCTCTCACCTCGCTGACTCAAAAAGGTGTCACCTACCGTTGGGGTGATGTACAGGAGTCCGCATTTCAACACTTAAAAGATAGACTTTGTAGCGCGCCTATCCTCTCATTGCCTGAAGGCACAGATGATTTTGTGGTTTATTGCGACGCTTCCATCCAAGGACTTGGTTGCGTGTTGATGCAACGTGACAAGGTCATTGCCTACGCATCGCGCCAACTTAAGGTTCACGAAAGGAACTACACTACGCACGACTTGGAATTGGGAGCAGTTGTCTTAGCGCTTAAGATATGGAGGCATTACCTGTACGGTACCAAGTGCACCATTTACACCGATCACAGGAGTCTAGAGCACATCTTCAAACAAAAGGAGTTAAACATGCGATAACGCCGATGGGTCGAACTCTTGAACGATTATGAATGCGCGATCAAGTATCATCCGGGCAAAGCCAATGTTGTGGCCGACGCCCTCAGTCGAAAGGATACTATACCTAAGCGTGTACGTGCGTTACAGCTTACCATCCAATCTAACCTTCCCGCTCAGATTCGCGATGCTCGAGTTGGAGCATTGAAAGCAGAAAACATCAGGGCTAAGTCCCTACGAGGATCGAGACAACGGCTAGAACAAAAGGAAAATGGCGCCTACTATGTTAACGGACGCATCTGGGTTCCATCTTATGGAGGCTTACGCGAGCTTGTGATGGATGAAGCACATAAGTCTTGTTATTCAGTACATCCTGGTTCGGATAAGATGTACCACGACCTAAAGACTACATACTGGTGGCCTAGCATGAAAGCCCACATAGCAACCTACGTCAGTAAATGCTTGACTTGTGCCAGGGTCAAGGTCGAGTACCAGAAACCATCAGGCCTACTACAACAACCAGAGATACCTAAATGGAAATGGGAGCAAATTTCCATGAATTTCGTTACTGGCCTACCCAGATCTCAACCCGGAAACGATACCATTTGGGTGATCGTGGATCGACTGACCAAGTCTGCACATTTTCTGGCTATCAAGGAAACGGATAAGTTTTCTACTCTAGCAGACATCTACCTAAAGGAAGTAGTATCGAGGCACGGAGTGCCAACCTCCATCATTTCTGATCGTGACGCGCGTTTTACTTCGGAAATGTGGCAAGCCATGCACAAGTCTTTTGGCTCACGTTTAGATATGAGCACCGCTTATCACCCACAGACGGATGGGCAATCTAAACGCACCATCTAGACCCTTGAAGACATGCTTAGGGCATGTGTAATCGATTTTGGTAATGGCTGGGAAAAACACCTCCCGCTAGTGGAGTTTTCGTATAACAACAGTTACCACACCAGCATCCAAGCTGCTCCGTTTGAGGCATTGTATGGACGGAAGTGTCGATCACCTCTTTGTTGGGCAGAAGTTGGTGACAGTCAAATCATTGGCCCAGAACTCGTAGTATATACAACCGAGAAGATTGCTCAGATACGAAAACGAATGGCGGCGGATCGTGACCGTCAGAAAAGCTATGCTGATAAGCGAAGAAAGCCACTCGAGTTCCAGATTGGGGATCAAGTGCAACTTAAAGTCTCACCTTGGAAAGGTGTGGTTCGTTTTGGCAAACGAGGTAAGCTCAATCCGCATTATGTCGGACCATTCGAAATCATTGAGAAAATTGGCAAAGTCGCTTACAGGTTGAATCTACATGAAGAACTCAGTGGAGTTCAAAACGTATTCCACGTGTCAAATGTGAAGAAGTGTCTGTCAGATGAGACCCTCATAGTTCCCCAGAAGGAGCTCACAATCGACGACCAGCAGCGATTCGTCGAGGAACCAGTAGAGATTACTGATCGAGATGTTAAGATTCTCAAGCGTACCAGAATACCTCTCGTCCGAGTCCGTTGGGATTCCCGTCGTGGCCCAGAGTATACCTGGGAACGAGAAAACCAAATGAAACTCAAGTATCCCCAGCTGTTTAAGAAAAGTGCAACCACTACTGAGCCTGAAGCTACTGCAGAATTTCGGGACGAAATTCCAAATCAACGGGGGGATGATGTGACACCCCAGGAAAACCAGGAAACCAACGCAACATAACTAGCTTCCTCAGTAGCCACGAGCTAAATTTTGGGACGAAATTCTCTTAACAGGGGGAGAATGTAACAACCCTCATAATTCCATGTATCCGTACAGTTTACTAATGATAATTAAAGTGCTTGATGACTGCGCTGAATCATTTAACTGCTATCTGATTACTGTGTTATACTTACATGTGCTTGTTAACATACTAGTAGTGTACAGAAAAGTTACTAAATAGTCCGTTATGCTTTCCTGGGTGTTGAAAATTAAAAATGTTACAAAAATATATATATAGGACACGTTACGGATTAATTAAGCACTTTAACGGAACAACACCGAACCGAACAACCGGACTTTACCCGGAACACAAAAATATTGTCAAACACATTGTTTTTATTTTCTGAGCTAGTTAGGGTCCCCGAACACCCTAACACACTATATATTTAATAACACACCATAATGCACTAACTAAACACTTAAATTCAAACTAGATTAGTAACTATATCATTGAAACCCAACCCTATACCCCCCCCCCCTTCGAAACCGGTTATGAAAGTGGGGACACCCCCATGATTTTATTCACTTGTTAATTGATATTGTCTAGTACTTAGTGAACATATGGACCAAAGGATCATGAAATGTTGGAAGACTCCTATATAAACCACTAGTCCATCATCACATTCATCACTTACCTTCATCAACACACCCAAACTCTCTCCTCTCTTCTCTTGTTTGGCCGCCCCCTAGTAGCACCACCACCACCATCACTTGGTCACTTTCAAGCATTCTAAGAGCATCCATAGGTGTTAGAAGGCATACAACGAAGCTCGGTATGTTCGGAAGTTGAAGGACCACTCTCTTCTTCTTTTAACCACCACTTTTCTACACTCGAACTCCCCTAGCCTTGAGCTAGTGGTAAGAACTTAGATCCGTTCATTTTTCATGTTATTTAAGTGGTTAATAGTTATTTGATGATGAGAATCCATGAACACTATAGGGTCATAAACAAAGTCTTGAATATAAAGTAACATGATGATGAAATAAGATGAAAACATGATGTTAATATGAAGTTGTTTTGATTCTTGTTGATTACCTGATGATTTGCTTGTTAATATTGATGTTTGATGTTGTTGTGATCACTAAACATGTTAACGGAATCAATCGAACACAAGTTAGAAAGCTAAAAGCTGAAAACAGCTTCTGTCCAAGCTCTTACAGCCAACTTCAGTTGGCTGTAAACAGGTCAATATTTAACGAAAAACGGATTTTCTTGAGTCTATTACAGGCTATTTCGAAATACGGTTCTAATGGCACCGGAATCATAATTTTTGGACTTCGTTTACTATTTTTAAAGATCTGTTTTTGGACGGCAGCTCAAGCTGCATTTTTACTGCTGAAAATATGCGTTCTTTTTTCCATCATAACTTGAATTCTGTGTAGAGTTAGATCATAAAATTTGTACTGTAGATGACCACCGATGTATTTGTAATTCTCCCACTAGAATTTCGTAAATCGGACTCTCGATGAATTTTAAATAAATTATTCCGTGGACTGCAGTCAGAAAAAGATGAATCTGATTGCAGTCCGGAAAATGAATTTTTATAAAATATTGGTAATGAATTGGATCCCGATATTTTTACACAATAATATTTGGATCGTTTAA
Source organism: Helianthus tuberosus (assembly GCA_030545235.1). Lineage (NCBI taxonomy): Eukaryota > Viridiplantae > Streptophyta > Magnoliopsida > Asterales > Asteraceae > Helianthus > Helianthus tuberosus. The sequence continues at coordinate 109,067,938 of CM060449.1, forward strand.
GATATTCTGTAAAAATTTGGGAATTTTTGGAATAAGTTAACTATTTTATTAAAATACCCGAAAACAGCTCAGTTTTGGATATTTAAGTTGAAATGAAATAAGTAGTAATTTGCGTGTCTAAATGTCGAGTATGTTATCTGAGGATGATCTAACATGTTATATGTCAATGAAAGTAATATGTGCAATATCGTATGCTTGTTCTTGAATAGCTATAGGTGGAATGTTTATATGAGCGTGAACTATTAAAGTGAATGCATGTTATGTAGTAGATACGTGTAGGAACTTTGTGCTCTATTTGAAACCACTAAATGACTAACTGGTAATCATATTAGGACGTGATTGACCGACCTTGACTGTTAGCTATATTTGAGAATCTAACCGAGCAAACCGAGGTGAGTTCACACTTTTCTACAAAGCATGGTAAATTCCCGGTGGGAGTGGGAATGGGTTCAGGAATAGGGATTCCTCGTCCTTTGGGACGCGTTCAGGAATGTGAATTCCTCGTCCTTGGGACGTACTTAGACTTACTGGACTAGAACTCTATCAGCGAAGTCCCTCCCTTTTGTATCGACTTAATCGCCGAGGCTATGGCGAGCGGGTCATTAGTTAATAGCGCTATTAGGTTTAACAAACCTCACACCGTGCCAATCGGACGGGTGTGTACTAATGGACTATGGCACGTCGGTGATGATAGACACCGACGCTAGGGCACAATTAATTTTCGTTAGTAGTCGATATGATAAACGAGTCTGGTAGTTTAAATAATGGGGTAGCCCCCACGGCCGGAGTGCCGGGCTGGATAGCCAGGGAAGGTGGACATGGGATGGTTAACTGATAAATGTTTTCGAACTATGGGGTAACCCCCACGGCTGGATAGCTGATTAAGATTAAACTACGTCTTTGGAAACAACTCTAAAATGGACAACCAACCGTGAACTCACTCAACTTTGTTGTTGACTCGTTATTACATGCTTTGCAGGTCGTTAGATGCTATGGAGCTTGCACAAGGAGGTGGTCGTTGTGGGATGCGAACCGTTATGTCCCGTACTCAATAAATAAACTTTATGAACTTATGAAACTTATGTTTTGGGTCTTTAAACTTTTGAACTACGAACTTATGTTTTGGTTTAACGTCTTATGCTTCCGCTGTTTAAATTGAACTTGGTTAACTTCCTTTTGGTCACCAGTTGTATTGTGGTTGGTTTTAATTACTTAAATACGTTGTTCAATATGATTGGTGGCTCGATCCTGGTCATGTCACGCCTCCAAGCGGTGATACTCCGCATGGTGGAATTTGGGGGTGTGACATGGTTCACCCATGATTGATCAGGCATGGGTGAGATTCTTTAAAAAGTAAAATCCTAACTTGCCGGAGCTCTCAAGTTGGTAATCGTGGAGCATGAATCGGCATCATTCTTGAAAAATGTTTTTTTGTGAAAAACCTAAAAGTGTTAGATTGGTTGAAAGAACAATATGATGAATGAAACCCCATGATGTGTGAAATCAACAAAACTAATTTTCCGGAAAAACCATTTTGATTAAAACAAACTTAAGTGTTTTGAAATCATAATGGGAAAATAGTTTGTTGTCAGGGGGAGTTCTGATTGTTTAAGCCAAGTGGATGGCGAATTGAAGCAATTCACATCAGTTTGTCATTTTATTTGTACAGTTTATTGCGTTTATTTTCAAATTTTCCCGGAAAATCAAAAATTGAAACATATTTTTGATTTTAGGGGGAGTAAAAAATTTAGAAATTTTGAAAATTTGAAAAATCCAAAAACATGATAAAATCAAAAAACCAAAAACATCGAAAAATCAAAAATGAGTTTTGTTGTGAAAAAGAGGAAATGATAGTACATCAGTAGACAATCACAGTACGCTAAAGAAATGGAAAGTTAAAATGTGATAAACGGTCTCACTGATGATATGCAAGTAGGTTTTTACACGCTTAGTAGATTGTTTTCGAGATATAAACCTAAATATCAAATACTTACTTATCTCGTGGGGAACATCTCTCGGATATATAGGTAACCCCTGAAATCTTGTTTGAAGGGCTTTCTATTTCTGACATACTAGGTCTTTGTGCGTGGTGATATCTGGGGTATTATATCGGGACTTCTGATTTTGCGGGAGCAATAGCCTAGTCCTCGTATAATACTTTACACCGCTTTAATCATAAAGCCCTCCCTCAGCATAAAAAAAAGATGAAACATTGAAAAATGCTAATCATGTGTTGTTGAAGAAAAGATCCCCAAACTAACATACCTAAATTCGAGCCATCATCTCTTTGTCTGAACGGAAGTTCTAACCTGAGCTCTCATGGCCTCGCATTACCCGTTTACATATATCATTAGTGTACATTCACCTGTAAGACTAAATATAGGAGTCTGGATACGGGAGTATATTCTGAGGTGGGACACGCGAATAAGTTAAGTTCTTAAAACACTAATTCTCGTATCTTGAAACAATTGAACTTTGTGTGAAAATTTAAATGGATCAGTATACTGACAATCTAAGTGAATCGTTTAGAACTTAAAGTGTTTAAAGCTCAACGGTGTTAGTGATTTGTCTCAAAACTGATATGATCCACTTACACAATCTCACAAAAATATTGTCTGTATATATTTCTTTACTGCTTTTCATTAATGTGTTTTAGCATAAAATTTTGAAAAAATCAAAAAGATTTTATTTCATCTTATTTTCGACAACTGATGTTGAAAAGCTGATTTTCAAAATTCCGAGTGCTAAACATGATGAACAACAGTGGGTTGGGAGAGTGTGATTGAAATGAAAATTGAAGTTAAAGCTGATTTTATTAGTTAACCAAGGTCATTAATTTGAACTTGATATATCTATTGTTGATGATGAATGATATCTACCAGTGGTTTCTAAATTTGTTAAATTTTAAAAAATTGTGAAATTTACTTTTGGGTAGAGATTTGTGCAGATCCCCGTGTCTAAGCCTGAGCAGAGTTTGAGCCAGGACACAATCTTAGAACGAGAGCTATGACAGATTGCGGTCCCGGAACAACTTAAGGGGGAGTCTGTTAGCAAAGGGGAGTTTGAAGTTTAAAAGAGCCAGACTCAGCTGCTGATGCTGATGAGCGAATAGAAGATAGAGATTGAAGGATGCTTACAGAGAAAGATACTTTGGAAAGAGCGAGAAGACCGATCAAGACTGAAGACTCAATACACTGAAGGCTCGTCAACATCCAAGGGGGAGTCTGTTGGTGCATATGTTTGTTGACTTTGTCTTGTATCGAGTCTTGTAATAGAATAGATAGACCAGGACACGTTGTACGAGAAAAACGGGTAACAGATTGGAACCAGCCACTTCGCACGAAGTGACCAGTTCATGCGAAGTGGACCATTTCATGCGGACAGGACCAGGTCGTGCGACCTAGACCAGATCGTGTGAGATGTTTGGTGCGACATGGGCTTCCCTATATATAGTGGGTCTTGGTTCTTCATTTGTAACTTCCTGATTCCGGAGACGAAGTGCTGCCGAAGTGTCGAACGATCTGTAATCAGTTTCAAATCAATCTAATCGACAGTTAAAGTGATTCTTAGTGTTAAACAAGCTGCAATCATGTCCGAATCATTGAATTCCGCCTTTGGTTTGGATTAGAACTCTTATGATCGACTCATTAGGTCGAAACTTCGATCCTACAATGCTACAAAAGCTAAAAGTCATAACCGATCCTAGTATACTTTTAATTGAAGAACCTACTGTTAACATAAATACTCGTGGACGACCAAGCTTGAAGAAAAAACAGCAAAAACGTCAAGTTAATCAAAGTAAACCTTCAGATGAAGAACCTGCCGTTAAGAAGAATACTCGTGGACGGCCAAGCTTGAAAAAACAACAAGAAAAAAATGAAGCTAATCTAAGTATACCTTCAGATGAAGAACCTACTGTTAAGAAGAATACTCGTGGACGGCCAAGCTTGAAAAAACAACAAGAAAAAAATGGAGCTAATCTAAGTATACCTTCAGTCGAAGAACCTGTTGTTAAGAAAAACGCTCGTGGACGACCAAGCTTGAAGAAACAACAAAAAAGTCAAGCTGATCCACAATATCCTTGCAAACGTGCTTGTTCAACCACGCCAAATGTTGTTGAATTTAATTTTATGGATGTGAAGACATCACCGCTGGGACGTAGTTGTTCAACCAAGTCAGATGTTGTTGAATATAATTTTATGGACTTGAAACCGTCACCACAGAGACATAGTTCTCATGTGAGCAATTTTGACATATTATTGGAAGAAATCCCAGCCATCTTTCATCCTTACGTCGCATCTATACAAGATGTTGAACCTGATGGAAATTGTGGATTTCGATCAATAGCTCTTTGTTTAGGGCTCAGTGAATATCAGTGGCCAAAAATCCGGGCTTTATTGGTAGAGGAATTGTCTCAGGATCAATACAAGAAAGTGTTTGGTAGAGACTACAATGAAATGTATCAGTCTATATATTTTGAAGGAATGGGTTGTGCACCAGGAACAAAATGGATGATTATGCCTGATACTGTTGTCTTGATTGCAAACCGGTTTGGCGTTATCGTTCATTTCTTGAGCAAAAGGGGTTCGAGCACTTGCTTCCCGCTTTGGAAAGGCCATGAATTCTTTCAAGACCATCGAGCTGTTACTATCGCACACGTGCATGGTAACCATTTTGTCATGGTGCGATTAGAAGGTGAGTACCCATTGCCGCCTACTATAGGACTATGGAATCAATATAAACATCCTTCTGCAATTTCATGGAAGTCGAAGTATAAGTGGCATCTAGATTTCTTTACTAGTTCTGTTTCTCGTTCTTCAAAGGTCGTGATAGATGAGTAGAGAATTTATTATCACTATAAGAATATTGACATGGATCTTTAACTTTTTTATTTATACACTATTCATTTTCATTCGTTATATTAGTATTTTTTATGGTATCATTGTGCTATTATTTGTGTGAAATTATTAAACGGTAGTTTAATATAAATATTAGAATTGGTGAATTAAACGAATTTATATTTTCATCGTTGTAAAATCATTTAAATAAAGACTAACTAAAGAATTTAATAAAAGTCAAAGTTTATGATCAACTAATGAATTTCTTTTAAATTTAATAAAAAACAACCAGTGGTTAACGGATTGATATTAAGAATTTCTTTTAAATTTGATAAAAAAAATTTGTGGGTAATCAACTATGTTTGTATGAACAAAAGAAATAAATAAACAAACATGAGTTTTCTAAGGGGGAGTTTGACAAATTTTAAAGTGGTTTTTCAAGGGGGGGGGGGGTATGACAAGTAACAAGGGGGGTACGTTTAGCCAACCCCTTTAATAATTCAAACTATACATTTTTTTGGCGTTTTGTAGATTTTACCAGTTGAATTAATCCCATATATCTTATAAAGGTAATTTTCTGACGTTCATGGCGTTCTTAATAATTCAAAAGATTATAATAAGATGAGATAAAACAAACTAATAGTCTTCTGTGTATGGGATTACATCAAAGATGTACCCATCGCTTTGTTCGTTGCTTTCTTCAGATTCATCATCATGTTGTGCATTGGCGTATAACGCCATTATGTTGTCTTGTCTTTGCTGCATCATATACTTAAATATCATAACAACCCTGATTTTTGCATCGTTCGAAGGTGCTAAATCACAAAGTTGTTCAAGAAGATGTAGTCTCTCTGCCTTCAGCATTTCTTCCATCGGCAATGAATATTCCACCCCGTGTTGATAAGTCACTTTAACCGTTCTTGTTTTTTCATCCAAACCCCAACTGCTAACTGTTGGTAAACCAGTATCGTCAATATCATCATCATCATCATCTGCTGGAAATTTTCTCTTCAATCTTCTTATTACCTTTCGAGTTCTTTCACCATTGTCGGCCATTGGAACCCTAAGGGACATAATATCCCTCTGAAAGGCTTCATCCATGCAAAGTATGGCCTTGATTGTCTTGATTTCACCCTTCTCCTGTCAGAGAACTTTAGGACGAAACGTTTCTCCGCCCTATCAAAGCTCCATGCAATACATTGAGACATTTTTTTAAAGTTTTTCTGGCGTTTTAGCCAAGGTGTGGCGTGTTAGAGAATATGCGGAGTGTTAAGTTTTGTTTACTTGTTCTACTTATATAACGACTTTTTTTTGCCACCGTGTAGGATGCAGTCCTATAACGTCAGGCAATTATGGCGTTTTTGAAAAGAAAAATAAATTCAAGTACCGATGTAGTGGGTTTTAATTATAATGTTAGTAACAAATTTTCTGTCGTTTCAGTTTACTGTTTGTAGTTACTGTTTTGTTCAGCTTCATCTGTTTTATGGCTGTAACAGGCGTTTTGTATTTTTGGTGGCGTTTAGACAAAGATGACACATTTTTCTGTTTCTCTTGCACATTGTTTTATACATTTTTCCTTGAAAATGTTTATAAAACTCCAAGATGCTACAAATTTTATTATAATTGTAGAGTTTAGCGTTTGTGACATCTTGGCGTTTTACAAGCAATTTTTTAGAGAAATAATGTATTTTTTATTGGAAAATTAGAAAACAAACCACATAAAGAAAAAAAATAGAAGCGAAAAAAATAAATTAAAAATCCTAATCCACTTTCTCTTCCAAATCTTCACTGTCACCGGTCTCTTTCTTCTTTGAAACTACAAGAACCGTCACAAATACATGGCATTTTTTACTTTGGTGTGATTTATTGTTTTTTGTTGTTGAAATGGCTTTTTTGTCGATGTTGACCACAAAATGACGTGGGTTTTTTTGTTTGGTCTTCATCTTTATCTTCATCCCACTCTTTAGTATCATCGGTCTCTTCATGCCATTCAAATATTCATGAAGAACAAAGCACACAAAATGACATATGTTTGTCATTAGTCTATTTTTCTTGAAGATTTGTCCATCTCATGCAGCAAAATGTTATTGAGTTACCCCCCTCAGCTAACAATCCATTCATTGAAACTTCACGCAGAACAATATTGAATATCCAAGAAACGATGTTTGTCATCTTTGATTTTTTTCAACTTTTTGGTGTTTTACAGTGAGTGGTATTTAGAACCATGACGTTCGTTTTTTGTTTTGGTCAATGGAAGGTGCAGACGTTACTGTTTATAGGATGTCTTTGAACCGGTATGCCTTATAGTTGATCTCTATTTGGGGTTTGTTTTATACCAACCGGTAATGAACCAGTATCGGTACCAACAATACCGGTATCGAAAATCCCCAAAAGTGGGTACCGGTACTAAAAATGTCAAATTCGGTACCGAATCGTAACCGAATCTGTATGTATGTTCGCCCATATATATAGACATCCATGCGCTTTGCTCCAGCAAGTAATAAACCTGTTTTTATTTGCTATATTAAGTCTTAAATCATAATAGCACGGACAATACAGACCAATCATCAAATAGACTGTTAGGCTTTTACATATAAACATATAGCATCATGAACACTTATGCTTTTACCATAGATTAAACATTTGAAACTGGTCTTTTTTACAACTTTAATCATGGACAAATGCAACGAAACATAATGACTAAAGTGATGTTATGATCTGAAAAAGTTTTCCTCTTTGAGGCAATTCATCGAACATGTAGCATGCGACTCCTTAACATCATATTAAACCATCATTCGACTGGTAAAGCCTAACCTAAATCAACCTATTTTAAAGCAAACCGGCTGAAATTACCTTCTTTTGCACACATAACAGCTAGAGGCTCATCTTGAATCACCATGCACTTTGCTCCAGCAAGTAATAAACATGTTTTTATTAGCTATATTAAGTCTTAAATTATAAATAACAATAAAAAAAATTGAACTTTTTCAAATTTTGAATAACATAAGGGATATTAAATCCAAGTCTCAACACTTTGAAAGAAACATACCAAAATTACATCGCCCAACCATAGCAACTACTGGTAATTGTCCAGAACCTTTATTGCGAATCACCACCACCAGAACAATATCATTTAAGTAAGTGCTAAATAAAATTAAAAAATATGCTTTGGGAGGAAGAATTTGGGATAAAAACAGATTAACGTGTATGAAAACAATACCTTTTTCCGATCAAGAACACACTGTATGGAAGAATTAGGGTTCAGATGCTTTGGGTGTTGTCAATCTCTCGGTGAAAGATGATCGTCGTAGAAGATGGTTGGAGTGGAAAAGTTGAATTGTTAAGAGATTAGGGTTTCATACGGGTAAAACAACTTAAAAGGATCCGGATGAATGATATCGGGTCTCCGTGTAAACATTGGTGGGTTTTTTTTTTATAAAACAAAGGCACGTGGAATAGGATTAAGAATGGATTGTCATATGTAAGAGCATTCACATCCAAACCATCAAATTATACATACATTCCACTAAAAAACAACTCCTATATCAATATATTTCCACTAAAAACAAATACTTTTTCTCTCTCCTTTTCAATTAAATAATATTATCATCACATTTTTCTCTCTCCTTCACTCACAACCACTTTCAATATATATTAAAAAAATTATACTGGGTGAACAGTGTCCCCCCAAATATACAGATGAACAGTAACATTTTCTCCCTCCTCCACTCACAACCACTTTTTATACCCTTTATAATATAAAAACTCCCCCTCACATATTTTGATGGATAGAATGTGAATGCTCTAAGTTTTGTTTAAATGATGCAAGAAGAATAATACACTTGTCAATATAATAGGGTAGACTTATGTGTAAATGACACATAAACAAAAATAAATTTATTATATTAGAATAGATAGATATATATATTTACTAGGTTAAAACCCGTGTGGTACACGGGGTTGGGTAACATGAAAAACTGAAATAGAAAGTTATAAAAAAATAAATACATATCGTAATTGCAAATTCTTTATTTATAATTACATATCATATTTACTATCACAACTAAGAAATCTATAGATACAAACACAAATTACAAATCTCTAAAAACTTCTTTATATACAACATTCAATGTCGAAATAAGTGGTGAGAATAGTTGCAAAAAAATCTACTATAAATTAAAATAGTTAATGAGATAGTATAAAGTACCTCTTCATCCATAAGTATTACGTCAACTGAATGTGTAGCACCTTTTATCTTGAAAGTAGGTAGCTTCCAAAGCTTAATTATACGGACCTTAATTGTGACATCAACCTTTGAATTTGAAGCATTAACTTGGTTGAACAAAGTGATTTCAACATTCTCCAATGATCTATTACACGTTAATAAGAATGGTTAGGGGCTGTTAAATCTATAATTAAAACCGACACCGAAAGATATACATATAGCAAAAGAAAAGGTGAAACTGAATTTTGGTTTTAGAAAACATATAAATTTAGTGCCACACGTGACTTGATAAGAAAATCACAGTTGTGAAGCTACTTGACTCTTAAATATAGTAAAATATAACCTCAGACACTACAGTCTCATTTTAAGTTACTATATATTTTATAGTAAAGTAAAGTAATATATACATTACCCTCATTTACTAAAATCAATTGACGTAAAAGATACGCACGCACGAACGAATCAATTCAAATCTTGAAGGAAAAAGATTTGACAAAGAAGAAGAAAAAGAGTATTTTTTTAAACAAAGAGCAGTATTTCCGATTAATTAATTTTAAATTACTATTTACTACATAACTTTTAAAACTAAGTTTATACAAAATTCAAAGAATATATGTATAAAATCAAGAAAGTAGCCTTTTCGGTTTATCCTACCTTGTTAGTGGAAAAACAATCACTTGTGTATTACTTAGACACGTAACTTACCTATAGTATCCGTTCTTATTTTATTTTATTTTTTTATAAGCATGGGAACATCCCCTAAAACTGGAAACCGCGGAAGAAGACAAACATAACAGAAGCTTATAAAACCGAAGATAACATAAGTTTACGAAATTGGAATTTGTTGGTGTTTAATTGATTAGATACATAACAACGAACTGAACGGAGATGCAAAAATCCTAGACGAAGTATCAAACGGACCGAACAAACAACAATAAACAGAAAATCGACAACGAAATCATACCCGGAATCTTTGTTAGAGGAAACCCTGCTTGTGGTAGTTGACATGCTTGAACTGATGGAGTAGGAGAGGTGGTGGCGAGTTTGTGAAAGTACGCCAATCCAGATCCTATCTATATAAAGGTGAAGTTAAACAATGATCCCTAAAAACATGGTTTTTTTTAAATTCAAACTGATTACATATTTCCTGGAATCAGTTGGTTTATCCCTATAGTTTGAATTTTCAGAAAACCCATGTACGTACAATTTATAAATAACCCATGTACGTACAATTTATATATCTCTACTATAATATGCGAAAATTGTGTTTACTAAATTTCTGTGAAGTTATGAGCATATGATGTTTTTTTTATATTAACTCTTTTTCTTACTAATTTTTTTTTAAAAAATCAACAAATGTAAGAATAATAAATCTTCAAAAATAAAAATAATATGAATAAACAATACTTTTTTATGGCTAATTCCATTTTTAACTTATATAGTTTATTTAAAAAATAACTTGTATTGTTCATTTAAAAATAAAGTTTTATGTTATGTAATATTATCAAAAACAATTAACTTATATAGTTTATTTAAAAAATAACTTATATAGTTTATTTAAAAGAACAATAACAAAGTGTCAAATTACCAAAATACGCTTTATTTGGTCAACCTTGAAAGCCCCCCTTTCTCCTTTGGTACCAAACTGTTGCTGTTCATAACTTCATATAGTTTAATTATAAATTCCACATTAATGAAATTATCCACTATTGATTAATTTGAAAAGGCACATCAACAGTTTCAGATGTTTGAAATCACAAGTACAAATGAACGATGTTTACCTTTCCGGATTCCAAACGGCCCCCTTGTAAACACTTCCAAATTCACCTTCCCCGATCAAATTCGCAGCCCGGAAGGAAACCCACATTGGTTCAATGGAGAGAACAAAAGAAGGAAACCCACATTGGTGGGCATGGGCTACAAGCTCTAGAAGTTGGAAGAAAGATAGCATGTATCAGAAATAGGGCTGTCCAAAAAAGGTTATATAAACCGAATGTTGTATCAAGTAAAAAAAAATAAGTTTAGTAAAAAAAGACGATTTTCTTAATTCAAATTCAAATATAAAGCCCATGTGATCCAAGTAAAAGCTCAATGATTTACCCAATAACCCATAACTCAAATCCCCAACAAATTATGACAACTTCAAATACATGGGCTAAAATAGTTTAAAACCACTAAATCATATTATTACTAATCAATCAATCACTTGGATTATATTGGATTTTGATTGGATTGAAGATGAAAATTTGAAGTTAAATGATACGATGCTTGCTGTTGAACCAATCGAGTAGGTGGATTTATAGTCTCTTATCATAAAAATGGTTGTTCCTTTTGTTAAACAAAACTTATATGAAGTTCATAAATCTCTCCCTACCTTGTTAGCTTAATTAAAAATAAAAATATTATAATTTTTGATAGCTTACTTTAAGCTCACAGCTTGCAGATTTAGTTAGTGAGATATAAGATGTCATTAAAGGGATTTGAGTTATCATGTGAGAATAGCATGTATGAAGTATAAACTTAGGGAACACGACGTTTACCTAGTACAACGGTTCGCGTGCGTTTCAAACTTGGTAGTGACGTCGTCGCAGGTTGCCGAGAAGAAGGTTGGTTTCGGAGGTTGAAAACAATGGTGAGAGCGTAAGGCTGGTGAATGGTTTGGAACGAATTGAAGCTTTACGTATATTTATAGAGACGATTAACAGGGGTCTTAAATCTTGATGTAGATCATGACTCAAATTCGAACCTGAACCGTAATTAAAACCAAAAGAAATGATGTTAACAATTAATAAATTAAAGACTTAAAAAAGTTAATTATATGTATGAAGTTACGACTTACTTCACCGGATATTTTCGGAATTTCACGAAGAATACAAGAAATAAAGCTCGATTTCCCGGACCACACGCTGCCACAAACTCCTTTTGAATCCTCTTTGAAGCCATCACAAGATTTGAACTTTCAGTAAACGACAAATAACTACATCTGTAGCTTAAAGAGTTCTGATCCAGAGTGTGCATCCACAACACTAAACGGATCATCAAGTAGATAGATGTCAGCATCTTGATAAAGTGCCATTGCTAACTGCACCCTTTGGTTTTGGCCCCCACTCAAGTTTATACCGCGATCACCGATAATCGTTTGATCTCCATGTGAAAAAAGCTCCAAATCTTTTTTCAACGAACATGCTTGAAGTGTTCTTTTGTATGTAGACACCATTGGATTACCGAATAAAATATTTTCTTCAATGTTTCCGGACTATATCCATGCGGACTGCGATACATAAGCTGCTGACCCACAAATTTGAACCTGGACCGTAATTAAAATCAAAAGAAATGACGTTAACAATTAATAAATTAAAGAGTTAAAAAAGTTAATTACACGTATGAAGTTACGACTTACTTCACCGGATATTTTCGGGATTTCACCAAGAATACAAGAAATAAAGCTCGATTTCCCAGACCCCACACAGCCACAAACTACTCGTGATATCCTCTTTGAAGCCATCACAAGATTTTGATCACTCTGACTGCAGAAACAGTTTGTTACGAAAACTTTCTATTCAACATGATTGAGTGAAGACTATTATATATCTTGCCATCACATTACAAATAGTCGGTTTTATAAGTATTTCGAATTCAGTGCGTTTAAGACTGACTTGAATGACCAGTCAATCTGTTAACTCAACATGTCAACATATTGATCATGCCTATACAGAATGCTTGAATGCAAATTATTGCTCATAGTAAGCCAATCAAGCTAAACATCCATCTCTAGTGGCCCCAACTAATAGCATTAATGGTGATTTCACACAACTTTTAGAGGCATATGGATTAAAATTAGCAATTTCCAGCAACCACAGATCAAATAGAAAAGATAAATTACAAAAAAAAAAAAATGTCACCTATAATTTCACATGTTGATTTAGGTGAAACAACTCCGGTGTTGGGACGGACACAATACTTCTTCGGATTCGTAGTCTTAACCTGAACCATAATATGCATTATAAAAAAACTGATCATATATGCATCACACTAAAGATTCAAAACCTAAAATCCAAACCCACAGTCAGTTCGTAACCAAATTATACATTATTAAAGAAAAAACCGCAAAATTGTACCTTAACCTGAATAATAATTTGCACTAAAATTCCCAAAAAAAAAAAAGAAAAAAAAAACAGATCATACATACATCCCACTAATGATTCAAAACCCAAAATCCACAATCCCACAATCAGGTCATAACATATTCATACAAAATAATAATAATAATAATAATAATAACAACAACCAGAAAATCGAACCCTAAATCATATGAAAATCGAACCCTAGACGAATGTTTCATATAAATTCAAACAAAACCCAACAAAACGATCATAGAATCTTGAAATTAAACCTCAAAAAGCATGCAAAATCAAATATTAAAGAAGCTTTACCTGTGGTATCTTGACTAAAAATAGAGAATCAGGAACTTCTTAGACGGTGATGGAGAAGATTTTAAGATCTTGTGAAGATGATTAGGCATGAATAAATGGATAGATTAGGAACGTATGAAGGCGTAGAAGTGAATAGGGTTTGGAAAGAACCCCTGATGAAAATCTCGCAAGACACGTGTCAGATGTAAACTTTATAATAAATAATGAAAGAAGAAAAAGTCACTTGTCAAAATAATGGGTTGTTTTATGTATAGATGACACATAAGTCAAAACTACTTTATTATATTAGAACTAGCGGTAAGACCCGTGTGCAAACACGGGTCGTTTCTTAGAAAACCATGCATAACACATATTGATAGAACATATAGATATGTGTATAGATATTGTACCAAAACGTGTTATCTATTATAGCTAAAAGACAACTATAGACATGCATCATCAGTTAATATATAACATACATATGAGTATTTCCATTGTCCTATCCACAAAAAAAAGTAGCACCCACCCATTGACAATGAAACCTGTTTATAGACATAACTACATATAGAACATGTCTAAGAAGCAAAATTAGTACCACCAACAAACCAAATGTACAACCACAAACAATCATGACATGAAACTAAGACGACTTTATCTTTGCCATGATATGTACAACTTTTTTTAACTTCAGCAATTGAGTAGACTTGTGAAACTCTAACGAAAGTTCATCACCAAAAGCAATATTGCAAGATCTCAGATAAGAAGACCATCCAACAACAGCGTAGTTGAATCCAGTATTGGTTTTTTGAGATGTTGTAAACAGTTCCTTGACTTCACATTTGAGATTCTGGATCTTGATAGGCTTAGGATTATCAGTATGCAGATCCAACGCAGAAGATACATCTGATGGCAGATGCTAAAAACAGAAAATTGAATATTGAATTTTATAAAATATTGATATATAACTTAAATTGTTGAAATAACGAAACAAAACAACGACTGCAAAAGCTTACAAGACTGTCTTCAGCATGTATAGTAAAGTGTAAGACTGATTCTGAAGTGGATGATACTAAACGAACCTTTTGAACTTTACACGGTCTATCAACAGCTTGGTTATCCTCTACAGTTGTCTTACCACGAAGTTTGTACATCTTATCCACCTAAGTAAATTAATTTAGAATATAACAACTCTAAATTCTTGAAATTTTATAACTTTCTTTATCAACACAAACTATCTTCTCAACTCAGCTTTGAAGTTTAAGACTTAAACATACAGAAGAATATCAATATATTGAGACAATAATAAAATAGACAGTATAAAACTAAAAAACCTTCTTATACTTATTATACAATAAAATATATGCATAGAAAATTATAAATTTACAGCATTTTTAACATCTGACTCATCAACCAGACGCGCAATCTTTGAATCAAATAGCCCATCATCAGCAAACTATATTTATAAGAAGGATCATATATAAGAAACCAAATTTTAAATCATAATAATATATAAATATTACATGTGTATATATACATTAAAAATATCCTCAAAACTCGCTTAGAATTACCAACCGAAGCTCCAGTATCCTCATCATCCAAAGCAACTTCCCCGGAATCCAGAAGCTGTTTGTGTTTAGCCTACAAAATGAGATTTCAAAAGTTATTAGCATAATATAATAAAAGTTACTTATCACCGTCATGTTATCAAACAATGTATTTTATCATCAAAAATTTGTACCGCAACCAATAAATCAAACCCATCATCTCCATAAACTGAATCATCCAAAACAACTACATCAGCTTTCTTGAAGGAAACCTCAGTTCCAGTCTCGGAATGGAAAACGGAAAGCTCAAACATTTTAGATGCAATCATGGTGAAAACCAACCAAGATTCAACTGGTATGGGAACTTCTTCAATCAATTTTGATCATCCATCAGTAAATCTGCATCCATCAGTCCATCCTTTCATCATCACATTCCAAAACCTTTCACCAACATAGATAGTTGCCATCCCATACTCGTAATTTTTACCATAGAATTGTTTCCAAAATTTGTCAGCAATTAGCTATAGAAGAAGCAAAGGAATATTTAGTGCAGACTTACAAATTTGATATGAACTAATGAGCAACAGAAGTTACAACGGATTAGTCAACAAAAGTTAAAATGAGAATCACTCAACAGGGTTAGTCAACAGTAGTTACAGTATTTACACACAACCTAACCACTGTTTGGCTATCAACTATTACATACCTCTGTTGCTATCCAACAGAGGTTTTGTAACAACTTTCATCCATTATGTCCAGCAGAGGTTGCAACGTGGACAGATCTTAAATATCAGATGTTAGTCAACCGAGGTTAAATAACTTAGTTAACAGATGTTAAAAAGGTTAGTCAACAGATGTTAAGATTATAAGAAAACAGACGTTAAAAGGGCAAACAGATGTTAGCAAGTTATTGAGCTAGCAAAAATTGTTTACAGTATGTAACAAAATAATATATCGTTACTTACAGTCATGCCAACTTCAGGTATAATATTTGCTGAACTGTAAGAGTTCTCGTAGACATTTTCTTTAAAACATGAGACAACGAATGACAAACGTCCAATAGCTTTCACCAATACAGCATATTTCGTTTTCAAACAACAATCTCTAACAAACTTTGTCCATCCATTTGTAAATATACAATGATCATCTCTCTTCCTTACTCGTACTAACCATGATTTGTCATGTGACACCTGGTCACTTCGACCATAAAACAAATACCAAGCCAATGAAATATTGTATTTCATACTTGGGATCTGTATAAATATGTGTATCATTTGCACATATCAACTCTTGTTCGATTCAAGCTCTAAATCACTTTCTGGAAGGTTATACGCGCACTGATGCGTAGATATAACCAGTTTAATGCAACGAACACTCCGGAATAGTGAAAGAGTCTTAACATACCTTAAACAACCTTTACTTAACTTAGAAATAAGTTTTGAAGGCTTTGGTATGGCAAAATCAAGTTAAATCGCTTACAGGGACTAAAGTTGACAAACTGCGAAAGTATGCCAATCTGAACTGTAACAGACATTCTGGAACATGACCATAAGTTAATCACACCTTAAATATCCTTTACATAGCTTAGAAATAGGCTTTGAGGGGTTCGGTGTGCTAAAATAAACTTTTGTGTCATTCAGGGACTAAAAGTGTCAAAAAGTGCACAAGTTTGCACTTTCGCGCATAACTTACGTTCTGAATACATCTGGACATCCAAAAATTTATGTAAGCACTAAAATATTTTATTTTAGTGTTTGGCATAAGAAAAATCCATTCGTCACGTCATTTGGATCGTTTTTCGCGCTTATGCGCATTCCGTCGTAATTAAGCGAACATCGCGTTCGTACGGCCAAACGAACCAACATCCGACATATTTTTGAGCATGTTTCATGTCCACAATGTTTAGACATCATTTTAGGGCCTTAAAGTTGGCTTGACGGGCCTTAGAGGTGTCGGAAATGGCCTTAAACACGTGCAGGGGCTGAAACTGTCATTTCTGAAACTATTTCTGATCTGTGACTCCCAGGCGGCCCGCCTGAGTTTCTGCACATGCTGAAGCGGGCCGCGTGGCCCCTTCTGACCAGGTTAACTACATTTAACAGCAGATTGCAGCTGTTTGACTCACAACCACACACTCACACTTGCTTAGTCAGCTGATAAGAACCCATTTTTAGCCACCATAACTTTCCAACAAGTGTACGCACAAGATTCGAGCACGGTTTCCATGAAACGATCTTAACGGTTACCCAAAAACTATAAATACCCCACCCCACAACTTCAAAACCCACTAGAATTTTGATCTTAGAAACTCTAAGTTGAAACCATTGTTTCATACCTGAGATTCTTGGATCGAGATTAGCATTCGGGGACCCTTCCTAAGTATTCTTTCGTTCTTTTATTGCTTTTCGAGTCTTTTCGAGTCTGAAAGTCAAACTTTGTTTGACTTTCTGCGTTGACCAGTTTATGGTCAATGCGAAGTTCGTTTGAACTTCGCAACGTGATTGTAATCACGATGGTCATAGTCCCTTGGGACTATGCCTACTGATTACCACGTTGTCTAGGGTCGTAGGGTAAGCGATCTAATAAATCGCTTATACCTTCGAACCCGACCCATTTGGTCGATCATAAGGATCCGACCAAATACGTTAAGTGACCATAGTATATAGGGAATAACCTTCCGAGGTTATACCTTATGGTCACGACGTTTAGTTAGTGGTATGATAGGTAGTTTATATGCCTTAGGTAAATTACCAGAATACCCTTTTCATGTATAATTGGTAATTAAGCATATGTAACCTAAACTTTTGTCACATAACTGATTATGTAACATGTTTAGGCGTATAACACTTGTCATAGGACTAGTTAGACGTCCTGAACGCGTTTCACGCGCACGACGCGTTAAAGTAGCATAAGCTACCTAAACGGGTCGTAATGGGTCGTAAACAATTATGTTAGGTTTCAATTAGTATGTAGACTTTGTTAAACCATATTACACGAGTTCCCATACTCGTTTGGTTTACGAACCCTCATGCTACCCGATCTTCCGATTTAGGTCCGGTTTATTAACATAGTTACCTATATTAGGTGCCGTTTGATATTCGTGATCTCTAGCATTGTTTGGTTGTCACTCAAGGACTACTGAGCATTCTCAAGTGAGTACATAGACCCCTCTTTTACTGTTTTCCAAACTGTTTTGGGGTGAAACACATGTGCCTACTTGTTACTTTCATGCTTTCCATGTTTTCACATCGTATACCTGCTATATTCGTTAGTACATTATAGTACATGATTTCATTACATTACATGCTATGTATGCCCATTGTGTGTATTACTTAGTACATCGTTTTACATTACATTTCATGCTAGGTGTGCCCATTGTGTGCATTACTTAGTACATCGTTTTACATTACATTTCATGCTACGTATGTCTATTGTTGCATACTTAGTACAGGTCACATGCTACGTATATCTATTGTCGCATACTTAGTACATTTGTTATTCATCACATGCTTACATTTTGGATACATATTACATGATTTACATTGGACATGAACATTTTACTTTGGTAGTTTGGTTTGAGTAAGTGATTAAGTAATGAGGCGTGTGTAATATGATATAAGCATGGTGGATACGCCGCTGGTACTTCCTATATATAAGTGTTTGTATGGTATTACATATCGTAGCGTTATTTGAATCATCTCAGTTTGAGACATAGAACATTTTATACAAATAACATACTTTTCACAAGACATTGATTTATAAACAACTTATCTTATACAAACACATTTTACATGGTTATTCATTTAACCTTACATTTATTTATACGTATCATCTGATCTTATCGTTTTTCAAATGATTTACAAGACAAAGCAAATTACAAGGTTCACGACTAAACATTTTCTCAAACATAAGTCATGAATCCTATTTTCACAAAACCTATGTATCTCACAGGCATTTTTATGCTGACGTACCTATTTTCACATGTGTTTTCAGGTGATGATGTATAGGACTTATCAAGACGTACTTAGGCGGACCTGTGCCTTAGTGACTTAAAACAAGACAAGAACTAGTTAATTTATGTTATGTACTCTTTGTTTCTTGTTTAAAACAATGTAAACTCTCATGTTTGATTAATAAAACGAAACTTTAATTGCCATGGATTTGAAACGATTGATTCTGTTACAACACTCCCCGACGTTTCCGCCACGTTTGTATGTTCTACGTGGTCGGGTTGTGACAGAAAAGATGGTATCAGAGCCAATGGTTATTGGGAATTAGGTTATTAGTAATGCTTTGACCTAGTCTATAACCTTTCTAGGACCCTAACGCGAGTTTACTTGCGTTTAGTCATAAAACAATACCGTCACCTATCCTTAGGCGACGACCACAACAAGAACATAAATTTCAAAACCGCTTTGAAAACTAATCATCTGTTCTAGGATGATTGATTACTAGGTTTTGAACCCTCTATTGTAAGGTTTTGAACCCTCTGTTATATGGTTTTGAACCCCTTTGAGTTTTCAAAATCTCGTCAAGGTTTTGGGTTTTTAATAATGTGAACACGTGCAAACTGGAAGGGTGAATGCCTGCATTCTGGGTTTTCTGTCTAGGAAAGCACTTCATATACATCTCATCAGACGCGTGACCAGTTGTGCTTACCAGGGAATTCTTGGGATGAGCGTTCACTTATAGGCAAGCATGTCTTCGCGATACATTATTTTTGACCCATTTACTTTGATTATTCACTGTGTGTCGTTTGTTTGTTTTGTAGTAACGAACAAATGACCACTATCCTTGCTTTCATCAGAATTGTTTCATCGCATTCTTTTCGTCTAATTCTCTCACTCGTTTCCTTTCATGTTCTTCTCTTTTAGAATGCCTCCACGACGCGAAAATCCGGTATCTATTGACGATCTGGCAGCTGTCATTACACAGCAAATAACTGCTGCAATCCCGACCATCGTTGCCCAATGTCACCAAGCTATCAACAACAATAATGCCCTCTGCAACTTCAAGACGTTCAACTCGGCTAAGCCATCAAAGTTTTCCGGGTCTCAAGGAGCGACTGCACTTCTACAATGGTTCGAGAGTTTAGAGAGCACCTTCAAGCATGTTCAATGTCCAAACGAGCGAAAGGTAGATTTCGCATCTAGTGTCTTTGAGAAACGAGCTTTGACGTGGTGGAACGGTGTGGTGAGAGATAGGGTGCCGAAGTGGCACTGGCCCAAACTTGGGAAGAACTTCGAGCACTGATGATGAAGGAATTTTGTCCTCGTCACGAGATCAGGGCATTGGAAAGGGAATTCGACGATCTTAAACAAGACAGCGGTGAACATCGAGCATACACTGATCGATATGAGGAGCTGAGCCTGTTGTGCCCTACCATGGTTACGCCTTTGGATAAGGCGATCGAGAAATACATTGATGGTCTCCCTGACTCAGTTCAGGATATTGTTACTGGTAGTAACCCCACTACGGTTAGGCATGCCATTGAGCTATCTGCAACCTTGACTGAATCTCAGATCAGAAAGCATAAACTTTTTCGAAAGGGTGACAAGAAGCCAATCGAGGAATCAAAGACCATGGATGATCAGACTGGATCCCCTGAGAAGTCTAAGAAGCGTAAGGCTTCGCAGAATTGTGCAATTGCTGCTCAACCCAACCAAAACACCTGCAACCAACCAACTCAACCTCCTGCAAAGAAACCTTATGCCGGTACTGCACCGATATGCGACAAATGTAATGCACACCACTTAGCTCACCTACAGTGTCGTTTATGTGCATCATGTGGGCGACTCGGTCACCTGGCAAATGCTTGTCGATTTACCCCAAACCAAGGTGGTCCAAACCAACCTCAAGTAAATCCTGCTCAAACTCATCTTCCACGAGGTCCTTGCTTCAACTGTGGCGAGATGGGCCATTTCCGAAGAAATTGCCCAAAGATTGCTAATGCGAATCCAGCGCAAGGATGAGCATCGGACCAACTAGAGGACAATGTTGTTTAGAGATAATCAAGCCTTATGTATTATTTTCTTTTGTAGTCAAGGTCCATGAAACAGTTGGTGTTGTTTATAAATAAATCTTTTTATTTTACATTGCAATGTACAAATGTGATGGCATGTATAAACAACGTATCCTATACAATACGGACAGTCAAGGAACCATATTCCTTGAAGAACAGACTACCCTGTAATTTCTTCCATTTTATTTTCTCTTGCGTTTTCCACGAATACCCAAAGTACCATTATAAATTCTTAATAGGGTATCTAAGGGTATTTCCGTATATTCAAAGTTTTTATACCTTAATTCGAATATTGCGTTTTCTTGAAAACGAAATCGAATTTTTGGAAGATCTTTCTATCTTCATAGTTAGATTCTCGCTAATGTTTAAAGTATCGAATGAAATCCATGAAATGGATTCCTAGTGTGCTTTAAATGCATGTACGTAATTAACAAAACAAAACTTACAAATTAAAGATCTAGATAAACAATTTTGTGATTATGTGACTATGTGTTTATGCATCTTGTCTTTCCTTTTAAGCATTTTGTGTTTTTGTAT
The DNA here is from genome assembly GCA_030545235.1 of Helianthus tuberosus. NCBI lineage: Eukaryota > Viridiplantae > Streptophyta > Magnoliopsida > Asterales > Asteraceae > Helianthus > Helianthus tuberosus. Next base: position 109,089,516 of record CM060449.1, read on the forward strand.
ACTCTGGATATTCGCTATCCAAATCCTCATAGAATCTTTCTTATCTTCATATGAAGGATTCGTAGTAGGATATTCAAAAAGGTACTATCTTAAATCCTTAATAGACCTCTACGTTGTAGTTAAGTCCCTTGGATTATAAAGTACTATTCCAAAGTTTAAGGACAACATGTGTTGATATAGTTGAAGAGATTGGTCCGACAATTTAGTTAAAGACATCCTGCGTCGATGTAGTTAAATATTCCTCTTGGGTAGTTAAGTTGAAGAGATTGGTCCGACAATCTAGTTAAAGATATCCTGCGTCGATGTAGTTAAATATTCCCCGTGGGTAGTTTAGTTAAATAGATCATTCGTTGATCTAAGTTAAAGAGATCCTACGTCGATCTAAGTTAAATAGATTGGTTCGACAATCTAGTTGAATATATCATGTGTTGATATAGTTAAAAAGGGCCTCTGGTGGTCTAGTTAAAGAGATCCTACGTCGATCTAAGTTAAATAGATTGGTTCGACAATCTAGTTAAATATATCATGTGTTTATGTAGTTAAATAGGCCCTCGGGTGGTCTAAATCAAGAGATTGTTCGTTAATCTAATCCTTTGGTGACCTAGTTAAAGAGACTCTATTGCAGTCAAGTTAAATCACCACAGGATTATTCGTTTGATTTTTCCCCATACGCATTATGAAATGAACTGTGCGGACTGTGCAAGGAACTACGTAATTATGGAGGCCTACATAATTATGGAATTCAGTGCACAGAAACCACAGGAAGTTTTGTCATGTGTTAAGACCTACAGTGACAAGAGTAATGATACGGGAGAAGTCTTTGACTTTGACCAATGTCATTTATTCTCACACTCTAAAATTTTGATCTCAATCACACACACAGTTTCCTATGATAAGTCTTCATAAGAAACGTTCTTCTGTCCGTAGTTCAAAACTCCATGTTTTGTTACTACAAGGACTTCACTTTGAGGGTTGACATTTTCGCTAAGAATCCTAACATGGCCCAGAGTTCTACTTAGGGTTAGAGGGGTTCCTTCAAAGCGAAAACATCACCGTCGTCCTCACAAGTTGCTCCTAAAATTAAATTTCGGGACGAAATTTCCTAAAGTAGGGGAGACTGTGACACCTGGTCACTTCGACCATCAAACAAATACCAAGCCAATGAAATATTGTATTTCATACTTGGGATCTGTATAAATATGTGTATCATTTGCACATATCAACTCTTGTTCGATTCAAGCTCTAAATCACTTTCTGGAAGGTTATACGCGCACTGATGCGTAGATATAACCAGTTTAATGCAACGAACACTCCAGAATAGTGAAATAGTCTTAAGATACCTTAAACAACCTTTACTTAACTTAGAAATAAGTTTTGAAGGCTTTGGTATGGCAAAATCAAGTTAAATCGCTTACAGGGACTAAAGTTGACAAACTACGAAAGTATGCCAATCTGAACTGTAACAGACATTCTGGAACATGACCATAAGTTAAACACACCTTAAATATCCTTTACATAGCTTAGAAATAGGCTTTGAGGGGTTCGGTGTGCTAAAATAAACTTTTGTGTCATTCAGGGACTAAAAGTGTCAAAAAGTGCACAAGTTTGCACTTTCGCGCATAACTTACGTTCTGAATACATTCGGACATCCAAAAATTTATGTAAGCACTAAAATATTTTATTTTAGTGTTTGGCATAAGAAAAATCCATTCGTCACGTCATTTGGATCGTTTTTCGCGCTTATGCGCATTCCGTCGTAATTAAGCGAACATCGCGTTCGTACGGCCAAACGAACCAACATCCGACATATTTTTTAGCATGTTTCATGTCCACAATGTTTAGACATCATTTTAGGGCCTTAAAGTTGGCTTGACGGGCCTTAGAGGTGTCGGAAATGGCCTTAAACACGTGCAGGGGCTGAAACTGTCATTTCTGAAACTATTTCTGATCTGTGACTCCCAGGCGGCCCGCCTGAGTTTCTGCACATGCTGAAGCGGGCCGCGTGGCCCCTTCTGACCAGGTTAACTGCATTTAACAGCAGATTGCAGCTGTTTGATTCACAACCACACACTCACACTTGCTTAGTCACCTGATAAGAACCCATTTTTAGCCACCATAACTTTCCAACAAGTGTACGCACAAGATTCGAGCACGGTTTCCATGAAATGATCTTAACGGTTACCCGAAAACTATAAATACCCCACCCCACAACTTCAAAACCCACTAGAATTTTGATCTTAGAAACTCTAAGTTGAAACCATTGTTTCATACCTGAGATTCTTGGATCGAGATTAGCATTCGGGGACCCTTCGTAAGTATTCTTTCGTTCTTTTATTGCTTTTCGAGTCTTTTCGAGTCTGAAAGTCAAACTTTGTTTGACTTTCTGCGTTGACCAGTTTATGGTCAATGCGAAGTTCGTTTGAACTTCGCAACGTGATTGTAATCACGATGGTCATAGTCCCTTGGGACTATGCCTACTGATTACCACGTTGTCTAGGGTCGTAGGGTAAGCGATCTAATAAATCGCTTATACCTTCGAACCCGACCCATTTGGTCGATCATAAGGATCCGACCAAATACGTTAGGTGACCATAGTATATAGGGAATAACCTTCCGAGGTTATACCTTATGGTCACGACGTTTAGTTAGTGGTATGATAGGTAGTTTATATGCCTTAGAGAAAAAACCAGAATACCCTTTTCATGTATAATTGGTAATTAAGCATATGTAACCTAAACTTTTGTCACATAACTGATTATGTAACATGTTTAGGCATATAACACTTGTCATAGGACTAGTTAGACGTCCTGAACGCGTTTCACGCGCACGACGCGTTAAAGTAGCATAAGCTACCTAAACGGGTCGTAATGGGTCGTAAACAATTATGTTAGGTTTCAATTAGTATGTAGACTTTGTTAAACCATATTACACGAGTTCCCATACTCGTTTGGTTTACGAACCCTCATGCTACCCGATCTTCCGATTTAGGTCCGGTTTATTAACATAGTTACCTATATTAGGTGCCGTTTGATATTCGTGATCTCTAGCATTGTTTGGTTGTCACTCAAGGACTACTGAGCATTCTCAAGTGAGTACATAGACCCCTCTTTTACTGTTTTCCAAACTGTTTTGGGGTGAAACACATGTGCCTACTTGTTACTTTCATGCTTTCCATGTTTTCACATCGTATACCTGCTATATTCGTTAGTACATGATTTCATTACAATACATCCTATGTATGCCCATTGTGTGCATTACTTAGTACATCGTTTTACATTACATTTCATGCTAGGTGTGCCCATTGTGTGCATTACTTAGTACATCGTTTTACATTACATTTCATGCTACGTATGTCTATTGTTGCATACTTAGTACAGGTCACATGCTACGTATATCTATTGTCGCATACTTAGTACATTTGTTATTCATCACATGCTTACATTTTGGATACATATTACATGATTTACATTGGACATGAACATTTTACTTTGGTAGTTTGGTTTGAGTAAGTGATTAAGTAACGAGGCGTGTGTAATATGATATAAGCATGGTGGATACGCCGCTGGTACTTCCTATATATAAGTGTTTGTATGGTATTACATATCGTAGCGTTATTTGAATCATCTCAGTTTGAGACATAGAACATTTTATACAAATAACATACTTTTCACAAGACATTGATTTATAAACAACTTATCTTATACAAACACATTTTACATGGTTATTCATTTAACCTTACATTTATTTATACGTATCATCTGATCTTATCGTTTTCAAATGATTTACAAGACAAAGCAAATTACAAGGTTCACGACTAAACATTTTCTCAAACATAAGTCATGAATCCTATTTTCACAAAACCTATGTATCTCACAGGCATTTTTATGCTGACGTACCTATTTTCACATGTGTTTTCAGGTGATGATGTATAGGACTTATCAAGACGTACTTAGGCGGACCTGTGCCTTAGTGACTTAAAACAAGACAAGAACTAGTTAATTTATGTTATGTACTATTTGTTTCTTGTTTAAAACAATGTAAACTCTCATGTTTGATTAATAAAACGAAACTTTAATTTCCATGGATTTGAAACGATTGATTATGTTACAACACTCCCCGACGTTTCCGCCACGTTTGTATGTTCTACGTGGTCGGGGTGGGACATGTCACCATCAAGTAACTCTACAATTCGCCCATACGGGACCTCCTTGCCCCACAACAGAGTCTGAAAATCAAGTGGTATATTCTGCAACAGTAGTTAACAAACATCTTACATAAAAAATGAACGTAGAATCCTAATAGTAGCAAGAAAGTTAAAAAACATACCAAAAATATAAAATCATCTTCATTAAGGAACTGTAAAAAGGATGGTGTTTGATTGGATAGACTCATATCTGCAATAAACAATTTAAACTTACAAGTTATAAAGATGAACAACATCCAAGAAAAGTCATAGACAAACAACATTATAAAATAGACATCACTAACATCTCTTAAACTAAATCAGCACTTAAAAAACTAAAGTACCAAATATTAACCGGACTATTTGTATAATCATACACTTAAGGTATTATAAAAACAAAGCACAAAACGAAAATCATCATCTCTCACAACAGTTAAGCAAATGAGCATCAACCAAAAATTATATGGTTGATTTATCAATTATAATGTAGAAGACAACATCACGAAGATGCATGCACAAATTGTGACAGAGAATGCTATCAGTAACTTCATTTAAGTTAATGCATTACTTAATCGATAAAAATACACCGGATTATAGCAACTATTATTTGCTTCAAGAAAGAATATGAAACGCCGTCAGTGACAAACACATACTCATAACATCAAATAATGATTAATCTAACATATATAATACAAACAATAAATTCAAAGAAACAATACTTGATTTTATAGCATAGAATCTATATTATGCAATAGAACCTTGCCGATTTTGATAAGAAAGTTATTTGAGAAAACTTCCGAATATGTTTTCTGGAGCTTATATTCAATAATGGAGATGAAAAGTATATTAAATGGAGTTAATACAAATGTTACATTTACACTGGTTGGTTGAAATTAAGTTTTGTAAAATTTATATTTTACCCCCTTTTACATTAAAACAGGGAAATTTTTGTACAACAATAACCACTGCTTGACTATAAATTTAAAATGTTAAATACGAAAAACTTATCTATTAATTTAATATATTTATATTTATATAATTAAAATAGTTTTTAAATCCTGATATTAAAGATAATTATAAGTTAAATAAATAAACAATTACAAGTTAATAGATAAATATCTTATTTTCAACGTTATTTTTAAATCCTGATATTAAAGATTATTAAAAATAGTTTTTAAATCCTGATATTAAAGATTATTATAAGTTAAATAAATCCCAATACAATCTCACCTCTTCTTCTCCGGCGAAAAAACTCTACAGTTTCTTCTTCCTCAGACTTGACGATCAGAAGTTTAAAGTTTTAGATCAGGTATTTTTTGTTCTCTTGTGTATTTTACAGGTATGCTTTGACATGTTCCTTTCAGTTTCCTCATTTCAAATTATATAAACATCACAATCATAATCTACTGATGCTAAAATAGATAAACTTATATGAACTTATTTTCTTTATTTTATAATAAGATTTATATCAACCTATTTAGTTACATTTTGATTCATTCCATCTAAATAACAGCCTGAAATATTATTGTTTCATAAATATTTGGTTGTAAATTTTACGAATGGTTTTAGAATTATTGTATGAACTGCCATGTAGTGTTGATACATTTGTTCTATCAATATTAATTTTGATAAAATATTCTGCAATCAGTTTATAGTAATCATATGTCTGATTTGTAAGTGAATATAGCCTTGTCTGCTGAGAAAAACTGAAGTTTGAAGTTAACACAAACATGGATATTTGAAAACTTTATTTCCATATAATACTTTTTTATTATACAAGAATAAAAATTTGATCTTACACAGTGTTAGATTCATATTGTTGGTTGTAGGGACCATATTGAAGTACACAACATATAAGTTTGCCCTACAGAGTGTTGGATATTTTTTTATACCTTAAATAGAATGCTTTTAAGATACAATTGATTTTATGTTTTAGTATTTAACTGTTATTGTATTTTTTACTTTCAGATGGAGTTTATGATAATTATCAACGTCTCTGAATTGGCAGACCTAAATGAGGGATTGGTAAGCTATATTCTTAGAACAAATTAGCTCAAATCACAATTGTATGCTAAAAATTGTATTTATAAAATTGAAGATATATTAAATGTTGTGTATTTTATATACATAGGTACTTCCAAGGATAATGAGTAACCAATTACCAAGAAAGTGTGAAGTAATAAAGTTGGTTGGTTATATGGGTTTTAAGTATAAGATTGCAGTACAGAACATCGGATATAAAAGTAAGAAGATAAACGGGCCAGAATGGACTCGGTTTGTTGAAACTTATAGAAATAACAACATAGACAAGCTGTGTTTAAAAAAAATGAAGGAAGCAAAATTTGAGATAAATGTTTTGAACAATGAGGGATTGGAGATTAGAAACGATGGCTCGAACAGAGATTATGTTCATGGTTGCTTGATACAGGCTGAAGAAGAAACATACTGCAAGCAGGTTAAAAATTGCTACCTTATTTTTATATATTGCCAGTGTATCTTTTGGACTGTTAGAAAAACTTCTAATTTATATTTTGTATCCTATATAAAATCTAATATGACATTTCTGGAATGTATGAAAATTATAGCATTTACCACACAATTTGCTGAAGCTGTTGAGGAGATTAAAAATTGATAACTTGGTTGCAAAAGTATATGGACCAAAGCAGAGTAGTAAAGTTGATGTGCATTATGTTTTCTCTCCTGAAAACAAAAAGGGATTAGCTGCTGGTTTTATGGGACCAGGATGAACAACTTTTTGCTTCGAAAATGACATTGAGGAAAGCTGCCAACTGCTGTTTCAATGGATGGGAAGTACTCCTGAAGACGACTTTAACTTTACTGTGAAGGTTTTTAACAAAGACGGGATTGGACTTCACGGGGAGACAAAACATCACTGTAGCCGTACCAATCACCAACACCGCAAAAAGCGTCCACATTATAAAAAACAGTTTGAATACCATGTTTTAGAGACACACAACTTGGTATTTACATATCTACTTTTAATATGGTTGATTTTACTTATAATCTTGGATCTATCTGTTATTACTTAAAGTATATGTTGTTTTGAATGAATAACTAAAGAAAGAATTTTCCTTTACAGGCAATACCGAGGAACTTTGTTCGAGAACACCAGCTAAATGATTACCGTAGAGCTGTGCTGTCATTTGGTCATGTGAAGTTTTTGGTACAGCTGGTTATTAGGAGAGATCCTAGAAGACCTGACGACAACAACCATTTAGTGATGCATACAAACTGGCAGCATATCATGGATGAAACGGGAATATCGGTGGGGAAAAAGCTGAGGTTTAAGATAGTCGAAGAAAAAAGTGTAAGAGGAGATAAAATACACTTTGAAGTTTGTTGACATGATCTTTGAACACCTTTTCAGCCTTTAATAATTTATGTTTTAGTTGACATGTTTGATGGATAAATTTCTTCTTTGGAAACTAACTTAAGAATGAAGTTATGTAGTCTTAGTATATACTTTCAAAACTTTGTGGTTTTACCTTTTTATAATTTTCAACCAAACATTACTATATTTTGCATCTAAACATTACTATTTTCCATTACATTTCCCGGTCACTCAACAAAAAGAAATATAAGACTCAAAATTAATAAAATAGTATACAACTTGTAATTACAAATAACAGTGTTTTAAAAACTGCTCCTACCAAAGGGACAAACTCAACATCTGTTTCGCTAAACTTTGCAAACCAAAACGTCTGTTGAAGACAACCACTGTTGAAAGAAAAGTCTGTTACTTAAACCAAACAACCTCAGCTCATGAGCCAAACAAACTCTGCTGATGAACCAAAAGGTCTGTTAAGACAAAGACTGCTGAAGCAAAGGTCTGGTAAAGAGAACCTCTGCTGATGAAGCAAAATGTATGATAAACCTAAGTTCTGTTGTGCACCAACAGATATTACACAATTCAACAGAAGATCTATAATATAAGATCTTTAACAGATGATGATCAACAGCTCATAAGGTCTGTTGAAGCATGCTATAATAGTGCTTAGCCTTTAACAGATCTTTAACAGTGCTTAGGGGTTAACAGATGTTAGGACGCTATAACAGTGCTTAGCCTCTAACAGATGTTAATGTATCTCAGACACCAACAGTTTTCCGACTAACCAATTGATTAAATTTTCATTCATCAATCTAACAATAATATACAACCCTACTACTTATCTAGTCCATCAATATCACCAAAAATGTATATAATGTATAATAACAATATTATATAACAAAGAAAAGGTTAACCTTACTTGATATTCAAACCATAGACATTACATACCATATTCATCATCATAGCCCTTACAAACCAAACTTTTAACCACAGTTTGTTAAAACAACAGTTAACAGACCTAAATAAAAACCACAAGGATTCTTCAAAAATAAGTGGTTTCTACTTATCTCTCATAAGAATTGTTTTTTCATAAGCATCTAATTGTTAACCTTAGTCAGCTTCTTCCGGGTTCTTCTCACATTAGTGGATAGCTCACCAACGTTGACAACATCAGCATCTTGAACCATCCGCTTTCCATTGGGACTTGATCCAGAATCCTTTTCAACTTCAACGGCTGAAGAGTCGGCCGTAACAGAGACAGCATCCTTACAACAGATCACAAAACAACTATTGATCTCATTTAATAAAATAATGAACTCGTTTTAAACATACTTTAAAAATAAATACTCACCCTTGAAGTTTGTTCAGCAGACACCTGGGAAGATTCTGAAAGGTTAACATCTTTAACGTCAGCTACCTCTTGAGTAACCTAAAGGATCATAATATATGATGTCATATAAAAAGTGCAGAATCCAGTGTTTAAAACTCAAAAGAAAAATAAATAGATTGAAAGAGTAATTTTATATGCTACCTCATCAGTATTTTCATCACCATTACCATCTCCACCAACCAACTCAGCAATTATTACTGGATCATCACATGTTTATGCACAGCATAAACACGATAGTCATTTTTAAGATTGAACTCTGAAACATCAATCTTAAAAGCAACCTTCTTATCAACCAATCAAAATATCTCATGAGGTAATCCAGTATCATTGGCCTTAACCTGCCTCTCTCTTATGTCACTCGCCGCTAATCCAAGAAGCTTCTAAACATCTCTATCAAACATAACAAAAGAAACACTACCACTCTCATCCTGCACCCGCACTTGCACCTTGAACCTGAAATATACACAACTAACTAAGTAAACTGCAAAACTATATTCAAATATCAGTCTTAGAATGTTACTTATATAAATATAACGCTAAATAATCATCATTGCTTACTTTGTGGTGATCGATGTACATTCACTATGACATTTGGGACAAACCAAAGAAGTCGCAGGCAATCGAACAATATCATCTGAAACATTTTCAACATTCTGCAAGTATTCACTTTTACCCATCACCTTCTTGAAACACTTACGACAGGCAGCATAAAACCAACCATACTCTTCTTGCACAATCTTAATTGTCGCAACCACAACACTACAAGAAATTTCCTATAAAAACACAAGACACTTCCTGTAAAAACACGCAGGTGACAAACCAAACAAATAACCAAACTATATAAAAAGATGCGAAACCTTTTCTATCTCACTAATCTCATCAACATGTTTCTTCACACCATCAGTTACAAATTCTTTATGCAATGGAAAAACACTCTGAGACGATAGTATTGTTTGAGAAGTAGAACTGCTCCCTTGTCCAAACTTCAGTATAAGCCTTTTGAATACCACAAATGATTAGAATTAGTATACAAATAACATGAAACCAAGTATTTGACTTGAACATCTATATACAATAGAAATTACATTGACAAATTACCTCCTCCTTAGCTCATTAACTTCATCAATTTCTTCATTCAGAAAAATTCGTGTTATAAACTTATCACTTTGAACATTATATTCACCTACATGGAAAAGTATATAGATATTTAATGTATACCTGTCTTTATATTGCCAGAAATAAACAGTATAGTGGGATTTGCAAAAAGTAACAAAAATACCTTTCCATTCCTTACATTTTCCATGCTGTATAACAGCCATCACATGCTCATGAGGTGGGATTTTAGAAATGAAGTCCTTAATTTGCAGAGCATAATCATTCCACACAGTACACCGCAAAACCTTACCCCTACATGAAAATAATATTCATATCAAAACAACATTGAATGAATAAAAACAGAAAATCAAAGGAAAATTATGACATTTATTAAAGTAGCAAATGAGCCATAAATTAACTACCATATTCACTAAGAATAAACTGTAGACCTCATTTATTACCATGATTCAGCATTACATACAAACACTATAAATCTCATTTATTACCATTACCATGATCCCACATTAAATACCAACATTCTTCATCTTATTTATTAACATCATTAAATACAAACAATGATCAGTACATGACTGCACATATAAACAACAACTTACTCCAAGTCTTCAATATCGAAATTCATCTTCTTAGTCTCCTTTGGAGGTCGATCAAAGATTTCAAGATCTCCACAACAAATCACAGATCCAGCAACATCTATATGATCACATTATACAAGAATATAAGTAAAACTCTCTAATATTATACAAGCAAGACATGATTACAAAAATATACACTACCAACACTCAAAGCGTTTAACGCCTCTCCTTGAAGAATATCTTCATAAGCTCTGAAATTGAAACCATATTCAATACCTTGCCAATCTCTCACAGGAGTAACAGTTCTGCATCTATAAAAGTTGATTTTATAAGGCTGCACTACTACTTCATATAAATCTTTATTCTCACCAACACCAAATTTCGACAGAATCACAACAGCATCTTCTTGAAGATGTCCATCAAAAACAGGTATCAGATGACTCTTAATACCTGCTTGAATCTTAGCACCCTGAAGAACATTTAAAGAAAGTATCTTCTTAGCATACAACACTACATTCTCTAATAAAACGGAAAAGCAGAGATAGAAATTACCTTCTCATCAATGAAGATGAGATCCATCTTGTAACCCTGATTCCATTTTCGAATAATTCTCGCTTTCATGTTCCACATATCTTTCCCAGGATTCAAATCGTTAACAAAACTAAGATTATTACTGTCAACTGATATTGACATGCTTCTAATTCGGAATTCGGATTGTGATTAAATTTAAAATTTCAAAATCAGAGAAGATGAAAGCATGATGAAATATGAAGAGGGAAATGAGAAGAAAAGCCTTATATAAGAATGATGATTGACAAGAGTTTCTGAGTGACATGCATTAATTGCTAATTACTTATTCCCATGCATATTTGAATTTGAATTTCCCGGTAATTAGCCTTAAACATCTGCTGATCTAAAAGCATTACGAAAGATAACAACAACAGCTGCTGCTAGGTATACGTTAGCCAAAGGAACCATCTGCTACTTTCTTGTAGATGGGCAGTGGTTTGCCCTTTGAAATGTGGGCCAGACCTTTAACATTTGAATACACAAGGTAGTGGTTTGAAATTAAATTAAATGTATTTTAAAGTGATTTATATATTAGGCTTTATGATGTAATAATTACATAAGAAAAACATTGTTGGACAGCCTCTCCTGTTGATACATCAGCTTTTCTTATGTCATTGGGATTTCTCCTTTTATTGAAAGTATAGATAGATAGATTTAATTTAGGGGTAATTTTGTCATTTCACAGCTACTTAATGCCATAAACTAACGGTCATCCACTTCAGGGATTATCCGAGTAACAATCGAGCAAACTATAGGGAGCAAGAGTGTAATTTCCAAAAGTTGAGTACTAAAGGTGAAATTTAACCAAACCACAGGGAGCTTCCGTGCATTTTACTCTTGAATTTATTTTTTGTGTTATGTTGGTTTTTTTCTCTTTACTTTTAACAACTTTTAAATATGTTAAGCCAGTTTTAAAAAGGGATTTGGAAGCAAAGTGTGTTTTTCAAAAATTTAATGTTATGGTTGATAAATTTTTCCTAATAGGAAATCAATAATTGAAGTGTAACTTTTTCAATACCCATTAACCAACCTCTTTATGTATCTACTAGTAGGGTGTCCGCGCGATGCGGCGGGACGACACTTTGGATTGCGGTACTCGTTTCTTGTAGTTTTCTTATTCGTATAATATTTATGATAACATTATTGTGGTGGATATATGTCATTAGTGTTACACATATGTAAAGTTTTGTTTTTTTATAAAAATTAATAATCAAACGACAAAAAAATATTGTTTTTTTATAAAAATTAATAATCAAAAGACAAAAAAAAGTTGTTATAACTGTAAAGTATGTTTATTTTATTGGTTAAATTATAAAGTATAATTTTATTATTTAAAGTTCATAATTTTTTTAAATATTCACACAATACTCATCCAATAAACTTTAGGTTTAAAATTTTCATTTTTATAAAAATAAAAAATAGTATTTGACTCGTAAATACGTTTTAGAGCTTTAACTTAAATTGTTAATTTCGGTTTTTTACAGATATAAAAAAATTATATTTTTATAAAATTTCAAGAAATGTTTTTATAAAAAAATAGGATATTAAGAGTTTATATCTTTATTAACTTTATATCATACTAAGTTCAGATTTTTAGTTCCTAACTAATCTTATCTATATGGGTTTACTTTTAACTTATAATCCCTAAAACTATGTAACACAATCTACTATATATCTAGTCAAGTTGGTAAAGAATTTCTTTTGAAACTGACTAATATTATCTATAACAATATAATTGAACTTATAATTTCTAAAAGAGTTAATTGCCAAAATCGTCCCTGAGGTTTGGGCACGTTTGTCATTTTCGTCCAAAATGACACTTTTGTACCAAATTGCCCCCAATGTTTGTAACTTTTTGCCATTTTCATTCAAACCACTAACTTAGTTTATTTTTTCTGTTAAGTTGAGGATATTTGGATGAAACTGGCAAATATAAAACCACAGGGACGATTTTGGCAAGTTACTCAAACCATTTTTAATTTCTTTTATTTAATTAATTTTGTTACATATATAATAAAAAAGTATATACATGGAGTTTTTAGAAAAAAAATTAATAGTTTTGTCACATAATTTTTATAAATTTTCATCCAAATCACTAACTCAGTTTGTTTTTTCTGTTAAGGTGAAGGATGTTTTAAATTTTATAAATTATGACAGAAACTAATTTACAGCTTCTTTATATAAATAAGTTTTTATAAAGAGAAAACGTCATTGGTGTGCGACACATAACAATCGATTACAACTTTTAGTATTTATCAGTTGTAGAGCACCTAGGAAATATGTTGTCAGAAATAAAATATTTATTTAATTAAGATTATGAGGGTAACTAACTAATACTTATTCTGAGTTGCTTGAGTAAAGAAACTTTTGGTTCATAGCATTATAATTACAATTTGATGGGTAATTTTAAGGTTTGGTAACGATACGTTGTTTGATAGGGGGCACTAGCTTCTGTTTTTCCTTAGGAGCGAGTTTAAAAGAGTAGAAGATGAATTACAAACTTGCTACATATGATAAGATTTTTTATTTGACCTTTTCAATAAGGTCACTAGCATTTTAGTTTTATAAAAATTATGTGACAAAACTATTATTTTTTTCATATAAAAATTGCATGTATATTCTTTTTTATTATATATCTAACAAAATTAATTAAATAAAAGAAATTTAAAAGAGTTTGAGTAAATTGCCAAAATCGTCCCTATGGTTTTATATTTGTCAGTTTCATCCAAACATCCTCAACTTAACAGAAAAATAAACTAAGTTAGTGGTTTGGATGAAAATGGCAAAAAGTTACAAACGTTGGGGGCAATTAGGTACAAAAGTGTCATTTTGGACGAAAATGGCAAACCTGCCCAAACCTCAAGGACGATTTTGGCAATTAACTCTTTTTAAAAATTTGCAACACAAATTAGTATTTATTTAGTAAAGATTGTAATTTTCTAGAGTATTTTATTTATATTACTTGTTACAAAAAATGTTTATAAAAGAATTATTTTTTTATAAAAAAAAATGTTTTGTTTATAAATAAAGTAAAAACTGTTTTACACGTATAAAGTTTCGTTTTTTATAAAAAAATGATAATCAAATGACAAAAAATAAAAGATAAGTTGTTATAGTTGTAAAGTAACTTTATTTTGTTGGTTAAATGATAAAGTTAATAATTTTATTCTTTAAAGTTCATAACTTTTTTTAAATATCCACATGGTACTCATCCAATAAACTTTAAGTTTAAAATTTTTGTTTTTATAAAAATAAAAAAATAGTAGTTGACCCAAAGTACGTTTTACACCTTTAACTATAATTGTTAAATTTTGTTTTTATATATATATATATAAAACTAGGTTATCACCGGTGAATACTCACGGGTTGGACATTTAAATTTTATTAAACATAACTGTATATATATATACATATATATATATATATACATAATAAAAAATGCAAAATGTGTGACGAATAAGATATATTAATTCAATGTTAACATCCTCAAAATTAAAAATACTTATCAAATATAAGAGAAAGGAAACAAACTTGATCATATTCTCCTTTATACGATTCTTAAAAGAATCTTAAATTACTTGAACTCCAACTTCTTGCTTAACATATGCAATTCTGGAGGACGAACAAAAACTATTAATGAAGTATTACATCAAATGTGAACTTCATCGGCATGACTATTTGAATTTTGTAAACAAACAAATGTAAACTTTTATTTAAAATATATGATACATGGCATGACTATTATGTCGAGACCTATTCTTGAACCAAAGGAAACTAATCGACCTGATGTTGTTGCATATTTCTTAAATCTTTATGGCTTTATTCGAAAACCTTTTCTCAATTCTCTCAATCCAAATGCTCCAACACGTAATCATAATAATACCATGGATGGCATCTCTTTCTTTGTCGTTACCCGCATGACATACACTTGACTGAAATCTTTGTCAATATTGAACAAATCAATCACCGACTTAACCAAAAAGTTTTCGTCATTACTTCCAAGCCATTTTCAGCAATCATTCCTCACAGATAATGTTACTGAATCCAGCTGAGAAGCCAAAATATTCCATTCAGGCAACTCCACTATAGTGTTCGGATTTCTTGACCACAAATACTTTCCCATAATTGATACCCACTTGATTGTACCTGTCGTGATAATCTATGTAGTTGTTAAGGGTTTAGTGTTCTTATGATTCTCTCATGCTTAGGCCTGTGTTATGTTGATTTAAAAAGTACAATTAGTGGGTCATTATATTATAATAACTTTAAAGACTTCTTACAAACTAAACCTCAAACAACCACTATAGCACCCACCATCAACAACCACCACCCTGTAGACAAATTTGAAGGTCCCTAAAAAAGAAAATAAAACAACATTACCAACAAACCCAAGAACATATGCAAATTGCATATAGAGTCATAGAGAACATAAGAAAGTTGATGTATAACAACTTGTTTTTAACTTATTTAAGTAGGATACTCCACATCTATGCATAAGCTATACCAAGTTATGTACTCTGAACCATGGATGAGCCAAATCGTGAAATGAAGTGAAATTTAAATGAAGTGAAATTTAATACATTTAAACTAATCATAAACAAATTGTACACATGGACTTATTTTGGAATAAATAATACGTCGTGAAACAAAAAAATAAATACTTCAAATATTTTAAAAACTTTAAAATACTACTTATTATACAAAATTGAAAGTTTATTTGTGAACTTGTTAATCACTATCTAAATCTGAAAATAAAAAGGCGTTTACATTATTTATTATCATACAAAATAAAAAGTTTATTTCTACTTTTAGAGATAACAAACACACATACTATAATTTAACTCAACTGTCATATGGCGGTTAATGAATAATGACATGGCTGTGTAATTCGGTGCATAAATAGCCCTTGTCCATTCTTCTGGCAAACATAAAACCAAAAACAAAAAGGGTGTAAATAAATGCATCTGTTTCTTCATAATAATCAAATAAAAAAACAAATACAAAACATGTTATGAATTATAATTCACCACCTTGTGTGATCTCTGGTACTCCTTGAACCGTTGGAGAAAATGGTTCAGCCTATATCAAAGTTTCAGGGAGGGACTGGAGCTTCTAGAAGTTGCAAACTTCTTGATGAAATCAATCGATTAGACAATTCATTTCAGTTTAAAGCTCAATTAAACAACAAAATACGTAAAGTCTACAATAACGGTTTTAGGGTATGAATCTAGATTAAAAGTGGTAAGATAGTATAACAACTACATGCCTACCGTGATTGACGAAATGTAATTGTTACCAAAGTATCAGACGTTGTGAACTTCGATTTGCCTCCAGAACACCACTAACACCTGCGACATAGCACCAAATCAAGCATAAATCATCGCAAAATAGAAACAAAAACATAAAAATAAAACCAAACTAACACGAATCAATTAATAAGGATAACCTGAACGTCATCATAGCTCCATTAGTTAAACAAAAAAGAATCGTTGCCAACTTTTCCGTCATTCACAAAAAAGCCAACTTTTTAAATTAATAATTTATTAATATATGGATATAATAATATCTCCCTACATTAATAATTATCCTGGTCCCAACATTATTAATTTACAGAGGTTTTACTGTATGGTGTGCATTCAGTCTTTTTTTTTTTAATTTATAGAATTTCTTTTCAAAAATAATATGTCTAATACTTAATCATAATACATCAACGACTTAACCAAATAGAGATTAGTAGCTCCTTAGTCTCACTAATGGCATTCTAGCATGATATCGAGAAGTAATCTCATACAATTAACAAATATGTGAGTATCTATATATATATTCAATAGAAGGGGTCCATATATTTACAGACCCGTTAAGATTCCAAGGTTTAAACTACTGCTACTAAACCATTCCTTTACTAACTTACAACCTCCGTCCAATTAGCTGTTATAACAACTCAATCAATAAGAACCATAATCATTTACTGAGAGTAACTTGTAGCAACATCACTATACACAGCATCCAGTAAAACTACTAAAAGGCATTACTAATTAGCAACTCTTCGGAGGCAAAACTCCAATAAAATGTATGAAAACAGTATGAAAATCAAAACATATGATATATAACAACAATTAACGATAGTTTTTTTTATCTATTGAAGACATCTATGTGTTGTCCATATGATACATAACAACAATTAACGGCAGTTTTTATGTGTTATAGACATCTATTTCTTAGCCCACGAATCTATGATCTAGCCTTAATAGCCTTCGGTATGTGATATTTTTATGTTTGTCGACAATTAAGCTTTACATGGTAATATGTCAGATAGAGCTTACGAATAAATTCAGAAAATCCGAGCTAAACAATCCCAGCCATGTGGAAAAAAAGTAAAAAAAGTTGTTCTTAAGTATCATATCTTAACTAACATCGACCGTAAGAAAACAAAATTCTTTCCACATAAAGAAATATAGATAAAACCAACTAATAAAACAAATATGGGAACTTGAAAATGATTGAAAGGGTTAACTTGCAGCTGAGAAAACTTTAATTAAAATACTTCATTCTTTATAATGCTTTATTCACAAAAGATGTAGATAAGAGAGAATGTACATTTATCTATACAGCTGAGTTTAATTAGAGTTCAGTTTCTTGCCTTCTGGGTAGCTAATATAATAGTCATACAACAACTAATCGTAATTCAATGTTAAAGATGGTTACTACTCAAAAAAATGATATACATATTCGAGTTGGATTAAGCATATATATATATATATATATATTCAGTGAGTATTATAAGAATGTTACATCATGCAACAACAAATTCAACAGCTTATATATGTAATAATTTCCATGACTTCTTAAAAGGAAAATGTTGTTAGTATGTGTAAAATAACTTAATAAGAGTGGACTTCTAAATCAAACTATATATCGTATCCTTATATCCAACTATATATCATATCCTTAGAACCAGTGCTTCGTCAAAACAAACTTCTAACAACGGAATATTATAAAACCAACTATCAAACAAAGAGAGAGAAAAAAAACAATTATTTTTTCGTGATTAGGTTTTTTAACCAATCCACCCAATTTAAACATGGACTTATAAAACTTTGAAGTCATCAGCACATAATATTAAAGATGATTTCAAAGGAAATATGCATCCATTTACCGGAATTCGAAGCCACTCGAACCCGAATTAGAGGATAACCGAAAAATCCGATACTCAACTAACCCAAACCTTAAATGGGTCAGTTATCGAGTCACTTTTTCCCAGCCAAAAACCTGAACAACCCGACCCAAACAACCCGAATAAAAACTCGAAGATTTAATGCTTTTTTCTCTATAGATGTGTTTTGCTTTAAAGTCTTTGGTATTTGAAACATTAAGTTTTAGAACTTTTGAACATTATTATATCATATTGTCAAATAATGTTTAAATTTTGATGATATTTTTCTAAAAGCATGATCAAAATTTGTAAATATACTTATATTATATTTTATGTTACATCTAAACCCGAAAACCGAACAACCCGACCCGAACTAATCCAAACCCGAATAACCCGAACATTAAATAGGTCGGTTATTGGGTCACTTTTTCCCAGCCAAAAACCCGAGCAACCCGACCCGAAACCCAAAAAAAAAAAAAACCCGAAGAACACCCATAGTAGCAGGTCTATCACAACATACTATGATTTCACATAATCTTGATTATTCGGATGACCACATTTAACATGTTTGTATTGAACATAGAAAAATCAGTTTTTATAACTCAAACTTTTATTAAAGATACAAATTTTATAAAAGTGAGTCTAAGAACAGAATATATGAAAACAATATTTTGTAAGAAAGTTTCTCAAAATCAAAACTTAGTAAAGGATGTTTTGATCTATCGAGGAAATATTACCTTTTTAAAAAGATGTTCTGCATCTTGATTTAAGCCTTTTAATCTTTTGGGTTTAGTCAAATGACATATTTTAGATGTTCTTTACCAGTATATTAAAAAAGAGGTTTAAAACAGGTTTGATTTATTACAATGGCTAAAATTCGTGAAAAATGACCTCTACAAACCAGGCATGGTCAATGCATAGTTCATATGGTCGTGCTAAAATTTTAGATCTCTATTTCGTGTCTATAAACAAAACGAAATTCTTCAAACACTCTGTACACAGAAAAAAATATATTATTCAGTAGAAAATTTATATGAGCATTCAAAACTTTCAATAATAAGCAAGTAAAAACTTAGAGATGACCCATCAGCATTATCTATATGACGTTTTTGTAGACGACGATAACTTCTTTGAACATGGGAAACTGATGGTGATCTCACTCATTATATAAGGGAGACTATACGGTGATCTCTACAGAGCTTTTGAAATCACTCCATCAAATCTCAGTTAAACTTACAAAAACTAAATGAAATAAGTATCTAGTTACAGGAAAACCTGTGTATTGCATCTTCAACATCCACATTGCAAGATCCCACCTTCCAACATCTCATTTTTGGCAATTTCTTAATCTTCTTGGTTTGCATAACTCCTGAAAACAACAGAATCATTTCATCAAACACCTTGAAGACAATCATGTGACTGTAATGACATTTAGTTATGAATACCAGATATTTTCCTACCAAATAGAGCTCTGTAACTACTGCAAAGACACTTTCAGTCCATTGAGGTTGAAAATCAATGACCAAAACCTACCAAACATGAAGAAATTATTATATATATCAATTCATATCGTAGGTTTGCGCCAGTGTAGTCTTGGCCTTTTCACTTTGGCCACACATTTTTTGTTACTTCACTTCCGGCGCCTATTCAAATCAACCAGCACCAACACTTCCCTTACAAACACCACCACCGCCTTCCACCACCCTCACTCCCCTTACCACGCATCACCATCTTTAACCTCCATCAACACATGATCTCCCACAAAACCCCCAAAATTCACCACCATCAACCCCTCTCACAATGGTAGCAAACCAACCCCCCCACGGCGTAATCGTCGGCAACTACTGCCACGACGTCCTCATCAAAAACAACGCCGTTCTCGCCGAAACCCTAGGCGGCGCCGCTGCCTTCATCTCCGCCGTCCTCAACGGCCTCCACCTCCCCTTCACTTACGTCACCAAAGCCGGCTCCGATTTTGCCTACACCACCACTGTCAATCACCCCCCAATCACCGCCGGAAAAACCGGCGTATTCCACGCGTATTTGGACTCTGATCCAGCGGAGATCCGGCTGGAGGATCGGATCCTGAAACGGATCAGGTCGTCCGACCCGATTTTACCGGCGAATTTACCGGATGATGACGCCATATTCGGTTTGGCTGTTGGAGTTGCAGGGGAGATTGTTCCGGAAACTTTACAGAAAATGGTGGAGTTGTGCGACGTGGTTTTGGTTGATGTGCAGGCGTTAATTAGGGTTTTTGATGAAACTGATGGGACTGTGAAGCTTGTGAGCCTAAAAGAGACTGGATTCAATCGGTTAGTTAGTCGAATCGGGTTTTTAAAAGCTTCGGCTGAAGAAGTGCCTTACGTTGATGTGGATGAGGTGAGGAAGAGTTGTTGTGTGGTGGTGACAGGTGGAGAGGAGGGGTGTACGGTGTATTGGAAGTTTTTAACATTTCTTAGAGGTTGTACTTTGTGCTTGGTTTGTGGTTTGTTATGTTATAGGTACAAATTGTTTTCATACCCACGAAACATCAAACACCATCTCCTACCTTTTCATTTGTCTATCATCTACTTTTTTTCCTTCTTTTTGTTTTCATACCCACCAAACACCAAACCCTTGAGATAGAGACGGAGTTAGAGAGATAGAAGTGCAATGGTGAAGGTGATGTGGGTTGAACCTCCGCACGAGCACCTGTCGCTGCCGAAGCATCACTACCGGAGTTCCCTGCCGCCGCACGAACACCATCGGAGTTCCCAGCCGTTCACCGGAGCACCTCGAGCGTTCACCTAGGTATGGGATTTGTTAAATTGCTGCTTATATTGCATTTGAAGAGGCTAATGTTTGATTTTGTGGTTGTTGTGGTTTACATATATAAGATGATCTTCATGCATTCTTTAGGTTTGATTTTGTGGAGGTTTGATCTGTCGATGTTGATTATATATTGATTTTGAAGTATTATAGAGTTCACATTTGAAGAATTAGGGTTCTTACATAGTGTTTTTGAGTGTTTTTTTATTTTACTTTTAGGGTTCTTACATAGTGTTAGTTTTATTATGAAAGTAAGGAACTGATGAGGGTTCTTGAGTTAGTGTGATATAATAGATAACCATGCATTCTTGATTTTTGTTACATGAAAAGTAATTCAAAATGCAAAGATCACAATTGGTGATGAGAAAGATCAGAGTGAATGATGGTGGTGTTGGCAGATGAGAGTGTTATGTTAGGGAATTTTGGCATGCTTATTGGTTACCAGTTTCATTGCCATTTTTTCATCAATGTACGTAATGTTAGGCTTACAACAAAACTTCGTATTTCATTTTTATTTATACAAAAGGTACAACAAGCATCAGCATAAAACAAACTGATGCAAGAGATACAATTATAATATGGACGGAAGACAGGCTATGCAAGATGTACAATTTTGCTTGATACTGACAATTCAGCAAAATATAATGACCATATTTTTTTAAGTGACTTTTAAAATTAACTTTTAGTTTTTTATATCTCTTTAAGTTTTTAGTTTTCTTTATATATATAATTTGGTATGTTGTTTCAGGGAAATGTTGACAATGAAATGAAGTTGTAGCCTGTTATACCGGAGCTATTAAGCTGGATGAATCTATTGCTACTTTCTACTTATTAACATAGCAGGCGCGTATTCAAGAAAAATAAGCAGAAAATAGAAGTTCACAAGGGTAAAGGAGATATATGTTATCTTTTTTTATAGATAGTCATGTAAGCTTTACTAAATTTAAGTTACATTTAAATTTGTTTTTACTTAATCTGAATTGTTTTTACCGCATTATATTGATATGATTGATCAAACAACGTATGGGCATAAGTTTATAAAAGAGCAGTTTAATGTAACGCCACGGATTGGTTGGCAAATAGACCCGTTTGGTCATTCGGCTGTGCAGGCTTACCTATTGGGGGCA
Organism: Helianthus tuberosus; assembly: GCA_030545235.1. Lineage (NCBI taxonomy): Eukaryota > Viridiplantae > Streptophyta > Magnoliopsida > Asterales > Asteraceae > Helianthus > Helianthus tuberosus. The sequence goes on from CM060449.1 coordinate 109,111,787, forward strand.
GAGGTTAGTTATTTTGTTCTATCGATAGTCTGTAAACCACCATTATCGATGGATTATAATCTTGCTACATGTTTTTAACTCATCTAAACTTGTGTTCTTATGGTTGTTTAGCTTGGATTTGATTCTGTTTTCTTTGGGCGAATTGATTACCAAGATAGAGCTAAGCGAAAAGGAGATAAACGTCTTGAAGTTATCTGGCGGGGCTCCATGAGTCTTGGTTCATCTTCACAGGTTGTTATTTAATTTTGGTATCATAATTATCGATTTTTGTAATTGGATTTTCTGCCTAACATGATCATTAATCTTGACAGATTTTCGCGGGTGCTTTCCCCGAGAACTACGAACCTCCACCTGGTGGTTTTTACTTTGAAGTTAATGATGATTCCCCGATTTTCCAGGTAACCTATTAAATAAGATTCAAGGTTTATGAATGTTAATGGAGACATGTAACGTAATTGTGTCTTTTATACTGAAGGATGACATCGACCAGTTTGACTACAATGTTGAAGAACGGGAACTTTTAATGGCTACGTGTCTACTTTTTCTTAAAAGAGTGCAAGAGGAAAGATTAACCAAATAATTATTTAACGTTTTCTTATACTATCGGGCGAACGTTACTCGCACAAATAATTATTTAAGAGCCTGGCAGACGAGTCAACTAGACCACAGTTGATAATCTTTATTTTCCTTTCAATTTAAAGGTATATATATTGTTATTTTGTTGATTTTTCGATTGGCATGAGAGGGAATTGCAAGTTGCAACTTTACCTTATAAGCCGGATTCCAAAGTGATGCCAGAGAGTCATTCATATGAGCATTTGAGCGCATTTTATGAACAGTTTACGTGTCTTGATGTCAGCTGACTAGAAATATAAATCCAGCCCCCGCCGCATCGCGGCGGGTTGCACTTCTAGTTTAAAACAAAACATCCAAAATTAGGGTTCCTATAACTGGGGTAAACAAAGAAATACCCATGAAAGTTAGAGTTTTAAACCCAAATCTTTCAGCAAACAAAGCAATACCCATCAAAGCTGGATTTATAAACCAAACACTAAATTCTACTAAATCAAAATAATACAACTTAAAGTTAACAAAGAACCTGGTGCAATGGGTGACAATGGGCGAATGGTAAAACTTCAACTCCGTCGTTACGAAGATTGGTTTGATTCAATCTGATTCAAAACAAAGCATATAACCAAATCATCGAATCGTCAAATCATCAAAATCATTTCAAATTCATCATAATCAGTCATTTCAGAATTATTTGGCAACACAAAAGTCATTCAAAAATAAAGTAAGCCCAGGGAATAAACCAAATGACACATCTTCTTTAAACCCACTAATTAACGCCCAGAAAATACATTTTACCTGGCATGTTTGGTGGACCAAAAGAAACAGAGTATGAACAATCCTGACTTGGGCCAAAACTGATGAAACAAAAAAACAACAATTTATGATCCCAATGAAAAACCACAGTTGCATCTAAATGTGGACCTAAAAAATTATCAGTCAAACCTCATAATCGGTGCCAATCATTGTGCCATCATTACCCAAGCCCATAATATGGCCCAACATTTCAAAAAACTCAGCAACCATAGCCGCAACTAAACAACCACAGCCACATCTCCTTCTGCCACCTCCCAATGCCACCATAGACCACCCATCTTCATCGAATGAAGACCGACCGCCATGCAAGCCCGGAAAAACGTGACAAAAGCAACCTTCAGTTCTGATTAGGAAAAATGAGACAGTGAAAAACATGAAATAGTGAATAAATTAGAGGAAATGATTATCAGATATGAACACAAACCGTCCGCTCTGACCTTTAAGAACTCATTGACAGTGTGATTGAGGAGAGATTTCTCATATTGACGAAGAATTCCACATTCGGAGATAAAATTGAAACCATGAATCTCTTCCCCGACATCTTTAGTTCTTCAACAAAGCACAATCGATTAGCGTTTAAAGAAAAGAAACCAATGAGTTATAAAATTTATATCTTTTCTAGCTCACCAACTCATCTGCCTACCACCATAATTAATTTATATATATATTTTTTTCTAATCATCTCTTGAAAACGTTTTCCAAATTTTCATTCGTATTTTAAAAATAAATAAATGTTCCAGAATTTTGGGGATTCCTTAATGTATGTTCGTGCTCTAACACCTGCTAATACTTGTCAATCTTTGAGAATAACAACAATGGTTCAAAAAGTAATACAAATCAAATAGCGGAAATCAGAAAACACAAAATCATTAATCTTTGAGAATAACAACAATGGTTCAGAAAGTAATACAAATCAAATAGCGGAAATCAGAAAACACAAAATCATTATATCATGTATGTGATCGAGAATTGACCTGTTCTAATTAGGGTTTCGAACAGCGGCAACACGATAAAAACCTTACCTGTAATCGATACTGCTCAACAATGGCTATTCAGCGGCGGAGGTGATGGCACCCTCTTAGGGTTTCGGCGTCTGGTTATGGGCCCCCAATCATCCACCTACAAATCGAGTAAAAATGAGACTTTAAAAAAACCCTAAATCATAACAAAATTGATCCATCGAATTATATTGTTTGTCACAAAAAATGAAATAAAACCCAATCAAATTAAGTATGAATGAAAAAACCTCAAACATCTTGGTTCAGAAGGAAACACTAACGAAAAAGAAACCTCCAGAAGAAAGGAAAACCTTAAATAGATTGATAAAAGGAAGAAGAAACATTAGAGAATGATTGATAACCTGATCTTCAATCGGAATTAGGGTTTGAATCGGTGGAGAAGAACAGAGCGATGAGCAAAAACTGTGGCCGTGAAGCATTAGGGTTTGTTAAAAACAATATATAGTATCCGAATTAATGTAAGTCGGTGCAATAAAAACCCATATATCTGACCCGAACTTTCCCGGATCCCGCGTCCAACATTGTTTTTGGTTTGTGTTTTGAGAAATTTGTTTTGTGTATAGAGAATTAGATGGATTCCCTCCTAAAATCACACTATATTTCACCATAGGATGCCACATCATCAAAATGGCTACACCATTCAAGGACACATAGCCCAAATCATCTCATTTATTAATATATATAGATTTATATTTTTATAGAATTTTAAAAACAGTTTTTGTAAAAAAATTGGATGTTAAGAGTTTATATCTTTGTTAACTTTATATCATAGTAAGTTCAGTTTTTTTGTTTAGCTTTAAAGTTTATTACTTTATTATTTTTTAATTTAGAAATACAAATTATTAGATTAATATCTAAGAATAACTGCAATATTTTATAATTTCAGTTTGACTATATAGTTGCAATATCTATTTATTGCAACTCTAGGATATTAACTTATATAAGTTTAGCTGACTTGTAAATTTAGGATACTAACTTTATTTTGAACTTTATTAATATGGTCAACAACTGCATTATATTAACACAAAAAATAAAGTTCAAATATAAAATAAACTTTATTCATACGTCTAGATCAAACATAATAGCTGAAAATGAAAAAAAATATAAAAACACTTGATAGATTTCATATTAGACTGCATGAAATCTGTTCCGTTTCTGAATTGACACTCGAGTGAATTGGCAATATTTTCTAATTCCTCTTCTTTGTCATTGTCCTCAGAATCGTCTAAATTAATAACCTCACTCCATTTCCATTCAGAGAGTCTCTTGGATCTCTTCCTTTGAGTCTCAAACTTTCGATGCTTAAAAAGGACAAAAATTGAATACAAAAGTTAAAAAAAGATTAAATAAACCTTAAAATTACATCTTCACTAAATTCACGTTGAAGATTAGACTTGTATGGACTAAACATTGCACCATAAGAAATAATATCAACATTTTTATCACCATCATCCTGCAATAAAACACACATGTAATAACATAATGAACATGTTAATATGAAAGATATACGCAAAAATAATACTTAAAAACCAGCAAAATCAATACCTTAGAAGCTTTTTCCACAAATGGGTTGTTTAAATTGCCATGTTCATCATGCAACTGAATCTAAAAAATCAAATAAATTAACATTCACATAAAAGTAAATAGAAGAAAACAATTATTCACTGTTGCGATATAACAAAACTGACCTTCGAATTTTCAATCTCGCATGCTTGGTTTTTCGCAACAACTGAATTCAAAATTGGATCCATTTTTTAACTTTGTTTAGCAATAGATATAGGGGTGTCCTGCTATGTATTTATAGTAGTAACTATAGAAGTGCATTAGGGTTTAATTTTAGATTTGCCACCCCTTTATTTAGAAAGTTTGTTGTAGTTAGTTTTAAGTTTTTATAAGATAAGTACAATTATTAGGCAGTTTTAATATAATAAAATGTGACACATAATATCTTCATTTTATGTTACGGTACTTTTGATTCTTTTTGTTTTTGTTTGCATAGATGGACACAGTTTTGTAGATTAGGCGCATTAGATCACAAGTATTAATTACTTGTACATTAAAGCATTATCGACTTGTACCTTTTAATCCGTCGTCGATATTGAACAAGACAACTATCAAAACGTCGACAAAAATGTGTAGGTCGTCATGCTATCTTTGAATTTTTTTTAAACAGTATAGTTTATAAGATATGTCAAGAATACGTAAAAAAATTATAATTTTGTTGTGGATGGGTGAATTGTAACTAATTATCTATAGTTTTGCTAAAAACTTAGGGATTTAAGTGTAATAAGTTTAGGGGCTAAAAAATAAATATTGTTCAAAAGACTAAACTACCCTCATTTTAGTGGTCTTTCTATAAATAAAGTGGGGGAAAAGTTCTTATTTTTTGGGTATCTTAAAATACTCCTCACTCATGCATTATAATATACTAGCTGGATGCCCGCGCGATGCGGCGGGAGCGACACATCGCATTGAGATACTCGTTTTTTGAGTTTTCTTATTCATACAATATTTATTGTAGCATCATTGTGATAGACATACATCAAAACCGAAATAATTGGGTAATCCATTTCATTATGTTAATTCGGGTTTCTGTTTTAAGTTAATTCAGTTTTCGGTTGATTTCGGTTCCGTTTCGCCTGTTTTTAGTTTGGTTTAGGTTAACGATTTAGTTATTGCTCACCGATAACCATTTTGGTTAATAACTAATAGGTGCGCGCGTGATGCGGCAAGAAACACAGACATTGCCATAGTGTGCATTGTTCGGTTGGTTAGATTATTATCCTTAACCGAAATCGAGGTCATCGATTAGTCTATTTTATTAACCAAACCATTTTCAGTTAATCGGTTTGGTTTATTCAGTTAGGTTGGCGGTTTTTGGTTTGATTCATTTCATTTCGGTTGATAGTCAAAACCAAACTTGGGCTAAAACTTTTGATTAGAAATACATGAAAGTTAGGTATAAATACATGAAATGGATGTATAGGTACATGAAATGGAGGTATAAATACATAAAATGGGGTATAAATATGAAATACATAAACCGAAGGTATAAAAGTTAGAAACATATGAAAATATGAATGGTTCGTTTCAGTTAATTTTGGTTAAACGAAGGTACAAAAATATCGATAACCGTTTTTGGTTAATTGGGGTTTCAGTTAATCAGTTTTCAGTTAATTCAGTTTCTGGTTGATTTCGGTTCGGTTTCGGTTAACGGTTCAGTTATTACTCTCCCTTATACATTGTTAATCACGTAACATATCTGTTTTTTTTTGAATAAAAACTATAGCAATACTATACTCAAATTAAAAAGAATAAAATACTCGTTTATGTGGTGTAATTTAAAAAAATCTTAACGTACCAAAAATTTATGACCGTTTAAAAATCGTGGGGGGAGTTAGTTTTTTATGAGGGAATAAAGTGTAACTACTAACTAATTATCTATAACTTTGTTAAAGATGAGGGATTAAAGTGTAATCTAGATGAGAGGATTAAATTGAAGGTATGTAATCACTTGACATTTTATATCTATTAAACATTCAGGAATTATGACTAAGTACGTTGGACTATAATCACTTGTACATAAGGCATCATCTACTTGTACCTTTTAATCCATACGTCAATACTGACCAAGACAACTATCGAAACGTCGATAAAAATGAGTCGGTCGCCATGTGCTTTTGGATTTTTTTAAAACATTATAGTTTATAAGATATGGAAAGATTACGTAAAATAATTATAAGTTTATTGTGGAGAAAGAAAAGTGTAACTAGTTACCCATAATTATGTTAAAACTCAGGGATTTAAGTGTAATAAGATGTGGGACTAAAATATAATTGTTGTTTAAAAGACCAATTTACCCTCATTTTAGGGGTGTATTTATAATTAAGAGGGAAAAAGTTTTTATTTTTTGGGTATCTTAAAATGCCCCTCCCTCATGCATTATAATATACTAGAAGGGTGCCCGCGCGATGCAGCGGGGGCGACACTTTGCAATGCGACACTCGTTTCTTTCTGGTAGTTTACTTATTAGTACAATAATTATGATAACATTATTGTGGTGGATATATGTCATAAGTGTTACACATATGTAAAATTTTGTTTTTTATAAAAATTAATAATCAAAAGACAAAAAATATTGTTTTTTATAAAAATTAATAATCAAAAGACAAAAATTTTGTCATAAGTGTTACACATATGTAAAATTTTGTTTTTTTATAAAAATTAATAATCAAAAGACAAAAAATATTGTTTTTTATATAAAAATTAATAATCTAAAGACAAAAACTAAAAGATAAGTTTTGTAAAGTATTTTATTTTATTGGTTAAATTATAAAGTATAATTTTATTGGGGTAACTTTGTAGAATAGTAACCAAGTTTTAAAAGTGTTCCAATTAGGTCACTCAAGTTTCAAAAGTGTTACAATCAGGTCACTCAACATTCATTTTTCATTAAAATTAAGGGTCTTTTCATCTATTTCATAAGTAACCATGGTGATGTGGATTTTTGTTTCTTTTTTCCCTTTTATTTGATGCTAACTTTGAGTGATGACGTGAATTGTAACTTTTTTTTTTAATTTTTAATGTAATTAAAGTGTTTTTATTTTTAATAAATATAATTTCATATATTAGAATAATCCGATCCCAAGATCTTATTCTTCATTTTTTTCTTGACACATAGAAAAAAGGACATGGGTCGATTTGAATGTTAAGTTATCTAATTAGGACAAAAACGGTACGAGTGACCTAATTAGAACAGTTTCGAAACTTGGTTACTATTATGTGACATATTCCCAATTTTATTCTTTAAAGTTCATAACTTTTATTATTTTATTGGTTAAATTATAAAGTATAAAATTTTCGTTTTTATAAATATAAAAAAATATTATTTGACTCGTAAGTACGTTTTAGAGCTTTAACTTAAATTGTTAAATTTCGGTTTTTCTACAGATATAAAAAATTTATATTTTTATAAAATTTCAAGAACTGTTTTTATAAAAAAAAGATGTTAAGAGTTTATTTCTTTATTAACTTTATATCATACTAAGTTCAAATTTTTAGTTCCTAACTAATCTTATCTATATGAGTCTACTTTTAACTTATTATCTCTAAAAATATGCAACACAATCTACCATGTATCTAGTCAAGTTGGTAAAGAATTCTTTTGAAACTAACTAATATTATCTATAACAATATAGTTGAACTTATAATTCTTAAAAATTTGCAACACATTTTAGTATTTATCTAGTAAAGATTGTAAATTCTGGAGTATTTTATTTATATTACTTGTTACAAAAAATGTTTATAAAAGAATTATTTTGTTATAAAAACAAAATGTTTTGTTTATAAATAAAGTAAAAAAAACTGCTTTACACATGTAAAGTTTTGTTTTTAATAAAAAATAATAATCAAATGACAAAAAATAAAAGATAAGTTGTTATAGTTGTAAGTATTTTATTTTGGTTGTTAAATGATAGTGTTTATAATTTTATTCTTTAAAGTTCATAACTTTTTTTAAATATCCACACGGTACTCATCGAATAAACTTTAAGTTTAAAATTTTTGTTTTTATAGAAATAAAAAATAGTAGTTGACTCGTAAATACGTTTTACACCTTTAACTTTAATTGTTAAATTTCGTTTTTTAAAATTTCAAAAACAATTTTTATAAAAAAAATAGGATGTTAAGAGTTTATATCTTTATTAACTTTATATTATAGCAAGTTCAGGTTTTCAATTTAGCTTTAAAGTTTATTACTTTATTGTTTTTTAATTAAGAAATACAAATTATTATATAAGTAAACTGCCATTTTGGTCCCTGTGGTTTGGCCAATTTTGCCACTTTAGTCCAAATTTCAAACTTTTTACATCCAGTGCCCTGTGGTATGGTTTTTGTTGCCATTTTGGTCCAAATTTCAAATTTGACCAGATTTCCCATTAATGACCTGCTATTTTGTCTTTACCCTCAGGGGCATTTTGGTCATTTTAGATTTATTATCTCTTTATTATAACTCAATTATAATAAATCTCTCTCTCTCTCAACATACATACATCTCTCTCTCAATATACAACTCTGCTCTCTCTCTAAAATACCACCACCACCACACCACCACCACCCCCACCATCGCATCATCCCCACCACCATCCCACCGCCGCCAGACACCCCTAGATCTCTGCCCATTTCTCTCTCTCTCTGTCTCTCTCTCCCTTCTCACCACGCACCACCACCATCCCCACCGCACCACCACCGTACCTCTCCCCTCTCCCGTCGCTCTCCCATCGCTAGCGTCTCCGACACTCCGCCACCTCCTCAAATCGAAGCTCAAATGCTCGAAAATCCTAACCCTAAGAACACACAGATCTCCGCCTCAAGATTTTGAAGACGATGATGATGAATCCGGAATGAGGCACACAGATCTCCGTCTCAAGAACACATGGTAAACCGATTAGGGTTTTTAAGGTGGGATAAGGCGAGACGGTGGTGGAGAATAGTGGAAGATTAGGGCGAATTTATGAGGATAGCGGTAGGGTCTATAGTGTTTGCCCAGTCGTTTTTTGGGTGGAGGTGCTCACCGGATTGAGTTGCAGGTTCATCGGAAAGCCATTTTGGTCACCGGATTGGTGTGGCAGTTGTGGAGGTGGAGGTGATGGTGTTGTGATGTAAGAGAGAGATGGGGGGGGGGGGGCGGTGGTTGCAGGGGGTGCGAGAGGGTGGTGGCAGGTGGTGGTGCTTGGTGGCGAGAGGGGGTTGGTGGTGGTGGTGCTTGGCGACCGACACAACAAGGTTTGAGGTACAGAGGTTGAAGATGATGATGATCAGGGGGTTTTTATATTTGGGGGTTTTTAATAAATGAATTGCTTTAATGAAAATTAAATGACCAAACTACCCCTTCAGATAAAGACAAAAAGGGACATTAAAACAGTAAAAAATCAGAGATTTTGAGTTGTGGACTAAAATGGCAACAAAATGCAAACCACAGGGAGCCAGATGTAAAAAGTTTGAGATTTGGACTAAAATGGCAAAAGTGCCCAAACCACAGGGACCAAAATGGCAGTTTACTCTTATTATATTAATATCCAACAATAACTGCAATATTTTATAATTTAAGCTTGACTATATCTAACTGCGATATCTATTTATTGCAACTTTAGGATATTTACTTATATAAGTTCAGTTTACTTTTAAATTTAGCATACTAACTTTATTTTGAACTTTATTAATATGGTCAATAACTGCATTATATTAACACCAAAAATAAAGTTCAAATACAAAATAAAATTTATTCATATGTCTAGATCAAACATAACAATTAAAAATGAAAAAAAAAAAACATAAAAACACTTAAATAGAGTTCATACTAAACTACATGAAATCTGTTCCGCTTCTGAATTGACACTCGAGATATTTTTAATCGGGTTTTTCTGGTTTGTGCTTGAATCGGAAGTATTTTCTAATTCCTCTTCTTTGTCATTGTCATCAGAATCGTCTAAATTAATAACCTCACTCCATTTCCATTCAGAGAGTCTCTTGGATCTCTTCCTTTGAGTCTCAAACTTCCGATCCTTAAAAAAGACAAAAATTGAATACAAAAGTTAAAAAAGATTAAATAAACTTTAAAATTACCTCTTCACTAAATTCACGTTGAAGATCCGACTTGTATGGACTAAACATTGCACAATAAGAAATAATATCAACACTTTTATCACCATCATCCTACAATAAAACACACATATAATAACATAACGAACATGTTAATATGAAAGATATACGCAAAAATAACACTTAAAAACCAGCAAAATCAATACCTTAGAAGCTTGTTCGACAAATGGGTTGTTTAAATTGGCATGTTCATCATGCAACTAAATCTGAAAAATCAAATAAGTTAACATTCACATAAAAGTAAATAAAAGAAAACAATTATTCACTGCTGCGATATAACAGAACTGACATTAGAATTCTCAATCTCGCATGTTTGGTTTTTCGTAACAATTGAATTCAGAAATGGATCTATTTTTTAACTTTGTTTAGAAATAGATATAGGGTGTCCTGCTATGTATTTATAGTAGTAACTATACAAGTGTATTAGGGTTTAATTTTAGATTTTTCACCCCTTTAGTTAGGAAGTTTGTTGTGGTTAGTTTTAAGTTTCTATAAGATATATCTAAGTATAGATATTAGGCAGTTTTAATAAAATAAAACGTGACACATAATATCTTCATTTTATGTTAAGGTACTTTTAATTCTCTTTGTTTTTGTTTGCATAGATGGAGCACATCTTTGTAGATTAGACACATTAGATCACATGTATTAATTACTTATACATTAAAGCATTATCGACTTACGCCTTTTAATCCGTGCGTCGATATTGAACAAGACAACTACCGAAACGTCGACAAAAATGTGTAGGTCGTCATGCTATCTTTGGATTTTTTTTAAACAATATAGTTTATAAGACATGTCAAGAAAACGTAAAAAAAATTATAAGTTTGTTGTGGAGGGATGAATTGTAACTAATTATCTATAATTTTGTTAAAACCTTAGGGATTTAAGTGTAATAAGTTTAGGGGCTAAAAAATAAATAGTATTTAAAAACCAAACTACCTTCGTTTTAGAGGTCTTTCTATAAATAAAGGGGAGGAAAATTTCTTATTTTTTGGGTATCTTATAATACCCCTCACTCATGCATTATAATATAGTATAGATATAGATATGCATTATAATATATATATATATATATATATATATAGTATAGATAAATTTGTGAAGACATTTGACATCGACATTTAAATAAGTGGTCTGCCTTTGCAGGGAACTTGTTTGTGTTCATAACGACGATAGGGGATGGGTATCCACGATGATACGCCTTTGAAATCCGGCGGAAAACCACAATAACTGAAGCAAAACAAAATAACTATGCACAATGAATACACACTGCTAACAACAGCTTGTCATAGAAATAAATGAAAGAATTACTGGTCAGAATATGATAGTTTAATTCAAGAACTCTTGAATGGAAAATCAAGATTTTTGCCACACATATCACCTCATATTGGATGCTGCAGCAACCACCATCTTTCTTCTTTCTGTTCTTTCAGCGATCTTCAGTCTTGGTGATTTTTGGTTTTGTGACTCCTTTTGATGACCTATTTATGTAAACAACCCAAAAGTTTTAGATCATCAAATTAGGAAAAGCAACATTTTTAACTTTCAAGACAACATCTTTAAAGTTTGAAAATGAGAAAAGTGGTGACTAGTTTTCTTAGGCTAGAGGGTATGGTGATGTCCTCCAAGGGAGGATGATCCGCCGCGTAGGCGCCACGTCATAGTCCTCCCCCAAAACTAGAGGGTATGAGAGGATGGTCCTAGTCATAGTCCTCCCCACCACTTTTATGTTTTTTTATTTTTTTTTAATCTTCTACTTTTTTTAACATTTAACAAATAAACTAACAAAATATTTTCATTAATATTAGAGAAAAATGCCCGGATAGTCCCTGTGGTTTCGCATTTTTTCACCTATAGTCCCCAACTTTCTAAAATTACCTGAATAGTCCCCAACTTTTCATTTTTTGTTCCCGGATAGTCCCTGGGTCTAACTTCAGTTTGTTTTCTCTGTTAAGTGGGTGTTAAATGACCAATTTACCCTTTCCTTTAAAAGGCCAAACCACAGGGACTATCCGGGCATCTTCTACATTTTTAGAGAAAAACCCCACCACCACACTTCATCTTCAACCTCCACCCACCATCACCCTCCTCCACCATCACATTCTTCTCTGCAAATTTCTTTGAAGAAACCCTAAAACACCCAAGTCACCTCACACCCAAGTCACCTCACTCTTTCTATTGGTTTCTCCATCTCTCTCAAACTCAACTCCAGACACATACAAACAACAAAGACATCATCTTATCCATGAAGAAAACTCTACATCCTTTACATACCCACACATACGTAACCCAAACCAAACATACCCTCACACACACAAGTTGACTGACCCCCCTCTGACGATACACCACACACCACCCCACCCCCTCCCCTGTTTATTAACCGGCGACCACACAACACCGACACCACCTCGGTTCCTTCTTTTTCGGCGACGAAGAACAGAGAGAACGAAATCGAGAGTAGAACCGAGGAGAGAGAGAGAGCGGCGGAGTTAGGTGGCGACACGATCTGGTTCGGACCGATCGTGTTGGGTATTTTAGGTGGCGACACAATCTGAAATTGTTAAAGCTTATCATTGAACAGGGACGTAGTTGATTTCTGTTGGGTTTGAGGTGAGTTTGTTAAACAAGTAGTGAATAGCATCTCATTCAGCCCAGAAAAACCATTACCTGTGTAAAAAATCCATATTCTGGTTGTTTGATTCCTGGGTTTGTTGCTGAGTCGAATCAGGGGGCTAATGGGGGGGGGGGGCAAAATTGGGGTTTAGAAGTCTGGTGAGGAGGAAAAGGGTTGATTCTGTTCATTCTCATTGGGGTTTACATCTCATTTCCATGGTGGTGGTGGTGGTGGTGAAAGGTGGAGATGGTGTTGGGTGGTTTAGAGTGGGGAATATGGAGTGGGAGGGGTGGGTGGTGGGTCGATCGGAGGTTTGACAGTGGAGAGGTGGTAACCGGAGGTGAATAGCATATGGTGGTCGGTAATGATTGTTGTAAATGTGGGTGAGATTTAATCGAGGATGGTGGTGGTCGATCGGAGGTTTGATAGTGGAGAGGTGGTCGCCGGAGGTGATTAATGATGGGGTAATCGGAGGTGAAATAGGGTGAGGTGAAGTGGGTCTTGTTCGCCGGAGAAAACACAGAGAAGAGGAAGAAGGTTTTTAATGGTGAAAGATGATAATGTTTCTGATCTAGTCCCTGTGGTTTGCCCTTTTTAAGGAAAGGGTAAATTGGTCATTTCACACCCTCTTAACAGAGAAAACAAACTGAAGTTAGACCCAGGGACTATCCGGGAACAAAAAATGAAAACTTGGGGACTATTCAGGTAATTTTAGAAAGTTGGGGACTATAGGTGAAAAAAGGCGAAACCACAGGGACTATCCGGGCATTTTTCTCTTAATATTAAAAAAACATTACATAAACTTAAAAAAAAAACAAAAAAAAAAAAAACAAAAAACTTAAAAAAAATAAACTTAAAAAAACATAAACTTAAAAAAGAACATAAAGTTAAAAAAATCCTAATATATTAAAATAAGCTACTAGTCTTCGTCTTCCATGTCGTGGTCGGGTTCGTTTTGAGCGTTGTTCCAAATGTACTCCACCAAGTCCGCTTGTAGGTTATGATGTGTGTACTCGTTACGTAGAGCGAACATGTTCAAATCTTGTTGTTCCCCACTAACTGGAACAGAATTTCCAGTAGACGCGTTTTCGTCGTACTCGCATTTCGCTCTACCTTCGTCTTCAATGACCATGTTATGAAGGATGATACAAGCGTACATAATGTGTCGTAACCTCTTTGGTGTTTGCGAACGTGCTGGATGTTCAATGATTTGCCATTTTTTTGTAGAACACCCTCTTGATACTTCGCAAACTTTTTTCTTTTTTCGTCTGTCGGGTGCGGAATAGTTTTAACGATTGTCGAGTACGTTGGGTATATTCCATCGGCTAACCTCGCCTGTATTCCACCCCCGAAACCGTAAAGCTTGTGTCTGGACCTGTACCCGCCACTACATCCTTAAATATCTGTGACTGGTATATGATGTTAAGGTCATTGAGCGAACCAGGTAGAGCAAAAAAAGCATGCCAGATCCAGAGATCCTGTGACGCAACAGCCTCTAGAATAATAGTCGGATGTCCATGATCTCCCCTAGTATACTGACCTTGCCAGGCAACTGGGCAGTTCTGCCATGGCCAGTGCATGCAATCAATGCTCCCGAGCATTCCTGGGAAACCATGTCTCTGTTCGTGTGCTTGATATAATTTTTGAACGTCGTTTGCTATACAATTTGACAACCCATTCACAAAACTTGTGCAAACATAGACGTGCGGTTCTTTCAGACATCCTTATATACTCGTTTAATGCATTGGGTGCGTAACCGTATGCCAGTTGGCGAATGGCCGACGTACATTTTTGTAAATTACTGAAACCCCTTTGCCCCCTAGCGTCGTTTCGCAGTGTAAAAAACGGCTCAGACTGTGCCATGTCGCCTGCAATACGTAAAAACAGAGGACGACTCATGCGGAAACGACGTCCAAAAATCTCGGCTGGGTACACGGGTTCGTCGGCAAAATAATCGGCTACTAGTTTAACGTGGGCGGCTATAAATTTAAAACGAAACATAAATGAAATTAATTATAAAATACATTTTCAAATCTATATAAAACATAAGGAAAAAAATACTAAAATACCTTCTTAGTCTCGGTTTAATTTTGCTCGTCTAGTTAGCCGTTGGGACGACGCTTCATCACCCGCCATGAAGACCTGAGCCGCGTTCATAACCATGTTATGCATAAAAGCATCCTCTTCCGAAGATGAAGAATACCACGTAGACGAAGATGATGAAGAGATGGAAGAAATTGAAGAAATGGAAGAAGGTGAAGCCATGATAATTTTTGAGAGAGAGATGTGGTGGTAGCGGGTTAAAATGGTATAAAAATAGATGAGTTTTTATAAAAAGGGAAGAGGGGTTATAAAATGTGAGAGAGATATGAGATTGTAGTGGGTGAAAAGTTGTGAAAAAATGTGTAAAAGAGGTGAGTATTTATAAAAGTGGGAGTGAATTGGGTATTTTTTAAAAAAATAACCGTTGGAAATATTTAATTAAATGCTAAATTAATTTTTTTTAAAATAACGGCTACTTTTCAATGGGGGCCCACATGTTTGCTCCGTCGCAAACGTCTTTATTCGGACGATGGGGACGGGACGGAGGGGGGCCGGCGTGGTGTGCCGGGCGTCGCCGAGGGAGGACGGAGCTGAGACGGTACCATACCGTCCAGCCTTAAAACATGCTCAGTTTTGTTTTATTCTCTTTTTTCAAAAATCGATAGAACATTTATTGAAAATCGAGTTATACTCAAAATAAAGTATTTTTTTTATATTACGAAGAGCAAAAGCTACAGCATCCATACTTTTGAGTTAAAAAAGGCTTGCTGAAATTTGGCACTGGTCTTGCATGAGGCACCAAAGTCCTTCTTAGTTGTTTTAAAGCTTTCTCCTCCTCCATCTGGACAATAATCAGAATTACTTAACTTTCATGCATAGATATTTCACAATAAAAATATCAGAATTAGCCATCTGGACAATAATCAGAATTACTTAACTTTCAGCTTTTTTTTCTTACTCTTTCAATATCGGTTGTGCCTTAAACATTCTCATCCTAGCTTCTTCCTCTTTCAACCTCTTTCTTTCTTCCATGTCCTTTCGTACTTCTTCTTCATGCCTTGCCACACTCTCTAATCGAAACGGTTCTGGTTTGGTGCACTGTTTAGGCTGAGGTTTTGGTGGAACCTACACACATAAATTGGCCAGCAGACGTGCCAAATTCCACACATTTAAAATATATAATGGGTCGGTCTTCATTCTATTTTCCCTCAAATGCGTAGGAAACTAAAATGTGTTGTTCATTTAATTAGATGAACAAACATGAACACACATGTCTCTTTTGTGCATTTATGTTTGTTCATTTGCATTTATTCATTTTACATAATTCATTTATATCCCTTCGTTAATATTCTAAAAAAATGAGCATAAACAACATGAAGAAAAACCCCCATTCATGTTCGTTTGCAGGCCTAAAGGTGGATGGATAAGTTTGCATACCACAGGGTAATACGTAGTAAACTGATATGGGGTAGCTTTGGGAATTCTGGCCTGCTCCTCTTCTATCTGCCTGTGCATCACTTCCGTTACAAACCTCTTTACTTTCTTTGCTCCTCTTACCTCAGTTTGCAAATGGAACGGATTGGGTGCAGTATTCCTAGTAACTAGTTTCTGGTTGTGCGAATCCGAGCGCACCGATAGCTGTAAAAACGTAACACAAATGTTTCATTTGTTAACTTGGAAAAAAATTCGTGACACTCAACTAATTTGTTGAGATTGCTAATACTCACCTTATCAAACAAGTCGGCAACATTTGAGGATGCAGACGGAATCCTTTCATCAGTAGCAAAACGAAACTCTTGTGGCGTTGTAACTTGTCGTTTTCGGTTACAAAACAATCCCATCTCACCTTTGCTTTCAAATATCTGCACAAAATATTAGATAAAACACAGTAAGCAAAATGTAATGATATAGGAAGCATAACCTAACGAGGGTTGGTGTTCATTAATACCATCTTGTTCAAAGGCCTGGCCTTGAATTTGGGAGCGTTCTCTAACTCTTCCTTTTCTAGTTCTTCGGTACTTTTGATCTTCACAGGTGGTGTTTTTGGTGTTGTAAGATGAGGCTTCCATTGATGAACCCGAGAGGCTGCTGCTGTTTCTGTTGATGCAACGGTTGAAGTTTCTGCATTTTGATTAGCTCTTTCGGTTGTTTCCAAATGAAATTCACAGAATTCGGGAAGCTGAGGTGTGCTTCGCTTCATCATTGGTAAGGTTGGAGCCTTAAGTATCTGTTTAAACAATTTGATTTCAACAAAAAAACATGCTTTTGATTTGTTGGTAATATGATCTGAAAAGAAAATTTATTACCTTTTTGTTGAGTGGACGAGCCTTGAACTTGGGAATTTTAGCCATCATCCCTTCCTCGAGCTCTGCTGAACTCTTGAGTTTAACAGATCTAACGCGCTGAGATGTTTCAAAAGCGGGTTCTTTCGGTCGAGTTAGTGTTAGTTTAGTCTTTCTTTGCATCACTTGACTAGGATCATCCTGTAGTGGAAAGTTCATTAAAAATTTAAAATCACTTAACCGAAACAAATTTATTATCATTAGCTAAAAAAGATGAAATTTACATGTGATAGTGAAGAAGGACGGGAAGGCATATTCAGATCCCGTGTGCCGGTTTGAAACTTTCTCATCATTTCCGCCGTTGAAACAAATGGAACCGGCGCATGGTCACGAATATACATCTTCTCAAAGTAAGAACTATAAAAAAAGTTTAACATCAACATCACTTATTTGAAGCATAAAATAGTAGAGAGAACTTTCTTGAAACAATGAAACAAACCTTTCTTTCTTCCGTTCGAGATCTTGTTGATGGGATGGCTAAGTTGGAGTTGCTAACAACCCCTGGTCTTGTTTTGTGGGGCAAGATTTGTGTTTTTTTTTTTTTTGGGTAAAGGGTTACCCCGGTGATTCTATTAAAACAACCCGCAATTAAGTACAAGTAGTGAGAAATGTGTTCCCCACTAGTTCATATACAGGACATGCCCCATATATGTAAACCAGACAAACCAAACAACCTATGACACCCCATAACCTAGCCTACTATACATCATGAAACGATATCAAGTAGACACGACAAACCAAAACAAAATAAACCCTCATCCTCCATCATCAAAGATGAAGTTGCAACAAACTGTCAGCCCCTTCACACGAACCAAAAAGAGACTATCCATTGGAGACCTTTGAAGTAGAGGTGCTTGCCCCTTGTTTTTCCGGCTCCCGACCGCCCAAAGTTTCATCATACACTACCTCAACGTCATCATCATCCGGATCTTCACTACTATACTGCCCCATTGTTCTGTTTGTTCCAGAGTTAAGCGCACTAAAAGGGTTGTAAGTCTGAATTGAACCTTTTGCACCCTTCATATTAGTAGAAGAAGATGTATTCCCAACCATTTTCCTGTAATTCAACGGTTTATATTCAAATTTTGGTTTTTGAGTATTAACCGGAACCCCACTTTTCCTAACCACTTTCCTATTCGTAACCTCAATGTAACCATCCCCATCTACTATAGGTGCTTTAGGATGGGGTTTAGGAGTAGGACCAACCTGTTTAGGACAATCACCACTATCATGACCAAAGACACAACAATGAGCACATCTCGTAGGCGTCTACTCATACTCCACCTTAACTTTTTCCGTAACATAATTCTCACCATCCAAATCAGGAATAGCCATAGATATCACCTCCTTGAAACCATGCTCAGCTGAAACTTCAATAAGAGTCCTTGCATAAGAACTCCTACCCCAATTTTCAGAACACATAGAAGCTGTATAAGAATCAAGCAACAAAGGAGAACCAATTTTTGAAGCCAACATGCTCAAACCATCATCAGTGTAAGCTGCAAGAGGAACATCATGCAATTTTACCTAAACTGCAACTTTCTTGATA
Organism: Helianthus tuberosus; assembly: GCA_030545235.1. Classification (NCBI taxonomy): domain Eukaryota; kingdom Viridiplantae; phylum Streptophyta; class Magnoliopsida; order Asterales; family Asteraceae; genus Helianthus; species Helianthus tuberosus. The sequence continues at coordinate 109,130,402 of CM060449.1, forward strand.
TCTTCCTTTCTAAGTGTAGTAGTAGGGGACCAAGTGTTGAGAAAAAGAGGTTTCTTCCGAATCAGCCAAGGCCCCCCTTCAAGAACATTATTCATACCCTGTCTATCTTCAAACTTGAAGAAGAAAAACCCATTCGAATTCATCATAATTTTCTGAATACCATGTTTTTTCCAATTTGTTTTCACAAAATATTCAACAACCGGATACGCAATTCTATCCCCCAGGAAGTAACCATAAAGAGTATTAGATAACCTATCATTTACCTGGCGAACAGAATCAATCGGAAGCACTACATCCACTCCATCCAATGAGACATCTGATTTTAGTGAACGAAAGTTTATTTTAGGAACTTTAGCATCCGAACCATTGACATGACTAGCTGAATTCTCATCATTTGGATTCTGATTTGAAACAACCCCCCATCTTAGCACCTCCTTGCTCGGCCTGATTGTTTAGGATCACATCCGCATAGGATTAATGTTGGGTTTTAGCATTATCTCCCTTCGGACCGGTGTGTGTGGGATTCGAACTCGTGTTCATCGACTCAGCAAGGCTAGTCCCACACATGGCCAGCCTATAATGAAAACGTGTCCCTTACGCACCGCAAGGGATTGAGTGTTACGGTGCGCAAAGGTGGTTACGCACCGTAAGAAAGATGGTGTTATGGTGCGCAAGGATTGCTAACTTTTGGGTATAAATAGAGGACTTTGGGACTTGATTCTGGACGATTGAACGACGCTCAAATTCACTTTGTGCGCTGAGATAAGTTCTGTATACTCCAATTAACACACACAGGCACTAAATCAACGCCGCAATCAGGGTATTAGCACGATCGCTATTACGATTCATTGTCCGATCGATCAATATATCCAATGGATGTTTAAGTGCCGCCCACATTAGGGCTATACTTTGTCGTTCGTCGTTAATTCGATGGATGTTTAAGTATCGCACTTTGTCGTTCGTTGTGAGAATTTGATCTCGTGAGTTATCGTAAATGCTGGATTGATTACTAACCCAGAATTGTGTGCCTGTTATTAAAATTAGGTTAAAAAGGCTAAATCAGTAGGCTAAACTCTGCCCGTATAAATTTGCAATGTGAGTCATTCTCTTTTTATCAACTATTTTACAATACCTCAAATTATTTTCAAGGTTATAATTACAGGGACTAAGTCGTGGATATCTTGAATTATTGGTTAGTGGGGTATTGTGCACATTACTAATTTTCTCCCAATTAGGTTCATTGACCTACTCGGGATAATCACTGTTAGGTTCATTGACCTACAGGGATAATCATCACTATTTAGGTTCATTGATCTAAATAGTGGTATGACCATCGTCACCATTGTGACTTGTCACCATTGTGACAGAAGGCCAGATAAAAATAAGATAGAAGCCATTGTAATCGCTCTTATGCTGTAATTGATAACTATGCATCATTATGCAAAATAGAATGATTCACTAAATATTTCCCGCTGACAAAACCTTTTTAAAACACTTTTCAGGTAATTACAGTAGATTGGAGTAAGAGATGATACGGCACTGAAAGGCATCAAGAAGTGGCTTATTTATTAATTAAATCAAAATAAGAAATATTGTTTTATGTAATAAAAAATTATCTTTATTAAAGCTACCATTATAAAACATGGGTTTATCCCATTTATTTATTAAATAAAATCCGGTGTTTTCTAAACTCTGATATTCTTCCTAACTCACGGTCCTGATAAAATTTCCGCTGCAACGTTTTCAAAATAATCACCGAAACGTGTCCCTTACGCACCGCAAGGGATTGAGTGTTACGGTGCGCAAAGGTGGTTACGCACCGTAAGAAAGATGGTGTTACGGTGCGCAAGGATTGCTAACTTTTGGGTATAAATAGAGGACTTTGGGACTTGATTCTGGACGATTGAACGACGCTCAAATTCACTTTGTGCGCTGAGATAAGTTCTGTATACTCCAATTAACACACACAGGCACTAAATCAACGCCGCAATCAGGGTATTAGCACAATCGCTATTACGATTCATTGTCCGATCGATCAATATATCCAATGGATGTTTAAGTGCCGCCCACATTAGGGCTATACTTTGTCGTTCGTCGTTAAATCGATGGATGTTTAAGTATCGCACTTTGTCGTTCGTTGTGAGAATTTGATCTCGTGAGTTATCGTAAATGCTGGATTGATTACTAACCCAGAATTGTGTGCCTGTTATTAAAATTAGGTTAAAAAGGCTAAATCAGTAGGCTAAACTCTGCCCGTATAAATTTGCAATGTGAGTCATTCTCTTTTTATCAACTGTTTTACAATACCTCAAATTATTTTCAAGGTTATAATTACAGGGACTAAGTCGTGGATATCTTGAATTACTGGTTAGTGGGGTATTGTGCACATTACTAATTTTCTCCCAGTTAGGTTCATTGACCTACTCGGGATAATCACTGTTAGGTTCATTGACCTACTCGGGATAAGCACTGTTAGGTTCATTGACCTACAGGGATAATCGTCACTATTTAGGTTCATTGATCTAAATAGTGGTATCACCATCGTCACCATTGTGACATGTCACCATTGTGACAGAATGCCAGATAAAAATAAGATAGAAGCCATTGTAATCGCTCTTATGCTGTAATTAATAACTATGCATCATTATGCAAAATAGAATGATTCACTCAGTATTTCCCGCTGACAAAACCTTTTTCAAACATGTTTCAGGTGATCTGTTATGATCTAGGAAAAGTGCCATATAGCACTACAAGCTCAAGGAAGTGGCTCAGTATAAAATAAAGAAACATGTTTTGTAAAATAAAAGATTTCTTCGTGAAATCAAACTATTGTAAATTACCGGGTTTTATCCCGAATTGTTAAATAAAATAATCGGGAAATATTTACATTTTAAAAGATCCTGATGAAAACTTCCGCTGTCAAACTCAATTAATTAAATACCGCAGGATTTCTGTCTATTCTTCGAATATGCTAGAGTGGTACCAACCCTGGCTTCGCCAGAGCCGGTACTTATTTCTCGTTATATTTGGGGATTGATTTCTGAAATCCGTAATATCGTCAAAGCTGCGAAACCTCGCACGATTGATGATGCGGTAGATTTAGCCAATACTCTGACTGACGAACTAGTACGGACAAGAGAAGAAAATAGAAGGAAGGAAGTAGCCCAAAAGATTACCCAAGAATTCCGTTCGGGTAACCATAACAATTTTAAGAAAGGAGGGAATGGGCAATCTTCTACTAGTCCATTTTGCAATTCTTGCAAAAGAAAGCATTTTGGAAGATGCAAAGGATATTGCAATTTTTGCAAGATTCCAGGGCATCAAGAAGAAGACTGTAGGAGGAAGAAATTTTCAGTTTGCTACAACTGTGGAGAAACTGGACATCTTAGGCCAGATTGTCCAAAACTGAATAAACCATTTGACAATCAAGCCAAACCAGCAGAAGGAGCAAAAAGGAATGTAAGAGCCTTCCAGCTGACTACTCAAGAAGCCGAGATGATTCCAGATGTGATAGCCGGTATGTTTTTAGTTAACAACGTTTACACAAAAGTATTATTTGACTCTGGTGTAAACCAAAGTTTTATAAATACTTTATTCTGCCAAACTCTTAACTTACCTTTAATCAGCATTAGGCAAATTTCTACAATAGAAATGGCAGATGGGAATTCAGTTAAAATAAATAAGGTTCTGCAACACGTAGAAATAAAACTTTTAAGTCATAAATTTTCTGCAACCCTATTATCTATGAAATTAGTTGAAATCAAGGTTGTGCTAAGAATGAATTGATTAGTAAAACAATTATGCTCAAATTATCTGTGATAAGAATTCCATAGAAATTTGTGCATCCAATGGAGAAGTAATAATGATTACCGGAGATAAGCTATGTAAAACCCTAAAGTTCATATCAGTAATGAAAGTTGTTAGTTATGAACGAAAGCAAGGAATAGTATATATGATTTCAGTAATCATTAATACTAAAGATAAAGAAATTAAGGAAATTTTTGTAATTTCAGAATACCCAGATGTACTTCCAGAAGATTTACCTGGATTACCACAAGATAAGGAGATAGAATTTAGGATTCATCTAAATTCCAGGAATTTTACCGATAAGCCAGGGAACCTTATCGGTTAGCACCTACAGAAATATTAAAATTGAAAAAGCAATTAGATGATCTATTTTATCCTAATGGAAGGCATCAGTGTTGTTTGTTAAGAAAAAGGATGGTTCGATGAGAATGTGTATTGATTATAGGGAATTGAATAAGGTTACAATTAAGAATCGATACCCATTATCTAGAATTGATGATCTATTTAATCAATTCCAGGGAGATAGATATTTTTCTAAGATCAACTTACATGCCGGATATCCTTAATTGAAAATACAAGAAGAAGACATACCTAAAACTGCTTTCAGAACTAGGTATGGTCATTACGAGTTTACAGTCATGTCCTTCGAATTAAAGAATGCCCTACAGCATTCATGGACATGATAAATAGGATCTGTAAACCATATTTGGATAAATTGGTAATTATCTTCATAGACGATATATTTATGTATTCCAAAAGTTAGGAAGAACATTATCAGCACTTGCATGCACTCTTAACTTTGTTAAGAAAAGAAAAGTTGTACGCCAAATTCTCAAAAGTGTGAAATTTGGTTACAAGAAGTACAATTCTTAGGACACATGGTGAATTATGAAGGTATTCACGTAAATTCTGCTAAGATAGCAGCAATTACCAAACGGAAGATTCTGCAATCCGCAATGGAAATTAGAAGTTTTATAAGTTTAGTCGGATACTATATTAAGGATTTTTCCAAAATAGCTATACCATTAACTAAGCTAACCTGTAAAACAGTTAAGTTTGATTAGAGATCTGAACAAGAAGAAACCTTTAGGATCTTAAAGCATAAATTAACAAAATTTTAGTTTTACCAGAAGGAACTGAAGATTTTGAAGTATATGCAACGCAAGAAGGTAGTATGCTTCCAGACAGTTGAAAAAGCACGAAGAGAATTATACAACACATAATTTAGAATTAGGAGCCATAAATTTTGCCCTTAAAATTTGGAGACATTATCTGTATGGAAGTAAGTTTACTGTTTATACGGATCATAAGAATTTAAGATATATAATTGGGCAAAAAGAATTAAACATGAGGCAAAGGAGGTGGATGAAAATCCTAAGTGACTACGACTGTGATATTCAGTATCACGAAGGAAAGGCTGAAGACGGCTAGAGATCGTCAGAAAAGTTATTCAGGTAATAGATAAAAGTCGTTGGAGTTCGAGTTGGAGACAAAATACTATTGAAAGTATCTCCTTGGAAAGGAGTTGTTAAATTCAGTAAGAAAGGAAAACTAAGTCCAAGATACGTAGGACCATTTCTAGTGATCCAATGTATAGGAACAGTTGCTTATCGTTTACAACTACCAGGAAGAGTTAGCTGGAGTACATGATATATTTCATATATCCAATCTCAAGAAATGTCTATCAGATGAATCTTTGGTAGTACCTTTCCAAGATATAAAGGTAAACAAGTAATGTTAGTAAAGCAGGATTTAAAGATATGATCCTAATACATTTGAGAATTAGAGTCAGAAATGAAGAAGTATCCTCAATTATTTCAGTAAATCTCGAGGACGAGATTTTTATTAAGTTGGGGAGAATGTAACGACTCTCATCAAAAGTCATAATTATTAAATTAATTTGACCAATAGGAAACCTTAATTGAGACACCCAAGTGATTCTGCGCAAACCCTAAAATTTTCAGAACAACCGGAATCAGGATCAGGGCCCCTAAAACTCAGGGGGGGCATTTCCTACTTGACGATTATCCTCTTAATTCGTTATCAGAATAAAAAATTCAAGAATCATCGACTCAGCAAGGCTAGTCCCACACGTGGCCGGCTTATAATGAAAACGTGTCCCTTGCGCACCGCAAGGGATTGAGTGTTACGGTGCGCAAAGGTGGTTACGCACCGTAAGAAAGATGGTGTTACGGTGCGCAAGGCTTGCTAACTTTTGGGTATAAATAGAGGACTTTGGGACTTGATTCTGGACGATTGAACGACGCTCAAATTCACTTTGTGCGCTGAGATAAGTTCTGTATACTCCAATTAACACACACAGGCACTAAATCAACGCCGCAATCAGGGTATTAGCACAATCGCTATTACGATTCATTGTCCGATCGATCAATATATCCAATGGATGTTTAAGTGCCGCCCACATTAGGGCTATACTTTGTCGTTCGTCGTTAAATCGATGGATGTTTAAGTATCGTACTTTGTCGTTCGTCGTTAATTCGATGGATGTTTAAGTATCGCACTTTGTCGTTCGTTGTGAGAATTTGATCTCGTGAGTTATCGTAAATGCTGGATTGATTACTAACCCATAATTGTGTGTCTGTTATTAAAATTAGGTTAAAAAGGCTAAATCAGTAGGCTAAACTCTGCCCGTATAAATTTGCAATGTGAGTCATTCTCTTTTTATCAACTATTTTACAATACCTAAAATTATTTTTCAAGGTTATAATTACAGGGACTAAGTCGTGGATATCTTGAATTACTGGTTAGTGGGGTATTGTGCACATTACTAATTTCTCCCAGTTAGGTTCATTGACCTACTCGGGATAATCACTGTTAGGTTCATTGACCTACATGGATAATCATCACTATTTAGGTTCATTGATCTAAATAGTGGTATGACCATCGTCATCATTGTGACTTGTCACCATTGTGACAGAAAGCCAGATAAAAATAAGATAGAAGCCATTGTAATCGCTCTTATGCTGTAATTAATAACTATGCATCATTATGCAAAATAGAATGATTCACTCAGTATTTCCCGCTGACAAAACCTTTTTCAAACATGTTTCAGGTGACCTGTTATGAATCAGGAAAAGTGCCATATAGCACTACAAGCTCAAGGAAGTGGCTCAGTATAAAATAAAGAAACATGTTTTGTAAAATAAAAGATTTCTTCGTGAAATCAAACTATTGTAAATTACCGGGTTTTATTCCAAATTGTGAAATAAAATAATCTGGAAATATTTACATTTTAAAAGATCCTGATGAAAACTTCCGCTGTCAAACTCAATTAATTAAATACCGCAGGATTTCTGTCTCGCGGCTCCTGAAACGGGTCAAACCGGGTCGGGGGCCGTGACAGAAAGTGATATTCAAAATCTGAAATTTCTTAAGGATTTCAATTGTTATTGAAACTATCGATTTTTTTTTTTCAAAAATTGGTTCTTTTGAAAATACATGATAACACATGGGTAGTTTTTTGGTTTAACTTCAAATATGAATCAGACACTTCAGCAGCAAAAAGACAAAAATTTTCGACACTTCGTCTGATCTTGGTCAAATTTGCATACCCGTAGCATCTGAAAGATTTGAAGTCCAACAAAAAAGGAACCCATTTTTCGTCATGCATTTTCAACACACCCATTTTAAAAAAAAGTTTTAAATTCATGAGGATCGATAGGAACAGAAACATACCTGTCTTGTCTTCCCCCCTTCAAGCTTCTGCCTCTTTACGGCTTGGTTTCCTTGAGCAAAATTAAGTGTACCACAAACCTTATTCGTTCGATTTGTATCCCTGTATCACATACAAAATTAAGTGTAACCAAACATGGGATCACAAAGGATCAACCAAATAAAAAAACATAAGTAATGCTGGTGTACCTTCTCACAGTAGATGGTGTTTTGGTGCATTTAGCTTGTGTTTGGTTCTTCGATTTGAGTGTGGATGGATTCTTGAGTGCACTAGCAATTCTTCTGGCTGTCTGTTGCTTCTTGGATTCTGTTTGTAACATGTTCTTGTTCTTTTGAGAAGCCTTAGGGGTGCATGCTTCTTCTCCTGTATATATATTTGCATATCTAAGTTACATTGTTTTTTTGTAATGATGTTAACAACTTATAATATCATTATCACACCAACCTTGAGAAGGGTATGTGGTTTTTTGGGTCTTAGTTTGTTCAACTGTCAGATTTGAAGAAGGGAGATCTTTTGTGAGTTCGGTTGGCTTCTCAAGAACACATAACTGTAAAGAAGAGGAATTGTGATCAGAAGTGTGAACGTTAAAGAATATCCATCTTCTACTTTACAATTTTACATAAAGAATAATACCTGATTGGAAATGCTTTCAACGTGTTCATCATTTGAGGTCGCATCTTCAGCAGGATCACGCTGAGTATTTGCACTGATTTTGATAACAAAATAGAACACAATTATTAAATACTTTAAAAACATAAGTAATAATTATGGGTACCAGGAAACCCATGAAAGAAAACTGAAGAATGCAAATATGCTCTGACCTTTGTTTCTCTGGTTCCAAATCAACATTCTTCAAAGTATGTGACGAACTTGTTGACTCAGATGGTACAGGTTCCTACAATCAGAAAATTCTAAAATTGTAAACAAAACGAACAATCAATTTGTATGACAAACTGGGGCTTAATGCAGATAATTCATGGCTTATTACCTTCTCAGATGTTTCTGGAAAATTACAAACGGTGTCCAACTGAAAGGCTCTTGTAGTCTTGATCTTGTGCATTATAGCTTCAACCAAAAAAGATCAAACATGAGCCATAACTGCAAACATCTCTATTAGGGGCGTTGTTTATAAACCGGAACTGACCCAAAACCTCCCAAAGTTGGCCATTTACAATTTACTATTTTTTACGTATATATATTTTATAAACAATCCTTACCATAAAAAAACGTAATACACAACCATGCTTTCTAAAGAAAAACAAGGTTCTTTTGTCTAAAACCACTAAACCGCCAAAACAGAGCTGTCAAAACATGAAAACTGGCGGTTTCTGCCCACCCAACCATCCCAGCCGGTTCAGTGTGTCTTTTTCCCAAACCGTGGTTACCGGTTCGGCCCAAACTTTTTGTTGAGACAGGCTAAACCTTACCGTGAACATCTCTATAATCTCTATAGAGAAACCGAAAACTATAGTTCATAGCTAAAACAATTTTCATGATCAGTCTTCATTTTGAGTTACTGACAAATAAATGTACACATGAACTCCATAGCATTGAACTTAATCAACAGACTTCATAATTTGAAACACATAGCAATAATTAAAAATTAATAAATAACTTATTATACCTCCAATGAAAAAATAAATCAAACAACAGATTCAGGAACACCAGATATAAATAAATTAAAAAACAGATTCAAGAACACCAGATCAGCATACAGTTTAACCGGATTAAAGAAGAAACCGAATAAAATCAATTTAACCAAATCATATAAACTTACTCGTAACTAAGAAACCCTAATCCCAAAACCAACCGAATCATAACAAAATCCAACACAAAAATACGAGAATTACGACGAAGAACTTACGAGAAGGGGCATAAGTAAGAGCCGTACCGAACCATAGGTGTGCTTCACGAATCTGATCGTCAGTTTCTCCTTTAACGAAATCATAAAATTTTGGTGCACAGAATTCGTAATCAGGATCAATTATCACATCCACTGAGTCCTCCGTCGTCATTGCTACTGGATTAATAACAGATTTCAACGGGAAATTGATTAGGTAGAAGACGAATTTTAGTTTCAGGTTAGGGTTTGAGAGCGGAAAACAGATTTCAACTGGAAACTGAGTCCTCCGTCGTCATTGCTACTGGGTTAATAACAGTCTTTAACGGTCTTCTTATTTTTAAAAAGTTCCCCCTATACTAAGCTAAGCTAGCTTATTACATATTTTCTCTAAACCAAAAAAACAATTACATATTTTTTCTTTTTTAAGAAATTACCCAATTCTTCAAGTTTGTTTCATATTCCCACTCATATATTCACAACGCTTAATCCTGTTAAACACTACACATCACGGCTAGAATGAGAAATCTATACTTTGTATTAAAGCAAAGGGTCGTATTATTGGCACACTTTGGAAAATTAAATCGACACATTTAATACGCATTGTATAGGCGGCCTATACGATGCGTATTAGGGTTGGTTCAAACTTCAAGGTCAGTCAAAGGCTGACAATGTCCCCATTATAAAAAGTAATACGCATCGTATAGGTCTATACGATGCGTATTGAAGGTGTCGATTTAATATTCCAAGGTAGCTTTCTGTCACGCGAGCGAAGAAGCAGCACTTTGGACGGAAAACTACACGTGTAACACCCCAACCCGGATGGGTTGACATGTCACTATAATAGTGGATCAGAACAGAAGTCATAATTCCATTAATTAAAGTTATGCTTACATTTCAAAATATGGTTCATAGCCCTAAGGCCCAAAATACATATTTAATTTATAAAAGTGACAAACATCTTCGTTTAGCATCCTAGGGTTTATTCTTCACTCTTCACCCCGTCCAAAGTAACCTGTGAACCTTTAGTGAAATGAAATAACGGAATGAGCCAGATGCCCAGTACGGAATAATAGGCTCAAATAGCAAACAAATAAATGACTGAAATGATATCACTAAAAAGAAGAACAACACAACAAAACATAACATATAACTGAACTGAATCATATCATACGGATGTACCCAAAAGCTAAACAGAGGTGACAGCCACAAAGTCTGTCACATGAGACGGAGCGGGTTTGCCTACCCGACATCCATCTCCAGAAATATACCTAGGATATATCCATACGCCACCTAGTCGCTATGTACCACATTTGTACCTAGGGACACCGTGAGCTGATAACTCCGCCACGGGAGGAGCCGGAGAGCTTAGGGTAGCAGATCTCAGATAATCAGAAATAAATATAACACTAACATTAACAGATATATAAGTATCGGAACATGCGATAATGAGCACAATATAATCATAAACTTATCGCATGTTGTCAAGTTCAATAATAATTTTAATCGGAGTAAGAAATGAACGGACGGTCAATCGTATCGAGGCTCAAAGACATTGGAGTATTCGAGAGATATATACACACACACACACACACACACACACATACATATATTATAAATAAGGGTTTATAGCAAACGAACCAGATAACAAAGGGAGAGGGTTAAGGATCCGTACCTTGTTTCTTGATTGTTGTCTTAAAAATATATAAACTTGTCAAAGCGTGTTCGTATAAACCTACATCGTGTCCATATATTTTATAAGGTTGTGCCCATACATAAAAAGTGTATATATATAATTTGTTTGTTTAATTCATGTCTAGTTTAAAACCTCAAGTTTGTCTTAAGTAACCATGAATTAGTTTTGCTTAGATTAAAGAATAATGTTTAAATAAAATAGAAGTTAATTAAAAATCAATGTTGGTTGCAAGATTTGAACTTGTGACTTAAAGGTTGTAAGAAAAATGTTTTAACCAGTGAGCCAATTTATCACTAATATTAATCTTATAAAATCTGGTTATTTAAACAAGTAATCTGATGTCATTAATTAAAATCTGATTCATAAAACATAAAATCTGACAACAAAATATAATGCCACCAGCAAGGTTTGAACCCAAGACCTCTAGTTTCTAAGTCCCAAGACTTATCCAGCTAGATTACACCACTTTCTGTTATATATGTTGAAATCTGATTTATTTAACAAGAATTCTGGTGTGTTTAAATATGATTCTGATGTAATAAAAAGAATGTCTCTTTCAAGATTTGAACTCAAGACCTCTAGGTTATAAGTTAGAGCCATAACCAGTGGATCACTTAGTTATTTATGCTTGATTTACGATTTCTGGTGTTTTATAGAAGAATTCTGGTGCATTTAACATAAATTCTGATGTTTTTATAAAATTATGATGTTTCCTCAGAAATTCTGATGTTTTATCAGAAAATCGAATATTGCATCAGATCTCATCAGAAAATCTGATATTACATCAGATCTGGTGCATTATATCAGAATCTGGTAAAAATATATGTCTCTAGCGGATTCAAACTTGAGACCTCTGGGTTGTAAACCAGCTGCTGAACCAACTAGGCTACAGGAGCCCTTGTGAACAAACAGCTTCATTATTTATTTATTTACTCAGTTCACTGATTTATCTTCTTCTTCATCATCTTTTATAGAAAACTAACATTTACATAATAAATTCTAGATTCCATTTTCATTATAGATTAACATTAAAGTATCAAAAATAAAAATTTATCTTATGGTTACCTTGGTAAAAAACACGTTTCGGTTACGAAAGACGTCGTCGGAAAGTACGTAAGTATCGCCGGAATTAGTATTTCTTCACCGGAAATGGTTTCGGATAGTATGTTTTCCGTGGTTAAAGCTTCGAGTGGTTTAGTAGAGATAGTTAAGTGGTTTAGTAGGCATAGTGGTGAATGAGAAGTGGTGTCGGTATGGTGCTCGGTTTCGGTTACGGTGACCGGAACCGGGTTTTCTTTACTAAAACAAAATAAGGAAGGAATAGTTTAGAAAGAGAAACTAATCATGGAAGATGGGATGGAGATAAATGGATGATCGATCTTCAATTTATAGAGGTGAAGAAGTTCTACGTATATGCAAGTTGTAAGAATGAATAATTCATGTTTGATAAATATTTTATACAAAAATATTCTCATTCATTCAATTCAATCTAGTTGTCTGACAAGAGCTTTATCCTTGAATTTTACCTTCTGCATATTTTCCCACTTGCAAGTATGTATTTCAATTATTGTTGTTATTTTCTAGTTTTATTTAAATAGAAAATTATTATTATTATTATTATTATTATTATTATTATTATTATTATTATTATTATTATTATTTTTGGTTATTACAACACGGACGGATAGCGTGGTATGAAACGATAAGGAAGCCTAACATTGACAGGACAGTGAATTATATAGATTTATTTGTATAGTTAAAAAAAATTTATTAAATTTATTTGTTTTATTTATTCCAATATTTACCTTCTTCAACATTTTCAATTTTTTTCACCGTTCTCTCGTACCACCAATATTTTTTTCACGAACAGAAAATCCCAAATTTTTTTACCAAAGATCACCGGAAGCAAATCATGTCGAACAACAATGTCCTGTTAATTGTTTCAGATGACAAGGTTTGGCCTCTCGGTTGGACGGTGTCTGACGACGGTAAGCTCTGGCTGCAGAAGGGTTGGCCTGAGTTTCATAAGCATTATTGCTTAAAGTGTGGACATTTGTCGGTCTTCAAACATCTAGGAAAATCTAAATTTCATGTTAGAATATTCAACCCGGAAGATGTGATTAAGGTAAGCGTGCCGTAAAGTTGAATCTTTTAGAGAGAGACCTTTAAATTGCTGGGGTGTGACTGTTCAAACAATATGAATGAACGCAACGAATTTGACAACTGTGAAAACTTATTAAAAGTTGAGTAAATTACAAAAATCGTCCTGTATGTATGTCACTTATTGCAAAGTGTGTCCTTTGTCTTCAATAAATACAGAAAACGTACTCGATGTTTGCAAACCCTTGCAAGTTATGTTCTTTAGCCCTAACTCAGTTAATTTTTGTGTTTAAATCTGACCAAATAGACCCCACATGAGGGTATTTTTGTGGTTAAATATGACCAAATGGACCCCACAGAAGATTAAAATGACCAAAAGACCCTCATATGGGGTCCATTTGGTCAGATTTAACCACAAAAAATTAACTGAGTTAGGGCTAAGGACATAACTTGCAAGGGTTTGCAAACATTGAGTACGTTTTCTGTAATTACTGAAGATAAAGGACACAGTTTGCAATAAGTGACATACTTAAAAGACGATTTTTGTAATTTACTCTTAAAAGTTCCTCAGGCTCACGGCAACCGCACTGGTAACAAACTGGTACTACTGGTGGTCTTCTTTCATGTTTCCAAAAATAATTTGAAGGCTCACAAATTTCAATATCATTTTGGTGATTTTCTGAGTGTTTGTAACCTTCGTCTGATTCTGAAGACGATAACTCGTTATATGTATTTTTATGTATCAGCCTGCGATTTCTTCTGGAAACCGCCATTTACACATACTGTGGAGAACTTGTTTGCATTATCCTTCTTGGTGAAAGATGATCGTTTTTAATATTATCATTCAACACGTGACCTGAATCGATTTCGGAGAATGTGTAATCCAGAGGTCGGTCTCGGGTGGGCATAAGATCCGTGGGCCCTATTGTCGGATATGTGACTCCATGGAAGATGTGATTAAGGTAAGCGTGCCGTAAAGTTGCATATTTTAGAGAGAGATCTTTAAGTACGGATCCTACAGCTGCATTTGGAACAAGAAGTCCAACAATTCATTCATTATCTGTTGTTGTCTCAACAATATGAATGCACGCAATGAATTTGACAACTGTGATAGCTTATTGAAAGTTCCTTCGGCTTACGGCAACCGCACTGGTAACAAACTGGTATTACTGGTGGCTGTTTTGGAAATTGAAGGAAAAGGACTGCGATTATGTTTCTCAATGGGGATGTAATGCAATGATTCCTCTCAATTGAATAGATAGACACTTGCTTCATAGGACTCACTTGAATCGTCTCAGATGTAATAACAGTACGGTTAGTGGATGTTAATTGCTGGGGTGTGACTGTTCAAACAATATGAATGCACGCAACGAATTTGACAACTGTGATAGCTTATTAAAAGTTCCTCAGGCTCACGGCAACCGCACTAGTGTAACACCTCGTAAAATCATGTCCAATATAGTATCGACACGTGTCATGGAATTTAAACGTGTTACAAATTGAATATGAGGGACTAAAGTTGACAAACGAAGAAAGTATATGTATATAAGGATTCAAAGTCTCAACATTTGATAATTATGCCTTTTAACAACCCTACACGATGTTTATACCCTTAAAACGAATGTATCATGAAGCATATGAAACCGTTTGTGGAAGAAAGTGAGAGTTTACATGACGCGGGGGTTAAAAGTGTCAACATGTTTAAGTTATACCTCTAAGGGACCTTTTAGCGAACCCAGAGCCTTGTAACGATTAATTATACTCCCAAGAATAAGTGATAAAAATTTCACAAGGTTTCGATATCGTATGAGGAAGATACGTTAACTTTCGTAATTAAGGGGTTAAAAGCGTCAACAAGGCAAAACTTGTGTTTTCGGTTATTGTTTAACGAAACCGGACCTAACGATGTTTGGTTATATCTCATGGATAATAGAAATATAAGTTATATGGGTTAAATGTGCTTAAAATGAAAGAAATTACGTTTTAGAAGGTCCAGGGGGTGAAATGTCATTATTTGAAACTTGAAGATCAGGTAAGCCACTTGCTGGCGTCGCGCCACCAGCATCCCCCTCTGCCGTCGTGCGACGCGATGGCCTATGCTGGGCAGATTCCATGCACAGGTGCGAGTACAGCCAGTTCTACCGCCTTTGAAGCCTTGTTTTTCATTCCAGGGGCTGCACCAGTGATTTTTCATGCCTAGGGACACCTGGAACTGATCAAGGAACACCTGTAGACTTGTTTGGCCTGATCTTGTTGCATCAAATCCACTATATAAGAAGAACACTTGTTGCAACATTTTCACATTCACTTGAAATCATCCAAGACTCTTCTCTGGAGCTCTCTGGTCAGCAAACAAGTTTCCTTAAGTTCCAAAATCGTGCTTAGGACCTTTGTAAGCTTCCTTAACCTTTCTTAATTTAGTTTTATTAGTTTAATGGCCTAAAGTCAAACCTGTCGTAATTAAGGTTTGACTTAGTGATTAATCACTAGTGGTCCAGTCAATTCTCGAATTGAAAGTAGCTTTGAGTTGGTAATTATATGGGTAATAAACCCTTAAAATGGCACCCTCTGATTCCCATTCTAACTAGGTCAATTGTCGGGTCAAACTTAATTGTAAAAAGTCAACAGAAAGCTAAATTTCAATTAAACGCATAATTAACAATGTAGAAGCCATGGAACCTGTTTTATCACTCATATAACTTGGTAATCAATGTAAGAACATGTCTAAACATATTCAACCTGACAATTTTCTGTTTAAGCTCAGTTCGGAACCGAAAGTCGAAAAGGTAGACTTTTGCTTTGACTTTCAGTTCTGACCCAATGTAGCATATTTTAGAAATGCCTTAGAGCTCTATTAGGACCAGGTTATAGATTAGTGTAACCCTCTGAGGTTATACAACTTGGTTCATTAGTTATTCGATTCATGTACATGTTTCCGTTCTATGCCTAAATGTTGACAGTAATGCCTTTTTGACCTTAAAACGAGATTTTTGAAAATGTGAGAGGACAAAAACCTTTGTTACTGATTTATAAACTTTTCCTAAAAATTCGACATCAGTTTGAGGTCTAGATTAGGAGTTATGCTCAATATCGTAATTAAGAAGCTTTTTATTAATTAAACGGCGTAATTAGCATAAAGCCTATCTAAACCCAAATTTTAACACCAAAATTTTTACCCACTGATGTAATATAATATTTTGGGATTTTTGAAGATTTTTAATTATTTTTAAGCCGAGCATAACATAGGGTTCTTGCTATAATTCGGTAAATGTCGGTTATACCCTTTTCTTGAATAAAATGAGTTTTACATAATATTTTGATACCAAAATTTTTGCTACTGATTTTATATGATAAATAAAATATTTTGAACTTTATAAACTAATCAAAAACTTAGATTCCCTATTTAAACCCGAAAATCGCTTAAAACCGACTTTTACGCGTTTTAAGCGCATAGTATGAGTTAAAACTATTTTTGACATATGAAACTTAATACCTACTGATGTTTTAAGTAAATTTTTATAATTAAACAGTAGACAAAAGTTTTGAACTCAGAATTCTAATTTTGACCTTTAAAGCTTATGTGAAATTACCAAAATGCCCCTACGGTGCATAGTTTGGTTATAAAAGATAAATTTGACATATATGCAATACCCTACTGCTATGACTTTTAAAAATAAATGTTTTTACTGATTATATCATACCTGAAACTCAGATTAGTATTTAAACTCTTTTATAACCTTTAAAATGACCAAAATACCCCTACGGGGCATAATTTGAGCTTAAATTCGTTTTGGGCATAATGGAAGATATCCTACTGATATCACAACATATTTAAGGCATATTAACTTAGGAAACCTGTTCATGACTCATTTGGTTACCCGTTACGCATTATTCGCGTTCGGTGCGGTTTATGTAACTAGTTTGCATAAATTAGCCGAAACGGGTCAAACCTTATCGTTTTTATCTCAAAATCCAGAATATGTTTAGTTTACCCATATTATACATGTATACAAACTTGTCGGGTCTAAACCACACTCTAATCCGGTCATCGCTTAATCGTGCGTTTTGAACCGTATATCTTCCTTTAAAACTAACCGGTCTAAGTTTAGACTTAATTAAGACCCGTTAGGAATCTAATAGGTTATTAAAACCTTCGTTCCAGATTAGGAGACCAGTAAAAGATACTTGCACTCCCTGATTGTGATATATACTTGCTCAGGTAAATACTTTTAACTTATTTTCCCTTATACGGGTTTGGGGTACGGTATATAAAATACCGCTTGGTCGGGCATTGAATTTTTAATCATATAAAGGTTAATTTATTGAGATGACCCGTTTAAACTGTTTTGTTTGCTTAAAGCCTTTGGGGGGTTAATGACCATGTCCCGGATATCCTTGGCATCATTCATTGAAATGGCCACGACCTAAGCACGAGGTGTAGGCATACACCTGCCAGTGCATATATATAAAAAGGTATAACCGACAGATTGAGAATAACTCGCCGCGGGATTATATCATGTGGTGTGTCTATTAATCTTTAACCCGGTATTCAGCCCGGGCTACTGAACGTATAACGAACATGTAATTCTTTTACAAGTTTATATATAAATAATTATCCCAAGTTATAAAAGATTATTTTGTGCCATGTGCATTCAAATCAATTTTTTTTAAACATTTTCAAAATGAGTCGGTTAATTGTATTTACTAGTGTAAACTGACGTATTTTCCAAAAAGGCTAAGTACAGGTACTAAACGGAATAGGCTGGCTACACCTAGCATCAATAAAGAGTCTTGCAAGCTTAGATGTTATTAAATCTGTTGAACAATGATCTTTTGAACTTTGATCCGCCTGTGGATCCTTACAACCGTTTTGTAATACACTTGATATTACTTTTTATTCGGTTTGTAATGATTTTATCTTTCGACTTCCGCTGTGTATTAAACTGTGATAATATAAATTGTCTATGATATCAACTACGTCACGATACTCCCCCCCCGGGCGGAAATATCGGGGTGTGAAAGGTTGGTATCAGAGCTAACGTTGAGTGAATTAAACACTAGCCTTTTGTGTTTAATCTCAATGACACAGTTTGCACATTCCTCGACTTTCGAGTCTAGACAAAGAGCTTAGGACTAATTCTGACTTTTTTTGCTTTGTCCTTTATTGTTTCTTTTGTTGTTTCTGTTGTTTGTTTTGGCAGGGCCTACAAGAATGCCGCCAAGAATGCGAGGAAGAGGTAGAGGCAAGGGGCCACTCATCGCCCCCAACGATCACGAGGCCGGGCCTTCACACCGGCGAACTCCATCAGACTCTTTAAGCAAAAGTCCTCAGGAAAACTGGAGGACCTCTTTAGAACCCGTGAGGCATTCAGTCTCGCTAAGCTCCTCACCTTCCTACCTAAATTCTTTCGGGCCTCAGTCGGAGAACGAGCCCCACAACTCACATCACTCTTTCATACCCCTTCAAAGCCCTTTCAACGACCCAACACCCTACTTCCAAAGCCGGTTCAATCCGGCAAACCAAATTGATGAGCCAATGGGTTATAACCCGTTGGGACCGGAGGACCATTTCTCCATGGACATGGAAGAGGATCCGGAACCTGCCGAGCCACCAACCGGAACACCTACTCACCCCATCGAGATTTCAGATGGGTTACCCTTTATTGGATCACCTTATAGTGGTCCCGACAGCTACGAGGCGAGGTTTAACCAATACGACTGGGTATTTACTCCCAGTTACCACTCATCACAGCAGCAGCAGCAGCAGGATCCCTCGGAGGATTCGCGCTTTGTAGCGGTTACTCCACCGCCACCACCACCAGTGCAGCAACCGCCTCCGGAGCCACCAAGGTGTAGGAGATCAACCGCACGGATATTCGTTCGAGGGGGAGTCCGTATCAGCACTCCTCAGCTTTCAAGTGGCAGCCATTACCCGCCACTATACAAAGACCCACAAATGGGTGGGCCTTCTAACCCTGTTTCTGAGGTGGAGTCTGCGCCAGTCGCACCGCCACCAGTGGGTTATGATAACCCAATTCCTACATACACCAGTGCAGCGGCGTACAACCCCTTTGAGCAGCCTGCCTACCCGGGGTATAACTACTACAATGCCCCCAATGTTGACCCACACCTTGTAGCAGCCAACTACAATGCCCTTTATCCTGAAGGACCTTACGCATCCTCCTACCAAACCGGGTACCCACCTTATGAGTATCAACACCCACCACCTCCTCAACCTCTGCAACATCAGCAGCCGCCGCAGCTGCCACTGTTATCGCCACCGCAACAACAGGAGATTCTACAAAGGTTGAACCAGGTGGAACAAGAGGTTCAGGAGGAGCGTAGAAACAACCGGGGATTTCTAAAAGGTTTGGCAAGCTTAATCAAGGGGAAGAGCAAAAAGGATCATTAAATCCTTTATTTGTTTATTTGTATTTCTTTAATGTTCAATCAAGTCCTTGCGTGGACATCTGTTCTGTAATCAGTCCCTGCGAGGACTTATATTTCCAGTTTAGCCCCTGCGAGGGCATGTCATTTCTGTTTAGCCCCTGCGTGGGTAGGTTATTTCTGTTAAGTCCCGTTTAGGGCAAAATGTACCCTTTTTAAATTTTAGTGGCATGTTATCATTTAAATTTTATTTTGTCATTATATGCATAAATGTAATATGTATGAAATAAATAAATAAATCCAAAATATATCATTCTTTTTAAAAATAATCTGCCTGTTAAATATTAAATAAGAATCTTAAAGGGTATAACCTAGTCTGCATGTCATTATAAGACCTGGCCATGATGTTAAAACCTGTTTAAAAAGATTCAATTCCTTGTTAACATCTGAAAATATGTTAACACTCCTGGCTAATGCGATTCGTAAAATCACACGTGTCATCCTTACATTGGATTACTCCAATTATTCTTTATTATTTAAACATCCATTTGCGATGTAATGCCTACGGGCCATAATCATTGTCATATAAGACAAAAGACAGTTGTAGTCTATGAATCCCTGTCAAGAAAGGTAATGAACTATGATTCAAGCCTTAGTACCTCGATCCTATAAGATCTTGACTTAAAATTTGAATATGTCCATGTGACTTGGCCTTTTGTGCCATTATTATATTTGATTATAACTGAGGGTTATTAATGAAAAATCCTGAATGAAATACTTAATAAATTAACCAATATGGTTCTTTAATACCATGGTTAATAAGTTAATAAGATGACAAATCTATTATAAACCTCTAAGAAATCATTGTCATCATTTTATGTAGCAATCAAGCTACATGGCAGAGTCTGAAGAAGTCAACAGTCATCCAAGGGAGAATCATGATGCTGCTAGGATCAACGTAACTGGTGCAAAACTTCAAGCATTGATTGATAATGTTGTTACCAAGGCCATAGATAGGCAGTTTAATCAGTCAAGTGGTACTCGAAGCAAGACCTCATCTGTACCCCATTCTAAACCTAAGACTCACTATGAGGCTCATAGTAAGCCACCCCCTAAACGTGATGGATCAAGGAGGGATGACGATCATCACTCCTCAAATCAGCATAGTGTTCCGTCGAAGAAGATTGAGCTCAAACGAGAACCACGTAGTAAGTCCTGTACATATAAGTATTTCGTCTCCTGCAAGCCTAGAGACTTCACAGGGGAGAAAGGAGCCGTCGATTGTATGACTTGGCTCGATGAAATAGACACTGTGGTTGATATTAGGGCTGGCAATTCTGACACGAACACGATAACACGACACGAACCTACACAAAGTTAACAAGTTTCGTGTTTGACCTTAACAGGTTTCGTGTCTAAACAGGTCGACATGATAAGACCTGTTTAAATTTCGTGTCTAAACAGGTCAAAACCCGTTAACCTTTTAAGAACCGTTAATGACCTGTTAATAATTTTAAATTAAAAAATATATGAAATATACGGGGTGTGGTCCGTGTGGACCCGGACATGTGGAGAGTCAGGCGGTATACCCTAAAGTTTGAAATCAATTTTCACAGTTTTAGTCTTTAGACTTCACGCTCACATAAACCCTAAGTTTCCTTCATGTCCGGCCACCGCTCAACCTTTCACCATCACAGTTCACTTCAGTCGCCGCCGCTCAACCCTTCACAGTTCACCTCAGTCGCCGCCGCTCAACCCTTCACAGTCACTTCAGTCGCCGGCGCCGTTCAACTTCAGCGCTGCTCAACTTCCTCGCTGATTCGCTGCTCACCTTCATCGTCGGCCGCCACTCAACCCCTTCATAGTTAAGGTAAATAATCATCATCGTTCTTTAAAACTCTTTTTATATGCTAATCGGACCTTCATTGACCTGTTATTACATCTGATATTGACCTGTTATTACATCCGATATGTGCCGGAGAAGTGTGTTGTTCATGCCGCTTGGTCATCTCCTACAGGTAGTTATTACTTGATAAGTTGTGTACGGTGTTTTGGATAATTGGTGATTCATGAATATAAGGTGTATTAGTAAGTTTTAGATGGATCTGTTGAATATTGATTAGGAAATGGATGATTGGATTGAAAAGTTGAGGATCCATGTTAAGTTAGTGAATTAGGGTTTTGTAATTTGGGAATGTGTGCATTAGGTTGAATTATGTTTGCATATTTATCTACTGTTTTCTTACATAGGAAGAATATGTGATTATGCTGGCTGATAGAGTGTTATTATTATTTTGTCCGATTAAGATATCAAGGATTAATTTGGTGTAATTTAGGAGTAGGAGTAGAGTAACATCTGCCTTAAAAAAATTAAGATTTTGTTTGCAAGTTTTACAATCCATAGATGTTCTACACTTCTACTTCTGAATTGTGCGAGGGGAAAAGAACTCAACAGTATCTTGGGTGAAATGCACATCATTGTTTATAGCCTTTTCTTTTTCTTTTTTAGACTTCTCTTTATCTCCTTTTATCTTTGTCTTTATATGATTATGTTGTCAAGAATGTATATGGATTGGTAAAGCTTAGGGCTGCCAGTTCATCCCTTTAGGTGGTGAAACCTTCCAGATCATAGGATTTAAAATCTTAACGCTATATCCCCTTTGCATTCTCTCTAAAATTTAATCTGGGGGATGTTTTTTTCAATGCATTTGAAACAATGAGGATTGCTAGTTTTATAACTAATAAGGAGCAAGTAACACAGCTGAGTGAAGGCTTTTTACAAATTTGTTATATAAGGTATTATTTGCAAGTCTAGGTTAAAGGAGTTTTGATTGCAATTATTGGTTAATTGACGTTGTATTTTTTTTCTAAGTTATTGTTCATACCAAGAGTGCTATGATGTTAGTTGCTGGTGTGATCTGACATCAAGCTTCACACATGTTTTCAGCATAACATGAACGGTAGACCAAGGGTCCGAAGTTGGATTTGTTTTTTATTCAGGATTTACGATTGTTTTACAACAGAAACAATAGACCATTCATTGAGATACTTGAATGTTGAAACTATCTGGATGTTATGATTAGACTTTTATGGATTTCATTTTAAGTTTGTTAAGACATTATGTGTTTATGCATTTTTATGACTTTTGTGAACCTTTGGCGACTAAATTTTCATTAAACAGGTTCTATAATTGCTAATTTCAAATATGGAATAATAGGTCATGTTCGTGTCTTAACAGGTCGTGTTCGGGTCTTAACAGGTCGTGTTTGTGTCTTAAACAGGTCATATGATATGTTGGTAACATTTTCGTGTCTTAACAGGTCATTTCGTGTAACCTGTTTATTAACAGGTTCGTGTTCGTGTTTGGAAAATCTGACACGATAAGATTTTGTGTCGTGTTCGTGTTTACAGGTTTCGTGTTCGTGTCTTATCGTGTTCGTGTCTTAACAGATCGGGTTAACCCGATATGCCAGCCCTAGTTGATATCAGTGGTTGCGCTGATAGGGACGTTGTGAAGTTTGTATCTCAGTCATTTAAAGGAGAAGCGCTAGCTTGGTGGAGGTCTCTGATCCAAGCTACTGGAAAAGTCCATTTGTATGGCATGTCTTGGGAGCAGTTCGTTACTCTCATCAAAGAAAATTACTGTCCTCAACATGAGGTTGAGAAGATCGAGACCGACTTTCTGACATTAGTTATGAAGAATTTAGACTGTCAGGCGTACCTTACGAGTTTTAATACCATGTCTCGATTGGTTCCATATTTGGTGACACCAGAACCAAAACGGATAGCCCGTTTCATTAGGGGTTTAGCCCCGGAGATCAAAGCCAGTGTAAAGGCATCTCGACCGACTACCTTTAGATCTGTAGCTGATCTGGCACTATCGCTTACCCTTGATGCAGTCAGGCAGAGATCACTGAGAAATTCTGATATTGTGAAGAGGAAACGTGAGGATGAAAACTCACACCGATCAAACAAGAAACAAAAAGGGAACTTTGATCACAAGAAGAGTTCCGGGTTTAGAAAGGATGATCAGCAGTCGGGCGAGAAGCCCAAATGCAAAATCTGTAAGAAGCGCCATTTGGGGAGGTGCAGATACGAGTCAAAATCCCAGTCATAGCCGAGGGCTTGTGGGATTTGTAAGTCAAGTGAGCACAAGACGATAGAGTGCAAGAAGATAAAGGATGCAACGTGCTACAACTGTAATGAAAAGGGGCACATCAAGTCCAACTGCCCTAAGTTTGCCAAAAAGCCTGAAGAAGCCAAAAAGACCAATGCTAGGGTCTTTCGAATGGATGCACGAGAAGCCGTCTAGGATGATAATGTGATAACAGGTACCTTCATTATAAATGATGTTTATGCAATGGTGTTATTTGATTCGGGTGCGGATAAGTCATTTGTAGATGATAAGTTTTGTAAGTTGTTGAATTTACCTGTTAAAACCCTAAGCGTGAAATATGAAGTAGAGTTAGCCGATGGTACCTTAGAAACTGCCTCACCTATGCTAGATGGATGTTTTATATCCATTAGGAACCACTCCTTTCCGTTATCCTTGCTTCCTTTGAAATTAGCTGGTTTCGATATAGTGATAGGCATGGATTGGTTATCTCATAACCAAGCCCAGATTGTTTGTGACAAGAAACAAGTGGTGATCAAGACTCCGTATGGTGAGCCACTTACCATACAAGGAGATACTCAGTATGGGTTGCCTAAGAAAGTGTCTGTGCTTAAGGCATCTAGGTGTATGAAGAAAGGTTGTGTCATTTATATGGCACACGTGACTATTGATGAGCCAAAGCCCAAGATTGAAGACATCCCTATCATTTCTGAATACCCTGATGTATTTCCTGAAGAACTACCTGGTTTACCCCCAAATAGGCAAGTGGAGTTTAGAATTGACATTATACCTGGAGCAGCACCTGTTGCAAGAGCACCTTACCGATTAGCCCCAACGAGATGAAAGAGTTAAGAACCCAACTGGATGATTTATTGGCAAAGGGATTTATTAGGCCTAGCTCATCTCCTTGGGGAGCACCTATTCTGTTTGTTAAGAAGAAAGATGGATCAATGCGATTGTGCATTGATTATCGTGAGCTAAACAAGGTTACAATCAAGAATAGATATCCATTACCCAGGATCGACGATCTATTCGATCAACTGCAAGGAGCAAGTTACTTCTCCAAGATTGATTTAAGGTCAGGTTACCACCAGCTGAAGGTTAGAGATGAAGATGTGCATAAGACTGCATTCAGAACTCGCTATGGCCACTACGAGTTCTTAGTGATGCCGTTCGGGCTCACTAATGCACCAGCAACATTCATGGACCTCATGAATCGCGTTTGCAAACCCTACTTAGACAAGTTTGTCATTGTCTTCATTGATGACATCCTCATTTATTCAAAGAATCAAGCTGATCATGAGAAGCATCTTCGTTGTATTCTTAAAATTCTTTAACGAGAAAAGCTCTACGCCAAGTTTTCAAAGTGTGAATTTTGGCTTCGTGAAGTCCAATTCCTTGGACATATGGTCAGTGAGCGCGGTATCTAGGTGGATCCCGCTAAGATTGAGGCTATCATGAATTGGCAAGAACCGAAGACGCCCACGGAGATTCGCAGTTTCTTGGGATTGGCAGGATATTATAGGCGTTTTATTGAGAATTTCTCAAGGATTGCAGCACCCCTAACTTCGTTGACTAGAAAGAATATTAAGTTTGATTGGGGTCCTAAGCAACAAGAATCCTTCAATATTCTTAAACAGAAGTTAAGCAATGCTCCTGTATTGACATTGCCTGAAGGAATTAAAGAATTTGTGGTTTTGTAGGATCGTTTTCAGACCCGAATGAGTCGATCAGAAGAGTTTATGCTTAATACGAAAGGCAGAAACAGTCGTATCAAGTTCAATTCAGCTAGAATACACTTTAACTGTCGATTTTATTGATATGATAACAATTTACAATGAGATGACACTTCGGCAGCACTTCGTTACACTAACCGGAAAAGTTACAAATGATTTCGCTTGAACACCTATTTATAGGATAGGTGATTCCGTTTGAATGTGTCATGTGCCATTTCAAACGGAATTAACAAAGTTAATTTCGTTTGAAAGTGGCAATGTCACTTTCAAGCGGAATTACATGGCTTAAACGAAATTACCTCAAAACCCTCTAATTTTCTCGTATAACGTGTCCTGATCTAACATTCTTAGTACAAGACTTGATACAAGACGAAGTCGACAGACGGATGCACCAACAGACTCCCCCTCGAATGTTGACGAGTCTTAAGTGTCGAGTCTTCAACGTCTTCAGTCTTTATCAGTCTGATTACTTTCTTTCTTCATCAGCACCAACATACTCCCCTTGAACAAATATTCTTTACTAAGATTAGAATCAGGATCATGACCTGGCTTTATGCTCTTTCTTCAGGTTCAGGATCGAAACCTAGCTCAACCTGCACATTCTTAACCCAGAAATAAATTTCACAAATTTAACATTTGACAAATTTATATATCCAGACTCCTCCTCAAATTTATCCAGAATGATTTATCATTATAAGAGACCACTTGAAGACAAATATTCAAAAACTTTTCTTATTTAAACATACTCCCCCTCTCCACATGCTCATCATGTTTCTTTTCAAAACACACTCTCCCAAACCACATGCTCATCATGTTTCTTTTCAAAACACACTCTCCCAAACCACATGCTCATCATGTTTAAAACTTGGAATTTTGAAAATCAGCTTTCCAACATCAGTTGTTGAAAATCTTTTTGGATTTTTTTTAAATTTATGCTAAAACACACTTAAAATCTTTTTGGAATTTTTTTGAAAGTAAAAGAAATGAAATAACGATCTATTTACAGACAGTATTTTTTGTGAGTTTGTGTAAGAGGATCACATCAGTTTATGAGACAAATCACCAACACCGTTAAGCTTTAAACATTTTAAGTTCTAAACGATTCACTTAGATTGTCAGTATACTGATCCTCTTTAAATTTTCACACAAAGTTCAATTGTTTCGAGATACAAATTTAGTGTTTTAGAGACTTAAACTTAATCGCGTGTCCCACCTCAGAATATACTCCCATATCTAGATCCCAATATTCAGTCTTACAGGTGAGTATACCTAGATGATATCTGTAAGGGGTTATATTGCGAAGACCGTGAGAGCTCAGGTTAGAACTTCTGTTCAGCAGAGAGATGACGGCTTCGACTTTTGGTGGGTCCCCTTTAGAGGATCTTTTTTACAACAGCTCATGATTTACATATTTTTTCAATGTTTCATCATTTTTATGCTGAGGGTGAGCTATATTTCAAGCAGCGTAAAGTATTATCCGGGGACTAGGCCATTGCTTCCGCATTATCAGAAGTCCCGGGATAATACCCCAGATATCACTAAGCATAAAGACCTAGTATCTCAGAAAGATCATTCAAACAAGATTTCGGGGGTTACCCATATATCCGAGAGATGTTACCCACGATATAAGCAAGTTTGAATTTAGGTTTATATCTCGTCACAATCTATTAAATGTGCAAAAACCTTCTGGCACATCATCAGTGAGACCGTTTATCACATTTTAACTTTCCAATTCTTTAGCATGTTGTGATTGTCCACTGTTGTACTATCATTTCCTCTTTTTGACAACAAAACTCATATTTGAATTTTATCATGTTTTTGACTTTTTCAAATTTTCAAATGTTTTTGGATTTTCTGAAATTTCTTACTCCCCCTAAAATTCAAAATCATTTAAGGAAATTTGAAAACAAACTATACAAGCAAAGTGACAACTGATATCAAATCACTTCAGATCACCATCCACTTGTCATAAACAATCAGAACTCCCCCTTACAACAAACTATTTTCCCATTGATTTCAAAACACTTAAGTTTGTTTTAATCAAATGGTTTTTCCGAAAAATTAGTTTCGTTGATTTTATACACCACTTGTAGGTTAGGGGTTCATCATATTGTTTTCCAAATAATCACTTGTAAGTATGGTCAAATCAAGTTCAACTTAATGACCCTGATTTACCACTTGCAGTTGAAAATTTCTTCAACCACTTGTAGATTCAATCATCAATCACTTGAAAAATATAATAGTTTAAGAAAATACCACCTGTATCTTTACCAACTGTACCACTTGTAAGATTATCAACCAAGAAAAATGCCGATTCCTGCTCCACGCTTACAAACCTGGGAGCTCCGGCAAGTCCGGATGTTTACTTGTGAAAAACAGACATCCAAGCTTCACCAAACTTGGATGTTTCCTCCTCAACTTCACTTGGGTAAAATGTTGCTTTCTTTGTTTCATAGAAGTCCTTTACCCCTTTCACCTTACCCTCAACCATTTTTCCAAAAATCTTTTTCACATTTCCATTAAACACTTTCTTAACATCAAATTCTTTCTTCTCAGAATAGAACTGATTTGAGATCTCAACCGTCCCAACTTTTGATTTAAAATTCTATGTCCTCAATGGTGGAAAATGAACATCATCCATCGGAGGCACTGAGTTTTCTTCTTTAAACTCAATTTGTGGCTCATCTGACTTTGTGGAATCAGATTCATCGCCAAGTTTCTCATAAAACTTCTTAACAACCCACATTTGGTTGTCATGTTTAGCTCTCTTTTGATAAAAATTTTTCTTTGAGCACTCACCAACTTCATATGTTGAATTTTAAAAAATTTTGAATTTCTTAGTTGGTGATTCATTTTTCTCAACAACTTTTTCTTTGAGTTTTTTAGAGACTTTCTGTTTTATTTTTGTTGCTTGAGAACAGTTCCATGCAATGTGACCAGCTTTATTGCATTTGAAACAGGTTCTTGTCTCCTTTTTTTGATTAGCTCCATTCTTCACATTCTCTTGCTTCTTAGCAAGAAATTCTTTGTTTGATTGTTTCCAGAATGAGCTTTTTGATTCCTCTTCACAACTTGTTCCTGAAACAAATTTTGTATTTGTTTTAGAAGTTTTTTCATGTTTATAATTTTCAGGTGAAATAAATCCAAGACCTTTCTTTTTGAAATTACCATTATGGTTTGGTTTCTTTTGAAAACCAGAACCAGAACAGTAACCTTTTTTCTTCTTTAACCGTTGTTGAACTCTTGAGGTGTACTTTTTAGGTTTTTCAGAAAGATTTACATCTTTTATTTCAGAAATATTAATTTCTGTTAGTTTGAAAACCTTTTTTATTATGTCTAGTTTGACACCTCTTATTGGAAATTCCTCATCAGAATATAATTTGCCTGAATCCTTCAAAGTACATGCCACTTTGACTAATTCGTCATTCAAATTAGATTTTGATAACAGGAATTCTTTATTGTAAACCCGTTTAACCGACGACTTTGAACTGTTGACCGACGAACTCGAACTTTTGACGGACGAACTTGAACATCCAGACTCAGACTTTGACTCAGATTCCTCATCTTTATCCAACACCTGATCGACCATCTTTTTTATTAACTCGGACTCATGATCAGTGTCAGACGATGTAAAAACGACGTCAATGTTTTCTGGTAATTCATCGGTTATATCGGACTTTAACTTTACATTAACTGCTTTTTCGACTTGCTCCTCATTCGGTTTTCTAGGAGAATACCCTTCCCAAATTGGAGGCGGACACTTGTTATAACTAGCACTCTGTTTCTTACCAGTATCCTTCTTCTTTGACTTCTCATCTTTATATGCTTCAAAACCTGCAACAGTTGGATAAATTCGATCAATGAGATAATCAGATTTAGAATAACTCTGTAATAAACGTCTGATTCTTTCATTTTCTATTTTTTCATTTTCCAACTCCCGCTGCAACTTTGCACATTCTTCAATGTAATGATTAATAGCCTTCTGCTTTGTCATCATCACCGCATTCATCATAGTCAGTGCATCTTCTCTTTCAGAATTAGTCTTTTGCAGGCCAGTTACAGTTTTATTTAGCACATCGTAAGATTCTTTCACGTAGTTGAGATTGAACAATAATTGTTCTTTCATCTTTTCTTGCTCATTCAGTTTCTCATCTTTTTCTGCACATTGCTTGCAAGATTCTAAACACTTTAAGCAAGGCTTGATGACTTCCACAATCTTTTCAACTTCAATGACCTTCTCAACCTCAATTACTGTTTCATCTTCAATCACCTTCTCAACTACATTAACATCCTTCATCTTTTTCAACTCTTTTGCTGCTTGTTTCTTCTTCAATTTCTCCAAGCGATCTGCAAAATAAAATTGAAAACTTTCAGGAGATAAATGGGATTTTGCAACATTAATATGTCTTTCTTCCTCATCATCACCACTATCATCAGTTAGTGATTGATCAAAATCTATTGTCTTCTCAACACTATCATCTGAAGAACCAGAATCAGATGGTGTTTGATCAAAAACAGTTGCTTCTTCTGAACTTTCATCGGATGAAACAGATTCTTCTTCTTGATTCTTCACATGAACACCAATCACTTTCATCCAGTTTGTAAACAAATCAGGTTCTTGAACTATCTTTGCAATGAAAGCTTTAAACTTCCCATTCTCATCCACAAACTTATCCCAGCTGAACCCTTCAGGTAATTTTTCATCATCTTGGTTTATTAGACATGCTTTACTATCAGCTAAAATATATTTGTCCCAACAGAATCCTGAAGCCATTTTTTCATCATCTTGATCAACGATACCAAAATAGGCTTTCTTGTTTGCATCTTCGATCATTTTCCCATGAGCAGTTTGTGAATCTTTTTGTTGATGCGGTTGATGAGCAACCTGTTGATATATGGCTTTTCGATAGTAATCATCTTTTCCAAAAGGATGCTTTGCTCCACTTGCTTCCTGATTTTTGCATTCTCTTTTGAAATGACCTTTCTCCCTGCATAAAAAACAAGTAACTTAAGATTTATCAAAACCTAAAGTAGACACACGTGCATCCAAAAAATCATTTCTTCCTGTGATCATTTTAAACTTTTATGCTCTTCTCAAAACACTAGCTAGACACCATTTGATGTCCATGAGCTCCATCTCTTCAGAGTCTATCTGATCATAATCCTCTTTTGTCAGCATAGGATTTCCGATCCTCCCTGCAACCAAACCTTCATAGGTTTGTAGCACAGTTGCAAGTAACGCCATGTGATCTTTTGCAATTTCTTCAGAAAAACTTTGACCATCTGGAAGATTCAATGCAATGTTGCACTGTATCACACAACCATTTCCACTTTTTGAACTTTGAGAATGAAAGCTTGAAGTTGAACTCTTTGGATTAACGCTCGGATATGAAGAAAAACCACTGCTGCTATTTGTATTTTGATCAACAGCTCCAGATGATTCTCCAGCACTAAAAGCAGTTTGAATTTTCGGACTCATTTCAACCTCTTGAACATTGCCTTTGTAATACATTTTCACATCTTGTTGACCACTCGGATTACTCATTCTCGCAATCTTTTGTTGTTCAAGATCTTGACCCTCAATCTTCTCGATGAACTGAGAAATCGTCAAACCATCATATACTCCGGTGTTCTTTAAGATCATAAAAAATGTACCCCATTCTTTTTGAGGTAAAGCATCAGCTAATTTGTCGACCCATTCCTCTCGTTCTTTGGTTATGCTTAGCAAAGACATAGAACACACTAAATGGCAATATCTTTCAATCAATTTCTTTGTATCTTCCCCTGGCAGACTTGTGAATAGATTAAATTCTTTCTTAAGCAATGACTTTTTACTTTTTATCATCTTATCACTTCCCTCAAACTTGATTTTAAGAGCATCCCAAATTGATTTTGAAGTTTTGTCATGTTGAAGCAATACAAAGATGTCTTCTTTAATAGCTTGCTGAAGTAGACTAATCATCATCTTTTCAACTCTATACATGTCACGTTCTTTATCAGTGAATTCAGAGATTTCTTTCTCAACCTGCAGATCAGTACGTGGTAGTACATATTTTTTCAAAATGCACTCCCAAGATCTCAAATGATTAGCTTGAACCCAGTTTTCAAACCTATCTTTCCAACCGTAATACTCCTCAATGCTCATTAGCTTCGGGGGTTTTTGTGTAGTTCCAGTCTCATTTTCCAAGTTCATGTTTTGAGCAATGGTAGCCGGAGTAGTTGGAGATGTTGCAAATGCGTTGTAAAATTCTTCACTCATGATTCGGTACACTTTTTCACAAAACAGGTGCTTTCAAGCGAGATTAGATCTTTGAAACAAAATTACTTCCCTTCAAACGAGATTAACTTTCAAACGAGATTACCTTTTCAAACAAGATACCCTATTTCGTTTGAACTAACAACCTTTCAAACGAAATTACAATTTGAAACGAGATTGCCACTTTCAAATGAAATACTCAAACGATATTACTTCCTTCAAACGAAATCACCCAACAATTCAAGCGAGATACCGTTTTCAAACGAAATTAGCTAGCGATTTCAAGCGGAATTAGGGATAATGTGCAATCTCAAACGAAATCACTAAGTTTGTTCAAACGAAATCATGATGATGTCATCCTTTCAGTCCAAATTTTGTCTAATTTATCAAGTTTTACGCTGATTTCAGTTCTGAAACTTTCAAGGGTTTATTAAAACAACATTACGCACACATTGTGAGAAAATTATCCGATTTTAACCATGAAAACTTGTTTAATTTTGATAAGAAGGTGTAGAAAACAGAATTTTCAGCTGAATTGGTATGAACTCTTCCTCCTGAGCTCTGATACCACTTGTAGGATCATTTTCAGACCCGAATGAGTCGATCAGAAGAGTTTATGCTTAATACGAAAGGCGGAAACAGTCGTATCAAGTTCAATTCAGCTAGAATACACTTTAACTGTCGATTTGATTGATATGATAACAATTTACAATGAGATGACACTTCGGCAGCACTTCGTTACACTGACTGGAAAAGTTACAAATGATTTCACTTGAACACCTATTTATAGGATAGGTGATTCCGTTTGAATGTGTCATGTGCCATTTCAAACGGAATTAACAAAGTTAATTTCGTTTGAAAGTGGCAATGTCACTTTCAAGCAGAATTACATGGCTCAAACGAAATTACCTCAAAACCCTCTAATTTTCTCGTATAACGTGTCCTGATCTAACATTCTTAGTACAAGACTCGATACAAGACGAAGTCGACAGACGGATGCACCAACAGGTTTACTGCGACGCATCGCACACTGGCATGGGATGTGTGCTAATGCAGAAGGGTAAAGTCATTGCCTATGCTTCCCGATAATTAAAAGTGCACGAGAAGAATTACACCACCCACGATTTGGAGCTGGGTGCTGTTGTGTTTGCACTAAAACTTTGGAGGCATTATCTATATGGTACCAAGTGTGTGATCTATTCTGATCACAAGAGCTTTCAACATCTGTTTAATCAGAAGGATCTGAACATGAGGCAGCGATGATGGATGAAGACACTGAATGATTATGATTGTGAAATCCGATACCATCCAGGCAAGGCAAATGTGGTCGCCGATGCCTTAAGTAGGAAGGAAAGGGTTAAACCCATAAGAATCAATGGCAAGAGCATTGAATTAAAGAACAGTTTGAATGAAAGATTGTTAGCCGCTCAGAAAGAAGCCGTATTAGAAGCTAACTATCCTAATGAAAAGTTGGGAGTAACTGCTGAGCAGTTATCTTATGGCAAGGATGGAATCCTAAGATTAAATGGACGAATATGGGTTCCAATCTATGGAGGACTACGGGATGTTATCCTTCAAGAAGCCCACAGTTCTAAGTATTCTGTTCATCCGGGAAGTGATAAGATGTACCAGGATTTGAAGGCAAATTATTGGTGTATAGGCTTGAAGAAGTCTATAGCCACTTATGTAGCCAAATATCTGACATGTGCTCAAGTTAAAGCTGAACACCAGAAGCCGTCAGGTCTACTACAACAGCCTGAACTTCCCACCTGGAAATGGGAAATGGTGACTATGGATTTTATCACCAAGTTACCAAAGACGAAGAGAGGAAATGATACTATTTGGGTTATAGTGGATAGACTGACTAAGTCAGCCCACTTCTTACATATTAAGGAAACACACAGCTCAGATAAGTTAGCTCAGCTATACGTGGATGAGATTGTATCTCTCCACGGAGTGCCAGTATCTATCATCTCGGATAGGGATACGAGGTATACATCGCATTTCTGGAAAAGCTTTCAGTAATCCCTAGGCACTCGATTAAATTTCAGCACTGCATATCATCCTCAGACTGATGGTCAAAGTGAACGTACTATACAGACACTCGAGGATATGCTACGAGCTTGTGTTATTGACTTAGGAGGAAGTTGGGATGATCATCTTCCATTAATCGAATTTTCATACAATAATAGTTATCATTCCAGTATACAAGCTGCACCTTTTGAAGCTTTGTATTGAAGAAAGTGCAGAACGCCCGTTTGTTGGGCAGAAGTTGGAGATGTCCAACTAACAGGACCTGATATAGTCCTGGAGACGACAGATAAGATTGTACAGATACGAGATCGTCTCAAAGCTTCCAGGGATAGGCAGAAAAGCTACGCAAATAAAAGGCGTAAACCTCTAAAGTTCGAGGTTGGTGACAAAGTGTTACTGAAAGTATCACCCTGGAAAGGGGTAATGCGATTTGGCAAGAAAGGAAAGTTAAGCCCAAGATATATAGGACCATTCGAGATCATCGAATGCGTCAGAACAGTGGCTTATAAGTTAAATTTGCCTGAAGAGCTCAGTGGTATTCATAATGTATTCCACATCTGCAATCTGAAGAAATCTCTAGCTGATGAATCACTAGTCATACCACATACGGATGTGCACATAGATGAGAGCCTGAAGTTTGTTGAGAAACCTTTGTTGATTGAGGTTCGACATGTTAAGAAGCTTCGAAGGAAGCAGGTACCAATTGTAAAGGTTAAATGGGATGCCCGTAGAGGTCCCGAGTATACGTGGGAGGTAGAGTCCACAATGAAAGAGAAGTACCCTCATTTATTTCAGTAAATCTCGAGGTCGAGATTTCTTTTAAGGGGGTGAGGATGTAACACCTCGTAAAATCATGTCCAATATAGTATCGACACGTGTCATGGACTTTAAACGTGTTACAAATTGAATATGAGGGACTAAAGTTGACAAACGAAGAAAGTATATGTATATAAGGATTCAAAGTGTCAACATTTGATAATTATGCCTTTTAACAACCCTACACGATGTTTATACCCTTAAAACGAATGTATCATGAAGCATATGAAACCGTTTGTGGAAGAAAGTGAGAGTTTACAAGACGTGAGGGTTAAAAGTGTCAACATGTTTAAGTTATACCTCTGAGTGACCTTTTATAAAACCCGGAGCCTTGTAACTATTAATTATACTCCCAAGAATAAGTGATAAAAATTTCACAAGGTTTCGATATCGTATGAGGAAGATACGTTAACTTTCGTAATTAAGGGGTTAAAAGCATCAACAAGGCAAAACTTGTGTTTTCGGTTATCGTTTAACAAAACCAGACCTAATGATGTTTGGTTATATCTCATGGATCATAGAAATATAAGTTATATGGGTTAAATGTGCTTAAAATGAAAGAAATTACGTTTTAGAAGGTCCAGGGGGTGAAATGTCATTACTTGAAACTTGAAGATCAGGTAAGCCACTTGCTGGCGTCACGCCACCAGCATCCCCCTTTGCCGTCACGCGACACGACGGCCTATGCTGGGCAGATTCCATGCACAGGTACGAGTACAGCCAGTTCCACTGCCTTTGAAGCCTTGTTTTTCATTCCAAGGGCTGCACCAGTGGTTTTTCATGCCTAGGGACACCTGGAACTGATCAAGGAACACCTGTAGACTTGTTTGGCATGATCTTGTTGCATCAAATCCACTATATAAGAAGAACACTTGTTGCAACATTTTGACATTCACTTGAAATCATCCAAGACTCTTCTCTGGAGCTCTCTGGTCAGCAAACAAGTTTCCTTAAGTTCCAAAATCATGCTTAGGACCTTTGTAAGCTTCCTTAACCTTTCTTAATTCAGTTTTATTAGTTTAATGGCCTAAAGTCAAACCTGTCGTAATTAAGGTTTGACTTAGTGATTAATCACTAATGGTCCAGTCAATTCTCGAATTGAAAGTAGCTTTGAGTTGGTAATTATATGGGTAATAAACCCTTAAAAGGGCACCCTCTGATTCCCACTCTAACTAGGTTAATTGTCGGGTCAAACTTGATTGTAAAAAGTTAATAGAAAGCTAAATTTCAATTAAATGCATAATTAACAATGTAGAAGCCATGGAACCTGTTTTATCACTCATATAACTTGGTAATCAATGTAAGAACATGTCTAAACATATTCAACCAGACAATTTTCTGTTTAAGCTCGGTTCGGAACCGAAAGTCTAAAAGGTAGACTTTTGCTTTGACTTTCTGTTCTGACCCAATATAGCATATTTTAGAAATGCCTTAGAGCTCTATTAGGACCAGGTTATAGATTAGTGTAACCCTGTGAGGTTATACAACTTGGTTCATTAGTTATTCGATTCATGTACATGTTTCCGTTATATGCCTAAATGTTGACCGTAATGCCCTTTTGACCTTAAAACAAGTTTTTTGAAAATGTGAGAGGACAAAAACCTTTGTTACTGATTTATAAACTTGTCCTAAAAATTCGGCATCAGTTTGAGGTCTAGATTAGGAGTTATGCTCAATATCGTAATTAAGAAGCTTTTTATTAATTAAACGGTGTAATTAGCATAAAGCCTATCTAAACCCAAATTTTAACACCAAACTTTTTACCCACTGATGTAATATAATATTTTGGGATTTTTGAATATTTTTAATTATTTTTAAGCCGAGCATAACATAGGGTTCTTGCTATAATTCGGTAAATGTCGGTTTTACCCTTTTCTTGAATAAAATGAGTTTTACATAATATTTTGATACCAAACTTTTTGCTACTGATTTTATATGATAAATAAAATATTTTGAACTTTATAAACTAATCAAAAACTTAGATTCCCTATTTAAACACGAAAATCGCTTAAAACCGACTTTTACGCGTTTTAAACGCATAGTATGAGTTAAAACTATTTTTGACATATGAAACTTAATACCTACTGATGTTTTAAGTAAATTTTTATAATTAAACAGTAGACAAAAGTTTTGAACTCAGAATTCTAATTTTGACCTTTAAAGCTTATGTGAAATTACCAAAATGCCCCTACGGTGCATAGTTTGGTAATAAAAGATAAATTTCACATATATGCAATACCCTACTGTTATGACTTATAAAAATAAATGTTTTTACTGATTATATCAGACCTGAAACTCAGATTAGTATTTAAACTCTTTTATAACCTTTAAAATGACCAAAATACCCCTACGGGGCATAATTTGAGCTTAAATTCGTTTTGGGCATAATAGAAGGTATCATACTGATATCACAACATATTTAAGGCATATTAACTTAGGAAACCTGTTCATGACTCATTTGGTTACCCGTTACGCATTATTCGCGTTCGGTGCGGTTTATGTAACTAGTTTGCATAAATTAGCCGAAACGGGTTAAACCTTATCGTTTTTATCTCAAAATCCAGAATGTGTTTAGTTTACCCATATTATACAAGTATAATTTGTCGGGTCTAAACCACACTCTAATCCAGTCATCGCTTAATCGTGCGTTTTGAACCGTATATCTTCCTTTAAAACTAACCGGTCTAAGTTTAGACTTAATTAAGACCCGTTAGGAATCTAATAGGTTATTAAAACCTTCGTTCCAGATTAGGAGACCAGTAAAAGATACTTGCACTCGCTGATTGTGATATATACTTGCTCAGGTAAATACTTTTAACTTATTTTCCCTTATACGGGCTTGGGGTACGGTATATAAAATACCGCTTGGTCGGGCATTGAATTTTTAATCATATAAAGGTTAATTTATTGAGATGACCCATTTAAACTGTTTTGTTTGCTTAAAGCCTTTAAGGGGTTAATGACCATGTCTCGGATATCCTTGGCATCATTCATTGAAATGGCCATGACCTAAGCACGAGGTGTAGGCATACACCTGCCAGTGCATATATATATATAAAGGTATAACCGACGGATTGAGAAAAACTCGCCGCGGGATTATATCATGTGGTGTGTCTATTAATCTTTAACCCGGTATTCAGCCCAGGCTACTGAACGTATAACGAACATGTAATTCTTTTACAAGTTTATATATAAATAATGGATAGGAGTTGGCCAGAAAGTCCAAATTTCCTAAAAAGTGTAAAAAGTCATAAAACACCATAATGTCAACCATAAAACACACAAAAAACCCACAAATAATATGATGAAGATTACTAAAACATCATGTATGTGGGTTTTGTGTTGTGTTTTAGATGTTAAGGCTCTGATTGTGGAATGACAAATATTATTGTGTTTTATGTTGTTTAGTATTGTGTGTTTTATATTCATAGTTCTACGATGGTGTGTTTGAAGTTTTTATGGACTATTAGAGTTTGAATATGGTGTTGTAGTAATATTCATTCTATTATTTGTGAGTTTTAGGTGTGTTTTATGCCTGAAATTATTGTGTTTTATGACTTTTTACACTTTTTAGGAAAAACACACTTTCCGTAGGATCCCCACTCAATAAATAATTATCCCAAGTTATATAAGATTATTTTGTGCCATGTGCATTAAAATCAATTTTTTTTAAACATTTTCAAAATGAGTCGGTTAATTGTATTTACCAGTGTAAACTGACGTATTTTCCAAAAAGGCTAAGTGCAGGTAATAAACGGAATAGGCTGGCTACTCCTAGCATTAATAAAGAGTCTTGCAAGCTTAGATGTTATTAAATCTATTGAACAATGATCTTTTGAACTTTGATCCGCCTGTGGATCCTTACAACCGTTTTGTAGTACACTTGATATTACTTTTTATTCGGTTTGTAATGATTTTATCTTTCGACTTCCGCTGTGTATTAAACTGTGATAATATAAATTGTCTATGATATCAACTACGTCACGATACTCCCCACCGGTAATACGTGGAAATATCGGGGTGTGATAACTGGTAACAAACTGGTATTGCTGGTGGCTGTTCTGGAAATTGTAGGGAAAGGACTGTGATTCTGTTTTTCAACGGGGATGTAATACAATATAAAGTTTAAACTTATCGTTATCTAACTACCGAGTCACACCAATTTGTTGAAACCACACATTCGTGTGTTGTAGTTTGGAAAGATGACCGAATAGAGATCTGAATAACATATATATCCAACTGAACATACGGACCTCACTCCAATCCAAGCAGTTGATTTGATTTGAACAAACTGTGGAGAACTTGTTTGCGTTATCCTTCTTGGTGAAAGATGGACGG
This sequence comes from Helianthus tuberosus, assembly GCA_030545235.1. Lineage (NCBI taxonomy): Eukaryota > Viridiplantae > Streptophyta > Magnoliopsida > Asterales > Asteraceae > Helianthus > Helianthus tuberosus. Next base: position 109,169,220 of record CM060449.1, read on the forward strand.
TTTTAATATTATCATTCAACGCGTGACCCAAATCGATTTCGGAGAATGTGTAATCTAGATGTCAGTCTCGGGTGCGCATAAGATCCGTGGGCTCTATTGTCGTTTCCAAAGTACGCTAAAATATGCGAAAATACGTTAAAATACGCTAAAATACTCTAAAATATGCAAAATACGTTAAAATACATGAAAATATGCTAAAATATGTTGCAATACACTAAAATACGTCAAATTACGATAAAATACGTTAAAATACGACAAAATACGTTAAAATACACCGAAATACGTTAAAATAACCTAAAAATAGGTTAAAATACGCTAAAATACGTCAGAGTACGCTCTTTCCTTTGCCGAATCAGGAAATACGCAACAATACGATAAAATACGTCAAAATACGCAAAAGTACGTCAAAATACGCAACTAATGATATTTCCACGCGCGTATACATATAACACGGCACTATACAATACAAGTGGTTTTCAAAGAAAACTGTACGTAATCATAGAATACGATAAACGCACGCAACCGAACATCACCGAAATGACGCATGTTGATGGTATACATCATAAAATGACAAAATATGCGAAAGTTCGTAAAAAAACGACACGTATACGCATCGAAACGAGGTAAACACAATAAAAACAAATTTTCTTATTATGCCATACGATCGTATAGGCCTATATTGTATCGTATAGCAGATTTATATTCATCATATAGGCCTATACGATGCGTATTAAACTCTGAATTTCTCAAAAATACCCCTGAATTTAACAAGAAAACAGGGGTATTTTGGTAATTTCGGGGATATAAAACGCATCGTACAGGCCTATACGATGCGTATTAACCCCCCTGAATTTTTGAAAACATTTGATAAAGGTTGTCATCAAGAAAACGTAAGTTAATAGGCAGATCACGAGTTACATCTCCTATACCAATGATTGACTTGACGACAGAGCTAACTATAGATGAGTCAATTTACAAAGGAGTTTCAACAGGTATAATCACAATTATTTTATTTATTAGATTAGTTAGATTAAAGTGTATATATTATTTTTGTATTTATAGTACCTCATAAAGTAGTATATTTCTTTTTTGTTCAATTAACTTTACAGATTATTTGGACCATGGTGACCAATGTATTACTTGTGAAGTATGCGATGCTAAGTTATGGGATTCAGAAAAAGGAAGGGAAAGAAAAGAGGAAGGCAGAATCTGTTATTTCTTATGTTGTGGTTACAGAAAAGTTGAGCTACCAGATTATAAAGATGCTATCCCAAGTTATAAGAAACTTTTTATGTACAAGGATAAAGAAAGCAAGCATTTTTTGAGTAATATTCGACGATATAACTCCATGTTTGCTTTCACGTCAATGGGTGGTAAGGTTGATCCCACTTTTAATAGAAGTAACAGACCATTCTACTACAGAATTAATGGTGAGAACTATCACAGGACTGGAAGCCTGCTACCGGAAAACATAGATCCACCAAAATTTTTCCAGCTCTACATATACAATACTGAAAATGAACCTTCCAACAGACAATCCATTTTAAGATAATTATCATAGACTCTTAATTTTTGTCCCACCCGAGTTTTTTTCACTATTTTTAAAGATTATTATTTAATTATTTATGTATTTGACACTCCACTATTTTCTAGACCAGTCTTTCCAAGAATATGTCTTCCTCAAGTGTTGCTGATCTTGATCGTAAACTGATTCAACATATAAAAGTTGTTTTAGATTCTGAAAATCAGTTGGTAAAAGCTTATAGGATGGTTAGAGATTGTTTTCACAACCCTGATCTTAATCTCAAGCTTCATCTAATTGGTATTAGAGAAAATGATGGACGAACGTACAATTTACTATGGTGAGGTTGCTGCTCTAATTGTTGGGGATATTGCATCCTTCATATCCTATTTTGTTCCCTTATGGAGATGATGGTTATGGAATTGACATCCCTCACAGAGGTGTCATAGATGTCATCAATAAGAAACGTCTAAATTGTACAATGAGAGAGTTCTTTGCATATCGTGTGCAAGATAGGATTAATCAGTTTTCATTTATTCTAAATTCCAGGCGACTCTTTCGACAATTCTTGGTTGATGCCTATACCATGATTGAGAGTGAAAGGATTAGCTACATAAGACTTCAACAAAAAAAATCTAAGGTCTGATACCTATGAAAGTCTCCATCAGTTAAGAAATAAGGGCCAACAAGACATATCTGAGGTTAGAAAACGTATATTTTTGCCTTCTTCGTTTACCGGTGGAGCTAGATATATGATGCAAAATTATTCAGACGCCATAGCTCTCTGTAAGTGGTTTGGTTATCCAGATTTTTCTATAACCATCACTTGCAATCCAAAGTGGCCTGAGGTTACAAGGTTTCACTACTAGAAAATAGGCCTAGTGAAACTTTTTGTAAGCAACTTTTTTCAAATGAGTTGCATCTGACTCTAATGCAACTTCGTTGAACATAAATGTGCATTAGAAGATATAACGCAACTTCTTTACTAAAAAGTTGCAAATTTAACTAAAAAGTGCAACCTTTTTCTTGAAAGGTTGCACTAAGAAAATGTAAATGCAACTCTTAATTAAAAAGGTTGCATTGTTAAAATTAAAATGCAACTATTATGCTTTAAAAGTTGTATTGTTAAAACTAAATGCATGGTGATCATATACACCCATGTATGAATGTGAACCACTGTGATCGACAACAAAAAGGTTGAGTAATTCCCTTTAAAATTTTATTTTTCCCTTTAAATTTTTTATTTTTCTATTTAATATTACCATCAATTTGTGAAAAATTAGCAAAATGGGAAGATCGATAAATTTTGAACCCTAAAAAAAGTTCCCTCCCCGATTTTGGTTTCCCCCTAAGAAATTAATTCTCACTCCCATTAACCTAAATTTTAGGTCCCCAATACATCCATCTCAACTTGAGTAGTAAGGCTAGAAGGTATGGTGAGGGTAATCTCCAAGGGGATGGGTCGCCACGTAGGACGCCACATCCCCATCCCATATGGGATGACTCTCCAAGCATTTTCAAGGGGGTGGAGGATGGGGCCCCACATTATTTAATTTTTATTGTTTAACTTTTTTATTTGCTTAACTTTATAAAAACAATTCAAAAATTAAATAAAAATAAGACATAATAGAAGATAATTAAATCCATTACATAGCATAAATAAAAATTACATAACCTAAAATTTTTTTTACCCTACCTAAAATTTATAAAAAAGACTAGATTTGAAAAACACACAAACATAAATACTACTTGCTATCGTCTTCCTCACCGTCCCCGCCGTTTTCGTTGTTCCATATATGTTCTACCAAATCGGATTGAAGGTTTGCATGCGTATCGTTGGTTAGCGAGAACGAGTTTAAATCCTGTTGCGCCGGATTTACCGGGACAATATTCCCGATAGATGCATTCTCATTATACTCACAAATCGCCCGACCTTCGTCTTCAATAATCATGTTATGGAGCAAAATGCAAGCGTATATACAAAGGCGCAACCTCTTCGGTGTGAACGCATTCGGGCAATTATGCCACACCCAATGCATACAATCAATGCTACCGAGCATTCCCGGAAACCATGTCATGCTTCATGAGCTTGGTACAACTGTTGAACATCATACGCGTTTGGTTTCCACAAATATTTTTTGCTATACAGTTTCCCCACATTTTCGCAAAACCGATACATACATTCCCGCATAGTTCTTTTCGACATTTGTAAGTACTCGTCCAAAGCGTCGGCCACTGTCCCGTCAAATTCAGGTATCCGTATAATTAATTAATCATGATTAGTGCTTAATGACTGTGCTGAATTCCAATTAACTGCTTTCTGATTACTGTCTTATACATACATGTGTATCATACTGTCACACCTCGACCGCGTCAAAAAAACGAAACCGCGGAAGAAACGTCGGGGAGTGGAGTGGCAGAATTATTGTTTCATAACCATGGATACAAAAGTTTCGTTTTATTGATTCATTGGATAATTTACATTGTCTTAATACAAAACAAACAAGTTACACATCGTCTATCATTATTATTATGTCACTAGGGCCTCGTCCAGATCCTATGTGAACATGTATCCTAGCAATCAACATCATTCAATCACCACCTGAAACATATGTAAAAACAAAGTCAGCAAGGAAATGCTGGCGAGCACATAGGTTTTATGAGAGTGTCGGATTCATGGCTCGTTTACATGTTGCAGTACCTCATTAGACTACAAGAGTCAAAAGTTACAAACCTTGTTTTGAAAAGTAAATAGTATTGCAACATAATTAACCAACTCAAATCAAATTGGTTATAGTTTATAAAATCTCATAGCCAAGATTCTTAACCCAAAACATTTGTTTAAGTAAGCCAAATCGTAAATTGTTCTCGTTACAAAACTCGTATGGTTTATATCTTTTAGAAAATATCGTTATGTGACATCGTTTCAAAATCGTTTATCCAAGTGAACTAAATAATGCCACGGAATGTAATATGATAAAAGCACTTATATATAAGAAGTACCAGCGGCGTATCTACCATGCTTTTATCATGTTACACCCGTCCCATTATCTAATCACAACCCAAAAACCAATCATTTGTTCAAATCGTTTAACTCATTCAAATCGTTTTAATTGTCCCAATATCGTTCTCGTTTTAATTGTGAAACTACTTTTGGTCGTCTCGCTAATAACATCCAAACCTTCGCAACTCGTCCATCGTACAACTCGCATTAACAAACCACCAAAGGGTAAGTTAACAATCATAGATTCGGTTGTTACCCACATAACCCCCACACATAACCATGGGTGTAGTCTGATAACATGATTTGTCAGATCCTATGGTACCATAACCTAATACTGGTCGGTTCAGCCAAAATTAATGAATGTGATTCGTTATGTAACACGTCCAACAAGTTTGTTCACATTATTGAAATCGCTATTAGTTTAATATAAACCATATTAATCGTTTTTGAAAACATCGTTAAAATATCGAAATCGTTTTAATACATATGAATCACCCCAAAACAATTGAAAATAGTAAAATAGGGGAACTATGTACTCACATAGTTACGACAAAACATGTAAAAAGAGGGGATCTATGTACTCACATCGAAGTACAAAGTATCCTCAATCTAAAGAACTCAACAAGCTCAAGCAAACCAAGGAAACTCAAGCAGCACCTAGTAATCGAATCACTAGATAAATAATCGACACCTAAATCGGAAGATCGGACAGAATGAGGTTTCGTAACCCAAATGAGTATAGGAAATCATGTGATATGGTTTAACAAAGCCTACATTCTAGATCGGAACCTAACCTAAGTGCTTTCGACCCGTTACGACCCATTAAGGTAACTTACGCTACTTTAACGCGTCGTTCGCGCAATCGCGCGTTCGAGACGTCTAACTAGTCTTATGACAAGTATTATGTGCCCTAACATGTTTAAATATGTTGCATAATCAGTTAAGTGACAAAGATTTAAGTTACATATGCTTAAAATCCAATTATGCATGAAAAGGGCATTTTGGTCATTTTCCTGAGGCATATAAACTACCTATCATACAACTAATTAAACTAAGTGACCATAAGGTATAATCTCGGAAGGTTATTCCCTATACAACTATGGTCACAAATATGCTTGGTCAGATCCTAATGATCGACCAAACGGGTCGAGTTCGAAAGTCTAAGCGGTTGTCAAGACCGCTTGACTTACGACTCCTCACAAGCACTGAACTAAAAGTGATGAGCTAAACATATTAAAACATGCTTAACTAAGTTAGAAAACAGGTTTTGATATCAAAACAAAGTGTTTTGATACCCAAGGATAGTTTGGTTGCAAAATACGCATAAATACGCATTTTGACCGAAACTATGACTCGTCACTACGCCTAATCAACGTGGTAATCAGTAGGTATAGTCACATGGGACTATAACCATCGTGATTACGCTCACGTTGCAAAGTTCAAAAGAACTTTGTGTTGACTAAAGACTGGTCAAAGAAGAAAGTCAAACACTATTTGACTTTCACGCTCGAAAAGCAATAAAAGCACGAAAGAAGCTTACAAAGGGTCCAAGCTAGGGAGATCTTGATCCAAAACACTCAAGTATGAAGCAAAGGCTTCAACATAGAGCATTAATCAGATCAAGTGTGCAGAAAATGGAATGAGAGCTTGGGTATATATAGTTTTCGGTAAACCGTTAGGATCGTTTCTTGCAAAAGGGGCTTCGATCTTGGCCATCCAAGTGGGCACAAGGTTTTAGAATACCATGGGATATGTAATATCATAAAAAACAAGCAGATGGTATCCCAAATCAGGGGTTAAAAACTATCAAAACCAGATCAAAGTCCAGATTCAATGTTTCTGTACTGTTAGTCTGTCGCGCCCCGCGTAGCATTAGTTCTAGGCTTACGCGCCCCGCCTAAGAAGTTTGGCAGATTTACAGTTTTGGTCCCTGCAGCCCAGAAACTTGATTTTCGATGCATTTTTTACAAGTTTAAGCCCCGTTAACCCCATTTCAAGGCTCTAAAATGAAGTTAAAGTATAGGGAACTTAAATTATGCTCAAAAACATATCGGATGTCGGTTCGTTTGGTCGTACGGTTGCGTTATTCGGTTAATTACGACGGAAATCGTAACGAACGCAAAAACAATCCAAATTGAGCGACGAATGGTATTTTTGCATTCCAATCACTAAAATAAAATATTTTAACGATTAAAATTTTTTTGGATGTCCGGATATATTCAGAACGTAAGATATGCGCGAAAATGCAAACTTATGCACTTTTTGACGCTTTTAGTCCCTATTGATCAAATAAGTTTATTTTAGCATACCGAACCACTCAAAGCCTATTTCTAAGCTATGTAAAGGATATTTAGGGTATTTTTAACTTATGACCAAGTTCTAGAATGTTCATTACTATACGAATCAGTATAGTTTCGCAGTTTGACTCAAATAGTCCCTACGATCGAACAAACTTGATTTTGACACACCAAACCCTCCAAAACTTATTTCTAAGTTATGTAATGGTTATTTACGGTATGTTAAGCCTATGTCACTATTCCATAGTGTTTGTCGCGTTAAACTGATTATGTTTACATACCAGTTTGCGTATAACTTTCCAGAACGCGATTTGAAGCTTAAAATCGGAATCGAATCAAATCGTAAAATCACCAAACACAAATACACACATAATAACACCAAAGCACATTGTTTTATTAATAATTAAAATTGTTTTACATTGCACATCGATTACAGAGCAGAGTTGTCACAATCTCCCCTACTTTAGGAAATTTCGTCCCGAAATTTTAACTAGAGGAAACTTGTGAAAACAATTGCGGATATTTCGCCTTCATTTGGTCCTCACATTCCCAAGTAAACTCTATGCCACGTTTGGATTCCTATCGAACTTTGACCAATCGAATCCGTTTGTTCTTCAACTGTTTAACTGCACGGTCCATTATCTCCACAGGTTTCTCGACATAATGCATCGTTTCATCAACTTGAATTTCGTCGAGTGGAATGTGAAGATTTTTCAAATTGGACATGTGGAAAGTCAGATGAATATTTCCAAGCTCTGGAGGTAGCTCTAGTCGATAGGCAACCTTTCCAATTCTTTCAACAATCTTAAATGGTCCAACATATCGAGGTGCAAGTTTTCCTTTCTTTCCAAATCTCACCACTCCCTTCCAAGGTGACACCTTGAGTAGGACATGGTCTCCGACTTGAAATTCTAAGGGCTTGTGTCGCATATCCACATAACTCTTTTGATGGCTTCTAGCTGTCACAAGATTGTCGCGAATTTTCTTGATTTTGTCTATTGTTTCCAGAATGAGCGCTGGTCCAGTAAGCTGAGCTTCACCGATCTCATTCCAACAGACAGGTGAACGACATTTTCGACCGTAAAGAGCTTCGAACGGTGCCATATTGATACTTGCATGATAGCTGTTGTTGTAAGAGAACTCGATCAATGGAAGATGAGAATCCCAATTACCACCAAAGTCTATCACGCATGCTCTAAGCATATCCTCCAAAGTTTGAATCGTCCTCTCAGACTGTCCATCTGTTTGGGGATGATAAGAAATGCTTAGATTTAGTTGGGTTCCCATAGCAGATTGCATGGTTTTCCAAAAATGAGATGAAAATCGAGCATCACGATCAGATATGATATCCAAAGGAACACCATGTCGAGATACAATCTCATCAACATAAATCTTTGCAAGTTTATCAGCAGATAGATCCACGTGAATCAGAATAAAATGAGCTAACTTCGTTAATCGATCGATGACAACCCAAATAGCATCGTGACCTTTAGATGTACGCGGTAATTTAGTGATGAGATCCATCGCAATGTTCTCCCACTTCCAAACCGGTATCTCTGGTTGTATAAGCAAACCAGATGGTCGTTGATGTTCAGCCTTGACTTTGAGACAGGTTAGGAATTTCGATACATACAAGGCAATATCCTTCTTTATACCAGGCCACCAATACTGAGTACGAAGATCCTTGTACATTTTATCTGCACCAGGATGGATGGAATATCGAGACTTATGAGATTCATCCATCACTAAAGTGCGAAGATCGTCTTGTTTCGGAATCCACAAACGATCCTTGAAGTAGAGTAACCCATCATCTTTCGCTTCGAGTTTAAGCTCAAGTTGACGTGGTAATTCCTTACCCATCAAATTTTGTGAAACAAAAGATTGCTGAGCTTGAGAGACACGAGTTTGAATATCAGATAGAGTTCAAACAGAATGAAGCTTGACTCGCTCCTTTTGACTAAGCGCATCGGCTACGACATTCGCCTTACCAGGATGGTAGAGAATCTCGCAATCGTAATCGCTCAAGAGCTCAACCCATTCGTCGTTGCCTCATGTTCAGCTCCTTCTGATTAAGAATGTGCTGGAGAATTTTGTGGTCTGTGAAAACCACACACTTCGTGCCATAAAGATAGTGTCTCCAGATTTTGAGTGCGAAAACTACAGCTCCTAACTCAAGATCATGAGTCGTGTAGTTCTTCTCGTGAACTTCCAAGGCCTAAGTTGGACGCATTGTAGTAGACAACAAAATCGTCGTTTCCATCGGGCAAAGACAAAACAGGAGCATCACATAGCTTCTGTTTCAGCGTTTGGAAGGCTTCTTCTTGCTTGGGTCCTCACTCAAAAGGCTTATTCTTTTGAGTCAAAGCAGTGAGTGGAACCGCGATCTTCGAGAAGTTCGAAATAAAACGACGATAATATCCAGTGAGACCAAGAAAAGAACGAATTTCTGTTGGTGTTGTTGGTGTACTCCAATCCTTAATTGCAGCAATTTTGGATGGATCCACATGAATACCCTGCTCGTTGACTATATGTCCCAAGAACTGAACTTCTTTAAGCCAGAATTCACACTTGGAGAATTTAGCAAAAAGTTGTTCCTTCTTCAGGAGTTCCAGTGTCAAACGAAGGTGTTGCTCGTGATCGGCTCTAGACTTTGAATAAATGAGAATATCATCGATGAACACAATGATGAACTTGTCTAAATAAGGTTTACAAACCCTATTCATTAAGTCCATGAAGATAGCTGGGGCATTCGTCAAACCAAAAGGCATGACAATGAACTCATAGTGCCCATATCTCGTACGGAATGCAGTTTTGGGAATATCTTCTTCGAGAACACGAAGTTGATGATACCCAAAACGCAGATCTATCTTAGAAAAACTGGTAGCACCTTGCAGTTGATCAAAGAGATCATCGATTCGAGGTAGGGGATATCGATTCTTGATGGTAAGCTTGTTAAGCTCACGATAATCGATACACATTCGAAAAGATCCATCTTTCTTTTTCACAAAGAGGACAGGAGCGCCCCAAGGTGAATAACTCGGTCGGATGAATCCTTTATCAGATAACTCTTGAAGTTGTTTCGATAACTCTTGCATCTCTGACGGTGCAAGACGATAAGGTGCTTTCGCAATCGGGTTAGCATTGGGTACAAGATCAATATGAAACTTGACTTGACGAATTGGAGGCAAACCAGGCAGTTCATCAGGAAACACCTCTGGATAATCCCGAACAATCAGAATATCCTGAATACTCTTGCTCTTGCCTTTCTCCTCGGTGACATGTGCCAGAAAAGCAACATATCCTTTTCTTAAATAACTTTGGGCTTTCGTACACGACATGAGTTTCAAACCAACTGATGGTTTCTCGCCACGAACTTCTAGAACATCACCAGATGAAAGAGGAATACGAACGATCTTATCAAAACGAACCACCTCAGCATGATGTTTGGTTAACCAATCCATCCCTACGATGATATCGAAACTCCCAAGTTGCATCGGTGTGAGGTCAATAGGAAAAAGATGGTTATCGAGGTTAAACTGACAACCACGAATAACATAATCGAGTACAAGTGGTTTACCAGTAGCAACTTTGACAGATAAGGGTTTCCTCAGTTTAGTTTTAGGTATCGCAAGCAAAGGCTCAAAAGATAACGAAAGAAAACTTCTATCGGCACCAGAATCAAAAAGAACAGAAGCAGGTTGATTCTTAACAAGGAACGTACCGTTAACAACCTCATTGTCAGCTCGAGCCTCGTTTGCATTCAGATTGTATGCTCTTCCATGAGCGGGGTTCGCGTTCGCGTTTGCGTTTGCATTGGCATTTGTGTTCTGATTTGCATTCGCATCCACCAACCTCAGGCAGTTGTGCGGAAATGACCCATTTCACCACAATTATAACATGAACCAGGTGGGAATCTTGCAGCATTCCCTTGAGCTTGTGCCGGAACCTGAGCAGCTTGATTCTGGCCCAAACGACAAATGTTGGCCATATGCCCAAGTTTACCACACGTAGTGCACTGCTTACAGGCCTGCTGGGCAACATGATGACCATTGCATCGAGCACAGTGAGGTGCAGTACCAGCATATTGCTTCTTCGCAGGAGGTAGTGCTGGTGGGTTCTGAGGGTTCTGTGCAGTGACTGCAAAGTTCTGGGAAGCCTTGCGCTTCCTCGACTTCTTAGAAGACTCACCCTTCTTCTTACCCTTACCCTTTTCTTATGTGGAATCGGCTGACTTCTTGTCACCCTTACGGGTCAGTTTACCTTTTCTGACCTGAGACTCGGTCAGAGTAGCAGCCAATTCGATCGCTTGATGAACAGTAGTAGGATTACTGCCAGTTACAATGTCTTGCATAGAATCGGGTAAACCATCGATATACCTCTCTATCGCTTTCTCCAACGGGGTAACCATAGTAGGACACAACAAGTTGAGCTCCTCATAACGATCCGTATACCCCCGGTGTTCTCCCCCATCTTGTTTCAAATCATCAAATTCTCGTTCCAAAGCTCGAATCTCGTGACGGGGACATAACTCTCTCATCATGAGAGCTCGAAGCTCTTCCTACATTTGTGCCATCGCCACATCGGCACCCCTATCACGCATCACACCGTTCCACCATGTAAGAGCACGCTTCTCGAACACACTGGATGCAAATTCAACCTTACGCTCATTCGGACATTGCACATGTCTGAATGTGCTCTCCAAACTTTCAAACCATTGCAGGAGCGCGGCTGCTCCTTGAGACCCAGAAAACTTCAACGGTTTAGCCGAATTGAAATTCTTGAAACTACACTGAGCATTATTGTTGTTATTGTTGTTGTATAATTGATGGATCTGGGTTACTATGTTCGGAAGCACAGCAGCCATTTGCTGAGAGACAAGGGCTGCAACTTCTTCGTTGGTTAGAGGTTGTGCATCACGTCGAGGAGGCATTGTCTAAAAAGACCAAGGAAACATGAGAAATGAGTGAGGTCGACAATTGAAAAAAAACAAAAGAGGTATTGAAAACATCGACAAAACACAAGGAATGCGATCATTCGTTTGTTACCTCGAACAAACAAATGACACACAGTGACTAATCAAAGTAAATGGGTAAATATAATGTATCGTGAAGACATGCTTTAGCCTATAAGTGAACACTCATCCCAAGAGTTCCCAGGTAAGAGTGACTGGTCCGATTATGTGGATTTGTGATGTGTGCAAAATGCAACATATAAATTACATCAAATGTGGCATAAAACTAACCCTTTTTGAATACTAATGTTGGAAAAAGTGTGTTTTTGTCTTCCTTTTGTATTTTCAGGATTAAATGAGCTCAAATGAACAAAAGAAGCAAAAAGACAGCTAAATCTAACATAAATACAAGAAAAGGAATAAACGTAGCATGCCCGACCCCCCGACAGCATCTTCCCAAGCAAAACAAGAGAACAGAAGGTTGAACACGCCCCGTGCCCAATGAGCACGGGGGCGGCGTGACCAAGTGTCTGCAGAAAAGACAAAGCTGTAGAAGCTTCTATCACCCACCACGGGGGCGTGCCCAGCGGACACGGGGCCGTGGTCAACTCTAAGATTCGCAGAATCTGAGGAAATCTTGATAGTACAGATACGCTTCTGCACAAGGGGTCGTGCCCAGCGGACACGGGGGCGTGGTCAACTAATGCAGACAAACTGCAATTAATGAAGAAAGAGAAGATGGGTGGACACGGGGCCGTGCCCAATGGACACGGGGCCGTGTCCGGGCTTCCATGCAGGCTATAAATAGGGGTGCTTGGCTCATTTGCAAACCATCCCTTGGCAAACCACCTCTCTCACACTTCACCCACCCTCCACCACCACCACACACCATCATCCACCACCATCATCCATCATCCATCATAGAGTGCGTGTAGTAGTCTCGGGATCCAAGATTGATCGTAAGAGTTCTTGACAATCAAAGGCCATGTTTGCCTAAGTCTCTTACATCACTTGGTGAAGACAAGTGTCTAGTGTAATACTTTTTATTTTTAATCTTTTCGCACTTTTTATTTGGTTATGTATTAATTACTTTAATAACTAGTTTCTTATGTTGAAGGTGAGTCTTCCTTATCGTTTGTCCGTGGTGTCTTGGCATTATTTTACTGTCTATATAAAATAAAAGATTTTCACCATTCATATCTCCACGGTCTATATGGAGGTATGTTGGCTACCTGGTCGGGGGTTAAGGGAACGGTTTGGTAAGAGTCTTGCCTTGTTCAATGTATAGATCCTGCAAGGACCTGGGTTAACTTTAGTAGGACCTCCTTCAATACCCACTGGTATTGGATGGCGGGGGTCCGAACTCCTTGACCCCCTCATATGTAAACTACTATTAATACTTTAACCCAGCTACTTAGGACTGTATCACTGCTGACTCAGACTACTTAGCCGAGGGTAACGTCACCTCCAGAAGAAGGGCCTACCACAATATGCATTAATAACTTAATTAATTATCTTTCAATAATCCAATCCTTTAGGATTGTATCCTTGCTGACTCAAACTACTAGGTTGAGGGTAACGTCACCTTCAGAAGAGGGGCCTACTACAATAACTAAGATAATCTCTTAAAAAGTGCAAAAGTGCGGAAATAATCAAAGGTTACACTAAACACGAGTCGGATCCAAGTGATTCATCTTGTCTATCTGTTTTTATTTTATTTTATTTTTCAGCATTTTAGTTAGTTTTTATTTTTCTAGTTTAAAACCCTTTTCTAAACTTTTGATTTGATTAGATGTTGAGGATAAACCAGTATTAAAAGCTCTTGTGTCCTTGGACGACCTCGGTATCTTACCAACACTGTACTACGCTCACGATGGGTGCACTTGCCCATATGTGTGTTTAGTGTTAGTAAATATCGTGTTTTATAAATCTAAAACTTGGCTAAAAAGTGTTAAAGGGCTTAAAATATACATTAAAAATCTATAACACCACACGCACATCAATTTGTACGAACACTCTAGCTTTAGACAGAAAACTCAGGATACAGGCATTCGCTCTTCCAGATTGCACGTGTTCACATTATAAGACCCAAACTTTGACGAGATTTTGAAAACTCAGAAGGCACTAAGCCAAAATGAATCATCCAGAAGGGTGGGTGATCATTTTCAAAATCAATTCGGAAGCTTTGAAGGTTCAAAACCTTATAACAAATCATCTACGAAGAGATGATTGGTTTTCAAAGAGGATTTGTAATTGTGTTCTCGTTGTGGTTATCAACTAAGGATAGGTGACGGTATTGTTTTAAAATCTAAACGCAAGAAGACTCGCGTTAGGGTCCTAGAAAAGTTATAGTCTAGGTCAAAGCATTGCTAATAACCTAATTCCCTATAACCATTGGCTCTGATACCAACTCTTCTGTCACACCCCGACCGCGTCAAAACAACGAAACCGCGGCAGAAACATCGGGGAGTGGAGTGGCAGAATTATTGTTTCATAACCATGGATACAAAAGTTTCGTTTTATTGATTCATTGGATAATTTACATTGTCTTAATACAAAACAAACAAGTTACACATAGTCTATCATTTTTATTATGTCACTAAGGCGTCGTCCAGATCCTATGTGAACATGTATCCTAGCAATCAACATCATTCAATCACCACCTGAAACATATGTAAAAACAAAGTCAGCAAGGAAATGCTGGCGAGCACATAGGTTTTATAAGAGTGTCGAATTCATGGCTCGTTTACATGTTGCAGTACCTCATTAGACTACAAGAGTCAAAAGTTACAAACCTTGTTTTGAAAAGTAAATAGTATTGCAACATAATTAACCAACTCAAATCAAATTGGTTATAGTTTATAAAATCTTGTAGCCATGATTCTTAACCCAAAACATTTGTTTAAGTAAACCAAATCGTAAATTGTTCTCGTTACAAAACTCGTATGGCTTATATCTTTTAGAAAATATCCTTATGTGACATCGTTTCAAAATCGTTTATCCAAGTGAACTAAATAATGCCACGGAATGTAATATGATAAAAGCACTTATATATAAGAAGTACCAGCGGCATATCTACCATGCTTTTATCATGTTACACCCGTCCCATTATCTAATCACAACCCAAAAACCAATCCTTTGTTCAAATCGTTTAACTCATTCAAATCGTTTTAATTGTCCCAAAATCGTTCTCGTTTTAATTGTGAAACTACTTTTGGTCGTCTCGCTAATAACATCCAAACCTTCGCAACTCGTCCATCATTCAACTCGCATTAACAAACCACCAAAGGGTAACTTAACAATCACAGATTCGGTCGTTACCCACATAACCCCCACACATAACCATGGGTGTAGTCTGATAACGGGATTTGTCAGATCCTAAGGTACCATAACCTAATATTGGTCGGTTCGGCCAAAATTAATGAATGTTATTCGTTATGTAACTAAGTCCAACAAGTTTGTTCACATTATTGAAATCGTTATTAGTTTAATATAAACCAGATTAATCGTTTTTGAAAACATCGTTAAAATATCGAAATCGTTTTAATACATATGAATCACCCCAAAACAATTGAAAACAGTAAAATAGGGGAACTATGTACTCACATAGTTACCACAAAACATGTAAAAAGAGGGGATCTATATACTCACATCGAAGTGCAAAGTATCCACAATCTAAAGAACTCAACAAGCTCAAGGAAACCAAGGAAACTCAAGCAGCACCTAGTAATCGAATCACTAGATAAATAATCGACACCTAAATCGGAAGATCGGACAGAATGAGGTTTCTTAACCCAAATGAGTATTGGAACTCATGTGATATGGTTTAACAAAGCCTACATTCTATATCGGAACCTAACCTAAGTGCTTTCGACCTGTTACGACCCATTAAGGTAGCTTACGCTACTTTAACGTGTCGTTCGCGCAAACGCGCGTTCGAGACGTCTAACTAGTCCTATGACAAGTATTATATGCCCTAACATGTTTAAATATGTTGCATAATTAGTTAAGTGACAAAGGTTTAAGTTACATATGCTTAAAATCCAATTATGCATGACGAGGGCATTTTGGTCATTTTCCTAAGGCATATAAACTACCTATCATACAACTAATTAAACTAAGTGACCATAAGGTATAACCTTGGAAGGTTATTCCCTATACAACTATGGTCATAAATATGCTTGGTCGGATTCTAATGATCAACCAAACGGGTCGAGTTCGAAAGTCTAAGCGGTTGTCAAGACCGCTTGACTTACGACTCTACACAAGCACTAAACTAAAAGTGACGAGCTAAACATGTTAAAACATGCTTAACTAAGTTAGAAAACAGGTTTTGATATCAAAACAAAGTGTTTTGATACCCAAGGATAGTTTGGTTGCAAAATACGCATAAATACACATTTTGACCGAAACTATGACTCGTCACTATGCCTAATCAATGTGGTAATCAGTAGGTATAGTCACACGAGACTATAACCATCGTGATTACGCTCACGTTGCAAAGTTCAAATGAACTTTGTGATGACCAAAGACTGGTCAAAGCAGAAAGTCAAACATTGTTTGACTTTCACGCCCGAAAAGCAATAAAAGCATGAAAGAGGCTTACAAAGGGTCCAAGCTAGGGAGATCTTGATCCAAAACACTCAGGTATGAAGCAAAGGCTTCAACTTAGAGCATTAATCAGATCAAGTGTGCAGAAAATGGAATGAGAGCTTGGGTATATATAGTTTTCGGTAAACCGTTAGGATCGTTTCTTGCAAAAGGGGCTTCGATCTTGGCCATCCAAGTGGGCACAAGGTTTTAGAATACCATGGGACATGTAATACCATAAAAAACAAGCAGATGGTATCTCAAATCAGGGGTTAAAAACCATCAAAACCTGCTCAAAGTCCAGATTCAATGTTTCTGTACTATTAGTCTGTCGTGCCCCGCATAGCATTAGGTCTAGGCTTACGCGCCCCACCTAAGAAGTTTGGCAGATTTACCGTTTTGGTCCCTGCAGCCCATAAACTTGATTTTTGATGCATTTTTTACACGTTTAAGCCCCGTTAACCCCATTTCAAAGATCTAAAATGAAGTTAAAGTATAGGGAACTTAAATTATGGTCAAAAACATCTCGGATGTCAGTTCGTTTGGTCGTACGGTTGCATTATTCGGTTAATTACGACGGAAATCGTAACGAACGCAAAAATGATCCAAATTGAGCGACGAAAGGTATTTTTGCATTCCAATCACTAAAATAAAATATTTTAATGATTACAAAAATTTTTGGATGTCCGGATATATTCAGAACGTAACATATGCGCGAAAATGCAAACTTATGCACTTTTGGACGCTTTTAGTCCCTATTGATCAAATAAGTTTATTTTAGCATACCGAACCCCTCAAAGCCTATTTCTAAGCTATGTAATGGATATTTAGGGTATGTTTAACTTATGATCAAGTTCTGGAATGTTCGTTACAGTGTACCTCTACAGTTGTGTGTCAAGATAATGGCACATAAGATTCATTTCATATTCCAGTGTACCTCCTAACGGTTCTTTCATTAGCGATCGAGTGCTTTGTAGCGTTTATCACTTTTTTTTATCTTCGATCGAAAGCAGTAATTCTTTGGTGTTCCATATTCAATTGAAAAATTCTGCGATGCCGTTTGAATCAGATTTTCAGGTTCGCTTCATCACACTTTCATTTGATTTCAAATACGGTGAACTTGTTCGGTCACCGCTATTATTGAGTTATGTCAATTACAACACCTTGTGGTATCATTACAAGCTTATAGCTTGTGCTAGTCATGGTCAACCGTTTCACACGCATCTACCCATATTTTTACTCAACTTGTCTTTTAAACATTCTTAGTGCAACTACGAATTAAGACATTGATACGTCGGATTCGAAAATATTCCATTTAGATACCTTCCCGCAATTCAATAATGTCAACATCCTAATTTCATACGTTTATTTGTTTGAAAGTTGACAGATCATTTTCATGTTACTATCATTTTCGAGTTGTTGATTTTGAGTTCATCTAGCGGAAGATATTGATTCTAAAATTCATTTGCACATTGTAAACAATCTGTTGAAATTCTATTGGTCAGAACCCCTCTTTCATTGGACCCCTGTGATGTAAGTGACACCAGATGTTACATCTATACCACTCGTATCCCTTGATGTCAAATTCTGAGAGACATACCTTTTAACCATTGGATTCTTAGTATAGAAAGATGTCCTTAGATTCACCTGATTCAATAGGTCTTGATTTGGTATTGTGGTTAGTTACTGTGGTGTTATCCATATCTAAACATGCATGATGTAACCCTAAGGAGTTAAGGTATTATAAATTTCGAGGACGAAATTTTCTTAACAGGGGGAGAATGTGACAACTGTCAAAAATTCAGGTATCCGTATAATTAATTAATCATGATTAGTGCTTAATGACTGTGTTGAATTTCAATTAACTGCTTTCTGATTACTGTTTTATACATACGTGTGTATCATACATTGTTTAATGTCATATCATTACTGCCTGAAAGCTGTATTGCCTTAATTGATGCATTAAGTGTAGGTAGCATAGTTATCTGATAAATCAGGAAAATGCTGACAAAACTCAGCACATAGACAGACAGTGCATTTAGACATGAAATGAGCCAGAAACTAAGTACTACACTAGTATAGTGTGTAGGAAAGTAAGGAATCATAAAACTACCTTGATAGTGATAAGTTTAAGTGCCGGAAAGTGCCTAAACTCACCCAAAGGTGCTGAATTTAGCAAAAATCAGCAAATTAACACACTAATATTATGCAAAAGAATGGTAAAATGGTCCTGAATGCTTTCCTAAGTGTCGGGAATCAAAAGTGTCACAAAAAGATATATAAAGCACCCTAAACTACAAAGTTTAACACCTTAACGAACCAGTAACCAATCGAACAACCGGACACTACCTGAAACACCAAATTTACACTAGAAGCACTGTTTTAACATTTACAAGCTAGTTATGATCCCCGAACATCATAACACCTCCTAAAAATATCTAGTAACTAAAACATGTAACTAGACACTTGGATTTAAACAAGATTGTAACTAACTAGTTAACCCCTAATCTACTACCCCCCCACCTAGTTCACGGCCAGCATGGCCCCCACCTTATGGATTTTATCTCAATATTATATTAGATATGCTTGAACTTTACTAAACACATTACACAAGGGTTAAGATGTTGGAATGGATTATAAGAAGGCACATTGTGATCATCCTCTCATTCTCACACACACATCTTCCTCCTTCTCCTCTCTTGATCTCGGCCGAACCCACACACCCCATCACCACCATCATCCAACTTCCTTCCATCCATTTCATTACTACTCAAAGGTGTTAGAAGCCGTATAAAGAAGCTTGGAGCTTTCGGAAGTTCAAGGACCTTCACCGTTTGCTTTTATCCTCTTGTTTTCTACTCTTGAATCACCCCTAGCCTTGTGCTAGTGGTAAGAGTCATGATCTATCCATTTTACTTTCATTTTTAATGGTTAAAGAAGAATCATAATCAAAAGCATGAAGAACACTAAAGAACACAAGAAGAAATCATGAAGATAAGCTTGTTAATGAAGTAATCTTGATGAAAATGAGTTGTTATGCTTGTTGATCATTGATTGTTTGTAGAAATGATGTTGATGTTGGGATTGAACCCTACCAGAGGAACAGATAATGTAAAGTCAAAAACTGGTCACAACAGTGGATCCACAATAAGCAGCGGTTTACATTAAGCTTCCCCCTTGAAAGTGATTTATAACAACTGATGGTCTTGCATCCACTGACTGGATACAACTGCTGCTGTTCTGCATAACTACTGATGAAGCTTAGAAGACTGCTGGACACTAAGCACTGCTGGTACAAGCTGCTGATAACAAAGCTATACCCAATCAAGGACTGATCAACCTTGAGGAAAGCACTGATGTAAAGAGAGAGCAGCTGTTTTGTGAATTATCTATTTTATGTATAGTCAGTGGTTAGGTATAGCAGTATTTGTAAAAGGACAGTAGATACAGGTTGTTAGGCTGTTAGACGTCGTTTTCATGGTGACGTCAGCTGAGATACCTCAGTGGTTTGGTTTGCCTATATATGTAACAGTACCCTGTACTGTTACATTTGATTGACTGAGCGGATTCTTCTCCTCATGTCTAATCCTTTCATCTTGTGTGCAACCAACCTTGGGGCATCAGGCTGAGGGGGAGATTAGTTTGTAAGCATGTCTGTAATCTTTTGCTTTGATTTGTAATCATTTGACTCTATGAGAAGCTAATGCTATCAAACTATTTTCTCCATTGATTGTGTTTACAAAGTTTGTATCTATTTCCGCTGCACTTTACATGTTTTCATATTCACTAATTGTTCAAAACATACAAACAAACATAATCATGAAAGCCCCAGATCCTAACAATTGGTATCAGAGCCTGGACAGTCAATTTCGATTTAACAGTCAAATTGACATAACAGTTCAGCTCAAAATTCATTGATACTAAGGTTGGTTGTATTTAGTTGAAAAACAGAGTATCGAGTAAATCATGTTCAAAATGGTTATTTAAAAACTCTGTAAATCAACCAAGATGTCATATGACACACAAATTTCACATAACAAGTGATTTCATGCACAAGACACTCATGGTTTCTAGATCTGAAAACAATATATGTTTAAACTATGAGATTACTTCCTATTTTCTAAATTGATCTCAATTGTTGATGTAAAATTTATGATGTTTTTATTAAATACTAAAGTATGAGCCTCAGATTAACAAAATCTATGTTCATAAGGCATTGATGTTTTGTTAACATAAAAAGAGGGAAATTAAAACTTTAGTTATTCAGATCTTATGTGTTGAAAACAGGTTGAGATCCTCAAACGGAACAAATCAACCTTGTTTAAATACATTAGGAAAACAGGGGTCACAATAGTCCGTATCATATGTAGTGTGAGATTGGCTGAAAAACTTGTGCAAACATGACCAAGTCTCTCAAAACATTACTGCAAAATGATTTTGGACTAAAATTCACAAAAACTCGAAAGTGTGTTTATCTCAAAACTTTTGAAGTCAAAAGAAAAGAGTATAAACGTAAAACACTTAAGAGTCAAAGCTTGGGGTAATAATGGTCATTAAGCAACTGTCTGTGCTTATTGGTTCAAGTAAGTTCCGGTGATAATAGTGTCTCCAGTGATTAAATTTCAAGAGGATTAGACAAATGTTCAAAAAATTCATCCATGTGTCCTCATGTTTGCAATCAACTGACAAAGAAAATGGTACCAAACAGTGGTCAAAAGGTATCCAAAAGTTTCCTACCACTGTTGTCAAACCACTGACCATTTTCAATAACTTGTGAATGATGTGATTATATACTCTATTGAAATTATACCAGATCCTTTTTGATACGATTCTCAGAAAATCCGTTAACCATTTTTTTTATTATTGCGTTCAAAGGATTTTCTCGAATAACCAGGATATATTATTCTTATTTTTTTTGGAATAATTGGAACTTTTGCTTGTTTTTGTTGGCAATAGTTTCAGTTCCTGTCAGGATGTAATACCTTATTTTTGTTGGTATTATTGTCCTCATAAATGGGTCAAAAGGAAATGGTACATATGTCAAAATCATGTCATTCTCAGGTTTGCTCCTAAATTTTTATCAAAGGATGATTGCTAACTGTGCTTGAATTACTAAGGTACTCATGTTTTAATTGAATATTAAACGAGAATGAGTTGCCTTAGTAAAAAGTTTTCATCATCTGGGGTACTTAAACCACTGTCATTCAAAATTGTCATTTGGCAAAACCTTGAATGAAAATTCTCAAAACTATTGCTGGAATACTTGTCCTTCAGATCTGTACCATTTACCCTAACCACTGTTTTGTTCCAACGTCTGATCTCAAAACACTGTCCACTGCTGAAAGTTAACCACTGATCCCTCATTTTCTTGAAAAGCACTGATGTTCAAAATCAGTGTCTTATCCACTGATATGCTATCCACTGATAGCAAAAATCATCCACTGCCCACAATTTTTACTGTTGTTTTACTGATGCTTGATACGTCAGTGGCCCTCAAAACAACTGTTCTCCATACTTCATCCATTTCATCAGTGTTTGACACGTGGTCAGTTTTTAGCCCTCAGATCGTAATAACCGCTGCCACATCAGCAATCATTTTTTTCCTAAATAAAACCCTGCCCTAAACCCCCAAACAGGGTTTTACACTGTCGAATTGAATTCCAAAATTCTCTTCAGAAAGCAGTTTCCAACCCTTCTTCTCAAAATCTTCAAAATCATTCTTCATTCTTCTCCGCAAAAATGACAAAATCAAAGTCGAAATCAAAATCAAAACCTAAATCACCACCACCCTCCAATGAGGTCGCTCAAACGACCGAAGAATCAATCGAAATACCATACAAACAATCTCACAACTATTTGGGTTTACTCACAAAACCCACAAACAACCATACCTTCGATTCCATATATCTGCAAACCCAGAGAGAGTTCTGGACAAATGCTACGCTTGAAAAACAAGATGATAAAGTAGTAGCCATTAACTCCTCGATACAGGGTACGGTGATTCAAATCACTCCGCAATCACTATCAGGAATCTTCAAACTCGATGATCAGAAAGGTAAAGCTTCCTTTGACAAAAACGAGTTAAAAGTTAATTTTCTGAAAAGGGGCTATGCAGAACAGTCAAAGGTAGATACCCTACAAAAGGGTTATTTTCCATCTGCACCCAGATTTTTATTTCACACACTTCTGATGTGTGTTTCGAATAAAACAACATCTTTTAACGAAATACCATTGAAAATTCAATGCCTGGGTTACGCTATTTTGAATAGTAAGGACTACAACTACTCCCAGGTGATTTTCAATGACATTGTGAAAAACGTTGAAAGTAAAGCATTTTTGTTGTTTCCAAGATTTTTGAATTATTATTTTTTACAAAAATTTGATAAGAAAAATGAAAATTTACTTAAACAAGGTGTCTATTTTCAAATAAAAAGCTTGACACCTGAAACATTCACTAGAATGTTGGCACCAATAAAAACAAAAGCAGGGGTACCTGAGCAGATTTTAGCGGTTACAACTGCTCCTCAGGTATCAGCTGCTGAGCCCACTGCTCCAGGTGATCAAAGCAACACAACCACTGCTTTGAAACCCACACCTGATATCACCAAAAAGACCAAAAGAAAAACATCCAGAAAACCCACCAAACCCAAAACAAAGGCAACTCTGGAAGACGAGATCCCAGAGGAAATGTCTGTGACAACACAAAAGTCACCACAAACCACTGCTGCTACTTCCTCACAGTAGTTGGAAGAAAGATCTCAACCCATGCCTAAAACTCCTCCTGCATCCTCACAAAAGGATCAGGTTGTATTCACAGGGACACCAAATTATGAAGCTCTAGATCCACTTGGCTCTATCTTCCACAGTCCTGATCCCAAGGACATGTCTCTTTCAACACCTATACCCTCACCAATCATAATGCCACAATCCATGCTACCCTTGTTGCATGCAGCTGCTATAGCTCAGACACAAACCAGTTCCTCTCTATCACCTATCACTGAGAGTATACCCCCACAAGAGACTGGGTTTGATGCTACTACTTCTGCTATCCCAGCAACAATTGAGGAGGTTACACCCCCTGAGTTACAAGTAACTCTCGGTGGTAGTTCAAGTGGAGCAGCAACTACAACTGGTGGATCAACAGATCTTCAGTTGGACAGTTGTTTCATAAGTAAGTCTCCCTTGAAGTCAATTTCTTCCATGGCAACTTCGGTAACCACCAGTGAGTTGGATCTAACTACTGGTACCATCAAAGGTTTATCGAGTGCTGAATAAAGAAGTCCCCAGTACCAAGAACAAGGGGCATCAATGGGTGATTTTTGGGACTCTGTCCCCAAGACACACATTGATATAACCACTGTTGATGGGGATTCAGATGATCCCAGTAAAATGGGTGATGATTCAAGATATCAGGAATTGACGGGCAGAGTTGAAAAACTTGAAGAATCAGTTTCTGAAATAAAGGAGATGGTGCAAGAGATTTTAAAAGCTCAGAAAGCACAATCCACTGCCGTTCTACCTCAAGCACCTGCTCCACAACAAGCACTTACTGCAAATGAGCTCTGGAATCTTTTTCAACCTATGCTTGAAAGACAAAAACAAGTGGCTGATCAGCAGCATGAAATGCATATACAAATGCTGACCAATATGGTGGAATCAAGGTTCAAGGATACTCAAGCAGATATAACATCCAAACTACCACTGGCAAAGCTCCTTCAACTTTGCTGTTCTTTGATGACCCCCTTGTAGATAATGCCAAAAAGGGGGAGATAATGAAGCAAATGAAGAAGGGAATAGAACATGGCCTGTGTGTTGAACCTGAGCAAGCAAAGCAAACATCTAAACCACCTCCCACGAAATGTCATACAGCTGATACAACAGAAGTTACAAAAACTGCTGTCAGTAGCCAAACAGCTGCCATTTCATCAACACACACCACTCTATCACACACCATTACAACCACTGTTCCACCACCATCCTCATCTACAATCATATCACCACCACTGCCTCCTGCCATAAAGCAGAAGACAGCAGATGTTACAACATCTGCTGTAATGACAACAGTGATTGAAACACCAGTTGTTTCAACCACTGTCAGTCAATCACAATCACAAACCACTGCTATACAATCTCAAACCATTGATTCATCCAAAACATCATCTGCCCCTTCTTCATTAAAAAGGAGAAGGAATCTCATATCAGATGATGATTCACCACCATCATCACCACCATCAAAAACTACCTCACCACTTCCATCCCCTGCTCAAAAGCAGAAGACAACTGCTGACATATCAGCAGTTGTAATGACAACAGATGTTGAGACACCAGTTGTTTCAACAGCTGTTAGTCAATCATCCACCACTGCTCTCATCCTTCCTACATCACAACCAAAGCTCTTCAACAGAAAAAGAAAGCCAATCTCTACCGATGAGGGTATACATGATCTTAATGCTGGACAATATCCACTGGAGCTTGAAGCCATCAAAAATGAGATGAGGCAATTCTACACAGAAGAAGATCCTTCAAAAAGAAGGTTCTCCTCACTCATAGGCTACATGCCACCAGATGATATGGATGATTACCTCAAAATCAAGGCAATAAGAGCTAAAGTTGAGAGTGAAAAAGAACGGTTAAGCGAAGATGGCATTGCTAAAAGATTGGAGTTCTACTTCACAAAAGTAAAGCAGATAGAAGAGTTTGCACAAGATCTAAACAAAGAAAAGGCTGATCAAAAGAAAGAGTTAAGAAAACAATATCTAGCCTACATCATGAAAGAGAAATTCTATCCTGCTGAAGAACAACAGTTCAAAGAATGGCCAATAGTCGCTCTTAAGCGTGAGGCAGAAAGGATTGAGAAAATTAAGAATGTTCCTACAAAGAAGAAGAATGCTCCAAACTGGAGAAAATACAAAAAGCTCATTGCTGACCTAACTGCTGAGTATAAGAGAAAGAAAAAGGAGCTGGTGGATGCAAAAATGGATACTGCTGAAGCCATATCAAAATGGTCAAAACAGCAGACTGATGAAGCCTATGAAAGGCTAAAGAAAAGAAAGATAACTGTTTCAAGCACCTCAAAGAAGCATGAACAAAGAATGAAGCTTGAACAGCAGATAGAAAACCTCAAAACACTGTTCCGGTCTACTTTTGTGACAAACCAAGAAGAAGGAGAACAGCTGACCAGTGAAGAGGTAAAAGAAAAAGAAGTTGAGTACTTCAAAGAATCCATCATGAAAATGGGTCTAAAAGAAGAGTGCTCAGAAAAACTTCAAAACCTTTTAAAAGGGATGTTAACCAAACCTGCATCATCAGACACTTCAACAGACATGACAGACATTGAAAGGCAGGAGCTGATTGAAAGAGAAACTGCAGAAGATATAGCTGCAGCAAATGATGTCATAGAAATGGCTTTCAAAAGAATGTCTCAAAGTCTGCAAGTTTTCTCAAGGCCAATATCTCAAAGCTCATCATCAAATAAATCTCTCCCAAGAAATCCATTGGGTTTAAAAGTACTAAAGTGGCTCTCTGATCAAAAGACCCACTTATTGACTCTGGTCAGATCCAATGGAGAGGTGAAGTATATGTCAAGGAAAGAAGCACTAGGCCTTAGTGTTCAAGATTTGCAGGATCTCCTTGAACTTACACTGTGTCGAGATGAAGATGATATAAGTTCCAAAGAGTTTGAAGAAGAGTTTAAAAGACAAGCAAGGGAACTTTTGATGAGTAATAAAGATCCAGAATAATGACAGGTTTTGACATTATCTGTTCCAGGGGGAGATTGTTGGGATTGAACCCTACCAGAGGAACAGATAATGTAAAGTCAAAACCTGGTCACAACAGTGGATCCACAATAAGCAGCGGTTTACATTAAGCTTCCCCCTTAAAAGTGATTTATAACAACTGATGGTCTTGCATCCACTGACTGGATACAACTGCTGCTGTTCTGCATAACTACTGATGAAGCTTAGAAGACTGCTGGACACTAAGCACTGCTGGTACAAACTGCTGATAACAAAGCTCTGCCCAATCAAGGACTGATCAACCTTGAGGAAAGCACTGATGTAAAGAGAGAGCAGCTGTTTTGTGAATTATCTGTTTTATGTATAGTCAGTGGTTAGGTATAGCAATATTTGTAAAAGGACAGTAGATACAGGTTGTTAGGCTGTTAGACGTCGCTTTCATGGTGACATCAGCTGAGATACCTCAGTGGTTTGGTTTGCCTATCAATGTAACAGTACCCTGTACTGTTACATTTGATTGACTGAGCGGATTCTTCTCGTCATGTCTAATCCTTTCATCTTGTGTGCAACCAACCTTGGGGCATCAGGCTGAGGGGGAGATTAGTTTGTAAGCATGTCTGTAATCTTTTGCTTTGATTTGTAATCATTTGACTCTATGAGAAGCTAATGCTATCAAACTATTTTCTCCATTGATTGTGTTTACAAAGTTTGTATCTATTTCCGCTGCACTTTACATGTTTTCATATTCACTAATTGTTCAAAACATACAAACAAACATAATCATGAAAGCCCCAGATCCTAACAGTTGATCATCATAAGATCTTGCTAGATCATGATTAAAAACATAATCTAGAAATATGTGGAAGTAGAAATATGGTAGGATGATGGATCATCCACATATGAATCATGAACTTGAATGACTAAGTGGTTTTCTTGAAAAAATAATGATCAAAGTAAGTTATTAATCATGTAGATCTAAAGATTTATGAATGGTTCTTCAAAGAAACCAAGTTAAAAATATGAGTTTTATTAAATCTTGGTTCTTACATAAACAAATCTTATTTTTAATGGTTAAACAAGTGTAGAAACACTTGTGTAACAAGAAGATTTCATAAAGAAACATTTTTTTTTATAGAAAATACGATTTAAAGTTGTAAACATCTAACTTCTTTAAAAATGAAGTTTTTAAAGAACTAATCACATTTTAAAGGGTAACTAGGCTTACTAATAACACTAGTAAGTTACTACAAATTTTTACAAATAATCAGGTTCATGAAGTAGTAGAAAATGCATGATTTTTGGCAAATTGGTAAGTAAAGATTATTTTTTGATGATTGTGAATTGATTGTGTTGGTTTTTACAAAAGAAAATGATATGCTTGAAAGCATGGAAATCTCCATTTTTAGGGGAAACTATGGCAAAATTTTCTAAAAATATAAACACTTAGAAAAATATTTTTAAACAAATATTTACAAGTGTATTTTAACCATGAGTTTTCTACAAAAACTTTGCCATAATTTTTTGTTACAAAAATATAATTATTGGAGTTTGATTTTCATAAATAAAAGCGACTAAATATGTATTAGGAAAATATATATGTAGAAGACACCATGTGTGTGATAATTTGTATATTTTGTGTATTAGTTACATTATTTTAGGACTTGAAATAATATAACTCATTAAAATACCAAGAATTACCATCCAAAATATTACCAAAATTCCAAGAAAATAAATATACAAGTTATACACAAAAATATTGGAGAAACCGAACTATGGAATAAGACCTACAAAATATTCCGAAAAATTTATTTACAAGTATATTTTGGACATCAAGGAAACAAAAATATGATTTTTACAATTACTACAAAAATATATCATATTTTGACAAGGAAAAATATATTATTTTTGGCAAGTATGGAATATATATATTTCTTGAAATTTTTAGAGGATATATTATTTTTAAGAAATATATGTCTTCTTACACAAATATGAAATGCAATATTTTGAGATGAAAGATCTATTTTCTCAAATAAATATGAAGAATATCATTTTTGGAGAAAAATGAGTTTATATATATATATATATATATATTTTCTATGTTGGACATGAAAATATATTATTTTTGAAACCTATGAAGAAATACAAATATTTTTGCCAAAAGAAAAATTATAAATAATTTTTCTAGATAATATTTATTACAATATATATATTTTGGAAGTATATATTGGTGGAATTTTATTAAAAATAATGTTCCGAAAAATTTAAAATGAAATTAATCACTAAGAATACTTAATGAATTCAATAAAAATACGTGTTCTCGTACGTATAAATACACACCGGAATACGACCCGGATATAAGGCAAAAATATACGAGTAAAAGATACCCCCATCCTTGGGAAGGATATACATGTGTAAATACCCGAAGTGTATCAAGCCAAAAATATATTATTATTCCAAAAATTTAATAAATATAATTTAAGTTAAAATATTGATTATTTTAACAAATGATTATAAAACTCGGAATAATATCAAAGAAACCAAAAGAAACATAACTCAAAGACATTAATACTAAGGCACGACCCCTTCGTCTAATAGATTAGTACGTTGTAGGTAGTCGTGCTCACCGAAGGAGCTTGAGTTACGATTGCTGAAGATGCAAGACTATGAGTTCATGACCCCCTTTTTCTTTAACTGTTTTTGGTTTTATAACTTCGGGGGTGAAATACATGTTACAAACTGTTTACAAACATTTTGATTTGGTATGGTTAGCTAAGGAAGGGTACTGCTTGATCATGTGAGTGGTGGGTACAACACTTAAGGCCATTAATCCTCGTCGTAGGACCGAGGGACATGAGTGATAGATCTATTTGGGTGTAGCGAGCCCACACCCATGCGGACCAGGGTGGCCCATGTGGTGACTATGTCTTATTCCCGGAGACAAATTTGCTAGGTTTGAGCTTTCCTGCATCACTTCACACATATTAATGGCCTTGCAAACCATTGGTGATCTGTTTTCCTTGTTGCTTTCATACCAGGAGTTTTACAAAAACACACATTCATACTTTCAATGATTATAAAGGTTTATTCATGCACACTTACACACACATGAACTCGCTCAACTTTTGTTGATGTTTTTAAACTACATGTATTTCAGGAAATTAAGTATGGATCTGGCGGGCGTTTGGATGTTTCAAGTAAGGTTGAGAATAAGAGGTGTCGTCCTATGTCTGAGGACTTGGATTGTGTGTCTTATTCTAGATAAGACACAACCTTCAAAGCCTAGTTTTAATTAGTGTCTTTTGTCGAGTCTTTGTGAACTTTAAAACAAGTTGCATGGTTGTACTCAAATTTGATGTCTGTGTTTTAAACAATGTTGTCACGTTCTAAACAAAGTTAATGGATGATCACCTTCGGTTTTAATCATATAGTTGTGTTATGATTGAATGCAATGATATTAAGCAAGTCACACCATAATCACGCTTCCGCAAAAGTCAGGGTGTGACAGTTTGGTATTAGAGCTTCAATTGTAGCGAACTAGGATTCCTTCTCGAGTCTAGACTACAATCATTAGGGCTCCCACGAAAATATTTTTCCAACATGTTTTCATTGCATACACGAAACGTCCAGATCCAAGAAACAAACATTTTAATAAAGAAAATACACGAAACACATTTCAAGGTCTATGTTTATGGTTCAGTTTGAGAAACTGGGTGTTTCAGTCTGGGAGACTGGGTGTTTCAGTCTGGGAGACGGGGTGTTTCAGTCTGGGAGACTGGGTGTTTCAGTCTGAGAGACGGGGTGGTTTAGTCTGGGAGACTAGGTGTTTCAGTCTGAGAGACTGGGTGGTTTAGTCTGGGAGACTAGGTGTTTCAGTCTGAGAGACTGGGTGGTTTAGTCTAGGAGACTAGATGTTTCAGTCTGAGAGATTGGGTGGTTTTGTCTGGGAGACTGGGTAGTTCAGTCTGGGAGACTGGATGGTTTAGTCTGAGAGACTAGGAAGGATACTTGATTATATGATTTCATTATCTTTGATTGCATAATGATAGTGGTTGAATATGTGTATATATTGTGAATGTTTTGTTACAGACACTATGTCTTCACCTAATAGCGGATTGCCCGACGACCATGATCCCATAGCAGTAGTCTCCGACGACGAGATTATGTCAGAGCCGGAGTTCTTCACCCCAGATTCAGAGAGTGACCCGGAGATGATGTACGACGACAAGTTACAGTCGTTCGCGTTGACCGACTTGGGAGATGATTTACCGACTACTGATGGCATTCCAGACGAGGATCCTTTTGTTATTCCCACTCTTGTCCATGATCATCTTATCATCAATCCTCCCGATGGTGAGCATGTCGTGGCACCAATCCTCACTCCCATTCCTTTAGTGGCTATTCCTCTCGAGGATTTGCCTTTTGACGATTTGATTGATATTGACGATGATTGGCTTGTTGATGGTCCTTTTGATGATGCCCATGGTGATGAAAAGCTAGACGAGGACGTTGTTGCTATTCCACTTTTTGAGATCCCTATCGTTGAGATTTCCTCTGACGCTAGTTTACACTCTGTCTCAGATTCCTTTGAGTTTGTGACTTCTTCCGCCTTACGGGTAGTTGGTTTGCGACGTTATGCTACTGATTCTGATGAGGAGATGACCATGTCAGCTGCACCGATTCTTCCACATGACTTTGAGCCTGATTTTATTCCTGTCGATCAGTCTGTTGATACACCCGCTGATCCCGAGCCGATGCCAGTTCCTGAACCTTTGCCTGACCATGATCCTATTTCATTTGGCATACCTGACATTGCACCCCTTATACCAGATCCAGTTCCTGCACCCGTTGATCCTCCTGTTATTGAGCCATTCATTCCTCCACTTGCACCCGCACCCGCTGATGTTGCTCCTTTTCGATCTGTGGAGCCTGACCTTCACCGTGTAGATTTACCCATCGATTCCTTGCAGGGCATACCGCACCTCGTCTAGGAAAAGACACTTAAGGCTAGCAGCCTAATCATGACCTTCGTGTTTCAGCAGCTTATCCACACATTCCCTTGTCTGCACCTTTTGCTCCTTTTACTTCTTCCCCAACTAACGAGTCATTTAGAGGGTCCCTACCGTATTCTATGCCGACCTCAGACCCCTACCGTCCCTCGCATTTTGTTGGCTATACCCAGGATGAGTTACTTTATTCGCTTCAGCTTCGATTTGAGGTTATGAGCCGCAGAGTCTTGGAACTTGAGTCGATACAGCTGTTAGGACCGGTTTGAATCCGAACGATTGCGAACCGACTCGTACGACGTGCGGAATCCGTGTACGAGCAAGACCGAAACACACGAGACGTACAATAAACGTGATTCTTTGATAGATCTGAAATCGTTACAGGAACCGTGAATCACCTAGACACTTTCTCTCTCTAGTTTCTCTCTCTAGAACTAGAGCTCTCAAATGTAGCAAATGAGCAAAAGTGTCAAAAGTTTTCCAAAAGTTCTAAATGAGAACCCTAAGTTCTCTATTTATAGGCCAAGGGACATAATGAGATATCTCATTATTTACACAAATGCCACCTTGCCTTTTACTAAAATATAACACTATAAGCACTAAACTTAATCTATTTATGCTACGGTATTGAGATGACGGAGGCGATAGACATAATGTACTAACAACAGCGTCCCTTACCCTATCCTTGTCAACATGCTTCTGTTCCCCCTCGTTCCTCACCACCTCCATTTGCACGTCCACCTACTCCTCTTACTCCTTTTCCAGAGTTTGATGCTCGATTCCTCACAGTCGAGCAGCAGGTCCGTTACTTGCTTCATCATGTGCACAAGCTCGAGGAGGAGCTTGCACATGTTCTCAGTTTGATTTTCCTCCCACCTCCTCCTCCTCCATCAGTACAGTAGGTTTTTGGTTTTATGCAGATGCATTACCTAAGATGAGAGCACCACTATTGAGCTGAGCTTGGGAAGCCTTTTGGAGATCACTTTCGATTATAAGACCTTTGTAGATTGGTAGACTTGTTGGACTAGGGTAGTGTGACTGTCACACCCCGACCTCGTTAAAACAACAAACCGTGGCGGAAACGTCGGGGAGTGTCGTGGCAGAATTATTGTTTCACAACCATGGAATACAAAAAGTTTCGTTTTATTTATTCATTAAGTAATTTACATTGTTTTAACACGAAACAAACAAGTTACATATCGACTATCATTGTTATTATGTCACTAAGGCCTTGTCCAGATCCTATGTGACTCATGCATCCTAGCAATCAACATCAAGCAACATCACCTGAAACATATGTAAAAACAAAGTCAGCAAAGAAATGCTGGCAAGTACATAGGTTTTATGAGAGTATCGGAATCATGGCTAGTTTACATGTTGCAATACCTTATTAAAAACCTTGTTTTGAAAAAAAAAATATAACATTGCAACTTAATTAACCAACTCAAATCAAGCGGGTTATAATTTATAAAACCTCGTAGCCATGATTCTTAACCCAAAAACATTTGTTTTAGTAAACCAAATTGTAAAACATCTCGTAATAACTCTTTAATAAAACTCGTATGGTTTATATCCTTTCGAAAACGTCGTTATGTCACATCGTTTTAAAATCGTTTACCCAAGTGAACTAAATAACGCCACGATATGTAACATGATGAAAACACTTATATATAAGAAGTACCAGCGGCGTATCTACCATGTTTTCACCATATTACACCCGTCCCATTATCTAAACACTTAACCAAAAACCAATCGTTTATCCAATACATTTAATCTTGTTCAAATCGTTTCCAAATTGTTAACTCATTTAAATCGTTTCCAAATCGTTTAACTCGTTTAAGTCGTTTAAATCATCCTCGTTTGAATTGTGAAAACTATTTTTGGTCGTCTCGCTAATAACATTCAAACCTTCGTGACTCGACTATCTCGCTTCTCGCATTAACAAACCACCAAAGGGTAAGTTAATAATCAGATTCAGTCGTTACCCACCTAACCCACACATAACCATGGGTGCAGTATGATAACGGGATTTGTCAGATCCTATGGTACCATAACCTAATACTGGTCGGCTTGATCAATGCTAATGAATGTCATTCGTTTTGTAACTACAACCAACAAGTTTGTTCACATTATCGAAATCGTTATTAGTTTAGTATAAACCATCTTAATCGTTTTTGAAATCATCGTTATAATATCGAAAATCGTTTTGATACATATGAATCACCCCAAAACAATTGAAAACATTAAAATAAGGGGAACTATGTACTCACTTGAAGTGCAAAGTATCCTCAATCAATAGAACTTCAACAACTCAAGTAAACCAAAGAAATCAAGCAGCACCTAGTAATCGAATCACTGGTCAAACAATAGACGCCTAAGTCGGAAGATCGGACAGAATGAGGTCTTGTAAACCAAATGAGTGTTGGAACTCATGTGATATGGTTTCACAAAGCCTACATTCTAAATCGGAACCTAACCTAAGTGCTTTCGACCCATTACGACCCATTAAGGTAGCTTATGCTACTTTAACGCGTCGTGCGCGCAAATGCGCGTTCGAGACGTCTAACTAGTCCTATGACAAGTATTATATGCCTAAACATGTTTAAATATGTTGCAAAATCAGTTATATGACAAAAGTTTATGTTACATATGTTTAATTACCAATTATGCATGAAAAGGGCATTTTGTTCATTTACTTAAGGCATATAAACTAACTATCATACAACTAATTAAACCTAAGTGACCATAAGGTATAACCTCAGAAGGTTATTCCCTATGCAACTATGGTCACTAAACATGTTTGGTCGGATCCTAATGATCGACCAAACGGGTCGAGTTCGAAAGTCTAAGCGGGTGTTTAGTCCGCTTGACTTACGACTCTACACAAGCACTAAACTAAAAGTGACGAGTTAAACATGTTAAAACATGTTTAACGAATTTAGAAAATAGGTTTGGTATCAAAACAAACGGTTTTGATACCTAAAAGTAGTATGGTTACAAAATACACGAGAATACGCATTTTGGCCGAAACTACGACTCGTCACTAAGCCTAGATAACGTGGTAATCAGTAGGTATAGTCACTAGGGACTATAACCATCGTGATTACGCTCACGTTATGAAGTTCAAATGAACTTCGCATTGACCATAAACTAGTCAATGCAGAAAGTCAAACGCAGTTTGACTTTTAAGCTAAAAACGCATAAAAAGAATGAAGGAATACTTACAACGGGTCCAAGCAAGTTTGATTTTCCAAGTATTCTCAGGTATGAAGTGGTTAACACTTCAACTTAGAGAAATCTCAGAAAAATCAAGTGGGTTTTGAGAATGAATGGTGGGGGTATTTATAGATTTGGCACAACCGTTAGGATCGTTTATCGGGAAATGAGCTTCGATCATGGCCGTACACCTCATGCCCATTGATTTGCAATACTAGGGGTGCCCCAATATGTCACACCCCGACCACGTAAAACAACAAATCGTGGTGGAAACGTCGGGGAGTGTTGTAACAGAATCATTGTTTCATAACACATGGAAATTTGAAATTTTGTTTTATTGATTAACTGAGAACAATGTCTAAACAAACAAAGAAGTTTAACATAATTAATTAGTCTTGCATCTTTTATTTGTCACTAAGGCCCAAGTCTGCCTATGTGTATCTTGATCAATCCTATGCATCATTTCCTGAAACACATGTGAAAATAGGTACGTCAGCATAAAAATGCCGGCGAGTACATAGGTTTTGTGAAAATAGGATTCATGACTTATAAGTTTTAGAAAAAGTTGTCTAACAAAAGTCGGTCATGATCCTTGTAAAATATTTTGTTTTGTAAATCAGATGAAAAGCGATGATAAAGTAGTTGATATGTAAAAGAGTAATGTAAGGTTAAATGAATAACCGAGTAAATGAGTTTGTATAAAATAAGTTGTTTTGTAAAACAATGTCTTGTGAAAAATATGTCATTTGTGTAAAATGTATAAGTCCAAATTGAAATGATTTAAATAACGCTACGACACGTAATAAAATACAAGCACTTATATATAGGAAGTACCAGCGGCGTATCCACCATGCTTGTATCATACTACACACGTCTCGTTACTTAAATCACTTACCAAAACAAACCATCAATGTAAAAATGTTTATGTATAGTCAAATGTCAAATGTTTATGTAAAAACCATCAAAATGTAATGTTTAAACCAATTGTCAAATGTTTATGAGAAAAACAAGTCTATTGTCAATATAAACCATGTATTGTATAAACAAAAGTCATGTATGGTAAATAAAATGAGACTACTTAAACGATAAGCAAAAATGTACAAAACAAAGTGTTTGAATAAGTCAAAAGTTATGCTTTGTAGAATAATGCATGCTTTACTGATACAACATTTATGCGGTAATGTTAAACGCCTACATTCAAGCCTTGAGACAGACGGATAACCTTAGAGTGAAGGTTATCAAAGAAATGTTTTCGGATTCGGTCATTCCTTCCACCCAAACAAACTTAGGGTTTTAGGAACGGGATTTGTCAAGTCCTATGGTACCATTACCTACTACCGAGCGGCATGATCAGTGTTAATGAATGTAATTTAGTCCCGTTAAACAAACCAAATGATATATCAAATGTAAGCATGTTTTATGAAAGTAATGTACCTAGTATGCTTAAGTGAACATACAAGGTAGAGATGTAAATAACGTGTCCATATGTTACGAGAACATATGCAACAGAGATGCAATGTAAAACAAATGTACTAAGTATGATGAACATACATAGCATGATAAGGTAAAACAATGTACTAAGTATGCACTAAATGGACATACATAGCATGAAATGAAATGTAAAACAATGTACTAGGTATGAACTAAATGAACATACATAGCATAAAATGTCATGTAAAACGATGTACTAAGTATGCTACAAAGGACATACATAGCAAAAACACAATGAAATCATGTACTAATAATGTACTAATGAACATAGCAAGTATATGATATGAAAACATGGAAAGCATGAAAATAACAAGTAGGCACATGTGTTTCACCCCAAAACATTTGGAAAACAGTAAAAGAGGGGTCTATGTACTCACCTGAGGGTGCTTAGAAGTCTTGAACAACAACCAAGCAAAGCTAGAGGGATCACGGAATCAAACGGTACCCTATATAAATAACTACATAAATAACCGGACCTAAATCGAGAGATTGGGTAGTATGAGGTTTCGTAAACCAAATGAGTATTGGAACTCATATGATATGGTTTAACAAAGCCTACATACTAAAATGAAACCTAGCCTAAGTGCTTTTGACCCATTACGACCCGTCTAGGTAGCTTATGCTACTTTAACGCGTCGTCCGCGTAAAACGCGTTCGGATCGCCTAACTAGCCCTATGACAAGTAAGATATGCCTTAACATGTTTAATATTGTTGCTAAATCAGTTTAGATGTCAAAAGTTATGTTACATAGGCTTAAAATGAATTTTGGTGCGAAAAGGGTATTTTGGTAATTTACCTAAGGCATAAGAACTACTTATCATACAACTACTTAAACGACGTGACCATAAGGTATAACCTCAGAAGGTTATTCCCTATACAACTATGGTCACCTAAAGTGTTTGGTCGGATCCTAATGATCGACCAAATGGGTCGGGTTTGAAAGTATAAGCGATTGTTTAGATCGCTTACCTTACGACCCTATATAAGCACTAAATCTAAAAGTGACGAGCTAAACATGCTAGAACATGTTAGAAAATAGGTTTGGTATCAAAACAAACGGCTTTGATACCCTAGAGTAGTTTGGTTACAAAATACGCGAGAACACGCATTTTGCCCGAAACTACGACTCGTCACTGAGCCTAGATAACGTGGTAATCAGTAGGTATAGTCACTAAGGACTATGACCATCGTGATTACGCTCACGTTATGAAGTTCAAACGAACTTCGCATTGATCATAAACTGGTCAATGCAGAAAGTCAAACGCAGTTTGACTTTCGAGCTAAAAACGCATAAAAAGAACGAAGGAACACTTACAAAGGGTCCCCGCAAGATTGATTATCCAAGTATTTCTCAGGTATGAAGTGTTGCACACTTCAACTTAGAGAAAATCTCAGATATCAAGTGGGTTGCAAGTGAAATGGGTGAGGGGTATTTATAGGAAAGCTAGAACCGTTAGGATCGTTTATCGGGAAACGAGCTTCGATCTAGGCCGTCCAAGTGTGCCCCTTGTTTTACAAAACCATTAGAGCCCATAGAAATGGCCCATGGTGTTGTAAAAACTGTTTGCAAGTGGTAAATGAAGGTATGATAGCTGCAAACAGCTGTTTGCAACAATTATGCAGATCTGGGGAAGCCTTACGGACCGTAAGGGATGGCTTACGGTCCGTAAGCCATCAACTTTGGCAGAATTACAATTTTAGTCCCTGTCATGCATTTAAGTCATTTCCGACAGGTTTAAGGCCCGTTAACCCCCTTTCAAAGCTCTAAAATGAAGTTAAAGTATAGGGAACTTAAAATGTGCTCAAAAATATCTCAGATGTCGGTTCGTTTGGCCGTACAATCGCGATGTTCGCTTAATTACGACGGAATGCGCATAAGTGCGAAAAACGATCCAAATGACGCGACGAATGGATTTTTTCTTATGCCAAGCACTAAAATAAAATATTTTAGTGCTTACATAAATTTTTGGATGTCCGGATGTATTCAGAGCGTAAGTTATGCGCGAAAATGCAAACTTATGCACTTTTTGACGCTTTTAGTCCCTGAATGAGCATAAAGTTTATTTTAGCACACCGAACCCCTCAAATCCTATTTCTAAGCTATGTAAAGGATATTTAGGGTGTGTTTAACTTATGATCAAGTTCCAGAATGTCCGTTACAGTACGAATCGACATACTTTCGCAGTTTGTCAAATTTAGTCCCTGTAAGCGAATAAACTTGATTTTGGCACACCAAACCTTCCAAAACTTATTTCTAAGTTATGTAAAGGTTATTTAAGGTATGTTAAGCCTATGTCACTATTCCGGAGTGTTTGTTGCATTAAACTGGTTACATTTACGCATCAGTGTGTGTATAACCTTCCAGAAAGCGATTTAGAGCCCGGAATCGAACAAGTGTTGATATGTGCAAATGATACACACATTTTTACAAATACCAAGTATGAAATACAATATTTGATTGGTTTGGTATTTGTTTGATGGTTGAAGTGAAACAGGTGTCACAGTCTCCCCTACTTCAGGAAATTTCGTCCCGAAATTTATTTTGAGGAAACTTGTGAGAGCTTAAAACATGAAGTTGAAAAGATCAAACAGTACTGGTTAGAGTCCTGAACTTCTAGTAACTTTAAATAACATCATGCTTGCAATGTGAGAGGGACACTTATATACAAGTATATAAAGTGTTATTGGTGCATCCACCGTACCTCTATTACATTGTTCACATACCGTTATGGTTGCCACTATCGGTTCTTACACATAATAAGTCTTACCATGGTTCCCATGCACTGAACTTCGTAATTATGTATGCATCCATAATTACGTAATTCCTTGCATAGTCACGTAGTGCATCTTATAATGTGTAGGGTAAGAAAATAATGAACGAACTTGTGATAATTATGACTAGACCACCATAGGGTCCTTTTAATTAAATCAATAATGATCTAAATAGACTACCAAGGAGTCGGTTCAGCTATATCACCACGTGTTGTTCTTAACCAGATTCTGAATCAATCTCTCTGACAAGACCACTCAAGGGGTCTCTTATGAATCAATGGAATGGTACTATATAATCCAAGGGTCTTGACTAGCTCGTAGAAGCCCAATAAGGATTTAAGGTAGTACCTTTTTGAATATCCTACTACGAATTCCTTCATATGAAGATATGGAAGGTTCTATGAGGATTTGGATAGCGAATATCCAGAGTATTCAAAAAACATAAAATGCATAAAAGAAAACACAAAATGCATAAACACATAGTCACATAACCACAAAATTGTTTATCTAGAAATTTGTTAATTTGTTCTGTTAATTGCGTACATGTATTTAAAGCACAATAGGAATCCATTCCGTGGATTTCATTTGGTACTTTAAACATTAGCAAGAATCTAACTATGAAGATAGAAAGATCTTTTAAAGAACAAATTCGATTTTGATTATGAGGAATCGAAATGTTCGAATTAAGGTACACAAGGAATCCAATTAAGGATTCTGATTTGAATGATAATCATCCACAAGGGTCTAATGTGAAGATAAAGAGATCCTATATGGATTTTAGAAGTCGAAGATGTTTTGAAACCTTGCACTGGATGTGCTTAAGTCAAAGCATGAAGTAAAAATGCTTATGAAGTTGAGATGCTAGATATGTCAAGGCGACATATGAAGCAGAATTTGAAAGTTAAGTCAATGTATGAGGAAAATATTTTGAAAGCTATGCATGGGGTTTCTTTTAAAAAAATGTGTTTAATGTTTTTGAAACCTTATATATAATACTTTTGAAATCATAAAGTAGGTGTATTAGGTAGGTATATTTATAAAAATGTTTTAAAATCATGCGAGATGAATTTTGAAATTATGTATAAGGTTTTTGAAAACATGAATGATGCTTTTGAAATCATGCATTTGATATATACTGTATTAATAACATTTTGAAATCATGAAGGTTGTTTTTGAAAGCATAGACAATGTTTTTTTTTTTTTTAAATCATGCAGGTTGTTTTGAAAACTTAAAAAATGCTTTTGAAATCATGGAGGTTGTTTTTGAAAACTTATGCTATGCATGTTGAAAGAAAACAAAACGTAAATGGGTATGAGATTGAAAAATACCTTAGTTTTCTAACCAAGGATTCTAAGGTACAGATGTGCAAAAGCACGATTACTCATAATGTCACTTCATTTCTTGTACTTCGTCTCCTAGAATGAAACGAGTACTCAAAATGTTTCGAGGAAATCATGAGCGATCACTTGAAAGGGAGAATCACAAGAGTAGTTTGTAAAGAACATAGTTCTTTGATGTAGGTATCATAGGGAAATGACATACACATATGTAACTACACTTGTACATCAGAATTGTAAACAACAATTTACTCATAAACAAAACTGATTGTTTCACATTACAAGAAAAACAGAGAAAACAAAAGCATAAGATTAAAACAGCAATATCTTATACTCAGCCATATGCTTATCCGTGCGTCAGACTTGCATTGACAATCTCTGATTACTTGTTCCTGAAACAGCTCATCTCACCGTAGTTGTACCAAGTACCAGACGGTAAACGAGCTTGAGCAGGGTTGACTTGGGGTTGGTTTGGACCACCTTGGATTGGGTTGAAAAGACAAGCATTTGCCAGGTGACCGAGTCGTCCACATGAAGCACACATACGACACTGCAGGTAAACTTTGTGAGGTACATAACACTTGTTGCACATCAGTGTATTACGGTCATAAGGTTTCTTGGCAGGAGGTTGAGTAGCAGCAAGGCTTATAACAGCTTTGTTTTGGATAGCAAAGCTGCATATGCTAACCAAATGTCCCCACCATCCATAGTAGGTACATTTGAAGCAGGGTATGAGGTTTGAATGATGACGGTTGCATCGTTTGCACCATAGGGCAGTTTCTAAGTACGGCTTCCTAGCTGGTGGCCTTGCCACTTGGCTAGGTCCCGCTTGATTAGGTGTAACTGCTGCGGGTTTCCTTGAAGCCTTACGCTTCCTTGGTTTTGGTGCAGGCTTGACTTCTGCTTCCTTCGGTGACTCTTGAGTGGCTTCATTGTTGAGACGAGACATGGCAATGCCTAAATCCACAGTCTTCAGAATCACTTCGCCTATTTGCTGGGCAAATTTGGCTGTTTGCTCGGACATTTGACCGTTGCTGAGAGGAAGAGACATCCTAGAAGAAAATGAAAAACATAGGAAGAAACAAGTGAAAGGTTATCGGATAATCAAAACAGAATGGCTACGCATAAAAATTGCGATCATTTGTTTGTTTCCTAAGGCAAATAAATGAGACGGTGACTAATCAAAGTAAACGGGTCATATTAATGTATCACTGAAGACATGCTCGCCTATAAGTGAACACTCACCCCAAGAGTTCCCAGGTAAGAGTGACTGGTCCGATACTGCGGATTTGTACGAACACTCTAGCCTTAGAGAGAAAACTCGGAGTACAGGCATTCACTCTTCCAGTTTGCACGTGTTCACATTAAAAGACCCAAACTTTGACGAGATTTTGAAAACTTTGAAGGTTCAAAACCTTACAATAAATCATCCTAGAACAGATGATTGATTTTCAAAGCGGATTTGAAAATTGTGTTCTTGTTGTGGTTGTCACCTAAGGATAGGTGACGGTATTGTTTTATGACTAAACGCAAGTAAACTCGCGCTAGGGTCCTAGGAAGGTTATAGACTAGGTTAAAGCATTACTAATAACCTAATTCCCTATAACCATGAGCTCTGATACCAACTTTTCTGTCACACCCCGACCACGTAAAACAACAAATCGTGGCGGAAACGTCGGGGAGTGTTGTAACAGAATCATTGTTTCATAACACATGGAAATTTGAAATTTTGTGTTATTGATTAACTGAGTACAATGTCTAAACAAATAAAGAAGTTTAACATAATTAATTAGTCTTGCATCTTTTATTTGTCACTAAGGCCCAAGTCCGCCTATGTGTATCTTGATCAATCCTATGCATCATTTCCTGAAACACATGTGAAAATAGGTACGTCAGCATAAAAATGCCGGCGAGTAGATAGGTTTTGTGAAAATATGATTCATGACTTATAAGTTTTAGAAAAAGTTGTTTAACAAAAGTCAGTCATGATCCTTGTAAAATGTTTTGTTTTGTAAATCAGATGAAAAGCGATGATAAAGTAGTTGATATGTAAAAGAGTAATGTAAGGTTAAATGAATAACCGAGTAAATGAGTTTATATAAAATAAGTTGTTTTGTAAAACAATGTCTTGTGAAAAATATGTCATTTGTGTAAAA
This sequence comes from Helianthus tuberosus, assembly GCA_030545235.1. Classification (NCBI taxonomy): domain Eukaryota; kingdom Viridiplantae; phylum Streptophyta; class Magnoliopsida; order Asterales; family Asteraceae; genus Helianthus; species Helianthus tuberosus. The sequence continues at coordinate 109,211,298 of CM060449.1, forward strand.
TGTATAAGTCCAAATTGAAATGATTTAAATAACGCTACGACACGTAATATAATACAAGCACTTATATATAGGAAGTACCAGCGGTGTATCCACCATGCTTGTATCATACTACACACGTCTCGTTACTTAAATCACTTACCAAAACAAACCATCAATGTAAAAATGTTTATGTATAGTCAAATGTCAAATGTTTATGTAAAAACCATCAAAATATAATGTTTAAACCAATTGTCAAATGTTTATGAGAAAAACAAGTCTATTGTCAATATAAACCATGTAATGTATAAACAAAAGTCATGTATGGTAAGTAAAATGAGACTACTTAAACCATAAGCAAAAATGTACAAAACAAAGTATTTGAATAAATCAAAAGTTATGCTTTGTAGAATAATGCATGCTTTACTGATACAACCTTTATGCGGTAATGTTAAATGCCTACATTCAAGCCTTGAGACAGACGGATAACCTTAGAGTGAAGGTTATCAAAGAAATGTTTTAGGAACGGGATTTGTCAAGTCCTATGGTACCATTACCTACTACCGAGCGGCATGATCGGTGTTAATGAATGTAATTTAGTCCCATTAAACAAACCAAATGATATATCAAATGTAAGCATGTTTTATGAAAGTAATGTACCTAGTATGCTTAAGTGAACATACAAGGTAGAGATGTAAATAATGTGTCCATATGTTACGAGAACATATGCAACAGAGATGCAATGTAAAACAAATGTACTAAGTATGATGAACATACATAGCATGATAAGGTAAAACAATGTACTAAGTATGCACTAAATGGACATACATAGCATGAAATGAAATGTAAAACAATGTACTAGGTATGAACTAAATGAACACACATAGGATAAAATGTCATGTAAAACGATGTACTAAGTATGCTACAAAGGAAATACATAGCAAAAACACAATGAAATCATGTACTAATAATGTACTAATGAACATAGCAAGTATATGATATGAAAACATGGAAAGCATGAAAATAAAAAGTAGGCACATGTGTTTCACCCCAAAACGTTTGGAAAACAGTAAAAGAGGGGTCTATGTACTCACCTGAGGGTGCTTAGAAGTCTTGAACAACAACCAAGCAAAGCTAGAGGGATCACGGAATCAAACGGTACCCTATATAAATAACTACATAAATAACCGGACCTAAATCGGGAGATTGGTAGTATGAGGTTTCGTAAACCAAATGAGTATTGAAACTCATATGATATGGTTTAACAAAGCCTACATACTAAAATGAAACCTAGCCTAAGTGCTTTTGACCCATTACGACCCGTCTAGGTAGCTTATGCTACTTTAACGCGTCGTCCGCGTAAAACGCGTTCGGATCGCCTAACTAGCCCTATGACAAGTAAGATATGCCTTAACATGTTTAATATTGTTGCTAAATCAGTTTAGATGTCAAAAGTTATGTTACATAGGCTTAAAATGAATTTTGGTGCGAAAAGGGTATTTTGGTAATTTACCTAAGGCATAAGAACTACTTATCATACAACTACTTAAACGACGTGACCATAAGGTATAACCTTGGAAGGTTATTCACTATACAACTATGGTCACCTAAAGTGTTTGGTCGGATCCTAATGATCGACCAAATGGGTCGGGTTCGAAAGTATAAGCGATTGTTTAGATCGCTTACCTTACGACCCAATATAAGCACTAAATCTAAAAGTGACGAGCTAAACATGCTAGAACATGTTAGAAAACAGGTTTCGTATCAAAACAAACGGTTTTGATACCCTAGAGTAGTTTGGTTACAAAATACGTGAGAACACGCATTTTGCCCGAAACTACGACTCGTCACTGAGCCTAGATAACGTGGTAATCAGTAGGTATAGTCACTAAGGACTATGACCATCGTGATTACGCTCACGTTATGAAGTTCAAATGAACTTCGCATTGATCATAAACTGGTAAATGCAGAAATTCAAAAGCAGTTTGAATTTCGAGCTAAAAACGCATAAAAAGAACGAAGGAACACTTACAAAGGGTCCCCGCAAGATTGATTATCCAAGTATTTCTCAGGTATGAAGTGTTGCACACTTCAACTTAGAGAAAATCTCAGATATCAAGTGGGTTGCAAGTGAAATGGGTGAGGGGTATTTATAGGAAAGCTAGAACCGTTAGGATCGTTTATCGGGAAACGAGCTTCGATCTAGGCCGTCCAAGTGTGCCCCTTGTTTTACAAAACCATTAGAGCCCATAGAAATGGCCCATGGTGTTGTAAAAACCGTTTGCAAGTGGTAAATGAAGGTATGACAGCTGCAAACAGCTGTTTGCAACAATTCTGCAGATCTGGGGAAGCCTTACGGATCGTAAGGGATGGCTTACGGTCCGTAAGCCATCAACTTTGGCAGAATTACAATTTTAGTCCCTGTCATGCATTTAAGTCATTTCCGACACGTTTAAGGCCCGTTAACCCCCTTTCAAAGCTCTAAAATGAAGTTAAACTATAGGGAACTTAAAATGTGCTAAAAAATATCTCAGATGTCGGTTCGTTTGGCCGTACAATCGCGATGTTCGCTTAATTACGACGGAATTCGCATAAGTGCGAAAAACGATCCAAATGACGCGACGAATGGATTTTTTCTTATGCCAAACACTAAAATAAAATATTTTAGTTCTTACATAAATTTTTGGATGTCCAGATGTATTCAGAGCGTAAGTTATGCGCGAAAATGCAAACTTATGCACTTTTTGACGCTTTTAGTCCCTGAATGAGCATAAAGTTTATTTTAGCACACCGAACCCCTCAAAGCCTATTTCTAAGCTATGTAAAGGATATTTAGGGTGTGTTTAACTTATGATCAAGTTCCGGAATGTCCGTTACAGTACGAATCGACATACTTTCGCAGTTTGTCAAATTTAGTCCATGTAAGCGAATACACTTGATTTTGGCACACCAAACCTTCCAAAACTTATTTCTAAGTTATGTAAAGGTTATTTAAGGTATGTTAAGCCTATGTCACTATTCCGGAGTGTTTTTTGAATTAAACTGGTTACATTTACGCATCAGTGTGCGTATAACCTTCCAGAAAGCGATTTAGAGCCCGAAATCGAACAAGAGTTGATATGTGCAAATGATACACACATTTTTACAAATACCAAGTATGAAATACAATATTTCATTGGTTTGGTATTTGTTTGATGGTTGAAGTGACACAGGTGTCACACAATACCAGCAAATGGTATTGAAAAAGTTACAAAATAGACCCCCAAGTTCAACCCCATTGCTGAAAAATGCCTAAATTCAAGTTTCTGTCCAGATCAGGTGCTCGCGCCATGCCACGGGGAGAGGCAGTTGGTGCTCTCGCAGCGTCACCGGGTGCCAGATTCAGAAAAGTTTCAAAAATGGCAGAAATGGTCCCTGCACATGTTTAAGGCCTTTTTCGATGCGTTTAAGCACCGTTAACCCCATTTCAAGGCAATAAAATGAAGTTAAAGTATAGGGAACTCAAAACATGCTCCAAAATATCTCAGATGTCGGTTCGTTTGGTCGTACGGTTGCGTTATTCGGTTAATTACGACGGAAGTCGTAACGGACGCAAAAACGATCCTAATTAAGCGAAGAATGGAATTTTATCATGCCAATCAGTAAAATAAAATATTTTAATGATTACATAAATTTTTGGATGTCCGGATATATTCAGAACGTAAGATATGCGCGAAAATGCAAACTTATGCACTTTTTGACGCTTTTAGTCCCTGAATGACCAATAAAGTTTGTTTTAGCATACCGAACCCATCAAAGCCTATTTCTAAGCTATGTAAAGGATATTTAGGGTATGTTTAACTTATGATCAAGTTCCGGAATGTTCGTTACTATATAAATCGATATAGTTTCACAGTTTGACACAAATAGTCCCTACGATCGAACAAACTTGATTTCAACACACCAAACCATCCAAAGCTTATTTCTAAGTTATGTGGAGGTTATTTAAGGTATGTTAAGCCTATCTCACTATTCCGGAGTGTTTGTTGCATTAAACTGACTGCGTTTACGCACCAGTTTGCGTATAACCTTCCAGAAAGCGATTTAAAGCTTGAAATCGTAATCGAATCAAATTGCAAAATCATCAAACACAATTACACACATAATAACACCAAAACAAATATAATAACACCAAAGCACATTGTTTTATTGATAATCAACATTGTTTTACATTATACGATGATTAAAGAACACAGTTGTCTCAGTCTCCCCTACTTTAGGAAATTTCGTCCCGAAATTTTATTTAGAGGAAACTTGTGAAAACAAATGCGGATTTTTCGTCTTCATATGGTCCTCACGTTCCCAAGTAAACTCGGGGCCACGTTTGGATTCCCAGCGAACTTTGACCAATCGAATCCGTTTGTTCTTCAACTGTTTGAATGTACGGTCCACTATCTCCACAGGTTTCTCGACAAAGTGCATCGTTTCATCGATTTGAATCTCGTTGAGAGGAATGTGAAGATCAGCATCAGCTAGACACTTTCCCAAATTGGACACGTGAAAAGTCAGATGAATATTTCCAAGCTCTGGAGGTAGCTCTAGTCGATAGGCAACCTTTCAACAATCTTAAATGGTCCAACATATCGAGGTGCAAGTTTTCCTTTCTTTCCAAATCTCACCACTCCTTTCCAAGGTGACACCTTGAGTAGGACACGGTCGCCGACTTGAAATTCTAAGGGCTTGCGTCGTATATCTGCATAACTCTTTTGACGGCTTCGAGCTGTCACAAGATTATCGCGGATTTTCTTGATTTTGTCTGTTGTTTCTAGAATGAGCCCAGGTCCAGTAAGCTGAGCTTCACCGATTTCATTCCAACAGACAGGTGAACGACATTTTCGACCGTAGAGAGCTTCGAATGGTGCCATATTAATACTAGCATGATGACTATTGTTGTAAGAGAACTCGATCAATGGAAGATGAGAATCCCAATTACCACCAAAGTCTATTACGCATGTTCTAAGCATATCCTCCAAAGTTTGAATCGTTCTCTCAGATTGTCCATCTGTTTGGGGATGATAAGCAGTGCTTAGATTTAGTTGGGTTCCCAAAGCAGATTACATGGTCTTCCAGAAATGAGATGAAAATCGAGCATCACGATCGGAAATGATATCCAAAGGAACACCATGTCGTGATACAATCTCATCAACATAAATCTTTGCAAGTTTATCAGCAGATAGATCCTCGCGAATCGGAATAAAATGAGCTGATTTCATTAATCGATCGATAACAACCCAAATAGCATCATAACCTCTAGATGTACGCGGTAACTTTGTGATAAGATCCATAGCAATGTTCTCCCACTTCCAAACCGGTATCTCTGGTTGTACAAGCAAACCAGAAGGTCGTTGATGTTCAGCCTTGACTTTAAGACAAGTTAGGCATTTCGATACATACAAGGCAACATCCTTTTTCATACCAGGCCACCAGTACTGAGTATGAAGATCCTTGTACATTTTATGAGCACCAGGATGGATAGAATATCGAGACTTGTGAGATTCGTCCATTACCAAGGTGCGAAGATCGTCTTGTTTCGGAATCCACAAACGATCCTTGAAATAAAGCAAACCATCGTCTTTTCTTTCGAGCTTAAGCTCAAGCTGATGTGGTAATTCCATACCTATCAAATTTTGTGTAGCACAAAATTGTTGAGCTTAATGGATACGAATTTGAAGATCAGATAGAGTGCGAACAGAATGAAGCTTGACTCGCTCTTTTCGACTAAGCGCATCAGCTACGACATTCGCCTTACCAAGATGGAGCGAATCTCGTAATCATAATCACTTAAGAGCTCAACCCAACGTCGTTGCCTCATGTTCAGCTCCTTCTGATTTAGAATATGCTGGAGACTTTTGTGGTCTGTGAAAACCACACACTTCGTGCCATAAAGATAGTGTCTCCAAATTTTAAGAGCAAAAACCACAGCACCTAACTCAAGATCATGAGTTGTGTAGTTCTTCTCGTGAACTTTCAGCTGTCTAGACGCATAAGCTATGACATTACCTCGTTGCATAAGAATGTAACCAAGTCCTAGATTCGACGCGTCACAATAGACAACAAAATCATCGTTTCCCTCAGGTAGAGATAAAACAGGAGCATCACAGAGCTTCTGTTTCAACGTTTGGAACGCTTCTTCTTGCTTAGGTCCCCACTCAAAAGGCTTATTCTTCTGAGTCAAAGCAGTGAGTGGAACCGCGATCTTTGAGAAATTAGAAATGAATCGACGATAATAACCAGCAAGACCAAGAAATGATCGAATCTCTGTAGGTGTCGTCGGTGTGACAACCCTCACAATTACAGGTACCGTACAATTAATTAATCTTAATTATATGCTTGATGACTGTGCTTGATTACAACTGACAATTTAAACTGCTTTATGATTTTTGTATCATACATACATATGCATCATATTTCATACAGTCACTCCATTTATTACACACAAACTTTAGTGACATACTTGATGCACAAAGCACAGTTAGCACACTGAACGGATAATTCGGAAACATGCTGACAATGCCAGCACATAGACAAACAATGTTTTTGAGGCCAGTATGAGCCATAAACAGGGTACTACACTAGTATGGAGTGTAGGGAAGTGAGGACCATAAAACTGCGTCACTAGGTGATAGTTAAAGTGCCGGGAAGTGCCTAAAATCCACTAATAATGCATAATTCTGCGTAATTTATCAGAAATTCAGCATTTAACATGCTAGTAATGTGCAAAATTTTGACAGAATGATCCCGTACGCTTTCCTAAGTGTCGGGAATTAAATGTGACACAAAAAGATATATAAAAGGCATCATACGGAATAATTAAGCACTTTAACAGGACGGTATCTAACCGAATAACCGGACATTACCCGGAACACCAAAATTTTGTCAAATACATTGTTTTATTGTTTCTTGGCTAGTTATGATCCCCGTACACCATAACACCCCTTAGATATCAACTAACTAACACATGTAAGTATATACTTGGAAATTAACTAGTATTTAACCACTATCATCAAAATATTACATCTAACCCCCACCCCCACCCCCACCCCCATGCCCTCTTACGGTCACAAGAGGACCCACAAAATCTCCATCATACTTCACCACTTACCTCTTAGATTTATTTCTATTTTATATTAGATCTTTGCTTGAACTTATGAACAAAATATTAGATGACATCCCTTTAAGTATGGCTCCATAGATCACACATCACTTCACAATCTTCACACCCCATCCCTCACATCTCTCCCTCTCCCTCTCGGCTCAACATAACCGCCACCACCACCACCACCATAACTCAACCATCTTCATCCATTTTTTAAGCTTCATTCAAGACTAGAAGGTGATTCAAGGGAGCTTGTAACTTGTGGATCATCAAGGAGCTTCATTACTTGCCTTCATCATCCATTTTCACCATCTTTTTCACTAGAGATCTTCCCTACCTTTAAGCTAGTAGTAAGTTCTTGATTTACTCTTGTTACTTCCATTTTGAGTAGTTAAAGATTGAAGTATGATGAATATCAAGAACACTAAGAACATGAGCTAAAAGATTTAAACGTAAAGCTTTACATAAAGTTTACATGAAGATGAAATGTTGTTAGTAGGATGTTGTAGTGAATATGTTGTTGATTGCATGTTGATTCTTGGTTATGTGATGTTAATCACCATATGGAGATTGTTAAATGATGTTTAGAAACATGATTTAACAAGACTAGGAAGGTGATTATGTGATACATGAAATAATCACCTTCTAGTTTAAACATGAACTTGAAAGAAAATGATTTTTTTAAAATATAATTAAACAAGTAGGTTGATGATCATGTAGATCCAAGAATTACAAGAGACTTTTTCTAAGCAAACCAAGTTCAAGAATCGAATTTTGAAAGATCATGACTTTACTTGCACTTACACCATTTTTAGTGGTAAAATAAGTGTAGAAACCTTTTATTTACAAGAAGAGTTCCAAAGATTATTTTTTGTGAAAAATTGTTTACAAGTTGTAAACGCTTAACTCTTTTAAGAAAATGATTTTTAAAGAAATGAATGCACTTTGGAAGGTAACCAAGTCCACTAAACGCATTACCAAGTTACTACGTGTTTTCGGGATATATCAAGTTCATGATTAATATGTAACGCATATAGTTTTAGCTCTCGGTGATGTAAAGTTGTTTAAAGGGTAATTGTTGATGGTTATTGTGATTATTTTGAAAAGAAAATGATATGCTTATTAGCATGGACGCCTCCATTTACAAAGGAAACTCTGGCGAAATTTCCTAAAAATTCCAACACTTAGAAATTATTTTCTAAAGAATGCTTGCAAATATGTTTTAAACATTATCTTTCAAAATAAACTTCGCCATAAGTTTTGTTACAAAATTTCAAAGTGTCGGAGGGGGGTTTTCGTAAATAAAAGCGGATAAATATATATTTAAAATATATGTTCTATACTAAAACGGTTGTGTGAATATTTGCATGATTTGTGAACTGGTTATATTACTTAGAGAAAAATAATATAACTTAACAAAATACCATCACAAGTATATTCTTGATGAATAACGAAAAATATGATTTTATCACGAAGTATAACACATTTTTGAACAAGTAGAAAATATATTATTTTGAGAAGTTATAATATATTTTCTTAGTATATTTGGAGAATAGATAAATTTTGGGACAATGTTTATTTTCTTGGAAACACATTATTTTGACAACTAAGTTATCATATACTTTCTAAAGTAGGACTTAAGAGCACATAATATCAAGACTTTAAATCACAAAAGTACATGTATAAAATACCCCCATCCTTGGGAAGGAAATACGCACGTAAAATGCTTGAGAAGTATGAATACGTAATAGTTGTCTAACTATTATTTCAAGACCTAAAAATATAATGTAAGTTAAAATAATTATTATTATTTTAACAATAAGTTATAACTTGGAATAATATCAAAGTAACGTAACTCAAACCGTAAATACAAAAGCAAGGCACGGCCTGTTCGTCTAATAGACATTAGTACGGTGTAGGTTATCGTGTAGCTGACAAGGTTTGAGTACGAGCACAGGAGACGCACTACAGTGAGTTCATGTCCCCCTTTTCTCTTAACTGTTTTTAGTTTTATAACTTCGGGGGTGAAATACATGTTACAAATGTTACGGACATTTTTATACATGGTATGGTTAGAGTAAGGAGGGCATACTACTTAGATCATGTGAGTGATGGGCACAACACTTAAGGCCATTAATCCTCGTTGTAGGACCGAGGGACATGAGTGATAGATCTATTTGGGTGTAGCGAGCCCACACCCATGAGGCCGGGGCGGCCCATAGTGGTGACTGTGTCTTACAGCCGGAAGCCCGGTGCAACTCCGCTAGGTTTGAGTTTTCCCGTATCACTTCACACATACCAGTGGTTTTGCAACCCTTTGGTGATCTCTTTTTCCTTATTGCTACATACCAGGGACTTTCATACAGACATATTTTAATGGTTTATACTCACAAACATACACATGAACTCGCTCAACTTTTGTTGATTTTTCAAACTACATGTATTTCAGGGAATTGATCGGATCTGGCAAGTGCTGCATATGTGTCAAGTTGCGTACTAAATAAAGATGTCATCCAGGGTTGTAGGGTTTGGGAGGTGTAACCCTTTCCTGGACGGGTCACACGTCTCCAAACCTCGTTTTATTTTAAGTCTTTGTGGAGTCTCAGGAACTCGGTTAAACATTTTTATCGGTTGTAATTTATTTTTGGTATCAACGTTTTTAAGACAAGTATGTATGGTATTTTCTAAGACTTAATTAATGGATGAATATCTTCTGTTTTATCATATAGCATTGTTATGATTGTTGCTATGGTATTAAGAAGTCACACCAAATAATCCACGCTTCCGCAAAAGCCAGGGTGTGACAGCCTAGTATCAGAGCCTCGATCATAGCGAACTAGGATTCTTTCTCGAGTCTAGACTATGATCACTAGGGCTCTCACGAAAACATTTTTACATTGCATACACAAAACGTCCAGATCTGGGGCACAAACATTTTTCAAATAAAAGGCACAAGTACACAATTCAAATAGGCTATGTATATAATTCAGTCTTAGAGACTAAGGGAGTTCAGCCTTAGAGGCTGGGGAGGTTTAGTCTTAGAGACTGGGGGAAAATTTAGTCTTAGAGACTGGGAGGTTTGGTCTTAGAGACCAGGGAGTTGGTCTTAGAAACCAGGGAATCAGTCTAAGAGACTAGGTGGGATAGTCTGGGGAAGACTAGGACGATTACTTACTTACATTATTGTGACTTACATGCTTATTTGATTATATGTTGATATATGTGCAATTGTCATGATTGTTTTGTTACAGACATCATGTCTTCTTCGAGTGGAGTTTCTGGCACACTAGACCTCATAGCAGTAGATCCAGATGATCTGATGCCCACATATCCCAAGATTTATACATCTGATACTAACAGCAGTGATGATGACGATTTCCAGCCTTTTGCTTTGCCGGATTTCAGGGACGATGTTCAGCTTGCTGATGGTATTCTTGATGGGGATCTACCCCTCATGCAGATCCCTGCACCTATCCCACTCGCTGCATTTCCCGTGGAGGATTTGCCTCTCGATTATGTGTCGGATGACGATCTACCACCTGCTGATATTCCCGTTGATGACCCTATTGTCCCTGTCGTTGAGCTTCCTGAGATGGAGGTTCTTTCTGATTCGTCTGGTTCAGACTCTTTTGAGTCAGTAGCATCTTCTATTCTCCATGCGCTGGGGTTACAGCGATACCCCACCGACTCAGATTCCGATATGGCCATGTTAGCCGCATCCGATCAGGACCCTGATTTTGACCTTGCTGATGACCCCGATCATGATTTTGACCTTGCTGATGGCCCCGATCACGAGTTTGACCTTGCTGATGACGCCGAGCATGAGATAGATTATGCTCCTGATGAGCAGCTATTCGAGGCCCCTGTTTCTCCTCACGATTTCGACCCAGATCACGAGATCGGGCTTGTGCATGATGATCAGACCCTAGAGGCTCTTGTTGCTCCTATTGATCAGCCCCCGGTTGTACCCGCTGATCTAGTTCTAGCCCCAGCTGACCCTGTCCCATTGCCAGATCATGACTCTATTGTAACATCTGTGCTTGTTATCATTGTGAATAGTTTGATTATCAATAAAACAATGTTATTTGATCCCAATGTTTGTTTGGTTGTGTTTTACATTTTTCATGTTTTGACTTTTGCTCAATTTCAAACTCTATATCACTTTCTAGAGATTTATACGCAAACTGGTGTGTAAACGTAATCAGTTTAATACGACAAATACTCCGGAACTTCAACATATACTTAACATACCTTAAATAACCTTCACATAACTTAGAAATAAGTTTTGAAGGCTTTGGTATGGCAAAAACAAGTTAATTCGCTTACAGGGACTAAACTTGACCAACCCGAAACTTTGTAACGGTGAATTATGCTCACTAGAATGCACGATATAAATTTCATAAAGTTTCGTTATCGTACGAGAAAGTTATGATCAAATCCGTGTACAAGGGGTTAATGCGTCAACGTTGAAGTTTAGGACTTTTCGGGTAACAATAAAGTTAACCGAGGACTTAGAAAATGAGGTACAAGTCCTAAAGCCCTTGTATGCAATTAAGAAGGGGTCAAATTTCAAAATATAAGCTTAGTTGGCCTTTCGAAGGGTCAAGGGACAAGTTGCAACAACTTAAAACATTTAAACCTGATTACAAGGCTGACGCGGGCCGCGTCAGGCCCCCAGATGCAGAAAATCGTTTTTCTTGGCTGTTCAGCCTTGGAACCGACTTTACTCAGTTGTTTCACTTAATGGGCGACCCCTAAACACCCCTTAGACACTTAGGGACACTTGTAAGTAAGTTGTGGTCACTTGTAGACTCATGTGTCAACATTTTGTGGTGTTGAAATCACTATAAAAGGCCATGAAGTTTCAAACATTGAACACACCTCATTCCTGCACTTAGGACTCTTGTAAGTTTGCCTAACCTTCCTTAGTTTAAGTTTTAGCTTAGTTTAGCTTAAAAGTCAACCGTCGTAATTAACGGTTGACTTAACGATTAATCACTAATGATCCAGTGATTAGCCGAATCAAAAGTAGTTATAAGTTGGTAATTATGTGGTTAATAAACTCTTAAAAAGGTTCCCCCTGATTCCCACTCTAACTAGGTCAAAAGTCGGGTCAAACTTGCTAATAAAAAGTCAACAGAATTGTTAATTTCTAATTTATGCATAAATAACAATGTAGAACATATACAACCTGTTTGATCATCATTATAACTTGGTAATTAGTGTAAGAACATGTCTAAACATGTTCAACCCGACAATTTCCTGTTTAGACCCGGTTCGGAACCGAAAGTCGCATAGTTTGACTTTTGCTTTGACTTTCAGTTCTGACCCGTTTAGGCATGTTTTAGAAATGCCACAGAGCTTTAATTGGACTAGGTTACCTACTAGTATAACCCTCTGTGATTATACACCTTGGTTCATTAGTTATCAAATTAATACGCATGTTTCCGTTAATTGCTCATATGTTGACCATTATGCCCTTTTCACCTTAAAACGTGATTTTGGAAAATGTAAAAGAGTAGAAACCTTTGTTACTGATATACAAACTTGTACCCAAAATTTGAGATCAATTGGTGGTGTAGATTGAGAGTTATGCTCATTAGCGCAAAATGAAAGCTTTTTGTTAATTAAATGGCGTAATTAGCGTATAGCCTAGTTAAGCCTACTTTTTGATATCAAACTTATTACCCCCTGATGTAATATATTATTTTGGGATTTTTGAAGATTTTTAATTAATTTTAGGCCGAGCATAACTCATAGTCATAGGCTTAATCCGGTAATTGTCGGTTTTGCCCTTACGGGCCATAAAATGAGTTTTACATATCTAAACGACTCCAAACCTTTTGCTAGTGATTCTAAATGATAAATAAATTATTTTAAGCCTTTTGGAATAATAAAAATATCAGCTTTATGTATATAACCCGGAAACGGCTCCTAATCGCCTTTCTAAGCGTTTTTAACGCATAGTATGTACTAGAACCCTTTTAGACATACAAGGGTTGATACCTACTGATATTTTAGGTAAATTATAATGTTTTAACAGTAAGAAAAAGTTGTTTGACTTTAGTTTTGAGCTTTTCGGCTTATGTGAAATTACCAAAATGCCCCTACGGTGCATAGTTTGGTTATAATTGATAGATTTCACATATATACAATATCCTACTGTTATAACTTAGTAAAATAAGTATTTGGGCTGATTATATCAGACCTGTAACTCAGGTAAATACTTAAACTCTTTTATAACCTTTAAAATGACCAAAATGCCCTTACGGTGCATAGTTTGTGTTTAAATACGTTTCGGGCATAATGAAAGACATCTTACTGATGTCACAACATATTTCAAGAATATTAACTTAGGAAACCTGTATATGGCTCTTACGGATACCCGTTACGCTTATTACGCGTTCGGTTCGGTTTATATAACTAGTTTACATAAATTAGCCGAAGCGGGTCAAACCTTATCAGTTTTATCTAGAAATCCAGAATGTGTATGAAATACCCATATTAAACAAGTCTTCAAACTTGTCGGGTCTAAATCACATTCTATCCGATCTTCCGATTTAGGTCCGGTTTATTAATGTAGTTACCTATATTAGGTGTCGTTTGATATCCGTGATCTCTAGCATTGCTTGGTGGTTATCTTAGGACTTCTGAGCAATCTCAAGTGAGTACATAGAACCCCTCTTTTACTGTTTTCAAACTGTTTTGGGGTGGAACACATGTGCCTACTTGCTACTTTCGTGCTTTCCTGTTTTCACATCATATACCTGCTATGTTTGTTAGTACATTATAGTACATGATTTCATTACATTTCATGCTATGTATGCCCATTGTGTGCGTATTTAGTACATCGTTTTACATTACATTTCATGCTATGTATGTCCATTGTGTGCATACTTAGTACATTGTTTTACTTTACATTTCTGCTATGTATGTTGACTGATAGCATGCTAGCACATTGATTTACATGACTTTTTGCTTTGTATGTTAACTTAGCATACTTAGTACATTGTTTTCATATAACATGTTCACTTTTGCTATGACATTTGGTTTGCACAAACGAGACTATTATACGTTCATTAACATTAGCTACGCCGCTCGGTAGTAAGTACTGGTACCATAGGACTTGACAAATCCCATTCCTGACATCCCGGGTTTGTTTGGATGTAAGGAATGACTGAATCCGAAAACATTTCTTTTGATAACCTTGACTGAAAGGGTTATCCGACTATCTCAAGGCTTGAATGTATGCGTTAACTTACCACATAAATGTTCGTATCAATGTAACATGCATTACTTTGCAAAACATAACTTTTTGACATATTCAAAATACTTTGTTTTGTACATTTATACATTTGGACTATGTGACAATACTTTACTTACAATACATAACATTTGTTACACATTACTTGACTACTTTTGGACTTTTAAACATTTGACATGGCTTATACAAGGACTTTTGACTATTGGGTTAAATATAGACTTTATACATTGGTGGTTTGTTTAAGTGATTTAAGTAACGAGGCGTGTGTAATATGATACAAGCATGGTGGATACGCCGCTAGTACTTCATATATATAAGTGTTTGTATGGTATTACGTATCGTAGCGTTATTTGAATCCTTTCAATTTAGACATATGACATTTTATACATATAACGTACTTTTCACAAGACATTGTTTTACAAAACAACTTATCTTATACAAACTCATTTTACTTGGTTATTTATTTAACCATACTTTATTATCTTATTTGTACATATCATCTGATTTTATCACTTTTTCAAATGCTTTACAAGATAAAACAATTTACAAGGTTCATGACTGACTGTTATTAAACAATTTCTTAAACTTAAGTCATGAATCTTATTTTCACAAAACCTATGTATCTCACAGGCATTTTTATGCTGACGTACCTATTTTCACATGTGTTTTCAGGAGCTTTTCCGTAGGATGATGATCGTGACACTTGGGCGGACGTGTGCCTTAGAGACTAAAAATGAAGATAGAACTAGTTTAATTATGTTATAAACTCTTTATTTCCTGTATTGACAATGTAACACGCTTGTTGATAAATAAAATACAACTTTGAATGCCATGGTTATGAAACAATTAATTCTGTTACAACACTCCCCGACGTTTTCCGCCACGTTTTGTATGTTATACGTGGTCGGGGTGTGACAGAAGAGTTGGTATCAGAGCCATTGGTTATAGGGAATTAGGTTATTAGTAATTCTTTGACCTAGACTATAACCTTTCTAGGACCCTAACACAAGTTATCTTGTGTTTAGATCTTAAAACATGCACATCACCTATCCTTAGGTGATTATCAAAACAAGAACACAATTTTTCCGAAACGATTTTTGAAAAACAATCATCTGTTTTTGGATGATTTATTACAAGGTTTTGAACCCTCTATTGTAAGGTTTTGAACCCTCTGTTATATGGTTTTGAACCCTTCCAGTTTGGTTTTTGGCCTTGCGCCTTCAAATTTTCAAAATCTCGTCAAAGTTTTGGGTTCTAAATAGTGTGAACACGTGCAAACTGGAAGAGTGAATGCCTGTACCCTGCGTTTTCTGTCTAAGGCTAGAGTGTTCGTACAAATCCACATAATCGGACCAGTCACTCTTACCTGGGAACTCTTAGGGTGAGTGTTCACTTATAGGCGAGCATGTCTTCGCGATACATTATTTTTCACCCATTTACTTTGATTAGTCACTGTGTGTCGTTTGTTTGCTTGGTAATGCGGACAAATGACCACCATCTTTTCTTTTGTTAATTTTGTTTCATCTCATTCTCTTCATCCAATCATCTCACTCGTTCCCTTTCATGTTTTCCTCTTTTAGAATGCCTCCTCGACGCGAAAACCAGATAGCGACTGCCGAACTGGCAGAAATTATTGCGCAGCAGATGGCTGCTCAATTTCCAAATCTCTTTGCTCAATGGCACCAAGCCAACAACAATAACAATGATCCATGCAAATACAAGGATTTTAACTCGGCTAAACCACTCAAGTTTAGTGGTTCTGAAGGAGCAACTGGGCTTCTTCAATGGTTCGAGAGCATTGAGAATACTTTTCGCCACGTGCAGTGTCCTGACAATCGCAAAGTCGAGTTTTCTTCGAGTGTGTTTCAGAAGAGGGCTCTCACATGGTGGAATGGGGTTATGAGAGACCGTGGTGCAGAAGTTGCTCTAGCACAAACTTGGGCTGAACTTAGGGCCCTTATGATGAGGGAGTTCTGTCCTCGTCATGAACAGCGAGCGTTGGAGAAAGAGTTTTGTAGGATCGTTTTGTGACCCAAACGAGTCGTTCAGAAGAGATTTAATCCGTTTCAGAGGCGGAAACTAAGAAACGAATGTAGAAACAGCTTGAATATCACTTTAAAGATCTTGTATATTGATTTAACACTGATTACAAGCAAAAAATATACCGGCAGCACTTCGGTATCGATTACAAGTCTCTGGTCTGGTACCTTCAAATGAACACATGACAATCCTATATATAGTACATGCTTGTTAGCTTGAAATGACACTCACATGTTCAAGCTATCAGACACTTTCAAGCTATCAGACACGTTCAAGCTATCAGACACGTTCAAGCTATCAGACATGTTCAAGCTATCAAGCATATTCAAGCTATCAAGCATGTTCAAGCTATCACACATTGCAACCCAGACTCGATATAAGACGAAGACGACAGATGTATGCACCAACAAACTCCCCCTCAGATGTTGACGAGTCTTAAGTGTCGAGTCTTTGCATCTTCAGTCTTTATCAGACCTTTCAAACTCTTTGAAATATCTGACGCTGTAAGCATCCTCAAACTTTATCTTCTTCTCCTCTTTAGCATCAACAGACTTCCCCACGAAAAATCTCTACTCGGATGTCTTCAGACTCCCCCTTTCGATATGCTGGGATCGCAGCCGGGCTTGTTAAAATCACAGAGTCTTCAGGTATCGGAACCTGGCACTCTATCATCTATCCAAGATCACCTAGCTTTTATCCTGCACATTCTCTACCCAAAAATAAATTTTCTGATGATAACTTGTAAAAACAATCTCACCATCTAATAAACCACTTGCAGGAATTATACAAACAAAGAATGATTTTACAATGTAGATCTCTGATGAACCTCTTGAAGAAATATCATTTTTCTTATCAAACCAACACACTCTTCCAAACCATCTGTTCATCATGTTTAGCACTCGGAATTTTGAAAATTAGTTCTTCAACACCAGTTGTCAAAAATCTTTTTGAATTTTTCAAAATTTATGCTAAAACACACTGAAAATCTTTTTGGATTTTAGAATGTAATGAAATGCAGAAAAAAAAATATTTACAGACACTATTTTTGTGAGTTTGTGTAAGAGGATCATATCAGTTTCTGAGACAAATTACCAACACCGTTAAGCTTTAAACATTTTAAGCTCTAAACGATTCACTTAGATTGTCAGTATACTGATCCACTTAAATTTTCACACAAAGTTCAACTGTTTCGAGATACGAGATTAATGTTTTAAGCACTTAAACTTAATCATGTGTCCTACCTCAGAATATACTCCGGTATCCAGATCCCAATATTCAGTCTTACAGGTGAGTATACCACAGATGATATCTGTAAGGGGTTATAAATTATGAAGAATCATGAGAGCTCAGGTCAGAACTACCGTTCAGCAGAGAGATCATAACTCAACTTTTGGGTGTGTCCCCTTTAGAGGATCTTTCGATTACAACAACAATGACTATCAATTTTATTGTTTCATCAATTTGCTGAGGGCGGCGCTGTATTTCAAGCATGTAGAAAGTATTATTCGAGGACTAGGTCAGAACTTTCATTCAGCATAAGTCCCGGAATAATACCCCAGATATCACAGAGTATAAAGACCTAGTATCTCAGAAAGAGGGACCTTTCAAACAAGATTTCGGGGGTTACCCATATATCCGAGAGATGTTCCCCACGATATAAGCAAGTTTGAATTTAGGTTTATATCTCGTCACAATCTACTAAATGTGCAAAAACCTACTGGCACATCATCAGTGAGACCGTTTATCACTTTTGACTTTCCAATTCTTTAGCATGTTGTGATAGTCCACTAATGTACTATCATTTCCTCTTCTTAGACACAAAACTCATTTTTCATTTTATCATGTTTTTGGCTTTTTTTTTTTTCAAATTTTCAAATGTTTTTGGATTTTCTAAAATTTCTTACTCCCCCTAAAAGAAAACACATTTTAGGAAATTTGAAAATAAACTATACAATAAAATGACAACTAATATCGAATCACCTCAATTCGCCATTCACTTGGCATAAACAATCAGAACTCCCCCTCACAACAAACCATTTTCTCATTAAGATTTCAAAACACTTAAGTTTGTTTTAATCAAAATGATTTTTCCGGAAAATAAGTTTGTTTTAACCACTTGTAAAGTTAGGGGTTTGATTCATCACATTGTCTACCAACCACTTGTAGAAAATCAAGTACAAATTAATGTCCTTGATTTACCACTTGTACTAAAAACACAATCAAATACAAAGAATGATGCCGATTCCTGATCCACGATTACAAACTTGGGATCTCCCGCAAGTCCACAGACTTACTGTTCATAGTATGAACCATCCCAGTCACAAACCAGGGATGGTTTAACTTTATCTTTCTTCATCTTCTTCTCGTAAAACTCTTTAACCCCTTTGACTTTTCGATCAATCATTTTACCAAAAATATGTTTCACAGTGGGGTTAAAGGCTTTTTCCACATCAAAAACCTTGTTATCATCATAAAATTGGTTTGATATTTCAACTTTACCAATTTTCTTCTTAAAATTTTCAGCCCGAAGTGGTGGAAAATTATCATCATCCACAGTCAGAACTGATTTTTCACTTTCTGAAACAACCTGTGGCTCCTCTGATTTTATGGAATCAGATTCATCGCCAAAAGATAGCTCCTCTGAATTTGACCTATTAGAATCATCGCTAGAACTTCCTCCAGACTTCTTAACCACCCATTTTTGTTTGTCAAGATTTCCTCTTTTCTTGTAAAACCTGTTTGAACTTTCACCAATTAAAAAAATCGAATTCTTGAACAATTTAGTTCTGTCAATTGGTGGTTCAAACACAACTTTCTCTTTCAGGTTACGAGAAACTCCCTGTTTTGACTGTATTTCCTTTGAACAATCTTTGGCAATATGTCCAACATTGTTACATTTGAAACAGGTTCTCGTTTCTTTCATCTCTTCTTGCTTCTTTGCAAGGAATTCTTTGTTCGATTGTCTCCAGAATTCTTTCTTTTCTTCCTCTTCTGAGCTAGTTCCTGAAACAAATGTCATCTTTGCTTTAAAATCACGAACATATTTTTCATTTTTCTGTTTTTCTGTTGGAGTAAAACCAAGACCTTTCTTTTTGAAATTACAGTTAGGGTTTGGTTTCTTGTGAAAACCAGAACCAGAACTGTAACCTTTTTTCTTGTTTAATCTTTGTTGTACTCTTGACGTGTAAATTTTAGGTTTACCATTAAGATTTAAATCTTTTATTTCAGAAATATTAATTTCTGTAAGTTTGAAAACCTTTTTGATCAATTCAGTTTTGACACCTCTTATTGGAAATTCCTCATCAGAATATAATTTGTCAGAATCATTCAATGTATATGCAACTTTGAATGTTTCGTCACTCAAATTAGATTTTCATAACAGGAATTCTTTATTATAAACCCTTTTAATCGAAGAATTTTGACTGTTGACTGTCGAACTCGAACTTTCAGAACCAGACTCTGACTCTGACTTTGACTCTGAGTTTGACTCCAACTTTGACTCCTCAGTTTCATCTTTATCCAACACCTGATTGACGACTTTCTTTATTAACTCGGACTCATGATCAGTGTCAGATGATGTAAACACAACATCAATATTTTCTGGCAAATTGACTGACGACTCCGACTCCCACTGTAAATTTGTTGCTTTTTCGACTCTTTCCTGATTTGGATTTCTGGGCAAATATCCATTTTCTAGCGGGGGTGGACACTTGTTGTAACTGACATCTTGTTTCTTACCAGAATCCTTTTTATCAGTCTTTTTCTTTGAGTCTTCTTCTTGATTTTCTTTTCAGGAGTCTTTTCTTCAGCCACTTTTCCATCATCATTCTTTTCTTCAGTTACTTCATCCTCTTCAAATGCCTTCATTCCTTCAACAGTTGGATAAATCCTGTCAATGACATAAGAAGTACATGAGTAACTTTTCAACAACCTGTTTACTCTTTCAGTCTCAATTCTTTGCAACTCCAGCTTTTGTTCTAGCACAGCACACTTCTCGATGTAATTGTTCACCACTTTTTGTTTCGTCATAAAAACACCCTGAAGTGTCTTCATTGTTGTTGCTTGTTCTTCACTTGTTTGGTTGTACTGATTCATCGCTTTGTTCAGTACATCGTAAGATTCTTTCATACTATTCAGATTATAGATCAGTGTACTATTCTGCTTCTTCACAGATTCACAGTTTTCACATTTCACTGGAATCTTCTTTGCATCAACTTCTTGATCAACTTTGAACTTTGGAACTTCAACCTTTACTTTCCTTTTGATCACTGGAACTTCTTCGTCATCACTGCTCACTGGTGTTTTTACCTTTTTCTTCTTCTTTTTAACCTTTTCATCTTCACTATCACTTTTAGCAATCAATTTCATATCAGCATCAAATTTTCTCGCCCAATACTCACGATCATCATCACTATCTTCTTCAACTCGGGCTACAAAAGCTTTGTGAGCTGTATCTTGATCAGGAACATAATCATCGCATGTGAAATTTGCCCAACTAAATCCTTCAGGTAACTTTTCGTCGTCTTGATCTATTATCAAAGCACTACCATTAACTCTCTTTAAAGAATCTTGATTCACCGCACACGCTCTTTTTCCAGAGTCTTCAATCACATTCCCTCCATGTGCAGTTTGTGCTTGATGTTGATGTTGTTGAGGTGGTTGCTGAGCAACTTGATGGTAAATGGCTTTTCGGTAGTAATCATTATTGTTGTTGAACGGATTTTGAGCTCCACTTGCTTCGCGGTTTTTGCACTCCCTCTTGAAGTGTCCTTTTTCCCTGCACCAAAAACAAGTGACTTTAGATTTGTCAAAACCTAAAGTAGAAGTACCAGCCTCACGAAGATCATCTCTTCCAGTGATTTGCTTGAATTTCTCAGCTCTCCTCAACACGCTGGCCAAGCACCATTTTATGTCCATCAGTTCCATCTCTTCAGCATTGATCTGGTCGTAATCTTCCTTTGTCAGCATTGGATTCCCGATTCGACCTGCAACAAAACTACCATAAGATTCAAGAACAGTTCCCAATAAAGACATGTGACTCTTAGCAATTTCTGCTGAATAATCTTCATCATTTTCCAAATTCAGTACAATGTTGCACTGAAGTTTCTTGCCATTCTTTGTTGTTGAAATGTTCGGATCAAAAGACGGAAATGATGTAAAACTTGTTTTGCTGTTTGATTCTGATGATGAACTTCCAGAAACATTCTTGGTATTGTAAGCAGTTTCTATTTTAGGAGATAGATTTGAAGACTTCTCATTCACCCCTGCTTTGTAATACAATCCAATATCCTGTTCACCATCGAAATCTTTCATCCGAATAACCTTTCTCTGCTCCATCTCCTGAGCTTCAATCTTTTCGATAAACTTACTCAGTGTCAAATCTTTAAAACCTTTCTTGTTTCTGAGCATCATAAGATAAGTACCCCACGTTTCATACGGTAACGCATCTGATAATTTTTCAATTAATTCCTCATTGTCTTTATTGATCTTCAATCGTTTCATGTTTGCCAACAGATTACCGTATCTCTCAATGATTTGCTTAGTGTCCTCATTTTTCAATCTTCGGAACAAATCAAACTCTTTTTTCAGTAAAGACTTCTTGTTCTTGACCATTTCCTCACTGCCTTGAAACTTTGACTTTAACGCTTTCCAGATTGAATAAGATGTTCCATTATGTTGTAATAGAACCAGGATGTCTTCTTTAACTGCTTGTTGAATCAGACTTAACATCATCTTCTCATCTTTGTATTTCTTCCGGTTTTCAGCACTAAGATCTTTAATCGGAATTTTCTCTTCATCGTCATTCATTGGTCTAACGTATTTTGTTTCAACATTCTCCCATGCATCTAGATAATTTGCCTGTACCTAGTTTTCAAACTTTTCTTCCCAACTCTTGTACTCCTCGATGTTCATGAGTTTCGGAGGTTTTTGCATCATTCCTGTTTCGTTCTCCATCATTGTGTTATGTGCAATACTCATTGAGTTAACCGGTGTAGCGAATGCATTGTAAAAATCTTCATCCATGTTTCCAATTTTCAAATGAGTTGTATCACCTTAAAAAATACCTGAAACAAACAAACAAAGCACAATCAGTTTAAAGATTTATCAATTAACATAAACAAACTGGTACTCGAACTGGTGAATTTTCTGTGCGGACTGAAAATTGACACACTGTGCAGACTGAAGATTAACACACTGTGCGGACTGTTTTGACCTTTTCCAATAACCTGGCTAAAACACACGACCTGGAACGAATTTGAATTCAAACGAACTGAACCACCTCTTGTGAACTGGGATCAAAATCAAACTGTGTATTTCACTAATCCAATTCACATGGGCCGAGAAATGGACCTGACAACACTTTTAACACATCTCGATGAAATCAAGCAATTAATGGGTTAACAATTACTGATTGGGCCTCTAAGTGAAACACATGGATCGGATTAATTCTTTCCAATACAATCACATGCACAACTAAATTTCTTGATCCTAGTAAATTGAAACAAATCACATGCAAATTGAAGACCTGACAAGCATCGAATACACCAACCAATTAATACAATCACATTCAATTCTTTTAATGATGAGTCATATTGATAGTGTCAAAGTAAATCACATCAAAACTATTATCTTGGCCGACAACTTTATGTAAAACAATCCTTTTTTTTTATTTGATCGATGAAAAATGAAATGTGTTAATTGGACCTTTAAATTTTAGTCACATGCAATCTGATTGCAATTATTGTTTCACATGCCAACTTCTATTATCAATACACTTTTACCAACAATTTCAAATGTTAAATACATATAATTGTGCCGATGTAAAGTAGACAGGTGACAATTCACGTGGACTATAGATCACTGATTGGGCCGCAGATATAGAATAGTGGGCTGACACAATGCAGATTACATGCAAACTGACCCAAACACATGTGATATCTATTCCCAACCTACTGATCACTTCGATCAAACTGACACAAGACACTAGATTCCATTTCCCAACTATTAACAACACGTAAAATGTTTTCACACAATACACGATGTACACACTCAAGCGAATAAGTGATTTCAAGTAGTCGTCATTTTCAAGCGATCAAATTATTTCAAGCGAGCAAACAATTTCAAGCTACCACGGTGTATTTTCAAGCTAACAAGGTCAATTTCAAGCGAACAAGGTTGATTTTTCAAGCTACCAGTCGTTCAAACGGTGTTTTCAAGCGATCAAACAATGTAATTTCAAGCGAGCAGCAGTTTCAAGCTAACACACAATGTTATGTTCGCTTGAAATGTTGATGACGTCAGCAATTTCGAACCAATTTCAAGCTAGCAGACCGATTTGAAACAGATTTAAGTCGTTTTTAAAGCTGAAACTTTCCAGGATTCATTAATACATGATTACGAACAAGATATGTGAATTTGAGCCGTTTTTAACCGTAAAAAAATTTTTAATTTTGAAAAGAAATAGTGTAGAAATAGAATTAGTGATGAAAACGAGCTGTTTTTGTGAAAACTCTTCTTCCTGAGCTCTGATACCACTTGTAGGATCGTTTTGTGACCCAAACGAGTCGTTCAGAAGAGATTTAATCCGTTTCAGAGGCGGAAACTAAGAAACGAATGTAGAAACAGCTTGAATATCACTTTAAAGATCTTGTATATTGATTTAACACAGATTACATGCAGAAAATATACCGGCAGCACTTCGGTATCGATTACAAGTCTCTGGTCTGGTACCTTCAAATGAACACATGACAATCCTATATATAGTACATGCTTGTTAGCTTGAAATGACACTCACATGTTCAAGCTATCAGACACGTTCAAGCTATCAGACACGTTCAAGCTATCAGACATGTTCAAGCTATCAAGCATATTCAAGCTATCAAGCATGTTCAAGCTATCACACATTGCAACCCAGACTCGATATAAGACGAAGACGACAGATGTATGCACCAACAAGTTTGAGGACTTGAAACAAGACAGTGGCGAGCACAGGACATATACTGATAGATTTGAGGAGTTGAGTCTGCTTTGCCCGACTATGGTTACCCCACTCGACAAGGCTATCGAAAGGTACATCGACGGCCTACCTAACTCAGTACAAGACATCATTACTGGTAGTAACCCTGCCACACTCCATCAGGCGATCAAGTTAGCAGCGACATTGACTGAGTCGCAGGTTCAAAAGGGAAAGCTGCATAAAAAGGGTGAGAAGGGAAAGAAGCAGGCTTCTGACAAGGGAGATAGCAAGAAAGGTCAAAACAAGAAGGGAAAGAATTCTGGAGGGTCTAGGAAGCGGAAGGCTTCCCAAAACTATGCCGTTACTGCACAGGCCCAAGCTGCGCCAAATCAGCCAGCGCAGCCACTAGCCAAGAAGCCTTATCTTGGCAATGCACCTTTATGCAACAGGTGTAACGGCCATCATCCACCACACCTCCAGTGTCGTCAGTGCACCAACTGCGGAATACCTGGTCATCTTGCCACTACTTATCGCATTCCTGTTAACCAGAACCAGGCAGTTCAGAACCAAGCCAATTTTCCTCAGCAACAAGGTCAAGCTGCACGACCTCATTTTCCTCCCGGTTCGTGCTACAATTGTGGGGATCTGACCCACTGCAGGAACCGGTGCCCAAGGCTAGCCAACCAGAACCAGAATCCAAATCAGAATCAGGCTCCGGCTCAAGGTCGAGTCTTCAACATGAATGCTCAAGAGGCACAAGCAGACAATGAAGTGGTGAACGGTACGTTCTTTATTAATAATCAGCCTGCATCTGTTCTTTTTGATTCGGGTGCCGACAAGAGTTTTGTGTCATTGTCTTTTGAGCCAATGCTTCGCGTGTCTAGAACGAAACTAGGAAAACCTTTGACAGTAGAAGTTGCTAGTGGTGAACCCATTGCTCTTGATTCTGTTCTTCGCAACTGCCAGTTAAACCTTAACGACCATCTTTTTCCTATTGACCTCACGCCAATGCAACTTGGAAGCTTCGATGTTATAGTGGGTATGGATTGGTTATCTAAGCATCGCGCAGAGATAGTTAGTTCTGAGAAGATCGTTCGTGTGCCGCTTTCGACAGGCGAGATCCTACAGGTTCAAGGTGAGAAACCGTCTGGTGGTCTCAAACTCATGTCTTGTTTTAAAGCTCGGAAGTATCTGCGAAAGAATTATGTGGCCTTCTTAGCACATGTTACAGCAAATAAAGGCAAGGGTAAGTCTATTTCAGATATTCCTGTCGTTCGGGATTATTCTGAAGTTTTCCCTGAAGAGTTACCTGGTCTACCCCCAGCACGCCAAGTCGAGTTCCGTATTGATCTCGTACCTGGTGCAAATCCTATTGCCAGAGCTCCATATCGTCTCGCACCATCTGAGATGCAAGAGTTGTCTAAGCAGCTTCAGGAGCTCTCTGACAAAGGTTTTATACGTCCTAGCTTTTCACCCTGGGGTGCTCCCGTTCTTTTTGTCAAGAAGAAGGATGGATCTTTTAGGATGTGTATCGATTATCGTGAGCTTAACAAGCTTACCATCAAGAATCGATATCCCCTACTGCGCATAGACGATCTCTTTGATCAGTTACAGGGCGCTTCTTATTTTTCAAAGATTGATCTGCGATCTGGATATCATCAACTTCGGGTGCATGAGGAAGATATTCCCAAGACAACGTTCCGTACTCGTTATGGGCATTATGAATTCACAGTCATGCCATTCGGTTTGACTAATGCTCCTGCTGTTTTCATGGACTTAATGAATAGGGTCTGCAAGCCTTATTTGGATCAGTTCGTCATTGTTTTTATTGACGACATCTTGATTTATTCTAAGACGCGAGCTGATCACGAGCAACATCTTCGTCTTACTCTGGAACTCCGAAAGAAAGAGCAACTTTTCGCCAAATTCTCCAAGTGTGAATTCTGGCTTAAAGAAGTTCAATTTTTAAGACATATTGTCAACGAACAAGGTATTCATGTAGATCCCTCCAAGATCAGTGCGATTAAGGATTGGGATACGCCTACTACTCCTACTGAGGTTCGTTCTTTTCTTGGTCTAGCGGGGTTATTATCGCCGCTTCATTGAAAATTTCTCGAAGATTGCAGTTCCTCTAACTGCTTTAACTCAGAAGAACAAGCCCTTTGATTGGGGATACAAACAAGAGGAAGCTTTTCAAAACTTAAAGCAGAAGCTTTGCGATGCGCCTGTTCTATCTTTGCCTAAGGGCAATGATGATTTCGTCGTTTATTGTGATGCATCTAAATTGGGTCTTGGCTGTGTCCTGATGCAAAGGAACAAAGTCATAGCATATGCATTGAGGCAGTTAAAGATACATGAGAAGAACTACACCACTCATGATCTTGAGTTGGGTGCAGTTGTTTTCGCTCTGAAGATCTGGAGACACTATTTGTACGGTACAAAATGTGTGGTTTTCACGGACCACAAAAGTCTTCAGCATATCTTCAATCAGAAATAACTCAACATGAGGCAACGACGTTGGGTCGAGCTTCAAACGACTATGACTGTGAAATTCGCTACCATCCTGGTAAGGCGAATGTCGTAGCCAATGCATTGAGTCGTAAGGAACCTACTAAGCTTCATTGTGTACGTGTTCAATCTGTTATTCAAGCTCGATCTAATATCCAAGCCCGCATTTCTCAGGCTCAACAATCTTGTGTTTCACAAGGTTGAATGGATAAGGAATTTCCCTATCACATAACACCTGATCTAGAACTGAAGGATAATGGATCGTATTACTTCATGGACCGTTTGTGGGTCCCAAGCCAAGATAACCTTCGCACCTTGCTTATGGATGAAGCCCATAAGTCGCGTTATTCTGTTCATCCTGGCTCAGATAAGATGTATAAGGATCTTCATATTCACTATTGGTGGCCTGGTATGAAGAAAGACATTGCCTTATATGTATCAAAATGCCTTACTTGTCTTAAGGTTAAGGCTGAACATCAACGTCCTTCGGGTTTATTGGTGCAACCAGAGATCCCAGTTTGGAAATGGGAAAACATTACTATGGATCTTGTTACCAAACTTCCACGCACAAAGAAAGGTCATGATGCCATCTGGGTAGTCGTTGATCGTCTTACTAAGTCAGCACATTTCTTGCCAATCCGTGAGGATTTTCCTGCTGACAAACTTGCTAAAATCTATGTGGATGAAATTGTAGCTCGACATGGTGTTCCTTTGAACATCATTTCTGACAGAGATGCTCGTTTCACTTCTCATTTTTGGAGAACCATGCAATCTGCTATGGGAACCCAACTTAATCTGAGCACAGCTTATCATCCGCAAACGGATGGTCAATCTGAAAGAACAATCCAGACTCTGGAGGATATGCTTAGAGCTTGTGTGATCGACTTTGGTGGTAGTTGGGATTCACATCTTCCGTTAATTGAATTCTCCTACAACAACAGTTATCACACCAGCATCAAAATGGCTCCTTTCGAGGCTCTCTATGGTCGAAAATGTCGTTCACCAGTCTGCTGGAATGAGATCGGTGAGGCTCAACTTACTGGACCTGCCCTCATTTTAGAGACTACTGACAAGATCAAGAAAGTTCGTGATAACCTTCAGACAGCTAGAAGCCGTCAGAAGAGTTACGCGGACCCAAAACGCAAACCCTTGGAATTTCAAGTCGGTGATCGAGTATTACTTAAGGTCTCACCTTGGAAAGGTGTGATCAGATTTGGAAAGAAAGGAAAACTTGCACCTAGATATGTTAGACCATTCAAGATCGTCGAAAGAATCGGTAAGCTAGCCTACAGACTTGAGTTACCTCCTGAACTTGGAAATGTTCATCCAACTTTTCACGTGTCCAATCTCAAGAGGTGTTTAGCTGATGAGAATCTCCACATACCACTTGATGAAATTCGTGTTGATAAAACACTGAAATTTGTTGAGAAGCCTGTGGAAATCATGGAACGTGAAATCAAGTGGCTTAAACGCAAGCGCATTCCTTTGGTCAAAGTTCGCTGGGAAGCTAAACGTAGACCCGAGTTTACTTGGGAACGCGAAGATCAAATGAAGGCGAAATATCCGCACCTTTTCCCACGAGTTTCCTCTAAATAAATTTCGGGACGAAATTTCCACAAGTAGGGGAGACTGTAACATCTGTGCTTGTTATCATTGTGAACAGTTCGATTATCAATAAAACAATGTTATTTGATCCCAATGTTTGTTTGGTTGTGTTTTACATTTTTCATGTTTTGACTTTTGCTCAATTTCAAACTCTATATCACTTTCTAGAGATTTATACGCAAACTGGTGCGTAAACGTAATCAGTTTAATACGACAAATACTCCGGAACTTCAACATATACTTAACATACCTTAAATAACCTTCACATAACTTAGAAATAAGTTTTGAAGGCTTTGGTATGGCAAAAACAAGTTAATTCGCTTACAGGGACTAAACTTGACAAACCCAAAACTTTGTAACGGTGAATTATGCTCACACGATATAAATTTCATAAAGTTTCGTTATCGTACGAGAAAGTTATGATCAAATCCGTGTACAAGGGGTTAATGCGTCAACGTTGAAGTTTAGGACTTTTCGGGTAACAATAAAGTTAACCGAGGACTTAGAAAATGAGGTACAAGTCCTAAAGCCCTTGTATGCAATTAAGAAGGGGTCAAATTGCAAAATATAAGCTTAGTTGGCCTTTCGAAGGGTCAAGGGACAAGTTGCAACAACTTAAAACATTTAAACCTGATTACAAGGCTGACGCGGGCCGCGTCAAGTTTAACCTGATCTTAGGCGGGCCGCGTCAGGCCCCCAGATGCAGAAAATCGTTTTTCTTGGCTGTTCAGCCTTGGAACTGACTTTACTCAGTTGTTTCACTTCATGGGCGACCCCTAAACACCCCTTAGACACTTAGGGACACTTGTAAGTAAGTTGTGGTCACTTGTAGACTCATGTGTCAACATTTTGTGGTGTTGAAATCACTATAAAAGGCCATAAAGTTTCAAACATTGAACACACCTCATTCCTGCACTTTGGAGCACTTCTGGAGCTCAAGTCTTCTCTCAAGTGATCCCTGGTCATTCTTAGGACTCTTGTAAGTTTGCCTAACCTTCCTTAGTTTAAGTTTTAGCTTAGTTTAGCTTAAAAGTCAACCGTCGTAATTAACGGTTGACTTAACGATTAATCACTAATGATCCAGTGATTAGCCGAATCAAAAGTAGTTATAAGTTGGTAATTATGTGGGTAATAAATTCTTAAAAAGGTTCCCCCTGATTCCAACTCTAACTAGGTCAAAAGTCGGGTCAAACTTGCTAATAAAAAGTCAACAGAATTGTTAATTTCTAATTTATGCATAAATAACAATGTAGAACATATACAACCTGTTTGATCATCATTATAACTTGGTAATTAGTGTAAGAACATGTCTAAACATGTTCAACCCGACAATTTCCTGTTTAGACCCGGTTCGGAACCGAAAGTCACATAGTTTGACTTTTGCTTTGACTTCCAGTTCTGACCCGTTTAGGCATGTTTTAGAAATGCCTCAGAGCTTTAATTGGACTAGGTTACCTACTAGTATAACCCTCTGTGATTATACACCTTGGTTCATTAGTTATCCAATTAATACGCATGTTTCCGTTAATTGCTCATATGTTGACCATTATGCTCTTTTCACCTTAAAACGTGATTTTTGAAAATGTAAAAGAGTAGAAACCTTTGTTACTGATATATAAACTTGTACCCAAAATTTGAGATCAATTGGTGGTGTAGATTGAGAGTTATGCTCATTAGCGCAAAATGAAAGCTTTATGTTAATTAAATGGCGTAATTAGCGTATAGCCTAGTTAAGCCTACTTTTTGATATCAAACTTATTACCCCCTGATGTAATATATTATTTTAGGATTTTTGAAGATTTTTAATTAATTTTAGGCCGAGCATAACTCATAGTCATAGGCTTAATCCGGTAATTGTCGGTTTTGCCCTTACGGGCCATAAAATGAGTTTTACATATCTAAACGACTCCAAACCTTTTGCTAGTGATTCTAAATGATAAATAAATTATTTTAAGCCTTCTGGAATAATAAAAATATCAGCTTTATGTATATAACCCGGAAACGGCTCCTAATCGCCTTTCTAAGCGTTTTTAACGCATAGTATGTACTAGAACCCTTTTAGACATACAAGGGTTGATACCTACTGATATTTTAGGTAAATTATAATGTTTTAGAAGTAAGCAAAAGTTGTTTAACTCAGACTTTAGTTTTGAGCTTTTCGGCTTATGTGAAATTACCAAAATGCCCCTACGGTGCATAGTTTGGTTATAATTGATAGATTTCACATATATACAATATCCTACTGTTATAACTTAGTAAAATAAGTATTTGGGCTGATTATATCAGACCTGTAACTCAGGTAAATACTTAAACTCTTTTATAACCTTTAAAATGACCAAAATGCCCTTACGGTGCATAGTTTGTGTTTAAATACGTTTCGGGCATAATGAAAGACATCTTACTGATGTCACAACATATTTCAAGCATATTAACTTAGGAAACCTGTATATGGCTCTTACGGATACCCGTTACGCTTATTACGCGTTCGGTTCGGTTTATATAACTAGTTTACATAAATTAGCCGAAGCGGGTCAAACCTTATCGGTTTTATCTAGAAATCCAGAATGTGTATGAAATACCCATATTAAACAAGTCTTCAAACTTGTCGGGTCTAAATCACATTCTATCCGATCTTCCGATTTAGGTCCGGTTTATTAATGTAGTTACCTATATTAGGTGCCGTTTGATATCCGTGATCTCTAGCATTGCTTGGTGGTTATCTTAGGACTTCTGAGCAATCTCAAGTGAGTACACAGAACCCCTCTTTTACTGTTTTCAAACTGTTTTGGGGTGGAACACATGTGCCTACTTGCTACTTTCGTGCTTTCCTGTTTTCACATCATATACCTGCTATGTTTGTTAGTACATTATAGTACATGATTTCATTACATTTCATGCTATGTATACCCATTGTGTGCGTATTTAGTACATCGTTTTACATTACATTTCATGCTATGTATGTCCATTGTGTGCATACTTAGTACATTGTTTTACTTTACATTTCTGCTATGTATGTTGACTGATAGCATGCTAGCACATTGATTTACATGACTTTTTGCTTTGTATGTTAACTTAGCATACTTAGTACATTGTTTTCATATAACATGTTCACTTTTGCTATAACATTTGGTTTGCACAAACGAGACTATTATACGTTCATTAACATTAGCTACGCCACTCGGTAGTAAGTACTGGTACCGTAGGACTTGACAAATCCCATTCCTGACATCCCGGGTTTGTTTGGATGTAAGGAATGACTGAATCCGAAAACATTTCTTTTGATAACCTTGACTGAAAGGGTTATCCGACTATCTCAAGGCTTGAATGTATGCGTTAACTTACCACATAAATGTTCGTATCAATGTAACATGCATTACTTTGCAAAACATAACTTTTTGACATATTCAAAATACTTTGTTTTGTACATTTATACATTTGGACTATGTGACAATACTTTACTTACAATACATAACATTTGTTACACATTACTTGACTACTTTTGGACTTTTAAACATTTGACATGGCTTATACAAGGACTTTTGACTAATGGGTTAAACATAGTCTTTATACATTGGTGGTTTGTTTAAGTGATTTAAGTAACGAGGCGTGTGTAATATGATACAAGCATGGTGGATACGCCGCTAGTACTTCCTATATATAAGTGTTTGTATGGTATTACATATCGTAGCGTTATTTGAATCATTTCAATTTAGACATATGACATTTTATACATATAACATACTTTTCACAAGACATTGTTTTACAAAACAACTTATCTTATACAAACTCATTTTACTTGGTTATTTATTTAACCATACTTTATTATCTTATTTGTACATATCATCTGATTTTATCACTTTTTCAAATGCTTTACAAGATAAAACAATTTACAAGGTTCATGACTGACTGTTATTAAACAATTTCTTAAACTTAAGTCATGAATCCTATTTTCACAAAACCTATGTATCTCACAGGAATTTTTATGCTGGCGTACCTATTTTCACATGTGTTTTCAGGAGCTTTTCCGTAGGATGATGATCGTGACACTAGGGCGGACCTGTGCCTTAGAGACTAAAAATGAAGATAGAACTAGTTTAATTATGTTATAAACTCCTTATTTCCTGTATTGACAATGTAACACGCTTGTTGATAAATAAAATACAACTTTGAATGCCATGGTTATGAAACAATTAATTCTGTTACAACACTCCCCGACGTTTTCCGCCACGTTTTGTATGTTATACGTGGTCGGGGTGTGACATCTATCTCTGGTGAGATACCTGATATTACACCGATATTACCTGATCCAGTCCTTATGTTTGATGACCATGCTCCGTTTGCCACCCACATCGATCCTAGATATGCTGACACCCACAATGGGTGGGTCGATGATGACGATTATCCCCCATATGTTAGACCAGTCACTCCCTCTCATGCACCCATCTCTGCACCGATTGATGTTGCCCCCCATTTTCCCCATGTGTCAGATATCCATCGCACCGACCTTCCTATCACATTTCTCCAGGACATTCCTCCACCTCGTCTTGGGGAGGGTTCGTCGAGACAGCAGCCTGCTTTTGTTCCGCCTATGTCGTCAGCTCTTCCATTCATGTCTCAGTTTCCTCGTACTACATCACCTTTTGCACCCTCAGGCGAGCCACTTATGTGGTCTTCGCCCACTGTCATGCCTCTATCAGACCCATATCACCCTTTCCATGTTGGATATACCACGGATGACATACTTATATCCATGCAGTTACAGCAGGATGCGTTGAGCCGACGCGTCTAGGAGCTGGAGAGGATTCCGCGTCCTCCCCCTTGTCATTGTCAGTCTCCTTTTGCTACACCACCAGCTCCTCTTCCACTACACCCGGATTCTGATGTCCGCTTCCTTACTTCGGAGCAGCAGCTTGCTTACCTGCTGCGCGTTGTCCACGCACTTGAGGAGGATTGTGTGCTTATGGCCGTTTGCTTTTCTTCCCTCCTCCTCCTCCTCCTCCGCCTCCTCCGCCATCAGCGTAGCTATATTTTTGGTTTGATGCAGGTAGATTGTTTTGGTGAGAGAGTCGCAATTGGGCCAACATATGAAGACTTTTGGAAGACCACGTTTTTGTATATGATTTGTGTAAGACTGACTTGTATTTTGGGGTGATGTAACCCTATGATCTTATTTTGATGTATGATGTACTGTGAAACATGTAAAACTATATTGTGGTCATGATTAAATGAAAGCTCAATGGCAACGTTCTCACTACATGCACTGTTGAATTATTTGTTTTATATTATAACATGGGATGTTATGTGTTATGAGGTTGATGGATGCTATTACATACGCATATTACTTACTTACCATACTTACTATGACCTGACTGATATGATCTTCTTTTAGAAGATGCCTCCGCGACGAGACACATGTTTGCCTACTACTGAGGCAGAATTACAGGAACGTATTTCAAAGGCAATAGCAGATTATGAGGCCTCCCGCGCGGAGACAAGCAGGAATACCTCAAACAACAACAACAACCCACCCAATGGTAATGCCCAAGTCGCTTGAGACACATTATGTTACATTGGATACTTCTTACACTAATGCTTACTGTAAATGATATTGCCTGTACAGGCTGTACTTACAAATAATTCCTGGATTGTAAGCCCTTAAACTACGACGGCACTGGAGGTGCTGTTGCTTTCGTCAGATGGACGGAAAAGACGGATTCGGTAATAAGGATGAGCAAGTGTGCTCCTGAAAACCAAGTTACTTACGTCTCAGGACTTTTTCTTGATGGCGCTTTATTCTGGTGGAACCTGCAAGTTCAAACCTTGGGAGAGGCGACGGCGTATGCACTGGCATGGGCTGAGCTGAAGGAGCTCATGAGGAAGAAATATTGTTCACGGGCAGAGATACAGAAGCTGGAGACGGAATTCTGGAACCTAAAAATGGATGGCCCAAAAATTGTTGAATATGTCCAAAGGTTCCACGACTTGTCACGCGTTGTGCCATATATGGTTGATCCCGAATTTAAATGCATTGAGCGTTTCATCTGGGGGTTGGCACCCCAGATCATGAGCATGGTAACAACGTCCAAGCCTCCAACGATTACCGAAGCCATTGATCTCACCGTAGTACTTACAAAAGAAGCCATCAGATTAAATAAGTTCTCAATTTCTGAACCAAAGAAGAAAGAAACTCATGTTGAATCGTCAGGGGAGAATAAGAGGAAATTCTCCAACTTTAAAAAGAGTACAGGCAGCGCCAACCAGAGGAAGGATGTGAACCCCCCAGCTGAAGCTATGTATGGTGTTGAAGTCAAAGGGAAAGGATACATGGGCGCTCTGCCCAAATGTGAATTTTGCCAGTATCATCATGCTGGCCGGTGCAGTGTTAGAAAATGTGAATCCTGTGGGAAGATTGGTCACTTAAAGGATACTTGTTGGGTTGGTACTGGCCGTGGTGGCCAAAGGGGATTTGGTAACAACAACCGTGGAGGTAACGGGAATGGGAACCACAACGGCGGAAATGGTAATCGCGGTAACTTCGGGAATCAAGCAGGAAATGGTAACCGCAATCAGAAAAACATCAAGGCGGTAATGGAGATGGTAACGGTCGAGGACCGGGATGTTTTAACTGCGGAGACATCGGGCACTTCAAGCGTGAATCCCCAAAACTCAATCAAGCTCGTGGAAGGGTATTCAACGTTGGAGCAAGGGAAGCACGCCAGGACCCGAATGTTGTCACTGGTACGTTCCCTATAAATCAACGCTTTGCATCTGTTCTATTTAACACTGGTGCCGACTATAGCTTTGTATCGTTAGAATTTAAGAAAATGCTTGGGTTAACTGCTAGTAAGTTAGATATTCCTTACTCAATTGAACTGGCTAATGGAAAGCTAGATGAAACGAATGAAGTCATCAGAGGATGCGTGATTGAATTGGGAGAGCACGAGTTTGCACTGGATCTACTACCAATCGAGTTGGGAAGCTTCGACGTGGTAGTAGGGATGGATTGGTTGTCAAGCAACAGGGCCGAAATTGTATGTCACAAGAAGACCATTCGCATCCCAATGGCGGATGGAGAAACGATTGTGGTTCAGGGAGAAAAGCGCAATACGCCCTTAAGGATCATTAACTGCCTGAAAGCTCGGAAATGTTTGAAGAAGGGATGTGTTGCCTTCTTGGCACACATCGTGGATAAAGAAGCCGCTGAGCCGAAACTAGAAGATATTCCAGTTGTGAAGGAGTATCCTGAAGTCTTCCCAGAAGACTTGCCAGGATTGCCGCCACAAAGACAAGTCGAGTTTCATATTGACTTAGTCCCAGGCGCCGCGCCTGTGGCTAAGGCACCTTATAAACTTGCACCTTCGGAAATGTAAGAGCTGTCAATGCAACTCCAGGAGCTGTTAGACAAAGGATTTATCAGACCAAGATTCTCGCCTTGGGGAGCTCCAGTTTTGTTTGTCAAGAAGAAGGATGGTAGTTTCCGCATGTGTATTGACTATCGGGAGCTGAACAAGCTGACATTTAAGAACAGATATCCTTTGCCAAGGATTGAGGACCTGTTCGATCAGTTACAAGGTTCAAGTTTTTATTCAAAGATCAACCTACGATCAGGTTATCACCAGTTGAGGATCCAAGAGAAGAGCATTCCAAAGACGACCTTTAGGACTAGCTATGGGCATTACGAGTTCCTGGTTATTCCGTTCGGATTGACAAACGCACCAGCGGTATTCATGGATCTAATGAACAGAGTTTGCAAGCCGTACCTCGATAAGTTCATAATCATGTTCATTGATGACATTCTGATCTACTCGAAGACGAAAGAAGAACATGAGTATCATCTAAGAGCCATCTTAGAGCTGCTTAAGAAGGATAAGTTATACGTGAAGTTCTCGAAGTGCGAGTTCTGGTTACGGGAAGTCCAGTTTCTTGGTCATGTGGTTAATGGAAACGGAATCCATGTGGATCCCACAAAGATCGAGGCAATCAAGAACTGGGAGACTCCAAAGACGCCAACCGAGATTCGACAGTTTCTAGGTTTGGCTGGTTATTACCGTAGATTCATTGAGGATTTCTCGAAAATCGCTCAACCTTTGAGCTCCCTTACGCAGAAAGACAAGAATTTTGATTGGGGAGACAAACAAGAAGAAGCATTTCAATTGTTGAAGAACAAACTTTGTGACGCACCAATCTTGTCTCTACCCGAAAGCACGGACGAATTCGTGGTATATTGCGAAGCCTCGCGTCAAGGTTTAGGCTGCGTACTAATGCAACGACAGAAGGTTATAGCATATGCCTCACGCCAGTTTAAGGTCCACGAGAAGAATTATACCACGCATGATTTGGAATTAGGCGCGGTGGTATTTGCTCTGAAAATCTGGCGACATTACCTGTATGGCACGCGATGCACAATTTATACTGATTACAAGAGCCTGCAGGACATTTTTTATCAAAAAGAGCTTAACATGAGACAGAGACGCTGGGTTGAATTGTTGAACGACTATGATTGTGAGATCAAGTATCACCCAGGGAAGGCGAATGTAGTCGCCAATGCCTTAAGTCTGAAGGAAAGGATTAAGCCCATAAGGGTTAGGGCTTTGGAAATGATTGTTCAAACAGACCTCACATTGC
The DNA here is from genome assembly GCA_030545235.1 of Helianthus tuberosus. NCBI lineage: Eukaryota > Viridiplantae > Streptophyta > Magnoliopsida > Asterales > Asteraceae > Helianthus > Helianthus tuberosus. The sequence goes on from CM060449.1 coordinate 109,248,408, forward strand.
GCATTCGTGCTGCGCAAAGGGAAGCTCTTAAAAGGGAAAATCTTGAGAATGAATATCTCCGTGGGATGGAAAAGCAATTGGTACCAAAGGAGGATGGAACATAGTGCTTCTTGGGAAGAATTTGGGTTGCTTTCTTTGGTGGTCTGAGAAACGTTATTTTTGATGAGGCTCACAAGTCACGGTACTCGATCCATCCAGGATCGGACAAAATGTACCAAGATCTAAAGGATTTTTATTGGTGCCCAAGGATGAAAGGCGACGTTGCGATATATGTTGGCAAATGTTTGACTTGCGCCAAGGTAAAAGCCGAGTACCAGAAGCCTTCAGGCCTCTTGCAACCACCCGAAATACCTCAATGGAAATGGGAACAGATTTCCATGGATTTTATAACAAAATTGCCAAGAACGCCCAGAGGTCATGATACGATCTGGGTAATTGTAGACCGTCTGACCAAGTCTGCACACTTTTTGCCGATCAGAGAAAAAGATAACACAAGCAAACTTGCTGAGATATACTTGAGAGAGATTGTTGCACGTCATGGAGTGCCTCTCTCAATTATCTCTGATAGAGATGGAAGATTCGTATCAAGGATTTGGCAATCCTTTTAAGAAGCTTTTGGTTCTCAGTTGAATCTGAGTACTGCTTTTCATCCGCAGACAGACAGACAGACAGAGCGAATGGACGATTCAAACGTTAGAAGACATGTTGCGAGCTTGCGTAATGGATTTAGGTGGAAGTTGGGATGTTCACCTACCATTGGTTGAATTTTCATACAATAACAGTTATCATTCAAGCATTCAAGCCGCGTCGTTCGAAGCTCTCTATGGGCGTAAGTGTCGATCACCCCTATGCTGGGCAGACGCGGGTGATAGACAGCTTGTTGGCCCAGAATTGGTTCAGGAAACAACAGACAAGATTTTGCATATCCGAGAACGCATCAAAGCGGCTTGTGATCGTAAAAAATGTTATGCGGACCGCAGAAGAAAACCTCTGGAATTTGAGGTAGGAGATATGGTATTGTTGAAGGTTTCACCCTGGAATGTGACAACCGGTAGTTTACGCCCTTAATTACATGGTTAACAGATAATTAACGCGATAATAAATAGTGTTTACAGCGCAAATTAACTTAATTAGGCCTTTGGAGTGCCTAGGAACGTCTACATGACTTTACAGTGCGCGAACAGTGGTTTACAGAGAAACCTGCTGAATATTACGCGACAACGGACTGATACCGTACGAAATGCTGACAAAGCCGACAAATATTAAATTTTACGACATATTCTAGCTTCGTAATTAGATTTTAGTAACCGTGTTCGAACCCGGATCGAAAAACGGATTTAAACGGCAAACGACGCGTTGTACGCGATTTAACGCAACGACGAACGAGCACGTCAAAAACCATCTACAAGCATACATTTTACATGATTTCGGTTCCAAAAACGTATTTCATTATATTTTACAAGACTCGGGTTTCGAAAACGGGTTTGTAGGTCTTTCACGGGCCACTAATAACGCGAAATTGGGCTTGTGGGCCTTGGGCCCAAGCCCAAAATCCACAAAACCCAAATCTGCTTATAAATAAAGACATATGGTTCTTTAATTCTCATTCCCACTAAAACAAACAAATAAATACTCACAGACAAAACTCACATGAGCTCTCTCTCTCTCGACATATGACCGACAACCGGAGTCGGAGGTCCGACCGAACTCCGGTGCCACCACTCCCGTCGGCAAGCATACACCCTTTTTTTATTTTCTTTTTCACCCTCTGTGTTCCTCCGATCTATACCCCCACCCCCTTTCTGATTCTGAACGGACCACCACCACCACTAACCGGTGGTGGTGCGGCGGTGCGACATAGAGGGAGACGGAGCGAGAGAGACTGAGAGGCGAGAGAGAGAGAAAGAACCGACGATCGAAGACTCGGACCGCCGGTCGGTCCAATTGTCCGGTGGTCATTGTTTCTGTCCGACATGTTTTCCAATATGGTGCTGCTGTGTGGTTCCGACGAAGAAAGACCGAGAGAAGAGAGAGAGATCGGAGACTCGGACCGATGGTCGGAGCCAAGGACCGGCGGTCCTTGCCATTGTCCGGCGAATTTTCCAAAATTTTATGTGTTCGACGGTTCAAAAATCAGGTTCGAGTTTTAGGTGGGTGCTTTGAGCTCGGGTCAGACTTCGGATATGGCTCAGCAGCTTCGTGTTCGGGTTCGGGTCAAACACAGTCGACTCGGTCAACAATCAGTCAACTCGGGTCAATGGGTCAGACCTGGTGTGGTTCGGCTTCAGCTCAGATCGGGTCCGGTGCGGTCAGATTTATTAGTGACAGAAGCGGTTCGAGTTGACTCGGTCAACTCAGCGAGTCGACTCGGCTCAACTCAGTTGACCCGGTCAACTCAGTCAAATGATTCGATGTTTCAACACGCGAAGACTCGGTAAAGGATTTATGAAGATTATTATTTTACGTTCAATTGTTATTATTATACGCGAAATCGAGCTCGAACAGATCTATTTAAATATACTTTGCATCGTTATACATTTGACAAAATCATATATATTGAGAATATTGATATTGACTATTGTTGAATTTTGAAAAATATAGCGACACTGAGATGTCGGGACCGTCCAAAAACAGAGGAAACTCTGCTCGTTTTTTTTCGAGAAAACCCGTAAAAGCAAAACATGTTTTATTGAAAAGCGACTATTATGAGAACTAATATAAATGTGTACATCACTTTCGACGACACTTTATGTGACACCTGTGTCATTTCGACTATCAAACAAATGCCAAACCAATGAAATATTATATTTCATACTTTGGACTTGTATAAATATGTGTATCTTTTGCACATATCAACTTTTGTTCGATTTCAAACTCTAAATCGCTTTCTGGAAGGTTATACGCGCACTAATGCGTAAATATAACCAGTTTAATGCAAAAAACACTCCGGAATAGTGAAATAGGTTTAACATACCTTAAATAACCTTTACATAACTTAGATATAAGTTTTGGAAGGTTTGGTGTGGTGAAATCAAAGTTTATTCGCTTACAGGGACTAAATTTGACAAACTGCGAAAGTATGCCAATTTGAACTGTAACTGACTTTCCGGAGCATGGCCATAAGTTAAACATACCATAAATATCCTTTAAATAGCTTAGAAATAGGCTTTGAGGGGTTCGGTGTGCTAAAATAAACTTTTGTGTCATTCAGGGACTAAAAGTGTCAAAAAGTGCACAAGTTTGCATTTTCGCGCATAACTTACGTTCTGAATACATCCGGACATCCAAAAATTTATGTAAGCACTAAAATATTTTATTTTAGTGTTCGGCATAAGAAAAATCCATTCGTCACGTCATTTGGATCGTTTTTCGCGCTTATGCGCATTCCGTCGTAATTAAGCGAACATCGCGTTCGTACGACCAAACGAACCGACATCCGAGATATTTTTGAGCATGTTTTGAGTCCCCTATACTTTAACTTCATTTTAGAGCCTTGAAATGAGGTTAACGGGGTTCAAACGCATCGAAAAAGGCCTTAAAACACCACAGGGACCAAAACTGTCAATTTTGAAACTTTTCTGAAGCTGGTGCATGGTGGCGTAGCGCGACTTCATAGGGCCTTTACCGTTGCGCTACGCGAGCGCCTTATCTGGGCAGAAATATCAGTTTTGCACTTTCGGGACCAGATTCGATGTATAAACAGCTGTTTAATTCACAACCACACATTCTAACATGCTTAGTCAGCGGATAAGGATGGAATTTAGGCACCATAACTTTGCAACACATGTACGGATGGGATTAAGGCACGTTTTCCATGAAACGATCTTAACGGTTCGGGTATTCCTATAAATACCCATCCACCCCCATTGCTAAAATCACTAGAATCTTGATCTTAGGAACTCTAAGTTGAAACCATTGTTTCATACCTGAGATTCTTGGATCGAGATTAGCATTCGGGGACCCTGGGTAAGTATTCTTTCGTTCTTTTATTGCTTTTCGAGTCTGAAAGTCAAACTTTGTTTGACTTTCTACATTGACCAGTTATGGTCAATGCGAAGTTCGTTTGAACTTCGCAACGTGAGTGTAATCACGTTGGTTATAGTCCCTTGGGACTATGCCCACTGATTACCACGTTGACTAGGGTCGTAGGGTAGGCGATCTAATAAATCGCCTATACCTTCGAACCCGACCCAGTTTGGTCGATCATTAGGATCCGACCAAATACATTAGGTGACCCTAGTATAGGGCATAACCTTCCGAGGTTATACCCTATGGTCACATCGTTTAAGTAGTTGTATGATAGGTAGTTTATATGCCTTAGGTAAATTACCAGAATACCCTTTTCATGTATAATTGGTAATTAAGCATATGTAACCTAAACTTTTGTCACATAACTGATTATGTAACATGTTTAGACATATAACACTTGTCATAGGACTAGTTAGGCGGTCCGAACGCGTTTCACGCGAACGACGCGTTAAAGTAGCATAAGCTACCTAAACGGGTCGTAATGGGTCGTAAACACTTAGGTTAAGTTTCATTTAGTATGTAGGCTTTGTTAAACCAAATGACACGAGTCTCTACACTCGTTTGGTTTACAAACCCTAATGCTACCCGATCTTCCGATTTAGGTCCGGTTTATTAATATAGTTACCTATAGTAGGTGCCGTTTCATTCCGTGATCTCTAGCTTTGCTTGGTGGTTATCCTAGGACTTCTGAGCAATCTCAAGTGAGTACATAGACCCCTCTTTTACTGTTTTCCAAACTGTTTTGGGGTGAAACACATGTGCCTACTTGTTACATTCATGCTTTCCCGTTTTCACATCATATACCTGCTATGTTCGTTAGTACATTATAGTACATGATTTCATTACACTTTATGCTATGTATGTCCATTGTGTGCATACTTAGTACATTGTTTTACATTACATTTTGTTGCATATGCTCATCCAGTATATGAACACATTATATTACATTTTGAACCGTTTATAACTATTTGACTATGTGAACCGTTGTAATCATTTGTATCTGTGAACCGTTTGTATCTGTGAACCGTTTGTATCTGTGAACCGTTTGTATCAGTGAACCGTTTGTATCTGTGAACCGTTTATATCTGTGAACCGTTTGTATCAGTGAACCGTTTGTATCTGTGAACCGTTTGTATCTGTGAACCGTTTGTATCTGTGAACCGTTTGTATCTGCGAACCGTGTGAACCGTATTTGACCATACATAAACACTTCTACTATTGTTAAACATTACTTTGGTGGTTTGGTTTGATTAAATGATTAAGTAACGATGCGTGTGTAATATGATACAAGCATGGTGGATACGCCGCTGGTACTTCCTATATATAAGTGTTTGTATGGTATTACATATTGTAGCATTATTTGAATCATTTCAGTTTGAGACATAGAACATTTTATACAAATAACATACTTTTCACAAGACATTGTTTTACAAACAACTTATCTTATACAAACTCATCTTACATGGTTATTTATTTAACCATACATTATTTACTTATTTATACATATCATCTGAACTCATTGTTTTTCAAATGATTTACAAAACAAAGCAAATTACAAGGTTTATGACTAAACATTTTCTCAAACATAAGTCATGAAACCTATTTTCACAAAACCTATGTATCTCACAGGCATTTTTATGCTGACGTACCTATTTTCACATGTGTTTTTCAGGAGCTGTTGCATAAGATGTTCAAGATACACATAGGCAGACTTGGGCTTTAGTGACAATAAAAGATGCAAGACTAGTTAATTATGTTGTATTTCCTTGTTTGTTAAGACATTGTAACACTTTTAATCAATAAAACGAAACTTCAATTGCCATGGATTTGAAACAATTAATTCTGTTACAACACTCCCCGATGTTTCCGCCACGTTTTGTATGTTCTACGTGGTCGGGGTGTGACACTTTATCACATACGAAAGCGGCAATTCTTTTATAAAATAAATATATTTTATATATTTATTTCAAACGACATCAACACGAAAACGCCATTAAATAAATATAAGTTGTTATATTTATTTCAAACACCTAAATGGCATACGATAAATAATACGAGTTTATTATACATTCTTTTCATAAAACATTCGTTACATACGCGTACGACTTCTCGAAACGATAAACACTATCCTATCGATATATTTATATTTTGTGTAAATATTTATATATTTGAATTTCTTGAAAACTAAGTACTTTCTAGACTTAGTAAACGAAACTTAACAAGTGTAACTTAATTATTTTTATTAAGTTAACAACATATCAACGGATCGTTCGGTTAACGATTCGGTAAAGCTCGATAACACGTAGATTAGTTACCGCTTTTGATTAGAAACTTATAAGATATTTCATGTTAGGAATATTGTAGAATGCATGCTAGCAAGTCAAGTCTTGGAAACGACATCACAAAGTTGTATATAGCTAGCTTTGCACAAGAATATTCAGGTGAGTTCATAACCCCACCTTTTATGGTTTTACATTTATGTAAATGTTTTCGGGGTGGAAAGACATGCACTTTTTGCAAAGTATACAAGAATTACATACTTCTAAACCATTTTACAAGCAAGTTTAAATGACACAAATGGTTTACGAAAAGCTTATGTTTTATACCGGTTTTTCAAACAAGCGTATTTTTCGAAATATGCATACACACGAGATTCTAGTTTTATAAACTACGGGAAAATACAAATACAAGAGTTTACAAAATACAAATGTTAAAATGTATACAAATGGTATGATAAAAATACAAGAAGCACACTTGTTGAGGACGAGAACCAAGTGTGACGAGATATAAGAATACGAGAAACGCACTTGGTGAGGACGAGAACCAAGTATGAGGCGTTATGAGAAATGATGCGAGAAATCGTGTCACGAATAGGGTACAGAAGCACCATTAATCAACAATATACCTAGACCGCAGAACAAAAGGTTAGATCTAACGGGTGCCGGGCAGCCACACTCTCGGTGAGGGCGAGAATCGAGTAGTGCTTTTGTGTCTCAGAATATACCAATTAAATGCCTAAGGTTTGGTGACTTCCTATGTCGTGTCACATGTTAATGGCTTTGCAACCCATTAACAATCCTAATACTTACAGGAATACTTTATTTACATAAAAATCATACCATACAAAAACTTGATTTATAACTTGAAGTACGTGGGGTACTCAAGAAAAACTTGATTTATAACTTGAAGTAAGTGGGGTACTCAAGAAAAACTTGATTTATAACTTGAAGTACGTGGGGTACTCAAGAAAAACTTGATTTATAACTTGAAGTACGTGGGGTACTCAAGAAAAACTTGAATTATAACTTGAAGTACGTGGGGTACTCAAGAAAACGGGAATTATACTTGAGTACGTGGGGTACTCAAGAAAAAACCTGAATTATACATAAGTACGTGGTGTACATATGAATACTTGATTTATATATGAAAACTTGATTTATACAAGATACATACCATGTTTTCATACAAAGTTTCTGTATAACATGACAAGAAAATGATTTTAATTCGTTTTCTCAACAATACTTCAAAAACCGGTTATTCAAAAAGATTTATTTCAAATCTTTTACAAACAAACTATGAACTCGCTCAACTTTATGTTGACTTTTTCGCATGTTTCTTTCTCAGGTTGCATTTCTAAGACAAGGCACGGTTGGAATATGAGAACCATGAAGAGTCGAGTACTTAGCGAGCGTTCAATTTCTAGAAAGACTTAGCTTATTTGCTTCCGCTGTGCAATGAAGATACCAATCCAGTCACGCCAATGCTCTGATATTCGGGGTGTGACATGGAAGGGGGTGGCACGCTTTGGGAAGCGTGGGAAGTTGAATCCCAGATACATTGGTCCATTCAGAATTCTGGAACGGATTGGTCTCGTAGCATACAAGTTGGATTTACCTGCAGAGCTAAATGGCGTTCATGATACATTTCATTCCTGCCGATGAAATTCATATCGACGACACACTCCACTTTACTGAAGAACCCGTTGAGGTTACTGATTGGAAGATTAACAAAACACGCAGGAGTAGTGTCAAACTCATCAAGGTTCGATGGAATGCACGACACGGCCCAGAATTCACATGGGAACGTGAGGATCGTATGAAGGCAAGCACCCACATTTATTTCCCAAGACCCCTGCAACTAGAAGCAGAACCTAAAATTTCGGGACGAAATTTTCTTAACGGGGGGAGAATGTGACAACCCTCACAATTACAGGTACCGTACAATTAATTAATCTTAATTATGTGCTTAATGAATGTGCTTGATTAGAACTGACAATTTAAACTGCTTTATGACTTTTGTATCATACATACATATGCATCATATTTCATACAGTCACTCCATTTATTACACACAAACTTTAGTGACATACTTGATGCACAAAGCACAGTTAGCACACTGAACGGATAAATCGGAAACATGCTGACAATGCCAGCACATAGACAAACAATGTTTTTGAGGCCAGTATGAGCCAGAAACAGGGTACTACACTAGTATGAAGTGTAGGGAAGTGAGGACTATAAAACTGCGTCACTAGGTGATAGTTAAAGTGTCGGGAAGTGCCTAAAACCCACTAATAATGCAGAATTCTGCATTATTTATCAGAAATTCAGCATTTAACATTCTAGTAATGTGCAAAATTTTGACAGAATGGCCCCGTATGCTTTCCTAAGTGTCGGGAATTAAATGTGACACAAAAAGATATTAAAAGGCATCATACGGAATAATTAAGCCCTTTAACGGGATGGTATCTAACCGAATAACCGGACATTACCCGGAACACCAAAATTTTGTCAAATACATTGTTTTATTATTTCTTGGCTAGTTATGATCCCTGTACACCATAACACCCCTTAGATATCAACTAACTAACACATGTAAGTATATACTTGGAAATTAACTAGTATTTAACCACTATCATCAAAATATTACATCTAAACCCCCCCCCCCCCCATGCCCTCTTACGGTCACAAGAGGACCCACAAAATCTCCACCATACTTCACCACTTACCTCTTAGATTTATTTCTATTTTATATTAGATCTTTGCTTGAACTTATGAACAAAATATTAGATGACATCCCTTTAAGTATGGCTCCATAGATCACACATCACTTCGCAATCTTCACACCCCATCCCTCACATCTCTCCCTCTCCCTCTCGGCTCAACATAACTGCCACCACCACCACCATAACTCAACCATCTTCATCCATTTTTTAAGCTTCATTCAAGACTAGAAGGTGATTCAAGGGAGCTTGTAACTTGTGGATCATCAAGGAGCTTCATTACTTGCCTTCATCATCCATTTTCACTATCTTTTTCACTAGAGATCTTCCCTAGCTTTAAGCTAGTAGTAAGTTCTTGATTTACTCTTGTTTACTTCCATTTTGAGTAGTTAAATATTGAAGTATGATGAATATCAAGAACACTAAGAACATGAGCTAAAAGATTTAAACATAAAGCTTTACATAAAGTTTACATGAAGATGAAATGTTGTTAGTAGGATGTTGTAGTGAATATGTTGTTGATTGCATGTTGATTCTTGGTTATGTGATGTTAATCAGCATATGGAGATTGTTAAATGATGTTTAGAAACATGATTTAACAAGACTAGGAAGGTGATTATGTGATACATGAAATAATCACCTTCTAGTTTAAACATGAACTTGAAAGAAAATGATTTTCTTAAAATATAATTAAACAAGTAGGTTGATGATCATGTAGATCCGAGAATTACAAGAGACTTTTTCTAAGCAAACCAAGTTCAAGAATCGATTTTTGAAAGATCATGACTTTACTTGCACTTACACCATTTTTAGTGCTAAAATAAGTGTAGAAACCTTTTATTTACAAGAAGAGTTCCAAAGATTAATTTTTGTGAAAATTGTTTACAAGTTGTAAACGCTTAACTCTTTTAAGAAAATGATTTTTAAAGAAATGAATGCACTTTGGAAGGTAACCAAGTCCACTAAACGCATTACCAAGTTACTACGTGTTTTCGGGATATATCAAGTTCATGATTAATATGTAACGCATATAGTTTTTGCTCTCGGTGATGTAAAGTTGTTTAAAGGGTAATTGTTGATGGTTATTGTGATTATTTTGAAAAGAAAATGATATGCTTATTAGCATGGACGCCTCCATTTACAAAGGAAACTCTGGCGAAATTTCCTAAAAATTCCAACACTTAGAAATTATTTTCTAAAGAATGCTTGCAAATATGTTTTAAACATTGTCTTTCAAAATAAACTTCGCCATAAGTTTTGTTACAAAATTTCAAAGTGTCGGAGGTGGGTTTTCGTAAATAAAAGCGGATAAATATATATTTAAAATATATGTTCTATACTAAAACGGTTGTGTGAATATTTGCATGATTTGTGAACTGGTTATATTACTTAGAGAAAAATAATATAACTTAACAAAATACCATCACAAGTATATTTTTGATGAATAACGAAAAATATGATTTTATCACGAAGTATAACATATTTTTGAACAAGTAGAAAATATATTATTTTGAGAAGTTATAATATATTTTCTTAGTTTATTTGGAGAATAGATAAATTTTGGGACAATGTTTATTTTCTTGGAAACACATTATTTTGACAACTAAGTTGTCACACCCCCAAAATCCACACGCGGAGTACCACCGCTTGGAGGCGTGACATGACCAGGATCAAGCCACCAATCATATAGAACAATGTATAAAGTAAAAGTAAATGCAATTTAACCCAACCAATCTATATGAAAGGTGTTCCAAAACATAAATATGTTATCACTGTATAGCGGAAGCGTATAATTAAACCCATCATAATAAAGTATGAAATGTCATAATGTCTAATCAAGTATTCACGATCCTTGTCCACAACGACCGTGCCTCCCGTGCAAGCTCCATAAGTACCTAAGGTCCTGCAAGGCATGTAACAGAGAGTCAACAACTAGTTGAGCGAGTTCACAGTGAGTTTGTTTAGTTATAGTGTTCATAATGTAGTTCGTATGTTCATTTAGTAATCATGTATCGTATGTATCGTATCGCGGCCCTCTAGGCATGTTTGCGAAGTATAGTGGGGATTTCCCATGTTTGCTAGACTAGGTATAGTAGTATCGCGGCCCTCCCTGGCATGTTTGCGAAGATTAGAGTATATAGTTCGCGGCCTTTTCTAGGCATGTGTGCGAAGATTGTCATAATATCGCGGCCGACCCTTGGCGTGTGTGCGAAGATCGTTTAAATTAGTATAACCAGTCTAGTCTGTTCTTATCCATAATCCTTCCTCTACCGGGAATCATATATCTAAGTTCCATAAACTGAACGAATAAATAATCCAACCCATTCCCATCCTGGGAATCCCATGCCTTGGCTGTGTGAACTCACCTTGGTTTGCTCGGTATGCTAAGTGTATGCTCGCAAGTAATCAATCACGTCCTAAAGTATGCACGTATGTGAAATCAGTTTGTGTTCAAGTTGTGCACGTATAAACATGTAGCACGTAATCACAATCATATACAAGATGGTTACACTTAACAGCAGTTAAATATTCCAGTTAACACTTAACAGAATTAACCCATGTTACTGTGCAGATTACTGTTCGGCGAAACACACATTATGGCGAAACACACTTCCGGCGAATCACAATATTGGCGAAACACATTATTGACGAAACACCTTCAGTTTCGTCGTGGCCTTGTTCGGCGAAACAGGATTCTGATTCGTCGACGACTCATGGCGAAACACATTCTGTTTCGCCGAGATTCCTGTTTCGTGGAATGTCGGATTCGTAGACACAGTTATAGCAGTTACGAAAATACACAGAAACCCTAATCATGTTAGCAGCCGAAATCAATAACATCGATCATGCAGAAATCATTCAACACAGAATCATTGTAACATCATCATAACATAATCATCGGACCACTTTAGCGTCTAGCATGAACCCTAGCTTACATATACAACATATCGATTACAACATCACATCATCAACCCTATCAAGATGCTAACTTGCATTCAGAATCATATCATAATAACAACATCCAGTACCGAGTATTCAATCATATTAAGTTTCGCATAAAACCATTTATATCCGACTACAATATTCATATCGAAATCCATATCATCATCATCATAACAAGAACCCTAATATCTAACATGTATCGATTGCAATTATACATCAACATAGCAGAATCACATGACACAGGAACACGTTCACGGATGAAAGATCAATCAAGACACATAGGTTTACTAACCGAGATGAGGGTTTGATCGCACAAAGGTTTCCGGTGGTTTCTAGTTCGCCGTCACAGTGAGAGAGCTCTAGGGTTTCGGTTGTGTTGATAGAAAGTGTAAAATGATGATGTTTTACGTAAAAATACGCAGAATAACGTTCTGGGCCCAAGCTGGGCTTCGGCAGATCTGGGCTCGGCGAAACAGCTTGTTTCGTCGAGTCGTATACGGCGAAACATATCCTGTTTCGTCGGGAATGGTTATGGCGAAACACACTTGTGTTTCGTCGGGTTCTATCTTATGTTAAGCAGTTTATGTTTCACGACATGTTATACAATCAAACACATAATCAAGCAAACACAATGCATTTATCATATCACAACTATTTAGTCAAAGTCAACGTGCATTTAATGCGAATAAAGAATGTCGGAAATTCGAGTTGTCACATTATCCCCAACTTGAAAGAAATTTCGTCCCGAAATTTAGCATGCAGTTACTGAGGAAAGCTAATGGTGTGACGTTGTTTACCTGAATTGTATCGCGGCTCCCCTGAGCATGTTTGCGAAGATTACTGGTTTTCTTGGGGTGTCACATTATCCCCCCGTTGATTTGGAATTTCGTCCCGAAATTCTGCATTGGTAGCTTCAGCCTCAGTAGTAGTTGCATTGGTTCCGAATAACTGGGGATATTTGAGTTCCATTTGATCTTCGCGCTCCCAGGTGAACTCTGGGCCGCGGCGGGAGTTCCAACGAACTCGTACAAGAGGGATTCTCGTGTTCTTGAGGACCTTAACATCCCGGTCCGTGATTTCAACAGGTTCCTCGACGAAGTGCAACCGCTCGTCGATAGTGAGTTCCTTCAAAGGAACTATGTGGGTCTCATCTGACGTACACTTCTTCAGATTCGATACGTGAAAGACGTTGTGAACTGCACTGAGTTCAGGTGGTAAGTTCAGTCTGTAGGCCACTTTGCCTATTTTCTCAATAACTTCGAAAGGTCCAACATATCGTGGATTTAGTTTGCCGCGTTTGCCAAAACGAACCACACCCTTCCAGGGTGAAACTTTAAGTAGCGCTCGATCCCCAACCTGGAATTCGAGTAGTTTTCTATCTAAATCAGCGTATGCTTTCTGACGGTCGCGAGCTGCCGCCATGCGTTGTCGTATTTGTGCAATCTTTTCAGTAGTATCAACTACCATTTCTGGACCCGTGATTTGACTTTCCCCCACCTCTGCCCAACAGAGAGGTGACCGGCACTTACGGCCGTACAATGCCTCGAATGGTGCAGCTTTAATGCTTGTGTGGTAGCTGTTATTGTATGAAAATTCCACAAGTGGTAGATGTTTTTCCCAACCATTGCCAAAGTCTATGACGCACGCCCGAAGCATGTCTTCTAGAGTTTTAATAGTGCGCTCAGACTGCCCATCGGTCTGAGGATGATACGCCGTGCTCATGTCTAAACGAGAGCCAAACGATTTATGCATTGCTTGCCACAGTTCTGAAGTGAAACGTGCGTCACGATCAGAGATGATAGAGGTTGGCACTCCGTGCCTCGAGACCACTTCTTTTAAGTAAATGTCTGCCAAGGTAGAGAACTTGTCTGTTTCTTTGATGGCCAAGAAGTGAGCAGACTTTGTGAGTCGATCCACGATCACCCAAATAGTATCATTTCCGCGCTGAGATTTAGGTAGGCCAGTAACAAAATCCATGGAAATTTGCTCCCATTTCCATTGTGGTATCTCAGGTTGTTGTAGTGGTCCTGACGGTTTCTGATATTCTGCCTTGACTCTCGCACAAGTCAAGCATTTACTAACGTATGTGGCTATGTGGGCCTTCATGCTAGGCCACCAATATGTAGTTTTGATGTCGTGGTACATTTTATCCGAACCAGGATGTACCGAGTAGCGAGACTTGTGAGCTTCATCCATTACTAGCTCGCGTAAGTTGCCGTACAGTGGAACCCAAATGCGTCCTGTTACGTAATAAGCGCCGTCTGCCCTTTGTTCTAATCGTTGCCTTGAGCCGCGTAGGGCTTCAGCCCTGACGTTGTCTGGTTTCAATGCTTCTATCTGAGCATCTCGTATCTGGGAAGGAAGGCTAGACTGTATGGTGAGTTGTAAAGCTCGCACGCGCTTAGGTGCGGTGTCTTTTCGACTGAGGGCGTCAGCCACAACATTGGCCTTGCCTGGGTGGTACCTGATTGAGCATTCGTAGTCGTTTAGCAGTTCAACCCATCGTCGCTGTCGCATATTCAGCTCTTTCTGTTTGAAGATATGCTCGAGGCTTCTGTGGTCAGTGTAGATTGCGCACTTGGTACCGTACAAATAGTGTCGCCATATCTTAAGTGCAAAGACGACTGCTCCCAGCTCTAAGTCGTGTGTAGTGTAGTTTCGTTCGTGGATCTTAAGCTGGCGCGAAGCATAAGCTATAACTTTATCCCTCTGCATCAATACACATCCAAGACCTTGGATAGATGCGTCGCAGTAGACTACGAAATCGTCCGTGCCTTCAGGCAATGAGAGGATAGGTGCGCTACAGAGTCTATCCTTTAAGTGTTGAAACGCTGTTTCCTGTGCATTACCCCAACGATAAACAATACCCTTCTGTGTCAGTAGCGTAAGCGGTTGAGCAATCTTTGAGAAATCTTTGATGAACCTTCTGTAATAACCCGCCAAACCTAAGAATTGGCGTATTTCTGTTGGTGTACGAGGCGCAGGCCAGTTCTTGATCGAATCTACCTTGGATGGATCGACATGAATCCCATCCTTGTTTACCACGTGGCCTAAAAAGTGGACTTCACGAAGCCAGAAGTCACATTTAGAAAACTTAGCGTATAGCTGTTCCGTTCGTAGAAGTTCCAGTATAAGTCGTAGATGATGCTCGTGCTCCTCCCGACTCTTCGAATAAATCAGTATGTCGTCGATGAAAACAATGACGAACTTGTCGAGATAGGGTTTGCACACCCTGTTCATAAGATCCATAAATACGGCAGGCGCGTTCGTTAGCCCGAATGGCATGACCATAAACTCGTAGTGGCCGTAGCGTGTTCTGAACGCTGTTTTGGAGACGTCTTCATCCCGGACTCTCAGCTGGTGGTATCCTGACCTTAAGTCTATCTTGGAGTAGTAGCTCGACCCTTGCAGCTGGTCGAATAGATCATCTATGCGCGGAAGAGGATAACGATTCTTGATCGTCACCTTGTTGAGTTCACGGTAGTCTATACACATCCTGAACGTACCGTCTTTCTTCTTTACGAATAACACTGGAGCTCCCCAAGGCGAAGAGCTAGGACGTATAAAACCCTTTTCCAAGAGTTCTTGTAGTTGCTTTGACAGTTCTTCTAATTCAGTTGGAGCTAGACGATAAGGTGCTCGAGCTATGGGTGCTGCTCCTGGAGCGAGCTCGATCTGGAATTCGACTTGACGATGAGGCGGTAACCCAGGTAATTCCTCAGGAAACACTTGAGGAAAGTCACGTACTACAGGAATATCTTCAATCTTTTTCCCTTTCTTCGAGGTATCAGTGACGAGAGCTAGAACAGCTGTGTGACCCTTGCGTAGACACTTCTGAGCCTTCAAAAAGGAAATGATGCCACTCACGACACCACTCTTGTCGCCTTGAACTTCGAGAGGTTCCTTGCCCGACCGAGGAATACGAATAACTTTTTCTTTGCATAAAATCTCCGCCTGTTGTTGAGATAACCAATCCATACCAATGACGACGTCAAAGCTACCCAAGGTTATAGGAATGAGATCAATGGAGAAAGTCTGACCAGCGAGGATAAGATTACACCCTTTAACTATGTGTGTGGCCTCTAGGCTTTTACCGTTAGCTAACTCTACAACATGTTTGGTGTTTAAGGGAGTTGGTGCACGTTTTAACATTTCACTAGCTTTTAGGGACATGTAACTTGTATCCGCACCCGAATCAAATAGTACAGTAACATAAAAGTCGTCAAGGAGAAACTTACCCATAACCACGTTGGGATCATTCCTGGCATCACCCTGCCCGATCACAAACATACGGCCTCTAGCACCATTGTTGTTATTGTTCCCACCGTTGTTGTTGTTCCCATTACCCTGATTGTTGTTGTTATTATTGTTCTGGTTCTGGTTTAACTGAGGGCAATCCCGCTTGTAATGACCTTCAGCCCCACACTGGTAGCATCCCCTATTTCCATGCTGCTGCTGCTGTGGCTGGTTTCGTGGAACAGGTGGCTGTTGTTGCTGGTTCTGATTCGCAGGTCGTGAACTCCTGCAATCTTTAGCTTCGTGCCCGTTTTTGAGACATCTCTGACAGTAGGCCTTGCGACACTGCCCACTGTGATGTTTGTAGCACCTGTTACACAGTGGATGATTTCCCCGATAACCACTCTGTCTCTGCCCACCAGAAGTTTGCTGACTTGGGCTCTGGTAGTCATTAGTCTTGCGTTGCTGAGCCTGGGACTGAACTATGGCTGAACCTTTGCTGGAATCTCCATCCCATTTCCGCTTGTTGTCACTGGGAGTAGCAGGAGTGACCGGAGTAGTAGCGGTAGTAGTAGTGCTGATGCGTTCAGGCAACTTGTTCTGCTCCACCGCCTGATCCGTGAGACGGTGAGCCAGCTGTACAACCTGCTGATAAGTGGCGAGATTTGCAGAAGTGACGTGACTCTGGATCTCTGGCACTAGACCCTTGAGGAACAGTTCGATTCGCTTGATTGGAGGGTCCACCATCGTAGGACACAATAGAGCAAGTTCATTAGATCTTTTGGTGTATGCCTCAATCTCTGACCCCTTCATCTTGAGATTGAAAAACTCGACCTCCAGCTTATGAATATCATCCCTGCTGCAATATTCCTCTTTGATAATTTCCTTAAAGTTGTTCCATGGGGTAGCGTTAGCAGCAACCAACCCCAGCATTTGCACCTGAGCTTTCCACCATGTGAGAGCTAAACCCTCTAGGGTACCGGTGGCATACTTCACCCTGCGTGCCTCAGGGCATTCACACATTTCGAATACAGTCTCGATCTTTTCAAACCAGTGGAGGAGTCCGACTGCTCCCTCCATGCCGCTGAAAGTACTGGGACGACAGTCCATGAACGTTTTGAAAGTGCAAACAGGTGCTTGACCTGTTGTGTGCGTAAGAGTAAACAAAAATTTTAGCACAAGAGTTGGTTTAGGAATGTAGGATCTAAGGACCCTAGTGTGAGTTTCAACTGCAGGGTATACCTCCTGCTTGTGCGGCTGCAACTGCCGCAGTAACTTGTTCAGCGATGAGAGCCGTCAATTGGGCTTGTGTCATGTTGATACGTCCAGACATGATCTTCATAGTAAAGATAGCATAAGTCAGAGAGGATCGCGAATCGTGCGATGACAGAAGAGTGTGAGCATATAAGCGTTCTCAAGCAGTAACGAATAGTAAACAATGTAATCTAAGCATACCACGAGCAAAGTTCTATGTAATTCTAGCAAGTAGGCAATAAACATAAACCTTATTACCTAGGATGTTGAGTCTTGCACGTGGAGCGAGGTGTCGTTGTGGATCGTTGAGCACTGTACTGGTTATAGTCTGGTTTCAATAAAAACGTTTTTCCCTTATTAAAACCGAGTTCTCTATAACCATTGGCTCTGATACCAATCTGTCACACCCCCAAAATCCACACGCGGAGTACCACCGCTTGGAGGCGTGACATGACCAGGATCAAGCCACCAATCATATAGAACAATGTATAAAGTAAAAGTAAATGCAATTTAACCCAACCAATCTATATGAAAGGTGTTCCAAAACATAAATATGTTATCACTGTATAGCGGAAGCGTATAATTAAACCCATCATAATAAAGTATGAAATGTCATAATGTCTAATCAAGTATTCACGATCCTTGTCCACAACGACCGTGCCTCCCGTGCAAGCTCCATAAGTACCTAAGGTCCTGCAAGGCATGTAACAGAGAGTCAACAACTAGTTGAGCGAGTTCACAGTGAGTTTGTTTAGTTATAGTGTTCATAATGTAGTTCGTATGTTCATTTAGTAATCATGTATCGTATGTATCGTATCGCGGCCCTCTAGGCATGTTTGCGAAGTATAGTGGGGATTTCCCATGTTTGCTAGACTAGGTATAGTAGTATCGCGGCCCTCCCTGGCATGTTTGCGAAGATTAGAGTATATAGTTCGCGGCCTTTTCTAGGCATGTGTGCGAAGATTGTCATAATATCGCGGCCGACCCTTGGCGTGTGTGCGAAGATCGTTTAAATTAGTATAACCAGTCTAGTCTGTTCTTATCCATAATCCTTCCTCTACCGGGAATCATATATCTAAGTTCCATAAACTGAACGAATAAATAATCCAACCCATTCCCATCCTGGGAATCCCATGCCTTGGCTGTGTGAACTCACCTTGGTTTGCTCGGTATGCTAAGTGTATGCTCGCAAGTAATCAATCACGTCCTAAAGTATGCACGTATGTGAAATCAGTTTGTGTTCAAGTTGTGCACGTATAAACATGTAGCACGTAATCACAATCATATACAAGATGGTTACACTTAACAGCAGTTAAATATTCCAGTTAACACTTAACAGAATTAACCCATGTTACTGTGCAGATTACTGTTCGGCGAAACACACATTATGGCGAAACACACTTCCGGCGAATCACAATATTGGCGAAACACATTATTGACGAAACACCTTCAGTTTCGTCGTGGCCTTGTTCGGCGAAACAGGATTCTGATTCGTCGACGACTCATGGCGAAACACATTCTGTTTCGCCGAGATTCCTGTTTCGTCGAATGTCGGATTCGTAGACACAGTTACAGCAGTTACGAAAATACACAGAAACCCTAATCATGTTAGCAGCCGACATCAATAACATCGATCATGCAGAAATCATTCAACACAGAATCATTGTAACATCATCATAACATAATCATCGGACCACTTTAGCGTCTAGCATGAACCCTAGCTTACATATACAACATATCGATTACAACATCACATCATCAACCCTATCAAGATGCTAACTTGCATTCAGAATCATATCATAATAACAACATCCAGTACCGAGTATTCAATCATATTAAGTTTCGCATAAAACCATTTATATCCGACTACAATATTCATATCGAAATCCATATCATCATCATCATAACAAGAACCCTAATATCTAACATGTATCGATTGCAATTATACATCAACATAGCAGAATCACATGACACAGGAACACGTTCACGGATGAAAGATCAATCAAGACACATAGGTTTACTAACCGAGATGAGGGTTTGATCGCACAAAGGTTTCCGGTGGTTTCTAGTTCGCCGTCACAGTGAGAGAGCTCTAGGGTTTCGGTTGTGTTGATAGAAAGTGTAAAATGATGATGTTTTACGTAAAAATACGCAGAATAACGTTCTGGGCCCAAGCTGGGCTTCGGCAGATCTGGGCTCGGCGAAACAGCTTGTTTCGTCGAGTCGTATACGGCGAAACATATCTTGTTTCGTCGGGAATGGTTATGGCGAAACACACTTGTGTTTCGTCGGGTTCTATCTTATGTTAAGCAGTTTATGTTTCACGACATGTTATATAATCAAACACATAATCAAGCAAACACAATGCATTTATCATATCACAACTATTTAGTCAAAGTCAACGTGCATTTAATGCGAATAAAGAATGTCGGAAATTCGAGTTGTCACATAAGTTATCATATACTTTCTAAAGTGGGACTTAAGAGCCCATAATCTCAAGACTTTAAATCACAAAAGTACATGTATAAAATACCCCATCCTTGGGAAGGAAATACGCACGTAAAATACTTGAGAAGTATGAATACGGAATAGTTGTCTAACTATTATTTCAAGACCTAAAAATATAATGTAAGTTAAAATAATTATTATTATTTTAACAATAAGTTATAACTTGGAATAATATCAAAGTAAAGTAACTCAAACCGTAAATACAAAAGCAAGGCACGGCCCGTTCGTCTAATAGACATTAGTACGGTGTAGGTTATCGTGTAGCTGACAAGGTTTGAGTACGAGCACAGGAGACACACTACAGTGAGTTCATGTCCCCCTTTTCTCTTAACTGTTTTCAGTTTTATAACTTCGGGGGTAAAATACATGTTACAAATATTACGGACATTTTTATACATGGTATGCTTAGCGTAAGGAGGGCATACTACTTAGATCATGTGAGTGATGGGCACAACACTTAAGGCCATTAATCCTCGTTGTAGGACCGATGGACATGAGTGATAGATCTATTTGGGTGTAGCGAGCCCACACCCATGAGGCCGGGGTGGCCCATAGTGGTGACTGTGTCTTACAGCCGGAAGCCCGGTGCAACTCCGCTAGGTTTGAGTTTTCCCGTATCACTTCACACATACCAGTGGCTTTGCAACCCATTGGTGATCTCTTTTTCCTTATTGCTACATACCAGGGACTTTCATACAGACATATTTTAACGGTTTATACTCACAGACATACACATGAACTCGCTCAACTTTTGTTGATTTTTCAAACTACATGTATTTCAGGGAATTGATCGGATCTGGCAAGTGTCTGCATATGTGTCAAGCTGCGTAATAAATAAAGATGTCATCCAGGGTTGTAGGGTTTGGGAGGTGTAACCCTTTCTTGGACGGGTCACACGTCTCCAAACCTCGTTTTATTTTAAGTCTTTGTGGAGTCTCAGGAACTCGGTTAAACACTTTCATGGGTTGTAATTTATTTTTGGTATCAACGTTTTTAAGACAAGTATGTATGGTATTTTCTAAGACTTAATTAATGGATGAATATCTTCTGTTTTATCATATAGCATTGTTATGATTGTTTCTATGGTATTAAGAAGTCACACCAAATAATCCACGCTTCCGCAAAAGCCATGGTGTGACAGTCGGTGTATTCCAATCCTTAATAGCAGCTATCTTGGATGGATCTACATGAATACCCTGTTCGTTGACTATATGACCCAAAAACTAAACTTCTCTAAGCCAAAATTCACACTTGGATAATTTAGCAAAAAGTTGTTCCCTCATCAGAAGTTCCAAGGTCAAACGAAGGTGTTGCTCGTGCTCGGCTCGAGACTTTGAATAAATGAGAATATCATCGATGAACACAATGATGAACTTGTCTAAATAAGGTTTACATACCCTATTCATTAAGTCCATGAAGATAGCTGGGCATTCGTCAAACCAAAAGGCATGACAGTGAACTCATAATGCCCATATCTTGTGCGGAAGGCAGTTTTGGGAATATCTTCTTCGAGAACACGAAGTTGATGATACCCAGAACGCAGATCGATCTTGGAAAAGCATGAAGCACCTTGCAGCTGGTCGAAGAGATCATCAATTCGAGGTAGGGGATATCAATTCTTGATGGTAAGCTTATTAAGCTCACGATAATCGATACACATTCGAAAAGATCCATCTTTCTTTTTCACAAAGAGGACAGGAGCGCCCCATGGTGAAAAGCTCGGACGGATGAATCCTTTATCAGATAACTCTTGAAGTTGTTTCGATAACTCTTGCATCTCAGACAGTGCAAGACGATAAGGTGCTTTCGCAATAAGGTTGGCATTGGGTACAAGGTCAATATGAAACTCGACTTGACAAACTGGAGGCAAACCAGACAGTTCATCGGGAAACACCTCTGGATAATCCCGAACAATCGGAACATCCTGAATCTCTTGCTCTTGCCTTTCTCCTCGGTGACATGTGCCAGAAAGGCAACATATCCTTTTTGTAAATAACTTTGGGCTTTAGTACATGACATAAGCTTCAATCCACCAGATGGTTTCTCACCACGAACTTCCAAAACAGCGCTAGACGAAAGAGGAATACGAATGATCTTATCGAAACAAATCACCTCTGCATGATGTTTGGTTAACCAATCCATCCCAACGATAATATCGAAACTCCCAAGTTGCATCGGTGTGAGGTCAATAGGAAAAAGATGGTCATCAAGGTTCAACTTAGAGTCATGAATAACAGAATCGAGAACAAGAGGTTTACCAGTAGCAATTTCGACATATAAGGGTTTCCTCAGTTTAGTTCTAGGTATCGCAAGTAAAGGCTCAAAAGATAACGAAACAAAACTTCTATCGGCACCAGAATCAAAAAGAATAGATGCAGGTCGATTGTTAACAAGAAACGTACCATTGACAACCTCGTTGTCAGCCCTCGCTTCGTTGGCATTCAAGTTGTACGCTCATCCACGAGCGGGATTTACATTCGCTTTGACATTCACGTTCGGATTCGCCAACCTCGGACAGTTGTTACGGAAGTGACCAAACTCTCCACAATTGAAACATGAACCCGGTGGGAATCTAGCAGCATTCCCCTGAACCGGAGCTTTATTCTGAACAATCTGATTCTGACCCAAATGACAGATGTTGGCCAGATTCCCAAGCTTACCACACGTTGTGCATTGCTTACAAGCTTGTTGTGCAACATGATGACCATTGCAGCGAGCACAATGAGGTGCGGTACCAGCATACACTTTCTTCGCAGGCGGTTGAGTCGGTGGGTTCTGAGGGTTCTAAGCTGTTACTGTAAAATTCTGAGCACCCTTTTGCTTTTTCGACTTCTTCGACGACTCACCTTTCTTACCCTTACCCTTTTCGTTGACAGAATCGGTCGACTTCTTCTTATCACCCTTATGGGTAAGTTTACCCTTCCTGACTTGCGACTCAGTCAGGGTAGCCGGCAACTCGATCACGTGACGAACAATAGTGGGATTAATGCCAGTCACAATATCCTGTATGGAATCGGGTAAACCATCGATATACCTCTCGATTGCTTTCTCTAGTGGGGTAACCATAGTGGGACACAACAGACTGAGCTCCTCAAAACGATCCGTATACGCACAGTGTTCACCCCCATCTTGTTTTAGATCATCAAACTCTCGTTCCAAAGCTCGAATTTCGTGACGGGGACAAAACTCTTTCATCATGAGAGCTCGAAGCTCATCCCATGTTTGTGCCAATGCCACTTCGGCACCCCTATCACGCATCACTCTGTTCCACCATGTAAGAGCACGCTTCTCAAACACACTTGATGCAAATTCAACCTTACGCCCATTCGGACATTGCACATGTCTGAATGTGCTCTCTATACTTTCGAACCACTGCAGGAGCGCAGTTGCTCCTTGCGACCCAAAAAACTTTAGCGGCTTAGCAGAATTGAAATTATTGAAATTACACTGAGCATTGTTATTATTATTGTTGTTGTTGTTGTATAACTCATGGATTTGGGTCACAACCCCTAGAAGCACAACAGCCATTTGCTGAGAGACAAGTTCTGCGACTTCTTCAGCAGTAAAAGATTGTGCATCACGTCGAGGAGGCATTGTCTAAAAGGAAATATGAGAAACGAGTGAGGTCGACAATTAGGAAAAACAAAAGAGGTATTGAAAACATCGACAAAACACAAGGAAGGCGATCATTTATTCGTTGAATAAACAAACGACACGCAGTGACTAATCAAAGTAAATGAGTCAAAATAATGTATCGAGAAGACATGCTCGCCTATAAGTGAACACTCACCCCAAGAGTTCCCAGGTAAGAGTGACTGGTCCGATTATGTGGATTTGTACGAACACTCTAGCCTTTGACAGAAAACTCAGGGTACAGGCATTCACTCTTCCAGTTTGCACGTGTTCACATTATTTAGACCCAAACTTTGACGAGATTTTGAAAACTCAGAAGGCACTAAGCCAAAAATGAGTCAAACTGGAAGGGTTCAAAACCTAGTAATCAATCATCCTAGAACGGATGACTAATTTTCGAAGCAGATTCGAAATTTGTGTTCTCGTTATGGTTATCACCTAAGGGTAGGTGACGGTTTTGTTTTTAAAAATCTAAACGCAGAAAACTTGCGTTGGGGTCCTAGAAAGTTATAGTCTAGGTTAAAGCATTACTAATAACCTAATTATCTATAACCATTGGCTCTGATACCAACTCTTCTGTCACACCCCGACCACGTTAAAACAACAAACCGTGGCGGAAACGTCGGGGAGTGTCGTGGCAGAATTATTGTTTCACAACCATGGAATACAAAAAGTTTCGTTTTATTTATTCATTAAGTAATTTACATTGTTTTAACACGAAACAAACAAGTTACATATCGACTATCATTGTTATTATGTCACTAAGGCCTTGTCCAGATCCTATGTGACTCATGCATCCTAGCAATCAACATCAAGCAACATCACCTGAAACATATGTAAAAACAAAGTCAGCAAAGAAATGCTGGCGAGTACATAGGTTTTATGAGAGTATCGGAATCATGGCTAGTTTACATGTTGCAATACCTTATTAAAAACCTTGTTTTGAAAAAAATATAACATTGCAACTTAATTAAGCAACTCAAATCAAGAGGGTTATAATTTATAAAACCTCGTAGCCATGATTCTTAACCCAAAAACATTTGTTTTAGTAAACCAAATTGTAAAACATCTCGTAATAACTCGTTAATAAAACTCGTATGGTTTATATCCTTTCGAAAACGTCGTTATATGACATCGTTTTAAAATCGTTTACCCAAGTGAACTAAATAACGCCACGATATGTAACATGATGAAAACACTTATTTATAAGAAGTACCAGCGGCGTATCTACCATGTTTTCAGCATATTACACCCGTCCCATTATCTAAACACTTAACCAAAAACCAATCATTTATCCAATTCAATTAATCTTGTTCAAATCATTTCCAAATCGTTAACTCGTTTAAATCATTTCCAAATTGTTTAACTCGTTTAAGTCGTTTAAATCATCCTCGTTTTAATTGTGAAAACTATTTTTGGTCATCTCGCTAATAACATTCAAACCTTCGTGACTCGACTATCTTGCTTCTCGCATTAACAAACCACCAAAGGGTAAGTTAATAATCAGATTCAGTCGTTACCCACCTAACACACACATAACCATAGGTGCAGTACGATAACGAGATTTGTCAGATCCTATGGTACCATAACCTAATACTGGTCAGCTTGATCAATGCTAATTAATGTCATTCGTTATGTAACTACAACCAACAAGTTCGTTCACATTATCGAAATCGTTATTAGTTTAGTATAAACCATCTTAATCGTTTTTGAAATCATCGTTATAATATCGAAAATCGTTTTGATACATATGAATCACCCCAAAACAATTGAAAACAGTAAAATAGGGGAAACTATGTACTCACTTGAAGTGCAAAGTATCCTCAATCAATAGAACTTAAACAACTCAAGTAAACCAGAGAAATCAAACAGCACCTAGTAATCGAATCACTAGTCAAACAATAGACGCCTAAATCGGAAGATCGGACAGAATGAGGTCTTGTAAACCAAATGAGTGTTGGAACTCATGTGATATGGTTTAACAAAGCCTACATTCTAAATCAGAACCTAACCTAAGTGCTTTCGACCCATTACGACCCATTAAGGTAGCTTATGCTACTTGAACGCGTCGTGCGCGCAAATGCGCGTTCGAGACATCTAACTAGTCCTATGACAAGTATTATATGCCTAAACATGTTTAAATATGTTGCAAAATCAGTTATATGACAAAAGTTTATGTTACATGTGTTTAATTACCAATTATGCATGAAAAGGGCATTTTGGTCATTTACCTAAGGCATATAAACTACCTATCATACAACTAATTAAACCTAAGTGACCATAAGGTATAACCTCGGAAGGTTATTCCCTATGCAACTATGGTCACTAAACATGTTTGGTCGGATCCTAATGATCGACCAAACGGGTCGAGTTCGAAAGTCTAAGCGGGTGTTTAGTCCGCTTGACTTACGACTCTACACAAGCACTAAACTAAAAGTGACGAGTTAAACATGTTAAAACATGTTTAACGAATTTAGAAAACAGGTTTGGTATCAAAACAAACGATTTTGATACCTAAAAGTAGTTTGGTTACAAAATACGCGAGAATACGCATTTTGGCCGAAACTACGACTCGTCACTAAGCCTAGATAACGTGGTAATCAGTAGGTATAGTCACTAGGGACTATAACCATCGTGATTACGCTCACGTTATGAAGTTCAAACGAACTTCGCATTGACCATAAACTGGCCAATGCAGAAAGTCAAACACAGTTTGACTTTTAAGCTAAAAACGCATAAAAAGAACGAAGGAATACTTACAACGGGTCCAAGCAAGTTTGATTTCCAAGTATTCTCAGGTATGAAGTGGTTAACACTTCAACTTAGAGAAATCTCAGAAAAATCAAGTGGGTTTTGAGAATGAATGGTGGTGGTATTTATAGATTTGGCATAACCGTTAGGATCGTTTATCGGGAAATGATCTTCGATCATGGTCGTACACCTCATGCCCATTGATTTGCAATACTAGGGGTGCCCCAATACCAGCAAATGGTATTGAAAAAGTTACAAAATAGACCCCCAAGTTCAACCCCATTGCTGAAAAATGCCTAAATTCAAGTTTCTGTCCAGATCAGGCGCTCGCGCCGCACCACGGGGAGAGGCAGTTGGTGCTCGCGCAGCGCCACCAGGTCCCAGATTCAGAAAAGTTTCAAAAATGGCAGAAATGGTCCTTGCACATGTTTAAGGACTTTTTTGATGCGTTTAAGCCCCGTTAACCCCATTTCAAGGCTCTAAAATGAAGTTAAAGTATAGGGAACTCAAAACATGCTCAAAAATATCTCGGATGTCGGTTCCTTTGGTCGTACGGTTGCGTTATTCAGTTAATTACGACGGAAGTCGTAACGGACGCAAAAATGATCCAAATTAAGCGACGAATGGAATTTTATCATGCCAATCACTAAAATAAAATATTTTAATGATTACATAAATTTTTGGATGTCCGGATATATTCAGAACATAAGATATGCGCGAAAATGCAAACTTATGCACTTTTTGACGCTTTTAGTCCCTAAATGACCAATAAAGTTTGTTTTAGCATACCGAACCCCTCAAAGCCTATTTCTAAGCTATGTAAAGGATATTTAGGGTATGTTTAACTTATGATCAAGTTCCGGAATGTTCGTTACTATATAAATCGATATAGTTTCACAGTTTGACACAAATAGTCCCTGCAATCGAACAAACTTGATTTCAACACACCAAACCATCCAAAGCTTATTTCTAAGTTATGTGGAGGTTATTTAAGGTATGTTAAGCCTATGTCACTATTCCGGAGTGTTTGTTGCATTAAACTGACTGCGTTTACGCACCAGTTTGCGTATAAACTTCCAGAAAGCGATTTAAAGCTTGAAATTGGAATCAAATCAAATTGTAAAATCATCAAACACAATTACACACATAATAACACCAAAACACATATAATACACCAAAGCACGTTGTTTTATTGATAATCAACATTGTTTTACATTATACGATGCTTACAGACACAGTTGTCACAGTGACCCTGTGTTTCCCTTTGGTATGACGCACCTTGTAAGACATGTAACAATACCTTGTGGTCAATGATTAATGAAAGCCTAATTGTGATGTTCTCGTGAAACATGTGGTTGATATACAAGTTTGTGCTATGATTGTAATGTTACGTGTTTAACTATTATACTCACATTAAACATATTCCCATTTACTTGTTTATGATATGATTATGCTGTTGCTTGATTGGTTGATATGATAATTCATTATGTGTATGTATATATGACCCCTAAACAACTATATACACTCCCTGAACAAATGAGACCTGACCAATCCAAATTCTTCTTAGAAGATGTCTCATCAGGAAATCATTCGGTTGACCAAGGCAGAATGGCAAGCGCACGTCTCACAGGCTATAGCTCGGCACGAGGTTCTTCGGTACAAACACAGCGAAAGTGCCTCAGGGAATAACCTTCCTAACAGTAATGTTTAAGTCACCTAAGACACATTACAATACATTTGGACAATTCCAAGTGTGCTTTGCTAATGCTTTCTGTGATGAAAATTGCTTGGGTACAACTTGTACCTACAAGCCGTTTTTGGACTGCAAGCCTCAGAACTTTGACGACATTGGAGGTGCCATAGCTTTTGTGAAATGGGTCGAAAATATGGATTATGTTTTGCGAGTGAGCGGATGTACGCCAGAGCAACAAGTCCCATATATATCTGTTGGTGCATATGTCTGTCGACTTCGTCTTGTATCGACTCTTGTAATAGAACTAATAGATCAAGTCACGTAGTTCTAGAAAAACGGAAAACAGGTCAAAACAAGCCAGTCCACATGAACTGACCAGTTCGTGCGAACTGGGTTTACCAGTTCGTGCGAACTGGGTTTACCAGTTCGTGCGAACTGGAGAGTGGTTGGTTCATGCGAACTGGATCTAGTATAAATAGGTGAGTTGTGTTGTCATTTGTAACAGTTGGTGATTCCGACAGCGAAGCTCTGCCGAAGTGTCGAACAAGTTGTAATCGGTTTCAAATCAATCTAATCAAAATTTAAAGTGATTCCTTGTGTTAATCAAGCTGGAATGAAGATCGAATCATTGAATTCCGCCATTGATTTGATCTAGAACTCTTCTGATCGACTCATTCGATCGATTCAACGATCCTACAAGTGGTATCAGAGCTCAGGAGGAAGAGTTCTTACCATTTCAGCTTGATTTCATCAAGAATGTTGGTGCATACGTCTGTCGGCTTCGTCTTGTATCGAGTCTTGTATTGTATTAGTTAGATCAAGACACGAAAAACGAGGAAATATGTGTTTATAGGTAATTTCACTTGAAATGACACATATGTCATTTCAAACAAAATTAACATAATGATTTCGTGTGAAGTAATTCCGTGCAGAATTAGATTCCGTTTGGGCGGTTTCAAGCGAAATTACAAGCCTATAAATACCTATTGTGCCTAGTCATTTATAATGATTCTGATTCCGGTAGCGAAGCTCTGCCGAAGTGTCTACAGCATTGTAATCCATCTAATATTAATCAAAAGACAGTTTAAAGCGATATTCTAGCCGAATTGAACTCGATACGTTTGTTTCCGCCTCTCGTATTGAGAAAAACTCTTCTGAACGACTCGTTTGGGTCAGAAAACGATCCTACAAGTGGTATAAGAGCTCAGGAGGAAGAGTTCTTACCAATTCAGCTGCAAATTCTGATTTCTACACCTTCTTTTCAAAATTAAACAACTTTTCACGGTTAAAATCGGCTAATTTTCTCACATATTGTGCAAAACAGTGTTTTAATGAATCCTTGAGAGTATTGGACTTAAATTCGATCTAAAATTGGTAAAATTGATAATTTCGCTTGAAAAACAGCTCGAGAATGATGACATCAGCGGTATTTCGCCCGGAATTAGACCTTTATTTCGCTTGAAATCAGTATTCCGTTTGAGTGATTCCGTTTGAAATTACTATTTCGTTTCAATCTTTCTTTCCGTTTGTGAATTTCACACGAAATCAGTTATTCCGTTTGAAAGAGTGTTATTTCACACGAAATCAGGTAATTCCGTGTGAAAAAGGTATTTCATTTGAACAACTATTTCGTGTGAAGAGGTATTTCGTTTGAGAGTGTGATTTCGTGTGAAAGGGTATTCCGTTTGAAGAGGTGATTTCGCTTGAGTTTGATTTCGTTTGAAAGTGCCAGAGTTTTGTGAAATTTGTTACTGAAACATGGAAGAAGAATTTTATTAAGCATTTGCTATTACCCCAACTACTCCGGCTAGTGTTACTCAGAACTTGACCATGGAAAATGAAACGGGCACTATGCAAAAACCGCCAAAGCTTATGAATATCGAGGAGTATAAAGGATGGGAGGAACGATTTGAGAATTGGGTTCAAGCAAATTATTTGGATGCTTGGGAATGTGTTGAAATGAAATATGTTAGACCATTGAATGATGATGAGGAGGAGATTGCTATTAAAGATCTAAGTGTTGATGATAGAAAGAAATACAAAAATGAGAAGATGATGATTAGTCTATTGCATCAAGCTGTGAAGGAAGATATCTTGGTTTTATTGCAACACAATGGAAGTGCTTACTCTATTTGGAGAGCTTTAAAATCAAAGTTTGTTGGAAGTAAAGAAATGATCAAAAACAAAAAGTCACTTTTGAAAAAGGAATTTGATCTATTTCGTGGTTTGAGAACTGAGAGCACCAAGCAGATCATTGAAAGATATTGCAATGTGTTAGTCCAAATGAAGAGAGTGAGCATCAATAAAGATAATGAAGAGTTGATAGAAAAGTTGGCTGATGCTTTACCACATGAAACTTGGGGCACATATCTGATGATGTTGAGAAATAAGAAAGATTTTGGGAATCTGCCACTAAACAAGTTCATTGAAAAGCTTGAAGCTCAAGAGATGGAGCAAAGAAAAATCTCAAGAATGAAGGATTTTGATGGTGAACAAGATCTCGGTCTGTATTACAAAGGAGGTAACAGTGACAAGACCAACATGTCACCAAAGGTTGAAACTGCATTCAATGCTAAAAATTCATTAGGAGGGTCATCTAAAGGATCAAACAGTAAAACTGAGTTTTCTTCATATCCATCATTTGATCCAAATTTTTCAACAACCAAGAATGGCAAGAGATTACAATGCAACATTGTTTTGAATCTTGAAAATGGTGAAAATTTCTCGGAAGAGGTTGCAAAAGGTCACATGTCGTTGTTGGGAACTGTATTAGAATCATATGAAAGTTTAGTTGCAGGAAAGATCGGGAATCCAATGTTGACAAAAGAGGATTACGATCAGATTGATGCTGAGGAGATGGAATTGATGGATATAAAGTGGTGTTTGGCGAGTGTTTTGAGAAGAGCCGAAAAGTTTAAACAAATTATGGGAAGAGATGATTTCCGTGATGCAAATGTTTCTACTTTAGGTTTTGATAAATCTAAAGTTAGTTGTTTTCGTTGAAGGGAAAAAGGACACTTCAAGAGAGAGTGCACAAATTGCGAAGCAAGTGGAGCTCAAAATCCGTTCAACAACAATGATTACTATCGGAAAGCAATTTATCATCAAGTTGCTCAACAAAAACAAGAACCACAAACTGCACATGCTAGAAAGACAATCGAAGATTCATCAAAGAGAGCTTGTATGGTGAATCAAGATGATAAAAAGTTAACAAAATAATTCAATTGGGATAAATATGTTTCAGCTGGTAGTAAAACATGTCTGATAAACCAAGATGATGAAAAATTACCAGAAGGGTTTAGCTGGGCAAATTTCAATTGGGATGATTATGATCCTAACAAAAATCCAAATCACAAAGCATTTGTTGCTCGAGTTGCTGAAGATAGTGATAATGATGATGATTATTATGCAAGAAGAATGGAAAAGCACTTGAGAATGATGGAAGAGAGTGACAGTGATGATGAAAAAGCTAAAAAGAAAAAGAAGAAAGTTAAAAAACTCGTTAGCAGTGATGATGAATAAGTTCCTGTGATAAGGAAGAAAATAAAAGACATTCCAGCTTTCAAAGTTTATGAAGAAGTTAATGCACAAAAAGTTCCTGTGAAATGTGAAAATTGTGAAGCAGTGAAGAAGCAAAATAGTACTTTGATTCATAATTTGAACAGATTGAAAGAATCTTACGATGTTTTGAACAAAGCAATGAATCAATACAATCAATCTAGCAGTGAACAAGCAACGGCTATGAAGACACTTCATGGAGCTTTCATGACAAAGCAGAAAGTAGTTAACAATTACATTGAAAAATGTGCTGTGCTTGAACAGAAACTGGAAACTCAAAGAATTGAAACAGAAAGAGTAAACCGTTTGTTAAAAAGTTACTCATGTACTTCTTATGTTATTGACAGGATTTATCCAACCGTTGAAGGCATGAAGGCATTTGATGAAGAAAAAGTATCTGAAGACAAGAGTTCTGAAAAGAAAAAGGATACTGAAGTGAAGATTTCTGGTAAGAAACAAAGTGCTAGTTACAATAAGTGTCCACCCCCGCTTGAAAATGGATATTCTCCTAGAAATCCAAATTCAGAAAGAGTCAAAAAGGCAACCAATTTACAGTGGGAGTCTGAGTCTTCAGAAAATTTGCCAGACAACATTGATGTTACTTTTACTTCGTCTGATACTGATCATGAGTCCGAATTAATAAAGAAAGTGGTCGATCAGGTGTTGGATAATGATGAAACCGAGGAGTCAAAGATGGAGTCAAACTCGGAGTCAAAATTTGACAAGTCAAAATCAACTGTCAAAAAGGAGAAACGGGTTTATAATAACGAATTCCTGTTATCAAAATCTAATTTGAATGACGGACCAATCAAAGTGGCATATACTTTGAATGATTCAGACAAATTATATTCTGATGAGGAATTTCCAATAAGAGGTGTTAAACCAGAAATAATAAAAAATGTTTTCAAACTAACAGAAATTAATATTTCTGAAATAAAAGATGTAATTTTTTTTGAAAATCCTAAACCTTACACCTCAAGAGTTCAACAAAGAGAAAACAAGAAAAAGGGTTACAGTTCAGGTTCAGGTTATCGAAAGAAACCAAACCATAACAGTAATTTCAAAAGAAAGGGATTAGGATTTATTCCACCGAAAAATTATAAAAATGAGAAAATTTATAAAACAAAAAATGTGTTTGTTGCAGGAACATCAACTAAAGAAGAAAAGGAGCAATTGTTTAGGAATCAGACAAATAAAGAATTCTTTGCTAAGAAGCAAGAAGAAATGAATAAGGATGTTGCTCAGAAAAAGGAAACGAGACCCTGTTTTCAATGCAAAATTGTTGGACATATTGCCAGGAATTGTCCAAAGGCAATTCAAGTAAAACAGGGAATTTCTCTTAAACTGAAAGAAAAGATTGTTGAGAATGAACCACCAACTAAACAATTCAAAGTTTTTAAAAATTCGAAGTTTGAGGTTGGTGAATGTTCAAAAAGGTTTTACAAGAGAAAAGCAAATCTTGACAATAAAAAATGGGTTGTTAAGAAGTTTGATGATAGTTCTAGCAATAATTCTGATTCGTCAAAATCAGAGGAGCTATTTTCTGGCGATGAATCTGATTCCACAAAGTCAGAGGAGCCACAGGTTGAGTTGAAAGATGGAAAGTCAGTTCCGCCAATGGATGATGTCAATTTTCCACCATTGAAGGCTGAAAATTTTAAACAAAAAGTTGGTAAAGTTGAAATTTCAAATCAATTTTTCTCTGAAAAGAAAGATTTTGATATTGAAAAGGCATTTAATCCCAAAGTATAACATATTTTTGGAAAAATGGTTGATGGGAAAGTCAAAGGGGTGAAGGAATTTTATGAGAAGAAAACGAAGAAACCAGGTAACAATGGGTCGTCCCAGGTTTGTGACTGGGATGGAACCTATTATTATGATTAAACTCTGGACTTGCCGGAGCTCCCAGGTTGGTAAGAGTGGAGCAGGAATCGGCACATTTCTTGAAAAATTCACGTTTGTGATATTTCGACTTATAAGTGGTAAATCAGGGACATTAAGTTGTACTTGATTTTCTACAAGTGGTGTTTGTTGGTTGTACTTAAAATTGTTAAATGTTTCAAGTGGTTAAAGAAGAAAGTGTGATGAGATCCCCTAACCCACAAGTGGTTTTATGAAATCAACAAAACTAATTTTCCGGAAAAACCATTTTGATTAAAACAAACTTAAGTGTTTTGAAATCATAATGGGAAAATGGTTTGTTGTAAGGGGGAGTTTTGATTGTTTATGCCAAGTGGATGGCGTTTTGAAGCGATTTGATATCAGTTGTCACTTTACCTTGTACAGTTTGTTTTCAAATTTCCTTTAAAATGATTTTGCATTTTAGGGGGAGTAAGAAATTTCAGAAAATTCAAAAACATTTGAAAATTTGAAAAAGTAAAAAACATGATAAAATTCAAAAATGAGTTTTGTTGTCAAAAAGAGGAAATGATAGTACATCAGTGGATGATCACAGCATGCTAAAGAATTGGATTGATAAAATGTGATAAACGGCCTCACTGATGATGTGCCAGTAGGTTTTTACACATTTAGTAGATTGTGACGAGATATAAACCTAAATTTCAAACTTACTTATATCGTGGGGAACATCTCTCGGATATATGGGTAACCCCCGAAATCTTGTTTGAAAGGTCCATCTTTCTGAGATACTAGGTCTTTATGCTTAGTGATATCTGGGGTATTATCCCGGGACTTCTGATTTTGCAGAAGCAATGGCCTAGTCCCCGGAGAATACTTTACTGCTGCTTGAAATATAGCCCACCCTTAGCATAAAAAATGATGAAACATTGCAAAATGCTAATCATGTGCTGTTGAAGAAAAGATTCTCTAAAGGGAACCCACCAAAAGTCGAAGCCGTCATCTCTCTGATTTTGCGGAAGCAATAGCCTGAGCTCTCATGGCCCTCGCATTTAACCTTTTACAGATATCATCTAG
Source organism: Helianthus tuberosus (assembly GCA_030545235.1). Taxonomy (NCBI): domain Eukaryota; kingdom Viridiplantae; phylum Streptophyta; class Magnoliopsida; order Asterales; family Asteraceae; genus Helianthus; species Helianthus tuberosus. Next base: position 109,282,949 of record CM060449.1, read on the forward strand.
GTATACTCACCTGTAAGACTGAATATTGGGATCTAGATACGGGAGTATATTCTGAGGTGGGACACGCGAATAAGTTTAAGTCTCTAAAACATTAATCTCGTATATCGAAACAGTTGAAATTTGTGTGAAAATTTAAGTGGATCAGTATACTGACAATCTAAGTGAATCGTTTAGAACTTAAAATGTTAAAGCTTAACGGTGTTGGTGATTTGTCTCAAAAACTGATATGATCCTCTTACACAAACTCACAAAAATATTGTTTGTAAATATTTTTTTATTGCATTTCATTAAAATCAAAATCCAAAAAGATTTTTAGTGTGTTTTAGCATAAAATTTTTAAAAATCCAAAAAGATTTTCGACAACGGATGTTGAAAAGCTTATTTTCAAAGTTCCAAGTGCTAAACATGATGAACAGGTTTGGGAGAGTTGGTTGAAAATGAAAAATGTTTTGAATGTTTGCTTACAAGTGGTCATCAGAAGTTTTTAAAATGTTAAATCATTTCATTCATACAAGTGGTTCATCAGAGATTAACATTGTAAAATCATTTGTTGTGTGTTTGTGTATACAAGTGGTAAGCAGAGAATAAATTTGTCAAATTATAAATTTATGAAATTTATTTCTAGGTTAAGAATGTGCAGGTAAGCCAGGTTTCGATACCTGAGAATTGGATGAAAGCTAGGTCACGATCTTGAATCTGTGGAAGTCAGACTACAATCCTAAGCACAACTTAAAGGGGGAAGTCTGAAGTTGTAAGAGCCAGCCACAGATCTTGGGATAGAAGATTGTAGAGCCAAGTTCAGATCCTGATGTTCATGTAAAGCTGATGATGCTGATGAACTTAAGGAATCAAGAGATCTGATCAAGAGAGTTAGAAAGAAGATAGAGCCAGATCGAGATCCTAAAGAAGAAGAGAAGAGAGAGATTTGAGGATACTTTACATTGTTAGATATTTCAAGAGAGTTCGAGAGGACTGATAAAGACTGAAGGTTTGACAACCGAAGACTCGACACTGAAGACTCGTCAACATTCGAGGGGGAGTCTGTTGGTGCATACGTCTGTCGACTTCGTCTTTTATCGAGTCTTGTATTGTATTAGTTAGATCAAGGCACGAAAAATGAGGAAATATGTGTTTATAGGTAATTTCGCTTGAAATGGCACATATGTCATTTCAAATGAAATTAACATAATGATTCCGTGTGAAGTAATTCTGTGCAGAATTAGATTTCGTTTGGGCGGTTTCAAGTGAAATTACAAGCCTATAAATACCTATTGTGCCTAGTCATTTGTAATGATTCTGATTCCGGTAGCGAAGCTCTGCCGAAGTGTCTACAGCATTGTAATCGATCTAATATCAATCAAAAGACAGTTTAAAGTGATATTCTAGCTGAATTGAACTCGATACGTTTGTTTCCGCCTCTCGTATTGAGAAAAAATCTTCTGAACGACTTGTTTGGGTCAGAAAACGATCCTACAAAGAAAATCTGATTTCTACTCATTCTTCTACACTTTTCTTCAAATTCACCAAGTTTTCACGGTTAAAATGATCTAATTTCTTGATATAACATGCGAAACACTGTTTTAAACAATCCTTGAAGAAATCAGAACATAATTCCACCTATAAATTGATAAAATCATGAATTTTTGGTCCGAAACCGCGTGAAAAAACTCAGTTCGTTCGAAGGAGTTCAAGTCGTGTGGAAAATAGCTCAGTTCGCACGAATTGAGACGTCAGGTCGTTTGAAATTGGACTCCAGGTCGCACGTAGTGAACCCAGTTCATGTGAGTTTCATTCAGTTCATTTGAAATTGTAAACCAGGTCGTGCGAAGTGAGTGGTTTGGTCCAGGTCGTGTGAAATTACTTCCAGTTCGCACGAGGTTGCTTGTAATTGAACCAGGTCGTACGGTTTGACCTAGTTCACATGAAGTGAATAGTACGGTTAAGATCCAGTTCGTTTGAACCAGGCCGCACGGATTGATTTTAGATCGTTTGGCCTTTAACCAGTTCGCACGAGGTGCATCTTAGCAGGTCGTTTAGTATTGGGTCAGATTGTTTAGAATTGGGCCAGATTGTTTAGAATTGGGCCAGATTGTTTGGAATTGGACCAGGTTGCTTGAATCACTCAGAACGTGTGAGAACCAAGATTGTTTTAAACAATCAGTTTGTGAACTTTCGACACGGAAACATGGATAACGAGTTTTACAATGCGTTTGCTACTGCTCCAGCTGCTCCAGTTACAGTTGCCGAAACTGTTGGAATCGAAAATGAAACGGGAACTTTCCAAAAGCCTCCTAAGCTTATGTATATTGAGGACTTTAAAGGAAGGCAAGAGCGTTTTGAAAACTGGGTGCAAGCTAATAAGTTTGATGCATGGGTTTCGTTAGAGAAAGATTACACTAGACCGAAAGATGATCTTGAAAATGAAAAACCATTAAGTGAATTTACACCGAATGAAAAATTAAGATACACCAGTGAAAAGATGATGATTAGTCTTCTCCAACAAGAGATATTTTCGTTTTGCTTCAACATGAGGGAACTGCTAGATCAATTTGGTTAGCGTTGATTAAAAAGTTTAAGGGAAGTGCTGAAATGATAAAAAATAAACGAGCATTACTAAAAAAATCTTTTGATATGTTTATAGCTTTTGAAGGTGAGACGACTAGGAAGATTATCGAGAGATATTGTCATCTTGTCCAGGAAATGAAAAGATTGGACATCAAGAAAGAAGATGAAGAATGGGTTGATAAGCTAGCTGATGCGTTACCACAGAATGAATGGGGAACATATCTGTTGATTTTAAAGCATAACCGACAATTTGAAGATATGAATTTGTGTAGGTTCATTCAGAAGCTTGAAGAACATGAATTGGCTGTTCAGAAAACTGCTATCATGAAGAATCCGGGTGCTCAAGAAGATGTTAGTCTATACTATAGAGGAAGCAAAGTTGAGACTACTCCGAGTCCGAAGATTCAGACTGCTTTCAGTGCTGATGGTACTTCCGGAACAAATGTTTGTCACACCCTGGCTTTGCGGAAGCGTGGTTAATTTTGGTGTGACTTCTTAATACCATAGCTTAACCATAACAAAGCTATATGAAATAAAATCATGCAAGATCATCCATAGATTAAGTTTTGAAAACCAATTACAACAACATTATCTTAACGGAATCACCTCCTAATGACATTGTTCAACAAACATAAACATCAACATGACGTAAACACAGTTTAAGGACTGTGACTTGGCCAGGAAAGAGTCACATTCCCCAAACCCGGATGATCTTGTAACTAGTGCAGCGGGAAAACGTGCCATACCGTGCCAGATCCGTTAATTTCCTGAAATACATGTAAGTTGAAAAATCAACAATAATGTTGAGCGAGTTCATGTGTAAGTGAGTAAGTAAACCTTTGTGAGTATAAAAATAGTCTTGGTATGTAGCAAATAAGGGAATTGAGATCACCAATGGTTTGCAACGCCACTGATATATGTGAAGTGCAAATAGGGAGACTCAAACCTAGCAGATTTAGCGTTGGGTACAAAGTCACCACCTGGTCCATTAGGCGGGCTCAAGGGTTGGGCTCGCTACACCCAGATAGATCTACCGCTCCTGTCCCTCGGTCCCGACATGAGGACTAATGGCCTAATATTGCTCCTACCCACTCACATGATCTAAGTAGTAAACCTCCTTATGCTAACCATACCGCGTATAAAGTACTCGTAATCATAGTAACATGTATTTCACCCCCGCAGTTAAGAAAACTGAAAACAGTTAGAGAAAAGGGGGACATGAACTCACAGTGAAGCGTCTCTACCAAGTATCTCCTGCTCACGCAGCTGTGCGACGACCTACAGGTGCTAATTTCTATTAGACGGACGACCGTGCCTTAGCTTTATAGTTTAAGTCTTTGGGAAATAGTTAGACAACTATTTCGTGTTTACATTCTGTATATACTTGGTAGTTAATCTCCTTCCCAAGGATGGGGGATTCAATACATGTGCGTTCAAATTATATCATGAAGTCTCACTTAATATATGTATATATTTCCAATTTCACATAATTTTTCTCCAATAATACGTTGTTAAAATACGCGTTCATAAATATTTCCGTAAGTGCGTAAGTTACGTTTTTAACAATCGAGTGGTAATATAATTACCGGTGTAACTTATATATTTATCGTGAAAGCGTTCGTATTATTTTGGAATCGTTAACGTTCGTAAATATTATTTTTACTCTAAAAATAATATCTATGTATTTTCACAAAATAATCATAAACAGTGTGTGAAAAATATATATTTATCACGTTAAATTTCGTGAAAATCCCACCTCCGAATATTTAGTAAATAAAGTCATGGCGGAATTTATATTTCGAAAACATGTCAAGAATAATTCTAACACTTGTAGTGTAAATAGTTCTAAGTGTTAGGTTTTTAGAAAAATTTCGCCAGAGTTTCCTCTGTAACTGGAGGTGGCCACGCTTTCAAGCGTATCATTTTCTTTAACAAATCAACTCAACAATTTTCTTTATTTAACCAAAACAATGTTCAATCACAAACTAGTCAAAATACGTATATAAATCGCATAAATTTTATGAACTTGTGATTTATCCAAACTGTGAAGTAAATCTCATTACTTTTAGTGGATCTTTATATAAAACAATCCGATTTTGTAAAAACCTCGTTTTTATGGAAGTTCCGTCTTTACAACTTCTCGTCAACTTTCACAAAAATAGTTATTTTGTCGAAACTTTGTGTTACACAAGTGTTTACACACTTGTGTGTTCTAAAAACCATCCTTGTTAGTGTAAGATCCATTTTTAGAAAGCATGATTTCTTTAACGCTTGGTCCTTTGAAAATACCACTTGCAGATACGTAGATCTGCTAGTTTTAAACACTATTCCACAAGTAAAACATTTTTACACAAGTTCATGATTCGTGTGTGGTGGAGTTTCACCCTTTAACCCTTGTTCTATTCAAAACAACCTTATGTCACGATTCGTGATCATGACCAAACCGGGTTAAGTGATGATCCGAGCTACCACAACATAGATCGGGTCTAAATAATCACAAATTTCAATTACTACAACATTTACACAACTAGTGAGCTTTTAACCATCATTATTCATGTTTTTAGTAGACTTTTATGCTTCATCTTGTAAGTTATCGAGTTTTAACCGTCATATATTGTTTTAACCACATTAGAATAGTTCGAGAAGATGATTTAAGCAACATACCACTAGCTCGAGGCTAGGGAAGAATCTATGCGAAAAACGCGCGGATAAAAGCAAAGTAGAGAGGTCCTTCGCCTTCCGATTGCACCAAGCTTCCTAATATGCGATCCTTATCACTTGTGTACCCTTGGAATGTGAAGATTAGAACCGAAAATGATGGATGGAGGGTGGGTGGTGCTTGGCCGTAAGCTTATAGAGAGAAAGAGAGAGTTCTTGTGTCCAAATGTTGTGATGAAATGAATGGTGTGTTAAGCTTCTAACTTATAGACAAATCACAAGTTAATTACCCAATGGTTGCTATGTCTTCTAGATATTATGCAAGAGGATTATAATAATCAAACCAAGTACAAGGGTGTCCCCTTCTAGTTAGGGACGGTTAGAGAGGGGGGGGGGGGTCTAGTCAATTTTCAACTAGTTGGTTAGGCACATTAGTTAGGTTAAGTAAGTTAGTTAAGTGTTTAACTCAGTTACTAATGTGTAGTGTGTTACAATGGGTGTTAGGGTATTCAGGGGCCCTAACTGGCTCAGAAAAAAAAATAAATAATGAAAATAACAATATTTTCATGTTTCGGGTATAGTCCGGTTGTTCGGTTGGATAGTAATCCGTTAAAGCGTTAACAAAGCTTTAAAGTGTCGTTATTACCCCTTTTAGTGACACAACTCATTCCTGACACTTTGGAAAGTGTCTAGTAATATTTTTCTCAAGTTTTGGCACTTTATTAGTTAGCTAAAAGCTGAATTGTTATGTAAAGTGCTGAATTTTGTGCTTAGAGCACGTTTTAGGCACATTCCGTCATTGTAACTTATTCCTAGAGACGCAGTTCTACCACCCTTGTATCCCTACACTCACCACTGGTGTAGCAAAATATTCTTGGCTCATACAGGCCTTAGAGGCAGTGTCTACCTGATGCTGGCTTTATCAGCATGTTCAATAGGTTATCCGTTTATAGTGCTACTGTGCTTTTGTGCATCATGTTTGTCACTAAGGTTCAGCATGTAAATAATGTAGTGACGGTAAGTAAAGTATGATGCAAGTAAGTACATGTATCAGTAATCAAGTAGCAGTTCATCAGTAATTTCAAACAAGCACAGTAATTAAGGAGTAATTAATTATTAATTAAGTCGTACGGATACCTGGTTTAGTGAGGGTTGTCACATTCTCCCCCCGTTAAATAAATTTCGTCCCGAAATTTTAAGTTCTGCTTGTAGATGCAGGGTTCTTAGGAAATAGGTGGGGGTATTTCTCTTTCATCCGGTCCTCACGTTCCCAGGTGTACTCAAGACCGTGTCTGGCATTCCAACGAACTTTGACGAGCTTGACACTGCTCCGGCGGGTCTTGTTTACTTTCCAATCCGTAACCTCAACCGGTTCTTCAACGAAATGGAGCGTGTCGTCAACATGGATCTCGTCGATGGGAATGGCAATGTTATCTTGAGTTGGACTTTTCTTCAGGTTGGATACATGAAATGTATCGTGAACAGAATGGAGTTCAGCAGGTAGGTCCAACTTGTATGCTACTAGTCCTATTCTTTCCAGAATTCTGAAAGGACCAATGTAGCGCGGATTTAACTTCCCACGCTTTCTGAAGCGTGCCACCCCTTTCCAGGGTGAAACTTTCAATAACACCATTTCTCCAACATGGAATTCCACATGTTTCCGGTTTGGATCCGCATAGGCCTTCTGTCTGTGGCGAGCTGCTTCGATGCGTTTAAGAATCTGCGCGATCTTGTCTGTCGTCTCTTGTACGATTTCGGGACCAGCAAGCTGCCTATCACATGCGTCAGCCCAACATAAGGGTGATCGGCACTTGCGTCCGTAAAGGGCTTCAAATGGCGCGACACCAATACTGGTGTGGTAGCTGTTGTTGTACGAAAATTCGACCAAAGGCAAATGCTTGTCCCAGCTACCGCCCAAATCCATAACACACGCTCTCAGTATGTCTTCCAAAGTCTGTATCGTTCGCTCGCTTTGACCGTCAGTTTGCGGATGAAACGCAGTGCTCAGATTCATTTGTGAGCCAAAGGCTTCTTGGAAGGATTGCCATATCCTTGACACAAACCTTCCGTCTCTATCAGAGATGATTGAGAGAGGTACTCCATGGCGCGCGACGATCTCTCTCATGTAAATTTCAGCCAATTTGCTAGTGTTATCCTTCTCTCTGATAGGTAAGAAGTGTGCTGACTTTGTTAATCGATCCACTATTACCCAAATAGTGTCATGGCCTCTCGGCGTTCTTGGCAGCTTTGTAATAAAATCCATGGAGATTTGTTCCCATTTCCACTTGGGAATCTCAGGTTGTTGTAGAAGTCCTGAAGGCTTCTGGTATTCGGCTTTAACCTTAGCGCACGTTAAACATTTGCTCATGTACACAGCAACATCGCCTTTCATCCTAGGCCACCAATAATAATCTTTGAGATCCTGGTACATCTTATCCGCTCCAGGATGGATAGAGTACCGTGATTTGTGAGCTTCATCAAAAATAACTTTCCTTAAACCACCAAACAGAGGAACCCAAATCCCTTTCTCGAAGCATAACGTTCCTTCCTCGTTTGGTACCAGTAGCTTCTCCATCCCACGGAGATATTCTTCTTCAAGGTTCCCTTCCTTGAGAGCTTTCTTTTGCGCGGCACGAATGCGCAAGGAAAGATCGGTTTGGATAATCATTTCTAAAGCTCTAACCCTTATGGGTTTGATCCTCTCCTTCCGACTTAGGGCATCGGCGACTACATTCGCCTTCCCTGGATGATACTTTATCTCGCAGTCGTAATCATTCAGCAACTCAACCCATCGTCTTTGCCTCATATTCAGCTCCTTCTGGTTGAATATGTGCTATAGGCTCTTGTGATCTGTAAAGATTGTACACTTTGTACCATAAAGGTAGTGTCTCCAGATCTTTAGTGCAAATACCACTGCGCCAAGTTCCAAATCATGTGTGGTATAGTTCTTTTCGTGCACTTTCAGTTGACGCGATGCGTAAGCAATAACCTTTTGGCGTTGCATCAACACACAACCTAATCCTTGACGCGAAGCGTCACAGTATACCACAAAATCATCTGTACCTTCCGGTAGTGCTAAGATTGGCGCATTGCAGAGCTTATCCTTCAGTATCTGGAACGCTTCTTCCTGTTTGATTCCCCAATCAAACTTCTTATCTTTCTGGGTGAGGACCGTCAATGGTTGAGCAATTTTTGAGAAATCCTCAATGAACCTTCGATAGTAGCCAGCCAAACCCAAGAATTGTCGAATCTCGGTTGGCGTCTTTGGCGTTTCCCCATCCTTGATCACCTCGATCTTGGTTGGATCCACGTGGATTCCATCTCCATTTACCACGTGCCCAAGAAATTGGACTTCACGTAGCCAAAATTCGCACTTGGAGAATTTGGCATACAGCTGTTCCTTCTTTAGCAGCTCCAAAATAGCTCTTAGATGCTGTTCGTGCTCGGCCTTTGTTCTTGAATAAATCAAGATGTCGTCGATAAACACAATCATGAACTTGTCCAAGTACGGCTTGCAAACTCTATTCATCAAATCCATAAAGACTGCAGGTGCGTTTGTCAATCCAAACGGCATAACAAGGAACTCGTAGTGTCCATAACGAGTTCTGAAGGCTGTCTTTGGGATACTTTCCTCTTGTATCCTTAACTGATGGTATCCAGATCGAAGATCGATCTTTGAATAAAAGCTTGAGCCTTGCAGTTGATCAAACAGATCATCGATTCTTGGCAGAGGGTATCTATTCTTGATCGTCAGCTTGTTCAGCTCCCGGTAGTCGATGCACATTCGAAAACTACCGTCCTTCTTTTTGACAAACAGGACCAGAGCTCCCCAAGGCGAGAAGCTTGGTCGGATAAAACCCTTGTCTAACAACTCTTGAAGCTGTGTCGACAGTTCCTGCATCTCAGACGGAGCAAGTCTATAAGGTGCCTTAGCCACAGGCGCGGCGCCTGGAACTAAGTCAATGCGGAACTCTACTTGTCTCTGGGGTGGCAGTCCAGGTAAGTCCTCTGGGAAGACTTCTGGATATTCCCTCACGACAGGGATGTCTTCGATTCTTGGCTCAGCAGCCTTTTTATCCACAATGTGTGCCAGGAAGGCAACACATCCTTTCTGCAAACACTTTCGCGCTTTCAGGCAGCTGATAATTCTTAACGGCGTATCACGCTTCTCTCCGTGAACCACAATTGTCTCGCCATCTTCGGTTGGGATACGAACAATCTTTTCATGACAAACTATCTCTGCCTTGTTGCCTGATAACCAATCCATTCCTACCACCACGTCGAAGCTTCCCAACTGGACTGGTAGTAGATCTAAAGCAAACTCACGCTCTCCTAATTCGATCACACAACCTCTGATAACTTCATTGGCTTCAACTAACTTCCCATTGGCCAATTCGATTGAGTACGGAATATCTAACTTATTAGCGGCTAACCCAAGCATATTCTTAAATTCTAACGACACGAAGCTATAATCGGCACCAGTATCAAATAAAACGGATGCATAGCATTGATTTACAGGGAACGTACCAGTAACAACATTGGGGTCCTGGCGCGCTTCCCTAGCTTCGATTTGGAACACTCTTCCACGGGCTTGGTTTAACTCTGGACATTTCTTCTTAAAATGCCCGATATCTCCGCAGTTATAGCATCCAAGTCTTTGCCCGTTTCCACCTCCATTTCCAGTTTGGTTGTTGTTTTGGTTTGCATTGCCGGTCTGATTCGCATAGTTGCCTCGATTCCCGTTTCCTCCATAGTTTCCTTGTGAACGATTACCACCACGATTATTATTCCTATTCCCAAATCCTCCTTGGCCTCCCCGGCCGGCATTAGCCCAACAAGAATCCTTCAAGTGGCCCGGCTTTCCACATGCTTCGCATACTTTCACACTACAATGGCCAGTATGATGGCGTTGACAGGTATTACACTTAGGCTGGGTGCCCTGATATCCTTTTCCTTTCTTTCCACTACCAGCTGTAACCTGAGCTGGCGTGCCTGGTCCTCCTTTCTTAACCGTCACACTGGCGCCCTGCTTGAAGTTTGAGAACTTCCGTTTGTTTCCTCCTGATGACTCGACGTGAGTCTCTTTCTTCTTCGGCTCTGCTTCATCAAACTTGTTCAAACGAATTGCCTCCTCGGTGAGAGCCACGCTCAAATCGATCGCCTCAGTAATGGTCGCAGGCTTGGATGAGGTTACCATGCTTATGATTTGAGGAGCTAGTCCCCAAATGAAGCGTTCAATTCTCTTGAACTCAGGAGTGACCATGTAGGGTACCACATGTGATAAGTCATGGAACCTTGGAACGTATTCTACGATCTTTGGACCGTCCATTTTCAAGTGCCAAAACTCGGTCTCCAATCTCTGGATTTCTGCGCGGGAACAATACTTTTTGCGCATAAGTTCCTTTAGTTCGGTCCAGGTCAGCGCGTAGGCAGCAGCTTCGCCTAGTGTCTGAACTTGTAGATTCCACCAGGATAGGGCTCCATCTAGAAACAGCCCTGAGATATAGGTGACTTGCTGATCCAGCGCGCACTTGCTCATGCGAAGAACAGATTCGGTTTTCTCAGCCCAACGAACAAAGGCGACAGCACCTCCTGTGCCATCAAAGTTGACCGGTTTGCAGTCTAGAAACTGCTTGTAGGTGCATCCATGAGGTGGATTATTGTTGTTGCCAGTGTTGCCAGAGTTGCTTCCACTAGTCCCTCCTTGAGAGGCGGTGTATTGTGCAATGGCAGCAGTGATAATTTGCTGGAGTTCTGCCTCATTAGTAGGCATGTGTGTCTCACGTCTCGGCGGCATCTTCTAAAAGATGTTTCACGTAGGTTTGGTCATAATAAGTAGAGTGTACGTAAGTATACAACAATATCAACACATAACATCTCATGTTATCAATCACATAACATCTCATGTTATAAATAGATCACCCATATTGATAGCTTCTGCAATGGTTGAGGGCTTTGAGGTAGTAACCATACCCCTGATCTGGGGTGCAAGTGTCCAAATGAATCGTTCAATCCTTCCGGTTTGACTAAGTAGGGGGGGCGACCCTAGATAAGTCGTGCGATCGCTGGATAAGTTCAGGAATTTCTGGTTCGTCCATTTTCAAATTCCTGAACTCCACCTCAAGCTTCTAAATTCCAGTCCTAAAACAACATTTCTTCTCAATCGTTTCCTTGAGCTCGTCCCAGCTCAGTGCATAAGCGGCGTCTGTGCCAAGGGTCTGAACCTGGAGGTTCCATTAAGAGAGTGTGCCATCTAGAAATATCCCCGAGATATAGGTAACACTCTGTTGGGGCGAACAGTTACTCATTCTTAGAATGGAGTCGGTCTTTTCGGACCAACGAACAAATGCAACGGCGCCTCCTGTTCCGTCGAAGTTCAAAGGCTTGCAGTTCAGGAACTATTTATAGGTGCAGACAGTTGGAGAGTTATTTCCAGTAATGCCATCGTTGTACTTAGAGCGGAGGGCTTCATGTCGTGCATTTATCCGTGAGATGCGTTCTTGCAGCTCGGCTTCTGTCCTTGGCAACGTACTGGTGTTTGTGTCACGTCTGGGTGACATTCCCTTTTGTCGAAGTGGTGTGAAGCGGGTTAGACAACGTTTCAATTGTCTATGAGGTGTATATAGCAACATAAGCCATCATGTAATCACCCAATTTCACACGCAAATATACTCACTGTATGAGTGGGGAAGTAAATTTCTGAGCCTTCACATAGGCTTGCCAATTTGGCTTGTTGCTCGTAATAGAATGAACTCGAGGCTACATCGCCTTGGTCATTCGTGTTTAAGTTATTTCCTGCTGCATTGGTTACCATTAGCTTGACCCGCAGAGTCCACCAGGATTCCTGTGCACTACAAATCGTTATTACGTGGGCCCCCGTAATAATAAATTGTCTTGCACAGTTACCCCAAATTTTCTCTCGTCTAAGCAGATGATCAATCAAGGAGCAACAGTAGGTGCATTGGCATGAACAGGGTCATGCTCCAATGCGGGGTCAGGAGCAGCGCCTGGCTCAGGGGCCACGGCCGGCTCCGGATCAAAAACTCCATCTCAAGATCAGCTGGATCAACAAACACAGGGGGTTACAGGATCCTCCAAGGGCTGGTCTAAGTGTATGAACTCAAGGTCGTGGTCTGGATCAAAACCAGGTGGAAAAGCAGGATCAACCTCAATATCGTGCTCAAACTCAAAGCTGTGGGCGGGATCCGGTGCAGCTGATGATGCCATATCAGGGTCGGCATCGTGTGAGTGGTGCTGCATTCCCTGTATGTGCGAAGATGCGGATTTCAGAAACTCAAATGAGTCTGGGATAGGGGAATGGACATGAGTTTCCCCTACAGGAGCGTCCGCATGCAGTAGTCTAATACCAGCAGCAATAGGGCCCTGCCCTCGAATGGGTCCTCCTCCAGTAGATCGTTATCATCGTCAGAGGCCACGTCGGGAGGGGGGGCATATCAACAACAGGATAAGCGGCAAGGGGGCAAATTCCCAACAAGATGGCCATCAGTAGGCTCTGCTACGACTTCAGGCAGCGCAAAAGGGCTGAAAGTCGTCATTGTCTGTGCCGGTGGTATCGGAAATGTACACCTCGTGCTTCGATGAAACTATGTCGTCTGATACTATAGCCAAGGGATTCGTAGTGTCCATCTTTCTAGTACTTGATGAAAGCATGACGTTTGTAACACAAACGCATATACGTATAATAACCAATCATATAATCATATAAACATGTTAGTCAATCAAATAATTCTCCTAGTCCCACTAGCCAAATTCCTCCCAGTCTCTAAGACTGCTCTATCTTCCACCTCGACCTCTCAGATCGAGCCTCGGTCCCCTTGACCGAGCCTCAGCCTTCATGACTGAGCCTACTCTTCCTAGCCAACTACCTCGGTCACCTAGACCGAGCCTCGATCCTCCAGACCGAGCCTCGATCCTCCAGACCGAGCCTCAGCCCTCCAGGCTGAGCCTATGATAAATCAACGTGCTCAACATTTGTTTGTAAAAAGTTTTGGATCTGGACTTAAGTGGTATGCAGTAAAATGTTTTCGTGAGAGCCCTAGTGATCATAGTCTAGACTCGAGAAAGAATCCTAGTTCGCTATGATCAGAGCTCTGATACCAAGCTGTTACACCCTGGCTTTACGGAAGCGTGGTTAATTTTGGTGTGACTTCTTAATACCATAGCTTAACCATAACAAAGCTATATGAAATAAAATCATGCAAGATCATCCATAGATTAAGTTTTGAAAACCAATTACAACAACATTATCTTAACGGAATCACCTCCTAATGACATTGTTCAACAAACATAAACATCAACATGACGTAAACACAGTTTAAGGACTGTGACTTGTCCAGGAAAGAGTCACATTCCCCAAACCCGGATGATCTCGTAACTAGTGCAGCGGGAAAACGTGCCATACCGTGCCAGATCCGTTAATTTCCTGAAATACATGTAAGTTGAAAAATCAACAATAATGTTGAGCGAGTTCATGTGTAAGTGAGTAAGTAAACCTTTGTGAGTATAAAAATAGTCTTGGTATGTAGCAAATAAGGGAATTGAGATCACCAACGGTTTGCAAGGCCACTGATATATGTGAAGTGCAAATAGGGAGACTCAAACCTAGCAGATTTAGCGTTGGGTACAAAGTCACCACCTGGTCCATTAGGCGGGCTCAGGGGTTGGGCTCGCTACACCCAGATAGATCTACCGCTCCTGTCCCTCGGTCCCGACATGAGGACTAATGGCCTCATATTGCTCCTACCTACTCACATGATCTAAGTAGTAAACCTCCTTATGCTAACCATACCGCATATAAAGTACTCGTAATCATAGTAACATGTATTTCACCCCCGCAGTTAAGAAAACTGAAAACAGTTAGAGAAAAGGGGGACATGAACTCACAGTGAAGCGTCTCTACCAAATATCTCCTGCTCACGCAGCTGTGCGACGACCTACAGGTGCTAATTTCTATTAGACGGACGGCCGTGCCTTAGCTTTATAGTTTAAGTCTTTGGGAAATAGTTAGACAACTATTTCGTGTTTACATTCTGTATATACTTGGTAGTTAATCTCCTTCCCAAGGATGGGGGATTCAATACATGTGCGTTCAAATTATATCATGAAGTCTCACTTAATATATGTATATATTTCCAATTTCACATAATTTTTCTCCAATAATACGTTGGTAAAATACGCGTTCATAAATATTTCCGTAAGTGCGTAAGTTACGTTTTTAACAATCGAGTGGTAATATAATTACCGGTGTAACTTATATATTTATGGTGAAAGCGTTCGTATTATTTTGTAATCGTTAACGTTCGTAAATATTATTTTTACTCTAAAAATAATATCTATGTATTTTCACAAAATAATCATAAACAGTGTGTGAAAAATATATATTTATCACGTTAAATTTCGTGAAAATCCCACCTCCGAATATTTAGTAAATAAAGTCATGGCGGAATTTATATTTCGAAAACATGTCAAGAATAATTCTAACACTTGTAGTGTAAATAGTTCTAAGTGTTAGGTTTTTAGAAAAATTTCGCCAGAGTTTCCTCTGTAACTGGAGGTGGCCACGCTTTCAAGCGTATCATTTTCTTTAACAAATCAACTCAACAATTTTCTTTATTTAACCAAAACAATGTTCAATCACAAACTAGTCAAAATATGTATATAAATCGCATAAATTTTATGAACTTGTGATTTATCCAAACTGTGAAGTAAATCTCATTACTTTTAGTGGATCTTTATATAAAACAATCCGATTTTGTAAAAACCTCGTTTTTATGGAAGTTCCGTCTTTACAACTTCTCGTCAACTTTCACAAAAATAGTTATTTTGTCGAAACTTTGTGTTACACAAGTGTTTACACACTTGTGTGTTCTAAAAACCATCCTTGTTAGTGTAAGATCCATTTTTAGAAAGCATGATTTCTTTAACGCTTGGTCCTTTGAAAATACCACTTGCAGATACGTAGAACTGCTAGTTTTAAACACTATTCCACAAGTAAAACATTTTTACACAAGTTCATGATTCGTGTGTGGTGGAGTTTCACCCTTTAACCCTTGTTCTATTCAAAACAACCTTATGTCACGATTCGTGATCATGACCAAACCGGGTTAAGTGATGATCCGAGCTACCACAACATAGATCGGGTCTAAATAATCACAAATTTCAACTACTACAACATTTACACAACTAGTGAGCTTTTAACCATCATTCTTCATGTTTTTAGTAGATTTTTATGCTTCATCTTGTAAGTTATCGAGTTTTAACCGTCATATATTGTTTTAACCACATTAGAATAGTTCGAGAAGATGATTTAAGCAACATACCACTAGCTCGAGGCTAGGGAAGAATCTATGCGAAAAACGCGCGGATAAAAGCAAAGTAGAGAGGTCCTTCGCCTTCCGATTGCACCAAGCTTCCTAATATGCGATCCTTATCACTTGTGTACCCTTGGAATGTGAAGATTAGAACCGAAAATGATGGATGGAGGGTGGGTGGTGCTTGGCCGTAAGCTTATAGAGAGAAAGAGAGAGTTCTTGTGTCCAAATGTTGTGATGAAATGAATGGTGTGTTAAGCTTCTAACTTATAGACAAATCACAAGTTAATTACCCAGTGGTTGCTATGTCTTCTAGATATTATGCAAGAGGATTATAATAATCAAACCAAGTACAAGGGTGTCCCCTTCTAGTTAGGGACGGTTAGAGAGGGGGGGGGGGGTCTAGTCCATTTTCAACTAGTTGGTTAGGCACATTAGTTAGGTTAAGTAAGTTAGTTAAGTGTTTAACTCGGTTACTAATGTGTAGTGTGTTACAATGGGTGTTAGGGTATTCAGGGACCCTAACTGGCTCAGAAAAAAAAAAATAATGAAAATAACAATATTTTCATGTTTCGGGTATAGTCCGGTTGTTCGGTTGGATAGTAATCCGTTAAAGCGTTAACAAAGCTTTAAAGTGTCGTTATTACCCCTTTTAGTGACACAACTCATTCCTGACACTTTGGAAAGTGTCTAGTAATATTTTTCTCAAGTTTTGGCACTTTATTAGTTAGCTAAAAGCTGAATTGTTATGTAAAGTGCTGAATTTTGTGCTTAGAGCACGTTTTAGGCACATTCCGTCATTGTAACTTATTCCTAGAGACGCAGTTCTACCACCCTTGTATCCCTACACTCACCACTGGTGTAGCAAAATATTCTTGGCTCATACAGGCCTTAGAGGCAGTGTCTGCCTGATGCTGGCTTTATCAGCATGTTCAATAGGTTATCCGTTTATAGTGCTACTGTGCTTTTGTGCATCATGTTTGTCACTAAGGTTCAGCATGTAAATAATGTAGTGACGGTAAGTAAAGTATGATGCAAGTAAGTACATGTATCAGTAATCAAGTAGCAGTTCATCAGTAATTTCAAACAAGCACAGTAATTAAGGAGTAATT
The DNA here is from genome assembly GCA_030545235.1 of Helianthus tuberosus. Classification (NCBI taxonomy): domain Eukaryota; kingdom Viridiplantae; phylum Streptophyta; class Magnoliopsida; order Asterales; family Asteraceae; genus Helianthus; species Helianthus tuberosus. Next base: position 109,299,615 of record CM060449.1, read on the forward strand.
AATTATTAATTAAGTCGTACGGATACCTGGTTTAGTGAGGGTTGTCACAATGTTAGCACTACAACTCAGAGTGGTGGATATTCTTCATCTTATTCAAGCTTTGAACCAAATTTTTCAACACCAAGTTCTCAAACACAAACTTCAACAAACTTTAATGGTCAAGTTTTGCAATGCAATGTTACATTAAATATTCAAAATGGTCAAAATTTCTCTCCAGATATTGCAAAGCAACACATGGCAACACTTGCTACTATGTTAGAGTCGTATGAAAGCTTGGTTGCTGGACGAATTGGCAATCCGATGCTCACTAAGGAGGATTATGACCAGATTGATTCTGAGGAACTTGAGTTGATGGACATCAAGTGGTGTTTAGCTAGTGTTTTGAGAAGAGCAGAAAAATTCAAACAAATCACCAGTAGAGATGATCTTAGTGAAGCTGCTACATCTCAGCTAGGTTTTGACAAATCGAAGGTTACTTGTTTTCGTTGCCGAGAAAAAGGACATTTTAAACGAGAGTGTACAAACAGAGAAGCAACCGGAAGACAAGATCCATTCGGAAACAACGATTATCATCGAAAAGCAATTTATCATCAGGTTGCTTAACAACCACATCAACAACAATCTTCACATTCACGTACTATTGAAGAATCAAAGGGTAGAGCTTGTTATGGTCTGATAGACCAAGATGATGAGAGAATTCCAGAAGGCTTTAATTGGGATAATTATGATCCTAACCGACCTTCAGTTTCTAAAGCATTTGTTGCTCAATTCCTTGAAGACTCAACCTCAGGAGAAGAATCAGTCAAATCTAAGGATCGTCCTAGAAGACAACCGATTTTTAAATCTTCAGGAAGTGATGAAGATACTGATGATGAGGAAGAGTATATTAATAAAGCTAGAAAACAATTGGATTCTTATAGTTTTAATTTGTTTTTTGCAGATAAAATCGAGATGTTGAAAGAGAAAAAGGCTGCTAGACTGAAGAGAGAATTAGAAGCAAGAAGGGTTGTTGAAGAAGAAATTGAAGCAAGAAGAATTGCTGAAGAAAAGGCAAAAGTTGAAGAAAAACCGACACAGAAGGTCGAGGTTGAAGAGAATGAAGTGAAGGTAGAAGTTGAGAAGAACCAATTGTGATTGAAAAGGTGGTGGAGAAAATAGTTGAAAAAAATTGTTGAAGTTGAAAAGATTGTAGAGGTTGAGAAACCTTGTACAAAGTGTTTAGTATCTTGCAAAGATTGTGCTGAGAAAGATACAAAGTTGGCTGAATTGGAAAAGCTCAAAGAGAACTTATTGCACAATGTGAGGAGCATAAAAGAGTCATATGATCTCCTAAGCAGTAAAGTGAACGTGTACAAAGGAGCTTGTGATGAGGATGTTCAGATGAAAAATCTTCTGAAAGCAACAGTTCTTCAAAAGCAAAGAGCAATCAACGGATATATTGAGATGAATGCTGAGCTGAAACAAGAATTGGCAGCAATGAAGATTGAAACCGAAAGAGTGAACAATTTCCTTCGAAGTTATCAAAGTTCAGAGTATGTTATTGATCGCATCTATCCTACCATTGCAGCTCATAAGTTTGCAGATGATGAAGAAAATTCTGGTAAGAAAACTGGTTTAAAGTATAACAAAGTACCAAATCCAATGTGGGATGGCTATACCCCCCGAGACTTTGAAAAGGTGGCTGAAGCACTCAATCCGAATCTGAAATCCGAGTCTGTCAATGGATTGCCAGATAATATTGATGTCACCTTCACAGCATCTGACACTGATCATGAGTCCGAGTTAATTAAGAAAGTGGTCGATCAGGTGTTGCATAAAGATGAAGAGTCAAAGTCAGAGTCTAAATCTAAAAATTCGAGTTCATCAGACAAAAGCTCGAGTACACTGGTCAAAAGGGTTTACAATAAAGATTTTCTGATGTCACAAAATAATTTGAACGATGAAACATTCAAAGTAGCATATACTTTGAATGATTCTGACAAATTATATTATGATGAAGAATTTCCAATAAGAATTGTTAAAACTGAAACGATTAACAGGGTTTTCAAATTAACAGAAATTAATATTTCTGAAATAAAAGATGTAAATCTTACTGAAAAACCTAAAAAATACAATTCAAGAGTTCAACAAAGATTGAACAAGAAAAAGGGTTACAGTTCTGGTTCGGGTTATCGAAAGAAACCAAACCATAACAGTAATTTCAAAAAGAAAGGATTAGGTTTTATTCCACCTGAAAATCATAAAAATGAGAAAACTTATAAACCAAAAACTATATTTGTTTCAGGAGCAAGTTCAGAAGAGGAGAAGGAGAAACCGTTCTGGAGACAGTCAAACAAGGAGTTTCTCCCTGAAAGGAAAAGAATATGTTGAAAGAATCTGAACAGAGAGTTGAAAGAAGAACATGTTTCAAATGTCAAGAGGTTGGATATATTGTTTGGAATTGCCCAAAGTCCACCAACACAAAACAGGGAGTTTCTTCTAACTGTAAAATGAAAGAAAAATGTGTGGATAAAAAGGAACAACCAACAGAAAAATTTTAAGAGTTCAAAAATTCGACTTTCGAAGTTGGTGAAAGTTCGAAACAGTTTTACAAAAGAGCCAATTTAAACAAACAAAAATGGGTTGTCAAGAACTCAGAGGATAGTTCTGGCAATGAATCTGACTCGTCAAAGTCAGAGGAGCCACATGTTGTGCTCAAAGATGAGAATTCCGTTCCAACAATGGATGACGAAAATTTTCCACCATTGTTAAACGGAAACTTGAAGTCAAAAAGTGGTAAGATTGAGATTTCAGATCAATTCTTCTCTGATGAGAAAGAATTTGATGCTGAAAAAGCTTTTAATGGCAAAGTGTTACATATTTTTGGAAAGATGGCTGATGGGAAGGTAAAAGGAGTGAAAGAGTTTTATGAATAAAAAATTGTTAAACCGAATGAGGATGGTTCACCCATGATTCCTCAGGCATGGGTGAGATTTTTTAAAAAGTAAAATCGGGACTTGCCGGAGCTCCCAAGTTGGTAATCGTGGAGCATGAATCGGCATCATTCTTGAAAATTAGTTTTGTTGATTTAACTGTCATACAAGTGGTAATTTGAAAACAATGTGATGAAACCCCATGTTTGTGAAATAACAAACAAACTAGTTTTCTGGAAAAACCATTTTGATTAAAACAAACTTAAGTGTTTTGAAATCATAATGGGAAAATAGTTTGTTGTCAGGGGGAGTTCTGATTGTTTAAGCCAAGAGGATGGTGAATTGAAGCAATTCACGTCAGTTTGTCAGTTTATTTGTACAGTTTATTGCGTTTTTTTCAAATTTTCCTGGAAAATCAAAAATTGAAACATATTTTTGATTTTAGGGGGAGTAGAAAATTTTAGAAATTTTGAAAATTTGAAAAATCCAAAAACATGATAAAATCTAAAATCCAAAAACATCGAAAAATCAAAATGAGTTTTGTTGTAAAAAAGAGGAAATGATAGTACATCAGTAGACAATCACAGTACGCTAAAGAATTGGAAAGTTAAAATGTGATAAACGGTCTCACTGATGATATGCCAGTAGGTTTTTACACGTTTAGTAGATTGTTTTTGAGATATAAACCTAAATATCAAATACTTACTTATTTCGTGGGGAACATCTCTCGGATATATAGGTAACCCCTGAAATCTTGTTTGAAGGGCTTTATATTTCTGACATACTAGGTCTTTGTGCGTGATGATATCTGGGGTATTATACCAGGACTTCTGATTTTGCGGGAGCAATAGCCTAGTCCTCGTATAATACTTTGCACTGCTTTAATCTTAAAGCTCGCCCTCAGCATAAAAAATGATGAAACATTGAAAAATGCTAATCATGTGCTATTGAAAAGAAGATCCCCAAGGGGGACCCACCTAAAGTCGAGCCATCATCTCTCTGATTTTGCGGAAGCAATAGCCTGAGCTCTCATGGCCTCGCATTTACCCCTTACAGATATCATTAGTGTACATTCACCTGTAAGACTGAATATAGGAGTCTGGATACGGGAGTATATTCTGAGGTGGGACACGCGAATAAGTTAAGTGCTTAAAACACTAATCTCGTATCTCGAATCAATTGAACTTTGTGTGAAAATTTAAGTGGATCAGTATACTGACAATCTAAGTGAATCGTTTAGAACTTAAAGTGTTTAAAGCTCAACAGTGCTAGTGATTTGTCATAAACTGATATGATCCTCTTACACAAACTCACAAAAAGATTGTCTGTAATATTTCGTTACTGCTTTTCTTTAGTATGTTTTAGCATAAAATTTTGAAAAATCAAAAAGATTTTATTTCATCTTATTTTCGACAACTGATGTTGAAAAGCTGATTTTTAAATTCCGAGTGCTAAACATGATGAACAACAGTGGGTTGGGAGAGTTTGTTTGATATGAAAAATGAAGTTAAAGTTTGAGAAAATTTGAGAAATGTTTTGAAGCTGATTTTATGGTTAGTTAATCAAGGTCATTAATTTGAACTTGATATAACTATTGTTGATATTGAATGATTTCTACAAAAGTAAATTTCACAATTGTCAAAGGCTAAATTTGTGTGTTAGGATTACAAGAGGTTAAGAGATTAAAATTGTTATAAATAAAAATCTTATTCTTGGGTAGAGGTTTGTGTAGATCCCCATGTTGCTACAAAGAGTCAGGAATCGTTCCTGAACCTATGAAAGCTATGTCAGATTGCGATCCCGGAACAACTTAAGGGGGAGTCTGTCAGTAAAGGGGAGTCTGAAGAGTGAAAGATAAAGATTGAAGGATGCTTACAGAGAAAGACATTTTGGGAAGAGCGTGAAGACTGATCAAGATTGAAGATTCGACGTACTGAAGACCCGTCAACATCCAAGGGGGAGTCTGTTGGTGCATATGTCTGTCGACTTCGTCTTGTATCGAGTCTTGTAATAGAATTGATAGATCAAGTCACGTAGTTTGAGAAAAACGGAAAACAGGTCAGAACAAGCCAGTCCACACGAACTGACCAGTTCGTGCGAACTGGGTTTACCAGTTCATGCGAACTGGAAAGTGGTTGGTTCATGCGAACTGGATCTAGTATAAATAGGTGAGTTATGTTGTCATTTGTAACATTTGGTGATTCCGGTAGCGAAGCTCTGCCGAAGTGTCGAACAAGTTGTAATCGGTTTAAAATCAATCTAATCGACATTTAAAGTGATTCCTTGTGTTAATCAAGCTGCAATGAAGATTGAATCATTGAATTCCGCCTTTGATTTAATCTAGAACTCTTCTGATCGACTCATTCGATTTATTCAACGATCCTATAGTATCAGGATCATTTCAAGATGTGGCCCTGTTATGGTGGAACCTTCGGGTTCGAATAATGGGCAAAGCTGCTACAAATGCTTTAACATGGGATGAGCTAAAGGAAATGATGAGTAGGGAGTATTGTTCTCAGATGAAAATCCAGAAGCTGGAATTTGAATTCTGGAAACTAAAGATGGAAGGTCCAAAGGTGGTGGAGTACGTGCAGAGACTTCATGATTTGTCGCGAGTTGTTCCATACTTGGTGGAACTAGAGTTGAAAAGGATGGAGCCATTCATCTGGGGACTGGCGCCTCAGATCCTGTGCTTCATGACTGCATCAGCTCCGCCAACAACTATCGATGCTGTTGACTTAAGTATGGCGCTCATTAAAGAAGCGACTAGACTGGAAAAGATTTCAACCTCTGACAAGAAGAAGGAGGCTCATGTGGAGTCATCTGGAAAGAACAAAAGGAAGCCCACTGATTTCCAAGAAGGTGATCGGGCTAATAACAACAAGGCCAAAAAGGGAAAAGGATACTTGGGTACTCTTCCTAAGTGCGACAACTGTCTACGCCATCATATTGGGCGATGTAAGTATAGGAAATGTGAAACTTGTGGGAAAATTGGTCATCTTAAGGAGACGTGTTGGTATGGTGCTGGATATGGAAAAGAGGACCAAGATGGTAACGGAAATCGCAAAGGAAACAACAACAACCATCAAAGCGAAAATGGCGGCAATCAAGAACGTGGTCAAGGGTGTTCTAACTACGGTGACGTGGGGCACTTGAGGAAAGATTGCCCAAGGGAGATTAACCAAGACCATGAAGGAAAAATCAACATTGGAGCTCGTGAAGCATGCCAGGGTCCGAACGAAGTCACTGGTACGTTCCCTACTAACCAACACCTTGCACCTGTGCTAACTGATACTAGTACCAACTATAACCTTGTACATCTAGGGCATAAGAATATACTTGAGATAGTAGCACATGAGTTATATATCCTATACTTGATAGAACTAACTAATAGGAGACTAGTGGAAGCCTAAGGATATATTAGGGACTGCGTTGTAAAGCTTGGGAAATGTGAGTTTCGATAGATCTTCTGCCAGTAAGTTGGGAAGCTTCGACGTCGTAGTTGGGATGGATTGATTGCCAAGTGCTCGTGCAGAGATTGCGTGCCAGGAGAAGATTATCCACACCCCAGTGGCAAATGAAGAAACGATCGTGATTCGTGAAGATAAGCAGAATACGCCCCTACAGATTGCCAATTGTATGAAGGCACGAAATTTTTGCGTAAAGGGTGTACTGTCTCCTTAACACATGTCGTGGACAAGGAAGCCGAAGAACTGAAGCTCGAAGAGATCCCTGTGGAAAGGAATATCCTGAAGTCTTCCCCAAAGACTTGTCGGGATTATTCCCTCAGCGACAAGTCGAATTCCACATTGACTTGGTTCCAGACGCCGTGCCTGCAGCCAAGGCACCTTAGCGACTTACACCTTCAGAGATGCAAGGATTGTCAGTGTAGCTTCAGGAGTTGTTAGAGAAGGAAGTTAACAGACCAAGTTTCTCGTTTTGGGAAACTCCAGTTTTGCTCGTCAAGAAGAAGGACGATAGCTTTCGTATGTGCATCGACTACCAGGAGCGTAGGTCGGAACTCGTTAAAGGATATCGCTTAGGGAACCACGTCTATTAACTCGGAAAAACCCTATCACTGCGTCGTGTAAGCTATTTTAGTTAACCAAACGGGTAAAGTACTCAAATTTCTTTCATTGAAATTCCCACTTTTGCTTCTAGCAAGTAGATTCTTGCGTCTCTACTCCTCTTAATGGTAGTTGCATCCCGACAATTCTCTTCATTAAAGTAAACACTCATTTGTCTCGGCACTTGATCATTTCTTCATTTTAATAAGTGCTCATTGTTTCATTCCTTGGAAATTCATATGTTACGCATGCACCATTTGTTATGCATGTGGTTTCGTTTCAAATAAGCGTCTCATCCAAGCTCAAATGTTATTTTTCTAAAAGCTAATTGTTGATTTATGATTCAAATGACCTACATTATCGTAATTGTTGGCTTCTTTGCTTTCAAGTCAACACACTTTCTTGAAACTTCTTACCTTCCAAGTTGCATACATGGTTTATCCTTATAACCATGCCGAAATTCCCTTGTCGATACATGTATTTATTGTCAAATTTCGCTAAAACCAAGTTCAATTGCTTGGACTTGTCCATTTCGGGTCTTCAATTCAAGAAATCATATGATGTATTGAGGGCATCATATTCAAATTCATTTTTGCAAGTGCTTCTTTTGTTTCGAGTCATAGTAGACTTGTTTGGTCTTAAACCGTTTGTTGCCTTCGACACTTTGCGGTGATGTTTTCACTAGATTGAAGCTTGCGCTAATCTCGTTTACGCATCTCATACACGGATTTAATTGTTTATTTATTGATTTGCTCTGAATCCATTCTGTTTCATCATGATTAAAGTAGTCTTAACACAATTGTGTGTCAAGATAATGGTACATAAGATTCATTTCATATTCCAGTGTACCTCCTAACGGTTCTTTCATTAGCGATCGAGTGCTTTGTAGCGTTTTTCACTTTTTTTATCTTCGATCGAAAGCAGTAATTCTTTGGTGTTCCATATTCAATTGAAAAATTCTGTGATGCCGTTTGAATCACATTTTCAGGTTCGCTTCATCACACTTTCATTTGATTTCAAATACGGTGAACTTGTTCGGTCACCGGTATTATTGAGTTATGTCAATTACAACACCTTGTGGTATCTTTACAAACTTATAGCTTGGGCTAGTCATGGTCAACCGTTTCACACGCATCTACCCATATTTTTACTCAACTTGTCTTTTAAACATTCTTAGTGCAACTACGAATTAAGACATTGATACGTCGGATTCGGATATATTCCATTTCGATACCTTCCCGCAATTCAATAATGTCAACATCCTAATTTCATTCGTTTATTTGTTCGAAAGTTGACAGATCATTTTCATGTTACTATCATTTTCGAGTTTTTGATTTTGAGTTCATCTAGCGGAAGATATTGATTCTAAAATTCGTTTGCACATTGTAAACAATCTGTTGAAATTCTATTGGTCAGAACCCCTCTTTCATTGGACCCCTGCGATGTAAGTGACACCAGATGTTACATCTATACCACTCGTATCCCTTGATGTCAAATTCTGAGAGACATACCTTTTAACCATTGGATTCTTAGTATAGAAAGATGTCCTTAGATTCACCCGATTCAATAGGTCTTGATTTGGTATTGTGGTTAGTTATTGTGGTGTTATCTATATCTAAACATGCATGACGTAACCCTAAGGAGTTAAGGTATTATAAATTTTGAGGACAAAATTTTCTTAACAGGGGGAGAATGTGACAACTGTCAAAAATTCAGGTATCCGTATAACTAATTAATCATGATTAGTGCTTAATGACTGTGCTAAATTTCAATTAACTGCTTTCTTATTACTGTTTTATACATACGTGTGTATCATACATTGTTTAATGTCATATCATTACTGCCTGAAAGCTGTATTGCCTTAATTGATGCATTAAGTGTAGTTAGCATAGTTATCTGATAAATCAGGAAAATGCTGACATAACTCAGCACATAGACAGACAGTGCATTTAGACACGAAATAAGCCAGAAACTAAGTACTACACTAGTATAGTGTCTAGGAAAGTAAGGAATCATAAAACTGCCTTGATAGTGATAAGTTTAAGTGCCGGAAAGTGCCTAAACTCACCCAAAGGTGCTGAATTTAGCAAAAATCAGCAAATTAACACACTAATATTATGCAAAAGAATGGTAAAATGGTCTTGAATGCTTTCCTAAGTGTCAGGAATCAAAAGTGTCACAAAAAGATATATAAAGCACCCTAAACAACCGGACACTACCCGAAACACCAAATTTACACTAGAAGCACTGTTTTAACATTTACAAGCTAGTTATGATCCCCGAACATCATAACACCTCCTAAAAATATCTAGTAACTAAAACATGTAACTAGACACTTGGATTTAAACAAGATTGTAACTAACTAGTTAACCCCTAATCTACTACCCCCCCCCCCCACCTAGTTCACGGCCAACATGGCCCCCACCTTATGGATTTTATCTCAATATTATATTAGATATGCTTGAACTTTAGTAAACACATTACACAAGGTTTAAGATGTTGGAATGGATTATAAGAAGGCACATTGTGATCATCCTCTCATTCTCACACGCACTTAAACACACACATCTTCCTCCTTCTCCTCTCTTGATCTCGGCCGAACCCACACACCCCATCACCACCACCATCCAACTTCCTTCCATCCATTTCATTACTACTCAAAGGTGTTAGAAGCCGTATAAAGAAGCTTGGAGCTTTCGGAAGTTCAAGGACCTTCACCGTTTGCTTTTATCCTCTTGTTTTCTACTCTTGAATCATCCCTAGCCTTGTGCTAGTGGTAAGAGTCATGATCTATCCATTTTACTTTCATTTTTAATGGTTAAAGAAGAATGATAATCAAAAGCATGAAGAACACTAAAGAACACAAGAAGTAATCATGAACATAAGCTTGTTAATGAAGTAATCTTGATGAAAATGAGTTGTTATGCTTGTTGATCATTGATTGTTTGTAGAAATGATGTTGATCATCATAAGATCTTGCTAGATCATGATTAAAAACATAATCTAGCAAGATGTGGAAGTGGAAATACGGTAGGATGATGGATCATCCACATATGAATCATGAACTTGAATGACTAAGTGGCTTTCTTGAAAAATAATGATCAAAGTAAGTTATTAATCATGTAGATCTAAAGATTTATGAATGGTTCTTCAAAGAAACCAAGTTAAAGATATGAGTTTTATTAAATCTTGGTTCTTACATAAACAAGTCTTATTTTTAGTGGTTAAACAAGTGTAGAAACACTTGTGTAACAAGAAGATTTCATAAAGAAACATTTTTTTTTTTAGAAAATATTATTTGAAGTTGTAAACATCTAACTTCTTTAAAAATGAAGTTTTTAAAGAACTAATCACATTTTAAAGGGTAACTAGGCTTACTAATAACACTAGTAAGTTACTACCAATTTTTACAAATAATCAAGTTCATGAAGTAGTAGAAAATGCATGATTTTTGGCAAATTAGTAAGTAAAGATCATTTGTTGATGATTGTGAATTGATTGTGTTGGTTTTTACAAAAGAAAATGATATGCTTGAAAGCATGGAAATCTCCATTTTTAGGGGAAACTATGGCAAAATTTTCTAAAAATATAAACACTTAGAAAAATATTTTTAAACAAATATTTACAAGTGTATTTTAACCATGAGTTTTCTACAAAAACTTTGCCATAATTTTTTGTTACAAAAATATAATTATTGGAGGTTGATTTTCATAAATAAAAGCGACTAAATATGTATTAGGAAAATATATATTTAGAAGACACCATGTGTGTGATAATTTGTATATTTTATGTATTAGTTATATTATTTTAGGACTTGAAATAATATAACTCATTAAAATACCAAGAATTACCATCCAAAACATTACCAAAATTCCAAGAAAATAAATATACAAGTTATACACAAAAATATTGGAGAAACCGAACTATGGAATAAGACCTACAAAATATTCCGGAAAATTTATTTACAAGTATATTTTGGTAAGTAATATTTTGGACATCAAGGAAACAAAAATATGATTTTTACAATTACTACAAAAATATATCATATTTTGACAAGGAAAAATATATTATTTTTGGCAAGTATGAAATATATATATATTTCTTGAAATTTTTAGAGGATATATTATTTTTAAGAAATATATGCCTTCTTACACAAACATGAAATGCAATATTTTGAGATGAAAGATGTATTTTCTCAAATAAATATGAAGAATATCATTTTTGGAGAAAAATGAGTTTATATATATATTTTCTATGTTGGACATGAAAATATATTATTTTTGAAACCTATGAAGAAATACAAATATTTTTGCCAAAAGAAAAATTATTTTCTAGATAATATTTATTACAATATATATATTTTGGAAGTATATATTGGTGGACTTTTATTAAAAATAATGTTTCGGAAAATTTAAAATGAAATTAAGCATAAAGAATACTTAATGAATTCAATAAAAATACGTATTCTCATACGTATAAATACACACCGGAATACGACCCCGATATAAGGCAAAAATATACGAGTAAAAGATACCCCCATCCTTGGGAAGGATATACATGTGTAAATACCCGAAGTGTATCAAGCCAAAAATATATTATTATTCCAAAAATTTAATAAATATAATTTAAGTTAAAATATTGATTATTTTAACAAATGATTATAAAACTCGGAATAATATCAAAGACACCAAAAGAAACGTAACTCAAAGACATTAATACTAAGGCACAACCCGTTCGTCTAATAGATTAGTACGTTGTAGGTAGTCGTGTTCACCAAAGGAGCGTGAGTTACGATTGCTGAAGACGCAAGACTGCGAGTTCATGACCCCCTTTTTCTTTAACTGTTTTTGGTTTTATAACTTCGAGGGTGAAATACATGTTACAAACTGTTAACAAAAATTTTGATTTGGTATGGTTAGCTAAGGAAGGGTACTACTTGATCATGTGAGTGGTGTGTACAACACTTAAGGCCATTAATCCTCGTCGTAGGACCGAGGGACATGAGTGATAGATCTATTTGGGTGTAGCGAGCCCACACCCATGCGGACCAGGGTGGCCCATGTGGTGACTATGTCTTATTCCCGGAGACAAATTTGCTAGGTTTGAGCTTTCCTGCATCACTTCACACATATCAATGGCCTTGCAAACCATTGGTGATCTATTTTCCTTGTTGCTTTCATACCAGGAGTTTTACAAACACACATTCATACTTTCAATGATTATAAAGGTTTATTCGTGCACACTTACACACACATGGCTCAACTTTTGTTGATGTTTTTAAACTACATGTATTTCAGGAAATTAAGTATGGATCTGGCGGGCGTTTGGATGTTTCAAGTAAAGTTGAGAATAAGAGGTGTCGTCCTATGTCTGAGGATTTGGATTGTGTGTCTTATTCTAGATAAGACACAACCTTCAAAGCCTAGTTTTAATTAGTGTCTTTTGTCGAGTGTTTGTGAACTTTAAAACAAGTTGCATGGTTGTACTCAAATTTGATGTCTGTGTTTTAAACAATGTTGTCACGTTCTAAACAAAGTTAATGGATGATCACCTTCGGTTTTAATCATATAGTTGTGTTATGATTGAATGCAATGATATTAAGCAAGTCACACCATAATCACGCTTTCGCAAAAGTCAGGGTGTGACATTGGCGAATGGCCGCAGTACACTTTTGTAACGTGGTGAACCCTTGTGCGCCACGAGCATCGTATCGTTGCGTGAAAAACGGGTCTTGCCCCGCCAAATCATCAGCAATCCGTGTGAATAACCGGCGACTTATTCGGAACCTGCGTCTGAAAGTCTCGGCATTGTAAAGGGGTGCATCCGAAAAATAATCGTTCACAAATTTCTCGTGCGCTCCTGTCGTAAAAAAATATAAATATGAGGAAATAAGGAATAAGGATAAAAAATTTATTAAGGATAAACCTTGGCGGTCTCTGTTAATCCGTTGTTGCCTGGTTTGTATTTCAGACGAGACCTCTTCCTCTTCCTCCTCCATAATAATCTTCACCGCCCTTAGCACAACGTTTGTGTAAAACATCTCCTCTTCCTCCGAAGACGAGGACCACCAAGAATTAGATTGCATTGTGGATGAAAAGATATTTTTTTTATAAAAGACGGGTATAAAAATGAGAATGTTTTGGGTTGAAAGTGGGAAGAAAATGATGAAAGAGGGGTATTTTTATAGAAAAGGGTTTTTTTTATATTTAATTAAAGTAGCCGTTGTAACGGCTAATTGTTTGAAAAATGGGGCCTTCGAGATCATCTCGAATCAGCCGGGTAGGACGGGCCGGGCTTAAGGGGGGTGGTGTTTCGGGGCGGCGCCGGGCCTCGCCGTGCCTTGGCCGTTCCCCATACCTTCTAGTCTAAGTACGTATCCTTACGTGTCCCCCAATTCTCTCTCTCTCTCTCTTATCGGAGCTTCACACCGGCGGCGATCCATAACTTTCGGTGGTGTTTTTCCGACCATAATCCACAGCCATGACTCTTGAGTAGTAAGCACTTCTTATTGCACAACACTTTCACTAAAAAAACATTTTTTTCGATCGGATCTTATGTGGGTATCACCGGAATTCTTGTTGTAATCTCATACATGTTGTTCGTTAGTTAGTGGGTTCGTATAATTTGATCTTGATTTGTTGATTTGATGATCTGATTTGGATGTTTGGATTTGGGATTTTTGTGTGATGGGTAAGTTAGGGTTTTGAATTTTTTATTTTTATTGTTTTGCTTATGTTTGACTATTGTTGGATCGGGATATAGGGAGGGTAGATCACATAAGATTTAGAAATAAAGGCATGGTTTTTATCATAATTATTCGTGAAAGTTGGGAAATTGAATTGGGTGAAGAGGTTATAGAGTATGTGAATCCCACAATTGTAAGTATATTAAATACATCACTAAGCGTGATTTTAAGAACATGGAACTGATTAGGAGTTTACTTGCAACCTAGGCTAAAAATATCACATATTTCTGTAAATGGCTCGTTCCAAATGAGTTCGGGTGCCATTCACTCTGGTGTCCCAGCAGAAGAACAATCTCTTATGTGTTCCGTGGTTAGTACCCGTGACAACCCAAAATCACAAATATTCGTTATCCAATGCTTATTCACTAAACAATTGGCGCTTTTCAGATTGCGATGCACTATTATGATTCTATGAATACACATTAGACCCCTATATAAAACACAAGTAAAAATCACTGTCAGGTAATACACCATAGGTGGCAAAATGGGTCGTACTTTTTACGAGCTGTGTAGTACCATTCGGGTCGTGAAGTCGACTGCAAAAGAAAAAAAATTCATTAGCTAGATCTGAAGGTGAAGGTACTTAATACAGGGGTTAATTACATAGTAAAATGGTACCTTAAGATGGATATCTCATTGCAAAAATCTTCAATATTCTTAGCACTTACTTCCTGTTCAAGTAAGACTTTGATGGATATAGGTATGCCTACAAACTGAACTGATTAAAAGAGAGTCAAGCTCATTGCAAAAATCTTCAAGACTTTCGTTTGAAACCTCAAGACTTTCGCACACCCGCTGCACATACACATGTGTCGCCATTCGACTCTCTCTACAACATTCGATGCGGTCTCGACGTAGCGCCATGGAGGTTGCCAAGGTGGCCGCCACTCTCGTCGATTTTTGACTCTTTTGAAATGCAACGCTTCATGGGAATTACCGATTTGTTTTGCTCTGAAATACTCTACTGGTTGCGGTGGTCTTTCCATGAACAGGTCCATCCTTATCTTTGAGAAATCTGGTGCTTGTTTTGTCTCTTTTGTTGGAAACTGTAGCGGCTGAGTCGTTAGTTGCGCCTAAATCGTTAAGAGCACCTGAATTGTTAGAAATCGGACCGTTTGAATTCATAGACTTGGACACTGAAGCGCCTAAATTGTTAAAACCTCAAATGAAGCGAAAGCGAGGGAGACCGCGAAAAGATGAGAATGCGGTTTACATTCACCCTCCTGCAACGAAGAGAATGTGTGACAGTAACAGTACGGTTAAGAAAGTAGTTGTTTACAATGATGATAAAGATAGAGAAATTGTGAATAGTAGAGGCGAGAAGGTAAACCTGATGAATCTGGGCAGGTTAGAGGATCCGTATGGACCGGAAATTAGGAGGACTGAGGGTTTGTCAACCTCGGATGAGTTGTTAGGGTTCTTGAGAGGTTTGAATGGATAGTGGGGGACGACGAGAAAGAAGAGAAGGGTTATGGATGCAAGTGATTTTGGGGATGCTTTGCCTAAAGGTTGGAAGCTGACTCAGTCTTTGTATCAAGAAGAAAGAATGCCATCTTTGGATATTTTGTCGTCGTTACATAAGTCTCTTCTTCTATCTCATCTTCATACTATCAATTGTTCCTTTTGTATTGTCAGTTTATCATGCAGTATACTATAGGGTTAATTTACTGTCATCCTATAGTGGATGATGCTCTTGTTATTAGTGGAATTCAGTCACTTAAGTATCATTTTCTCCTGTTATATGTGTGACATGTTTCTGAATATTAATAGTTTGCTAGAAGTTCTACTGTGTTAAAGCGCGCCACCTCATGTACGATTTATCACCGTTCCGCCTCGAGGTGCGCCTCAAAACGGCGCCTCGAGCGTTTTTTTAAACTATGATAAGAATATGAGATATATATATTTTATTTTTTACTTAAGATATGATAACTCAAGAGGGTGTAGAAAATACTGCAAGTTCAGCAATCTGAAGAATTGACATACCAAGGGCCTAAATTGTATTGGGTGGATGGAAACTCCAGTTTAGCAAAAAATAAACAGTAAAAACGTCAACCATCATTATTCTTATACTATATTATACGGATGTCGAATGGCTGCCATTTATTATGCAAAATATAACTTTGATATACTTTTCATATTGATATTATGCTATAATTGTGAGTCAGATAGTTTTATGTTTCTTAAATGTACTTTTATGATAAGCAGCCCTAGTGGTCGGCAATTTGAGTCATGCAAGGATATATCTATGTACTTGCTTTCCATTCTCGGAGAAGAAAATATGGATGAACCAAATCACCCTCACATCAACAACCATGATGACTCTGCCCTGAAAGAATCTTCTGGAAATGTAAGTTGGTGTTTGCAGTTACTCTCTCTTCCATTATTAACTTCCATTGCTATTATTTGTAGGATAATATATGTGGAGGCAACCCAAGAATTTAGCTTGTTTCGTTAAGGCCCCTAAATATTAAAACTACTTTTTAGGCTACCAAAATATGTATTTTGTTTCATGTATTATTTGTGACACTGTATTCTCTTTACTTTTTATTGGATCTGGTATGTCATTTGGGATCAAGTGTCCTAATATATGTATTTTTTTTATCAATATACCTATAATGAACTAATGTTTTGCAAATATCATATATAAATCAGGGGCAGATTTGGATGGGGCCGAGGGGGTGCTCGTGCTACCCCTCAAGTTTGACTCAAGCGCAACTAGTTGATTTACGAGCCAAGGAATCTCGCATGTGTCAAAAAAATATGCACACAGCCATTCCAAAAAGTTTTGCTAGGATTCGTGAGGAGATGGTAATATATTTTTGTTTTGCTTGTGATTTAACTTTTTATGTTGTTTAACATATTTCTTTATTGATGTTTATGTTATTATGAATACAGAAAAATGATGACCCAAACCAAGAGTTCCCAACCTTAACCCAATTGTTTGAACGCATACGCAAGAGGACAGAAGGACGTGTATATGTTGATACATATGATGACACGGCAAGAAAAATTGTAACTCCTTTCTACTTTTAATCTTATGTATATATCAACGTTCCTTGTTAACTGTATGTAATCCTCAATGTTTCATGTGTGTTAGTATACATAAGATTAATATGATTCCGATGAAAACAACAATCCCATAGTCTAGAATTCTGTTTTCTTTAGTTTAAGCTCTTGTATATATTACTTGTTTAATAATTTGTATATCTGTGACATATTTGTTTAACATATTTTAGTCTTTAGTTTTATGTTTATATTCTAATATTACTTGATGTAATGTTTATACCACTTTGTGAAAACACTGGAGTGTTTGTATTTTGTATCATTTACATGCATATTATAAGATTCACCCATAACATGATATCAAGTATAATAAATTATTTTGACAATATTTTTTTTATATAATATTGAAGGAACAAATGAAGAACTACAAGCGTACAGAGGATGGCAATGCTACGGTAGATCCTTTTTTGGTAGCAATGAATAAAGAAAACCATGGATACCGCCGACTTTATGGTAGCGGCGTTACCAATACATTAGTGAAAAAGGTAGATGGTGCTTGCACATCATACATGATTCCGGAAGGGCTGAAGGAATCATTTAAAGCAAACGTTGAAGTTGAGAAAAACCAATTGCTGGAAATGCGTAAGGAGATTGAAGAAGATCATGAAAGAAAAAAGGCTGAGCTGGAAGCTATGCAAAAAGACATTGACAGCCAATGACAAAACTTAGAAGCTATGATGCAGAAAGTTATGAAACGACTGCCTGTTGGGGATCGAGATGAGTAGAATGTTTCCAATTCTTTTTATTATTGTATTGAAACTTTGTGTCGATCACATTGTTATTTAAGTTTGAACAAGTATGTTAAAGTACACTATTTCTTGTTGATGTTAGAAACTGTGTAGCTGACGTTATCCAAAGACCAAAAGAACACAAGATGTTTGAAGACAAAGTTACACTATGAAGCTATTGTCAAGGGGGAGTCTGTTGGTGCATATTCGGTGACAGCAACTTAATAGTTTAAGTATTTAGTCTTTGGATATTTTGTAATGGGCTTAGCATATTGGTTAGGGAGTTTATTATTGTAATGGGCTTGGAAAATGGCCTAGCCCAGTTAGAAGCCCAGTTCACAAACATGTGGTGTATTCATCAAATTAGACATGTAGGTCCCTACAATTGTTACGTTAAAATGTCGAACATGTCTAATTTGAACGAACTCTTGAGAATGGAGCACGAGGTTGGTACCACAAACAAACCGCCAAAGATGATGAAGGTGGAGAACTATCTAACATGGAAAGACAGGTTTCAATCTTTCATTGAATATCAGGACACACGGATGTGAATCTGTATTCAAGATGGTTATGCGAACCCAACCCACGATTTCAAAGGCAGACAACGTGTCACCGCTATGTGGACATGCAAGATGCTGATAAGAAGATGTATGAGGCTGAAAAGAGAGCCTTAGCTACTATCAAGATGTCTTTACTAGATGGCATCAAACATACCTTCAAGAAGTACACTACTTCTAAGGAAATGTGGGATGCACTAGAAAAAAGGTATCAAGGAAATGAAGATGTCAAAAAGAACAAAGTGGATCTACTGAAGAAGCAATTTGCTGTCTTCAAGTGTATGAGAAATAAGTCACTTAAAGATATCATCACGAGATACTACCATCTAATGTCAGAAATGGACAATTATGACATAGATAGCTATACTGACATTGAGATCAATGACAAGCTGCTTGATGCATTACCTGCAAAGTGGGATATCTATACTCTCATGATCAAAGGTGAGGCAGATTATAACACAAAAGAACTTGAAGAGATTGTGGGTAAGCTAAGAACATACGAGCTCAACATGAAGAAGAAGGAAACAGGATATGATCAGGTCCAAGATCCAGGGATTTACAATGGACTTCCATCTTCTTCTTCTCACAATGCTTCTAGCGAGTCAGCTACTGCGTATCTGTCATGTGAGAATGAGCAGGTTACTGTGAATGAAGATGGTGATGTGTGTTTCGTAGCTGCTTCAGGAGGATCTACAGGTGCTAAGAGAACTTCAGCTACAAATCAGAGCAGCAGTACAAAATCTATGCCTACAAGTGTGAAAGCTGCTGAAGAACATCTAGCATTACTCGCATCGTTCATTGCCTCTTACGAGAATTACATTCACGGGAAGATATCTGATCCAGCTACTTTTGATGAAGATTATGATCAGGTTGACCCTGATGACTTGGAAGAGATGGATCTGCAGTGGCAAATGGCCATGATTTCCAAGAGAGTGAAGAGGTTTATGAATAGAATAGGAAGGAAGTTCGTGGGAAAGACTGTTGGTTTTGACAAGACCAAGGTTCGGTGTTTCAACTGTCAAAGTTATGGACACTTTGCTAGAGAATGCCAAAGACCAAAGACAGAGTCTTCGGGTCAAAGTTCAAATAACAGAAATGCATCTAATAACTCTGGCTCAAAAGCTTTGATCTCTACTGCATGAGAGGGGTCATATGATTGGAGTGTTCATCTAGAAGCTGATGAGAATGTCACTCAGGCATTCATGACAGAGATTGTACCATTTGATGATGCTGAAGCGAAAGTTGAGGATGCTGAAGCAGGAGTGGATGGTGAAGTTGACAAGGTGACTGAAGCTGAAGAGGTTACAGATGATCAGACTACTGAAGTTGAAGAAGAAAAGAAAAAGTCTAATGATGAACAGGATGCTGAAGAGAATGATGCTGCATATAGAAAGAAGGTAGCTGACCTTGCAGCTCTCATGGCCAACTTAGACAAACAAACTGGAGAGGTAAGTACTAAATCTGTTTGTTTAAGATGTCGTGAATTACATGGTGAAGTTGACAGGTTGTCACACAAAACCAAAGTCTGATAAACGAGATGTTGAACATAAAAGAGTCAAACTTTTTCGTAAAAAGAAATGATGTATTTGAAGAAAATTAAAGGATATGAAACTGAAATTGAAGTTTTAACGTGAAAATTAAACGAAAACTTCAAATTATAGACTTAGATCATGATACGATGAGTGAGAAAACAAAAAAGATTTCTGACAAATGCAAAGAGTTGTCAGAAGCACAACTAAAAATTGTTGAATTGGAAAAGAAATTGAATCAATTCAGAGATTCTTCTTTTGTAATGAAACACATGATGGATGGGTTAAAGAAAAGTAATGACAAGACGAGTGTGGGCTTCAAGGGCTTTAATGAAGTCCCACCTCTTCTTAGTCATGACTATTCATTCCTGCCTGATGAAGATGAGTTAACAGACTTTATGTCAACTGCACCAAGTAGTTTCGTATCAAGTCAAAGTGATGTGTCTGAGAGTGATGATGCTAAGAAGAAAAATAACAGGGAACATTTGAAAAAGAAAAATTCACCTCCTAAGAATAAAAATCATACTTTTGTTAAAAAAGTTAATTTTGTTCAGGGTAGTGACATAAAAAACGAAACCACTGTTATTGAAAACGAATCAAATGTAGAGTTTGCAAAAAATAAAAACATAGAAAAATCTGCAACTAATCAAACCGAATATGATCCTTCCAAGGCATCATCATCTGATGAGGGATCTAGCTCAAAGACTTCAGCTAAGAAGTCTTCGAAAAAGAGATCGTGATTCAAGTATCATATAAAGGGACATGTAGCTAGCTGTTGTCCTAACAAAAAGTCTGAATCACAAGTTAGTGAGAGAAAGAGAGAGAAATCACCAGAGAATAGTGGTGATAATGTGGAGAAAATGTCCAACTCTCCAAAGAAATCTGCTCCTAAGAAACATGAGGGTATTGCTGTTGGTGTAGATAAGGCTGAAAAAGGAACTCCACAAGTTCCTCGTTTTCAAAGAAATCAACCAAGATTTCAGCCTGAATCTACATCAGGCAGATATGAAAGACCTAGAAGCAGTTCACCTAGAATGAACAATTTTAGTGGAAATTCAAGTAATTTCAGAAGTCAAGGTCAATATCAAAATCGATACCAAAATAATGGTGGTTGAACTTTTTATAATAATGGCGATTTTAGCTTGGCTTGGAGAAGAAGTTGTTGAAATCGGATTAAATACGCTGACAAACTAGAGTAATTATCTGATCTGGCGTATTTGACATTTACATTGATCTGGACCTGCGAAATTGTCTGACTGGCGTAATTAAAATCCAAAGGCGACTTTGGTAACCGTTGTAATTGTCCTCAACGACATTATTATGGTGATCAGCGAAGTTACACGTCATCGTAATTGCGAACTGATTATCAGCGAAATTATTCTAAGCGTATTTGTCAGCTTGACACCAAAATTGGTTGACCAGCGAAATTAGACAACCTTCCTGAACAGCGAAATTGCCAGCGAATTTGAGTAGCGAATTTAAATTGAATAACCAGCGAAATTAGTAGAGTATTTAAAAAGGGGTGGAATATTTCTAGGCAAGTGTCGATAAAAATTCACTGTTTCGCAAATAAAAAACGATCCATAGCTCATCTCGACAAACCGTTTGCACAGTTGGATTCCTTAAATTTTTAGTACAAAAAAAACTCTAAAAAATCCTGAAATAGGTGGTTGACATTATATATCATTGGATTCGTAATCTCGAGACGAGTCTAACGGTATAATTTGTTAAAAACAGTTTTCGAAAAGATATTGTACGGTTTTATCTGTACGGATACGGTAAAAATGTGAATAGGACCTGTAGAGAAGTTAGATTTGGATTTTGCCACAGGTTACCAAAATCAAGTTAAACTTTTAAGCTGCGTGATGGCCAGAATGGACAATGTCAGTGAGACTGTTAAAAATTGGCCAAAACTGATAAACATCAAAGAATATGCTGTCTGGAAGAAGATGTTTGAAGCATATGTTCAAAGTGAAGATTCAAGGATGTGGAGTTGTATGATTGATGGATATGCTGCTCCTACACGTCGTGTTGAAGGAAGAGTTAAAGTGATTTCTTATGAGAAGATGGATGAATCTGAGAAACTTGTGGTTGATGCTGAGAAGAAAGCTTTAGCAGTGATAAAGATGTCCTTGCCTGAGGGCATTAAACATACCTTTAAGAAGTATGGGACTTCTAGAGAGATGTGGGAAGCTTTAGAAAAACGTTATTGTAACACCTGTGTCACTTCAACCATCAGAAAAATGCCAAACCAATGAAATATTGTATTTCATACTTGGGATTTGTTAAATATATGTGTATCATTTGCACATATCAACTCTAGTTCAATTTCAAGCTCTAAATCACTTTCTGGAAGGTTATACACGCACTGATGCGTAAATATAACCAGTTTAATGCAACAAACACTCTGGAATAGTGAAATAGACTTAACATACCTTAAATAACCTTTACATAACTTAGAAATAAGTTTTGAAGGCTTTGGTATGGCAAAATCAAGTTAAATCGCTTACAGGGACTAAAGTTGACAAACTGCGAAAGTATGCCAATTTGAGCTGTAACAGACATTCCGGAAAATGGCCATAAGTTAAACATACCATAAATATCCTTTATATAGCTTAAAAATAGGCTTTGAGGTGTTCGGTGTGCTAAAATAAACTTTTGGGTCATTCAGGGACTAAAAGTATCAAAAAGTGCACAAGTTTACATTTTCGCGCATAACTTACGTTCTGAATACTTCCGGACATCCAAAAATTTATGTAAGCACTAAAATATTTTATTTTAGTGTTCGCCATAAGAAAAATCCATTCGTCGCGTCTTTTGGTTCGTTTTTCGCGCTTATGCGCATTCCGTCGTAATTAAGCGAACATCGCATTCGTACGGCCAAACGAACCGACATCCGAGATATTTTTGAACATGTTTTAAGTTCCCTATACTTTAACTTCATTTTAGAGCTTTGAAATGGGGTTAACGGGCCTTAAACGTGTCGAAAATGGGCTGATTGCAATACAGGGACCAAAAGTGTAATTCTGCCAAACTAGGGCCTAGCGGTGCGCTACACTTTTAATGTAGCGGTGCGCTAGGGGTCTGTAGACCAGATGCAGTGTATTTCACAGCCTGTTTGCAGCTGTTCCATCCTCCACCACATGTTCTAATTCGCATAGTCAGCTGATAAGATCATATTTTAGCTTCCATAACCTTCCAACAAGTGTACGGATGTGATCGAATCACGTTATTCCATGAAATGATCTTAACGGTTACCCGAAAACTATAAATACCCCATTACCCCCATTGCTAAACTCACTAGAACTTTGATTTGAGAAACTCTAAGTTGAAACTATTGTTTCATACCTGAGATTTTTGAATCGAAGTTAGCATTCGGGGACCCTTCGTAAGTATTCTTTCGTTCTTTTCCTTATTTTATTGCTTTTCGAGTCAGAAAGTCAAACTTTGTTTGACTTTCAGCGTTGACCAGCTTATGGTCAATGCGAAGTTCGTTTGAACTTCGCAACGTGAGTGTAATCACGTTGGTCATAGTCCCTTGGGACTATGCCCACTGATTACCACGTTGTCTAGAGTCGTAGGGTAGGCGATCTGATAAATCGCCTATACCTTCGAACTTGACCCATTTGGTCGATCATTAGGATCCGACCAAATACATTGGGTGACCATAGTAGGTAGGGAATAACCTTCCGAGGTTATACCCTATGGTCACATCGTTTGAGTAGTTGTATGATAGGTTGTTTATATGCCTTAGGTAAATTACCAGAATACCCTTTTCATGCATAATTGGTAATTTAGCATATGTAACCTAAACTTTTGACACATAACTGATTATGTAACATGTTTAGGCATATAACACTTGTCATAGGGCTAGTTAGGCGGTCCGAACGCGTTTCACGCGAACGACGCGTTAAAGTAGCATAAGCTACCTAAACGGGTCGTAATGGGTCGAAAGCACTTAAGTTAAGTTTCATTTAGTATGTAGGCTTTGTTAAACCATATCATATGAGTTCCTACACTCATTTGGTTTACAAACCCTAATACTACCCAGTCTTCCGATTTAGGTCCGGTTATTAACATAGTTACCTATATTAGGTGCCGTTTGATTTCCGTGATCTCTAGCTTTGCTTGGTGATTATCTTTAGACATCTGAGCAATCTCAAGTGAGTACATAGACCCCTCTTTTACTGTTTTCCAAACTGTTTTGGGGTGAAACACATGTGCCTACTTGTTACTTTCATGCTTTCCTGTTTTCACATCATATACTGGTTATGTTCATTAGTACACTATTAGTACATTGATTTACATGACTTTTCTGCTTCGTATGTTAACTTAGCATACTTGGTACATCATTTTACATTACATTTCATGCTACGTGTGCCCATTGTGTGCATTACTTAGTACAACTGATTTCATCACATACTTACATTTTGACATTTGATCATACAAGTTATTACTTATCTTTTGACAAACTAAATAACTATCTATGGTTTTAAACACTGATTTCTCTAAAAACATAAAATAAATGGTTGAATTGTACTTATTTTGTTCACCAGACCGATTGTTAGTATGATATAGCGCTATAGGATTTGACACCCCATTCCTGTTGGCATGGAATGTCTGAAACCAATTTGTTGCTCCATCCAAATAGGGATTGCCTTTGTGGTATCCTTATAGTCTCAAAGGTGTATTTTGATGCACCAGGTCTGAATGAATTCTTAAATCACACTATTAAAGTATAGGTTGATATACTCTCATGTGTGGTATTGTTCAAAACCAACATATTTATTTTATTAATCATCCAAAGCATATTTTGATATGTTATTTACTAAACTAAAACATAGTTTAATATGTTATTTATCACATCCAAAGCATATTTTGATATGTTACTTACTAAACCAAAAACATAGTTTAATATGTTATTTATCACATCCAAAGCATATTTTGATATGTTACTTATGAAACCAAAACATAGTTTAATATGTTACTTACAAATCCAAAGTATACTTTTGATATGCTACTATAAGGTTATTCGTTTAACTTTACATTACTTACCATACATAAACATTTCTACAATTGTTAAACATAGACATTCTATATTGGTGGTTTGGTTTGATTAAGTGATTAAGTAACGATGCGTGTGTAATATGATACAAACATGGTGGATACGCCGCTGGTACTTCCTATATATAAGTGTTTGTATGGCATTACATGTCGTAGCGTTTATTGAATCATTTCAGTTTGATACATAGAACATTTTATACAATTAACATACTTTTCACAAGACATTGTTTTACAAACAACTTATCTTATACAAACTCATCTTAAATGGTTATTCATTTAACCATACATTATTTCACTTATTTATACATATCATCTGAACTTATTGTTTTTCAAATGATTTACAAGACAAAGCAAATTACAAGGTTCATGACTAAACATTTTCTCAAACATAAGTCATGAATTCTATTTTCACAAAACCTATGTATCTCACCGGCATTTTTATGCTGACGTACCTATTTTCACATGTGTTTTCAGGAGATGAAGCATAGGACTTATCAAGACATACTTAGGCGGACCTGTGCCTTAGTGACTTAAAACGAGACAAGACTAGTTAATTATGTTGTACTTCTTTGTTTATTAAGACATTGTAACACTTTTGATTAATAAAACGAAACTTCAATTGCCATGGATTTGAAACATTAATTCTGTTACAACACTCCTCGACATTTCCGCCACGTTTTGTTGTCTCACGTGGTCGGGGTGTGACAGAAAAATGGTATCAGAGCCAATGGTTATAGGGAATTAGGTTATTAGTAATGTTTTGACCTAGTCTATAACTTTTCTAGGACCCTAACGCGTGTTTACTTGCGTTTAGTCATAAAACAATACCGTCACCTATCCTTAGGCGACGACCACAACAAGAACATAAATTTCAAAACCGCTTTGAAAATTAATCATCTGTTCTAGGATGATTGATTACTAGGTTTTGAACTCTCTATTGTAAGGTTTTGAACCCTTTATTATATGGTTTTGAACCCCTTTGAGTTTTCAAAATCTCGTTAAGGTTTTGGGTTTTAAATAATGTGAACACGTGCAAACTGGAAGGGTGAATGCCTGTATTCTGGGTTTTCTGTCTAGGAAAGCACTTCGTATACATCTCATCAGACGCGAGACCAGTTGTGCTTACCTGGGAATTCTTGGGATGAGTGTTCACTTATAGGCGAGCATGTCTTCGCGATACATTATTTTAATCCATTTACTTTGATTAGACACTGTGTGTAGTTTGTTTACTTTGTAGTAACAAACAAATGACCACTATCCTTGCTTTCATCAGATTTGATTCATCTCATTCATTTCGTCTAAATCTCTCACTCGTTTCTTTTCATGTTCCTCTTTTAGAATGCCTCCTCGACGCGACAATCAGATGGCAAATGCCGAACTGGCGGAAATCATCGCGCAGCAAATGGCTGTTGCCTTCCCAAATCTTTATGCTCAAATGATGCAAGCCATCAACAACAACAACGCTCCATGCAACTTCAAGAGTTTCAACTCGGCTAAACCACTCAAGTTTAATGGTTCTGAGGGAGCAACGGGGCTTCTTCAATGGTTCGAAAGCATTGAGAATACTTTCCGTCACGTTCAGTGTCCTGAAAATCGCAAGGTCGAGTTTTCTTCGAGTGTGTTTCAGAAGAGGGCTCTCACGTGGTGGAACGGGGTGATGAGAGATCGCGGTGCTGATGTAGCATTAGCGCAGACTTGGGCTGAGCTTAGGGCTCTTATGATGAAGGAGTTTTGCCCTCGTCATGAACTACGAGCTTTGGAGAGGGAGTTTGATGATTTGAAGCAAGACAGTGGTGAACATCGAGCCTATACTGACCGTTTTGAAGAATTGAGCCTGTTGTGTCCTGCTATGGTTACTCCTGTGGATAAGGCGATCGAGAAATATACAGATGGTCTTCCTGACTTAGTTCAGGATATTGTTACTGGCAGCAACCCTACTACTGTCAGACAAGCCATTGAACTGTCTGCCACTCTGACTGAATCCCACATCAGAAAGAAAAAGCTGTTTCGGAAGGGCGACCCAAGACCATCTGACAAGGCTGCTCATGTGGAACCAAAGGAAGAAAATGCTGAGGTGTCCAAGAAGAAGAAGCGCAAAGCCTCTCAAAACTGCGCTGTATCTGCTCAAGACAAACAGGTTGCACTAAACCAACCAGCACAACCTCGCAAAAGGCAAAACTATGTTGGTACCGCACCTTTGTGCAACAAATGCAACCGTCATCATCTAGCGCAAGAACAGTGTCACAAATGTACCCACTGTGGGCGGTTGGGACATTTGATCAATGTTTGTCGTTTTGCAAATCAAGCTGCTGCAAACCCTGCTGCTGTTCAAGCACGGTTCCCTCCGGGGTCATGTTATAACTGTGGTGACCTTACCCACTACAGGAACAATTGCCCAAGACTTGTTAACGCACCTCCAGCGCGTGGATGAGCATTTAACATCAATAAGGCAGACGGAAACAATGATGCAGCAGTAAACAACTAGTGTTTTGTTATTTCCCTTGGTTGTAATCTTTGACGTTTAAAGACAAGTCAGTTGTTATATAAATAAAAATTCGTCGTTTTTATTTTTGCAAAAACTGATACGATTGTGTGAATGTTTGATACAACCTTATGATGTCAACCCAAATACAAACTACTCGTGTGGTTCTGTCATTTTATGATCACTTGTGATCTCCCCTAGAACCTTAAACACTTGTTTCTTTTAAGAAACAAAGCCAAATTCTTACTAAGAATCCTTCTATCTTCATAAGATAGATTCTTGAAAAGATTAAAGTGCCAAATGAAATCCATGGATTGGATTCCTAGTGTGCTTTAATTATCTATACCTAAAGAGAACGAATTAAAGAATCAAGTTAACTAATTATGTGCTTATGTGTTTTCTTCTATGTTTTGTGGTTGTTTGTGACCCATCCAAATCCTCGTAGAATCTTCCATATCTTATATGAGGGATTCATAGAAGGATATCCAAAGATACTATCTTAAATCCTTAATGGACTTCTACGTAGTAGTCAAGTCCTTTGGGTTTTAAAGTACTATTCTATAAATTGGACCTCTTGCATGGTCTGGTCAAACAGATTGATTTTGAAAATCTGATTAGAAATATCATGTGATGATATAATTTATAAGATCCCTTAAGTGGTCTATTTAACGAGATTGTGCGACGGTCTAGTTAAGAAGATCATGCGTTGATCTAATTAAAAGGCTCGTTCATTGATCAAATTAAAAGGACCCTTTGGTGGTCTAGTCAGGTCGCTTCATGTTTATTCAATTGATTTTTTCCTCTACGCATTATGAAATGAACTGTGCGGACTGGGCAAGGAATTACGTAATTATGGAGGCCTACATAATTATGGAATTCAGTGCACAGAAACCACAGGAAGCTTTGTCATGTGTTAAGACCTATAGTGACAAGAATAATGATACGGGAGAAGTCTTGGACCTCGACCAATGTCATTTATTCTCAATTCTGATCTCAATCACACACCAAGTTTCCTATGATAAGTCTTCATAAGAAACGTTCTTCTGTCCGTAGTTCAAAATTCCATGTTTTACTACTGCAAGGAATTCACTTTGATGGTTATCAAATTCGCTAAAATTCCTAACATGGCCCAGAGTTTTACTTAAGGGTTTAAAGGATCTATTAGAAGGCGAAATCGTCACAGCTGTCTTCACAAGTTTCCTCTAAAATTAAATTTCGGGACGAAATTTCCTAAAGTAGGGGAGACTGTAACACCTGTGTCACTTCAACCATCAGAAAAATGCCAAACCAATGAAATATTGTATTTCATACTTGGGATTTGTTAAATATATGTGTATCATTTGCACATATCAACTCTAGTTCAATTTCAAGCTCTAAATCACTTTCTGGAAGGTTATACACGCACTGATGCGTAAATATAACCAGTTTAATGCAACAAACACTCTGGAATAGTGAAATAGACTTAACATACCTTAAATAACCTTTACATAACTTAGAAATAAGTTTTGAAGGCTTTGGTATGGCAAAATCAAGTTAAATCGCTTATAGGGACTAAAGTTGACAAACTGCGAAAGTATGCCAATTTGAGCTGTAACAGACATTCCGGAAAATGGCCATAAGTTAAACATACCATAAATATCCTTTATATAGCTTAAAAATAGGCTTTGAGGTGTTCGGTGTGCTAAAATAAACTTTTGGGTCATTCAGGGACTAAAAGTGTCAAAAAGTGCACAAGTTTACATTTTCGCGCATAACTTACGTTCTGAATACTTCCGGACATCCAAAAATTTATGTAAGCACTAAAATATTTTATTTTAGTGTTCGCCATAAGAAAAATCCATTCGTCGCGTCTTTTGGTTCGTTTTTCGCGCTTATGCGCATTCCGTCGTAATTAAGCGAACATCGCGTTCGTACGGCCAAACGAACCGACATCCGAGATATTTTTGAACATGTTTTAAGTTCCCTATACTTTAACTTCATTTTAGAGCTTTGAAATGGGGTTAACAGGCCTTAAACGTGTCGAAAATGGGCTGATTGCAATACAGGGACCAAAAGTGTAATTCTGCCAAACTAGGGCCTAGCGGTGCGCTACACTTTTAACGTAGCGGTGCGCTAGGGGTCTGCAGACCAGATGCAGTGTATTTCACAGCCTGTTTGCAGCTGTTCCATCCGAACGCGTTTCACGCGAACGACGCGTTAAAGTAGCATAAGCTACCTAAACGGGTCGTAATGGGTCGAAAGCACTTAAGTTAAGTTTCATTTAGTATGTAGGCTTTGTTAAACCATATCATATGAGTTCCTACACTCATTTGGTTTACAAACCCTAATACTACCCAGTCTTCCGATTTAGGTCCGGTTATTAACATAGTTACCTATATTAGGTGCCGTTTGATTTCCGTGATCTCTAGCTTTGCTTGGTGATTATCTTTAGACATCTGAGCAATCTCAAGTGAGTACATAGACCCCTCTTTTACTATTTTCCAAACTGTTTTGGGGTGAAACACATGTGCCTACTTGTTACTTTCATGCTTTCCTGTTTTCACATCATATACTGGTTATGTTCATTAGTACACTATTAGTACATTGATTTACATGACTTTTCTGCTTCGTATGTTAACTTAGCATACTTGGTACATCATTTTACATTACATTTCATGCTACGTGTGCCCATTGTGTGCATTACTTAGTACAACTGATTTCATCACATACTTACATTTTGACATTTGATCATACAAGTTATTACTTATCTTTTGACAAACTAAATGACTATCTATGGTTTTAAACACTGATTTCTCTAAAAACATAAAATAAATGGTTGAATTGTACTTATTTTGTTCACCAGACCGATTGTTAGTATGATATAGCGCTATAGGATTTGACACCCCATTCCTGTTGGCATGGAATGTCTGAAACCAATTTGTTGCTCCATCCAAATAGGGATTGCCTTTGTGGTATCCTTATAGTCTCAAAGGTGTATTTTGATGCACCAGGTCTGAATGAATTCTTAAATCACACTATTAAAGTATAGGTTGATATACTCTCATGTGTGGTATTGTTCAAAACCAACATATTTATTTTATTAATCATCCAAAGCATATTTTGATATGTTATTTACTAAACTAAAACATAGTTTAATATGTTATTTATCACATCCAAAGCATATTTTGATATGTTACTTACTAAACCAAAAACATAGTTTAATATGTTATTTATCACATCCAAAGCATATTTTGATATGTTACTTATGAAACCAAAACATAGTTTAATATGTTACTTACAAATCCAAAGTATACTTTTGATATGCTACTATAAGGTTATTCGTTTAACTTTACATTACTTACCATACATAAACATTTCTACAATTGTTAAACATAGACATTCTATATTGGTGGTTTGGTTTGATTAAGTGATTAAGTAACGATGCGTGTGTAATATGATACAAACATGGTGGATACGCCGCTGGTACTTCCTATATATAAGTGTTTGTATGGCATTACATGTCGTAGCGTTATTTGAATCATTTCAGTTTGATACATAGAACATTTTATACAAATAACATACTTTTCACAAGACATTGTTTTACAAACAACTTATCTTATACAAACTCATCTTAAATGGTTATTCATTTAACCATACATTATTTCACTTATTTATACATATCATCTGAACTTATTGTTTTTCAAATGATTTACAAGACAAAGCAAATTACAAGGTTCATGACTAAACATTTTCTCAAACATAAGTCATGAATTCTATTTTCACAAAACCTATGTATCTCACCGGCATTTTTATGCTGACGTACCTATTTTCACATGTGTTTTCAGGAGATGAAGCATAGGACTTATCAAGACATACTTAGGCGGACCTGTGCCTTAGTGACTTAAAACGAGACAAGACTAGTTAATTATGTTGTACTTCTTTGTTTATTAAGACATTGTAACACTTTTGATTAATAAAACGAAACTTCAATTGCCATGGATTTGAAACATTAATTCTGTTACAACACTCCTCGACATTTCCGCCACGTTTCGTTGTCTCACGTGGTCGGGGTGTGACAGTTATGAGAGTTCATCTAGACAAAGTGTAGGAGCTCGTGCTTCAGATGTAGAAGCAGATGTTATGGTAGAAGAGAAGAAGAAAGCTGATGAGGAGAATGCTGAGAAGGAGGCAGAAGTTTCAAAGGCCTTGAATGGTGTGAATGAACTTACAACAGAGGTGAAGATCAAATCAGAATCTGTAAGTCATACATGTCATAATTGCACTGAACTACAAGGTAAAGTTGACGGACTATCGGAGCAAAACAAAATTCAGTTAACTGAATTAGAAAAGTTAAAAGAGTCAAATGTTCTTTTGATTAAACGAGAGTCAAATTAAATCAAATGAATATGAAATCAGCAGTTTAACAAGCAAAGTCAATGAACAGTTACAGATCATTGATTTGGCTCGTGAAACTGTAAAGGATAAAACTAATGAATTTTCTGAAAAGTGCAGGGAATTGGCCATTGCACAAGATCAAATTGTTGAACTTAAAGGAAAGTTAGACAAATTTTGGAAAATCTTCATTAGTTAGGACTCAAATTCAAAAAGGGTTGAAAAAGAGTAATGATAAAACAGGAGTGGGGTTTAGTAAAGCTTCACCTTCTAAGGATCAAGACTACTCTTTTCTACCTAATGAGAATGAGTTAACTGATTTTGTGCCTACTACACAAGCTGTAGTGGATCCGATAACTACGGACTTGCCAAATAGTCCAGTTTTTTTGAAAGAATCTATTTAGTCTAACAGTACACCTCATAAATCAGATGAGGATACTGAAAAGGAAAAGAAGTAAACATTTAAAAAGAGATTTAACAAAAAGAGAATTTATAAGAAAAAAATCTTGTTTTAAATGTGTCACACCCCGATATTTCCACGTATTACCGGTGGGCCCGGTGGGGAGTATCGTGACGTAGTTGATATCATCATAGACAATTTATCACATATTATATACACAGCGGAAGTCGAAAGATATAAGCATTACAAACCGAATGGAAGTAATATCATTTATTACAAAAACGGTTGTAAAGGATCCACAGGCGGATCAATGTTAAAAGAAACACAGTTCAGCAGATTTATAAACATCTAAGCTTGCAAGACTCTTTATTGATGCTAGGAGTAGCCAGCCTATTCCGATTAGTACCCGCACTTAACCTTTTTGGAAAATACGTCCGTTTTCACTGGTAAATACAATTAACCGACTCATTTTGATAATGTTTAAAAAAAATTGATTTGAATGCACAAGGCACAAAATATCTTTTATAACTTGGGATAATTATTTAAAAATAAACTTGTTAAAGAATTACGTGTTTATTATACGTTCAGTACCCCGAGCTGAAAACCGGGTTAAAGATTAATTGACACACCACATAATATAATCCCGCGGCGAGTTATTCTCGAACAGGCAGTTATATCTTTTTATATACGCACCGGCAGGTGTATGCCTACACCCCATGCTTAGGTCGTGGCCATTTCAATGAATGGTGCCAAGGATATCCGGGACATGGTCATTAACCCCCCAAAGGCTTTAAACAAACAAAACAGATTAAACGGGTCATCTCAATAAATTAACCTTCATATGATTAACAATTCAATGCCCGACCAAGCGGTATTTTATATACCGTACCCCAAGCCCGTATAAGGGAAAATAAGTTAAAAGTATTTACTTGAGCAAATTATATAAATTTATCCCAGCCGTACAAATCAGCAAGTGCAAGTATCTTTTACTGGTCTCCTAAATCTGGAACGAAGGTTTTTAAATAACCTATTAGATTCCTAACGGGTCTTACTTAAGTTAAACTTAGACCGGTTAGTTTTAAAGAAAGGTATACGGTTCAAACGCAAGATTTAAGCGAAGACCGGATTAGAGTGTGGTTTAGACCCGACAAGTTTGAAGACTTGTATAATATAGGTAAACTAAACACATTCTGGATTTTGAAGTAAAAATGATAAGGTTTGACCCGTTTCGGTTAATTTATGCAAACTAATTACATAACCCGTACCGAATGCGATAAATGCATAACGGGTAACCAAATGAGTCACGAAGAGGTTTCCTAAGTTAATATGCCTTAAATATGTTGTGATATCAGTAGGATACCTTCCAATATGCCCAAAACGAATTTAAACTCAAATTAAGCCCCGTAGGGGTATTTTGGTCATTTACCTAAGGCATATAAACTACCTATCATATAACTAACTAAACGAAGTGACCATAAGCTATAACCTCAGAAGGTTATTCCCTATACAACTATGGTCACCTATTGTGTTTGGTCGGATCCTAATGATCGACCAAACGGGTCTAGTTCGAAAGTCTAAGCGGTTGTTTAGACCGCTTATCTTACGACCCTACATAAGCACTAAACCTAAAGTGACGAGTTAAACATGTTAAAACATGTTTAACGAAGTTAGAAAACAAGTTTGATATCAAGACAAAGGGTCTTGATACCCAAAAATAGTTTGGTTGCAAAATACGCATAAACGCGCATTTTAACCGAAACTATGACTCGTCACTAAGCCTAAAAAACGTGGTAATCAGTAGGTATAGTCACAAGAGACTATAACCATCGTGATTACGCTCACATTATGAAGTTCAAACGAACTTCGTGTTGATCATTGACTGGTCAAAGCAGAAAGTCAAACACTGTTTGACTTTCCCGCTTAAAAACGCATAAAAGAACGAAAGAAGCTTACAAAGGGTCCTAGCTAGGAAGATCTTGATTCAAATTGCTCAGGTATGAAGTGTTAAATCCCAACTTAGAGCTATTTGAATCAGATTGTGAGGAATGAGAATGAAGGTGTTGGGTTTATATAGATTTCGGTAAACCGTTAGGATCGTTCCTCGTAAACCGTGCTTGAATCATGACCTTACACTTGGGCCCAAGGTTTTAGAATACCATGGGAACATGTAAAACCATCAAATACCAGCCCATAGGGTGCAAAACCATGGGTTAAAACCATCAAAACCTCAAAAATGGACCAAGTTCAATGTATCTGCCAGAAATTTCAAAAATGGTCCCTGCACTTGTAAAACTTGATTTTTGGCACTTTTAAGCTCCGTTAACCCCATTTCAAAGCTCTAAAATAAAGTTAAAGTATAGAGAACTTAAAATATGCTCAAAAACATCTCGGATGTCGGCTCGTTTGGTCGTACGGTTGCGTTGTTCGGTTAATTACTACGGAAGTCGTAACGAACGCAAAAACGATCCAAATTAAGCGACGAATGGAATTCTATCATGCCAATCACTAAAATAAAATATTTTAATGATTATATAAACTTTTGGATGTCCGGATATATATTCAGAACGTAAGATATGCGCGAAAATGCAAACTTATGCACTTTTTGACGCTTTTAGTCCCTATTGATCAAATAAGTTTATTTTTGCGCACCAAACACCTCTAAGCCTATTTCTAAGCTATGTAAAGGATATTTAGGGCATGTTTAACTTATTATCATATTCCGGAAGGTTCGATACCATACGAATCGGTATACTTTTGCAGTTTAACGTAAATATTCCCTTAAATCGCACAAAGTAGCGCGAAATGTCATTTGATGATATCCAAGCCTTCCATGGCCTATAATGGGTATTCCCAATAATGTGTTTAAATATTACTACGCTCTCGTTTGCTTAAATGGTCACCAAAAGGCGTAGATTCAAAAGTTGACGCTTTTGGGTCCCTCTGATGCGCAAACTTGCGTATATCATCGTTTAATAGCATCGAAGCCTTATCTAATCCATGTTAGACAGTCTTGAGTGTATTATTAAAAATCGCGATGCTTCGGGTTTGTAAAAAGGTCATTCAGAGGTATAATTAAACATATTGACACTTTTAGTCCCTCTAACTTGCAAAGTTGCGCGTAACTTTACTTATAGGCATAAAAGCCCTTAATGGCCAATATTAGGCATTCCCGAGAGTATAATCAATTATCATGAAGCTCTCGGTTTGTTAAAAGGTCACTCAGAGGTAAGAATTAACATGTTGACGCTTTTAACCCTTCATCGCGCAAACTTTCAATTAATTACGCAAACGGCTACTCTTGATCAACAAGTGGCTCATTTGTGAACATGATTACCGTGTAACGTTATTCAGAGGATTATAATAAGCATGTTAACATTTCCAGTCCTTCTATAATCAAATTTTTTGATTTTTCGCAAAATTAGTCCCTCAAATTCAACGTTTGACTTTATTAGGGTTTATTACACGTGTCAATACATTATTGGACGTAATTTTACGAGGTGTTACAAAATGTCACAACAAAGGGCATGTAGCGAGTTGTTGTCCTTTGAATAAAAATAAGAAAAAAGTTGATGAGATTAGGGTTGGGATTAGGGTTGGTTTATTTAATAATGTGCAACCACATTTTCAAAGTAATCAACCAAGATTTCAATCTAAAACGTCAACATCAGGAAGATTTGTTAGACCAAGAAGTATTTCTTCACAATTTAGTCATTATAATGGTAAATCAAATTGGTTTCAAAGTCAAAATAAAAATTTTGGATATCAAAATCGATACCAAACTTCTGGAAATCGAAATTTTCAAAGAAAAAACGAACATAGGGGTTTTAGTAACTCAAATGTTCAACAAAATCCAAAATTTTTCCAAAATTCATGGCATGATAATGGGAGAAGAAGGTTTCGAGATAATAATTTTCAAAGGTCAGAAAATCCGATGTCACACCCCTTTCTAAGGCGGAAGCACGAGGTGTGATCATGAAAGGTTTTCATTGCATACGATTGGTAAACATACTACATGCTCATAAAAATAACTCCAAATGCCAAACATTACATAACTGAAAACGTAGTTTAAGTGTTTACATCACAAGACAACATTTTGTCTGAAAAGATTACAACTTTATTCAAAGATCAACATAAACAACATCCAAGAGCAAGAGTATGACCGCGCGCACATCCACTTTAGTTACCTGAAATACATGTGAGTTTTTGGAAAAACGTCAACATAATGTTGGTGTGAATTCATGCAATTTCTGTATTGAAGGTTTTTCACACTTTGTATGAAAACATGGTATGTAATTTTGTATGTATCAAGTATTTCTGTATATATCAAGGTTGTTAATGGGTTGCAAGGCCATTAACATGTGACACGACATAGGAAGCATCCAAACCATAGGCATTTTTCTAGTTGTCGAGTCATGACTGAGACACAAAAGCACTACTCGGTACTAGTTTTCACCAAGAGTGTGGCTGTGTAACACCTGTGCCTCCACGGCCATCAAACAAATACCGAACCAATGAAATATTATATTTCATACTTGGGATTTGTAAAAACATGTGTATCATTTGCACATATCAATTTTTGTTCCATTCCAAACTCTAAATCGCTTTCTGGAAGGTTATACGCGCACCGATGCGTAAATATAACCAGTTTAATGCAACAAACCCCTCCGGAATAGTAACAT
Source organism: Helianthus tuberosus (assembly GCA_030545235.1). Classification (NCBI taxonomy): domain Eukaryota; kingdom Viridiplantae; phylum Streptophyta; class Magnoliopsida; order Asterales; family Asteraceae; genus Helianthus; species Helianthus tuberosus. The sequence goes on from CM060449.1 coordinate 109,336,212, forward strand.
AGGCTTAACATACCTTAAATAACCTTTACATAACTTAGAAATAAGTTTTGAAGGCTTTGGTATGGCAAAAACAAGTTAATTCGCTTACAGGGACTAAACTTGACAAACTGTGAAAGTATGCCAATTTGAACTGTAACGAACATTCCGGAACATGACCATAAGTTAAACATACCATAAATATCCTTTACATAGCTTAGAAATAGGCTTTGAGGGGTTCGGTATGCTAAAATAAACTTTTGGGTCATTCAGGGACTAAAAGTGTCAAAAAGTGCACAAGTTTGCACTTTTGCGCATAACTCACGTTCTGAATACATCCGGACATCCAAAAATTTATGTAAGCATGACTATATTATGCTTTAGTGTTTGGATTGCCAAAAATCCATTCGTCGCGTCATTTGGATCGTTTTTCGCGCTTATGCGCATTCCGTCGTAATTAAGCGAACATCGCGTTCGTACGACCAAACGAACCAACATCCGGCATATTTTTGAGCATTTTTCATGTCCACAATGTTTAGGCATCATTTTAGGGCCTTAAAGTTGGCTTTACGAGTCTTAGAAGTGCCGGAAATGGGCTTAAACACGTGCAGGGACTGAAACTGTCATTTCTGAAACTTTGTTCTGATCTGTGACTCCTAGGCGGCCCGCCTCAGGATCTTAACATCCACACGCGGCCCGCGTCAGTCCTTCTGACCAGGTTAACTGCATTTAACAGCAGGTTGCAGCTGTTTGATCCACCACCACACATTCTCATTTGTCTAGTCAGCTGATAAGGATCAACTTTTAGCCACCATAAGGTTCCGACACTTGTACGGTTACGATTAAAGCACGGTTTCCATGAAACGATCTTAACGGTGGACCGAAAACTATAAATACCCCATCACCCCATTGCTCAAATCACTAGAATTTTGATTTGAGAAACTCTAAGTTGAAACTATTGTTTCATACCTGAGATTTTTGAATCGAAATTAGCATTCGGGGACCCTTCGTAAGTATTCTTTCGTTCTTTTATTGCTTTTCGAGTCTTTCGAGTCTGAAAGTCAAAATTTGTTTGACTTTCTGCATTGACCAGTTATGGTCAATGCGAAGTTCGTTTGAACTTCGCAACGTGAGTGTAATCACGTTGGTTATAGTCCCTTGGGACTATGCCTACTGATTACCACGTTGTCTAGGGTCGTAGGGTAAGCGATCTAATAAATCGCTTATACCTCGAACCCGACCCATTTGGTCGATCATTAGGATCCGACCTGTCACACCCCGACCACGTGGAACATACAAAACGTGGCGGAAACATCGGGGAGTGTTGTAACAGAATTAATGTTTCAAATCCATGGCAATTGAAATTTTGTTTTATTCAATAGAAGTGTTACAATGTCTTAACAAACAAGGAAATACAACATAATTAACTAGTCTTGCATCTTTTATTATCACTAAAGCCCAAGTCAGCCTATGTGTATCTTGATCATCTTATGCTTCATTTCCTGAAAAACACATGTGAAAATATGGTACGTCAGCATAAAAATGCCGGTGAGATACATAGGTTTTGTGAAAATAGGTTTCATGACTTATGCTTGAGAAAATGTTTAGTCATGAACCTTGTTATTTGCCTTGTTTTGTAAATCATTTGAAAAACGATAAGATCAGATGATAAGTATAAATAAATGAATAATGTATGGTTAAATGAATAACCATAGTAAAATGTGTTTGTATAAGATAAGTTGTTTATAAATCAATGTCTTGTGAAAAGTATGTTATTTGTATGAAATGTTCTATGTCTCAAACTGAAATGATTCAAATAACGTTACGACATGTAATACCATACAAACACTTATATATAGGAAGTACCAGCGGCGTATCCACCATGCTTGTATCATATTACACATGCATCGTTACTTAATCACTTAATCAAACCAAACCAATCAATGTAAAATGTCTATGTTTAATCCAATGGTCAATGTATTGAATAATATGTCAAAATGCATGATCAATGTAAATCATGTAATGTGTAACCTAAATGATATGTATGGCTAGTGAAAACGCATCAACTAAACCATAGGTGAAATGCACAAAAACAAAGTATTGAAGTAAAACTTGGTTTAAATCAACGTTATGTTTTGTGTAAATGCATGATCAATGTCAATCATGTTAAAATGTCTATGTCGAAATGTCTATGTCAAATGTCTATGTCAAAATGTCTATGTCAAAATGTCATGTATGGCTAGTGAAATGTCTCAACTAAACCATATGCACAAAAGCAAAGTATTGAAGTAAAACTGTGTTTAAATCAATATTATGTCTTGTGTAAATGCATGATCAAGGTCAATCATGTAATGTGTAAATGCATGATCAAGGTCAATCATGTAATGTGTAAATGCATGATCAATGTTAATCATGTAATGTGTAAATGCATGATCAAGGTCAATCATGTAATGTGTAAATGCATGATCAATGTCAATCATGTAATGTGTAAATGCATGATCAAGGTCAATCATGTAATGTGTAAATGCATGCTATACTGAATATGAACATTTATGCGGTGTTGTTATAATGCATACATCCAAGCCTTGCGACTGAGGTGATAAACCCTTAAACAAATTAAAGGTCTATCTGTGTAAATATCATCGAATTCGGTCATTCCTTTCTGTCCCCTTTCCCTGGGATGTCCGGAACGGGAGTTGTCAATTCCTATGGTACCACTACCTACTAACGAACGGCGTGATCATTGTTAATGAATGTATTGTCCCATGTAAACAAACCAAATGTCATACCAAAATGTAAGCATGTGAAAACAATGCACTAAGTATGTAATCAAATAAACATACATAGCGTGAAATGTCATGTAAAACGATGTACTAAGTAATGCACACAATGGGCACACCTAGCATGAAATGTCATGTAAAACGATGTACTAAGTAATGCACACAATGGGCACACCTAGTATGAAATGTAATGAAATCATGTACTATAGTGTACTAACGAACATAGCAGGTATATGATGTGAAAACAGGAAAAGCATGAATGTAACAAGTAGGCACATGTGTTCCACCCCAAACAGTTTGGAAAACAGTAAAATAGGGGTTCTATGTACTCACTTGAGATTGCTCAGTAGTCCTGGAGTAACAACCAAACAATGCTAGAGATCACGGAAATCAAACGGCACCTAATATAGGTAACTATGTTAATTAACCGGACCTAGATCGGAAGATCGGGTAGCATTAGGGTTTGTAAACCAAATGAGTGTAGGAACTCATATGATATGGTTTAACAAAGCCTACATACTAAATGAAACTTAACCTAAGTGTCTACGACCCATTACGACCCGTTTAGGTAGCTTATGCTACTTTAACGCGTCGTTCGCGTGAAACGCGTTCGGACCGCCTAACTAGTCCTTATGACAAGTGTTATATGCCTAAACATGTTAAATAATCAGTTATGTGACAAAAGTTTAGGTTACATATGCTAAATTACCAATTATGTATGAAAAGGGTATTCTGGTAATTTACCTAAGGCATATAAACTACCTATCATACAACTACTTAAACGTCATGACCATAAGGTATAACCTCGGAAGGTTATTCCCTACACTATGGTCACCTAATGTATTTGGTCGAATCCTAATGATCGACCAAACTGGGTCGGGTTCGAAGGTATAGGCGATTTATTAGATCGCCTACCCTACGACCCTAGACAACGTGGTAATCAGTAGGCATAGTCCCAAGGGACTATGACCATCGTGATTACAATCACGTTGCGAAGTTCTAACGAACTTCGCATTGACCATTACTGGTCAACGCTGAAAGTCAAACAAAGTTTGACTTTCTGACTCGAAAAGCAGTAAAAATAAGGAAAAGAACGAAAGAATACTTACGAAGGGTCCCCGAATGCTAACCCAGATCAAAATAGCTCAGGTATGAAACGAAGGTTCCAACTTAGAGCCCAAATGATCAGATTTGTGGGTTTTTAAGCCAAAGGGGGGTGGGTATTTATAGAAAAAGTAGAGCCGCTAGGATCGTTTCTTGAATATCGTGCCACGATCCGAGCCGTACACTTGTCACAAAGTTGTGGTGGCTAGAAACTTGTTCTTATCCGCTGACTAGACCCGTTTAGAATGTGTGGACACGAATCAATCAGCTGCAACTTGCTAAAAAGACATTGAATCTGGTCCAGATCACTCACTCGCGTAGCGCGACGGGTAGAGCCTTAGGGCTCGCGCTACGCGACTGCCTCCCAGTTCCAGAATTGTTTCAAACTTGGCAGAAATGGTCCCTGCACGTGTTTAAGCCATTTTTCGATGCGTTTGAACCCCGTTAACCTCATTTCAAGGCTCTAAAATGTAGTTAAAGTATAGGGAACTCAAAACATACTCAAAAATATGCCGGAGGTTGGTTCGTTTGGCCGTACGAACGCGATGTTCGCTTAATTACGACGGAATGCGCATAAGCGCGAAAAACGATCCAAATGACGCGACGAATGGATTTTTCTTATGGCGAACACTAAAATATAATGTAGTCATGCTTACATAAATTTTTGGATGTCCAGATGTATTCAGAACGTAAGTTATGCGCGAAAATGCAAACTTGTGCACTTTTTGACACTTTTAGTCCCTGAATGACCCAAAAGTTTATTTTAGCACACCGAACCCCTCAAAGCCTATTTCTAAGCTATGTAAAGGCTATTTATGGTATGTTTAACTTATGGTCATGTTCCGGAATGTCTGTTACAGTTCAAATTGGCATACTTTCGCAGTTTGTCAACTTTAGTCCCTGTAAGCGATTTAACTTTGATTTCACCACACCAAACCTTCCAAAACTTATATCTAAGTTATGTATAGGTTATTTAAGGTATGTAAAGCCTATTTCACTATTCCGGAGTGTTCGTTGCATTAAACTGGTTATATTTACGCATCGGTGCGCGTATAACCTTCTAGAAAGTGAATTTAGAGCTTGAAATCGAACAAGAGTTGATATGTGCAATCGATACACATATTTTTACAAATCCCAAGTATGAAATACAATATTTCATTGGTTTGGCATTTGATTGGTGGCCGTGGAGGCACAGGTGTTACACGACCAAACACATTAGGTGACCATAGTAGGTAGGGAATAACCTTCCGAGGTTATACCCTATGGTCACATCGTTTGAGTAGTTGTATGATAGGTAGTTTATATGCCTTAGGTAAAGTACCAGAATACCCTTTTCATGTATAATTGGTAATTAAGCATATGTAACCTAAACCTTTGCTACATAACTGATTATGTAACATGTTTAGGCATATAACACTTGTCATAGGGCTAGTTAGGCGGTCCGAACGCGTTTCACGCGCACGACGCGTTAAAGTAGCATAAGCTTCCTAAACGGGTCGTAATGGGTCGTAAACAATTATGTTAGGTTTCATTTAGTATGTAGGCTTTGTTAAACCAAATGACACGAGTCTCTACACTCGTTTGGTTTACGAACCCTCATTCTATCAGATCTTCCGATTATAGGTCCGGTTTATTAATGTAGTTACCTATATTAGGTGCCGTTTGATATCCGCGATCTCTAGCATTGCTGGTGGTTATCTTAGGACTTCTGAGCAATCTCAAGTGAGTACATAGACCCCTCTTTTACTGTTTTCCAAACTGTTTTGGGGTGGAACACATGTGCCTACTTGTTACTTTCATGCTTTCCTGTTTTCACATCATATACCTGCTATGTTCGTTAGTACATTATAGTACATGATTTCATTACATTTTATGCTATGTATGTCCATTGCGTGCATACTTAGTACATCGTTTTACATTGACATTTTATGCTATGTATGTCCATTGCGTGCATACTTAGTACATCGTTTTCATCACATGCTTACATTTTGTTATGACATTTGGGTTGTTTACAATGGAACAATACATTCATTAACATTAGCTACGCCGTTCGTTAGTAGGAAGTGGTACCATAGGAATTGACAACTCCCGTTCCGGACATCCCAGGGAAAGGGGATGAAAGGAATGACCGAATTCGATATACATAATTTAGATAAACCTTTAAGTGGTTTAAGGGTTTATCGCCGCAGTCTCAAGGCTTGGATGTATGCATTTTCACAACACCGCATAGATGTTCGTATCAGTATAGCATGCATTTCCACAAGACATAGCTTTGATTTAAACCAAGTTTTACTTCAATACTATGTTCTTGTGCATATGGTTTAGTTGATACATTTCACTAGCCATACATATCATTTTGGTTACATATTACATGATTTACATTGATCATGCATTTCCGCAAGACATAGCTTTGATTTAAACCAAGTTTTACTTCAATACTATGTTCTTGTGCATATGGTTTAGTTGATACATTTCATTAGCCATACATATCATTTTGGTTACATATTACATGATTTACATTGATCATGTATTTCCACAAAACATAACTTTGATTTAAACCAAGTTTTACTTCAATGCTTTGTTTTGTGCATTTCATCTATGGTTTAGTTGATGCATTTTCACTAGCCATACATATCATTTTGGTTACATATTACATGGTTTACATTTGACACATAAACACTTTTGACATTGGTTATACATTACATGATTTACATTAGACATGAACATTTTACGTTGTTGGTTTGGTTTGAGTAAGTGATTAAGTAACGATGCGTGTATAATATGATACAAACATGGTGGATACGCCGCTGGTACTTCCTATATATAAGTGTTTGTATGGTATTACATATCGTAGCGTTATTTGAATCATTTCAGTTTATGACATATAACATTCTATACAAATAACATACTTTTCACAATATATTGTTTTACAAACAACTTAACTTATACAAACTCATTTTACATGGTTATTCATTTAACCATGCATTATTCTCTTATTTATACGTATCATCTGAACTTATTGTTTTTCCAATGATTTACAAAGACAAAGCAAATTACAAGGTTCATGACTAAACATTTTCTTAAACATAAGTCATGAATCTTAATTTTCACAAAACCTATGTACTCGCCGGCATTTTTATGCTGACGTACCTATTTTCACATGTGTTTCAGGAAATGAAGCATAGGATTGATCAAGATACACTTAGGCGGACATGGGCCTTAGTGACAATAAAAGATGCAAGACTAGTTATTTATGTTATGTTTCTTTGATTATCAAGACATTGTATCTCATTTATTAAAAAAAAACAGTATTTAAATTTCCATGTGTTATGAAACAATGATTCTGTTACAACACTCCCCGACGTTTCCGCCACGTTTTGTTGTTTTACGTGGTCGGGGTGTGACAGAAAAGTTGGTATCAGAGCTCATGGTTATAGGGAATTAGGTTATTAGTAATACTTTGACCTAGTCTATAACCTTCTTAGGACCCTAACGCGAGTTTACTTGCGTTTTGTCATAAAACAATATTTTTGCGATACATTATTTTTGGGATGAGTGTTCACTTATAGGCGAGCATGTCTTCGCGATACATTATTTTTGACCCATTTACTTTGATTTGTCACCATCTCATTTGTTTGCCTTAGGTAACAAACAAATGATCACAATTTTCATTCGTTAACATTCTGCATTGATTTTCCAATAACCTTTCACTTGCTTCTTCCTCTGTCTTTCATTTTCTTTTAGAATGTCTATTCCTCTCAGCACTGGTCAAATGCCCGAGCGAACAGCCAAATTTGTCCAGCAAATTGGCGAAGTGATTCAGAGGACTGTGGATTTAGGTATTGCCATGGCTCGTCTCAACAATGAAGCCTCTCATCTCGACAATGAAGCCACTCAAGAGCCACTGAAGGAAGCAGAAGTCAAGCCAGCACCAAAATCAAGGAAGCGTAATGTAACACCTGTGCCTCCACGGCCATCACACAAATACTGTAGCAATGAAATATTGTATTTCGTACTTGGTCTTTGTAAAAAATATGTGTATCATTTGCACATATCAATTCTTGTTCAATTTCAAACTCTAAATCACTTTCTGGAAGGTTATACGCGCACCGATGCGTAAATATAACCAGTTTAATGCAACAAACACTCCGGAATAGTGACATTGGCTTAACATGCCTTAAATAACCTTTACATAACTTAGAAATAAGTTTTGAAGGCTTTGGTATGGCAAAATCAAGTTAAATCGCTTACAGGGACTAAAGTTGACAAACTGCGAAAGTATGCCAATTTGAACTGTAACAGACATTCTGGAACATGACCATAAGTTAAACACACCTTAAATATCCTTTATATAGCTTAGAAATAGGCTTTGAGGGGTTCGGTGTGCTAAAATAAACTTTTGGGTCATTCAGGGACTAAAAGTGTCAAAAAGTGCACAAGTTTGCATTTTCGCGCATAACTTACGTTCTGAATACATCCGGACACCCAAAAATTTATGTAAGCATGACTACATTATATTTTAGTGTTCTCCATAAGAAAAATCCATTCGTCACGTCATTTGGATCGTTTTTCGCGCTTATGCGCATTCCGTCGTAATTAAGCGAACATCGCGTTCGTACGACCAAACGAACCATCATCCGACATATTTTTGAACATGTTTCAAGTCCACAATGTTTAGGCATCATTTTAGGGCCTTAAAGTTGGCTTTACGGGCCTTAGAAGTGTCGGAAATGGCCTTAAACACGTGCAGGGACCTAAACTGTCATTTTTGAAACATATGTGCAGATCAGAGGGCCCAAGCGGCCCGCATTGTGTTTGCATGAATCTAAAGCGGGCCGCATGGCACCTTCTGACCAGATTCAATGTGTTTAACATCAGTTTGCAGCTGTTCTATCCTCCACCACACATTCTAATTTGTCTAGTCATGTGATATGGATGGAATTTTAGTCACCACAACCTTCCAACACATGTACGGCCTTGATCGTTTCCCCTTTTCCAAGAAATGATCTTAACGGTTACCCGAATACTATAAATACCCCAACACCCCAATGCAAAACTTACAAGAATTCTGATTTTGAGAGCTCTAAGTTGAAACCATTGTTTCATACCTGAGTTCTTGAAGTCGGGATTAGCATTCGGGGACCCTGGGTTAGTATTCTTTCGTTCTTTTCCTTATTTTACTGCTTTTCGAGTCAGAAAGTCAAACTTTGTTTGACTTTCAGCGTTGACCAGTAATGGTCAATGCGAAGTTCGTTTGAACTTCGCAACGTGAGTGTAATCACGTTGGTCATAGTCCTTTGGGACTATGCCCACTGATTACCACGTTGTCTAGAGTCGTAGGGTAGGCGATCTAATAAATCGCCTATACCTTCGAACTCGACCCATTTGGTCGATCATTAGGATCCGACCAAATACATTAGGTGACCATAGTAGGTAGGGAATAACCTTCTGAGGTTATACCCTATGGTCACATCGTTTAAGTAGTTGTATGATAGGTAGTTTATATGCCTTAGGTAACTTACCAGAATACCCTTTTCATGTATAATTGGTAATTAAGCATATGTAACCTAAACCTTTGTCACATAACTGATTATGTAACATGATTAGGCATATAACACTTGTCATAGGGCTAGTTAGGCGGTCCAAACGCGTTTCACGCGAACGACGCGTTAAAGTAGCATAAGCTTCCTAAACGGGTCGTAATGGGTCGTAGACACTTAGGTTAAGTTTCATTTAGTATGTAGGCTTTGTTAAACCATATCATATGAGTTCCTACACTCATTTGGTTTACAAACCCTAATGCTACCCAATCTTCCGATTTAGGTCCGGTTATTTAACATAGTTACCTATATTAGGTGCCGTTTGATTTCCGTGATCTCTAGCATTGTTTGGTTGTTACTCAAGGACTACTGAGCATTCCCAAGTGAGTACATAGACCCCTCTTTTACTGTTTTCCAAACTGTTTTGGGGTGGAACACATGTGCCTACTTGTTACTTTCATGCTTTCCTGTTTTCATATCATATACCTGCTATGTTTATTAGTACATTATAGTACGTCGTTTTACATTGACATTTTATGCTATGTATGTATATAGCGTGCATACTTAGTACATCGTTTTACATGACATTTTATGCTATGTATGTTCATTTAGTTCATACTTAGTACATTGTTTTACATCACATCACATCACATGCTATGTATGTTCATTTGTTGCATACTTAGTACAGATTCATTTCATCACATGCTTACATTTTGGTATGACATTTGGTTTGTTAAATGGGACAATACATTCATTAACATTAGCTACGCCGTTCGTTAGTAGGTAGTGGTACCATAGGAATTGACAACTCCCGTTCCGGACATCCCAGGGAAAGGGGACAGTAAAGGAATGACCGAATTCGATGATATTTACTCAGATAGACCTTTAATTTGTTTAAGGGTTTATCACCTCAGTCGCAAGGCTTGGATGTATGCATTGGAACAACACCGCATAAATGTTCATTATCAGTACAGCATGCATTTACACAAGACATAATATTGATTTAAACACAGTTTTACTTCAATACTTTGCTTTTGTGCATATGGTTTAGTTGAGACATTTCGCTAGCCATACATGACATTTAGACATAGACATTTTAACATGATTGACCTTGATCATGCATTTACACAAGACATAATATTGATTTAAACACAGTTTTACTTCAATACTTTGCTTTTGTGCATATGGTTTAGTTGAGACATTTCGCTAGCCATACATGACATTTAGACATAGACATTTTAACATGATTGACATTGATCATGCATTTACACAAGACATAATATTGATTTAAACACAGTTTTACTTCAATACTTTGTTTTTGTGCATTTCACCTATGGTTTAGTTGATGCGTTTTCACTAGCCATACATATCATTTAGGTTACACATTACATGATTTACATTGATCATGCATTTTGACATATTATTCAATACATTTGGCAAATTCATTTATACATGGACAATTTACATTGTTGGTTTGGTTTGATTAAGTGATTAAGTAACGATACGGGTGTAATATGATACAAGCATGGTGGATACGCCGCTGGTACTTCCTATATATAAGTGTTTGTATGGTATTACATGTCGTAGCGTTATTTGAATCATTTCAGTTTGAGACATAGAACATTTTATGCAAATAACATATTTTTCACAAGACATTGATTTACAAACAACTTAACTTATACAAACTCATTTTTACATGGCTATTCATTTAACCATGCATTATTCACTTATTTATATGTATCATCTGAACTTATGGTTTTTCAAATGATTTACAAAGACAAAGCAAATTACAAGGTTCATGACTAAACATTTTCTTAAACAGAAGTCATGAATCTTATTTTCACAAAACCTATGTATCTCACCGGCATTTTTATGCTGACGTACCATATTTTCACATGTGTTTTTCAGGAAATGAAGCACAGGATTGATCAAGTTACACTTAGGCGGACATGGGCCTTAGTGACAATAAAAGATGCAGACTAGTTAATTATGTTGTATTTTTCATGTTTGTTAGACATTGTAACACTTATATTGAATAAAACGAAACTTTAATTTCCATGGTTGTGAAACATTAATTCTGTTACAACACTCCCCGATGTTTCCGCCACGTTTTGTATGTTCCACGTGGTCGGGGTGTGACAGAAAAGATGGTATCAGAGCCAATGGTTATAGGGAATTAGGTTATTAGTAATGCTTTGACCTAGTCTATAACCTTCTTAGGACCCTAACGCGAGTTTACTTGCGTTTAGTCATAAAACAATACCGTCACCTATCCTTAGGCGACAACCACAACAAGAACATAAATTTCAAAACCACTTTGAAAACTAATCATCTGTTCTAGGATGATTAATTACTAGGTTTTGAACCCTCAGTTATAAGGTTTTGAATCCCTTTGAATTTTCAAAATCTCGTCAAGGTTTTGGGTTTTAAATAATGTGAACACGTGCAAACTGGAAGGGTGAATGCCTGTATTCTGGGTTTTCTGTCTAGGCAAGCACTTCGTATACATCTCATCAGACGCGAGACCAGTTGTGCTTACCTGGGAATTCTCGGGATGAGTGTTCACTTATAGGCGAGCATGTCTTCAGTGATACATTAATAAGACCTGTTTACCTTGATTAGTCACCGTCTCATTTGTTTGCCTTAGGTAACAAACAAATGATCACAATTTTCATTCGTTAACATTCTGCATTAATTTTCCAATAACCTTTCACTTGCTTCTTCCTCTGTCTTTCATTTTCTTTTAGAATGTCTATTCCTCTCATCACTGGTCAAATGCCCGAGCGAACAGCCAAATTTGTCCAGCAAATTGGCGAAGTGATTCAGAGGACTGTGGATTTAGGCATTTCCATGGCTCGTCTCAACAATGAAGCCTCTCGTCTCGACAATGAAGCCACCCAAGAGCCACTGAAGGAAGCAGAAGTCAAGACTGCACCAAAGACAAGGAAGCGTAAGGCTTCAAGGAAACCCGCAACGGTTACACCTAATCAAGCGGGACCTAGCCATGTGGCAAGGCCACCAGCTAGGAAGCCATACAACGGAATTGAACCCTTGTGCAACCAATGTACCCTTCATCATCACCCTAATGTGAAGTGCCGCAAATGCCAAATCTGTGGACTTAAAGGTCATACAGCAAAGGTTTGCGTAGCAGCAGTACCAAATCAAATAGGACCCAATCGGGTGGCAACACCACCTGTTAGGAAGCAATACAAGGGAACAGCCCCAATATGCGACAAATGTAATGCACACCACTTAGCTCACCTACAGTGTCGTTTGTGTGCATCATGTGGGCGACTCGGTCACCGGGCAAATGTTTGTCGATTTACCCCAAACCAAAGTAGTCCAAATCAACTCCAAGTCAACCCTACTCAAACTCGCTTTCCACCAGGTTATTGCTACAAGTGTGGCGAGATGGGACATTTCCGAAGAAATTGCCCAAAGCTTGCTAATGCAAATCTGACCCAAGGATGAGCAGTTGACAGAGTAGAAGATGTTGCTGTCTTATGCTTTTGTTCTTTTGTTTCCTTGTAATGTGAAACAATCTGTTTTGTTTATAAATAAATCGTTGTTCACAAATTCTGATATACAAGTATATTTACATGTGTGTTTGTTTTCCTATGATACCTGCATTAAGGAACTATGTTCCTTACAAACTACTCTTGTGATTCTCTCTTTCAAATGATCGCTCATGATTCCTTTGAAAATTTTAAGTACTCGTTTCATTCTAAGATACGAAGTACAGAAAATAAAGTGACATTATGAGTAATCATGCTTTTTGCACATCAGTACCTTTAAATTCTTGGTTAAATAACTAAGGGTATTTCCAAATCTCATACCCATTATATTTTGATTTTTTTTACACAGTACAAGTATTTCAAAACAATCTTCATGATCTCAAAACATTTCATATAGTTTGAAAACAATTTTTTCTAGATACATTGTCTATGTTATTTCAAAAACATTGGCCATGTTATCAAAACCAACCTTTTTAATTTCAAAATATTTCATATAGTCTGAAGACAATATTAACACATTACATTTTCTCATCAAGTGCATGATTTCGAAAAGCATCATTCTTGTTTTCCAAAAACCTTATACATAATTTCAAAAATTCATTCCGCATGATTTTAAAACATTTTTATAAATATATCTATCTAATACACCTACTTTATGATTTCAAAATATTATATATAAGGTTTCAAAAACATTTTTTTTTTCCCATGCATAGTTTTCCAAATATATTTTCCTCACACACTTACTTAACCTTCAAATTCTGCTTCATATGTCGCCTTGACATATCTAGCATCTCAACCTCATAAGCATTTTACTTATGTTTTGACTTAAGCACATCCAGTGCAAGATTTCAAAACATCTTCAACTTCTAAAATCCATATGGGATCTTTTTATCTTCACATTTAGATCCTTGTGGATGATCATCATTCAAATCAGAGTCCTTAATTGGATTCTTTATGTACCTTAATTTGAACATTTCGAGTTCTAGTAATCGAAATCGAATTTTCTTTTTGAATCTTTCTATCTTTATAGTTGGATTCTCGAAAATGTTTAAAGTACCAAATGAAATCCACAAGATGGATTCCTAGTGTGCTTTAAATACATGTACTCTGTTAGCAGAACAAACTTCTAATTAGCAATTTTATGGTTATGTGACTATGTGTTTATTCATCTTATGTTTTCTTTCATGCATTTTTGTGTTTTTAATACTCTGGATATTCGTTATCCAAATCCTCGCAGGATCTTTCATATCTTCATATGAGAGATTCGTAGCAGGATATTCAAAGGTACTACCTTAAATCCTTAATGGGCTTCTATGTAATAGTTAAGACCCTTGGATTTATATAGTACCACTCCAGACCCTTTTTAGTGGTCTAGTCAAAAGATTGATTCACAATTTGGTTAAAGAATGACATCTAGTGATGTAGCTAGACAGACTCCTTGATAGTCTATTTAGATCATTTATTGATTTAGTCTACGGGACTCTATGGCGGTCTAGTCACACTCATCACAGGATTGTTCATTTGGTTTTACCCTACGCATTATAAAATAGACTGTGTGAACTGTGCAAGGAATTGTCTAATTATGGACGCGTACATAATTATGAAATTTAGTGCACAGAAACCCAGTAAGATTTATTATGTGTAAGAACCGATAGTGACAACAATAACGAAATGAGAACGATGTAATGGAGGTACGGTGGACGCACCAATGACGCTTCATATACTAGTATATAAGTGTCCCTCTTACATTGCAAACATAATGTTATTAAGGTTACTAGAAGTTCAAGAACCCTAACCAATGTTGTTCGATCTTTTCAACTTCATACTTTCAAGCTCTCACAAGTTTCCTCTAAATAAATTTCGGGACGAAATTTCCTAAAGTAGGGGAGACTGTAACACCTGTGCCTCCACGGCCATCACACAAATACTGTAGCAATGAAATATTGTATTTCGTACTTGGTCTTTGTAAAAAATATGTGTATCATTTGCACATATCAATTCTTGTTCAATTTCAAACTCTAAATCACTTTCTGGAAGGTTATACGCGCACCGATGCGTAAATATAACCAGTTTAATGCAACAAACACTCTGGAATAGTGACATTGGCTTAACATGCCTTAAATAACCTTTACATAACTTAGAAATAAGTTTTGAAGGCTTTGGTATGGCAAAATCAAGTTACATCGCTTACAGGGACTAAAGTTGACAAACTGCGAAAGTATGCCAATTTGAACTGTAACAGACATTCCGGAACATGACCATAAGTTAAACACACCTTAAATATCCTTTATATAGCTTAGAAATAGGCTTTGAGGGGTTCGGTGTGCTAAAATAAACTTTTGGGTCATTCAGGGACTAAAAGTGTCAAAAAGTGCACAAGTTTGCATTTTCGCGCATAACTTACGTTCTGAATACATCCGGACACCCAAAAATTTATGTAAGCATGACTACATTATATTTTAGTGTTCTCCATAAGAAAAATCCATTCGTCACGTCATTTGGATCGTTTTTCGCGCTTATGCGCATTCCGTCGTAATTAAGCGAACATCGCGTTCGTACGACCAAACGAACCATCATCCGACATATTTTTGAACATGTTTCAAGTCCACAATGTTTAGGCATCATTTTAGGGCCTTAAAGTTGGCTTTACGGGCCTTAGAAGTGTCGGAAATGGCCTTAAACACGTGCAGGGACCTAAACTGTCATTTTTGAAACATATGTGCAGATCAGAGGGCCCAAGCGGCCCGCATTGTGTTTGCATGAATCTAAAGCGGGCCGCATGGCACCTTCTGACCAGATTCAATGTGTTTAACATCAGTTTGCAGCTGTTCTATCCTCCACCACACATTCTAATTTGTCTAGTCATGTGATATGGATGGAATTTTAGTCACCACAACCTTCCAACACATGTACGGCCTTGATCGTTTCCCCTTTTCCAAGAAATGATCTTAACGGTTACCCGAATACTATAAATACCCCAACACCCCAATGCAAAACTTACAAGAATTCTGATTTTGAGAGCTCTAAGTTGAAACCATTGTTTCATACCTGAGTTCTTGAAGTCGGGATTAGCATTCGGGGACCCTGGGTTAGTATTCTTTCGTTCTTTTCCTTATTTTACTGCTTTTCGAGTCAGAAAGTCAAACTTTGTTTGACTTTCAGCGTTGACCAGTAATGGTCAATGCGAAGTTCGTTTGAACTTCGCAACGTGAGTGTAATCACGTTGGTCATAGTCCTTTGGGACTATGCCCACTGATTACCACGTTGTCTAGAGTCGTAGGGTAGGCGATCTAATAAATCGCCTATACCTTCGAACTCGACCCATTTGGTCGATCATTAGGATCCGACCAAATACATTAGGTGACCATAGTAGGTAGGGAATAACCTTCTGAGGTTATACCCTATGGTCACATCGTTTAAGTAGTTGTATGATAGGTAGTTTATATGCCTTAGGTAACTTACCAGAATACCCTTTTCATGTATAATTGGTAATTAAGCATATGTAACCTAAACCTTTGTCACATAACTGATTATGTAACATGATTAGGCATATAACACTTGTCATAGGGCTAGTTAGGCGGTCCAAACGCGTTTCACGCGAACGACGCGTTAAAGTAGCATAAGCTTCCTAAACGGGTCGTAATGGGTCGTAGACACTTAGGTTAAGTTTCATTTAGTATGTAGGCTTTGTTAAACCATATCATATGAGTTCCTACACTCATTTGGTTTACAAACCCTAATGCTACCCAATCTTCCGATTTAGGTCCGGTTATTTAACATAGTTACCTATATTAGGTGCCGTTTGATTTCCGTGATCTCTAGCATTGTTTGGTTGTTACTCAAGGACTACTGAGCATTCCCAAGTGAGTACATAGACCCCTCTTTTACTGTTTTCCAAACTGTTTTGGGGTGGAACACATGTGCCTACTTGTTACTTTCATGCTTTCCTGTTTTCATATCATATACCTGCTATGTTTATTAGTACATTATAGTACGTCGTTTTACATTGACATTTTATGCTATGTATGTATATAGCGTGCATACTTAGTACATCGTTTTACATGACATTTTATGCTATGTATGTTCATTTAGTTCATACTTAGTACATTGTTTTACATCACATCACATCACATGCTATGTATGTTCATTTGTTGCATACTTAGTACAGATTCATTTCATCACATGCTTACATTTTGGTATGACATTTGGTTTGTTAAATGGGACAATACATTCATTAACATTAGCTACGCCGTTCGTTAGTAGGTAGTGGTACCATAGGAATTGACAACTCCCGTTCCGGACATCCCAGGGAAAGGGGACAGTAAAGGAATGACCGAATTCGATGATATTTACTCAGATAGACCTTTAATTTGTTTAAGGGTTTATCACCTCAGTCGCAAGGCTTGGATGTATGCATTGGAACAACACCGCATAAATGTTCATTATCAGTACAGCATGCATTTACACAAGACATAATATTGATTTAAACACAGTTTTACTTCAATACTTTGCTTTTGTGCATATGGTTTAGTTGAGACATTTCGCTAGCCATACATGACATTTAGACATAGACATTTTAACATGATTGACCTTGATCATGCATTTACACAAGACATAATATTGATTTAAACACAGTTTTACTTCAATACTTTGCTTTTGTGCATATGGTTTAGTTGAGACATTTCGCTAGCCATACATGACATTTAGACATAGACATTTTAACATGATTGACATTGATCATGCATTTACACAAGACATAATATTGATTTAAACACAGTTTTACTTCAATACTTTGTTTTTGTGCATTTCACCTATGGTTTAGTTGATGCGTTTTCACTAGCCATACATATCATTTAGGTTACACATTACATGATTTACATTGATCATGCATTTTGACATATTATTCAATACATTTGGCAAATTCATTTATACATGGACAATTTACATTGTTGGTTTGGTTTGATTAAGTGATTAAGTAACGATACGGGTGTAATATGATACAAGCATGGTGGATACGCCGCTGGTACTTCCTATATATAAGTGTTTGTATGGTATTACATGTCGTAGCGTTATTTGAATCATTTCAGTTTGAGACATAGAACATTTTATGCAAATAACATATTTTTCACAAGACATTGATTTACAAACAACTTAACTTATACAAACTCATTTTTACATGGCTATTCATTTAACCATGCATTATTCACTTATTTATATGTATCATCTGAACTTATGGTTT
Source organism: Helianthus tuberosus (assembly GCA_030545235.1). Classification (NCBI taxonomy): domain Eukaryota; kingdom Viridiplantae; phylum Streptophyta; class Magnoliopsida; order Asterales; family Asteraceae; genus Helianthus; species Helianthus tuberosus. The sequence continues at coordinate 109,354,366 of CM060449.1, forward strand.
TTCAAATGATTTACAAAGACAAAGCAAATTACAAGGTTCATGACTAAACATTTTCTTAAACAGAAGTCATGAATCTTATTTTCACAAAACCTATGTATCTCACCGGCATTTTTATGCTGACGTACCATATTTTCACATGTGTTTTTCAGGAAATGAAGCATAGGATTGATCAAGTTACACTTAGGCGGACATGGGCCTTAGTGACAATAAAAGATGCAGACTAGTTAATTATGTTGTATTTTTCATGTTTGTTAGACATTGTAACACTTATATTGAATAAAACGAAACTTTAATTTCCATGGTTGTGAAACATTAATTCTGTTACAACACTCCCCGATGTTTCCGCCACGTTTTGTATGTTCCACGTGGTCGGGGTGTGACACGTAAGGCTTCAAGGAAACCCGCAGCGGTTACACCTAATCAAGCGGGACCTAGCCAAGTGGCAAGGCCACCAGCTAGGAAGCCGTACTTAGGAACTGCTCCTAGGTGCAAGCGATGTAACGGTCATCATTCAAACCTCATACCCTGCTTCAAATGTACCTACTGTGGACGGCGGGGACATTTGATTAACACATGCCGCTTTGCTGCTCAAAACAAAGCTGCTATAAACCTTGCTGCTACCCAACTCCAAGTCAACTCAACTCAAGCTCGTTTTCCGCGTGGTACTTGCTACAACTGTGGCGATACGAGCCATTACAGGAACAACTGCCCGAAGATTGTCAGTGCAAATCCAATCCGTGGATGAGCAATTGGCTGAACAAAGGATGTTGCTGTCTTATGCCTTTGTTTCTTTTGTTTTCTTGTAATGTGAAACAATCTGTTTTGTTCATAAATAAATTATTGTTCACAAAGTCTGATGTACAAGTATAGTTACATGTGTGTATGACTTTTCCTATGTTACCTACATCAAGGAACTATGTTCCTTACAAACTACTCTAGTGATTCTCTCTTTCAAATGATCGCTCATGATTCCTTCAAAAATTTTAAGTACTCGTTTCATTATAAGATACGAAATACAGAAAATAAAGTGACATTATGAGTAATCATGCTTCTGCACATCTGTGCCTTTAAATCCCTGGTTAGATAACTAAGGGTATTTTCAAATCTCATACCCATTACGTTTTGATTTTTTCAACATACACAGTACAAGTATTTCAAAACAATCTTCATGATCTCAAAACATTTCATATAGTTTGAAAACAATTTTTCTAGATGCATTGTCTATGTTATTTCAAAAACATTGGTCATGTTATCAAAACCAACCTTCCTAATTTCAAAATATTTCATATAGTCTGAAGACAATATTAAAACAATACATTTTCTTATCAAGTGCATGATTTCGAAAAGCATCATTCATGTCTTTCAAAAACCTTATACATAATTTCAAAATTCATCTCGCATGATTTTAAAACATTTTTGTAAATATATCTATCTAATACACCTACTTTATGATTTCAAAAGTATTATATATAAGGTTTCAAAAACGTTAAACACATTTTTCTTAAAAGAACCCCATGCATAGTTTTCAAAAATATTTTCCTCATACATTGACTTAACCTTCAAATTCTGCTTCATATGTCGCCTTGACATATCAAGCATCTCAACTTCATAAACATTTTACTTCATGTTTTGACATAAGCACATCCCGTGCAAGGTTTCAAAACATCTTCAACTTCTAAAATCCACATGGGATCTTTTTATCTTCACATTTAGATCCTTATGGATGATTATCATCAAAAAAATCAGAGTCCTTAATTGGATTCCTTATGTACCTAAATTCGAACATTTCGGTTCCTTATAATCGAAAACGAATTTTTCTTTTAAAAATCTTTCTATCTTTATAGTTAAATTCTTGAAAATGTTTAAAGTACCAAATGAAATTCAAGGAATGGATTTCTAGTGTGCTTTAAATACATGTGCTCTGTTAGCAGAACAAACTTCTGGTTAAACAAATTTGTGGTTATGTGACTATGTGTTTATGCATCTTATGTTTTCTTTTATGCATTTTTGTGTTTTTGTATACTCTGGATATTCGTTATCCAAATCCTCGCAGAATCTTTCATATCTTCATATGAGGAATTCGTAGCAGGATAGTCAAAAGGTACTACCTTAAATCCTTAATGGGCTTCTATGTAATAGTTAAGACCCTTGGATTATATAGTACCACTCCATGATTCATAAGAGACCCTTTAGTGGTCTAATCAAAAAGATTGATTCACAATTTGGTTAAAGAACGACATCTAGTGATGTAGCTGGACAGACTCCTTGATAGTCTATTTAGATCAATTATTGATTTAATTAAAAGGACTCTATGGCGGTCTAGTCACACTCATCACAGGATTGTTCATTTGGTTTTCCCCTGCACATTATAAAATGGACTGAGTGAACTATGCAAGGAATTGTCTAATTATGGACGCGTACATAATTATGAAATTTAGTGCACAGAAACCCAGTAAGATTTATTATGTGTGAGAACCGATAGCGACAACAATAACAAAATGAGAACAATGTAATGGAGGTACGGTGGACGCACCAATGACGCTTCATATACTTGTATATAAGTGTCCCTCTTACATTGCAAACATGATGTTATTAAAGTTACTAGAAGTTCAGAACCCTAACCAATGTTGTCCGATCTTTTCAACTTCATGTTTTAAACTCTCACGAGTTTCCTCTAAATAAATTTCGGGAAGAAATTTCCTAAAGTAGGGGAGACTGTAACACCTGTGCCTCCACGGCCATCAAACAAATACCGAACCAATGAAATATTATATTTCATACTTGGGATTTGTAAAAACATGTGTATCATTTGCACATATCAATTTTTGTTCCATTCCAAACTCTAAATCGCTTTCTGGAAGGTTATACGCGCACCGATGCGTAAATATAACCAGTTTAATGCAACAAACCCCTCCGGAATAGTGACATAGGCTTAACATACCTTAAATAACCTTTACATAACTTAGAAATAAGTTTTGAAGGCTTTGGTATGGCAAAAACAAGTTAATTCGTTTACAGGGACTAAACTTGACAAACTGTGAAAGTATGCCAATTTGAACTGTAACGAACATTTCGGAACATGACCATAAGTTAAACATACCATAAATATCCTTTACATAGCTTAGAAATAGGCTTTGAGGGGTTCGGTATGCTAAAATAAACTTTTGGGTCATTCAGGGACTAAAAGTGTCAAAAAGTGCACAAGTTTGCACTTTTGCGCATAACTCACGTTCTGAATACATCCGGACATCCAAAAATTTATGTAAGCATGACTATATTATGCTTTAGTGTTTGGATTGCCAAAAATCCATTCGTCGCGTCATTTGGATCGTTTTTCGCGCTTATGCGCATTCCGTCGTAATTAAGCGAACATCGCGTTCGTACGACCAAATGAACCAACATCCGGCATATTTTTGAGCATGTTTCATGTCCACAATGTTTAGGCATCATTTTAACGCCTTAAATTTGGCTTTACGGGTCTTAGAAGTGCCGGAAATGGGCTTAAACACGTGCAGGGACTGAAACTGTCATTTCTGAAACTTTGTTCTAATCTGTGACTCCTAGGCGGCCCGCCTCAGGATCTTAACATCCTCACGCGGCCCGCGTCAGTCCTTCTGACCAGGTTAACTGCATTTAACAGCAGGTTACAGCTGTTTGATCCACCACCACACATTCTCATTTGTCTAGTCAGCTGATAAGGATCAACTTTTAGCCACCATAAGGTTCCGACACTTGTACGGTTACGATTAAAGCACGGTTTCCATGAAACGATCTTAACGGTGGACCGAAAACTATAAATACCCCATCACCCCATTGCTCAAATCACTAGAATTTTGATTTGAGAAACTCTAAGTTGAAACTATTGTTTCATACCTGAGATTTTTGAATCGAAATTAGCATTCGGGGACCCTTCGTAAGTATTCTTTCGTTCTTTTATTGCTTTTCGAGTCTTTCGAGTCTGAAAGTCAAAATTTGTTTGACTTTCTGCATTGACCAGTTATGGTCAATGCGAAGTTCGTTTGAACTTCGCAACGTGAGTGTAATCACGTTGGTTATAGTCCCTTGGGACTATGCCTACTGATTACCACGTTGTCTAGGGTCGTAGGGTAAGCGATCTAATAAATCGCTTATACCTCCAACCCGACCCATTTGGTCGATCATTAGGATCCGACCAAACACATTAGGTGACCATAGTAGGTAGGGAATAACCTTCCGAGGTTATACCCTATGGTCACATCGTTTGAGTAGTTGTATGATAGGTAGTTTATATGCCTTAGGTAAATTACCAGAATACCCTTTTCATGTATAATTGGTAATTAAGCATATGTAACCTAAACCTTTGCTACATAACTGATTATGTAACATGTTTAGGCATATAACACTTGTCATAGGGCTAGTTAGGCGGTCCGAACGCGTTTCACGCGCACGACGCGTTAAAGTAGCATAAGCTTCCTAAACGGGTCGTAATGGGTCGTAAACAATTATGTTAGGTTTCATTTAGTATGTAGGCTTTGTTAAACCAAATGACACGAGTCTCTACACTCGTTTGGTTTACGAACCCTCATTCTATCAGATCTTCCGATTATAGGTCCGGTTTATTAATGTAGTTACCTATATTAGGTGCCGTTTAATATCCGCGATCTCTAGCGTTGCTGGTGGTTATCTTAGGACTTCTGAGCAATCTCAAGTGAGTACATAGACCCCTCTTTTACTGTTTTCCAAACTGTTTTGGGGTGGAACACATGTGCCTACTTGTTACTTTCATGCTTTCCTGTTTTCACATCATATACCTGCTATGTTCGTTAGTACATTATAGTACATGATTTCATTACATTTTATGCTATGTATGTCCATTGCGTGCATACTTAGTACATCGTTTTACATTGACATTTTATGCTATGTATGTCCATTGCGTGCATACTTAGTACATCGTTTTCATCACATGCTTACATTTTGTTATGACATTTGGGTTGTTTACAATGGAACAATACATTCATTAACATTAGCTACGCCGTTCGTTAGTAGGAAGTGGTACCATAGGAATTGACAACTCCCGTTCCGGACATCCCAGGGAAAGGGGATGAAAGGAATGACCGAATTCGATATACATAATTTAGATAAACCTTTAAGTGGTTTAAGGGTTTATCGCCGCAGTCTCAAGGCTTGGATGTATGCATTTTCACAACACCGCATAGATGTTCGTATCAGTATAGCATGCATTTCCACAAGACATAGCTTTGATTTAAACCAAGTTTTACTTCAATACTATGTTCTTGTGCATATGGTTTAGTTGATACATTTCACTAGCCATACATATCATTTTGGTTACATATTACATGATTTACATTGATCATGCATTTCCGCAAGACATAGCTTTGATTTAAACCAAGTTTTACTTCAATACTATGTTCTTGTGCATATGGTTTAGTTGATACATTTCATTAGCCATACATATCATTTTGGTTACATATTACATGATTTACATTGATCATGCATTTCCACAAAACATAACTTTGATTTAAACCAAGTTTTACTTCAATGCTTTGTTTTGTGCATTTCATCTATGGTTTAGTTGATGCATTTTCACTAGCCATACATATCATTTTGGTTACATATTACATGGTTTACATTTGACACATAAACACTTTTGACATTGGTTATACATTACATGATTTACATTAGACATGAACATTTTACGTTGTTGGTTTGGTTTGAGTAAGTGATTAAGTAACGATGCGTGTGTAATATGATACAAACATGGTGGATACGCCGCTGGTACTTCCTATATATAAGTGTTTGTATGGTATTACATATCGTAGCGTTATTTGAATCATTTCAGTTTATGACATATAACATTCTATACAAATAACATACTTTTCACAATATATTGTTTTACAAACAACTTAACTTACACAAACTCATTTTACATGGTTATTCATTTAACCATGCATTATTCTCTTATTTATACGTATCATCTGAACTTATTGTTTTTCCAATGATTTACAAAGACAAAGCAAATTACAAGGTTCATGACTAAACATTTTCTTAAACATAAGTCATGAATCTTAATTTTCACAAAACCTATGTACTCGCCGGCATTTTTATGCTGACGTACCTATTTTCACATGTGTTTCAGGAAATGAAGCATAGGATTGATCAAGATACACTTAGGCGGACATGGGCCTTAGTGACAATAAAAGATGCAAGACTAGTTATTTATGTTATGTTTCTTTGATTATCAAGACATTGTAACTCATTTATTCAATAAAACAGTATTTAAATTTCCATGTGTTATGAAACAATGATTCTGTTACAACACTCCCCGACGTTTCCGCCACGTTTTGTTGTTTTACGTGGTCGGGGTGTGATAGGCTGCCCGAAAACCCGTTAGATCTAACCTTTTGTTCTGCGGTCTAGGTATATTGTTGATTAATGGTGCTTATGGTACCCTTTTCGTGACACGATTTCTCGTATAATTTCTTGTATCATTTCTCGTATCATTTCTCGTATCATTTCTCAATTCTTGTATCCATCATACCATTTGTAAATATTGTAACATTTGAAACATGTATTTCACCCCCGAAGTTATAAAACTGAAAACAGTTAAAAGAAAAGGGGGAGCATGAACTCACAACTTTGCGTTTCTTGCGCCGTAAACTTCACCGGGTTTGCTTATATAGCGTCGTGACCTATACGTGTTTTATTAACGTTAGTCACTAGACTTGTATCACACAAGTACAAGTCACCATCTTTTATGTATTTGTTCTTGTTGTTAAAATAACTTATATTTTTAACTATGTATCTTACTTATATTATTTTCCCAAAAATAAATATAAGTATCTTGTATTTTTCACCCGAGTTATGTATTTTGTCCAAAACTTCATTTCATGTTCATAACTTGTCCAAGTTATTTAATCTATCAAGTAATATATTTTCATAAATATATTCTCTTGTATTTGTCTAACCATGTTGTATGTGTATTTTGTATTTTCACTCCTTAGGAGTATTTAGTGTATTTTCAAGTCCTGATACAATATCACGTATAATATATACTACATACACTTAGCACAAAATTTAGTGAACAATAAATATATATATTTTTCTCAAAAATATACATACTTAATATCAATTTTTATCTTGAAGAAATCATCATTTCTTAACTTGGAGTTTACATAAAAATTAGGGAAAACCTTGGTAAATATTTTTAAGGAATAAGTTTCACCAAAACTTGTATTTTTTTTCTAAGTGTCAAAATTTATAGACATTTTGACAGAGTTTCCCCTAAAAATGGAGGTTTCTCATGTTTTCAAAACATGTGTTTATTTTCTTTTTAAAATCATCACAACAATCATCAACTCATTTAACACTTACCGAGTGTCAAAATCAAGTATTTTACACTATATCATGAACTTGAAGTTTTTGTAAAAACTTGTAGTAATTTGGTAGGGTGTTTAGTAGGTTTAGTTACCCCTTAAAGTGTGTTCATTACTTTATAAATCTCATTCTTCAAGAAACAAGGTGTTTACAACTTGCAAACATATTCTACAAAAATTATTCTTTTGAACTCTTCTTGTAAGTAAAGTGTTCTTATACTTATTTCTTCGCCAAAAATAGTGTACATTTAGAGGCTGTTTGGTAGCCTCTTAATGACCATTCAGATGCTACCTCTTAATGGTTTAAAACCTCTGAATGAATAAGAGATAACCTCAAGTCTGAATGGTTAAGAGGTAACCTCTGAATGATAAATCATCACATGTCACATTCTTCTACCTTCTTATTGGTAAAATTCTTAATGGTTCCATTAAGAGGTAGCCTCTTAATGACCATTCAGAGGCTACCAAACAACCCCTTAAGTAAAAATCAAGTTCTACTAAAAATCATAATTTTGAACTTGGTTTTCTTGGAAAAATCATTCATGAATCTTGAATTTATAAGTTTACTAGCTCACTTTATTTATGGTTTTTCAAGAATTCATTTTATTTTCAAGTTCTTGTTTATAAGTGAGGATGATCTTATTGGGTTATCATGTATTCATCTGTCACACCCCGACCACGTAAAGCAACTAGACGTGGCGGAAACGTCGGGGAGTGTTGTAACAGAATTATTGTTTCATAACCATGGCATAAATAAATTCTGTTTTATTGAATAAATGAACTCATTGTTTTAATACAATCAAATAAATACAACTATGATCTTCCAAGTTTTAAAGTCGCTAAGGCATGAGTCCATCCTAAATGTAGCATGTATCAACAATCATTTCAAAGCAGTACCTGAAACATGTGTAAAAATAGGTACGTCAGCATAAAAATGCCTGTGAGATACATAGGTTTTGTGAATATAGGATTCATGACTTATGTTTAAGAAAATGTTTAGTCATGAACCTTGTAATTTGTTTTGTCTTGTAAATCGTTTGAAAAAAAAAACAATAAGTTCAAATGATATGTATAAATAAGAGAATAATGTATGGTTAAATAAATAACCATATAAAATGAGTTTGTATAAGATAAGTTGTTTGTAAATAAATGTCTTGTGAAAAGTATGTTATTTGTATAAAATGTTATATGTCTCAAATTGAAATGATTCAGATAACGATACAATATGTAATACCATACAAACACTTATATATAGGAAGTACCAGCGGCGTATCCACCATGCTTGTATCATATTACACACGCCTCGTTACTTAATCACTTACTCAAACCAAACCAACAATGTAAGATGTATATGTTTAAACCAATTGCCAAACGTATTGAATAATGTGTCAAAATGTTTATGTGTCCAATGTAAATCATGTAATGTGTAACCAATGTGATTTGTATAAATAAATGTAAGATTAAACAAATAACCTTATAGTAGCATATTAAAAGTATACTTTGGATTTGTAAGTAACATATTAAACTATGTTTTGGTTTCATAAATAACATATCAAAATATGCTTTAGATGTGATAAATAACATATTAAACTATGTTTTGGTTTTGTAAATATATGTTGGTTTTGTACAATACCACACATGAGAGTATATCAAACTATACTTTGAAAGTGTGATTTAAGAATTCATTCAGACCTAGTGCATCAAAATACACCTTTGAGACTATAAGGATACCACAAAGGAAATCCCTATTTGGATGGAGAAACAAATTGGTTTCAGACATTCCATGACAACAGGAATGGGGTGTCTAATCCTATAGCGCTATATCATACTAACAATCGGTCTGGTGAACATAAAATAAGTACAATTCAACATTTTATTTTATGTTCTTTGAGAAATCAGTGTTTAAACCATAGATAGTCATTTAGTTTGTCAAATGATAAGTAATAACATGTATAATTAATTATACTTTGAAATCATGAAAATAACAGATAGGTACACATGCTTCACCCCAAAACAGTTTGAAAACGGTAAAAGAGGGGAACTATGTACTCACATTGAGAGTGCTTAGGAGTCCTTGTGTAACAACCAAACAATGCTAGAGATCACGGATATCAAACGGCACCTAATATAGGTAGCTATGTTAATAAACCGGACCTAAATCGGAGGATTTAGATAGAATGAGGGTTCGTAAACCAAACGAGTATGGAGACTCGTGTCATATGGTTTAACAAAGCCTACATACTAAATGAAACCTAACCTAACTTGTTTACAACCCATTACGACCCGTTTAGGTAGCTTATGCTACTTTAACGCGTCGTTCGCGTGAAACGCGTTCGGACCGTCTAACTAGTCCTATGACAAGTGTTATATGCCTAAACATGTTACATAATCAGTTATGTGACAAAGGTTTAGGTTACATATGCTTAATTACCAATTATACATGAAAAGGGTATTCTGGTAATTTACCTAAGGCATATAAACTACCTATCATACAACTACTTAAACGATGTGACCATAAGGTATAACCTCGGAAGGTTATTCCCTATATACTATGGTCACCTAATGTGTTTGGTCGGATCCTAATGATCGACCAAATGGGTCGGGTTCGAGGTATAAGCGATTTATTAGATCGCTTACCCTACGACCCTAGACAACGTGGTAATCAGTAGGCATAGTCCCTAAGGGACTATAACCAACGTGATTACACTCACGTTGCGAAGTTCAAACGAACTTCGCATTGACCATAAACTGGTTAACGCAGAAAGTCAAACAAAGTTTGACTTTCAGACTCGAAAGACTCGAAAAGCAATAAAAGAACGAAAGAATACTTACGAAGGGTCCCCGAATGCTAATCTTGATCCGAGAATCTCAGGTATGAAACAATGGTTTCAACTTAGAGTTTCTAAGATCAAAATTCTAGTGGTTTAAGCAATGGGGGGCATGGGGTATATATAGTTTTCGGTCCACCGTTAAGATCGTTTCATGGAAACCGTGCTTTAATCGCATTCGTACAAGTGTTGGCAAGTTGTGGTGACTAAAAATGGGTTCTTATCAGCTGACTAGACAAGTGAGAACATGTGGTTGTGGATTAAACAGCTGCAATCTGCTGTTAAATGCAGTTAACCTGGTCAGAAGGGGCCTCGCGGGCCGCGTGAGTATGTAAGGAAACTCAGGCGGGCCGCCTGGCCTGCACAGATCAGACATAAGTTTCAGAAATGACAGTTTCAGTCCCTGCACGTGTTTAAGGCCATTTCTGACACTTCTAAGTCCCGTAAAGCCAACTTTAAGGCCCTAAAATGTTTCCTAAACATTGTGGACATGAAACATGCTCAAAAATATGCCGGGTGTTGGTTCGTTTGGTCGTACGAACGCGATGTTCGCTTAATTACGACGGAATGCGCATAAGCGCGAAAAACGATCCAAATGACGCAACGAATGGATTTTTGGCAAGCCAAACACTAAAGCATAATATAGTCATGCTTACATAAATTTTTGGATGTCCGGATGTATTCAGAACGTAAGTTATGCGCGAAAATGCAAACTTGTGCACTTTTTGACACTTTTAGTCCCTGAATGACCCAAAAGTTTATTTTAGCATACCGAACCCCTCAAAGCCTATTTCTAAGCTATGTAAAGGATATTTATGGCATGTTTAACTTATGGTCATGTTCCGGAATGTCTGTTACAGTTCAAATTGGCATACTTTCGCAGTTTGTCAAGTTTAGTCCCTGTAAGCGAATTAACTTGTTTTTGCCATACCAAAGCCTTCAAAACTTATTTCTAAGTTATGTAAAGGTTATTTAAGGTATGTTAAGCCTATTTCACTATTACGGAGTGTTCGTTGGATTAAACTGGTTATATTTACGCATCAGAGCGCGTATAACCCTCCAGAAAGCGAATTAAAGCTTAAAATCGAACAAGAGTTGATATGTGCAAAAGATACACATAATTTTACAAATCCAAAATATGAAATACAATATTTCATTGGTTTGGAATTTTTTTGATGGTTGAACTGACACAGGTGTCACAGTCTCCCCTACTTTAGGAAATTTCGTCCCGAAATTTAATTCTAGATGAAACTTGTGAAGACAGCTGTGACGGTTTCGCCTTCTAATAGATCCATTGAACCCTTAAGTAAAACTGTTGGCCATGTTAGGATTCTTAGCGAATTTGTCAACCCTCAAAGTGAATTCCTTGTGGTGGTAAAACATGAAATTTTTGAACTACGGACAGAAGAACGTTTCTTATGAAAACTTATCATAGGAAACTTGTGTGTGCTTGAAATCAGAATTGGGGAGTGTAACATAAAATGACATCGGTCAAGGTCCAAGACTTCTCCCGTATCATTATTCTTGTCACCATGGGTCTTAACACATGACAAAATTCCCTGTGGTTTCTGGGCACTGAATTTCCATAATTATGTAGGCCTCCATAATTACTTAATTCCTTGCACAGTCCGCACAGTTCGTTTCAGAATTCGTAGAGGAAAAATCAATTGAATAATCATGAAGCGACTCGACAAGACCACCAATGTCACACCCCCAAATTCCCACCTAGGGTATGTCCCTGTTAGGAGTGTGACGATCCAACAACGAGCCACTAATTATATCAACGTATTCAATTAAATGATAAAGTACTTAATTGTAAATGAAATACTGTATGTAAGTTTGAATGAAAACCAAAGTAATCAGCGGAAGCAATAAAGTATGTAATGTATCAATAAACCCATAAGATAAGTATGCTTGTTAAGACCATGTCCACTCCAGCTGCTCCAGATAGCAAGTTCCAATGTGTAACAGCTAACGACCTACAAGCATGCAAACAAGTGTGTCAGACTACGCTGGTGAGTTCAAAGTTTTGTTTACCGAGTTTAGTTATCAGTCACGTGTGTAAAACAGTTAACAAGATGATATGCTGTTATGTTGTTTTGATGATTTGATGTTGTTATTAACTCGATTACCGCAACTGGCTACAAGATATGAATGCCCAACCCCAATGCCTCTATCAAGGCATTGGTCAAGTGGTCGAGGTAATTAGCTCAACTAAAAACCTCGAGTAGATGTAAGGGGTCTTATATATACACGATGTGAATGCCCAACCCCAATGCCTCTATCTAGGCATTGGTCAAGTGGTCAAGGTAATTAGTTCACGCCCGTCCTTTCGGCACGGTGTGAGGGTGCCAAACCTAATAGCGCTATCAACTAAATACCTCGTTGCCTTACCGGCAACATGGTAGATGTAGGGGGTCTTACATACTAGAAACTAAGGAATAACAAACATCCCATTAACCTGCATTCCTCCCTGGAACGTTACCCGATATCCCTTCCCGGGATGCATGCTTGGAAAAGAGCAGTGAACTCACCTGGGTTTTGCTCGGTAAGACTAGTGCACGTATTCCAAGTTGATCAATTAGTTTCCTAATGTGGTTATCACTACCCGTTAGAATCTCATTTATTCACATCACACTTGCACATAACAACTTGTAGCAACTACACATAGTCACCTAATAACCATTTACTTTTTCATACATTTCACATATTATACTTATGTCTCACATAGACAGTTTGCAACATCATACAATTCAAACAATTTCACTGTACAACCCGGTGTTTCATTCGTGACCCAAGACCTCACCAAACTCAACCCATTTGGTGATTTAAATTACAACCGTGGGCCACTTCATAGCTTGCAATCAGGCCCACTGCTGGCCCATAAGGTCGGCCCAGTACATTTAACCCGTACCCAAACCATATATAGTATTGCACACTGTTTACCAAGTACATGCGTAACAACCACCCGGCCCAAAACCAATTATATATCACACCCATTAATCTAGCAGTCATGTATCGGCCCAGTTTAATTGTTATAAACTTTAAGCAACACTTTCCTTAATGTGGGCTTACCTATTCCTCCCATCAGTTATTGTTTCTTGTCAAATATTAAATTTTGATGATCATAATGTCCAATTCAGTTTAGTCAATATCTAATTCACAATTCCCAATCATAGACCACCGCAATGTCACCTCATCTTGATGTTGATACAATTTCCAATAGCATTACTAGTCATCCAAATTAATTAATTACTGACATAAAACAATTCATGTATATCACCGATTGATTCATCATTAACAAACTTTACTTATTTGTTTATGTTACACGTATACATCCAGGGTTCATTATCACTTATTCATGAGCATACAATTACACATAATGTCACATAGGCAATCATTAACAATATTAGCAACCTACTCGATCAAACCAATTATCACATACAAATCGACTATTTCAACTAAGCATACACACTCGGATCGAATAACTAAACAACACATATAAACAACACAAAGCACTTTCAGATCATGCATGATATGAGGGATGTAGTACACTAACCAAGAAGATTGGCTAACCAATCTGGTGTCCACAACTATAAGATTGCTACAATGGGGGGGGGGGGGGTTCTCCTGTTTTCGTCCGCACCAAGGAAGAGTAGGGTTTTCTTTTTGTTTGTTATAATTTTCTTGATACGTAGCATATACATAATTGACATTCAATTGGATTGGGGTGGTTTACAAGTTACATTCGTGATGGGCTCAAGCCCATCCCTTAAGGTCTCGCACAACAGGAAAGAATAGGTCCTAGTTCTTGTTAACTAAGTGGGCTTCAACTAGGTTGGGCCGAAATCAATATTTACCACTCATAGTGCATTGGGCCGAGATCGAATTAAGATAAATGGTGTGTTAGGCTTGGTGTGAAGATGCGGCCCAGTTGATGTGCGATCAATTTTTAACAAGGTTATACGAATAGAACGTTCTAACATAATAAGGAATAGGGAAATATAACGAGAAGTAGAGATCAAAAGATGGAACGTTATCGACCTTGTAAGTCCGGGTTATCACAACCAAAGGGACCTTTTAATTAGATCAACGAACGATCTTTTTAACTAGATCAACACATGATCTTCTTAACTAGACCGTCGTACGATCTCCTTAAATAGACCACTTAAGGGATCTTTTTAATTATATCATCACTTGATATTTCTAATCAGATTTTCAAAATCAATCTGTTTAACTAGACCACCCAAGGGTCCAATTATAGAATATTACTTTAAAACCCAAGGGACTTGACCACATCGTAGAAGTCCATTAAGGATTTAAGATAGTAACTTTGGATATCCTATTATGAATCTCTCGTATGAGATATGAAAGATTCGATGAGGATTTGGATAGATCACAAAACATACATGAAAACATATAAACACATAATTAGTTAGCTTGATTCTTTAATTTGTTGTCTTTGAGCATGGATAATTAAAGCACACTAGAAATCCAAACCATGAATTTCATTCGGTACTTTAATCATTTTCAAGGATCCATCTATAACGATAGAAGGATTCTCAATAAAAGTTTGGCTTTGTTTCTTAAAAGAAACGAGTGTTTAAGGTTCTTGGGGGAGATCACAAATATTCATAAAATGACAGAACCATACGAGTAGTTTGTCTTTGAGTTGACATCATAAGATTGTATCCAACGTTCACACAATCGTATCAGTTTTGCAAAAATAAAAACGACGAATTTTTATTTATATAACAACTGACTTGTCTTTAAACATCATAAGATAATAACCAAGGAAATAACAAAACACTAATTGTTCACTGCCGCATCATTGTTCATGTTTGCCTCATTGATGTTAAACACTCGTCCACGTGCCGGAGGTGCGTTAACAAGTCTTGGGCAATTGTTCCTGTAGTGGGTAAGGTCACCACAATTATAACATGACCCCGGAGGGAACCGTGCTTGAACAGCAGCAGGGTTTGCAGCAGCTTGATTTGCATAACGACAAACATTGATCAAATGTCCCAACCGCCCACAGTGGGTACATTTGTGACACTGCTCTTGCTCTAGATGATGACGGTTGCACTTGTTGCACAAAGGTGCAGTACCAACATAGTTTTACCTTTTTCGAGGTTGTGCTGGTTGGTTTGGTGCAACCTGTTTGTCTTGAGTAGTTACAGCGCAGTTCTGAGAGGCTTTGCGCTTCTTCTTCTTGGACACCTTAGCATTTTCTTCCTTTGGTTCAACTTGAGCAGTCTTGTCATTTGGTCTTGAGTCGCCCTTTCGAAACAGCTTACGCTTCCTGATGTGGGATTCAGTTAGGGTGGCGGACAGTTCAATGGCTTGTCTGACAGTAGTAGGGTTACTGCCAGTAACAATATCCTGAACTAGGTCAGGAAGACCATCAGTATATTTCTCGATCGCCTTATCCACAGGAGTAACCATAGCAGGACACAACAGGCTCAATTCTTCAAAACGGTCAGTATAGGCTCGATGTTCACCACTGTCTTGCTTCAAATCATCAAACTCCCTCTCCAAAGCTCGCAGTTCATGACGAGGGCAAAACTCCTTCATCATAAGAGCCCTAAGCTCAGCCCAAGTCTGTGCTAAAGCAACCTCAGCACCCCGGTCTCTCATCACCCCGTTCCACCATGTGAGAGCCCTCTTCTGAAACACACTTGAAGAAAACTCGACCTTGCGATTTTCAGGACACTGAACATGACGGAAGGTATTCTCAATGCTCTCGAATCACTGAAGAAGCCCAGTTGCTCCCTCAGAACCACTAAACTTGAGCGGTTTAGCCGAGTTGAAACTCTTGAAATTGCATGGAGCATTGTTGTTGTTGATGGCTTGCATCATTTGAGCATAAAGATTTGGGAAGGCAACAGCCATTTGCTGCGCGATGATTTCCGCCAGTTCGGCATTCGCCATCTGATTGTCGCGTCGAGGAGGCATTCTAAAAGAGGTACACTAAAGGAAACGAGTGAGAGAATTTAGACGAAAAGAATGAGATGAAACAAATCTGATGAAAGCAAGGATAGTGGTTATTTGTTTGTTACTACAAAGCAACAAACTACACACAGTGACTAATCAAAGTAAATGGGTCAAAAATAATGTATCACGAAGACATGCTCGCCTATAAGTGAACACTCATCCCAAGAATTCCCAGGTAAGCACAACTGGTCTCGCGTCTGATGAGATATATACGAAGTGCTTGCCTAGACAGAAAACCCAGAATACAGGCATTCACCCTTCCAGTTTGCACGTGTTCACATTATTTAAAACCCAAAACCTTGACGAGATTTTGAAAACTCAAAGGGGTTCAAAACCATATAACAGAGGGTTCAAAACCTAGTAATCAATCATCCTAGAACAGATGATTAGTTTTCAAAGCGGTTTTGAAATTTATGTTCTTGTTGTGGTCGTCGCCTAAGGATAGGTGACGGTATTGTTTTATGACTAAACGCAAGTAAACTCGCGTTAGGGTCCTAAGAAGGTTATAGACTAAGTCAAAGCATTACTAATAACCTAATTCCCTATAACCATTGGCTCTGATACCAACTTTTCTGTCACACCCCGACCACGTAAAGCAACTAGACGTGGCGGAAATGTCGGGGAGTGTTGTAACAGAATTATTGTTTCATAACCATGGCATAAATAAATTCTGTTTTATTGAATAAATGAACTCATTGTTTTAATACAATCAAATAAATACAACTATGATCTTCCAAGTTTTAAAGTCGCTAAGGCACGAGTCCATCCTAAATGTAGCATGTATCAACAATCATTTCAAAGCAGTACCTAAAACATGTGTAAAAATAGGTACGTCAGCATAAAAATGCCTGTGAGATACATAGGTTTTGTGAATATAGGATTCATGACTTATGTTTAAGAAAATGTTTAGTCATGAACTGTAACACCTGTGTCATTTCAACCATTAAACAAATTCCAAACCAATGAAATATTGTATTTCATACTTTGGACTTGTATAAAAATGTGTATCTTTTGCACATATCAAGTCTTGTTCGATTTCAAGCTCTAAATCGCTTTCTGGAAGGTTATACACGCAATGATGCGCAAATATAACCAGTTTAATGCAACGAACACTCCAGAATAGTGAAATAGGCTTAACATACCTTAAATAACCTTTACATAACTTAGAAATAAGTTTTGGAAGGTTTGGTGTGATGAAATCAAAGTTTAATCGCTTACAGGGACTAAATTTGACAAACTGCGAAAGTATGCCAATTTGAACTGTAACAGACCTTCCGGAACATGACCATAAGTTAAACATACCATAAATATCCTTTACATAGCTTAGAAATAGGCTTTGAGGGGTTCGGTATGCTAAAATAAACTTTTGGGTCATTCAGGGACTAAAAGTGTCAAAAAGTGCACAAGTTTGCATTTTCGCGCATAACTTACGTTCTGAATACATCTGGACATCCAAAAATTTATGTAAGCATGACTACATTATATTTTATTGATCGCCTTAAGAAAAATCCATTCGTCGCGTCATTTGGATCGTTTTTCGCGCTTATGCGCATTCCGTCGTAATTAAGCGAACATCGCGTTCGTACAACCAAACGAACCATCATCCGGCATATTTTTGAGTATGTTTTGAGTTCCCTATACTTTAACTTCATTTTTAGAGCCTTGAAATGAGGTCAACGGGGCTCAAACGCATCGAAAAAAGGCTTAAACACGTGCAGGGACTAAACCTGTCATTTATGAAACATTTCTGGAACAGGGAGGGGTGTCGCATAGCGCGAGCCCTAAAGACTTACCAGTCGCGCTACGCGACTGCCTAAAACTGACCAGATTCAATGTTTTGTTTGCAAGTTGCAGCTGATTGATTCGTGTCCACTCGTTTCCTATCGTCTAGTCATTGGATAAGGATCATTTCCAGCCACCATAAGGTTCCGACAAGTGTACGGATGGGATCGAATCACGGTTTTCGACAAACGATCCTAACGGTGGTGCATATCCTATAAATACCCACATACCCCCAACCTTATTTCTCACTAGAATTCTGATTTGAGAACCTCTAAGTTGAAACCATTGTTTCATACCTGAGATTCTTGAATCGGGATTAGCATTCGGGGACCCTTCGTAAGTATTCTTTCGTTCTTTTCCTTATTTTATTGCTTTTCAAGTCCGAAAGTCAAACTTTGTTTGACTTTCAGCGTTGACCAGTAATGGTCAATGCGAAGTTCTTTTGAACTTCGCAACGTGAGTGTAATCACGTTGGTCATAGTCCCTTGGGACTATGCCCACTGATTACCACGTTGTCTAGGGTCGTAGGGTAAGCGATCTAATGAATCGCTTATACCTCGAACTCGACCCATTTGGTCGATCATTAGGATCCGACCAAACACTTTATGTGACCATAGTAGGTAGGGAATAACCTTCCGAGGTTATACCCTATGGTCACATCGTTTGAGTAGTTGTATGATAGGTAGTTTATATGCCTTAGGTAAATTACCAGAATACCCTTTTCATGTATAATTGGTAATTAAGCATATGTAACCTAAACTTTTGTCACATAACTGATTATGTAATATGTTTAGGCATATAACACTTGTCATAGGACTAGTTAGGCGGTCCGAACGCGTTTCACACGAACGATGCGTTAAAGTAGCATAAGCTACCTAAACGGGTCGTAATGGGTCGAAAACACTCAGGTTAAGTTTCATTTAGTATGTAGGCTTTGTTAAACCAAATGACACGAGTCTCTACACTCGTTTGGTTTACAAACCCTAATGCTACCCAATCTTCCGATCTAGGTCCGGTTTATTAACATAGTTACCTATACTAGGTGCCGTTTGATATCCACGATCTCTAGCTTTGTTTGGTTGTTACTCAAGGACTTCTGAGCAATCTCATGTGAGTACATAGACCCCTCTTTTACTGTTTTCCAAACTGTTTTGGGGTGGAACACATGTGCCTACTTGTTACTTTCATGCTTTCCTGTTTTCACATCATATACCGGCTACGTTTGTTAGTACATTATAGTACATGATTTCATTACATTTCATACTAGGTGTGCCCATTATGTGCATTACTTGGTACATTGTTTTACATTACATTTCATGCTAGGTGTGCCCATTGTGTGCATTACTTAGTACATTGTTTTACATTGCCTTTCTGTTGCATATGCTTATCCAGCGTATGAACACATTATACTACATTTTGAACCGTTGTAATCATTTGAACCATGTGATCCGTTTGTAACCGTTGAACCGTTTGTATGTATAACCGTTGAACCATGTGAACCGTTTGTAACCGTTGAACCATGTGAACCGTTTGTAACCGTTGAACCATGTGAACCGTTTGTAACTGTTGAACCGTTTGTATCCATTACATGATTTACATTAGACATGAACATTACTTTGGTGGTTTGATTTGATTAAGTGATTAAGTAACGATGCGTGTGTAATATGATACAAACATGGTGGATACGCCGCTGGTACTTCCTATATATAAGTGTTTGTATGGTATTACATCTCGTAGCGTTATTTGAATCATTTCAGTTCGAGACATAGAACATTTTATACAAATAACATATTTTTCACAAGACATTGATTTATAAACGATTTATCTTATACAAACACATTTTACATGGTTATTCATTTAACCTTACATTTATTTATACATATCAATCTGATCTTATTGTTTTTCAAATGATTTACAAGACAAAGCAAATTACAAGGTTCATGACTAAACATTTTCTCAAACATAAGTCATGAAACCTATTTTCACAAAACCTATGTATCTCACCGGCATTTTTATGCTGACGTACCTATTTTCACATGTGTTTTTCAGGAGCTGTTGCATAAGATGGTCAAGATACATATAGGCAGACTTGGGCCTTAGTGACAATAAAAGATGCAAGACTAGTTAATTATGTTGTATTTCTTTGATTGTTAAGACATTGTTACACCTTTAATCAATAAAACGAAACTTCAATTGCCATGGATTTGAAACAATTAATTCTGTTACAACACTCCCCGATGTTTCCGCCACGATTTGTATGTTCTACGTGGTCGGGGTGTGACAGAAAAGATGGTATCAGAGCCAATGGTTATAGGGAATTAGGTTATTAGTAATGCTTTGACCTAGTCTATAACCTTCTTAGGACCCTAACGCGAGTTTACTTGCGTTTAGTCATAAAACAATACCGTCACCTATCCTTAGGCGACGACCACAACCAGAACATAAATTTCAAAACCGCTTTGAAAACTAATCATCTGTTCTAGGATGATTGATTGCTAGGTTTTGAACCCTCTATTGTAAGGTTTTGAACCCTCTGTTATATGGTTTTGAACCCCTTTGAGTTTTCAAAATCTCGTCAAGGTTTTGGGTTTTAAATAATGTGAACACGTGCAAACTGGAAGGGTGAATGCCTGTATTCTGGGTTTTCTGTCTAGGCAAGCACTTCATATACATCTCATCAGACGCGAGACCAGTTGTGCTTACCTGGGAATTCTTGGGATGAGTGTTCACTTATAGGCGAGCATGTCTTCGCGATACATTATTTTTGACCCATTTACTTTGATTAGTCACTGTGGGTCGTTTGTTGCTTTGTAGTGACAAACAAATGACCACAATCCTTGCTTTCATCAAATTTGTTTCATCTCATTCTTTTCGTCTAATTCTCTCACTCGTTTCCTTTCATGTTTCCTCTTTTAGAATGCCTCCTCGACGCGAGAACCAGATAGCGACTGCCGAACTGGCAGAAATCATTGCGCAGCAAATGGCTGCTCAATTCCCAAACCTCTTTGCTCAATGGAATCAAGCCAACAACAACAACAATGTTACATGCAAATACAAGGATTTTAACCAGGCTAAACCACTCAAGTTTAGTGGTTCTGAAGGGGCGACTGGGCTTCTTCAATGGTTCGAGAGCATTGAGAATACTTTCCGCCACGTGCAGTGTCCTGACAATCGCAAGGTCGAGTTTTCTTCGAGTGTGTTTCAGAAGAGGGCTCTCACATGGTGGAACGGGGTTATGAGGGATCGTGGTGCAGAAGTTGCTCTAGCACAGACATGGGCCGAACTTAGGGCTCTCATGATGAAGGAGTTTTGTCCTCGTCACGAGATCAGGGCTTTGGAAAGGGAATTTGATGATCTTAAGCAAGATAGCGGTGAGCATCGAGCCTACACGGACCGTTATGAGGAGTTAAGTCTGTTATGCCCAAACATGGTCACACCTGTGGATAAGGCTATCGAAAAGTACATTGATGGCCTTCCCGACTCAATACAAGACATCTTGACTGGTAGCAACCCTACTACTGTTAGGCAGGCCATTGAGCTATCTGCAACCTTGACTGAATCGCAGATCAGGAAACGTAAGCTTTTCCGAAAGGGTGACAAGAAACTGGTCGAGGAATCGAAACCAATCGAGGAATCAAAGACCATGGATGAACAGACTGGATCCTCTAAGAAGTCAAAGAAGCGAAAGGCTTCTCAGAACTTCGCCGTGGTCACTCACAATGATCAAGCCGTCCCCAACCAACCAGCTCAACCCCTTGCCAGGAAACCCTACAACGGAACTGCACCCTTGTGCAACCAATGTGGCCTACATCATCATGCTATTGTGAAGTGCCGCATATGCCAAGTTTGCGGACTTATAGGTCATGCAGCGAGGGTTTGCCCAACAGCAGCAGCACCAAATCAGATTAACAACAATCCTGCTCAAGCTCGTTTTCCACTGGGGTCTTGCTACAACTGTGGCGAGATGGGCCATTTTAGTAGGAATTGCCCAAGACTTGCTAATGCAAATCCAGCGCAGGGATGAGTATCTGATCGACAGAAGATAACGCTGTTTAGAAAATAATCGAGCTTTGTGTATTATTTCCTTTTGTTGTCACGATCCATGAAACGGTTGTTGTTATCATTGTTTATAAATAAATCTTTTATTTACATCGCAATGTATTTATGTGATTGTATGTATAAACAACATATCCTCTACAATACCGACAATCAAGGAACCATATTCCTTGAAGAACAGATTACCCCCAAATTTCTTCCCTTGTATAATCTCTTGCGTTTCCACGAAAATCCTAAGTACCCGTTTCTTCCAAGAGAAACAAGGTACGAGGTGCCAAGTTAATATCAATCAATAACAAGATGGTAACAATTAAACAATTATGTGGTTATGTGCTTATGTGTTTCCCTTTTTTGTGTCATATGATTCAAATTATGTTATCCAAATCCTCGTAGAATCCTACATATCCTTGTGCAAGAGATTCATAGTAGGATACCCAAAGGTACTACCTAAAATCCTTAATGGACTTATACGTTGTAGATAAGTCCCTTGGATTATAAAGTACTGCTTCATAATTAGATCCCTTGAGCGGTCTAGTTAAACTGGATGATACAAGCTGAAAGGACTCCTTGGTGGCCTAATTAAGAAGATCCTCTGTTGATCTAATTAAAAGGACCCTATGGTAGTCTAGTCACCGTCATCACTAGTTCGACATCCTTCCCCACAACATTATAAAACAAACTGTGCGGACTGTGCAAGGAATTACGTAATTATGGATGCATACATAATTATGGAATTTAGTGCACGAAAATCACAGCAAGTTCTATCATGTATCTAGAGTAAACCCTATTCATTTCCAATTCTGATGAAGCATCCGTTGAGGAAAAATGAACTAGCTATTCATTTTTCACTTCTGAAGAATATCCGTTGAGGAAATGAATATCCGTTGTTTATCTTTTCATTTCCATTCTGAAGAATAACCGTTGAGAAAAAAATGAATTATCCATTCATTTTCATTCTGAAGAATATCCGTTGAGGAAATGAATATCCGTTGTTTATCTTTTCATTTCCAACTCTGAGGAAATAACCGTTGAAAATGACTCCGTTAGTTCATTTTCGTTTCTGAAGATTTATCCGTTGAGGAAATGAATACCCGTTGTTTATCTTTTCATTTCCATTCTGAAGAATAACCGTTGAGAAAAAAATGAATTATCCATTCATTTTCATTCTGAAGAATATCCGTTGAGGAAATGAATATCCGTTGTTTATCTTTTCATTTCCAACTCTGAGGAAATAACCGTTGAAAATGACTCCGTTAGTTCATTTTCGTTTCTGAAGATTTATCCGTTGAGGAAATGAATACCCGTTGTTTATCTTTTCATTTCCAACTCTGAGGAAATAACCGTTGAAAATGACTCCGTTAGTTCATTTTCGTTTCTGAAGATTTATCCGTTGTGGAGATGAATATCCGTTGTGTAATCCTTCATTTCCAACTCTGAGGAAATAACCGTTGAAAATGACTCCGTTAGTTCATTTTCGTTTCTGAAGATTTATCCGTTGTGGAGATGAATATCCGTTGAGGAAATGAATATCCGTTTGTCTATCATTTTTTCATTTCCGTTTCTGAGGAAGAAACCGTTGAAAATGACTCCGTTATTTCATTTTCGTTTCTGAAGATTATCCGTTGAGGAAATGAATATCCGTTGATTTTTCTTTCATTTCAAATTCTGAAGAACGAACCATTGAGGAAAATGACCCCGTCTGTTCATTTTCGTTCTGAAGAATATCCGTTGAGAGAAATGAATATCCGTGGATTATTCCTTCATTCCCATTTCTGACGAAGAATCCGTTGAGAAAGAATGAATCATCCATCCATTCTCACTTCTGAAGAATATCCGTTGAGGGAAATGTATATCCGTTTAGTTAATTCCTTTATTTTCCATTTCCGAAGAACCCGTTGAAAAGAAAATGACCCTGTTCATTCATTTTCACTTCTGAAAAATATCCGTTGAGGAAAATAATCAGATTATGCTTTACATATCTTTGATGACTATTTGACACAAAGTCATAGACAGACTCCTACGAATAAATTTCGGGACGAAATTTCCTAAAGTAGGGGAGACTGTAACACCTGTGTCATTTCAACCATCAAACAAATTCCAAACCAATGAAATATTGTATTTCATACTTTGGACTTGTATAAAAATGTGTATCTTTTGCACATATCAAGTCTTGTTCGATTTCAAGCTCTAAATCGCTTTCTGGAAGGTTATACACGCAATGATGCGCAAATATAACCAGTTTAATGCAACGAACACTCCGGAATAGTGAAATAGGCTTAACATACCTTAAATAACCTTTACATAACTTAGAAATAAGTTTTGGAAGGTTTGGTGTGATGAAATCAAAGTTTAATCGCTTACAGGGACTAAATTTGACAAACTGCGAAAGTATGCCAATTTGAACTGTAACAGACCTTCCGGAACATGACCATAAGTTAAACATACCATAAATATCCTTTACATAGCTTATAAATAGGCTTTGAGGGGTTCGGTATGCTAAAATAAACTTTTGGGTCATTCAGGGACTAAAAGTGTCAAAAAGTGCACAAGTTTGCATTTTCGCGCATAACTTACGTTCTGAATACATCTGGACATCCAAAAATTTATGTAAGCATGACTACATTATATTTTATTGATCGCCTTAAGAAAAATCCATTCGTCGCGTCATTTGGATCGTTTTTCGCGCTTATGCGCATTCCGTCGTAATTAAGCGAACATCGCGTTCGTACGACCAAACGAACCATCATCCGGCATATTTTTGAGTATGTTTTGAGTTCCCTATACTTTAACTTCATTTTTAGAGCCTTGAAATGAGGTCAACGGGGCTCAAACGCATCGAAAAAAGGCTTAAACACGTGCAGGGACTAAACCTGTCATTTATGAAACATTTCTGGAACAGGGAGGGGTGTCGCGTAGCGCGAGCCCTAAAGACTTTCCAGTCGCGCTACGCGACTGCCTAAAACTGACCAGATTCAATGTTTTGTTTGCAAGTTGCAGCTGATTGATTCGTGTCCACTCGTTTCCTATCGTCTAGTCATTGGATAAGGATCATTTCCAGCCACCATAAGGTTCCGACAAGTGTACGGATGGGATCGAATCACGGTTTTCGACAAACGATCCTAACGGTGGTGCATATCCTATAAATACCCACATACCCCCAACCTTATTTCTCACTAGAATTCTGATTTGAGAACCTCTAAGTTGAAACCATTGTTTCATACCTGAGATTCTTGAATCGGGATTAGCATTCGGGGACCCTTCGTAAGTATTCTTTCGTTCTTTTCCTTATTTTATTGCTTTTCGAGTCCGAAAGTCAAACTTTGTTTGACTTTCAGCGTTGACCAGTAATGGTCAATGCGAAGTTCTTTTGAACTTCGCAACGTGAGTGTAATCACGTTGGTCATAGTCCCTTGGGACTATGCCCACTGATTACCACGTTGTCTAGGGTCGTAGGGTAAGCGATCTAATGAATCGCTTATACCTCGAACCCGACCCATTTGGTCGATCATTAGGATCCGACCAAACACTTTAGGTGACCATAGTAGGTAGGGAATAACCTTCCGAGGTTATACCCTATGGTCACATCGTTTGAGTAGTTGTATGATAGGTAGTTTATATGCCTTAGGTAAATTACCAGAATACCCTTTTCATGTATAATTGGTAATTAAGCATATGTAACCTAAACTTTTGTCACATAACTGATTATGTAATATGTTTAGGCATATAACACTTGTCATAGGACTAGTTAGGCGGTCCGAACGCGTTTCACGCGAACGACGCGTTAAAGTAGCATAAGCTACCTAAACGGGTCGTAATGGGTCGAAAACACTCAGGTTAAGTTTCATTTAGTATGTAGACTTTGTTAAACCAAATGACACGAGTCTCTACACTCGTTTGGTTTACAAACCCTAATGCTACCCAATCTTCCGATCTAGGTCCGGTTTATTAACATAGTTACCTATACTAGGTGCCGTTTGATATCCGCGATCTCTAGCTTTGTTTGGTTGTTACTCAAGGACTTCTGAGCAATCTCATGTGAGTACATAGACCCCTCTTTTACTGTTTTCCAAACTGTTTTGGGGTGGAACACATGTGCCTACTTGTTACTTTCATGCTTTCCTGTTTTCACATCATATACCGGCTACGTTTGTTAGTACATTATAGTACATGATTTCATTACATTTCATACTAGGTGTGCCCATTATGTGCATTACTTGGTACATTGTTTTACATTACATTTCATGCTAGGTGTGCCCATTGTGTGCATTACTTAGTACATTGTTTTACATTGCCTTTCTGTTGCATATGCTTATCCAGCGTATGAACACATTATACTACATTTTGAACCGTTGTAATCATTTGAACCATGTGATCCGTTTGTAACCGTTGAACCGTTTGTATGTATAACCGTTGAACCATGTGAACCGTTTGTAACCGTTGAACCATGTGAACCGTTTGTAACCGTTGAACCATGTGAACCGTTTGTAACCGTTGAACCATGTGAACCGTTTGTAACTGTTGAACCGTTTGTATCCATTACATGATTTACATTAGACATGAACATTACTTTGGTGGTTTGATTTGATTAAGTGATTAAGTAACGATGCGTGTGTAATATGATACAAACATGGTGGATACGCCGCTGGTACTTCCTATATATAAGTGTTTGTATGGTATTACATCTCGTAGCGTTATTTGAATCATTTCAGTTCGAGACATAGAACATTTTATACAAATAACATATTTTTCACAAGACATTGATTTATAAACGATTTATCTTATACAAACACATTTTACATGGTTATTCATTTAACCTTACATTTATTTATACATATCAATCTGATCTTATTGTTTTTCAAATGATTTACAAGACAAAGCAAATTACAAGGTTCATGACTAAACATTTTCTCAAACATAAGTCATGAAACCTATTTTCACAAAACCTATGTATCTCACCGGCATTTTTATGCTGACGTACCTATTTTCACATGTGTTTTTCAGGAGCTGTTGCATAAGATGGTCAAGATACATATAGGCAGACTTGGGCCTTAGTGACAATAAAAGATGCAAGACTAGTTAATTATGTTGTATTTCTTTGATTGTTAAGACATTGTTACACCTTTAATCAATAAAACGAAACTTCAATTGCCATGGATTTGAAACAATTAATTCTGTTACAACACTCCCCGATGTTTCCGCCACGATTTGTATGTTCTACGTGGTCGGGGTGTGACATGAACCTTGTAATTTGTTTTGTCTTGTAAATCGTTTGAAAAAAAAACAATAAGTTCAAATGATATGTATAAATTAGAGAATAATGTATGGTTAAATAAATAACCATATAAAATGAGTTTGTATAAGATAAGTTGTTTGTAAATAAATGTCTTGTGAAAAGTATGTTATTTGTATAAAATGTTATATGTCTCAAATTGAAATGATTCAGATAACGATACAATATGTAATACCATACAAACACTTATATATAGGAAGTACCAGCGGCGTATCCACCATGCTTGTATCATATTACACACGCCTCGTTACTTAATCACTTACTCAAACCAAACCAACAATGTAAGATGTATATGTTTAAACCAATTGGCAAACGTATTGAATAATGTGTCAAAATGTTTATGTGTCCAATGTAAATCATGTAATGTGTAACCAATGTGATTTGTATAAATAAATGTAAGATTAAACAAATAACCTTATAGTAGCATATTAAAAGTATACTTTGGATTTGTAAGTAACATATTAAACTATGTTTTGGTTTCATAAATAACATATCAAAATATGCTTTAGATGTGATAAATAACATATTAAACTATGTTTTGGTTTTGTAAATATATGTTGGTTTTGTACAATACCACACAAGAGAGTATATCAAACTATACTTTGAAAGTGTGATTTAAGAATTCATTCAGACCTAGTGCATCAAAATACACATTTGAGACTATAAGGATACCACAAAGGAAATCCCTATTTGGATGGAGAAACAAATTGGTTTCAGACATTCCATGACAACAGGAATGGGGTGTCTAATCCTATAGCGCTATATCATACTAACAATCGGTCTGGTGAACATAAAATAAGTACAATTCAACATTTTATTTTATGTTCTTTGAGAAATCAGTGTTTAAACCATAGATAGTCATTTAGTTTGTCAAATGATAAGTAATAACATGTATAATCAATTATACTTTGAAATCATGAAAATAACAGATAGGTACACATGCTTCACCCCAAAACAGTTTGAAAACGGTAAAAGATGGGAACTATGTACTCACATTGAGAGTGCTTAGGAGTCCTTGTGTAACAACCAAACAATGCTAGAGATCACGGATATCAAACGGCACCTAATATAGGTAGCTATGTTAATAAACCGGACGTAAATCGGAGGATTTAGATAGAATGAGGGTTCGTAAACCAAACGAGTATGGAGACTCGTGTCATATGGTTTAACAAAGCCTACATACTAAATGAAACCTAACCTAACTTGTTTACGACCCATTACGACCCGTTTAGGTAGCTTATGCTACTTTAACGCGTCGTTCGCGTGAAACGCGTTCGGACCGTCTAACTAGTCCTATGACAAGTGTTATATGCCTAAACATGTTACATAATCAGTTATGTGACAAAGGTTTAGGTTACATATGCTTAATTACCAATTATACATGAAAAGGGTATTCTGGTAATTTACCTAAGGCATATAAACTACCTATCATACAACTACTTAAACGATGTGACCATAAGGTATAACCTCGGAAGGTTATTCCCTATATACTATGGTCACCTAATGTGTTTGGTCGGATCCTAATGATCGACCAAATGGGTCGGGTTCGAGGTATAAGCGATTTATTAGATCGCTTACCCTACGACCCTAGACAACGTGGTAATCAGTAGGCATAGTCCCTAAGGGACTATAACCAACGTGATTACACTCACGTTGCGAAGTTCAAACGAACTTCGCATTGACCATAAACTGGTCAACGCAGAAAGTCAAACAAAGTTTGACTTTCAGACTCGAAAGACTCGAAAAGCAATAAAAGAACGAAAGAATACTTACGAAGGGTCCCCGAATGCTAATCTTGATCCGAGAATCTCAGGTATGAAACAATGGTTTCAACTTAGAGTTTCTAAGATCAAAATTCTAGTGGTTTAAGCAATGGGGGGCATGGGGTATATATAGTTTTCGGTCCACCGTTAAGATCGTTTCATGGAAACCGTGCTTTAATCGCATCCGTACAAGTGTTGGCAAGTTGTGGTGACTAAAAATGGGTTCTTATCAGCTGATTAGACAAGTGAGAACATGTGGTTGTGGATTAAACAGCTGCAATCTGCTGTTAAATGCAGTTAACCTGGTCAGAAGGGGCCTCGCGGGCCGCGTGAGTATGTAAGGAAACTGAGGCGGGCCGCCTGGCCTGCACAGATCAGACATAAGTTTCAGAAATGACAGTTTCAGTCCCTGCACGTGTTTAAGGCCATTTCTGACACTTCTAAGGCCCGTAAAGCCAACTTTAAGGCCCTAAAATGTTTCCTAAACATTGTGGACATGAAACATGCTCAAAAATATGCCGGTTGTTGGTTCGTTTGGTCGTACGAACGCGATGTTCGCTTAATTACGACGGAATGCGCATAAGCGCGAAAAACGATCCAAATGACGCAACGAATGGATTTTTGGCAAGCCAAACACTAAAGCATAATATAGTCATGCTTACATAAATTTTTGGATGTCCGGATGTATTCAGAACGTAAGTTATGCGCGAAAATGCAAACTTGTGCACTTTTTGACACTTTTAGTCCCTGAATGACCCAAAAGTTTATTTTAGCATACCGAACCCCTCAAAGCCTATTTCTAAGCTATGTGAAGGATATTTATGGCATGTTTAACTTATGGTCATGTTCCGGAATGTCTGTTACAGTTCAAATTGGCATACTTTCGCACTTTGTCAAGTTTAGTCCCTGTAAGCGAATTAACTTGTTTTTGCCATACCAAAGCCTTCAAAACTTATTTATAAGTTATGTAAAGGTTATTTAAGGTATGTTAAGCCTATTTCACTATTACGGAGTGTTCGTTGGATTAAACTGGTTATATTTACGCATCAGAGCGCGTATAACCCTCCAGAAAGCGATTTAAAGCTTAAAATCGAACAAGAGTTGATATGTGCAAAAGATACACATAATTTTACAAATCCCAAATATGAAATACAATATTTCATTGGTTTGGAATTTGTTTGATGGTTGAAGTGACACAGGTGTCACATTCTCCCCTACTTTAGGAAATTTCGTCCTGAAATTTAATTATAGAGGAAACTTGTGAAGACAGCTGTGACGGTTTCGCCTTCTAATAGATCCATTGAACCCTTAAGTAAAACTGTGGGCCATGTTAGGATTCTTAGCGAATTTGTCAACCCTCAAAGTGAATTCCTTGTGGTAGTAAAACACGAAATTTTTGAACTACGGACAGAAGAACGTTTCTTATGAAAACTTATCATAGGAAACTTGTGTGTGCTTGAAATCAGAATTGGGGAGTGTAACATAAAATGACATCGGTCAAGGTCCAAGACTTCTCCCGTATCATTATTCTTGTCACCATGGGTCTTAACACATGACAAAATTCCCTGTGGTTTCTGGGCACTGAATTTCCATAATTATGTAGGCCTCCATAATTACTTAATTCCTTGCACAGTCCGCACAGTTCGTTTCAGAATGCGTAGAGGAAAAATCAATTGAATAATCATGAAGCGACTCGACAAGACCACCAAAGGGACCTTTTAATTAGATCAACGAACGATCTTTTTAACTAGATCAACACATGATCTTCTTAACTAGACCGTCGTACGATCTCCTTAAATAGACCACTTAAGGGATCTTTTTAATTATATCATCACTTGATATTTCTAATCAGATTTTCAAAATCAATCTGTTTAACTAGACCACCCAAGGGTCCAATTATAGAATATTACTTTAAAACCCAAGGGACTTGACTACATCGTAGAAGTCCATTAAGGATTTAAGATAGTAACTTTGGATATCCTATTATGAATCTCTCGTATGAGATATGAAAGATTCGATGAGGATTTGGATAGATCACAAAACATACATGAAAACATATAAACACATAATTAGTTAGCTTGATTCTTTAATTTGTTGTCTTTGAGCATGGATAATTAAAGCACACTAGAAATCCAATCCATGAATTTCATTCGGTACTTTAATCATTTTCAAGGATCCATCTATAACGATAGAAGGATTCTCAATAAAAGTTTGGCTTTGTTTCTTAAAAGAAACGAGTGTTTAAGGTTCTTGGGGGAGATCACAAATATTCATAAAATGACAGAACCATACGAGTAGTTTGTCTTTGAGTTGACATCATAAGATTGTATCCAACGTTCACACAATCGTATCAGTTTTGCAAAAATAAAAACGACGAATTTTTATTTATATAACAACTGACTTGTCTTTAAACATCATAAGATAATAACCAAGGAAATAACAAAACACTAATTGTTCACTGCCGCATCATTGTTCATGTTTGCCTCATTGATGTTAAACACTCGTCCACGTGCCGGAGGTGCGTTAACAAGTCTTGGGCAATTGTTCCTGTAGTGGGTAAGGTCACCACAATTATAACATGACCCCGGAGGGAACCGTGCTTGAACAGCAGCAGGGTTTGCAGCAGCTTGATTTGCATAACGATAAACATTGATCAAATGTCCCAACCGCCCACAGTGGGTACATTTGTGACACTGCTCTTGCTCTAGATGATGACGGTTGCACTTGTTGCACAAAGGTGCAGTACCAACATAGTTTTGCCTTTTTCGAGGTTGTGCTGGTTGGTTTGGTGCAACCTGTTTGTCTTGAGCAGTTACAGCGCAGTTCTGAGAGGCTTTGCGCTTCTTCTTCTTGGACACCTCAGCATTTTCTTCCTTTGGTTCAACTTGAGCAGTCTTGTCATTTGGTCTTGAGTCGCCCTTTCGAAACAGCTTACGCTTCCTGATGTGGGATTCAGTTAGGGTGGCGGACAGTTCAATGGCTTGTCTGACAGTAGTAGGGTTACTGCCAGTAACAATATCCTGAACTAGGTCAGGAAGACCATCAGTATATTTCTCGATCGCCTTATCCACAGGAGTAACCATAGCAGGACACAACAGGCTCAATTCTTCAAAACGGTCAGTATAGGCTCGATGTTCACCACTGTCTTGCTTCAAATCATCAAACTCCCTCTCCAAAGCTCGCAGTTCATGACGAGGGCAAAACTCCTTCATCATAAGAGCCCTAAGCTCAGCCCAAGTCTGTGCTAAAGCAACCTCAGCACCACGGTCTCTCATCACCCCGTTCCACCATGTGAGAGCCCTCTTCTGAAACACACTTGAAGAAAACTCGACCTTGCGATTTTCAGGACACTGAACATGACGGAAGGTATTCTCAATGCTCTCGAACCACTGAAGAAGCCCAGTTGCTCCCTCAGAACCACTAAACTTGAGCGGTTTAGCCGAGTTGAAACTCTTGAAATTGCATGGAGCATTGTTGTTGTTGATGGCTTGCATCATTTGAGCATAAAGATTTGGGAAGGCAACAACCATTTGCTGCGCGATGATTTCCGCCAGTTCGGCATTCGCCATCTGATTGTCGCGTCGAGGAGGCATTCTAAAAGAGGTACACTAAAGGAAACGAGTGAGAGAATTTAGACGAAAAGAATGAGATGAAACAAATCTGATGAAAGCAAGGATAGTGGTTATTTGTTTGTTACTACAAAGCAACAAACTACACACAGTGACTAATCAAAGTAAATGGGTCAAAAATAATGTATCACGAAGACATGCTCGCCTATAAGTGAACACTCATCCCAAGAATTCCCAGGTAAGCACAACTGGTCTCGCGTCTGATGAGATATATACGAAGTGCTTGCCTAGACAGAAAACCCAGAATACAGGCATTCACCCTTCCAGTTTGCACGTGTTCACATTATTTAAAACCCAAAACCTTGACGAGATTTTGAAAACTCAAAGGGGTTCAAAACCATATAACAGAGGGTTCAAAACCTAGTAATCAATCATCCTAGAACAGATGATTAGTTTTCAAAGCGGTTTTGAAATTTATGTTCTTGTTGTGGTCGTCGCCTAAGGATAGGTGACGGTATTGTTTTATGACTAAACGCAAGTAAACTCGCGTTAGGGTCCTAAGAAGGTTATAGACTAGGTTAAAGCATTACTAATAACCTAATTCCCTATAACCATTGGCTCTGATACCAACTTTTCTGTCACACCCCGACCACGTAAAGCAACTAGACGTGGCGGAAACGTCGGGGAGTGTTGTAACAGAAATATTGTTTCATAACCATGGCATAAATAAATTCTGTTTTATTGAATAAATGAACTCATTGTTTTAATACAATCAAATAAATACAACTATGATCTTCCAAGTTTTAAAGTCGCTAAGGCACGAGTCCATCCTAAATGTAGCATGTATCAACAATCATTTCAAAGCAGTACCTGAAACATGTGTAAAAATAGGTACGTCAGCATAAAAATGCCTGTGAGATACATAGGTTTTGTGAATATAGGATTCATGACTTATGTTTAAGAAAATGTTTAGTCATGAACCTTGTAATTTGTTTTGTCTTGTAAATCGTTTGAAAAAAAAAACAATAAGTTCAAATGATATGTATAAATAAGAGAATAATGTATGGTTAAATAAATAACCATATAAAATGAGTTTGTATAAGATAAGTTGTTTGTAAATAAATGTCTTGTGAAAAGTATGTTATTTGTATAAAATGTTATATGTCTCAAATTGAAATGATTCAGATAACGATACAATATGTAATACCATACAAACACTTATATATAGGAAGTACCAGCGGCGTATCCACCATGCTTGTATCATATTACACACGCCTCGTTACTTAATCACTTACTCAAACCAAACCAACAATGTAAGATGTATATGTTTAAACCAATTGCCAAACGTATTGAATAATGTGTCAAAATGTTTAAGTGTCCAATGTAAATCATGTAATGTGTAACCAATGTGATTTGTATAAATAAATGTAAGATTAAACAAATAACCTTATAGTAGCATATTAAAAGTATACTTTGGATTTGTAAGTAACATATTAAACTATGTTTTGGTTTCATAAATAACATATCAAAATATGCTTTAGATGTGATAAATAACATATTAAACTATGTTTTGGTTTTGTAAATATATGTTGGTTTTGTACAATACCACACATGAGAGTATATCAAACTATACTTTGAAAGTGTGATTTAAGAATTCATTCAGACCTAGTGCATCAAAATACACCTTTGAGACTATAAGGATACCACAAAGGAAATCCCTATTTCGATGGAGAAACAAATTGGTTTCAGACATTCCATGACAACAGGAATGGGGTGTCTAATCCTATAGCGCTATATCATACTAACAATCGGTCTGGTGAACATAAAATAAGTACAATTCAACATTTTATTTTATGTTCTTTGAGAAATCAGTGTTTAAACCATAGATAGTCATTTAGTTTGTCAAATGATAAGTAATAACATGTATAATCAATTATACTTTGAAATCATGAAAATAACAGATAGGTACACATGCTTCACCCCAAAACAGTTTGAAAACGGTAAAAGATGGGAACTATGTACTCACATTGAGAGTGCTTAGGAGTCCTTGTGTAACAACCAAACAATGCTAGAGATCACGGATATCAAACGGCACCTAATATAGGTAGCTATGTTAATAAACCGGACGTAAATCGGAGGATTTAGATAGAATGAGGGTTCGTAAACCAAACGAGTATGGAGACTCGTGTCATATGGTTTAACAAAGCCTACATACTAAATGAAACCTAACCTAACTTGTTTACGACCCGTTTAGGTAGCTTATGCTACTTTAACGCGTCGTTCGCGTGAAACGCGTTCGGACCGTCTAACTAGTCCTATGACAAGTGTTATATGCCTAAACATGTTACATAATCAGTTATGTGACAAAGGTTTAGGTTACATATGCTTAATTACCAATTATACATGAAAAGGGTATTCTGGTAATTTACCTAAGGCATATAAACTACCTATCATACAACTACTTAAACGATGTGACCATAAGGTATAACCTCGGAAGGTTATTCCCTATATACTATGGTCACCTAATGTGTTTGGTCGGATCCTAATGATCGACCAAATGGGTCGGGTTCGAGGTATAAGCGATTTATTAGATCGCTTACCCTACGACCCTAGACAACGTGGTAATCAGTAGGCATAGTCCCTAAGGGACTATAACCAACGTGATTACACTCACGTTGCGAAGTTCAAACGAACTTCGCATTGACCATAAACTGGTCAACGCAGAAAGTCAAACAAAGTTTGACTTTCAGACTCGAAAGACTCGAAAAGCAATAAAAGAACGAAAGAATACTTACGAAGGGTCCCCGAATGCTAATCTTGATCCGAGAATCTCAGGTATGAAACAATGGTTTCAACTTAGAGTTTCTAAGATCAAAATTCTAGTGGTTTAAGCAATGGGGGGCATGGGGTATATATAGTTTTCGGTCCACCGTTAAGATCGTTTCATGGAAACCGTGCTTTAATCGCATCCGTACAAGTGTTGGCAAGTTGTGGTGACTAAAAATGGGTTCTTATCAGCTGATTAGACAAGTGAGAACATGTGGTTGTGGATTAAACAGCTGCAATCTGCTGTTAAATGCAGTTAACCTGGTCAGAAGGGGCCTCGCGGGCCGCGTGAGTATGTAAGGAAACTGAGGCGGGCCGCCTGGCCTGCACAGATCAGACATAAGTTTCAGAAATGACAGTTTCAGTCCCTGCACGTGTTTAAGGCCATTTCTGACACTTCTAAGGCCCGTAAAGCCAACTTTAAGGCCCTAAAATGTTGCCTAAACATTGTGGACATGAAACATGCTCAAAAATATGCCGGGTGTTGGTTCGTTTGGTCGTACGAACGCGATGTTCGCTTAATTACGACGGAATGCGCATAAGCGCGAAAAACGATCCAAATGACGCAACGAATGGATTTTTGGCAAGCCAAACACTAAAGCATAATATAGTCATGCTTACATAAATTTTTGGATGTCCGGATGTATTCAGAACGTAAGTTATGCGCGAAAATGCAAACTTGTGCACTTTTTGACACTTTTAGTCCCTGAATGACCCAAAAGTTTATTTTAGCATACCGAACCCCTCAAAGCCTATTTCTAAGCTATGTGAAGGATATTTATGGCATGTTTAACTTATGGTCATGTTCCGGAATGTCTGTTACAGTTCAAATTGGCATACTTTCGCAGTTTGTCAAGTTTAGTCCCTGTAAGCGAATTAACTTGTTTTTCCATACCAAAGCCTTCAAAACTTATTTCTAAGTTATGTAAAGGTTATTTAAGGTATGTTAAGCCTATTTCACTATTACGGAGTGTTCGTTGGATTAAACTGGTTATATTTACGCATCAGAGCGCGTATAACCCTCCAGAAAGCGATTTAAAGCTTAAAATCGAACAAGAGTTGATATGTGCAAAAGATACACTTAATTTTACAAATCCCAAATATGAAATACAATATTTCATTAGTTTGGCATTTGTTTGATGGTTGAAGTGACACAGGTGTCACATCATCCTCTAACTTGCTAAATCATGTGTTTAATCACAATCTAGCAAGCCCCTTATGATGATCAACATCATAATTTCAAGTAAATAACAATCAAGTGTCATGCATGTATTTAACAACCTCATTTCATCCATAAATCATCATATGTAAGCTTATGTTTTATGATTCTTGTTTATGTTCTTTTAGTGTTCTTGTGATTTATAACAATGTACATCTTTTTAACCAACAAAAAGAGAAGTAAAAATTAGTAGTAAGTGTTGGTGCATGCGTCTGTCGACTTCGTCTTGTATCGAGTCTTACATTACAATTGTTAGATCAGGGCGCGTTATACGAGAAATAGGGTAGGTTTTTTGAGTATTTGATCTAATTTCGTTTGAACATGACATGTGACACCTTCAAACGAAATTGACATGTGTAATTTCGTTTGAAGTGATACATGCCACTTTCAAACGAAATAGCTCACCCTATATATACCTTGTATCTTGATTTCATTTGTAACTTTCCGGTCAGAGCAACGAAGTGTTGCCGAAGTGTTGTCAGGTTGTAAATTGTTATCAAATCAATCATACAACTGTTTAAAGTGTAAATCTTGCTGAATTGACCTCTACACGTCTGTTTCCGCCTTTCGTGTTGAGATAAATTCTTCTGATCGACTCGTTCGGGTCTGAAAACGATCCTACAAGTGGTATCAGAGCTCAGGAGGAAGAGTTGATACCAATTCAGCCGCAAATTCTGATTTTCTACACCTTCTTTCAAAATTAAACAAGTTTCCACGGTTAAAAACGTCTGATTTTCACATATCATGTGCGTAATGCTGTTTTAACAAACCCTAGAAAGTTTTAGAATCAAATTCGACCATTTGCTTGACCAATTGGACCAAAATCTTATCGAAATGATGACATCACACTGATTTCATTTGAAGGAACTTGCTGATTTCGTTTGAGAGTGGTCATTGTTACTGATTTCGTTTGAAAAACAGAGATAATTTCGTTTGAATTCCTGATTTCGTTTGAAAGAGTATGGTGATTTCGTTTGAGTTGAGAATCTCGTTTGAACAAGTTGGTTAATCTCGTTTGAAACTACAATTTCGTTTGAGGGATCCATTGGAAAACTGTGATTTCGTTTTAAGACCTCTATTCCGTTTGAAATTCCAAATGAAATAAAATATTTCGTTTGAGGATAGCTATTTCGGTTGAAGTAGGTTATCTAGTTTGAAAGGTATTCAGTTTGAGGGTTGCTATCTCGTTTGAACTGAACAGTTTGAGAACTTTGAAAAACCGAAACATGGACGAGGATTTTTACAACGCATTCGCTACCCCGATTACTCTTGCAAAGAACACAATGTTGGAGAATGAAACTGGAACGATGCAGAAACCTCCAAAACTCTTGAATATCGAGGAGTATAAAAGTTGGGAAGAAAAGTTCGAAAACTGGGTACAAGCCAATTATTTGGATGCTTGGGAGAATGTTGAGACGAAATACGTTAGACCAATAAATGATGACGAAGAGCTTATTGCAATTAAATATTTGAGTGCCGATAATAGAAAGAAATATAAAGATGAGAAAATGATGCTAAGTCTACTTCAACAAGCTGTGAAAGAAGACATCTTGGTTCTCTTGCAACACAATGGAACTTCTTATTCGATTTGGAAAGCTTTAAAATCAAAGTTTCAAGGAAGTGAGGAAATGGTTAAAAACAAAAAGTCACTATTGAAGAAAGAATTTGATTTGTTTCGTGGTTTGAAGAATGAGAGCACAAAGCAGATTATTGAAAGATACTGCAATTTGTTGGCAAACATGAAGAGATTGAAAATCTCTAAAGATAATGAGGAGTTGATTGAAAAACTATCTGATGCTTTACCATATGAAACTTGGGGTACATATCTCATGATGTTGAGGAACAAGAAAGGGTTTAAAAATTTAACTTTGAGTAAGTACACTGAGAAATTAGAAGCCCAGGAGATGGAACAAAGGAAAGTCTCGAGAATGAAAGATTTCGACGGTGAACAAGACATTGGTCTGTATTACAAAGGTGGTGTCAGTGATAATTCCACCAACTTGTCACCAAAGGTAGAGACTGTATACAATGCAAAAAGTTCATCAGGGAGTTCATCCAAAGGATTAAATAGCAACACAAGTTTCTCTTCATATCCATCATTTGATCCGAACATTTCAACAACAAAGAATGGCAAAAAGTTACAATGCAACATTGTACTGAATCTGGAGAATGATGAAGATTATTCAACAGAAGTTGCTAAGAGTCATATGTCTTTGTTGGGAACTGTATTGGAATCTTATGGTAGTTTTGTTGCAGGTCGGATCGGGAATCCAAAGCTTACAAAAGAGGATTACGATCAAATTGACGTTGAGGAAATGGAATTGATGGATATTAAATGGTGTTTGGCAAGTGTGTTGAGACGAGCTGAGAAATTTAAGCAAATCACAGGAAGAGATGATTTACGTGAAGCTAATATTTCTACTTTAGGTTTTGATAAATCTAAAGTCACTTGTTTTCGTTGCAGGGAAAAAGGACACTTCAAGAGAGAGTGCAAAAACCGCGAAGCAAGTGGAGCTCAAAATCCGTTCAACAACAACAATGATTACTATCAGAAGGCTATCTA
The DNA here is from genome assembly GCA_030545235.1 of Helianthus tuberosus. Classification (NCBI taxonomy): domain Eukaryota; kingdom Viridiplantae; phylum Streptophyta; class Magnoliopsida; order Asterales; family Asteraceae; genus Helianthus; species Helianthus tuberosus. The sequence goes on from CM060449.1 coordinate 109,393,629, forward strand.
TCATAAAGTTGCTCAACAACAACAAGAACCGCAAGTGGCACATGGTAGAAAAGTGATTGAAGAATCTTCAAAGAGAGCTTGTATGGTGAATCAGGATGACAAAGAGCCAACCAAAGGATTCAGTTGGGACAATTACATCTCAGCTGATAACAAAGCATTCCTGATAAACCAAGATGATGAAAAATTGCCTGAAGGTTTTAGCTGGGCAAATTTCAATTGGGATGAATATGATCCAAACAAAGATTCAAATCACAAAGCATATGTTGCCCGTGTTGAAGAGGATAGTGATGATGATCGTGAATATTATGCAAGAAGATTGGCTGCTGATTTGAAATTGATAGCAGAAAGTGACAGTGATGATGAAAAAGTCAAAAAGAAAAAGGTCAAAACACTTGTCAACAGCGATGATGAAGCTGTTCCAGTGATAAAGAAAAAGGTGAAAGATATTCCAAAGTTCAAAGTTGATGAAGAAGTTAATGCAAAAAAGATTCCAGTGATTTGTGAGAATTATGAGATTATCAAGAAGAAAAATAGTGAACTGATCAACAATATAAACCAGTTGAAAGAGTCTTACGATGTTCTGAACAAGGCAATGAATCAATATAATCAATCAAGTGAGGAACAAGCAACAGCAATGAAGACACTTCAGGGAGCTTTCATGATAAAGCAGAAAAGTGTGAACAGTTACATTGAAAAGTGTGCTGTGCTTGAGCAAAAATTGGAAACCCAAAGAATTGAAACTGAAATAGTAAACCGTTTGTTAAAAAGTTACTCATGTACTTCTTATGTCACTGACAGGATTTATCCAACTGTTGAAGGCATGAAGGCATTTGAAGATGATGAGGTAACTGAAGAACAGAAGACTTTTGAAGAAAAGACTTCTGAAAAGCAGAAAGATAAGAAGAAGGATTCTAAAGAAAAGACATCTGGTAAGAAACAAGGTTTCAGTTACAACAAGTGTCCACCCCCGCTTGAAAATGGATATTCTCCGAGAAATCCAAATTCAGAAAGAGTCGAAAAGGAAACAAATTTACAGTGGGAGTCGGAGTCTATAGTTAAATTGCCAGATAATATTGATGTCACATTTACGTCGTCTGACACTGATCATGAGTCCGAGTTAATAAAGAAAGTGATCGATCAGGTGTTGGATAAAGATGAATCCAAGGAGTCAAAGTCGAAGTCTATGTCAGAGTCAAAGTCTGAGCCCAGCATTCCGAGTTAATCCTACAAACAGGGCAAAAGGGTTTACAATAAAGAATTCCTGTTATCAAAATCTAATTTGAATGACGAAACATTCAAAGTTGCATATACATTGAATGATTCCGACAAATTATATTCTGATGAGGAATTTCCAATAAGAGGTGTTAAACCTGACATGATTAAAAAGGTTTTCAAACTAACAGAAATTAATATTTCTAAAATAAAAGATGTAAATCTTAATGATAAACCTAAAAAGTAAACCTCAAGAGTTCAACAAAGAGAAAACAAGAAAAAGGGTTACAGTTCTGGTTCTGGTTATCGAAAGAAACCAAACCATAACGGTAATTTCAAAAAGAAAGGATTGGGATTTATTCCATCAGAAAAACAGAAAAATGAAAAATATATTCGTGATTTTAAATAAAAAATGATATTTGTTTCAGGTACATCTACCGAAGAAGAGAAAGAAAATTTGTTCAGGAACCAGTCAAATAGAGAATTCCTTGTGAAGAAGCAAGAAGAGATGAAGACTGTTGATCAGATGAAAGAAATGAGAACCTGTTTTCAATGCAACACTGTTGGACATATTGCTAAAGATTGTTCCAAGGCAATAAAATCAAAACAGGGAGTTTCTCGTAAACTGGAAGATAAAGAAGTTGTGTTTGAACAACCAATTGACAGAACTAAACTTTTCAAAAATTCAATTTTTGAGATTGGTGAATGTTCAAATAGATTTTACAAGAAAAGGGCAAAACTTGACAACCAAAAATGGGTTGTTAAGAAATCGGTTGATAGTTCTACCAATGATTCTGATTCATCAAAATCAGAGGAGCTATCTTCTGGCGATGAATCTGATTCCACAAAGTCAGAGGAGCCACAGGATGAGATTAAAAGTGAAAAATCAGTGCCAATTGTGGATGATGTGAATTTTCCACCACTTCAGGCTTAAAATTTTAAAAAGAAAGTTGGAAAAATTGAGATTTCAAATCAGTTCTTTTCTGAAAAGGAAGAATTTGATATTGAAAGAGCTTTTAACTCCAAAGTCCATAACATTTTTGGAAAAATGGTTGACAGGAAGGTCAAAGGAGTGAAGGAGTTTTACGAGAAGAAGACGAAGAAAGATAAAGTTGAACCATCCCTGGTTTGTGACTGGGATAGTACATATTACGAACAGTAAGTCTGTGAACTTGCCGAAGCTCCTAAGTTGGTAATCGTGGAGCATGAATCGGCATCTTTCTTATAGTTTTTGAAAAATTGAAAATTGGTCATAAGTGTGATTTGCCGGAACTCCCAGGTTGGTAAGTGAGGAGTAGGAATCGGCATTTTGAGAATTCAACCTACAAACGGTATTGGTTGGTAAGCCATGTGGTTGAAAAAGAATTTATGATTCTATAAGAAGGTCAATCAAGGTCATTAGGTTGAACTTGATTGGAATAATTTTACAAGTGGTTGAGAAACAAAATGATGAGTTTATCCTCTAACCTACAAATGATAAAATCAATCAACAAAACTTATTTTCCGGAAAAACCATTTGATTAAAACAAACTTAAGTGTTTTGAAATCATAATGGTAAAATAGTTTGTTGTGAGGGGGAGTTCTGATTGTTTATGCCAAGAGGATGGCGAATTGAAGCGATTCGATATCGGTTGTCAATTTACTTGTACAGTTTGTTTTCAAATTTCTTTAAATGTGTTTGCATTTTAGGGGGAGTAAGAAATTTCTGAAAATCCAAAAACATTTGAAAATTTGAAAAAGCCAAAAACATGATAAAATGAAAAAATGAGTTTTGTTGTCAAAAAGAGGAAATGATAGTACATCAGTGGACGATCACAGCATGCTAAAGAAATGGAAAGTTAAAATGTGATAAACGGTCTCACTAATGATGTGTCAGTAGGTTTTTGCACATTTAGTAGATTGTGACGAGATATAAACCTAAATTTCAAACTTGCTTGTATCGTGGGAAACATCTCTCGGATATATGGGTAACCCCCGAAATCTTGTTTAAAAGGTCCCTCTTTCTGAGATACTAGGTCTTTATGCTCAGTGATATCTGGGGTATTATCCCGGGACTTCTGATAATGCGGAAGCAATGGCCTAGTCCACGGAGAATACTTTCTGCTTGCTTGAAATATAGCACCGCCCTCAGCAAAAATGATGAAACAATAAAATTGATAATCATTGCTGTTGTAAAAAAGAACCTCTAAAGGGGACACACCAAAAGTCGAGCTGTCATCTCTCTGCTGAACGGAAGTTCTGACCTGAGCTCTCACGGTTTTGCAATTTAACCTCTTACAGATATCATCTGTGGTATACTCACCTGTAAGACTGATTATTGGGATCTGGATACGGGAGTATATTCTGAGGTGGGACACGCGATTGAGTTTAAGTGCTTAAGACATTAATCTCGTATCTCGAATCAATTGAACTTTGTGTGAGAATTTAAGTGGATCAGTATACTGACAATCTAAGTGAATCGTTTAGAACTTAAAATGTTTAAAGCTTAACGGTGTTGGTGATTTGTCAAAAATTGATATGATCCTCTTACACAAACTCACAAAAATATTGTTTGTAAATATGTCTTCTCTGCATTTCTTTACATTCAAAATCCAAAAAGATTTTAGTGTGTTTTAGCATAAATTTTGTAAAATACAAAAAGATTTCTGACAACTGGTGTTGGAGAGCTAATTTTCAAAATTCCAAGTGCTAGACATGATGAACAGATGGTTTGGGAGAGTGTGTTGTTTTGATAAGAAAAAAACGATATTTCTTCAAGTGGTTCATCAAAGATTAACGTTGTAAAATCATTCTTTGATTGTAAAATTCCTGCAAGTGGTTCATTAGATGGTGAGATTGTTTTTACAAGTTATCATCTGAAAATTTATTTTTGGGTAGAGAATGTGCAGGATAAGAGCTAGGTGATCTTGGATAGATGATAGAGAGCCAGGTTCCGATACCTGAGGACTCTGTGATTTTCACAAGCCAGGCTGTGATCCCAGCATATCGAAAGGGGGAGTCTGAAGATACCTAAAGGAAGGAGTATGTTGGTGCTAGTGAAAAGAGAAGAGAAAGATTTGAGGATACTTACAGTGTCAGATACTTCGAAGAGTTCGAGATGACTGATGAAGACTCGTCAACATTCGAGGAGGAGTCTGTTGGTGCATGCGTCTGTCGACTTCGTCTTGTATCGAGTCTTACATTACAATTGTTAGATCAGGGCGCGTTATACGAGAAATAGGGTAGGTTTTATGAGTATTTGATGTAATTTCGTTTGAACATGACATGTTACACCTTCAAACGAAATTAACATGTGTAATTTCATTTGAAGTGATACATGCCACTTTCAAACGAAATAGCTCACCCTATATATACCTTGAGTCTTGATTTCATTTGTAACTTTCCGGTCAGAGCAACGAAGTGCTGCCGAAGTGTTGTCAGGTTGTAAATTGTTATCAAATCAATCATACAACAGTTTAAAGTGTAAATCTTCTGAATTGACCTCTACACGTCTGTTTCCGCCTTTCGTGTTGAGATAAATTCTTCTGATCGACTCGTTCGGGTCTGAAAACGATCCTACAGTAAGAATCTTACAACTAGCTCAAAGGCTAGGGAAGATCACTAGAAAAAGATGATGAAAAAATGGTGGATGAAAGCTAAGGATAAAGGTTCTTCAAGTTCTTCAAGCTTCAAGTTCCATGTAACACCTTCTAGTACTTGGAATGATCTTGAAAATGGGTGTATGGTGGTTGCAAGGTGGTGGTGGTGGCGGCGGCACAAACAAGAGCCGAGAGGGAGAGAGAGAGTTTGAGGGAGTTGGAGTGATGAAGTTGTGAAATGTTAGATATGAAATGATCTTGAAATCTAAGGCCACCATACTTATAGAGATCTCTCATATATTTTGTCCAAGATATCAAGCAAGTATCTAATAAAATAAGGAACAGAATCTTGAGTGGGGTGTGGGTCCATGGTGACCGTAAATGGCATGGGGGGGGGGGGGGGGGGTTAATTGTAATTTATGATGGCAAGAGTAGGTAAATATTTAGGAGGTTAAGTGTAATATCTAGTGTTATATGTGTATGGTACATTATATAATGTGTTAGGGTATTCGGGGACCATAACTAGTCCAAAAATAATAAAACAATGCTTCTAGTAATATTTTGATGTTCCGGGTAATGTCCGGTTGTTCGGTTAGATACCGGTTCGTTAAAGTGCTAAAGTGCACCGTTTAGTGTCCTTTAAGTATCCTTTTGTAACCCTTTTAATTCCCAACACTTAGGAGGGTATTTTGGATAAAAAAACATGAATTATGCATAATATTTATGTGCCAAAAAGCTGATTATAGCTGATTTGTGCAGAATTCTGCGCTTAAAGTGTGTTTTGGGTGCTTTTTAGTGCATATCCTAGCTTCCGGAAAGTCTATATGTTAACCCTTGTATATACTCTTGGGTTTTAATGTATTCTTGACGTTGGACCTACACCTAGGCCCCCATTCTATTGTCTGACTGCTTTCTGCAGAATTGTTGACACAGTGTGTCTTACCGGTGAGTTTACTAGTATTTCTGACGCAACGCTATCATTAATGCATAAAGCAATTTCTTGTAGTATAAAACGTGCATAAATTCACAAGTATATCATGTAATCAAACAATGTTGACATTTAAGCACATAATTTCAGTCATTAAGTATTAATTAAATTGTACGGAAATTACCGGTTTGGTGCCAGTTGTCACAGTCTCCCCCCGTTAAAAGAATTTCGTCCTGAAATTCAGGCTGAACTAACTCTCGCAGGAGTCTTCTTGAACAGGTGGGGGTACTTTTCTTTAAACTGGTCTTCACGTTCCCACGTGTACTCGGGTCCGTGCTTAGAGTTCCAACATACTTTGACAAGTTTCACACTGCTCCTCCTGGTCCTGTTGACTTTCCAGTCGGTAACCTCAACGGGTTGTTCTGTAAATCGGAGGGTGTCGTCAATATGCACTTCATCCACAGGGATGATCACTGTTTCTTGTGTTGGACTCTTCTTGAGATTGGATACATGAAACGTATCATGTACTCCATTAAGTTCTTCCGGTAATTCCAACTTGTATGCCACGATACCAATTCTTTCCAAAATCTTGAATGGTCCGATGTATCGGGGATTCAGCTTCCCACGTTTTCCGAATCTTACTACGCCCTTCCAAGGTGAGACCTTCAACAAAACTTTGTCTCCCACCTCGAATTCTAATGGTTTTCGTCTTCGATCAGCGTAGCTCGTTTGTCAATCTCGAGCGGCCTTAATGCGCTCTCGGATCTGCATAATCTTGTCGGTTGTCTCTTGTACAAGTTCAGGACCAACCATATGTTTATCTCCTGCGTCTACCCAACATAATGGTGAGCGGCACTTGCAGCCATACAGAGCTTCGAACGGTGCGGCTTTTATACTTGTATGATAACTGTTATTGTAGGGAAACTCAACTAAAGGTAGTTGAGTATCCCAGCTGCCACCTAGGTCCATGACACATGCGCGAAGCATATCTTCTAGCGTTTGTATGGTCCGTTTGCTCTGGCCGTCTGTTTGCGGATGGAAGGCTGTGCTTAGATCCAGCTGAGATCCAAAAGCTTCCTGAAAGGATTGCCAGATCCTTGAGACAAGACGTCCATCTCTGTCTGAAATAATTGAAATAGGCACTCCTTGATGTGCCACAATTTCTTTCAAGTACAACTCCGCAAGTTTTCCAGTGCTATCCTTCTCTCGGATCGGTAGAAAATGCGCAGATTTTGTTAACCGGTCGACTATCACCCATATCATGTCATGCCCTCTAGGGGTCCTGGGTAATTTCGTTATGAAGTCCATCGAGATTTGCTCCCACTTCCACATGGGTATCTCTGGTTGTTGCAGTAGGCCAGACGGTTTCTGATATTCAGCCTTAACCTTAGCACAGGTTAGGCACTTTCCAACATATATAGCAACATCACTTTTAAGTCTCGGCCACCAACAGTAGTCTTTCAAGTCTTGATATATTTTGTCCGATCCTAGATGGATCGAGTATCTTGACTTATGAGCTTCATTAAGGATGACTTCTCGAATACCGCCACAGAGCTGAACCCAAATACGCCCCTTAAAGTACAAGGTTCCCTCTTTATTTGGCACCAAATTCTTCAGCATACCTCGGAGGTATTCAGTTCTACGATTCTCCATTTTAAGGGCTTCTTGTTGTGCATCATGAATGCATGCAGTGAGGTTCGTTCGAATAGTCATTTCCAATGCTCGCACCCTTTGGGTCTTAACCCTTTCTTTTCGACTTAATGCGTCTGCTACAACGTTTGCCTTTCCAGGATGGTACTTAATCTCACAGTCATAATCGTTTAACAGTTCGACCCAGCGTCGTTGACGCATATTTAATTCCTTCTGATCAAATATGTGTTGTAGGCTTTTGTGATCTGTGAAGATTGTACATCGAGTACCATATAAATAGTGTCGCCAGATCTTCAAGGCGAATACCACTGCACCTAGCTCCAGGTCGTGAGTGGTATAATTCCTCTCATGTACCTTCAATTGTCTTAAAGCGTAAGCGAAGACTTTCTGGCGTTGCATAAGCACGCAACACAAACCTTGACGTGAAGCGTCGCAGTATACCATGAAGTCTTCTGTGCCTTTGGGTAAGGATAGTATCGGTGCATTGCATAGCTTATTCTTGAGCAGTTGGAAGGCTTCTTCCTGCTTATCACTCCATTCGTACTTCTTGTCTTTCTGTGTAAGGGTCGTCAGCGGTTGAGCTATCTTGGATAAATTCTCAATAAACCGTCGGTAATAGCCCGCTAAGCCCAAAAATTGTCGAACTTCAGTTGGGGTTTTGGGGGCTTCCCAATTCTTTATTGCTTCTATCTTGGATGGGTCTACATGAATGCCCTTCTCATTCACAACGTGACCAAGAAACTGTACTTCGCGAATCCAGAATTCGCACTTTGAAAACTTTGCATAAAGTTTCTCTTTCTTTAGTAGTTCCAGAATGGTCCTGAGGTGTTGCTCGTGTTCTTCTCTCGTTTGCGAGTAAATCAGGATATCATCGATAAATACAATCACGAATTTATCGAGATATGGTTTGCATACGCGGTTCATCAGATCCATAAATACCGCTGGCGCGTTCGTCAGTCCGAATGGCATCACAAGGAACTCATAATGCCCATAACACATTGTGAATGCAGTCTTTGGTACGCTTTCCTCTTGGATTCTTAACTGATGGTATCCAGATCGAAGGTCGATCTTGGAATAGTAGCTTGATCCTTGTAATTGATCAAATAAGTCATTAATCCTCGGTAGTGGGTACCGATTCTTGATTGTGAGCTTGTTCAGTTCTCTATAATCGATACACATCCGCAATATTCCATCCTTCTTCTTCACGAACAATACTGGAGCTCCCCAAGGTGAGAAGCTTGGCCTTATGAATCCTTTATCTAACAACTCCTGGAGTTGTGTAGATAATTCTTGCATCTCGGATGGTGCAAGTCGATAGGGTTCCTTGGCTACAGGAGCGGCTCCTGGAACCAAGTCTATATGGAATTTGACTTGTCGTTGCGGAGGTAGTCCTGGCATATCTTCGGGAAAAACATCAGGGAATTCCTTCACCACAGGAATGTCTTTGAGTTTCGGCTCCTCAACCTTCTTGTCTACAACGTGCGCCAGGAAGGCAACACATCCTTTCCTCAAACACTTCTGCGCTTTCATACAACTGATGATTCGCAGAGGCGTGTCTTGTTTCTCTCCATGCACGATGAGAGTTTCATCATTCGCCAGAGGGATGCGAATGATTTTCTCGTGACAAACAACTTCAGCTTTGTTCTTGGACAACCAGTCCATTCCGACCACTACATCGAAGCTACCCAATTCTATAGGTAAGAGGTCGATGCTAAATCTTTGCTCACCAAGTTCTAATGTGCAACTTCGCTTGATTCAACGAGTTTACCATTGGCTAGTTCTATGGAGTAAGGAATATCTAATCTACTAGATTCTATTCCAAGCATACGTTTTAATTCCACAGACATGAAGCTATAATCGGCACCGGTGTCAAATAATATGGATGCAAAGTGATTGTTAATGAGAAACGTACCGATGACCACGTTAGGGTCCTCGTGTGCGTTCTTTGCTCCAATCACAAATGCTCGAGCCTGAGCATTGTTTCCCCTTGGGCAATCCTTTATGAAATGATCCTTTCTTCCATAACTGAAGCATCCTTGTTTCTGCCCATTTCCGTTACCATTCCTGTTACCAGCACCATTTCCATTCCCACCATTTCTATTACCGGCACCATTGCGGTTTCCATTCCCGTTCTTTCCTTTTCCCCAACAGTCTTCTGTTTGACGACCCAACCTACCACATTTGTCGCATCTTGGAATGCGACAAGCTCCTTCATGATGATACCTACATTTTTGGCATTTAGGCAGGGTGCCTTGGTATCCTTTGGCTGCAGTATCATTTGCCGTTGCAAAGGTTCTCGCCCCCTTAGGTGGGTTAGTGTCACGCTTCTTGTTGTTTGAACCTTTGTTGTTGCTGCGGGTTGCTTGGTTCAGGTTTGCATGTTTCCTTTTCTTGTCACCGGACGACTCAGCGTGCGTCTCGGTCTCCTCAGAAGGGTTCAGCGACAACTTCTTCATACGGACAGCATCTTCAGTAAGGCTGACAGCCAGAGTTACAGCCTCGGTGATCGTTTGAGGTTTGGCCGAAGTTACCATGCTGCAAAATTCTGAGGCCAGTCCCCAAATGTAGCGTTCAACGCGTTTAAATTCGGGAGTCACCATGTAGGGGATCACTCTCGACAAATCGTGGAACCTTCGAGTATAACCAGTAATGTCGGCACCTTCCATGGTCAAGTGCCAAAACTCAGTCTCCAACCTTTGGAGTTCGGCACGAGAGCAATACTTCTCTCTCATTCATTCTTTTAGCGCATCCCACGTCATGCCATACGCAGCATCATCACCCAGAGTCTGGACTTGTAAATTCCACCAAGTCAGAGCCTCATCAACAAACAACCCCGTAGCAAAAGTGACTTGTTGATCCACTGTACACTTGCTCATGCGGATAGTGGCATCGGTCTTCTCTGTCCAGCGTACAAATGCCACTGCACCTCCAGTGCCATCGTAGTTTATTGGCTTGCAGTCGAGAAACTGCTTGAAAGTGCAGCCCTGAGCTGCGTTTCCTCCAGATGAATCTCCATTTCCATTACGCCTTGCATTGCTTGGTCCTCCACTTTATTCAGTACGGTTCGCCTCGTACTGAGCGATAGCTACGAAGATTCTTTCTTCCAGTAGAGCGTTTATCTCTTCAGTAGTCCTTAGCAGTGGGGGAGGAGGAGGTTGATCAGAATCTCGATTGTTCACAATTCTCCTTGGTGCCATGTTCTGAAAGAACACAACACAATAGGGTTAGACATTTTGTTTGATATCGTCATATGAGACAGTAGTAGTATATATATATATACAGGCATATACCACATAAGTGACATCAAACAATCCGCCAAACGTATCAATTCATACAGCAACAAGCGTGCATAAATAGATAAATACTATTGTGTCATAAGATATTCATCGAGTCTTTACACATATCAGGGCAACTTGTTACATTATTGTTTGCAAGATTCAAAAAGTGCATAAGGGTTACATCTCCCCAAAGTACAAGTTTAATATATGTAAAAGACAAATATCTTACTTCACATTGGCGGTTCATGTCTTTATACCCTAAATCATTATTCTTAAAAGAGTGTTTAATAGGCTGAGGGAAGGGTGTTCATGTTTGACCTTTTCTTACACTGAGGGAATCTATACGTGACAAGACTTGCTGTGGTTTCTGTGCACTGAATTCCATAATTATGTATGCATCCATAATTACGTAACTCTTTGCACAGTCCGCACAGTTCGTTTCATCCTCGTAGCTCTTCCTTCAGATAGGCCATTGTTTTCAGACGAAGTCACGTATACCTGTGACATTCTACTTCTAATATATGTGTATATCAATTATCACACATAATTGCAAGTAATTCTTAATCACAGGCAAGTGCTACTCCAGTGCACCCTAAGTCTCGTAGTGTCTGTTCTTGACTCTTGTAAACAGTTTCAGGTAGTGGATGTCGCGGAAAGTTTTATGCAATGAAAACTTTTTGAAAAATTGTTTTCATGAAAGGATCCTAAAGATTGTAGTCTAGACTCGAGAAGGAATCTTGGTTCACTACAATCGTAGCTCTGATACCAATCTGTTACACCCCTTTCTAAGGCGGAAGCACGAGGTGTGATCATGAGAGGTTTTCATTGCATACGATTGGTAAACATACTACATGCTTATAAAAATAACTCCAAATGCCAAACATTACATAACTGAAAACGTAGTTTAAGTGTTTACATCACAAGACAGCATTTTGTCTGAAAAGATTACAACTTTATTCAAAGATCAACATAAACAACATCCAAACGCAAGAGTATGACCGCGCGCACATCCACTTTAGTTACCTGAAATACATGTGAGTTTTTGGAAAAACGTCAACATAATGTTGGTGTGAATTCATGCAATTTCTGTATTGAAGGTTTGTACACTTTGTATGAAAACATGGTATGTAATTTTGTATGTATCAAGTATTTCTGTATATATCAAGGTTGTTAATGGGTTGCAAGGCCATTAACATGTGACACGACATAGGAAGCATCCAAACCATAGGCATTTTTCAAGTTGTCGATTCATGACTGAGACACAAAAGCACTACTCGGTACTAGTTTTCACCAAGAGTGTGGCTGCCCGAAAACCCGTTAGATCTAACCTTTTGTTCTGCGGTCTAGGTATATTGTTGATTAATGGTTCTTATGGTACCCTATTCGTGACACGATTTCTCGTATCATTTCTTGTATCATTTCTCGTATCATTTCTCGTATCATTTCTCAATTCTTGTATCCATCATACCATTTGTAAATATTGTAACATTTGAAACATGTATTTCACCCCCGAAGTTATAAAACTGAAAACAGTTAAAAGAAAAGGGGGAGCATGAACTCACAATTTTGCGTTTCTTGCGCCGTAAACTTCACCGGGTTTGCTTATATAGCGCCGTGACCTATACGTGTTTCATTAACGTTAGTCACTAGACTTGTATCGCACAAGTACAAGTCACCATCTTTTATGCATTTGTTCTTGTTGTTAAAAATAACTTATATTTTTAACTATGTATCTTACTTATATTATTTTCCCTAAAATAAATATAAGTATCTTGTATTTTTCACCAGAGTTATGTATTTTGTCCAAAACTTCATTTCATGTTCATAACTTGTCCAAGTTATTTAATCTATCAAGTAATATATTTTCATAAATATATTCTCTTGTATTTGTCTAAGCATGTTGTATGTGTATTTTGTATTTTCACTCCTTAGGAGTATTTAGTGTATTTTCAAGTCCTAATACACTATCACGTATAATATATACTACATACACTTAGCACAAAATTTGGTGAACAATAAATATATATATATTTTCCAAAAAAATATACATACTTAATATCAATTTTTATCTTGAAGAAATCATCATTTCTTAACTTGGAGTTTACATAAAAATTAGGGAAAACCTTGGTAAATATTTTTAAGGAATAAGTTTCACCAAAACTTGTATTTTTTTTCTAAGTGTCAAAATTTATAGAAATTTTGACAGAGTTTCCCCTAAAAATGGAGGTTTCCCATGTTTTCAAAACATGTGTTTATTTTCTTTTTAAAATCATCACAAGAATCATCAACTCATTTAACACTTACCGAGTGTCAAAATCAAGTATTTTACACTATATCATGAACTTGAAGTTTTTGTAAAAACTTGTAGTAATTTGGTAGGGTGTTTAGTAGGTTTAGTTACCCCTTAAAGTGCGTTCATTACTTTATAAATCTCATTCTTCAAGAAACTAGGTGTTTACAACTTGCAAACATAATCTACAAAAATTATTCTTTTGAACTCTTCTTGTAAGTAAAGTGTTCTTATACTTATTTCTTCGCCAAAAATAGTGTACATTTAAGTTTACTAGCTCACTTTATTTATGGTTTTTCAAGAAATCATTTTATTTTCAAGTTCATGTTTATAAGTGAGGATGATCTTATTGGGTTATCATATATTCATCCTCTAACTTGCTAAATCATGTGTTTAATCACAATCTAGCAAGCCCCTTATGATGATCAACATCATAATTTCAAGTAAATAACAATCAAGTGTAATGCATGTATTTAACAACCTCATTTCATCCATAAATCATCATATGTAAGCTTATGTTTTATGATTCTTGTTTATGTTCTTTTAGTGTTCTTGTGATTTATAACAATGTACATATTTTTAACCAACAAAAAGAGAAGTAAAAATTAGTAGTAAGAAGCTTACAACTAGCTCAAAGGCTAGGGAAGATCACTAGAAAAAGATGATGAAAAAATGGTGGATGAAAGCTAAGGATGAAGGTTTTTCAAGTTCTTCAAGCTTCAAGTTCCATGTAACACCTTCTAGTACTTGGAATGATCTTGAAAATGGGTGTATGGTGGTTGCAAGGTGGTGGTGGTGGCGGCACAAACAAGAGTCAAGAGGGAGAGAGAGAGTTTGAGGGAGTTGGAGTGATGAAGTTGTGAAATGTTAGATATGAAATGATCTTGTAATCTAAAGCCACCATACTTATAGAGATCTCTCATATATTTTGTCCAAGATATCAAGAAAGTATCTAATAAAATAAGGAATAAAATCTTGAGTGGGGTGTGGGTCCATGGTGACCGTAAATGGCATGGGGGGGGGGGGGGTTAATTGTAATTTATGATGGCAAGAGTAGGTAAATATTTAGGAGGTTAAGTGTAATATCTAGTGTTATATGTGTATGGTACATTATATAATGTGTTAGGGTATTCGAGGACCATAACTAGTCCAAAAATAATAAAACAATGCTTCTAGTAATATTTTGATGTTCCGGGTAATGTCCGGTTGTTCGGTTAGATACCGGTTCGTTAAAGTGCTAAAGTGCACCGTTTAGTGTCCTTTAAGTATCCTTTTGTAACCCTTTTAATTCCCAACACTTAGGAGGGTATTTTGGATAATAAAACATGAATTCTGCATAATATTTATGTGTCAAAAAGCTGACTATAGCTGATTTGTGCAGAATTCTATGCTTAAAGTGCGTTTCGGGTGCTTTTTAGTGCATATCCTAGCTTCCGGAAAGTCTATATGTTCACCCTTGTATATACTCTTGGGTTTTAATGTATTCTTGACGTTGGACCTACACCTAGGCTCCAATTCTATTGTCTGACTGCTTTCTGCAGAATTGTTGACACAATGTGTCTTACCGGTGAGTTTACTAGTATTTCTGACACAACGCTATCATTAATGCATAAAGCAATTTCTTGTAGTATAAAACGTGCATGAATTCACAAGTATATCATGTAATCAAACAATGTTGACATTTAAGCACATAATTTCAGTCATTAAGTATTAATTAAATTGTACGAAAATTACCGGTTTGGTGCCAGTTGTCACAACCGAGAGTTTATTTGAAACACCCAACTTTTAAAGTTTGAATATCAACATAAACTTCATACCAATTTTAGAAAAAAATTTGACATGACCCATTCGTAAAGAAGACGATTTCCTGCTTTTTAACATAATCAATCAAAATACATTCTACGACACTTACAAAATATGCTAAAATTTATAATCTTACACATTTCATCAAAACATTAAATCCGGACTATTCAAAATAAAGTTTAAACTTCAAACTACTACGATTATCCTAGTTACTAGTTAAACATTTACTACACAAGATGGTAATTTGATCCATTCAAAATAAGCAACTTGAACCGGAAGCGCATAAAATTCGACATTGTGTGTGTTTGGTCCGAGCGCGCTGCAATTAAGCATGGGATTTACCTATCATTCATAACAACAAAACATTTGTTAGTTCGTAATACATAACAATTCGAATCCTTTAATTACCTATCATTATTCGACCCGTTAATATGACATGTTACTTTACTAACATCCTTACTTTCATTCGGAAACATCCAACATACCACTTTCCGACTCATTTGTAATGAATCACTACATACCATACTTTTCAACATATGTTGGTGCATACGTCTATCGACTTCGTCTTGTATTGAGTCTTGTACTAGAATTGTTAGATCAGGGCACGTAGTTCAAGAAAATAGGGTTTATGTGTGAAATGTTAATTTCGCATGAAATGGCATTTAGCTATTTCGCACGAAATAGCAGTCAGCTATTTCGTACGAAATAGCAAAAGGTAATTCCATGTGAAATTACAACCTCTATAAATACCCTAGATGCAAAATCATTTGTAAGGTTCATGTTTCCGGTACCGAAGTGCTGCCGACGTGTCTACTGATCTGTAATCGTGTTAAATCAATAATACAAGACAATTAAGTGTGAAACAAGCTGTTACAAAGTCTAATCAATGGATTCCGCTTCTGATTATACCGAGAACTCTTCTGATTGACTCGTTTGGGTCACAGAACGATCCTACAAGTGGTATCAGATCTCAGGAGGAAGAGTTCTTACCAATTCAGCTTAAAAATCTGACATCTACACCTTCTTTTTCAAAATTCACAAAATTTTATGGTCAAAATGACTTGAATTTCACATATAACAAGCGAAACAGTGTTTTATCGAATCCTTGAAAGAATTGGACTTTAATTCAATCTAAAACTGGTAAAATTTGTTAATTTCGTTTGAAAAACAGATCGTTCATGATGACGTCAGCAGTATTTCGCTTGAAAAATACTTGATTTCACACGAAATCAGGTTATTTCGCACCAAGGTGTTATTTCGCTTGACTGATTTCGCACGAAATTAGTAATTTCGTTTGAAAGCTGTATTTCGTTTGAACAGTAATTCGCACCAAAGGGATATTTCGTTTGAGTTGTTGCTATTTCGTTTGAAGTGGGTATTTCGTACCAAGTGTTTTCGTTTGAAATTGGTTATTTCGCATCATATTGTCTTTTCTCTTCAAAAGTGATTTCGTGTGAAGAGGTCATTTCATTTGAACTTGTAATTTTGTGAAAAAGTTTACCAAAACATGGAAGAGGAATTTTACAATGCATTTGCTACACCGGTTGCTCCAGTCACGGCTGCTGAAACTGTTTACAGTGAGAATGAGACAAGAACTTATCAAAAACCGCCGAAGCTTATGTACATTGAAGATTTTAGAGGATGGCAAAATCGGTTTGAAAACTGGGTGCAAGCTTATAAGTTTGACGCATGGTGTTCATTAGAGAAAGATTACGGAAAACCAAAAAATGAACGTGGGATTGAAAAAAACTTTCAGTGACTATTCAGATGATGAAAAATTGAAATACAAAAGTGAAAAAATGATGATCAGCATTTTTCAACAAGCAGTTAAAGAAGATATCTTTGTTTTACTCCAACATGAGGGTACTGCAAGATCAATTTGGACTGCATTGATTCAAAAGTTCAAAGGAAGCGCTGATATGATAAAGAACAAAAAGGATTTATTAAAGAAATCATTTGATATGTTTGTAGCTTTTGAAGGAGAATCAACAAAAACAACAATTGATAGATATTGTCATCTTGTTTTAGAAATGGGAAGATTGGAAATAAAGAAAGACGATGATGAGTGGGTTGATAAGTTAGCCGATGCGCTACCACAGCAGAAATGGGGAACGTATTTGTTGATATTAAAACACATGAGAAAATCTGAAAAATATGAATTTGGCAAAATTCATTCAGAAGATTGAAGAGCATGAATTGGACATTCAGAAAACTGTTATCATGTCTAATCCAAATGCACAACAAGATGTCAATCTGTATTACAGAGGAAATAAATTTGAAACTACTCCGAGTCCAAAAATTCAGACTGGTTTTAGTGCTGATAGTTCTTCTGGAATGAAGGGAAGTACTGTGACTCAAAGTGGTGGACATTCATCTTCGTATTCAAGTTTTGATCCAAATTATACAACATCAAGTTCTCAACGACAGAATTCAATGAATTTACAATGTAATGTCACCTTGAACATTCAAAATGGTCAACATCTCTCTCCAGAAATAGCTAAGCAACACATGGCATCACTCGTTGCTATGCTGGAATCATATGAAAGTTTGATTGCTGGCAAAATTGGAAATCTGATGCTTACAAAAGAGGATTATGATCAGATTGATGCTGAAGAACTTGAGTTGATGGATATCAAATGGTGTTTGGCTAGTGCGGTTAGAAGAGCAGAAAAATTTCAACAAATAACCGGTAGAGATGATTTTTGAGAAATGGGTGCATCTCCAATAGGGTTTGATAAGTCAAAGGTTACTTGTTTTCGTTGCAAAGAAAAGGGAATTTTTTAAAGAGAATGCAAAAATAAAGAAGCAACTGAAAGACAAAGTTCATCTGGAAACAACAATTATTATAAAAAAACAATCTTTCATTAACTAGATCAATAACAACCATCATCATCTCGTGCCATTGAAGTTGAGAAAAAGAAAGCATATCTTGTTAATCAAGATGATGAAAAAGTTGCAGAAGGTTTTAGCTGGGACAAATACATTCCAGCTGGTTCAGGTCTTATTGCTCAATTCTTGGAAGCAGAATCAGTCAAATCTCATTCAAAAAGAATACCGATTTTTCCAGAATTAGGAAGTGATGCAGATACAGATGATGAAGAAGAGTATATTAATAAAGCTAGAAAAGGTCTGGATACTGATAGTTTTTATTTGTTCTTTGCAGATAAGGTAGAAATGCTGAATGAGAAGAAGGCTGCTAGATTGAAGAGAGAGTTGGAAGCAAAAAGAATTGCTGAAGAAAAAGAAAAACTGGAAGCCGAGAAAGCTGAAGTTGCAGAAATTTCAACAAAGAAAGTTGAAAATGAAGAGTGTGAGATAAAAATAGAAGTTGATGAAGAAAAAGGTAGTTGAAAAGATTGTTGAAGTGGAAAAGATAGTTGAGAAAATTATCGAAGTAGAGAAAATCGTCGAAGTTGAAAAGATTGTTGAGATCATTAAACCTTGTCTGAAATGTTTGGAGTCATGCAAACACTGTGAGGAAAAAGACAAGAAGATTCATGAACTGGAAGAGCTGAAAGAGAATTTGTTGTCTGATGTGAAGTATGTAAAGGAATCGTATGATGTGCTAAATCGAACAGTTAATGGTCTAAAAAAGACAAATTCAGAAGTTGAGATTGCTATGACAAAAATGAGCTCAACATTAATGTCAAAACAAAAGGTCATCAATGAGTATATTGAAGACTATGCAAAATTGAAGCAGGAGTTGGAACTCGAAAAGATAGAAAGTGAAAGAATCAAAAGATTGTTGTTGAGTTATACAACTTGTGATTATTTGATTGATCGAGTTTATCCTACTGTTGCAGGTCTTGAAGCTTTTCAAGAACAAAAGAAAGAAGAAACGAATACTGGTAAGAAACAAAGTGCTAAGTATAACAGGTGTCCGCCTACGATCTATGAAAGTTATTCTCCCAGAAAACCAAATGAGGAACGATTAAATAAGGCTCTCAACATCAAGTCAAAGTCTGAAATCATTAATGAGTTACCAGATAACATTGATGTCACATTCACAGCATCTGACACTGATCATGAGTCTGAGTTGTTAAAGAAAGTGGTCGATCAGGTGTTGGATATGAATGAAGAGTCAAAGTCGGAGTCTAAGTCTGAAAGTTCAAGTTCGTCAGAAAAGAGTCCGAGTTTACCGGTTAAACGGGTTTATAATAAAGAATTCCTATTATCAAAATCTAATTTGAATGATGGATCAATCAAAGTGGCATATACTTTGAATGATTCAGACAAATTATATTCTAATGAGGAATTTTCAATAAGAAGTGTCAAAACTGAAATGATCAAACAGGTTTTCAAATTGACAGAAATTCATATTTCTGAAATAAAAGATGTAAATCTTTCTGAAAAACCTAAAAAATACACTTCAAGAGTTCAACAGAGATTGAACAAGAAAAAGGGTTACAATTCTGGTTCAGGTTATCAAAAGAAACCAAACCATAACGGTAATTTCAAAAAGAAAGGTCTTGGTTTTAATTCTTCAGAAAATTATAAAAATGAGAAAATTATAAACCAAAAACAAAATTTGTTGCAGGAGGAAGTTCTGAAGAAGAGCAGAAGAAACCATTCTGGAAACGGTCAAATCAAGAGTTTCTTGCTGAAAGGAAGAAGAATATGAAGAAATTTGTTTCAAGAGTTGACAAAAGAATTTGTTTTAAATGTCACAAAGTTGGACACATAGCTTGGAATTGCCAACAGTTCAACAATACAAAACAGGAAGTTTCTTCTAACTCTGAAATGATTAAGAAACATGTTGATGAAAAGAAACAATCAACTGAGAAAATTAATATGTTTGAAAATTCAACTTTCGAAGAAAGTGAAAGTTCAAAACGTTTTTACAAAAGAAAAGTTGATTTGAACAAACAAAGATGGGTTGTTAAATCTGAGAGTAGTTCTGACAATGAATCTGATTCCATAAAATCAGAGGAGTCATCTATTGAGAAAAAGAATGAGAATTCTGTTCCTGAGTTGAACTATGAAAATTTTCCGCCATTGTCAAAGGAAAATCTGAAATCAAAAGGTAGGTTTGAAATTTCAGATCAATTCTTCACTAGTAAAGGAGAATTTGATGCTGAAAAGGCTTTCAATGGGAAAGTCAAACATATATTTGGGAAGATGGTAGATGGGAAGGTAAAAAGTGCAAAAGATTTTTACAGATCAAAAGGAGGATGGGATAGAGTTGAATCAAAATCACCCAAGGCTGGTCAGGCTTGGGTGACTGTATTTTCTACTTAAAATTCTGACTTGCAGGAACTCCCAGGTTGGTAATTGGGGAGTAGGAATCGGCATCATTCTTGACAAGTGGTGTTTGTATATACTTACAAGTGGTAAATCAGGGACATTAAGTTGTACTTGATTTTCTACAAGTGGTATTGTTGATAGAACCTAAAAATGTTAAATTTTTCAAAATGTTTGGAAAACAAAGTATTGATAACCCCGATCTTTCAAAATGGTAAAATCAACAAAACTAATTTTCCGGAAAAACTGTTTTTGATTAAAGCAAACTTAAGTGTTTTGAAATCTTAATGGGAAAATAGTTTGTTGACAGGGGGAGTTCTGATTGTTTATGCCAAGTGGATGGCGATTTGATGCAATTTAATATCAGTTGTCACTTTATTTTATACAGTTTGTTTTCAAAATTTTCTTTAAATGATTTTGATTTTTAGGGGGAGTAAGAAGTTTTCGGAAAATCCAAAAATATTAGAAAATTTGAAAAATTCAAAAACATGATAAAATAAAAAATGAGTTTTGTTGAGAAAAGAGGAAATGATAGTACATCAGTAGACAGTTACGAAAGTTACGGTATGCTAAAGAAATGTAATGTTTAAATAGCATTAAACGGTCTCACTGATGATATGCCGATAGGTTTTTACACATTTAGTAAACTTTTTCGGGATATAAACTTAAATTCAAACTTGCTTGTTTAGTGGGGAACTCTACTTGGATATATAGGTAACCCCTGAAATCTCGTTTGAAAGATCCCTCTTTCTGAAATACTAGGTCTTTATGCTCAGCGATATCTGGGGTATTATCCCGGGATTTCTGATTTTGCGGAAGCAATGGCCTAGTCCCCGTATAATACTTTTCGCTAGCTTGAAATATAGCACCACCCTCAGCATAAAAATGATGAAACATTGAAAAATGCTAATCATGTGTTGTTGAAGAAAAGATCCTCTAAAGGGGACACATCAAAAGTCGAAGCCATCATCTCTCTGATTTTGTGGAAGCAATAGCCTGAGCTCTCATGGCCCTCGCAATTAACCCCTTACAGATATCATCTGTGGTATACTCACCTGTAAGACTGAATATTGGGATCCGGATACGGGGGTATATTCAAGAGGTGGGACACATGAATGAGTTTAAGTTCTTAATACACCTAATTCGTATCCTGGATTTGTTGAAATTTGTGTGAGAATTTAAGTGGATCAGTATATCGACAATCTAAGTGAACTGTTTAATCTTAATGTGTAACTAAGCTCAACGGTACTTGTGACTTGTCAAAAACTGATATGATCCTCTTACACAAACTCACAAAAATATTGTCTGTAAATATTTCTTTACTGCATTTCATTTAATTTCAATATTCCAAAAAGATTTTTGGAGTGTTTTAGCATAAATTTTGAAAAATACAAAAAAAATTTAGACAACTGATGTTAGAGAGCTGATTTTCAAAATTTCGAGTGCTGAACATGATGAACAGGTTTGGGAGAAATTGTTTAAAATGAAAAATGATAAAAAATTGATATTTTACAAGTGGTCATCAGAGTATAAAAATGTTAAATCATTTTGAATGATATTTTCAAATGATGATTTGAAATTGAATCTACATGTGGTAAGCAGAAATTTTAAATTTGTGAAATTTACTTTGAGGTAGAGAATGTGCAGGTTCTGGCTATGAGAGAGCCAGGTTGTGATTCTAGAAACTGTGAAAGCCAGACTACGATCCCAAGCATTCGTTAAGGGGGAGTCTGTAGATGCTAGAGCCAGTTGCAGATCCTGAAGTTCTTGCAAGCTGATGATGATGCTGATGAACTTAAAGACTCAAGAGATCTGATCAAGAGAATTAGAGTGAGATAAGAGCCAGGTGGAGATCCTAGAGACGAAAAGAAGAGAAGACTGAGGATGTGTTACTCTGTCAGATACTTTGAAAGAGCCCGAAGACTGATCAAGGCTGAAGACTGTGAAGACTCAACACTGAAGACTCATCAACATCCGAGGGGGAGTCTGTTGGTACATACGTCTGTCGACTTCGTCTTGTATTGAGTCTTGTACTAGAATTGTTAGATCAGGGCACGTAGTTCAAGAAAATAGGGTTTATGTGTGAAATGTTAATTTCGCATGAAATGGCATTTAGCTATTTCGCACGAAATAGCAGTCAGTTATTTCGTACGAAATAGCAAATGGTAATTCCATGCGAAATTACAACCTCTATAAATACCCTAGATGCGAAATCATTTGTAAGGTTCATATTTCCGGTACCGAAGTGCTGCCGACGTGTCTACTGATCTGTAATCGTGTTAAATCAATAATACAAGACAATTAAGTGTGAAACAAGCTGTTACAAAGTCTAATCAATGAATTCCGCCTCTGATTAGACCGAGAACTCTTCTGATAGACTCGTTTGGGTCACAGAACGATCCTACAACATACTTACATCATTTGACCCGTTATGAACAAGTCAATTCCTAAACATTCCAACAATCATTCTACTTATCATTCCAAGCCATTTAGACGGGTTATTTCATTTTCACTTCAACATCATCTTTTGAACATTTTTCAATATAAACTCTTTGCATCTAATCAATCATGACCCATAATGGATATTTACACTAAATTCGTAGTACCAAATATTATCATTCATAAATCTACAAATAGAGTAAATAAAGTTCATATGAACTTACCGTGATCTTGAGATGCTTGTGACTTCGAGTGACTTGCGCCTTCTTCTTTCTTCATGCCTATACGTCATAACTTCATACTTTAGCTTTCATAAACATTACTTCACACAAGTATCTTGATTTAGTCATCATGGCTTACATAATTACACATACATCCATTTTCATTTACATCACCATTAAATCGAGAGTTCATGTCAAATTTCAACTAAATCATTTTTATGCATTTCATCGAACACATGGCGTACATACTATTTATAATGCATGAAGTACAAGCAATTGTAGCATATCTATCCTATTTCATGAATGGGTAAACATGATCTTTCACAATCAATATCATAACCCTAATTCATATGACTTATAGCAAAATACCCATCAAAACCACATTCTATAGCACAATTTAACATCAACATCACCGAAATTCATTCCATAACTTTTCTTAACTCTAATTTCCTACAATTACCTGTGGGTTTTGCTCCAAACTATCAATGTAATCAAAATTGCACATAGAACAACTTCTATATGATCATGTTATGTAGCATTCTGTAACATCTGTGCTTGTAATCATTGTGAACAGTTCAATTATCAATAAAACAATGTTATTTGATCCCAATGTTTGTTTGGTTATGTTTTACATTTTTCATGTTTTAACTTTTGTTCAATTTCAAACTCTATATCGCTTTCTGGAGAGTTATACGCAAACTGGTGCGTGAACGTAATCAGTTTAATGCGAAAAATACTCTGGAACATCAACATATACTTAACATACCTTAAATAACCTTTACATAACTTAGAAATAAGTTTTAAAGGCTTTGGTATGGCAAAAACAAGTTAATTCGCTTACAGGGACTAAATTTGACAAACTACGAAAGTATGCCAATTTAAACTGTAACAGACATTCCGGAACATAACCATAAGTTAAACATACCATAAATATCCTTTACATAGCTTAGAAATAGGCTTTGAGGGGTTCGGTGTGCTAAAATAAACTTTTGGGTCATTCAGGGACTAAAAGCGTCAAAAAGTGCACAAGTTTGCATTTTCGCGCATAACTTACGTTCTGAATACATCCGGACATCCAAATATTTATGTAAGCACTAAAATATTTTATTTTAGTGTTTGGCATAAGAAAAATCCATTCGTCGCGCAATTTGGATCGTTTTTCGCGCTTATGCGCATTCCGTCGTAATTAAGCGAACATCGCAATCGTACGACCAAACGAACCAACATCCGGGATATTTTTTAGCATGTTTCATGTCCAGAATGTTTAGGCATCATTTTAGGGCCATGAAAATGGCTTCACGGGCCTTAAACATGTCAGAAATGGCCTTAATACACAACGGGGACTGAATTGGAAACTTTGGAAACTGGTTGCTGATCAGAAGGACCTTAGCGTGACACCTAGCCCCCTTGGCGTCACGCGAGGCCCCTTCTGATCAGCAAAAGCCATTTTTAATAGCTGTTAACAGCTATTTAGCACTCCTAATCCAATTCCAAGTGTTGTTTCCTGCTTATGGGGGGCCAATTTAATGTACATGAGCTTGCCAACAAGTGTAGGGATGTGATCAAAGCACGTTATTCGATAAACGATCCTAACGGTCTTGCATATCCTATAAATACCCATCCATCCCAACCCCAAAAACCCACACCTTTGAAATCTGAACTTGCTCTCTAAGTTGTTGTGTTTAACACTTCATACCTGAGAGTGTTCGGATTCAAACCTTCTATTCTTGGACCCTTTGTAAGTGTTCCTTCGTTCTTTTATTCTTTTAGCGTTAAAGTCAAACTTTGTTTGACTTTCTGCATTGACCAGTTTATGGTCAATGTGAAGTTCGTTTGAACTTCATAACGTGAGCGTAATCACGATGGTTAGTCCCTATAGACTATACCTACTAATTACCACGTTATCTAGGCTCAGTGACGAGTCGTAGTTTCGGCCAAAATGCGCATTCTTGCGTATTTTGTAACCAAACTACTCTTAGGTATCTAAACCATTTGTTTTGATACCAAACCTGTTTTCTAAACTTAGTTAAGCATGTTTTAACATGCTTAGCTCGTCACTTTTAGTTTAGTGCTTATATAGGGTCGTAAGGTAAGCGATCTAAACAATCGCTTATACTTTCAAACCCGACCCGTTTGGTCGATCATTAGGATCCGACCAAGCACATTAGTTGACCATAGTATATAGGGAATAACCTTCCGAGGTTATACCTTATGGTCACGGCGTTTAGTTAGTTGTATGATAGGTAGTTTATATGCCTTAGGTAAATGACCAAAATGCCCTTTTTACGCCAAAATTCATTTTAAGCATATGTGACATAACTTTTGGTATCTTAACTGATTTGGTAACAATATTAGATATGTTAAGGCATATTTTACTTGTCATAGGACTAGTTAAGCGTTCCAAACGTGTTTTACGCGATCGACGCGTTAAAGTAGCATAAGCTACCTAAACAGGTCGTAAGCACTTAGGCTAGGTTTCATTTAGTATGTAGGCTTTGTTAAACCATACTACATGAGTTCCCATACTCATTTGGTTTACGAGCCCTCATTCTATCCGATCCTCCGATATAGGTCCGGTTTATTAACATAGTTACCTATATTAGGTGCCGTTTGATTCCGTGATCTCTAGCATTGCTTGGTGGTTATCTTAGGATTTCTGAGCAATCTCATGTGAGTACATAGACCCCTCTTTTACTGTTTTTCAAACTGTTTTGGGGTGAAACACATGTGCCTACTTGTTACTTTCATGCTTTCCTGTTTTCACATCATATACTTGCTATGTTCATTAGTACATTTATAGTACGTGATTTCATTGTGATTATGCTATGTATGCCCATTGTGTGCGTACTTAGTACATTGTTTTACATTACATTTCATGCTATGTATGCCCATTGTGTGCGTACTTAGTACATTATTTTACTTTACATTTCTGCTATGTGTGTTGACTGATAGCATGCTAGCACATTGATTTACATGACTTTTCTGCTTTGTATGTTAACTTAGCATACTTAGTACATTGTTTTCATAAGACATGTATACAATTGCTATAACATTTGGTTTGCACAAACGAGACTTATATACGTTCATTAACATTAGCTACGCCGCTCGGTAGTAAGTAGTGGTACCATAGGACTTGACAAATCCCATTCCTGACATCCCGGGTTTGTTTGGATGTAAGGAATGACTGAATCCGAAAACATTTCTTTTGATAACCTTGACTAAAAGGGTTATCCGACTGTCTCAAGGCTTGAATGTATGTGTTAACTTACCACATAAATGTTTGTATCAATGTAACATGCATTTACTTTGCGAAACATAACTTTTTGATATATTCAACATACTTTGTTTTGTACATTTCTACATTTGGTTTATGTGACAATACTTTACTTACAATACATAACATTTGTTACACATTACTTGACTACATTTGGACTTTTTAACATTTGACATGGCTTATACAAGGACTTTTTGACGATTGGTTTAAACATGTACTTTATACACTGGTGGTTTGTTTAAGTGATTTAAGTAACGAGACGTGTGTAATTTGATACAACATGGTGGATACGCCGCTGGTACTTCCTATATATAAGTGTTTGTATGGTATTACATATCGTAGCGTTATTTGAATCATTTCAATTTAGACATATAACACTTTATACAAAAAACATATCTTTCACAAGACTTTGCTTTACAAACAACTTATTTTATACAACTCATTTTACTTGGTTATTCATTTAACCATATATTATTCTTTTATCTATACCTATCATCTGACCTTATCGATTTTTAAATGATTTACAAAACAAAACAATTTACAAGGTTCATGACTAAATTTTATTAAACATTTTCTAAAACTTAAGTCATGAATCCTATTTTCACAAAACCTATGTATCTCATAGGAATTTTTATGCTGACGTACCTATTTTCACATGTGTTTTCAGGAGCTTTTGCGTAGGATGATGATCGTGACACTAGGGCGGACCTGTGCCTTAGAGACTTAAAATAAAGATAGAACTAGTTTAATTATGTTCTGAACTCTTTATTTCCTGTTTTAAGACAATGTAACACGCTTGTTTGATAAATAAAATATAACTTTGTATGCCATGGTTGTGAGACAATTAATTCTGTTACAACACTCCCCGACGTTTCCGCCACGTTTGGTTGTTCCACGTGGTCGGGGTGTGACAGAAGAGTTGGTATCAGAGCCAATGGTTATAGGGAATTAGGTTATTAGTAATGCTTTGACCTAGACTATAACCTTTCTAGGACCCCAACACAACTTGTCTTGTGTTTAGATTTTAAAACATACACTTCACCTATCCTTAGGTGATAACCACAACGGGAACATCAAGTTCGAATCCGCTTTGAAAATTAATCATCTGTTTTTGAATGATTGATTACTAGGTTTTGAACCCTCTATTGCAAGGTTTTGAACCCTCTGTTATATGGTTTTGAACCCCTTTGAGTTTTCAAAATCTCGTCAAGGTTTTGGGTTTTAAATAATGTGAAGACGTGCAAACTGGAAGGGTGAATGCTTGTACCCGGGGTTTTCTGTCTAAGGCTAGAGTGTTCGTACAAATCCACATAATCGGACCAGTCACTCTTACCTGGGAACTCTTGGGGTGAGTGTTCACTTATAGGCGAGCATGTCTTCGCGATACATCATTTTTAACCCATTTACTTTGATTAGTCACTATGTGTGTCGTTTGTTTGCTTTGTGATGCGAATGAATGACCACCATCTTTGCTTTTGTTGATTTTGATTCATCTCATTCCCTTCATCCAATCGTCTCACTCATTTCCTTTCATGTTTTCCTCTTTTAAAATGCCTCCTCGACGCGAAAACCAGATAGCAACTGCCGAACTGGCAGAAATCATTGCGCAACAAATGGCTGCTCAATTCCCAAACCTCTTTGCTCAATTGAACCAAGCCAACAACAACAACAACAATGCTCCATGCAAATTCAAGGATTTTAACTCGGCTAAACCACTCAAGTTTAGTGGTTCTGAGGGAGCGACTGGGCTTCTTCAATGGTTCGAGAGCATTGAGAATACTTTCCGCCACGTGCAGTGTCTTGACAATCGCAAGCTCGAGTTTTCTTCGAGTGTGTTTCAGAAGAGGGCTCTCACATGGTGGAACGGGGTTATGAGAGACCGTGGTGCAGAAGTTGCTCTAGCACAAACTTGGGCTGAACTTAGGGCCCTTATGATGAGGGAGTTTTGTCCTCGTCATGAACAGCGAGCTTTGGAGAGAGAGTTCGATGACTTGAAACAAGATAGTGGTGAGCATCGGGCGTATACTGATAGGTTTGAGGAGTTGAGTCTGTTTTGCCCAACAATGGTTACCCCACTCGACAAGGCTATCGAAAGGTACATCGATGGTCTACCTGACTCAGTACAAGACATCATTACTGGTAGTAACCCTACCACACTCCGTCAGGCAATCGAGTTAGCAGCGACATTGACTGAGTCGCAGGTTCGTAAGGGAAAGCTGCACAAAAAGGGTGACAAAGGTAAGAAGCAGTCGTCTGACAAAGAAGATAACAAGAAAGGTCAAAACAAGAATGGAAAGAATTCTGGTTCCTCAAAGGGTTCTAGGAAGCGAAAGGCTTCCCAAAACTATGCCGTTACTGCACAGGCTCAAGCTGCACCAAATCAGCCTGCGCAACCACTAGCGAAGAAGCCATATCTTGGCAATGCACCTTTGTGCAACAGGTGTAACGGCCATCACCTACCACATCTCCAATGTCGTCATTGCACTAACTGCGGAAGAATTTGTCATCTTGCTGCCACCTGCCGCATTCCTGCTAATCAGAACCAGGCAGTTCAGAACCAAGCCCAACAAGTTGCTCAGCCTCTTGCTCAGCAACAAGGTCAAGCTGCACGACCTCATTTTCCTCCTGGTTCGTGCTACAATTGTGGGGATCTGACCCACTACAAAAACCGGTGCCCAAGGCTAGCCAACCAGAATCAGAATGCAAATCAGAATCAGGCTTAGGCTCGAGGTCGAGTTTTCAACATGAATGCACAGGAGGCACAAGCAGACAATGAAGTGGTGAACGGTACGTTCTTTATTAATAATCAGCCTGCATCTGTTCTCTTTGATTCGGGTGCCGATAAGAGTTTTGTGTCTTTATCTTTTGAGCCATTGCTTCGCGTGTCTAGAACGAAACTAGGTAAACCTTTGATAGTAGAGGTTGCTAATGGTGAACCCATTGTTCTTGATTCTGTTCTTTGCAACTGCCAGTTGAACCTTAACGACCATCTTTTTCCTATTAACCTCACGCCTATGCAACTTGGTAGCTTCGACGTTATTGTGGGTATGGATTGGTTAGCCAAGCATCACGCAGAAGTAGTTTGTTTTGAGAAGATCATTCGTGTGCCACTTTCGACAGGCGAGATCCTACAGGTTCGTGGTGAGAAACCTGCTGGTGGTCTCAAACTCATGTCTTGTTTTAAAGCTCGGAAGTATCTGCGAAAGAACTATGTGGCCTTTTTGGCACATGTCGTAGCAGATAAGGGCAAGGGTAAGTCTATTCAAGATATTCCTGTTGTTCGGGATTATTCTGAAGTTTTCCCTGAAGATTTACCTGGTCTACCCCCAGCACGCCAAGTCGAGTTCCGTATTGATCTCGTGCCTGGTGCAAATCCCATTGCCAGATCTCCATATCGTCTTGCACCGTCTGAGATGCAAGAGTTGTCTAAGCAGCTTCAGGAACTCTCTGACAAAGGTTTTATCCGTCCTAGCTTTTCACCTTGGGGTGCTCCCGTTCTTTTTGTCAAGAAGAAGGATGGATCATTTAGGATGTGTATCGATTATCGTGAGCTTAACAAGCTTACCATCAAGAATCGATATCCCCTACCTCGCATCGATGATCTCTTTGATCAGTTACAGGGCGCTGCTTATTTTTCAAAGATTGATCTGCAATCTGGATATCATCAACTTCGTATGCATGAAGAAGACATTCCCAAGACAGCGTTCCGCACTCGTTATGGGCATTATGAGTTCACAGTCATGCCATTCGGTTTGACTAATGCTCCTGCTGTTTTCATGGACTTAATGAATAGGGTTTGCAAGCCTTATTTGGATCAGTTCGTCATTGTTTTTATTGATGACATCTTGATTTACTCTAAGACGCGAGCTGATCACGAGCAACATCTTCGTCTTACTCTGGAACTCCTAAAGAAAGAGCAACTTTTCGCCAAATTCTCCAAGTGCGAATTTTGGATTAAAGAAGTTCAATTTTTGGGACATATTGTCAACGAACAAGGTATTCATGTAGATCCCTCCAAGATCAGTGCGATTAAGGATTGGGATATGCCTACTACTCCTACTGAAGTTCGTTCTTTTCTTGGTCTGGCGGGTTATTATCGCCGCTTCATTGAAAATTTCTTGAAGATTGCAGTTCCTCTAACTGCTCTAACTCAGAAGAACAAGCCCTTTGATTGGGGATTCAAACAAGAGGAAGCTTTTCAAAACTTGAAGCAAAAGCTTTGCGACGCGCCTGTTCTGACTTTGCCTAAGGGCAATGATGATTTCGTCGTTTATTGCGATGCATCTAAATTGGGTCTTGGCTGTGTTCTGATGCAAAGGAACAAAGTCATAGCCTACGCATCAAGACAATTGAAGATACATGAGAAAAACTACACCACTCATGATCTTGAGTTGGGTGCAGTTGTCTTCGCTCTTAAGATCTGGAGACACTATTTGTACGGTACAAAATGTGTGGTTTTCACGGACCACAAAAGTCTTCAACATATCTTCAATCAGAAAGAACTCAACATGAGGCAACGACGTTGGGTTGAGCTTCTAAACGACTATGACTGCGAAATTCGCTACCATCCTGGTAAGGCGAATGTCGTAGCCGATGCATTGAGTCGTAAGGAACGTACTAAGCTTCATTGTGTTCGTGTTCAATCTGTTATTCAAGCTCGATCCGATATCCAAGCCCGCATTTCTCAGGCTCAAAAATCTTGTGTTTCACAAGGTTTGATGGATAAGGAATTTCCCTATCACATAACACCTGATCTAGAACTGAAGGACAATGGATCGTATTACTTCATGGACCGTTTGTGGGTCCCAAGCCAAGATAACCTTCGCACATTGCTTATGGATGAAGCCCATAAGTCTCGTTATTCTATTCATCCTGGCTCAGATAAGATGTATAAGGATCTTCGTATTCAGTATTGGTGGCCTGGTATGAAGAAAGACATTTCCTTATATGTATCAAAATGCCTTACTTGTCTTAAGGTTAAGGCTGAACATCAGCATCCTTCTGGTTTATTGGTGCAACCAGAGATCCCAGTTTGGAAATGGGAAAACATTACTATGGATCTCATTACTAAACTTCCGCGCACAAAGAAAGGTCATGATGCCATCTGGGTAGTTGTTGATCGTCTTACTAAGTCAGCGCATTTCTTGCCAATACGTGAGGATTTTTCTGCTGACAAACTTGCTAAAATCTATGTGGATGAAATTGTAGCTCGACATGGTGTTCCCTTGAACATCATTTCTGACAGAGATGCTCGTTTCACTTCTCATTTTTGGAGAACCATGCAATCTGCTATGGGGACTCAACTTAATCTGAGCACAGCTTATCATCCGCAAACGGATGGTCAATCTGAAAGAACAATCCAGACTCTGGAGGATATGCTTAGAGCTTGTGTTATCGACTTTGGTGGTAGTTGGGATTCACATCTTCCATTGATTGAATTCTCCTACAACAACAGTTATCACTCCAGCATCAACATAGCTCCTTTCGAGGCTCTCTATGGTCGAAAAAGTCATTCACCAGTCTGCTGGAATGAGATCGGCGAGGCTCAGCTTACTGGACCTGCCCTCATTTTAGAGACAACTGATAAGATTAAGAAAGTTCGTGATAACCTTCAGACAGCTAGAAGCCGTCAAAAGAGTTACGCGGACCCAAAACGCAAGCCCTTGGAATTTCAAGTCGGTGATCGAGTATTACTTAAGGTCTCACCTTGGAAAGGTGTGATCAGATTTGGAAAGAAAGGAAAACTTGCACCTAGATACGTTGGACCATTCAAGATCGTCGAAAGAATCGGTAAGGTAGCCTACAGACTTGAGTTACCTCCTAATCTTAGAAATGTTCATCCAACCTTTCATGTGTCCAATCTCAAGAAGTGTCTTGCTGATGAGAACCTCCACATACCACTTGACGAAATTCGTGTTGATAAAACACTGAAATTTGTTGAGAAGCCAGTGGAAATCATGGAACGTGAAGTCAAGTGGCTTAAACGCAAGCGCATTCCTTTGGTCAAGGTTCGCTGGGAATCTAAACGTGGACCCGAGTTTACTTGGGAACGCGAAGATCAAATGAAGGCAAAATATCCGCATCTTTTCCCACGAGTTCCCTCTAAATAAATTTCGGGACGAAATTTCCACAACTAGGGGAGACTATAACATCTGTGCTTCTAATCATTGTGAACAGTTCAATTATCAATAAAACAATGTTATTTGATCCCAATGTTTGTTTGGTTATGTTTTACATTTTTCATGTTTTGACTTTTGTTCAATTTCAAACTCTATATCGCTTTCTGGAGAGTTATACGCAAACTGGTGCGTGAACTTAATCAGTTTAATGCGAAAAATACTCCGGAACATCAACATATACTTAACATACCTTAAATAACCTTTACATAACTTAGAAATAAGTTTTAAAGGCTTTGGTATGGCAAAAACAAATTAATTCGCTTACAGGGACTAAATTTGACAAACTGCGAAAGTATGCCAATTTAAACTGTAACAGACATTCCATAACATGAACATAAGTTAAACATACCATAAATATCCTTTACATATCTCAGAAATAGGCTTTGAAGGGTTCGGTGTGCTAAAATAAACTTTTGGGTCATTCAGGGACTAAAAGCGTAAAAAAGTGCACAAGTTTGCATTTTCACGCATAACTTACGTTCTGAATACATCCGGACATCCAAAAATTTATGTAAGCACTAAAATATTTTATTTTAGTGTTTGGCATAAGAAAAATCCATTCGTCGCGCAATTTGGATCGTTTTTCGCGCTTATGCGCATTCCGTCGTAATTAAGCGAACATCGCAATCGTACGACCAAACGAACCAACATCCGGGATATTTTTGAGCTTGTTTCATGTCCACAATGTTTAGGCATCATTTTAGGGCCTTGAAAATGGCTTCATGAGCTTTAAACATGTCGAAAATGGCCTTAATACACAACGGGGACTGAATTGGAAACTTTGGAAACTGGTTGCTGATCAGAAGGACCTTAGCGTGACACCTAGCCCGCTTGGCGTCACGCGAGGCCCCTTCTGATCAGCAAAAGCCATTTTTAACAGCTGTTAACAGCTATTTAGCACTCCCAATCCAATTCCAAGTGTTGTTTCTTGCTTATGGGGGGCCAATTTGATGTACATGAGCTTGCCAACAAGTGTAGGGATGTGATCAAAGTACGTTATTGGTTAAACGATCCTAACGGTCTTGCATATCCTATAAATACCCATCCATCCCAACCCCAAAAACCCACACCTTTGAAATCTGAACTTGCTCTCTAAGTTGTTGTGTTTAACACTTCATACCTGAGAGTGTTCGGATTCAAACCTTCCATTCTTGGACCCTTTGTAAGTGTTCCTTCGTTCTTTTATTCTTTTAGCGTTAAAGTCAAACTTTGTTTGACTTTCTGCATTGACCAGTTTATGGTCAATGCGAAGTTCGTTTGAACTTCATAACGTGAGCGTAATCACAATGGTTATAGTCCCTAGAGACTATACCTACTTATTACCACGTTATCTAGGCTCAGTGACGAGTCGTAGTTTCGGCCAAAAGGCGCATTCTTGCGTATTTTGTAACCAAACTACTCTTAGGCATCAAAACCGTTTGTTTTGATACCAAACCTGTTTTCTAAACTTAGTTAAGCACGTTTTAACATGCTTAGCTCGTTACTTTTAGTTTAGTGCTTATATAAGGTCGTAAGGTAAGCGATCTAAACAATCGCTTATACTTTCGAACCCGACCCGTTTGGTCGATCATTAGGATCCGACCAAGCACATTAGGTGACCATAGTATATAGGGAATAACCTTATGAGGTTATACCTTATGGTCATGGCGTTTAGTTAGTTGTATGATAGGTAGTTTATATGCCTTAGGTAAACGACCAAAACGCCCTTTTTACGCCAAAATTCATTTTAAGCATATGTAACATAACTTTTGGTATCTAAACTGATTTGGTAACAATATTAGATATGTTAAGGCATATTTTACTTGTCATAGGACTAGTTAGGCGTTCCGAACGCGTTTTACGCGATCGACGCGTTAAAGTAGCATAAGCTACCTAAACGGGTCGTAATGGGTCGTAAGCACTTAGGCTAGGTTTCATTTAGTATGTAGGCTTTGTTAAACCATACTACATGAGTTCCCATACTCATTTGGTTTACGAGCCCTCATTCTATCCGATCCTCCGATATAGGTCCGGTTTATTAACATAGTTACCTATATTAGGTGCCGTTTGATTCCGTGATCTCTAGCATTGCTTGGTGGTTATCTTAGGACTTCTGAGCAATCTCATGTGAGTACATAGACCCCTCTTTTACTGTTTTTCAAACTGTTTTGGGGTGAAACACATGTGCCTACTTGTTACTTTCATGCTTTCCTGTTTTCACATCATATACTTGCTATGTTCATTAGTACTTTATAGTACATGATTTCATTGTGATTATGCTATGTATGCCCATTGTGTGCGTACTTAGTACATTGTTTTACATTACATTTCATGCTATGTATGCCCATTGTGTGCGTACTTTGTACATTATTTTACTTTACATTTCTGCTATGTGTGTTGACTGATAGCATGCTAGCACATTGATTTACATGACTTTTCTGCTTTGTATGTTAACTTAGCATACTTAGTACATTGTTTTCATAAGACATGTATACAATTGCTATAACATTTGGTTTGCACAAACGAGACTTATATACGTTCATTAACATTAGCTACGCCGCTCGGTAGTAAGTAGTGGTACCATAGGACTTGACAAATCCCATTCCTGACATCCCGGGTTTGTTTGGATGTAAGGAATGACTGAATCCGAAAACATTTCTTTTGATAACCTTGACTAAAAGGGTTATCCGACTGTCTCAAGGCTTGAATGTATGCGTTAACTTACCACATAAATGTTTGTATCAATGTAACATGCATTTACTTTGCGAAACATAACTTTTTGATATATTCAAAATACTTTGTTTTGTACATTTCTACATTTGGTTTATGTGACAATACTTTACTTACAATACATAACATTTGTTACACATTACTTGACTACATTTGGACTTTTTAACATTTGACATGGCTTATACAAGGACTTTTTGACGATTGGTTTAAACATGGACTTTATACACTGGTGGTTTGTTTAAGTGATTTAAGTAACGAGACGTGTGTAATATGATACAAGCATGGTGGATACGCCGCTGGTACTTCCTATATATAAGTGTTTGTATGGTATTACATATCGTAACGTTATTTGAATCATTTCAATTTAGACATATAACACTTTATACAAATAACATATCTTTCACAAGACTTTGCTTTACAAACAACTTATTTTATACAACTCATTTTACTTGGTTATTCATTTAACCATATATTATTCTTTTATCTATACCTATCATCTGATCTTATCGCTTTTTAAATGATTTACAAAACAAAACAATTTACAAGGTTAATGACTAAATTCTATTAAACATTTTCTAAAACTTAAGTCATGAATCCTATTTTCACAAAACCTATGTATCTCACAGGCATTTTTATGCTGACGTACCTATTTTCACATGTGTTTTCAGGAGCTTTTGCGTAGGATGATGATCGTGACACTAGGGCGGACCTGTGCCTTAGAAACTTAAAATAAAGATAGAACTAGTTTAATTATGTTCTGAACTCTTTATTTCCTGTTTTAAGACAATGTAACACGCTTGTTTGATAAATAAAATATAACTTTGTATGCCATGGTTGTGAGACAATTAATTCTGTTACAACACTCCCCGACGTTTCCGCCACGTTTGGTTGTTCCACGTGGTCGGGGTGTGACACATTCATGTTAAATCACACATTGAATTACGGATTACACACAACCCGTTTCATCAAACATCACTAAATCATGAAATTAAACTTACTTGATGTGAAATTCACTTAGGGAATGAACATTCCTAACTCATGCATTGGATTAACCACTGATTTCACCTTCAATTTGATTGAATTTAGTATGTTAGGGTTTCGAAGGAGAAGCTCCTCCTGGCTCCCTTCTCTCGATCGTACACACCCACACTAAAACACTGGGCATTTTTTCTTTAAGGGTTTTAATTATAAAACTTTCATTTTTAACCCCCCATCTTTTAGAACATATCACTTTATCTCATTTCTACTTACTAACTTGGTAAACATTAATACATATATAAGATTTTGGATTTGTTTAAATGCTATAAATATTAAAAATGGTAAAATTTCATATTTACCATTTCTTTTCGTCAAAGTATTTCGATTAAGCATTGTAACGTGTCATGCAAAATTTGGGGTGTTACAAGTCTACCCCCCTTAAAGAAGGTTTCGTCCCCGAAACCTGGATACGTACCAAATAATTCTGGGTAGTGCATTCGGATTTCATCCTCTGCTTCCCACGTAAGTCGAATGGACTTGTTGCGGAGTTGCTTCACTTTAAAATCTTTTATTGCCACAGGCTTTTCCACATAATTTAACTTCTTATCAACTTCAATATCATCCTAGGGAACGTATGCTGTTTCATCCGCAAGGCACTTTCGCAGTTGCGACACATGAAAAGTGTTATGAATCCCATCCAACGCGGGTGGTAATTCTAACTGGTACGCCACCGCCCCGACCCGAGCAAGTACTTTAAATGGCCCGATGTATCGAGGACCTAGCTTCCCAGTTATCCCTTTCCATGGAGAGACTTTTTGCAAGACATAATCCCCCACTTGGAACTCAATCGGACGCCTTCGCTGATCAGCATAAGACTTTTATCTAGCTTGCGGCGCTTTTATTCTTGATCTAACCATATCAATCTTCTCATTCGTTTCGGCTACTACATCCTTTGATGCGAGTTCGCGCTGACCCACTTCCCCCCAACAAACCGGGGTTCTACATTTCCCTCCATAGAGCATTTCGTAAGGAGCCATTTTTATGCTGTTATGATAACTATTATTATATGAAAACTCCACCAAAGGTAGATGATCATCCCAGCTTCCTCCGAAATCCATAACACACGCCCTTAGCATATGAACTAATGTTTGGATAGTTCATTCTGACTGACCATCGGTTTGTGGATGGTAGGCGGTGCTTATATGTAACGGGGTTCCCAATTCTTCGTGAAATTTCCTCCAGTAACGAGATGTGAACCGGGTATCCCGGTCGGACACTATAGACACCGGAATCCCATGTCGAGATATAATCTCATTCGTATAAAATTTCGCCATCTTTTCTGAATTATAGGTTTCCCTGATGGGTAAGAAATGTGCACTCTTGGTTAGTCGGTCAACGACTACCCAAATAGCATCGTGCCCCTTCCTTGTCTTAGGAAGCTTAGTCACCAAATCCATCGTTACATGCTCCCACTTCCACACCGGTATCTCCAACGGCTGTAACTTTCCATACGGTTTTTGGTGCTCGGCCTTTACTTGAGAACATGTCAAACACTTAGCAACATACTTAACAATGTCTCTTTTTATTCCCGGCCACCAGTAATTCATTCTCAAGTCCCGATACATCTTTGTAGCTCCCGGATGAACGGAGTATCGAGACTTGTGAGCCTCATCCAAGAGTAATTCTTTCACACCACATTCCCGAGGTATCCAGACTCGGTCATACCTCGTTTTCATACCATTTGCATTCTCTTCTAATTCGTGAATAAATCCTTTCGTCCTTTCTTTCTTCGAGTCGTCGGCACTTAAAGATTTAGTTTGAGCTTCTTGAATTTCATCAAGAAGTTTAGAAGTGACTACCATCTTTATAGATTTTACCCGAATCGGAGGCGGGTACTCCTTTCGACTTAGAGTGTATGCCACTACATTAGCCTTCCCGGGATGGTAATGAATGTCACAATCATAATCCTTATTGAGTTCCAACCATCTTCGTTGCCTCATATTAAGATCTTTTTGCTCGAAAAAGTATTTGAGGCTTTTATTGTCACACCCCGACCACGTATAACAACAAGACGTGGCGGAAACGTCAGGGAGTGTTGTAACAGAATCATTGTTTCGTAACCATGGAATAAATAATTTTGTTTTATTAAGTAAATGAACTCATTGTTTTAATACAATCAAATAAGTACAACTATGATCTTCCAAGTTTTAAAGTCGCTAAGGCACGAGTCCATCCTAAATGTAGCATGTATCAACAATCATATCAAGAAAGCACCTAAAACATGTGTAAAAATAGGTACGTCGGCATAAAAATGCCTGTGAGATACATAGGTTTTGTGAATATAGGATTCATGACTTATGAGTTTAGAAAAAAGTTGTTTAACAAAAGTCAGTCATGATCCTTGTAAAATGTTTAGTTTTATAAATCATTTAAAAAGTGATAAACATAACAATGATATATATTCATAAAAGAATAAGGTATGGTTAAGTGAATAACCATGTAAAATGAGTTTGTATTTAAAGTATTGTTCGAAAAACAATATTTTGATAAAAAGGCTTATAGTATATGTGAAAATATACTTTGGATTTTAAGAGAATCGAATGAGTAATATATTAAAATATATTTCAGTTCCAATATCGTTGACCCAAGTGTACTAAATAACGCCACGGAATGTAATGCAATGAAAACACTTATATATAAGAAGTACCACCGGCGTATCTACCATGTTTTCATCACATTACACCCGTCCCGTTATCTAAACACTAACCAAAACCCAATCGTTAGATAGATAGTACATAAAATATACTTTAGTTGTTTAAAATAATAGTTTTCAGTAGCATATTACAAGTATACTTCGGATTTATAAATAACATATTAAACTATGATTTGGTTTCATGAATAACATATCAAAATATGCTTTGGATGTGATAAATAACATATTAAACTGTGTTTTGGTTTTGTAAATAACATATCAAAATATGCTTTGGATGTGATAAATAACATATTAAACTATGTTTTGGTTTCATAAATAACATATCAAAATATGCTTTGGATGATTAACAAAATAAATGTTGGTCTTGTACAATATCGCATATGGGAGCATATCAAACTATACTTTTGGGAGTATAACTAAATATACAAAAATAATGTGATTTAAGAATTCATTCAGACCTAGTGCATCAAAATACACCTTTGTGACTATAGGGATACCACAAAGGAAATCCCTATTTGGATGGAGAAACAAATTGGTTTCAGACATTCCATGACAACATGAATAGGGTGTCTAATCCTATAGTGCTATATCATACTACCAATCGGTCTGGTGAACATAAAATAAGTACAATTCAACATTTTATTTCATGTTCTTTGAGAAATCAG
This sequence comes from Helianthus tuberosus, assembly GCA_030545235.1. Lineage (NCBI taxonomy): Eukaryota > Viridiplantae > Streptophyta > Magnoliopsida > Asterales > Asteraceae > Helianthus > Helianthus tuberosus. The sequence continues at coordinate 109,432,787 of CM060449.1, forward strand.
TGTTTAAACCATAGATAGTCATTTAGTTTGTCAAATGATAAGTAATAACATGTATAATCAATTATACATTGAAATCATGAAAATAACATATAGGTACACATGCTTCACCCCAAAACAGTTGAAAACAGTAAAATAGGGGTCTATGTACTCACTTAAGATTGCTTAGTAGTCCTTGTGTAACAACCAAACAATGCTAGAGATCACGGAAATCAAACGGCACCTAATATAGGTAACTACGTTAATAAACCGGACCTAAATCGGAGGATCAGATAGAATGAGGGCTCGTAAACCAAATGAGTATGGGAACTCATGTAATATGGTTTAACAAAGCCTACATACTAAAATGAAACCTAACCTAAGTGCTTACGACCCATTACAACCCGTTTAGGTAGCTTATGCTACTTTAACGCGTCGTTTGCGTGAAACGCGTTCGGACCGCCTAACTAGTCCTATGACAAGTAGAATATGCCTTAACATGTCTAATATTGTTGCCAAATCAGTTTAGATGTCAAAAGTTATGTTACATATGTTTAAAATGAATTTTGGCGTCAAAGGGGTATTTTGGTAATTTACCGAAGGCATATAAACTACCTATCATACAACTAACTAAACGTCGTGACCATAAGGTATAACCTCGGAAGGTTATTCCTTATATACTATGGTCACCTAATGTGTTTGGTCGGATCCTAATGATCGACCAAACGGGTTGGGTTCGCAAGTATAAGCGATTGTTTAGATCGCTTACCTTACAACCCTATATAAGCACTAAACTAAAAGTGACGAGCTAAGCATGTTAAAACATGCTTAACTAAGTTTAGAAAATAGGTTTGGTATCAAAACAAACGGTTTTGATACCTAAGAATAGTTTGGTTACAAAATACGCAAGAACGCGCAATTTGGCCGAAACTACGACTCGTCACTGAGCCTAGATAACGTGGTAATCAGTGGGTATAGTCACTAGGGACTATAACCATCGTGATTACGCTCACGTTATGAAGTTCAACCGAACTTCGTGTTGACCATAAACTGGTCAACGCAGAAAGTCAAACATAGTTTGACTTTCGGACTCGAAAAGCGATAAAAGAACGAAGGAACACTTACAAAGGGTCCCCGCTAGTAAATATTGATCAAATAGCTCAGGTATGAAGCAAATGGCTTCAACTTAGAGAATTTAGATCAGATTTGTGGGTTTTTGGGGTTGGGATGGATGGGTATTTATAGGATTCTTCGAACCGTTAAGATCGTTTCTTGAAAACCGTGATGTAATCTCAACCTTACACTTGTTGGAATGCTATGGAACATCAAAATTGGCCCCTCATTACACTGAAGAGGCAAGTGCAAAAGGTGGAAAGGCCAGATTCAATGTTTCTGCTTTCTGCTGTTCTGGAGACCCCTTACGGACCGTAAGGTGATGGCTTACGGTCCGTAAGCCATTAACTTTGGCAGAATTACAGTTTCAGTCCCAGCATCTTGTTTCGTTGCGTAACGGCACTTCTAACACCCGTCAATCCCAATTTCAAGCTCCACAATGATGTTAAGACATAGGGAACATGAAATATGCTAGAAAACATCTCGGGTGTCGGTTCGTTTGGTCGTACGGTCGCGATGTTCGCTTAATTACGACGGAATGCGCATAAGCGCGAAAAACGATCCAAATTGCGTGACGAATGGATTTTTCTCATGCCAAACACTAAAAATAAAATATTTTAGTGCTTACATAAATTTTTGGATGTCCGGATGTATCCAGAACGTAAGTTATGCGCGAAAGTGCAAACTTATGCACTTTTTGACGCTTTTAGTCCCTGAATGACCCAAAAGTTTATTTTAGCATACCGAACCCCTCAAAGCCTATTTCTAAGCTATGTAAAGGATATTTATGGTATTTTTAACTTATGTTCATGTTCCGGAATGTCTGTTCTAGTACGAATCATCATACTTTCGCAGTTTGTCGAATTAAGTCCATGTAAGCGATTAAACTTGATTTTAGCATACCAAAGCCTTCAAAACTTATTTCTAAGTTATGTAAAGGTTATTTAAGGTATGTTAAACCTATTTAACTATTCCGTAGTGTTCGTTGCATTAAACTGGTTATATTTACGCATCGGTGCGCGTATAACCTTTCAGAAAGCGATTTAGAGCCCGAAATTGAACAAGAATTGATATGTGCAAATGATACACATATTTATACAAATCCCAAGTATAAAATATAATATTTTATTGGTTTGGTCTTTGTTTGATGGTTGAAGTGACACAAGTGTCACATTTATGATCCGAGTAAATTGTACATTTCACCCCATATAGGTAGTGCCTCCATATCTTCAAGGCGAATACGACCACCGCGAATTCTAGATCATGAGTTGTGTTGGGATTGAACCCTACCAAAGGAACAGTTGATTAAAGCCAAAACGGGATCATAGCAGTGCATCCAGAATAAGCAGATGTTGTATTCAATCTTTCCCCTTGAAAGTGTTCTAACAACTGATAACCTTCATCCACTGTTCGTCTACAACTGCTGTCCTACAACAACTGATCAAGTCTAAAGACTGATGAAGACTAAAGCACTGATGCTCAATCTGTTGATATGGGTCAAGCACTGCTGAAGATATAAAGTACTGCTGGAGTCACAACAGTGGAATGAGAAGCAGTAGTTTAGTTTACTTATTTGCTTTGTAATGTAATCAGTGGTTAAGATAACAGTGCTTGTATAGAACAGTAGTTGTAGGTTGTTAGGAAGTTAGATGTCACTTTCATGGTGACGTCAGCCAAGATGCTTCAGTGGTTTGCTCGTGCCTATAAATATTGTCTTCCTGTACGAACAAACCATTGTGAGCTCAGGCTGAGGGGGAGTTTGTAATACATGCATGCAGTTGTAATTGAAGATTGAAATAAATTTAATCATTCGGTTCAATGTTAAACATGTGTGTTGAAAGAAATTCTCCTGTTTGATTGTGTGTGAACGTTTGTTTACATTTAGTTTCCGCTGCAATTACTTGTTCATCTTCTTAATTTTCAAACAAAAACACAATCATAAGAAACTCAGATCCTAACAAGTTGGGTAATTGTTTTCATGTTGCTTAAGTTGTCTTGAAGCATAAGCAATGACTTTACCCTTTTGCATTAACACGCAACCTAAACCATGGCGGGAGGCGTCAGTATACACTACCAAATCATCCGTTCCATCCGGTAATGTCAACCCCGGAGAATTTGAGAGTTTTTCCTTCAAAGTCTGAAACGCTTTCTCTTGTTCTTCGCCCCATATAAACTTTTCACTCTTCTTTGTTAATTTCGTCATTGGCGAGGCTATCTTGGAGAAATCCTGGATAAATCTTCTATAATACCCAGCCAAGCCTAGAAAACTTTTTATTTCACTTGGATTCTTCGGGGGTACCCAATTCATTACCGCATCTACTTTGGACGGGTCCACATGGACACCATCCGCATCGATTACATGACCCAAAAATTGTACCTCTCTAAGCCAAAAGGCACATTTTGAGAACTTTGCATATAACTTTTCCTTGCGAAGTGTTTCCAATACATCACGTAAGTGGGAAGCATGCTCTGCTTCACTTCGGGAGTATATTAGTATATCATCAATAAAAACGATTACATACTTATCAAGAATAGGCCGGCACACCCGATTCATTAAATCCATAAACGCAGCTGGTGCGTTCGTTAGCCCAAAGGACATTGTTAAAAACTCGTAATGTCCGTACCGCGTTTGAAACGCAGTCTTCGGCACATCTTCTTCTCGTACACGCAATTGGTGATAACCCGACCTCAGGTCGATCTTCGAAAACCAACATGTTCCTTGAAGCTGGTCAAATAGGTCATCAATTCTAGGCAACGGGTAACGATTCTTCACCGTTAACTTGTTCAACTCTCGATAGTCGATGCACATTCGCATCGAACCATCTTTCTTCTTCACGAATAATACGGGCGCTCCCCATGGTGAAACACTTGGTTTAATAAAACCTTTATCGAGCAACTCTTGGAGTTGCGTCATTAATTCTTTCATTTCGGTTGGGGCCAACTGATAAGGAGCTTTGGCTACCGGCTTTGCACCCAGGTTAAGCTCTATCTTGAACTCCACTTCCCACTTGGGCGGAAGCCCCAGTAAATCTTCCGGAAACACATCCGGATATTCGTTCACTACATTCACATTTTCAAGCTTTAGAACACCACGATTGGTGTCAATCACGTAAGATAGATACGCCCTACCCCCATTCCTCACATGTTTGACGGCTTTGATTATAGAGCATAATTTTGAATTTATGATCCTATCTCCTTGAACACTTATCCGTCCCCCCCCCCCCCGAGGTTACTACATGAATGACTTTCTTTTCGCATTGAATTTCGGCGCGGTTTTGGCTAGCCAATCCATTCCTACAACTACTTTAAATTCCCCCATACACATCGGGACAAGATCTATACTAAATTCCTCATCTTCGATTAAGATCTTACAGTTTCTAGAGATATCATTCAATAAATAGCTTTTACTATCAGCAACTTCCACTTCTAAGGGTACTAACATCTTTTCAAGCGTAAAAGATGGATGAACTAATAATTCATTAGAAATAAACGATCTACTAGCCCCAGAATCAAAAAAAAACATTAATAGGCATAGAGTTAACTAAGAATATACCTGAAACCACATCCGGGCTACTCTTAGCTTCATCCGAGGTTAACTGGAACATCCTTCCACGAGCCTTGGAAGGCTCATCCTTCTTTCCATCCTTCTTTACCCCTTTTTGGAGTTTCGGGCATTCTGCTTTAACGTGCCCTGTTTGATGACAATTATAGCACATTTTTGGATTCTCGGGGCACTTATAATACGGATGTCCCTGTTGCCCACATTTGTAGAACCCTTTCTTTCCCAGCAAACATTCACCCGAATGATGTTTCCCGCACGTCTTACAAGTCGGGATTACACTACTTGTCTTCCCTTTCCTATTTTGATCTTGATATCTTGCCTTTTTTATGGGTTTGGGTTGGTAGTTTTCTCCGCCACCCTTCCCCCCCCCCCCCCGTTCAACCTGCCTTCTTATCTCAATCTCCCTATCTCTTGCCCAGTCGATTAACTCATTCAGCGTTTCACACTTGGAGGGATTTACGAACTCACGATATTCAGCCTTTAACATAGCATGATAACGTAAAATTCTCAACCTCTCAGTCCCCGCTATCTCCCCACAAAACTTCACCTTGTCAAGGAATTTATTCGTTATCTCGTCAATCGTTTCATCCTTTTGTTGAAGACGTAAGAAGTCTTCTTGAATCTTATCAATTGCGGATTGTGGGCCATGATATTTCAGAAATGGCTCCTTGAACTCTTGCCATGTTAATGTTTGTACTTTATCATCCCCCAATTCCTTCGAATATGTGTCACACTAATCCTTTGCTTGGAGTTGTAGGAAACCCATAGCAAACATCACTTAATCCTCCACTTCACATCTACTTCTCACAAACACGGCCTCGGTGCTTGAAATCCATCTTTGACAGGTTATCAGATCAATTTCCCCTTTATATGGTAAGGGGTTACATGCCATAAATTGCTTATACGTGCACCTTCGAGTACTTTTCTTCGTTTGCAATTCATTGATCATTTCCTTTAGCTCTTCAACTTTGGACATCACTAATTTGTTGACTATTCCCAACACTTGACCTTTGTTAGGCCCTAAAGTGTGAGACTGACGCATCAAATTAACACTACAAGTTATGGTTACCAACTGGGTTTTACTGGGTTAGTTTATATTAGGTTTTGGACCTTTATAGGTCACTTGGGCCAAGCAGGCCCAAGGGGAGCCCAAATAGGGAATTGGGCTTGAGTTAGTATATAAACAAGTTTTTAACTTGTTTTAGGGTTTGGAACTTCATTGTTACAACTTCTAGAGAGCTAGAGAGAGAGGCGATTTGGTGAAGAGCACTTGTACTAGACGGTTTTTCTTTTCAAGTAATAGAATCGTGTGCAAGTGTTGAAAGTGATTTTCGGTATTGTGTTCTTCGTATTTTCATATTTTTTGGTTTATTCTTGAATCACATCAAGTTTGGATTTCGCACAAACTTGGTGTTGTTTGATATCATTGAAAGATCCGGTTAAACGGGACTTACAAGTGGTATCAGAGCCAAAGAACCTGTTTCTAGGCTCGGTGTGATATCAAAGATTCAAGATTTTGAAAAACTAAAATTTTCGGCTCGGATTTGTGTTTTTCTAATCTGTTTTGGTGAAAGTTTCTGATATTTAAAACTGTTTCAAGTTCATATTTCACTTTTAATCTTCGTTTTGTGGGTTTTGGATCGTGGTTAGGCAATCTATTGTCTTAAAAACTTGAAATTTTTGGTTTCATGCTCATTGTGTTCTTCGGGTTTTGCATGAGTATTCTTCTAAAGTCTTGAAAAACTTCATATTTTGCTTGTTCGATTATTTTGAAAGTGTTTTTGAAAGGGATAAAATTAAGTTTGTTTCAAATCTTGAAAGTATTGCAATATCTTTAAATTTTTAAAAAAGATTTAAAATATCCTTGCTTTTAGGAAAGTTGAAACAGTTATGCAAGTTTGAAAGTTTCGAGTGGGATTTCAAAATCATCTAATTCTGCGTGATCTTCTGAGTCGCAACCAGCCAGGTCTCGACTCCCATCTTCCATCTGTGTTTCTGTGGTCTCGAGTCTCACATCTTAGCTTTGAAGGTCTCGACTCGTCTTCCGGGAATCATCTTCACAATTTTGTTGAGGTCTCGACTCACTTCAAGAAAGGTCTCGAGTCATTCTTCTCGAGTCGTCACCACTGTCTCAACTCACAACTTTCACGGTCTCGAGTTGCAAGCTTCACCGTCTCGAGTCGCAATCACGATTTCGACTTCACATCTTCAGCAGGTCTCGACTCATCTTCAGCAGGTCTCGAGTCAAGGAGGTGTCTTCACGGTCTCGACTCATCATCATCATCTTCATCAGGTCTCGACTCACTGCTCTACAATTGGTCTCGAGTTATCAACTTTCAGTCTCGAGTCGTAACCACGGTTTCGAGTTAAACTTTACTGGTCTCGAGTCATCCACCAAGGTCTCGAGTCATAAATTTTTGAGGTCTCGACTCAACTGATCTCGAGTATCAACATCCACGGTCTCAACTCACATCATCTGCTTTCAAGGTCTCGAGTTATCTTCTTCCCAAACGGTCTCGAGCCGCAACCTCCTTTCACCACCTTCTTAACTCTCCGTGATGATGATGATGATGAAACGTCAAGGTCTCGAGTCATCTTCTTCATCATCTTAGTCGCATTCATAACTCTCCGTTCATCATCATCTCTGTTCATCTTCATCGGACATCATCATCATCATCGCCCATCATCTACACCACCACTGATCATCTTCTTCTTCTCGGATAACAGTACGTCGGAAACCTGCAACTCCGGTCAACTTCTCGGAATTCCTATCATACTCCGTTCACATCCGTCACCGTCATCCGCCACCATCGTCATTGACCTGCTTCGTCACTTCCGACGACAACCACCTTCACCATCTCCGGTCGTCGTCATCACCTTCGCCGGAGTACCACACCCTAACCACCTGCAACAACGGACGTCATTTGCATTTGAAATTAGGGTTTTGGTTCGGTAGTTTTTAGACGAAGAAGACAACACTGCTCCTTTAAGTTATTTATTATAATTATAATATTAATAATCATTATATAATAATTGATTAATCATTTAGTAATAATTACCTAATCATTAGTTACTTATAATAATAATAACTATTAGTATACTTTTATCAATTTAAAAAAAAAAGGAGTTTGTTTGTGATAACGGTTTTGACAGATTTTTGAGGTGCGGTTTAGAAAGCGGGTTCATTCGACTGCAGAGTGTTTGAGTTAGCGAGTACACGGGTTCTCGTTTGGTTTGTGTTTTGAGGAGAAGAACAAAAGTGTCAACCAACCACTGTAATTATGGCATTCATCACTAAAGAAGAACTACTTTCTGTCTTTTGTACTCCTGAATGTAGGGGTAGAGTAGAATATTATCAGTTACACAACGCTGAGCTAATTAAAGATTATCAAGACATAAAAAATAAAAATTTTACTTTATCAAAGAACGAAAAACTTTATAAAGAAAAGATTGAAGCTCAGCGAAAAGACATCGTCAAACTCAAGGATGATGTAAGTGTGAAATCAACTCAACTCTTCTATGTTCAGGAGAAACTGTGCGCTGTGACTAAGGAACTGGAAGATATCAGAGATAGATATAAAATTAATGAGCTTAATATTAAGAAATTTGATTCTTCCAGCAAATTAGTCAAAAACTTGTGTGATCAACAGCTCGCATACAAGGAAAAGAAAGGGCGTGGTTTGGGTTTTAATCAGGCTCCTCCTCCCTATAATGACAATTATACTTATTTACCTATGACTGAGGAGGAGCTGATGAATGAAAGTAAAATGACTTATGGTCCCAAAAACAATAAGTCATCATTTAATGGCAGACCAGTTGAGAAACAGAAGTCTACTCCAATAACATTTGTTTCAAAGGGTACTTTTGATCCTAATGCTTCGTCTTCCCCTGCAGATGAAGTAGTTGAAGTAAAAGTTGAAAATGTAGTTGGGGATGAACAAGCATCAGAGTCTGATTCTTCTGAAAATTTAATAAATGAACCTAATCCAGACTCTATTTCGACGTTTGATTTTTTTAAGGTTTTTCGCTCTATGATTAATTTCAGGCCTGATGATTTGGGGGAAAACCTTGATGCTTGCGTAACAGAGACTGAATCGGCAAACGAAACAAATGAGCCAGCTGAACCATCTGATTCCAAATGTGAATCATCGGAAGTAGCTGATTCTGAGAAATTGGAATCAATTGATTCTAGTGGATTCAGCTCAAAGGCGTCATGTGCAAAACTGTCTTGTGCTGAAAATTCGTCTAATGTTTCAGCTGAAGTTTTTGCTGAAGTTTCTGGTGTTTCATCTGATAAACTAGAAGTCTCGAATCCTACCAAAGCTGATGAAGTGAAAACTGACATGAACAAGACTCCAAGTACGCAAGCTGAACAATCTGAGCCTTCTGTTAGTGATGAAAAGGTTCAGATCAAGCAACAAGAGCCGAAGCGAGCAGGTAAAGGACGCGGAAATAAGAAGCCTAAACATCACAGACGATCAGGCTCTCCACAGTCCTCAACGGGCAGCAATAGTCCTCAAAAGACCCATGACATGAAAAATTCTTTTGTTAAGCCAGTCATTAATGGCAAATGTGAGAAATATGCATTTGACTGTGCTAACAAAGCTTTTGGAAAGACTGGTGAGATTTCTGAACAAGACTTGCAGTCTAAGGAAAACAAGAAGAATCAAAGGAAATCTCCACCACAGAAGGCCCGTGCAAACGACAAGTACAGGCACCCAAATTCATCTTCGTCTGCAGAAAATGTGCAACACAAACAAGCACAGAAAGGACCGGTTCGTCCTTCAGGGCCTGCAAGAGCAAATCGAACTGATCAGAATGCTTTCTACATGAAGAGACAGACATGCTTCAATTGCGGCATTGCTGGTCACATTGCTCGAAATTGCACACATCGTCCCTATGTACCCTATTATGTGCAAAATCAGAGGGTTAAACCTAAGGATAACTACCATTCTAAGCCAATGAAGGTTTCATCACCTAAGGCAATGAAGAATGTGAATCCCAAGGTTAAACCTTCTGATGGGGATTGGAACGCTGCTAAAAACAAACGCAAGGTTGATCAAGAACTAAAACGTTTTTCTAAAACTAACAAGCCTGAATCAGCTAAAGTTGCTCAACCGAAGGCAACAAACACGTTTGTTAAACCGAAACAGATTTGGAAACCCAAATCCAAAGCAGCAATGTCTCCAATCCTTGAAACGAAAGGGGACTTGTGTTTGAAGGAAGTGTCTTACTTTGATGCTTCAGGTAAACCCAGGACCACGATGGCCTGGGTACCCATGTCTTACTAATCTCCTTACCTTTCAGGAACAACCAAGGAGGAGCTGTTGACAATCTCTGGAATGTTGATAGCAGTTGTTCCAGAGATAAAAACGGGTAACATTTCACTATTGCAAAAAGTTCAAATTTTTTTTTACAGATGATATGTTTCCTTTGGAGGAGATAAAAGAAGTAAGAAATGATCAGCAAAAGGTACCGTTTAAATTCAGTACTTTGATTTGAATTTTGATTAGTCTTCAATCTGATGACAGAACGGTTAAGCAAAAATATTTTTCTCTCTTTTTCTTAGTTCATTATTTTGTATATAAAGTGTCCTTTCTCTAGTAAATGGTAAATTTGCGCAAAAATACAAGATTTATGCACAAATTTAGGGGGGGAGAGGAACATATAGATAGATATAGAGTTTAGGGGGAGAAAACTCAGAAAATACAAAAAGAGTTTGTTGTAAATATGTATTGTTTTAGGGGGAGAAAATGAGAAAAATACAAAAACATTTGAAAAATGAAAAAGCCAAAAAGAGAAATTGCATGATATGGGAAGTGAAATAAATGTTCGTGTTAAAGGGTTTGACTAACACATGTAAGGTGCCATAGCTGAAAAGACTAGGATCTACTGCGATATGTCGATAGGCTTGACGCTCAAATGATAAAAGATACTAAGTGATATAAACATAATGAACTATGTACCATGTGGGTAACATACCAACGGCGTATGATTTTATGGTCTTAAATCTTGTGTTGATAGATAGCCAACATCTGAGGTTTCGGGTCTTTATATTGTTGAATCATCCGGGGATATCTTGGCTGTCCTTCTGTTCAGAACTAAAATTGTACATGACCCCAGGAAAGAAAGTCACTTGGAATTAGCTCATTTCTATTTGAATGTCTGTATGTTGTCCCGATACACACAATTTTGATCTGATTCTGAAATCTTCTCTGAAAAAGTCGTGTACCTCCTCTGCTGCATCCAGATATATGCTGACCTGGAGGTGCTAGGCAACGACAGCTTCTGCTGCATCCAGATACATGCTGACCTAGCTGTACGTTGTCGCGCTATAGATCTAATACACCCGAAAGAGGCCCTCAAGTGCCCAAAAGAAACCCAAGAAACCTATATCAAATTGAGAAAAACTCATTTGATTTGTATATTATACCATCTCTGCAAAATATCTATTCTGTTCTCTTCTCAACCTATTCCCAGTTAAGATTTCAGAAATCTGGATTGGACTTGTGAAATATGTGATAGGGAAGATACTTGCATGATAGAGTGTGCTGTTTATATTTCCAGGATTTGATTAGTATTTATTTGGGTGTTCATTGTTAAGAAATCAAAACATGATAAAACAGATTATATGCAGACCTAGACACAGTCAGGATATCTTAAAGGATGACATCAGTATACTCACCTGCTACGATGAATCGTTGTGCTTACCTTGATCGTGGGGGTATGCCTTGGAATGGGACACACGGGTATAATAGTATAATACTACCTTAAGCATATCACGAAGTTGAAAAATTGAAAGTTGAGCGTTAAAGTTTAAGTGGACAAATATATTGGCAATCGCATAGACTAGTTTGATTAGGCTCGTACTGAAAAGTGTTCCTTAGTCTGCCTGAGAACGAATTTTGATCCCATTGCAATTGTAATTGTATATTATGTTAGTTGTTTATATTTTGAGTTTTTATTTGTTTTTAGTTCTTAAATTAAAAATAAAAATTTTGAAAAATTCAAAAATACAAAAATAGTGTCTTGTTTTTTTTATAAAATCAAAAATCCAAAAATAGAGTGCTTATTTATTTTTCTTAAAATTAAAAATGTAAACGTTCTTGAAGATTTGACTGATCATCAAAAGTTGAAAGAATTTAAATTGTGAAATCCGAGTACAAGTACTTGGATGTACCTAGTGTTCATGTGGTACTCTCCCCGTTGCATAAGAAATGTTTGCTTATGAGTTTGTGAGCATGTGCAAAACTTGATTTTAATCAAGAACAGGGGTTGTTGAAGACTGAGATGCTGTTAGCTGCTGATGAAGCATGGAGCAGCACGACTACAAGATGTACCTGAGTCAGAAGAACCGGATACGAAATGCCGTCTGACAGTGAAAGTACATTTGAAGAAGTACCATGAAACTGCTTGAAAGACAAAGATTGCAGAAGAAAAGAGCTGCTGAGAATCCTCCTCTCACATTCTTTTTAACAAGATTTTCAAGCAAAGCTGATCGAGATCCTGATATGAAGCTAACCACAAGAGCTGAAGAAAAGAGACCCAGTGCTGAGAGTTCAGAAGTCAAGAACTTCCACAACATCTGCAGCATAGTGACAACCATAGACTACGTTGAAGACGTTGCTGAATTCAAGTTATGAAGACAATTTGATGGCATCAGTCTAGGGGGAGATTGTTAGGCCCTAAAGTGTGAGACTGACGCATCAAATTAACACAACGAGTTATGGTTACCAACTGGGTTTTACTGGGTTAGTTTATATTAGGTTTTGGACCTTTATAGGTCACTTGGGCCAAGCTTTAGGCCATGTGGGCCAAGCAGGACCAAGGGGAGCCCATATAGGGAATTGGACTTGAGTTAGTATATAAACAAGTTTTTAACTTGTTTTAGGGTTTGGAACTTCATTGTTACAACTTCTAGAGAGCTAGAGAGAGAGGCGATTTGGTGAAGAGCACTTGTACTAGACGGTTTTGCTTTTCAAGTAATAGAATCGTGTGCAAGTGTTGAAAGTGATTTTCGGTATTGTGTTCTTCGTATTTTCATATTTTTCGGTTTATTCTTGAATCACATCAAGTTTGGATTCCGCACAAACTTGGTGTTGTTTGATATCATTGAAAGATCCGGTTAAACGGGACTTACAACCTTCAACTTCTTGAGCTAGCCGAGGAATACTAGCCTCTATTACCTTCCCTACTTCTTCCACAATTCTTTCGTTTATTGCTTCATGTTGAGCCGCTATATCATCATTCACGTTTACATTATCCGCCATCTACATAAAACATTTATCTCATTCATTAGCTTTTCTTTTCATACATCCCTTCACCGTATTTGAACTCATTTTGACATATTTCATTCAAATTACAATGCATACTTTATACATTATCGTCCATGACGATCATGCCGTATCGCGTAGATGAAGACCTTTGATCGCAACTTTCATATACATATATACTTTCCCTCATCTTTCTTAATATCAAAATTTTCCTTAAACATTGATTACGAGGCTCAAAAAAATGTTTAAAACAAGTCTCCTATTCAAAACAAACAAAATAAATTTTTTTTGCCAGCATTTGGGGTCGTCGCGGCCCGCGATAGCTTGAGAGCTGTCTGTCACGGCGTAACGCGACGATGATCCTTGTTGGTGTCGCGCAACGCGACGCCCCCTTTTTCACAGACTGCTTGGTCCGAGTTGCTGCAGATGCCCAGCTCTAATTCCTTTCTATATTCAATCTTTAAAACCTCATATCTTTTATTCTACTAGTCCGTTTTACGCGATTCTTTTTTCTACTTGTCCGTAATTTAATAACGGACCCATTAAATATTTTTGTTCGCCTTCAAATTCGGTTTAAGAGCACATAACCTATAAATCCCTTTCTACTTCTAACTACAAGCATAATCAAATTAATAATTTACTTACTTACATAGCGCAGCGGAACGAACACACCTTCATACGAGCTTTTGGTTTGAGTTCAAGCATTTTGCTCTAATACTTGAATCTCTCAAACCTCGGCTCTGATACCAACTTGAAACGCCCAACTTTTAATGTTTGAATATCAACATAAACTTCATACCAATTTTAGAAAAAAATTTGACATGACCCATTCGTAAAGAAGACGATTTCCTGCTTTTTAACATAATCAATCAAAATACATTATACGACACTTATAGAATATGCTAAAATTTAGAATCTTACATATTTCATCAAAACATTAAATCTGAACTATTCAAAATAAAGTTTAACCTTCAAACTACTACGATTATCCTAGTTACTAGTTAAACATTTACTACACAAAATGGTAATTTGATCCATTCAAAATAAGCAACTTGAACCGGAACCGCATAAAAGTCGACATTGTGTGTGTTCGGTCCGAGCGCGCCGCAATTAAGCATGGGATTTACCTATCATTCATAACAACAAAACATTTGTAAGTTCGTAATACATAACAATTCGAATCCTTTAATTACCTATCATTATTCGACCCATTAATATGACATGTTACTTTACTAACATCATTACTTCCATTCGGAAACATCCAACATACCACTTTCCGACTCATTTGTAATGAATCGCTATATACCATACTTTTCAACATACTTACATTATTTGACCCGTTATGAACAAGTCAATTCCTAAACATTCCAACAATCATTCTACTTATCATTCCAACCCATTTAGACGGGTTATTTCATTTTCACTTCAACATCATCTTTTGTACATTTCTCAATATAAACTCTTTGCATCTAATCAATCATGATCCATAATGGATATTTACACTAAATTCGTAGTACCAAATATTATCATTCATAAATCTACAAATAGAGTAAATAAAGTTCACATGAACTTACCGTGATCTTGAGATGCTTGTGACTTCGAGTGACTTGTGCCCTCTTCTTTCTTCGTGCCTATACGTCATAACTTCATACTTTAGCTTTCATAAACATTACTTCACACAAGTATCTTGATTTAGTCATCATGGATTACATAATTACACATACATCCATTTTCATTTACATCACCATTAAATCAAGAGTTCATGTCAAATTTCAACTAAATCATTTTTATGCATTTCATCGAACACATGGCGTGCATACTATTTATAATGCATGAAGTACAAGTAATTGTAGCACATCTATCCTATTTCATGAATGGGTAAACATGATCTTTCACAATCAATATCATAACCCTAATTCATATGACTTATAGCAAAATACCCATCAAAACCACATTCTATAGCACAATTTAACATCAACATCACCCAAATTCATTCCATAACTTTTCTTAACTCTAATTTCCTACAATTACTTGTGGGTTTTGCTCCAAACTATCAATGTAATCAAAATTGCACATAGAACAACTTCTATATGATCATGTTATGTAGCATTCATGTTAAATCACACATTTAATCATGGATTACACATAACCCGTTTCATCAAACATCACTAAATCATGAAATTAAACTTACTTGATGTGAAATTCACTTAGGGAATGAACATTCCTAACTCATGCAATGGATTAACCACGGATTTCACCTTCAATTTGATTGAATTTAGTATGTTAGGGTTTCGAAGGAGAAGCTCCTCCTGGCTCCCTTCTCTCGATCGCACACACCCACACTAAAACATTGGGCATTTTTTTCTTTAAGGGTTTTAATTATAAAACTTTCATTTTTAACCCCCCATCTTTTAGAACATATCACTTTATCTCATTTCTACTTACTAACTTGGTAAACCTTAATACATATATAAGATTTTGGATTTGTTTAAATGCTATAAATATTAAAAATGGTAAAAATTCATGTTTACCATTTCTTTTCATCAAAGTATTGCGATTAAGCATTGTAACGTGTCATGCGAAATTTGGGGTGTTACATTATTGGAACTCTCGCGATCAAAGATCTAGTGGAAGTTATAAATCTTGTTCAACAACGGGGAAGACATCCAAGACACCAGTAAGGTGTGATGGATATTGGTTAGAAGCATCTTATATGGATTTACATGGTTAACCCAAAACCGGTAAGGTTTGGGTTCTCAAGTCTAGCTAAGTTGTTGAGAATGTGTAGGATGACCAAAAAGGACTGTTGATGTGTTCAACAGTGGTTGTTCCTGTAAAGCATCTGAGGTGAATAGTAGGTTAAAATTGGCAACGAACTATTTACTACAGTGATTGTTATGATTGTTCTAAACTTTAACATTGAAAAACTTATTGTCAGGTTAAAGTGGGAGTCTGTTCATGTTTAAAATTTGTGTTTTTGAAACTGACTGCATAAAAACAAAAATTTAGGGGGAGAAATTTCCCTAAGCCAAAAAGAGTTTACTTAGTGCGTGTGTTTATGGGGGAGTAAGTTAAGTTAAAATAAAAAATACAAAAACATTGAAAAATGAAAAAACATAAAAAAAATGAAAAATTGGAAAAGAGATTTCATGGTGTGAAAAAGAAGAAATTATAGTACATCAGCAAGTTAGACTGTCACACTAAAACTAAATTAAAATGCTTAAGTGTGATAGCAGCTTCATCATATGATGTACCAGTAGGCAAAAAGCATGAAATAATCAACTTACCAATGTGATATAAACATAACGAATTGTGTATGAGTGGGTAACACATAAGTGGCGTATGGTTTAATGACCTTAAATCTTGTGTTGATAGATTGCCAAAATCTGAGGTTTTGGGTATTTAGACTGTTATTTCATCCGGGGATATCAGGGTTGTCCTTCTGCTGCATCCAGATACATGCTAACCTAGGCACAACCAGGATATCTTAAAAGAGCTAAAAATGCCAAAACCCATAAATGAAGAAGGTCTCCTAGAGAGTCATTCAAATGTGCAAAATGCATAAATCGTACCGAAAATGGTATTTGTCTTAGCCCTCGTTAGATATTTTTGGTCTCTTTGTTGTACGAAAGTACTGACCTGACCACCAATTATCTATCGTTGTAAAACAAAAGGATGAATTCAGTATACTCACCTACTACAATGAATCTTTGTGCATACCTTGATCGCGGGGGTACATCCTGAAGTGGGACACACTAGTATATCAGTATAAAATTACCTTAACGTATCATATGGTAATGGAACTTGAAATGTTCGTGAATTTTGTTTAAATGGACAAACATACTAGTAATCGTCTTGAACTACTTTTCATGAAAAATATATCAAGAATTATCTCATAGTGTGAAAACAGTTTGATTTAGCTGATATGATCTTCTTGCATATGATTCTCACAAAAAGATGTATTGTAAATATTTTTGAGTTTTATTTAGGTGTTTTATTTATTAAAAAAAATCCAAAAATATTTTCTTTTTAAAAGACTTCCATTTTGAACTGACACATTGTTGTTTTTGCATGACGAGATAAAATATTGGTTTATCTTTAAATGTGAAAAAGACTAATGGTTTTTCGAGATACTTGCTTGTGTTTTTAAACAGATTGATGCAGTTATCAAAATGAAGTGTAGAATACAAGTAAAGTGCAGATTGAGAGTGATGTGAAGAATGTGTGAAGATGCATGGTAGGATCCTTCTACTACATTGTAGAGAGATATGGAAGAGTTGGAGCTTACTTGCTTAACCAAAGATAGCTAGTTCAACTGATCTACAACGAATGAACATTTTGGAGATTGGAAGCATCAGCTAAGGGGGAGTTTGTTGATGTCAGAAACTGTGTAGCTGACGCTATCCAAAGACCAAAAGAACACAAGATGTTTGATGACAAAGTTACACTATGAAGCTATTGTCAAGGGGGAGTCTATTGGTGCATATTCGGTGACAACAGCTTAATAGTTTAAGTATTTAGTCTTTAGATATTTTGTAATGGGCTTAGCATATTGGTTAGGGAGTTTATTGTTGTAATGGGCTTGGAAAATGGCCTAGCCCAGTTAGAAGCCCAGTTCACAAACAGTTAGAGCTCTGATACCAATTGTAGGTCCCTTAATCCTATGGATCTTTTACAGAAAATTACTGATAATTTGCTGTGTTGATTTGCAGGAAAGTGTTAAAGAGATTTGGAGAATCTGGATAAAATCTTTTCAAATTTTGAAAATATTGGATTTCCAGCATAATTAATAACTACACTGTCTGACCAGCATAATTAGCAATTACACCGACTGACCAGCATAATTAAATCCAAATGAGACTTTGGTAACTGTGGTAATAGTCCTCAGCAACATTATCACGGTGATCGGCGAATTTGCTAGTCGTTGTAATAGCGAATTGATCAGCCAACGGAATTAACCAGCATAATTACCAGCGTACTTAATCAGCCAAAACAGTTTTAGAGAGGAATTTCATGAAGGCATTAGAGCTTGGACGAATTAGGGTTTTGATTGATTGTAATTCTTGTGATTGATAATGAATAAAAACTCGGTTGATAGTATTTTCTGTTTCTACTAGTTTCTGTGCTAATCTGTTCTAAGGCTTCCGCACTCTAGACCATATTGATGATTCTATGACGATCCGTACAAACCAGGGGACCTACATATCTCTATCAATGATATTTGTCATTATTTGTTCTAGCGTAATCGCGATTCAATGTATATCGAATAATAACAATAAAATTTATAGTACAAAGTTGCATTTGGGCATAAAAAGTTGCATTTGTTGTAACTAAAATTCGTAATAAAATGTTGAATTTAGTGTAAAAAAAGGTTTCATTTTTTCTAATAAAAAGAAAATAATAGTTGCATTAACTTTTAAAAAGGGTTACATTTTTGTAACTAAACCATATTGAAGGTTGCATTTATATGTATAAAAAGTTGCATTTGAGTGAAAAAAATGTTACATTTTTGTAACTAAAATATAAAAAAAAGTTGCATTTGAGTGTTATAAAAGTTGCATAGAAAAAAAGTTGCATTTGTATACTAAAAGCAACACTTAAGAAAAAAGTTGCATTAGATCTAATGCAATGCATTAAGCCGAATGCAATTTTTTCAAGGCTTAATGCAACTTTTTTTAGGGGTTACCCTAGCTTCATTTTCTTGTAGTGTTTCTTAGAGACACCAATCTTAAACCTGAAGATAGGCCTGCTATACTGACCAGACTATTAAAAATAAAGTTGGAATCAATTTGCAGAGATTTTAAGGAACGTGATCTTTTTGGAAAAGCTGCAGCAGGTATTTTTATGAAATTTCTTTTTTTATATACATAGTTGACTTTTTATATCTAATAATGATTTCTTTTTGTATAGTTCTTTACAAAATCAAGTTTCAAAAGAGAGGATTGCCTCATGCCCACCTATGCTTATTCTTGGAAAACGAATCCAAACTTGTCACGGTCGATTAGAAGGGTGTGTGAGATAGCCGTTATAAAAAAGCTAGTGCACCTTATATCTATTATTCGATATCCACCTAAGGTTTGTTTGCACTAAAAAACTTCTATCTATGTTAGTAGAGATCATCATTGCTTCACTCTAAGGCCGGCTCTTGGGCCGGTCAACCCGTGCCGTCAGTGGAGACCCAAATTTTCAAAGGGCCCGAAAAGTTTTTATAAGCTTTTATATATATAGTAAATGATATATTTAATATATGCATTCATTTGTTATACATAAAAGTTTTGATGGTGGAGTGGAAAAAAGAAACATCTCAAGGTAAATGTTGAGGTCTCAAGGTCAAGTATTGGCTCCACCACCAAGCTCTTATTTTTTTTAATTCATTTCCTCTTACTACAATTTTGGGCCTAATTTTTTATTTCGCCCGAGGCCTAAATTATTTTGAGAGTTCTCGAAGACGGCTCTGCTTCACTGTTATTGTATAATTTACCAACTATTGATAGTGATCACTTCTATATGCTCACTAATATATTAGTGATCACCATTTATAAAGGGTGCTACTTTCTACACCCCCCCTATTTACTTTTTTCACCCCCCTCCTCTCACATACTTACAGGTGGGGCCTGCATAGGACCGACAGTTTTCCTCTCACAAGGGGGGAGGGGTGTAATCAGGAATGGGGGGGGGGGGTTGTATAGAATGAGCCTTTATAAATTACATAATGTGGGTGAGGGAGATCACTTACACATATGCAACTAAATTGTTGAAAAGAATATTCCATGGAGAACATGCAACACTTAATTATGCTGGTCCCATTTCTTTGTGATTTCCCAATCGAATTAGCAGATTTAAGCAGGTGAGAAAGGCCAGTAATGTTATACACGGGATAAGTGTTGGTGGGTCTTGGGTGTCTAAGCCCTCTTTGGTGAAGAAGGAGGTTTTCTCTTTTTTTTTTTAAATCTAGATTTGAGGAAGATTGTATGGACCGGCCGTGTATTGAATGTCCAAACTTGAAGAGGATTTCTAGCACGGATACGTTGTGGTTGGAGTCCGCTTTTTCAAGGGAGGAAATTAAGAATGCCGTGTTTGATTGTGGAGATGATTGAGCCCCTGGTCCGGATGGGTTTAATTTTGTGAGACTTTTGGCGGGGTTTCACGATACAGGTCATATCAATGTGGGTTGTGGCTCCTCCTTTATCACTTTGGTATCGAAAAAGAAGGACCCTATGAGTCTTGGTGATTATAGGCCTATTAGTCTTGTTGGTGTGATTAATAAGGTGGTGTCGAAGGTTCTTGCCGACAGGCTCAAAAAATTCCTCGGTTCGGTTATCTCGGATTCTCAGTCGGCTTTCTTGGGCGGTAGATATATCCTTGATGGGCTTCTCATAATTAATGAGGTTTGTTCGTGGCTTAAAAGGAGTAAAAGGAGGGCGCTTCTGTTTAAAATTGACTTCGAGAAGGCCTACAATAATATTAGTTGGAGGTTCGTGATTGATATCCTTCGTCATATGGGGTTCGGGTCTAAGTGGTGTAATTGGATTTGGGGAATTCTCACCTCGGCTAGAGCCTTGGTTTTGGTGAATGGCTCCCCCACGTTCGAGTTTAAGTGCAGTAAGGGGATGCGACAAGGGGATCCTATTTCCCCCTTCTTGTTTATTGTTGTTATGGAAGCGTTGTCGTGTATGATTCATAAGGCGGTTCAGGTGGGAGTCTTCTCTGGGATCTAACTCCCAAATGATGGGCCCTTATTATCTCATTTGTTCTTCACTGATGATGCCCTTCCGATCGGGGATTGGAGTGAGGATAATTTTTTAAATATCATTAGATTGTTGAGATGCTTCTACATTTGTTCGGGTCTTAAGATCAACTTAGACAAATCCAGTATTTTTGGTGCTGGAGTCGTTTCAACGGAAGTGGGCTTGATGGCTGGGATAGTTAGCTGTATGGCAGACTCGCTTCCTTTTAAATATCTTGGGCTAAAGGTGGGGGCTAACATGAACCGCATAAACAATCGGAGACCGCTCTTTGATATTTTCGAGTCTAGATTAGCTCTTTGGAAATTGGCATTACTGTCTTTTGGAGGTAAAATCACTCTCATTCGTTCTGTCCTTGAGAGTCTTCCTTCGTATTATTTTTTGTTGTATAAGGCTCCGGTGCAAGTTATTGCGGGTTTGGAAAGGCTTATTAAGAAATTCCTGTGGGGTGGTGCGAGCGATGTTAGAAAACCCCATTGGGTGGCTTGGGATACCTTGGCTTTATCAAAGAGAAACGGAGGGGTTGGGATTAGTAAGCTTAAAAATATTAACATTGCTTTGTTGAGTAAGTGGGGATGGAGGTATAAATGTGAAAAGAACAATATGTGGGTCAAGGTGGTGGATGCTATCCACTCGAACGGGCTGAATTGGTCCTTCCTTCCTGTGAAGAAGTCGTATAGTGGCGTTTGGAATAGCATTGTTTCTGTCATTTCTAAACCCGTTATTGGCAACGTTGTCAGAATTTTTTTAAAGGGATTGTGGGCAATGGAGAACGAATTTTATTTTGGTTGGACCCGTGGTTGAAGGATAAGCCTCTTAAAGATCTATATCCAAACCTTTTCGCGCTGGAAGTGGTGAAATCATGTTCCGTTCGTGACCGAGTGGTGGGCGATTGGTTGTGGAGACATGATCCGGAGATTGGGGTGGAGTCGTCTGAGTTTTCCTCTCTATTGTCAGATATTTCTGCTGTGTATCTTTGGTCTAGAGAAGATAGGTAGAGGTGGTTAGGTGATTCGACGGGTTCTTTCGCTGTCAAATCGGTTAAAAACTTCTTGGCGGATGCTTCAGCGGTTTCGGTGAATTTCGTCCTCAGCTGGAACAAGTGGGTTCCAAGCAAGTGTAATTTGTTTGTTTGGAGAACGGAGATGAACCGGATTCCCACGGCGGATGCTTTGAGTAAAAGGTGGATTTTGGTGGGTGAGGGGCTTTGCCCTCTTTGCAAGTCGGAAGCCAAGTCGGTGGATCACATTTTTACATCGTGTTATGTAGCGGTCATCCTTTGGCAGAAGGTGAGTCGTTGGTGTCGTATTCCTCCTATTTTTGCGTTTTCTTTTAGAGATCTGTTGGAGGTGCACAAGTCGAACCATGTGAAGATGGCCGAGAAGACGATTGTTCAAGGTATAATCTTTTCGGCTTTATGGTGCTTGTGGATGGCTAGGAATAAGGCGATTTTCTCGGGTGTTGAGGTCAAAGTGGAGAGTATTTTTTGCGATTTAAAGTCTCTTGGTTTCCTTTGGTTCAAGCATAGGTCTAGAAACAACCACATCTCGTGGCTGGAGTGGTGTAATTTTACTTTTATGTAGTTCTTTCTCTGTTTTGTTTGTTTTTCCCAGCTTGGTTTTCGAGTTCGGGTGTGGCTTTAATAAAGTTTACCTTAAAAAAAAAAAAAGCAGGTTGGGTTCGTAATACAAAGTTAAAAGAGACACTAAGATTTTCAGCGTTTAATCTGTTTATGAACTAATCAAAAGAACTTTGGCATCGAGGCAAGATATGGATCCTGGAACAAAGCACAATAAAAGAAACGAACCCTAGGAAAAACTAACATTTCTTAATCGGGCCGTAATTGTGCGTAACCCCTAAAGTGTCTTGACTTCTCATTTGATTGTTATCATTTCTAGAGTAACGAGCATATGTGTGTATCTAATAACGCACATAAATTTATGTGGCAACTAAATATTCTAAAATTAACAAATAATCATATAATCCAAAAAGTACCAAGTTATCTAAAGTCCTCTTAAATATTATTTTATATTCTAGATGGTGTTACTCTAATGGAAGGTTTCTAGATAATAATAATTTTGTATGTCAAATTGAATACAGATATAAGCATACTCACAAAAAGCGTTAATGGTATCTTAAGCTTCAATAAAGTAATGCGCTTTTGATGACGTTTAACAGTTTTAAACTACCACTTCAATTTAATAAGCTGCTTAAGCTATGTATACGACACATGCGGATATTAAAAAACTGAAATATATTTATAAAAAAAAGGGATAAGTTCTAGTTTGTAGTGGATTGCCGGATATTGATAATGACTTCATCTTATCATGATTGTACTATTCGAGTAGTGTTTCTAATTATGTATTTTTTTAATGACTAATAGAATAAAATATGAGTACTCCCGAGACACCCACTGGAACAAACGGAGTACTTCGAGAGTAACACGAGTACATCACCAATTCTTGGGAAACATGCTAACCCACCCACCCATAAACATGACGGAGAAAATTACTGGTAAAACCCGTTTGACTCAAGGATCGAATCCAAGTTTCCTTCGGTCTCCTATAAGTTTTGGTTCATAGTTAATAATAATAATAATAATAATAATAATAATAATAATAATAGTTGTTGGAGATATGTATATGTCTGACTGTAATGACTGTAATTAAGGTCAACGTAACCAACTCGTTACGATCCGAAGAGTTACACGTTGGTACACGAATCGTATATGTTCTCGAGTAGGTGGATTATTGTTTGTGAAATAATAATAGTCTAAACCCAAGGGACTTAATATTAATTATATTAATATTAAGAGGATTATATCTTATAAGCATAGAGGGCTTAATGTAAGATTGGTTTTTATAAAAAAAACTGATTAAGGTGTAAACTCTAATTACACTTTTTCAAAACCACAAACCCTTTGCCTACGTCTCTGTTCTTGGCCGACCCCAAGCAAAGGGTCGCCGCCACCACCTGCTCGACCGGAGCACTACCGCTGCCTCATCCTTCGGCCGGTTCCACCTTCGGGTATCTTGTGCTCGGTGATGTGTGTAAAATGCAACATATAAATTACATCAAATGAGACATAAAACTAACCATTTTTTAGTACTAATGTTGGAAAAAGTGTGTTTTTGTCTTCCTTTTGTATTTTCAGGATCAAAATGAGCTTAATTGAACAAAAGGAACAAATATGCAACAAAATCTAACATAAATACAAGAAAAGGAATAAACGGGGCATGCCCGACCCCTCGACAGCATCTTCGCAAGCAAAAAACATATATCAGAAGGCTGACCACGGCCCCGTGCCGAACGGAAACGGGGGCGTGGCCAGGTGTCTGCAGAAAAGACAAATCAATGGAAGCTTCTATTCCCAGCACGGGGGAGTGCCCAGCTCAACACGGGCCGTGGTCAACGCTAAGATTTGCAAAATCTTGAAAATCTTGATAGTACAGATACGCTTCTGCACACGGGGCCATGCCCAGCGAACACGGGGGCGTGTGGAGTCTAATACAGACAATTGTAATTAATGAAGAAAGAGAAAGAGGATGGACACGGGGCCGTGTCCGGGCTTCTGTGCAGGCTATAAATAGGGGTGCTTGGTTCACTTCAATGGCATCCCTTGGCAAACCACCTCTCTCCCACTTCACCCACACTCCACCACCCTCACATACCCACATCCACCACCATCATCCATCATCCACCTAGAGTGTGTGTAGTAGTATCGGGATCCAAGATTGATCGTAAGAATTCTTGACAATTAAAGGCCATGTTTGCCTAAGTCTCTTACATCACTTGGTGAAGACAAACATTTAATGTAATACTTTTGATTTTTAATCTTTTCGCACTTTTTATTTGGTTTTGTATTAATGACTTTAATAACTAGTTTCTTATGTTGGAGGTGAAACTTCCTTATCATTTGTCCGTGGTGACTTGCCATTATTTTACTGTCTATATAAAATAAAAGATTTTCACCATTCATATCTCTACGGTCTATATAGAGATATGTTGGCTCCCTGGTCGGGGGTTAAGGGAATGGTTTGGTAAGGTTCTTGCCTTGTTCAGTGTATAGATCCTGCAAGGACCTGGGTCAAGCTTACTAGGACCTCCTTCAATACCCACTGGTATTGGATGGCGGGGGTGCGAATGGCTTGATCCCCTCATATGTAAACTACTATTAATACATTAACCCGGCTACTTGGGATTGTATCCCTGCTGACTCAAACCACTTAGCCGAGGGTAACGTCACCTTTAAAAGAGAGGCCTACCACATTACGCATTAATAACTTAATTAATTATCTTCCAATATTCTGACCCTTTGGGATTGTATCTTTGCTGACTCAAACCACTGGGTTGAGGGTAACGTCACCTTCAAAAGAGGGGCCTACTACTATAACTAAGATAATCTCTTAAAAAGTGCAAAAGTGCGGAAATAATCAAAGGTTGCATTAAAGGCGAGTCGAATCCAACTGATACATCTTGTCTATCTGTTTTTATTTTATTTTTATTTTTCAGCATTTTAGTTTTTCATTTTTCATGTTTAAAACCACTTCTAAAACTTTTGATTTGATTAGACGTTGAGGATAAACCGGTATTAAAATCTTTTGTGTCCTTGGATGACCTCGGTATCTTACCAACGCTATACTACGCTCACGATGGGTGCACTTGCCCATGTGTGTGTTTAGTGTTAGTAGAATATCGCGTTTTATAAATTTAAAACTTGACTAACGTGTTAAAAAGGGCTTAAAATATAAAGAAACACATAATACACCCGACACACACCAAGTTTTTGGTGCCGCTGCCGGGGAACACAAGGATTTTAAGAAAGCTTAAAATCGACGGCCTAATAAGTTTTTCAAAAACCTTTTCTAAAATCCCACGCATTTTACATTTTTATTTAGTTTTTGCATTACAATAGCCTGAACACGGGGTCGTGCTGCATATTTTTTTTACCAAACACCCAGTTACTGAGTCTGAACACGGGGTCGTGCTCGCTTAACACGCCCCCGTGCTGCACAAAACCAGTCACATTTTTTCAAACGCCCAGATACAGAACCTGAACACGGGGCCGTGCTTACTGAACACGGGGACGTGTCCAGCCTCTGTTTCCGTTTTTATTTTTGTTTTCTGGTCCCGAGACTCTGTTGTGAACTGCTGAGTGATTCTTATGGATCAATACTCAGGAGGTTACAACTACCACTATGAGGAGGATGATTATTGGGAAGAGTATTGTACTATTTGTGGCAACCCTCATTCGGTACAATATTGTGACCTCTTTGAACCATCCCCTTCATACACATCCTATGAGGAGCCTAGGTACGAGCCATCAACTTCATACACACCCTATGAAGAGCTAAGGTATGAACTTTCTCCCTCATACTCATATTTTGATGAACCAAGGTATGAGCCTTCATACTCATACTTTGAGGAACCAAGATAGGAGTCTACACCTTCATATACTTATTATGAGGAACCATGGCGTGAACAACCCACCTCATATGAGTATTATGAAGAGCCAAATTATGACCCTTATTCATCATATACCTACAATGAGGAACAATGGTGTGAACCATCTATTTCATATGAGTATTATGAGGAACCAAGGATCGAACTTCCAAATTCAAACTTTGAGGATACTTATTCCACTCACTATTGACGAACCACCAACTATCTCACCCGTAGCCGAAAAGATAATAGAACACCTTAAAACTATCGAGCGCTATATAAAAGAATCCCGCGCAAGGGAAGAGGAGTCTCGCGTAAGGGAAGAGTTAACATGTAATAAAGAAGAGATAGTTGAAGAGGTAAAAATGGAAGAACAAGTAAGTGAAAAACCAACACATGAGTTAAACAAAGAAAAAGGCGAGTCCGATAACGTTAAAATTCAAGAAGAGTCTAATTTTCAAGAAATTAATCTTTTGTCACCTTCTTTCGAAAATCATTGTTTAGTACCTACTCATGCTAAGTTTTTAAAAGAGTTAACCACTAACACTAAAATTGACGAAATGGTAAGCATTAAGTTAACAAATGATCAAACTACGCTAATAAAAGATGATCCATTTGAAATTAACATTACACCGGTTCCATGTTTTTTTCAAAATTCCTTTATTAGTAATATTACAATTGATAAAGATCTTTGTGTTAATATAATGCCAAACTACATTTTCGAAAAATTAAGTATTGGTGATTTTTCTCCACTTCAAATACCCATTTTTCTATCTAATCGGAAAACAATAAAATCAATGGGAGTAGTTGAAGATGTGTTAGTTCAAACAAGTCAAATGGTAATCCGAACCGACTTCGTCATCCTTGATGACGCTCCACTAGTGTTGGGACGACCTTTTGTAAAAACCTTTGAAGCTTTGAAAAATCGGAAGAAAAACAATCTACCCATTCAATTAGGGGCATTAAAAAATGTCGATCTTGAGCGTTCAATGAAGTATTCATTTGGCAATAATGACCCCCTAATTGAAGATGAAGATAAACCACCCGATACAAGAGAAGAAATCGACCACTTTGTTGAAGAAATCGACCTTTTTGGTTCTTGATCAAAATGAGCAACCAAATAAAGAGTCTCCCAAAGACTCACCACTTGAGCTCAAAGAACTTCCAAAAGGTTTGGAATATGCTTTTCTCGACAAAGATGGTAAGTTACCTGTAATTATTTCGTCAAAATTAACTAGTGTAGAAAAAGAAAAATTAATCACACTTTTGAAAAAACACAAAAACGCGATCGCTTGGAAGCTTGTAGATATTAAAGGAATAAGTGCTTCCATGTGCACGCACAAAATTTTATTGAATGATGACTATAAATTGGTAATGCAACCACAACGTAGAGTAAACCCAAACGTCCAAGAGGTGGTTAAAAATGAAGTCATCAAATTACTTGACGCCGGACTCATTTACCCAATTTCCGATAGTCCTTGGGTAAGTTCCGTTCAAGTAGTTCATAAAAAGGGAGGTATGAAGGTGGTCACTAATGAGAAAAATGAGTTAATACCAACAAGAACTGTCACCGGATGGAGAGTTTGTATAGATTATCGTCGATTAAATGAGGCAACAAGGAAAGATCACTTTCCTTTACCTTTTATTGATCAAATGTTAGAAAGATTATCCGGTCACAAATTTTATTGTTTCTTAGATGGTTTTTCAGGTTACTTTCAAATCCCAATAGCACCCGAAGACCAAGAAAAGACAACATTCACATGTCCCTACGGAACTTTTGCTTATCAACGCATGCCTTTTGGTCTATTTAATGCCCCCGCAACCTTTCAATGTTGCATAGTGGCCATCTTCCATGATATGATAGAAAAGACTATGGAAGTCTTCATGGACGACTTTTCTATCTTTGGAGATTCATATGACCAATGCCTCGATAAACTTGAATGAATGCTATCCCGATGTGAGGAAACTAACCTCGCCCTTAATTAGGAAAAATGCCATTTCTTGGTAACAGAGAGAATAGTACTCGGTCATAAAATCTCAGGCGAAGGAATGGAGGTTGATCGAGCTAAAATAGACACTATTTCTCGATTACCACCCCCATCCTCCGTAAGAGCCATCAGAAGTTTCCTAGGGCGTGCCGGATTTTATAGACGATTTATCAAAGACTTTTCCAAAATCTCAAGGCCTTTAACAAAATTACTTGAAAAAGATGCTCCTTTCATCTTTGACAAGGATTGCAACAAAGCATTTCTTACGCTAAAAGAAATTCTAGTCAATGCACCTATCATGATAGCGCCTGATTGGAAATTACCTTTCGAAATCATGTGTGATGCAAGTGACTTTGCAGTTGGATCCGTCTTGGGATAAAGAAAAGATAAGCAATTTCACCCAATATATTACGCTAGTAAAACACTTAACGATGCACAAGAAAATTACACAACAATTGAAAAAGAATTACTGGCTGTAGTATTTGCTTTTGATAAATTTCGTTTTTATCTTGTTCTTTCTAAAACGATAGTTTATACAGACCATGCAGCCATTCGTTATCTCTTTAAGAAACAGGATGCTAAACCGCGTTTGATCAGATGGATTATACTCCTCCAAGAATTCGACATTGAAGAAAAGACAAAAGAGGAGCAGAAAACACCACTGCAGATCATCTTTCCCACTTGGAAGATCCAACTTTGGAGGAAACTAAGGATGAGTTAATCAATGAGAAATTCCCAACGGGATCCCTAGAAATGGTGGAATACCGAGAAGAGCCATGGTACGCCGACTATGCTAACTTCTTAGCTAGCGGAATAGTCGCAAAAGGATGGCCACATCATCAAAGAAAAAAATTATTTGCCGATGTAAAGCATTATATTTGGGAAGATCCTTATCTTTTCAAAATGTGTGCCGACCAACTTATCCGTCGATGCGTACATGGTAGTGAAGCAAGAAGAATTCTCGGCCATTGTCATGAAGGTCCATACGGAGGACATCATGGTGCCGCTAGTACCGCATGAAAGGTATTTGATTCAGGATTTTATTGGCCAACCATTTACAAAGACGCCCAAAGTCCTGTCAAGACATGTGACGCTTACCAACGATCAGGTAATATTTCTTCCAAAAACGAAATGCCACAAAATGGCATTCTTGTTTGTGAAATTTTTGATGTGTGGGGACTCGACTTTATGGGACCATTCCCACCGTCAAAAGAAAACAAATATATACTTGTGGCAGTGGATTACTTGTCTAAATGGGCCGAGGCCGAAGCCCTTCCAACAAACGATGGAAGAGTTGTGGTAAGATTCTTGAAACAATTATTTTCTCGTTTCGGAACTCCAAAAGCATTAATAAGTGATAGGGGTACCCATTTTTTGTAATCATCAACTTGAATTTTTTTTAACAACGTATGGGGTCTATCACCGGGTCTCAACAGCATATCACCCTCAAACAAATGGACAAGCCGAAGTGACTAATCGAGGTTTAAAAAGAATACTTGAAAAAACCGTAGGGTTAAACAAAAAGGAATGGGCCGATATATTAGACGATGCTTTAGTGGCTTTTCGAACTGCATATAAAACAACAATAGGGACCACCCCATATAAGCTTGTCTACAGAAAAAGTTGTCATTTGCCGGTAGAAATAGCACACAAAGCCTACTGGGCAATTAAAAACGTAAACTTAGACATAGAAATTACCGGTAAAAATCGATTTTGTCAATTAAATGAATTAGACGAATTAAGAAATCACGCATATTCTAACTCCGAAATTTATAACGAAATAAGGAAAAATTTGCATGATAAACACATTAAACCTAATGAATTTCGAGTAGGAGATCAGGTTTTATTGTTTAATTCACGGCTTCGATTATTTCCCAGTAAATTAAAGTCTAGGTGGACGGGTCCTTTTTCCATCACCCATATTTTTCCACACGGTGCAATTGAAATTAAATCTCGGAATGGATTTCCACTCAAAGTCAATGGCCAACGGCTTAATCTTTATCAAGGATTTATTGATGGTGAAGATGAAGAGATCTCGCTACAAGCGGTTGAAGAATAAACAAAAGTTTGAGCATCAACATCATATCTTGTAAGTAACGAACGACGAAAAGCTTCTAAATCGGTAAGATTTCTAAAACCAAGTTTTGGGAAACAGGTCACTCACACGTGCACTTATAAAAAGTATATGAGGCATAAGCAAAGATTCAAGTGTGGGGGTATTTGATGTGTGTAAAATGCAACATATAAATTACATCAAATGAGGCATAAAACTAACACTTTTTTAGTACTAATGTTGGAAAAGTGTGCTTTTGTCTTCCTTTTGTATTTTCAGGATCAAATGAGCTTAATTGAACAAAAGGAACAAATATGCAACCAAATCTAACATAAATACAAGAAAATGAATAAACGAGGCATGCCCGACCCCTCAACAGCATCTTCCCAAGCAAAAATAAGATATCAGAAGGCTGACCACGACCCCGTGCCCAGCAGACATGGGGGCGTGGCCAGGTGTCTGCAGAAAAGACAAACCAATGGAAGCTTCTATTACCAGCACGGGGGCATTCACAGCTCAACACGGGCCGTGGTCAACGCTAAGATTTGCAAAATCTTGCAAATCTTGATAGTACAGATACGCTTCTGCACACGGGGCCGTGCCTAGCGAACACCGGGGCGTGTGGAGCCTAATACAGACAATTGTAATTAATGAAGAAAGAGAAAGAGGATGGACACGGGGCCGTTTCCGGGCTTCTGTGCAGGCTATAAATAGGGGTGCTTGGTTCACTTCAAAGGCATCCCTTGGCAAACCACCTCTCTGGCACTTCACCTACACTCCACCACCATCACATACCCACATCCACCACCATCCACCATCATCCATCATCCACCTAGAGTGTGTGTAGTAGTCTCGGGATTCAAGATTGATCGTAAGAGTTCTTGTCAATTAAAGCCCATGTTTGGCTAAGTCTCTTACATCACTTGGTGAAGACAAGCATTTAATGTAATACTTTTGATTTTTAATCTTTTCGTACTTTTTATTTGGTTTTGTATTAATGACTTTAATAACTAGTTTCTTATGTTGAAGGTGAAACTTCCTTATCATTTGTCCGTGGTGTCTTGGCATTATTTTACTGTCTATATAAAATAAAAGATTTTCACCATTCATATCTCTACGGTCTATATAGAGATATGTTGGCTACCTGGTCGGGGGTTAAGGGAATGGTTTGGTAAGGTTCTTGCCTTGTTTAGTGTATAGATCCTACAAGGACCTGGGTCAAGCTTACTAGGACCTCCTTCAATACCCACTGGTATTGGATGGCGGGGGTGCGAATGGCTTGATCCCCTCATATGTAAACTACTATTAATACATTAACCCGACTACTTGGGATTGTATCCCTGCTGATTCAAACCACTTAGCCGAGGGTAACGTCACCTTTAAAAGAGGGGCCTACCACATTACGCATTAATAACTTAATTAATTATCTTCCAATATTCTGACCCTTTGGGATTGTATCCTTGCTGACTCAAACCACTCGGTTGAGGGTAACGTCACCTTCAAAAGAGAGGCCTACTATTATAACTAAGATAATCTCTTAAAAAGTGCAAAAGTGCGGAAATCATCAAAGGTTACATTTAAGGCGAGTCGGATCCAAGTGATTCATCTTGTCTATCTGTTTTTATTTTATTTTTATTTTTCAGCATTTTAGTTTTTTATTTTTCATGTTTAAAACCTCTTCTAAAACTTTTGATTTGATTAGACGTTGAGGATAAACCGGTATTAAAAGCTCTTGTGTCCTTGGACGACCTCGGTATCTTACCAACGCTATACTACGCTCACGATGGGTGCACTTGTCCATGTGTGTGTTTAGTATTAGTAGAATATCTCGTTTTATAAATTTAAAACTTGACTAACGTGTTAAAAAGGGCTTAAAATATAAAGAAAAACATAATACACCCGACACACACCACTCGGTTGTGAACTTTCTACTAGCGAGGATTTTGTTGTAACCCGCGTTTTACAATCCCGGTGTAGTCGTCAAAGATTGATTACTAAAACCCTCTATGGTTGTTTATTCATTTTATTTGTTTATACGGGTATAACCTTGATCCTGCTTATGAATGTTTATTAATTGGATTAATAAATCAAACTTATAGCTTATATATATAAAGTCGGCCATATATATGTATATATAATCGGCTATTGTTAAAATATGTAAACCGCTTTCGCTTCAGTTTTGATACCATGATTCCCAACAGTGGTATCAGAGCCATGGTTACGCGCGTATAGATGATAAAGTTATAATTTTGATGTATTTTTTATTTGTCAAAAAAAATTATTTTGACAAAAGATCAAAAGCTTTTGGTTGTTAATGGATTGTGATGTGAATCGAGCACTAGGTTATTACCCTTGTCATGGTTGTGGTTTTATTTTTTGATTTGTATTTTCCCTGATATTGGATCCGATGTAATAGATAGGATTGGAATAGATTTGGTTATATTGTATTTTCAAATTTATTATAGTAATCCTTCAAGTACAAGATCAAGATAAATGGCGAACAGGTACCATGAAGATAGAGGTCGTGGGTCAAGTGAGAGTTTTCAAAAATAGCTTTTGAAACCCTTTAGACTAGTTCGTTTCGTTTCTGACTAAAATGAAACGGGCGACCTATTAGGGGCTCAATTCGTTTATTTTATTATTATGTTTTGTGGTTGTGTTTTATTTATTGTAAATAATCTAGATAACCCAAAATAAATAAATTTTTTCACAATTAAGACAACTGTTTTATTAAAACAAGTTTTATAAAACTGAAAAGTATATTTAATAAAAGAGTTTTATTAAAATTTAAAACAACATCCTTCGCAATAAAACGACCAACATAGTTTAATAGGGTATTTAAAACTATATCGTGTCGAGTGTGGAAATGAGTTTCTATTAACACGAATTATATAAAATTGGATTTTATAAACTTTTGTGTAACTCGCCTCATGCTACGAGTTATTCAAAATATTTTGATAGATATTAAAATAAATCCCAAATTTTAAATTGTTGTTTTGTGCCACCCTTAACGAGTTAACACTTCATTCTAAATAAAACCCAAATGTTAGTGCTATACCCTGCATCTGGGCATCCATCATGAAAGAAAGTAATCATCGCATTTCCTGTGTAACATAGGCCAGTGTTACAGTTAACAGTTAACAGTAAAGGACACAACATCACTTGTTTATCAAGTGGGCATAGTTGGGGTTAAACATACATCGCTTATAAGCGATAACCCCAAATGGAGAGTTGTGTAGTAGACACCATTAACAATCGTTGTTTACCTACATAATCATACCAGTGGATAGTACTTAAGCCAATTCATTGTGATTTGATGAATCGGGGTCTCATCTTAATTAAAATTTTACTTTTGGGTCATAAAATTAAATTAAGATATTTAAAATATAAAATACTAATTAATTAAGTTTGAATTTTGTAGATGTCAACTGAAAACAATTCCTCTCAATTCTCTCTCAAGTCCATCTTAGAGAAGGACAAATTGAATCACTCCAACTTCATGGACTGGCACTTCAATTTGAAAATTGTTCTCAAGGCGGGAAACAAACTTTATGTTCTTGATATGCAAGTCCCTGATGAACCCATCAATCAGTAAACTATTGCTCATAGAAACTATGCAAAGCACTTTGATGACTCTATGAAAGTCTCATGTCTGATGTTAGCATCCATGATCCCTGAACTTCAAAGGACCATGGATGATATGATGGCATACAAAATGAATGAGCACCTGGTGGAAATGTTCCAATAGAAGGATCGTCATGAGAGGTTTGATGTGATGAGATCACTCATAACCACTCGTATGCAAGAGGGTACATCAGTTAGCACTCATGTTCTAAAAATGAAGGCACGTGTTAATCACTTGGCTCGTCTGGAATCCCCTTGAGTGATGAATTAGCTGGGGATATCATCCTCAACTCATTGCCCAAGTCATATGATCAGTTCTCTATAAACTACAATATGAATGGAATGGAGAAGACACTTGAAGAACTGCATCAATGACGTGTGCATGTGTGTATATGATTTTTAGATATGTTTTATGCACTTTTTACTCGCGAATCAAGTTTTAAATTTATAAAACACGATGAAATACTATCACTCAACACACGTTACGGCAAGTGCACCTATCGTGGACATAGTACAGTGATGGCAAGATACCGAGTGTCACACCCCAACCGATGGCAGAAACATCGGAGAGAGATGAACGAGATTCTCAAAGAATTCATAACATTTTGTGACAATAATTTAATTCAAACCGATTTCATTGCATACATAAATTGTCAAGTACATCATAAGAAATTCAATTTACAACACCGAAAAGACAAAATACAACAAGTTCAACAAAAATGAGATAACAATTCTTGTAATTCGTTATGAGTTTCTAGTGTCGTCCCTACTATATTTCATCATAATCAACATCATAAACCTGCAACATGTTAAAAGTATAGTTCAACACAAAAAGCATTGGCGAGTACACAAGTTTAAGTATATAGCATAAGTATAAAAACGTTTAAAACGAATCCACATGGCAACCTAAGCTATCAAGATTAACATATCAATGGCATGCAATATTCAAGTCAACCCTCTGATTACCGCAAGAATTAAATTTAACATGACCTCTCATTCACGGGTGGTGCGTTACTCCTATAGCGATATACATGTTAAATGGATGCTTGTACGAAGTTAATGACATGATAATCACATAAGAATCACCCAAGAATATGAATCAAGTATAACAAGTAGTATGCATGTATTTGGATTGTTTTATGCATTGCATAAAGCATGTGGTTTTTGTCATTTTAATAAGCTAACATATCGCACCCAAAAAATGTGTAAAACGAAAATGGGTCGAGTGTACTCATGGTTTTGTAAGCTTCAAACTTGATAATCCCGTGAAGAGTCGTAGGATGGAATCACCAAAGTCACCCTACATGGGGGAAATGAAAGTGTGTAAGTTTATGGATTTAGAATGGAAGATTCGGAATTGGAATTTAAAGTATCAAAGGTATGTATACGAAAGTAATATCTAATTCTAAGTGCTTGTTTGTGACATTATGTTTATGTGGTATCATGGGTCCCAAATTGCCCATTAGAATCATAACAAGTAACTTAGAATCTTTGATATATTAGCCTAGGTTTTGACGAATAATCATGAGTTGATTATCATAAAAAATTCAACCATGTTTTGTACAGATACATATAGTTTATATAGTGATAATAACATCCTAAAACTAAGTCCAATAGTAGATTATCATGTAGCATCATGTATGTCAAGCACGAAGGTTAAAACCTCATTATATGATTCACCACTACACAAAACATCACAAGGATGGTTTGGAGGGTCATGAATAACAAGAAATAAACCTATCTAACATAAGCTCAAGTGACCAAGTAGTCTACAACTTGGGTGTGCCAACACATCATGAAAAGAATTAACTAAGTGAGGAGGGCTAGACGGGGCTAAGGTACGTTGATTCTAGTAAGTCACTTTGAGTGTTCATACACAAGGTTTCAAATGAAGGAGTGGAACTTAGTTTGGAAAGCCAAAGCTTCCATTTTTTCACACTTCATAGGTCATAAGTTCATCATATGGAAGATGATGACTTGTGCTCGCTTTCATCATTCGATTACCATGTATAAATAGAAATAAAATGAGTTTTTGAACTCATAACTTTGATGGTAATCACCTCAACACAAACCCACAACCATAAACTTGATTGTGAGCTTGGTGGGTATAAGATTCCACAAATTTATTAGCAAAAATATGAACATACAATAAGATAAAAACAAGCAGAAAATAGAGTGCCCTTTGGACCTTAAATATGGTGAGGTTTCACCTTAGTTTGCCCATGCAAACTTGTGAAAACCTTCCTAGAGGTTATCCAAGTGTTTTAGAAGAATAATCAAGAAAGAAATAGATGAAGAAGTAAGTTAGAACTCACTTAGAATCTCAAAAAATTTTCTACTCAAACTTGCTGGAAATTAGATGAGATTGAGAGTGTTTTTGAGGTGTTTAGAGAGCTTGGAAAGTGAAAATGAATGGGGAAGTGATGTATTTATAGTTGGGGATATTTGGGTTTAGTTAGTTGTGCACTAAAGATGAGTAGTTGGGAGTTAACAATAAAAAAAAGAAACCAAACACCCTGTTAACAGCTTGCGGCCGCAAGCTGTTTCTTTTTTTTTTTTGTTTCAACTTTAAGTTAGGTAATTGGCATATTAATGTATAATTAACCTAATTCAAAGTGTTGTTTGCTGTTTTTCAGGTATGCTTATCATACTCTAAGTATAATTTGTGCATAAAACATGTTTTAAGTAAGAGAAACATGTGACTAACAAGTATGTATAACATATAATTAAGTGTTAAATAAGCGTAAGTCTCGTAATCAAATAATCAAGTGTTTTTCATGTATGAAATGTTTGAAGTTATGTATCCAAGATAGTTGATTGCAAGTTAATCACATATTTACGAGAATTAATGAATGTGTATCAATTATAAGACGTATAAGTAAACATAATCTTAAATAACAAATTTTATTATGATCGAAGCCTCAGGTTTACAATGATTCGAACGACATACGATTACAAGGGGAGCAAGTTTCCGAAAGTAGAATTACGATACAATATTTCCGAAAGTAGAATTATGATATAATCCTTTAGGAAATTTTGTCCCGAAATTTAAGGAGATGCAATGAACAGATGTGGATACTTAGTCTTCATATCACTTTCGAGTTCCCAAGTAAACTCGGCGCCACGTTTTCCTTTCCATCGAACCTTAACGATAGGAATTCGAATGCGCCTTAATTTCTTAACTCCTCGGTCCATGATCTCGACAGGTTTCTCCACAAAGTGCAAAGTCTCATTGATTTGAAGATCTTCGAGTGGAACTTGAAGTCCTTCTTCAGCTAGAAACTTTTTCAAGTTCGAGACATGAAATGTAGGATGCACATTGTTGAGTTCTTGAGGTAGGTCCAGTCGATACGCTACCTTGCCAATCCTTTCGAGGATCTTGAAAGGACCTACGTAGCGAGGTGCGAGTTTCCCTTTCTTACCAAAACGAACCACGCCCTTCCAAGGGGATACCTTGAGAAGTACAAAGTCACCTACTTCAAATTCCAAAGGTTTGCGACGCTTGTCAGCGTAACCCTTTTGTCGGCTCCTGGCTTTTAGTAAGATATCTCGAACCTGTAAAATCTTGTCCATCGTCTCTTATATAAGCTCGGGATCGGTGATTTATGCTTCCCCGATCTCATGACAACAAATGGGCGAACACCATTTACGACCATACAATGCCTCGAAAGGTGCCATTTGAATACTCGCGTGATAACTGTTGTTGTACGAGAATTCAATCAAAGGCAAGTGTGTATCCTAGCTGCCACCAAAATCGATTACACATGAACGAACCATATCCTCTAGAGTTTGGATAGTATGCTCGGTTTGACCGTCAGACTGAGGATGAAAAGCGGTGCTAAGGTTATGGTGAGTACCCATAGCATTTTGAAATGTTTGCCAATGACTAGAAGTTAAGCGACCATCACAATTAGAGATGATGTCAATGGGAATGCCATGACGACAAATGATTTCATCCGTGTAGATACGAGCCAATTTCTCGACTTTGTAATCATCATGAATGTGGAGAAAGTGAGTGGATTTGGTCAATCGATCGATGATCACCCAAATACTGTCATGACCAGAAGACGTACGAGGAAGTTTAGTGATAAAGTCCATCGCAATGCTCTCCCATTTCCAGACAAGGATTTCTAGTTGTTCGAGCAAGCCAGAGGGACGTTGATGTTCGGCTTTAACCTTTGAACAAGTGAGACATTTTGAAATGAAGGTGGCGATATCTTTCTTCATTCCAGGCCACCAATAGGATGTACGCATATCGTGACACATCTTATTAGCACCAGGATAAATAGAATACCTAGATTTATGTGCCCCCTTCATCAGAAAATCTCGAAGGTTGTCACGATTAGGAATCCAGATGCGATCGAGATGATATAGAATACCATCGGGTTTGGTTACGAGGCTCTCTTCAGCACCACATTTTATCTCGTTGTAGAGGTTACCCTCGTTAACAGACGCGTATTGAGCTTCACGAATGCGGTTTTGAAGATCGTTGACGAGCTGGAAACAACGAACACTCTCCACAATAGTTTTACGACTAAGTGCGTCGGCCACGACATTTGCTTTACCTGGATGGTAGCGAATTTCACAGTCATAATCGTTTAACAACTCTACCCAATGACGTTGACGCATTTTCAGTTCCTTTTGGTGAAAGATGTGCTTAAGGCTCTTATGGTCGGTGAAGACCACACACTTAGTACCATAAAGGTAGTGTCGCCATATGTTCAAGGCAAAAACAACTGCGCCAAGTTCAAGGTCATACGTAGTGTAGTTTTCTCATGTATTTTGAGTTGCCTCGACGCGTAAGCGATAACATTGTCTCGTTGCATAAGGACACAACCAAGGCCAATGTTTGAAGCATCGAAGTACACGACGAAGTCGTTGTTACCATCAGAAAGAGCAAGGATAGGAGCATTGCAAAGCATGTCCTTGAGCGTTTGAAAAGACTCATCTTGTTCAGGACCCCAAACAAAAGGTTTATCTTTTTTAGTCAAGGATGTAAGAGGAACGACGATTTTCAAAAAGTTGGAAATGAAACAATGATAATAACCAGCTAAACCAAGAAATAAACGGATTTCAGACGGATACTTGGGAGCAATCCAGTTCTTCATAGCTTCAATCTTTGCAGGGTCAACGTGAATACCAAGTTCGTTGACGGTATGACCAAGAAATTGAACTTCTTTTAACCAAAATTCAAACTTGGAGAATTTGGCGTAAGACGTTCAATGCGTAGAAGTTGAAGGATAAGATGCAAGTGTCGCTCGTGCTCTTCTTGACTCTTGGAGTAGATGAGAATATTGTTGATGAAGACGATCACGAAACGGTCTAAATAAGCTTTGCACACACGGTTCATCAAATCCTTGAAAACTGTAGGTGCGTTGGTCAAACCAAAGGGCATGACCACAAACTCACAATAACCATAACGCGTTCGAAAAGTGGTTTTGGGTATATCTTCTTCGAGGACTCGAAGCTGATGATAACTAGAATGAAGATCAATCTTGGAGAAACAAGTTGCGCCTTGTAATTGATCAAATAGATCGTTAATATGAGGAAGAGGATATCGGTTTTTGATAGTAAGCTTGTTGAGCTCACGATAGTCAATACACATTCGAAATGATCCATCTTTCTTCTTGACAAATAAAACGGGAACGCCCCAAGGAGAAGTACTAGGACGTATAAAGCCTTTATCAAGAAGCTCTTGAAGTTGGCTCGATAGCTCTTGCATTTCCAAGGGTGCTAAGCGATAAGGAGACTTAGCGACAGGCGCAACGCTAGGCACTAAATCGATGCGAAAGTCAACAGAACGAGCAGGAGACGGACCAGGAAGATCATCGGGAAAATCATAAACAACAGGAACATCACTCATGCTCGGGTCCTTATGCTTCGTTTCCACAACGTGGGTAAGGAAGGAGAAGGAACCCTTATGCAAGTGTTTGTTTGATTGAGTACACGACATAAGCTTGAGACCTTTAGATGGTTTCTCGCCATAGACGTGCAAGGAATCACCGTTAGGAAGAGGAAGACAAATAAACTTATCAGAACAAACAACTTCAGCATGAACTCGCCTAAGCCTATCCATACCTACTATGACGTCAAAACTACCCATTTTCATAGGTATGAGATCAATCAAAAATCTATTATCGTCGAGATTCAAGGAACACTTAGAAAGGACGGAATCGACAGTGACGGATTTACCATTTGCGACTTTGATAGCGAATGATTTAGGTAACTTAGAGCGTCTACACTTAAGCATAGGTTAGAATTCAACAGATATAAAACTCTTATCTGCGCCAGTATCAAATAGACAAGAAGCATATACATGGTTTACGAGGAACGTACCAGTTATGACATCATTAGCATTCTGGGCCTGAGCGGCGATGATGACGAAAGCTCTACCTCGAGCTTGCTGTTGAGGCTGTTGTTGTTGTTGTTGTTGCTGTTGTTGTTGTTGTGGTTGCTGCTAGTTGTTGTTGTTGTTGCGTTGGGTGTATGCATTGGCAAGGTGATTCGGATCACCACATTGGTAACACACCCTACCATTGTTGGCTTGGGGTTGAGCTTAATTGGGGGCTGGGTTTTGGGCTACGATGGCTTGGTTTTGATTGCCTTGTGGTTGTGGACCATTTCGACATCAATCAGCAAAGTGCACATACCTATGATAAGTCGCACATCGGCGACATGGTGTGTTGCTAGGATGGTGATAAAATCAGGTGGTACACTGGGGATGAGTCCCAGTGTAGGCTCGTCTTTGTGGTTCGGTGTTTGAGGTAGCGGGAATTGATTGCAATGCTTGGGTTTTTGTGGATTAACAACCGCACAATTTTGACTCGAAGCTTTCCGCTTCTTGCCTTTCCCTT
Source organism: Helianthus tuberosus (assembly GCA_030545235.1). NCBI lineage: Eukaryota > Viridiplantae > Streptophyta > Magnoliopsida > Asterales > Asteraceae > Helianthus > Helianthus tuberosus. The sequence continues at coordinate 109,473,417 of CM060449.1, forward strand.
TTGAGGATGGTGGTTTGGGTGATGGTTCAACGGTGGTGGTGTCAGTGGTAGCATGGTGTGCACTCTTCGATGGAGTCGTTTCAGAAACTCCACAAATGACGCAGTTGTTATTCAGGCGAGCTGCCAAACGAAAGGTATCCTCAAGAGTCTTTGGTGAAGCGGACTCCACGAGGTTCATGAACGAGGTAGGGATACTGTGGATATACTTAGTAATGGCTTTGTCGACATAATCGACTTGGCCAGGGCATAGGATACTGAACTGTTTGAAGCGAATGGTGAGACCATCGTTGTGATCCCTGACTTGCTTTAGATTCCAGAACTCATGTTCCAGTTTCCTAAGTTCGTGGGAAGGACATAACTCACCCCTCATAAGTTTCTTCAATTTAGCCTAGGGCAAGGCGTGGGCTGCGTCGTTTCCTCGCGTATTACGCTCAGAGGTCCACCATTCCAGAGCTCTCGAACAGAATACCCCTGTAGCGTTCAAGGTTTGCAAGTTGTCAGGACAACCGCTTTGGAGGAAAGTTAGTTCGATAGCATCGAACCATGTCAGCAGGGCGGTGGCACCATCTTTGCCAGTGAACTCAAGGGGTTTATAGGCCATAAACTATTTAAACAGGAACATCGCCTTAGATGTTTCCACCTTTGAGTTGACGGAGGCATGGGATGAGTCAGGGTTAGGTTGGATCATGCTAACGATGTCGGGGATGATCTTAGCCATTTGATTGGCATTGAACTTCATGCAATCTTTCTTGGACATCGAGTCAGAGTTGGAGTTAGAATCCTTCTTGGAGCCAGACTTGGACTTGGTTTTCTTGGACAGCCTGTGGGAAGACATCTAAAGAATCGAAAGAGAAGTAAAGGATGAGACTTGATCACAATGTAAAGTAAGTTTAGCATGTATAAGCATGTATGTATTCACATATGATTCACATAAATCACATGTACTCAACAAGTATTCACAAGTATAATCACATATGATTGCATAAAAGAGCATAAATTAAGTTTGTTCACGAGAATTAGTCTTGTTTTTGGTTGCGAGAGACGTGCGAATCGTGTATCGATTTTGAAATGAATGAGGTATCAAATATAAAATCACATATAAATTGAGATAACATAAAAGAGAGGCTCAATAAAACATTGGATTGTTTCGGGTTTAGAAATGTCGACTATTCCAAAGTGAATCGAAAGTCCTTTCAAATTAGGGAAACATGCTTTGGCCTATAGGTAAAATAGTCTCGTCGAGAAGCGATTAACGGTATTTTGCCCTTCCAGTTACTACACGTCCCTAATCGATTGAAACAATCGAAGGCTGGATTAAAAACCGAGGAATGGGACTAATCAACAAGATGCGAGTTTCAACCCGAACTTGACGATTTCGTACCCTAAGTTTGGTTGGTACTCGTCGGGTCAAAATTTAATTTCAACACTTTGATGAGGGTCCACTAGAATTTGAATTGGAAATTTACCATCAAGATGTGGATTTCACTCCTAGCTTGATGGTGTAATTTCGTGCAAAATAGTATAAGCGGATTGAGATTCGTTTACTAAATTATGGGTTTCCCACCTATTTTGGTAAATTTGTCTTGTTTGTATTACGAGTGTCTTCAAGTCTTCAAAAGTGTGTTATGTAAATGTCTTAGGAAAGACATATTGTAAGTATTAAGACAAAAGAAGTAGAAAGAAGCAAATAGGAAGAATAAGCATTTTAAACAAGTAGCAAGAATGGTTAAGTATGGTACCTACTATAGACTAGGTCGAACATGCCAATTCTACCTAATTCCCTATAGTTATGGCTTTGATACCAATCTGTCACACCCCAACTGATGGCGGAAACATCGGAGTGAGACGAACGAAAATTGCTCAAAGACTTCATAACATTATGTGACAATAATTTAATTCAAAACTGATTTCATTGCATACATAAATTGTCAAGTACATCATAAGAAATTCAAATTACAACATTGGAAAGACAACATACAACAAGTTAAACAAAAATGAGATAACAATTCTAGTAATTCGTCATGAGTTTCTAGTGTCGTCCCTACTAGATTTCATCATAATCAACATCATCAACCTGCAACATGTTAAAAGTATAGTTCAACACAAAAAGCATTGGCGAGTACACAAGTTTAAGTATATAGCATAAGTATAAAAACGTTTAAAACGAATCCACATGGAAACCAAAGTTATCAAGATTAACATATCAATGTCATGCAATATTTAAGTCAACCCTCTGATTACCACAAGAATTAAATTTAACTTGACCTCTCGTTCACGGGTGGTGCGTTACTCCTATAGCGCTATACATGTTAAATGGAGGCTTGTACGAAGTTAATGACATGATAATTGTTTTGGTAAAAAATTATCGAAGCAATTAATGATCAATTTAGTTCTGAGGTAGTGTGCTTTTGGTGTTTGCAAAAATATGTTGAGTTTATTGTATATGAAAACAGTTTCAGGATATAGCTCGAGGATATCAAGCTATACCAATAATCAAACAATTGAGCGATAAAAGTAAAAGTTGACACATGATATACGAGGAAAGCCCTTGATCAATCTAGATCGCCGGCATAAAACCTCGGGAGCTGACAATCGTCGGCTGCCATGTTCTTCTTATTGCTTTGAATAACCTGGATACAGTTGCAGGATAATGCTCAGATCGATTCTAAGTGTTACAATGATTGTGAGTTGTGGGTGTTAGAGTGTAATCGCTGTTTGTAAAGAGAGTGTATGAGTATTAGAGCTCGATAGTGTGTGTCTTTCTATGATCTGGCATTTCATATTTATAATAATACAAGTAAACAAACTATCCTACAATCTCGGGATATTTTTGGATATTCCTTCATGACCGTTGTAGATCTAGTCTCCCGACTTCAACGTCTTTCTTCCAACAATATTGAGCGAGTCTTTAGGAGAACTAGTCCTTGTGTACGTTATAATCCTGTAGCCATACCCTACAAACAAATTGTTAGTAATAACCAAGATACTGCCTCAGGATGTTACCACTATCCTGGTTCGGTATCCTGATCACAAATAGCTAACATAAAATCAAGATTCCATGTCAGGATATGGGCTCAGAATTTCACCCATAGCAATTGTCCCCAAAAATGTTTCCATTGGAGATCTCTGATTCTAACGATAATATTTTTTTAATATTATCGTGGCCTTTAAGTGATTTGGTGATATGATTTGACATGGTGCAACTTTTCATGCTATAATCACTCATTACTTGCCTATATCTTCTCATTACTTCTTCCTTTTAACTCCCATCCAAGAAATTTGAAAAAGTAATCTCTTTCTTATATCTATTCTTCTCATCTTCTTCTTCTCAGCTTCCGATCAACCATGGCAAGACAAACTTGATCGTCTTTCGGTGACTCGGTCCCCACCTTCACAGCTCAGAACCTAATCCAAAACCCGGAGCGAGAAGTTTGCACATTCGATAATGCTTACTTATCGGCCCTCCTATCATCCGGTATCTTCCCAGACAGAGCAGTTTTCCGGCCGTTTGATCGGGATCTTCGATCAGACGCATCGTTGACTGAATGGCTATGTTTTCTTGCTTTTCCTTTCACTTTGGGCCTCCGGTTCCCTTTCTCCGATTTCATAATGGATTTCTTCCACACCACCGGTCTTAGGTTTAGCCAAATCATTCCCATGCTTTGGAGGGTTTTGGTGGTTTTTGATCGCATCAAGAATAACCACATCCCAGAGCTTTGTGTTAACGATCTCCCTATCGTATACCGGCTAAGATCACATGGGTCTAGCAGGTTTCTGTTTTATTCCACCACCAACAACCCTCTCGTCCCTCGGGCCACCAGGAATGAAGATGACTAGAAAACTAAATTATTCTTTGTAAATAGAAGTTTAATCCTTGGTGGAGAGAGTTTTTTGGTGAAATTGTTAACAAGGGGTAGGATTTAGGGTTTTAGGATCATCCCCAAATATATCGTGCTTAATATCCTGGACTGACATCTTCCCTTTCTTTTATGCAGCGGACTTTAGAAAGTTAGCACCTCCCTTTGCCAACTCAATGTAGAGGATTGACGCCATCTACTAGCTACCGAAAATCGAGAGAAGCTTCGTGCCAAATCAAACAACTTCAAGCCAACATTCCAGTTCTAACATGTCTGGTAAGGGTTTTTGTTTCATAACCCTGCATAAGTTTTGTTATTTGAGATATTGAATGATTAGGTTTAAGATTACTCCCTTTTTTGTGCAGACACCAGCAAGATGCCCGTTTTCTTGGACCTTGAAGAATTGGACATTGTTACACCCCAAAAACGTCGCAGCGGAATATTAAACGTAGTGGTGATGGAAGTTGGTGCCCATTTATATCTTGTTGAACGATGCATTCATTTGTTGGACATTTTGACCTATTTTAAAACATAAGTTATTAAACATTACGTTTTAAGACACGACACAACCACATAGTTAAGTTGTCTTTGATCCTCGCGGATCTTATTACATACGTCCCAGAAAGTTTAAAAGTTTGTCCAACATTTTCAAATAATACAACATGCATCATCAAACACAAGATATGCCATGATTCCCGAAGCCGAACTCAAGTACCTGTAGAACACGTTTAAAATCAAGTGTCAACACAAAGCAATGTGAGTTCACATATTCAAATCTAACAATTTGATCCAAAGGAAAACTTTCTAATTATGTGTTTATTTTAAAACATCCATATAATTTTTAGAAAGTCCATTTACTTCCTTAATAAAATCCATGGGTCATCCGTCGTAAGTTCAAAAACCTGAAATTAAGGCATTTTCCCAGGTTTTGTATATTAAATTCATAGCGTCAACTTTCAGACTCGGATGTTAGCTAGACAATACGAACTATATATTTACCATGCAGGGATAATCAATGCTAGATAATAACCGGAATTTAAATTCGTCACTTGACTTGACACGGAGCGACCGGTCACGACGGGGTTGTCAACCCGATAAATCTACCAACAATTCCTCGCGTGCAATACTTAATCGATTAAACGACATCATTGGCGCAGGTTCCACATCGAGACCATATATGATGTCTGCCTCATGTACAATATATATATCCTACTAATATGACAAATTTAATATACGATGTTGTACGAATCCCCTGAAATCCCCCCCCCCCCCCCCGAAATGTAAGCCTATGCCGATACTTACTCTCTTAAGACCAAGCAATATTCGTTCCAACATCATGGTCGATATTTCCTCAGAAACACCGTACCATCCCAACATCTCCTCCAAACATAGATTCATCAAAAACGTTTTACCACAAAACGTATGATTTATCAAACTCCATATATTTTCAACGAAAATATATAATTTATATAAAAAGGTATTTTTTTAATCCAAAAATATTATTAAACCCTTTTATTGGCTTGTTCTACCCCCAAAACATATACAAAGCAGTAAAAGAGGGGTTTAGTGACACTCACCTTTGGGTACGTATTTTAAATAGCGCAATCCCCGAGATTGATTTCTACACGTCCTATTATATATATATATATATAGGAACGATTTTAAATCAATGTACATATCATAAAAATCCTAAGTTTCTCCGTTTCTTAGAATTGTCACATAACTCTGAGATTTTCTCGAAACGTTCACGTTTTTTATTATGTTGGCATGTGAATATATATATATATATTTTTTTAATATTTTTGCGACTTGAACGATTTTATTGGTGACCGTTATCATGTAAATCCATTAACACTCCCGTTTATACGTAATATATCTACGATTTGCGCGTCGTAATATATATACATAAACGTTCACATAATTTATTATCGAAACACGCGTAATTTTGTTAACTTATCTATTTTGTCATTTTTAAAGCAAGTATACATAAAATATTTTATATGTACCAATTTTTATGCTCGACAAACAAGTTACACATTTAACGCGATTTTCACCGTTTCTACCGCACAAAACGCACAAGTATACATGCATAAGCTAAATTTCCAATATCATGTTAAAACTTAACATATTTTCACATTCACATGTTTAAATCACATAACATATCTTAACACATAAGGTTCACCCAAAAATTACCCATACTAGTGTTCATTAAAAAATGCATATTTTAGCGATTCAGTAACATTTTCGGGCGTCGGAAGTCACGTATGACCAACCAAACACCAAGTAAACTTAAAGTTAGTTAAAATACTTGTTTTTAAACTAAAAATATCATTTTACTTACTGATCTAAATCTGTTTTATAAAAATCACTCGGAAAGCCGATTTTTGACCGTTTTAATGCATAGTTTTGCGTCAAACATTACTATAATCATCCCAACTTGAAATGACTTGATATTTTAACGCAATACATGTTATTTACTGATTAAAATAGTGGTTATAATCAGATTAGTGCAGTTTTTGTGTAAGTCACATAAATCATGTGATTTCATGTGTTTTACAACTTCTAAAGCACCAAGTACAACATGCAAGGCTAGTAAACATCATGACAAAGTTATATGTCACTAAACACTTTAAAATAACTTTATTTTAGTGTTTATAATCTGATTAAATCTTATTTGAATGAAATTATAATCATATGATCATTTAATGCCTTCACATCATCATGTAAGTTCACATATATGCATCTAATGCACTCATACATCATCATCATCATCATCATCATCATCACTTATGATTTATTCATACTCTAGAACTTACTAACATCATATTCTTACAAATATTACACGTATCATCATAATCATTCAAATCATTCATATCCATTCATGCCTATGTCTTTCATGTTTGAGATTGTATAACAACTTTTACATGCATGCATACATATATACACACATATATACGAAATATATACACACACATACTTCCAAAAATTTACTTTTCAATATATCACTTTCAAATCTCTAATCACTTTAGAACATTCTTGTATGACAACTAAAAATTCCTTCATGCTTCATACTTTTCAAGAAATCAAATAACCAAGAAATCTTCATCAAAAATTCAAAATACAACATATGCACATACATACACACATTCTCGGCTCTATATACACACATGCATACACCCATTTTTATTTTGTTTAAAATCTCATTCATTGTTATTTTCAAGTTTGTGATTAATTCCAAGTTCCAGAGAAACCTTCAATCATCTCTATCATTACTAAAAATCAAGAATATGGTTTTGAAATTAAGTTTATACATTCAAGATTTCTTAGTGGGTTTTTGAAAAAGATGATGATATAAGGCCTTGTTCTTGCTTGAATCTACTTGAAATCACCTCCAAACCTCCTTACAAGCTTGAAATCACCATGTAAAGCCTTTGAATCTTCAAGATTTGAATTTGAAAATGAAAGTGATAGTGTATTAGGGGGTGTTCGGCCGAGATTTATTTAAGGGAGAGAGAGAGTGATTTTTGAAATGGATTTCTTGAGAATATGCAAGTTATGGAAGATGTTTTAGGTAATAATCATCATGCATCCTTCTCTAGGCATGACAAATGTCCCATTTGCAAGATTCAAGAATGTTTTGGCAGCCCATAATGCCGCCACCTCTCTCCTCTCTCACACACATTTCATATACATATATGTATTTTATGTAAATTTGAGTTAAAACAGGTATTTTACTGTACACCGAGTATTTTATCTAGCATTTTAATCCCGTTTTAGTGCGTTTTAAATTATTTTTATCATTCTATAAAAATAATCACTTAAATTTATTACTGAAATAATTACCAGTTGCCTTGACTGGCTGCGTTGACAGTATTTTGTCTAATTCGCGCGGTACGCGCTCAAACTCGAAAAATAGAGTTTCTTAGCGTTTTAATTTATTTTTCCTCGGGGATATGATTAAAATCACTATTCTAATCATAAAAGACTTTTTTTAGGATTTTAACACTGATCGGGTGGTCACCGACGTTCGTTTCGCATTTTAATCGTTACACGATAAGCGTTTATTTTATCGTTGCCAACATAATTTTTATAAACATTTGAATTTACCAACACATCAAATTTCATATATAAATATCACAATCAGTCACATACAACCTTTTTACATGTTCACTACACATATTACTATCATACGGTACGGCCTGAAAACCCGGGTATCACAGACAGCTACCCCATTCCTGTTCAGGTCAAGAAAGAGACATAAGCCACCACTGGTTCCAAACCATCCACTGTTCCCAAGCCTACTCCACAGCCCAGGGCCCGTGCTTCCTCGTCCAAAAAGAGAAAGTGTTCCGAAACTGCCGCTGCTGCTCCTGAAGGTTTCTCTTATGAGGACCTTAGCTTCACTGACTCTCTTGAGCCCTTGACTTCATTTCCCCATAAGGTAAATATCCATACTCTTTCCCTAGAACCACTATTTTCCTGACCCTGTATCTTGTATGCATATATTGAGTCGATATCCTGGTTAGATAGTACTAATTGATACTTGTGCTCCGCTTTGTAGGGTCTGCAACATCTGCTAGACCTCTACACCGAATCTTGTGAGGCGGTAAAGGTCCTGGAGGCCAGGATAAAGAAGGCCGAGATCAGCATCTCGGACCAGGGAAAGATCGTCGACGCCAAGACCCAGTGCTACGAAGATAAACTGAAGAAGGTCACCCAGGATGCTGAAGTGAAGCTGGCTGCTGCCCTGGTTGACAATGATCAAGCCATGTTTTCCTTCCGAGATGGTGTCAAGAATTCAACCATTGTCTCCCTTCTTGTCACACCCTGACCGCGTTAAAACAACGAAACCGCGGCGGAAACGTCGGGGAGTGGAGCGACAGAATTATTGTTTCACAACACATGGATTAAAAGTTTTGTTTTATATAAATATTAAGTGATTACATTGTCTTGAAGTTAAAGATAAAACACAACCACATTGCCTAATATTGTTATTAAGTTACTAAGGCCTCGTCCGGTCCTATGTGAGCATGCATCCTAGTCATCATCAACATCAAACATCATCAAACACCACCTGAAACATATGTGAAAATAAAGTCAACAAAGAAATACCGGCGAGCACATATGTTTTGTGAGTGTGTCAGATTCATGGCTTGTATACTTGTTGCAATACCTCATACGACTAGAGTCGATAAGTGAAATCCTCATTTTTGAAAAGTGTTTTGTATTGCAATATAATTTAACCAACTTAAAACAATGTTAATTATAGTTTATAAAACCTCGTTGCCATGAATCTAGACTAAAACATTTGTCTTTATAAACCGAATTGTAAATCTTTCTCGTAATAAAGCTCGTATGGTTTATATTGTTTAGTAAACATCGTTGTGTATCATCGTTTAAAATCGTTCGTCCAAGTGAACTAAATAACGCCACGGAATGTAATATGATAAAAACACTTATATATAAGAAGTACTAGCGGCGTATCTACCATGCTTTTATCACATTACACCCATCTCGTTATCTAATCACATACTAAAAACCAATCGTTCAATTGTACTTGTTCTCAAATCGTTCGTGTTATAAAAACCAATTGTTCAAATCGTTCAACTCGTTCGTGTTATAACCCATCGTTCAATCGTTTAAATCGTTCTAATCGTTCAAATCGTTCGTGTTTTAATTGTGAAAACTAACTTTTGGTCGTCTCGTTGAATACATTCAAACCTGTGTGACTCGTCCATCGTTCAACTCGTATTAAGAAACCACCAAAGGGTAAGTTAACAATCATCAGGTTCTGTCGTTACCCACATTATCCCTATACATAACCATGGCGATAGTCCGATAACGGGATTTGTCAGATCCTATGGCACCATAACATACTACTGGTCAGCTTGATCATTGTCAATGAATGTCATTCATGTCACACCCCGACCACGTGAGACAACGAAACGTGGCGGAAACGTCGGGGAGTGTTGTAACAGAATTAATGTTTCACAACCATGGAAATTTAAAGTTTCGTTTTATTCATCAAACAAGCGAGTTACATTGTCTTTAAACAAGAAATAAAGAGTACATAACAAAATTTAACTAGTTCTTGTCTCATTTTAAGTCACTAAGGCACAGGTCCGCCTAAGTATGTCTTGATAAGTCCTATGCATCATCTCCTGAAAACACATGTGAAAATAGGTACGTCAGCATAAAAATGCATGTGAGATACATAGGTTTTGAGAAAATAGGATTCATGACTTATAAGTTTAGAAAAAAGTTGTTTAACAACAGTCAGTCATGAACCATGTAATTTGCTTTGTCTTTTCTTGTAAATCATTTGAAAAACGATAAGATCAGATGATATGTATAAATAAGAGAATAATGTATGGTTAAATGAATAACCGTGTAAGATGAGTTTGAATAAGATAAGTTGTTTGTAAATCAATGTCTTGTGAAAAGTATGTTATTTATATAAAATGTTATATGTCTCAAACTAAAATGATTCAAATAACGCTATGACATGTAATACCATACAAACACTTATATATAGGAAGTACCAGGGGAGTATCCACCATGCTTGTATCATATTACACACGCCTCGTTACTTAATCACTTACTCAAACCAAACTACCAAAGTAAAATGTTCATGTCCAATGTGAATCATGTAATGATGAACAATGCAACAAATGAACATACATAGCATGTGAACTGTACTAAGTATGCAACAATAGACATACATAGCATGTGACGTGAAACAACTGTACTAAGTATGCAACAATAGACATACATAGCATGTGACGTGAAACAACTGTACTAAGTATGCAACGAATGGAAATACATAGCATGTGAACTGTACTAAGTATGCAACAATAGACATACATAGCATGTGACGTGAAACAACTGTACTAAGTATGCAACAATAGACATGCATAGCATGTGACGTGAAACAACTGTACTAAATATGCACACAATGGGCATACATAGCATGAAAGGTAATGTAAAACAATGTACTAGGTATGCACACAATGGTCATACATAGCATAAAATGTAATGAAATCATGTACTATAAATGTACTAATAAACATAGCAAGTATATGATGTGAAAACAGGAAAGCATGAAAGTAACAAGTAGGCACATGTGTTTCACCCCAAAACAGTTTGGAAAACAGTAAAAGAGGGGTCTATGTACTCACTTGAGATTGCTTAGTAGTCCTTGAGTAACAACCAAACAATGCTAGAGATCACGGATATCAAACGGCACCTAATATAGGTAACTATGTTAAAAAACCGGACCTAGATCGGAGGATTTAGATAGAATGAGGGTTCGTAAACCAAACGAGTATAGAGACTCGTGTCATATGGTTTAACAAAGCCTACATGCTAAATGGAACCTAACCTAAGTGCTTTCGACCCATCGCGACCCATTAAGGTAGCTTATGCTACTTTAACGCGTCGTGCGCGCAAAAGCGCACTCGAGACGTCTAACTAGCCCTATGACAAGTGTTATATGCCTAAACATGTTACAAAATCAGTTATGTGACAAAAGTTTAGGTTACATATGCTTAATTACCAATTATACATGAAAAGGGTATTCTGGTAATTTACCTAAGGCATATAAACTACCTATCATACAACTACTCAAACGATGTGACCATAGGGTATAACCTCGGAAGGTTATTCCCTATATGCTATGGTCCTAAAGTATTTGGTCGGATCCTAATGATAGACCAAAATGGGTCGGGTTCGAAGGTATAAGCGATTTATTAGATCGCTTACCCTTACGACCCTAGACAACGTGGTAATCAGTAGGCATAGTCACAAAGGACTATAACCATCGTGATTACAATCACGTTGCGAAGTTCAAACGAAGTTCGCATTGACCATAAACTGGTCAACGTAGAAAGTCAAACAAAGTTTGACTCTCGGACTCGAAAAGCAATAAAAGAACGAAGGAACACTTACAAAGGGCCCCCGAATGCTAATCTCGATCCAAGTAGCTCAGGTATGAAACAATGGTTTCAACTTAGAGCTTCTTAAATCAGGATTCTAGTGGGTTTTTGCAAGTGAAGGCAAGGGGTATTTATAGGATTCGTAGAGCCGTTAAGATCGTTTCTTGGAAAACGTGCTTTGATCTTAGCCATACACTTGCACACATGGTATTGTAATACCATGTGCACATCCAAAACCAGCCCCTAGTATCAGAATTACCATGTGCAATTGGATTAGGAGTGTATAACAGCTGATAACAGGCTGTTAAAACATCGAATCTGGTCTGAGAGGCTGACGCGGGCCGTGTAAAGGATTACCCTGGGCTTGAGCGGGCCGCCAGGGGGTCCTGATCAGAAAACAAGTTTCAAAAATGACAGTTTTGGTCCCTGTTGTGCTTTAAGGCCATTTCCGACACGTTTAAGCCCCGTTAACCCCATTTCAAAGCTCTAAAATGAAGTTAAAGTATAGGGAACTTATAATGTGCTCAAAAATATCTCGGATGTCGGTTCGTTTGGCCGTACGATCGCGATGTTCGCTTAATTACGACGGAATGCGCATAAGCGCGAAAAACGATCCAAATGACGCGACGAATGGATTTTTCTTATGCCAAACACTAAAATAAAATATTTTAGTGCTTACATAAATTTTTGGATGTCCGGATGTATTTAGAACGTAAGTTATGCGCGAAAATGCAAACTTGTGCACTTTTTGACGCTTTTAGTCCCTGAATGGCCCAAAAGTTTATTTTAGCACACCGAACCCCTCAAAGCCTATTTCTAAGCTATGTAAAGGATATTTATGATATGTTTAACTTATGGCCATGTTCCGGAATGTCTGTTACAGTTCAAATTGGCATACTTTCGCAGTTTGTCAACTTTAGTCCCTATAAGCGATTTAACTTGATTTTGCCATACCAAAGCCTTCAAAACTTATTTCTAAGTTATGTAAAGGTTATTTAAGGTATGTTAAGCCTATTTCACTATTCCGGAGTGTTTGTTGCATTAAACGGGTTATATTTACGCTTCAGTGCGCGTATAACCTTCCAGAAAGCGATTTAGAGCTTGAAATCGAACAAGAATTGATATGTGCTAAAGATACACATATTTATACTGATCCCAAGTATGAAATACAATATTTCATTGGTTTGGAATTTGTTGGATGGTTGAAGTGACACAGGTGTCACAGTCTCCCCTACTTTAGGAAATTTCGTTCCGAAATTTATTCGTAGGAGTCTATCTGTGACTTTGTGTCAAATAACCACTAGATATATGAAAGGCATAATCCTGACATTTCCTTAACGGACATTCTTCAGAAACGAAAATGAACGAAATGAGTCATTTTCCACAATTTCTTCAGAAACGAAAATGAACGAAATGAGTCATTTTCCACAATTTCTTCAGAAACGAAAATGAACGGAATGAGTCATTTTCCACAATTTCTTCAGAAACGAAAATGAACGGAATGAGTCATTTTCCACGATTTCTTCAGGAACGAAAATGAACAGAATGAGTCATTTTCCACAATTTCTCCAGAAACGAAAATGAACGGAATGAGTCATTTTCCATAATTTCTTCAGAAACGAAAATGAATGAAATGAGTCATTTTCCATAATTTCTTCAGAAACGAAAATGAACAGAATGGGTCATTTTCCACAATTTCTTCAGAAACGAAAATGAACAGAATGAGTCATTTTCCACGATTTCTTCAGAAACGAAAATGAACGGAATGAGTCATTTTCCACGATTTCTTCAGGAACGAAAATGAACGGAATGCGTCATTTTCCATGATTTCTTCAGAAACGAAAATGAACAGAATGAGTCATTTTCCACGATTTCTTCAGAAACGAAAATGAACAGAATGAGTCATTTTCCACGATTTCTTCAGGAACGAAAATGAACGGAATGAGTCATTTTCCACAATTTCTTCAGAAACGAAAATGAACGGAATGAGTCATTTTCCACGATTTCTTCAGAAACGAAAATGAACGGAATGAGTCATTTTCCACGATTTCTTCAGGAACGAAAATGAACAGAATGAGTCATTTTCCACAATTTCTTCAGAAACGAAAATGAACGGAATGAGTCATTTTCCATGATTTCTTCAGAAACGAAAATGAACGAATGAGTCATTTTCCAAGATTTCTTCAGAAACGAAAATGAACGGAATGAGTCATTTTCCACGATTTCTTCAGGAATGAAAATGAACGGAATGAGTCATTTCTAGACAACACGAGCAAACTTGTTGTGGTTTCTATGCACTGAATTTCATAATTATGTATGCATCCATAATTACGCAATTCCTTGCACAGTCCGCACAATTTGTTTGTAATGTGAATGGGAGGAAAAATCAAACCTGTGATGAGTGTGACTAGACTACCATAAGGTCCTTTTAATTAGATCGACAAATGATCCTTTTAATTTGGCCACCGAGGAGTCTTTTCAGCTATCTCATCACATGATATTCCTAACCAGATTTTTGGATCAATCTGTTTAATTACCACTCAAGGGGTCTAATTATGGAATAGTACAATATAATCCAAGGGTCTTTACTATTACGTAAAAGCCCATTGAGGATTTAATACAATACTTTTGGATATCCTACTATGAATTCCTTATACGAAGATATGGAAGATTCTACGAGGATTTGGATAAGGAAAACTTGGATTACACCAAAAACATAAAAAGGAACACATAAGCACATAATCACATAGTTGTTTAACTTGATTATTAATTTGTTATTAACTTGTTATCGATTGAAAATGGATATGGAAACCAGTAGATGGACTTCAATGTCCTATGGGATCTATCTGAAAAGATAGGAAGATCTCCCAAAAATTTGATTTTGTTTTCAAAGAAACGTAATATTTGAATTAAGGAACACAAAAATTTTAGGATTTACGAAAATACCCTTAGGTACCCTATTAAGGATTTATAGTGGTACTTTGGGTATTCTTCTAGTGTTGTAACTCGCGCCTTGTACTTCGTTTCCTTGGAAGAAACAAGTACTTAGGAATTTCGTGGAAAACGCAAGAGATCATAAAATAGAAAAATTTTGGGGGGTAGTTTGCTTTTCAAGGAATACGATTCCTTGATTGTCGGTATTGTAAGGGATATGCTCTTTATACATACAACCACATAAATACATTGCAATGTATATAAAAGATTTATTTACAAACAATGATAACAACTGTTTCATGGACCTTGACAACAAAAGAAAATAATACATAAGACATGATTATTTCTAAAGGGTGTTGTCTTCTAGTCGGTCAGATGCTCATCCCTGTGCTGGATTTGCATTAGCAAGCTTTGGGCAATTTCTTCGGAAATGACCCATCTCGCCACAATTGTAGCAAGAACCTGGTGGAAAGCGAGCTTGAGTAGGATTGTTGCTAACTTGATTTGGTGCAACTGCTGCTAGACAAACTTTTGCTGTATGACCTTTAAGTCCACAAATTTGGCATTCGCGGCACTTCACACTAGCATGATGATGAAGGTTACATTGGTTGCACAAGGGTGAAGTTCCATTATATGGCTTCCTAGCAGGGGGTTGAGCTGGTTGGTTGGGGACGGCTTGATCATTGTGAGTAACCATGGCGAAGTTCTGAGAAGCCTTTCGCTTCTTTGACTTCTTAGGGGATCCAGTCTGTTCATCCATGGTCTTTGATTCCTCGATTGGTTTCTTGTCACCCTTTCGGAAAAGCTTAGGTTTCCTGATCTGAGATTCAGTCAAGGTTGCAGATAGCTCAATGGCCTGCCTAACCGTAGTGGGGTTACTACCAGTAACAATGTCCTGAACTGAGTCAGGGAGACCATCAATGTATTTTTCGTTCGCCTTATCCAAAGGCGTAACCATGGTAGGACACAAAAGGCTCAGCTCCTCATATCGATCAGTGTATGCTCGATGTTCACCGCTGTCTTGCTTAAGATCGTCGAATTCCCTTTCCAAGGCCCTGATCTCGTGACGAGGACAGAATTCCTTCATCATCAGTGCTCGAAGTTCTTGCCACGTTTGAGCCAGTGCCACTTCGGCACCCCTATCTCTCATCACACCGTTCCACCAAGTCAAAGCTCGTTTCTCAAAGACACTAGATGCGAAACCTACCTTTCGCTCATTTGGACATTGAACATGTCTGAAGGTGCTCTCTAAACTCTCGAACCATTGCAGAAGTGCAGTCTCTCCTTGAGACCCATAAAACTTTGATGGCTTAGCCGAGTTGAACGTCTTGAAATTGCAGGGGGCATTATTGTTGTTGAGGGCTTGGTTACATTGGGCAACGATGTTCGGGATTGTAGCAGTTATTTGCTGTGTAATGAAAGCTGCCAGATCTTCAATAGATACCGGATTTTTGCGTCGTGGAGGCATTCTAAAAAGGGGAAACAAGAGAGAAAACAAATGAAATGGCATTGGGTAAGAATAGGATGTTACAATTACCGACCATAATCATGGTTTATGGTCATTTGTTTGAACCACGAAGCAAACAAACAAAACAAAGGCTGAATCAAAGTAAATAGATCCTCATAGTGTATTGCGAAGACATGCTCGCCTATAAGTGGACACTCACCCCAAGAGTTCCCAGGTAAGAGTGACTGGTCCGATTATGTGGATTTGTACGAACACTCTAGCCTTAGACAGAAAACCCAGGGTACAGGCATTCACTCTTCCAGTTTGCACGTGTGCACACTATTTAGGACCCAAAACTTTGACGAGAGTTTTGAAAATTCAAAGGGGTTCAAAACCTTATAAAAGAGGGTTCAAAACCTTACAATAGAGGGTTCAAAACCTAGTAATCAATCATCCTAGAACAGATGATTAGTTTTCAAAGCGGTTTTGAAATTTATGTTCTTGTTGTGATTGTCACCTAAGGATAGGTGACAACATTGTTTTATGACTAAACGCAAGTAAACTCGCGTTAGGGTCCTAAGAAGGTTATAGACTAGGTCAAAGTATTACTAATAACCTAATTCCCTATAACCATTGGCTCTGATACCATCTTTTCTGTCACACCCCGACCACGTGAGACAAAGAAACGTGGTGGAAACGTCGGGGAGTGTTGTAACAGAATTAATGTTTCACAACCATGGAAATTTAAAGTTTCGTTTTATTCATCAAACAAGCGAGTTACATTGTCTTTAAACAAGAAATAAAGAGTACATAACAAAATTTAACTAGTTCTTGTCTCGTTTTAAGTCACTAAGGCACAGGTCCGCCTAAGTATGTCTTGATAAGTCCTATGCATCATCTCCTGAAAACACATGTGAAAATAGGTACGTCAGCATAAAAATGCCTGTGAGATACATAGGTTTTGAGAAAATAGGATTCATGACTTATAAGTTTAGAAAAAAGTTGTTTAACAACAGTCAGTCATGAACCTTGTAATTTGCTTTGTCTTGTCTTGTAAATCATTTGATAAACGATAAGATCAGATGATATGTATAAATAAGAGAATAATGTATGGTTAAATGAATAACCATGTAAGATGAGTTTGTATAAGATAAGTTGTTTGTAAATCAATGTCTTGTGAAAAGTATGTTATTTATATAAAATGTTATATGTCTCAAACTGAAATGATTCAAATAACGCTACGACATGTAATACCATACAAACACTTATATATAGGAAGTACCAGCGGCGTATCCACCATGCTTGTATCATATTACACACGCCTCGTTACTTAATCACTTACTCAAACCAAACTACCAAAGTAAAATGTTCATGTCTAATGTAAATCATGTAATGTGTATCCAAAATGTAAGCATGTGATAAATAACAAATGTACTAAGTATGATGAACAATGCAACAAATGGACATACATAGCATGTGAACTGTACTAAGTATGCAACAATAGACATACATAGCATGTGACGTGAAACAACTGTACTAAGTATGCAACAATAGACATACATAGCATGTGACGTGAAACAACTGTACTAAGTATGCAACGAATGGAAATACATAGCATGTGAACTGTACTAAGTATGCAACAATAGACATACATAGCATGTGACGTGAAACAACTATACTAAGTATGCAACAATAGACATACATAGCATGTGACGTGAAACAACTGTACTAAATATGCACACAATGGGCATACATAGCATGAAATGTAATGTAAAACAATGTACTAGGTATGCACACAATGGTCATACATAGCATAAAATGTAATGAAATCATGTACTATAAATGTACTAATAAACATAGCAAGTATATGATGTGAAAACAGGAAAGCATGAAAGTAACAAGTAGGCACATGTGTTTCACCCCAAAATAGTTTGGAAAACAGTAAAAGAGGGGTCTATGTACTCACTTGAGATTTCTTAGTAGTCCTTGAGTAACAACCAAACAATGCTAGAGATCACGGATATCAAACGGCACCTAATATAGGTAACTACGTTAATAAACCGGACCTAGATCGGAGGATTTAGATAGAATGAGGGTTCGTAAACCAAACGAGTATAGAGACTCGTGTCATATGGTTTAACAAAGCCTACATGCTAAATGAAACCTAACCTAAGTGCTTTTGACCCATCGCGACCCATTAAGGTAGCTTATGCTACTTTAACGCGTCGTGCGCGCAAAAGCGCACTCGAGACGTCTAACTAGCCCTATGACAAGTGTTATATGCCTAAACATGTTACAAAATCAGTTATGTGACAAAAGTTTAGGTTACATATGCTTAATTACCAATTATACATGAAAAGGGTATTCTGGTAATTTACCTAAGGCATATAAACTACCTATCATACAACTACTCAAACGATGTGACCATAGGGTATAACCTCGGAAGGTTATTCCCTATATGCTATGATCCTAAAGTATTTGGTCGGATCCTAATGATCGACCAAAATGGGTCGGGTTCGAAGGTATAAGCGATTTATTAGATCGCTTACCCTTACGACCCTAGACAACGTGGTAATTAGTAGGCATAGTCACAAAGGACTATAACCATCGTCATTACAATCACGTTGCGAAGTTCAAACGAACTTCGCATTGACCATAAACTGGTCAACGCAGAAAGTCAAACAAAGTTTGACTCTCAGACTCGAAAAGCAATAAAAGAACGAAGGAACACATACAAAGGGTCCCCGAATGCTAATCTCGATCCAAGTAGCTCAGGTATGAAACAATGGTTTCAACTTAGAGCTTCTCAAATCAGGATTCTAGTGGGTTTTTGCAAGTGAAGGCAAGGGGTATTTATAGGATTCGTAGAGCCGTTAAGATCGTTTCTTGGAAAACATGCTTTGATCTTAGCCATACACTTGCACACATGGTATTGTAATACCATGTGCACATCCAAAACCAGCCCCTAGTATCAGAATTACCATGTGCAATTGGATTAGGAGTGCATAACAGCTGATAACAGGCTGTTAATACATCGAATCTGGTCTGAGAGGCTGACGCGGGCCGCGTAAAGGATTACCCTGGGCTTACGCGGGCCGCCTGGGGGTCCTGATTAGAAAACAAGTTTCAAAAATGACAGTTTTGGTCCCGTTTGTGCTTTAAGGCCATTTCCGACACGTTTAAGCCCCGTTAACCCCATTTCAAAGCTCTAAAATGAAGTTAAAGTATAGGGAACTTATAATGTGCTCAAAAATATCTCGGATGTCGGTTCGTTTGGCCGTACGATCGCGATGTTCGCTTAATTACGACGGAATGCGCATAAGCGCGAAAAACGATCCAAATGACGCGACGAATGGATTTTTCTTATGCCAAACACTAAAATAAAATATTTTAGTGCTTACATAAATTTTTGGATGTCCGGATGTATTTAGAACGTAAGTTATGCGCGAAAATGCAAACTTGTGCACTTTTTGACGCTTTTAGTCCCTGAATGGCCCAAAAGTTTATTTTAGCACACCGAACCCCTCAAAGCCTATTTCTAAGCTATGTAAAGGATATTTATGGTATGTTTAACTTATGGCCATGTTCCGGAATGTCTGTTACAGTTCAAATTGGCATACTTTCGCAGTTTGTCAACTTTAGTCCCTGTAAGCGATTTAACTTGATTTTGCCATACCAAAGCCTTCAAAACTTATTTCTAATTTATGTAAAGGTTATTTAAGGTATGTTAAGCCTATTTCACTATTCCGGAGTGTTTGTTGCATTAAACGGGTTATATTTACGCTTCAGTGCGCGTATCACCTTCCAGAAAGCGATTTAGAGCTTGAAATCGAACAAGAATTTATATGTGCTAAAGATACACATATTTATACTGATCCCAAGTATGGAATACAATATTTCATTGGTTTGTAATTTGTTGGATGGTTAAAGTGACACAGGTGTCACAATTCATTATGTAATAACGTCCCAAACAAGTTCGTTCACATTATCGAAATCGTTGTGTTTAATATAAACCATAGTATTCATTTTTGAAAACATCGAAATCATTTAACACATATGAATCACCCCAAAACAATTGAAAGCAATAAAATAGGGGAACTATGTACTCACCTGAGATTGCAAGGTATCCTCGATTTAGTGAACTAACAAAGCTCGGCAATCAAGGAAATCAAATGACACCTAGTATCGGATCGCTATGTTAATAAATCGACACCTCAATCGGGAGATCGGGTAGAATGAGGTCTCGTAAACCAAATGAGTATCGGAACTCATGTGATATAGTTTAATCAAAGCCTACATTCTGATTCGGAACCTATCCTAAGTGCTTACGACCCATTATGACCCGTTAAGGTAGTCTATGCTACTTTGACGCGTCATTCGCACGAAAGCGCGTTCGAGACGCCTAACTAGTCCTATGACAAGTATTATATGCCCTAACATGTTTAAATATGTTGCATAATCAGTTTAAGTGACAAAATTTAAGTTACATATGCTTAAATTCAAATTATGCAAGAAAAGGGCATTTTGGTCATTTTCCTAAGGCATATAAACTACCTATCATATAACTAATTAAACTAAGTGACCATAAGGTATAACCTCGGAAGGTTATTCCCTATACAACTATGGTCACAAAATATGTTTGGTTGGATCCTAACGATTGACCAAACGGGTCTGGTTCGAAAGTCTAAGCGGTTGTTTAGACCACTTGACTTACGACCGTAGACAAGCACTAAACTAAAAGTGATGAGTTAAACATGTTAAAACATGTTTAACTAAGTTAGAAAAATGACTTGATATCAAAACAAAGTGTTTTGATACCCGAAAATAGTTTCTTCGCAAAATGCACACAATCGTGCATTTTGACCGAAACTTTGACTCGTCACTGCGACTAATCAACGTGGTAATCAGTAGGTATAGTCACAAGGGACTATAATCATCGTGATTACGCTCACGTTGCAAAGTTCAAACGAACTTTGTCTTGACCAATTCATGGTCAAAGCAGAAAGTCAAACACTGTTTGACTTTCTTGCTTGAATACATAACCAAGCATGAAAGATCACTTACAAAGGGTCCAAGCTTGGAAAGAGATCAAAGAAAACTCAGGTATGAAGCCTTCAACAAGTGTGAGAGCTTCAACTTAGAGCAGATTTGAGAAGAATTTGTAATGATCAAGGAACAAGGTTGAAAACCCATAGCTATTTATAGATTTCTTGAATCAATAGGATCATTCCATGTGTTTTTAAACTTGATCTTGGCCTTACACTTGTTGGAAAATGCTTGGGCAACTTGGGGAACACATAAACCAGCTCATGGTATTCGAAATCTATGGTTAAAACCAACGGGAACAGGCTGTTTGGCTTAATTCAATGAACCTGCTAGTTAAGGCTGTCGCGCCCCGCGTAAGAGTTAAGACTAGCTTACGCGGCTCGTGAGGGAAGTATCAGAAAATGTCAGAATTAGTCCCTGGATGCATAAAATTTAGTTTTTGATGCATTTAACCCCCGTTAACCCCATTTCAAGGCTCCATAAGGATGTTAAAGCATAGGGAACCTGAAATATGCTTGAAAACATCTCGGTTGTCGGTTTGTTTGGTCATACGGTCACGTTATTCGGTTAATTATGACGAAAACTCGAACGGACGCGAAATCGATCCAAATTACGCGACAAGTGGTATTTTTCCATTCCAATCACTAAAATAAATATTTTAATGATTACAAAATTTTTGGATCTCTGGATATGTTCAAAAAGTAAGATATGCGCGTAAATGCAAACTTATGCACTTTTTGACGCTTTTAGTCCCTATTGATCAAATAAGCGCATTTTCGCATACCGAACTTCTCAAAGCCTATTTCTAAGCTATGTATAGGATATTTAGGGTATGTTTAGCTTACGATCTTGTTCCGGAATGTCCATTGCTATATGAATCGGCATACTTTCGCAATTTGTCGCAAATAGTCCCTGTGATCGAATAAACTTGTTTTTGACACACCAAACGCTCCAAAACTTATTTTGTAAGTTATGTAAAGGTTATTTAAGGTATGTTAAGCTTATGTCACTATTCCGGAGTGTTTGTCGCATTCAACTGATCAAGTTTACATAACAGTTTGCGTATAACTCTCCAGAAAGCGATTAGAAGCTTGAAATCGAACTAGAATCAAAACGTAAAATCGTCAAGCACAAATACACAAATATTGAGACCAAAACACATCGTTTCATTGATAATTGATATTGTTACACATCTTCCATCATTTATTGAGCACATATGTCATACTTCTCCAGGCCAGGATTAAGATGGTGTATGAGGCCAAAGTTGCGGGCTTCGAATACCCAACCTGGCCGGTTGATTATTGGGTGGCTAAGCTGAAGGATCTTGGAGGGAATTCTATGCCATATCTTGCCAAGTCTGGAGCTGGTGAGCCTTCGAAGGCATCCAATGCGGCGGTTGAAGCAGGAGAAAATGTGAAGGCTAGAGCGGATGCTGGAACTGATGTTGGTGGTGACGGAGCCAAGAAGGCTGGTGAGGATGCTGCTGCATGAGGGCAGCGAAGTGGGCAATGATGGTTAATGATGCCTAGGCCGGATCCCACTTTTTTAAATTTGAATGGTTTGTACCCGTTAAACAATTTACTTTTCCTGCACTTTGAACAATTTTAATTTCCTGCAAGCTTAGAACAATCTAACAGTCGGAGGTGGAGGGATCCAGTGTTTTCAGGATGAAGCCTTCAACTGTTTATGTTAATATGTTTTTTGAACACTTTAAATTCTTGGTGGATGGGTCTCGGTTTGAGATGAAGCCAAGAATGTGAACTTTTAAATCGTTAATAATAGACTAACCTTTCGACCTTATCTTTGTGTTTGATTCTGAAAAATCTGTTCTAAATATCTTGATTAGGATACTGGCATGATACTTAACCGTTTTATCATTTCCATTCAAAATGTTTGACAAAAAGTTAGTTAAATACATCATTTCTTAAAAACTTAACTTAATCAGATCAGGCCTTCAAACTTATTAAAAATAAGAATCCATACCAGATAATACTTAGGAAGTAACCTTCATTCTTAAGATTTGGATCATTTGCAATGTCCCCAGCATGGATGTCCCCTGTCTGTGCAGTAAGTTGCATCAGCATATAGCATACTTAAGTATTTCCTTACTTAGTGATTAAACTTTTCACCAACAGAGAAATATGTGTAAACACAATCGTAGTTTAACATATCTTTAGAACTTGTCCAAAATCCTTAGTTTTACTGGGGATAAACCCATACTTTACTGAGGATAAACCCATGTTTTCATGCACTACTGGTGGGAGTGTATAAACTCCAAGACTTACCAGAAACACTTAGGCAGTAACCTTCATTCTTAAGCTTTGGATCATTTGCAATGTCCCCACCATGGATGTCCCCTGTCTGTGTTGGAAGTTGCATCAGCATATAGCATACTTAAGTATTTCCTTACTTAGTGATTAAACTTTTCACCGACAGAGAAATATGTGTAAACACAATCATAGTTTAACATATCTTTGGAACTTGTCCAAAATCCTTAGTTTTACTGGGGATAAACCCATAATTTACTGAGGATAAACCTATGTTTTGTGCACTACAGGCGGGAGTGTATAAACTCCAAGACTTAGAAAGGTGAAAACCTTTAAACCTTAGAGAGTATGAAAATACCCTTTCATGAGAGAGGGTGATCAATCCTCATATACCGTAAGGATCCGGGATATAGCCAATAATAACAAAATTGTCAGCCACTGTTACAGGAACTGGTCCCGCCATTTTGAACTATACCCGGATAACTTGCGCTCCAGGCGCAGTGTTTAAACCCAATTCGAGAGAAAGATGAATACCTTTAAACCTTTGAAGGGATATAACTCCCTTAAACGTGAGAGGTGTTATGGGTGAAATTCTAAGCCCATATCCTAGATAGTATCTTGAATTATATCTTGATTACATAATAGATGTTCCTGACCAGGATGCTGGATCAGGATATTGGTACCATCCTGATGCTGTATCCTGATGATTACTAACGGATTGTTTGCAGGTTACGAGTACATGTCCATAACGTTCATGAAGACTTCTTCCCCTGAAGACTCGGTCCAGATAGTTAGAAAAGGAACGTTGAAGCCGCAATACTTGGTCCACGACATTAACATGGGAATATTCAAAGGCATCCCCCCATTTTAAGGGAATTAGTTTATTCTTTGTTACTATAAATATGTGGATAACCAGATCTCATAGGACACATCACATTCACTGCTCTCGAACACTTACACTTTCTCTCGCAATTCACACACTTCTAGCAAGCATTGTAACACTTAGCAATGATCTGGTCAATATCTTGCATTGTATCCTAACTTTTAAAGTAATAAGAAGAACAAGGCAACTGAGATTGCCAGCTCTCAAGGTTTTGTGCCGGCGATCTAGATTGATCAAGGGCTTTCCTCGTACATCTCGTGTCAACCTTTACATTTCTACTCATTGTTTGATTGTTGATATAGCTAGGTATCCTGAGCTATATCCTGAAAACTGTTTTTGTTAACAACCTAATCAGCATTTCTCTCACAAACACTTCTAGCACACTACCTCACTTAACTAATTTGATCACTTAATTGCTTCGATAATTTTTGACCAAAACAATTTGGCGCCCACCGTGGGGAAAGTGGTGCTATTTCTACTAAAAGCTTTCTTAAAATCACTACTTGGTTTTCTATTTTCAAAACTTTTTACACAACTATTTTCAATGGCCTCAAAATCAAATATGAGCTCTTCTACCATGTCTGTTACAACCTCTGCAACAATTGGTTTGGTGCTTCCACCACCTCCAAGGACGCAAGCTTCCTCACAGCCTCAAGCTCCTCCGAGGAGGGTTGAAACTCACACATCTCGGGATATTGTGCCTACTCAGAATATCCATGGATCTGCTGCCTCAGGGAGAACTCCTATTATGGATTCTAATGATGAAATTCTAACTTTGTTTGGTCGTATACAGGATCAGATGAAGCAACAGCAGGAGACTAACCAAATGCTGATAAGAGAGATACAACTCTTGAAATCTAGCTCAAAAAGGCCTGCTGAGGACACTATATCTCCCTTGCAGCCCAGAGCATTGAATGTGACAACCGTCAAATTTGCATGCATCCGTACGTTTAATTAATATTGATTTATGCTTAATGACTGTGCTTAATTACAACTGATGACTTAAACTGCTTTCTGATTTCTGTATCATACATACATGTGCATCACATTTCATATTGTCACAACATTTATCACATACAAACTTTAGTGACATACTTGATGCACAAAGCACAGTTAGCACAGTGAGCGGATAACTCAGATATATACTAACAGTGCCAGTACATAGACGGACAATGTTTTGAGGCCCAGTATGAGCCAGAGACAAGGTACTACACTAGTATGGAGTGTAGGGAAGTGAGGACCATAAAACTGCGTCACTAGGTGATAGTTTAGGTGCCGGAAAGTGCCTAAAACCCACTTGAAGTGCAGAATTCTGTATTAATTAACAAAATTCAGCATCTTAACATGCTAGTAATGTGCAAAAATATGGGAAAATGGTCCTGTATGCTTTCCTAAGTGTCGGGAATTAAAAGTGTCACAAAAAGTTACATAAAGGACATTATACAGAATAACTTAGCACTTTAACGGATCGGTATCTAACCGGACAACCGGACATTACCCGGAACACTAAAATATTGCTAGAAACATTGTTTTTTTTTTCTGAGCTAGTTATGGTTCCCGAGCACTATAACACACTACATAATACATGTAATATACTAGACTCAAGACTTACACTTAACACCCTACTAATCACCTACTTACCAATTAATTTACAATTACCCCCCCTCCTCATGCCAATTCACGGCTCCCATGGTGACCCCACCCAAGATTACATAATCTTCTAAAATCCCATATAATCTTGCTTAGATTTTGATGAAGATTGTGCTAGTACTTATGGGAACATTAAACCCAATGGACAAAGGAAATTAGAAGTTTATATATTGGACTTTACCATCATCTTCTTCAACATTTCACCGACTCACTCTTCTCTTCCTCCCCTCTATAAGCTTCGGCGGAACTACCCCCTTACACCACCAAAATTTTCGGCTCTCACTCATCCAATCCAAGTGTGTCTCAAGGTGCTAGAAGGTGAATTAGGAGGCTTGGTGTTCTCGGAACTTGAAGGACCTCTACCACAAGCTTTTATCCACTCATTTTCTCCATTGATCTTCCCTAGCTTTAAGCTAGTTGTAAGACTTCTTTTGATCCTTGTTTACTTCATCTTTATGGTGGTTAAAAGATTATATTATGTTGAATTATACAAGAACACTAAAGATCATAAACTTAAAGCTTAAACATAAAGATGATATATGATGATATATGGTTGATATGATGTTGTTTAGTGAATATATGATGTTTGCTTGATGATTACTAGTAATATGATGATTGATCATCATATGGAACTTGTTAGAGTATGATCAAAAACATGGTTAAACAAGTTAGGAGATGATTATGTGTTTTCATGAAATAATCATCTTCTAGACTAAACATGAACTTGAAAATTGTTGGTGCATCTAGTGTCTGTTAACTTCGTCTTAATCGAGTCTTATGTCTAGATAGGATAAACGAGCACACAACATGATTAGAATTTAGGGTTTGTTCATGTTTAAGTGGGTGATTTCATTTGAAGGTGACAAGGTACAGTTCAAACGAAATTAACAAAGGTAATTTCGTTTGAAATGGGCCTTGCCACTTTCAAACGAAATTAGTTCATCTATATATAGAGGTTGTGTGGTCTCATTTGAAACGGAATTAGGTCATGTTCTCTGAGCCGAGGTGCTGTCCGTTTGTCATTTGAACTTGTAAAAGCTCAGGAAATCAGTAATAGATAAAGATTAGAAAGGAACAAGTTGTGTTGACGTCATTTACATTGATTCCGCCTTTGTATTTGATGATGAACTACTTAGATTGACTCGTTAGGGTCACACGACGATCCAACAAGTGGTATCAGAGCACAAGACGAGGAGTTCATACCAATTCAGCTTGATTTCATCGGATTCTCACACTTCTACTCATTCTTTTCTGATTTGAACAAAATTTAACGGTTGAAATGGCTTAAAATTCACATATATCAAGAGAAACATAGTTTTAACTAATCCGTGAAAGATTTGGACCTAAAATCAGCTTAAAACTTGATCAAATACATAATTTTGTTTGAAACAGATCGAAAAATGCTAACGTCATAGATAATTTCGTTTGAAATGTCTTGATAATTTCGTTTGAAAAGTGCACATTATATCTGATTTCGTTTGAAGAGACTGGTTAATTTCGTTTGAATTGGGTATCTCGTTTGAAGTGTTTGGGTAATTTCGCTTGAGAGTGCACTTTATTGTAATTTCGTTTGAAAGCTATACTAGTTCAGTAATTCCATTTGAAATCTCAAACGAAATTAGAGATTTCGTTTGAGATAGCATAATTTCGTTTGAAAGACTTATACCGTTTGAACAATTCCGTTCAAACTAATTTCGTTTGAATCTGTATTTTTCAAAACCAAGAATTTTCTAAGTGTTTGTTGATCATTTCAGTTACTTGAAAGATGGATGATTTCATGAATCCGTTCTGTGACGTTTTTGCCTTTGCTGGAAATGGTGGAGATGATATTTCAAACGACACATCAAACATCACAAATGAGAAAGCTTCGAGTGCGAGAAAGACTCTTTCAGATACATTAAGTGTTGAAAGTGCCTATGGAACATACAACAAACCTCCAAAACTGTTGGCGATTGAAGATTACAATAGGTGGGCTACAAGATTTGACGAGTGGGTTCAAGCTTTTGCATATCAAAGCTGGAAGAGTTTAAAGAATGGTTACGTTAAAGGACAAAGGTTTGGTGAAAGTTTGACAGATACTGATGAGATTGAAAGATATATTGCTGAACAAAAGTGCATCGCGTTGATTCATCAGTCTGTGAGAGATGATATAATTTCGTTGATTGAATATGAAAATTCAAAAGATCTTTGGGTGAAACTGAGGGTAAAATGTGTAGGTAGTGCTGAGATAGTCAAAAACAAAAAGAAACTGTTAAGAAAAGAGTTTGATTTATTTGGTTGTTTGAAGAACGAGTCTGTTTCCAAGATGATTGAGAGATTCGGGCATCTGAAATTGGAGCTGGCAAGACACAAAATTGTATATACTCAAGAAGAGTTGGTTGACAAATTGTTCGACTCGCTGCCGAATGAACAAGATTGGCAGTATTTTGCATTAATGCTGAAGTATACAATCAAGTCTGAAGAGTTGACAGTGGATCTGCTTGTCGAAAGACTGGAGAGTCACGAGTTGGAGATCAAGAAATCTAGCAAAGTCAACAACACATCTTATCAGCAGAATGTGGAGTTGTACTACAGAGGGAATCTACCAAAGACTGGTTCTCCAAGAACAACATTTTCTGCAGAGAGTTCAAATAATGTGAATCAAGAAACTCCTCACAGTGGTTTTCATAGTGGATTTTCTTCAACAAATCCAAGCCAATCTGCATCAAAGAATCTGTTCCAATGTAACATTGCTATGGATCTGAAAAATGCTCAAAATTTCAGTGAAGAGTCAGCAAAACAACAGATGGTGTTCTTAGCATCGGTATTAGAATCTTATGAGAGTCTCGTGGCGGGAAAGATTGGAAACACTAACCTGACTAAGGAGGACTATGATCAAATAGATCCTGAAGAGATGGAACTGATCGATATCAGGTGGTGTATGGCTAGTGCGGTCAGACGACCCCAAAGGTTCATGGAGATTACGGGCCGACATTCAATTGGCGGACCGTCCACAAAACTTGGCTTTGACAAATCAAAAGTCACGTGCTTCAGGTATAAACAAAAAGGACATTTCAAACATGAATGTCGAAACGCTCCTGCTGATGATACTGCAAATCCATTCCGTAAAGATTACTACAAAAGAGCGATCTATCATCAGAATAAATCAGAACCGCCCAGAATGAAGCAGCTTGAGGATGTTCCCAAAGAAAAATCAAGAGCTCTTGCTGTCATTCATGATGACGAAGGTTTTGATTGGAGTGAATTGCTACCAGAGGAAGATGCAGTAGGATATGCTTTCGTAGCAGAAAAGATTGTTTCTTACAAAGACACCAGAACTAAAGAAGAAAAATACCTTAGTAGAAAGGGTAGAGCAGAATTCAAGATGATGAGATTATCTAGGGTGTTCAGTGAAGCCAGGAGAGCAAAGAGATGGGATGCTGATAGAGAATGTTACCTTGATCCTTAAGGAAACATTGCTATTGATGCGAAAACTCTTAGTATAGAAGCTTTCATTGAGGAATTTGCTGAAGAAGAAGAAGCCTTACAGAGAGAATGGTGGGGAGGTGGAGAAGAGAAAGAAAAAGAAAAAGAGAAAGAAAATGAGTCACAGTCTAAGAAGATTGATGATGGGATTATTGATACTTCACAAGAATTTACCGCTGAAAACTTGGAGAAGATGGCTGACAAAGTGCTTGCTGCAAAGGAACTTGATGTAGACTCTAAGTCTGAAACTGAGTCTAAAAGCAAGGTCAGTCCAAACATTTCAACAAGTGAGACAGGTAAGAAAGTCAAAGGTGATAGTGATTGCAAAAGTTGCATGAAAAACTACAAGCTTTGTAGTACACTTACTTACCTTAGTGATGCAAAGGTTGAAGAACTGACAAAAAGGGTCAGAAAGGTTGAAGATCAGATTCTAGACCGTGATAAAATGCTAAAAGCTTCAAATGACCGAGCTAAAAATTTAACTGAGAAAATTGAAAATGATAAAATTGAAGTAGAAAGAATTAAGAAAGAAAATGAAAAATTGGTTCTTGAAAATCGTCAAATTTCAGAAAATTTTGACAAACTAAAACGAACGGTAAAAGATTCTGATGAAAGAAATGGTAAAACCAATAAAGAAAATGAGCATTTAACTGTAGTTCTTAGACATAAAGAAGAGCAAATCAATCAACAACTGGATGAGATTGCTAAATTGAAGCTTCAGTTTGAAGAAGTTAAGATTGAGAATGAGCGTATCAATCTGAAATTAACCAGTTACAACTCCGCAAGCTTTGTTTTACAACACATTGTTCCTAAACCCATCGGGAAAAACAAAGCAGGCGAAGATGTTTACTTGGATGGAACTGGGGTTGGGTATCATCAGGTTCCACCGCCAGTGTTAAACAATTTCTCAAAGAAAAAGTCCGGGTTGGTTAATGATGAAGATGCAACAAATGAAATAAAACTTCCAGAGTCAATTGATGTTACATTTTCTTCATCTGATGATAGTGTTCAAACTGAGATTGTGCAAGGCATGGCTGAAAGTGTTTTGAAGTCTGATAGTGATTCAGTTGAGGATGAAGAGTGTTTTCTGAACAATTACATTCCGAAACCAAAATCCAAAAACAACTTAAATGAAGAACCTACTCTAGTCATGTACAAGATGTCGGGATCGGATAAGTTGTATTCGGATTCTAAGTTTCCACTGGAGAATGTTAATGTTGCTAAATTGACAAATGTGTTTAAATTGGTTGAAATTGATCTGTCTGAGATTGAAGGTCTAAAACAGACGAAGAGGCAAATTAATTTTGAAAAACATAAAGCTTATTACAAGAAACCTGTTGTTCCACCGCGTTTTTATAACAACAATCGAAACAGATGGTTGGGTGGTTATCAGGGTGGTAAGAATTATCAAAGGTGAGATGTTCAAAACAGAAGGTTTGTTGAGAAGAAAGTGTTTGTGTCAAGTTCGAGTTCACTTTCTGATGAAGAATCTGAGATTTTTTCAAAATCAAACAAAGAGTTCTTTGAGAAGAAAGCATTGCAGCCTCAGTCTGAAGGCACAAGTCGGGTAGTTGACACCCGAACATGCTTCAAATGCAATCAAGTTGGACATATTGCATGAAAGTGTACCAACTTGAAGCCTAAGACTGAAGTTGTGATGAATTCAATAAAGAAAGATGATGTGAAGGGAAAAGCTCCATTGGTTGTTGAGAAAAAGGTTTTGAAAAATGACAACACCAACATCAAAACTGAACCTGTTAAGAATATGGTAACTAAAAATGACAAGTTTTACAAATGGGTTGCATCGTCTCAACAAACATGGAAGCCAAAAGTGGTTGAAAAGAAATCAAGTGTTCCAAAACCAAAGGTTTCAAAGTCAGAAAAACAATCGTCTTCTACTACACCGGTAAAGATGAATGTTCCTTTGGATTATTATGAGAAACTTGAAAAACAAGAGTCTGGTTAACCTCAAAAAGATGAATTTTTCTTATACAAAGAGGTTGAGGTTGGGTCTGCAGAGAGCTTAAAGATGAATGATAAAAATTTTCCGCCACTTTACACTACAAAATCTCACATTAAAGTCCAGTTACCTGAGTCGAAAGAGGCTTGGATAGCATCAAAATCTAACTAAAGTGTTTGTGAAATGTGCAGGAGCTTCCAAGATCCGTTTCACGTTGGATTATGGATAGTGGAGCTTCTCGGCACATGACGGGGAAAACAGCCCTGCTGTACGATGTTAGAAATTTCAATGGTGGTTATGTAGGTTTTGCAGGCAATCAAGGTGGTAGAATAGTTGGTGAAGGAACGTTATCCAATGGGATTGTAACGTTTGAAAGAGTTAACTACATCGCCGAGCTTGAAAACAATCTTCTGAGCATATCTCAGATCTGTGATCGTATGTATACCACTCACTTTACTGATAAAGAATGTTTGATCCTGAAACCAGGATTTGTTGTTCCTGAAGAATGGATTATCATGAGGGCACCAAGAGTCAACGATCTGTACGTGTTGGACATGAGTGTAGCAACTACAACAATGGGTCAGGCTCATTGTTTTGTGTCAAGAGCAACTGAGAAGGAATCACAATTGTGGCACCGGAAGATGGGTCATATACATCTTATAAAAATGAATCACTTGGTGCACAATGATTTGGTTACTGGCGTTCATGTCAAAGGATTTCATCTGGAAGGGGAGTGCATTAGCTGCATCAAAGGCAAGCAAAAGAAGAAATCACATCCTCAAAAGAAAGTCAACTCAGTCTCAAGACCTTTAGAGAGACTTCATACGGATCTTTTTGGTCCAGTGAATGTCAAAAGCATAACTGGTGATTACTATTGTTTGGTTGTCACGGATGATTTTTCAAGGTTTTCATGGGTTTAATTTCTGAAGACGAAAGATGAGTTGATAGTTTGATGACGTTGTTCAGAAAAATTGAAAACTTGTACCAAAGGCGTATCAAAAGAATTAGAAGTGATAATGGTACTGAGTTCAAGAACAACAAGATGGAAGAATATTGTGATGAAAGAGGTATATTGCATGAATTTAGCGCGCCTTACACTCCGCAGCAGAATGGATTAGCTGAAAGAAAGAGCAGGACGCTAATTGAAACGGCTAGGACGATGCTTGCTGATTCAAAGCTACCAGTCAATTTTTGGGCAGAAGCAGTATCCGCCGCATGCTATACACTCAATTGGGTTCTCACAGTGAAGAAATTCAATAAGACGTCTTTCCACTACTAGAAAAGTGGTCATTTTGCTACGGAAATTTCCTACGCAAAAAAATGCGTCACAAATTCTGACACATTTACTACGCATTTCCTACGGAAAGAAGACCTTGATTTTTTTTGGGTAATTTGTGACACAATAGTGACAAATATACTAATTCTAAGTATTGTGTCAGAAATGCGTAGCAACTTGCTACGCATTTCCGACGGAACCATTATTTATTTGTTGGAATTAGATTTATATGTTAAATTCATTTAAATATTAATTGTTGCGTCAGAAATGCGTAGCAACTTGCTACGCATTTATGACGAATTATTTATTGTTATACTTAGATTATATTTTAATGTTTAATCAGCATTATTATTAATTATTGCGTAGGAAATGTGTAGCAACTTGTTACGCATTTGTGATGGAAAATTTATTGTGTAGGAAATGTGTAGCAACTTGCTACGCATTTGTGATGGAAAATTTATTACCATATTGTGTAGGAAATGTGTAGCAACTTGTTACGCATTTGTGATGTAAAATTTATTGTGTAGGAAATGTGTAGCAACTTGCTACGCATTTGTGATGGAAAATTTATTACCATATTGTGTAGGAAATGTGTAGCAACTAGCTACGCATTTGTGATGGAAAATTTATTGTGTAGGAAATGTGTAGCAACTTGCTACACATTTGTGATGGAAAATTATTTGTTTAAATTACACTTCATGATGGTTCCGGTTTTGTTTCGGCTCGGGTCACGGTTCGGTTCATGTCAGATTTAACGCGGGACAATCTGTGTATACCCGTGTTATACATATGTATTGTTAACCCGGTCAATATCAGATTTAGGTACTAACTTTTTTTTGTAACAGGTTTAGGTTCTATGGTTTCAATTTTTTAAGTTTATCAATGTAACACATTTGAAAAAAGAGATACCACATACAAAAATAATAATATATATAATTCGATGTAGCAACATACCCAACCATATCCAAAAATCAAACGTAACCTGGTTCGATACCATATACTAATTCGATGCATTGAAAAAAGAGATACCATATAATAAAAACCATTGCATATACTAAAAAGAGATACCATATAACTAGTAGATTTTATGTTTAATAAGAAATTTAATAAAAATATGAAAATAAAAAAAATAAATAGATTTTATGTTAATTAAGAGATATAATAAAAAGATGAAAATAAAAAAAAATAAATAGATTTGTAAAATTGATTTAAACTTAAATAAAATTAGGTGTTAGTACCCAAATGTGTTACATTTATTCAACCCATGTAATAAACGAGATTTTTAAAGATAGATTATTTATTCAACCCGTGTATTACACGGGGTTCTAACCTAGTATATTTTATAAAAAAATAAACAGAATTGAGGCATGTGGTAAATAAATATAAACATTCAAAATTTATGAAAATCAATTAGCAAATAATCAAATAAGTAAATACTTTTAAAAAGTAAAAAACAAAGTGATCCAATCAAAACCTTACTTTCCCATCACACGGATCATGATCCTACGGTATTCTATGCTCTTAGCCTCTTCATCCAATGGATGAAAACACACCTCTAGAAACACACAATCTTATACCCCATGTATACAAACATCACTGAAGTTAAAATTCAAAATCAATTTTAGCCATGGAAAGGGGAGCAAGGGAGAAGAAATCACTGCACTTAAAATTCAAAATCAATTTATACAAAAATCACCGAACTACCGCCACACAACCCCAAACTCTCTCGTTCTTACCGGCACCGGCCGTTTTTCTTTTCGTCGGAGATGAGGATGACGGGGATGTTCTGCAGTTGAAGATAATTATGATGATGACGATGCTATGGTGTCGATGGTGGTGGTTCGGGTGACGACGGCTGCGGTGGAGCCGGCCGGAGCCACGTCGGAGAAAAAAAAATCTCGTTTGTCCATGCAAATGCTACAGAAGTTATACTGCGACTTACTTTCAGTTTTTCTTCTTTTCATCATCCTCGTCATCATCTTCTTCTTCAATAATGATAATATACCTGCCAGGCCTATTGTACAAATTTATAAATGCATAATAAGCTAGTAAAAGTAGGAAAAGACGTTATGGAATATCTAGAGATTTAAATTCAAATTTCAGGATAACATAAAGTAACATCAAGCATCCAGTATATAACAAATATCACTCGGTATATATTATCGAATCCCGAAATTAAGGAAGTAGATAAAAGATATTTAGAATAAATTACGTACTTAGTGATTTATTTAGGCTAATTGTTATGAGGCTTGGTTGAGAAAAAAATATTACAAACATGAAATAAAAAACACTACTAGAAAAATTAAAATTTCTGACATCATTTTCCGTAGGAAATGCGTCACAACTCGCGATTTTCTACGAATTTGTGACGAAATGCGTATGTAGGAAAACCACTCGTAGGAAACTGGTTTCTTACGCATTTTCTACGCATTTTCCTACCCATTTCTGACAGAAAAGGGCTATCACAAATTGCTACACATTTTCTACGCATTTTCCTACCCATATAACGGAAGAAAATGTGTAGGAAAATGCGTAGAAAATATGTAGCAATTTGTGACAGCCCTTTTCTGTCATAAATGGGTAGGAAAATGCGTAAGAAACCAGTTTCCTACGAGTGGTTTTCCTACATACGCATTTCGTCACAAATTCGTAGAAAATCGCAAGTTGTGACGCATTTCCTACGGAAAATGGTGTCAGAAATTTTAATTTTTCTAGTAGTGTTCGAGCTGATCAATAACCGCAAACCAAATCTGAAGTATCTTAAACCGTTTGGGTCACCCTGTACAGTTCTAGAGCCTTTTGGAAAGTTTGGTGCAAAGAGCATTGAATGAATTTTTGTAGGTTACTCAAGTCCATTGAAACGAGTTTTTGTTCCAAGCTTGAAGCGGACTATTGAAGCACACAATGTTGAGTGTCAAGGTTACACAATGCCACCGCAGAATCCTGGAGATTCATGGCATTTTCATTGTGACACTTTTGTGGGATTCGTTTGACATGGAAGAAGAAAAGGAAGAAGAAGAAGACTTCTTTGACGAGTTGGATATTCTGAGAGAGTATGAGTCTTCACAGGAAAGGTTTGCAGCTGAGTATTCAAGATGACCACAACAAACTTCAAATGATCATGAAGCAGGTCCGAGCAATGCTGGAGAACATGATGATATCCAACAAAATGAAGTTGCTACTGATAATCAGATGGCAGTCAATGATAATCAAGAATCTGATAACATGCTAGTATTTGATCATGGTGATTCAGATTCTGAGGGGGAGCAAATTCAGATTTCAAGTCAAACAAACCCAGTCAGTGAACAAGGTGCAAATCAGAATGTTACTAATCTGGAAGGCGAGGTAGATGTTCCAGGCGAGGTGATGCCAAGAACTCTTTCATACCATCCAGAGGAGCTGATCATTGGAGAATTGCAATCAGGCGTTTGCACTAGACGTCAAATTGACCAAGGACTTACTTGTTTTTATTCTACAGTAGCACCTTTACAAACTGAGTTTTCACTAAGTTGTTTTATTTCGCAGATCGAACCACGAACATATAAAGAGGCGCTAACTGAAGATTCTTGGGTCAATGCTATGCAAGAAGAGTTGAGTCAGTTTGAGAAGTTAGGAGTGTGGAAATTGGTAGACTTTCCTGATGGTCAGAGGAAGATAAACACCAAGTGGGTGTTCAAGTGTAAGAGAGACGATATAGGGGTTATTATTCGTAACAAAGCTCGACTCGTAGTCCAGGGTTTTAGTCAGCAGGAGGGTATAGATTTCACTGAAGTATATGCTCCGGTTGCTCGACTAGAAGCGATTAGAATCTTCCTAGCATTTGCATCTTGGAAAAATTTCAAAGTTTATCAGGTAGATGTTAAATCGGCGTTTCTCTATGGGAAGGTAAAAGAGGAGGTATATGTCGGACAGCCACCGGGCTTCACCGATCCAATCCACAAAGACAAGGTTTATTTGCTGGACAAAGCGTTGTATGGTTTACACCAGGCCCCGAGAGCTTGGTATGAGACATTGTCTCAACACCTGCTAGCCAACAGCTTCATTCGAGGAAAAGTGGATGCCACTCTCTTCACCAAAGAGGTCGACGGACATCTTCTGATTGTTCAGATATACGTGGACGACATCATATTTGGGTCAACAAATGAGAATTTGTGCAAAGATTTTGAAAGAGTTATGAAGCAGAAATTCGAAATGTCATCGATGGGTGAGATGAAATTCTTTTTGGGTCTACAGGTTGATCAACTACCTGAGGGAATTTTCATACATCAGACGAAGTATGTTCATGATATTCTAGAGAAATTTGGGATGTCAGGTTCTACTACAGCTTCCACCCCATTAGCGACTAACCATGGGATAAACCCTGATCTCACCGGAGAGAAGGTAGATGAAACGTTGTATCGTTCCATGATCGGATCGCTGATGTACTTGACAGCTTCGAGACCCGATATTATGTATCCAACCTGCCTCGCAGCAAGATTTCAATCTAACCCTAGAGCGTCGCACATGGTAATTGTTAAAAGGATATTACACTACCTTAAAGGAACTCCATCGTTGGGGTTGTGGTATCCAAAAGATGGCGAATTCATGCTCGAAGGTTATTCCGATTCTGATTTCGGATGCTGCAAAATTAACGCTAAATCAACAACCGTGGGGTGCCAGTTCTTTGGATCAAGATTGGTTACCTGGCAATGCAAAAAGCCGACCTCTGTAGCTTTATCCACAAGTGAAGCTGAATATGTATCTGCTAGCAGTTGCTGTTCTCAGATCTTGTGGATCCAGCAACAGATATGCGACTACGATTTGCAATTTCTAAACACCTCTATCTTTGTTAATAATTAGGCAGCAATTAACATTACTAAAAATCCAGTTCATCATGCTAAAACAAAACACATTGAAATTCGTCATCACTTCATTCGAGATTGTTTCGAGAAGAAGTTGATACGAATTGAGAAAATCCACACTGACGATCAAAAAGCTGATTTACATACCAAAGCATTTGATAAAACTCGTTTTCAATATTTGC
Source organism: Helianthus tuberosus (assembly GCA_030545235.1). Classification (NCBI taxonomy): domain Eukaryota; kingdom Viridiplantae; phylum Streptophyta; class Magnoliopsida; order Asterales; family Asteraceae; genus Helianthus; species Helianthus tuberosus. The sequence continues at coordinate 109,511,159 of CM060449.1, forward strand.
TAAAATTGAACGGTATGAAGCTTTTATCGGTGTTTGAAGAGATTCTTGGCGTTGATGAAGGAGACATTGTAGATGATGTTGAGAAGCAATCTGCAATGGTTTGTCGATTTTTTACTTGTTTTGGTATTTAGGGGGAGTAGGGTAATATTTTCAGAAAATACAAAAACAATAAAAAATTTCAAAAATACAAATACATGAGATATTTTCAAAATCCAAAAAACATTAGAAAACCAGAAAAGAGTTTGTGTAAAAAGGGAAAATGATAGTACATCGGCTTGACAGTTACGGTATGCTAAAGATATGGAAAGTTTAAATGCGTTAAACAGTCTAGCTGATGATGTGCCGATAGGTTTTTACACATTTAGTAGGTTTGTTCGGGATATAAACCTAAATCTTTACTTGCTTATTTCATGGGGAACACTACTTGGATATATAGGTAACCCCTAAAATCTTGTTTGAAAGATCCCTCTTTCTAAGATATTAGGTCTTTATACTTAGTGATATCTGGGGTATTATCCCGGGACTTCTGATTTTGCGGAAGCAATGGCCTAGTCCCCGGAGAATACTTTACGCTTGCTTGAAATATAGCACCGCCCTCAGCAAAAATGATGAAACAATAAAATTGATAATCATTGCTGTTGTAAAAAAGATCCTCTAAAGGGGACCCACTAAAAGTCGAAGCCGTCATCTCTCTGCTGAACGGAAGTTCTGACCTGAGCTCTCACGGTTCTTCGCAATTTAACCCCTTACAGATATCATCTGTGGTATATTCACATGTAAGACTGAATATTGGGATTTTGATACGGGAGTATATTCAAGAGGTGGGACAAATGAATAAGTTTAAGTTCCTAAAACATCTAAATCGTATCCTGGACAGATTGAAAATTGTGTGAGAATTTAAGTGGATCAGTATATCGACAATCTAAGTGAATTGTTTAATTCTGAGTATGTAATTAAAGCTTAACGGTACTTGTGACTTGTCGAACAGCTGATATGATTCCCTAACACGCTCATCAAAAATATGTTTGTAAATAGTTTACATTTAATTTTATTTCTATATTTCATTTCTAGGCTAGAAACTTTATTAAAATCCAAAAAGATTTTTCATTTCTGCTTTAATTTCCGACAAACCAAAGTGGAAAGCTGATCTTCAGATTCAAATTGAAGCATATGCAGGAAGTTTCTGGGCTGGATGATGAGTTGTGAGCTTAACATAATAAGTTTGTGAAAGTTGAAAAGTTAAAGCAAGTTCATTAATTTGAAACTTGTAAATTTTCAGAAAAAGTTGAACTAAATGTCAGTGTGAATTGTCTCAGATCAACCAAGGTCATTAAGTTGGACTTGGTAGATAAATTGAGTAATCAGGGTCATTAATTTGGATCTGAATACTTAAGTGGATTCTTATATACTGATAAGATCATTAAATGAAGGTGAATGGTAAGTTTGGATTGAAACTGTTATTGTCATATATCTTATATTTAGGTAGAGATTATGCAGGAAACAAGAGTTAAGAATCCCCATGGCAACGAAAATGTCAAAGTTTGAACCAAAATTCAAGTCCCAACTTATCGAGAGGGGGAGTCTGCGAAAGGGGGAGTCAGAATTCTGCATCAGCACTCAAAGGGGAGATTGAAGATTAAAGTTTGAAGATAAAGATTGAAGGGAGCTTTACAATGTCAAATTAATTTGGAAAGAGACAAAGACTAAAGACTCGACGCCGAAGACTTCGTCAACATCCAAGGGGGAGTCTGTTGGTGCATCTAGTGTCTGTTAACTTTGTCTTAATCGAGTCTTATGTCTAGATAGGATAAACGAGCACACAACAGGATTAGAATTTAGGGTTTGTTCATGTTTAAGTGGGTGATTTCGTTTGAAGGTGACAAGGTATAGTTCAAACGAAATTAACAAAGGTAATTTCGTTTGAAATGGGCCTTGCCACTTTCAAACGAAATTAGTTCATCTATATATAGAGGTTGTGTGGTCTCATTTGAAACGGAATTAGGTCATGTTCTCTGAGCCGAGGTGCTGTTCGTTTGTCATTTGAACTTGTAAAAGCTCAGGAAATCAGTAATAGATAAAGATTAGAAAGGAACAAGCTGTGTTGACGTCATTTACATTGATTCCGCCTTTGTATTTGATGATCAACTACTCAGATTGACTCGTTAGGGTCACACGACGATCCAACAAAAATAAAAATGATTTTCTTACAAAGTACTAAACCAAGTGAACTAGTAAACTTGTGAACCCAAGACTTGTGTATGATTTTCCAAGAAAAACCAAGTTAAAAAGATGATTTTTGAAAGATCATAACTTTTCTTGCACTTACATTATTTTTGGAAATAAAATAAGTGTAGGAAGACTAGTAAAACAAGAAGATGTTGTAAATAAATATTTTTGTAAAATAAGTTCACAAGTTGTGAACATCTAGAAATCCCGAGAATGAGATTTTAACAAAAGTAAATATACTTTGGGAAGTAACTAAGGCTACTAAATATATTACCAAGTTACTACGCGCTTTTACGAAAACTCAAGTTCATGTTATTATGTAAAGTGCATTGTTTTTGCACTTGGTAAGCGTAATATGGTTTAGTGAATCGTTGTTGATTGTTTGAATGGTTTTCGAAAAGAAAATGATTTGCTAAATAGCATGGACACCTCCATTTTCAAAGTAAACTATGGCGAAATTTTCTAAAAATTCCAACACTTAGAAAATATTTTCTGACAAGTGTTTACAAGTGTGTTTTTAACTTTGTTTTTCAATATAAACTTGCCATAGGTTTTGTTACAAAAATACAAAGTATTGGAAGATGGTTTTTGTAAATAAAAATGGATAAATATATATTTAGAATATATATTTTATATTAAGACACTTGTGTGAATATTTGATTACTTGGTGGAATAGTTATATTATTTTAGGGTAAAATAATATAACTTAACAAAATACCATGACATTTACAACTCCAAAATAATACCAAAAATCACAAGGAATGAAATATAAGTTGCACACTTAATATTTTAAAGCCGAACGATAAAACACAACTTATGAAATATTCCGGAAAATACTCTTATAAATATATTTTTGACAAGTTTATTTTGGAAACGAAAGGAGTGAAAATATGATTTTCGTACATATTACCAAGTATATCATATTTGCGACAAAGAGAAAATATATTATTTTTGGGGAGTTAAAAATATATTTTCCTAAGTACATTAAGAAAATATATGATTTTTGGGTAAAATATATATTTTCTTGGAATACATTATTTTTGACAAATAAGTTATATATATTTTCTAAGTAAGACTTGAAAATATATTGTTTTTGAAATATATATTGGGAATATATTGGTATATTTTTAATTGGAATAATACACCGGAATACGACGCCAATACATGACTAAAGACACACATACAAAAATATTGTTTAACAAATTATTCCAAAAGAAAATGCAAGTTAAAATATTTATTATTTTAACAACCAATTATATAACTTGGAATAATGATGAAGACACTTGGAACGTAACTCAAAGGCACTAATTAATACTAAGACAAGGCACGGCCCGCTCGTCTAATAAGACCATAGTACATTGTAGGTAGTCGTGTACACCAGAGGACACTTTGAGTTACGGGCAGATACGAAGAACGCAAAACTGTGAGTTTATGTCCCCCTTTTCTTTTAACTGTTTTCAGTTTTATAACTTCGGGGGTGAAATACATGTTACATACTGACTACAAACGTTTTACACATGGTATGACTAGCTAAGGAATGTACCGCTAGATCACGTGAATGGGTAGGCTATTGTCTTAAGACCATTAATCCTTGTATAAGGACCGAGGGGCATGAGTGATAGATCTATTGGGTGTTGCGAGCCCCACCCATGGGCCTGCGAGTGGCTGCATGTGGTGACTATGTCGTTTCGCCGGAGGGGCCGGTACGAAATACGCATACAGGTTTGAGTGCTTCCTAGGCCATGTCACTTATTAATGTATTAGCTACACATTAATTGATATGTTTTTCCTTATTGCTACATACCAGGGACATACATTTATACAGACATACTTTAAAGGCTTATTCATACACATACACATGAACTCGCTCAACTTTTGTTGATGTTTTTCAAACTACATGTATTTCAGGAAATTAAGTACGGATCTGGCGGGCGTTGGAGTTTCAAGTCATGTTAAGTATAAAGATGTCATCCATGGTCTTTGGGTTTGGTCAGTGTGTCTTAATCCTGGACGAGACACATCTTCCAAACTTTGATTACAACTAATATCTTTTGACGAGTCCTTAGCGAACTTTTACACAATTCATATGGTTTGTAAAACTTGAATTCGAAGTCTACGTTTTAGACCAAGTTGTTATGTTTTAAACTCATTTTATGGATGACAAATCTTTGGTTTTATCATATAGTTGTTTGATATGGTTGAATGCTATGATAACAAGAAAGTCACACCATAATCACACTTCCGCAAATGTCAGGGTGTGACAGCTTGGTATCAGAGCTTCGATCGTAGCGAACTAGGATTCTTTCTTGAGTCTAGACTACGATCATTAGGGCTCCCACGAAAACGTTTTACAACATGTTTTCATTTCATACACTAAACATCCAGATCCGAGGAACAAACATTTTACAAACTAAAGGCACAAATACACATTTCAAAACTTATATTTATAATTCAGTCTTAGAGACTGAGGGAGGATCAGTCTTAGAGACTGAGGGAGGATCAGTCTTAGAGACTGAGGGGGGACCAGTCTTAGAGACTGGGGAGATTGAGTCTTAGAGACTTGGGAAAATTTAGTCTTAGAGACTGGGGAAGTTTGGTCTTAAAGACCAGGGAGTTGGTCTTAGAGACCAGGGATTTAGTCTGAGAGACTGGGAGTTTAACCTGAGAAATTCAGTCTGAGAGACTGGGAGTTTAATCTGAGAGATTCACTCTGAGAGACTGGGAGTTTAATCTAAGAGATTCAGTCTGGGAGACTGGGTAGTCTGAGAGACTAGTTGGGACAATTTGGGAAACTGGGAGTTTAGTCTGAGAGACTGGGAAATTCAGTATGGGAAACTGGGAAGCTTAGTCTGAGAGACTAGGGAGTTCAGTCTGAGAGACTGGGAAGCTTAGTCTGAGAGGCTAGGAGGCTTAGTCTGAGAGACTAGGAAGGATAGAAAATTTCATGGAGAATAATGTGAATACATGATTACATGATAAGTTACCCTTGTTTGCATACACTAATTGTTAGCAATTAATATAGATATACATGCTATGACTGTTATGTACCGGCACACATGTCACTTTATTTAGAAAGTGAGTTATCAGACACTGATAACCCTACGGCCATCGCCACAAATAATGGGATTGCATCTGCACCGGAGATATTTACGTCAGACACTGAAAATTATCCTGATATGACTGACCAAGGACGAGGACAACTTCCAATAGTCTGCGCTACCAGATGTTGGGTGATACTTTACTCTTGCTGATGGCTTCTCTGACAAGAATCCTCCTGTCACTTTTGTTACAGTCCATGACCACATCATCACTGGTTATCCCGATTGTAAGCACCTTATGACACCGATCCTCGACGCCGTACCACTTATGGTCATTCCTCCCGAGGATATGCCTTTTGACGAATTGTTTGATGATGACGTTAACCTGTTTATTGGTGGCCCTCCTAATGACGCCCATAATGATGGAAAGATAGATGAGAACGTTGTTACTAAATTCACTTCTTGAGACACCTGTTATCAAGCTATCCTCTGATTCTAGAATACACTCGATTTCAGACTCCTTTGAGTCTGCGACATTTTCAGCCTTACAGACGGACAGGTTACCGCATTTTGCTACTGATTCAGATGACAACACCGCTATGACTACTGCACTATCACCTGCTTGAAGCACCACACCGTCACACGACCCTGAGCCAGCTCCTGTTTCGTTTGGGTCAGCTTGATGTTGCACCTACTGACCCAGCACCCTTGCTTGATCATGACCCTATTTCTTTTGATCTATCAGACATTGCACCCCTTATACCTGACCCAGAACTTGCACCTGATGATCTCCTTATTGGTTGAGATGTTTGTTCCTGCACCTGCACCCGCTAATATTGCCCCTATGGAGACCGACGTCCATTGCACCGACATGCCTATCGCTTTCTTTCAGGACATACTCGCACCCCGGAAAGGTACTTTAGGACAGCACTCGCGTGATGACCCTTTTGCTACAGCAGCATTTACCCCGACCTCACAGGCCGCACCATCTACTACTTTCACCTCTACACCACTGGACGAGCCATTTCTATGGTTCCTATCATACACTATGCTGATATTAGACCCTTACACTATGGAGGCTACACCCGGGATGAATTGCTCCTATGACATCAGCTACAGTTTGAGAATATGAGTAGTAGAATGTTGGAGCTTGAGACCTCCACCCTGTCTATTGCCAGTATACTTTGGTCCTCCACATTTATCAAAGATTCCTTTTGCATTCTCACCTGCTGCTATTACACCTTTCCCAGGTTTTCGATGCTCGTTTCTTTACTATCGAGCGGCAGATCAGTCAACTATTTCGACATATATACAAGCTCGAGGAAGAGTTTACGCATGTTAGCAGTTTACTTTTCTTTCCTTCTCCACCTCAGTCACCAGTATAGTTGGTTTCTGGATTATGCGGATTGTAATACATTTGGGGAAAGACACTAATGATAAGCCGAGATTGTGGAGACTTTTGAAGACCACTTCTGACTACGTAATTTTGATACACTAATATACTTGTTGGACAAGGGTAGGGTGACCCTGTGTCCCTTTAGATGTGATATATTTTTTAAGAGAAAGTGGTTGGGGTCGGAGAATAATGAATGCCCAATCATCATTAAACATGCGACAATACTTATGACTAATAACTAATGAAAGCTCAGTCGCTATGTTCTCACTAAGCACGCTGTTGATCTGCATATTTGTGTTATAACTATAATGCTACATGCTTACTTGCTACGTTCCTAATTACAAGTTGTGCTATAATTGTGATGATATGTGATTGATTGTTATAACGACTGCGTATATACATATATGTAATACACCTCTGCGGTCTTATTCGTTAAGTAGAGGCTTGTGTGCTCGTGTCCTTAACAAGACCTGACCTAACCGATCTTCTTCTAGGAGGATGTCGATTCAAGGAAACACCGATACCAACACCCCTCTACCGACAATAGAGGCGGAAATGCAAGAGCGCCTCTTACAGGCCATCGCACAGTACGAGGCCCTTCGCTCCGAGCGTAGCGGAGGCCACTCAGGAAATAACCCACCCAACGGCTGCACCTACAAGCAGTTCTTGGGCTGCCAGCCCCTGCATTTCGATGGCACTAGGGGTGTCGTAGCCTTCGTGCGCTGGGTTGTGAAGACGGATTCTGTTTTGCGTGTGAGCAAATGCGCCCCAGAGCATCAGGTCACGTACATTTCCGGACTGTTCCAAGATGGGGCTCTGTCATGGTGGAAACTCCAGGTTCAGACCTTGGGCGAAGCTGCTGCGTATGCTTTAACATGGGATCAACTGAAAGAACTAATGCATAAGAAATATTGTTTGAGAGAAGAAAGCCAGAAGGTGGAAACTGAGTTCTGGAACTTGAAGATGGAAGGACCAAAAATAGCTGAGTACGTGGAGAAATTCCATGTTCTATCACGTATTGTCCCCTACATGGTAGAACCAGAATTTAAAAAGATTGAGCATTTTTTTTGGGGATTGGCACCCCAAATCATGAGCATGGTGACAACATCAAAGCCTGCAACGATCGCTGAGGCCATTGATCTAAGTGTGACCTTGACTGAGGAGGCAATCAGGTTGAACAAATTTTCAACCTCTAGGGAGAAAAAGGAGACTCATGTAGAGTCATCTGGAGACAACAAGATAAAATTCGCAAACTTCAAGCAGGGTACTCAGACGAATAGCAACAACAAGGCCAAAAAGGGAAAAGAGTACATGGGTAAACTACCTAAATGCGACAAGTGTCGACGCCATCATACCGGCCGATGTAAAAATGGAAAGTGCGACAACTGAGGCAAAGTGGGGCACAACAGAGAAACGTGTTGGCATGAGACGAAACGTGGAAAGAAAGGTAAGGGATGTTATAACTGCGGTGATATGGGGCACTTTAGGAAAGATTGCCCAAGGGAGATTAAACAAAATCGTGGGGAGAATGTCTAACACCGGAGCTAGGGAAGCACGCCAGGATCCAAACATGGCTATCGGTACGCCTCATAGTAGTCAATGTTATGCGTCTATGCTATTTGATATTGTTGTCAAATTCTGGCTTCGGAATATACTTGTTTTAAGGGTAAGCAAGATAGATATCTAGTACTCGACAGAACTAGCTTAAGGGAAGCTTCGACGTGATAATTGGGATGGACTGGCTGTCAAGCAATCAAACGAAGATTGTTATCCACATTCTGATGACGAACGGAGAAACGATCATAATTCATGGAGCAGGATACGCCCCTACGGATTATCAGACATTGAAGACACAAAAGTTTTGTGCAAAAGAATGCAACGCCTTCTTTGTGACAACCCTCAAAATTCCATGTATTCCGTACAATTTATTATTGATAATGAAAGTGCTTGACGACTGTGTGGAATTACGTAACTGCTTTCTGATATCTGTGTTATGCTTACACGTATTTGTTAATATACTAATAGTGTACAGAAAGGTCACTAAATAGTCCGTTATATTTTCCTAAGTGTTAGAAAGTAAAAACGTTACAAAAATATATACATAGGACACGTTACGAATTAATTAAGCAGTTTAGCGGAACAGTGTCAAACCGAACAACCGGACTTAACCCGGGACATAAAAATATTGTCATTAACATTGTTTTTCTTTTTCTAAGCCAATTAGGGTCCCCGAATACCCTAACACCCGTTATAAATTATAACACACTAGTAATTGGTTAAACCTCCTAACTAACTAACTAGATACTAATTACACCATTCAAATCTAACCGATTACCCCTAACCCTTAACCAAGTTCGGTCCCATGAGGGGACAAGTACTTACAAAACTTGATTACTTTAATCCTTGTGCCTCATATCAAGAGAACATAAGATCTAATGGGTAATGTGAAGACATGGCTTATAAGTAAATCCCTTAGACATCCAATCTCTTTCATTTCACCTTCAACCAAACTTGCTCCCTCCTTCCTTCTTGCTTATGTTCAGCCGAGAACCACACACCCACATCCATCACTTTTCGATTTCATTCAAGCCATTCCAACCTCATACAAGTGTGAAGGATCACGCATAAGGAAGCTCGGTGCTTGCTGATCACTAAGGACCTCACTACGTTGCTTTTAACCACTCGTTTTTCGCCTAGTTTCTCCCCTAGCCTCGAGCTAGTAGTAAGTGACTCTAAACGCCTTCTTGATCTTGTCTAGAGTGGTTAATAAGAGTTTCGTCGGTTAAAAATCACTAACATATAAGATCACCAACTAAAAGTCTACTAAAGTAATGAACAAGGTGGTTAATGGATGAATATGTGTGTAAATCATGTAGATCTTGTGTTGTTATGATTATTGGTTGATTATCCGATGTTTTGCTGATTAATATTGATGTTTAATGTTGTTGTGATTAATTAACTTGTTAACGGAATCGATCGAACGCGATTTAGAAGGTTAAACACTGAAAAACAGAATCTGCCCTGGTTTTACAGCCAACTTCAGTTGTCTGTAAACAGGTCTTAAACTCAACGAAAAACCGATAATTTGAATCTAAAATATTTTATTATGAAATACGGTTCTAATGGCACCGGAATCGTAATTTTTGGACTTCGTTTACTATTTTTAAAGTGTTAATTTGTAACAGCAACTTAAGCTGAATTTTGACAGCAATAAATGGGTGTCATACTTTCAGTCATAACCTGAGTTTTGTGATGAATCGGACCATGAAATTTGTACAGTAGATGAAAACCGATGCATTTGTAATTACTCCGCTGGAATTTCGTAAATCAGACACTCGATGAATTTTTAATAAATTGTTCCGTGGACTGTGGTCAGAAATACACAAATCTGAGTTCAGTCCGAAATATGAATTTTTATAAAATATTGGTAATGAACCGGACCCCAATATTTTTACACAATAAAATATGGAACGTTTAAGACATCCTGTAAAAATTTGGGAATTTTTGGAATAATTTAACTATTTTATTAAAATGTCCGAAAACAGCCGGTTTTGAATATAAATGCTGAAATGACATAAGTTGTGACTCGCGTGTCTAAATGTCGAGTATGCTATCTATGAATGCTCTAACATGTTATATGTGTTACGTGCACTATCGTATGTTTGCTTATGAGTAGGGAATGGATGGGAAGTATATATACGGGCATAAACAGTTAAAGTAATGCTTGCTATGTGATAGATACGTGTAGGAACTTTGTGCTCTATTTGTAAGCCACTAAATGACTAACTGGTAAATCATACTAGGACGTGATTGACCGACCTTGACTGTTAGCTATATTTGAGAATCTAACCGAGCAAACCGAGGTGAGTTCACACTTTTCTACAAAGCATGGTAATTCCCGGTGGGAATGGGAATGAGAATGGGTACAGGAATAGGGATTCCTCGTCCTTTGGGACGCATTCAGGAATGTGGATTCCTCGTCCTTGAGACGTGTTCAGGAATGTAAATTCCTCGTCCTGTTGGGACGTATTAGACTTACTGGACTAGAACTCTATCAGCGAAGTCCCACCCTTTTTGTATCGACTTAATCGCCGAGGCTATGGCGAGCGGGTCATTAGTTAATAGCGCTATTAGGTTTAACAAACCTCACACCGTGCCAGTCGGACGGGCGTGTACTAATGGACTATGGCACGTCGGTGGTGATAGAACACCGACGCTAGGGCACAATTGATTTCTTTTGTTAGTAGTCGATATGATAAACGAGTCTGGTAGTTTAAAATACTGGGGCAGCTCCCCACGGCCAAAGTGTCGGGCTGGATAGCCAGGGAAGGGGGACATGGGATGGTTAACTAATAAACGTTTTCGAACTATGGGGTAACCCCCACGGCTGGACGGCCGAATGAGATTAAACTATGTTTTTGGAAACAACACTAAAATGGACAACCAACCGTGAACTCACTCAACTTTGTTGTTGACTCGTTATTACATGCTTTGCAGGTCGTTAGATGCTATGGAGCTTGCATATGGAGGTGGTCGTTGTGGGATGCGAACTGATATGTCCCGTACTTAATGAATAAACTTCATGAACTTATTAAACCTACGTTTTGGACTTTAAACTTATGAACTTTGGACTTACGTTTTGAACTTATATTTTATGCTTCCGCTGTTAACCTAAAATCGGTTTACTTCCTTTTGGTCACCAATCGTATTGTGTTTGGTTTTATTTACTTAATTATGTTGTCCAATATGATTGGTGGCTCGATCCTGGTCACGTCACGCCTCCAAGCGGTGGTACTCCGCATGGTGGATTTTGGGGGTGTGACATTCTTGGCTCATGTCGTAGACAGGGAGCCAAAGAACCAAAACTTGAAGATATCTCTGTGATGAGGGGATAACCTGAAGTCGTCCCCGAAGACTTACCAAAATTATTTCCTTAACGACAAGTCGAATTTTGCATCGATTTGATTCCGGGGGCCGCGCCTGCTGTTAATGCACCTTAACGACATACACCTCCGGTGTTGCAGGGATTGACAGTGTAGCTCCAGTAGCTGATACAGAAGGAAGATAACAGACTAAGTTCCCGCTTTGGGTAACCCCAGCTTTGCTCGTCAAGAAGAAGGAAGATAGCTTTCGTACGAACATGAAACTACCAGGAGCCAAACGAGCCAACCAACAAGAGTCGGTGACTCTTGCTAAGGATTAACGAATTACTCCCTTAACTAACTGAGAGAATCCAACTACTATTTCACGACTGATCGATGATCGGGTGTCGTTAGCTGCAAATTCAGGAAGAAAGTATACCGGGAAATTGTGGGACAATAACTTGTTTTAAAATATGGTGTTTCTTACACGATGCACAAATTTTTTTTACGCAGAATACGAAACCTTGAGAATCTAAGAAACATGTACTTAGGATCTTTGGGAACTCAGATCCAAACTCGTAAAGATTGTTACTTAGGAACCACACCGGTTAACTCGAGCGAACCCCGTTATCTTGACATTTATGCTATTTCGGTTAACCAAACAGAAGATATTCAAATCTCTTACATTGAAATTCCATTTTTTCTAGCAAGTAGATGTTTGCATCTCTACTCCCCCTAATGGTAGTTGCATCGCGTTAATTTTCTTCGCTAAGAGCGAACACACATTTGCTTCGACATTTGGTCATTTACTCATTTTAGCAAATACTCATTGCTTCAGTACTCGGAAACTTATATGTCACACATGCACCATTTGCTACGCATGTGGTTTCGTTTTGGATAAATGCTTCATTAAAATTCAAATATTATTTTGCTTGCTGATTTGTGATTCGAATGACCTACATCATTGTAATTGATTGGCTCTTTTGTTACCAAGTAAACACACTGTCATGAGACTTCTTTTCTTTCAAGTTACATTCATGGTTTATCTTTGTGACCATGCCGAGATTCCTTTGTTGATACATACGTTTATTGCCGGGTTACGCTGAAACCAAGTTCAATTGCTTGAACTTATCCATTTCGCATATTCAGTTTAAGACGTCATATGATGTATTGAGAGCATCATATTCAAATATTTTGCAAAGATTCTTTCGTTTCAAGTCGTGGTAGGCTTGGTTGGTCTACGACCCCACTAAATCGTTGTTGGTTTTGATACCTCACGGTGATACCTTCACAAAATTGAAGCTTGCGCTAATTTGGTTACTCACTTCTTACACGGATTTAATAGTCTATTTATTTAAAAATCCATTTGATATTCACGATTAAAGCAGACTCAACACAGTTGTGTGTTAAGACAACGGTACATAGATTCATTTCATACCACGGTGTACCTCCGAACGATTCTTTTGTTATAAATCGAATACCCTGCAGTACTTATTGCTTTCTCATCTTCTTCAACATTTCACCAACTCACTCTTCTCTTCCTCCCCTCTATAAGCTTCGACCGAACTACCCCCTTACACCACCAAAATTTTTGGCTCTCACTCATCCAATCCAAGTGTGTCTCATGGTGCTAGAAGGTGAATTAGGAGGCTTGGTGTTCTCGGAACTTGAAGGACCTCTACCACAATCTTTTATCCACTCATTTTCTCCATTGATCTTCCCTAGCTTTAAGCTAGTTGTAAGACTTCTTTTGATCCTTGTTTACTTCATCTTTATGGTGGTTAAAAGATTATATTATGTTGAATTATACAAGAACACTAAAGATCATAAACTTAAAGCTTAAACATAAAGATGATATATGATGATATATGGTTGATATGATGTTGTTTAGTGAATATATGATGTTTGGTTGATGATTACTAGTAATATGATGATTGATCATCATATGGAACTTGTTAGAGTATGATAAAAAACATGGTTTAACAAGTTAGGAGATGATTATGTGTTTTCATGAAATAATCATCTTCTAGACTAAACATGAACTTGAAAATAAAAATGATTTTCTTACAAAGTAATAAACCAAGTGAACTAGTAAACTTGTGAACCCAAGACTTGTGTATGATTTTCCAAGAAAAACCAAGTTAAAAAGATGATTTTTGAAAGATCATAACTTTTCTTGCACTTACATTATTTTTGGAAAATTAATAAGTGTAGGAAGGCTAGTAAAACAAGAAGATGTTGTAAATAAATATTTTTGTAAAATAAGTTCACAAGTTGTGAACATCTAGAAATCCCGAGAATGAGATTTTAACAAAAGTAAATATACTTTGGGAAGTAACTAAGGCTACTAAATATATTACCAAGTTACTACGCGCTTTTACGAAAACTCAAGTTCATGTTATTATGTAAAGTGCATTATTTTTGCACTTGGTAAGCGTAATATCGTTTAGTGAATCGTTGTTGATTGTTTGAATGGTTTTCGAAAAGAAAATGATATGCTAAATAGCATGGACACCTCCATTTACAAAGTAAACTATGGCGAAATTTTCTAAAAATTCTAACACTTAGAAAATATTTTCTGACAAGTGTTTACAAGTGTGTTTTTAACTTTGTTTTTCAATATAAACTTGCCATAGGTTTTGTTACAAAAATACAAAGTATCGGAGGATGGTTTTTGTAAATAAAAATGGATAAATATATATTTAGAATATATATTTTATATTAAGACACTTGTGTGAATATTTGATTACTTGGTGGAATAGTTATATTATTTTAGGGTAAAATAATATAACTTAACAAAATACCATGACATTTACAACTCCAAAATAATACCAAAAATCACAAGGAATGAAATATAAGTTGCACACTTAATATTTTAAAGCCGAACGATAAAACGTAACTTATGAAATATTCCGAAAAATACTCTTATAAATATATTTTTGACAAGTATTATTTTGGAAACGAAAGGAGTGAAAATATGATTTTCGTACATATTACCAAGTATATCATATTTGGGACAAAGAGAAAATATATAATTTTTGGGGAGTTAAAAATATATTTTCCTAAGTACATTTAGAAAATATATGATTTTTGGGGAAAATATATATTTTCTTGGAATACATTATTTTTGACAAATAAGTTATATATATTTTCTAAGTAAGACTTGAAAATATATTGTTTTGGAAATATATATTGGGAATATATTGGTATATTTTTAATTGGAATAATACACCAGAATACGACGCCAATACATGACTAAAGACACACATACAAAAATCCGAATACACAGGTATGAGATACCCCCATCCTTGGGAAGGAAATGCGAATACAAATACATGAGAAGTATTACTACAAAAATATTGTTTAACAAATTATTCCAAAAGAAAATGCAAGTTAAAATATTATTTATTTAAACAACCAATTATATAACTTGGAATAATGATGAAGACACTTGGAACGTAACTCAAAGGCACTAATTAATACTAAGACAAGGCACGACCCGCTCGTCTAATAAGACCATAGTACATTGTAGGTAGTCGTGTACACCAGAGGACACTTTGAGTTACGGGCAGATACGAAGAACGCAAAACTGTGAGTTCATGTCCCCCTTTTCTTTTAACTGTTTTCAGTTTTATAACTTCGGGGGTGAAATACATGTTACATACTGACTACAAACGTTTTACATATGGTATGATTAGCTAAGGAATGTACCGCTAGATCACGTGAATGGGTAGGCTATTGTCTTAAGACCATTAATCCTTGTATAAGGACCGAGGGGCATGAGTGATAGATCTATTGGGTGTTGCGAGCCCCACCCATGGGCCTGCGAGTGGCTGCATGTGGTGACTATGTCGTTCCGCCGGAGGGGCCGGTACGAAATACGCATACAGGTTTGAGTGCTTCCTAGGCCATGTCACTTATTAATGTATTAGCTACACATTAATTGATCTGTTTTTCCTTATTGCTACATACCAGGGACATACATTTATACAGACATACTTTAAAGGCTTATTCATACACATACACATGAACTCGCTCAACTTTTGTTAATGTTTTTCAAACTACATGTATTTCAGGAAATTAAGTACGGATCTGGCGGGCGTTGGAGTTTCAAGTCATGTTAAGTATAAAGATGTCATCCATGGTCTTTGGGTTTGGTCAGTGTGTCTTAATCCTAGACGAGACATGTCTTCCAAACTTTGATTACAACTAATTTCTTTTGACGAGTCCTTAGCGAACTTTTACACAATTCATATGGTTTGTAAAACTTGAATTCGAAGTCTACGTTTTAGACCAAGTTGTTATGTTTTAAACTCATTTTATGGATGACAAATCTTTGGTTTTATCATATAGTTGTTTGATATGGTTGAATGCAATGATAACAAGAAAGTCACACCATAATCACGCTTCCGCAAATGTCAGGGTGTGACATTGAACTTCAGCTCGGCAGTATATACTGAGGATAACCAGGGCAATATTATACCAAGCCACTCCCAGAGTCATACTCCTGAGATACCTTCATCGGTCAGGGTATCAACTGTGAGAAGTTCAGGATATGCTCCAGGATATGGCCAGAATCCTCAGGCTGGTAACGTGTCTAATAACCTTAATACTCTTGCTACTAATAGTTTTGGATCTTTGCAGGATACAGGTGTAACCTCGGCACTCTCTAGAGAGCTTCAGAAGTTGAAGGATATGATATCCAGTGTACCTGGGGTAGTCCAGCCGATTCCAGAAGTATCCCAGGATAGCCACATGATATCCCGGTTTGCACATCCTATTTGTGATGCTGAAATTCCAAAAAGATTTCAAACTCCCAACATGAAGCTCTATGACGGGACCACGGATCCTGAAGAGCATATTGCTCAGTATAGGGAAAGGATGGAGATTAATCCTATCCCTCCGTATCTCAAGGAAGCATGCCTCTGCAAGGGTTTTGGCTCTACTTCGACAGGATCAGCCTTAAAATGGTTCCTAAACGTTCCACCTCATTCAATTACATCGTTTGCTCATTTAGTTAATTTGTTTAATAGTCAATTTTCTTGCAGTAGAAGTTTTGAGAAACTAACCAGTGATCTATACATGATAACTCAAGGTCCACAGGAATCCTTAAGGGATTATGTGAACAAATTTAGCAGGGAATCCTTAGATATCCCACACCTTGATGTTGCTACAGCCGTACAGGCATTCAAAATGGGGTTGCAAAAGGATTCTCAATTTTATCAGGATCTTGTAATGAATCCTTGCAGGAACCTGGATGAAGCTCGAAACAGGGCTTTGAGATATATCAGGCTGGAAAACGACAAGAAAATGCAAGAGAGGATGAATTCATCCTCAACATATGAATCAACTAACAGGAAGTCAGAATCCTCATGCAAACCATATCGCTCTAAACCATATGGCAGGAATGACAGCAAGAAAGTGAATGCTGTTGAGGATGAGGATCCTGAGGAGTATCTGTTGGACTCTGTATGCCCAAGACACATATTAAATTGATGTGGCTAGTACGTTATGATCCAATTCGAGTCATACCCAAATACAAGCTAGACAAACACTTATATTATTTATTTGTGATATGATCAAACAAATAAATATTAACACTTACAATATTTAGAAATTGGTTTTCTAAATAATTACACTTGAGAAACTAATAAATTATATGGATAATTTATTTTGAGAGAATAATTTATTTTGTTATTTAATGGGTTAAATAACATAATAAAAATAGTATAAGTCTTATAACATGTGATGTTATAATTTTATAAAAGTTATAAGATTAATCAAGACTTAAATTATTTTATAAAAGAAATTATTTTTTTTTATAAAATAAAGGGTGCCCCCCCCCCTCCCTTGGTGTTCTTCCCAAACATTTTTGTCCAATCACATTACATGCAATTTGCATGGTTAGAAGGGTCTTGATTGGGTGGTCTTCTCGAGACCATTTTGGTCCAATAAGCTCTCATGCACTTGCATGTGTAAGAAGCAAAGTTATTGGCCAAAAAGGAGGTGCACATCTCTCATGGGTTTAAAAGGATTAAGATGGCAAAAGATGAACTTGAAAGAGAGTTGTTCTTGCTCTCTAAAAATCGTCCATCATAGGGGTTTTCATGTGTTCCGTTTTTTATCACAAGTGTGTTAAATCCTAGTTATTCTCAAGGTGTTTGTTGGAAGCTTGGGGTATACAAGCTTGAGGTCTTCTACTCTTGAAGACAACCATTCAAGAATCATCATCCGTTTCATCATCCTATTACTCCAAGAATGTAGTTTTCTAAACACCCTATGATTGTGTTTGATAGTATGCATTTTCATATATGGATCCGGGTTTTGGGATTTTGCATATAAATGATTTTATATCTTAAAAGTGACATGTTTTAAATATTATTTCCACTGCGTTTTTATTTCATATGGATGAAATTGCTTTGATAAACATGTTAAAATCCCATCAATGGCATCTAGAGCCGCTTATATGAGTGCATGCTTCATAGGATATGAAATTTTTGGGTTTCGAGTTTGGTTAAAACCCTATGGCCGAAATTTTTCATATGGTTATCCTTTTGTTTTTCAAGATTATTTTCATACATGCATAAAAGTATCTTGAAAAATTATGTCATTTGGATGATTTGTTTGTTTGGACAAAAACCCACTTTTTCGGTTTTTTTCATTCTTGGCCGAAAAGTAGGTTGTAAAAAAAAGGAAACCATTTTTTGCTTATTGAATTTTATATATATGTGGATATATATTTTGGTGTTCCTAACCTAGCCATGATCTTGTGTGAATATGTTAAATATTTGTGTTTGTGATTTATATTTGATTATTTCAATGGGTTGTAATAATTAATTATCTTTGTTCTTCCATTTGTGAAATATGTAATTTATTTATTTTCATTTGGTATGTAAGTAAATAGATTAGGTGCATTTTATTTTACTAGAAAAATGTATTAGGATATTTTTTGTAAAAGAAGATGCACACAAAAATGCGATTTTGGTTTTGGCTAATTTCGGGCCAAAAGGACTTCATAGTTCTTAACGGGATTTTAGCCCGATAACCAAAACACTTTTTTGAAGTCCAAAGGAGTTTGGACCTGAATATAAAAGACATTTGGAAGCCCAAAGAATGTGAAGAAATCACAACACAAGAAGAAGACTTGAAGCATTTGGATGTGGGATCAAGTGGGAGTTCAACCACACATCACTTGTGTCATTTTTCACCCTTTAGGAAGGACCTTTTGGCACACTTGTTTCGGCTAACAAGTGTGGTCAAAATAGTTGGCTATGGTTATGCACCTATTGATATGTGTGTTGTGCTTGTGTGGTTGTTTATTTATGTTGTTTGGATGATATGTTGATATGCATGCTTAACAAACTAATAATCAACAACAAGCTTAAAATTGGTTCTTTAAAAGATCATTAAAAATGGTTAATAAAAGGTTATTAAAAATTAATGATTTTATAATAAAATAGGTTTTATTAAAAAGAACCTTAAAAATTTGTTTTCACAAAAGTACCAAGGATTTGAATGCATGCAAATGTATGGTACATAAAGTTTTCTAAACTAGAATTTTTGAAAACTCAAAAATCCCTTTTATAAAACAAGTCAAACACCATCCTTTTATACAACACTCGAAACACTTGGGAACTCTTTTGTGGGATAAAGGTCACCTAACCACATTTGAAGGAACTTGTATGTTCGAGGTGGGTTTACCATGTTTGTGGGATAAAGGTCACCTAACCACTTATGTGCATAAACTCACACGTGTGTATAAGTTGGACGACTTGATTTGGAAACCATAAACTTAGGGTCACCAAAGCATGGGGAACAAATGTGTTGATGGGATTAAACATGCCAACTAAACATAAAGATGTTTAACCGATCCCATATGGCTAGAAGTTGCAAAGAGTTGCAATTGTCAAACGTTGACTACCTTGTTAATTTAAATAAAGGGATAAAGGTCACCTAACCAATATTTAAATGTAACGTTGGATTCTAGATTTTAATTATTAATTGTCTATGAGACATAAAAAGGGTATTAATAATTAAAATATAATAATATCGAAAATACTAAAATTGAACCTTGTTAAATTATGTAGATGGCCACTAACAATATTACCCAAACCGTCTGTAACCTATCACTAAAAACAATCCTTGACAAGGATCGTCTCAATCATAACACTTCATGGATTAATATCGAAACTTAAGAATCGTTCTCAAGTAAAAGATATTCTATGTGTTGAACGATCCTAGTCCCGATGAACATCTTATGGAAGATAAGGATGCCTATAACGATTGACTAAGTATATCGAGGATACTATGCAAGCCTCTTGCCTCATGTGAGGAATTATGATTTCCGTAATTCAAAGGGATTTTGAACATCATGAGCATACGACGTGATTACCCAATTGAAGGAAATGTTACTACAATATGCAAGGGTAGAACGCTTCGAAACGGTTCGAGCACTTCATGCATGTCGAATGGAGGAAACCCAATCGGACTCATCTTATGTCTTTAAGATGAAAAGGCATATTGATCACCTCGAAAGGCTCAATATGGGTAAAAGGGCTTTATCCATTCTAACGATCAATGAAAGTGGCAATTAGAAAGGGCATCACTCCGACACCAAAGCAAATGTTTAAAATGGAAACGGTAATTCATAGGGAAAAGAAAAGAAAAGAAAGGCTAAAGCGCAACCACCGAAACCAAAATATAAGAAGGCAAAGGTTGCCACGAACGATCCATGCTTTGAGTATGGTAGGACATTTAAATAGGAATTGTCCAACCTATCTCAAAGAGTTGAAAACTAAGAGGGATGCAGGGCAAACCTCAGGTACAATCTTAATGATACATATTGTCCTTAATGTTATTTCTTCTAACACATGGGTATTAGATACCGGATGTGGAACTCATGTTTGCAATTTGTTGCAAAAGGTTCAAAAGAAATAAGACAATATGGTTTTGATTTAAAGTTTGTAAACAATGAAATTCATGTTTCGATGAATGACATGTTTTACTTTAAAGCTATGCTTTCAAATGGTATTTATGAATTGGTTCATAATAAATCATTTGATAGCTCAATGTACCAAGCAATCACCAAGAAACTCAAAATGGTTTTGAGTGAGACTAATCTTTGGCACTGTCGCCTTAGTCATATGAACAGAAATCACATGCAAACACTTCAAAAGAATGGTCTTTTGGACACAAATGAAGTTTGTTCATTTGATACATGTGAGTCTAATTTACAAGGTAAAATGACTAAGAAACCCTTTAGTGAGAAAGAGTAAAAGATTTATTAGGTATCATACATTCGGATGTATGTGGTCCTTTTAAAGCCAATGACTAGGAATGGTGAAAGATACTTCATTACCTTTAACCAACGACTATAGTAGTTATGGTTATGTGTACTTGACACAAAGATGAAGTTTTGAAACGTTCAAAGACTTCAAAAGGTGAAGTACAAAATCAACTCAAATAAAGTTTTTCGTTCCGATAGAGGAGGAATCGAACTCTATTTGGATATGGTTCGATCTATGATGGCTAGGAGCGCATTATCTCTATCATTTTAGGGTTACGCTTTGCTCTCCGTGGCTCGTATATTAAATATGGCCCAAACCAAGAAAGTGGATAAAACACCTTTTAAATATGGCATGGAAGGGCTCCATCATTATCATATTTAAAGGTATAGGTTGTGAAGCTTATGTGAAGCAATACACCCCAAACAAATTGGAAGTACGATCCACTAAGTGTATCTTTGTAGGATATCCTAAAGATGCTATAGGATATTAATTCTACGATCCAACAGAGCAAAAGGTATTTATTGCTCAAAAGGCTGAGTTCTTGGAAGCTAAGTTCCTTGTGGAAGGAATTAGTAGAACAGTGGAACTTGATAAGGATCGAGAACCCCAAGCCGATACACGTTTGGTTGATACTAGCATTCAACAAGAGGTTGTTGAAAATGATCAAGTGGTTGATCAACACACACAATACGTTCGCAGATCTGGTAGAATTAGTAGTCCAGCTGAAAGATATGGATTTTTCATAGATGGATGCTACGTGGTAGATTCGGGTGAACCAACCACATACCATGATGCAATGTCAAAAATTCGATTGTGACAAATGGCTTGAAGCCATGAACGTAGAGATGCAATCCATGTATGACAATCAAGTATGGGAATTGGTTGTGCCACCTCTTAACTCCAAAGTAGTTGGAGGTAAGTGAGTTTTCAGGAAGAAAGCAGATGTGCATGGTAACTTGGATATTTATAAAGCGAGACATGTAGCAAAAGGTTTCAATCAAACTCAAGGGGTTGATTATTGTTTTGGTCAAAAATTACCGAAGCAATTTAGTGATCAAATTAGTAATGTGAGGTAGTGTGCTAGAAAATGTATAGAAAATATGCTTGTTGAGTTATTTAGAAAATTAGTATTCAGGATACGGCTCAGGATATCGAGCTGTATCAATGATCAAACAATGAGCAAACAATGAATAAAAAGTAAAGGAAATGACACGAGATGTACGAGGAAAGCCCTTGATCAATCTAGATCGCCGGCATAAAACCTCGGGAGCTGACAATCGCAGCTGCCTTGTTCTTCTTATTGCTTTAAACTTCAGGATACAGTGCAGGATATCAACCAGATCGCTAAGTGTTACAATGAATTCGTGCGAGAGTACAAATTGCGAGAGAACAAGTGCTAGAGTGTAGTGAGTGTGATTGCAGTGAGATTGTTGTGTCCTATTTGATCTAGTGTTCCTCCTATTTATAGTAACGAAATACAAACAAATATTCCTATAAATATGGGATACTCCGAATATTCCACCACGAACGTTGTAGACCGAGTAATAAGGTTTCAACGTCTTTCTTTGAACGGCCTGGACCGAGTCTTCCGCGGAATAAGTCTTGTTAACGTTGCTAGCTTCTAACTCACGTACCTGCACATAATCCATTAGTAATCCTGAGGATACCATTCAGGATGTTACCAATATCCTGAACCAGCATCCCGGATGTAAACAGATACTACATAAACAAGATATAGATCAAGATATTTTCCAGGATATGGGCTCAGAATTTCACCCATAACAATTGTCCCCAAAAATGTTACCGTTTGATATCCTAACGGTTACATTTTTTTCACAGTGGCCGAGGCAATTAAGAGATAAGACTTCTGATGTGATAGCTTTCAACCACCCGGCCTATATTTACTCATCATACCCTATATCTTCTCATCCTCATCTCCTTTTTTACCCACAATCGACAAGAAAAAGGTAATTATTCTCTCTCTTATCTTCATAACCATCTTTCATTTTACTCCGGCAAGAATTCAGGCGATCAAATGCCTAGGCAAACGAGGTCCAGTTCAGGCGACTCGGCTCCCACATTCATCCAACAGAATCTTCTCCAAGAACCGGAGAATGAAACATGCACCTTTGATAGCGCTCATCTGTCGGCTTTGAAATCCTCCGGTATCTTTCCGGATTGAACCATATTCCGACCCTTTGACAGAGAAATCCGGTCAGATATGGTTTCCACCGAGTGGATCTGTTTCAATGTTTTCCCCTTTACCTTAGGGCTACCATTCCCCTTTCCGGACTTCATTACCGAGTTTTTTGACATCACTAGAATTTCTTTTAGTCAAACCATGCCAATGCTTTGGCGTGTTTTATCTGTTCTTGACCAAATCAAGAGAAACCACATACCTGACCTTTCCGTCCATGACCTCCCTTTAGCCTACAAGCTTAGATGCCATGGCTCATCTAGATTCCTATTTTATTCTACTTCCGGTGATCCATTGATACTTCGTGCCACCAAAAACGAGGATGGTTGGCAATCCAAGTTTTTCTTCGTAAAAAGGGATTCAATCCCCGGTGGAACGGATTATCCGATGAGATGGTTAAGAAAGGGTAGGAATTAGGGTTTAAGAATGATCCTGTCTCTTATCATGTCTCATATTCTGAACTAATAAATTTTTATTTTTGTGCAGCTGATTTTAGGAAGATTGCACCTCCTCTTGCTAATTCTCAAGAAAGAATAGACGCCATTAGACTTCTCCCAGAGGCAGAAAGAAGTTTCAATCCTTCTCCACCAACTCCAAGCCCACTTTCAAGTGCCAACATGTCTGGTAAGGATCCTGCAAGATATCCTGCACTCATTTGTTTTTCATCTATTATTCATAGGAGGGATTTAGAATTTACTCCCTGTGTGCAGATTCCAGCAAAGTCCCAGTCTATCTAGATCTTGATGAACTTGACAGCTACCCAACTCCAGCCATAGTCAAGAAGGAGACTCCTGCTACTACTAGCTCCAAGCCACTCCCGGCTCCCAAGGCCAATCCAAGAACCCGTGCTTCCGCAGCAAAAAAGAGAAAGGGTCTTGAGGTCAGTGCTCCAGGCTCAGAAGGGTTTTCCTATGACGAACTCAGCTTCTCTGACTCCTTAGAGCCAATGACATCCTTCCTCAACAAGGTAATATCCTGACGCATATCCTCCATGTATATCCTGCACATAAATCCTGCACGCATATCCTAACAGGGTATCCTGGTAGGATGTCTTAGTCAGCATACATTCTAACTCCATACCTGTAATTAATGTGCAGGGCCTCCAGCATTTGCTCCACTTGTATAATGATGCTTGTGGTACTGTGGCACTTCATGAAGCCAGGTTCAAGCAGCTCGAGAGCACCGTTGCTGACCAAGGTGCTATTGCTGAAGCGAAGAGCCGGCACTATGAAAGCTTGCTAAAGAAGGTCACCCAAGACGCCGAGGTCAAACTTGCCAGCGTTCAAATGGATCATGATCAGGCCTTGATCAACTTTCGAGAGGGAATCAAGGCATCTGCTATCGTCTCTCTGCTACAAGCACGCATCAAGATGGCCTACGAGGCCAAGGAGACGGGCCTTGTTTGTCCATCTTGGCCAGTTGAATCCTGGGTGGCTAAGTTAAAGGAGCTCGGAGGCAAAGCTGTGCCACTTCCTGCTGAAGCCGGTGAGTCTTCTAAGTCAGCAGAGGTGGTGGTCCAAGCTGGAGAGAAGAAGGATGCTGGAGCTGATACTGGGATGGACATTGGTCAGGATGCTGCGCAGGATGCTGTTCAGGATGCTGGAGCGGAGAAGTCTGATAAAGTTGGAGGAGATGCCGCTGTGTGAGGGAATTTAGGTGGGCGATGACGGATATACGTGCCAAGGCCAGAGCCCACCTTTTTGAATTTGAATGTTGGTCTGTAGTTCCATAAACAATTTACTTTTCTGTCTTTTACTTTCCCGTACCTGAACAATTTATATTTCCTGCATGCTTTTTGAACAATACAATAGTTGAAGGTGGATGGGTCTCGGTTTGAGATGAAGCCTTCAACTGTTGGGTAAATGTGGTTATGAACTATTAGTGCTCTTAGTGGATGGGCCTTGTTTTGAGGTGAAACTAAGAGCACATCTTTTGGTATGTTAATAATATATACCCTCTAAGGTTTAAAGGTTTTTCACCTTTCTAAGTCTTGGAGTTTATACACTCCTGCCTGTAACACATGAAATTAAGGGTTTCTCCCCAGGATATTAAGGGTTTATCCACAGGATATTAAGGGTTTATCCACAAAAAACTAAAGTCTATGAACAGGTTTCGAACAAAGTATGATTGTATTTTCACCAAGGAGTTCCTAAATATTCAATTATGCTATACACAGGGGACATCCGTCTTGATACACTGTAAACAATTCGAAGGATGAACTCAGTTTCCTAAATGTGCACTGGGGACATCCATGAGGGGAATGTTGCAAAAGGTTCAAAGGTGGGAAATTGGAATCAATTCTCTAAGAGTCTTTGGTATGATCTCTCCCTTTCATCTTTTGAAACCTTATCCAAATAACTTAAGTTTTTGGAGTTATGTATGACGAAATTTTAACAAAATATTTCTGATTAAATACTAAGTTTAGTAACAGTATCCTGGTCAGGATATTCTTCCAGAATACCTTATTAGGGTATTTTTTGAAAATATTTTCTCAGAATATTTGAAATAATACTGAGATAAAGGAAAAAAACTGCTTTCAAGTCAAACAAATGCAATAAAAATACAACAACAAAGATAAGGCCGAAAGGTTGGTTAGTTTATTATTCACATGTAAAAGGTTGCACTATTGGCTTCATCTCAAAATGAGACCCATCCACCAACAGTGTAACTAGTTCAAAACCATATTTACTTAAACAGTTGAAGGCTTCGTCCTGAAACCCAGGATCCCTACACCTTCAACTGTTTATTGTTCAAAAAAGTGTACTAAGGATTGATGACCAAGGGCTTCGTCCTGAAACTCAGGATCCCTCCACCTTTGGCCATCAAATTGTTCTAAGTGCAAGAAATTAAATTGTTCAAAAGACAGAAAAGTAAATTGTTCAACAGCAACCACAACCATCAGAATAAAAAGTGGGCTCCGGCCTAAGCATCAATATCCATCATTGCCCACTTGAATGCCCTCACACAGCGGCATCACCACCATCCTTCTTCGCCTCCTCAGCTTCAGCATCCTGAGCAGCATCCTCACCAGCATCCTTTCCAGCATCCTTCTTTTCTCCAGCCTTGTCCACCACCTCAGCTGCCTTAGAAGTTTCTCGAGCCCCGGCTTTAGCTGGATGTGGCACAAGATTGCTTCCAATCTCCTTGAGCTTCGCCACCCAGCAGTCAACCGGCGAGGATGGACACACAAGACCCGTCTCCTTGGCTTCAAAAGCCATCTTGATTCGGGTTTGTAGCAGGGAGGCGACGACAGAGTTTTTGATCCCCTCTCGAAAGGAGATCATGGCCTGTTCATGCTCAACGTGGGTGGCTGCCAGCTTCACTTCGGCATCCCGAGTGACCTTCTTCAGCTTATCCTCATAGTGCCGGGTCTTGGCTTCAGCAATTGTACCCTGGTCAGCTATGGTGGTCTCAAGTTGCTTGAACTTGGCCTCTTGGAGCTTAGTTGTCCTGCAAGCATCAGTATAGAGATGTAGCAAATATTGGAGACCCTGCGATTCAAAATACAAGTATGGATTAAAATTTACTAGCCAGGATATTCAATCAGGATATATGCGCAGGATCTAGCACCAGGATATTACCTTGTTAAGGAAAGAAGTCATAGGCTCCAAGGACTCGGTGAAGCTGAGCTCTTCATAGGAGAACCCTTCAAAAGCTGGAGTGGTGGTCTCTGAGCCCTTTCTCTTCTTGGACGTGGAAGCACGAGTTCTTGGGTTAGGCTTGGGGATTACGGCCGGTTTGGAGCTGGTGGTAGCAGGGGTCTCCTTCTTGACATTGGCAGGAGTGAGATAGTTGTCAAGTTCATCAAGGTCCAGGAGGATTGGAACTTTGTCGGCATCTGCATACGAGGAGTAACTTTAAAACCCTTATATATAACAACATCGAATAATAACATGTATGCAGGATATTAAACAGGATCCTTACCAGACATGTTTGAACTGGAATGTTGACTCGAAGATGTTGGGTACGGGATGAAGCTTCTTTTAATCTCAGGAAGGAGTCTGATGGCTTGGATTCTTCTCTCTGAATCAGCAAGAGGAGGTGATAGTTTTCTGAAGTAAGTTGCATACAACAAAAATAAAGATCAGTTCAAGATACAGGATAGGATATAAGACAGGATAATCCTAAAACCCTAAATCCTACCCTTTCTTAACCACTTCACCGGATATTCCGCTCCAACAGGGATCAAATTTCTTTTCACAAAGAAAAATTTGGACTTCCATTCCTCCTCATTCCTGGTGGCTCGGAGTATCAGAGGGTCACTGGAGGTAGAATAAAACAAGAATCTGCAAGAACCATGGCATCTAAGCCGGTATGCTAATAGAAGATCATGAACGGAAAGCTCAGGAATGTGGGCGTTCTTGATTCGATCAAGAACGAGCAACACTCGCTAGAGCATTGGCATGGTTTGACTGAAACTAATTTTTGTAATACGAAAAAACTCAGTGATGAAATCAGGGAAAGGGAATCGGAGGCCCAAGGTGAAAGGAAAAGCATTAAAACAGAGCCACTCGTTAGACACCATGTCAGATCGGATCTCCCGATCGAACGGCCGGAACACCGTCCCCTCTGGGAAGATGCTAGAGGATTTAAGGGCTGACAGGTGGGCACTGTCAAATGAGCATATCTCCTTCTCTAGGTCTTGAAGGATATTCTATGGAATAAACGTGGGATCAGAATCGCCAGAGCTTGACCTCGTTTGTCTTGCCATATATTCGCCGGAATAATGTGCAAAAAAGAAGTGAGAAGGGAGAAAAGGGTTTTACCTTATGATTTCTTGGTGGATTTAAATCTCGGTGGAAATGAGAAGTTATAGGGAGGTGATGAGTGTTTACAGCCAGGGCAGTTACAGGTTGTCACATCAAGTCTTATCTCTTAATTACCTTAGTATTCGTAAAAAAATGTAACCGTTAGACCCAGGATCCTCAACGGTAACATTTTTGGGGACAATTGTTATGGGTGAAATTCTAAGCCCATATCCTGGATGGTATATTGAATTATATCTTGATTACATAATAGATGTTCATGATCAGGATGCTGGATCAGGATATTGGTACCATCCTGATGCTGTATCCTGATGATTACTAACGGATTGTTTGCAGGTTACGAGTACATTTCCATAACGTTCATGAAGACTTCTTCCCCTGAAGACTCGGTCCAAATTGTTAGAAAAAGAACGTTAAAGCCGCAATACTTGGTCCACAAAGTTAACATGAGAATATTCGAAGGCATCCCCCCATTTTAGGGGAATTAGTTTTTTCTTTGTAACTATAAATATGTGGATAACCAGAACTCATAGGACACATCACATTCACTGCTCTCGAACACTTACACTTTCTCTCGCAATTCACACACTTCTAGCAAGCATTGTAACACTTAGCAACGATATGGTCAATATCCTGCACTGTATCCTGACTTTTGAAGTAATAAGAAGAACAAGGCAGCTGCGATTGCCAGCTCCCGAGGTTTTGTGCCGGCGATCTAGATTGATCAAGGGCTTTCCTCGTACATCTCGTG
Source organism: Helianthus tuberosus (assembly GCA_030545235.1). Lineage (NCBI taxonomy): Eukaryota > Viridiplantae > Streptophyta > Magnoliopsida > Asterales > Asteraceae > Helianthus > Helianthus tuberosus. Next base: position 109,539,682 of record CM060449.1, read on the forward strand.
TCAACCTTTACATTTCTGCTCATTGTTTGGTTGTTGATATAGCGAGGTATCCTAAGCTATATCCTGAAAATTGTTTTTGTTAACAACCTAATCAGCATATCTCTCACAAACACTTCTAGCACACTACCTCACTTAACTAATTTGATCACTTAATTGCTTCGATAATTTTTGACCAAAACAAGAGGGGGGCAATCCTCTAGTCTTTCGATTTATCTTGAGTAAACATCCTGGAGTATCATCCTGAAACGTAGAATAATAAATTAAATTCATACCAGTTGGGTGTTTGCTTGGCTAACACCCCTTCGATGCTTAAGTCAGTACAAGGTTTCAAAGAATAATAAATTAAATTCAACATATTTAAATAAGGTAGAATTCATACCATCCTGAGTTAGAAATTAAATTCTAAACTCACTTGTAATAAGCCTTGAGGTGTATGGCATTCCAGGATCTTGACAGCATATCCCCCTCCATGGTCTTGAGCCTGTATGCTCCCTTTCCAGATTCTGTTTCAATTTTATATGGTCCTTCCCATGTTGGGGCTAATTTCCCATCAGCAGGATTGGTCGTATTCTAAAACGCTTTTTCCAATACCCAATCTCCAACTCTGAATCTCCTTGTCCTTAAATTTTTGTTGTATGACTTGGCTATACACTGCTAGTATACTGCCATCCTTAGCTTCGCTGCATCCCTTGTTTCATCGACAGTATCTAACTCTTGACATAAGACTTCAGGATTTGATTCAGGATCTCGTAGGCTTGATCTAGCTGTAAGTATCACCATTTCTGTTAGGATCACTGCTTCTGCCCTAAATACCAATGAGAATGGGGCCTGCCCAGTAGCATTCTTCATAGTTGTTCTGTCTGTTGTTTTGGTCAAAAATCACACAAGGATAATGCAACCAAATCCGATTTTGTGAGGTGTGATGCTTGATTATATGATTGAATGTATAAACAATGAAAGAATGAAATGAATGTTGAACACAAGGATTTATACGAGGAAAAAGCCATTGATCAATGTATGATCTCCGACACAAAAAACCTCGGGTGATGGAAACTACTAATCACCAAGTATATTAAACAAACAATGTTTACAAATCAGGATGATAACCAGCTTGGTACAAGGATCACTAGTGTGCAAAAAGTGTATAATCACCAATAACTTGCAGAGAGTTCTCGAGAGTAGTGTGTGTTGCTAATAATAATCTAATCAAGCTTGTCATCCCCATTAAAAATAGAAACTAGCTAAACTAACTAACAATCCGAAAAAGGTGCACTTTCCCCACGGTCATCATAACGGTCGAAGAGCTTATGCACATGCAGAATAATGAAGCATATTCCCCTAGAATCTTGGTTAGACCAAGTCCTATTCGAATACTCCTACAAAACAAGTTAAAAATAATGGAAACAATTGTTAGTATTAGGATAATAATGAGGATCCTGGATCCTTAGTCCTACAATGTCTTCTGAGGATCCTTAATTCAAACTGAACTGAGGATCCGTGATCCTGGCTGCACTTGAGGATCTGTGATCCATATGCTTAGAAATTCTATCCCTAACAATTTCCCCCAAACATGACTAGTTGATATCGAATTAGATAGTCATGTTTCAACATTTCTCGGACTAGCCGTTAGTAAGAGATATAGCCGTTACATGCTGATGTCATCAACAGTCATCACCTGCAACAACAATCATTATATAGGGTTAGAGATAAGGACCAAATTGCATTTAAATTCGAGACTTTCTCCCTTTAAATTCTCATCCGAAGATCCAAGCAGGTATTCTCTCTTTCCTTCTCTCTAAATTTTCTTCTTCTGATTACCTGTTCCTTCAAAGTTCCATGGCAAAGATGAATCTCTGATCCTCCCCCGCCAAGGATCCTAAGAGGGACAGCCCCCTGAAGAGCCAGGGTGTAACCAAAAATCCTTCGCTGGAACTCTGTCGTTTCACCGATCCTGAAATTGATCGGATACGTCATTGCTTCCTAGCAGGAGCCGTCTTCAGATCATTCAACTCTTCGATGAAGAGCGATTGTGTCTCCGATGCCTGGATCACTTTTCCGGCAACCCCCTTTGTGATAGGGTTCAATTATCCTTTCCTTGCTCTAACATGTCACACCCCAACCGATGGCGGAATCATCGGGGCGTGGCACTGAGCGAAACAGATTGTTCAGAAGTTTCCATAACAACTATCATTACCATTCAATTTAAGTTAACATGTCCCATACCGTGTCTCAAATAGCAAACAAGTTATTACAGACAAAAACTAAACAAATATTCTGTTCCGACAACTCAGATTTAAACATGACAATTTATTCGTTGGTTTCTAGACTCCAGTTCCTAGCTTCAAGTTCATCACAGCCCGAGAAGCATATAAACAACCTAGGCACCTGTCACATACGTTAAAGTAAAGTCAATACATAAAATGTAAAGGTGAGCATACAAGTTTGATGAGAGCATATAGAGTTCGAATTCATTTACGCATAACCAGCACGTACACATAGTGAAATGAAGCACGTTAGTTATCGACATAGATCCATCGATACCAATGACTGCGGGTTGACTGCCCGAGGCAGTTCGCAATACATGACTACCACCGTAATCCATGCAAGTAAAGGATCCTTAACAACCCCCGTGTGAACGGGTGCTGAGTCCAAACTATAGTACTATCGTTGCTAAGGCAGGTAGACAACATTCCATGTGTAAACATAACAAACAAGCATTCATAAGCCACGTATAACATGCATAAATGGTTTAGCGTTAAAATAGCTTGAGTAGTGTGATAGTTGTAGTTTGAATATTCGTAACGTATGTAACACCCAAAAGTGCTAAAGCAAAAAGGGTTCGAGTATACTCACAGCGATTATGGATTGAAGGGAGCGCTTTACAGCGAGTACGGTTAGCCTGAATAGATTTGATAACGTAAGGATAAGTGGCACGCAAGACAGTACAAAGTGAGAGTGGGTAGGATAACTGATCGTGCGGGGCAGCTATCCGTGAGAGGAAGTCATCCGTGCGCGTGAACTATCCGTGCGGATGGTGATGCGTGCGGATGGTGATCCATCCGGATAAGCTATCCGTGCGTGCGAGCTGTCCGTGCGGATGGTAATCCGTGCGGATTAGTCGCGCGTGCGGATTGCTTATCCGTACGGCCAAGTTGTTCGTGCGGATAACGTTCAAGTGGATTGTTTCTTCCTAAGTGTGAGATGTGTTTGTGTATGATGGCTTGTGCTTTGGAGTTTTCGTTGTAGCATTTAGAAAGCATTTAAGTGTTTCTACCTTTCAAGCCGGTCGCACGAACAACAATCCGTCCTGATGGTAGTCCGTGCGGACAATGGTAATCCGTGCGGACAGTCTGTGCGCGCGGGCAGGGGTAATCCGTCAGGATAGCCTGTCCGTGCGGACGACTTGGCCGTGCGAATGAACACTGTTTGAATTTATTTTAAGGCCTTAGTATCTCATGATCCGAAGAGTAATCCATTCAGAGGTCATCCGTCCGGATTGCTCATTCGTCGATACTCAAACCTTGTTTGGAAAGTGGGTCCCAAGGGTAGCTCGTCCGGGTGACAACCCGTCCGTATAGCCTGTCCGTGCGGACTGCTTGTCCGTGCGGACAGCTTGTCCGTGCGGACAGCTGGTCTGATTGTTCCGTTCGTCTACTCTTGGTTTCTGTTGTCGTTTATCGAGACGTTCTGGTTACGTGGCAACCACTGGGAATCGTATTCTTACTCGCACGACTAAGCCGGCCAGGAACCACCCTGACTCGACATGTCGGCGACTCAGAACGGTCATTCCGGTTGACCCCGAAATCAGGTGTCTTGCGGTAGGATTCCAGATCTAGGACTAGTGCATCACTATTATCGAGTAGAGACTAGAACCGATCAGGTTCGTACCGATCTTAAGGGTAAAAGAAGGAGAGAGCTTAGGTTTATTTCTTTCAACTCTTTTATCCTTAGAAGAGTTTAGATTTAGGTGATGTTGTTGTGAAATCTTGTGGAAAACGTTTAGATCTGAGTTATTCTTGGTGGAATGAAGTCAAGCTTGAAGTTCATAAGAACTTCATGATGACGTCACTCGAGAATACCTCAAATATTGATGATTTCATGGTTAAAAGTGGAGATTTGAAAGATGGAAAGGTGTAGAATTGTGTAGTGATCAAGAATGTACAAGAATTAGTGCAAGATCTTACCTGGATCGAGAGAAATCTGAGAAAAAGTGAGGAATGCGTGCGGTTCGGACGTCACTTGCCAAAAGTGGAAAAGTTGGAGAGTGACCCGTGTATTTATAGGATGCTAAAAGAGGAAAGAGGTGAGCCGTGCGGATGGCACACACCCGGATAGGCTATCCGCCCGGATTGGTCACCCGTGCGGATTGGCAATCCGTGCGGATTGGCAATCCGTGCGGATTGGCAATCCGTGCGGATTGGCAATCCGTGCGGATTGACCATCCGTGCGGATGTCGCCTGAATTGGTTCATTCGGTGCGATGTTGCTTCGGTTTCGATTGCGAGCGATTCGATAGGGTTTCCTAGTCAAATTACTTTCAGTCCCAACTACTTCTTATATGGTTCGATTGAGTTCGCTTGATTATCACAACATAACATAAATATGCATGCACAGGTAACACGTAAGGCACACACACGTATAATACAAGTAAAATACACAGTTCGAGTTACGGTTCGATGACGTTTTGATTAGATTAGCATAGCTTGATTAACTTTATCGCATTGTTACATCCTATCATTCCCAGTCGTAGGTCGATTGAAATATGGTTAATATGATTCGATTATTGTAATGAACGACACTTACTCCACATAATATAAATAAAATAAAAACATTTCTACGAGTCAAGTCGCGCGAAATCGGTAGTTGACTTTGACCTTGACTTTGACTTTCACTTGTGAAAACACGGGGTGTTACATAACAGAAGCATTCTTCACACTCACCGACATGTGTTATATACAAGACATGCCAATGATGTGGAGAGTCCTTTACACTCTTGAAAACATCATTGAACAGGAGGGTGTTGAAATAGGGGTGTCTGAGTTGAGTCGGTTATACAATATTGTCAGCCATGGTTCTTATCGCTTTGTGTTCAAACACAAACCCGGTCAGCCTCATCCAATTCTGAAAACCATCAAAAATGATACCAACTAGAGAAACCAGTTCTTCTTTGTGAGGAGGGACTCAATCCCAGATGGGAAAGACCTTCCTAAAAGGTGGATCACCCAGGGTAGGATATGGGATCCTTAGACAAGGACCAAAGTAGGATCCTTTTTCTGTTAAGGATAACTGATCCTTTTTTTTTTGTTTCTGTTGTGCAGCTATCTCGCTCTCTCATATTCAAGAAACTCCTACAACAAAAGAAAGGATTGCTGCTTTTTGGAAGCTTGATCCTGCTGTCAGAACATTTCAAGCTAAAACAAAGGATTCACAAGAAGTCTCCTCCGGTTCATACACAATGTCAAGTAAGTATCCATACACAATGTAAAGTATGAATACTTATCTGTGCTTTGTATTTGTAAGTGCTGGCAAATCCTCAAAGTCTGCTTCCAGGTTCAGCGTGAGTGATCTCAATGAATTCGCCTCCTCAAGGTCCATCAAAAAGGAGCTAGCTGCAAGCCCAAGCATCCCGAATCCTAAGGGCATGATCACACGGGGCAAGGGTGCCAAAAAGAGAAAGACCACTGAGCCCACTGAAGGCCTCCCTCTCATTCAGCACCAGTTTGAGGAATATGTCTCCGAGGTAAGGATCCTGTATCCTTAGGTCTGAATTTTCCTTTTTGAGGATAACGGATCCTGACTATACACTTCTTTTATGCAGAAATTCGCCGAGGTCCAAATGCTCCTTGATCAACATGTGGCCGAGACTGAGCAGCAAAAGCTAGACTTCCAACAGATGTTCCTAGCCAAAGATAAGAAGATATCTTCCCTGGAGAAGGACATCAACCTGCTGTAGAAGGAGCTGGTCCTGACCCAGATAACAGCTCAGCAAGAGAAGGCAGAGGTTATGGAAGGGGCGAAGCTTTCTGCTACTATTGCCATGCTGAAGATCAAGCTACAAATGGCTAAGGAGGCTGAGGATCCTGCTTTTGATAGGTCTTCCTGGGACCAGGAGGCTTGGAGCCAGAGGTTGGCGGAGCTGGATGATGAGGATGAAGCTCAGGAGGTCTTGGCAATCGAAGCTGGTAGCAGTGGGGTGAAGGATCCAGTGGAGGAGGCAGCTGGTAAAGGTGGTGAGGATGCAGTGAAGGTTTAGGCTGCAACAATGGGCGATGATGGATTTATCTAGACGCGACCGGAGCCCATTTTTTATGGTTTTGTGGTTTTTGTTTGATGGTGTTTTCATGGTGAACAATTATGGTCTGTAATAACTAAACAATAGCTATTAGGGTTAAGGATCAGTGATCCTCAGAACAATAGGTAGGATGATAGTTGGTGGAGGGATCCTCTATTTGGGGGATGAAGCCACTATTATCCTGCCGTCTTTATTTTCCTGCACTTTAAACTTGTTAATATGGACACCCTTTACCTACCCCAGTGGACGGGCCACGTATTGCTGGTAGATGCTTGGGGTAGGAAATTTTGATAACCTTTGAAGGGTTTAATTTTGATAAATAAATATAACCTTTAACTTTTGGCTATCTTGGTGTTGTTCTTTTTATGTATACTTACCTTTCAATTGTTATTGTACAACTTTTTAGATTTACAAGTCATTAGTGAAGATATAGAAATCAGTTTATGTCAAAAGTTTAGGATATGATCAAGGATCAAATATCCTATAATCGAAAAGTTTAAAAAGTGAGATAATTTTAGGATCATATACCCTGTTGTCAAAGAATAGGGCATGATTGATAAACCAAGAATAAAGTTAAAGTAAATAAGGATCATACCAGAGAATCCAAGTTAGGATCCTATGTCCTTAATGAATACAATTGTAACAATCATAAGACAAACCCTTGTGGAAAGTGAGGATCCAGGATCCTTAACTGTTTAGCTTTAGAATCCTGAAATGAGAAATAACTTGGGACTAAGCCAATCTATAAAAGAAAGAGTTAGTGTCTGGGGACAAGCCCAACAATCTGGGGACAAGCCCAAAAAACTAGGGAAAAGCCCAAAAAATGGGGACAAGCCCAAAGGATCTTGTGTAAACTGGAGTATGTGTCGCAACCCCCGATCCCTTATCTGTCCCGGGAACGGGCGGACGCGAACTCAGAGTTTTGGTGGTATCAGTTGGTTAATTTGGCAGCGGAAATTACATCAGGACCGTAGTTAGGAAATGTTTATCAGAGTAAAACCACCACATTTGATATTAATAATCACATGGGTAAAAACCAAGTTTCTTATTACAATACGTTTATTGGGATAAACCCTATTTTATTGAATTTAAAACATCGTCTTTTAGTTAACTTTTATAGCCACATTTTTCCAAGCCTTCAGTGCTCTCCAGCTGGCTTTTTACTAATTGGCAGTCACATTGTGTTACCTGAAACGCGTTTTAAAAACATTTGTCAGTGGGAAATACTGGTGAGTGAATCCCAGTTTAATCAAGAAACATTTTATCAATTAAAACAGTATTGAGAGCGATCACATTGTTTATTTCTACACAATTACTCATTCAGTATTGTCAATCCTGACTTGTGGGTCATATTACACATTGGCTAACTCGCCGTCCAATGGTAACGTATTGTCGTCCCGACTTACTACTCACAGTGTAGTAAATTTTGTATATAAAACCCCAACATACCAGCAGTAATTGAAGAACTACAAAGACTCAATCATCGCTTAATCACATTGTAAAACATTTAAGGGTTGGTAAAATATTACAAAAAGGTTAACAAAAAGAGAATAAACTCACATTGCCATCTTAGACTTCGCGTAAGGGTTTCCTGGAATTAATCTATAATTTACACAAATGTACATAGGTTAGTATAATAACCCTTTGAAAATATTAATGATACCCTCCCCGAGACGGTATTCCAACAACTACGTCGGGCAGAACCACGACAGTTGTTATAGAACCCTAAATCAATCGGGCAGCGTATCTATTACGAAATTGGGGTTATAATACTTACAACGGAGCAGAACCTCGCTAATTAGGGGGTATTATACTCGAATATTATGCCTAATATCAGAGATTAAAAGATTGAGAAAAGAAAAATGAACGATTTCTGGTTGAACCCAATGGCTCCTTTATATAGTTGTTGAAACTGACTCTCACGCGGCCCGCGTAAAGGTAAGCAAAGGCTTACGCGGCCCACGTCGTAGCCCGGGTAGGTTTTAGGTGATCCGGGTCATCGCCTAGACTCGCCACGATGATGACACGTGTTATCACCAGGCTGCGCCACTATCTCGATCTTACGCGGCACGTGTAAGTGTTAAGGTTAGCTTACGCGGCCCGCCTTAACTTAAGAAATCAAACGAAATCAGGTTTCAACCTTGAAACCGCCCGCGTAAGGTTGGGGTGGGTCCTACGCGGCCCGCCTCAGCTTAAAAAAATCAGATTTTTAATTATTTTAAATGCTATACTATATTTCGGGATCGGTTTTTACAAATTGGGTGTATTTAAAGACATATTGTGACAATTTAAAATATTCTAGGGTGTCGGAAATATTTATTTGAGGGTTGTTACATCCTCTCCACCTTGTTTTAGAGCTCGTCCTCGAGATCTACTGGAACAAGTGCGGACATTTCCTTTGCATTTCAGATTCAAGTTCCCATGTGTACTCGGGTCCTCTTTTGGAGTCCCACTTTACTTTGACTAGAACTAATCTCTTGTGCTTGAGATTCTTGACTTTCCTGTCTTCAATCTGTAGAGGCCTTTCTACAAACTTGAGTTGTTCATTTACCTCTATATCTTTAAGAGGTACCATCAGTGATTCATCGGCTTGGCATTTCTTGAGATTAGATACATGAAACACATCATGTATTCCTGCCATTTCTTCTGGCAGTTATAGCTGATAGGTTAAAGGTCCTATTCTTCTAATAATCTCAAAAGGTCCAATATACCTGGGACTTAGCTTTCCCCGTTTGATGAATCTTACTACTCCTTTCCAATGAGAGACTTTTAACAATATTTTATCTCCTACTTGAAATTCCAATGGCTTGCGTCGGTTATCAGCATAACTCTTCTGTCGGTCACGTGCTGCTTTCAGTCGTTCCTTGACTTGAATAAACTTGTCAGTTGTTTCTTGCACTATCTCAGGTCCAGATAGTTGCTTCTCCCCAATTTCTGCCCAACAGACTGGGGTTCGGCACTTTCGTCCATAAAGTGATTCGAATGGTGCAGCATTGATACTTGTGTGATAACTATTATTATAAGAAAATTCTATTAAAGGTAAGTGATCATCCCAATTACCTCCAAAATCAATTACACAAGCTCTAAGCATGTCCTCCATTGTCTGAATTATCCTTTCACTTTGTCCATCCATTTGAGGATGATAAGCCGTGCTTAGATTTAACTTGGTTCCCATTGCTTTTTGGAAACTTGACCAAAAATGAGAGGTAAATCGGCTATCTCTATCAGAAACAATTGATAAAGGAATTCCATGTAAAGAAACAATTTCATTTACATATAATTTAGCTAACTGTTCCATACTGAAAGTTTCCTTCATTGGTAGGAAATGAGCTGATTTTGTAAGCCTATTTACAATCACCCAGATTGTATCCTTGCCTTTCTTTGTTTTGAGTAATTTAGTAACAAAATTCATTGTTATCAATTCCCATTTCCACACTGGCATTTCTAACTGTTGTAGAAATCCTGAGGGTTTCTGGTGTTCAGCTTTGACTTGAGAACAGGTTAAACATTTAGAAACATAGGCTGTTATGCCCTTTTTCATTCCTATCCACCAGAAATTCTTTCTTAAATCTTGATACATCTTATCATTTCCTGGATGCATCGTATATTTAGATTTATGGGCTTCTTCTAATATACGGTGACATAGGTTTCCTAATTTAGGTATCCACATTCTCTTTTTATGGAATCTCCAAATTCCATCTGTTCCTTGTTCTAATTCTTTCAGCATACCTTTCAATTTTTCAGTATCATCCTTGATTACTGATTCTTGTGATTCTCTGATCTGATCATTTAAATCTATTTGTAGATTTAATTTAAGAGAACGTACCCTTTTTGGCTTTTCATGATATTTTCGGCTTAAAGCATCTGCCACTACATTTGCTTTTCCTTCATGATACTGGATATCATAATCATAATCACTAAGCATCTCCATCCAGCGTCTTTGTCTCATATTCAACTCCTTTTGCTTGAAAATATACCTTAAACTCTTATGATCGGTGAATATGGTAAACTTACTACCATAAAGGTAATGTCTCCAAATCTTAAGAGCAAAAATTATAGCTCCTAATTCCAAATCATGGGTTGAATAATTCTCTTCATGATTCTTAAGTTGTCTAGATGCGTAAGCTATAACCTTTTGACGTTGCATTAATACACATCCATAACCTAATTTAGAAGCGTCACAATAGACTACAAAGTCTTCAGCTCCTTCTGGTAACTCTAGTATGGATGTATGGGTTAATCTTTGCTTAAGGATTCTAAAGGCTTCTTCTTGTTTTAATCCCCATTCAAACTTAACAGATTTACAGGTTAGCTTAGTTAAAAATGACTATTCTAGAAAAATCTTGAATAAATCTTCTATAATAACCGGCCAGTCCTTGGAAACTTCTAACCTCGGTTGGTGATTCAGGGGTTTTCCATTTAGTAATTGCCTCGATCTTTGTAGGATCCACATGAATTCCTTCATGGTTGACTAGGTGTCCGAGAAACTGTACATGTTCTAACCAAAACTCGCACTTGGAAAATTTAGCGTAAAGCTTTTCCTTTCTTAATAAACTTAAAAGTGCGTGCAAATGCTTTGCATGATCCTCTTTATTCTTAGAATAAATGAGAATATCATCTATGAAGACAATTATGAATTTATCCAAATATGGCTTACATATTCGGTTCATCATGTCCATAAATGCAGCTGGGGCATTGGTTAAACCAAATGGCATGACAGTAAATTCATAATGGCCATACCTTGTTCTGAATGCGGTCTTAGGAATATCCTCTTCCTGTACCTTTAATTGATGATATCCTGACCTTAAATCGATTTTAGAGAAAAATCGAGCTCCTTGTAGTTGATCAAATAGATCATCGATTCTTGGTAATGGGTACCGATTCTTAATCGTGACCTTGTTTAATTCACGGTAGTCAATGCACATACGCATTGATCCGTCCTTCTTTTTAACAAAAAGTATCGGCGCTCCCCATGGCGACGAACTTGGCTGTATAAATCCTTTTTCTAGCAATTCGTCTAATTGTTTCTTTAATTCTTGCATTTCTGCAGGTGCCAAACGGTAAGGTGCTTTGGCAATCGGTGCTGTTCCTGGTATTAAATGGATTCTGAATTCAACTTCTCTATCTGGAGGTTGCTCTGGCAATTCTTCTGGAAATACATCTGAAAACTGAGATACTACTAGAATATCCTTTAGTGTTAGTGATTATGGAAATCAAATACACTATAGAACCTTTTCTTATATAACTTGCAGTTTTCATCACAGAGATGAATTTTGTAGATCTTGATTGTTTATCTCCTTTAATTGTGATCGTTTTACCTTTTGGTGAATTTACTTGAATTGACTTTTGATCACATAAAATACTGGCTTTATTGGCTATTAACCAATCCATTCCTAAAATAACATCAAATCCTGCCAGATTCATGGGATAAAGTTTTGCAATAAATTTCTGATTTAAAATTTCTATTCTTGCTCCCTGTAAGATTTCAGAAATCCTAACAGTTTCTCCATTAGCTGTCTCTACTAAGCATTCTTGTGGTAGTTTAGTTAATGACTGATTTAGAAATTTGCAAAATGATGTATTAATAAAACTTTGGTTTGCACCAGAGTCAAATAATACTTTAGCAAAGACATCATTAACTAAAAACGTACCAGCTATGACATCTGGAATCATCTTGGCTTCATCTGCAGTCAGAACAAATGCTCTAGCATTTTGAGTATTCTTGTTGTTTGTAGCTGGAGCTAATTTCGGGCAATTAAGCTTGATATGACCTTGTTCTCCGCAGTTATAACATATCCTGTTGTTAACTTTCTTCCTGCAGTTTTCTTCCTTGTGTTCAGATATTTTGCAAAAGTCACAGTATATGGAATATCTTCCTGAATGCTTTCTTTTTCAATTCTTATAGTAAGGTGTAGAGGTAGAACCTATATTTTTCCCACGATTAAAATTTCCAGAACGAAATTCTTGTGTGAGCTTTTGGGTTAGGTTCCTCCTTTGATCCTTTTCTCGGGTATAGATCAATTCATATGTCAAGGTATTTGCTAGTTCTACAGCTTCTTCTATGGTTTGAGGTCTAGCTGCCTTGACTACGTGTCTTATTTCACCAATTAATCCCCAGATATAACGGGAGATCAACACTGGTTCAGGTGAAGCAAGAGTTGGTACTATTCTAGCATATTCGAAGAATAATTTAGTGTATCCCTTACTATCCACACCAGCCATCCTAAGGTTTAGGAATTTGTTTGCTATCTGTTCCTTCTCATTGGATGGGCAGAATTTCCTTTCTACCTTGTCCTTAAATTCTTCCCATTCCATATTGTAGGTTCTATCACTTCCTTTTGATTGGAGGATAGTGTTCCACCATTCTAGTGCTGAATTCTTAAACAGATTAGAAGCAAACAATATCTTATCTTCTTCAGCACACTTGCTTATTCTTAAGACTGCCTCAGTCTTCTCTATCCAGCGTAGAGTTGCAATGGCCCCTTCGTTGCCCGAGAATTCCATTGGTTTACAAGACCAGAATTCTTTATAAGAACAACTGTAAGACACGGTTCTTCTCCTTTTGGGAATGGGCATTTGAACTACAGGTCCATTGTTCACGCTGTTTTCTGGTTCAATTGGTCGCTTACTACTATGCTTACTTTTATTATTCGCTTCTTGAATCGTTTGAATAATAAATGGCATTGCATCATGATTCCTTGTGCCACTATATGTTGAACGGCACTATTATCCATTTGGTTTCCATTGTTATTGATGCTCGGATTCTCATTAACCACGTTAATGTTACTCTGGTTATCATTATTCAGATTTCCTTGATTTCCTTCATCGGCCATCTGAATTTTACACATTTACCAATCATTAATAGAGTAATTGAATAGTTTAAGTAACGACCACATAATACACATATTGGTCAAAAACGTCGTGCATTGCGACTTTTGTCACACCCCGACCACGTGGGACAACGAAACGTGGCGTAAACGCCAGGGAGTGTTGTAACAGAATTAATTGTTTCAAATCCATGGCAATTAAAGTTTCGTTTTATTAATCAAACAATAGAGTTTACATCGTTTTAAACAAGAAACAAAGAGTACATAACAAAAATTAACTAGTTCTTGTCTCGTTTTAAGTCACTAAGGCCCAAGTCCGCCTAAGTGTATCTTGATAAATCCTATGCATTATATCCTGAAACACATGTGAAAATAGGTACGTCAGCATAAAAATGCCTGTGAGATACATAAAAATGCCTGTGAGATACATAGGTTTTGTCTTGTAAATCCTTTGAAAAGTGATAAATAAACCAAATGATATATATATATGTATAAAAGAATAATACATGGTTAAGTAAATAACCTATTAAAATGAGTTTGTATTAGATAAGTTGTTTGTGAAAACAATGTATTGTGAAAAGTATGTTATTTGTATAAAATGTTATATGTCTAAATCGAAATGATTCAAATAACGCTACGATATGTAATACCATACAAGCACTTATATATAGGAAGTACCAGCGGCGTATCCACCATGCTTGTATCATATTACACACGCCTCGTTACTTAAATCACTTACTCAAACCAAACCATCAAAGTAGAATGTTTATGTATAATCAAATGTCAAAATGTTTGTGTCTAATGCATATCATGTAATGTGTATCCAAAATATCATGTACGGTAAGTGAAATATATCAACTAAACCATATGTAAAATGCACAAAAACAAGGTATTGAAGTAAAACATGGTTTAAATCAAAGTTATGTTTTGTGGAACAAATGCATGCTATACTGATACAAACATCTATGCGGTATTGTGAAAATTCATACATCCAATCCTTGTGACTGTAGAATGAACCCTAGCACAAAGTCTAAGGTCCACCTAGAAATGTAGTCGGATTCGGTCATTCCTTCCAATTCAAACAAACCCAGGATTTCAGGAATGGGAGTTGTCAAGTCCTATGGTACCACTACCTACTACCGAGCGGCATGATCGGTGTTAATGAATGTACATTGTCCCATATAAACAAACCAAATGTCATACCAAAATGTAAGCATGTGATGAATAATAAATGTACTAAGTATGCACACAATGGACATACATAGCATAGAATGTAATGTAAAATAATGTACTAAGTATGCACACAATGGGCGTACATAGCATGAAATGTAATGTAAAATAATGTACTAAGTATGCACACAATGGGCATACATAGCATGAAATGTAATGTAAAAATGGGCATACATAGCTTGAAATGTAATGTAAAACAATGTACTAAGTATGCACACAATGGGCATACATAGGATGAAATGTAATGTAAAACGATGTACTAAGTATGCACACAATGGGCATACATAGCATGAAATATAATGTAAAATGATGTACTAAGTATGTACACAATGGGCATACATAGCAAAACACAATGAAATCATGTACTACAAATGTACTAATGAACATAGCAAGTATATGATGTGAAAGCAGGAAAGCATGAAAGTAACAAGTAGGCACATGTGTTTCACCCCAAAATGTTTGGAAAATAGTAAAAGAGGGGTCTATGTACTCACTTGAGATTGCTCAGAAGTCCTAAGATAACCACCAAGCAATGCTAGAGATCACGGAATCAAACGGCACCTAATATAGGTAACTATGTTAATGAACCGGACCTATATCGGAGGATCGGATAGAATGAGGGCTCGTAAACCAAATGAGTATGGGAACTCATGTAGTATGGTTTAACAAAGCCTACATACTAAATGAAACCTAACCTAAGTGCTTACGACCCATTACGACCCGTTTAGGTAGCTTATGCTACTTTAACGCGTCGTTCGCGTAAAACGCGTTCGGACTGCCTAACTAGTCCTATGACAAGTAAAATATACCTTAACATGTCTAATATTGTTGCCCAATCAGTTTAGATGTCAAAAGTTATGTTACATATGCTTAAAATGAATTTTGGCGTAAAAAGGGCATTTTGGTAATTTACCTAAGGCATATAAACTACCTATCATACAACTACTTAAACGAAGCGACCATAAGGTATAACCTCGGAAGGTTATTCCCTATATACTATGGTCACCTAATGTGTTTGGTCGGATCCTAATGATCGACCAAATGGGTCGGGTTCGAAAGTATAAGCGATTGTTTAGATCGCTTACCTTAAGACCCAATATAAGCACTAAACTAAAAGTGATGAGCTAAGCATGTTAAAACATGCTTACCTAAGTTTAGAAAACAGTTTTGGTATCAAAACAAACGGTTTTGATACCCAAGAGTAGTTTGGTTACAAAATACGCACAAATGCGCATTTTGGCCGAAACTACGACTCGTCACTAAGCCTAGATAACGTGGTAATCAGTAGGTATAGTCACTAGGGACTATGACCATCGTGATTATGCTCACGTTATGAAGTTCAAACGAACTTCGCAATGACCATAAACTGGTCAATGCAGAAAGTCAAACAAAGTTTGACTTTCGGACTCGAAAAGCGATAAAAGAACGAAGGAACACTTACAAAGGGTCCCCGAAAGCTAATCTTGATCCAAGTAGCTCAGGTATGAAGCAATGGCTTCAACTTAGAGCTTTTAGATCAGATTTTGTGGGTTTTGAGTTGAATGGGGTTGGGTATTTATAGTATTTGGACAACCGTTAGGATCGTTTATCGAATACCGTGCTCGAATCTCATCCGTACATGTGTTGGAATGTTATGGTAACTCAATTTGCCCCCACCACCCGAGATTGACATGTGGCATTGGCCTTTGGAGTGTTGAAAAGCTGTTAACAGCAGTCAAAACGAGTTTCTGCATCTGACCTGTGACACTCTGGGTTTTCCCGAGCAACTATCGTGCATTGAAATTATGTGTACATATTTTATTAAATGGAAATTTGTGAATTACCTTGGAGTGCTATATGATCCTTGCATTAAGTTGTATGTATGTAATAAATATATATAGGTGTATAAGTTCTAGTGAACCGAGATCACGACTCAAGACCACCCGGTCTCGAGTAACCAGTAAACAGTGGGCCGGATGGGCCGCGGACCTCCTTTAGTCCACCCGAAAGCCCATTATGGTGCACCATTTGATATGGAAACCCATGCCATCATCCACATTTCCCCTACATTCACTCCCACACTCTCCTATACACACTCTCTCTCTCTCTCACTAAAACCCTAGAACACCACCACAAACCTCCTATTATCCCTCTCTCGGATTCAACCGATGACAACAAGGACTCTCGGTTCAAGCTTGGGATCTTATTCATCGATTGCTTCATATTCTCACACCTTGAAATCTAACCGGTTAGTGGTTTCTTGCAATATAGAGATGGAAATACCATATATGTTTGCTTGTTAAGTTATATGCATATTAAATATGTCCTTCTTGTATAGTTGATATTGTGGTTGTTGTTTAAGAAAAATGTATGTTGACCTATTGTTTGTTTTGATTAAGATGGTTTTGATACCTCGTGTATGTGATTCTTGACCATGAAATGCATATGTGTGTAAGGTGAACCGTGTTGAATAAATGATGATGATGATGTGAACTAGGTGTTATATTTGCATAAATGAATATGTTTGCTTATGGTGAAAACCCTAATGATGAACAACATGAATCTGATATGAATGTGTTATGAATATTTGAATATGCCATGCTTTGATCTGTTTTGAAATAGAATTAGACAACAAAACATGTTTGTGCATTTCATTGGATAGTACATAGGATCATGAAATTGGAATTCTATTGGATAAGTACACTGTGCAGTTGTTCTAGAATCAGCAGGTGATGGGAGTCGAGACCCCTGGTTTCGACTCGAGACCATCAAACTACAACTCGAGACCGCATAGAGACAACTTGAGACAGACTTCAGGGACTCGAGACCATCGAGGTCTCGACTCGAGATCTTCTGACTGCGACCCGAGACGGGACTCGAGACCTCTGAGGTTGCTACTTAAGCCTGCTCTGCTCGAGACCAGAAACCCATGACTCGAGACCTCTTGGTTGCGACTCGAGACCGCGTGTTCTCAAGTCGAGATCAACTTGTCTCGACTGGACTGCTTACTTTAGTTATTGGGCGTGTTGTTATTGGGCCAGTTTTGGTTGATGGACTGTTTCTCGACTGGGCTAAGTATTATTTGATTTCTGCATAAATTGCTAGCATGTTAGGGCAGGCCCAATAACCCTGATTGACACACATGTTACGTGCTAACTGTTACTGCTTAAACTGCTAAAATAAGCCCAACCTTATGAGTGGTAGTGTAATCTGAATACTATGTGTTAGATACGTGTAAGATAAACGTGATTACTTGTACCCAACCTGACCTATACCGGTAACCATGCTAGGGCGTGGTAACCAGCGTGCGTGACCAAGTAAACTAATCTGCCGAGCAACCCAAGGTGAGTTCACAACTAATAAAGCATGCGTTCCCGGTGGTTTGGGAAACAGAAACTTAAACAACGCTATCCCCTCGTAAGGGATACAAACCTACTTTATTCCCCTTAAATGGGACTCTTAGTTAATTACTGTTTATACAGAATGCAACGAGCAACACTAAACGAAACTCTATCACTCAAGTCCTCACTTCTTAATACCGATTAGTCGCCGGGGTCGGGCGAACGGGTTATTAGTTGATTGCGCTATTTAGGTCTCACCAACCTCACACCGTGCCCGCGTATGGGATCGGGCGTGAACTAATGTACTCTGGCAAACCGTCAATGATGATAGAACATTGACAAACGGGGCACTTTACGGAAACGTACGGATGAATAGTATTCGGTATTGTAAAAACAGTTTAGTCGCTTACTTATGGGGTAGCTCCCCATGGCATGTATAAACGGATAAATTAACTAGTGAAACAAGTTTTTGGTAAATAAAAACTGGATGACTCGTGAACTCGCCAACATTTTTGTTGATACATTACTGCATGCCTTGCAGGTACCCAGTGACTCTGGAGCTCGCAGCTTGGGAATGTGTAGTGGTCGTCTAACCCATGTGTTGGGTTCTAAATAATCTTGAACTATGAACCTTGTTTTGAAACTGTTTGGTTTATGCTTCCGCTGCTTACTTAAACTGTTATTTGAACTTAAACTTTTAAAACCTTAAACTATGATGTTTACTAACTATTGTGGTTGGTGAACATTTTTACTACTAATCAATGCTCAGTATAATTGGTGGCTGGATCCTGGTCAGTCACGCCTCCAAGTGGTGGTACTCCGCAAGTGGATTTTGGGGGTGTGACAGATTAGTATCAGAGCCATTGGTTATAGTGAACTCGGTTTTAAAAAGAAAGTCTTTTTGAGAAAAACCAGACTATAACCCGTGACTCGTGACGACACTACACTCCAAGGGCAAGACTCAACGTATTAGACCTCATAACTCGGACTTGTGTTTACTTGCTTGTTTACTTTATGTTGACTGCTCTACTATACATACTAGTGTGCCTAATTAGATAAATACGCATCCCTCTTTTACCCCATTCTCGCTACATTACGACATCACACTCATACTGTGTTTTCTGGTTATGAAGACAATGAGTGGACGCGGAAGAGGAAACGTTAACATGACTCAGGCTCAATTCACTAACTTGCTCAACACGGTGGCTGCAGCTTTTGCAGCTCACCCTGGAGGTAAACTCGTTACTTTAGGATGTTTAGATCCTACCCCCGCATCGTCTTTTCACCTCTAAGCCTATTCGCTTCACTTCTCACATAGGTCAGCAAGCGCCTGTGCAACCACGTGTTTGTACTTTCAAAACCTTCATGGATTGCAAGCCTCTCCTTTTCAACGGCACTAAGGGTGCCATCAGCCTTCTGCACTGGATTGAAAAGGCCGAAGCTGTCTTTGCTGTCTGCGAGTGTCCCCCTGCTAACTGGGTAAAGTTTGCGACTGGTACGCTTGAAGGAAACGCGCTTTCATGGTGGAAGGCACATATTCAGATGCTTGGTTTGGAAACTGCAAATGCTACTGCGTGGGAAGATTTCAAGGACATGATCAAAGAGGAGTATTGTCACAGGGATGACATCCACAAACTCAAAAACGAATACTTTGAGCTCAAGATGGTTGGATCAGAGATTGAGACTTACACCAAACAGTCCAATGACTATGCTGCGCTTTGCCCAAACATGTCTCGGCCTATGTATCGAAGGATCGAATTGTACATCAAAGGTTTGGCCCCAGAAATCCGGAGCCATGTGACCTCAGCCAACCTAAATACCATTCAGCCAGTGGTCCGTCTTGCTCACAAACTCACCGATCAGGCTGTGGAGGAGGGCAAGCTGCCCAAAAGGATCAGTGCTACTGCCGGAACTTCTAGCGATAACAAACGAAAGTGGGATGGAAATCAGGGTAAGGATGCTAACCCCACTCAGGCCTCAGTTCAGCAAAGGAAGACTGAAAGCAACAAGGGCCCTCAGCAACAGGGTGGCTATCGAGGAAACCACCCCAAGTGTAACAAATGTAACCGACACCACGCCATGTGGCAAAAGTCAGTGTAAGCGATGCAACAAGATGGGGCATGAAGCCAAAGACTGCAGGAGCCAGCTCCCAGCAGCTAGGCAGAATCAATAACAACCACAACCGCAACAAGGAAACAACCGTGGATGATTCAAGTGTGGAGCAATGGGGCACATGCGAAAGGATTGCCCTGAACTGAACCAGAACAACAACAATGCTGGAAATGGTGCAAGAGGAAGGGCTTTTGTGATTGGAGCTGGGGAAGCAAGGAACGACCCCAACGTGGTGGCGGGTAAGTTCCTACTTAATGATCGTTATGTTTCCATATTATTTGATTCTGGAGCAGATGCTAGTTATGTATCCCTACGTATTAGTAAGAAGCTTAAGTCCACTCTTACGCCGTTAAGCTCTAAGCACATCGTTGAAATAGCTAATGGTAGAAACCTCGAGGCCTCACATGTTATTCGTAACTGCAAACTAGAATTGTCTGGTCAGACCTTCCGTATCGATCTCTTCCCCATCATTCTCGGAAGCTTCAACGTCGTCATTGGTATGGATTGGTTATCCAAGCATCGAGCTGAAATCCTCTGCCAAGAGAAAGTTGTTCGTATTCCCCGTCCTTCTGGCAAACCCCTTATCGTTCAAGGCGACAAAGGCGGAGAAGTCACAGGCATCATTTCAGTCTTAAAAGCCCAGAAGTGTTTACGAAAGGGGCACACCGCTATCTTAGCACTTGTTGCCGACACGCAGAAAAAGGAAAACAGGATTGAAGATTTTCCAATTGTACGCGACTATCCTGAGGTATTTCCTGAAGAACTACCTGGACTCCCTCCTCACTGTCAGGTCGAATTTCAAATCGAACTAGCTCCCGGAGTAGCACCTATAGCTCGTGCACCTTATCGACTAGCCCCCGCTGAACTAAAGGAACTTTCTACTCAACTACAAGAACTATTGGACAAAGGTTTTATCCGTCCTAGCTCGTCAACCTGGGGAGCACCAGTGCTCTTTGTCAAAAAGAAGGATGGCACATTCCAAATGTGCGTTGATTACCGTGAACTGAACAAGGTTACCATCAAGAATCGTTATCCACTTCCCCGTATCGACGATCTATTTGACCAGCTGCCAGGGTCGAGCTACTATTCCAAGATTGATCTGCGATCGGGCTATCACCAGCTGAGAGTCCGCGATGAGGACATCTCTAAAACTGCGTTCAGAACCCGTTATGGTTACTACGAATTCCTTGTCATGCCCTTCGGAATGACCAACGCACCTGCGATCTTCATGGATCTCATGAACCGAGTATGCAAACCTTACCTCGACAAGTTCGTGATTGTGTTTATTGACGACATCCTAATTTACTCGAAAAGTCAAGAAGAGCATGAACAACACCTGCGTCTTATTCTCGAACTCATTCGCAATGAGCAACTGTACGCCAAATTCTCGAAATGTGATTTCTGGCTTAGAGAAGTCCATTTCCTTGGGCACATAGTCAATCAGGATGGGATACACGTCGACCCCGCTAAGATCGAATCCTTTAAGAATTGGCCTATACCTAAGACTCCGACCGAAGTTCGCCAATTCTTGGGATTGGCAGGATACTATCGAAGATTTATCAAGGGATTTTCAAAGATCGCTCAACCACTCACGACCCTCACTCAGAAGGGTGTCGCTTACAAATGGAATGATGCTCATGAATCTGCCTTTCAGGAACTAAAGAAGAACCTTTGTAGTGCTCCTATTCTTTCCTTACCTGAAGGTACCGATGACTTTGTTGTTTACTGCGACGCTTCAATTCAAGGACTTGGTTGCATATTGATGCAATGCGAGAAGGTTATTGCTTACGCTTTGCGACAACTCATGATCTACGAACGGAACTACACGGCACATGACTTAGAATTCGGAGCTGTGGTCTTCGCGCTCAAGATTTGGAGACACTACTTGTACGGTACCAAGTGCACGATTTACACCGATCACAAGAGTCTCCAGCATATAATGGAACAAAAAGAGCTGAATATGCGGCAACGCCGATGGGTTGAGCTTCTAAACGACTACGAGTGCGCGATTAAATATCATCCAGGCAAGGCTAATGTGGTGGCAGATGCCCTCAGCGGGAAGGAAACCAAACCTAAATGTGTTCGTTCTTTACAGCTCACTATCCACTCGAACCTCCCCAATCAGATCCGAAACGCTCAAGTTGAAGCGTTAAAAGCCGAGAACATCAGGGCTGAGTCCCTGCGAGGATCAAGGAAACGGCTAGAACAAAAAGAAGATGGTGCTTACTACGTAAACGGGCATATATGGGTCCCACTTTATGGGAATTTACGCGAGCTTTTAATGGATGAAGCCCATAAGTCCCGTTACTCAGTACATCCTGGTTCGGATAAGATGTACCACGACTTAAAGACTACATATTGGTGGCCTAGCATGAAAGCCCACATAGCAACTTATGTCATTAAATGTTTAACTTGTGTGAGAGTCAAGGCTGAGTATCAGAAACCATCGGGCTTACTCCAACAACCAGAGATCCCGAAATGGAAATGGGAGCAAATTTCCATGGATTTTGTTACTGGTCTGCCTAGGTCTCAACGCGGAAATGACACTATTTGGGTGATAGTGGATCGATTAACTAAGTCTGCACACTTTTTGGCTATTAAGGAAACAGACAAGTTTTCTACCTTGGCAGAGGTATACTTAAAGGAAGTGGTTTCGAGGCACGGAGTGCCAACCTCTATTATTTCCGATCGAGACGCGCGTTTTACTTCTGATTTGTGGCAAGCTATGCACAAATCCTTTGGCTCACGCTTAGACATGAGCACCGCTTATCATCCACAAACGGATGGGCAATCTGAACGCACCATCCAAACCCTTGAATACCTGCTTAGGGCGTGTGTGATCGATTTTGGCAAGGGTTGGGAAAAGCATCTACCATTAGTGGAATTCTCCTATAATAACAGCTACCACACCAGCATTCAGGCAGCACCCTTTGAGGCATTGTACGGTCGTAAATGCCGATCGCCTCTTTGCTGGGCGGAAGTTGGAGACAGCCAAATCACAGGTCCAGAACTTGTGGTAGACACTACGGAAAAGATTGCCCAGATCAGACAACGCATGGCGGCAGCTCGTGACCGTCAGAAGAGTTACACTGATAAGGATAGGAAACCGCTAGAGTTCCAGGTTGGTGACCGGGCTCTACTTAAAGTCTCACCCTGGAAGGGTGTGATTCGTTTGGAAAACGGGGCAAGCTTAATCCGAGATATGTCGGACCCTTTGAAATTACCGAGAAAATTGGTAAGGTTGCTTATAGATTGAATCTGCCTGAAGAGCTGAGTGCGGTGCACAACGTCTTTCATGTGTCTAATCTGAAGAAGTGTCTGTCGGCTGAAACACTCATCATTCCTTTCAAGGAACTCACTATTGACGAACAGCTACACTTTACTGAGGAACCGATTGAGATCACGGATCGAGAGATCAAAACCCTCAAACGTAGCCAGATACCTCTCGTAGGAGTTCGTTGGAACTCATGCCGTGGCCCAGAATTTACCTGGGAGCGGGAAGACCAGATGAAGCACAAGTATCCCCAGTTGTTCCCAAATGAAACTCCCAGCACTGAAGCTATAACCGAATTTCGGGACGAAATTCCAAACTAACGGGGGGATGATGTGACACCCCGTCGAAACGTTCTCACTTAGCTTGACAGTGACTGCCTTAACTTTCGGGATGAAAGTTCTTAAAACTTGGGGATAATGTGACACTCTGGGTTTTCCCGAGCAACTATCTTGCATTGAAATTATGTGTACATATTTTATTAAATGGAAATTTGTGAAATACCTTGGTGTGCTATATGATCCTTGCATTAAGTTGTATGTATGTAATAAATATATATAGGTGTATAAGTTCTAGTGAACCGAGATCACGACTCAAGACCACCCGGTCTCGAGTAACCAGTAAACAGTGGGCCGGATGGGCCGCGGACCTCCTTTAGTCCACCCGAAAGCCCATTAGGGTGCACCATTTGATACGGAAACCCATGCCATCATCCACATTTCCCCTACATTCACTCCCACACTCTCCTATACACACACTCTCTCTCTCTTACTAAAACCCTAGAACACCACCACAAACCTCATCTCATCCCTCTCTCGGATTCAACCGGTGACAACAAGGACTCTCGGTTCAAGCATGGGATCTTAGTTGGAAGCTTATTCATCGATTGCTTCATATTCTCACACCTTGAAATATAACCGGTTAGTGGTTTCTTGCAATATAGAGATGGAAATACCATATATGTTTGCTTGTTAAGTTATATGCATATTAAATATGTCCTTCATGTATAGTTGATATTGTGGTTGTTGTTTAGGAAAAATGTATGTTGACCTATTGTTTGTTTTGATTAAGATGGTTTTAATACCTCGTGTATGTGATTCTTGACCATGAAATGCATATGTGTGTAAGGTGAACCGTGTTGAATAAATGATGATGATGATGTGAACTAGGTGTTATATTTGCTTAAATGAATATGTTTGCTTATGGTGAAAACCCTAATGATGAACAACATGAATCTGATATGAATGTGTTATGAATATTTGAATATGCCATGCTTTGATATGTTTTGAAATAGAATTAGACAACAAAACATGTTTCATTGGATAGTACATAGGATCATGAAATTGGAATTCTATTGGATAAGTACATTGTGAAGTTGTTCTAGAATTAGCAGGTGATGGGAGTCGAGACCCCAGGTTTCGACTCGAGACCATCAAACTACAACTCGAGACCGCATAGAGACAACTTGAGACAGACTTCAGGGACTCGAGACCATCGAGGTCTCGACTCGAGATCTTTTGACTGTGACCCGAGACGGGACTCGAGACCTCTGAGGTTGCTACTTAAGTCTGCTCTGCTCGAGACCAGAAACCCATGACTCGAGACCTCTTGGTTGCGACTTGAGACCGCGTGTTCTCGAGTCGAGATCAACTTGTCTCGACTGGACTGCTTACTTTAGTTATTGGGCCGTGTTGTTATTGGGCCAGTTTTGGTTGATGGACTGTTTCTCGACTGGGCTAAGTATTATTTGATTTCTGCATAAATTGCTAGCATGTTAGGGCAGGCCCAATAACCCTGATTGACATACATGTTACTTGCTAACTGTTACTGCTTAAACTGCTAAAATAAGCCCAACCTTATGAGTGGTAGTGTAATCTGAATACTATGTGTTAGATTCGTGTAAGATAAACGTGATTACTTGTACCCAACCTGACCTATACCGGTAACCATGCTAGGGCGTGGTAACCAGCGTGCATGACCAAGTAAACTAATCTGTCGAGCAACCCAAGGTGATTTCACAACTAATAAAGCATGCGTTCCCGGTGGTTTGGGAAACAGAAACTTGAACAACGCTATCCCCTCGTAAGGGATACAAACCTACTTTCTTCCCCTTAAATGGGACTCTTAGTTAATTAATGTTTATATGGAATGCAACGAGCAACACTAAACGAAACTCTATCACTCAAGTCCTCACTTCTTAATACCGATTAGTCACCGGGGTCGGGTTATTAGTTGATAGCGCTATTTAGGTCTCACCAACCTCACACCGTGCCCGCGTATGGGATCGGGTGTGAACTAATGTACTCTGGCAAACCGTCAATGATGATAGAACATTGACAAACGGGGCACTCTACGGAAACGTACGGATGAATAGTATTCGGTATTGTAAAAACAGTTTAATCGCTTACTTATGGGGTAGCTCCCCGTGGCATGTATAAACGGATAAATTAACTAGTGAAACAAGTTTTTTGGTAAATAAAAACTGGACGACTCGTGAACTCGCCAACATTTTTGTTGATACCTTACTGCATGCCTTGCAGGTACGCAGTGACTCAGGAGCTCGCAGCTTGGGAATGTGTAGTGGTCGTCTAACCCATGTGTTGGGTTCTAAATAATCTTGAACTATGAACCTTGTTTTGAAACTGTTTGGTTTATGCTTCCGCTGCTTACTTAAACTGTTATTTGAACTTAAACTTTTAAAACCTTAAACTATGATGTTTACTAACTATTGTGGTTGGTGAACATTTTTACTACTAATCAATGCTCAGCATAATTGGTGGCTGGATCCTGGTCAGTAACGCCTCCAGGCGGTGGTACTCCGCAAGTGGATTTTTGGGGTGTGACAGATTGGTATTAGAGCCATTGGTTATAGTGAACTCGGTTTTAAAAATAAATTCTTTTTGAGAAAAACCAGACTATAACCCGTGACTCGTGACGACACTACACTCCAAGGGCAAGACTCAACGTATTAGACCTCATAACTCGGACTTGTGTTTACTTGCTTGTTTACTTTATGTTGACTGCTCTACTATACATACTAGTGTGCCTAATTAGATAAATACGCATCCGTCTTTTACCCCATTCTCGCTACATTACGACATCACACTCATACTGTGTTTTCTGGTTATGAGGACAATGAGTGGACGCGGAAGAGGAAACATTAACATGACTCAGGCTCAATTCACTAATTTGCTCAACACGGTGGCTGCAGCTTTAGCAGCTCACCCTGGAGGTAAACTCGTTACTTTAGGATGTTTAGATCCTACCCCCGCATCGTCTTTTCACCTCTAAGCCTATTCGCTTCACTTCTCACACAGGTCAGCAAGCGCCTGCGCAACCACGTGTTTGTACTTTCAAAACCTTCATGGATTGCAAGCCTCTCCTTTTCAACGGCACTGAGGGTGCCATCAGCCTTCTGTACTGGATTGAAAAGGCCGAAGCTGTCTTTGCTGTCTGCGAGTGTCCCCCTGCTAACTGGGTAAAGTTTGCGACTGGTACGCTTGAAGGAAACGCGCTTTCATGGTGGAAGGCACAGATTCAGATGCTTGGTTTGGAAACTGCAAATGCTACTGCGTGGGAAGATTTCAAGGACATGATCAAAGAGGAGTATTATCATAGGGATGACATCCACAAACTCGAAAACGAATACTTTGAGCTCAAGATGGTTGGATCAGAGATTGAGACTTACACCAAACAGTCCAATGACTATGCTGCGCTTTGCCCAAACATGTCTCGGCCTATGTATCGAAGGATCGAATTGTACATCAAAGGTTTGGCCCCATAAATCTGGAGCCATGTGACCTCAACCAACCTAAATACCATTCAGCCAGTGGTCCGTCTTGCTCACAAACTCACCGATCAGGCTGTGGAGGAGGGCAAGCTGCCCAAAAGGATCAGTGCTACTGCCGGAACTTCTAGCGATAACAAACGAAAGTGGGATGGAAATCAGGGTAAGGATGCTAACTCCACTCAGGCCTCAGTTCAGCAAAGGAAGACTGAAAGCAACAAGGGCCCTCAGCAACAGGGTGGCTATCGAGGAAACCACCCCAAGTGTAACAAATGTAACCGACACCACAGTGGGCTATGTGGCAAAAGTCAGTGTAAGCGATGCAACAAGATGGGGCATGAAGCCAAAGACTGCAGGAGCCAGCTCCCAGCTAGGCAGAATCAATAACAACCACAACCGCAACAAGGAAACAACCGTGGATGATTCAAGTGTGGAGCAATGGGGCACATGCGAAAGGATTGCCCTGAACTGAACCAGAACAACAACAATGCTGGAAATGGTGCAAGAGGAAGGGCTTTTGTGATTGGAGCTGGGGAAGCAAGGAACGACCCCAACGTGGTGGCGGGTAAGTTCCTACTTAATGATCGTTATGTTTCCATATTATTTGATTCTGGAGCAGATGCTAGTTATGTATCCCTACGTATTAGTAAGAAGCTTAAGTCCACTCTTACGCCGTTAAGCTCTAAACGCATCGTTGAAATAGCTAATGGTAGAAACCTCGAGGCCTCACACGTTATTCGTAACTGCAAACTAGAATTGTCTGGTCAGACCTTCCGTATCGATCTCTTCCCCATCATTCTCGGAAGCTTCGACGTCGTCATTGGTATGGATTCGTTATCCAAGCATCGAGCTGAAATCCTCTGCCAAGAGAAAGTTGTTCGTATTCCCCGTCCTTCTGGCAAACCCCTTATCATTCAAGGCGACAAAGGCGGAGAAGTCACAGGCATCATTTCAGTCTTAAAAGCCCAGAAGTGTTTACGAAAGGGGCACACCGCTATCTTAGCACTTATTGCCGACACGCAGAAAAAGGAAAACAAGATTGAAGATTTTCCAGTTGTACGCGACTATACTGAGGTATTTCCTGAAGAACTACCTGGACTCCCTCCTCACCGTCAGGTCGAATTTCAAATCGAACTAGCTCCCGGAGCAGCACCTATAGCTCGTGCACCTTATCGACTAGTCCCCGCTGAACTAAAGGAACTTTCTACTCAACTACAAGAACTATTGGACAAAGGTTTTATCCGTCCTAGCTCGTCACCCTGGGGAGCCCAGTGCTCTTTGTCAAAAAGAAGGATGACACATTCCGAATGTGCGTTGATTACCGTGAACTGAACAAGGTTACCATCAAGAATCGTTATCCGCTTCCCCGTATCGACGATCTGTTTGACCAGCTGCAAGGGTCGAGCTACTATTCCAAGATTGATCTGCGATCGGGCTATCACCAGCTGAGAGTCCGCGATGAGGACATCTCTAAAACTGCGTTCAGAACCCGTTATGGTCACTACGAATTCCTTGTCATGCCCTTCGGAATGACCAACGCACCTGCGATCTTCATGGATCTCATGAACCGAGTATGCAAACCCTACCTCGATAAGTTCGTGATTGTGTTTATTGACGACATCCTAATTCACTCGAAAAGTCAAGAAAAGCATGAACAACACCTGCGTCTTATTCTCGAACTCCTTCGCAATGAGCAACTGTACGCCAAATTCTCGAAATGTGATTTCTGGCTTAGAGAAGTCCATTTCCTTGGGCACATAGTCAATCAGGATGGGATACACGTCGACCCCGCTAAGATTGAATCCTTTAAGAATTGGCCTATACCTAAGACTCCGACCGAAGTTCGCCAATTCTTGGGATTGGCAGGATACTATCAAAGATTTATCAAGGGATTTTCAAAGATCGCTCAACCACTCACGACCCTCACTCAGAAGGGTGTCGCTTACAAATGGAATGATGCTCAGGAATCTGCCTTTGAGGAACTAAAGAAGAACCTTTGTAGTGCTCCTATTCTTTCCTTACCTGAAGGTACCGATGACTTTGTTGTTTACTGTGACGCTGCAATTCAAGGACTTGGTTACGTATTGATGCAACGCGAGAAGGTTATTGCTTACGCTTTGCGACAACTCAAGATCTACGAACGGAACTACACGGCACATGACTTAGAATTCGGAGCTGTGGTCTTCGCGCTCAAGATTTGGAGACACTACTTGTACGGTACCAAGTGGACGATTTACACCGATCACAAGAGTCTCTAGCATATAATGGAACAAAAAGAGCTGAATATGCGGCAACGCCGATGGGTTGAGCTTCTAAACGACTACGAGTACGCGATTAAATATCATCCAGGCAAGGCTAATGTGGTGGCAGATGCCCTCAGCAGGAAGGAAACCAAACCTAAACGTGTTCGTGCTTTACAGTTCACTATCCACTCGAACCTCCCTAATCAGATCCGAAACGCTCAGGTTGAAGCGTTAAAAGCCGAGAACATCAGGGCTGAGTCCCTGCGAGGATCAAGGAAACGGCTAGAACAAAAAGAAGATGGTGCTTACTATGTAAACGGGCGTATATGGGTCCCACTTTATGGGAATTTACGCGAGCTTGTAATGGATGAAGCCCATAAGTCCCGTTACTCAGTACATCCTGGTTCGGATAAGATGTACCACTACTTAAAGACTACATATTGGTGGCCTAGCATGAAAGCCCACATAGCAACTTATGTCATTAAATGTGTAACTTGTGTGAGAGTCAAGGCTGAGTATCAGAAACCATCGGGCTTACTCCAACAACCAGAGATCCCGAAATGGAAATGGGAGCAAATTTCCATGGATTTCGTTACTGGTCTGCCTAGGTCTCAACGCGGAAATGACACTATTTGGGTGATAGTGGATCGATTAACTAAGTCTGCACACTTTTTGGCTATTAAGGAAACAGATAAGTCCGCACCATCCAAACCCTTGAATACATGCTTAGGGCGTGTGTGATCGATTTTGGCAAGGGTTGGGAAAAGCATCTACCATTAGTGGAATTCTCCTACAATAACAGCTACCACACCAGCATTCAGCAGCACCCTTTGAGGCATTGTACGGTCGTAAATGCCGATCGCCTCTTTGCTGGGCGGAAGTTGGTGACAGCCAAATCACAGGTCCAAAACTTGTGGTAGACACTACGGAAAGGATTGCCCAGATCAGACAACGCATGGCGGTAGCTCGTGACCGTCAGAAGAGTTACACTGATAAGGATAGGAAACCGCTAGAGTTCCAGGTTAGTGACCGGGCTCTACTTAAAGTCTCACCCTGGAAGGGTGTAGTTCGTTTTGGAAAACGGGGCAAGCTTAATCCGAGATATGTCGGACCCTTTGAAATTACCGAGAAAATTGGTAAGGTTGCTTATAGATTGAATCTGCCTGAAGAGCTGAGTGCGGTGCACAATGTCTTTCATGTGTCTAATCTGAAGAAGTGTCTGTCGGATGAAACACTCATCATTCCTTTCAAGGAACTCACTATTGACGAACAGCTACACTTTACTGAGGAACCGATTGAGATCACGGATAGAGAGATCAAAACCCTCAAACGTAGCCAGATACCTCTCGTAGGAGTTCGTTGGAACTAGCGCCGTGGCCCAGAATTTACCTGGGAGCGGGAAGACCAGATGAAGCGCAGGTATCCCCAGTTGTTCCCAAATGAAACTCCCAGCACTGAAGCTACAACCGAATTTCGGGACGAAATTCCAAACTAACGGGGGGATGATGTGACACCCCGTCGAAACGTTCTCACTTATACTAGCTTGACAGTGACTGCCTTAACTTTCGGGATGAAAGTTCTTAAAACTTGGGGATAATATGACACTCTGGGTTTTCCCGAGCAACTATCTTGCATTGAAATTATGTGTACATATTTTATTAAATGGAAATTTGTGAATTACCTTGGTGTGCTATATGATCCTTGCATTAAGTTGTATGTATGTAATAAATATATATAGGTGTATAAGTTCTAGTGAACCGAGATCACGACTCAAGACCACCCGGTCTCGAGTAACCATTAAACAGTGGGCCGGATGGGCCGCGGACCTCCTTTAGTCCACCCGAAAGCCCATTAGGGTGCACCATTTGATATGGAAACCCATGCCATCATCCACATTTCCCCTACATTCACTCCCACACTCTCCTATACACACCCTCTCTCTCTTACTAAAACCCTAGAACACCACCACAAACCTCCTCTTATCCCTCTCTCGGATTCAACCGGTGACAACAAGGACTCTCGGTTCAAGCTTGGGATCTTAGTTGGAAGCTTATTCATCGATTGCTTCATATTCTCACACCTTGAAATCTAACTGGTTAGTGGTTTCTTGCAATATAGAGATGGAAATACCATATATGTTTGCTTGTTAAGTTATATGCATATTAAATATGTCCTTCTTGTATAGTTGATATTGTGGTTGTAGTTTAAGAAAAATGTATGTTGACCTATTGTTTGTTTTGATTAAGATGGTTTTGATACCTCGTGTATGTGATTCTTGACCATGAAATGCATATGTGTGTAAGGTGAACCGTGTTGAATAAATGATGATGATGATGTGAACTAGGTGTTATATTTGCTTAAATGAATATGTTTGCTTGTGGTGAAAACCCTAATGATGAACAACATGAATCTGATATGAATGTGTTATGAATATTTGAATATGCCATGCTTTGATCTGTTTTGAAATAGAATTAGACAACAAAACATGTTTGTGCATTTCATTGGATAGTACATAGGATCATGAAATTGGAATTCTATTGGATAAGTACACTGTGCAGTTGTTCTAGAATTAGCAGGTGATGGGAGTCGAGACCCCTGGTTTCGACTCGAGACCATCAAACTACAACTCGAGACCGCATAGAGACAACTTGAGACAGACTTCAGGGACTCGAGACCATCGAGGTCTCGACTCGAGATCTTCTGACTGCGACCCGAGACGGGACTCGAGACCTCTGAGGTTGCTACTTAAGCCTGCTCTGCTCGAGACCAGAAACCCATGACTCGAGACCTCTTGGTTGCGACTCGAGACCGCGTGTTCTCGAGTCGAGATCAACTTGTCTCGACTGGACTGCTTACTTTAGTTATTGGGTCGTGTTGTTATTGGGCCGTGTTGTTATTGGGCCAGTTTTGGTTGATGGACTGTTTCTCGACTGGGCTAAGTATTATTTGATTTCTGCATAAATTGCTAGCATGTTAGGGCAGGCCCAATAACCCTGATTGACATACATGTTACGTGCTAACTGTTACTGCTTAAACTGCTAAAATAAGCCCAACCTTATGAGTGGTAGTGTAATCTGAATACTATGTGTTAGATACGTGTAAGATAAACGTGATTACTTGTACCCAACCTGACCTATACCGGTAACCATGCTAGGGCGTGGTAACTAGCGGGCGTGACCAAGTAAACTAATCTGCCGAGCAACCCAAGGTGAGTTCACAACTAATAAAGCATGCGTTCCCGGTGGTTTGGGAAACAGAAACTTAAACAACGTTATCCCCTCGTAAGGGATACAAACCTACTTTCTTCCCCTTAAATGGGACTCTTAGTTAATTACTGTTTATACAGAATGCAACGAGCAACACTAAACGAAACTCTATCACTCAAGTCCTCACTTCTTAATACCGATTAGTCGTCGGGGTCGAGCGAACGGGTTATTAGTTGATAGCGCTATTTAGGTCTCACCAACCTCACACCGTGCCCACGTATGAGATCGGGCGTGAACTAATGTACTTTGGCAAACCGTCACTAATGATAGAACATTGACAAACGGGGCACTCTACGGAAACGTACGGATGAATAGTATTCGGTATTGTAAAAACAGTTTAGTCGCTTACTTATGGGGTAGCTCCCCATGGCATGTATAAAAGGATAAATTAACTAGTGAAACAAGTTTTTGGTAAATAAAAACTGGACAACTCGTGAACTCGCCAACATTTTTGTTGATACCTTACTGCATGCCTTGCAGGTACCCAGTGACTCAGGAGCTCGCAGCTTGGGAATGTGTAGTGGTCGTTTAACCCATGTGTTGGGTTCTAAATAATCTTGAACTATGAACCTTGTTTTGAAACTGTTTGGTTTATGCTTCCACTGCTTACTTAAACTGTTATTTGAACTTAAACTTTTAAAACCTTAAACTATGATGTTTACTAACTATTGTGGTTGGTGAACATTTTTACTACTAATCAATGCTCAGTATAATTGGTGGCTGGATCCTGGTCAGTCACGCCTCCAAGCGGTGGTACTCCGCAAGTGGATTTTAGGGGTGTGACATGACCCCTGCTTACGGACCGTAAGGGTGATGGCCTACGGTCCGTAAGCCATCAACTTTGGCAGAATTATACTTTTGGTCCCTGCACCTTGTTGCGTTGCGTAACGGCACTTCTAACACCCGTTAAACCCAATTTCAAGCCCCACAATGATGTTAAGACATAGGGAACATGAAATATGCTTGAAAACATCTTGGATGTCGGTTCGTTTGGCCGTACGGTTACGATGTTCGGTTAATTACGACAGAAGTCGTAACGGACAGAAAAACGGTCCAAAATGCGCGACGAATGGAATTTTGACAAGCTAAACACTAAATCATAATATTATAATGCTTACATAAATTTTTGGATGTCCAGATGTATTCAGAACGTGAGTTATGCGCGAAAATGCAAACTTATGCACTTTTTGACGCTTTTAGTCCCTGAATGACCCAAAAGTTTATTTTAGCACACTGAACCCCTCAAAGCCTATTTCTAAGCTATGTATAGGATATTTAGGGTATGTTTAACTTATGGTCATGTTCCGGAATGTCTGTTACAGTTCAAATTGGCATACTTTCGCAGTTTGTCAAATTTACTCCCTGTAAGCGAATTAACTTGATTTCGGCATACCAAACCATCCAAAACTTATTTCTAAGTTATGTAAAGGTTATTTAAGGTATGTTAAGCCTATGTCACTGTTCCGGAGTATTTTTGTTCGTTAAACTGGTTATATGTACGCATCGGTGCGCGTATAACCTTCCAGAAAGCGATTTAGAGCCCGAAATCGAACAAGAATTGATATGTGGAAAGGATACACATATTTATACAAATCCCAAGTATGAAATACAATATTTCATTGATACAGTATTAGTTTGATGGCCGTGGAGGCACAGGTGTCACAGTCTCCCCTACTTTAGGAAATTTCGTCCCGAAATTTTATTTAAAGGAAACTTGTGAGAGTTTAAAACATGAAGTTGAAATGATCGAACAACATTGGTTAGGGTTCTGAACTTCTAGTAACTTTAATAACATCATGCTTGCAATGTAAGAGGGATACTTATATACAAGTATATGAAGCGTCATTGGTGCGTCCACCGTACCTCCATTACATCGTTCTCATTTTGTTATTGTTGTCACTATCGGTTCTTACACATAATAAATCTTACTGGGTTTCTGTGCACTAAATTTCATAATTATGTACGCGTCCATAATTAGGCAATTCCTTGCATAGTTCACACAGTCTATTTTATAATGTGTAGGGGAAAACCAAATAAACAAACCTGTGATGAGTGTGACTAGACCACCATAGGGTCCCTTTTATTAAATCAATAAATGATTTTAATAGACAACCAAGGAGTCTTTTCAGCTTATATCATTACATGTCATTCTTAACCAGATTTTTGAATCAATATTTTTTACTAGACCCCTAAAAGGGTATCTTATGAATCATGGAGTGGTACTATATAATCCAAGGGTCTTAACTATTACATAGAATCCCATTAAGGATTTAAGGTAGTACCTTTTTGAATATCCTACTACGAATTCCTCATATGAAGATATGAAAGATTCTACGAGGATTTGGATAGCGAATACCCAGAGTATACAAAAACACAAAATGCATAAAAGAAAACACAAGATGCATAACCACATAGTCATATAACCACAAAGATTGTTTATCTAGATCTTTAATTTGTTAATTTGTTTTGCTAACAGAGCACATGTATTTAAAGCACACTAGGAATCCATCTCGTGGATTTCATTTGGTACTTTAAACATTATCAAGAATCTAACTATAAAGATAGAAAGATTTTTAAAAGAAAAATTCGATTTCGATTATAAGGAACCGAAATGTTAGAATTTAGGTACATAAGGAATCCAATTAAGGACTCTGATTTGAATGATAATCATCCACAAGGGTCTAAATGTGAAGATAAAAAGATCCCATATGGATTTTAGAAGTTGAAGATGTTTTCGAAACCATGCACTGGACGTGTTTAAGTCAAAACATGAAGTATAAATGCTTATGAAGTTGAGATGCTAGATATGCCAAGGCGACATATGAAGCGGAATTTGAAGGTTAAGTCAATGTATGAGGAAATTTTTTTTGAAAACTATGCATGGGGTTCTTAAAAAAATGTGTTCGATGTTTTTGAAACCTTATGCATAATACTTTTGAAATCATAAAGTAGGTGTACTAGGTAGGTATATATATAAAATGTTTTTAAAATCATGCGAGATGAAATTTTTGAAATTAGGTATGAGGTTTTTGAAAATATGAAAATTTCTTTTCGAAATCATGCACTTGATAAGGAAATATATTGTATTAATATTGTTTTCAGGCTATATGAGACATTTTGAAATCATGAAGGTTGTTTTTGAAAATACAGACAATGCTTTGTGCATTTGTTATGTTAAGTAAATACACTATATTAAAAATGTTTTCGAACTATATATAGAATGTTTTGAAATCATGTAGGTTGTTTTGAAAACTTATGTTATGCATGTTAATAAATCAGAACGTAATAAGTATGAGATTTGAAAATACCCTTAGTTATCTAACCAAGGATTCAATGGGCACAGATGTGTGAAAAGCACGATTACTCATACTGTCACTTTATTTCATGTACTTCGTTTTCTTAGAATGAGACGAGTACTTAGAATTTTCCAAGGGAATCATGAGCAAACGCAAGAATGGGAAATTCGCAAGAGTAGTTTGTAAGGAACATAGTTCCTTGATGCAGGTATCATAGGGAAAAGTCATACACATATGTAACTACAATTGTACATCAGAATTGTGAACAACAATTTATTTATGAACAAAACAGATTGTTTCATATTACAAGAAAATAAATGAAACAAAAGCATAAGACAACAACATCTTCTAATAAGCCAAATGCTCATCCAAGGGTTGGATTTGCACTGACAATCTTCGGGCAGTTGTTCCAGAAATGGCTCGTCTCGCCACAGTTGTAGCAAGTACCAGACGGAAAAACGAGCTTGAGTAGGGTTTACTTGGAGTTGGGTAGCAGCAAGATTTATATCAGCTTTGTTTTGGATAGCAAAGCGGCATATGCTAACCAAATGTCCCCATCGTCCACAGTAGGTACATTTGAAGCAGGGTAAGAGGTTTGAATGATGACGGTTGCATCGTTTGCACAAAGGAGCAGTTCCTTTGTATGCCTTCCTAGCAGGGGGTTGAGCTAGTTGGTTGGGGATGGCTTGACCATTGTGAGCGAGCACGGCGAAGTTCTGAGAAGCCTTTCGCTTCTTTGACTTCTTAGGGGATCCAGTCTGCTTATCCATGGTCTTTGATTCCTTGATTGGTTTCATGGCTGGTGGTGCTGGCTTGACTTCTGCTTCCTTTGGTGGCTCTTGAGTGGCTTCATTGTTGAGACGAGACATGGCAATGCCTAATTCAACAGTCTTCAGGATTACTTCGCCTATTCGCTGGGCAAATTTGGCAATCTGCTCGGATATCTACGCATCGTTGCGATGAAGAGACATTCTGGAGGAAAAGAAAGATATAGGAGGAAACAAATGAAGTGTTACCGGTAAATAAAACAAAATGACAACGCATAGAAATTGCGATTATTTGTTTGTTACCTAAGGCAAACAAATAA
Source organism: Helianthus tuberosus (assembly GCA_030545235.1). NCBI lineage: Eukaryota > Viridiplantae > Streptophyta > Magnoliopsida > Asterales > Asteraceae > Helianthus > Helianthus tuberosus. Next base: position 109,576,412 of record CM060449.1, read on the forward strand.
GACGGTGACTAATCAAAGTAAGCGGGTCATATTCATGTATTGCGAAGACATGCTTTAGCCCATAAGTGGACACTCACCCCAAGAGTTCCCAGGTAAGAGTGACTGGTCCGATTATGTGGATTTGTACGAACACTCTAGCCTTAGACAGAAAACTCAGAGTATAGGCATCCACTCTTCCAGATTGCACGTGTTCACACTATAAGACCCAAACTTTGACGAGGTTTTGAAAATTCAAAGGGGTTCAAAACCTTATAACAGAGGGTTCAAAACCTAGTAATCAATCATCCTAGAACAGATGGTTAGTTTTCAAAGTGGTTTTGAAATTTATGTTCTTGTTGTGGTTGTCGCCTAAGGATAGGTGACAGTATTGTTTTATGACTAAACGCAAGTAAACTCGCGTTAGGGTCCTAGGAAGGTTATAGACTAGGTCAAAGCATTACTAATAAACTAAGTCCCTATAACCATGAGCTCTGATACCAACTTTTCTGTCACACCCCGACCACGTGAGACAACGAAACATGGCGGAAACGCCGGGGAGGGTTGTAACAGAATTAATTGTTTCAAATCCATGGCAATTAAAGTTTCGTTTTATTCATCAAACAAGAGAGTTTACATCGTTTTAAACAAGAAACAAAGAGTACATAACAAAAATTAACTAGTTCTTGTCTCGATTTAAGTCACTAAGGCCCAAGTCCGCCTAAGTGTATCTTGATAAATCCTATGCATCATATCCTGAAACACATGTGAAAATAGGTACGTCAGCATAAAAATGCCTGTGAAATACATAGGTTTTGTGAAAATAGAATTCATGACTTATGTTTAAGAAAATGTTTAGTCATGAACTTTGTAATTTGCTTTGTCTTGTAAATCCTTTGAAAAGTGATAAATAAACCAAATAATATATATATATGTATAAAAGAATAATACATGGTTAAGTAAATAATCAATTAAAATGAGTTTGTATTAGATAAGTTGTTTGTGAAAACAATGTATTGTGAAAAGTATGTTATTTGTATAAAATGTTATATGTCTAAATCGAAATGGTTCAAATAACGCTACGATATGTAATACCATACAAGCACTTATATATAGGAAGTACCAGCGGCGTATCCACCATGCTTGTATCATATTACACACGCCTCGTTACTTAAATCACTTACTCAAACCAAACCATCAAAGTAGAATGTTTATGTATAATCAAATGTCAAAATGTTTGTGTCTAATGCATATCATGTAATGTGTATCCAAAATATCCTGTACGGTAAGTGAAATATATCAACTAAACCATATGTAAAATGCACAAAAACAAGGTATTGAATTAAAACATGGTTTAAATCAAAGTTATGTTTTGTGGAACAAATGCATGCTATACTGATACAAACATCTATGCGGTATTGTGAAAATTCATACATCCAAGCCTTGTGACTGTAGAATGAACCCTCGCACAAAGTCTAAGGTCAACCTAGAAATGTAGTCGGATTTGGTCATTCCTTCCAATCCAAACAAACCCGGGATTTCAGGATTGGGAGTTGTCAAGTCCTATGGTGCCACTACCTACTACCGAGCGGCATGATCGGTGTTAATGAATGTACATTGTCCCATTTAAACAAACCAAATGTCATACCAAAATGTAAGCATGTGATGAATAATAAATGTACTAAGTATGCACACAATGGACATACATAGCATAGAATGTAATGTAAAATAATGTACTAAGTATGCACACAATGGGCGTACATAGCATGAAATGTAATGTAAAATAATGTACTAAGTATGCACACAATGGGCATACATAGCATGAAATGTAATGTAAAACACTGTACTAAGTATGCACACAATGGGCATACATAGCATGAAATGTAATGTAAAACGATGTACTAAGTATGCACACAATGGGCATACATAGCATGAAATGTAATGTAAAACGATGTACTAAGTATGCACACAATGGGCATACATAGCAAAACACAATGAAATCATGTACTATAAATGTACTAATGAACATAGCAAGTATATGATGTGAAAGCAGGAAAGCATGAAAGCAACAAGTAGGCACATGTGTTTCACCCTAAAATTTTTGGAAAACAGTAAAAGAGGGGTCTATGTACTCACTTGAGATTGCTCAGAAGTCCTAAGATAACCACCAAGCAATGCTAGAGATCACGGAATCAAACGGCACCTAATATAGGTAACTATGTTAATGAACCGGACCTATATCGGAGGATCGGATAGAATGAGGGCTCGCAAACCAAATGAGTATGGGAACTCATGTAGTATGGTTTAACAAAGCCTACATACTAAATGAAACCTAACCTAAGTGCTTACGACCCATTACGACCCGTTTAGGTAGCTTATGCTACTTTAACGCGTCGTTCGCGTAAAACGCGTTCGGACTGCCTAACTAGTCCTATGACAAGTAAAATATGCCTTAACATGTCTAATATTGTTGCCCAATCAGTTTAGATGTCAAAAGTTATGTTACATATGCTTAAAATGAATTTTGGCGTAAAAAGGGCATTTTGGTAATTTACCTAAGGCATATAATGTGACACCTGGGTCACTACGACCATCAAACAAATACCAAGCCAATGAAATATTGTATTTCATACTTGGGATCTGTAAAAATATGTGTATCTTTTGCACATATCAATTCTTGTTCGATTTCAAGCTTTAAATCGCTTTCTGGAATGTTATACGCGCACTGATGTGTAAATATAACCAGTTTAATGCAACGAACACTCCGGAATAGTGACATAGGCTTAACATACCTTAAATAACCTTTACATAACTTAGAAATAAGTTTTGAAGGCTTTGGTATGGCAAAATCAAGTTAAATCGCTTACAGGGACTAAAGTTGACAAACTGCGAAAGTATGCCAATTTGAACTGTAACAGACATTCCGGAACATGACCATAAGTTAAACATACCCTAAATATCCTTTACATAGCTTAGAAATAGGCTTTGAGGGGTTCGGTGTGCTAAAATAAACTTTTGGGTCATTCAGGGACTAAAAGCGTCAAAAAGTGCATAAGTTTGCTCTTTCGCGCATAACTTATGTTCTGAATACATCCGGACATCCAAAAATTTATGTAAGCACTAAAATATTTTATTTTAGTGTTTGGCATAAGAAAAATCTATTCGTCGCGTCATTTGGATCGTTTTTCGCGCTTATGCGCATTCCGTCGTAATTAAGCGAACATCACTTGTACGGCCAAACGAACCGACATCCGAGATATTTTTTAGCACATTTTAAGTTCCCTATACTTTAACTTCATTTTAGAGCTTTGAAATGGGGTTAACAGGGCTTAAACGTGTCAAAAATGCATCAAATAGCAAGTTTGGAGCTTCAGGGGCCTGTTCTGCCAATTTTCAAACTTTCTGGTCTGCAGGTCCTTGAGCACCTCAACACTCTGGGTGTTACGGTGCGCAAGCAGGGGTCAGATGCAGAAACTTGTTTTTAACAGCCTGTTTCCAGCCTTTAAACCCTCCAAAGGCCAATGCCACTTGTCAATAACTGGTGGTGGGGGCAAAATGAGCTACCATAACATTCCAACACTTTTACGGATGAGATTCGATCACGTTATTCGAGGAACGATCCTAACGGTGGTCCATTTACTATAAATACCCATCCATCCCCATTGCAAAACCCACTTGAAATCTGAGTTTTTCTCTAAGTGGTTGTGTTTATACACTTCCTACCTGAGATTACTTGGAAATCAATCTTGCGGGGACCCTTTGTAAGTGTTCCTTCGTTCTTTTATTGCTTTTCGAGTCCGAAAGTCAAACTTTGTTTGACTTTCTGCATTGACCAGTTTATGGTCGATGCGAAGTTCGTTTGAACTTCATAACGTGAGCGTAATCACGATGGTCATAGCCCCTAGAGACTATACCTACAGATTACCGCGTTATCTAGGCTCAGTAACGAGTCGTAGTTTCGGCCAAAATGCGCATTCTTGCGTATTTTGTAGCCAAACTACTCTTAGGTATCAAAACCGTTTGTTTTGATACCAAACCTGTTTTCTAAACTTAGTTAAGCATGTTTTAACATGCTTAGCTCGTCACTTTTAGTTTAGTGCTTATATAGGGTCGTAAGGTAAGCGATCTGAACAATCGCTTATACTTTTGAACCCGACCCGTTTGGTTGATCATTAGGATCCAACCAAACACATTAGGTGACCATAGTATATAGGGAATAACCTTCCGAGGTTATACCTTATGGTCGCTTCGTTTAAGTAGTTGTATGATAAGTAGTTCATATGCCTTAGGTAAATTACCAAAATGCCCTTTTTACGCCAAAATTCATTTTAAGCATATGTAACATAAGTTTTGGTATCTAAACTGATTTGGTAACAATATTAGACATTTTAAGGCATATTTTACTTGTCATAGGACTAGTTAGGCGTTCCGAAAGCGTTTTACGCGAACGACGCGTTAAAGTAGCATAAGCTACCTAAACGGGTCGTAATGGGTCGTAAGCACTTAGGTTAGGTTTCATTTTAGTATGTGGGCTTTGTTAAACCATATTACACAAGTCTCCATACTCGTTTGGTTTACGAACCCTCATTCTATCTAATCCTCCGACTTAGGTCCGGTTTATTAACATAGTTACGTATATTAGGTGTCGTTTGATATCCGTGATCTCTAGCATTGTTTGGTTGTTACTCAAGGACTACTAAGCAATCTCAAGTGAGTACATAGACCCCTCTTTTACTGTTTTCCAAATGTTTTGGGGTGGAACACATGTGCCTACTTGTTACTTTCATGCTTTCCATGTTTTCACATCATATACTTGTTATGTTCATTAGTACATTTATAGTACATGTTTTACATTACATTTCATGCTATGTATGCCCATTGTGTGCATACTTAGTACATCGTTTTACATTACATTTCATGCTATGTATGCCCATAGTGTGCATACTTAGTACATCGTTTTACATTACATTTCATGCTATGTATGCCCATTGTGTGCATACTTAGTACATCGTTTTACATTACATTTCATGTTATGTATGCCCATTGTGTGCATACTTAGTACATTGTTTTACATTACATTTCATGCTATGTATGTCCATTGTGTGCATGCTTAGTACATTGTTCTACATTGCATTTCTGTTGCATACGTTCATCCAGCATATGAACACATTATATTACATTTTGAACCATTGTAACCATTTGACTATGTGAACTGTCGTAACCGTTTGATTATATGAACTGTTTCTAACTGTTGAACCGTGTGAACCTTTTGTATCTGTTGACATGATTTACATTTGACAATAGACATTGGACTATACATGAACAATTCTACAATTGTTAAACATTACATCTTGATGGTTTGGTTTGAGTAAGTGATTTAAGTAACGAGGCGTGTGTAATATGATACAAGCATGGTGGATACGCCGCTGGTACTTCCTATATATAAGTGTTTGTATGGTATCACATATTGTAGCGTTATTTGAATCATTTCAATTTGAGACATATAACATTTTATACAAATAACATATTTTTCACAAGACATTGATTTACAAACAACTTATCTTATACAAACTCATTTTACATGGTTATTCATTTAACCATACATTATTCTCTTATTTATACATATCATCTGATCTTATCGTTTTTCAAATTATTTACAAGACAAAGCAAATTACAAGGTTCATGACTAAACATTTTCTCAAACATAAGTCATGAATTCTGTTTTCACAAAACCTATGTATCTCACAGGCATTTTTATGCTGACGTACCTATTTTCACATGTGTTTTCAGGAGATGATGCATAGGACTTATCAAGACATACTTAGGCGGACATGTGCCTTAGTGACTTAAATCGAGACAAGAACTAGTTAATCTATGTTATGTACTCTTTAGTTCTTGTTTAAAACAATGTAAACTTTCATGTTTGATTAATAAAACGAAACTTCAATTGCCATGGATTTGAAACAATTAATTCTGTTACAACACTCCCCGACGTTTCCGCCACGTTTTGTATGTTCTACGTGGTCGGGGTGTGACATAAAAGTTGGTATCAGAGCCAATGGTTATAGGGAATTAGGTTATTAGTAATGCTTTGACCTAGTCTATAACTTTCTTAGGACCCTAACGCGAGTTTACTTGCGTTTAGTCATAAAACAATACCGTCACCTATCCTTAGGCGACGACCACAACAAGAGCATAAATTTCAAAACCGCTTTGAAAACTAATCATCTGTTCTAGGATGATTGATTTCTAGGTTTTGAACCCTCTGTTATAAGGTTTTGAACCCCTTTGAATTTTCAAAACTCTCGTCAAAGTTTTGGGTCCTAAATAGTGTGAACACGTGCAAACTGGAAGAGTGAATGCCTGTACCCTGGGTTTTCTGTTGTGACACCTGGGTCACTGCGACCATCAAAAATGCCAAGCCAATGAAATATTGTATTTCATACTTGGGATCTGTATAAATATGTGTATCTTTTGCACATATCAATTCTTGTTCGATTTCAAGCTCTAAATCGCTTTCTGGAAGGTTATATGTCACACCCCGACCACGTGTAACATACAAAACGTGGCGGAAACGTCGGGGAGTGTTGCAACAGAATTAATGTTTCATAACCATGGATACAAAAAGTGTTTCGTTTTATTAAACATTGAATATTTACATCGTCTGGAAATCTAAATACACAATTTAAACATAGTCTATCATTGTTATTGAGTCACTAAGGCCTCGTCCAATCCTATGTGAGCATGCATCTTATCAATCGATATCATTCAACAATACCTGAAACATATGTGAAAACGAGGTCAGCAAAGAAATGCTGGCGAGTACATAGGTTTTGTGAAAATAAGATTCATGACTTCTGTTTAAGAAAATGTTTAGTCATGAACCTTGTAATTTGCTTTGTCTTTGTAAATCATTTGAAAAATAATAAGTTTAGGTGATATGTATAAATAAGAGAATAATGCATGATTAAATGAATAACCATGTAAAATGAGTTTGTATAAGATAAGTTGTTTGTAAATAAATGTCTTGTGAAAAGTATGTTACTTGTATAAAATGTTCTATGTCTCAAACTGAAATGATTCAAATAACGCTACAATATGTAATACCATACAAACACTTATATATAGGAAGTACCAGCGGCGTATCCACCATGCTTGTATCATATTCCACACGCATTGTTACTTAATCACTTAATCAAACCAAACCACCAAAGTAATGTTCATGCCCAATGTAAATCATGTAATATGTAACCAAAACCCAACCGTATGTCGCTTTGAAGCCAATCGTTTACCCAATCGTTAAAACATCGTGTGAAAACCAATCGTTTACCTAATCGTTAAATTCGTTTTAGGTCGTGAAACTACTTAAATGGTCGTCTCGCTAATAACATTCAAACCTTCTTGACTCGCATTAATAAACCCTTACCAAAGGATAGATTAATAATTCGCATTAATAAACCCTTACCAAAGGATAGATTAACATCTCGCATTAATAAACCCTTACCAAAGAGTAAATTAAAAATTTCAGATTCAGTCGCTACCCACAACACCCACACATAACTACGGGTGTAGTAACTAACGGGATTTGTCAGATCCTATGGTACCATAACCTAATACTGGTCGGCTTGATCATTGCTAATGAATGTCATTTGTTATGTAACTACAACCAACAAGTTTGTTCACTTTTTGAAATCGTTATTAGTTTTGTATAAATCGTCTTAATCGTTTTTGAAACCATTGTTATAACATCGAAAACATTTAGCACATATGAGTCACCCCAAAACAATTGAAAGCAGTAAAATACGGGAATAATGTACTCGCCTGAGAATGCTTAGAGGTCTTGAACAACAACCAAACAAAGCTAGAGGGAGCACGGAATCAGTCGGCAATCTAAAACTATATAAATAAACCGGACTTAAATCGGGAGATCGGATAGGATGAGGCTTGGTAAACCAAATGAGTATTGGAACTCATATGATATGGTTTAACAAGGCCTACATACTACAATGAAACCAAACCTAAGTGCTTTCGACCCATCGCGACCCATTAAGGTAGCTTATGCTACTTTAACGCGTCGTGCGCGTGAAACGCGTTCTGACCGCCTAACTAGTCCTATGACAAGTAGAATATGCCTAAACATGTTACATAATCAGTTATGTGACAAAGGTTTAGGTTACATATGCTTAATTAACAATTATACATGAAAAGGGTATTCTGGTAATTTACCTAAGGCATATAAACTACCTATCATACAACTACTTAAACGATGTGACCATAGGGTATAACCTCGGAAGGTTATTCCCTACCTACTATGGTCACCTAATGTATTTGGTCGGATCCTAATGATCGACCAAATGGGTCGGGTTCGAGGTATAAGCGATTTATTAGATCGCTTACCCTACGACCCTAGACAACGTGGTAATCAGTAGGCATAGTCCCAAGGGACTATAACCAACGTGATTACACTCACGTTGCGAAGTTCAAACGAACTTCGCATTGACCATAACTGGTCAATGTAGAAAGTTAAACAAAGTTTGACTTTCAGACTCGAAAGACTCGAAAAGCAATAAAAGAATGAAAGAATACTTACCCAGGGTCCCCGAATGCTAATCCCGATCCAAGAATCTCAGGTATGAAACAATGGTTTCAACTTAGAGTTTCTCAAATCAGAATTCTTGTAAGTTTAGCAATGGGGGTGGATGGGTATATATAGTTTTCGGTCCACCGTTAAGATCGTTTCATGGAAAACGTGCCTTAATCGTAACCGTACAAGTGTTGGAACCTTATGGTGACTAGAAAATGGTTCTTATCAGCTGACTAGACAAATGAGAATGTGTGGTGGTGGATCAAACAGCTGAAATCTGCTGTTAGAAACATTTAACCTGGTCAGAAGGTCTGACGCGGGCCGCCTAAGGATGTTAAGATCCTGAGGCGGGCCGCCTAGGAGTCACAGATCAGAACAAAGTTTCAGAAATGTCAGTTTCAGTCCCTGCACGTGTTTAAGGCCATTTCCGACACTTCTAAGGCCCGTAAAGCCAACTTTAAGGCCCAAAAATGTTTCCTAAACATTGAGGACATGAAACATGCTCAAAAATATGCCGGGTGTTGGTTCGTTTGGTCGTACGAACGCGATGTTCGCTTAAATACGACGGAATGCGCATAAGCGCGAAAAACGATCCAAATGACGCGACGAATGGATTTTTGACAAGCCAAACACTAAAGCATAATATATTCATGCTTACATAAATTTTTGGATGTCCGGATGTATTCAGAACGTGAGTTATGCGTAAAAATGCAAACTTGTGCACTTTTTGACACTTTTAGTCCCTGAATGACCCAAAAGTTTATTTTAGCACACCAAACACCTCAAAGCCTATTTCTAAGCCATGTAAAGGATATTTATGGTATGTTTAACTTATGGTCATGTTCCGGAATGTCTGTTACAGTTCAAATTGGCATACTTTCACAGTTTGTCAAATTTAGTCCCTGTAAGCGATTTCACTTGATTTTGCCATACCAAAGCCTTCAAAAGTTATTTCTAAGTTATGTAAAGGTTATTTAAGGTATGTTAAGCCTATGTCACTATTCCGGAGTGTTTGTTGCATTAAACTGGTTATATTTACGCATCGGTGCGCGTATAACCTTCCAGAAAGCGATTTAGAGTTTGAAATTGAACAAGAATTGATATGTGCAAATGATACACATATTTTTACAAATCCCAAGTATGAAATATAATATTTCATTGGTTCGGTATTTGTTTGATGGCCGTGGAGGCACAGGTGTTACAGTCTCCCCTACTTTAGGAAATTTCGTCCCGAAATTTATTTAGAGGAAACTTGTGAGAGCTTGAAAACATGAAGTTGAAAAGATCGAACAATATTGATTAGGGTTCTGAACTTCTAGTAATCTTTAATAACATCATGATTGCAATGTAAGAGGGATACTTATATACAAGTATATGAAGCGTCATTGGTGCGTCCACCGTACCTCTATTACATCGTTCTCATTTCGTTATTGTCGTCACTATCGGTTCTTACACATAATAAATCTTACTGTGGTTACCGTGCACTGTATTTCATAATTATGTACGCATCCATAATCAGACAATTCCTTGCACAGTTCACACAATCTATTTTATAATGTGTAGGGGAAAACCAAATGAACAATCCTGTGATGAGTGTGACTAGACCGCCATAGAGTCCTTTAAATTAAATCAATAAATGATCTAAATAGACTATCAAGGAGTCTGTCCAGCTACATCACTAGATGTCGTCCTTTAACCAAATTGTGAATCAATGTTTTTTTTTTTTGACTAGACCACCAAAGGGTCTCGTATGAATCATGGAATGGTACTATATAACCCAAGGGTCTTAACTACCAGGTAGAAGCCCATAAGGATTTAAGGTAGTACCTTTTTGAATATCCATTCTACGAATCCCTCATATGGAGATATGAAAGATCCTGCGAGGATTTGGATAACGAATATCCAGAGTATACAAAAACACAAAAATGCATAAAAGAAAACATAAGATGAATAAACACATAGTCACATAACCACAAAATTGTTTAACTAGAAGTTTGTTCTGCTAACAGAGTACATGTATTTAAAGCACACTAGGAATCCATCTCGTGGATTTCATTTGGCACTTTAAACATTATCAAGAATCTAACTATAAAGATAGAAAGATTCAAAAAGAAAATTCGATTTCGATTACTAGAACTCGAAATGTTCGAATTAAGGTACATAAGGAATCCAATTAAGGACTCTGATTTGAACGATAATCATCCACAAGGATCTAATTGTAAAGATAAAAAGATCCCATATGAATTTTAGAAGTTGAAGATGTTTTGAAACCTTGCACTGGATGTGCTTAGGTCAAAACATGATGTAAAAATGCTTATGAAGTTGAGATGCTTGATATGTCAAGGCGACATATGAAGCAGAATTTTGAAGGTTAAGTCAATGTATGAGGAAAATATTTTTGAAAACTATGCATGGGGTTCTTTTAAGAAAAATGTGTTTAACGTTTTTGAAACCTTATATATAATACTTTTTGAAATCATAAAGTAGGTGTATTAGGTAGATATATTTACAAAAATGTTTTAAAATCATGCGAGATGAATTTTGAAATTATGTATAAGGTTTTTGAAAGACATGAATGATGCTTTTCGAAATCATGCACTTGATCAGAAAATGTATTGTGTTAATATTGTCTTCAGACTATATGAAATATTTTGAAATTAGGAAGGTTGGTTTTGATAACATGGCCAATGTTTTTGAAATAACATAGACAATGCATCTAGAAAAATTGTTTTCAAACTATATGAAATGTTTTGAGATCATGAAGATTGTTTTGAAATACTGGTACTGTGTATGTTGAAAAATTGAAACATAATGGGTATGAGATTTGAAAATACCCTTAGTTATCTAACCAAGGATTTAAAGGCACAGATGTGCGAAAAGCACGATTACTCATAATGTCACTTAATTTTCTGTACTTTGTTTCTTAGAGTGAAACGAGTACTTAAAATTTTCAAGGGAATCATGAGCGATCATGGCGAAGTTCTGAGAAGCCTTTCGCTTCTTTGACTTCTTAGGGGATCGTTCATCCATGGTCTTTGATTCCTCGATTGGTTTATTGGCTGATGGTGTTGTCGCCTGACTAGGTCCTGCTTGTCTTGGTGACTCTTGAGTGGCTTCATCCTGGAGATGATACATGGCAGTAGCTAATTCAACAGTCTTCAGGACTACTTCGCCTATTCGCTGAGCGAATTTGGCTGCTTGCTCAGATATCTGGGTGTCATCGTGATGAAGAGACATTCTTGAAGAAAAAGAAAGGCATAGGGAGAAACAGGTGAAAGATTATTGGACATTCAAAACAGAATGATAACGCATGAAAATTGCGATCATTTGTTTGTTACCTAAGGCAAACAAATGAGACGGTGACTAATCAAAGTAAATGGGTCAAAAATAATGTATCGCGAAGACATGCTTGCCTATAAGTGAACACTCACCCCAAGAATTCCCAGGTAAGCACAACTGGTCTCGCGTCTGATGAGATGTATACGAAGTGCTTGCCTAGACAGAAAACCCAGAATACAGGCATTCACCCTTCCAGTTTGCACGTGTTCACATTATTTAAAATCCAAAACCTTGACGAAGTTTTGAAAACTCAAAGGGGTTCAAAACCATATAATAGAGAGTTCAAAACCTTACAATAGAGGGTTCAAAACCTAGTAATCAATCATCCTAGAACAGATGATTAGTTTTCAAAGCGGTTTTGAAATTTATATTCTTGTTGTGGTCGTCGCCTAAGGATAGGTGACGGTATTGTTTTATGACTAAACGCAAGTAAACTCGCGTTAGGGTCCTAAGAAGGTTATAGACTAGGTCAAAGCATTACTAATAACCTAATTCCCTATAACCATTGGCTCTGATACCATCTTTTCTGTCACACCCCGACCACGTGTAACATACAAAATGTGGCGGAAACATCGGGGAGTGTTGCAACAGAATTAATGTTTCATAACCATGGATACAAAAAGTGTTTCGTTTTATTAAACATTGAATATTTACATCGTCTGGAAATCTAAATACACAATTTAAACATAGTCTATCATTGTTATTGAGTCACTAAGGCCTCGTCCAATCCTATGTGAGCATGCATCTTATCAATCGATATCATTCAACAATACCTGAAACATATGTGAAAACGAGGTCAGCAAAGAAATGCTGGCGAGTACATAGGTTTTGTGAAAATAAGATTCATGACTTCTGTTTAAGAAAATGTTTAGTCATGAACCTTGTAATTTGCTTTGTCTTTGTAAATCATTTGAAAAATAATAAGTTTAGGTGATATGTATAAATAAGAGAATAATGCATGATTAAATGAATAACCATGTAAAATGAGTTTGTATAAGATAAGTTGTTTGTAAATAAATGTCTTGTGAAAAGTATGTTACTTGTATAAAATGTTCTATGTCTCAAACTGAAATGATTCAAATAACGCTACAATATGTAATACCATACAAACACTTATATATAGGAAGTACCAGCGGCGTATCCACCATGCTTGTATCATATTCCACACGCATTGTTACTTAATCACTTAATCAAACCAAACCACCAAAGTAATGTTCATGCCCAATGTAAATCATGTAATATGTAACCAAAACCCAACCGTATGTCGCTTTGAAGCCAATCGTTTACCCAATCGTTAAAACATCGTGTGAAAACCAATCGTTTACCCAATCGTTAAATTCGTTTTAGGTCGTGAAACTACTTAAATGGTCGTCTCGCTAATAACATTCAAACCTTCTTGACTCGCATTAATAAACCCTTACCAAAGGATAGATTAATAATTCGCATTAATAAACCCTTACCAAAGGATAGATTAACATCTCGCATTAATAAACCCTTACCAAAGAGTAAATTAAAAATTTCAGATTCAGTCGCTACCCACAACACCCACACATAACTACGGGTGTAGTAACTAACGGGATTTGTCAGATCCTATGGTACCATAACCTAATACTGGTCGGCTTGATCATTGCTAATGAATGTCATTTGTTATGTAACTACAACCAACAAGTTTGTTCACTTTTTGAAATCGTTATTAGTTTTGTATAAATCGTCTTAATCGTTTTTGAAACCATTGTTATAACATCGAAAACATTTAGCACATATGAGTCACCCCAAAACAATTGAAAGCAGTAAAATACGGGAATAATGTACTCGCCTGAGAATGCTTAGAGGTCTTGAACAACAACCAAACAAAGCTAGAGGGAGCACGGAATCAGTCGGCAATCTAAAACTATATAAATAAACCGGACTTAAATCGGGAGATCGGATAGGATGAGGCTTGGTAAACCAAATGAGTATTGGAACTCATATGATATGGTTTAACAAGGCCTACATACTACAATGAAACCAAACCTAAGTGCTTTCGACCCATCGCGACCCATTAAGGTAGCTTATGCTACTTTAACGCGTCGTGCGCGTGAAACGCGTTCTGACCGCCTAACTAGTCCTATGACAAGTAGAATATGCCTAAACATGTTACATAATCAGTTATGTGACAAAGGTTTAGGTTACATATGCTTAATTAACAATTATACATGAAAAGGGTATTCTGGTAATTTACCTAAGGCATATAAACTACCTATCATACAACTACTTAAACGATGTGACCATAGGGTATAACCTCGGAAGGTTATTCCCTACCTACTATGGTCACCTAATGTATTTGGTCGGATCCTAATGATCGACCAAATGGGTCGGGTTCGAGGTATAAGCGATTTATTAGATCGCTTACCCTACGACCCTAGACAACGTGGTAATCAGTAGGCATAGTCCCAAGGGACTATAACCAACGTGATTACACTCACGTTGCGAAGTTCAAACGAACTTCGCATTGACCATAACTGGTCAATGTAGAAAGTCAAACAAAGTTTGACTTTCAGACTCGAAAGACTCGAAAAGCAATAAAAGAATGAAAGAATACTTACCCAGGGTCCCCGAATGCTAATCCCGATCCAAGAATCTCAGGTATGAAACAATGGTTTCAACTTAGAGTTTCTCAAATCAGAATTCTTGTAAGTTTAGCAATGGGGGTGGATGGGTATATATAGTTTTCGGTCCACCGTTAAGATCGTTTCATGGAAAACGTGCCTTAATCGTAACCGTACAAGTGTTGGAACCTTATGGTGACTAGAAAATGGTTCTTATCAGCTGACTAGACAAATGAGAATGTGTGGTGGTGGATCAAACAGCTGAAATCTGCTGTTAGAAACATTTAACCTGGTCAGAAGGTCTGACGCGGGCCGCCTAAGGATGTTAAGATCCTGAGGCGGGCCGCCTAGGAGTCACAGATCAGAACAAAGTTTCAGAAATGTCAGTTTCAGTCCCTGCACGTGTTTAAGGCCATTTCCGACACTTCTAAGGCCCGTAAAGCCAACTTTAAGGCCCTACCTAGGGTATAACCTCGGAAGGTTATTCCCTACCTACTATGGTCACCTAATGTATTTGGTCGGATCCTAATGATCGACCAAATGGGTCGGGTTCGAGGTATAAGCGATTTATTAGATCGCTTACCCTACGTGTAACAACTGTGCTTGTAATCACTATGAACAGTTCTGTTATCAATAAAACAATGTTATTTGATCTCAATGTTTGTTTTGTTATGTTTTACATTTTTCATGTTTTGACTTTTGTTCAATTCCAAACTCTACATCACTTTCTGGAGAGTTATACGCAAACTAGTGCGTAAACGTACTCAGTTTAATGCGAGAAATACTCTGGAACATCAACATATACTCAACATACCTTAAATAACCTTTACATAACTTAGAAATAAGTTTTGAAGGCTTTGGTATGGCAAAAACAAGTTAATTCGCTTACAGGGACTAAATATGACAAACTGCGAAAGTATGTCAATTTGAACTGTAACGAACATTCCGGAACATGACCATAAGTTAAACACACCTTAAATATCCTTTACATAGCTTAGAAATAGGCTTTGAGGGGTTTGGTGTGCTAAAATAAACTTTTGGGACATTCAGGGACTAAAAGTGTCAAAAAGTGCACAAGTTTGCATTTTCGCGCATAACTTACGTTCTGAATACATCCGGACATCCAAAAATTTATGTAAGCACTAAAACATTTTATTTTAGTGTTCGGCATAAGAAAAATCCATGCGTCGCGTCATTTGGATCAGTTTTGCACTTTCGGGACCAGATTCGATGTATTAGCCGTTGTTTAATTCACAACCACACATTCTAACAATGCTTAGTCAACACATGTATGGATGGAATTTAAACACCTAAACACCATGACATTTCAACACATGTGTGGATGGAATTTAAACACCTAAACACCATGACATTTCAACACATGTGTGGATGGAATTTAAACACCTAAACACCATGACATTTCAACACATGTGTGGATGGAATTTAAACACCTAAACACCATGACATTTCAACACATGTATGGATGGAATTTAAACACCTAAACACCATGACATTTCAACACATGTACGGATGGGATTAAGGCACGTTTTCCATGAAACGATCTCAACGGTTCACCGAAAACTATATATACCCCATGCCTTTCATTGTTTTAAGGCACTAGAATCTGATTAGTTGTGTTCTAAGTTGAAACCTTGTTTCATACCTGAACTATATTGATCTAGATTAGCATTCGGGGACCCTTCGTAAGTATTCTTTCGTTCTTTTCCTTATTTTTACTGCTTTTCGAGTCAGAAAGTCAAACTTTGTTTGACTTTCAGCGTTGACCAGTAATGGTCAATGCGAAGTTCGATTGAACTTCGCAACGTGATTGTGATCACGATGGTCATAGTCCCTTGGGACTATGCCTACTGATTACCACGTTGTCTAGGGTCGTAGGGTAAGCGATCTAATAAATCGCTTATACCTCGAACCCGACCCATTTGGTCGATCATTAGGATCTGACCAAACACATTAGGTGACCATAGTAGGTAGGGAATAACCTTCCGAGGTTATACCCTATGGTCACATCGTTTAAGTAGTTGTATGATAGGTAGTTTATATGCCTTAGGTAAATTACCAGAATACCCTTTTCATGTATAATTGGTAATTAAGCATATGTAACCTAAACTTTTGTCACGTAACTGATTTTGTAACATGTTTAGGCATATAATACTTGTCATAGGACTAGTTAGGCGGTCCGAACGCGTTTCACGCGCACGATGCGTTAAAGTAGCATAAGCTACCTAAACGGATCATAATGGGTCAATAAGACTTAGGTTAAGTTTCATTTAGCATGTAGGCTTTGTTAAACCATATCACGTGAGTTCCGACACTCATTTGGTTTACAAACCCTAATGCTACCCAATCTTCCGAGATAGGTCCGGTTATTAACATAGTTACCTATACTAGGTGCCGTTTGATTCCGAGATCTCTAGCGTTGCTTGGTGATTATCTTTATACGACTGAGCAATCTCAAGTGAGTACATAGACCCCTCTTTTACTGTTTTCCAAACTGTTTTGGGGTGGAACACATGTGCCTACTTGTTACTTTCAAGCTTTCCTGTTTTCACATCATATACATGCTATGTTCGTTAGTACATAATAGTACATGATTTCATTTCATCTTATGCTAGGTGTGCCCATTGTGTGCATTACTTAGTACATTGTTTTACATGACATTTCATGCTAGGTGTGCCCATTGTGTGCATTACTTAGTACATTGTTTTACATTACATTTCATGCTAGGTGTGCCCATTGTGTGCATTACTTAGTACATCGTTTTACATGACTTTTCACGCTACGTATGTTCATTTGATTACATACTTAGTGCATCGTTTTCACATGCTTACATTTTGTTATGACATTTGGTTTGTTTACATGGGACAATACATTCATTAACATTAGCTACGCCGTTCGTTAGTAGGTAGTGGTACCATAGGAATTGACAACTCCCGTTCCGGACATCCCAGGGAAAGGGGACAGAAAGGAATGACCGAATTCGATGATATAAGACAGATAGACCTTTAATTTGTTTAAAGGGTTTATCACCACAGTCACAAGGCTTGGATGTATGCATTTTCACAATACCGCATAAATGTTCATATTAAATAGTTGCATGCATTTACACAAAACATAGCGTTGATTTAAACCAAGTTTTACTTCAATACTTTGTTTTTGTGCATATGGTTTAGTTGAGACATTTCACTTGCCATACATGACATATTTGACATAGACATTTGACATGGATATTTGACATAGACATTTGACATGGATATTTGACATAGACATTTGACATGGATATTTGACATAGACATTTTGACATGATTTACATCTTGACATAAACACTTTGACATATTATTCAATACATTTGACAATTTGTTTAAACATAGACTTCTTACATTGATTGGTTTGGTTTGATTAAGTGATTAAGTAACGATGCGTGTGTAATATGATACAAGCATGGTGGATACGCCGCTGGTACTTCCTATATATAAGTGTTTGTATGGTATTACATGTCGTAACGTTATTTGAATCATTTCAGTTTGAGACATAGAACATTTTATACAAATAACATACTTTTCACAAGACATTGATTTACAAACAACTTATCTTATACAAACACATTTTTACATGGTTATTTATTTAACCTGACATTTACTTATACATATCATCTGATCTTATTGTTTTTAAATGATTTACATGACAAAGCAAATTACAAGGTTCATGACTAAACATTTTTCTTAAACATAAGTCATGAATCCTATTTTCACAAAACCTATGTATCTCACAGGCATTTTTATGCTGACGTACCTATTTTCACATGTGTTTTCAGGTGCTTTTCCATAGGATGTTGATCATGATACTAGGGCGGACCTGTGCCTTAGAGACTTTAAAAGATGATAGACTATGTTTAATTATGTTATAAACTCTTTTGTTTACCGTTCAAGACAATGTAACACCTTTGTTAAATAAATAAAATACACTTTGTGTGCCATGGTTATGAAACAATTAAATTCTGTCGCAACACGCCCCGATGTTTCCGCCGCGATTTGTTGTTTTACGCGGTCGGGGTGTGAGACTACGACCCTAGACAACGTGGTAATCAGTAGGCATAGTCCCAAGGGACTATAACCAACGTGATTACACTCACGTTGCGAAGTTCAAACGAACTTCGCATTGACCATAACTGGTCAATGTAGAAAGTCAAACAAAGTTTGACTTTCAGACTCGAAAAGCAATAAAAGAACGAAAGAATACTTACCCAGGGTCCCCGAATGCTAATCCCGATCCAAGAATCTCAGGTATGAAACAATGGTTTCAACTTAGAGTTTCTCAAATCAGAATTCTTGTAAGTTTAGCAATGGGGGTGGATGGGTATATATAGTTTTCGGTCCACCGTTAAGATCGTTTCATGGAAAACGTGCCTTAATCGTAACCGTACAAGTGTTGGAACCTTATGGTGACTAGAAAATGGTTCTTATCAGCTGACTAGACAAATGAGAATGTGTGGTGGTGGATCAAACAGCTGAAATCTGCTGTTAGAAACATTTAACCTGGTCAGAAGGTCTGACGCGGGCCACCTAAGGATGTTAAGATCCTGAGGCGGGCCGCCTAGGAGTCACAGATCAGAACAAAGTTTCAGAAATGTCAGTTTCAGTCCCTGCACGTGTTTAAGGCCATTTCCGACACTTCTAAGGCCCGTAAAGCCAACTTTAAGGCCCTAAAATGTTGCCTAAACATTGAGGACATGAAACATGCTCAAAAATATGCCGGGTGTTGGTTCGTTTGGTCGTACGAACGCGATGTTCGCTTAATTACGACGGAATGCGCATAAGCGCGAAAAACGATCCAAATGACGCGACGAATGGATTTTTGACAAGCCAAACACTAAATCATAATATAGTCATGCTTACATAAATTTTTGGATGTCCGGATGTATTCAGAACGTGAGTTATGCGTAAAAATGCAAACTTGTGCACTTTTTGACACTTTTAGTCCCTGAATGACCCAAAAGTTTATTTTAGCACACCAAACACCTCAAAGCCTATTTCTAAGCCATGTAAAGGATATTTATGGTATTTTTAACTTATGGTCATGTTCCGGAATGTCTGTTATAGTTCAAATTGGCATACTTTCGCAGTTTGTCAAATTTAGTCCCTGTAAGCGATTTAACTTGATTTTGCCATACCAAAGCCTTCAAAACTTATTTCTAAGTTATGTAAAGGTTATTTAAGGTATGTTAAGCCTATTTCACTATTCCGGAGTGTTTGTTGCATTAAACTGGTTATATTTACGCATCGGTGCGCGTATAACCTTCCAGAAAGCGATTTAGAGTTTGAAATTGAACAAGAATTGATATGTGCAAATGATACACATATTTTTACAAATCCCAAGTATGAAATATAATATTTCATTGGTTCGGTATTTGTTTGATGGCCGTGGAGGCACATGTGTTACATTATACGCGCACTGATGCGTAAATATAACCATTTAAATGCAACAAACACTCCGGAATAGTGAAATAGGCTTAACATACCTTAAATAACCTTTACATATCTTAGAAATAAGTTTTGAAGGCTTTGGTATGGCAAAATCAAGTTAAATCGCTTACAGGGACTAAAGTTGACAAACTGCGAAAGTATGCCAATTTGAACTGTAACAGACATTCCGGAACATGGCCATAAGTTAAACATACCATAAATATCCTTTACATAGCTTAGAAATAGGGTTTGAGGGGTTCGGTGTGCTAAAATAAACTTTTGGGTCATTCAGGGACTAAAAGTGTCAAAAAGTGCACAAGTTTGCATTTTCGCACATAACTTACGTTCTGAATACTTCCGGACATCCAAAAATTTATGTAAGCACTAAAATATTTTATTTTAGTGTTTGGCATAAGAAAAATCCATTCGTCGCGCAATTTGGATCGTTTTTCGCGCTTGTGCGCATTCCGTCGTAATTAAGCGAACATCGTGAACGTACGACTAAACGAACCAACATCCGACATATTTATGAGCATCTTTCATGTCAACAATGTTTAGGCATCATTTTAGGGCGTTAAAGTTGGCTTAACGGGGCTTAAACGTGTCGGAAATGGCTTAAACACATAACAGGGACTGAAACTGTCATTTACGAAAGTTTGTTTCTGACCAGTCAGGCCAGGCGGCCCGCGTAAGATTAGTGAGTCCTCTTACGCGGCCCGCGTCAGACTCCCAGATCAGATAAGATCAATTTAAACAGCAGATTACAGTTGTTAAGCTCCCAACCACACACCCACACTTGCCCTTTCAGTTCACGAGGGGCCATTTTTAGTCACCACAACATTCCAACAAGTGTACGGACGAGATTCGATCACGTTATTCAAGAAACGATCTTAACGGTTCGAAGAATACTATAAATACCCACCACATTTTCACTCATTCCTCACAAGAATCTAATTTGAGAAGCTCTAAGTTGGAACCATTGTTTCATACCTGAGCTACTTGAATCAAGATTAGCATTCGGGGACCCTTCGTAAGTGTTCCTTCGTTCTTTTATTGTTTTTAGCGTTAAAGTCAAACTTTGTTTGACTTTCTGCATTGACCAGTTTATGGTCAATGCGAAGTTCGTTTGAACTTCGCAACGTGAGCGTAATCACGATGGTTATAGTCCCTTGTGACTATGCCTACTGATTACCACGTTGTCTAGGGTCGTAAGGGTAAGCGATCTAATAAATCGCTTATACTTTCAAACCCGACCCATTTGGTCGATCATTAGGATTCGACCAAACACATTAGGTGACCATAGTATATAGGGAATAACCTTCCAAGGTTATACCTTATGGTCACGACGTTTAGTTAGTTGTATGATAGGTAGTTTATATGCCTTAGGTAAATTACCAAAATACCCCTTTGACGCCAAAATTCATTTTGAACATATGTAACGTAACTTTTGACATCTAAACTGATTTGGCAACAATATTAGACATGTTAAGGCATATATTACTTGTCATAGGACTAGTTAAGCGGTCCGAACGCGTTTCACGCGAACGACGCGTTAAAGTAGCATAAGCTACCTAAACGGGACGTAATGGGTCGTAAGCACTTAGGTTAGGTTTCATTTTAGAATGTAGGCTTTGTTGAACCATACTACATGAGTTCCATACTCATTTGGTTTACGAACCTTCATTCTATCCGATCCTTCGATTTAGGTCCGGTTTATTAACATAGTTACCTATATTAGGTGCCGTTTGATTTCCGTGATCTCTAGCATTGTTTGGTTGTTTCTCAGGGACTACTAAGCAATCTCAAGTGAGTACATAGACCCCTCTTTTACTGTTTTCCAAACTGTTTTCGGGGTGAAACACATGTGCCTACTTGTTACTTTCATGCTTTCCATGTTTTCACATCATATACTTGCTATGTTCATTAGTACATTATAGTACATGATTTCATTACATTTTATGCTATGTATGTCCATTGTGTGCATACTTAGTACATCGTTTTACATTACATTTCATGCTATGTATGCCCATTGTGTGCATATTTAGTACATCGTTTTACATTACATTTCATGCTATGTATGCCCATTGTGTGCATATTTAGTACATCGTTTTACATTACATTTCATGTTATGTATGCCCATTGTGTCCATACTTAGTACATTGTTTTACATTACATTTCATGCTATGTATGTCCATTGTGTGCATACTTAGTACATTGTTCTACATTGCATTTCTGTTGCATACGCTCATCCAGCATATGAACACATTATATTACATTTTGAACCGTTGTAACCATTTGACTATGTGAACCGTCGTAACCGTTTGATTATATGAACTGTTTGTAACTGTTGAACCGTGTGAACCTTTTGTATCTGTTGACATGATTTACATTTGACAATAGACATTGGACTATACATAAACATTTCTACAATTGTTAAACATTACATCTTGATGGTTTGGTTTGAGTAAGTGATTTAAGTAACGAGGCGTGTGTAATATGATACAAGCATGGTGGATACGCCGCTGGTACTTCCTATATATAAGTGTTTGTATGGTATCACATATTGTAGCGTTATTTGAATCATTTTAATTTGAGACATATAACATTTTATACAAATAACATACTTTTCACAAGACATTGATTTACAAACAACTTATCCTATACAAACTCATTTTACATGGTTATTCATTTAACCATACATTATTCTCTTATTTATACATATCATCTGATTTTATTGTTTTTCAAATGATTTACAAGACAAAGCTAATTACAAGGTTCATGACTAAACATTTTCTCAAACATAAGTCATGAATTCTGTTTTCACAAAACCTATGTATCTCACAGGCATTTTTTTGCTGACGTACCTATTTTCACATGTGTTTTCAGGCGATGATGCATAGGACTTATCAAGACATACTTAGGCGGACCTGTGCCTTAGTGACTTAAAACGAGACAAGAACTAGTTAATTTATGTTATGTACTCTTTGTTTCTTGTTTAAAACAATGTAAACTCTCATGTTTGTTTAATAAAACGAAACTTCAATTGCCATGGATTTGAAACAATTAATTCTGTTACAACACTCCCCGATGTTTCCGCCACGTTTCGTTGTCTCACGTGGTCGGGGTGTGACAGAAAAGTTGGTATCAGAGCCAATGGTTATAGGGAATTAGGTTATTAGTAATGCTTTGACCTAGTCTATAACCTTCCTAGGACCCTAACGCGAGTTTACTTGCGTTTAGTCATAAAACAATACCGTCACCTATTCTTAGGCGACGACCACAACAAGAACATAAATTTCAAAACCGCTTGGAAAACTAATCATCTGTTCTAGGATGATTGATTACTAGGTTTTGAACCCTCTGTTATAAGGTTTTGAACCCCTTTGAATTTTCAAAACTCTCGTCAAAGTTTTGGGTCCTAAATAGTGTGAACACGTGCAAACTGGAAAAGTGAATGCCTGTACCCTGGGTTTTCTGTCTAAGGCTAGAGTGTTCGTACAAATCCACATAATCGGACCAGTCACTCTTACCTGGGAACTCTTGGGGTGAGTGTCCACTTATAGGCGAGCATGTCTTCGCGATACACTATGAGGATCTATTTGCTTTGATTCAGCCTTTGTGTTGTTTGTTTGCTTCATGGTTCAAACAAATGACCATCAACCATGATTATGGTCGGTAATTGTAACATCCTATTCTTACCCAATGCCATTTCATTTGTTTTCTTTCTTGTTTCTCTTTTAGAATGCCTCCTCGACGTGAAAACCAGATAGCGACTGCCGAACTGGCAGAAATCATTGCGCAGCAAATGGCTGCTCAATTCCCAAACCTCTTTGCTCAATGGAACCAAGCCAACAACAACAACAATGGTCCATGCAATTTCAAGAGTTTTAACTCGGCTAAACCACTCAAGTTTAGTGGTTCTGAGGGAGCGACTGGGCTTCTTCAATGGTTCGAGAGCATTGAGAATACTTTCCGGCACGTGCAGTGTCCTGACAATCGCAAGGTCGAGTTTTCTTCGAGTGTGTTCCAGAAGAGGGCCCTTACGTGGTGGAACGGGGTTATGAGAGATCGTGGTGCAGAAGTTGCTCTAGCACAGACATGGGCTGAACTTAGGGCCCTTATGATGAGGGAATTATGTCCTCGTCATAAGATCATGGCCTTGGAAAGGGAATTTGACGATCTTACGCAAGATAGCGGTGAGCATCAAGCCTACACGGACCGTTATGAGGAGTTAAGTCTGTTATGCCCAAACATGGTCACGCCTTTGGATAAGGCAATCGAAAAGTACATTGATGGCCTCCCTGACTCAATACAAGACATTGTGACTGGTAGCAACCCTACTACAGTTAGACAGGCCATTGAGCTATCTGCAACCTTGACTGAATCAAAGATCAGGAAAGGTAAACTTTTCCGAAAAGGTGACAAGAAACCGGTCGAGGAATCGAACCCAATCGAGGAATCAAAGACCATGGATGAACAGACTGGATCCCCTAAGAAGTCAAAGAAGCGAAAGGCTTCTCAGAACTTCGCCATGGTTACTCACAATGATCAAGCCGTCCCCAACCAACCAGCTCAACCCCCTGCTAGGAAGCCATACAATGGAACTGCACCCTTGTGCAACCAATGTAGCCTCCATCATCATGCCAATGTAAAGTGCCGCAAATGCCAAACTTGTGGACTTATAGGCCATACAGCAAGAGTCTGCCCAGCTGCAGCTGCACCAAACCAAGCTGGAAACAATCCTGCTCAAGGTCGTTTTCTACCAGGTTCTTGCTTCAACTGTGGCGAGATGGGTCATTTCCGAAGAAATTGCCCAAAGCTTGCTAATGCAAATCCAGCACAGGGATGACCATCTGACTGACTAGAAGACAACATCGTTAAGAAATAATCACGTCTTATGTATTATTTTCTTTTGTTGTCAAGGTCCAAGAAACAGTTGTTATCGTTGTTTATAAATAAATCTTTTATTTACATTGCAATGTATTTATGTGGTTGTATGTATAAACAACATATCCCTTACAATACCGACAATCAAGGAATCGTATTCCTTGAAAAGCAAACTACCCCCCAATTTTTTTTTCCATCTTATGATCTCTTGCGTTTCCACGAAATTCCTAAGTACCCGTTTATTCTAAGGAAACGAAGTACAAGGCGCAAGTTACAACACGAGACGAGTACCCAAAGTACCACTATAAATCCTTAATAAGGGTACTTAAGGATATTTCCGTAAATCCTAAAATTGTTGTGTTCCTTAATTCGAATATTACGTTTCTTTGAAAACAAAATCGAATTTTGGGAGATCATCCTATCTTTTCAGATAGATCCGAGAGGACATTGAAGTCCAGCGACTGGTTTCCTGGTGTACTTTGAATATCCATATTCAATCACTAACAAGTTAATAACAAATTAATAACTGAGTTAAGCAATTATGTGATTATGTGCTTATGTGTTCCCTTTTATGTTTTTGGTTTAATCCAAGTTTTTGTTATCTAAAATCCTTAATGGACTTCTACGTTGTAGTTAAGTCCCTTGGGTTATAAAGTACTACTCCATAATTAGACCCCTTTAGTGGTCTAGTTAAACAGATTGATCCAAAAATCTGGTTAGGAACATCATGTGATGATATAGCTGAAAGGACTCCTTGGTGGCCTAATTAATAAGATGATCTGTTGATCTAATTAAAAGGACCCTATGGTAGTCTAGTCACCCTCATCATAGGTTTGATTTTCCTCCCCTAAACATTACAAGACAAACTGTGCGGACTGTGCAAAGAATTACGTAATTATGGATGCATACGTAATTATGGAATTTAGTGCACAGAAACCACAGCGAGATTTTTCATGTGCCTAGAAGTTAACTCTATTCATTTCCGTTTCTGAGGAAGCACCCATTGAAAATGACTCCGTTTGTTCATTTTCGTTTCTGACGATTGTCCGTTGAGGAAATGAATATCCATTTGATTATCCTTTTCATTTCCATTTATGAGGAAGCACCCGTTGAAAATGACTCCGTTTGTTCATTTTCGTTTCTGAAGATTTTCCGTTGAGGAAATGAATATCCATTTGATTATCCTTTTCATTTCCATTTCTGAGGAAGCACCCGTTGAAAATGACTCCGTTTGTTCATTTTTGTTTCTGAAGATTGTCCGTTGAGGAAATGAATATCTGTTTGATTATCCTTTTCATTTCCATTTCTGATGAAGCACCCATTGAAAATAACTCTGTTTGTTCATTTTCGTTTCTGAAGATTGTCCGTTGAGGAAATGAATATCCGTTTGATTATCCTTTTCATTTCCATTTCTAAGGAAGCACCCGTTGAAAATGACTCCGTTTGTTCATTTTCGTTTCTGAAGATTGTCCGTTGAGGAAATGAATATCCGTTTGATTATCCTTTTCATTTCCATTTCTGAGGAAGCACCCGTTGAAAATGACTCTGTTTGTTCATTTTCGTTTATGAAGATTGTCCGTTGAGGAAATGAATATCCGTTTGATTATCCTTTTCATTTCCATTTCTGATGAAGCACCCATTGAAAATGACTCCGTAAGTTCATTTTACGTTTCTGAAGATTGTCCGTTGAGGAAATGAATCCCCATTTGTTTATTCCTTCATTTCCGTTTCTGAAGAATACTCGTTGAGGAAAATGACTCTGTCTGTTCATTTTCGTTTCTGAAGATTGTCCGATAAGGAAATGACAGGATTATGCCTTGTATATCTGGTGGTTACTTGACACAAAGTCACAGATGGACTCCTACGAATAAATTGCGGGACGAAATTTCCTAAAGTAGGGGAGACTGGGACACCTGGGTCACTGCGACCATCAAACAAATGCCGAGCCAATGAAATATTGTATTTCATACTTGGGATCTGTATAAATATTTGTATCTTTTGCACATATCAATTCTTGTTCGATTTCAAGCTTTAAATCGCTTTCTGGAAGGTTATACGCGCACAGATGCGTAAATATAACCATTTTAATGCAACAAACACTCTGGAATAGTGAAATAGGCTTAACATACCTTAAATAACCTTTACATAACTTAGAAACAAATGCCAAGCCAATGAAGTATGCCAATTTGAACTGTAACAGACATTCCGGAACATGACCATAAGTTAAAAATACCCTAAATATCCTTTACATAGCTTAGAAATAGGCTTTGAGGGTTCGGTGTGCTAAAATAAACTTTTGGGTCATTCAGGGACTAAAAGCGTCAAAAAGTGCATAAGTTTGCTCTTTCGCGCATAACTTACGTTCTGAATACATCCGGACATCCAAAAATTTTTGTAAGCACTAAAATATTTTATTTTAGTGTTTGGCATAAGAAAAATCTATTCGTCGCGTCATTTGGATCGTTTTTCGTGCTTATGCGCATTCCGTCGTAATTAAGCGAACATCGCGATTGTACGGCCAAATGAACCGACATCCGAGATATTTTTGAGCACATTTTAAGTTCCCTATCCGTTAACTTCATTTTAGAGCTTTGAAATGGGGTTAACGGGGCTTAAACGTGTCAAAAATGCATCAAATAGCAAGTTTGGAGCTTCAGGGGCCTGTTCTGCCAATTTTCAAACTTTCTGGTCTGCAGGTCCTTGCGCACCTCAACACTCTGGGTGTTATGGTGCGCAAGCAGGGGTCAGATGCAGAAACTTGTTTTTAACAGCCTGTTTCCAGCCTTTAAACCCTCCAAAGGCCAATGCCACTTGTCAATAACTGGTGGTGGGGGGAAAATGAGGTACCATAACATTCCAACACTTGTACGGATGAGATTCGATCACGTTATTCGAGGAACGATCCTAACGGTGGTCCATTTACTATAAATACCCATCCATCCCCATTGCAAAACCCACTTGAAATCTGAGTTTTTCTCTAAGTGGTTGTGTTTATACACTTCCTACCTGAGTTTACTTGGAAATCAATCTTGCGGGGACCCTTTGAAAGTGTTCATTCGTTCTTTTATTGCTTTTCGAGTCCGAAAGTCAAACTTTGTTTGACTTTCTGCATTGACCAGTTTATGATCGATGCGAAGTTCGTTTGAACTTCATAACGTGAGCGTAATCACGATGGTCATAGTCCCTAGAGACTATACCTACTGATTACCACGTTATCTAGGCTCAGTGACGAGTCGTAGTTTAGGCCAAAATGCGCATTCTTGCGTATTTTGTAACCAAACTACTCTTAGGTATCAAAACCATTTGTTTTGATACCAAACCTGTTTTCTAAACTTAGTTAAGCATGTTTTAACATGCTTAGCTCGTCACTTTTAGTTTAGTGCTTATATAGGGTCGTAAGGTAAGCGATCTAAACATTCGCTTATACTTTCGAACCCGACCCGTTTGCTCGATCATTAGGATCCGACCAAACACATTAGGTGACCATAGTATATAGGGAATAACCTTCCGAGGTTATACCTTATGGTCGCTTCGTTTAAGTAGTTGTATGATAAGTAGTTTATATGCCTTAGGTAAATTACCAAAATGCCCTTTTTACGCCAAAATTCATTTTAAGCATATGTAACATAACTTTTGGTATCTAAACTGATTTGGTAACAATATTAGACATGTTAAGGCATATTTTACTTGTCATAGGACTAGTTAGGCGTTCCGAAAGCGTTTTACGCGAACGACGCGTTAAAGTAGCATAAGCTACCTAAACGGGTTGTAAGCACTTAGGTTAGGTTTCATTTTAGTATGTGGGCTTTGTTAAACCATATTACACGAGTCTCCATACTCGTTTGGTTTACGAACCCTCATTTTATCTAATCCTCCCACTTAGGTCCGGTTTATTAACATAGTTACCTATATTAGGTTCCGTTTGATATCTGTGATCTCTAGCATTGTTTAGTTGTTACTCAAGGACTACTAATCAATCTCAAGTGAGTGCATAGACCCCTCTTTTACTGTTTTCCAAACGTTTTGGGGTGGAACACATGTGCCTACTTGTTACTTTCATGCTTTCCATGTTTTCACATCATATACTTGTTATGTTCATTAGTACATTTATAGTACATGTTTTACATTACATTTCATGCTATGTATGCCCATTTTGTGCATACTTAGTACATCGTTTTACATTACATTTCATGCTATGTATGCCCACAGTGTGCATACTTAGTACATCGTTTTACATTACATTACATTTCATGCTATGTATGCCCATTGTGTGCATACTTAGTACATCGTTTTACATTACATTTCATGCTATGTATGCCCATTGTGTGCATACTTAGTACATCGTTTTACATTACATTTCATGCTATGTATGCCCATTGTGTGCATACTTAGTACATTGTTTTACATTACATTTCATGCTATGTATGTCCATTGTGTGCATACTTAGTACATTGTTCTACATTGCATTTCTGTTGCATACGCTCATCCAGCATATGAACACATTATATTACCTTTTGAACCATTGTAACCATTTGACTATGTGAACCGTCGTAACCGTTTGATTATATGAACTGTTTGTAACTGTTGAACCGTGTGAACCTTTTGTATCTGTTGACATGATTTACATTTGACAATAGACATTGGACTATACATGAACATTTCTACAATTGTTAAACATTACATCTTGATGGTTTGGTTTGAGTAAGTGATTTAAGTAACGAGGCGTGTGTAATATGATAGAAGCATGGTGGATACACCGCTGGTACTTCCTATATATAAGTGTTTGTATGGTATCACATATTGTAGCGGTATTTGAATCATTTCAATTTGAGACATATAACATTTTATACAAATAACATATTTTTCACAAGACATTGATTTACAAACAACTTATCTTATACAAACTCATTTTACATGGTTATTCATTTAACCATACATTATTCTCTTATTTATACATATCATCTGATCTTATCGTTTTTCAAATGATTTACAAGACAAAGCAAATTACAAGGTTCATGACTAAACATTTTCTCAAACATAAGTCATGAATTCTGTTTTCACAAAACCTATGTATCTCACAGGCATTTTTATGCTGACGTACCTATTTTCACATGTGTTTTCAGGAGATGATGCATAGGACTTATCAAGACATACTTAGGCGGACCTGTGCCTTAATGACTTAAAACGAGACAAGAACTAGTTAATCTATGTTATGTACTCTTTAGTTCTTGTTCAAAACAATGTAAACTTTCATGTTTGATTATTAAAACGAAACTTCAATTGCCATGGATTTGAAACAATTAATTCTGTTACAACAATCCCCGACGTTTCCGCCGCGTTTTGTATGTTCTACGTGGTCGGGGTGTGACATATAAACTACCTATCATACAACTACTTAAACGAAGCGACCATAAGGTATAACCTCGGAAGGTTATTCCCTATATACTATGGTCACCTAATGTGTTTGGTAGGATCCTAATGATCGACCAAACGGGTCGGGTTCGAAAGTATAGGCGATTGTTTAGATCGCTTACCTTACGACCCTATATAAGCACTAAACTAAAAGTGATGAGCTAAGAATGTTAAAACATGCTTAACTAAGTTTAGAAAACTGGTTTGCTATCAAAACAAACGGTTTTGATACCCAAGAGTAGTTTGGTTACAAAATACGCACGAATGCGCATTTTGGCCGAAACTACGACTCGTCACTGAGCCTAGATAACGTGGTAATCAGTATGTATAGTCACTAGGGACTATGACCATCGTGATTACGCTCACGTTAAGAAGTTCAAACGAACTTCGCATTGACCATAAACTGGTCAATGCAGAAAGTCAAACAAAGTTTGACTTTCGGACTCGAAAAGCGATAAAAGAACGAAGGAACACTTACAAAGGGTCCCCGAAAGCTAATCTTGATCCAAGTAGCTCAGGTATGAAGCAATGGCTTCAACTTAGAGCTTTTAGATCAGATTTTGTGGGTTTTGAGTCGAATGGGGTTGGGTATTTATAGTATTTGGACAACCGTTAGGATCGTTTATCGAATACCGTGCTCGAATCTCATCCTTACATGTGTTGGAATGTTATGGTAACTCAATTTTCCCCCACCACCAGAGATTGACATGTGGCATTGGCCTTTGGAGTGTTGAAAAGCTGTTAACAGCAGTCAAAACGAGTTTCTGCATCTGTTTCGTTTCGTAACGGCACTTCTAACACCCGTCAAACCCAATTTCAAGCCCCACAATGATGTTAAGACATATGGAACATGAAATATGCTTGAAAACATCTCAGATGTCGGTTCGTTTGGCCGTACGGTTACGATGTTCGGTTAATTACGATGGAAGTCGTAACGGACGCAAAAACGGTCCAAAATGCGCGACGAATGGAATTTTGACAAGCCAAACACTAAATCATAATATTATAATGCTTACATAAATTTTTGGATGTCCGGATGTATTCAGAACGTGAGTTATGCGCGAAAATGCAAACTTATGCACTTTTTGACGCTTTTAGTCCCTGAATGACCCAAAAGTTTATTTTAGCACACCGAACCCCTCAAAGCCTATTTCTAAGCTATGTAAAGGATATTTAGGGTATGTTTAATGTCACACCCTGACCACGTATAACATACAAAACGTGGCGGAAACATCGGGGAGTGTTGTAACAGAATTAATTGTTTCATAACCATGGCATTCAAAGTTGTATTTTATTTATTAAACAAGAGTGTTACATTGTCTTGAACAGTAAACAAAAGAGTTTATAACATAATTAAACAAGTCTATCTCCATTTTTAGTCTCTAAGGCACAGGTCCGCCCTAGAATCATGATCAACATACTACGGAAAAGCTCCTGAAAACACATGTGAAAATAGGTACGTCAGCATAAAAATGTCTGTGAGATACATAGGTTTTGTGAAAATAGGATTCATGACTTATGTTTAAGAAAATGTTTAGTTATGAACCCTGTACTTTGCTTTGTCTTGTAAATCATTTGAAAAACGATAAGATCAGATGATGTATATAAATAATGTAAGGTTAAACGAATAACCAAGAAAAATGAGTTTGTATAAGATAAGTTGTTTTATAAATCATTGTCTTGTGAAGATAAGTTGTTTATGTAAGACGTAATATGTTAAATATTGAAATGATTTAAGTAACGCTACAACATGTAATATCATACAAACACTTGTTTATAGGAAGTACCAGCGGCGTATCCACCATGTTTGTATCATATTACACACGCCTCGTTACTCAAATCACTTACTCCAACCAACCATCAATGTAAATTGTTCATGTATAAATGAATTGTCATGTGATAGTGTGTAAACCACATCGAAATGTCTATGTTCAATGTAAACCACTAAATGTGTATATTACTGTCAAAATGTTTATGTTCAATGTAGATCATGTAATGTGTAACCAGAAATGTCATGTATGGTAAGTGAAATGTATCAACTAAACCATATGTAAAATGCACAACAACAAGGTATTGAAGTAAAACACAGTTTAAATCAAAGTTATGTTTTGTGTAACAAATGCATGCCTTACTGATACAAACATCTATGCGGTATTGTTAAAATGCATACATCCAAGCCTTGAGACTGTGGCGATAAACCCTTAAACAAATTAAAGGTTTATCTAAATTATGTATATCGAATTCGGTCATTCCTTTCATCCCCATACCCAGGATGTCCGGAACGGGAGTTGTCAATTCCTATGGTACCACTACCTACTAACGAACGGCATGATCGGTGTTAATGAATGTATTGTTCCATTGTAAACAAACCAAATGTCATACCAAAAATGTAAGCATGTGAAAACGATGCACTAAGTATGTAATCAAATGAACATACGTAGCGTGAAATGTAATGAAAAACGATGTACTAAGTAATGCACACAATGGGCACACCTAGCATGAAATGTAATGTAAAACGATGTACTAAGTAATGCACACAATGGGCACACCTAGCATGAAATGTAATGTAAAACAATGTACTAAGTAATGCACACAATGGGCACACCTAGCATAAGATGTAATGAAATCATGTACTATAATGTACTAACGAACATAGCATGTATATGATGTGAAAACAGGAAAGCATGAAAGTAACAAGTAGGCACATGTGTTTCACCCCAAAACAGTTTGGAAAACAGTAAAAGAGGGGTCTATGTACTCACTTGAGATTGTTCAGTAGTCCTAAGATAACCACCAAGCAATGCTAGAGATCACGGAATCAAACGGCACCTAATATAGGTAACTATGTTAATAAACCGGACCTAAATCGGAAGATCGGGTAGCATGAGGGTTGTTAGTGCATGGAATGTCTGTTGACTTCGTCTGCATTAAGTCTTGTGTCTAGATAGATTGAATGTACACACAACAGGGTCTTAATTAGGGTTTTTATATGTTAAACTTGAAGATTTCGCTTGAAATGTGTTCAAGCGAAATCAACATCCAATGATTTCGCTTCAAACAGTCTCAAGCGAAATCAACATCTGGTGATTTCGCTTCAAGCTAGCTCAAGCGAAATCTTAGTGCTATAAATAGGTTAGTGTGTGTTCATTTGGTAGATTTGAACTTGGTCATTGTATGAAACACGAAGTGCTGCCGGATTTGTATCAGAAAACGTTGTAAAAACACGAATATTAATCAGAAAAGAAAGATTAAAAGGATTAGAGCTGTTATGACTTTGTTTACGTTGATTCCGCCTTCGTACGCAAAGATGAACTGCCTTAACTGACGGTTTAAGGTCGTAGATCGGTCCAACAAGTGGTATCAGAGCTCAGGACGAGGAGTTCATACCATAGCAGCTTGATTCTACCGGATTTTCTTATTTCTACTCACTTCTTCTCTTACTTTTCTGATTTGATTGACATTTAACGGTCGAAATGGTCTGATTTTCGAGTATATCGTGTAAAACATAGTTTTAACAAAGCCTACAAAGATTCGGACTAAAATTCAGATTAAAACTTGTTAAAAATGGACTAAAACAGAATTTCGCTTGAAAGTGTTCGAAATTAATAGTTGATTTCGCTTCAAAATAGACAATTTTGGCTGGATTTCGCTTGAAATTGTTGAAGCGAAATTGGTTAACTGTGAATTTCGCTTGAATCAGATCTATTCTTGGATTTCGCTTGAATCTTTTGAAGCGAAATTGTTCATCAGGTTTTCGCTTGAATCAGTTAGATCTGATCATAAGGATTTCGCTTGAAACTCTTGAAGCGAAATTGATATGCTGAATTTCGCTTGAAACATTTGGCTGTTGATTTCGCTTGACAAGTGACTTTTTGGTTTTCGCCTGAAATTAACAAACTCAGATTTACAATTTCGCTTGAAACCCAAGTGAAATAGTTGTTTTCGCTTCAAATTGTTCAGTTTCGCTTGAACAGTTTAAAGTCTTGATTTCGCTTGAAGTGATTTTACTTCAAGTAATTTCGCTTGAATTCGCTGATTTTTCAAAATCAAGAAATTTCTAAGTTTGTTGCTGATTATTTTTCAGGAACATACAAGATGGCGAAAAATGATGATCCTATTCCGTGGAAAGACGATCGAACTGAAGAGCAAAAGTATAGATACAGAAAAATGATTACTGAAAACAGAATAACCAGAATATATGGTATCTTTTTGGAAGCAAAGAGAGCAAATAGATGGGATCCGAACAGGGAGTGTTATCTTGATCCATATGGAAACATTGCGATCGATCACAAAACTCTTGATATCGAAGCTATAATCCAAGAGTATAAAGAGGAAGATGATTATTGGCAAAAGAAATGGTGGGGAGATGAAGAAGAGAAAAAGAAAGAGTTAATAGATGAAATTGAAAGAAATTCAGAAAATATGAGTTTGGTTGAGTTTAGTGAATTAATCAATAAGATTAAAGAAGGAATGACAAAGAATGAAGAAGAAGAAAAAGATGAAATTTCAAAAAATGAAGCTGTGTGCTTGAAATGCGAAAAATCCGAAGCGGAAAATGTCAATCTCTTGAAAGATGTGGAGAATTTGACATTGGAAAACAAAGCTTTGAAAGATGAGAAGAAAGCTGATGATGAACATATTTTGGATTTACGCTCGAACTGCGAAAAACTAAAATCTGAAAATGAAAAACTTTTGAATAATGTTGAGAGTTTGTCATTAGAAAACAAGGTTTTGAAAGAAAAAGAAAAAGATTTTGAGAATAAGCTAAACACTTTAGAACATGAAAAAGTGTTTTGGGCAAAATTAGAAAATAAAGCTTTAAAAGATAGAGAAACAGTTTTTGACAATAGAATAAAAGTTTTGGAAAATGAAAATTCTGTTTTTCAAGATAAAATCAAAAGTTTTGAATATGAAAAAGTAAAAATTGAAAAAGATTTTCAAAGTCAAATAAAGATTCTTGAAGATGGGAGATCTATTTTTAGCAAGAACAATATTGAAAAGCAAAAGGTAATAAATTCCCATCGTCAGACGATTATTCGACTTGAAAAAGAAGCTGAAGGTGATAGAAAGAAAATCAAAGTTTTAGAGAATAAATTGAAAAGTTTTGTGACTTCTGCATCATATGTTAGTCCAAAACCGATCAATGCTATTTCAATAAGTGACAATGTCACAAATTTTGACAAAGTCAAAGTCAAAATTGAAGATTGTGATGAAATATCTGTTGATGAAAAAGAAAAGAAAAGAAAAATATTTTTAGATTTACAAGAAAAATTTAAAAATACTGTTTTGCAATCTACTGAAACAGGTGAATGTTCTAAACAAAAACCTGTTAAGAAGAGTGTAGAACAGAAACAAAAAGATAAAAATTTGAAAAATTCTAAAATTGAAAATAAAAGCTCATTAGATAAGTCATCCAATCATTATCAAAAATCACAAAAATCTAAAAATGAAAACTCACAAAATGTTGGTAATAAGTGGTGCAGGTTTGACCACAGTGCTCAAATGCCAAATCAAGGATACAAGAGGAGAAATGACTACCACAAGGCAAATCAATGCTTTGATCTAAGTGTGTGGTATGAAGACGGTATGTGGTATGAAAGTAGTGAGAGGTATGATAACAGAGTGTGTTACACTTGTGGCTATCAAGGACACATTGCTGTTAACTGCCAAAGTCAGAGATTCGAAACGAGAAGGTGCTATGAATGCAACATCAGAGGACACATTGCCAGAGATTGCCCAATGAGATCAAAGGCACGATCGAGGGCTGATTCTCAGAAATTGGCAAAGAAGCCAGTCAATGTCAAGCCCCATGAACAGAAGGTTCTAAAACCTAAAGTTCAGGATCAGACAATTCAAGAAAAGAAAGTTAAACTTTCACAGGGGCAGAAAGACAGACTACGAAAGAAAAGGAAGAAGGCGAGAGAGTATCTCGAGAAAATTTTGTCTTCAGGTTCACCGGACAGATTGAGAAAAAGTTCTGATGAATTGCTTTCCTCAACAGCAAAGGCAAGCAAAACAAATTCATCAGATACAAATCTGAGGACGAAAGAGAAAAAGGAGAAGAAGAAAATGGTTGGCGATGAATCTGATGTGTCAAAGTCAGACAAGCCACCATTAGGCAATGAATCTGACAGGTCAAAGTCAGACAAGCCATGTTCAGGCAATGATTCTGGTTTGTCAAAACCAGAAGAGCCATCTGTTGAGGTAAAAACTGTCAAACCCAAGGCTGGTCAGGCTTGGGTGAATCTTTTCAAATAGAAAAACCTGACTTGCCGGAGTTCCCAGGTTGGTAAGTGTGGAACAGGAATCGGCATATTTCTTGAGAAATTAACAGGTTGGTAACTGTGATATTTCGATTTACAAGTGGTAAATCAGGGACATTAAGTTGTACTTGATTTTCTACTAGTCTTTGTTGTTGACAAGTGTCTTAATTGTTAATTCTTTAAAATGGTTGAAAAAGAACAATGTGATGAAACCCCGAGTTTGTGAAAAGATAAACAAAACTAATTTTCCGGAAAAACCATTTTGATTAAAACAAACTTAACTGTTTTGAAATCTAAATGGGAAATTAGTTTGTTGTCAGGGGGAGTTCTGATTGTTTATGCCGAGTGAATGGCGAATTGAAGCGATTTGATATCAGTTTGTCACGTTTCTTGTATAGTTTGTTTTCAAATTTTCTCAGAAAATCAAAATTGAAACATATTTTGATTTTAGGGGGAGAAAAATTTTAAAAAAAAATTAGAAAATATGAAAATTTCAAAAACATTGAAAAATGAAAATGAGTTTTGGTGTATACAAGAGGAAATGATAGTACATCAGTAGACGATCACAGCATGCTAAAGATTTGGAATGTCAAATGTGATAAACGGTCTCACTGATGATATGTCAGTAGGTTTTTGCACATTCAGTAGATTGTGACGAGATATAAATCTAAATTTCAAACTTGCTTATATCGTGGGTAACATCTCTCGGATATATGGGTAACCCCCGAAATCTCGTTTGAAAGGTTTCGTATTCTGATATACAGGTCTTTATACTCAGTGATATCTGGGGTATTATTCCAGGACTTCTGCTGAACGGTAGTTCTGACCTAGTCCTCGAATAATACTTTCTGCAAATGCTTGAAACATAGCATCACCCTCAGCATCAATGATAAGACAATAAAATTGCTTAGCAATGCTGTTGTAAAAAAGATCCTCTAAAGGGGACACACCCAAGTTGAGTCATGATCTCTCTGCTAAACGGTAGTTCTGACCTGAGCTCTCATGATTCTTCATAAATTATTAACCCCTTACAGATATCATTGATGTTATAATTACCTGTAAGACTGAATATTGGGATCTGGATACGAGAGTATATTCTGAGGTGGGACACGTGATTAAGTTTAAGTATCTAAGACATTAAACTCATATCTCGAAGCAGTTGAACTTTGTGTGAAAATTTAAGTGGACCAGTATACTGACAATCTAAGTGAATCGTTTAGAACTTAAAATGTCAAAAGCTTAACGGTGCTTGTGATTTGTCTCATAAACTGATATGATCCTCTTACACTAACTCACAAAAATATTGTTTGTATATATTTGTTTACTGCATGTCTTTCAAAAACTCAAAATCCAAAAAGATTTTCGGAGTGTTTTAGCATAAAGTTTTGAAAAATTCAAAAAGATTTTCGACAAATGATGTTGAAGAGCTGATTTTCAAAATTCCAAGTGCTAAACTTGATGAACTATCTTGGGTTGGGAGAATATGTTGAAAATTTTGAATGTTATATACAAATGTTTTTGAAAGATTGAGGGGTTAGTTAATCAAGGTCATTCATTTGAACTTGATGTAACTAGTATATTTGTTGTTTAAACGATGTCTATCAGTAAGTTTCTTAAATCCAAGTGTTATAAATTTGTGAAACTTATGTTGTGGTAGAGAATATGCAGGTTTTAGGAATTCCTACGGAAGCTAAATGTCAAAGCTTGAACCAGATACCTCAGATTCTAGCATATCGAGAGGGGGAGTCTGTGAAAGGGGGAGTCTGGATCAACAGTCAAAGGGAAGTCTGTGAGAGGGGGAGTCTGGATCAATAGTCAAAGGGAAGTCTGAAGATGGAGTCAGGACAAGATGTAAACCTGTGAAGATAGAGTGTTTTTTTATAAAAAGACAGAGTTGGAGAAAAGACCAAGACTGAAGACTCAGGAGCTGAAGACTTCGTCAACATCCAAGGGGGAGTCTGTTAGTGCACGGAATGTCTGTTGACTTCGTCTGCATTAAGTCTTGTGTCTAGATAGATTGAATGTACACACAACAGGGTCTTAATTAGGGTTTTTATATGTTAAACTTGAAGATTTCGCTTGAAATGTGTTCAAGCGAAATCAACATCCAATGATTTCGCTTCAAACAGTCTCAAGCGAAATCAACATCTGGTGATTTCGCTTCAAGCTAGCTCAAGCGAAATCTTAGTGCTATAAATAGGTTAGTGTATGTTCATTTGGTAGATTTGAACTTGGTCATTGTATGAAACACGAAGTGCTGCCGGATTTGTATCAAAAAACGTTGTAAAAGCACGAATATTAATCAGAAAAGAAAGATTAAAAGGATTAGAGCTGTTATGACTTTGTTTACGTTGATTCCGCCTTCGTACGCAAAGATGAACTGCCTTAACTGACGGTTTAAGGTCGTAGATCGGTCTAACAAGGGTTTGTAAACCAACCGAGTATTGAGACTCGTGTAGTATGGTTCAACAAAGCCTACATACTAATTGAAACCTATCATAATTGTTTACGACCCATTACGACCCGTTTAGGTAGCTTATGCCACTTTAACGCGTCGTTCGCGTGA
This sequence comes from Helianthus tuberosus, assembly GCA_030545235.1. Lineage (NCBI taxonomy): Eukaryota > Viridiplantae > Streptophyta > Magnoliopsida > Asterales > Asteraceae > Helianthus > Helianthus tuberosus. Next base: position 109,615,507 of record CM060449.1, read on the forward strand.
AACGCGTTCGGACCGCCTAACTAGCCCTATGACAAGTGTTATATGCCTAAACATGTTACATAATCAGTTATGTGACAAAGGTTTAGGTTACATATGCTTAATTACCAATTATACATGAAAAGGGTATTCTGGTAATTTACCTAAGGCATATAAACTACCTATCATACAACTACTCAAACGATGTGACCATAGGGTATAACCTCGGAAGGTTATTCCCTACCTACTATGGTCACCTAATGTGTTTGGTCGGATCCTAATGATCGACCAAATGGGTCGGGTTCGAGGTATAAGCGATTTATTAGATCGATTACCCTACGACCCTAGACAACGTGGTAATCAGTAGGCATAGTCCCAAGGGACTATAACCAACGTGATTACACTCACGTTGCGAAGTTCAAACGAACTTCGCATTGACCATAAGCTGGTCAACGCTGAAAGTCAAACAAAGTTTGACTTTCTGACTCGAAAAGCAATAAAATAAAGAAAAGAACGAAAGAATACTTACGAAGGGTCCCCGAATGCTAATTTCGATCCGAGAATCTCAAGTATGAAACAATGGTTTCAACTTCGAGTTTCTAAGATCAAAAGTCTAGTGGTTTAAGCAATGGGGTGATGGGGTATTTATAGTTTTCGGTCCACCGTTGAGATCGTTTCATGGAAACCGTGCTTTAATCGTAACCGTACAAGTGTTGGAACCTTATGGTGACTAAAAGATGATCCTTATCAGCTGACTAGACAATTGAGAATGTGTGGTGGTGGATCAAACAGCTGCAATCTGCTGTTAGAAACATTTAACCTGGTCAGAAGGTCGGACGCGGCCCGCGTGGGAAAGCACAGAAACTGAGGCGGGCCGCCTGGGCTGCTCAGATCAGAAATAAGTTTCAGAATCTACAGTTTTGGTCCCTGCACGTGTTTAAGGCCATTTCTGACACTTCTAAGGCCCGTAAATCCAACTTTAAGGCCCTAAAATGATGCCTAAACATTGTGGACATGAAACATGCTCAAAAATATGCCGGATGATGGTTCGTTTGGTCGTATGAACGCGATGTTCGCTTAATTACGACGGAATGCGCACAAGCGCGAAAAACGATCCAAATGACGCGACGAATGGATTTTTGGCAAGCCAAACACTAAAGCATAATATAGTCATGCTTACATAAATTTTTGGATGTCCGGATGTATTCAGAACGTAAGTTATGCGCGAAAGTGCAAACTTGTGCACTTTTTGACACTTTTAGTCCCTGAATGACCCAAAAGTTTATTTTAGCATACCGAACCCCTCAAAGCCTATTTCTAAGCTATGTAAAGGATATTTATGGTATGTTTAACTTATGGTCATGTTCCGGAATGTTCGTTACAGTTCAAATTGGCATACTTTCGCAGTTTGTCAAGTTTAGTCCCTGTAAACGAATTAACCTGTTTTTGCCATACCAAAGCCTTTAAAACTTATTTCTAAGTTATGTAAAGGTTATTTAAGGTATGTTGAGTATATGTTGATGTTCCGAAGTATTTGTCGCATTAAACTGATTACGTTTACGCACCAGTTTGCGTATAACTCTCCAGAAAGTGATATAAAGTTTGAAATTACATAAAAGTTAAAACATAAAAATGTAAAACACAAACAAACAAACATTGGGATCAAATAACATTGTTTTATTGATAATAGAACTGTTCATAATGATTAAAAGCACATATGTTACATTTAACTTATGGTCATGTTACAGAATGTCTGTTACAGTTCAAATTGGCATACTTTCGCAGTTTATCAAATTTACTCCCTGTAAGCGAATTAACTTGATTTCGGCATACCAAACCATCCAAAACTTATTTCTAAGTTATGTAAAGGTTATTTAAGGTATGTTAAGCCTATGTCACTATTCCAGAGTATTTTTTGCTTTAAACTGGTTTTATTTACGCATCGGTGCGCGTATAACCTTCCAGAAAGCGATTTAGAGCCCGAAATCGAACAAGAATTGATATGTGCAAAGGATACACATATTTATACAAATCCCAAGTATGAAATACAATATTTCATTGATACAATATTTGTTTGATGGCCGTGGAGGCACAGGTGTCACAACTTTACTCTTTTTACTATAGTATGCGTCAACTACACACTAAAACAGAAATTAAAAATTACAATACTACTATGCCTTGTTAACCACAGAGTGGTCTATACTACGATAGATTTATTATTATTACACATATTTTATTTATTATCAACTTCACCATCTCCTTCATGGATATGGATTTCCCCCGAAATCCATCTGGCACTCATCGTATTTCCATACGAGTTGCTCTCCTACATACCTCATCCTCTCTCTACTTTCTATGATTTCCTCTCCAAATTTTCGGAGTTCTTGCAAATTTTCTGCACTCATTGGGGGTGCAGGTACTGGTATTGGCTCTGGGTACTGAGGTACTGGATTCTCCTGAGGGTATGGATTCTCCAAAATCTCCTTAATGTTTTCATCGTTGTCAAAATAGGGATCTAGAGGGTCCAATCCTGGATATGTTGCTAAGTTCGGCAAAGGTTCTTCGTTTAAGTGATAGCGTGGCACATAATCCCTAAGATCATCAAACCATGGATCATAATTTGGATCTAGAGGATTTGGGGCTGGTATCCTAGGTATATCCTCAGGGTTAAGATCAGGCATTTCTACCACCATCGATTGAGTGGGAAATAAAGGTAAGGGTTGAGGTGCTACTAGTTGTTCCTGACTTGGGTCAGCAGCAGTTGTAGCTAGGATATGGAAATTGGCTAGGCTTCTATTAAGCATATCCTGTGTATGGGCATCTGTTTTTTGCTTAACGGCTGCTAAGGCTCTTTGCTGTTGCAACTTTCGCATTCTTTTCCTACGCGCAAATGCTTCCTTACTGAACCATCCTCTTTTTTTATGAGGGAATGGCTCTTTAGACTGAGCTTTAAAGGCAAACATTCCTTCTTCCTGATCAGCAGAATATCCAGAAAGGGCAGGCTGTGAAGAGGTACCTTCACTCCAAGGTGAATCAGGTAACTGGCAACACATGTCTGAGGGTCCTTGATCACTCATACTGTAAACTAACAAATAGTCAAATAACACAAAACACATAATCACATAAATTATTTCGTAACACAAAATTTAAATTTTAAGTGTCAGTGGAACACTTCTTTGGCTTAGACCAGTGGCTAGGCTCTGATACCAACTTCTGTCGCAACCCCTGATCCCTTATCTGTCCCGGGAACGGGCGGACGCGAACTCAGAGTTTTGGTGGTATCAGTTGGTTAATTTGGCAGCGGAAATTACATCAGGACCGTAGTTAGGAAATGTTTATCAGAGTAAAACCACCACATTTGATATTAATAATCACATGGGTAAAAACCAAGTTTATTATTACAATACGTTTATAGGGATATACCCTATTTTATTGAACTTATAACATCGTCTTTTAGGTAACTTTTATAGCCACATTTTTCCCAAGCCTTTAATGCTCTCCAGCTGGCTTTTTACTAATTGGCTGTCACATTGTGTTACCTGAAACGCGTTTTAAAAACATTTGTCAGTGGGAAATTACTGGTGAGTGAATCCCAGTTTAATCAAGAAGCATTTTATCAATTAAAATAGTATTGAGAGTGATCACATTGTTTATTTCTACACAATTACTCATTCAGTACTGTCACTCCTGACTTGTGGGTCATATTACACATTGGCTAACTCGTCGTCCAATGGTAACGTATTATCGTCCCGACTTACTACTCACAGTGTAGTAAATTTTGTATACAAAACCCCAACATACCGGCAGTAATTGAAGAACTACAAAGACTCAATCACCGCTTAATCACATTGTAAAACATTTAAGGGTTGGTAAAATATTACAAAAAGGTTAACAAAAAGAGAATAAACTCACATTGCTATCTTAGACTTCGCGTAAGGGTTTCCTGGAATTAATCTATAATTTACACAAATGTACATAGGTTAGTATAATAACCCTTTGAAAATATTAATGATACCCTCCCCGAGACGGTATTCCAACAACTACGTCAGGCAGAACCACGACAGTTGTTACGGAACTCTAAATCAATCGGGCATCGTATCTATTACGAAACTGGGGTTATAATACTTACAACGGAGCAGAACCTCGCTAATTAAGGGGTATTATACTCGAATATTATGCCTAATATCAGAGATTTCGAGATTGAGAAAAGAAAAATGAACGATTTCTGGTTGAACCCGATGGCTCCTTGTAGGAACGATTTCAGACCCAAACGAGTCGATCAGAAGAGTTTTTCTCAATACGAAAGGCGGAAATAGACGTATCGAGTTCAATTCAGCTAGAATATCACTTTAAACTCTCTTTAGATTGATTTGACAAAGTATTACAGCGAGTAGACACTTCGGCAGCACTTCGAATCAGTGACCGGAAAAGTTTTAAATGAAATCAAGACACCACTATTTATAGGTTGTGTAATTTCGCTTGAACGTGTCTCAAACGAAATCACTTTCAAACGGAATTACCACTTCAAGCGAAATTATCATTTCAAACGGAATTATCCATGTAATTTCGTTTGAACTTGACATGGTGATTTCAAACGAAATTACAACTTCTAATTCCGTTTGAAATTGCCTCTCATCCTATATTTGACATTTTTCTCGTATAACGTGCCCTGATCTATATACAAACATACAAGACTCGATACAAGACGAAGTCGACAGACCATGCACCAACAGACTCCCCCTCGAATGTTGACGAGTCTTCAGTGTCGAGTCTTCATATCTTCAGTCTTTATCAGTTTTCTCGACCTCTCTTCTGAAGTATCTAACAGTGTAAATATCCTCCATCTTTCTCTTCTCTTTATCAACTCATCTCCCCCTCAGATGTTGATCTAATCTTTAATTCCAGAATCACAATCTGGCTCTAATCTCATTATCATCCCAAGATCTGTAGCTGGCTCTTACAATCTCTTGATCAGATCTCTTGATTCCTTAAGTTCATCAGCATCAGCAATTCCAGGATTGTAACCTGGCCTACCTGCACCAACTCTACCCAAAAATAAATTTCACAAATTTAACATTTGACAAATTTATTCTCTGCTTATCACTTGTAAACACAAATCAAGAAATAATTTTACAAAATTAATCTCTGATAAACTACTTGAAGAAATATCATTTTTCTTTTAAAACCTTTTCTTGTTTCAAACAAACTCCCCTTCACAAATTGTCATCATGCTTAGCACTTGGAATTTTGAAAATCAGCTCTCCAACATCAGTTGTCGAAAATCTTTTTGGATTTTTTTTTTCAAAAAATTTTAAGCTAAAACACACTATTTTTTTTTTTGAATTTAAAATGAAATGCAGTAAAGAATTATTTACAAACAATATTTTTGTGAGCTTGTGTAAGAGGATCATATCAGTTTATGAAACAAATCACCAACACCGTTAAGCTTTAAACATTTTCAGATCTAAACGATTCACTTAGATTGTCAGTATACTGGTCCACTTAAATTTTCACATAAAGTTCAACTGTTTTGAGATACGTGATTAATGTTTTAAGCACTTAACCTTATTCGCGTGTCCCATCTCAGAATATACTCCCCTATCCAGATCCCAATATTCAGTCTTACAGGTGAGTATACCACAGATGATATCTGTAAAGGGTTAAAATTGCGAGGACCGTGAGAGCTCAGGTCAGAACTTCCGTTCAGCAGAGAGATGACGGCTTCGACTTTTGGTGGGTTCCCTTTAGAGAATCTTTTCTTCAACAGCACATGATTAGCATTTTTCAATGTTTCATCATTTTTTTTATACTGAGGGCGGTGCAATATTTCAAGCAAGTAGAAAGTATTATACGGGGACTAGGCCATTGCTTCCTTAAAATCAGAAGTGCCGGGATAATACCCCAGATATCACTGAGTATAAAGACCTAGTATCTCAGAAAGAGGGACCTTTCAAACAAGATTTCGGGGGGTTACCCATATATCCGAGAGATGTTCCCCATGATATAAGTAAGTTTGAAATTTAGGTTTATATCTCGTCACAATCTACTAAATGTGCAAAAACCTACTGGCACATCATCAGTGAGACCGTTTATCACATTTAACTTTCCAATTCTTTAGCATGCTGTGATAGTCCACTGTTGTACTATCATTTCCTCTTTTCTCAACAAAAACTCATTTTTGCTTTTATCATGTTTTTGACTTTTCAAATTTTTCTAATGTTTTTGGATTTTCTGAAATTCTTACTCCCCCTAAAATTCAAAATCATTTAAAGGAAATTTGAAAACAAACTATACAAATAAAGTGACAACTGATATCAAATCACTTCAAATCGCCATCCACTTGGCATAAACAATCAGAACTCCCCTGACAACAAACTATTTTCCCATTATGATTTCAAAACACTTAAGTTTGTTTTAATCAAATGGTTTTTCCAGAAAATAAGTTTTGTTTTCATCATAAACCACATGTAGGTTAGGGGTTCAATTCATCACCTTGTTCAACTTCAACCACATGAATGAAAGTTAAATCAAGTTCAAATTAATGACCTTGATTTACCTTTTGAATCACCTGTAGATTCACTTACCAACCATACCACTTGTAAAGTAAAATATAACAATTTTAAGAACAACTACCACTTGTAGGTCGAAATCACTTTCGTGAATTTCTCAAGAAAGATGCCGATACCTGCTCCACACTTACCAACCTGGGAGCTCCGGCAAGTCCAGAATTTAATCAGAATAATAGGTTCCATCCCAGTCATAAACCTGGGATGAAACACCCTTACCTGGTTTCTTCATTTTCTTCTCATAGAACTCTTTAACCCCTTTGACTTTTATGTCAACCATTTTTCCGAAGATGTCTTTCACTTTGGGGTTAAAGGCCTTTTCAACATAAAAAACCTTTTTATCAGAATAAAATTGATTTGAAATCTCAACTTTACCAACATTCTTCTTAAAATTTTTAGCCCGAAGTGGTGAAAAGTTCACATCATCCACTATTGGCACTGATTTTTCACCTCCTGTGGCTCATCTGATTTTGTGGAATCAGATTCATCGCCCTAAGTTAGCTCCTCTGATTTTGATGAATCAGAATCATTGCTAGACCCATCATCAGATTTCTTAACAACCCATTTTTGGTTGTCAAGATTTGCACTTTTCTTGTAAAACCTCTTTGAACATTCACCAATTTCAAATTTTGAATTTTTGAAAAGTTTAGTTCTCTCAATTGGTGGTTCAAACTCAACCATTTTTTCTTTCAGTTTAGAAACTCCCTGTTTGGTTTGAATTGCTTGTGAACATTTCACAGCTAGATGTCCAATTCTACCACATTTAAAACAGGTTCAAGTCTCCTTCTTCTTTTGATCAACCATCTTCTCCATTTCTTCTTGCTTCTTCTCAAGAAATTCTTTGTTCGACTGCTTTCTGAACAAATTTTCTTTTTCCTCTTCAGAAGATGTACCTGAAACAAATATCATTTTTGATTTAAAATCTCGAACATATTTTTCATTTTTATAATTTTCTGGTGGAATAAAACCCAGACCCTTCTTTTTGTAATTACCATTATGGTTTGGTCTCTTTTGAAAACCAGAACCAGAATTGTAACTCTTTTTCTTATTTAACCTTTGTTGAACTCTTGAGGTGTAAGGATTAGGTTTTTTAGAAAGATTTTCATCTTTTATTTCAGAAATATTAATTTCTGTTAGTTTAAAAACCTTTTTGATCATTTCAGTTTTAACACCTCTTATTGGAAATTCCTCATCAGAATATAATTTGTCGGAATCATTCAATGTATATGCAACTTTGAATGTTTCGTCATTCAAATTAGATTTTGATAGAAGAAATTCTTTATTGTAAACCCGTTTCTCCCTTTTGACTGAAGGACTTGACATGTTGGACTTAGACTTTGACTCTGATTTAGACTCCGACTTTGACACCTCCATTTCATCGTTATCTAACACATGATCCACCACTTTCTTCATCAGTTGAGATTGTTGATCAGTGTCAGACGATGTAAAAGTGACATCAATATTTTCTAGCAAGTTAACTGAAGACTCCGACTCCCACTGTAAATTTGTTGCCTTTTCGACTCTTTCTGAATTTGGATTTCTCGGAGAATATCCATTTTCAAGCGGGGGTGGACACTTGTTGTAACTGACACCTTGTTTCTTACCAGATGTCTTAACTTCAGTATCCTTCTTCTTTTCCTTTTTCTTTTTAGAAGTCTTTTCTTCAGATACTATCTGTTCTTCAGTTACTTCATCCTCAAATGCCTTCATGCCTTCAACAGTTGGATAAATCATGTCAATGACATAAGAAGTACATGAGTAACTTTTTAACAACCTATTTACTCTTTCTGTTTCAATTCTTTGAGTTTCCAGTTTTTGTTCCAGAACAACACACTTTTCAATATAATTGTTAACAACTTTTTGCTTTGTCATGAAAGCTCCTTGAAGTGTATTCATGGTTGTTGCTTGTTCGCTACTTGACTCATTGTACTGATTCTTGGCCTTGTTCAGAACATCGTAAGATTCCTTCAACCTGTTCATGTTGTTAATCAATTTGCTGTTTTTCTTTTTCATGATTTCACAGGTTTCACAATTCACATGAATCTTTCTTGCATCAACTTCTTCATCAACTTTGAACTTTGGAACTTCCTTTACCTTTCTCTTTATCACTGGAACTTCCTCATCATCACTGCTGACAGGTGTTTTAACTTTCTTCTTTTTCTTTTTAGCTTTATCATCATCACTATCACTCTCCTCCATCATTTTCAAATGTTTCTGCATTCGTTTTGCATAATAATCATTATCATCGTCACTATCTTCTTCAATTCGAGCAACAAAAGCTTTTGCTTTTAAAATATCTTTATCCGGACAGTAATCATCCCAACTAAAACCTTCCCAGCTAAACCCTTCAGGTAACTTTTCATCATCTTGATCTATCAGACATGCTTTACCATCAGCGGAAATATATTTATTCCAATTGAAACCGTTAGACGATTTTTATCATTTTGATTCACCAAACATGCTCTCTTTGAAGACTCCTCTATTGTTTTTCTACCATGTGCCACTTGTGGTTCTTGTTGTTGTTGAGCAACTTGATGATAGATGGCCTTCCGGTAGTAATCATTGTTGTTGAACGGATTTTGAGCTCCACTTGCTTCGCGATTAGTGCATTCCCTCTTGAAGTGTTCTTTTTCCCTGCAACAAAAACAAATAACTTTAGATTTATCAAAACCCAAATTAGAAACACATGCATCACGGAAATCATCTCTTCATGTGATCTGTTTGAACTTCTCAGCTCTCCTCAACACACTTGCCAAACACCACTTAATGTCCATTAATTCCATTTCTTCAGCATCAATCTGATCGTAATCCTCTTTTGTAAGCATTGGATTCCCGATCCGACCTACAACTAAACTACCATATGACTCTAAAACAGTTCCCAACAAAGACATGTGACTTTTTGCAACTTCTTCAGAATAATCTTGATCATTCTCAAGATTCAATACAATGTTGCATTGTAACTTTCTGCCATTCTTGTTTGCTGACACGTTTGGATCAAATGACGGATATGACGAAAAACTCGTTTTGTTGTTTGATCCTTTAGAAGAACCTCCCGATGAACTCTTAGCAATGAAAGTTGTTTCAACCTTTGGTGACATGTTGGTCTTGTCATTAATATCAGCTTTGTAATAAAGACCGATATCTTATTCACCATCAAAATTTTTCATTCTTGAAATCTTTCTTTGTTCCACCTCCTGTGCTTCAATTTTTTCAATGAACTTACTCAACGTTAGGTTGTTGAACCCTTTCTTGTTTCTTAGCATCATAAGGTATGTTCCCCAAGTCTCATGTGGTAATGCATCAGCCAACTTCTCAATCAATTCTTCATTATCCTTGGTGATGCTTACTCTCTTCATGTTGACTAACAAATTGCAGTATCTTTCAATGATCTGCTTTGTGTTCTCATTTTTCAAACCACGAAATAGATCAAACTCTTTCTTCAAAAGCGATTTTTTGTTCTTTATCATTTCTTGACTTCCAACAAACTTGGATCTTAATGCCTTCCATATTGAATATGCACTTCTAGTGTGTTCCAATAAGACCAAAATATCTTCTTTAACAGCTTGTTGCAGTAAACTGATCATCATTTTTTCGTTTTTGTATTTCTTTTTCTCATCCACACTAAGATCTTTGATAGCAATTTCCTCTTCGTCATCGTTCGTTGGTCTAACATATTTCGTCTCAATACATTCCCAAGCATCCAAATAATTTGCTTGCACCCAATTTTCAAATCGTTCCTCCCATCCTTTATACTCCTCAATATTCATGAGCTTAGGCGGTTTTTGCATAGTGCCCGTTTCAATTTCCATGTTCAAGTTCTGAGTAACAAATGCCGGAGTAGTTGGGGTAGTAGCAAATGCGTTATAAAATTCCTCTTCCATGTTTCGGTAACAAGTTTCACAAAATTCTGACACTTTCAAACGAAATCACACTCAAACGGAATCCTTTCAAATGAGAACACAATTGAAGCGAAATCACTTGTTCAAACGGAATAACCTTCACACGGAATAACACTTTCACACGGGATTACCTGATTTCGTGTGAACTACTCAAACAGAATACCAACTTGAAACGAAATACCAAATTCTGTATGAAACTACTCAAACGGAATTACACTCTGAAGCGGAATTAGACTATTTCACGCGGAATCACTCAAGCGGAATACCGGTTTCAAGCGAAATTAAGTGCAATTTCAAGCGAAATTATGCTGATGTCATCTTACTCGAGCTGTTTTTCAAGCGAAATTACAATTTTTACCAGTTTTAAATTGAATTAAGGTCCAATTCTTTCAAGGGTTTATTAAAACACAATTGCGCACAAGATGTGAGAAATTTAGCCGATTTTAACCGTGAAAAGTTGTTAATTTTGAAAAAGAAGGTGTAGAAATCAGAAATCGCAGCTGAATTGGTAAGAACTCTTCCTCCTGAGCTCTGATACCACTTGTAGGATCGATTTCAGACCCAAACGAGTTGATCAGAAGAGTTTTTCTCAATACGAAAGGCGGAAACAGACGTATCGAGTTCAATTCAGCTAGAATATCACTTTAAACTGTCTTTAGATCGATTTGACAAAGTATTACAGCGAGTAGACACTTCGGCAGCACTTCGACTCAGTGACCGGAAAAGTTTTAAATGAAATCAAGACATCACTATTTATAGGCTGTGTAATTTCTCTTAAACATGTCTCAAATGAAATCACTTTCAAACGGAATTACCACTTCAAGCGAAATTATCATTTCAAACGGAATTATCCATGTAATTTCGTTTGAAATTGACATGGTGATTTCAAACGAAATTACAACTTCTAATTCCGTTTGAAATTGCCTCTCATCCTATATTTGACATTTTTCTCGTATAACGTGCCCTGATCTATATACAAACATACAAGACTCGATACAAGACGAAGTCGATAGACGCATGCACCAACACTCCTTTATATAGTTGCTGAAACTGACTCTCACGCGGCCCGCGTAAAGGTAAGCAAAGGCTTACGCGGCCCGCGTCGTTGCCCGGGTAGGTTTTAGGTGATCCGGGTCATCGCCTAGACTCGCCACGATGATGACACGTGTCATCACCAGGCTGCGCCACTATCTCGATCTTACGCGGTCTGTGTAAGTGTTAAGGTTAGCTTACGCGGCCTCCGTTAACTTAAGAAATCAAACGAAATCAGGTTTCAACCTTGAAACCGCCCGCGTAAGGTTGGGGTGGGTCCTACGCGGCCTGCCTCAGCTTAAAAAAATAAGATTTTTAATTATTTTAAATGCTATACTATATTTTGGGCTCGGTTTTTTACATACTGGGTGTATTTAAAGACATATTGGGACAATTTAAAATATTCTAGGGTGTCGGAAATATTTATTTAAGGGTTGTTACAGTATATGGCCCATACTAGCGACTATCTAAACTTAGTGACATGAAGATGCCAAAACCTTAGCTAACGTGAAAACGTTAGAAACCTTAGGAATGGATGTATGGTACGTCTACCATTATACTTAGGATCCTAAATACAGCCAGTACAATGAAATTGTCAGCCCCTAAAGCGGGTACTGGTCCCATTAGCTTTAACTGCACCAGGATAATCGTGCGCTACTGGCGAAGGTGTAAGAACCTGATTCGTAGAAGGTAGTGAATACCTTAAACTAGGGACAAGCCCAAAAACTGGGGATAAACCCAAAACAACTAGGGATAAGCCCAATAAACTTAGGAGACTTCTGTGGATACTTGATCCTTTGTTAAAGATGCATCCACTTCTGCAAAACTCACAACTTAGTGAAAAAGGATAAAGGATCCTGGATCCTTCTCCTTGTAATCAAATAAATTAAAGGATTAGATAAATCAGAATCAAATCATTACCAGAATGAGGATCATATATCCTCTAAGGATCCTTTATGTATACCGGATATGAGGATGACTAAGGATCCTGGATCCTTCTTACATGAAGTATCTCTTCAAATGGACAGCATTCCAAGCTCTTGGTAGCAAATCACCTTCCATTGTTAATAATCGATATGCCCCCTTTCCTGCCTCAGCTCCAATAAGATAGGGGCCTTCCCACTTTGGTGCTAATTTGCCATCAGCAGGATTTGTGGTATTTTGGAATGGTTTCCTTAACACCATGTCACCAACTTGAAACTTTCTGATCCTGAAATTCTTGTTATAAGCTCCAACCATCCTTTGTTGATAGCTAGCCAATCATATCCTTGCCAAAACCCTGAGTTCTTCTATGGTATCCAAGTCTTGAACCAAGTTTTCAGCGTTTCCTTTGGGATCACGGATGCTTGTTCTTTCAATAGGGACTACCATCTCTGTAGGGATCACCGATTCAGCTCCAAACACTAAGGAGAATGGAGTCTGGCCAGTAGCATTTTTGGGAGTTGTTCTGTCAGCCCATAGTACATATGGTAGTTCTTCTGCCCATTTCCCCTTTTTGGATCCAAGCTACTTCTTCAAGTTGTTGATGATGATCTTGTTGGATGATTCTGCTTGACCATTAGCTTGTGGATGGACTGGTGTTGATGTTATCATCTTAATCCCCCAACTATCACAAAAGTTAGTAGTTCTACTCCCAACAAATTGGGATCCATTATCACAAACAATTTCAGAAGGAATACCAAATCTGGTAATAATGTTTCTTTTAATAAAGGATATAACTTCCTTTTCTCTGACTTGTGCAAATGCTTCAGCTTCTATCCATTTGGAAAAGTAATCAGTCATGGCAAGCATAAACACTTTTCCTCCAGGTGCTTTGGGAAGTTTGCCAACTATATCCATTCCCCATCTCATGAATGGCCAAGAGGAATATAGGATGCAGGAGCTCTGCTGGTTGATGAAGGATATTGCTATGTCTTTGACAAGCATCACATTTCTTGCATAATCTACAGCATCCTTCTTCATAGTAGGCCAATAGTATCCTATCCTAAGGATCCTTGAAAATAGTGCTCTGCCCCTAGTGTGGTTTCCACAATCTCCTTCATGAAAATCCTTAAGAACTTCTTGGAATTCAGGATCCTCGATGCACCTTAGATATGGACCTGCAAGAGATCGTTTATATAACATGTTATTTAGTATTGTAAATTGAGATACCTTGACTTTGAAAGCTCTGGGGTTTTCTCTTGTAGGAATCTCTCCATGTTGTATATATCTCATGATTGGGAGGATCCAGGATCCTAAATTTGACTGTGCATCATCACTAGGTATGATTGTAGAATCATCCACTATTTCCATAGCTGTGTGATCCTCAATAGCAGGAGCCAAAATGTGGATAATGGGAATTTTAATATCCTCTGGGATCTTCAATGATGATCCAAGGTTGGCTAGAGCTTCAGCTTCTGCATTTTCTTCCCTGGGTACCTGTGTCAAACTGAAAGAAGCAAAAGAGTCTGCCAATTTCTTGACTATCTCAAGATATTTGATTAGTCTTTCACCTTTAACAGCATAAGAACCATTAAAGTGGTTAGTGATCAATAAAGAATCTACATGTACCTCAAGATACCTGATCCTCATATGCTTGGCAATTTGCAAACCAGCTATTAAGGCTTCATACTCAGCCTCATTATTAGTAGTTTGAAACTCACAAGAAATTGAGTGGGGTATTATGTCCCCCTGTGGCGATTTTAGTAGTATGCCTAGTCCAGTTCCTTTGACATTAGAGGCTCCATCTGTGAAGAGTATCCAAGGATCCTAAGTCTCTTCAAGCTGTTGAACTTCCAATTCAGCTTCCCTTTGTAGATCACTACTGAAATCAGCCACAAAGTCATCCAAGGCCTGAGATTTAATGGAGGTTCTTGGTTCATATATGATATCATAAGCACTAAGCTTGACTGCCCATTTTGCCATCCTTCCTGACATTTTAGGTTTCCTGAGAACATTCTTAATTGGAAAGTTAGTTTTAACAATAATAGCATGTGTTTCAAAATAATGTCGTAGTTTGGTAGATGCCATAATTAAAGCAAGGATAAGTTTTTCTAAATGAGAATACATGGATTCAGCATCAAGCAAACTTTTACTTACATAATATACAGGATGTTGTGTACCTTCGTCATCCTTAACAAGGACTGCACTTACTGCGTTTGAAGAGACTGCCAAATATAAGGATAATATATCCCTTTTTTCTAGTTTCATTAATGCTGGGCCTGAGGATAGGTAATCCTTAAGGGCCTTGAGAGCATTCTCATGCTTTTTAATCCACTCAAATTTCTTGTTCTTTCTTAGAATGTCATAGAATTCCTTGCATTTCACTGATGACTTTGAGATGAACCTGTTCAAGGCGTGATCCTTCCGGTCAATCTTTGCACATCCTTGGCATTGGCAGGAGACTTGATATTCACAATCGCCTTGATTTGCTCTGGACTTGCCTCTATGCCTCTTTTTGTCACCATGTACCCTAGAAACTTGCCAGCCTTTACACCAAAGTGGCACTTGGAAGGATTCAATTTCATATTGTATCTATCAAGGATATCAAATGCTTCCTCCAAATCTCTAAGGTGATCCTCAGCTCTCTTGGACTTAACCACCATGTCATCTATATAGACTTCCATTGTGTGTCTAATTTGTTCTTTAAACATCATATTAACTAGCCTTTGGTATGTAGCACCTGCATTTCTTAGTCCAAAGGGCATAGCAATATAACAATAGATACTAGTAGGGGTCATAAAAGCTGTATCCTCCTGATCAGATGGTTCCATCTGAATTTGTTGGAATCCAGATGAAGCATCCATGAAAGTCAACAACTCATGACCCGCGGTATCATCCACCATGGAATCAATGTGGGGTAATGGGAAAGGATCCTTGGGACATGCCTTGTTTAAATCAGTGAAATCGACACATACCCTCCACTTTCCATTTTTCCTTTGAACAACAACCACATTGGCTAACCATCTTGGATACTTAACCTCTCTAATCATACCTGCTCTGAGCAGTTTATCTACCTCCTCCTGGATGATGGCATTCCTCTCAGGTGCAAACTTTCTCCTTTTTTGATGTATAGGTTTGAATGACCTGTCAATGCCAAGTTTATGAGTAATAATATCTTTAGAAATACCTGTCATGTCCTCATGCTTCCAGGCAAAGGTAGCTTTTCCTCTCTTTAGAAAGGATACTAGATCCTGTTCAATATTATTGAGGATCTCGGATCCTATAAAAACTTTGGATTCAGGATCCTGAGGATCCATCAGGATATCTTTGACATCTTGTTCTCTTGCCTCCAGGACATCTCTTGGAGGATACTTTAATTGCTATTGCTCCCTAGGTCTTGAGGCTGGTTTCATTGATGAAGTGTAACAATTTTTAGCTTCCTGTTAATCACTTTCTATCTTCACCACACCCCATGGAGTAGGGAGTTTGACACATTGATAATATGTAGATGGAACCGCTTTCATGTCATGTATCCATGGCCTGCCAAGGATAACATTGCAACAGGATAAGCAGTCTATAACATAAAATTTTTGAAAAGAATTAACTCCCTCTATGTAAATGGGAAGTTTAATGTCCCCCAATGTGTTCTTGGTTTCTCCACTGAATCCCACAAGAACTGAAGATCTTGGGATAATTTCTGATTCAGGGATGTTCATCTTTTTTAGGACATCAAGTTGAATGATGTTCACTGAGCTTCCTCCATCTATGAGAATCATGCGAACAAAATGTTAGATATAAACAAAGTAATAACAAGACCATCGTGATGAGGATCCTGAATATCGACACGATCATCCTCATCAAAGGATATAACTTTCTCCTGTGTAAGTATCGAGGTTCGAATGGGTTTGTCCCCATTATCCATCTTTGTCTCTTTGGCATGCCTTTTGGCTGCTGAAAAGGAAGTACCACATATATCTGATCCACCAGATATGAAGTTGAAAATTTATGCATCAGCAGGAGGAGCAGGAGCTCTTTCTGGAACCTTTTCAGGATCCTTGAACCTTGACTTTTTCCTTCAAAATAGCTCCTTTAAATGCCCTTTGCTTAACAAATAACCAATCTCTTTTCTGAGTGCTATGCATTCATCAGTGAGATGACCAAAATCTTCATGATAGGCACACCATTTGGATTTGTCTTTTGTGGCAGCTGGCTTATCACCCTTTTTGGGCCATCTTGCTTTTTCACCTAGATTATGTATTGCAAGGATTAGTTCATTATTATCAACAGCAAAGCAATATTCAGAAATGGGTGGATAATCTTCATCATCCTCTTCTTGCTCCACTGCATGCACATTTTGATTATCAGACTTGTTGTATGATTTAGAATTGTTGTTCCTGAAATAGGATCCTTGCTTTTCCTGCTTCGAGGATCCTGACAGTCTTTCTTGTATCCTTTTATCATCCTCTAATCGGATGAATCTAAGAGCCCTGGTTCTTACTTCATCAAGGTTCCTGCAAGGGGTCATGACAAGATCTTCATAGAACTGTGAATCCTTAAGTAAACCCATTTTGAAGGCTTCTACAGCCGTAGCTATATCCAAGTTAGGAATTTCTAAGGATTCCCGACTGAATTTGGTGATATAATCTCTAAGTGATTCGTTTTGACCTTGTGTTACCCTATATAGATCACTAGTTAATCGTTTAAATCTCCTACTACATGAGAATTGGCTATTAAACAAATTAACTAAGTTAGCAAATGAAGTAATAGAGTAAGGGGGAAGACTTAGCAGCCATTTAAAAGCTGATCACGTCAGTGTGGATCCAAAACCCTTGCACAGACATGCTTCTTTTAACCTTTCAGGAATGGGGTTGATTTCCATTCTCTCCCTGTATTGAGCTACATGCTCTTCTGGATCAGTTGAGCCATCATACAGCTTCATGTTTGGTGTTTGAAACCTCTTTGGTATCTCTGCATCACAAATAGGTGGTGCAGTTCTAGATATCCTGTGACTCCCATCTGGAATTTCTGGAATGGGTTTGACCACTCCTGGAACACTAGATATCATATCCTTGAGCTTTTGTAACTCTCTAGCCATAGCTTGGTTGATTCTTGTATCCTGCACAAAGCCATGGTTAGTATTATAAGTAGTATTTAAAGTGTTACCTCCTGATGGATTCAAGGGTGGAATTCCTGATGTGAATCCATATTGATGTGATTCTGGCCCAGACGAAGCAATAGTTTGCATGGGTATGAAGTCTCCCAAATGAATCTCTGAACTTCTGCGTTGTACACTCCTTAAGGATCCTTGATCCTGAAAGATGTTGGATCCTTGATACACCGAAGTTGGGGGTCTTGGAGGATAATCCATGGATCCGTGAACCTGAGATGAGGATCCTTGAACCTGAGAAGAGGATCCTTGACCCTGAGAGGAGGATCCTTGACCCTGAGATGAGGATCCTTGACATGTCTGTGTTCCCATATATCCTCCAGAACTAAAGAAGGATCCTTGATGCTGGAAGGAGGATCCATGAGGCTGAAGAGAGGATCCTGAAGGCTAAAAGTAGGATCCTTGAGCCTGTGTGTTTTGGCGATGATCCATAGCGTATACTCGATGATCCACCCTGGTACTGAACTCCTGATGCTGTGGAGTGTTGGGCGGTTATGGCTGGAGAATCAAAATTCAGTGATCTAGGCATCAATGGAGAGTGATCCTCCGCTGATCTCTTCAATTTCTTGATTTCATCAATCTCTCGAAGGATCCTGTCATTAGTTCTGTCCTGTTGCTGCATGTAATCCTTCATCTGCAAAATCAAAGAATAAAGATCATTGTTAGTAGGACCAGAAGAAGCAGCAGTAGTTGGTTTTGAGAAAACGGGGGTTTGTTTCTTCGCAGCATTCTTGTTATGGCATGAATTTTATGCTAAGGATTATCTATCCTGAGACTGGGCATGGATCACGGATCCTTAATGGATGATGCAGGGAGTCTGAGGATCCAGAGTCTGAGGATCACATGATCCTTAGCAGAACTTATGATTTCTAACAATTGTCACGTTTTTAATGTTTAAATGCAGATAATGGACGTAGTGGACTACTTCTTTGCTGGAATCTCGTGGAATATGCTTCTTAGGCACGTGCTTAATGAAGAAATAACCGTTAGTGGTGATCATGGGTGATTTCCACCTTTTTCGGGAAGTTAGTTAGTTGATTTTTTCTTATCTTTTAAGGGGAAAACAAGCTCATTTGAGGCATAGGTCGAACACACCACAGAAAAAACACACAACACTCGAATTCTCTACAAACACTTAGCAAAAACACACACTTACACTAGCAATTCAATGTATTGAGCTTGTTTTCTTCCGAAGTTGTACAAGGATCATTATTGTTTTTCCAATATATTTGGTGATCGGTAGTTTCCATCACCCGAGGTTTTTTATGCCGGAGATCTTCTAAAGATCAAGGGCTTTTTCCTCGTATAAATCTCAGCGTTCATCGTTGATTTCATATACTTGTCGTTCATACAATTAACCAAGCATCATACCTCACAAAATCAGATTTGATTGCATTATCCTTGTGTGATTTTTGACCAAAACAGTTTGGCGCCCACCGTGGGGCAATTGGTGCTTCATTTCTGAGAAATTTTTTCATTTCGGTCATTTCGGTTCATCACCTTCAAGCACATGGCTTCTCAAGGAAAAACTTCTTCAAGTTCCATGTTGGCGGTTACCTCATCACAGGGCATTCCACCATTGCATCATCTTATCCCTGCATTCCAGAAGAATGCTGAGAATGCTCCGAAGAAGACAACCCCCGTTTTCAAAAAACCAACTGTTGTTTCTTCCTCTACACTTACTAACAGTGATCTTTATCCTTTGATTTTGTAGATGAGAGGATACATGCAACAACAGGACCAAACTAATGGCAGGATCCTTCGCGAAATTGATAAAATCAGCAGAGGATCACTCCCCTTTGATGCTGAGGTCGCTGAATTTCGACACTCCAGTCATAACTTCCCGGCACTTTGTAGCTCCAGATGTCCAATACAAGGGTGGATCAACAGGAATGCGTTCTGGATCATCGGCAATGTCTCGGGCTCAAGGATCCTCTTTCCAGCCTTCAGGATCCTCATTTCAGCATCAAGGATTCTTCACCAGTTTAGGAGAATGCATGGGGACGCAGCCAATTCAAGGATCCTCTCAGGTTCAAGGATCTTCTCAGGTTCAAGGATCCTCTCATGTTCAAGGATCCTCCTTCCAGGTTCAAGGATCCTCATCTCAGGTTCAAGGATCCTCCTTCCAGGTTCAAGGATCCTCATCTCAGGTTTCCGGATCCATGGATTATCCTCCAAGACCTTCATTCACAGCACATCAAGGATCCAACATCTTCCAGGATCAAGGTTACTTAAGGAGTGTGCAACCCGGAAGTTCAGATGTTCATCTAGGAGACTTCATACCGATGCAGACTATTGCTTCTTCTGGTCCCTCAGTTATACTAGAATCCCGCCAATATGGATTCACATCTGGAATTCCAACCTTGAATCCATTAGGAGGTAACACTTTGAATACTTCTTATAATGCTAACTATGGCTTCGTGCAGGATACAGGAATCAACCAAGCTATGGCTAAGGAATTGTAGAAACTCAAAGATATGATATCCAACGTTCCAGGAGTGGTTAAGCCCATTCCTTAAATTCCAGATGGAAGTCACAAGGGAAAGAATGGAGATCAATCCCATTCCTGAGAGGTTAAAAGAAGCATGTCTATGCAAGGGTTTTGGATCCACACTCACAGGATATGCTCTTAAATGGCTGCTAAGTCTTCCCCCTTACTCTATTACTCCATTTGCTAATCTAGTTAATCTGTTTAATAGTCAATTTTCATGTAGTATAAAATTTGAACGATTAACTAGTGATCTATATAGGGTAACACAAGGTCAAAATGAATCACTTAGAGATTACATCACTAAGTTTAGTAAAGAATCCTTAGATATCCCTAACCTGGATATAGCTAAGGCTGTAGAAGCCTTTAAAATGGGTTTACTTAGGGATTCAATGTTCTATGATGATCTTGTCATGACCCCTTGCAGGAACTTAGATGAGGAAAGGAACAGGGCCCTTAGGTTCATCCCTTTAGAGGATGACAAAAGGATCCACGAGAGATTGTCAGGATCCTCAAAGCAAGACAAATAAGGATCCTATCTCAAGGATAACTGATCCAAGCAATACTCCAAGCATGACAACCAGAATGTGCATGTTGTGGAACAAGAGGAAGATGATGAGGATTATCCTCCTATTTCTGAATATTGGTTTTCTGCTGATAATAATGAACTAATCCTTTCTATGCAGAGTTTAGGTGACAAGGTTAGGTGGCCAAGGAAGAATGACAAACCGCCTGCCACCAAAGACGAATCGAAATGGTGTGCTTACCATGGGGATTCTGGTCATCTCACAGATGAGTGCATAGCATTAAGGAAGGAGATAGGTTATTTTTTGAGCAAAGGATACTTGAAGGAATTGCTTGGAAGGAAAAAGTCAAGGATCAAGGATCCTGAGAAAGTTCCTGAAAAAGCTCCTCCTCCACCAGTTGATGCTCAAATCATCCATTTCATCTCCGGAGGTTCTCAGCAGCTAAAAGACATGCAAAGGAATCAAAGATGGAGAATGGGGACAAACCTGTTCGAACTTCCATTCTTACCCAGGAAACAGTCATATCCTTTGATGGGGATGACCGTGTGGACATACAGGATCCTCGTCATCACAGTTTGGTTATTACATTATTTATATCTAACCATTTTGTTTGCAGGATTCTCATTGATGGGAGAAGCTCAGTGAACATAATCCAGTTGGATGTCCTCAAAAGAATGAAAATCCTTGAATCTAATATTGTCCCAAGATCATCTGTCCTTGTGGGATTCAGTGGAGAGATAAAGATTACATTGGGGGACATCAAACTTCCTATTTATATAGAGGGAGTAAATTCTGTTCAAAAATTCTATGTTATTGATTGCTTATATTGTTGTAATGTTTATCTTTGGCAGGCCATGGATACACGACATGAAGGCAGTCCCCCTCAACATATCATCAATGTGTCAAGCTCCCAACTCTATGGGATATGGTGAAGATAGAAAGTGATCAGCAGGAGGCAAAGAACTGTTACACTTCTTCAATGAAGCCAACCTCTAAGGAGCAAGACGTCAAGGATATTTTGTTGAACCCAGAGGATCCTGAATCCAAAATTTTTATAGGATCCGGGATCCTAGACAGTGTTGAGCAGGATTTAATATCCTTCTTGAAAAGAAGAAAGTCTACCTTCGCTTAGAAACATGAAGATATGACAGGTATATCTAAGGATGTTATTACTCACAAACTTGGTATTGACAGGTCTTTCAAGCCAATACATCAAAAAAGGAGGAAATTCGCACCCGAAAGAAATGTTATTATCCAAGAACAGTTAGATAAATTGCTCAAGGAAGGTAACACATATTGAGGAAGAATAAGAAGTTTGAGTGGACTGATAAGCATGAAGCTGCACTCAAGGCTCTTAAGGATTATCTATCCTCAGCACCAGCCCTGATGAAACCAGAAAATGGAGAATCATTATCCTTATACTTAGTTGTTTCAGCTAAAGCAGTAAGTGCGATCCTAGTTAAGGATCATGAAGGCTCTCAACATCCGGTATACTATGTAAGTAAAGTTCTACTTGATGTTGAGGCCAGGTATTCTCATTTAGAGAAATTAATTCTTGATTTAATTATGGCTTCCGCTAAACATAGACATTATTTCAAAACTCACACCATTATTGTGAAAACTAACCTTCTTATCAAGAATGTTCTCAGGAAACTTCAAATGTCAGGTAGAATGGCAAAGTGGGCAATCAAGCTTATTGCATATGATATAAGATATGAACCAAGGACTGCCATTAAATCCCAAGCCTTAGCTGACTTTGTGGCAGATTTTAGTAGTGACTTACAAAGGGAAGCTGAATTAGAAGTTCAACAACTTGAGAAGACCAAGGATCCTTGGACACTCTTCATGGAAGGAGCTTCAAATGTTTAAGGAACTGGACAAAGCACGCTACTAAAATCGCCACAGGGGGACATTATACCCTAATCCATTGCATGTGAATTCCAAACCACTAATCATGAGGCAGAGTATGAGGCCTTGATGGCAGGTTTGCAATTAGCTAACAATATGAGGATCAGGTATCTTCAAGTATATGTAGATTCTCTATTAATTACTAATCATTATATCGGTTCTTACACTGTCAAAGGTGAAAAGCTAATCAAGTACTTAGAAATAGTCAGGAAACTGGCAGACTCTTTTGCTTTTTTCAGTCTATCACAGGTACCCAGGGAAGAAAAATGCAGAAGCTGATGCTCTAGCCAATTGGATCATCACTGAAGATTCCAGAGGATGTGAAAATACTCATCATTCATGTCTTAGCCCCAGCTATTGAAGATCACATAGCTATGGAGATAGCAGAGGATTATGCAATCATACCTAGTGATGGTGCACAATCAAATTCAGGATCCTGGATCCTTCCGATCCTGAGATATATACAACATGGAGAGATTCCTACAGGAGAAAACCCCAGAGCTTTCAAAGTCAAGGTCCCTAGTTGCGGTGCATTGAGGATCCAGAAATTCAAGAAGTTCTAAAGGATTTTCATGAAGGAGACTGTGGGAACCACACTGGGGGCAGAGCACTATTCTTAAGGATCCTCAGAACAGGATGCTATTGGCCTATGAGGAAGAAGTATGCTGTGGAATACACAAAGAAATGTAATGCTTGTCAAAGACATAGCATTATCCTTCATCAACCAGCGGAGCTCCTTCATCCTATTATTACCAGATTTGATGGCCAGTTATCAACAAAGAATGGCTGGAGCATACAACAAGAATGTCAGGTTCAGAAGATTTCAAGGTCCCTACTTAATTGAAGCTGAAGCAGGAAAGGGGGCATATCATTTGTTAAAAATAGATGGTAACCTCTTACCAAGAGCTTGGAATGCTGTTCATCTAAAGAAATACTTTAAGTAAGAAGGATCAGGGATCCTCAGCGATACCAGTATTCTGATTAAGGATCCGGGATCCTCAAAGGATATATGATTCTACATTTGGTAACACATTATTTTCATTTTCATTCATTTTATACTTATTACTTATCATAAGGCAAAGATGTTAAACATTTAACATCTATTTTCATAAAGTTTAAGCTTTTGCAGAGTTGTTATCATTTTACAGAAGATCAAAGTGGTTGGCCAACTCTCCAAAGTTTATGGGCTTGTCCCCAGTTTTTTGGGCTTGTCCCCAGTTTTTGGGCTTGTCCCCAGTTTTTTGGCCTGTCCCCAGTTTCGCCAGTAGCGCACGATGATCCTGGTGCAGTTCAAGGCAATACGACCAGTACCCGCTTTAGGGGCTGACAATTTCATTGTACTGGCTGTATTCGGGATCCTACGTATAATGGTAGACGTACCATACATCCGTTCCTAAGGTTTCTAATGTTTTCACGTTAGCTAAGGTTTCGGCATTTTCATGTCGCTCAAGTTTGGATAGTCGCCAGTGAGGGCCATACTCCAGTTTACACAAGTTTATTTGGGCTTGACCCCAGTTTACATCTGTTTATTTGGGCTTGTCCCCAGTTTGTTGGGCTTGCCCCCAGTTTATTTGGGCTTGTCCCCAGTTTGTTGGGCTTGTCCCCAGTTTATTTGGGCTTGTCCCCAGGTATTATGGGTTCATTCCCAATTATTTGGCTTGGTCCCAAGTTTGTTTTTCTTACAGGATCTTGGAGCTCTAAAGTTATACAAGTTCTGACAATAAGGATCCTGGATCCTGGAAACTTTACTTTTCACACATTTTATTCAGTATTAGTTTACAAGGATATAGAATCCTAACTTGGATTCTCTGGTATGTTATATTCTAACTTTTTCTAAGCTGCAAGTTGTCTCTTATCCTTTTTGGTTAAGGATCATTGATCCACATTTATATGAACACTTCAAGTTTTCTGTTAAAAGTTTAACATTATCATCAGATTTCCAATAACTTTCCAATTGTTTGGCGATGATATCTTTGAAAATAGAAAGCATACATGAAAAATAAAGAGGAAAGAAACAACAACAGTTGTAGCTGAAAAAGTTTAATGTTATCACCCATTCATTATGTATCAAATCATCTGGCCTGGATTTCACCAGCAAAACCGTGGACCATCCACCCAGGCCGGACATGGCTATCTAACAGTTTAAGTGTCTATGCAGATATTAAAGTGCAGGAAGGTTAATAGCGAACGGTGTAGAAGGATCCATTCTCCACAAACAGAAGGATCTTCTGATCTTTAAAGGAACTTGAGGAGTTATCTTTAACTCTATATTTTGCAATGATGATTATAGCAGGTTTTATCAGTGACGACAGGCAGTGTAACGACTAGTTACCAGCAGCAACGGCTAGTCCGCTTCTAACGGAAATATGACAGCTGTGAATCCTTATCACAACTGCCATATTGGGGGCAATTGTTAGGGCATGAATTTTATGCTAAGGATTATCTATCCTGAGACTGGGCATGGATCACGGATCCTTAATGGATGATGCAGGGAGTCTGAGGATCCAGAGTCTGAGGATCACAGGATCCTTAACAGAACTTATGATTTCTAACAATTGTCACGTTTTTAATGTTTAAATGCAGATAATGGACGTAGTGGACTACTTCTTTGATGGAATCTCGTGGAATATGCTTCTTAGGCACGTGCTTAATGAAGAAATAACCGTTAGTGGTGATCATGGGTGACTTCCACCTTTTTCGGGAAGTTAGTTAGTTGATTTTTTCTTATCTTTTAAGGGGAAAACGAGCTCATTTGAGGTATAGGTCGAACACACCACAGAAAAAACACACAACACTCGAATTCTCTGCAAACACTTAGCAAAAACACACACTTACACTAGCAATTCAATGTATTGAGCTTGTTTTCTTCCGAAGTTGTACAAGGATCATTATTGTTTTTCCAATATATTTGGTGATCGTTAGTTTCCATCACCCGAGTTTTTTTATGCCGGAGATCTTCTAAAGATCAAGGGCTTTTTCCTCGTATAAATCTCGGTGTTCATCGTTGATTTCATATACTTGTCGTTCATACAATTAACCAAGCATCATACCTCATAAAATCAGATTTGGTTGCATTATCCTTGTGTGATTTTTGACCAAAACAATTCCCAGCATTCATCTGGAATCCAGAAGGTGCAGGAGGCAAAGGTGGAATGCCCTGTGAAGAGGTGATCGCCGGCATGGAGCTTGAAGTGTTTTTCACTTGAGAAGCCATGTAGTTGAAGACAATGAAGAGAAATGAACAAAATTTCTCAGAATTGAAGCACCAATTGCCCCACGGTGGGCGTCAAACTGTTTTGGTCAAAAATCACACAAGGATAATGCAACCAAATCCGATTTTGTGAGGTGTGATGCTTGATTATATGATTGAATGTATAAACAATGAAATGAATGTTGAACACAAGGATTTATACGAGGAAAAAGCCCTTGATCAATGTATGATCTCCGGCACAAAAAACCTCAGGTGATGGAAACTACCGATCACCAAGTATATTAAACAAACAATGTTTACAAATCGGGATGATAACAAGCTTGGTACAAGGATCACTAGTGTGCAAAAAGTGTATAATCGCCAATAACTTGCAAAGAGTTCTCGAGAGTAGTGTGTGTTTCTAATAATAATCTAATCAAGCTTGTCATCCCCATTAAAAATAGAAACTAGCTAAGCTAACTAACAATCCGAAAAAGGTGCACCTTTCCCCATTGTTTTGGTCAAAAAATCTGATGAGGATATTGCAACCAAACTCTTTGTTTAGGGGAATGATGCTTTAAATATGTAACAGCGATGAGGATCACTTCAATGTAAATTGCACAAACAACACAAGGATTTATACGGGGAAAAAGCCCTTGATCAAGAGTTGATCTCCGGCACAAAAAACCCCGGGTGATGGAAACTACCGATCACCAAGCTCCAATAAATGAATTAATGTTTACAACTTCGGATAGTAACGAGCTAGGTACAAGGATCACTACGGTGAAATGTGTAAAAAGTGTATGAAATTGCTAAGTGTTTGAACGAGAGCTTGTATGAGCGTTTGTATGAGTGTGTGTAACTGCTGAAAATGACTAAGTGTTCTCTACTAGCTCGTTACTCCCTTTTAAAATAGAAATAACCACCTAAACTAACTATCCGACTTTCGTGCCAAGCCTCCACGTTCTCCACAACGTCTATTTTTGGTCAAGCACGTGCAGAATAGTTTAGGAATATTCTCCAGGAATGTCGCCAAGACCTGGTCAAGCTCGTCATACCTGCGAGATAGTATAATACATAAGTAAACAATCGTCAGTACGAGGATCCTTAAAGTGATCCATAATCCTGATCCTGAAGCTCCTCTGAGGATCACCACCTGTCACAGAAGTAAGGATCACCAGTTAGGATAACGAATAAGGATCACTAATTGTTAGAAAATCCTCCCCTAACAATTGCCCCCAAAATATAAGGAGTGAAATTGTAAAATTAGCGAGTTATGTTTTCTTGATCTTATCCGTAACAAACTAACGGATATGTAGCCGTTAAAATAGAACTAGCCGTTGCGATGATGATGTCATGGAAGTGACAATCCTGCAGAATCATAATTATAAATAGAGATATAGATAGGATCAATATGCATTCAAATCTGAAAGAAACTCCCTTTATAATCTCAGTTGAAGATCAATCAGGTATCTCTTTCTCCTCTTTCTTCCTTTCTTACTCTGTTTTTCTTTCTTTATCTTCATCACTTCGAAAATGTTGCTCCGAAGTTCCCCGGCCAAGGATCACAAAAAGGATAGCCCTTTGAAGAGTCAGAAGATCATCAAGGACTCAATGAACGAGAGGTGTTGCTTTAACGATGCACAAATAGATAACATCCGTCACCGTTTTCCGGCGAATGTCTTTTTCAAACCTTTCGATCCAACTGCCCTGAGCGACTATGTTTCAGAAACATGGGTTGCCTTTCCAGTTACTCCATTTGCTATAGGGTACACCTATCCTTTCCCGGAATTCACACAATCCTTCTTTTCCCTTACCGGCATATCTTACATTCAAGCCATGCCGATGATTTGGAGGGTTTTATACACCCTAGAGAGGATCATCGAGCAGGAAAGCGTTGATTTAGGAATGTCGGAACTGGCGGAATTGTATGATCTTACTACCTTTGGATCCCACCGTTATTTGTTCAAACGGAAACCCGGTGCAGATCACCCTCTTCTCAAAGTCACCAAAAACGACAAAGATTGGAAACGTCGCTTCTTCTTTGTAAGAAGGGATACCATTTCAGATGGAGAGCATCTACCAAGAACATGGTCCACCCATGGTAGGCCGGAGGATCCTGGGAAGGATCACCAGATGGTCATGTTTTTGTAATAGGATCACTAACCCCTTTTTTGTCTTGTGTCATGCAGCCATCTCTGTTTCACATCTCATCACAACACCCGCAACCAGGGAGAGACTTGCTACTTTCTGGGGACTCGACCCTGAAACTAGAACTTTTAAGACAACAACCCAAGACTCACAGGAGGTATCCTCAGGCTCTGTCACAATGTCAAGTAAGTATCCTTGTTTAAAATTTAAATAAATAGTTAAATGTATATTAAGAAAAGATACTTATCTTATTTTGGTTGTGTAGGTGCTGGAAAATCTGCCAAAGCTGCTTCAAGGTTCAGTGTCACCGATCTCACCACTGTCAAATCCTCCAAAAGAAAGGTCCCTACTAGCCCAACAGCCTCAATCCCCAAGGCACCCCTCAAAGGGAAGGGAGTCAAGAAGAGAAAGACTTCCGAGGCTGAGGATTTGCAGGGTCTGCCCTTAATTCGCCACCAGTTCCTCGAGTACTTCAATGATGTAAGGATCACTGTCTCTGCTTGTATATCCTGCTGATCTAAGGATCACTTGCTCTTGAACTGCTTTATCCTTTTCTTTTGCAGAGATTTGCTGAGATCGAGGATTACGTCGGCCATGTTGAGGATCAAGATAAGAAGATTGCAGATCTCCAGCAGGTTGCTGTGCTCAAGGATCTTGCACTTGCTGATCTTCAGAAGGAACTCCAGGATACCAAGCAGAAGATGGCTAAGGTGCTGGTTAACTTTGACTATGAAAGGCAGGAGATCACAGATGATGCTAAAGTTTCTGCCGCCATAGCAATGTACAAAACCAAGCTTCAAATGGCCTTGGAAGCTCAGGATCCTGCCTTTGACAAAAGTAGCTGGGAAATTGAAGAATGGAAGGCAAGGCTGGCTGAATTGGGTGATGAAGAGGAGGCTGAGGAGATTCTGGCAATTGAGGCTAGTGGCAGCGGGTTGAAGGATAAAGCTGAGGATACAGCGGCTGGTGGTGATGATAATGCAGCGAAGGTGTGAGCTGCAAAAATGGGCGATGATGGAAATTTCTAGACGTGGCCGGAGCCCATTTTTTATGGTTTGGTAGTTTTTTGGATTGTTGATGTTTTTGAACAATGGTGGGTTTGTAATAACTCTAAACAATAGTTCTTAGGTTTAAGGATCATGTATGATCCTTTGGACAATAGGCAGGATTGCAATTGGTGGAGGGATCCTCTGTTTGGGGGATGAAGCCATTGTGATCCTGCCGCCTTTATATTCCTGCACTACCTTTGAACTCATTATCATGGACACCCTTTACCTACCCCAGCAGACGGGCCACGTTTTGCTGGTAGATGCTTGGGTAGGTAATTTTGACAACCTTTAAAGGGTTAGCCTTATGTTAATAAATAAAAACTTAACCTTTTGTCGCTTATCATGTGTTGTTATCCTTTTTAATATGTTACTTTCCAACTGTTGTAATGTTCATTCTGTTTATACTTATCAAGCCTTGAAAAATTAGAAAAGATATCCAAAAAGTTTAGGACATGAACAAGGATCACATATCCCATAACCGATAGGTTTTAAAAAGTGATATGATTTAAGAAATACAAGTTCAGTTGTCAAGTATAAGGGTTATTTAAAAGAATAATGAATAAAATCAAAAGAGTTAAGGATCATACCTGAGGATCCAAGTTAGAATCCTAACCATAATAAGGATAACTATAAGATAAACCTTAGAGTGAAATAAGGATCAAGGATCCCTAGCTGTCTATCTTCAAGGACCTGAAATAGAGCATAACTTGGGACTAAGCCAATATAAGAAAAGAGTTAGTAACTGGGGACAAGCCCAAGGATAACTGGGGACAAGCCCAAGGATCGTGTGTAAACTGGAGTATGGCCCTAACTGGCGACTATCCAAACTTAGTGACATGAAAATGCCAAAACCTTAGCTAACGTGAAAACGTTAGAAACCTTAGCTAACGTGAAAACGTTAGAAACCTTATGAACGGATGTATGGTACGTCTACCATTATACGTAGGATCCTAAGCATAGCCAGAACAATGGAATTATCAGCCCCTAGAACGAGTACTGGTCCCAAAGCCTTGAACTACACCAGGATCATCGTGCGCTACAGGCGGAATCTGGGGACAAGCCCGAATAACTGGGGTTAAACCCAAAAGACGGATTGCTTCTGTGGATAACCGACTTTATGCTAAGGATACCTGAACCTTCAAAACTTAAACTCACATGAGAGATGGATAAAGGATACATGATCCTTATCCTTATAAGAGAAAATAATGGAATGAAATAGCTCAAGTTTAGGATATTACCTAAGTAAGGATCACCGATACTTTGAGGATCCTTTAAGGATATCCCTTTCGCTAGGATCACCTCTGCCATGAGGATCCTGGTCACATAAAATATTTCTTCAAGTGGACAGCATTCCAAGCTCTTGGTAGCAGATCACCTTCCATGGTTAGCAATCTATATGCCCCCTTTCCTGCTTCAGCTTCAATCAAATAAGGGCCTTCCCATTTTGGAGCCAGTTTCCCATCAGCAGGATTGGTAGTATTTTGAAATGCTTTCCTTAACACCATATCTCCAACTTGAAACCTCCTGATCCTGACATTTTTGTTGTAAGCACCAGCCATTCTTTGTTGATAACTGGCCATCCTTATCCTAGCCATATCCCTGATTTCCTCGATAGTATCCAGGTCTTGAGCCAAGTTTTCATTATTTTCCTCAGGATCACGAGTACTTGTTCTAGCAGTTGGAACCACCATTTCTGTTGGGATCACCGATTCTGCCCCAAACACCAAAGAGAATGGTGTTTGACCAGTAGCATTCTTAGGGGTTGTCCTGTCAGCCCAGAGCACATAGGGTAGTTCTTCTGCCCATTTCCCTTTCTTGGATCCAAGCTTCTTCTTCAAATTGTTGATGATGATCTTGTTGGATGATTCTGCCTGACCATTAGCTTGTGGGTGGACTGGTGTTGATGTTATCATCCTAATCCCCCAGCTGTCACAAAAGTTAGTGGTTCTGCCCCCAATAAATTGGGAACCATTATCACATATAATCTCAGAAGGAATTCCAAATCTAGTTATAATATTTCTTTTAATGAAGGATATAACTTCCTTTTCTCTAACTTGGGCAAAAGCTTCAGCCTCTATCCACTTGGAGAAGTAATCAGTCATAGCAAGCATGAATACTTTTCCACCAGGTGCCTTAGGGAGCTTGCCAACTATATCCATACCCCATCTCATAAACGGCCAAGAGGAGGATATAGGATGCAATAATTCAGCTGGTTGATGAAGGATATTGCTGTGTCTCTGGCAAGGATCACATCTTCTGGCATACTCCACAGCATCTTTCTTCATGGTTGGCCAGTAGTATCCTGTCCTCAGGATCCTTGAGAATAGTGCCCTGCCCCCAGTGTGGTTTCCATAATCTCCTTCATGGAAGTCTTTTAAAACTTCTTGAACTTCAGGATCCTCAATGCATCTCAAGTATGGTCCTGCAAGAGATCGTCTATACAACATATTATTTAAAATTGTGAATTGAGATACCTTAGATTTGAAAGCCCTAGGGTTTTCTCCTGTAGGAATCTCTCCATGTTGTAAGTATCTCATAATTGGTGAGATCCATGATCCTGATCCTGAATGGGATCGAGTATCCTTACTAGGGATCATTGCAGAATTATTCCCTATCTCCATAGCCACATGATCCTCAATAGCTGGGGTCAGGATATGAATAATAGGGATCTTGATATCCTCTGGGATCTTTAAAGATGATCCTAAGTTAGCCAATGCATCAGCTTCTGTATTTTCTTCCCTTGGTACCTGTGACAAACTAAAGGAAACAAAAGAGAGTGCCAAACTTTTGACTATCTCCAAATATTTGGTTAGCTTTTCACCTTTAACAGCGTATGATCCATTAAAGTGGTTTGTAATCAACAAAGAATCTACGTGTACCTCAAGATACCTGATCCCCATATGCTTTGCAATTTGCAAACCAGCAATTAAGGCTTCATATTCAGCCTCATTATTAGTGGTTTGGAACTCACAAGCTATAGAATGGGGTATTATGTCCCCCTGTGGCGATTTTAGTAGTATTCCAAGCCCTGTGCCTTTGACGTTTGAGGATCCATCAGTATAGAGTATCCAAGGATCCTTGGTCTCTTCTAGCTGCTGGACTTCTAGCTCAGCTTCTTCTTGTAAATCACTACTGAAATCAGCCACAAAGTCAGCTAATGCTTGGGATTTGATGGCTGTCCTAGGCTCATATCTTATATCATATGCACTCAGCTTTACTGCCCACTTAGCCATCCTTCCTGACATCTCTGGTTTCCTGAGGACATTCTTAATTGGAAAATTAGTTTTAACGATGATAATATGAGTTTCAAAATAATGTCTTAACTTGGTAGATGCCATGATTAATGCAAGAATAAGCTTTTCAAGGTGTGAATACCTGGATTCGGCATCAAGTAAACTTTTACTTACATAATAGACAGGATGTTGTGTACCTTGATGATCCTTAACAAGGACCGCACTTACTGCTTTTGAGGATACCGCAAGATACAAGGATAACACATCACCTTTTTCTGGTTTCATTAAAGCCGGGGCCGAGGATAGGTAATCTTTGAGGGCTTTTAAAGCATTTTCATGCTTCTCCGTCCACTCAAATTTCTTGTTCTTCCTTAGGATATCATAGAATTCTTTACACTTCTCGGAGGACTTGGATATAAATCTGTTCAAGGCTGCTATCCTTCCTGTTAGCCTTTGAACATCCTTAGCATTGGCCGGAGATTTGATGTTCACTATTGCTTTGATTTGTTCCGGGCTAGCTTCAATGCCTCTCTTTGTCACCATATATCCTAAGAATTTACCTGCTTTAACACCAAAGTGACATTTTGAAGGATTAAGTTTCATGTTATATTTGTCAAGGATATCGAATGCTTCCTCCAAGTCTTTTAGGTGATCCTCAGCTTTTAAGGATTTTACCACCATATCATCTATGTAAACCTCCATAGTTTGTCCAATCTGATCCTTGAACATCATATTCACCAGCCTTTGGTATGTTGCACCTGCATTTCTTAATCCGAACGGCATAGCAATATAGCAGTATATACCAGTTGGAGTCATGAAGGCTGTATCCTCTTGGTCGGATGGTTCCATTTGGATTTGTTGAAATCCAGATGAAGCATCCATAAAAGTTAACAGTTCATGACCCGCGGTTGCATCCACCATGGAGTCAATGTGGGGTAAAGGGAAAGGATCCTTGGGACATGCCTTATTTAAATCGGTAAAATCGACACATACCCTCCACTTTCCGTTTTTCTTTTTAACAACAACCACATTGGCCAACCATCTTGGATACTTGACCTCTCTAATCATACCTGCCCGGAGCAATTTCTCTACCTCTTCTTGGATGATGGCATTCCTTTCTGGTGCAAACTTTCTTCTCCTTTGATGGATTGGTTTGAAGGATCTGTCAATGCCGAGTTTATGAGTGATAACATCCTTGGATATACCAGTCATGTCTTCATGTTTCCATGCAAAGGTAGTCTTTCTCCTTTTGAGGAAGGATACGAGGTCTTCTTTCATTTCGCCAAGGATCCCTAATCCGATATAGATTTTGGATTCAGGATCATCGGGATCCATGAGGATTTCTACCACATCCTGCTCCCTGGCCTCCAAGACATTCCTTGGAGGATACCTTGATTGCTATTGTTCCCTTGACTTCGAGGCTGGTTTCATCGACGAAGTGTAACAATTCTTAGCCTCCTGCTGATCACTATCAATCTTTACTATTCCCCAAGGACTAGGGAGCTTCACACATTGGTGGTAAGTAGATGGGACTGCTTTCATATCGTGTATCCAGGGCCTGCCAAGGATAACATTACAACAAGATAAACAGTCAATAACACAAAATTTTTTATAAGAGTGTAAGCCTTCAATATATATTGGGAGTTTAATGTCCCCCAGGGTGTTCTTAGTTTCGCCACTAAACCCCACGAGCACGGAGGATCTTGGTATGATCTCTGATTCAGGAATACCCATCTTCTTTAGAACATCAAGCTGGATAATATTCACTGAACTTCCTCCGTCTATAAGGATCCTGCGGACAAAATGGTTAGATATAAAAAGAGTGATAACTAAACCATCGTGATGAGGATCCTGGATATCAACACGATCCTCTTCATCAAAGGTTATGACTTTTCCTTCGGAGACACTTGATGTTCGAACTGGTCTTTCTCCATTATCCATTTTAGTTTCCTTTGCATGCCTTTTAGCTGCTGAGAAGGATGTGCCACAAATGTCGGATCCTCCAGAAATAAAGTTTATCACTTGTGCATCTGCTGGAGGAGCTGGAGCCTTCTCAGGGATCCTTTCAGGATCCTGAGTCCTTGACTTTTTTCTTCCTAGCAACTCTTTTAGGTGCCCTTTGCTCAACAAGTATCCAATTTCCTTCCTTAATGCAATGCATTCTTCTGTGAGGTGCCCAAAATCTTCATGATATGCACACCATTTTGATTTATCCTTAGTTGCAGCTGGCCTATCATTCTTTCTCGGCCATCTAGCTTTATCACCTTGGTTCTGCATAGCAAGGATTAGTTCATTGTTATCAACACTAAAACAATATTCAGAAATTGGAGGATAATCCTCATCATCCTCTTCTTGATCTACAGAATGCACGTTCTGATTATCAGATCTGTTGTAGGATCTGAACTTGTTGTTCCTGAATGAGGATCCTTGCTTATCCTGCTTTGAGGATCCTGCTAACCTCTCCTGGATCCTCTTGTCATCCTCTAGCCGAATGAATCTAAGTGCTCGGGTTCTTACCTCATCTAAGTTCCTGCATGGTGTCATAACAAGATCATCATAGAAAGACGAATCCCTAAGCAATCCCATTTTAAAGGCCTCAACAGCCGTGGCTATATCTAAGTTGGGGATGTCTAAGGATTCTTTACTGAATTTGGTAATGTAATCCCTTAATGATTCATTATGACCCTGGGTTATCCTATATAAATCACTAGTTAATCGTTCAAATTTTCTACTACAAGAAAATTGATTATTAAACAAGTTAACTAGGTTAGCAAATGAGGTAATAGAATAGGGAGGAAGACTTAGCAGCCATTTGAGAGCTGATCCAGTAAGAGTGGATCCGAATCCTTTGCACAGGCATGCTTCCTTTAACCTTTCTGGGATTGGATTGATCTCCATCCTCTCCCTGTATTGTGCTATGTGTTCTTCAGGATCCGTCGAACCATCATACAGTTTCATTGTAGGCACATGGAACCTCTTGGGTATCTCAGCATCACAGATTGGTGGTGCAAAACGAGATATCTTGTGGCTCCCATCTGCAATCTCAGGAATAGGTTTGACTACTCCCGGAACACTCGAGATCATATCCTTTAGCTTTTGCAATTCTCTGGCCATGGCATGATTGATACCTGGATCCTGCATAAGACCATGGTTAGTAGTATGAGAATTATTAAAAGTGTTACCTCCCATTGGATTCAAGTTAGGAAGAATAGATGTTAATCCGTATTGTTGAGGCTCTGGAATGATCGAGGGACCAGTAGAGGCATTGGTCTGCATTGGAATAAAATCTCCCTGATGGACATCTGAACTTCCTGTTTGCAAACTCCTCAAGGATCCTGGCATCTGGAAGGATCCTTGAAACTGAGACGATCCTGGAACGAAGAAGGATCCTTGAACCTGGGATGATCCTGGAATGAAGGAGGATCCTTGAACCTGGGATGATCCTGGAACGAAGGAGGATCCTTGAACCTGGGATGATCCTGGAACGAAGGAGGATCCTTGAACCTGGGATGATCCTGGAACAAAGGAGGATCCTTGAACCTGGGATGATCCTGGAACAAAGAAGGATCCTTGAACCTGGGATGATCCTGGAACAAAGGAGGATCCTTGAAATTGCTGCATTCCTGAATATCCTCCTGAACTCGTAAGGGATCCCATATGCTGAGGGTAGGA
This sequence comes from Helianthus tuberosus, assembly GCA_030545235.1. Classification (NCBI taxonomy): domain Eukaryota; kingdom Viridiplantae; phylum Streptophyta; class Magnoliopsida; order Asterales; family Asteraceae; genus Helianthus; species Helianthus tuberosus. The sequence goes on from CM060449.1 coordinate 109,651,286, forward strand.
TCCCGCTGGCTGGAAATATGAACCTGATGCCTGGGTCATTGTTGTTGTTCCGTAGTGCACTCCTTTTGGTCCACCCACATATTGAATGTCTGGAACCACTGATGGCTGAGAAGTTGTCACACCCCGACCACGTGGAACATACAAAACGTGGCGGAAACATCGGGGAGTGTTGTAACAGAATTAATGTTTCAAATCCATGGCAATTGAAATTTTGTTTTATTCAATAGAAGTGTTACAATGTCTTAACAAACAAGGAAATACAACATAATTAACTAGTCTTGCATCTTTTATTGTCACTAAAGCCCAAGTCAGCCTATGTGTATCTTGATCATCTTATGCTTCATTTCCTGAAAAACACATGTGAAAATATGGTACGTCAGCATAAAAATGCCGGTGAGATACATAGGTTTTGTGAAAATAGGTTTCATGACTTATGCTTGAGAAAATGTTTAGTCATGAACCTTGTTATTTGCCTTGTTTTGTAAATCATTTGAAAAACGATAAGATCAGATGATAAGTATAAATAAATGAATAATGTATGGTTAAATGAATAACCATAGTAAAATGTGTTTGTATAAGATAAGTTGTTTATAAATCAATGTCTTGTGAAAAGTATGTTATTTGTATGAAATGTTCTATGTCTCAAACTGAAATGATTCAAATAACGTTACGACATGTAATACCATACAAACACTTATATATAGGAAGTACCAGCGGCGTATCCACCATGCTTGTATCATATTACACATGCATCGTTACTTAATCACTTAATCAAACCAAACCAATCAATGTAAAATGTCTATGTTTAATCCAATGGTCAATGTATTGAATAATATGTCAAAATGCATGATCAATGTAAATCATGTAATGTGTAACCTAAATGATATGTATGGCTAGTGAAAACGCATCAACTAAACCATAGGTGAAATGCACAAAAACAAAGTATTGAAGTAAAACTTGGTTTAAATCAACGTTATGTTTTGTGTAAATGCATGATCAATGTCAATCATGTTAAAATGTCTATGTCGAAATGTCTATGTCAAATGTCTATGTCAAAATGTCTATGTCAAAATGTCATGTATGGCTAGTGAAATGTCTCAACTAAACCATATGCACAAAAGCAAAGTATTGAAGTAAAACTGTGTTTAAATCAATATTATGTCTTGTGTAAATGCATGATCAAGGTCAATCATGTAATGTGTAAATGCATGATCAAGGTCAATCATGTAATGTGTAAATGCATGATCAATGTTAATCATGTAATGTGTAAATGCATGATCAAGGTCAATCATGTAATGTGTAAATGCATGATCAATGTCAATCATGTAATGTGTAAATGCATGATCAAGGTCAATCATGTAATGTGTAAATGCATGCTATACTGAATATGAACATTTATGCGGTGTTGTTATAATGCATACATCCAAGCCTTGCGACTGAGGTGATAAACCCTTAAACAAATTAAAGGTCTATCTGTGTAAATATCATCGAATTCGGTCATTCCTTTCTGTCCCCTTTCCCTGGGATGTCCGGAACGGGAGTTGTCAATTCCTATGGTACCACTACCTACTAACGAACGGCGTGATCATTGTTAATGAATGTATTGTCCCATGTAAACAAACCAAATGTCATACCAAAATGTAAGCATGTGAAAACAATGCACTAAGTATGTAATCAAATAAACATACATAGCGTGAAATGTCATGTAAAACGATGTACTAAGTAATGCACACAATGGGCACACCTAGCATGAAATGTCATGTAAAACGATGTACTAAGTAATGCACACAATGGGCACACCTAGTATGAAATGTAATGAAATCATGTACTATAGTGTACTAACGAACATAGCAGGTATATGATGTGAAAACAGGAAAAGCATGAATGTAACAAGTAGGCACATGTGTTCCACCCCAAACAGTTTGGAAAACAGTAAAATAGGGGTTCTATGTACTCACTTGAGATTGCTCAGTAGTCCTGGAGTAACAACCAAACAATGCTAGAGATCACGGAAATCAAACGGCACCTAATATAGGTAACTATGTTAATTAATCGGACCTAGATCGGAAGATCGGGTAGCATTAGGGTTTGTAAACCAAATGAGTGTAGGAACTCATATGATATGGTTTAACAAAGCCTACATACTAAATGAAACTTAACCTAAGTGTCTACGACCCATTACGACCCGTTTAGGTAGCTTATGCTACTTTAACGCGTCGTTCGCGTGAAATGCGTTCGGACCGCCTAACTAGTCCTTATGACAAGTGTTATATGCCTAAACATGTTAAATAATCAGTTATGTGACAAAAGTTTAGGTTACATATGCTAAATTACCAATTATGTATGAAAAGGGTATTCTGGTAATTTACCTAAGGCATATAAACTACCTATCATACAACTACTTAAACGTCGTGACCATAAGGTATAACCTCGGAAGGTTATTCCCTACACTATGGTCACCTAATGTATTTGGTCGAATCCTAATGATCGACCAAACTGGGTCGGGTTTGAAGGTATAGGCGATTTATTAGATCGCCTACCCTACGACCCTAGACAACGTGGTAATCAGTAGGCATAGTCCCAAGGGACTATGACCATCGTGATTACAATCACGTTGCGAAGTTCTAACGAACTTCGCATTGACCATTACTGGTCAACGCTGAAAGTCAAACAAAGTTTGACTTTCTGACTCGAAAAGCAGTAAAAATAAGGAAAAGAACGAAAGAATAATTACGAAGGGTCCCCGAATGCTAACCCAGATCAAAATAGCTCAGGTATGAAACGAAGGTTCCAACTTAGAGCCCAAATGATCAGATTTGTGGGTTTTTAAGCCAAAGGGGGGTGGGTATTTATAGAAAAAGTAGAGCCGCTAGGATCGTTTCTTGAATATCGTGCCACGATCCGAGCCGTACACTTGTCACAAAGTTGTGGTGGCTAGAAACTTGTTCTTATCCGCTGACTAGACCCGTTTAGAATGTGTGGACACGAATCAATCAGCTGCAACTTGCTAAAAAGACATTGAATCTGGTCCAGATCACTCACTCGCGTAGCGCGACGGGTAGAGCCTTAGGGCTCGCGCTACGCGACTGCCTCCCAGTTCCAGAATTGTTTCAAACTTGGCAGAAATGGTCCCTGCACGTGTTTAAGCCATTTTTCGATGCGTTTGAACCCCGTTAACCTCATTTCAAGGCTCTAAAATGTAGTTAAAGTATAGGGAACTCAAAACATACTCAAAAATATGCCGGAGGTTGGTTCGTTTGGCCGTACGAACGCGATGTTCGCTTAATTACGACGGAATGCGCATAAGCGCGAAAAACGATCCAAATGACGCGACGAATGGATTTTTCTTATGGCGAACACTAAAATATAATGTAGTCATGCTTACATAAATTTTTGGATGTCCAGATGTATTCAGAACGTAAGTTATGCGCGAAAATGCAAACTTGTGCACTTTTTGACACTTTTAGTCCCTGAATGACCCAAAAGTTTATTTTAGCACACCGAACCCCTCAAAGCCTATTTCTAAGCTATGTAAAGGCTATTTATGGTATGTTTAACTTATGGTCATGTTCCGGAATGTCTGTTACAGTTCAAATTGGCATACTTTCGCAGTTTGTCAACTTTAGTCCCTGTAAGCGATTTAACTTTGATTTCACCACACCAAACCTTCCAAAACTTATATCTAAGTTATGTATAGGTTATTTAAGGTATGTAAAGCCTATTTCACTATTCCGGAGTGTTCGTTGCATTAAACTGGTTATATTTACGCATCGGTGCGCGTATAACCTTCTAGAAAGTGAATTTAGAGCTTGAAATCGAACAAGAGTTGATATGTGCAATCGATACACATATTTTTACAAATCCCAAGTATGAAATACAATATTTCATTGGTTTGGCATTTGATTGATGGCCGTGGAGGCACAGGTGTTACAGAAGTAATCGCCGGAGTATCAAAATTCAAAGATCTGGGCATCAGTGGGGAACGATCCTCTGCCGTTTTCTTCTGTTTCTTAATTTCGTCAATCTCCCGGAGGATCCTTTCGTTGGTCTTATCCTGCTCTTTTGCATGATTCCTCATCTGCAAAATCAAGGCATAGAGATCATTAGTAGTAGGATTAGTTGAAACAGAAGAAGTAGGTGGTTTTGAGAAAATGGGAGTTGGTTTCTTCGCGGCATTCTCAGTATTCTTCTGGGATCCAGAAGGTGGTGGAGGCAAAGCAGGAACGCCTTGTGAAGAAGTGAATGAGGGCATCAAGTTTGAAGCATTCTTCGATGAGGAAGCCATCTGCTTGGTTGTAGTGAACCGAATTAAGCAAAGAAATGTGAATTCTTCTAAGGACAAAGCACCAATTGCCCCACGGTGGGCGCCAAACTGTTTTGGTCAAAAAATCTGATGAGGATATTGCAACCAAACTCTTTGTTTAGGGGAATGATGCTTTAAATATGTAACAGCAATGAGGATCACTTCAATGTAAATTGCACAAACAACACAAGGATTTATACGGGGAAAAAGCCCTTGATCAAGAGTTGATCTCCGGCACAAAAAACCCCAGGTGATGGAAACTACCGATCACCAAGCTCCAATAAATGAATTAATGTTTACAACTTCGGATAGTAACGAGCTAGGTACAAGGATCACTACGGTGAAATGTGTAAAAAGTGTATGAAATTGCTAAGTGTTTGAACGAGAGCTTGTATGAGCGTTTGTATGAGTGTGTGTAACTGCTGAAAATGACTAAGTGTTCTCTACTAGCTCGTTACTCCCTTTTAAAATAGAAATAACCACCTAAACTAACTATCCGACTTTCGTGCCAAGCCTCCACGTTCTCCACAACGTCTATTTTTGGTCAAGCACGTGCAGAATAGTTTAGGAATATTCTCCAGGAATGTCGCCAAGACCTGGTCAAGCTCGTCATACCTGCGAGATAGTATAATACATAAGTAAACAATCGTCAGTACGAGGATCCTTAAAGTGATCCATGATCCTGATCCTGAAGCTCCTCTGAGGATCACCACCTGTCACAGAAGTAAGGATCACCAGTTAGGATAACGAATAAGGATCACTAATTGTTAGAAAATCCTCCCCTAACACCCATGATCATTGTTAGGGGAGGATTTTCTAACAATTAGTGATCCTTATTCGTTATCCTAACTGGTGATCCTTACTTCTGTGACAGGTGGTGATCCTCAGAAGGGCTTTAGGATCAGGATCATGGATCACTTCAAGGATCCTCATACTGACGATTGTTTACATATGTTTTATAACATCTCGCAGGTATAACAAGCTTGACCAAGTCTTAGCGGCATTCTTGGAGAATATTCCCGAAGTATTCTGCACGTGCTAGATCAAAACTAGACGTTATGGAGAACGTGGAGGCTTGGCCCGAAAGTCGGAGAGTTTGTTAACTAGATATTTTTCTTATTTTAAAGGGGTAACGAGCTAGTTAGTGACACTTAGTCATTTTGGCAGTTACACACACTCGCAAACACGCTCATACAAGCTCTCGTTCAAACACTTAGCAATTACTTACACTTTTTACACATTTCACCGTAGTGATCCTTGTACCTAGCTCGTTACTATCCGAAGTTGTAAATGTTTATTCATTTATTTGAGCTTGGTGATCGGTAGTTTCCATCACCCGGGGTTTTTTGTGCCGGAGATCAATTCTTGATCAAGGGCTTTTTCCCCGTATAAATCCTTGTGTTGTTTGTGCATTCCACATTGAAGTGATCCTCATTGTTGTTACACTTTTTGAGCATCATACCCCGTAATCTAGAGTTTGGTTGCAATATTCTCAACAGATTTTTTGACCAAAACAGTTTGGCGCCCACCGTGGGGCAATTGGTGCTTTGTCCTTAGAAGAATTCGCATTTCTGTGCTCATTCCGGTTCATTACTACCAAGCAAATGGCTTCCTCAGCGAAGAATGCTTCAAACTTGATGCCTTCGTTCACTTCTTCACAAGGCGTTCCTCCTTTGCCTCCACCACCTTCTGGATCCCAGAAGAATACAGAGAATGCTGCGAAGAAACCGACTCCCATTTTCTCAAAACCACCTACTTCTTCTGTTTCAACTAACCCTACTACTAATGATCTCTATGCCCTGATTTTGCAGATGAGGAATCATGCACAAGAGCAGGATAAAACCAACGAAAGAATCCTCCGGGAGATTGATGAAATTAAGAAACAGAAGAAAACGGCAGAGGATCATTCCCCACTGATGCCCAGATCTTTGAATTTTGACACTCCGGTGATTACTTCTCAGCCATCAGTGGTTCCAGACATTCAATATGCGGGTGGACCAAAAGGAGTGCACTATGGAACAACAGCTATGACCCAGGCACTAGGTTCATATTTCCAGCCAGCAGGATCCTATCCCCAGCATATGGGATCCCTCACGAGTACAGGAGGATATTCAGGAATGCAGCAGCATCAAGGATCCTCCTTCGTTCCAGGATCCTCCTTCGTTCCAAGATCATCCCAGGTTCAAGGATCCTCCTTCGTTCCAGGATCATCCCAGGTTCAAGGATCCTCCTTCGTTCCAGGATCGTCTCAGTTTCAGGGATCCTTCCAGATGCCAGGATCCTTGAGGAGTTTACAAACAGGAAGTTCAGATGTCCATCAAGGAGATTTTATTCCAATGCAGACCAATGCCTCTACCGGTCCCTCGATCATTCCAGAGTCTCAACAATATGGATTGACCTCTATTCTTCCTAACTTGAATCCAATGGGAGGTAACACTTTTAATAATTCTCATACCACTAACCATGGTCTTATGCAGGATCCAGGTATCAATCATGCCATGGCCAGAGAATTACAAAAGATAAAGGATATGATCTCGAGTGTTCAGGGAGTAGTCAAACCTATTCCAGAGATTGCAGATGGGAGCCACAAGATATCTCGCTTTGCACCACCAATCTGTGATGCTGAGATACCCAAGAGGTTCCATGTGCCTACAATGAAATTGTACGATGGTTCGACGGATCCTGAAGAACACATAGCACAATACAGGGAGAGGATGGAGATCAATCCAATCCCAGAAAAGTTAAAGGAAGCATGCTTATGCAAAGGATTCGGATCCACTCTTACTGGATCAGCTCTCAAGTGGCTGCTAAGTCTTCCTCCCTATTCTATTACCTCATTTGCAAACCTAGTTAACTTGTTTAATATTCAGTTTTCTTGTAGTAGAAAATTTGAACGATTAACTAGTGATTTATATAGGATAACCCAGGGTCATAATGAATCATTAAGGGATTACATTACCAAATTTAGTAAAGAATCCTTAGACATTCCCAACTTAGATATAGCCACGGCTGTTGAAGCCTTCAAAATGGGACTGCTTAGGGATTCGTTATTTTATGATGATCTTGTTATGACACCATGCAGGAACCTAGATGAGGTAAGAACCCGGGCCCTCAGCTTCATTCGGCTAGAGGATGACAAGAGGATTCAGGAGAGGATAACAGGATCCTCAAAGCAGGATAAGCAAGGATCCTCATTCAGAAACAACAAGTTCAGATCCTACAACAAATCTGATAATCAGAACGTGCATTCTATTGATCAAGAAGAGGATGATGAGGATTATCCTCCAATTTCTGAATATTGCTTTAGTGTTGATAACAATGAACTAATCCTTGCCATGCAGAACCTAGGTGATAAAGCTAGATGGCCAAGAAAGAATGACAGGCCAGCTGCAACTAAGGATAAATCAAAGTGGTGTGCATATCATGAAGATTTTGGGCACCTCACAGAAGAATGCATTGCATTAAGAAAGGAGATTGGATACTTGTTGAGCAAAGGGCATCTAAAAGAGTTGTTGGGTAGGAAAAAGTCAAGGACGCAGGATCCGGAAAGGATCCCTGAGAAGGCTCCAGCCCCTCCAGCAGATGCACAAGTGATAAACTTTATTTCTGGGGGATCCGACATTTGTGGCACATCCTTCTCAGCAGCTAAGAGGCATGCAAAGGAAACTAAAATGGATAATGGAGAAAGACCAGTTCGAACATCGAGTGTCTCCGAAGGAAAAGTCATAACCTTTGATGAAGAGGATCGTACTGATATCTAGGATCCTCATCACGATGGTTTAGTTATTACTCTTTTTATATCTAACTGTTTTGTCCGCAGGGTCCTAATAGACGGAGGAAGTTCAGTGAACATTATCCAGCTTGACGTTCTAAAGAAGATGGGTATCCCTGAATCAGAGATCATACCAAGATCCTCCGTGCTCGTGGGATTTAGTGGCGAAACTAAGAACACCCTGGGGGACATTAAACTCCCAATATATATTGAAGGCTTACACTCTTATCAAAAATTTTGTGTTATTGACTGTTTATCTTGTTGTAATGTTATCCTTGGCAGGCCCTGGATACACAATATGAAAGCAGTCCCATCTACTTACCATCAATGTGTGAAGCTCCCTAGTCCTTGGGGAATAGTAAAGATTGATAGCGATCAGCAGGAAGCTAAGAATTGCTACACTTCATCGATGAAACCAGCTTCGAAGTCAAGGGAGCAATAGCAATCAAGGTATCCTCCAAGGAATGTCTTGGAGGCCAGAGAGCAGGATGTGGTAGAAATCCTCATGGATCCTGATGATCCTGAATCCAAAATCTATATCGGATCAGGGATCCTTGGCGAAATGAAAGAAGACCTCATATCCTTCCTCAAAAGGAGAAAGACTACCTTTGCATGGAAACATGAAGACATGACTGGTATATCCAAAGATGTTATCACCCATAAACTCGGCATCGACAGATCCTTCAAACCAATACATCAAAGAAGAAGGAAGTTTGCACCAGAAAGGAATGCCATTATCCAGGAAGAGGTAGAAAAATTGCTCCGGGCAGGTATGATTAGAGAGGTCAAGTATCCAAGATGGCTGGCCAATGTGGTTGTTGTTCAAAAGAAAAACGGAAAGTGGAGGGTATGTGTCGATTTTACCGATTTAAATAAGGCATGTCCCAAGGATCCTTTCCCTTTACCCCACATTGACTCCATGGTGGATGCAACTGCGGGTCATGAACTGTTAACTTTTATGGATGCTTCATCCGGATTTCAACAAATCCAAATGGAACCATCCGACCAAGAGGATACAGCCTTCATGACTCCAACTGGTATATATTGCTATATTGCTATGCCGTTTGGATTAAGAAATGCAGGTGCAACGTACCAAAGGCTGGTGAATATGATGTTCAAGGATCAGATTGGACAAACTATGGAGGTTTACATAGATGATATGGTGGTGAAATCCTTAAAAGCTGAGGATCACCTACGAGACTTGGAGGAAGCATTTGATATCCTTGACAAATATAATATGAAGCTTAATCCTTCAAAATGTCATTTTGGTGTTAAAGCAGGTAAATTCTTAGGATACATGGTGACTAAGAGAGGCATCGAAGCTAGCCCGGAACAAATCAAAGCAATAGTGAACATCAAATCTCCGGCCAATGCTAAGGATGTTCAAAGATTAACAGGAAGGATAGCAGCCTTGAACAGATTCATATCCAAGTCCTCCGAGAAATGTAAAGAATTCTATGATATCCTAAGGAAGAACAAGAAATTTGAGTGGACGGAGAAGCATGAAAATGCTTTAAAAGCCCTCAAAGATTACCTATCCTCGGCCCCGGCTTTAATGAAACCAGAAAAAGGTGAAGTGTTATCCTTGTATCTCGCAGTATCCTCAAAAGCAGTAAGTGCGGTCCTTGTTAAGGATCATCAAGGTACACAACATCCCGTTTATTATGTAAGTAAAAGTTTACTTGATGCCGAATCCAGGTACTCACACCTTGAAAAACTTATCCTTGCATTAATAATGGCATCTACCAAGTTAAGACATTATTTTGAAACTCATGTTATCATTGTTAAAACTAATTTTCCAATTAAGAATGTCCTCAGGAAACCAGAGATGTCCGGAAGGATGGCTAAGTGGGCAGTAAAGCTGAGTGCCTATGATATAAGATATGAGCCTAGGACAGCTATCAAGTCCCAAGCATTAGCTGACTTTGTGGCTGATTTCAGTAGTGATCTACAAGAAGAAGCTGAGCTAGAAGTCCAGCAGCTAGAAGAGACCAAGGATCCTTGGATACTCCACACTGATGGATCCTCAAATGTCAAAGGCACAGGGCTTGGAATACTACTAAAATCGCCACAGGGGGACATAATACCCCATTCTATAGCTTGTGAGTTCCAAACCACTAATAATGAGGCTGAATATGAAGCCTTAATTGCTGGTTTGCAAATTGCAAAGCATATGGGGATCAGGTATCTTGAGGTACACGTAGATTCTTTGTTAATTACAAATCACTTTAATGGATCATATGCTGTTAAAGGTGAAAAACTAACCAAATATTTGGAGATAGTCAAAAGTTTGGCACTCTCTTTTGTTTCCTTTAGTTTGTCACAGGTACCAAGGGAAGAAAATACAGAAGCTGATGCATTGGCTAACTTAGGATCATCTTTGAAGATCCCAGAGGATATCAAGATTCCTATTATCCATATCCTGACCCCGGCTATCGAGGATCACCAGACTATGGAGATAGGAGATGATTCTGCAGTTATCCCTAGTGAGGATATTCAATCCTATTCAGGATCCAGATCATGGATCTCACCAATTATGAGATACTTACAACATGGAGAGATTCCTATAGGAGAAAACCCTAGGGCTTTCAAATCTAAGGTATCTCAATTCACAATTATGAATAATATGTTGTATAGACGATCTCTTGCAGGACCATACTTAAGATGCATTGAGGATCCTGAAGTTCAGGAAGTTTTAAAAGACTTCCATGAAGGAGATTGTGGAAACCACACTGGGGGCAGGGCTTTATTTTCAAGGATCCTGAGGACAGGATATTATTGGCCAACCATGAAGAAAGATGCTGTGGAGTATGCCAGAAGATGTGATCCTTGCCAGAGACACAGCAATATCCTTCATCAGCCAGCCGAATTATTGCATCCTATATCCTCCTCTTGGCCATTTATGAGATGGGGTATGGACATAGTTAGCAAGCTCCCTAAGGCACCTGGTGGAAAAGTATTCATGCTAGCTATGACTGATTACTTCTCCAAGTGGATAGAGGCTGAAGCTTTTGCCCAAGTTAGAGAAAAGGAAGTTATATCCTTCATTAAAAGAAATATTATAACTAGATTTGGAATTCCCTCTGAGATTATATGTGATAATGGTTCCCAATTTATTGGGGGCAGAACCACTAACTTTTGTGACAGCTGGGGGATTAGGATGATAACATCAACACCAGTCCACCCACAAGCTAATGGCCAAGCAGAATCATCCAACAAGATCATCATCAACAATTTGAAGAAAAAGCTTGGATCCAAGAAAGGGAAGTGGGCAGAAGAACTATCCTATGTGCTCTGGGCTGACAGGACAACCCCTAAGAATGCTACTGGTCAAACACCATTCTCTTTGGTGTTTGGGGCAGAATCAGTGATCCCAACAGAAATGGTGGTTCCTACTGCTAGAACAAGTACCCGTGATCCTGAGGAAAATGATGAAAACTTGGCTCAAGACCTGGATACTATTGAAGAAATCAGGAATATGGCTAGGATCAGGATGGCCAGTTATCAACAAAGAATGGCTGGTGCTTACAACAAAAATGTCAGGATCAGGAGGTTTCAAGTTGGAGATATGGTGTTAAGGAAAGCATTTCAGAATACCACCAATCCTGCCGATGGAAAATTGGCTCCAAAATGGGAAGGCCCTTATTTGATTGAAGCTGAAGCAGGAAAGGGGGCATATAGATTGCTAACCATGGAAGGTGATTTGCTACCAAGAGCTTGGAATGCTGTTCACTTGAAGAAATATTTCATGTGACAAGGATCCTCGTGGCAGAGGTGATCCTAGTGAAAGGGATATCCTTAAAGGATCCTCAAAGTATCGGTGATCCTTATTCAGGTAATATCCTAATCTTGAACTATTTCATTTCTTTATTTTCTCATATTAGGATAAGGATCATGTATCCTTTATCCATTTCTCACGTGAGTTCAAGTTTTGAAAGTTCAGGTATCCTTAGCACAACGTTGGTTATCCACAGAAGCAATCCGTCTTTGGGTTTAACCCCAGTTATTTGGGCTTGTCCCCAGATTCCGCCTGTAGCGCACGATGATCCTGGTGTAGTTCAAGGCTTTGGGACCAGTACTCGTTCTAGGGGCTGATAATTCCATTGTTCTGGCTATGCTTAGGATCCTACGTATAATGGTAGACGTACCATACATCCGGTCATAAGGTTTCTAACGTTTTCACGTTAGCTAAGGTTTCTAACGTTTTCACGTTAGCTAAGGTTTTGGCATCTTCATGTCACTAAGTTTGGATAGTCGCCAGTTAGGGCCATACTCCAGTTTACACACGATCCTTGGGCTTGTCCCCAGTTATCCTTGGGCTTGTCCCCAGTTGCTAACTCTTTTCTTATATTGGCTTAGTCCCAAGTTATGCTCTATTTCAGGTCATTGAAGATAGGCAGTTAGGGATCCTTGATCCTTATTTCACTCTAAGGTTTATCTTATAGTTATCCTTATTATGGTTAGGATTCTAACTTGGATCCTCAGGTATGATCCTTAACTCTTTTGATTCTATTCATTATTCTTTTAAATAACCCTTATACTTGACAACTGAACTTATCAATTTTAAATCATGTCATTTTTTAAAAAACTTATCTGTTATGGGATATGTGATCCTTGTTCATATCCTAAACTTTTTGGATATCTTTTCTAGTTTTTCAAGGCTTGATAAGTATAAACAAATTGAACATTATAACAGTTGGAAAATAACATACTAAAAGGGATAACAAATACAAGATAAGCGACAAAAGGTTAAATTTTTATTTATTAACATAAGACTAACCCTTTAAAGGTTGTCAAAATTACCTACCCGAGCTTCTACCAGCAAAACGTGGCCCGTCCGCTGGGGTAGGTAAAGGGTGTCCATGATAATGAGTTCAAAGATAGTGCAGGAATATAAAGGCGGCAGGATCACAATGGCTTCATCCCCCAAACAGAGGATCCCTCCACCGATTGCAATCCTGCCTATTGTCCAAAGGATCATACATGATCCTTAATCCTAAAACCTATTGTTCAAAGTACAACCCATGAAATTGTCTTAAACATCACAACCACAAAAAACGACCATCAAACTAAAAAATTGGGCTCCGGCCTTGGCACATATATCCATCATCGCCCAATTGTGCAGCTCACACCTTGGCTGCATCACCACCAGCATCATCACCACCAGCCTGATCCTTCCCACTGCCACTTGCCTCAATTGCCAGGACATCAGCTGCCTCCTCCTCATCATCCTCAAGATCTGCCAACCTTGCCTTCCAGCCTTCAACATCCCAGCTGCTTTTGTCGAAACTAGGATCTTGAGCTTCCTGGGCCATCTTCAACTTAGTCTGATACATTGTGATGGCAGCAGAGAGCTTGGTATTTTCGATGAGGTCATGCTTTTCATAATCAAAGTTGACCAGCACCTTGGCCATTTCCTGCTTGGTATCCTGGAGTTCCTTCCGAGCATCAGCAAGTGCAAGATCTTTGAGCACGGCAACTTGTTGGAGATCAGCTATTTTCTTGTCCAGCTCCTCAACATTGCCCACGTAATCCTCTATCTCAGCAAATTTCTGCAGAAAGAAGATAAGGCAGTTCAAGGTCAAGTGATCCTCATAAGAGTAGGATTCCTAGGCAAAGTTAAGGATCCTTACATCATTGAAGTATTCAAGGAATTGGTGGCGGATCAGTGGCAGCCCTTGAAGATCTTCAGCATCAGAAGTTTTCCTTTTCTTGACACCCTTTCCTTTAGTGGGTGCCCTTGGAATGGAGATGCTAGGACTGGTAGTGGACCTCTTCTTCCTGGGTCGTACGAGATCAAGATCAGCTGTGTTGAATTGGGAAACAGGCTTGACAGGTTTTCCAGCGCCTACACATTCAAAGCAAGATGAGTATCCTTATCCTATTTCAATTTATCTATTTATTTTAATATTTAAACTATGCAAAAGACAGGATACTTACTCGACATGGTAATGGAACCTGAGGATACTTCTTGTGAGTCTTGGGTGTCTATCTTGAATGTCCTTGTTTCAGGATCAAGCTTCCAAAAAGCAGCGAGCCTATCCTTGGTTTCAGGCGATGTGCGGATACGTGAAACGGTGATAGCTGCAAAACAAGAAAGCAAAAATATAAGTTATCCTTGCAATCAAAGAAAGTTCCTGGTGATCCTTATCAGGATCCTCCATCCTACCATGGGTAGCCCAATTTTTAGGAAGATCCTTTCCATCCTGGATAGAATCTCTCTTGACAAAGAAAAAGCGACGTTTCCAGTCTTTGTCATTCTTGGTGACTTTCAGAAGAGGATGATCTGCACCGGGTTTTCGCTTGAACAAATAACGATGGGAACCAAAAGTAGTGAGATCATACAGCTCCGCCAATTCTGACATGCCCAAAGCAATGCCTTCTTGTTCGATGATCCTCTCCAGGGTATACAAGACCCTCCAAATCATCGGCATGGCTTGGATATAAGAGATGCCGGTAAGGGAAAAGAAGGATTGTGTAAACTCTGGGAAAGGATAGGTGTATCCTATGGTGAATGGAGTAGCTGGAAATGCAACCCATGTTTCCGAAACATAGTCGCTAAGGGTAGTAGGATCAAAGGGTCTGATAAAGGCATTCGCCGGAAAACATCAACGGATTCTGTCTATCTGTGCGTCGTTAAAACAACACTTTTCATTCGCTGAGTCCTTGATGATTTTCTGACTTTCCAAAGGGCTATCCTTCTTGTGATCTTTGCCCGGAGAACTTCGGAGCAACATCTTTGATGGAAAGATAAAAACAGAGCAAGAGAGGGAAAAGGATAGAGAAAGAGAATACCTGAACGTCTTCGGAATGTGGATTATAAAGGGAGTTTCTCTGAAAATTTAAATGCATTTGATCCTATCTATATCTCTATTTATAATCATGATCTTGCAGGTTGTCACTTCCGTGACATCATCATCGCAACGGCTAGTTCAAAATTAACGGCTATATATCCGTTAGTTTGTTACGGATAAGATCAAGAAAACATAACTCGCTAATTTTACAATTTCACTCCTTATATTTTGGGGGCAATTGTTAGGGGAGGATTTTCTAACAATTAGTGATCCTTATTCGTTATCCTAACTGGTGATCCTTACTTCTGTGACAGGTGGTGATCCTCAGAAGGGCTTTAGGATCAGGATCATGGATCACTTCAAGGATCCTCATACTGACGATTGTTTACATATGTTTTATAACATCTCGCAGGTATAACAAGCTTGACCAAGTCTTAGCGGCATTCTTGGAGAATATTCCCGAAGTATTCTGCACGTGCTAGATCAAAACTAGACGTTATGGAGAACGTGGAGGCTTGGCCCGAAAGTCGGAGAGTTTGTTAACTAGATATTTTTCTTATTTTAAAGGGGTAACGAGCTAGTTAGTGACACTTAGTCATTTTGGCAGTTACACACACTCGCAAACACGCTCATACAAGCTCTCGTTCAAACACTTAGCAATTACTTACACTTTTTACACATTTCACCGTAGTGATCCTTGTACCTAGCTCGTTACTATCCGAAGTTGTAAACGTTTATTCATTTATTTGAGCTTGGTGATCGGTAGTTTCCATCACCCGGGGTTTTTTGTGCCGGAGATCAATTCTTGATCAAGGGCTTTTTCCCCGTATAAATCCTTGTGTTGTTTGTGCATTCCACATTGAAGTGATCCTCATTGTTGTTACACTTTTTGAGCATCATACCCCGTAATCTAGAGTTTGGTTGCAATATTCTCAACAGATTTTTTGACCAAAACAATCATAATAACAGTCGAAGAGCTTATGCACGTGCAGAATAATGAAGCATATTCCCCTAGAATCTCGCTTAGACCAAGTCCTATTCGAATACTCCTACAAAACAAGTTAAAATAATGGAAACAATTGTTAGTATTAGGATAATAATGAGGATCCTGGATCCTTAGTCCTGCAACGTCTTCTAAGGATCCTTAATTCAAACTGAACTGAGGATCCGTGATCCTGGCTGCACTTGAGGATCTGTGATCCATATGCTTAGAAATTCTATCCCTAACATCTGCCCATAGGATAAATGGTAATTCCTCTGCCCGTTCTCCTTTTTTGACACCTAACCTCTTCTTTAATTTGTTGATGATTATCTTGTTCGATGATTCTGCTTGTCCATTAGCTTGAGGATGCACTGGTGTCGACGTAATCATCTTGATTCCCCAGCTTTTACAAAAATCCATAGTCCTTTTGTTGATGAATTGGGAGCCATTATCACAAATTAACTCGGTCGGTATCCCGAATCTTGTCAGGATATTTCTCTTTATGAAGGATACCACTTCTTGATCCCTAACCTGGACAAAGGCTTCTGCTTCAACCCACTTGGAGAAATAATTCATCATTGCTAACATGAAAACCTTTCCTCCTAGAGCCTTAGGGAGTTTCCACACTATGTCCATCTCCCATTTCATAAACAACCAAGGGGATATGATAGGACATAATGGTTCTACAGGCATATGCAGTATGTTGTTGTGTCTCTGACATGCATCACACTTCTGAGCATACTCCATAGCATCCTTTCTCATGGTTGGCCAGTAATATCCTGTTCTCAACACCTGTAAAAACAAAGCTCTGCCCCCAGTATGGTTACCACAGTCTCCTACATGTATATCTAGAAGTACCTCCTTAGTCTCAGGATCCTCCAAGCATCTTAGGTATGGGCCTGTAAGAGATTTCTTATACAAGATGTTATTTATTATAGTAAAATGAGATACCTTCATCCTGAAAGCCCTAGGATTTTCATCCTTTGGGATATCTCCTTCTTTAAGATACTTCACAATTGAAGCCATCCAGGACTCAGGATACTTTTCAGGATATACATCAGTAGGATCCTAGAGACTTGCTACTTGCTCATCCTGGAATTTAAGATGTTCCATCCCAGGATGCAAGATATGCAGTATTGGTATCCGAGTTCCCTATGGTATCCTAACAGTAGATCCTAAGTTTGCTAGAGCGTCTGCTTCAGCATTCTCTTCCTTTGGTACCTGTTGAAGTGTAAATATTTCGAAATATCCTGCTAATTTCTTAACAATTTCAAGATATTCAGCTAACTTTTCACCTTTTACTGCATACGATCCATTGAAATGGTTAGTAATCAATAGGGAATCAACACATACTTGTAAACATCTAATATTCATATCCTTAGCTAATTCTAATCCTGCTATTAAAGCTTCATACTCAGCTTCATTTTTCGTAACAGAAAATTCACATCTAATAGCCTGGGGTAATATGTCCCCATGTGGCGATTTTAGTAGGATCCCTAATCTTACACCTCTTATGTTGAATGCACCATCAATATGTAATATCCAAAATTCTGCACTTTCACCTAATTGTTGTACTTCTAGGTCAGCTTCTTCTTGTATATCACTACTAAAATCAGCCACAAAGTCTGCTAAAGCCTAAGACTTTATAGCATTCCTATGTTCATATACTAAATCATATGCACTTAGTTTTACAGACCACTTAGCCATCCTACCAGACATTTCAGGTTTCCTAAGCAAAACTGTTAATAGGATAATTATATTTTATATGAATCCTATGTGTTTCAAAGTAATGCCTAAGCTTAGTTGATGTCATAACTAAAGCTAATATTAGTTTTTCTAAGTGTGAGTATCTAGTCTCAGCATCTAATAAACTTTTACTTTCATAGTAAACAGGATACTACTGACCTTCATGATCTTTTACCAAGACAGCACTTAGTGCATTCCCTGGTACTACAAGATATAGGGACAGAGGTTCACCATCTTCAAGCTTCATTAGTAGAGGTGCACTTGAAAAATATTGCTTCAATTCTTGTAGAGCAGCTTCATGTCTTTCTCCCCATTCGAACTTTTTGTTCTTTTTCAGGATATTGTAAAATTCCTTGCACTTTTTTGAGGATCTTGATATGAACCTGTTCAATGCTGCTACTCTTCCTGTCAACCTTTGAACATCCTTCATATTAGATGGTGACTTGAGGTCCAGGATAGCTCTGACCTACTCCGGGCTTGCTTCTATCCCTCTCTTAGTTACATATATCCTAAAAACTTTCCTGCCCCCATGTCGAAATGGCACTTGGCAGGATTCAGCTTCATATTATACGGGTCCAGGATAGTGAAGGCACACTCTAGATCCTAGAGGTGATTCTCTGCTTTCTTGGATTTCACCACCATATCATCAATATATAGTTCCATAGTGTCCCCCAGTTTATCCTTGATATGTCGCACCTGCATTTTTTAAACCAAAGGGCATGGCAGTGTAAAAGTATATACCTGTGGGTGTCATGAATGCTGTATCTTCCTGGTCGGATGGTTCCATTTGGATTTGTTGAAATCCTAAGGATGCATCCATGAAAGTCAGCATGTCATGTCCGGTAGTTGCATCTACCATGGAATCGATATGAGGTAATGGGAATGGATCTTTAGGGCATGCTTTATTAAGGTCTGTGTAGTCAACACAGACTCTCCACTTCCCATTCTTCTTCTGGACCACCACCACGTTTTCTAGCCACTTAGGGAACTTGACTTCCCTAATCATCTTGGACTTTAACAACCTTTATACCTCTTCTTTTATGATTACATTCCTTTCAGGAGCAAATTTTCTTCTTTTTTATCGAACAGGCATGAAAGACTTGTCAATTCCAAGTTTATGAGTTATGATATCTTTCAATATACCTGTCATATCCTAAGGGATATTGACCCATACAAGCACCGAGATATCTGGATTATTTTCATCGAGGATAACTTTCTTGACATCCTGCTCTGAAGCTTCCAGGATATCCTGTGCTTGTATCCTTAATTGCTATCCTGCCCAGGACTTCATTGAGGACTTCATCGAAGAGGAGTAGCATTCCTTCGCCTCCTGCTGGTCACCTTCAACTTTGACATAAAATTGATTATCTTTAGCATCACTTTGTCATCTGTAAGCATCATCATCCTTGTTGGTTTATCTCCTCTTTCTGCCTTGGCTTCTTTAGCATGCCTTTTAGCTGCAGAATAAGAAGTCATGCATATATCGGATCCTCCATATATAAAATTTATTATCTTGGCATCTGGTGGTGGAGATGCTGCTCATTCAGTATTCTTGTCAGTATCCTTGCCCTTATTCTTCTTCCTTCCAAGAAGTTCTTTCAAGTAGCCTTTACTCAGCAAGTAACTTATCTCCTTTCTTAAGGCTATACAGTCGTCTGTCATGTGCCCGAAGTCTTCATGGAAGGCACACCATTTTGACTTATCCTTCCAATTAGCCTTCAGTTGATTCTTCCTTGGCCATCTTGCTTTGTCTCCTAAACCCTGCATGGCATACATTAGTTCATGAATATTAACCGAAAAACAATATTCTTATAATTCATGATATTCTTCTCCATCCTCATCTTCAACAGCGTTCACTCTTTTGTTGTCGTTTTTGGCATACAGCTTAGAGCGGTATGGTTTATATGAAGATTATGACTTTCTGTTTGTTGATTCATATGTTGAGGATGCGTTCATCCTCTCTTGCATTTTCTTTTCATCCTCAAGCCTTATGTATCTTAAGGCCCTATTTCGAGCTTCGTCCAAGTTCCTGCAAGGATTCATCACAAGATCCTGATAAAACTGAGAATCCTTCTGTAATCCCATCTTGGACGCTTGTACTGCCATAGCAATATCAAGGTTCGGGATATCGAGGGACTCCCTACTGAATTTGTTAACATAATCCCTTTGGGATTCCTGTGGTCCCTGTGTTATCCTGTAAAGGTCACTTGTTAGTTTCTCAAAACTCCTGCTACAAGAAAATTGACCATTAAAAAAATTAACTAAATGTGCAAAAGATGTTATAGAATGAGGTGGAACATTTAATAGTCATTTCAAGGTTGATCCTATTAAAGTGGAACTGAAGCCCTTGCACATGCATGCTTCTTTTAGTTCCGGTGGGATAGGATTTATCTCCATCCTCTCCCTATACTAGGCAACATGCTCTTCAGGATCCGTCGTCCCATCATAAAGCTTCATGTTGGGAGTCTGGAATCTCTTCGGGATTTCAGCATCACAAATAGGATAAGCGAATCGAGATATCCTGTGACTATCCTGGGATACTTCCGGTATAGGTTGTACTGCCCCAGGCACACTTGATATCATATCCTTCAGTTTCTGGAGTTCTCTGGACAATGCCGATGTTACACTTGTATCCTGTGTAGATTCAAAGTTATCAGTAGCGGGAATATTAGTATTAATGGACAAGTTACCGGCTTGGCGATTCTGGCCATATCCTGGAGCATATCCTGGATCCCTCACAGTCGACATCCTGGCTGTTGAGGGTATCTCCGGAGCATTGCTCTGGGAACGACTCGGTATGATATTGCCCTGATTATCCTCAGTATATAATGTTGAACTAAAGTTCAACATCCTGGGCTGCAAAGGGGTAACAGTATCCTCAGCAGATCTCTTGGAATTCGACTTCAAGAGTTGTATTTCCTTCATTATTAGCTGGTTAGTTTCCTGTTGTTTCTTCATTTAATCTTCTATATTACCAAACAAAGACATAATTTCATCATTAGAAGCCATGACAGGGGTTCTCCCTCGAACACTAGATCTATAAACATTCTGAGCAGCAAGCGTGTCTCGGGATATTTAGCTTTCATTTCAGCTTTGAGGAGCTTGAACTTGTGGAGGTGGAGGAAGCACCGAACCAGTTGTAGTAGAGGTTGAAGTAGGCATCGAAGAAGAGCTCATGTTTGATTGAGAGGCCATTGAAAACAATTATGTAAAAAGTTTTGAAAATGGAAAACCAAGTAATGATTTTAGCAAAGCTTTTAGTAAAAATAGCACCACTTGCCCCACGGTGGGGGCCAAATTGTTTTGGTCAAAACCTACCAAAGCAATTAAGTGATCAAATTAGTTTGTGAGGTAGTGTGCTTTTGGTGTTTGCAAAAATATGTTGAGTTGATTGTATATGAAAATAGTTTCAGGATATACCTCAAGGATATCAAGCTATACCAAGAATCAAACAACTGAGAGATAAAAGTTGACACAGGATATACGAGGAAAGCCCTTGATCAATCTAGATCGCCGGCATAAAACCTCGGGAGCTAAAAATCGTCGGCTGCCTTGTTCTTCTTATTGCTTTGAATATCTAGGATACAGTTGCAGGATAATGCTCAGATCGATTCTAAGTGTTACAATGATTGTGAGTTGTGAGTGTTAGAGTGTAATCGCTACTAGAAAAGAGAGTGTATGAGTATTAGAGATTGATAGTGTGTGTCTTCCTACGATCTGGCATTACATATTAATAGTAATTTGCTTTCCCCCCTCTGCTTTCACTCGCAAAGCTTCCCAGACAGACTTTGAAGAACCATCATGATTACTGTTATGGGCCATTTTCTGAGTATGCATGCTGACTAATATCCTGCTTTTTATTGTTTATCTATGATCAGGATACTGGACGGGGATATTGCTGACATCCTGGGTGATATCCTGATGTATATCGAATTAATCACGTGCAGGTTAAAGACTGAGACTTGCTAACGGTCAAATGGACTTCATTTCCTCAAGACTCGGGCGTGTTTGTTAAAGGAGAGACGTTGAGCCCGAAAGACCAGGTCTCCAACGTTCAACTAAGGAATATTCGTTGGATCCCGGTTATGTAGGATAGTTAGTTACATTTGTTTTACTATAAATAGATGGGGGCGGATCAGATTAAGTCACTCAATTCACACATTTTCGAACACTTTCTCTCTAGCTCATCGCAAACACTACACACAACACTTGTATTCGAATTACATTGTAACATATAGTCGATCCGCACCACATCCTGCACTGTATCCTGATATTTGAAGCAATAGAAGAACAAGGCAGCTGCGATTGTCAGCTCCCGAGGTTTTATGCCGGCGATCTAGATTGATCAAGGGCTTTCCTCGTACATCACGTGTCCACCTTTACATTTTCGCTCATTGTTTGATCATAGATACAGCTCTATATCCTGAGCCGTATCCTGAAACTATTTTCATATCTAATTTTGTTAACACATTTTTCATACATATTTCTAGCACACTACCTCACTTAACTAATTTGATCACTTAATTGCTTAGGTAATTTTTGACCAAAACAATTTGGCGCCCACCGTGGGGCAAGTGGTGCTACTTTTACTAAAAATCTTTGTAAAATCATTAATCGGTTTTCTATTTTCAAAACTTTTTGCCACATTGTTTACAATGGCCTCAAGATTAAACATGAGCTCTTCCACTATGTCTACTACAACCTCTGCTACTACTGGTTCGGTGCTTCCACCACCTCCTCCAAGGATGCCGTTTTCTTCACAATCTCAAGATGTTATCCCTACTCGGAGTGTCCAGGGATCTGCTCCCGTTTTAGCCTCTAACGATGAAATTTTGACTTTATTTGGAAGTGTGCAGGAACAAATGAGGCAGCAACAGGAGACTAACCAAATGCTGTTAAGAGAAATACAACTCTTAGAAGCTAGCTCGAGTAGACCCGCTGAAGAAACTGTCACTCCTATACAGGCCAGGGCTTTGAACTTCAGTTCCGCAGTTTACACTGAGGATAATAGGGGGAATATCGTCCCAAGCCATTCTCAGAATCATACCCCTGAGATACCCTATTCGGTCAGGATATCGACTGTGAGAAGTTCAGGATATGCTTCAGGATATGACCAAAATCCTCAGAACGGTAAAGTGTCAAATAATAATATTCTTGCTACTAACAATAATGGCTCTTTGCAGGATGTAGGTATGACGTCAACATTTACCAGGGAGCTCCAGAAATTGAAGGACATGATATCCAGTGTACCTGGAGTGGTCCAGCCAATTCCGGAAGTATCCCAGGACAGCCACAGGATATCCCGCTTTGCATATCCCATCTGTGATGCTGAAATCCCAAAAAGATTTCAGACTCCCAACATGAAGCTGTATGATGGGACTACAGATCCTGAAGAGCATATTGCCCAGTATAGGGAAAGAATGGAGATTAACCCTATCCCTTCGGAGCTTAAGGAAGCATGCTTATGCAAGGGATTTGTTCTACTCTGACAGGATCAGCCTTAAAATGGCTGTTAAACGTTCCTCCTCACTCAATTACTTCGTTTTCTCATTTGGTTAATTTATTTAACAGTCAATTTTCTTGTAGTCGGAGTTTTGAGAAACTAACCAGTGACCTTTACAGGATAACTCAAGGGCCTCAGGAATCCTTGAGGGATTATGTGAACAAATTCAGTCGAGAATCCTTGGATATCCCACATCTTGATGTTGCAACAGCTGTGCAAGCTTTTAAGATGGGATTACAAAAGGATTCTCAGTTTTATCAGGATCTTGTAATGAATGCCTGCAGGAATCTCGACGAAGCTCGTAACAGGGCTTTGAGATATATCCGTCTGGAAGATGACAAGAAGATGCAGAAGAGGATGAATTCTACCTCAACCTATGAATCAACTAACAGGAAATCAGAAACCTCATATAAGCCATATCGCTCCAGGCCATATGGCAGAAATGATAACAAGAAAGTGAACGCTGTTGAAGACGAGGATCCTGAAGAATATCCTGATTTATCTGAATACTGCTTTTCTGTTAATATACCTGAATTAATGTATGCTATGCAGGGCTTAGGGGACAAAGCTAGGTGGCCTCGAAAGAACCAGCAGAAAGCTGATTGGAAGGATAAATCCAAATGGTGTGCCTTCCATGAAGACTTCGGACATATGACTGAGGATTGCCTTGCTTTAAGGAAAGAGATAAGTTACCTGTTAAGCAAGGGGCATCTGAAGGACTTGCTGGGAAAAAAGAAGAATAAAGGGCAGGATCCCGAGAAGGATCCTGAACGAGCAGCATCACCCCCAGCAGATGCCAAGATAATTAACTTTATTTCAGGAGGATCCGACATTTGTGGGACTTCGTATTCGGCGGCCAAGAGACATGCAAAGGAAGCTAAGAGCGAGAGGGGAGACGGACCAGTCAGAATGACTACCCTCACAGCTGATAAAGTGATCACTTTCGATAGTGATGACAGGGATACTGTTCAGGATCCTCGCCATGATGCTTTAGTAATAACATTATATGTGGCTAACCATTTTGTACGCAGGATACTGGTAGAAAACGGTAGTTCTGTCAATATAATTCAGCTGGAAACATTGAAGAGGATGAATGTATCTCCGATGGATATCACTTCGAAGTCCACTGTGCTCGTTGGTTTCAGTGGAGAAGCTAGGAATACCGTAGGGGAGATAAAGTTACCAGTATATGTTGAAAGGGTCAACTCAATACAACGCTTCTGTGTGATAGACTCCTTATCCTGCTATAACATCATACTGGGAAGACCATGGATTCACGATATGAAGGCTGTGCCATCAACATATCACCAATGCATCAAGATCCCTACCCCTTGGGGGGTTGTCAAGGTGGAAAGTGATCAACAGGAAGCGAAAGAATGCTACTCATCCTCGATGAAATCCTCAACTAAGCCTAGTACAGCATAGCAATTAAAGATGCGGGCCCAGGATATCGTGGAGGATTCGGAGCAGGATGTGAAGAAAATTATCCTGGATCAGGATAATCCTGATATCTCGGTGCTCGTAGGAACCAATATCCCTCAGGATATTGAAGAACAGTTAACTAACTTTTTGAAATGCAGGATGTCAACGTTTGCATGGAAGCATGAGGATATGACAGGCATATCCAAAGACATTATCATTCACAAGCTTGGAATTGACAAATCATTCAAGCCTGTTCAGCAAAAAAGAAGAAAATTCGCTCCTGAGAGGAATGCGATTATCCAAGAGGAAGTTGAAAGATTGTTGAAGTCCAGGATGATCAGAGAAGTCAAGTTTCCAAGATGGCTAGCAAACGTAGTTGTGGTACAGAAGAAAAATGGGAAATGGAGAGTCTGTGTAGATTACACGGACTTGAACAAGGCTTGTCCTAAAGATCCATTTCCTCTCCCTCATATCGATGCAATGGTAGATGCTACTGCTGGACATGAAATGTTAACATTCATGGACGCATCCTCAGGATTTCAGCAGATTCAAATGGAGCCTTCGGATCAGGAGGATACTGCTTTCATGACACCAACAGGTATATATTGCTATACTGCTATGCCTTTCGGTTTGAAAAATGCAGGTGCAACATACCAGAGATTGGTAAACATGATGTTCAAAGATAAGTTGGGGGACACCATGGAGGTATATATTGACGATATGGTGGTAAAATCTAAAAGAGCTGAGGATCACCTCCAGGATATCAAGGGAGCATTTGATATCCTGGATTAATACAACATGAAGCTGAATCCTACTAAGTGCCATTTCGGAGTGGGGGCAGGAAAGTTTCTCGGATATATGGTGACAAAAAGGGGGATAGAAGCAAGCCCAGAGCAGATCAAAGCTATCCTGGATATAAAATCACCCTCAAATATGAAGGACGTACAAAGGTTGACAGGCCGAGTAGCAGCTTTGAATAGATTTATTTCAAGATCCTCTGAAAAATGCAAGGAATTCTATGATATCCTCAAGAAGAATAAGAAATTTGAATGGGGAGCAAAGCATGAAGCAGCCTTGCAGGATTTGAAGCGATATCTCTCAACCGCACCTCTATTGATGAAGCCTGAAAATGGTGAACCACTATCCCTATACCTCGCTGTATCAGGGAATGCTGTAAGTGATGTTCTTATAAAAGACCATGAAGGTCAGCAATATCTTGTATATTATGTTAGTAAAAGTTTGTTAGATGCTGAAACTAGGTATTCTCATTTAGAAAAATTGATATTAGCTCTAGTCATGGCATCGACAAAGCTTAGACATTATTTTGAGACACATAGGATCCATGTTAAAACAAATTATCCTGTCAAAAATGTGCTTAGGAAACCAGAGATGTCAGGCAGGATGGCCAAGTGGTCAGTGAAGTTAAGTGCTTATGATTTAGTATATGAACCTAGAAATGCCATAAAGTCTCAGGCTTTAGCTGACTTTGTGGCTGATTTCAGTAGTGATATTCAGGATGAGGTAGACCTAGAAGTTCAACAGTTAGGAGAATCTTCAGGATCCTGGACATTATATACTGATGGTGCATCCAATATAAGAGGTGTAGGTCTAGGTATACTACTAAAATCGCCACAGGGGGACATATTACCCCAGGCCATTAGGTGTGAATTTCCTGCTACTAATAATGAGGCAGAATATGAAGCTTTAATTGCAGGATTAGAATTGGCTAAGAGTATGAGTATCAAGAATTTGCGAGTATATGTTGACTCCTTGTTAATTACTAACCATTTTAATGGATCCTATGCAGTTAAAGGTGAGAAATTAATCGAATACCTCGATATTCTCAAAAAATTAGCAGAATATTTCGATGTTTTTACACTTGAACAGGTACCAAGAGAGGATAACGCCGAAGCAGATGCCTTAGCAAATCTGGGATCATCGATCAGGATACCAGAAGGAACCCAAATACCAATAATACATGTCTTGTATCCTGCAACGAATCCTCGGGATAAAGAAGTAGCGGGTATTCAGGATCCTGGAGCAGAGTATCCTGAAGAGGATCCAAAATCTTGGACGGCTCCAATCATGAGATATTTCAAGGAAGGACACATCCCCGAAGATGAAAATCCTAAGGCATTTAGGATGAAGGTATCACGATTCACTATTATAAATAATGTTTTATACAAGAAATCTCTTGCAGGACCGTATCTGAGGTGTTTGGAGGATCATGAAGCCAAAGAAGTACTTCAGGATATACATGAAGGGGATTGTGGTAACCATACTGGGGGCAGGTCACTATTCTCAAAAGTATTAAGGACAGGATATTATTGGCCGACAATGAGAAAAGATGCCACAGAATATGCTCGAAGATGTGACGCATGTCAAAGACATAGTAACATATTACATCAGCCTGCTGAACTGCTGTATCCTATTGTTTCCCCTTGGCCGTTTATGAAGTGGGGTATGGATATAGTGGGAAAGCTTCCAAAAGCTCCGGGAGGAAAGGTTTTCATGTTGGCAATGACGGATTATTTCTCCAAGTGGGTTGAAGCAGAAGCATTTGTTCAAGTTAGAGATCAAGAAGTAGTATCCTTCATAAAGAGAAATATCCTGACCAGGTTTGGAGTACCAGCCGAGATAATCTGTGACAATGGTTCTCAGTTTATAAGCAAGAGAACTACTGAATTTTGCAAAAGTTGGGGAATCAAAATAATAACATCTACTCCGGTACATCCTCAAGCGAATGGACAAGCAGAATCCTCAAACAAGATAATTGTCAATAACTTAAAGAAGAGGCTTGGAGCCAAAAAAGGAAGATGGGCAGAAGAATTACCCTTTGTTTTGTGGGCTGATAGGACAACGGTAAAGAACGCAACAGGCCAAACCCCATTTTCCTTGGTATTTGGAGCAGAAGCAATGATTCCAACGGAAATGACAATACCTACTGCAAGATTTACCCTAAGTGATCCTAAACAGAATCCTGAAGCCTTGAGTCAGGATTTGGATACTATAGATGAAAACAGAGATGCAGCAAGGCTAAGGATGGCAGCATATCAACAAAGAATATCCAGAGCATATAACAAGAATATTAGGACCAGAAGATTTAAGGTTGGAGATTGGGTGTTGAGAAAGGCTTTTCAGAATACTACTAATCCTGTCGATGGCAAGTTAGCTCCAAAATGGGAAGGACCATATGAAGTTGAATCAGAAGCAGGGAAAGGAGCATATAGACTCAAGAATATGGAAGGGGATATGCTACCGAGATCTTGGAATGCTATACACCTTAAGCTTTATTTCAAGTGAGTTTGGAATTTAATTTCTAACTCAGGATGGTATGAATTCTATCTTTTTTAAATATGTTTGGTTTAATTTATTCTTTGAAACCCAATACTAACTTAAGCATCGGAGGGGTGTTAGCCAAGCTAACACCCACCTTAGTTTAAGGATGTTTTGCAGTATATGCTCCAGGATATAGCTCCAGGATGCTCACTCAAGATACTTCGGAAGATTAGAGGATTGGCCCCCTCTCTCACGTATAAGGGATCCTGATCCCTTCACAGGTTTAAAGGTATTCACCTTTCTTCCGAATTGGGTTTAAACACTCCGCCTGGAGCGCAAGTTATTCAGGGATAGTTCAAGGTGGCGGGACCAGTTCATGTAAAAGTGGCTGACAATTTCGTTACTGTTGGCTATATCCTGAATCCTAAAGGTATATGAGGATTGATCACCCTCTCTCATGAAAGGGTATTTTTATACTCTCTAAGGTTTAAAAGTTTTCACCTTTCTAAGTCTTGGAGTTTATACACTCCCGCCTGTAGCGCACAAAAATTTGGGATTTTCCCCAGAATACAAGGAATTTATCTCCAAGACATATTTGGGTTTTACCCCTGTGGCATGAAAAATTGCCTATACAATGGAAACTGATATTCAGAAGATTTCTAAGAAGACATTGTACACAGGGGACATTCCTATCGAGGCAATGGTGTAAAGCTAAAAGGATAAGGCTCGGAACTAATGCACTAAGTGTCTCAGACAGGGGACATCTTCATTGGAAGAGTTGCAAAGGGATTGAAGTTTGGTAATAGGTTTATACCCTATTCCTGGTATGATCTTTCCTTTGTAAACATCGTTTAAGTTTTTAATAATACTATGTT
Source organism: Helianthus tuberosus (assembly GCA_030545235.1). Classification (NCBI taxonomy): domain Eukaryota; kingdom Viridiplantae; phylum Streptophyta; class Magnoliopsida; order Asterales; family Asteraceae; genus Helianthus; species Helianthus tuberosus. The sequence goes on from CM060449.1 coordinate 109,679,962, forward strand.
TGGTAAAAGGTTAAATATCCTGATATATTCTCAAAATATATTTTCAAAATACTTCTCAGAATATTTGATTAAAATATTTGAAACTAATAATAGTTTGAAACTTTGATCATTCAGGTATTATCAAAACAGGTTTTGGAAAGTGGACTATTTCTCACTTTTTAAAAAAAAAGCTTTCTACAAAGTTGAAGGAATGTTTAGAAGTCCTATCTAATAACAGTTTTTATAATATTTTGCTGAGCATATTGATCAGGATATTTTCATAAGCTAACAATACAAAATTTTTACAAAGCTAAGAGTTACATTAAGTAGTGCAAGGCAATAACAAATAAGTCAAAAGATAATTATATTATTAACAAGTCGAAAGTTGTGCTTTTGGTTTCACCTTAAACTAAGGCCCATCTACCAAAAGCACAATTAGTTTCTACCATACTTGTGTAACGGTTGGAGGATCTGTCTCAAAACAGGACCTGTCCACCTACAACCGTTACCACATTCAAAACAGATTATACTAACCGATGACCAAGGGCTTCATCCTAAAACATAGGACCCATCCACCTTTGGTCATCGTATTGTTCTAATGCAGGAAATATAAATTGTTCAAAGACAGGAAATGTAAATTGTTTTTCACAACCACAACCATGAAATTTAAAAATGGGCTCCGGCCTCAGCACGTATATCCATCATCGCCCACTCCACTGCCTAAGGGGCAGCACCTTCTTGAACAGCAACCTCTTTCCCGGCGTCCGTACCAGCATCATCCTCGGGATTCTTCTCAGCATCTGCAGCAGCATCCTCTTCACCAGCATTCTTTCCAGCATTTGCCTCAGCATTCTCAGAAACATCCTTTGAAGCGCTAGCATCCATTGTCTTGGCGGATTCTTCCACAGCAGATTTGGCGGGAGGATTCACAGGATTTCCCCCAGATCTTTTAACTTCGCCTCCCAGGCCTTGGTGTTCCAAGAAGGGCATTGTAAACCCAAAGTCATCGCCTCGTAAGCGATTTTCAGCCTGGCCTGAAGAAGGGAGATCATGACGGCATTCTTGAGGCTCTCTCGGTATGAAGCCATGGCCTGCTCGTGTTGAACCTGGGCCGCGTCAAATTTAGCTTGAGCCTCCTGAGTGATCTTCTGGATGACGGACTAGTGATCTTGAGTCATAGCCTTATACTTAGCTTCGTAGTGTTCTGATTTAGCGGTGGCAATTGCTGCTTGATCTGCAATGGTGGCCTTGGCCTTTTTTAGCTGGCTTTCAAGCATGACGTTGGAGCCGTATGCGTCTTCATAAAGGAAAATCAGGCGTTCAAGGCCCTGTAAGGTAAAGAAACAGGCATTATTCTAAATGAACGTTTCTATTTAGTATACGGTGCATGATATAGGTCAGGATACTAACCTGGTTAAGGAAGCCGGTCATAAATGTGCTGGATTCTGTGAACCCGTGGTTCTCGAATGGGAACACGTGGGGTGGAGCAGAGGGCTCAATTTCCTTTCTTTTCCGGGAGCTGGAGGCTCGGGTCCTGGATGCTAGGGGAGCTTTGGGAGCAGCAGCGGTCTTTGAACTGGTAGGTTTTGGTGTAACGGATGACTTCGGGTTAGACTCTTGCTTGACAGGTTCAAGGCTGGAATAACTTTCCAGCTCATCGAGTTGGAAGCCTTCGAGGTTAATAACTGGCACTGCCCAAGGGAAGATGTTTTAAGCTTATTATAATAATCAATTTGATATAAAAATAATTCCTGAAATTATGATTACCAGACATGTTGGAACTTGATCTTTGACTTGAGCTTGTGAGTAACAGGTTAAAGGTTCTCTCCCCCTCTGGAAGCTTGTAGATCTCTTTTATCCTCCCTTCCGATTCAGCACTGGGAGGAGCTAGTTCTTTAAAGTTTGCTGCAAGAAGAGAAATAAACATATCAGGATGTTGGTTCAGGATAGAGGTTTGGGATATGATTGGGGATACTCCTAAAACCCTAAGTCCTACCAGAAGTCAACCATCTTTTAGGGAGGTCAAAACCCTTATCAATGGAGTCTCTTTTCACAAAGAAGAATTTTCTTGTCCATTTATTCTCATTCTTGGTGGCCTTAAGAATGAGGGGATCGCTGGAAATAGAAAAAAGGAGAAACCGGCTAGAACCATGTGACCTTAAACGGTAGGCCATCGGAAGGTCTTCGATGCATAGATCAGGCATATGACGAGCCTTAATCTGCTCAAGGGTGATTAACACACGCCAAACCATAGGCATGATTTGGGCGAAACTAAGACCGGTAAGCTCAAAGAAGCGAGATATGAAGGGAGAAAATGGATATTGAAGTCCTAATGAAAAAGGATATGCAAAGAAGCAAACCCATTCGTCGGAACAAAAATCCGATCGGACCTCTCGGTCGAATGGACGGAAGATTGTCCCGGCGGGAAAGGCACCGGAAGCTCGTAGGGCTGCGATGTCGGAATTATCGAAAGAACACACTTCTTTTGAAGGATTCTGAAGCAAATTTTGTTTGTAGAAGGGGGAAACAGAGTCCGCCACTTGCGATCTGGTACGGGTCGCCATGGAAGAACACAATCGAAGGAAAGAAGATATAAACAGGGAAAATAAAAAGGGTAGAGAGGAAGATACCTGATATCCGGTTGAAGTTAAGGATAACCATAATGAGGAGTCTCTCGGTTAATATAGGCTGAATATAGGGGGTAAAGAGTAAATATTGCATTGAAAATGGCACAATGTCACTTCAACCATCGTTTCATTTTAATTGCCTCGGTCAACGAGATAAAGTTTTTAAAATATATCCGTTGGATTGGTATACCAACCGATATATTTGGGGACAATTGTTATGGGCCATTTTCTGAGTATGCATGCTGACTAATATCTTGCTTTTTATTGTTTATCTATGATCAGGATACTAGACGGGGATATTGCTGACATCCTGGGTGATATCCTGATGTATATCGAATTAATCACGTGCAGGTTAAAGACTGGGACTTGCTAACGGTCAAATGGACTTCATTTCCTCAAGACTCGGGCGTGTTTGTTAAAGGAGAGACGTTGAGCCCGAAAGACCAGGTCTCCAACGTTCAAATAAGGAATATTCGTTGGATCCCGGTTATGTAGGATAGTTAGTTACATTTGTTTTACTATAAATAGATGGGGGCGGATCAGATTAAGTCACTCAATTCACACATTTTCGAACACTTTCTCTCTAGCTCATCGCAAACACTACACACAACACTTGTATTCGAATTACATTGTAACACATAGTCGATCCGTACCACATCCTGCACTGTATCCTGATATTTGAAGCAATAGAAGAACAAGGCAGCTGCGATTGTCAGCTCCCGAGGTTTTATGTCGGCGATCTAGATTGATCAAGGGCTTTCCTCGTACATCACGTGTCCACCTTTACATTTTCGCTCATTGTTTGATCATAGATACAGCTCTATATCCTGAGCCGTATCCTGAAACTGTTTTCATATCTAATTTTGTTAACACATTTTTCATACATATTTCTAGCACACTACCTCACTTAACTAATTTGATCACTTAATTGCTTAGGTAATTTTTGACCAAAACAATTACGTAATGCAAAAATATCATCTCTGGTCGATAGTTGAATTAATGCAATCATCCTTTGTTCAAGAGAAAATACTTTTCTTTCTTCAGTTTCTAAATCTCCAAGTTCAAGTTCTTCACCTTTATCATTTTTCGGCCTTTTATACCCAAATTCCATACAAAACCAACTTTCATGAGCATATTATTTTGCCCAGTTAAGAAATCTTTCTTTCCACCAAGTATAATCTTCAATGATATCAAGCTTTGGTGGTTTAGAATGAGTTCCGTAAAAGTTTTCATGTTTTATATTATCATTTATAGCTTTAGAAATACTTTTCGGGGCAACAGTTGGTGTCTCATTTGAATCGGAAGTGAATGCTTTGTAAAATGTGTTATAGAATTCTTCAGCCATGATTACCTGCAAAAGTCAAATAAGGTCAAACATGTTTGAAAACAATCTAAACACTTGATACGTCCGGATGGCCGTGGTCCGGATGAACTGGTCCGGATGAGTTTTGGTCCGGATGAACTATTTTCAGATGGACTGATCCGGATAGACGTCATCCGGATGTACAAATCTTTGGATGAACCACAATCAAGCTTATACGTCCGAATGTACTTGTCTATCCGTCCAGATGGACCATGACGTCAGCAAACTCAGTTCCGAAGTTCATGTTTTTACTGATTTGAGTATGATATTGTTTGAATTTTGATCTGAAACTTTGTAGGATTGTTCAAAACCTTTTTTCACATAATATATTCAAAATTCAGCCAATTTTAACCGTGGAAACGTTGTATATTTATGTTTTAAAGTCAAAAAGAAATGTAGAAGATGAGTAGAAGAAAATGTGAGAAGAAGATGATGATTTTGGCTCTGAATCTGATGAAAAAGCTTGAATCTTCGTGTCTTCAATCCGTCAATCAAACACCTGCTCTGATACCACTTGTGAATTCAGGATCTGGATCAATTCCTTTAACCGTTGAATGCGTACGAACACGTGAAATGTGCGGAATCCAATCACGTGTGTGAATTGAAGATGAAGATGTAATTAACAATGATTTCTATTACTGATATAACAGTGTGTACACCATGAAATCAAACGGGCAGAGCTTCGCCTCAAGAATACCCAAAAAGTTACAAATTACAAGACCTTACACGTCTATTTATAGGCATACTCCATCTGGATGATCACACCTAGTGGATAGAATCCATCCGGATGGATGGGTCTCCATTCGGACGGATGGACTAAACATAGATCCGGATGAGCATTTACCATCCGTCCGAATGGACTTGAGGTCCATCCGTTCGGATGGGCTTCAATACATAACAACTTTATCTTTTTCTCTGTTTAGCACCGGTCTTGTATCATCTGTTTAAGCTACGATACGTGATTGATGCAAGCGATAGACATATGCACTCACACCAAAGCAATGAGAATCCTAATGATCAGGAAGAGCCCACTAATGAAGATATTAACCAGGGGGCTTCCGTTATAAGTCTTGATGGTGAGGCAGAAACCCAAGAGATCCATGGGCCAATGAATGAACAAAGCCTAGAACTGACTCTCAAAGTCCTCCTATTGGGACTAGTGTCCACACCGAGAATGAGATAAAAAGTCTCGATGAACAGTTTAATACAACTGCGGAAATAAACGATGGGCTCAATACTGAAGATGTGAATTAGCCCAGAGAAAAATGAAGTCACGGTAGGCCGGATCGATTAAAGATTATGAAGTAAAGCTCCCACCATATCTAAACCCTGAACACTCATCACCCACGTCAAATCACGAGCCCTCCACGGTACATCCCTTAGCACATTACGTTTCTTATAACAATTTTACTAACTCACATAAAGCTTTTGTTGGTGCATATGTCTGTTGACTTCGTCTTGTATCGAGTCATGTAATAGAATAGAGAAATCAAGACGCGTAGTTCGAGAGAAACGGAAATCAGGGACGAACCAGCAGGTTCACACGAAGTGGCCAGTTCGTACGAACTGACCAGTTCGTGCGAACTGGCATATGTTGGTTCGTGCGACCTGGTTCAACTATATATAGTGGTCTTGTCATTTCATTTGTAGAACATTCTGATTCCGGTAGCGAAGCTCTGCCGAAGTGTCACCAAGCTTGTAAAACATTCTGAAATCAATACAAACGACAGTTAAAGTACTTCTAAGTGTATATCAAGATGCAATGAAGATCAAATCACTGAATTCCGCCTCTGATTTGATCTAGAACTCTTCTGATCGACTCATTTGATCGATTCAACGATCCTATAAGTGGTATCAGAGCTCAGGAGGAAGATTTCTTACCATTTCAGCTTGTTTTCTCTAAAAACAACTCACTTCTACTCATTTTCTACATTTTTTCTTCAGAATTTCAACTATTTTAAGGTTAAAATGGACTGATCTTCACATATAACACGTAAAACACTGTTTTAATCCATCCTTGAAAAAATCAGACCTAAAATCAATCTAAAACTTGATAAAATGGACCAGACCGCGTAAAAAGCAATTCTGCTCGTTCGAAAATCAAATCAGTTCGCACGTGTTGATTCACCCAACTTGCACGAAGTGTCCAGATCGTTTGGATTTTGTTCAGGTCGTTTGAAAAGTTGTTCAGTTCGCACGGTTTGATCCAAGTCGTGTGAAAGTAGTCCAGGTCGTTTAGAAACTGATCAGGTCGTACCAAGGTCAGATCGCACCAGTTCAGTTCGTACGAGGTGCTTGAAAGTATCCAGGTCGTGTGAGATTCATCCAGTTCGCACGAGGTACTCAGTTCGCACGGATTGAAATTATATCAGATCGACGAGGAGGGTTTAGAACACTCAGTTCATTTGAAATCATCACCAGGTCATTTGAAAATCTGTCTTTGTGAATTTTTAAAACTGAAACATGGAAAACGAATTCTGCAACGCATTTGCTACACCGATCACTATGGCTCAGAATGTGAACCTAGAAAATGAAATGGGTACCATGCAAAAACCGCCTAAGCTCATGAATATCGAGGAGTATAATGGATGGGAGGAACGTTTTGAAAATTGGGTTCAAGCGAATCACTTAGATGCGTGGGAATGTGTGGAACAACGATATGTTAGACCGATTGATGAAGACGGAGAGATTGTTGCTATTAAAGATTTAACTGATGATGAGAAAAAGAAATACAAAGGTGAAAAGATGATGATCAGTATATTGCAACAAGCTATTAAGGAAGACATCTTGATTTTATTACAACACAACGGAAGTGCACACTCAATGTGGAAAGCACTAAAAACAAAGTTTGTTGGAAGTCAAGACATGATCAAGAACAAAAAATCGCTTTTGAAGAAAGAATTTGATCTATTTCGTGGATTAAAAACTGAGAACACCAAAATGATTATAGAAAGATATTGCAACTTGGTGGTTAACATGAAGCATTTGGATATCAAGAAAGATAGAGAAGAATGGGTTGAAAAATTGGCCGATGCGTTACCACAAGATGTTTGGGGCACGTATCTTATGGTTTTGAAGAATAATGGTGAATTTGCGAATCTATCGCTGAGCAAGTTTATTGAAAAGCTCGAAGTTCAAGAGATGGAACAACGGAAGATGGCAAAGATGAAGAATTCTAATGGTGAACAGGATATTGATTTGTACTACAAAGGAAGTACGAGTGATAAGACCAATGTTGCACCAAAGATCGAAACTGCATTTAACACAAACAGTTCGTCTAGAGGGTCATCTCAAGGACCAAACAACAAGACTAGATTCTCTTCATATCCATCATTTGATCCAAGTTTTTCAGCAACCAATAATGACCAAGTACTAAATTGTAACATTGCATTACATCTTCAGAATGGTCAGAATTTCTTGGAAGAGGTTGCTAAAGGTCATATGTCTTTATTGGTGACTGTATTAGAGTCTTATGAGAGTTTGGTAGCTGGAAGAATCGGAAATCCAATGCTAACAAAAGAGGATTATGATCAGATTGATGCTGAGGAAATGGAGTTAATGGATATAAAGTGGTGTATGGCTAGTGTGTTGAGAAGAGCTGAGAAGTTTAAACAGATCACGGGAAGAGATGATTTCCGTGATGCTGGAACTTCACCTTTAGGTTTTGATAAATCTAAAGTTACTTGTTTTTGTTGCAGGGAAAAGGGGTACTTTAAGCGAGAATGCACAAATCGCGAAGCAAGTGGAGCCTAAAATCCATTTGGCAACAATGATTATCATCGAAAAGCGATTTATCATCAAGTTGCTCCGCATTAACAACAATCGCCACAAACTTCACATGCTAGGAAGGAACTGATTGAAGAGTCATCAAAGAGAGCGTGTTATGGTCTGATAGATCAAGAAGATGAAAGGATTCCAGAAGGCTTTAATTGGGATAATTATGTTCCTAACAGACCTTCAAATTCTAAAGCATTTGTTGCTGAAATTTTTGAAGATTCAACTGCTGAAGAAGAAATGGGGTATGTTTACTACGAATCTCAGCAATTTAGTCCCAAAAAGAAAGAAGAAGAACAAGTTTCAACAACAGAGGCTTCAGAAAAGGCTCCAATCTTTGATCACTCATCAGATGAAGAGAGTGACGATGACAGTGAAGAAATTCGAAAACATGAATATTATAAAAGAAAATTCTCATCTGATAGGGATAATTTGTATTTTGCAGGAAAAATGGAAGAGGTTAAAGCTGAGGAAAATGTTCGAGTGATAAAGAAGCAAGTTAAAGAAATTCCAGCTATCAAGGTTGAGAAAGAAGCAGTTACTGAAAAGATATCTAAGAAGTGTGAAAATTGTGATACTGTGAAAAGGCACAACAACAAATTGATTCATAACATGAACAGATTGAAAGAATCTTATGATGTTTTAAACAAAGCTATGAATCAATATAACAAGTCAAGCAATGAACAAGCGATAGCTATGAAGACACTCAATGGAGCATTCATGACAAAGCATAAAATCATCAATCAGTACATTGAGAAGTGTGCTGAACTTGAACAAAAATTAGAAACTCAGAGGATAGAAACTGAGAGGGTAAACAGGTTATTGAAAAGTTATTCATGTGCTTCTTATGTGATTGACAGGATTTACCCTACAGTAGAAGGCATGGAAGCGTTTGAAGAGAAGAAATCTGAAGTAAAGGATATTGGTAAGAAACATAGTACCAATTACACAAAGTGTCCACCGCCGCTTGAAGAAGGATATTCTCCACGAAATCCTAATTCAGAAAGAGTCAAAAAGGCAACCAATTTAAAGTGGGAATCTGAACATTCAGATGGATTGCCAGATAATATTGATGTCACATTTACATCGTCTGACACTGATCATGAGTCCGAGTTAATAAAGAAAGTGGTTGATCAGGTGTTAGATAAAGATGAAACCGAGGAGTCAAAGCCAGAGTCAAAGTCTGACAAGTCAAGTCCAAAAGTTGAACCGGTCAAAAGGGTTTACAATAAAGATTTTCTGATGTCACAAAATAATTTGAATGATGAAACATTTAAAATAGCATATACTTTGAATGATTCCGACAAATTATATTCTGATGAAGAATTTCCAATAAGAGGTGTTAAAACTGAAATGATTAACAAGGTTTTCAAATTAACAGAAATTAATATTTCTGAAATAAAAGATGTAAATCTTACTGAAAAACCTAAAAAATACACTTCAATAATTCAACAAAGATTAAACAAGAAAAAGGGTTACAGTTCTGGTTCGGGTTATCGAAAGAAACCAAACCATAACAGTAATTTCAAAAAGAAAGGATTAGGTTTTATTCCACCAGAAAATCATAAAAATGAGAAAATTTATAATTCAAAAACTGTATTTGTATCAGGAATATCTTCTGAAGAAGAAAAAGAGAATTTGTTCAGAAAACAGACGAACAAAGAATTCCTTGCTAAGAAGCAAGAAGGAATGAAGAATGATGTTGCTCAGAAAAAGGAGACAAGAACCTGTTATCGATGCAAAGTAGTTGGTCACATCGCCCAGAACTGTCCAAAGGCAACTAACACAAAACGGGAAGTTCTTTCTAAACTTAAAGAAAAAATGGTTGATAAAACTGAACCACCAACGGACAAATTCAAAGCGTTTAAAAATTCTACATATGAATTGGTGAATGTTCTAAAAGGTTTTACAAAAGAAGAGTGAATCTTAACAACCAAATGTGGGTTGCTAAGAAATCAGATGTTAAATCTGGCGATGAGTTTGTTTCTTCGGAAGCAAAGGAGCCACTTTCTAGCGATGAATCTGACTCGTCAAAGTCAAAGGAGCCACAAGTTGAGCTAAAAAGTGATAATTCCGTTCCGACAATGGATGATGCAAATTTTCCACCATTGTCAAACGGAAACTTAAAGCAAAAAATTGGCAAAGTTGAGATTTCAAATTAATTCTTTTCTGAAGAGAAAGATTTTGATGTTGAAAAAGCCTTTAACTCTAAAGTTCTAAATAATTTTGGAAAAATGGTTGACGGGAAGGTCAAAGGGGTAAAGGAATTCTATGAAAAGAATAAGAAAGAAAAGAAACTGAGTGATGATGAATCGGGATCACCCAAGGACCGTCAGGCTTGGGTGAATCTCTTTAACTGAAAATCCTGACTTGGCGGAGCTTCCAAGTTGGTAATCGTGGAGTAGGAATCGGCATCTTTCTTGAGAAATATCACAGTTGTGGTTGGTATTGGTTGTTGAACGTGTGGTGAAGTTATTGAAGGTTGTTCAGTGATATTTCGACCTACAAGTGGTATCATTTTTGAAAATTGTTTTGAAAAATGTCAAATGATTGTTTTTACAAGTGGTTATTCAAGGTCATTGAGTTGAACTTGATTTAACTTTCATTCAAATGGTTAGAGAAAAAGGGGTTTCATTCACAAGCTGTTGAAAGAACAAAATGATGAACAAATCCCCATGATATGTGAAATCAACAAAACTAATTTTCCGGAAAAACCATTTTGATTAAAACAAACTTAAGTGTTTTGAAATCATAATGGGAAAATAGTTTGTTGACAGGGGGGGTTCTGATTGTTTACGCCAAGTGGATGGCCAATTGAAGCAATTCACATCAGTTTGTCATTTTATTTGTACAGTTTCTTGCAATTTATTTTCAAATTTTCCCGGAAAATCAAAAATTGAAACATATTTTTGATTTTAGGGGGAGTAAAAAATTTTAGAAATTTTGAAAATTTGAAAAATCCAAAAACATCGAAAACTCAAAATGAGTTTTGTTGTGAAAAAGAGGAAATGATAGTACATCAGTAGACAATCACAGTACGCTAAAGAATTGGAAAGTTAAAATGTGATAAACGGTTTCACTGATGATATGCCAGTAGGTTTTTACACGTTTAGTAGATTGTTTTCGAGATATAAACCTAAATATCAAATGCTTACTTATCTCGTGGGGAACATCTCTCGGATATATAGGTAACCCCTGAAATCTTGTTTGAAGGGATTTCTATTTCTGACATACCAGGTCTTTGTGCGTGATGATATCTGGGGTATTATACCAGGACTTCTGATTTTGCGGGAGCAATAGTCTAGTCCTCGTATAATACTTTGCACAGCTTTAATCATAAAGCCCACCCTCAGCATAAAAAATGATGAAAAATTGAAAAAGGCTAATCAAGTGCTGTTGAAGAAAAGATTCTCTAAAGGGAACACACCTAAAGACGAGCCATCATCTCTCTGAATTTACGGAAGCAATAGCCTGAGCTCTCATGGCCTCGCATTTAACCCTTACAGATATCATTAGTGTACATTCACCTGTAAGACTGGATATAGGAGTCTGGATACGGGAGTATATTCTGAGGTGGGACACGCGAATAAGTTAAGTCCATTAAAACACTAATTCTCGTATCTCGAAATAGTTGAACTTTGTGTGAAAATTTATGTGGATCAGTATACTGACAATCTAAGTGAATCGTTTATAACTTAAAGTGTTTAAAGCTTAACGGTGCTTGTGATTTGTCTCAAAAACTGATATGATCCTCTTACACAAACTCACAAAAATATTGTCTGTAAATATTTCTTTACTGCTTTTCATTAAAGAAAAAAAATCCAAAGAGAATGTGTTTTAGCATAAAATTTTGAAAAATCAAAAAGATTTTATTTCATTTTATTTTCGACAACTGATGTTGGAAAGCTGATTTTCAAAATTCCAAGTGCTAAACATGATGGACAACAGGGTTGGGAGAGTTTGTTGTTTAAAATGAGAAAATATTTTGAAATGTCTAAATGGTTCATTAATTTGAAACCAAATTTGAGTGTTATGAATTCAAGTGGTCAAACAGAGATTATAAATGTGAGATCATGTTGATTTGATGATATCTACAAGTGGATTCTAAATTTGTTAAATTTTAAACAATTGTGAAATTTACTTTTAGGTAGAGTCTGTGCAGGAAAAAAGCTTTGGAAAAGCTTGGTCGCGACTCCTGAAAATATGCAGATTAGAGCCAGATTTCTGATCTTGTTGCTACGGAGAGCCAGGAGACGTATCTGAACCTGTGAAAGCTGCAAAGTAAAATCCCCGTGTCTAAGCCTGAGCAGAGTTTGAGCCAGGTTATGATCCTAGAACGAGAGCTATTCCAGACTGCGATCCCAGCTTATCGAAAGGGGGAGTCTGAAGACATAAGAGCCAGATACAGATTTTGGATCAACATCCAAGGGGGAGTTTAGCTGCTGATGCTAATAAGCTTAAGAAATTAAGAGATCTGATCAAGAGAATTAGAAGAGTCAGATTCAGATTCTGGGAAAGAGAAGAGAGAAGATTGAAGGATGCTTACAGAGAAAGACATTTTGGAAAGAGTGAGAAGACTGATCAAGACTGAAGACTCGTCATACTGAAGACTCGTACTGAAGACTCGTCAACATCGAAGGGGGAGTTTGTTGATGCATATGTCTGTTGAATTCATCTTGTATCGAGTCATGTAATAGAATAGAGAAATGAAGACGCGTAGTTCGAGAGAAATGAGAATCAGGGACGAACCTGCAGGTTCACACGAAGTGGCCAGTTCGTACGAACTGACCAGTTCGTGCGAACTGGCATATGTTGGTTCGTGCGACCTGGTTCAATTATATATAGTGGTCTTGTCATTTCATTTATAGAACATTCTGATTCCGGTAGCGAAGCTCTGCCGAAGTGTCGCCAAGCTTGTAAAACGTTCTGAAATCAATACAAACGACAGTTAAAGTACTTCTAAGTGTATATCAAGCTGCAATGAAGATCAAATTACTGAATTTCGCCTCTGATTTGATCTAGAACTCTTCTGATCGACTCATTTGATCGATTCAACGATCCTATAGCTTTTATGATGGCCATTACTTCAAATAATGAGCCTAAAATTTTCTAGGAAGCTATTCAGGATCCTAGGTGGGTGGAAGCCATAAAGAAAGAGATCCATGCGTAAGAAACAAAAGGAACTTGTTCACTTCAAGAACTACCGAAGGGAAATCATGCAATAGACTCGAAGTGCGCCATGTGGCAAAGGGTTACACACAAATGGAGGGGTCGACTACCATGACACATTTGCGCCAGTGGCAAAACTAGTCACCTTTCATACACTCCTCGTAGTTGCAGTTAAGAGAGAGTGGGATGTTCATCAACTAGATGTAAACAATGCTTTCCTCCATGGAGACTAGCAAGAAGAAGTATACATGAAAGTGTGAGTTCGTGTTAGGATCGATTCCAATACACCGTTGACTGCGTAGATCTTGTATCTTGTGTGGAATCCAAGTACGAGAGTGGATCAGACAAGAAAAAGCTAATTATAAGTTGTATTCTATTGATGATGAACAATTACAAAACCGTGAAAACAAACTAACAGAGTTTCCCCACTCTTGTCAATAAAAGTTACCAATGAACAAGACACAACACATGCATTTATAGGGTCAGTAGGTCTGCGTATATCATACATGCGGATGGACAATTCCATGCAGACCTACTTCTAAGTGCGGATGTACTCCTCATGTGGATCTAGACATGCGCACGGATCAGCTTATATTATCAAACCCTAGTTCTGCGCATGTGGTCAGTTCGTTCGGACACACTTCCTTTGATCCGTGCGGATCTGGTACCTCCATCCGTGCGGATTGACAAGGTTAACATGTGATCTTTTCTTTGAACATTATACCACCTTGTCTTGAACATTTGTTTGCTACGATACGTGATTGACGGAAGCGATAGACATATGCACTCATAGACTCCCCCTTGGATATTGCTGCAGTCAATCTCATAGCATCTTTATCGCCTCTGAGTCTTCATGAAGCTTTAACAAAATGAGCACCACAGACTCCCCTTGGATTTGCGTCCTGATTCATCTGCTCCCCCTTTCGAAAGACTCTCTCTCCTGGCTCCCCTTTGCTTTAAGCTTCCCGAATCTCAACCTGGCTCTTATATGAATATATGATAATTCAAACCACTTGAGAGATTTTCTAATCACTTTAGAATCAAGAACCTGTCTCTCAACAAGATTAATTTGACAGTTAAAACTTTTGAGATTTCCAAGATTGGTAACTTGGCTCTAAGCACATATATTTGACATTTAAATTTGTAAACCCAGGATTACCCGACTCTACTCCCCCTATCAAATACCTATATATTTGACATTCAAAGAATCCAATTTCCTCAACCCTCACAGATAATCAAGATCAACTTAACGACCTTGATATATCTGATTATCTACCAAGTCTAAATTAATGACCTTGGAGACTTTCACAAACTGTTTTTGATTTTTCATTTAAAAACCTCAAGTTTCAAATTAATGAACTTGTTTATTTTCTGAGACATGTTCGGCATACTTAGATTTTGAAACTCAGCTTTCCAACATTGGTTGTCGAAACATAAAGTGAAATAAAACCTTTTTGTATTTTATAAAATTTATGCTAAGACTCTCCGAAAATCTTTTTGTGATTTTTCTATAATGAAATGCAATATAGAAATATTCACAAACATATTTTTGTTGAGTTTGTATCAGAGTATCATATCAGTTTATGGCAAATCACAAGCACCGTTGATCTATATAAACTTTATGTTTTAAACGATTCACTTAGATTGTCAGTATATTGATCCACTTAAATTTTCACACAGACTTCAATTGAATTAAGATACGAGATTTAGTGTTTTAAGAACTAACTTATTCGCGTGTCCCACCTCAGAATATACTCCCGCATCAAGATTCCCTAGATTCAGTCTTACAGGCGAATATACCTAATTGATATTTGTCTCTGGGTTAGTGCGAGACCTTGAGAGCTCAGGTTTGAACTTCCGTTCAGTCAAAGGGATGAAGGCTCGACTTGACTTAAAGGTGTGTTCCACTTAGGAATCTTCTTTATAACTGCACTTGATATATATCTTTCGATATTATTTCAATTTTTATGCAGAGGGATAGTTTTAAGCGCAAAAGCATTATACGAGGTCTAGGCCATTGCTGACGCAAAATCAGAAGACCAGGTATAATACCTCAGATATCTATAAGTATAAAGACCTAATATCTCAGAATAAGGCAACCTCTAAGACGAAATTTCAGAGTACTAAGTCCATATATCCGAGAGATGTTCCACATGAGATAAGAAAGTTATTGATTTTAGGTTTATATCTCGAAATCAATCTACTAAATGTGCAAAAACCTACTGGCATATCATCAGTGAGACCGTTTATCACATTTGACTTTCCAATTCTTTAGCATGCTGTGATTGTCTTACTGATGTACTATCATTTCCTTTTTTTACACAAAACTCTTTTGATTTTTTCTCATGTTTTTGTTCTTTTTTAAATTTTAAAATGTTTTTGTATTTTCAAAATTTTTACTCCCCCTAAATCCAAAACATTTAACGAATATTTGACAACTCAATGTAGATAGCTTTATCTCGCCATCCATTTTCTGCTTCACATTCTCTGTTTTTCATAAAGCACCCCCATGATTTACAACACACAACGGATTTTGACATTGCTTAACCATTTGAAAGAAACTTGTTTTACCAAGTTTTGTTTATTCAACCATGAGGGTTTCAGCGTATTCCTTCAACATATTTTTCAAAAAAAAAAATTATTTTTAACAAAAAACAACCATTTTTTATGTTTTCTATATTTCTATTTTTTATTTTTGTTTTTGAGTTATGTTTTATTTATTATTATTAACAAAACAAACACTCCCTAAACTTAACCACAGGGATCCTCCTGTTGTGCCAAGCTGCTCCTCTGTTCATATTGACATTCAGCTATCTTCTGGAGCACCTGCACATTCAAACAACTCAATCATTTGAATAAAGCAACCCAGACCTGTTTGAGCTTAGGTATTGTGACACAATAAGAATCATTCAACTTAGGGAAATCTTTATCATTTTTAACAAAAGCTTTTTCATTCTTATTTTCAAACTTCTTGGTTGAATCAGTTTTCCTTTTCTCACTCACAGAAATCTATTTCTTTACCACCCAAACTTGTCCGTTTGAAACATTCCTTTGATAAAATCTTGAATCATTTTGACAAATCAATTTTTGGTTTCTAGATTTGCTTTAGTTCAAACTTGGATGTCTTTGGTTTCCAAGTTTCTTTTGGCTCTGATAAATCAACCTTAGGTTTCCAAATCTGTTTTGGCTCAAATTTGGGTGTCTTTAGTTTCCAAGTTTGTTTTGACACAAACTTGGTTGACTTCTGTTTCTCAACCTCAAATTTCTTTTTCTCAACATCAACAGGCTTCAGATTTGGACATTTGCGACCAACATGTCCAATTTGTTGACATTGAAAACATGTTTTCTTTGAAACATCTTTGGCATGTTGTTGTTTCTTTTTCTGAGCAAAGAATTCTTCATTAGTCTGTCGACCAAATCGGATTTCTTTCTCTTCTTATGAACTTGTTATGTGAACAAAGTTCATCCTTTTCTGCAAATTTGTCTTTTTAGCCCTTTTCCTTTGATTTTGTTTCTTTTTATAACCCAACCCAGCCTTTGTATTTTTCTTTTTGTAACTAGATTTGTTATAAAAAGTTTTATTGCTTGCTTTTCCCGCAAATTGTGCAACTTTAGATTTTTCGATTTCTACCTGTTTGAAAACTTTGTCGATCTTTTCCACAATCACATTTTGAATCGGAACTTCAATATCTGGGTATAAATTGTCCGATCCAACCATATAATAAGCCAAGCTTAATGGATCATCATTCACATTTATCTCAGATTTTGAATTCTTAAGATAATTTTTGTGGTAACTTTCCTCATCTTCATCCTGTGATTCGGATTTACCATTTTTGGTAGAAACATTTTTGTCTTTTAAAACGCTTTCAACTACTTTAATTACCACCTTTGAATCACCAACATCATAAGATTTAGAGTAAGTTACGTCAATGTTATCTGGCAATTGATCAACCATGTTGAAAACTTTTGCCACCTTCTCGTCATCATAGAATGTAAAGTTTTCTCAAATGGTGGTGGAACCTGGTAATATTCTGAACCAATTCCCTTCTTGTTCTTTTCAGAATCATTATCATCTGGTTTAATATTGAAAATACGTTCAAGAATATATGAAGAAGCATAATAATTATGTAATTTATTATTTTCTTTTTTCTAATTCAGCCATTTTGCGTTTAAGCACAGCAACTTCATCAATATATTGTTTTATAACCTGTTGTTTTATTTTATATTTGTTTTCAAGAAGTTGTGACGTTTCAGAATATTGTTCAAGTCTAGCTTGAATACGTTTCATTTGACGTTTCAAAGTTTCATATGTTCTTTTGCTGTATGATATGAAATTTTCATTACATCATATTTTTCTTCATTTCTTGAATAGCATTTTCTTTTTGTAAACATTCATCAGTTTTTTCTAAACACTTTTGTTTCAAAATCTCATTTTCTTTTTCAAAAACCTTACATTTTTGTGTCAACTCTTCATCTTTTTGTTTCAAAACATTTTCATTTTCAAACATCTCTTTACATTTTTCTTTGAAAACTTTTTCAATTTTAGTAAATTCAGCATTTCTAGATCTTAAGTTTTCATCCTTTTCAGTACAGGCACTGCATGTTTCCACGCATTTCCTGCACTTTTCATCATTTTTTTCATTAGATTGTTTATAATTTTCATCAATATTACCCATTGATTCATCTTTGTTTGACGACTCAGAAGATTCAGTTTGAATTTTTACCTTAGTTTGATCTGGCCTCTCAGCTTCTTCCGTCGTCTTCTTGTTGGTGCATATTTAGTATGTCCGCCACTATGCGAATAGACTAGATAGAGCGTGTGTTGAATATTGTATAGAATAGTGTGAAAACGGATAAGGTTTTGTAGGGAACATAGTCCATTCGGACAGATGAGTCCATTCGGACGAATGGACATCAAGTCCATCCGTTAAACACCCATTCGTCCCTAAGGTTCATTATTGTTAAAGTCCATCCGGACGGATGGAGTCCATCCGAACGGATAGACATGTTCACATTTGGACGAATGGGCTGATGCCTATATATAGGGATGAGGGGTTCCTCATTTGGACAAGCTTTTGGTTCCCTGAGGGGAGATGCTGTCCAATTGGTTTTGCGGGTATGTAACTTCAAACATTGAATAGAAACCAATTATAATTAACTTGTTCGGTGTCGATTCTACTTCTACTCATTTCTTATCAACTGAACCGGTTATCCCGGGATCAAAACTCCGTCAAACCTACCGGATCCTGGAATCACTGGAATCTCACTTCTTCTGATTCTCATCAATCTTCTGTTCACTTTCATCATCAGCTTCTCCAGCCCTCTTCTTCAACTCATCAACCATTTTCTCAACATTTTCCTCAATAGCTTCTTCCTTTTTCTTCTTCAAATTTGCAAGCATCACTTCTCTTATCCTCTTCTCCATGTTTGGGACATAATTTTTATCCTCAAATTTCTTCGTGTACAGTTCTCCAGCAGTAGGAATGACGTCAAGAAGTGTGTTATAATCTACACTCTTTGAATCCACTACCAGATTTCCTTGAGGATCTGTGTAACATTTTCTCTTCTCATCCCATCTACCCGCTTGTTTAGCTTCTTCGAAAGCTGCAGACATTTCATTCAATTTGATATCTGCAATGAGTCTTTCTCTAAAAGTTTTCTCTCTGACTTGAACAGGTTTCACTTCAGCAACCAATGCATGTTTTTCTTTTGGAATGTATTTATTCCAATTGAATCCTCCGTTATCTTGAGTAACCACCAAAGCTTTATTTCTCTCTTTCAAAGAACCTTCATCGATTTGTATTTTATTTAACTTTGGCGGTTGGTCATTGGTGCGATGGTAGATTGCCTTTTGGTAGTAATCGTCATGGAATGGATTGACATTTTCATTCACCTCCCGGTTTGAGCACTCTCTCTTGAAGTGTCCCTTATGCTTGCATCTGAAACATGTAACTTTGGATTTGTCAAATCCCAGTTTTGTGTTTGGACCTTCAAGACATTGCCTCCCGGTAGTTTCCATAAACCGTTGAGCCCTCCTGATTACACTGGCCATGCACCATCTGATGTCTATACGCTCTATCTCTTCTGGATCGATCTAATCATAGTCTTCCTTGGTCATTTCCGGGTTTCCAATTCTACCCGCTACTAGACTTTCATACGATTCCAAAATTGATGCCAAAAGGATCATCTGTTGCTTGGTAGAGTCAGCATTCATACTCTGAGAATTATTCAAATTCGGGATGATGTTGCAATGAATCACATCGGGATTTGCTTTGTTTGATGCTGAAGAGGAATGATAACCAGGATCATAACTTGAAGAACTGCCTTTTGGTGAATCTTTTGAACTTTCAGCACTATAAGTTGTACCAATCTTCGACGATTGATTGTTCATTAACATGCTTCCTCTGTAATATAGATTCACATTTTGCTGATAGTTCGAGTTGCTCATTTTATTCTGCTTTTGAAGCTCCAGCTGATGTCCTTCAAGCTTCTCTATCAACGTGTCCAAGGTGATTTCATCGAACTTTGCGTCGTTTTTCAGTATCATGACAAATGTCTGCCAATCATCTATATGAGGTAATGCCTCGATCAGTTTGTCGATGATTTCTTCTCTGTTCTTTGTAATGCTGAATCTTTCAAGTTCAATTTTCAGATGACAGAAGCATTCTATCATCTGTCGAACATTCTCACCCTTTAGACAGTTGAATAAATCGAATTCTTTCTTCAGCAATGATCTTTTATTTGTCTTGATTTCCTTTCCTCCTTCAGCTTTTACTCTCAGTGCTTCCCAAATAGATTTTGACGATTCATTATGTTGGAGCAACGAAAAAATATCATCCCTAACTGACTGTTGTATCAAGGCAATCATTCTTTGTTCATCATAAAATACTTGTTTATTTGGTTTTTTTTTTTTTTACCTTTTCAAATGGAATTTCTTCTTGTTTATCATTTAAAGGTCTTTAATATCCGAATTCCAACAAGAACCAACATTCATGAGCATATGCTTTCACCCAATTGATAAATCTGTCCTTCCACCAGTTATAATCTTCTATATTCATAAGTTTCAGTGGTCTTTGATTAGTTCCGTACAAACTATCATGTTTCTAACTTTCCGAAATAGCCTTAGAAATGTTCTTCGGTGTGGATGTTATTGTTTTGGATGTTTCGGATGTAAAAGTGTTGTAAAACTCATTATAGAACTCCTCTTCCATGATGTTTTGATACTTGAAAATAATCTGCAAAGATTAACAAACACTTAAACATTTTTTTGAAAATCAAACAAGATACTGAGCTTGATCCGCGTAGAATCTTGTCTATCTGTGCGAACTGAGTAATCACTTGATTTACACAAACAACAATTTCAGTTGATTCGCGTGGATGTACTAATATGGATCCGTGCGAACCTATGTGATCCAAATCCATACAAATTCAACCTAAAACAATTCTGATCTTGATCCATGCGAACCAAGAATAAACTGGATTCGTGCGAATGTACTAGGTGGATCCGTGCGTGCTTATCTATGAACTCATGTTGTCAAAATTTGACGTTTTTTCAAAAAATTTTGATGATTTTGGTTGAATTTTAATGTGAAACTTTAAAGGATTGTTTAAAACGTGTTTTTGCACAACTTGTTGAAAAATCAGCCAAATTCAACCGTGAATTTGACGAGAATTGGAGTTTAAACATGAAAAAGAATGAGTAGAAGAATAATGAGTAGAATGTGATGAAATCAGCTCTAATTTAGATGAATTCAGCTTGTTTCTTGTATCTTCAGTCCTTGCAATTAATCTCCTGCTCTGATACCACTTGTGAGTTCGTGTCAGGATCGCTTCCGATACACCGTTGACTGCGTAGATCTCGTATCTTGTGCGGAATCCAAGTACAAGAGTGGATCAGACAAGAACAAGATAATTATAAGTTGTTTTCTATTGATGATGAACAATTACAAAACCATGAAAATAAACTGACAGAGTTTCCCAACTCTTGTCAACAAAGTTTCCAATGAACAAGTCACAACACATGTATTTATAGGGTCAGTAGGTCCGCGCATATAATACATGTGGATGGACAATTTCATGTGGACCTACTTCTAAGTGAAGATGTACTCCTCATGCGAATCTAGACCTGTGCATGGATTAGCTTATATTATCAAACCCTAGTTCTGCGCATGTGGTCAGTTTGTGCGGACGCACTTCCCTTGATTCGTGCGGACCTGGTACCTCCATCCGTGTGGATTGACTAGGTTAACATGTGATCTTTTCTTTGAACATTATACCACCTTGTCTTGAACATTCGTTTGCTACGATACGTGATTGACGGAAGCGATAGACATATGCACTCACAGAAAGTTCCTCAAGGATTCGAAAAACCGAATGACAATCGTGTTTGTAAACTCAAGAAGTTGCTCTATGGGCTCAAACAGAATTGACCATGTCCTTGCAAACCCTTGGGTTCAAGCAATCAAAGGCAGACCACTTCTTGTTTTTGTACAAAGAAGGAGACGTTTTCATTGCTGCTCTCATTTACGTAGACGATGGTATCCTTGTGGGGGATGATCTGGGTAAAATAAATGTAACCAAACAATTTTTAGATGACCAATTCAGCATTAAAGACCTTGTCCCACTAAAGTTCTTTCTGGGAATTGAAGTAACTCGAACAAAACAAGGAATGTGTTAAATCAACGCAAATACATCCTCGACTTATTAGATGAAACAGGTATGTTGAGATGTTGTCAAAGTCTTTTCCCCATGGAACAAAACTTGAAGCTTGACAAATGTAATGATGATCCTCGAGTTTATGCTAAGGAATACAGATGACTGTTTTGGAAACTCATTTACTTACAAGCTACTCGTCCCGACATTGCCTACGCTATAAATGTTCTCAGTCAGTTTGTGAGTGACCCGAGACGCGGCCATCTAAATGTGGCCAATAAAGTCGTACGATACTTGAAAACCACACCCGGTCAAGGCATTTTTCTTGCCAAAGAAGGAGGCACAAATCTCACAGGATATTGTGATTCCGACTGGCTTGGATGTCTTATTATCAGAAGATCCAGAACTGGAGACCTCCTTATTCTAGGAGGATCACCGATATCTTGGAAATCCAAGAAACAATCCATTGTTTTTCGATCGTCTATAGAGGCAGAATACAGGGCGATGGGATCTACCGTGAGTGAAATCTTGTGGGTCATATGGTTGTTAACAGAACTTGGTATGCCCAGCACTGGACCAACATATTTTTTTTTGTGACAATCAAGTCACACGGCATATTGCCAACAACCCCATGTTTCACGAACGTACCAAGCATGCCGAAATGGATTGTTATTTCATTCGAGAACAGGTAGAGTCAAGAGAGATACAACCCATGGAGATATCCACCAAGATGCAGATCATAAATATCTTAACCAAATCGTTTGGGACTCAACACTTTCGTACCCTTCTTGACAAGTTGGGCACTCGATACCTCATGCCTCAACTTGAGGGGGAGTAATAAAAATGACAAAGATCTCCCTATCAATCACACATAATAACCCCTAACCACTTACCATTTTCTTGTGATCCTCCAATCTCGGTCATCAATTGGTCATCCACCAAATCTCGCTAATTCTTGCTTGGCGCAAATTCCTCTTGTATATAACTTAGCCTTTTGTTTTGTATTCATCATCACTGTAAAAGAAATACCAATTATCTTTCCATAACAAAATTAAAATTATTAAACTTTACCCTACTTCTGTTATCTCACCTAACTAAATATATTGCAACCGGGATTAACCATGTACAATTTATTTTGAAAGGATAACTTCATTCACAAAAACGGACCACTCGAAACCGAGCGGCAACCCCCAGTTACATATTTACAAATTTACACCAATCACCCCAAGAAATACTACTACTTTTCGACCTATTTTTATACCAAACAAAACCCAAAGATCTAACTTCACTAAAAACCTCACAGATGTTAAAAGGTTTTCCGGAAAAAATCAAATTATTCCTAGCCTTCCAAATACTCCAGCAGGAAAGGATTGCAATGCCGTGAAAGACTTCCTTACTTTGACCGTCCAAACCAACCCAGTTATGCATCTCTAAGACATCGCGGAACGAGAAGAAGACCAACATAGGAATCTTACACCAAGCTTGAATCTTCTGCCAAATGACCGTCGATACTTCGCAAAAGGTGAAAAGATGGTCCACCGATTCAACCCCCATATGACACAGCGGACAACTACTATCCTCCACAGATATGTTCCTCCTAATTAGAGCCTCTCTAGTTGGAATACGATCTTGTTCAGCTCTCCAAGAAAAGAGGTTGCACTTCTTAGGAAGCCATCTACTCCAATTCCACACGAACCGAGCACTAAAATCCTTACTTAACTCGAAAGTCCTTTTGACCGCTCCAACCGAGAACCCATCCGAACCCACACCCTCCTAGCTCCACTCGTCTTTACCGACCGACAATGAGAAAGGGCGAAGCAAAATGCACAGGCGACTCCACTTCGCTAACTCCACATTCGAATCCGGAACCGACCTCCATTCCCATCTTCCGCACAGATTAGACAACGGTCTCACAATACGATCCTTAACCTTACATGACTTGTGTAATTCCAGCCGAAACAAATTGGGAAACTCCTCCTTTAAGGGCTTAGAAAGTAACCAAGGGTCCAACCAAAACAAAATATCCTGCCCGTCACCAACCTTGCCACGCATGAAACTTTTTAAAGAAGAACCATCCCCCAATTGGTTCGAACAAACCTTATAAACATTACGCCAAACTCCGGCAATAGAGGACCGAATCGGTAAAAACTCCCAACTCCGGCGATGCCGATGAATGGCATTAATCACCTTAACCCAAAAACTGTTCTTCTCAATCTTGAATCTCCATCCCCATTTGGCAAGAAGAGCTTTATTAATGACATCGAGACTACATAAACCCAGCCCACTGGCATGAACAGGCGAAGCCACGCGATCCCATGCAACCCAATGAAGTTTAGAACCCTCACTAGACCCGCCCCAAAGAAATATTCTAATATTTTTTTCAATATCTTTAATCACCTTGACCGGGGCCTTATAGAGGGAGAAGAAGTAACTCGGAAGACTCTCTAAAATAGCTTTAATAAGAGTCACTCTACCTCCTAAGGACAACACTGACGCTTTCCATAACGATAATCTAGATTCAAAAACCGGTATCCAGTTGCATATCCGATTCATATTTGCCCCCACAGTAATCCCAAGATATTTGAAAGGAAAAACGTCGACTTTGCACCCGACCCGCTCTGCCACCAAATCCAATTCACTAGCTTCAACCCCCACTCCATAAATATTAGATTTTTTCACATTCATCTTCAACCCCGAGCAAATATAGAAGCACCTTAAAATCCGAACCACAGCGAGAACATTTTCTTCGGACCATTCACCCAAAATAATTGCGTCATCGGCATAAAAAAGGTGAGAAACGCACGGCCCACCGTTAGGCAGAGAAATACCTTTAAGAATGCCCGCCCCCACCGCTTTATATATAAAAAGAGAGAGCGCTTCCATGACCACCAGAAAAAGAAACGGGGACAAAGGGTCTCCTTGCCTCATCCCTTTAAAGCAAGGAAAATCAAAAGTAGGAGCACCATTAACTAGAACCGAAGCTCTAGCCGAATACAGAATTCCACGGACCCAACCACACCCCGCGAAGGAAACCCCAGCTGCTCCAAGACACCAACCACGAAGTTCCAATTCACGTTTTCATAAGCCTTGTCGAAATCAATTTTTAGAACAAACGCATGTTTCTTCTCTTTTTTCAACCAAGAGTAGATCTCATTCACCACCAAAGACCCATCCAGAATGAACTTGTTTTTTAGGAAAGCCGACTGCGAATCCGAAATAACACTCCCAAGAGCCAGTTTCATCCTGTTAGCTAAAATCTTAGATATCACCTTGTTGACAACACCCACCAGACTAATAGGCCGATAATCACCTAAACCGCTAGGGTCTTTTTTCTTAGGAATAAGAGCGATAAAGGATCCCGCACAACCACGATTTATCCTGCCTGTAGAATAAAACTCATCCAAAATCTTCCCGAAATCCGACTAAAAAATACTCCAAAAATGCTTAAAGAATCGAAAATTAAAACCATCGGGACCAGGGGCCCTATCCCCCTGCACTCAAAAACAGCACTCTTTATTTCGCCACTACCAAACTCCTCGATTAAAAGAGCCCCAAGAGAATCAGACAATCTACCATCGCTATCCAAACTGAACGAAGGTCTATCTGTGACCGATTCTTTGAACATATCCCTAAAAAACTCAAAGACAAACTTTTTGATCCGATTGGGCTTATCACACCAAGCGCCATTAATATTCAACCCAAGAATACCATTCTTTGCTTTCCTACTATTGACCAACGAGTGGAAATACTTTGAATTCTCATCCCCATCCCTAATCCATCTATCCCGCGATCTCTGCTTTAAATCCTTCGTCTTATTTTCTTCAAACTCCCTAATAATTTTTTTGGCTTCGGACATGGCCCAATCCTCCTCTTCGTCTAAATCCCTTTCCTCTAAAATCCGCTCTAACCCTTCCAACTCATCCCTAGCCATAGCAATCTCACCATCCTCTTTTTCCTTTAAATTCTCTCTTCATTCCTTGATACGTTCTCTGATAAATTTGAGTTTTTTGCACAACATAACATCAGGAGGCCCATCCCCACTAAAGGCCGCAGCCGCATTGTAAACAACTTCCTCATAACCTACCCGACCAATCCAAGAGTTGTAAACTCGAAAAGGCTTAGGGCCAAAATTAGAGCTTACATATTTACATTTATGATGTGCCCAAGAATGTTTGGAAAAATGTACAATATGATGGCATACGCAACATAAGACTTAATTATGATGTGCCCAAGAATGTTTGGAAAAATAAGGTGACATTAATAGTATCGTATCTTACATTGTCCATGATCCATAAATGATATCTTGGACCCTTAATAAGGGTAAATTGGCCATTTACATTTAAGAATATAGCTATTTTGTTCTTTTTTTTTTTACTAACATCTTCTGTTGGTCCTATTGAATAATACATGTTTGTTTTTGTTTTTTTTTCAAACGTATACTTCATTAACGAAACCGCCGACCCAAAACAGGCCGACAAAACAAACGAAAAAAGAAACTTACATATTTACAAAAGAGACCCAATCCTTCCACTCTACCCCTTTGAATTTAGATCCATAAGAAAACCAAAAATGACCCAACGCCTTGATTTCACTCATAATTCTATTGATTTTGACTGGAGAATTCGAAAACTTCAAATTGTTTCTCGTGCGCCACAAACTCCAACAAGCAAGCATGATAATACCTTGCACGCAACCTTTTTTCTTTCCGAAACTCTTAAATTAGAATGCAAGCACAAAAGATCCTTAGTCGAGAAGGCAAAGATATTCGGGATCTTACACCACGAACTAATCCCGTTCCAAATGATGACAGCCACCCTACACACGATGAAAACATGATCCACCGTTTCTTCTTCCGAGTTGCACAACGGACAAGTGATATCTTCAATGGCGATGTTCCTTTTTCTCACTACTTCACCTGTCGGGAGCTTATTCATCTCCATCCTCCACACATGTATGTTAATTTTAGTCGGAACCCACCGACACCAGTCCACGACGAACCAAGAACCCGCTGAGATATCACTAAACAGGAGCCGTTTAGCCGATTTAACAATAAAACCCCCATCCTTACCAACCTGCCAGGACCAAAAATCCTTGCCAGCCGATAACCGAACTTCAGAAAGCAACGAAGACAGCTGCTGCACGCTGTCCAGTTGCTCCGCTGAGAGTAGCGAAGTTCGCCAGGTCCAATTAAAATTCAACCCGTCTCCAAGCATCGAAACCTTGTCTGCAACTTTACATTTTTTGTTAACCTCCAATGAATAGAGCTCCGGGGATCTCAGTTTAAGAGGCTCGTTGATGATCCAGGGATCCAGCCAAAATGAGATGTCTTCGCCATTTCTAATCTCACCTTTAAGAAAATTCCGTAACGGGACCCCTACCACCTTAGATTTAATAAACACCTTAGCAATGTTGCTCCACGTACCGGTCAAAGATTTTTTGAAATTGATAGATTCCCACCCCACCCTACTAGCGTGAAGGGAGTCAATCACTTTCTTCTATAAGTTGCTATTTTCCGTCTTATATCGCCATCCCCATTTCGTTAAACGAGAGATGTTAACCTCTTTTAACTTACAAAGACCCAAACCTCCTTCTTTTTTATGTCGGGCCACCCGATCCCAATTAACCCAATGCATCTTTCTTTGTTCCACCGATCCGCCCCAAAGAAAACTTTTAATCATTGATTCCAAATCCGACACAACCTTTTTGGGAGCTTTATATAAAGAAAAATAGTACGTCGGCAAGCTTTCCAAAACCGACTTGATAATGACAACTCTACCTCCAATAGACAAAAGGTGCGACTTCCATTTGGTAAGGCGGCTCCTAAACGTCTCGTACACCGGTTGCCAATTGGTAACCCGGTTCATATTGGCACCGACATTCAAGCCGAGATATTTAAAGGGGAGAACGTCCGGAATACAACCGAACTCATTGGCCAAAGTTCCGGTTTCCGCCACACTAACACCAACTCCATAAATATTAGATTTGTTAACGTTTATCTTCAAACCCAAACAAAGATAGAAACAACGAAGAATCCTCATAACATTTCCCATTTCTTCTTTAGACCACTCCCCCAACACAATGGCATCATCCGCATAGAGAAGGTGAGACAAAACCGGGCCGTTATTAGGAGTACGAATACCATTAATAACTCCCGCATCCCTAGCCCGCGATATCATACACGAAAGACCTTCCATCACAACAAGGAACAAGAAAGGAGATAAAGGATCTCCTTGTCTCATGCCTTTTTCACACCGAAACTGGAACATTGGGGCCCCGTTCACAAGGATAGACGATCTAGCCGACTTAAGAATACCCATAATCCATTTGCACCAAACACTCGGGAAACCCATATGCCTGAGGATATTAACCACGAATGACCATCTAACATTATCGTATGCTTTTTTCGAAATCAATTTTGAAAAAGAAAGCTCTCTTTTTCGCCTTTTTGATCCACGTAATAAGTTCATTTTGTTGGTCTTTAAAAGAAAATATAGCTATTGAAATTCGGTATATTCTTGATGCTAATCGATGGTTCAATTGTACAAACCTAGATTCGGATAAATCGAGAGAATGTACTAGGAATCAAGATAGTATCTTTATTAGTGTTAGCAAGTGGTTTCTTTTTCTATCATTATTGCCACTCGATTATGTAATTTAATACATAATTTAAAAACTTGCAATATTAGTTAAAATGTTCAAAATAAGGGTAAGTACACATTTCTCAAATATTTTAAATATTTTACTAAAGTCATTCAAAGTATAACTTTTTTTAAATCTCTTAAATTTCATTATGGGTTTCAGTATCTTTAAACATTTAATCTTTTTATAAATGTTATATGGTTTTAAAATTTTTAAAATTATGTAAGGCAAATGAAACATATATAAATTTCAGTTAGTATTTACTTTTTTTTTCGGTTAGACTTAAATCAAATGTTCATAAAATTTAGTTATTATTTAGTGAATGTTTTTCTTCACTATTACACACTACTAGAAAATCTGAAAATTCTTACACCAGTTTTCGTAGGAAATACGTCACAAAACAGGCCTTTCCAAGCATTTGTGACAAATACATGATGTAGGAAAACGGCTCGTAGGAAACCTGTTTCCAACGCATTTCCTACGAACTTCCTACCCATTTCCTACAAAACCACCACGTCACAAACTGCTACAGATCTCCTACAACAATTCCTAGTTATTTTTAATCTATTATTATGATAAAACATTAATTAATATATTTTCAGAATTTTTTAGCTACACATTTCCGACAAAAAAAATAACAAAAGAAATTAAAAAAATTCATACAGCATTATTTGTGACAAGTTTCCGACAACAAAAAACAGTTGTTACAAATTTCCGACAAAACTCAGGATTTTTTGTGACAAATTTCTGACAGAAAAATAAAAACAGTTGTTAATAATTTGCGACGAAACTCAGTATTTTTTGTGACAAATTTCCGACAAATAAAGGGAAATTAAAAATAAAAATCTACTACTTTTTTTACTGTTTTCCGACAAAAGTTTGTTTTATGTTGTGACACATTTCCGACAGAAAAAAGCAAAGTCAATATTTTTGGTATGACACTTTTCCGACGACATAAACTTTTAATAGAAAAAAAATGCAAAATAAAATTAAAGTTTACATTCTTTTGGCAAAAAAAATTGCAGGAATAATCTTTGATACCCAAACCTGTTTTACAAAATTTATCGAAGTTACAATAACACAAATTCAAAAATCATGCATTGCAACTAGGGGTGTGCACGGTTCGGTTCGGTTATTAGCATTATCCGTAATCGTAACCGAAGTCATCGGTTAATCGGTTCGGTTAATTTGTCGGTTTTCGGTTTAGTTCGGTTAATTTTCGGTTAATAACCAATTCAAACAAGGGCTAAATTTTTTGCTTAGAAATACATGTAATGGATGTATAAATACATGAAATAGATGTATATATACATGAAATGGATGTATAAATAAATGAAATGGAGGTATAAATGCATGAATAGATATTTAAATATATAAAATGGTGGTATAAATATATGAAATGAAGTATAAATAAATGAAATGAAGGCATAAATAAATGAAATAGAGGTATTATTACATGAAATGAAAGTATAAAACATAAAATACATGAAATAGAGGTATAAAAGCTAGAAATATATAAAAACTAAATGATTCGGTTCGGTTAGTTTCGGTTAACCGATGGTAAAAAAATATTCGTTAACCGACTTTCGGTTAATTCGGTTTTGGTTAATTTCGGTTCGGTTTTGTAGGTTTTCGTTTCGGTTTCGGTTAACGGTTCAATTATTGCACACCCCTAATTGCAACGCAAGTTCAAATATGTTTAAACCGTAAACTAATACAATTTAACATATTTCCCAAAAGATATTTGAAACTATAACTAATTAGAAGGAGGAAGCCAATTATTCATAAATTCTTGAAGTTGTTGTTGAAGTTCTTCCCTTGCTTTCCTTTCTTCGTCAAGCCGAGTTGCAAGTAGATTCCTTTCTTCTTCAAAGAGAGCTTCAAGATCTATCGTTCGAGTTCGCATAACTTGAACGTAAAACATTGTTAAAATATATATAGTTATAATTAGTAAATACATTTTATAAATAAATAGTTGACACAAAAGAAAAGTTCTTATTAGTTTAATTTCGAAAGATAATAATACATGCATACATTCTATATACATTCTAATACAATAAATTCTAATGGTCTGGTCCGGTTTTATACGGTTGGTTTTAAATATGAAATGACAAGAACCAACATTTTTAACTTTTCGTAATATCAATTGGTAATAAAGATACCTCTTCTTGAGACCGTTGGTACTCTGCCTTCGATGCTGCAGACCTGGCAGAAGAAGATGTCCCCGTCACCAAATATTCTAGATCCGAAAAACCTATCCCGTATACCCGAGGGCGTGCGACCTCGTCCAATCACACGTGCCCACACCTAAGGGTCATCTAGATACTCGCTATAGTTCGGCCCGTAAACATCATGCATCGCACTCAAATAATCCTCCTACAATTTATCAAAACATTGTGACTGTAATTGAAATAGATACGAACATTATATAAAAACAATATGAGTTAACTGCAGCAGTAAACCACACATAAGGAAGATGGACATGTGGAGAGTAAATTAAAGGACAAGGGACGAAAACAGGAATTTACTCAAATAATAAAGATAACTTACATATACTTTTTTGGCTTGTTCCGTACAAAACGTCAATTCCTCCAAGTTATATATGTCAATGTCCTCGTCCCACAATTTTTGCTTGCATTCTTTAGTGAGGTGGGTGTCCAGAAAGATTCGTTTAAAATTGAGTTCCTAATTTATTTTCTTTTTCTAAAAAAATAGAGTGGAATAAATGTAAAGATTAATTTCATATATATTAAGTATTCCGGAAAAAGAAAAAAATACTAAATAGTAGGGCTGTAAACGAACCGAACGAACACGAATGAGGCCTTGTTCGTGTTCGTTCGTTAAGGAAATAAATGTGTTCACGAACGGTTCATGAACACTTACCGAACGAGATTTTATGTTCGTGTTCGTTCATTAAGGAAATGAGCGTGTTCACGAACGGTTCACGAACACAAGCGAACACAAATAAATTTGGCGAACGCGATGAAGGATAAAGGTGGATGACCAGGGAGTAGCACTAGAACTTGAATGGTAGATCATATTCGTCGATATAAATAATGAGAAAAGAAAGGGAAATTGTGCATAAACAAGGTGAAAAAGGGTTTCCTAGTTTAATTGTTAGGGTAATGATATAAATAAAAGTTTAATAGTATAAAAAGTATAGATAAAATATATGAAAGTATAAAAATATTTAATTAAAACACGAACATACGAACATAAACGAACGCAAATGAACGAATGTTCACGAACACATTAGCGAACGTTCACGAACACAATTGAACGAACGAGACCTTTGTTCATGTTCGTTCATTTAACTAATCGAACGGAATTTCTTGTTCATGTTCGTTCGTTTATTAAACGAACGAACAAAAACGAACTTCCCGCCGAACGGTTCACGAACTGTTCGCTGAACGTTCGGTTCGTTTACAGCCCTACTAAATAGTAATCAAAATTCATAGTCATTCGTTGGTCTTACTTAATATTTAAACATCAAATTTTTAGGATTGTAACACTTAACAGAGAGTGACTTAAAAAGGAAAAGTTGCCTAGTTTTCAAAATCATAAGTTTTTGAATGAGGGTTATTAGATTTTATCACTCTAAACTATTGGTTATTGGCCGTTGTCACTCCCAACTATCACTTTGACGCCCATCACCCCCAAGTTAACACTTAGTGTGTTTTGTCAACACGTCGTTAACTGATCACTAACTTTTGATCATGTTACTATACTTTTTGGGGTGTCATAAGGATCTTGGGAATGTTTTAGGGATCTTAGGACACCCCCAAAGTATAGTAACATGATCAAAGTTAGTGATTTGGTGACATAACATAATAAGTGTTAAGTTGGGGGTGGCGGGCGTCAAAGTGATAGTTGAGGTGACAGTGACCAATGGCCAATAGTTAAGGGTGATAAAATCCTATAACCCTTTGAATAACAATGTACAATGCTTTTCAAGCATAATTTGAAGAAATATATTCAATTTTATGTTTAATAAGTAAAATAGTGTACGTAATTTTATT
The DNA here is from genome assembly GCA_030545235.1 of Helianthus tuberosus. Classification (NCBI taxonomy): domain Eukaryota; kingdom Viridiplantae; phylum Streptophyta; class Magnoliopsida; order Asterales; family Asteraceae; genus Helianthus; species Helianthus tuberosus. The sequence continues at coordinate 109,712,184 of CM060449.1, forward strand.
AATGAAATTATACATACTCTTAAAAGAGAAAGTCGGTGAAAACCCCACCGGCTTTATCTCCCCCTCCCCTATACTTTCACGATATTGCAATTTTAGTCCCTTAATTTTGGTACCTTCAAAGTTTCATAGAATGGTGAATTTAGTCCGTAAACTACTACTCTATTTTATAAATAGTTTGCTTTTGACACCCCAACTTTGTGGTAGTTTCATTTTCAGCCCCAACTTTGTTATAATTTCCTTCTTACCCCAAAATTTTATCAAATTTTATCTTTACCCTCTCTTAGCCCTTAAGTTTAGGAAATGCAATTTTTAACCAATTAACTTTTTATGAACTTTGTAAATGTCACTTTGACCCCCTCGAGAGTTTTTGGCTTGACGATATAAATTTGAGTTAGTCGGGTCGCATATAATACGTTAGATTGTACGATATAAATTCAATTAACGTTACGTTTTGATCCAATCGCAATGCAACTATAGGATACATTGAGTTCAGTCGGATACGTCAGAACGTACGTTTTCATATGGTTAACACATCACATAACGCTTGGACTAATCCGTTCAATATTTGCGAAGTACCTGCGCCGCAACATGCGCGGGTCTTATTACTAGTTATTTCATAAAAACGTATGAAAATTATATTTATTTATTGTTTATAGTTGTAAAGAAATTGTTGGAGCCTTGAAGGAGCCACGTGAACTCACCGGTGAGCATACATCCTTACAAACATCTTCCTCAAAACAACCCACAAACTTACGATGTCTGGCATATGTGAACATTTGTGGGTAGGTGTTGGGTCCCTGCACATGTTTTAAGTATACATTCTTTAATTGGTATATTGCATTTTATTATCTGTTACAATTCTCATTAATATTATACAAACAACAATAATTATATTATCTGTTACAATTCTCATTAATATTATACAAACAACAATAATTAAATAAGACAAAACAATGAACAAAACTATGGCAGTATGGCCCACATATCACCTAGGCTGGTTTCCGCAAAATATTAGATGAATCAAGTGCGTAGTTTAAGTATAATATGATACAAATAAAACAATTTAAAAATTTCCATATCATGCCTAATTAGAATATTTCCAAATGTTGTGTATATCCGAACCAGTCATTCTATCTTCTCCTATTGGCCATGCTGACCGGGATAAAGCTGTTAACCATACCATCTTCATAAATAGTTTTAAATTGTATTATTATTATTAGACTATACAGCGAGGAAGCTTGAGATTTCCGGCCGTGGAGTCGAAAACGTATATACCAAAAAATTTCTATAAAACCAGGGGTCGAAAACGTATATACCCAAAAATTTCTATAAGAAAACTACATACTATCAACTACTGAACGAAAAGTTCGGGAGGTCGGCCTCCCCCTCCCGCCCCCCATTATGTTGCACCCCTGACTATACGGAGTAAAGTACATAAGAGGGGTGTAGTAAGGAGGCCAGCACGTCAGCAAGGAGGCTAGCAAGGGGTGTAGTAAAAAAATACTGTGTGGGAGGGGCACGAAAGTGGCGTTTTTATTAAAAAAAATTAAACATCTACCAATTAAAACCAACCTAAATAACACCCACCAATCAACGTCTGCCACCTCACACCCCACAATCTCTCCATGCCGGTGAAAACTAAGACGCCCCCTCCCCCACGCTGCCCTTCACACCACCCACAGGCCGGTGTACCCGACGTGGAGAGGCTTTTATGCTACTTTTCTACGCTCACTTTGAATGGTCTTAGTTGCAGCAACATAACTTATATTAAAAATCCATTTTCGATTCTCATGTGATTATTCCCTCTACCTTTCGATAATAAGTTATTGTTTAAATAACATATTACCTATGAATAAAATGAATTTGTGGTTGTGCGCTTCAATTGCGATCGACTGTTTTATAAAATTATTGAAAAGCTACGAGTCTAATCTGCAAGGGATAAACCAATATGTTCAACTAAGGGGTCATTCTTTTGATCACCGTGAGCTCAAATTCAAAGAGAATCATCTAGAAAACTAACAAAACATCGTGAGACTTGTTATGAGAAGGAGAGGTGGAGGGTTTTTCTTGTAATCACCCACCGACGTGAGAAAAAAGTATCGTTCTTTCTAAAGAGAGAGAGAGAGGGAGAGAGAGCAAAGTATAGTGTGAGAGTGTAGAGAGTAGGATTAGGATTCTTAAACCTTTGTAGAAATGTAGTATTTATAGCCAAGATATTGGAGAAGAATGGAGGCTGATTAGACGAGGCGTCACGGTCAAGGAATATCAATTTGGTCACCTCTGTCGTGGCAGTTAGTGCCCGTAGAGGTGAGAGTATATTCGCATGTCGTGATTGGCTGCATGTCTCTTTCTAGATACACTTCTTGTCTTCTCTGCCATCAGCTGTCGTGGTGATCGTCTGGTACAGTAGTTGGCGAGTTTTGATTGGCTGCAGGTCTCTTTCACCTTGTACAGTATATGTCCTCTGTATTGACATAATGCCGCGCTCGCGAGAGTAGCCTGCGGTGGATTGTTGTGACCAGCTGACTGTTTATTGGATTAAGTGTAAGTATGGTCTTGAGCCCACGAGGCATTCAGAAACCATACCCCTTCAATTATAGTCTTTCTTGATATGTAAGCTTCAATTCTTTTTATATCAACAACTTAGTTAATACTTGTTCACAATAAACAAACATTGCAACACATCATGAGTTGTAATTGGAACACTCTTTAATAATGTTTACAATGTAAGCATCACTACATGGTTCATCTAAACTGATTGTCAAGAAATCTAGTCTATTTTAGAACTTTTCCAAGTCCTTTTTGGATAGTTGTGTACGGCTGTAAACGAACCGAACGTTCAGCGAACAGTTCGTGAACCGTTCGGCGGGAAGTTCGTTTATGTTCATTCGTTTAATAAACGAACGAACATGAACAAGAAATTTCGTTCGATTAGTTAAATAAACGAACATGAACAGAGGTCTCGTTCGTTCGATTGTGTTCGTGAACGTTCGGTAAGGTGTTCGTGAACGTGTTTGTGAACATTCTTTGGTTTGCATTCGTTTATATTCGTATGTTTGTGTTTTAATTGAAGATCTTTGTACTTTCTTATATTTTATTTGTACTTTTTATATTATTAAACTTTTATTTATTTTATTACCCTAACAGTTAAACTAGGAAACCCACTTTCACCTTGTTTATTCATCATTTCCCTTTCATTTCTCATTATTTACATCGGCGAATACGATCGACCTCCGTTCCACAATAAGGGATTCAAGTTCGACTGCTACTCTCTAGGCCATCTATCTTTATCCTTCGTCGCGTTCGCCAAATTTATTTGTGTTCGTGAACCGTTCGCGAACACACTCATTTCCTTAATGAACGAACACGAACATAAAATCTCGTTCGGTAAGTGTTCATGAACCGTTCGTGAACACATTTATTTCCTTAACGAACGAACACGAACAAGGCCTTGTTCGTGTTCGTTTGGTTCGTTTACAGCCCTATAGTTGTGGATTGAATATGATTCTATCATGATTTTTTATACACAACATATTTGAAATTTTGGCTTCAAAATCTTCTAAGCGCTCGTAAGATACCATCTAACCTCCTAAACGCACCTTCTACGTTAACTTGTAACTTAATTCTTAACCCACATTAAGGCCTAGAATCCATCTTTTATTCTTAATTTTTGAATTTGGTGCAAGTGTTTGATCTTTGTAATGGTCAGTTTTGACTTATCGACACAAGGTTAGTGTACATTACACTTAAGAGTTTCATCTTGTGGACCCGAAGAGTAGGTGTGACTTACACTTGAAGAAGCTACATTGAACTGATTCACTACAAATCAAAGGACCTCCGGCATAATGTATCCGACACTGGGCCCTCGATGAGGGTAGGAACCGTTAGGCAGCAATCGGTGAAGGTCTATGCTGAAATAGAGTGTGTATGTGTGTGGGTAAAGGCTTCACTGACATAGTTTAGTGATTGACTATCTCGTCAGCAAAGGATCACAACCATGGCATGTCATCAGAACAACAGTGGACAAGGACAACACAGACCAATCAGCCATGGAGCCTTGGAGGTTCACTAACGAATCACCAAAGCTGTCCTTTGTCGCTAATTTCATCGACAAATCAACTACGGGTATTCACTTTCGGATTGTTTTTTAAATCCTCTAGTATTGTTGAATATTTGAAATTTTAACATCTAATAAAAAAATCTCACTGTTTTAATTTCTGGAAAGGAAAAGAGAAAAAAATGTCACTGTTTTAATTTCTGGAAAGGAAAAGAGATAAAAATACCCATTTTTTAGCATACGATAATGACAAACTAATAAAGTGCAAGCATAAGGCAACTCCTTCCAATAATTTATGATGATGATAACAAATAGACAAGCTTTAAAATTTATGATAATAGATACGTTTCTAAGTAGTAAACTCTTATAATTTAGTATTATTAAGTTCCTTTTTCACATGATGGATATAGCAAATTTATGGGTTAACTTTATTAAATACTCATATTTTTATTTTATCCTAACGTATTATAGTACCTCGTTTTTAATATCATCATAATTAATACATAAGTTCAGTCCATACGTTGTTATGAACTTAATCTATTCTGAATAAATAACAGCATAAAAAATTGACGACATGGTATAAGTTGGCCGTATGAGTCTCCCCATATGCGACTTTTCTTTACTGGCGTGCCATCAAAATTAAAAATAAAGAACATATTGTTTGGACGACAAGATAAAAATGGAAACTAACCATTTATAAAGTTCGGTCCCATGCTGGTTAATTAACTGCCGATCTAAACCCATTAAGCTATGAGGTGTGGAGGAGGTAAGTCCTTGCAGGATACCCCTTCACGTCATCGCCACGTTAACATCTAAGGAGGATGTCCCTCAAGGATGAACACCAAGGGGATGGAGGACGGGGCTCCCCCATATTTTTTTTTAAATTTAACATGTTTTTTAACATTTAATAAGTTATAAAATAAAATTATTAATATTAAAGAAAAACATTACATAGCTTAAAAAAAATACTAGATTGGTAAAAACTAAAAATCCTACGAATTCCATTTTTTAGCGATCTTTTATTTCATTTTATGCAAAATTGGACGGTCTTCTTCCAGATACGAGTTGATACCGGCTGTCATTATCTCTCATTCCTTTAGTTCTACCACCTCTTGCTTCGACCGAACCCGTTCGTCCACTTCACGTTGCTTTGCTTGTGCCTTTTAGGCTATGATCTCGGTGTATGCTTTAAACTGGGCTATCAAGTCGTCTATTTTCGAACCGCCCCCCGATAAGGCTTGTTTTTTACAGCCGCTGCCTTTTTGGCTTTGTCCCTTCCCGGCGGACGTGCCTCCTCTCGAACTACGTGCTCATCGTCGTCAAATTCCGTCTCGTCGTTTATATTTATCTGACATCGTGCGCCCGAGCCCCCAGCACTATAACTTATGGTCTCCGAGGTTTTTGTTCGTTTAACGCTTGCAACCTCGTTTGGAACCGGCGCCCACTTCTTACGGGTTCGCATAACCTCCCATGCCCGGACGTGTGGGAAAACGACCGGATGCCCTTTTTCGTATCTACGCATCGCCTCTTTAAAAAAATCTTCGTCACTCCACCCACTTGGACAATTAACATATAAATTATTATAATACCCGCAAAATCGGTTCACGACCCGATGCATCTTTCGCCACTTCGAAGCGACGGAATTGAGATCGCGATACGGACCTTGTTCCATAATCGCAAGGAATTTTGCTAGTATTTCTTTCCAAAAACCATCGCCGGTTTGGTTGTTTCCTATATTTTTAAAATGTAACAAAAGTTATATATTAAAAACTGTAAAGTTTATATATTTAAAAAGTTTAAAATTTATATATTTTTACATGCCAACAATGGGATATTTTGACGTGCTAATCCACGCCTTAGCTAACGCCTCCTCCTCGATCTTTGATCAAGATTGTGGCTTCGCTCTTGAAGGTTGATCACCGGCTAGACGCGCCACTTGCTTCCCTTTTTTCCGTTTCGAGGTTTGGGGTTGCGTCTGTCACACCCCCCGAAATACCACATGCGAAAACCCCTGCGAAGTGTTTGACGTACCAGGATCCAGCCACTAATCACATTGAACTAACAGTAATGTAATAAGTAAAATTCCCATTCAATGTAAATAGTTCAATTCAAACATTTGACTTAAAACATGTTTACGTTCAGCGGAAGCATATCTTAATTGTTCAAGCATTTCGAAACCATATTGTTTAAGCAATATAACATTCAATGTTTTCCAAGCACCACGACCCATGACCACTCCAGCATCATTCCAAACTGCAAGCCCCATACCACGTATCTAACGACCTGCAAGCATGCAGAAAAGTGTATCAGCATAAAGCTGGCGAGTTCACAGTTTTGTAAAACCTTTAGTTGCCAAGTGTTTAGTTTAAAAACATGTTGATAATAACTCGATACCGCAAGATGACATCAGTTTGTTTGCCCTTCCCTAATGCCTATCAACATTGGTCATGTGGTTAAGGTCATTAGTTCACGCCCGTCCTCCCAGGTACGGTGTGAGGTTGTCAAGCCTAATAGCGCTATCAACTAATACCCCGTTGCCCTCTAAGCAACTAGTTCGGTAGTAAAATGGGACTTAAGTGATAGAGTTGAGTGTATTATCCAACATCAAAATTAAACTATTGTTGTAACGTATCCCCTCCAGGGATATATATATGTTTCTAAAGTATCCCCTACATGGATGTAAGTTTGTTCGTGTGTCCCCACTGGACGCATGCTTGTAAGAGAGTACTGAACTCACCTTAGATTTGCTCGGTAAGTTTATTACTTGTTCATAGTTGGTCAACCACGTCCTATTATGGTTACCATCAATAGTTAGGTTTGTATACAAGAAAAGCCACGTATGACAATCAGGTTACATCCAAAGTATACATTACATAATCACGTATTGCATGTAAGTTAAGCTATCACATAACACATAGAGCATGTGGGCCAGGCTTAGACTTTTAACAACAGCCCAAATGTGTGAGCAGTAAACAATGTACGTGTCACACCCCCAAAATACCACATGCGAAAACACCGCGGGACGTGTGACGTACCAGGTGTAACACCCCGTGTTTCGAAAGTCAAAGTCAAAGTCAAGTTTGACTGTTTTGACTTCTTTGACTTGTGGAAGATCTATTTATTTTATTGCGTTAGTTGTATTATGTGGAGTACTTATTAATAATCGAGGTTTATTCGATATTTATCGCATGTTTTATCGCTTTATCGCTTATCGCAATCGCACTCGCAACTCGAATTTATGCACTTTGGTTATGGTTTTGTGTGTGTGTGCCTTTTTATGTGTTACTTGTGCATGTTTATTTATGTTATGTGTGGTGATCAATCGAAACGCAATCGCAACGCAATCGCAATCGAATCGCAAACGCTAAATTTATATGAATTTAGGATGATTGTATGTTGATATAGTAGTTGGGATCAAAAGTAATTTGACTAGGAACCTCAATCGCATCGCAACGCTCCACACGCCATTCGAAATCGCAAAACTCATCGAGTCGTGCCCTCCAATCGAGTGGCCAGCCAATCAGGATGCCACCCGATCGACCAACCCTCTCTTCCCCTTTCCTTTTATGGTAAGCCTATAAATACCCCTTGTCAAGATCACAAACTTACCATTTCTGGCACTTCTCGTCCGACCAGCATTCTTGCCCACTTTTCTTCTGATTTCTCGCAATTCTTGTAAGTTTTCCACCTAAATCTTGTACTTTCTTGATCTACACGCACTCCTACACCTTTCTATCTTTTGAATCTTAACTTTTAACCGTGAAATCACTAGATTTGAGGTGTTCTAGGATGATGTCACCATGGTGTTCTTATGAACTTCATGTTTTGGCATCAATCCACCAAGAACAACTTAGATCTGAATGATTTCCACACAAATAAACAAAGATCTTGCATAGATCCAAACATATTCAAGGTGAAAAAGGATTGAAAGATGGTTTTTCCAACTTTTCTTTCAACTCTTTTACACTCAATGCACTCAAAACCGATAGAATCAGAGCTTGTCCTAATCTTCTACTCATTCCTGTGGTTGTGTTGGTTCAAGATCTGGATTCTATCCACGAGATTACCGATTTTGGGTTAAACATGGAACACCGTCTCGAACAGTTAACTGGTCAGATTTGGCTGATTACTGTCCGATCAGGTTACTTAGTCGTGACGAGGTTTCTGTTGTCTAAAACGTCATCAAATCATCTCGATAAAACGACAAACTATCAAAATGACCAAGGAAGAAGACGATCAGGTCGACCGGGTTGGAGTGTCGCTCGATCAGACTGTTGTCCGATCGGATTGTCACCCGATCAGGTTGCCACCCGATCGGCTTACACCTTGGCCCCACACTCAACTTTTATTTTCAAACTTTTGAGGTTGAACATTGAACGAAATGCTGTCCGATCGGATTACCACTCGATCGGTTTACCACTCGACCATGAGATGTTCTGACTTCAACACTTAAACAATTTTCAACATGTTCAATGCACAAGGGTTGCCACCCGATCGGATAGCCATCCGATCGAGGGACAAACTGCTATGAACCTATTCTTACTGAAAGTGTCCAACCAATCGGTTTGTCGCCCGATCGAATGGTCGTCCGATCGACCGACCTGAAAGGTAGAGATATTTCTCTGTATTCTAAATGCTACAACGAAAACTTCAAAGGACAAACCATCATACACAAACACATCTTTCTCAAACGAAGTAACAATCCACTCGAAAGGTCACCCGATCGGATAACCATCCGAGCAGATTGTCACCTGAACGACCGGCTACCCGATCGGACTGCCATCCGATCGGATTGCTGTTCGACCCACTTACACTTTATCCGTTTTACGCGCCCCTTATCGTTATGTTATCAATATGTTCAGGCTAACTTTGCTCTCTAGCGCTCCCATCAATCCATCAATCGCTATGAGTATACTCGAACCCTTTTTGCTTTTCGCACTTTTGGGTGTTACACACGTTACTTATGCTAAATCACACCGAACACACTACGCAATACTTTAACGCTAACCATTACTGCATGATATACGTGACTTAATGTCACGGCCCTTGGCCCCGGTTTGACCCGGTCCAGAGCCGCGAGGCAGGAAATCCGATGGTATCTAATTAAGTGACAGCGGAAGTCTTTTTAAACAGGATCGATTAATATTAAAACTGCTCGTTTATATATATATAATATATAATATAGGGATAAATCCCATAATTTACAATAAAGTGATTTCACTGGGAAATCTTTATTCCTTAAAACATGTTTCTTTATTTATTTACATTGAGCCACTTTTCTAAGCTTGTAGTGCTCCACGGCACTTTTCCTGTGCTCACAACAGATCACCTGAAACATGTTTGAAAAAGGTTTTGTCAGCAGGGAAATACTGAGTGAATCATTCAGTTTTACTAAAAAGACTCGTTTGTTATAATTCACAGTATTAAGAGAGATTACAATGTTTCTGATATCAAACCAACTACCCACAGTATTTGTCACTCGACTCATTTCGGTGACTGTGGTCATATCACCATTGGCTGCCCCAATGAATGACGAATATCACTAATTAGGTTCGCCCACCTAAAGTGATAACAACAGTAGTAATGTGCACAATACCCCACATACCGGCTGTAATTTGGTGATTACATAAACTTAATCACTGTAATTATAACCTTTGAAAATAAACATGATTTTGTAAACAAATTTGATAAAAAGAGAATGACTCACATCGTAGATTTAACGAGCAGAGTATAAGCCTACTGATTAGCCTTGATTAACCTAATTTAAATAACAATGCACACACAACAGGTTAGTAACTAATACGGCAGTTACGACAATTCACGAGATTAAACCCTCACAACGATTTACAAGTGCAATACTTAACAATTCAGCGGATTCACAACGAATGACAGAGTATAGTCTGATTTCGAACAACACTCAAACATTCAAGTCGAAATCACGATGAATAACAAAGTATAAACTCAATTTGAACAGCACTTAAACAATCGTTGGATAGTTATAATCGATCGGACGTTGAATCGTAATAGCGATCGAGTTATTACCCTGATTGTGGCAGCACTTCGTGATCAGTGTGTGTTTTGTGGACTGTTTCTGTTATAACTCAGCCTACGTAAAGCGAATTTACGCCGTTTCAAAGACAGAATTCAAGTCCCAAGGCCCTGTATTTATACGTGAAAATTGGTCCCCCCGCGTGCCGCGGAAGGTGTCGCGGATCCTGTCGCGACTCGCCTGGGGTGTCAACCTATCCTAGAGTAGCCTCGTCACTAGTATAGGCTTGCTGAGTTGCTAGTTCGTTAATTCTCATATTTGACAACGCATTTTAGAGATAATCGTTAGTTAGGGTTTACCCCCCTTAAGTTTTAGAGGCCCTAATCCTGATTTTAAATATTCTGAAAATTTTAGGGATTATACAGAATCACTTGGGTTTCTCAATTAGAGTTTCCTATTGGCCAAATTAAAATAATAATTAGGACTTTTGATGAGAGTTGTTACATTCTCCCCACCTTAATAAAAATCTCGTCCTCGAGATTTACTGGAATAAATGAGGATACTTTCTCTTCATATCTGATTCCAGCTCCCAAGTGTATTCAGCTCCTCTCTTTGAATCCCATCTGACTTTGACTAAAACTAGTCATTTATGTTTGAGAAACTTAATCTTTTGATCCTCAATTTGAAGAGGTTTCTCCACAAATTTCAGCTTTTCATTTACCTCTATATCTCAAAGAGGTACTACCAGTGATTCATCTGTTAAACATTTCTTGAGATTGGATACATGGAATACATCATGTACTCCTGCTAATTCTTCTGGTAGTTGTAATCGATAAGCAACTGGTCCTATACGTTGGATCACAGAAAATGGTCCTACGTACCTTGGACTTAGTTTTCCTTTCTTACCGAATCGAACAACTCCTTTCCAAGGAGAAACTTTCAAGAGTACTTTATCTCCGACTTGAAATTCTAATGGCTTACGGCGATTATCTGCATAACTCTTCTGACGATCTCGAGCTGTTTTCAGTCTTTCCTTGATCTGAGTTATTTTGTCAGTAGTTTCTTGCACAATTTCTGGACCTGATAATTGACTTTCTCCTATTTCCGCCCAACAAACTGGAGTTATACACTTACGTCCATATAGTGCTTCAAATGGAGCAGTTTCAATGCTTGAATGATAACTATTATTATAGGAGAATTCAATTAATGGTAAATGGTCGTCCCAATTTCCGCCAAAATCTATTACACATGCTCTAAGCATGTCTTCTAGAGTTTGGATGGTTCTTTCACTTTGCCCGTCTGTTTGAGGATGATATGCCGTACTCAAATTTAGTCGAGTTCCCATAGCTTGCTGGAAACTTTTCCAAAAATGAGAAGTGAAACGACTATCCCTATCTGATACAATGGAGAGTGGGACTCCATGTAAAGATACCACTTCGTCTACGTACAACTTGGCTAGCCTTTCCATGCTAAAGGTTTCCTTCATTGGTAGAAAATGAGCTGATTTGGTTAATCGATCCACAATTACCCAAATCGGATCATTACCTTTTCTTGTTTTAGGCAACTTAGTAACAAAATCCATTGTTATAAGTTCCCATTTCCATACAGGCATTTCCAATTGTTGTAGTAGTCCTGAAGGTTTCTGATGTTCAGCCTTTACTTGTGAACAAGTAAGACACTTAGAAACATATCTTGCTATATCCTTCTTCATTCCTATCCACCAGAAGTTCTTTCTTAAATCTTGGTACATCTTATTGTTTCCAGGGTGCATAGTATACCTAGATTTATGAGCTTCCTCTAAAATCTTATTTCGTAATTCTCCTTGCTTAGGTACCCAAATTCGTTTCTTGTGGAATCTCCAAATTCCATCATTTCCTTGCTCTAGTTCCTTTATATAACCTTTCATTCCTTCAGCATCGTCCTTGATTGCCGTTTCCTGAACTTTCTTTAATTGTTCCAATAAATCTACTTGTAGATTTAATCTAAGAGCAATGACTCGCTTTTGTTTTTCCTGATACTTACGACTTAAGGCATCTGCAACTACGTTTGCCTTTCCTTCGTGATATTTAATATCACAGTCGTAATCGCTTAGAACTTCCATCCATCTTCTTTGCCTCATATTTAACTCTTTCTGCCCAAATATATACTTTAAACTTTTATGATCTGTATAAACAATAAACTTACTTCCATACAGATAATGTCTCCAGATTTTAAGGGCAAAAATTATGGCTCCTAATTCTAAGTCATGAGTTGTATAATTCTCCTCGTGCTTTTTCAACTGCCGGGAGGCATATGCAATTACCTTCTTGCGTTGCATCAACACACATCCGAATCCTAATTTTGAAGCATCACAATATACTTCAAAATCTTCTGTTCCTTCGGGCAATGCTAAAATTGGAGCATTCGTCAATCGGTGCTTTAAAATCTTAAAAGCTTCTTCTTGCCTATGTCCCCATTCAAACTTAGCGGCTTTACAGGTTAACTTAGTCAAAGGTACAGCTATCTTAGAGAAATCCTTAATAAATCGTCTATAGTATCCAGCTAAGCCTAGAAAACTTCTAATTTCCATAGCTGTTTGTGGGACCTTCCATTTAGTGATTGCTTCTATTTTAGCAGGATCTACGTGAATTCCTTCGTGATTCACCATGTGACCTAAAAATTGTACTTCTTGCAGCCAGAATTCACACTTCGAGAATTTGGCATAAAGTTTTTCCTTTCTTAACAAAGTTAAGAGTGCATGCAAGTGTTTGCAATGTTCTTCCTGACTTTTGGAATAAATAAGTATATCGTCGATAAATACGATTACAAATTTATCCAAGTATGGCTTACAGATCCGATTCATCATGTCCATAAATGCTGCTGGGGCATTTGTTAGTCCAAAGGGCATGACTGTAAACTCATAATGGCCATACCTAGTTCTGAAAGTAGTTTTAGGTATGTCTTCTTCTTGTACTTTTAACTGGTGATATCCGGATCTTAAGTCTATCTTAGAAAAATACCTAGCGCCTTGAAGTTGATCAAAAAGATCGTCAATCCTAGGTAATGGATATCGATTCTTAATTGTAATTTTATTTAGTTCTCTATAATCGATACACATTCTCATCGATCCATCTTTCTTTTTCACAAACAACACTGGTGCTCCCCAAGGGGATGAACTAGGTTGTATAAATCCTTTGCTTAATAATTCATCTAACTGCTTTTTCAATTCTAGCATTTCGGTGGGTGCTAATCGATAAGGTGCCTTGGCTATTGGTGTAGTACCCGGAATTAGATGGATTCTAAACTCTACTTCTCTATCAGGTGGTAACCCAGGTAATTCTTCTGGAAAGATGTCTGGGTATTCTAAAACTATAGGGATGTCTGAGAGTTTCTTACTTTTAGTGTTAATGATTACCGAAATCATATACACCATTTCTTGTTTTCTTGAATAACTAGCCAACTTGATTACTGAAATGAATTTCAGTGGCTTTCGTGGTTTATCTCCTGTAATTAAAATTACCTCTTCTGTGGGAGTACGGATTTCTACGGAATTCTTATCACAAAGGATTCGAGCATGGTTGGCTATCAACCAATCCATTCCTAACACTACATCGAATCCGGCTAACTTCATAGGTAACAGGTTTGCAGAAAACTTATGGCCTAACAGTTCTATCTTTCCTTCTTTTAAAACCTTATTTATGTTAACAGAATTCCTGTCTGCCGTTTCGACTGTAAAAATTTGCCTAAGGGTGGTTAAGGGTAAGTTAAGGGCTTGGCAAAATGAAGTATTGATAAAACTTTGGTTTGCACCAGAGTCAAATAATACTTTTGCATAAACGTCGTGGACCAAGAACGTACCAGCTATGACGTCAGGGATTAGTTCAGCTTCCTGATTGGTTAGCTGGAATGCTCGGGCATTCTTCTTTGTTGTTCCATCAGCTGGTTTGCCTTTATTGTCTGTAGTTTTAGTCAATTTAGGACATTCTGTTTTGTAATGTCCTGTTTCTCCACAGTTATAGCAGACTATGGTTTTCTTTTTGCAATTTTCTTCACGATGTCCTGCCATTTTGCAGAAGTTGCAAATTACATTGCATTTTCCAAAATGATTCTTTTTGCAATTTCTGCAAAAAGGCGGTTGTGCAGATTGTCTCCTTCCTCTTTTCTTGAACCTATTATTATCATTACCCACACGAAATCCTTGGGTAATCTTTTGAGCCAATTCCTTCTTTCGATCTTCTTCTCTTGTGCGCACTAGCTCATCAGTTAGGGTATTAGCTAGTTCCACAGCATCGTCAATAGTGCGAGGTGTCGCAGCTTTAACGATGTTACGAATTTCACTAATTAATCCCCAAATGTAATGGGAAATGAGTACCGGTTCTGGCGAAGCCAGTGTTGGTACCACTCTAGCATATTCAAAGAATGTCGAAGTATAACCGCGACACTCTACGCCTATCATACGATGATTTAGGAACTTATTTGCCATTTGTTCCTTTTCATATTCAGGACAATATTTTCTTTCTACAAGAATTGTAAATTCTTCCCAGTCTATAGCATAATCTATCCTTCTTCCTTTTGCTTATAATACGGTGTTCCACCATTCTAGTGCCCCTTCTTTGAATAAATTTGACGCATACATAACCTGATCTTCTTCGGAACACTTACTTATTGCAATTACTGCTTCGGTTTTCTCTAACGAACGCAGTACTGCAGTTGCTCCTTCGTTGCCTGCAAATTCAGCAGGTTTGCAAGCAAGAAATTCTTTGAAAGTGCAACCGGGCGTTGCGGCTTTCATTTTCTTAGGAGGTGGAGCCTGTCGTGGATTATTATCGTCATGATTGCCGCCTCCATTTACACTATGACTAAAATTGTCTTCTTGAGTACGTTTACTAGGAATGATTTGTTGTGGTTCAACAGGTTTATGAGCAGCAGCCATGATTGCTGGAATAGCATTAGCTATCCCTTGAGTGATGATGTTTTCAATATCTTTTCTAGTCATATACTGGTTTTCCTGATTTTGTTCAGATTGATTCCCTTCATTAATTGGTTCATTACTAGCGTTTTCCATCTGATAATTATTATAAATATAACTATTAGTATCAAATGATTGTAAATAAAACAATTACACAGAAGCACATAAAATCTTACAACACAGATATATATCCAAAATCGTCGATGTTTCGACTTCTATTTTGTTTTATATATTATATAGGCATCCATACACACTGTTTATCTTACAATGTTTTATTTCCCATTTTACAGAATTATATTTGACTATTATTATTATTATTATTATACAGACATTCTTCCCAACCCCACTATTCGTTGGTCAACTGGCAGTTTAGTAGCGACGCTCCCTTTCGTCGTACTTCCAGGAAATTTGTTCCCCCATTTCCCGGATCCTATTCCCTGTACCTATCAGCTCTTCACCGAACTGACGGAGTTCGGCTAAGTTTTCGTTACTCATTGGAGGATTGGGGATAGGTTCTGGATCAAACTGTGGAAGGAAAGAATAAGGACTGTTGATGATATTTTCGAATTGCCAGTCATTTGTCCACCATTCTTCCATTTGACCTAAAGGTCGAGTGTGGATTAGTGGGTCTGGAATAGCTGGTTCCAGATTTACAGGAAGTTGGGTTTCGGCTAGGTAAGGATATAGATTATTATGGATAGGGCTAATGACATCACAATTTGCCAGTAGACGGTCTATTTCGTCTTGAAATGTGATTTCTTCAGGTTGTCTAGAACTCTCTCCAATTTCTATTCCTTTTTGTTTAGAATCTTTCTTGATTTCTATCTCTGCTGGTTTAGAACTTTCTCCGATTTCGATTCCTTTTCCTTTGTCTATAGGGTTTTCTACTTTGGGGAGTTTCCTAGTAACTGGCTTTCTCCTGTGCACTTTCCTCCATCCTACATATCTTCTTCTCTTTTTAAGTTTTGCTTTTTCCAGCGGTGGAGCTTGGAATTCCAGGGGTTCCTCTATGTCAGCAATATAACCAGTAAAGTCGTGGGAGACTTCAATTGGTACTGGGTAGAGGTTGAGATTCTGAAATGCTTCCGATATCTCACTCATGCTGGATAGCATATATGCAAAATGCACAAAAATGCTAAGTTAAAACTTTGGAACAAAGTTTTACAAATAAACATTTAAGTTTTATTGCATACTGATTTGTACAAAAGACCATAGGAAAGAGAACACACTATAATTTATTTATTTACTGGGGATTAATTTTCTACTAGACCAGGCTTATTGATATTTTAGAGGTTTGCATTTTCTGCTACTGTAGCTAGCATATAAAGATTTGCCCATTTTTCATCTAATGTGTCTTCCCAAGGTGACCTATTTCCTAATTCCTGGATTTCTGGATTAAACCTCACTTTCTTGACTTGGAGTTTCTTTATTTTCTCCCGTCCTTTTCTAAGAATCGAATTTCTTTTTTCTTGGGTGAGAGGATTTTCATAGTTTGCTTTACGGACAAAAATCCCTTCTTCCAGATCTGCTGGGTGTTTGGAGGAAGAGGTTCCTTTTTCTGTGGGTGCAGTATTTAACTTGTGGTAGATAGCAGAAATCTTTTGTTTACCCATACTGTAACTCAACAATTAATCAGTTAATAAAACATGTTTTCACAAAATAGCAATTAAATTTCCTAAGTATCTCTCAATTATTTTAATAGGCTAAAATCAATAGTAAGCTTAAATCAGTGGCTCTGATACCACCTTTTCCTGTCACGGCCCTTGGCCCCGGTTTGACCCGGTCCAGAGCCGCGAGGCAGGAAATCCGATGGTATCTAATTAAGTGACAGCGGAAGTCTTTTTAAACAGGATCGATTAATATTAAAACTGCTCGTTTATATATATATATATATAATATATAATATAGGGATAAATCCCATAATTTACAATAAAGTGATTTCACTGGGAAATCTTTATTCCTTAAAACATGTTTCTTTATTTATTTACATTGAGCCACTTTTCTAAGCTTGTAGTGCTCCACGGCACTTTTCCTGTGCTCACAACAGATCACCTGAAACATGTTTTAAAAAGGTTTTGTCAGCAGGGAAATACTGAGTGAATCATTCAGTTTTACTAAAACGACTCGTTTGTTATAATTCACAGTATTAAGAGAGATTACAATGTTTCTGATATCAAACCAACTACCCACAGTATTTGTCACTAGACTCATTTCGGTGACTGTGGTCATATCACCATTGGCTGCCCCAATGAATGACGAATATCACTAATTAGGTTCGCCCACCTAAAGTGATAACAACAGTAGTAATGTGCACAATACCCCACATACCGGCTGTAATTTGGTGATTACATAAACTTAATCACTGTAATTATAACCTTTGAAAATAAACATGATTTTGTAAACAAATTTGATAAAAAGATAATGACTCACATTGTAGATTTAACGAGCAGAGTATAAGCCTACTGATTAGCCTTGATTAACCTAATTTAAATAATAATGCACACACAACAGGTTAGTAACTAATACAGCAGTTACGACAATTCATGTGATTAAACCCTCACAACAATTTACAAGTGCAATACTTAACAATTCAGCGGATTCACAACGAATGACAGAGTATAGTCTGATTTCGAACAACACTCAAACATTCAAGTCGAAATCACGATGAATAACAAAGTATAAACTCAATTTGAGCGGCACTTAAACAATCGTTGGATAGTTATAATCGATAGGACGTTGAATCGTAATAGCGATCGAGTTATTACCCTGATTGTGGCAGCACTTCGTGATCAGTGTGTGTTTTGTGGACTGTTTCTATTATAACTCAGCCTACGTAAAGCGAATTTACGTCGTTTCAAAGACAGAATTCAAGTTCTAAGGCCCTGTATTTATACGTGAAAATTGGTCCCCCCGCGTGTCGCGGATCCTGTCGCGACTCGCCTGGGGTGTCAACCTATCCTAGAGTAGCCTCGTCACTAGTATAGGCTTGTTGAGTTGCTAGTTCGTTAATTCTCATATTTGACAACGCATTTTAGAGATAATCGTTAGTTAGGGTTTACCCCCCTTAAGTTTTAGGGGCCCTAATCCTGATTTTAAATATTCTGAAAATTTTAGGGATTATACAGAATCACTTGGGTTTCTCAATTAGAGTTTCCTATTGGCCAAATTAAAATAATAATTAGGACTTTTGATGAGAGTTGTTACACTTAATGAATGCTTGTTTGTTATGTTTACACATAGAATGATGTCTACCTGCCTTAGCAACGGTTGTACTATTAGTTTGGACTCAGCACCTGTTCACTCAGGGGTTGTTAAGGACAATTAGTTACATGGCTCACAGTGGTGAGTGTGTATCGCGAACTGCCTTGGGCAGTCAACCCGCAGTCATTGGTATCGATAGGTTCATGTCGATAACTAACATGCTTGGTTTCACACTGTGTACGTGCTGGTTATGCGTAAACGATTTCGAACTCTATTATATTTATTAAACTTGTATGCTCACCTTTACACTATGTGTATTGACTTTTACTTTAACGTATGTGGCAGGTGCTTAAGGTGTTTAAATGCTTTGCTTGCTGTGAAATCGAGGCTAGGAAAGACCTAGGTCAACAATAAGTTGTCTGTATTTAAAATCTGAGTTATCGGAACAGAACAATTTGACTAGATTTTGTCTGTAATAATTATGTTACTTTTTTATGTCATGGTATGGGACGTGTTGCTTTAAATAATTGGTAATCATAGTTGTTATGGAAACTTCTGGACAATCTGTTTCGCTCAGTGCCACGCCCCGATGTTTTCGCCATCGGTTGGGGTGTGACAAATTGGTATTAGAGCCATAACTATAGGGAATTAGGCAATACTCGACCTAGTCCGGGTCGATGTCTTAGAAACGACCTAGTCTATAGTTAGGAACCTACAGACCGACTTGTGCATATCCTGTAGGGATTATGTACGAGCTTACTTGCTATTTCTCGCTATTCTCGCCTACACTACACTATCACTACACTTTAGTTTTAAAAAAATAAAAAATAAACGAGCGATTAAATGGAGATTAGGTGTGAAAGCCGCAAACTCTCGACTAAGTTGTTTGTTCGACCCGCATTTTTATCTATAAACACGAGAATTTGCGTTGAATCAGGAGTGAAATCCATACTTCGACGCATAATTCTCCTTTATTTTATCAAAGCAGGAACGAAGTTGTTAAGTCAGGGGTGAAACCCGAACCTTGACGACTTGTTCCAATCTCTACTTGGTTTTACAAAACTCTCACCAAAGTCTCGACGGACTCCAACGACTTGAAGTCACGATATGACTGAAAAGATGCGTGCCGATCGCCCGGAATCGAGCCGAAAGGCACAGTACCAAAGGTCAAAGTGTGCTAAGAAAGTCCTTGTGAATAGTTGAACCACTTTTGGTAGTCAATGTCTAAACAGCCACAGACAATCCATCCTCGATTTTATGTGTTTCGATTCTGAGCCCGCAACTGCTAACTCTGATACTCATCGATTTTATGTGTTATGTGTGTATTTACCTGTTATATGTTTTAATTTTTGGAGGTTTATTCGATTTTCGCTATCGCTTTGATCGACACACACAACTCGCACTGCTCATCTACCTCAAAACGCTGACAAATCGCTAAATTATGGACGACCTTATGCTATGTTATACGCTTATACTATATTACTCGATATGTTAATCGTGATCGCTATACTCAAACGCTCGCGAACCCTGAATAATAGGTTTCTGTATTCTGATTGCCTCTTATGATCATGTGCTTCTGTGCTTTTGTGTTTCTGTGCCTTAGGTGCTTATGTGCTTCTGTGCCTCTGTGAATCTGTGTTTATGTGCCTACGTGTTTATGTAACACCCCGTGTTTCGAAAGTCAAAGTCAAGGTCAAAGTCAACGACCGATCGCACGACTTGACTAGTAGTGAATTTCTTTTATGTGTTTAATTTAGTTGTATTACGTGGAGTAATTGTCAATAATCGCAGTAATCGACGTGTGTTATTCGCTATCTAATCGATGTACGACTGTGAACTATAGGAAGTAACAATGCGATAAAGTTAACTAAACGATACTCAAACTATGCTAATCGAATCGACATCGAATGGTAATCGTACTCGCAACTCGAATTACGCATTTTGGTTACTGTTATACGTGTGGGTGTGCCTTATGTGTTACTTGTGTATGTTATTTATGTTATGTTGTGGTAATCAATCGAAACGCAGTCGAAACTCAATCGCAATCGAATCGCAAACGCTAATCGAACATGAAAGAAGGATGCTTGTATGTTGATATAGTAGTTGGGATTAAAAGTAATTTGACTAGGAAACTCTATCGCATCGAAACACTAGCAATCGAAATCGAAACGGCAACACTCGTCGCACCGAACACTCGAACGAGGTGAGTGATCGACCAGGCGGCCAGCCGATCGACCAGCCGTTCGATCGGACTGCCGTCTGATCGGACAAGCTGTTCGATCGAGCTGCCTAGCCGATCGACCAGCCCCTTCCACTTTGGGTAACCCTATAAATACCCCTTGTCACTTTCATTCTTTCTACTTTTGGCAACTGACGTCCGACCAGCACTCTCACCTTGCTTTTTCTCCGATTTCTCGCAATCCCGGTAAGATCTTGTCCTAAATCTTGTCCTTCCTTAATCTACACGCACTCCTACACCTTTCTATCTTTTGAATCTTAACATTTAACCGTGAAATCATCAAGATTCAAGGTGTTCTAGGATGACGTCATCATGTGTTCTTGATGAACTTCATGTTTTGGCCTCAATCCACCAAGAATAACTTGGATCTAATCGATTTCCACATAAACAAACAAAGATCTTTCATAGATCTAAACATATTCACTACAAAAAGGATTGAAAGGTGGTTTTCAAACTTTCTTTCAACTCTTTTACACTCAATGCACTCAAAACCGATAGAATCGGAGCTCGTGCCGACTTACTACTCATTCTTGTGGATGTGTCGGCTCAAGATCCGTATTCTATCCATGAGATTATCGATTCCGGGTTAAGCATGGAACGTCGTCTCGAACCGTCCACTGATCGGGTTTGGGTGATTCCTGTCCGATCAAGAGCACCAAGTATTGACGAGGTTTCTGTTGCTTAACATGTTATCAAGATATCTATATAAAATGACAAACTATCAAAACAACCAAGTGTAAGACGAACAGGTCGACCAGGACGGGATGTCGTCCGATCGGACTGCTGTCCGATCGAACAACCAATCTGAGCGACTGGCCAACCCGAGCGACTTGCACCTTCGGTCCCACACATAACCATTTTTGCCAACATTTGAAGCCTGAATGTTGAACGAATTATTGTCCGATCGGACTACCATCCGATTGAACTGCCATCCGAATCATGAGATATTTAAACTTCAACACTTAAACAATTTTCAACATGTTCAATGCACAAAGGATGCCACCCGATCGAACAACCGACCGATCGAGTGACAACTTGCTGTGAAATTGTTCTCGCTGAAGTGTCCAACCAATCGGGTTGTCGGTCGATCGAACGACCGTCCGATCGACCAACCTGAAGGGTAGAGATACTTCTGTGTTTTCAAAATGCTACAACGAAAACTTCAAAAGTCAAGTCATCATACACAAACACATCCTTCCCAAAGGAAGAAAAAATCCACTCGAACAGTCATCCGACCGGACGACCGTCCGAACGGACTACCACTCGCACGACTGGCTGTCCGATCGGATTACCATCCGATGGAACTGCTGTCTGAACCACTTGTACTTTGTATCGTTTTACGCGTCGCTTATCGTTATGCTATCAATCTGTTCAGGCTAACCCTACTCTCTAGCACTCCCTTCAATCCATCAATCGTTCGTTGTGAGTATACTCGATCCCTTTTTGCTTTACGCACTTTTGGGTGTTATATACGTTACCTATTCTAAATCACATCGAACACACTACACAAATACTTTAAACGCTAACCGTTACTGCATGTATTACGTGACTAAATGAATGCTTGTTTGTTATGTTTACACATGGAATGCTGTCTACCTGCCTTAGTGACGGTAATACTATTAGTTTGGACTCAGCACCTGTTCACTCAGGGGTTGCTAAGGACAATTAGTTACATGGCTCATAGTGGTGAGTATGTATCGCAAACTGCCTTGGGCAGTCAACCCGCAGTCATTGGTATCGATGGGTTCATGTCGATAACTAACATGCCTCATTACACTCTGTGTACGTGCTGGTTATGCGTAATCGAATTCGAACTTTATTATGCTATTATCAAACCTGTATGCTCACCTTTACACTATGTGTATTGACTTTTACTTTAACGTATGTGACAGGTGCTTAAGTTATTTATATGCTTAGCTTGCTGTGAAATTGAGGCAAGGAAAGGTCTAGGATGCTCTTTGTGCTGGTGATTAAATTGAAGCTAGGGAAGAGGTCCTAGAAACCAATAAATAAACTATCTATGTATAAATCTGAGTTGTCAGAACAGAACTACTTGACTAGATTTGTGTCTGTAATAATTATATTATCACTTATGACATGGTATGGGACGTGTTGCTTTAAATATTTGGTAAATATAGTTGTTATGGAAACTTCTGAACAATCTGTTTCGCTCAGTGCCATACCCCGATGTTTCCGCCATCGGTTGGGGTGTGACAGATTGGTATCAGAGCCATAACTATAGGGAATTAGGCAAGACTCAACCTAGTCCGGGTCGATGTCTTAGAGACCTAGTCTATAGTTAGGAACCAACAGACCGACTCGTACATGTCCAGTGGGGATTATGTATGAGCTTGCTGCTATTCCTCGCTATTCTCGCCTATGCTGCACTATCACTGCACTCGAATTTTCAAATTTGGAATAAGAAATTAAGTCGAGATTAGGCATGAAAACCGCAAACTCTCGACCAAATTGCTTGTTCGCCTCGCATTTTCATCCACAAGCACGAGAATTTGCGTTGAATCAGGAGTGAAATCCATACTTTGACGCATAATCCTCTTTTATTTTATCAAAACAGGAATGAATTTGTTAAGACAGGAGTGAAACCCTCACCTTAACGACTTGATTCCGACTTTCACTTGGTTTTCCAAAACTCTCACCAAAGTCTCGACGGACTCCAACGACCTGAAGTCACGGTATGACTAACGGGATGCGTGCCAAATGCCCAAGAATCGAGGCAAAAGCACAGTCCTGAAAGTCAAAATGTGTACAACAAGTCCTTGTGAATAGTCGAATCACTTTGTATAGTCAATGTCTAATAGCCGCAGACGATCTATTTCTCAATTTTTATGTATTTCGATTCTGAGCCCGCAACTGCTGACTCTGATGATTTGTCGATTTTATGTGTTTATATGTGTGTTTATCTATTATGTGTTTAATTTTGGAGACTTATTCAATTCTTGCTTTTACTTCGATCGACACGCACGAATCGCACTGCATATCTATCTCAAAGCGCTGACAAATCGCTAAATTGTGGACGTCCCTATGATACGCTTATGCTATACTACCCGTTATATTATACTATATTACTCGCTATGTTAATCGCGGACACTATTATCAAACGATCGCGGACTTTAAATGATAGGTTTCTGTATTCTGACTGCTCCTGTGTGCTTCTGAGTGAATTATGTTCTTATATGCTTATGTGTTTCTGTGCCCTACGTGCTTCTGTGCCTATGTGAATCTGTGCTTATGTGTCTATGTGTTTACGTGACTGTACATGTTCCTGAGCTTTAGTAGTACTAGACGTGTGAGGTGAGATTCGATTATGACGTGTCTGAGACCTATGACGATGTCTATCGCAGACAATGTCAACTGGACCATCATCTGGACCCCGTCACCCACGACTTTCTCGTCGAGAACACAGGGATAAACGCCTGGCTGCCATACTCGCTAAACAAGTGGCAAAGGTTATGCCTCAGATCGTGAGTGAAATTTACGAGAATGTTAGCAAATCATCTAAGGAGTCCAGAACTGAAGCTCCTAAAGATACTCCCAAGACTGCTTTCAGCTTCAAGCAGTTCAAAGCTTGTGGTCCGAAGGAGTTCACTGGCGAAGAAAGCCCTACGGCCTTGTTCCAATCGTTCGACTCGATCGAAGTCACTCTGCGTCAGAGTGGATGTCCTGACAATCTCCGCACTCTGAATGCTACCGGCGTCTTCCAGTCCCGCACATTAGACTGGTGGACGGCCGAGAGGAACAAACGCGGGAACGACGCAGCTTATGGTCTGTCATGGGACGAGTTGAAGGACGTTATGCTCGAAGAGTTCTGCCCTCCCCATGAGCGCCAAAAGTTGGAGGACGAATTCTGGCATCTGAAGCAGAGGGATGGTGAGAACGTTGCGCTAACTGCTCGATTCAAGCAGCTCAGTATTATCTGCCCTGATCAAGACTCCTGAGATAGCAATCAAGAAGTATATCCGAGCTCTGCCGGATTGTGTCGCTAATTTTGTGCAAGCTGCCAAAACCGCAATAATCGAAGAAACTTACTTGCTTGCCACTGAAATCAACGACAAGCGGGTAAAAGCTGGTTTTTTGGATAAGGCTTCGAAGAATCTGCATCAAGTCACCACCGCACCAACCGCTGAAACCACCGCCACTCAATCGTCAAAGTCCTCACGCCGCAAGAAGAAGAACAACAACAGCAGCTCCAGCAACAAGAGCTGTGCTGCCACCACCACTGCAGCACCACTTCAAGCTGTACCGGCCCTGCAGCAGCCTCAGCACCGATCAGCTCCAGCAATCTATGCACCGCCTGCAAAGCGCGCATACACAGGCCCCCACCCTGCCTGCCCAACATGCACATATCATCACCCGGTGGGTCTCACCTGTCGTTTCTGCGCTCACTGCAATATGTACGGCCACTTCACTGCTAATTGCCGTACTGGTCCCCATCAAGCGCCAGCTCAAGCCACTCTAATCAAGCTCTGCTCCAAGCCCCGCAAGGCCAACAAGCGGCTTAGGCACCCGCGGCCAACGCCTGAGTCTGCTTCGCATATGGTAATCCCAACCACTTTGCGAACATGTGCCCAAACAGGGTTGTGAAACAAGAGCCTCAGCAACACCAGCAGCAATTTCAGCAGCAACAAGCCGCACGCGCCAGAACTTTCAACATCAATATGCGCCAAGCCCAGGCTGACAACAACGTGGTCAATGGTACGTTCCTTGTGAATGGTATTTATGCTTCATGTTTGTTTGATACTGGAGTCGATAATTGCTTTGTGTCGTTCGAATTCGAGAAACTTCTTAGTCGTAAACGCTCCCATCTCCCCTCGACGTTCGATGTTGAAGTCGCCACCGGAAGAACTGTCGCCGTTAATTCTGTTCTTCGAGATTGTACTCTCGAGCTCAACAATCACATTTTCCCAATCGACCTTATTCTGATGCAACTCGGAAGTTTTGACGTCATAATAGGCATGGACTTTCTTCGCGAAAACCATGCTGAAGTTGTGTGCTTCGAAAAGATGATTCGATTCTCGCTCGCGAATGGTGATCTATTGTGTGTTTATGGTGAAACTGCTTTGAAAGGCCTCAAACTCATGTCACGTGTCCAAGCTAGCAAGTATCTCCGCAAGGAATACAGGGCTTTCTTGGCTAACATTGTAGTAGCGGAGAAGGAAAAGAAAGGAAGACCTGGAGTAAACAATGTTCCAGTGGTTCGAGAATTTCCTAACATTTTCCCTGAGAATCTTCCCGGACTACCGCCAAGTCGTGATATCGACTTTCGTATCGACCTCATTCCTGGAGCCAACCCTGTTGCCAAAGCTCCTTACCGACTCGCACCGTCCAAAATGCGTGAACTCTCGAGTCAGCTTCAGGAATTACTTGAGAAAGGCTTCATTCGCCCGAGCACCTCTCCTTGGGGCGCACCGGTCCTTTTCGTCAAAAAGAAGGATGGGTCGTTCCGGATGTGCATCGACTATCGGGAACTGAATAAGTTGACTATCAAGAACCACTATCCCCTGCCCCGCATTGATGATTTATTTGATCAGCTACAAGGTGCTACATGCTTCTCAAAGATCGACCTATGTTCAGGCTACCACCAACTACGCATCCAAGAGGAGGATATACCCAAAACCGCTTTTCGCACTCGATACGGCCACTATGAGTTCGTTGTTATGCCTTTCGGATTAACCAACGCACCCGCGGTTTTCATGGATCTGATGAATCGCGTGTGTAAACCATATCTCGACCATTTCGTCATCGTGTTCATCGACGATGTCTTGATCTATTCCAAATCGAAGGTCGAACACGTGCAACATCTACGTTTGGTTCTCGAGCTACTCCAGGGGAACCGACTCTATGCCAAGTTCTCCAAGTGTGAATTTTGGCTGGAGGAGGTTCAGTTTCTGGGTCACATTGTCAATAGTCAGGGTATACACGTCGATCCCGCGAAGATTGAAGCCGTTAAGAGTTGGATTACACCTAAGAACCCGTCTGAAGTCCGTTCTTTTCTTGGACTAGCGGGCTATTACCAATGATTTATCGAAGGATTCTCAAAGATCGTTGTGCCGCTTACCGCTCTCACACATAAAGACAAGCCTTTTGTTTAGGGAACTGAACAAGAGACTGCTTTCCAAACCCTCAAGCGCATGCTTTGCAATGCTCCTGTTCTCACTCTACCCGACGGAAACGACGATTTCATTGTCTATTATGATGCTTCCAACCTTGGTCTTGGTTGTGTCCTTATGCAGCGGGACAAGGTTATAGCTTACGCATCTCGTCAGCTCAAAATCCATGAGAAGAACTATACAACCCATGATCTCGAGCTAGGAGCAGTTGTTTTTGCGTTAAAGATTTGGCGATACTACCTGTATGGTACAAAGTGTACGATCTTCACCGATCATAGGAGCCTACAACATATCTTTGATCAGAAAGAACTTAATATGCGTCAACGCCGATGGGTAGAACTTCTCAACGATTACGACTGTGAGATTCGTTATCACCCAGGCAAAGCAAATGTCGTTGCCGACGCCCTCAGCAGACAGAGTTATTTGCTCAGCATCCGTGATGTTCAAGCCCAATACGATCTCGAAACCCTCATCCGCGAAGCCCAACATGCTTGTTTTAATGAACGCACTTTGAAGAAGGAACGAATCTACCGTGATGGAGCTCATCTTATGAATAAGCCGAATGCAATATTCCATTATCTGGACCGAATTTGGATCCCTAAACGGACCGATTTGCGAAAGATTTTGATGGACGAAGCCCACAAATCCCGGTATTCTATTCATCCCGGTGCCGATAAAATGTACCAGGACCTTCGCTACAAGTACTTGTGGTAGGGCATGAAAAGGGATATCGCTCTATACATTGGGAAGTGCCTAACTTGCTCAAAGGTCAAGGCTGAACATCAAAGACCCTCCGGCTTGCTCAAACAACCCCCTATCCCTATGTGGAAGTGGGAGAGTATAGCTATGGACTTCATAACAAAACTCCCGCGCACGCCATCAGGTCACGACAGCATCTGGGTTGTTGTTGACCGTTTGACCAAATCTCCTCACTTTCTGCCCATACGAGAAGACTACAAGGTAGAACGATTAGCCTGAATCTACACCAATGAGATCATTTGTCGACATGGGACGCCTCATGACATCATCTCTGACCATGATGCTCGGTTTACCTCGCGACTATGGGAAACGTTTCAAGCGGGTGTCGGTACAGCACTTAATCTGAGTACCGCATTCCACCCTCAAACCGACCGTCAGAGTGAGAGAACGATCCGTACTCTGGAAGACATGCTCTGTTCATGTGTAATAGATTTCGGTGGTAATTGGGATGCATACCTGCCGTTAGTCGAATTCTCGTACAACAACAGTTATCATTCCAGCATTCAAATGGCACCATTTGAGGCACTATATGGAAGAAGATGTCGATCGCCTATTGTGTGGCACGAGATCGGTCATTCGCAATTAACCGGTCCTGAGCTATTGCAAGAAACGACAGACAAAATTTTCCAAATTCGAGACAATCTAACGAAAGCTCGGAATCGTCAGAAAAGTTACGCCGATAGACGACGCAAGCCCCTTGAATTTGACGTTGGTGACTACGTACTCCTAAAGGTTTCACCTTGGAAGGGTGTGGTCCGATTCGGAAAGAAAGGAAAGCTCGCGCCTCGATAAGTTGGACCCTTTAAGATTCTGGAAAGAATCGGCAAAGTGGCTTACAGACTCGAACTACCGGAGGAACTTAGCAACGGTCACCCGACTTTCCACGTCTCAAACCTCAGAAAGTGCCTAGCCGAGCATGACTTACATGTTCCGTTAGAGGACCTGCAAGTGAACGAAACATTACACTTCATGGAAAAGCCTGTTGAGATCATGGATTGCCAAACCAAGCAGCTCAGACGCTCTCGCATTCCTATCGTGAAAGTCCGATGGGGAGGCAAGCGAGGCGCGGAGTTCACTTGGGAACTCGAAAGCAACATGAAGGCGAAGTACCCGCAGTTGTTTGTTACGGCTTCGGCCTAATTTCGGGACGAAATTCCCTCAACTAGGGGAGGCTGTAACACCCCGTGTTTTGAAAGTCAAAGTCAAAGTCAAGGTCAAAATCAACGACCGATCGCGCGACTTGACTAGTAGTGAATTTCTTTTATGTGTTTATTTTAGCGGTATTATGTGGAGTAATTGTCAATAATCGCAGTAATCGACGTGTGTTATTCGCTATCTAATCGACGTACGACTGTGAACTATAGGAAGTAACAATGCGATAAAGTTAACTAAACGATACTCAAACTATGATAATCAAATCGACATCGAATGGTAATCGCACTCGCAACTCGAATTACGCATTTTGGTTACTGTTATACGTGTGGGTGTGCCTTATGTGTTACTTGTGTATATTATTTATGTTATGTTGTGGTAATCAATCGAAACGCAGTCGAAACTCAATCGCAATCGAATCGCAAACGCAAATCAAACATGAAATAAGGATGCCTGTATGTTGATATAGTAGTTGGGATTAAAAGTAATTTGACAAGGGAACTCTATCGCATCGAAACGCTCGCAATCGAAATCGAAACGGCAACACTCGTCGCACCGAACACTCGAACGAGGTGACTGATCGACCAGGCGGCCAACCGATCGACCAGCCGTTCGATCGGACTGTCGTCCGATCGGACAAGCTGTTCGATCGAGCTGCATAGCCGATCGACCGGCCCCTTTCCACTTTGGGTAACCCTATAAATACCCCTTGTCACTTTCATTCTTTCTACTTTTGGCAACTGACGTCCAACCAGCACTCTCACCTTGCTTTTTCTCCGATTTCTCGTAATCCCGGTAAGATCTTGTCCTAAATCTTGTACTTCCTTAATCTACACGCACTCCTACACCTTTCTATATTTTGAATCTTAACTTTTAACCGTGAAATCATCAAGATTCAAGGTGTTCTAGGATGATGTCATCATGTGTTCTTGAAGAACTTCATGTTTTGGCCTCAATCCACCAAGAATAACTTGGATCTAATCGATTTCCACATAAACAAACAAAGATCTTTCATAGATCTAAACATATTCACTACAAAAAGGATTGAAAGTTGGTTTTCCAACTTTCTTTCAACTCTTTTACACTCAATGCACTCAAAACCGATAGAATCGGATCTCGTGCCGACTTACTACTCATTCTTGTGGATGTGTCGGCTCAAGATCCGTATTCTATCCATGAGATTTTCGATTCCGGGTTAAGCATGGAACGTCGTCTCGAACCGTCCACTGATCGGGTTTGGGTGATTCATGTCCGATTAGGAGCACCAAGTATTGACGAGGTTTCTGTTGCTTAACACGTTATCAAGATATCTCGATAAAACGACAAACTATCAAAACAACCAAGTGTAAGACGAACAGGTCGACCAGGACGGGATGTCGTCTGATCGGACTGCTGTCTGATCGAACAGCCAATCCGAGCGACTGGCCAACCCGAGCGACTTGCACCTTGGGTCCCACACATAACCATTTTTGCCAACATTTGAAGTTTGAATGTTGACCGAATTGTTGTCCGATCGGACTACCATCCGATCGAAATGGTCATCCGAATCATGAGATATTTAAACTTCAACACTTAAACAATTTTCAACATGTTCAATGCAGAAAGGATGCCACCCGATCAAACTACCGACCGATCGAGTGACAACCTGCTATGAAATTGTTCTCGCTGAAGTGTCCAACCAATCGGGTTATCGGCCGATCGAACGACCGTCCGATCGACCGACCTGAAGGGTAGAGATACTTCTGTGTTTTCAAAATACTACAAAGAAAACTTCTAAAGTCAAGTCATCATACACAAACACATCCTTCCCAAAGGAAGAAACAATCACCTCAAACAGTCATCCGACCGGACGACCGTCCGAACGGACTACCACTCGCACGACTGGCTGTCCGATCGGATTACCATCCGATCAAACTGCTGTCCGAACCACTTGTACTTTGCATCGTTTTACGCGTCGCTTATCGTTATGCTATCAATTTGTTCAGGCTAACCCTACTCTCTAGCACTCCCTTCAATCCTTCAATCGTTGTGAGTATACTCGATCCCTTTTTGCTTTACACACTTTTGGGTGTTACATACGTTACCTATTCTAAATCACATCGAACATACTACGCAAATACTTTAAACGCTAACCGTTACTGCATGTATTACGTGACTAAATGAATGCTTGTTTGTTATGTTTACACATGCAATGCTGTCTACCTGCCTTAGTGACGGTAGTACTATTAGTTTGGACTCAGCACCTGTTCACTCAGGGGTTGCTAAGGACAATTAGTTACATGGCTCACAGTGGTGAGTATGTATCGCTAACTGCCTTGGGCAGTCAACCCGCAGTCATTGGTATCGATGGGTCATGTCGATAACTAACATGCCTCATTTCACTCTGTGTACGTGCTGATTATGCGTAATCGAATTCGAACTCTATTATGCTATTATCAAACTTGTATGCTCACCTTTACACTATGTGTATTGACTTTTACTTTAACATATGTGACAGGTGCTTAAGTTGTTTATATGCTTAGCTTGCTGTGAAATTGATGCAAGGAAAGGTCTAGGATGCTCTTTGTGCTGGTGATGAAATTGAAGCTAGGGAAGAGGTCCTAGAAACCAATAAATAAACTATCTATGTATAAATCTGAGTTATCGGAACAGAACTACTTGACTAGATTTTTGTCTATAATAATTATATTATCACTTATGACATGGTATGGGACGTGTTGCTTTAAATATTTGGTAAATATAGTTGTTATGGAAACTTCTGAACAATCTGTTTCGCTCAGTGCCATGCCCCGATGTTTCCTCCATCGGTTGGGGTGTGACAGTTTACATGGTCGTATTCCTGAGCTTTAGTAGTATTAGACGTGTGAGGTGAGATCCGATTGTACTGTGTCTGAGGCCCTTGACGATGTCTGTTGCAGACAATGTCAATTGGACCATCATCTGGACCCCGTCACCCATGAATCACTCGCCAAGAACAGAGAGACAAACGCCTTGCTGCTATTGTCGCTAAGCAAGTGGCAAAAGCCGTCCCTCAGATCGTGAGTGAAATATACGAGAATATGAGCAAATCGTCTGAAGAGTCTAGAACCGAAGCTCCTAAAGCTACCCCCAAAGCTACCTTTAGTTTCAAACAGTTTAAAGCATGCGGACCGAAAGAGTTCACTGGCGAGGATGGCCCTACGGCCTTGTTTCAATGGTTCGGCTCAATCGAAGTCACCCTGCGTCAGAGTGGATGTCCTGACGATCTCCGCACTCTGAATGCTACCGACGTCTTCCAGTCCCGCGCATTAGACTGGTGGACGGCCGAGAGGAACAAACGCGAAAATGACGCAGCTTATGGTCTGTTATGGGACGAATTGAAGAACGTTATGCTCGAAGAGTTCTGCCCTCCCCATGAGCGCCAAAAGTTGGAGGACGAATTCTGGCATCTGAAGCAGAAGGAAGGTGACAACGCTACTTTAACTTCTCGCTTCAAGCATCTCAGTATTATATGTCCCGATCAGGTGAAGACTACCGACATGACAATCAAGAAGTACATTCGAGCACTGCCGGACTGTGTAGCAGATTTTGTGCATGCAGCAAAGCTAGCAACAATCGAATAAGCTTACTTGCTTGCCGCTGAAATCAACGATAAGCGAGTCAAGGCTAGCTTCTGGGATAAAGCTACCAAGAACCTGCATCAAGCTACCGCCGCACCACCCGCCGAAACCGCCGTCGCTCAATCATCAAAGTCCTCACGTCGCAAGAAGAAGAACAACAACAGCAGCTCCAGCAACAAGAACTGTGATGTCACTACTACTGCTGCTCCACTTCAAACCGTACCGGCTGAGCAGCAGTCTCAGCATCGATCAGCTTCAGTTATCTATGCACCGCCTGCAAAGCGTGCATACACCGGTCCCCACCCTGCTTGCCCAACATCTGGTGGGTATCGCTTGCTGATTCTACGTGCACTGCAATATGTACGGCCACTTCACTGATAACTGCCGTACTGGTCCTCGCTAAGCACCAGCTCCAACCACTGCTCATCAAGCTCTGCTTCCAGCTCCTCAAGGCCAACAGGCAGCTCAGGCACCCGTGATCAACGCCAGAGTTAGCTTCACGTGTGGTGATCCCAACCACTTCGCGAACATGTGCCCGAACAGGGTTGTGAAACAAGAGCCCCAGCAGCAGCAGCCTCAACAGCAGCAGCAACAGCAACAACAACAAGCAGCACGTGCTCTAACTTTCAACATCAACGTGCGCCAAGCCCAAGCCGACAACAACGTGGTCAATGGTACGTTTCTCGTAAATGGTAGATATGCTTCGTGTTTATTTAATACTGGTGCGGATAACTGTTTTGTATCGTTCGAATTCGAGAAGCTCTTTAATCGTAAGCGCGCCCATCTCCCCTCAACGTTCGATGTCGAAGTTGCCACCAGAAGAACTGTCGTTGTCAATTCTGTTCTTCGTGATTGTACTCTTGAACTCAACAATCACATCTTTCCCATCGACCTCATCCCAATGCAGCTCGAAAGATTTGACGTCATAGTAGGCATGGACTTTCTTCGCGAAAACCATGCTGAAGTTGTTTGCTTTGAGAAGATGATTCGATTCTCGCTCGCTAATGGCGATCAATTGTGTGTCTACGGTGAAGTCGTGTCGAAGAAGCTCAAACTCATGTCGTGTGTCCAAGCTAGCAAGTATCTCCGCAAGGAATACCAAGCTTTCTTGGCTCACATCGTAGTAGCAGAGAAAAAGGAAGTTAAGGGAGTAAACGATGTCCCTGTTGTTCGTGAATTTCCAAACGTTTTCCCGGATGATCTTCCTGGTTTACCACCCAGTCGTGATATCGACTTTCGTATCGATCTCGTTCCTGGAGCAAACCCCGTTGCTAGAGCTCCTTATCGACTCGCACCATCCGAAATGCGCGAACTGTCGAGTCAGCTCCAGGAATTGCTTGACAAAGGCTTTATTCGCCCTAGCACCTCTCCTTGGGGCGCACCAGTCCTTTTCTTCAAAAAGAAGGATGGGTCGTTCCAGATGTGCATCGACTATAGGGAGCTGAATAAGCTGACAATCAAGAATCGCTATCCTCTGCCCCGCATCAACGATTTGTTTGATCAACTACAAGGTGCTACATGTTTTTCCAAGATTGATCTACATTCAGGCTACCACCAACTACGCATTCAAGAAGAGGATATCCCTAAAACCGCTTTTCGCACCCGATATGGCCATTATGAATTCGTTGTTATGCCTTTTGGTCTAACTAACGCACCCGCGGTTTTCATGGACCTGATGAATCGCGTGTGTAAACCTTTTATCGACCGCTTCGTCATCGTGTTCATCGATGATATCCTGATCTATTCCAAGTCGAAAACCGAACACACGCAACATCTACGTTTGGTTCTCGAGCTACTCCAAGGGAATCGACTCTACGCCAAATTCTCCAAGTGTGAATTCTGCCTGGGGGAGGTTCAATTCCTCGGTCACATTTTCAATATTCAAGGTATTCATTTGACCCCGCGAAGATCGAAGCTGTCAAGAGTTGGGTTACACCTAATAACCCGACTGAAGTCCGTTCTTTTCTCGGACTGGCGGGCTATTATCGCCGATTTATCGAAGGTTTCTCTAGAATCGCCGTGCCGCTTACTTCTCTCACGCACAAAGACAAGCCTTATGTTTGGGGAACTAAACAAGAGACTGCATTTCAAACCCTCAAGGATATGCTTTGCAATGCTCCCGTTCTAACTCTACCTGACGGAAACGACGACTTTATTGTCTACTGTGATGCCTCAAACCTTGGTCTTGGTTGTGTTCTCATGCAACGAGACAAAGTTATCGCTTACGCGTCTCGTCAGCTGTCACACCCCGATATTTCCACGTTTCACCGATGGGCCCGGTAGGGGAGTATCGTGACGTAGTTGATATCATCATAGTCAAACAACACAAAATATAAATGCACAGCGGAAGCAAAAGGTAAATATATTACAATCCGAATATAACGTAATATCCAGTATTACAACGGAAAGTAAAGGATCCACAGGCGGATCGAAGATAAAATGAAACATTGTTCAACAGACTTTGACATCTAGAGCTTGCGAGACTTCAGTAATAATGCCTGGAGTAGCCAGCCTATTTCGTCTAGTACCTGCACTTAGCCTTTTTGGAAAATACGTCAGTTTACACTGGTAAATACAACTTAACTGACTCATTTTGAAAAGAGTTTGAAAATTGATTTGAATGCACTTCCGCACAAATATCTTTTATAACTTGGGACAATTATTTGTATATAATCTTGTATACAGTTTTACTTATTTGTCGTCCATTAGTGCCGGTTTGTAGGGCCGGTCTAGATTAATCGACACGCCACAGGTATAATTCCCACAAGGATTGTATTCCTCTAAGTGGATTACCAATTTTTACATAATGCATCTGTCAGGTGTACGCCTACACCCCGTGCTTAGGTCGTGGCCATTTCTCTGAATGATGCCAAGGATATCCGGGACATGGTCATTTAACCCCCAAGGGCCATACACCAAATAATACAGAATAAAGAGAGTTATGTAAATACATTAATCACAATCCGATTTAAATGACTACATACCCGACCAAGCGGTACTTTTATAGTACCGTATCCCAAGCCCGTATAGGGAAAATAAGTTAAGAGTATTTACCTAAGCTAAATATAAATTCAATCCCAGCCGTATATCAATTCAGCAAGTACAGATAGCTTTTACTGGGCTCCTAATCTGGAACGAAGGTTTTTAATAACCTATTAGAATTCTAACGGGTCTTTAATTAAGCCTTGACTTAGACCGGTTAGTTTTCAAAAGGAAGATACGGTTCAAACGCATGATAAAGCGAAGACCGGATTAGAACGTGGTTTTGACCCAACAAGCTTGTATGCTTGTTTAATATGGGTAACTTAAACACATTCTGGATTTTGAGACAAAAATGATGTGGTTTGACCCGTTTCGGCAAATATATGCAAACTAGTCACATAAGCCGATCCGAACGCGACAAATGCGTAACGAGTAACCAAAAGAGTCATATACAGGTTTCCTAAGTTAATATGCCTTTAATATGTTGTGATATCAGTAGGATATCTTCCATTATGCCCAAAACGAGTTAAATCTCAAAATAAGCCCCGTAGGGGTATTTTGGTCATTTTAAAGATTATAAAAGAGGTTAATTAAAATTCTGAGATTCAGGTTCGAATACATAAGTAGAATAACTTATTTTATTAGGTCATATCAGTTGGTAATAGGTCTTATATGCCAAAATGGTTTCCAACCCAAACTATGCGTTTAATACGCTTAAAAAGCCATTTTAAGCGATTTTCGGGTTATACAGGAAATCTGAGTTTTCTGATCAGGTTATAAAGTTTAAAATACTTCATTTATTATATAAAATAAGTAGCAATTGGATTGGTATCAAAAGGGCTTGTAAAACTCATTTTATGGCCTAAAAGGGCATAATCGGTATTTAACGAATTAAGGTGATAACCCTAGGTTTTGATCAGTTTAAAACTAATTAAAAATCTTTAAAAATCTCAAAATATTATATTACATCAGTGGGTAAAAGGTTTGGTGTCAAAAATTGGGTTTAGATAGGCTTTATGCTAATTGCGCCGTTTAATTACTAAAAGGCGTTATAATTACGCTAATGAGCATAACTCCTAATCTAGACCTCCAACTGATGTGAAAATTTAGGGACAACTTTATAAATCAGTATTAAGGATTATTGTCCTTTCACATTTCAAAAATTCTCGTTTTATGGTCAAAAGGGCATATTGGTCAACATTAGGCAATTAACGGAAACGCGTAAACGAATGGGGCAATCAACGAACCAAGCACAGAGGGTTATACCAACATGTAACCTGGTCCTAAAGAAGCCCTAAGGCATTTCTAAACCTATCTAATTCGGGTCAGAACTGAAGTCAAAGCAAAAGTCAAAGTTTTGCGACTTTCGGTTCCGAACCGGGTCTAAACAGAAAATTGTCGGATCAAACAAGCTTAGATCAGTTCTTATACTTATTACCAAGTTATATGAGTGATAAAATAGGTTACATGCCTTCTACATTGCTAATTACATGTTAATTTGCAAATTAAGCTTCTGTTGATTTTTTCTAAACAACTTTGACCCGACATTTGATCTAGTTAGAGTGGGAATCTGAGGGTGCCCTTTTAAGGGTTTATTGCCCACATAATTACCAACTTATAACTACCTTCAATTCGACTAATCACTGGACCATTAATGATTAATCGCTAAGTCAAACGTTAATTACGACGGTTTGACTTTTAAGCTAATAACTAAGCAAAACTCAATTAAGAAAGGTTAAGAATACTTACCAAGGTCCTAATGACGACTAAGGATCACAAGGAAGGTGCTTGAGCTCCAGAAATGATCAGATGTGAAGGAATGAAGGGATCATCAAAGTTGCAACAATGAGGCCTTATATAGTGCCTTTGATCCATCAAGATCATGACAACCAAGGCTACACATGTTCCCTGATCATTAACAAGTGTCCCTAAGCCTAAGAATTTAGTTTAGGCAGCTCTTGGAAGTGTTAAAGGGCAATATATGTCGATTACATGGGCTGAACAGCCATTTTTCCGAGTTTCTGCATCTGGGCACCTCTTACGGACCGTAAGGGTCCAGCCTTATGGTCCGTCAGGACCAAGCCAGCACAACAGATCTTTTTAAAAATGACACATTTGGCCCCTGAACCTTCCAAACTTGATTTTAAGGTGCTTTCTTGCACTTGTAACCCCCAAACTTGACTTTTAAGGACTCCAAGCCATAAACCAAATTTTTTAGGTCCCCAGTTATTCATACGATCACCAAAAAGTCTTGAATTTCGACGTTGATGCTTTTAACCCCTCGTATACGAATTTTATCATAACTTTCTCATACGATAACGAAACTTGGTGAAATTTTTTTATCACTTATTCTAGTGAGTATAATTAATCATTACAAAGCTTCGGGTTCGCTAAAAGGTCACTCAGAGGTATACTTTAAACATGTTGACACATTTAACCCCTGTAGTTTGAAATTCCTCACTTTCCTTCACAATTAGCTTCGTATGATCCATGATTTATCCGTTTAAGGGTATAAACATCGTGTAGGGTTATTGTAAAGTATATTTTATCCATTGTTGACTTTTTGAACCCTTATATTCACATACTTTCCTTGTTTGTCAACTTTAGTCCCTCTAGAGTATTCTTTCACACGTTCAAAGCTTGTGACACGTGTCAACACATTATAGGATGTGAATTTTCGAGGTGTTACATCCTCACCCCCTTAAAAGAAATCTCGACCTCGAGATTTGCTAAAATTATGGAAGTACTTTTTGTCGTATAATGGACTTGACTTCGATAGTATATCTGGAACTTTTCCAAGCTCTCAAAGTGACCCCTATATTAGGTACATGTATCATTTTGGAGCTTCTTAACCTGTCGATCCTCAATCGATACAGGATGCTCATCCCATCATAAATCTGCATATCCTTAAGTGATAATGCTTCTCAACTTATTGGTGAAACACATCCTTAAATCATTAGTGTGTTAATGCCTTGCGAGCTCCGCCAGGCTCCTTAAATAAGTCTTAGCTTATAAGCTATTTGATCTTGATACATTCGATTTCCTTCGAATGATTCCATATATTCAGAGCTTAACTAGCCTGATAATTTAACAAATTGGGCACACCCTTCCTGGGTGATTTCTTTTGTTGAACCTTATTCTTTAACAAGAACTTAGGAGGGTTGCTACTTTCATTAATTCTTGATTTTCTGCCAAATACTGGCAACTTACATATGATTAGGGATTTGTATGATCTTATTCGTTGTTTCCAAAGCAATGTTCAGATCCTGATAAGTGGACTTCCCAAAGTCTCGTCCATCAAACGGATGTTTGATATTTCATCTATACAAAGTCTCCAAAGGAGCCACCTTGATACTTATATAACAACTATTATAGAAAAACTTATCTTAAGGTGAGATGGTTATGACAACCATTGCTCAAAACTAATCTTAAGGAGTAGCTAATCCTTACAATTAGTCGAACAAATCGACTCTCCTGGGCAGCTGATGGCGATTCTTAATCGTTGCCTAATTAGGGTTGCGGTAACAATGCATAAGCAAAATCAACCGTCTTTCATATTTAACTACACCGAATTTTCAGGATATTGAGTTAGGCTATATGAACCCTCTATTTTAAAGCTTAGTTAGTCAGGGTTTCGACTTTCCCAATAATGGTACTAGCCGTCTTGGAGATTTCATAATAATAGAGCCTTAAATGGGATATAAACCTTAACTCTACCTGCCTCTCAGGGGTAAACAGGGTAATCTTAGGAGAAGATAATCAAGGTACAAGGAGGTTACAGAGATTTTTACAAATCTCAGGCTCCAATTCATCCACCATTGCTTGTGGTGAATAAGTGACACATTTATGTTACAAGTCCATGAATTCCTTAATCGGGAACATTCACCTGGACAATTCTATTCTGGATATCTTCTTTGAATACCATTAGTTGACTTTAGCACTCTATGACCATCGGAATATCTTTGTGGTCCCATGCATTAAACCTCCATACTGATCAGGCATGGAAGCAATCTATGGAACATATTAAGATATACCAATCCTCATATGGCGCTTTTTATCATACCGTTTGGTATTCGCAATCGTTAGAGATCAAAGAGATATCAACTCGAAATGCTGACGCATTACACTTAAAGAAAAGATACTTCTAAAATTCTGCGACTGAAGGTTTCTGACAGGAACAGAAGAAATGGTTCTTCTGATCTGCCTGTGAGTCTTACCTTACACTTAATATCTGGGTTTCTTACGGGAAAATTTTCTAAAAGTTTGCTAAGCTTATGGTCTTATGAGAGACCGAGCAGCACCTGAACCCAGATGTAATTCTTAGCAAATAAATCTTAATAAGGGATTTACCTAGTGTCATTATTAATGTGAACTACCTCTAATCATACATTAGGAGGGTTAAGCGCCTCCATTCTTAATCTTTTTAAACTTAGCTGCAAAATCTATGACAAATTTAGGGCAGTCTCAGCTTTGAGTGGTCGTTTCTTAATCTATATAACGTGAGTAGCGGAGTTAGATCCATAATGGATTTATAATGAGCAGGTTTTGAAACCTTAACGTGCCCTCTTATTGCCGATGCTAACCACTAATAATTAATTGCTTTAAGCTTAGATTTTTGGGTAAACTGAATAGGGTACTATCTCAGCCAATGAATTAAAATTTGTGACATGCTGTCGACAGTCTAGAACTTTTATGGCGAGAGTCAGAAAATTCTTATTTCATCTTTTTCCATTTTGTGATGTGGATAATAGGTTTTTTTTTCTAATAAGGTCCTTAAAAACTTGGACCATCCCATATTGCATTAGGGGATCTTTCTTGTGGACTTCAATAATGTCCTCACTAATTGAGAGCATTGTTATCGAATGGCTGTGATGTATACCTTACCATGTCCTTTCCAGCATAACCACTGATATACCTAATGGTTTCTACTACATCCAACAATTTCCTGAAATCGATGGCCCCTTTTTACTATTGAAGTCTCTTGACTTCTAAGAGACGAAGTACTTTTAAGTACATCCTAAGAGGAAAGGGGCTTCTTGCCACATATGATTTTGTTTGGGTTATTCTTCGCATTTGAAGTATGAATATAGCTCTTCTTATGAGCAGCGACATGTGTTTTAAAGCGAACATCATTCGGCTTCTCAAGCCTTTTCATGACTTTTCTCATAGCCTTTCTAACAGCTGCGTTAATCACAGTTCTGGAGATTTACTCCATTAACATTTGAGGTTCACATTGGATTCATTATTAACATTTGTCGCATCTCTAGCATCGCGACTGTTGTTTGTTTCTTCTGAGTTTTCCATACTCGAAGCTTTGGTATTAAATACCAAATTTAGCAAGTGTTTAGGCACTCCATATTCAGTATCTCCTGGAACGGTCAATGGCTTTGTTTACGGCTGTATCTATCATAGCCTGTAACTCGGTGCCCGTTAAGTTCAGTCTTGCATTATCATTCTGATCAACTGGATAATTATGAGCTTCAGAGGAGTCAGCCATGATGAAGCTTTGAAGGCTACCGACCAAGTAGTAATAATTTGTTTAATTATATAGTGAATTGTCGAATTTGATGATTAATTAGCCATGGTGTAAATAAACCATATAGGCCAATAGATAGTATTTGATTTATTTGATTATGTTTTGCCTAGGTTTTTAAATAAACCATCTTTGGCGTTCAAACGGAATATATCCTTCATATTTATTAGATAGGGGACATAAGTCACGACTGTCAATGTCGTACTGGCATTTTATATATAGCACAAGGGCTTGTTCCAAAGGACTTTTTAATGGCATAGATGCCTTGTCACTAGGGAATTTTTTTTTAAAACATAATCAATGATCCTTTGGGTCAGATAAATTTCATAGTTCATTGCCTTTTGGTAGGAAGTTATGAAAGAAAACTATCTTTGTCATAATTACATCTTTGCCCGTAGGCATACATCTTAAATGGATGTTTTGATGTATACATCATGTTCGACGTTTATTAGCCATGATTCCTTTTGATCATTTAGGCTAAACAAGGGGTTTGGAAAATTCCTAATATAAAGATGACAAGTGTGATTTTATCGCATCACTGTTGCCAGGAGTGTTAACATATTTACAATGTTACAAGGATTTGAATCCTTTGAATAGGTTCTACCATCTTGGCCTCGTCTGGAATGACATATAGGCTAGGTCGTACCTTTAAGATTCTTTTTAATATGTATACTGGCCGGAAAGGAAAGATATTTATTTTATTCAGGATTTTTATCATAAATCCTAATTTACAAGTTAATAATAGCACAAATGGCCTAGTCGCGTAGACAAGTTTAATTTATAAGCCCAGATTTTATGGAATCGAGGCATTTAGGTTTGAATCAAAGTTCATTACCTTTTCTTGACAGGGAGTTGTAGGCTACGACTGTCTTTAGTCTTATATGACATTGGATATGACTCATAAGTATTATATCCCCAATTATAATTTAATAATAGCTCAACAGCCTAGTCACATGGACAGATTTAATTTATAAACCAGGATTTTATAGAATCGAGATATTAAGGCTTGAATCAAAGTTCATTGCTCTTTTTAACAGGGGGTTGTAGACCACTACTGTCTTTAGTCTCAAAGGACATTAATTATAGCCCGTAGGCACTTCATCCTTAAGGGATGATTATATAAATAAGGGAAATTGGAGTAATCTTATTTAAGGATGACTCATGTGATTTTATCGAACCACGTCTGCCAGGAATGTTAACATGTTACAGATGTTAACAAGGGTTTGAATCTCTTGAATAGGTTCTACCATCTTGGCCTTGTCTGCAGTGACATTTAGGCTAGGTTTTACCTTTAAGATTCTTTTTAATATTTAACACAGAACAATCCTAAATTGAGGTGTTAACAAGGATCTGAATCTAATTGAGGAACTACCATCTTGGCCCTGTCTCAAAATAACACGTGGCTAGGTCTTGTCCTTTTTAGATTTTGCCATTTTATTATAATGGTAGATCATATAAAAGGAATGTTATTCTCCATTTATTTCATAATTCATGTTTAGAATGAAAACTTAAATTTAATCAATCCACTATGTAAAAATAAAAGTACAGAGTTGCCCTAAGCGGGACTTGAAAGGAATAATGTTGTCCTCAAAGGGACTGAAAGATAAATGTGTCCTTATAAGGACTATTAAGGAAACAATCTTTAGCAAAAGGAGTTTCTTCTTCATATTATTTCTGAATGTTTTCTCCTTGGTTGCACGTTTATCCTAATCGCAGTACAAGGCTCCGCATTCCTCGGCTTCGGATGGGGAGGATTTCCATTACGGCTCCTTTGCTTGGCGATATATTAAAAGTATATAAAATTGAAAGCAATAGTTCTCCGAATAGAGATGAGAGCATTCCTATGTTAAGTCTAGACTCAGAAGGTCAAGGAATGTCTACTATGTCATTGAGATTAAACACAAAAGGATAGTGTTTAATTCACTCAATGTTGGCTCTGGTACCAACCTGTCACACCCCAATATTTCCACGTTTCACCAGTGGGCCAGGTAGGGGAGTATCGTGACGTAGTTGATATCATCATAGTCAAACAAGACAATATATAAATGCACAGCGGAAGCAAAAGGTAAATATATTACAATCCGAATATAAAGCAATATCCAGTATTACAACGGAAAGTAAAGGATCCACAGGCGGATCGAAGATAAAATGAAACATTGTTCAACAGACTTTGACATCTAGAGCTTGCGAGACTTGAGTAATGATGCCTGGTGTAGCCAGCCTATTTCGTCTAGTACCTGCACTTAGCCTTTTTGGAAAATACGTCAGTTTACACTGGTAAATACAACTTAACTGACTCATTTTGAAAAGAGTTTGAAAATTGATTTGAATGCACTTCCGCACAAATATCTTTTATAACTTGGGACAATTATTTGTATATAATCTTGTATACAGTTTTACTTATTTGTCGTCCATTAGTGCCGGTTTGTAGGGTCGGTCTAGATTAATCGACATGCCACAGGTATAATGCCCACAAGGATTGTATTCCTCTAAGTGGATTACCAGTTCTTACATAATGCATCCGTCAGGTGTACGCCTACACCCCGTGCTTAGGTCGTGGCCATTTCTCTGAATGATGCCAAGGATATCCGGGACATGGTCATTTAACCCCCAAGGGCCATACACCAAATAATACAGAATAAAGCGAGTTATGTAAATACATTAATCACAATCTGATTTAAATGACTACATACCCGACTAAGCGGTACTTTTATAGTACCATATCCCAAGCCCGTATAGGGAAAATAAGTTAAGAGTATTTACCTGAGCTAAATATAAATTCAATCCCAGCCGTATATCAATTCAGCAAGTACATATAGCTTTTACTGGGCACCTAATCTGGAATGAAGGTTTTTAATAACCTATTAGAATTCTAACGGGTCTTTAATTAAGCCTTGACTTAGACCGGTTAGTTTTCAAAAGGAAGATACGGTTCAAATGCATGATAAAGCGAAGACCGGATTAGAACGTGGTTTTGACCCAACAAGCTTGTATGCTTGTTTAATATGGGTAACTTAAACACATTCTGGATTTTGAGACAAAAATGATATGGTTTGACCCGTTTCGGCTAATATATGCAAACTAGTCACATAAGCCGATCCGAACGCGACAAATGCGTAACGAGTAACCAAAAGAGTCGTATACAGGTTTCCTAAGTTAATATGCCTTTAATATGTTGTGATATCAGTAGGTTATCTTCCTTTATTCCCAAAACGAGTTAAATCTCAAAATAAGCCCCGTAGGGGTATTTTGGTCATTTTAAAGATTATAAAAGAGGTTAATTAAAATTCTGAGATTTGGGTCTGAATACATCAGTAGAATAACTTATTTTATTAGGTCATATCAGTTGGTAATAGGTCTTATATGCCAAAATGGTTTCAAACCCAAACTATGCGTTTAATACGCTTAAAAAGCCATTTTAAGCGATTTCCGGGTTATACAGGAAATCTGAGTTTTCTGATCAGGTTATAAAGTTTAAAATACTTCATTTATTATATAAAATCAGTAGCAATTTGATTGGTATCAAAAGGGCTTGTAAAACTCATTTTATGGCCTAAAAGGGCATAATCGGTATTTACCGAATTAAGGCGATAACCCTAGGTTTTGATCAGTTTAAAACTAATTAAAAATCTTTAAAAATCTCAAAATATTATATTACATCAGTGGGTAAAAGGTTTGGTGTCAAAAATTGGGTTTAGATAGGCTTTATGCTAATTGCGCCGTTTAATTACTAAAAGGCGTTATAATTACGCTAATGAGCATAACTCCTAATCTAGACCTTCAAATGATGTGAAAATTTAGGGACAACTTTATAAATCAGTATTAAGGATTATTGTCCTTTCACATTTCCAAAATTCTCGTTTTATGGTCAAAAGGGCATATTGGTCAACATTAGGCAATTAACGGAAACGCGTAAACGAATGGGGCAATCAACGAACCAAGCACAGAGGGTTATACCAACATGTAACCTGGTCCTAAAGAAGCCCTAAGGAATTTCTAAACCTATCTAATTTGGGTCAGAACTGAAGTCAAAGCAAAAGTCAAAGTTTTGCGACTTTCGGTTCCGAACCGGGTCTAAACAGAAAATTGTCGGATCAAACAAGCTTAGATCAGTTCTTATACTTATTACCAAGTTATATGAGTGATAAAATAGGTTACATGCCTTCTACATT
This sequence comes from Helianthus tuberosus, assembly GCA_030545235.1. Taxonomy (NCBI): domain Eukaryota; kingdom Viridiplantae; phylum Streptophyta; class Magnoliopsida; order Asterales; family Asteraceae; genus Helianthus; species Helianthus tuberosus. The sequence continues at coordinate 109,756,943 of CM060449.1, forward strand.
GCTAATTACATGTTAATTTGCAAATTAAGCTTATGTTGACTTTTTCTAAACAACTTTGACCCGACATTTGATCTAGTTAGAGTGGGAATCTGAGGGTGCCCTTTTAAGGGTTTATTGCCCACATAATTACCAACTTATAACTACCTTCAATTTGACTAATCACTGGACCATTAATGATTAATCTCTAAGTCAAACGTTAATTACGACGGTTTGACTTTTAAGCTAATAACTAAGCAAAACTCAATTAAGAAAGGTTAAGAATACTTACCAAGGTCCTAATGACGACTAAGGATCACAAGGAAGGTGCTTGAGCTCCAGAAATGATCAGATGTGAAGGAATGAAGGGATGATCAATGTTGCAACAATGAGGCCTTATATAGTGCCTTTGATCCATCAAGATCATGACAACCAAGGCTACACATGTTCCCTGATCATTAACAAGTGTCCCTAAGCCTAAGAATTTAGTTTAGGCAGCTCTTGGAAGTGTTAAAGGGCAATATATGTCGATTACATGGGCTGAACAGCCATTTTTCCGAGTTTCTGCATCTGGGCATCTCTTACGGACCGTAAGGGTCCAGCCTTATGGTCCGTAAGGACCAAGCCAGCACAACAGATCTTTTTAAAAATGACATATTTGGCCCCTGAACCTTCCAAACTTGATTTTAAGGTGCTTTCTTGCACTTGTAACCCCCAAACTTGACTTTTAAGGACTCCAAGTCATAAACCAACTTTGTTAGGTCCCCGGTTATTCATACGATCACCGAAAAGTCTTGAATTTCGACGTTGACGCTTTTAACCCCTCGTATACGAATTTTATCATAACTTTCTCATACGATAACGAAACTTGGTGAAATTTTTTATCACTTATTCTAGTGAGTATAATTAATCATTACAAAGCTTCGGGTTCGCTAAAAGGTCACTCAGAAGTATACTTTAAACATGTTGACACATTTAACCCCTGTAGTTTGAAATTCCTCACTTTCCTTCACAATTAGCTTCGTATGATCCATGATTTATCCGTTTAAGGGTATAAACATCGTGTAGGGTTATTGTAAAGTATATTTTATCCATTGTTGACTTTTTGAACCCTTATATTCACATACTTTCCTCGTTTGTCAACTTTAGTCCCTCTAGAGTATTCTTTCACACGTTCAAAGCTTGTGACACGTGTCAACACATTATAGGACGTGAATTTTCGAGGTGTTACATCAGCTCACGATCCACGAGAAGAACTACACAACCCACGATCTCGAGCTAGGTGCAGATGTTTTTGCATTGAAGATTTGGCGACACTACCTGTTTGGTACCAAGTGTACAATCTTCACAGATCATAGGAGCCTACAACACATCTTCAGCCAAAAGGAACTTAGTATGTGCCAACGCCGATGGCTTGAACTTCTCACCGATTACGATTGTGAGATTCGTTATCATCCTGGCAAAGCAAACGTCGTTGTCGACACCCTCAGCAGACGGAGCTATTTGCATAGCGCACGTAATATCCAAGCACAGTTTGATCTCGAAACCCTTATCCGCGAAGCCCAACATGCATGCTTTACTGAACGCACACTGAAGAAGGAAAGAATCTACCATGATGGAGCCCAGCTAGTGAATAAGTCGAATGGGATATTCCATTATCTGGACCGAATTTAGATCCCTAAACGGACCGACTTGCGACAGATACTAATGGACGAAGCCTACAAATCCCGGTATTCCATTCATCCCGGTGCCGATAAAATGTACTAGGACATTCGTTATAAGTACTGGTGGTCGGGCATGAAAAAGGATATCGCTCTCTATGTTGGAAAGTGCCTAACTTGCTCGAAGGTCAAGGCCGAACACCAAAGACCCTCTGGCTTACTTGAACAACCACCGATCCCTGTGTAGAAATGGGAAAGTATAGCTATGGACTTCATAACGAAACTTCCGCGTACGCCATCAAGTCACGACAGCATCTAGGTTGTCGTCGACCTTTTGACCAAATCTGCTCACTTTTTGCCGATACGAGAAGACTATAAGGTAGAATGATTAGCCCGAATGTACACCGATGAGATCATTTATCGACATGGGACGCCTCGCGACATCATCTCTGACCGTGATGCTCGGTTTACCTCGCGCCGGTGGGAGACGTTTCAAACGGCTCTCGGTACTACGCTCAATCTAAGTACCGCATTCCACCCTCAAACCGACGGTCAGACTGAGGGAACGATTCGTACTCTTGAAGACATGCTCCGTTCGTGTGTCATAGATTTCGGTGGTAATTGGGACGCATACTTACCTTTAGTCGAATTCTCGTACAATAACAGTTATCATTCCAGCATTCAAATGGCACCATTTGAGGCATTGTATGGAAGGAGATGTCGATCGCCTATTGTATGGCACGAGATCGGGCACTCGCAACTAACCGGTCCTAAGCTATTGCAAGAAACGACTGACAAAATCCTCCAGATTCGAGACAATCTATTGAAAGCTCGGAGTTGTCAGAAAAGTTACGCCGATAGACGACGCAAGCCCCTTGAATTTGACGTTGGTGACTACGTACTCCTAAAGGTTTCACCTTGGAAGGGTGTGGTCTGATTCGGCAAGAAAGGAAAGCTCGTGCATCGATACGTTGGACCCTTTAAGATTATGGAAAGGATCGGCAAGGTGGCCTACAGACTCGAACTACCGGAGGAACTTAGCAACGTTCACCCGACTTTCCACGTTTCGAACCTCAGAAAGTGTCTAGCTGAGCATGATCTACAAGTGAACGAAACATTACACTTCGTGGAAAAGCCTGTCGAGATCATGGATCGACAAACCAAGCAGCTCAGACGCTCGCGCATGCCCATAGTGAAGGTTCGCTGGGAAGGCAAACGAGGCGCAGAGTTCACTTGGGAACTCGAAAGCGACATGAAGGCGAAGTACCCGCAGTTGTTTGTTACGGCTTCGGCCTAATTTCGGGACGAAATTCCCTTAAGAAGGGGAGGCTGTAACACCCCGTGTTTCGAAAGTCAAAGTCAAGTTTGACTGTTTTGACTTCTTTGACTTGTGGAAGATCTATTTATTTTATTGCGTTAGTTGTATTATGTGGAGTACTTATTAATAATCGAGGTTTATTCGATATTTATCTCATGTTTTATCGCTTTATCGCTTATCGCAATCGCACTCGCAACTCGAATTTATGCACTTTCGTTATGGTTTTGTGTGTGTGTGCCTTTTTATGTGTTACTTGTGCATGTTTATTTATGTTATGCGTGGTGATCAATCGAAACGCAATCGCAACGCAATCGCAATCGAATCACAAATGCTAAACGAATATGAATTTAGGATAATTGTATGTTGATATATTAGTTGGGATTAAAAGTAATTTGACTAGGAAACTCTATCGCATCGCAACGCTCGACACGTCATTCAAAATCACAAAACTCATCGCGCCGTGCCCTCCAATCGAGTGGCCAGCCAATCGAGCTGCCACCCGATCGACCAACCCTCTCTTCCCCTTTCCTTTTATGGTAAGCCTATAAATACCCCTTGTCAACATCACAAACTTACCATTTCTGGCACTTCTCGTCCGACCAACGTTCTTGCCCACTTTTCTTCATATTTCTCACGATTCTTGTAAGTTTTCCACCTAAATCTTGTACTTTCTTGATCTACACGCACTCCTACACCTTTCTATCTTTTGAATCTTAACTTTTAACCATGAAATCACTAGATTTGAGGTGTTCTAGGATGATGTCACCATGGTGTTCTTATGAACTTCATGTTTTGGCATTAATCCACCAAGAACAACTTAGATCTGAACGATTTCCACACAAATAAACAAAGATCTTGCATAGATCCAAACATATTCAAGGTGAAAAAGGATTGAAAGATGGTTTTTCCAACTTTTCTTTCAACTCTTTTACACTCAATGCACTCAAACTGATAGAATCAGAGCTTGTCCTAATCTTCTACACATTCCTGTGGTTGTGTTGGTTCAAGATCTGGATTCTATCCACGAGATTACCGATTTTGGGTTAAACATGGAACACCGTCTTGAACAGTTAACTGGTCGGATTTGGGTGATTCCTGTCCGATCAGGTTACTAAGTCGTGACGAGGTTTCTGTTGTCTAAAACGTCATCAAATCATCTCGATAAAATGACAAACTATCAAAATGATCAAGGAAGAAGACGATCAGGTCGACCGGGTTGGAGTGTCGCCCGATCGGACTGTTGTCCGATCAGATTGTCACCCGATCGGGTTGCCACCCTATCGGCTTACACCTTGGCCCCACACTCAACTTTTATTTTCAAACTTTTGAGGTTGAACATTGAACGAAATGTTGTCCGATCGGATTACCACTCGACCATGAGATGTTGTGACTTCAACACTTAAACAATTTTTAACATGTTCAATGCACAAGGGTTGCCACCCGATCGGATAGCCATCCGATCGAGTGACAAACTGCTGTGAACCTATTCTTACTAAAAGTGTCCAACCAATCGGTTTGTCGCCTGATCGAACGGTCGTCCGATCGACCGACCTGAAAGGTAGAGATACTTCTCTGTTTTCTAAATGCTACAACGAAAACTTCAAAGGACAAACCATCATACACAAACACATCTTTCCCAAACGAAGTAACAATCCACTCGAAAGGTCACCCGATCGGATGACCATCCGAGCGGATTGTCACCCGAACGACCGGCTACCCGATCGGACTGCCATCCGATCGGATTGATGTTCGACCCACTTACACTTTATCCGTTTTACGCGCCCCTTATCGTTATGCTATTAATATGTTCAGGCTAACTTTGCTCTCTAGCGCTCCCTTCAATCCATCAATCGCTGTGAGTATACTCGAACCCTTTTTGCTTTTCGCACTTTTGGGTGTTACATACGTTACTCATGCTAAATCACACCGAACACACTACACAATACTTTAACGGTAACCGTTACTGCATGATAAACGTGACTTAATGAATATTTGTTTGTTATGTTTACACATGGAATGTTGTCTACCTGCCTTAGCAAAGGTAGTACTATTAGTTTGGACTCAGCACCTGTTCACTCAGGGGTTGTTAAGGACAATTAGTTACATGGCTCACAGTGGTGAGTGTGTATCGCGAACTGCCTTGGGCAGTCAACCCGCAGTCATTGGTATCGATAGGTTCATGTCGATAAATAACATGCTTCGTCTCACACTGTGTACGTGTTGGTTATGCGTAAACGATTTCGAACTCTATTATATTTATTAAACTTGTATGCTCACCTTTACACTATGTGTATTGACTTTTACTTTAACGTATGTGGCAGGTGCTTAAGGTGTTTAAATGCTTTGCTTGCTATGAAATCGAGGCTAGGAAAGACCAAGGTCAACAATAAGTTGTCTGTATTTAAAATCTGAGTTGTCGGAACAGAACAATTTGACTAGATTTTATCTGTAATAATAATTTTACTTTTTATGTCATGGTATGGGACGTGATTCTTTAAATAATTGGTAATCATAGTTGTTATGGAAACTTCTGGACAATCTATTTCGCTCAGTGCCACGCCCCGATGTTTCCGCCATCGGTTGGGGTGTGACACCAGGATCCAAGCCACCAATCACATTGAACTAATAATAAAGATTTAAATAAAACATTCGACTCATTTCATAATATAATTCCAAGTCATAAGTTAAAACCAAAGTAAACGTTCAGCGGAAGCATAAGACTATTCATTATTCAAGTGTTTCAAAACAATGTGCTAAACCAAGAGTAAATATCCAAGAGTTGCGACCCATGACCACTCCAGCACTCCCAGATAGCAAATTCCGTGTCCAAGAATCTAACGACCTGCAAGCATGCAGACAAGTGTGTCAGACGACGCTGGTGAGTACAAAGTTTGTTGACCCGTTTTAGTTACCAGATATAAGTATAAAACATTTCAATGATTTGATGTTGTTAATAACTCGATTACCGCAGATGGCTCCAGATTATTTGCCCTATTCCCCAAAGCCACTATCAAAGCAATGGTCAAGATTGGGGTCATTAGTTCACTCCCGACCTCCTCGGTGCGGTATGAGGGTGCCAAACCTAAATAGCGCTATTAACTAATACCCCGTTGCCTCCTCAGCAACAATCGGTAGAAGGGACTTAAGTGATAGATATGAGTGTATTAACCAACATCCCAATAACCCGACATTCCTCCTCGGAACGTTTACCTGATGTCCCTCCCTGGGACGCATGCTTGGAAAAAGAGCAGTGAACTCACCTCGGTTCGCTCGGTTTGTTAAGTTACTTGCTCACACTTAGTTAGTCGAAGCCTATGGTGTTCATGTACATGTAATCAGTTTAGATTCACAATGTACACGTTTACGTTTATAATCGTAGTATGCATTCAAGTAACGGTTTCTAAATAACACATTGCAATCATTCCCAGTCATACATATCCACCATTCACACGCATATTTCGCAACAGTATTCAACAGTTAAGTGTGTTATTCACAATCGAATCATGTTTTTCCCCAGTCATAACTAACATCATTATCAAACAAAAATCAACATATAGTCATTCATTAGCATAAGTGTTCTAAACTACAGTCTGTGTGAACTATCCATTTGGGCGGCGAAACTTCAAATGACGAAATACCAAGGTATTTCGTCGACATGAGGGGTGATGAAACATCAAGTGTTTCGTCGACAGGCAGGTGACGAAACATCAGGTTATTCGCCGAGATCCCTGTTGACGAAAGACCCATGATTCGTCGACATGAGTGTTTTGTCGAGAAGGAGGTTTCGTCGCATTCATGACAGTTACACCATTTCCTTAATGCTCAGAGTTTCAATCATCACCCAAATCATTAACCCTAATCATGCCACTAAGAATCATAGTTAATCAAATCACATCATCGACAATTTATCAGTTCATAGGAATTCCTTTTACAGTTACCCTGCTATGTATACATAAGTTTCCATGAATCGTACGACTAACCTCTAACATACAATCTAACACACAATCTAATCAGAATTTCAATCATCACTCTAAGAAACCACACAACCATGTATGACAAGTAGATCGACAGAACATTCAGAGAAACATATGCTAACCTTAATAAGGATGGAATCGGAGGATAACCCGAGTCGAGGAGAGGTCCGCCGTCGGTTTCGGAGAAGGAGAGGAGAGGTGATAAAGAGATTAGGGTTTGCCGTCGATAACAGGGAGGAGGAGAACACTAGGGTTGAGGTTTGTGCGTGAGTTATGAACGTATGGCAGTTATACACGCTCTAATGTACGAATTACTAGGCTGGGCTTGGATTTGTTTGGACTTGGGGCCCTATCGACGAAAAACCACCATCGGCGAAACACTAGGTTTCGTCATGCATGGCAACGACGAAGAACCTAGTATTTTGTCCAACATGGATATGATGCAAGTTGGGTTTGATTTAGTTAAAAGGTATTAAATTATACACTAGTCTTAAATAATTAATACACATACAATACCACCTTAAATACCACATGTTGTAACACTTACACAAATTACGAAAACAGACTTGTAAACAAGCAATCCAACTTGAAAGACCTTGAAAACTCGGTTGTCACATCATCCCCAACTTGAAAGAAATTTCGTCCCGAAATTTGATAAGCAATCCACAAATGCACGGCGTCAAGTCAGGATGATTGTGTATTTTCCGCGGGTGCCACAGTACGGCCCAGTGTTTCAGTGTGCAGTCCAATTACCGTTGGTGGCCCAATAACCAGTATATGGCCCAAATAAGCTTTAAGCTTGTTTCGAGTAGGACATCAGTCGAGACCATGAGGTCTCGACTCGCAACCTCTGAGATCTCGAGCCGAAACCAACAATCTCGAGTGATAACTTCATTAGTCGAAACCCCAAGGTTTCAGGTCAGGTCCTGAGTCGAAACCAAACGGGTCTCGACTCGCAACCGGCTGGTCTCGAGTCCTGTCGCTGTGTGATTTCGAGTACTGTGTCGGAACCACGGAGGTCTCGAGTCGGAACCAAGTGGTTGCGACTCGCAACCTTAGTCGGACCCTCATAAGGTTTAACTAATCAAATCCCTTGTTAACATTTATTCTGTAAAATTAGTTAACACTTTATCACATTCCAAATCAGATCAAACAACAAAATTTTGCGATTATTATACATGTTCATACAACCCTAGTTGTCGTCGTTCATCAAAACTCATCATATTCACAAACATGAACAATGTTAACAGAAATCTCTCAAATGGATCCATGGATAACATATCACAACAATCATCGAAACCTCATTGTCATGCAAAGTTTTAATTTCTGGTTTAACATTCTAATGATCAACAAACAGTCCGCCGAATCGAACTCATCAGTTTAATATGTAATCCAATTCATCAAACCCTATTGTGCATGAACCCTTAATCATTATCATAAATGATTTCCAGAATCATACTTGTAATTATAAATCACGTATCACACCGTTATCATCTTGCAAACAAACCCTACACTACTCTTTGATCATATATTAAATCAACACATAAGTACATAGCCGAACACAACGAGAAATGCAAACCAAGAGCAAGGATAACCGTACCAACTGAGAGATTGTGTGTACACGAGGATGCTAGAACGAATGAGAGAAGGTGCTTCGATAAGAGGATGTCGTCGGTTTCGAGAGGGAGAGAAGGAAATAGGGTTTTACAATTTTTGTGTGTTTGTGAAACAATGAAAGCCACACCACAGCTGTGGGTGTGTATACGCTTCAACAAGGAGCCAGGCCCCATCTATGGTCCGAGAACTGAAACGCAAAGAGTAGGGGCTTTGGGTCGAGAACGGAATGCATAAGTGTGTGATTAACTATCGTGCAACATAACCGCTTATCATTTATCATCTTTTATAACAACACAACACATCAATCAATTCACGTAATGTACTCGTGGTTACAACGTAAAACAAAATGTGGAGGAAAATAATACACCGTTAAAGACCTTGGAAATCCGAGTTGTCACAGTGTCTCCGGAACATATTCTTCAACTTCATCTTCTACGGGTTGAGACTGTGACACCTGTGTCACTTCAACCATCAAACAAATACCAAACCAATGAAATATTGTATTTCATACTTGGGATTTGTAAAAAATATGTGTATCGTTTACACATATCAATTCTTGTTCGATTTCAAGCTCTAAATCGCTTTCTGGAAGGTTATACGCGCACTGATGCATAAATATAACCAGTTTAATGCAACGAACACTCCGGAATAGTGAAATAGGCTTAAGATACCTTAAATAACCTATACATAACTTAGATATAAGTTTTGGAAGGTTTGGTGTGGTGAAATCAAAGTTAAATCGCTTACAGGGACTAAAGTTGACAAACTGCGAAAGTATGCCGATTTGAACTGTAACAGACATTCCGGAACATGAACATAAGTTAAACATACCATAAATATCCTTTACATAGCTTAGAAATAGGCTTTGAGGTGTTCGGTATGCTAAAATAAACTTTTGTGTCATTCAGGGACTAAAAGTGTCAAAAAGTGCACAAGTTTGCATTTTCGCGCATAACTCACGTTCTGAATACATCCGGACATCCAAAAATTTATTTAAGCACTAAAATATTTTATTTTAGTGTTCGGCCTAAGAAAAATCCATTCATCGCGTCATTTGGATCGTTTTTCGCGCTTACGCGCATTCCGTCGTAATTAAGCGAACATCGCGTTCGTACGACGAAACGAACCGACATCCGAGATATTTTTGAGCATATTTTAAGTTCCCTATACTTTAACTTCATTTTAGAGCTTTGAAATGGGGTTAACGGGGCTTTAAACGTGTCGGAAACGACTTATATGCACTGCAGGGACCAAAAGTGTAAATCTGCCCAAATTGTATGCCTACGATGCGCAGGCAGTTTTGCCCTACGATGCGTAGGGGATCTCCAGACCAGATGCAGTGTATTTAACAGCCTGTTTGCAGCTGATTAATCCACACCCACACACTCACACATGCTTAGTCAGCTGATAAGAACCATTTTTAGCCACCATAACTTTCCGACACTTGTACGGATGCGATTAAGGCACGATATTCGACAAGCGATCCTAACGGTTCGGGTATTCCTATAAATACCCATCCACCCCAACCTCATTTCTCACAAGAATCTGGATTTGAGAGCTCTAAGTTGAAACCATTGTTTCATACCTGAGTTCTTGGATCGAGATTAGCATTCGGGGACCCTTCGTAAGTATTCTTTCGTTCTTTTATTGCTTTTCGAGTCTTTCGAGTCTGAAAGTCAAACTTTGCTTGACTTTCTGCATTGACCAGTTTATGGTCAATGCGAAGTTCGTTTGAACTTCGCAACGTGAGTGTAATCACGTTGGTTATAGTCCCTTGGGACTATGCCTACTGATTACCACGTTGTCTAGGGTCGTAGGGTAAGCGATCTAATAAATTGCTTATACCTTCGAACCCGACCCAGTTTGGTCGATCATTAGGATCCGACCAAACACATTAGGTGACCATAGTAGGTAGGGAATAACCTTCCGAGGTTATACCCTATGGTCGCTTCGTTTGAATAGTTGTATGATAGGTAGTTTATATGCCTTAGGTAAATTACCAGAATACCCTTTTCATGTATAAATTGGTAATTAAGCATATGTAACCTAAACTTTTGTCACATAACTGATTATGTAACATGTTTAGGCATATAACACTTGTCATAGGGCTAGTTAGACGGTCCGAACGCGTTTCACGCGAACGACGCGTTAAAGTAGCATAAGCTACCTAAACGGGTCATAATGGGTCGTAAGCACTTAGATTAAGGTTTCATTTAGTATGTAGGCTTTGTTAAACCATATGACACGAGTCTCTATACTCGTTTGGTTTACGAACCCTCATTCTATCAGATCTTCCGATTTAGGTCCGGTTTATTAACATAGTTACCTATATTAGGTGCCGTTTGATATCCGCGATCTCTAGCATTGTTTGGTTGTCACTCAAGGACTACTGAGCATTCTCAAGTGAGTACATAGACCCCTCTTTTACTGTTTTCCAAACATTTTGGGGTGGAACACATGTGCCTACTTGTTACTTTCATGCTTTCCTGTTTTCACATCATATACCTGCTATGTTCGTTAGTACATTATAGTACATGATTTTATTACATCTTATGCTAGGTATGCCCATTGTGTGCATTACTTAGTACATCGTTTTACATTACATTACATGCTACGTATGTCTATTGTTGTATACGTAGTACAGGTCACATGCTACGTATGTCTATTGTTGTATACGTAGTACAGGTCACATGCTACGTATGTCTATTGTTGTATACGTAGTACAGGTCACATGCTACGTATGTCTATTGTTGTATACGTAGTACAGGTCACATGCTACGTATGTCTATTGTTGCATACTTAGTACAGGTCACATGCTACGTATGTCTATTGTCGCGTACTTAGTACATTTGTTATTCATCACATGCTTACATTTTGGATACATATTACATGATTTACATTAGACATGAACATTTTACTTTGATAGTTTGGTTTGAGTAAGTGATTAAGTAACGAGGCGTGTGTAATATGATACAAGCATGGTGGATACGCCGCCGGTACTTCCTATATATAAGTGTTTGTATGGCATTACATGTCGTAGCGTTATTTGAATCATTTCAGTTTGAGACATATAACATTTTATACAAATAACATACTTTTCACAAGACATTGTTTTACAAACAACTTATCTTATACAAACACATTTTACATGCTTATTCATTTAACCATACATTATTCACTTATTAATACATATCATCTGATCTTATCGTTTTTCAAATGATTTACAAGACAAAGCAAATTACAAGGTTCATGACTAAACATTTTCTCAAACATAAGTCATGAAACCTATTTTCACAAAACCTATGTATCTCACAGGCATTTTTATGCTGACGTACCTATTTTCACATGTGTTTTTCAGGAGCTGTTGCATAAGATGATCAAGATACACATAGGCAGACTTGGGCTTTAGTGACAATAAAAGATGCAAGACTAGTTAATTATGTTGTATTTCTTTGTTTGTTAAGACATTGTAACACTGTTAATCAATAAAACGAAACTTCAATTGCCATGGATTTGAAACAATTAATTCTGTTACAACACTCCCCGATGTTTCCGCCACGTTTTGTATGTTCTACGTGGTTGGGGTGTGACAGAGACGATTCTACCGGTAGCGGTGAAGGTTGTGGTTGCGATTGAAATTCTGAGTTGAACGGGTTTCGCATTAGCATTTGTTGCATGGATTGCATTTGGTTCATTTGAGCGAAAGCATTGGTGGTTTGTTGGAAACCCGAGAAATAAAATTGCGATGCCGACAAACTCGGATCCATCGTTGGATAGTAGCCGAGTACCGACAAAACGTTTGGGTTTGGGTTCGCATTTGGGTTTGTGTTCGCGTTTGGGTTCGGGTTGTTTGGATTGTATGGATCCATGACAAAATTTATAAAAAAGACTGAAGAATTTTGTAAAGTTGAGAGTTTGGGTTGGAATAGTTAAAAATGGGGTGAAAAATACGTATTTAAAGATAAAATATTTATTTAATTTTTTTCTAAATATAGCCGTTTGAGGCATTTAATTCAAAAAATATTTTTTTTTATAAAAAGTAGCCGTTAAACGGCAAATGTTTGAAAGGTGGAGGCCCGGCATGACCGGCGTGGGGAGGACGGTGAAGACGGGGGCGGTGTTCAGGCCCGTCGTCGGCCCTTGCCGACCCTAGGGAACCCATAGCAAATAGTCTTAACATTTACCCGCTAATATGATACAAGAAACACCTTTATATTGCAAGTGGTAACCGTGAAAAACATATTTGTAGTCTGAGATATACGCCTATCTATACATTATACGATTACGGTTGTTATTGATAAATAATTGGTTTCGAAATCAACATCTCTTTCTCTATGTATGTGTATTTAAAAAAGCTTAGACCAAGGGGTGTGGGGGTCGGCTCCCCCCGTCTCGGCTCGTCCCCTCCGTCGCACACCGCCCCCTTGGGGCTCGGCGCGTCTCAAACCTCGGCAGGAAGACGTTGGCGACAAGGTGAAAAGTTTGAAAATGTGCCCCCCCCCCCCAACGGTAACTTGCCTTCTAAAAAAAAATACCCAATACCGCTATATATATTAAACCTTTTAACCATAATTTTTTCACACAACCTTAACATTCTATCCATTTTTATAAAACAATCACCCTCAACCTTAAAAAAAATATGGATCCTTACAACCCAAATAATCCTAACTCAAGATCACTCTCGTTCTCGTCACCCGGCTACACACCCTTCATGAAAAACTCTTTTTCGGGTTACCAACAAATGCCCAACACTTTCAAACAACGAAACCAATACCATATGCAACAACCCAACATTCCCTTCAACCAAATGCAAATGCAACCAAACCCACAAACATTCAACATGCCATATCAACAAATGCAAATGCAGCAACTAATGCAAAACCCGATTAACATGCCATATCAACCACCGCCGCAAGCACGCCCAACACAAATCGAGAAAGAAAATGATGACGTAGAGGTTGTGCCAGAAACGCAACCTCAAACTTCAAAAAGGAAAAATACAAAGGGAAAGGGTAAAAAAGAAGACGCAACCGGCAAATAACTAAAATGGTCAAAAATTGAGGAAGAGGCGTTGGCGAAGGCGTGGGTTGCGTCGTCAAGGAATCCAGTACTCGGTAAAAATTAATTTTTTCATTATATTATTATTGTTACTAACTTTTATTTGTATTTTCTTACAAAATATTATTATTGTTACTAACTTTTATTTGTACATTGTATTTTTCTTACAAAATATTATTATTGTTACAAAATATTATTATTGTTACTAACATTTATTTGTACATTATATTTTTCTTACAAAATATTATTATTGTTACTAACTTGTAGGCAACAATCAATCAAACGATTGGTTTTGGCAAGAAATCCTTGATCTATTCCACACGTTTATGGAACAAGGCAAGTACAGAAACATTGATTTTATCGGCTCCAAGTGGCGCAAGATGAATACGGTGATCCAACGCTTTTGTTGGTTTTATAACAAACGCTCTCCAACAAACCGAGTGGGTGAAACCACGAAAATGTTTTCCATGAGGCGATGTGTTTATACGAAAATGAACATAAGAGTTCTTTCCCACATGTCCGTGCGTGGCAAGTTGTAAAGGATTCTCCAAAGTGGGCGGCTGTTCCGAATGAGGTTGCAAGCGCGAAACGAGCAACCAAACGGTCTAAAACTTCCAAGTCAGGTAGTTATAGCGTTGGAGCCTCAACCGGTCGTTGCCAAATAAATATCAACGACGAGCCCGAGTTTGACGAGGAGCCGATTGAGGAGGAAGAACGTCCCCCAGGAAGGGACAAAAGTAAAAAGATAGCAGCTGAAAAAAGGAAACAAGCCGCATCAGGAAGCGGTGGTGGTTCGAAGTTGGAAGGTATTATAGCCGAGTTGAAAGCATTCAACCAAACCTTTACCTAGACGCAAAACGAGAAGGTAAAAGTGAAGAAACGACAAGCCGAGGAGAAGCAAAGGAGGCAAGAAGAAGCGCAGCAGTTGGAGGAATGAAGAATAATGACCACCGACCTTAGCGCATATCCTGAGAAAGACCGTCACATCCTAAAAAAATGAAGGAAAAAATTAAAAAAATGGAGTGAGGAAGTGTAGTTTTTTTAAATATAACTTTTGGTTTTTTTTAAGTGTGTTGTATTTTTTTTTTAATGTTTAGTTTTTATTTAAATAAAACTTTAGGTTTTTATTTAAATGTAATTTTTTTTATTTTTATTTACTTTGTTTTAATTATTTAACTAAATAAAAAATAATAATAAAAAAGAGGGGAGGACTATCCTCCACACCCTTGGGTAGTCCCCAAGTGAATGGTCCTCCACCCTTGGTGACGTGACGCTTACGTGGCGGGTAGTCCTAAGCAAACCACTCTCACTACATCGCGCGGGTAAATGGCTAGTTGATAAATAATTTGTTTCGAAATCAACATCTCTTTCTCTTTGTATGTGTATTTAAAAAAGCTTATGTTGCTTTATGACCAAGTAGAGGAAGAGGTTGACCAAATCCACACGTTTTGTAAAACACATTGGTCAGCAAACTCAAATTTGTACAATGTAGAGTTAGAACATCGAATATTTTTTTAAAATTTGGTAACCAATGTGATATCTTTCTGAAAAACGATTGTTTAGGTATCGTTGTAGGGGTTCATCATCATTTAAAGATACGCATAACTGCCTATAGGCCTGAATCATTAAATTTATAAAAGAAGTTCTGGTACAAATGTGTTTACACTTTATGTAAATGTATTTAAAGGGAAAAGATCAAATAGGAAGATTAATTTCGCTAGGAAGGATAGGAAGCAATAAGAGGATGACATGTGGCAACATTTAAAATAAAGAAAAAAGGTATTTTAGTCAGGGCCGTCCCCGAGAATGACAAAAAACTTTTGGGCCTCGTCAAGACAAAAATTTTGGGCCTGATACTTGTAATATAAACTCATAATTATATATCAAAAAACCACAATACGGCGATAATTGTTATAAAATTAACAAAATAAAAGTAGTGTAACAAAATGATCGAACTTACTTACGCGAATCGCGCGGCTCTCCTAGCGTTTTTGGAAGCAAAACTCTCGATCAAGTCTTCATATTCCATACCTTCTAATATTTCGTTTTCAATAGATATCATCGCCAATCCGTTAAGTCTTTCTTGGGACATTGTCGATCGTAAATAAGTCTTCAACAACTTCAATTTTGAAAAGCTTCGTTCCGCCGATGCCACTGTTACCAGAATTGTCAAAAGCACTTTATATTCATTCATAGCATTAGGAAAATGACCAAGCCGCTTGATATTGTTTAAAGCATCAAAAGGGCTGACAATGTAACTAGGTAAGAATGTCTCGATCAACTTCAACTCCAAATAAAGTTCATTAGCATCAATGTCCGATTCTTCTTTATATTTCAATGCTTCTTGAAGACGAAAACAACAAGACTTAAGATTGGCTTCATCAAGTGTCTTCAACTTTTTAGGAAACAAAAAACCCCATCGCATACACACTAAATTGATCAAATAAAAATGTGGTTAATTAAACTATTACTTTACTGTTTAAAAATTATAATCAAAATGGTCATTTATAACATAATTTACTAATTTATGGTCATTTACTAATTTATTTGTTTTGCTCAATCTAAAACAACAGTAACCTATTGGCTTTAAAATCCACAGTTTGGTCATCCACCATTCAACCTAAGCTATGATTTCCAGAATTGGAGTTGGGGCTGGGAGTTTGTTTCTTCTCAAAGGAATCATAATTTGTCATAAAAATTCCTTACGGATTGTTAGACATAATAAGTTTGACAGTCTGTTTGAGTTACCTTTTATGTGAAATCGAAACCCTAGTCAGTCAGATTGTTGATGATGTCGAATTTAGAGATGAATGTGACGAACAAATGATCAGAATGATTTTGTTGCTGCTGTTGAATCCATGCTTTTTTGCGTTTGATTATCAGAGAACAGAGATGAATGGTTGCTGCTACTGCCGTGTTTTGTTTTAGCGCCCCTGTTATATCCCTAGGCCCACATCGATGCATAATATATATTAAAGAAATTTTTTAAATTTTGGGCCCCTTAAAACTTTTGGGCCTGGGCTGTTGCCCGGGCTGCCCAGCCCAATAGCCGGCCCTGATTTTTGTCAATCCAACCCTTTCTTCTTCCTTTTCAAAACCCAGTAACTTCAAAACTCACCATTTTCAAAACCCACCATCTTCAACCATTTCTTCACTTTCTATCTCAATAATCACTACATTATAGTGCGATTTTCATCACCAATCAATGATTCAAACACCCGATCAACGTGTTCTTCAGCTTTTTTGAAGAAAACCCAGTTTAATTTCATACAAAATCTCGTTTTTTTCGGTGATTTTGAAGATAATCACTCGATTCGTTCGATTCGAGCGCTGATAAGTGTTTCAATCATTCAAAATTCGTCAATTGTTGAAGAAATCACTTCGATCCAGGTAATAAATTCTTTAATTTCATTTTTACGATCTGGGTTTTTGATTTAGTCATTGCGTTTTACGATCTTGGCGGGGGTCCGGGGGCAGCGCCCCCGGTAGCGGGGTCCAAGGGGCAGAGCCCCTGGCTGGGGTTGAGCTCATTTCGAAGACAGTAATTCGTAGACAATTCAGACAGTTCACAGTCACAGACAGTTCCAGACAGTTTTATGTGTCCATTGCGTTTTAGAAATAAGAGAGTTTTATGTGTTTTCTAGCTATTGCGTTTTAGAAAAAAAAAAAAAAAAAAAAAACACATTTTTAAGTGTTTTTAGTTATTTCGTTTTAGGTAAAACACATTTTTGAAGTGTTTTTAGTCATTGCGTTTTAGGTAAAACACATTTTTGAAGTGTTTTTAGTCATTGTGTTTTAGGTAAAACACATTTTTAGGTGTTTTCAGTCCATTGCGTTTTAGAATGAGTAATTTTTAAGTGTTTTCTGGCCATTGCGTTTTACAAATAAGACATTTCTTTGTGTTTTTGGTGCATTGCGTTTTAGGTAAAACATATTTTTATGGGTTTTTAGTCCATTGCGTTTTATAAAGTACATTTTCTTTTGAGTTTTTAGGCTATTGCGTTTTAGAAATAAGACATTTCTTTGTGTTTTCTGGCCATTGCGTTTTACAAATAAGTCATTTCTTTGTGTTTTTGGTGCATTGCGTTTTAGAAAAATGTCATTTTTTAGGTTTTTTTTTTCATTGCGTTTTACGATACTGGGGGTTTTTCTATTGCATTTTACGCAACTGGGTTTTAAATTTTTTTTTTATAATATAGCAATAGTATACTCGTTTTAAAGATAAAAAAACGCTTGTTTTTTTTTGGTGCAATTTTTATAAAAAAATAATGTCGTATGAAAGAGTTATTAACGTTTAAAAAATGGGGGGGAATTGGAGGAGAGAGAAACTATTGGCTTAGATTGACTAGAATGCCCCTAAACAAACTCACGCGCCTCTTTTCTTCCTTTTCAATTTCCCTGATTTAATCTTAGCCCTTGATTAACTAAATGGATGGTCAAGATCACTTCCTAGCCAAATAAACTTCCTATTGTATCTCCACCCTGTATTTAAAATTAATTATTAATTAAAAATAGTTTAAATTCACATTCTAGGGTATTAACTTTTCATTTTGTAACGTTTGGAGGTATTAACTTTATTTGTAGGTTAAAATAACATTCTATTAGTACCTAAGTATGTTATTTTGTGCAAACGACAGGGACTAACTATGTTAATACCCTAGAACTTAATACCTCCAAACGTTACAAAATGAAAAGTTAATACCCTAGAGGGTGATTTTAAACTATTGGTACCTAAATATGTTATTTTGTGCAAACCACATGGACTAACTATGTAATTAACTCTAAATATTATTGTATTTAGTTTATAAAATTTACTTATTAATACTTTACTAACTAAAAAATATAGTTGCCATACATTATATTTATTTACAACAAATTAATATATATATATATATATATATATATATATATAGGGGAGGGTTCATTGGGGAACACTAAAAAAGTGGGGAACAGGGGAACACTTTTAACAATTATACTTAACATGTTAAAAAAAATATTTTTCTAATTTTTTTTCAACGCTTTTTCTTATAAATACAAGTAGAAACATTTTTGATAAAAAAAATCAAAAACTAAAAATATAAAAAAATAGTTATATCTTATAGAATTAACTTAACATGTTAAAAATAATTTTTTTTTAAATTTTTTGCAGCGCTTTTCTTTATAAAAAGGAGGAGAATCTAGTCGAGTAAAAAAATATTTTTTCTAAAAAAAAAATTTTTAGCCTTTTTTTAATTTTTTTTTAATATTTTTAGTTTTTGATTTTTTTTTATTAAAAATGTTCTACAAGTATATATAAGGAGAAGCGCCGAAAAAGATGTTTAAAAAATTAATTTTTAACATGTTAAGTTAAATTTTTAAGAGTGTTCCCCGGTTCCCCACTTTTTTAGTGTTCCCCATTGAACCTCACACTATATATATATATATATATATATATATATATATATATATATATATATATATATATATATCTAATATAATATTTATTAAAAAAAATAGAGTTAACTTCCGTTTTGCTACCTGTGGTTTGATCGTTTTAACAGTTTTGCCCAAATCGTTAAAAAGTGTCATTTTACTCCAATAGTTTACTATGTTTTTTTTCCAATTTGCTCCACGGCTTTAACTCCATCCAAAATGTATGTCACAAGGAAGGGTATTTTAGTAATTTTATAGATAAACATTTAAATATTTTTTAAATATTTATTCCTAAAATATATTTTTCTGTTTTTTATTGATAGTAGTAATAAAAAAACAATTTAATTATACACCAATAATATATATAAAGAGAGAGTAAATTTCCTTTCTCACCCCACTCACCACCACATGTCACCTGCCATGACCATCAGGCACCACCACCATCAGCCACAACCCCCGGCCACTACCGTTAGCCACAAAAGCACAACCATCAACCACCAAATCTGTTTTGGTTACCCATTCATTTACACTCCCCGGATCTAGAAACCATCAACGAGTTAAGTCTACATTCTTATGTAGATCTAGCGTGGTGGTGGAAAATCTGAAACCTCTTCGACAGGTCAGCGCTGAACAAGAAAAGTTAATCAATGAAGAGGGTAAATCGACGGGGACTCAGGGCAAATCAGTTTGTGGTGGATCTGAAGACGACGACATATCCAATGGCAAGGATGGTGTAGCAATGGTGGGTCAAAAAAGTCGTGAAAGGCTTCGATATCGGCAATTATGGACCACGTCGAAACTGATGGTAATTCGTCTTTGGGGGCTGGGGTGGTGGTTTTTGGTAGTGGCGATGACTGCCGGCGGCAGGTGATGATGATTGTGGCGTGGTCAGTTTAGAGAGAGAGAAAAAAATGGCAGGTGGTAGTTTTGCTAGGGTTTGATCATCGTCTAGATTTGTTGGGTAAAGAGGTTTGATTTTGCTCAGATTCGATGGTGGTGGGTGTGTGGGGGGTGTTGGAAGTGTAGGTTGAAGGTGGTGGTGGTCGGATGGTGATGATGGTGGCAGGTGGTGGTGGTGGTTGGTGATGGAGAAGAAATAGAAAAGAGAGAGGAGAGGTAGTGTTTGTATGTGTTATATATATATAGGGTCAAGATTTAGAGAAAACGGTGGAAAGTGTGAGAACGGTGAGAACGCTTATGGATCGTCCGATCAAAACAATCTATGGACTAGATTGGCGCGGTGGCGTTTTCGTAAATAACACAAATTCTATTAAGTGGACGCGCTTCATTAAGGGTAAAGGGTCTTTACACTTCTATACCAAAACGCCAAACTAATGAATAAAACGCCATTACGGGCCAAAACACATCCCTATATAAACACACACCCCCCCCCCCACAAACCTGAAACGCCATATTTTCTACTATATACCATTCATCTTACAAACGCCAAAATCCCCAAAACATCAAACACACCTACTCAAAAAACGCCATATTTTACTCCATACCAATCATCTTAGAAAACGCCAAAACACTCAAACATCAAAGATTCCAAAAAATCGACGTTTCTTTCAGATACAATAGTTCCTCAGTAAAACGCTAAAAATGGCAAATATCGTTTCTTGTATATTCAATATTGTTCTACGCGAAGTTTCGGAGAATGTATTCTTCCCTAAGGTGTTGTGACTCAAATAACATTTTGCTGCATGAGATGGACAAATCATAACCAAAAAGATGATGGTGTCAGACTTATGTCTTTTTTTTGTGTTTTGTTATTGATGAATATTATAATGGCATGAAGAGACGAATGACACTAATGAGTGGTTTGAAGATACATATTCAAACAAAAAACTCATGTCATTTTGTCTTTCCAAACGGCCACAAAAACACAAGCATGACAAAGCCAAACCGCCAGTGAACATGTTTCAAAGAAGAAAGAGACTGATAACAGTGAAGATTTGGAAGATGAATTGTTTCTATTTTTATTTTTTTAATTTTCTTTTTCTGTTGTTTGTTATGTTTTTTTCAACTTAGAATAAAAAATACATTATATTAATAAAACGCCAAAAAGTCATAATGATCGTGAAACGCCATAATGCAGTAAAACGCCAAAAACTCCCAAACTATAATAAAAGTAATTTGGAGAAGTATTATAAAAATCTAAAAATGGAAAAAAAAAAAAAGGCCAAAAACTACTTAAAGCCATTAAAAACGCCAACCTTGGAAGATGGAACGTCTATGACCCTAAAAACTCATAAAAAGCTGAACACAAACAGTAAAAATACACACAGTAACTGAAAAGACGGCTACTTTATTAATATTATTTATTATAAATAAAATCCCGCCTAAACTACGCGCCAAAAACATCCTATAAGAGAGACGTCTCTACACAATCAACTGATCACAAACCAAAAACAACGCAATGTTTCCTAGAAACCATTCACTTTAAAACGCCAAAAAAATAGTTAAAAAAGCCACAGATGTGGAACCTCGTTTCTTCTATATTGTGTATTGTTCTGAATGAAGTTTCACTGAATGGATTCTTCTTTGAGGTGGGTATCTATATAAGCTTTTGATGAATGAGATGGACAAATATTCATGAAAAAGAGACTGATGACACTGATATGTCATCATGTCACTTTGTTCTTGATGGATATATTGATGGCATGAAGGGATCAATACATTCGAGCAGGCGTTGATCTTCAGCATGTCACCAAACAAGTATATATCAAACCACAATAAAGGATGCCACAAAAAATAAGCATCTTCTAAAGACCGGCGTTATGTATGAAAATAAGGATCTGCATAAGGTATTCAAAAACAGGTTCAAAACGCCAAAAAGGTTAAAGTAGAAGAGGTTGATGACATTGAAGATTTGGATGAGAAATTAGATTATAATTTTTTTTTTTTTTTCATTTTCTATTGTTTGTTATCTAATTCTCTACTAATAAAAAAAATTGAGTAAAAAACGCCAAAAACTACAAACACCAAAACGCCTAATAGTGTGAAAACTGTGAGAACGGATGCTAGCAAAGCACGATGTTGCTATACAAAACGCCAAAAAACGCCAAACAAAGTATTACTGGAAAAAACAACACTAATTGACAGATGAAATTGAACGAAACAGTAATTCTAAAACAGTAAAATGAAGAGACGGTAACATTATTGCCAAACATTTATTATATTAAAAGCCACTACATGAAAAATTGAATATATTTATCTTTTCAAAACGTAATAATTGCCTGTCACATTATAGGCCTGTATTCTACATGGCACAACACTTGATAAAAAAAAACATCAAGAAAATTACTGATGTTTTTTACATTATAGGCCTGCATCCTGATCTAAAAACAATAAAAACGCCAATTTTACTTAAAACGCCAAAATATTTACTATGATCCTGATCTAAAAACAATAAAAACGCTGCGTATTTATTAAATGCAAAAAAATGGAAAGGTGATGTGACACGCGTTTAAAAAAGAAATATGAAAGGACAAAAAAGCCCCTCCGCCGTTCTCTATGTCGCGTGACACGTGTTTGGCCAGGATGCGTTCTCACCGTTCTTACACTTTTGGCCGTTTTCTCCGGATCCCGTTCCTATATATATATATATATATAGGGTCAGGATTTAGAGAAAACGGTGAAAAATGTGAGAACGGTGAGAACGATTATGGATCGTCCGATCAAAACAATCCATGGACTAGATTGCGCGGTGGCGTTTTCGTAAATAACATCAATATTATTAGGTGGGACGCGCTTCATTAAGGGTAAAATGGTCTTTTACACCTCATATTCCAAACGCCATTAAAAACAAAACGCCAAAAATTTAAAATAAAACGCGTTGAATATTACAGGAAGATGAAATAACACAAATAACTGAATTTCAGTTAATAACATTTATTAGAAGAAATTCCCTCCTAAATTACGCGTCAAAAACATCATTATATAAACAAACGTAAAAACATAGCTTCCATAATCACTTTAATCTATCCATTTTCTGCAAAAAAAAAAACATCCTTAACCAAAACGCCAACTTAAACAAAACGCCAAAAATGGCAACAATGGTTTCGTGGAGATACACTCTGGGGATCAAGCGATACGTCCTCCATTTTGACAACAGAAGGAGAGTGTATGTTAAGACGGTCAAGGCAATTCTAAAAATGGAAGAAGAGATACAGAGGCAAATCTTATCCATTGGCATCGCTCTAGACAACCAATGCCATGAAACGCATATGCTTATGAAAGCATTAACCAGCAAAATTTGGACCAATCAAACGAGATATGAAACCAGACCCTGTCATGACATCATGGCGTTTTAATGATGAAACAGACATGATGACGGTTACATACGACAGCGGAGAGGAGGAAGTCTACTGGCTAGAGAACATCATGACAAAGCAGCGACTGGGTTTCATGGAAGAATTGCATAACGCCAAATGTACCAACACAGAAATAGACTCAAAATTGGAGTTAATACAAGACATGTTCAGGTGGAGGCTTCAGAATCTTCAGGAACAAAGAAGCTGATGAAGGTGAATGGGATGACATGGATGAAGATCAAGATGAAGAATCTGAGGAGGAAGAAGATGACACGAGTGATGGATACTATTCAGATAAAGTACCTTATGATGAAGGATTTTAATTTCTTTTTCCTCTTTTTTTTTCTTCTATGTAATCTTTTTTTTAAAGATAATTAAATGATATATTTCTATCTTTATTAGCAAAACGCCAAAATTATACTAAAAAATGGTTAACCCTAACAAAACGCCAAAAATAACAAAAAATGTTTTTCCAGCTTAATATTTTATTTACTCCGTTATTGTATTTTGTCATGTTGGTCTGCATAAGGCCATTTAAAAAAAAGGTCAAACTTAGAAGATGGGATGTCTATAACCTATAAAACTGATAAAAGCTGATCAACAAACTAAATACAAAAAACAGTAACTAAAAAGACAGTTACTTTATTACTATCATTTATTACAATAAAAAAGTCCCGCCTAAAGTACGCGCCAAAAAACTCCTATAAGAGAGGGGTCTATACAAAATGAAATTAATCACACCCAGAAAAACAGAAAAACGCCATATCCTCTAGAAACCACTCCCTTTAAAACGCCACAGATATTAAAGCTTTCACTGAAAACTGAATATAGGAAGTCTAAAAAATGCCACAAATTACAATAAAACGCCACAGATTACAACAGAATCACCTGAGCTTATGAAAACTGGGAGAACAGCTGCTGGCAAAACACCTTGTAAAGGGTATTAAACGCCAAAAAATTCACTAAACGCCAAAAAAATTTGGACTTATTGTAATCTTATGCAAATAATAGTGACTCGTAGTGAATTATTATACAAAACGCCATAAACGCCAAAAAAAATTAACCAGAAAACGCTATAACGCCAAAAAATTACATATGTGACACAAAAAAATTAATACAAAGCCAAAAAGTTTAAAAATTACAATTAACGCCAAAAAAAACTTAGACACCATAAAATATTATACCGCGTTGGGAAATAAAAACAAGAATGAAAAGACAAAAAAGCCCCTCCGCCCTTCTCTATGCCGCGGGACACGTGTTGGGCCAGGATGCATTCTCACCGTTCTCACACTTTTGAGCGTTTTCTCCTGATCCCGTTTCTATATATATATATATATAGGAGAATGATCCGTTAGGAACCACCCTTTATTGCGAGAACCGCGAGAACCAGTGTGAACACAAACAGTAATTCCTAAAAAAAATCTAAAAAACACCCAAATTTTTTTATTTTTATTTTTATTTTTTACTTTTTTTTTGGAAAATCGCTATATTTTGTTAATAAAAAAATTTTCAAAAAATAAAAAAAAATTCGATTAACAGTTATCCATGCACATGAGCATATGTATCATTTCTTTGTCAAATTCTGTAATTCATTACAAATATTAGTCAATTGCACTTTCATTTACACTACCACGTGTAATACACTACTTTTTACGTTAACAATATTAGAAATGCACATGTGCATCTATATGTATCAACATGAAATAAGGTGTTTTGGTACACTACTTTGAATACACTTTCTCTTTCATCTATCATTCCATCCATAATACACAAACATGCACATATGCATATGTATCATTTCTTTGACAAATTTCGTAACTCATTACAAATATTAGACAATTGCACTTTCATTTACACTACCATATGTAATACACTACTTTCTACATTACCAATATTAGAAATGCACATGTGCATCTATATGTATCAACATGAAATAAGGTTTTTTGGTACACTACTTTGAATACATTTTCCCTTTCATATGTCATACCATCCATAATACACTACCATTATCTCCTACCATCCATAATACAATATCATTACTTCATACCATCCATAATACAATACCATTACCAATATTTTGACTTTATTACATGTATATCAACACCATTTATACCATCCAGTCACCATATTACATCATAAAGTAACAACTATAGCCAAACCATCAACCACTAGATATAACTAACCAAAAAACATGTATATGGGCCTACTTCTCCATTCAAAATCACAAATTTTTTGTACCAAAACATGTTATATCATGGTTATACCTAATGATGCACATGTGCATTTTGAATATTGGTAATGTAAAAAGTTGTGTATTACAGATGGTATTGTAAATTAAAATGCAATTGTCTATTACTGATAACGTATTACGGAATTTGTTGAAGTAATGATACATATGCACATGTGCATGGATAACCGTTACTAAAAAATAAGTTTTTTTTTGTAACTAAATATAGCGATTTTTGTTAAAAAAAATTGAGTGCTTTTTTTATTTTTTTATTTTTAGATTTTATTTTGTGTTCACATTGGTTCTTGCGGTTCTCGCAATAAGGGTGGATCTCAAATGAACCTTACCCTATATATATGTATATATATAGAGAGAGAGAGAGAGAGAGTGTAAGACCCTAAATCGTATTTGACAAAAGTCGCAGCGGAAATTCGTGCCATAAAATTTCTTTCATTACAAACGTCTTGACTTACTTGAAGGTTTATTTTAAAAATATCTCTTTTACAAAACAAAAGCATAACTCCCGTTTACTAAAGTACATACTCGATTATTCCCGTACAATCTATCTTGTGACTCGGTCTTCGATCTCTATTCCTTGTGATAATCGCCCGTGATCCGTACAACCTGCACTCACCACGTACATTCCTAACATTAGCCCACATTATATAAACAA
The DNA here is from genome assembly GCA_030545235.1 of Helianthus tuberosus. Taxonomy (NCBI): domain Eukaryota; kingdom Viridiplantae; phylum Streptophyta; class Magnoliopsida; order Asterales; family Asteraceae; genus Helianthus; species Helianthus tuberosus. Next base: position 109,783,175 of record CM060449.1, read on the forward strand.
GATTCTTTCACGTACACTTCACATTTCGTCCTTTTCAAACTTTAAGCATTTCATCTGCTTATCCATTTCCTGGTGAGGCTTCAATAACGTACCTGCATTACTTTTCATTCTCAAGGTACACCATTAATAACGTTAACACTCAATGTGTCTAAATCATGCATACATACGTACTTACATACATACATACATACATACTTACACATCTACATACGTACATACGTACATACCTTTCCTACAACTTTACATACGTGCATACACTCATGCATGTCTTATTACATACATACATACATACATACACATCTACATACGTACATACCTTTCCTACATCTTTACATACATGCATACACTCGTACATATCTTTACACATACCTACATACACATCTACATACGTACATACATTTCCTACATCTTTACATACATGTATACACTCATACATATCTTTATACATACATACATACACATCTACATACGTATACAAGATCTTGCATACTTCTTACATACTCATGCGTTGATTACATGGGACTTAGACTTTGATTTATAGCCCATAAACATCTAAGGATCGATCAAAATCATGTTTAGGAAGCCCGTCGTAGTCCACGGATAACAAACCGAAGCCTACGATACATGAATCAACTTAAATAACAATTTTCATGTTTTTGGACTTGGGGAGGGCGTCGGCGACGGCCCTAGGGCCCGTCGGTGACGACCCGTGGTTTTTCCCGTAGCCAAAACCCCGTAGACAGGTAAATAACCCGTCAGCAAAAAAACTAACTTTCTAGAGCCCGTCGGCGACTACCTTGAACCCGTCGGCGACTACCTCTAGAAATGGCACTTTTCTGCAGTTTCGTTTCGTCGTCCGTACGCACTAAAACGCGCATAACTTTTGAACCGTTTACCCGTTTAACCTCCCGTTTCTTCCTACATGCTTGTAAATTCACATTCTATCATATGAACTTAAAATCCCACATCCGGATTAAGGAAATTCTTAACTTACACGCTATCGTCTTATTATTCATTTATGATTTATTCGACCCGTTCATGCATTCATCCACAAAACTTGTTTGTTTGACCATAACTTCTTATGAACCTAACAATATCATTGACGTCTGTCATAAATTACTAAATTCTTGGATGTCTTGCATCCTCTTAACACATTATCGTTCATATGCTTATTTTGACCCGTTAAGGGTATTCGCGCATTAATTGGTCTATGACTAACCAAACCATCATCCCCACTTCCATACTTGTCTAAAACATTACACTAATCGAATAACTTGTTTCTAAACTACTTTTAAGATCGTTTACCCCAAAATACCCATCAAGGGCATTTTGGTCAACTTTAATCCCATCATTTACGACGAAAGACTTTAACACATATTTGACCTCAAACATCATGTTTAATTAATTACAACACTTTATTACTTACTTGAACTAAGAAGTGATTACGGAAATCACTTACCTTATGCATCCGTGTTCACATTCGTTCCTCGCCACTTCTTGACCCGTTAGCCTTCCGTGCTTGATTCCGTCTCGACATGATTCCTATACTTCCATGTCATCGAAATCACGCTATTATTAGCATACTCATTTGTACATGATAACAATCGTATCAATCCCATATTTCACACTCAACTTTCATTAACCATTTCTAACAAACATAACTCATATAATCATGTCCGTATACGTTTAACTCATGTAACTCATCATGTCATTACATTTAACATGGATTGCTATTACATGTACCATACGACTTCTCATCAACCTACATTTACGACAACGAGTCAACTCATGTTTCTTATACTTAGTTGACTTTCAAAAGTCAACTATTAACCATACATAACTATCGACTTATCAACATATACCCGTAACATCATAATCTACTATACGGACGACACTATATACATTTTATCATTCACTTGATGTACGTACTACCTTTTAAGCATAACGTACAACTTATTCATGCATAAATCTTCTAAACTCTTACATAACCCATCAAAACCAACTACTAACCATCATGGATCATTCCCAAATAAACATCAATCATATCATCATCATTTTTCTCCTAATTCATCTAACAAGAATTCATCATACCTACATAATACATCAATCTTTCAACAAGAATTGGACATAGGTGATGAGTCTAGTCATCTTCATCACCATAACTAATGGGTTTATCATCTAAACATCAAATTAGCACAAATCATTCATAATCCATGTTCTATATGATGATTATAACACATACTAATGCTCAATTCCACTTAAACTCATGGATTGGAACATAACCCACTTTACCCATGATCACCAATCTTAGATTTTAGACATACCTTATGATCCCCTCGTGTTAGTGATCATTAATCCATGCTCGGTTATGAATTTAAGCATCATTTAGCCTTCCAATTGGATGATCTTTCATGTTTAGGGTTTGAGACTCCATGGGAGTCTCCTGATCGATCTAGAACACACACGAAGGTGTGTTTGTGTGTGTTGTTATTTAATAACTTAACTTTCATTTGTTCCACTTTAGCCCCTCGGGTTTACCTTTAAAACATAACTGACACTACCCTCATCATTTAATACTTTTGACCATACCTTTAACTAGGTTAAATAGCCTAGTTATTTATTTCATGACGTGTCACATAAGAACATACGACAAATATTAACATTCAGATTTTGAGGCGTTACAGAGAGAGAGAGAGAGAGAGAGAAAGAGAATTCAAATGAAAAAAAAACTTTTTGTAAGAATAAAAAAGAAGAAATTTCAACCAATAAAAATGATTCATTTTACTTGATATAATTTTTGTATTTAATATTAGTGTAAGGCTATATTGGTAAACTTCGATAGATCATTAACAGGAATTCTTCCTCTTTAATAGCTAACTAAATTAAATTTGTAACTTATTTTAAAAAATATATATATACTTTTCAAAGAAGAAAAAAATTAATTCAAAGTGAATGATGAATTACGAGCTGTGTAGGATAAATTTCAATATGTGTAGGATAAATTTCAAAACGTGTAGAATAAATTTTGATGTGTGTAGGCAAAAAATTTAGAGTGGAGGATGATAGTATTTATGACTAATTAATTAGTAAAACGTACTAATAAATGAGATAAGAGATAAACTATTTAATATTTTACAATTGTACCCCTTTTTTTTTCAATCTAATTTTTTTCTTAAATGAAAACCCCATATAAAAAATATAATATATGTAAACTACCAAAAATATCCTTATTTTTATCCTTAAAAATACGAAAATACCCTTCTAGTTAACATACAATATAGATGGAGTTAGAGTCGTGGAGCAAATTAGAAAAAAAAAAAACATAGTAAACTATTGTAGCAAAAATGCACTTTTTAAACAATTGAAGCAAAACCGTTAAAATTACCAAATCACAAAGACCAAAACAAAAGTTAACTCTAAAAAATATGATATAATATTATAGTTTCAGTTATACCTTCTTTTATTAACTCTTATATAACTATTTTGATTCTAATAAAATTAAGAGGGGTGAACAGTGTTTCCCCAAATATACAGATAAACAATAATAAATTTTTCTCTTCTTCATTCACAACCACTCAAAACCATTTTTTATAATATGTAGAAGCAACTCACATAATTATACAAAATGGGACGTGAAAGCTCTAAATCTCTTATGTAATAGGTCTTGAATTCAATACTAAACAATCACTACACTATGATTAATGTGTTATATGATAAATGTGATATAATTAGGGCTGCAAACGAACCAAACGTTCGGCGAACATTTCGTAAACCGTTCGGCGGGAAGTTCGTTTGTGTTCGTTTGTTTATTAAACAAACAAACACGAACAAGAAATTTCGTTCGTTTAGTTAAATGAACAAACATGAACAGATGTCGTGTTCGTTCGTTTATGTTCATGAACGTTCGGTAACGTGTTTGATTGTGTTCAATATTTCATTAGTATTTTTAGTTTTTATATCTATTTAAATACTTCAAAATTCTGACAAATTAAATATCTAATAAGTGTCAATGTATTATATATTCTGTTCATGAACGATTGTTTGTGTTCATTTGTTTCCATTTGTGTTCATGAACATTATTTTGTACTCATTTGTGTTCATCAACGTTCTTTTTCTTTGTTTCCTAAAATTAACAAACACAAACGAACACGAACAAGTTCATTTCCTTAACAAACGAACACGAACATAAAATCTCGTTCGATACGTGTTCGTGAATGGTTCGCGAACACATATATTTCTTAACAAACGAACACGAACAAGGTCTTGTTCGTGTTCGTTCGGTTCGTTTGCAGCCCTAGATATAATTTAGAAGTGAATAATGGTAGATAAAAAAAAACTATTTGTAAGAAAAAAATATATTAGAATTTCTCGTTTCAATACAAAACAAATAAAATTATAAGCCGAAGTGACATATCTAACATCAGCCGTTTGAAAAAATCGGCTGCTAACATTTGGAATTGCATTAGTTCGTGGTGCAAGATCCCCAGTATATACGCTTTCTCGATCCAAGATTTGTTCGTTGTGTTTAAAAATCTCAATGCCTCGGAAAGGAAGAAAGAAGCGGTTCAAGGTATCATCATAATTGTGTGTTGGAGTATATGGCGTGCTAGGAATAATGTGAGATTCTCGAATTCCCCGAATAGAATTGAAAATATAGTTAGTGAAGTTAAGGCATTAAGTTTCTTTTGGTTTTCGAATAGATCCAAGTACAAAGGTATAGAATGGGAGGAATGGTGTTCTTTTGTTAATATGTAATTAGTCTTGTGTGCTTTGTTTCGTCGGCCCGGTTTGGGTCGGCGGCTTTTGTGTTAATGAAATTTACCTTAAAAAAAAAAGCTGTTTGAAAAAAAAAATTTGCCAACAACGAAAAATAAAAGCATGTGACTACTTAGACTATGTGTTATTAAATAACAATCTCACTCAATACCTAGCAAAAGTGCTTCTATGTCAGCTCCACGTAGGCATAAGCAATAATTAAACTACTTAAGGGTGAGGGGGCACTCCCCTAAGAGGGGAGTCCCCTCTCTTACGTATAACCAATCCTCGTGTGCCACGTCAACTCCCCTCTTAAACTCCCCTAACACCCCAATTTGATGGCGGCACTCCCCTATTAGGTGACTTGGTTTTTTATTAAAAAAAAAAACAAAACAAAAACAAAAAGTTTTCATTGGTTGAAAAGGTGGCTGGCCCCACCTTCTCCCTCCTTCTTCTTCGATGTCTTCCCACCGTTCCAGGTCCCCGAACATGGTCCCCGAATTGATGGCATCACCCCCCCCCCCCCCCCGCTCGGCAACTTGGTCCCCGAAGGGAGTCACCGAGGGTGCCCCCCTCACCCTAATAGTTAGTTGTAGCAGAATAATCAACATTAAATTTAAAAAAAAAATCTGATTTGTTGTAGAATAATGAGCCTCAGAGCATACGTAGTGGGGCGGTATAACCCCCCATAGCGCCGCCAAAACGCCGGCCACACCAAAACTCCGGGCGCTATGTTTCAAAAATGGGGGGAGGGCGCCAGATTTTTCGCGGCGTTATTTTTGTTTGGTTAATTCATTTGGCCAATCAAAAAATAGAAGAGTTTTTTATATTAATTAATAAAACTTAAAATTATTAAATAGGTAATGATGGGTAGGGGCTTTATGACTACGGCCTCAAATTGCATAACGCCCCATAAAGCCCCTTGCTGACGTGGCACCACACGTGTCGCATAACGCCCCCAAAAGGGCGTTATGACTACACATGGCCTCATAGTAAAAAACAATAACGTCCGTTATTGCAATGATGACGGCTCCACTTGCGCCCCAATGACAATCCGGCGTGGCGTTTAGCGCCCAGCCGCCTTGTAATTTTACGTTTTTGTTATTGCCTTATTCACATCCCTAGCTGGTTTCCAAACTCTCTCACCAAACAACCTTCAAATCACTTTTTAATAATAAAATTTTAAACATACTCTTTGATAAGAGCATCCACAATAATGCATTTTTGGGTGATGTTTTTACTCATTTTTCCACATCATCCATTTTTTTTTTTATTGTGGACCTTGTTTGTGTACCCCATTTTTTGGATATGTTTGTCTGCAAAAGTGACTAAAAACAACAAAATGATTGGACCCATGTACTTTTAATATATATAATATAGAGAGAGAATAAGTGGTGTAAATGTGTGGTTAAAAATTTAAAAAGGTGGTGATGTGTGGTAATGTTTTTAAATGTTTTTGTGTTTTCTTATTGGGTGAGTTTTTAATGTTTTTGAAGGGTAAGTGTTTTTCTGATGTGGCAGCTAACTGGACATGTTTTTAAGTGTTTTTAATGGGCGTTATTGCTCTAAGATTTCAACTTTGAAAAGAAAAGAAACATATTTTTACCATCCCCATGATCCAACTTGGCAAAAAGTGATGCAAAGAAATACATGTGGACCAACACAGCCTCCAAAAAGCTTTCACTATAAAAACCATATAATCTATTTGCAAGAGTATCAAACCAACATGCTTCAATCCATAAGCCTTACACATAAACACATGGCCGAAGCCCCGTCCACCAACCAGAACCCCGATATGATCTTCGACTTCATTGAAGAGAACGACCTTTCATCAGGAACTTCATTCAGTTCCGGGGACACCTCTGAGAATGGTGATTTAGAGGAAGATGAAAATTCGGGTGATCCCGAAGAGGACAGATTGTTCTGGGAATCTCAAGAACAACTTCTCATGGTAAATATCGCAATTGTGTCTGTTTTGTGGGAATAAGTTGAATTACTAATAGGTCTTTATGGTTTTTGATCATGTTGCAGGAAAATCTGTATAGAACTAGCTCCACCGAGTCAAAAATTAGGCTGGCAACTAAAGAGATCATGAAGGAGATGAAATCGGCGGCAGTTGGGTGTTGTAACTGTGGTGTGACCGCGTTTGATGGTTGCCGGAGGTGTTTGCAAACGGAGATCTCTGACCGGTTGCAACAAGCAGGTTACAACTGTGGCATTTGCAAGGCCAAATGGAATAATCTGAAACAAATCCCTTCAGGTACTACATAGTTTAACAAAATATTTTAGAAAAAATTACAAGTTTTGTCCTTTTTCTTAATACCACTTATTAGGCGGTGTCCTTTTTAACAAATTTTGACAAGTTTTGCCCTTTACAAGAAATTTTGTTGCACGTTTTGTCCTTTAGGCTTAATCCGGTTAGATTTTCTTGTTAAATCTTGTCACCCAAGGGTATTTTAGTCTTTTTACCCATTTATTTAATATTATTTAAAAGAATAAAACCAAATATTTTAGGGTTGACTCTTGAAATAAATGGGTAAAAAGACTAAAATGCCCTTGGGTGACACGATTTAACAGGAAAATCTAACTGGGTTTAAGCCTAAAGGACAAAACGTGCAACAAAATTCATTGTAAAGGGCAAAACTTGTCAAAATTCGTTAAAAATGACACGTTTAATAACGGGTATTAAGATAAGGGAGAAAGCTTGTAATTTTTCCAATATTTTATTTTACTGGTTTCAGTTTGGTTATGGGTTAAAAGCGAAACAATAGCTGGTTTTTTTGTATTTGTTTTTTTATTAACCTATCGGGTCAGGTTATAATGGGTTTGGTTAATTAATTAATTTATTATTATTAAAACCTTTATTAAAATTTCTAACTCCTATAGTGATTATAATTTTCCAGGGGAACACTCATATATAGAAGTATTGGTCACTTCAAACTCTAAAAAGGGTGTTGTAAGTGTGATCATCGAGTTAAATTTTCAGGCTGAATTTGAGATGGCAAAGGGTAGCCAAGATTACAACCGTCTAATAAGCCGGCTGCCTAAAATATATGTTGGAAAAGCAGAAAGACTCCAATCATTGATCAAGATACTATGCTTAGCATCTAAAAAGTGCATGAAGGACCAGAAAATGCATATCGCGCCTTGGCGGAAGCTAAAATACATGCAAGCTAAGTGGCACGGGGTTCGCGAAGCAAAAATGGTTTTATCACCGGATATTTTGTCTGTGGTTGAGCGTTCGAACCGTTTGTCACGTCGAATGGTTTCATTGCTTACTTTTGATATGGTTGAGAGTTTGAACACGCCATCTAGTTTACATTCTATGGCAATACAAGTTTTGTAACGAGTTAGTATAAACTTGTTAAAGTAGTTTAATGATTTTAAGTTGGAGCTGTGAGCTGTTTATGGTTTCTAAGGGTATGGGTAATGTGTACATATAAGATGAAGGTATTTGTAGTTGAGAAAAATAAATGGGTTGGTTTATGTTTATTCTTGGAATTGTGAGTATACAAATGGTTGCAACATATGCTTTTGTTTTCTAAGCTCCAAACAAAGTTCCAAGAGTTGATCCAATTGAATCGAAATCATCAATGTCATCTCCCCACAACTTCAAAACCAATCAAGCATACAACTTCATAAGCAATTAAACATAAAAAAATTGAAGTTTAAAAAACCTAAACTGAAACGAAACGGACGGCTGTTTGTAGAAGAAAAGCTAGAAAATCATCGACCTTAGCCTCTCGATTGCACCTTAAAATCCCACAAACCTGGTACCTCCTCACATCTAAATGGAGAACTTACTGAAATCTTCAATCAACTCTTTCTGCTGGGGGCTTATTTTTCCACTTCGATTTATTTCTCGCCACCCCAATTGTCAATCGACGCTTACCCCTACAAACCCTTAATACGGCCAAGATTGCTGGATACGGTCAAGTTCAAATCCAAAACAGTTACTGATGGCTGGGGTCAATGCTACTGATAATTTGTTAACTGTTGCTTTGGGAGGATCTTATTGTCGAAAGAGTCCCAAAAGACGGTTAATCTAGAATTCTGGATTGCTGCCACGGGGGTCGATTTTATTCGAAACTTTGCACCCAACAGTTGACTTTGCCTTGGTTCATATCTACCCCAACCAATGGTAAACAATCATATTATGTATGTAATGTTTTGCTTGGATGCCCATGAAAATTACCTAGTTTTTCCATCTTTTTGTAGGTTGAGTGTTGAAGGAAAAAAACTAAAATTTGTGGCAGATTGGATAAGCTCCCACACAAATGCTCAAAAGACCAAATTCGGATTGTCAAATCTCAACAAAGGTTTCAACTCGTCGCAACGAGATGGAACTCTATAAAGTGGTGTTTGACGTTGTGTCTATGAATATTTACAACAAAAGGAGCAGTGGGCGGGCCTTGTTATGCGAGGCATTTTTTGCAGGCGGAACAGAGGAATTCAATGATGCTTTCTTTCAGGATGGTTCCATGGAAGAGTTACAGCATTTTAACTATTCATCGAGCAATCATACCAGAAACAGAAAATATGAACAAATTTTGTAACAACAGAATCTCAACAAATCTATTTCTATAAGGATTTTATCATATCATAACACATGTTTCATATGCTGCTCTTAATATACTTGCAGCAAAGTAGAACACAATTCAATCGAAATTGGTTTGGGTATTTTCGACTCTTGAATTTACAATTATATATTCAATAACTACAATAGTAATAAAACAATGAAAACACAAATCAACAATACCATAGAACTTTAGTGAGAAATTGAACATTGACATTAAAAGCTGTCACAACAAAAACTTTAGAAGATATAATTATAATTGAAGAATTAAATTGAAACAAAAAAACTAAACATGTCATCAAATTTTATAAGTTGAGCTAAATCAAGCATGTAGTCAAAACACATTTCCATCAAGTTTTACAAACTAGCCCAATCAGACATTTCATCAAACACCTTAACTACACAAATTCACCGACCCTTTACCAATCTAGGAGAAGCACCACCGCCATTGTTGTCTTCTCCAATCTTCCTCAACCGCTTCTTACCCTTGGAAACAGTCTTCGCAGCTTCTTCACTCACCGTCTTCTTACCCCGAGTCCTCGAAGCAACCGTTTCCATCTCCACCTCCACACTTCCAGACCTCCTCGCCGGACTTTTCTTACTAACAAGATCAAACTCATCAGAAAGCTTCCTCACCGGCCACTTCCTAACCGCCGGCGTCCCTTCAACTTCTTCTTCCTCGTCAATCAAACCCACATACCTCCTCCTCTTATTAGCCATCGGAGCCGGCGGCGGCGACGGGCTTCCACCGTTCACATTCTTCTTCTTCTTCTTCTCAACCGATTTCGTAGTTTTACCGGAATCTTCCTCAACCAGTTTTGTAACAAACTTTCTTTTCAGAACCTTAGGGCTAAGAGATTCTTTTTCTTTAAACGATTTTTCAATCTGATTTCGAAGCTTCTCGACAGATCCTTCAATGCGTCCTTGAAGACGGTGACGCTGGAAGCTCAAACCGCCCATTGACCAGTGAGCTTCTTCCGCCCACGACATGAACGGGTCAGTAACAGGGACAGGCGGGTCGACTCGGAACGAGTTAAACTTGACGTCCGTGTAGATCCGGGGTCTCGGGAGGCTGCTTCCGTAGAACTTTCCCGGGCCTAAAGCTACCACCATTGCTTGAATTGAAATGATAATTGGTGAAGGAAATTGGGTGATTTTGTGGCGGCTAGGGTTTAGAAATGAGAGTTGAATGTGTGAGTAACGATGGATAGAGGGTTTATAGTTTTATAGATGCTGATTTTGGGGGGGAGTTTGTGGCGGGAAGGTTATGGCGCGCCAAGTTTTGGCGGGTCTTAGGTTACGCGGCAAAGGAATGGTGACTTATGTTTTTGAACTAGTATTAGACCAAATTGACCTGGTTCACTTCAATTTGTTCTAATTAGGGTGCAAACGAGCCGAGCTACTCGAGCTCGGCTTGAAAAAAACTCGAACAAGCCGAGCTTAAACGAGCTCGAGCCCGAGCCTAAAAACAAACTCATTTAGTAAACGAGCTCGAGCCCGAGCTTCGCTTATCGAGCTCGTGAGCCTAAACGAGCTTTATGTTTATATATTTTTTTTATTAATATATTAAACATATATTTATATAATTATAATTAATATAAATTAATTAATAAATACTAAACGAGTCGAGCCCGAGCCCGAGCTCGAGCTTGAAAAATTATCTTCGAGCTTGAGCTTTAGAAATAAAGCTCGAATCGAGCCGAGCTCGAGCTCGGGCTCGGCTAGGCTCGTTTGCACCCCTAGTTCTAATTCATTATCCTTATATATATATTCATACACATTTAATTTTTTTATTTTTACGCATTTTATTATCAATTTCTTTTACATTTGCCATTTATTATATAAATTATTTATATCAATATTAATAATCAAACTTCAGATTTCTTTTTTTGAAAAAACAAAGCTTCCAAAAAAATGTGAAGTTTGATTATTAATATTGATATAAATAATTTATATAATAAATGGCAAATGTAAAAGAAAGTGATAATAAAATGAGTAAAAAACGTAAAAGAAACTGATAATAAAATGAGTAAAAATAAAAAAAAATTAAATGTGTTTGAATATAATTATAAAGATAATGAATTAGAACAAACTGAAGTGAACCAAGTCAATTTGGTCTAATCTTAGTATTACATTGAAGAGTTCCATCCGTCGTTTACTATTGATGATCATATTTTACCATTTGATTTCGGGAAATCAAGAAATTGGACATGGCCAATTGGAAAAGCCCAAATAAATATTTGAAACTGTTAAGCTGTAGGGTTTCATGCAAAACAAGCTTAAGCAGATGGGTAATATTTGGACACTCGGAGAGGAAACATCTAGTGTGTAAAGCTACACGGTATGGGGATGATCCTTCTTTGGACAATGATCCGCCACCTAGACGTCACATCACCATTCTTAGGATGATGGTCCATTTCACAAAATTAGTGGAAATGAGAGGATGATCATGTCCCACCACTTTATTATTTTTTTTAAATCTTCCATTTTTTTAACATTTAACAAATAAAATAAGAAAATTATTTCATTAATATTAAACAACATTACATAAACTTAAAAAAACATAAACTCTTAAAAAAATCCTAATAAATTAAAAAAAAAACATAACCTAAAAAAAACCTAAGCATTGAAAAAATATTAAAAAAAACTACTAGTCTTCGTACTGCATGTGGTCGTCTGGTTCGTTTTGAGCGTTGTTTCAAATGTACTTCACCAAGTCCGCTTGTAGGTTATGATGTGTGTACTTGTTATGTAGAGAGAACATGTTCAAATCTTCTTGTTCCAAACTAACTGGAACAGAATTTCCGGTATACGCGTTTTCGTCGTACTCGCATATCGCTCTACCTTCGTCTTCAATGACCATGTTATGAATGATGATACAAGTGTACATAATGTGTCGTAACCTCTTTGGTGTAGCCGAACGTGCAGGATGTTCAATGATATGCCATTTTTTGGTAGTACCCCAAAAGCCCGTTCAATATCTTTTCTCGCACCCTTTTGATACTTCGCAATTTTTTTTCTTTTTTCGTCTGTCGGGTGCGGAATAGTTTTAACGATTGTTGAGTACGTTGGGTATATTCCATCTGCAAGGTAGTAACCTCGCCTGTATTCCACCCCCGAAACCGTAAAACTTGTGTCTGGACCTGTTCCCTACACTACATCGTCAAATATCTGTGACTGGTATATGATGTTAAGGTCATTAAACGAACCAGGTAGACCAAAAAAAACATGCCAGATCCAGAGATCCTGTGACGCAACAGCCTCTAGAATAATAGTGGGATGTCCATGATCTCCCCTAGTATACTGACCTTGCCAGGCAGTAGGGCAGTTCTGTCACGGCCAGTGCATGCAATCAATGCTCTCGAGCATTCCTGGGAAACCATGTCTTTGTTCGTGTGCTTGATATAATTTTTGAACGTCGTTTGCGTTCGGTCTCCGTAGGTATCTCTTGCTATATAATTTGACAACTAATTCGCAAAACTTGTGTAAACATAGACGTGTGGTTCTTTCGGACATCCTTAAATACTCGTCTAATGCATTGGGTGCGTAACCATATGCCAGTTGGCGAATGGCCGACGCACATTTTTGTAAATTAATGAAACCCCTTTGCCCCCTAGCGTCGTATCGCAGTGTAAAAAACGGATCCGACTGGGCCATGTCGCCTGTGATACGTAAAAAAAGTCGACAACTCATGCGGAACCGACGTCGAAACATCTCGTCTATGTACACGGGTTCGTTGGCAAAATAATCGGCCACTAGTTTATAATGGGCGGCTATATATTTAAAACGAAAAATATATGAAATTAATTATAAAATACATTTTCAAATTTAAATAAACATACGGAAGAAAAATAGTAAATGTCACACCCCAAACGATGGCGGAAACATCGGGGCACGGCACTAAGCGAAACAGATTGTCCAGGAGAAATCCATAACAACTAAATTACCAGATATTTAAATATTATGTCCCATACCATAACATATCAAAGTAAATAGTTATTACAGACCAAATATCTCAAAGACAAATAACATGTTCCGACAACTTAGATTTTATTAGATTTGTTTCTAGACTCCACCCTAGCTTGATTCCAGCCAGTAACAAGCAAAGCATCCTAAACACCTGTCACATACGTTAAAATAGAGGTCAATACACATAGTGCAAAGGTGAGCATACAAGTTTAATAGTATTAATAGAGTTCGAAAGCGTTTACGCATAACCAGCATGTAACATGTATAATGTGAAGCTAGTAGGTTATCGACAATGAAATATGCACAGACGTGACTGCGAGTTGTAGAGTGCGCAACACATATCACCACTGTGATATGTGAGAAATACCCTTAGCAACCCCGTCCGCGACAGGTGCTGAGTCCAAACTATAGTACTATCGTTGCTAAGGTGTCAAGCAACAATCACTGTGTAAACATAACATACAAGCATTCATCGAGTAACACGTATCATGCAATAGAGGTTAGCGTATAATAGTGTTTGCGTTGTGTGATCGATGTGATTTGATATAAGTAACGTATGTAACACCCAAAAGTGCTTAAAGCAAAAAGGGATCAAGTATACTCACAGATAGCGTTTAATAAGTAAACACTCTCTTGGATTGAAGGTAGCGCTTGGGAAGATTAGCCTGATCAGAACGAGAGTATAAGCGGTAAGCGGCACGTAAAACGATGCAATATGATTGAGTGTCGAAGAGTCATCCGAACGGATGGTAATCCGATCGGATGGTCATCCGTTTTGGATGGCCATTCGGTCGGTGTGCCACTCGTTTGGGACGGATGTGTTTGTGTATGATGGCTTTGAAGTTTTCGTTGTTGCATTTTGAAAACAGAGAAGTATCTCTACCTTTCAGGTCGTCCGGTCGAACGGTCGTTCGATCGGATGGCGATCCGTCCTGTGGAACATTCTCAGAAAAACAAGTCAGCAGAATGGTCATTCGACCGGATGGCAATCCGATCGGATGGCCATTCGCTGGTGTTGGTGAGGTTTGAAAAGTTTAAATATTTGAGGACCATATGTCATCTGATCGGACGACAATCCATTTGGGTGACTGGTTCGTTTTGAAATTCGTTAAGTTTGAAAGGTTTTGCGGTTTGATCGAGACGGTATGACAACGTGTTAAGCAACGAGAACTCCATCAGGTCCAGGTCATCCGATCAAACAGGAATCACCCTGATCCGACCAGTTAACTGTTCTTGACGGTTCGTTCATGTCTAACCCGGAATCGGTCGTCCCTTTGATAGGAATCAGATCTTGGACCGGCATTTCACTAGGAAGCGAGTAGAAGGCCTGAACGAGCTCCGATTTATTGGTTTTAAGTGCATTGAGTGTAAAAGAGTTGAAAGAAAGTTAAGAAACCATCTTTCAATCCTTCCACCCATGAAGATGTTTAGATTTATGCGAAAATATTGTTAAATCGTGTGGGAATCACTTGAATCTGAGTTGTTCTTGGTGGAATGAGGCCAAAACTTGAAGTTCATAGGAACTCCATGATGACATCATCCTAGAACACCTCAAATCCGCTGATTTCACAGTTAAAAGTGAAGATTCAAAGGTGAAAATAATGAAGAAGTGTGTAGAAGTCAAAGATGTACAAGATCTGAGGAAGAAACTTACAAGAATCGCGAGAAATCAAAGGAAATGAGGGCTTAAGCGTGCTGGTCGAGTGGGAGCTGTCACATCACTGTTTGTGATGTGATAAGGGGTATTTATAGGGTTTCTAAAAGAGGAAAGAGTGCACACAAGTGACGGATCGGATGGCCATCCGATCGGATGGTCATCCGTTCGGATGACCATTCGATCGAATGGCCATTCGATCGAGTGGTCATTCGATCGAGTGGTCATTCGATCGAGTGGCTCCGGCGAGATGGTTTTCGTGTTTTCGTTTTGTGTGTTGAGCGTTGTGATGCGTTTTGAGTAAGCGATGCGATAGTATTACCCATCAGTTACACAATTAACCTAACTACTAAATATCACAAAAGTAATTCGTAAATCTCGAGTTTGCGATGAGATTGCGCTGCGATAGAGTTGCTATCGCGATTAATCACCTCAACATAAACATAACATGCACAAGTAACACATAATAGCACACACATGTAAAACAATATCCATAACCTTTAATTCGGGTTGCGAATGCGATTGCGATGCGGTTAGCGATAAGTCGATTAGCGATTGACTGCGATTAAATAGCGATATATTAATAAGTACTCCACATAATACAACTAAAGTGATTTAAAATAGAATATCGATTACAAGTCAAAGAGTACAATCAATAATTAAGCAAGGAGTGACAGATCGCAATTAGCAATCTTTTCATCCTTTAACTTTTACTTTGACTTTCAAAATGCGGGTTGTTACAGCCTCCCCTACTTTAGGAAATTTCGTCCCGAAATTTAAGAAGCAAGCGTAACAAACAGTTGCGGATATTTCGCCTTCATGTCACTTTCGAGTTCCCAGGTAAACTCGGCGCCGCGTTTACCCTCCCAGCGAACCTTCACAATGGGAATGCGTGAGCGTCGAAGTACCTTGGTCTCTCGACCCAAGATCTCGACAGGCTTTTCCATGAAGTGTAATGTTTCGTCCACTTGCAGATCCTCAAGAGGGACCTGTAATTCCTGGTCGGCTAGACACTTTTTGAGGTTCGAAACGTGGAAAGTCGGGTAGACGTTACTTAGTTCCTCTGGTAGTTCGAGTCTATAGGCCACTTTGCCAATCCTTTCCAGAATTTTAAAGGGTTCAACATATCGAGGCGCGAGCTTTCCTTTTTTGCCGAATCTGATCACCCCCTTCCAAGGTGCAACCTTTAGGAGTACGTGATCGCCAACGTCAAATTCAAGGGGCTTGCGTCGGCTATCGGCGTAACTTTTCTGACGACTCCGAGTTTTCAACAGATTGTCTCGTATTTGGAGGATTTTGTCAGTCGTTTCTTGCAACAGCTTAGGACCGGTAATTTGCGCGTCTCCGATCTTGGGCCATACAATAGGCGATCGACATTTTCTTTCGTATAATGCCTCAAATGGTGCCATTTGGATGCTAGAGTGATAAATGTTATTGTACGAGAATTCAACTAAAGGTAAGTGCGTGTCCCAATTACCACCGAAATCTTTAACACACAAGCGAAGCATGTCTTCAAAGGTACGAATCGTGCGTTCAGTCTGACCGTCGGTTTGGGGATTGAAAGCAGTACTAAGATTGAGGGTACTACCGAGAGCCGATTGAAACGTTTCCCAAAGACGCGAAGTGAATCGACCATCGCGGTCAGAGATGATATCACGAGGTGTCGCAACCCCCGCCCCCTTATCTATCCCGGGAACGGGCGGCCGTGAACATTCGTTTGTGGTGGTATCAGTTATTAATTTGGCAGCGGAAATTACATCAGGACCGTAGTTAGGAAATGTTTATCAGAGTAAAACCACCATATTTTATATTAATAATCACATGGGTAAAACCCAAGTTTCTTTATTACAATATGTTTATAGGGATAAACCCTATTTTATTGAATTTAAAACATCGTCTTTTTGGTAACTTTTATAGCCACATTTTTCCAAGCCTTCAGTGCTCTCTAGCTGGCTTTTTACTAATTGGCTGTCACATTGTGTTACCTGAAACGCGTTTTAAAAACATTTGTCAGTGGAAAATACTGGTGAGTGAATCCCAGTTTAATCAAGAAACATTTTACCAATTAACTTAGTATTGAGAGCGATCACATTGTTTATTTCTACACAATTACTCATTCAGTACTGTCAGTCCTGACTGGTGGGTCATATTACACATTGGCTAACTCGTTGTCCAATGGTAACGTGTTCCACATTTTGTATACAAAACCCCAACATACCGGCAGTTATTGAAGAACTACAAAGACTCAATCACTGCTTAATCACATTGTAAAATATAAAAGGTTTTGTAAAATAGTTCACAAAAAGGTTTACGAAAAACGGATAAACTCACATTGTTGTTTTAGTCTTCTTCTAGGGTTTCCTGGTGTTAATTTACACAAATGTACATATGTTAGTATAATAACCCTTTATTTATATTAACGATACCCTCCCCGAGACGGTATTCCAACAACTACGTCGGGCAGAACCACGACAGTTGTTACGGAACCCTGGATCAATCGGGCAGCGTATCTAATACGTAACTGGGGTTATAATACTTACAACGGAGCAGAACCTCGCTAATTAGGGGGATATAATACCCGTATATTATGCCTACTACTTCAGAATTCGTTTAGAAAGAAAAGAAATGAGCGAGTAGACTGAAGATCCGATGCATGCTATTTATAGGGCTGAAAAATGGGTTTCTCGCGGCCCGCGTAAAGGTAAGCATAAGCTTACGCGGCCCGCGTGGTAGGGGTTTAGGCTGTAGTTGATCCAGGTCATGACTAGGTTCAACACGCGTTATGAAACGTGTCATCACAGGGGTTCGCCTGACCTTTAAGTTGTCGCGGCCCGCGTAAGGTTAAGAGAAGGTTTACGCAGCCCGCGTAAACTTCATTTTTCTTGTTTTTTAATTATTTTTAATGATATTTCATATTTTGGGCTCGGTTTTCACATACAGGGTGTATTTTAAGACATATAGGGGTATTTTAAAATATATTAGGGTGTCAGAAAAATCTCAGGAGGGTTGTTATATCCTCCCCACCTTGTTTTATAACTCGTCCTCGAGGTCTACTGGAACAAGTGTGGATATTTCCTTTGCATTTCTGATTCAAGCTCCCATGTGTATTTTGGTCCTCTTTTGGAGTCCCACTTCACTTTGACTAGAACTAATCTCTTATGCTTGAGGTTCTTGACTTTCCTATCTTCAATCTGTAGAGGCTTCTCTATAAACTTTAACTGTTCATTTACCTCTATATCCTTAAGAGGTACTATCAGTGATTCATTAGCTAAACATTTCTTGAGATTAGATACATGAAATACATCATGTATTCCTGCCATTTCCTCTGGCAGTTGCAGCTGATAGGCTACAGGTCCTATTTTTCTAATAATCTTAAAAGGTCCAACATACCTGGGACTTAGCTTTCCCCTCTTTATGAATCTTACCACTCCTTTCCAAGGAGAGACTTTTAATAATATCTTATCTCCTACTTGAAATTCCAATGGTTTCCGCCTATTGTCAGCATAGCTTTTCTATCGATCACGTGCTGCTTTCAGTCGTTCCTTGACTTGAATGATTTTGTCTGTTGTTTCTTGTACTATCTCAGGTCCAGATAGTTGCTTTTCCCCAATTTCTGCCCAACAGACTGGAGTTCGACACTTTCGTCCATAAAGTGCTTCGAATGGTGCAACGTTGATACTTGTGTGATAACTATTATTATAAGAAAATTCTATCAATGGTAAGTGATCGTCCCAATTACCTCCGAAATCAATTACACAGGCTCTAAGCATATCCTCCATTGTCTGAATTGTTCTTTCACTTTGTCCATCCGTTTGAGGATGATAAGCTGTGCTTAGATTCAACTTGATTCCCATTGCTTTTTGGAAACTTGTCAAAAATGAGAGGTAAAACGAATTTCTCTGTCATAAATAATTGATAAAGAAAATTCCATGTAAGGAAACTATTTCATTTACATATAATTTAGCTAATTGTTCCATACTAAAAGTTTCTTTCATTGATAGGAAATGAGCTGACTTGGTTAGTCTGTCTACAATCACCCAGATTGTATCATTACCTTTCCTTGTTTTGGGTAATTTAGTAACAAAATCCATTGTTATCAATTACCATTTCCAAACAGGCATTTCTAATTGTTGCAATAAACCTGAAGGTTTCTGATGTTCAGCTTTGACTTGTGAACAAGTTAAACACTTAGAAACATAGACTGCTATGTCCTTTTTCATTCCTATCCACCAGAAATTCTTTCTTAAATCTTGGTACATTTTATCGCTTCCTGGATGCATCGTATATTTAGACTTATGGGCTTCTTCTAATATGAGATGACGTAGGTTTCCTAATTTAGGTACCCATATTCTTTTCTTATGGAATCTCCAAATTCCATCTGTTCCTTGTTCTAATTCCTTGATCATTCCTTTTAGTTTTTCAGTATCATCCTTGATTACTGATTCTTGTGCTTTTCTAATCTGCTCATTTAAATCTACTTGTAGATTTAATTTAAGAGAACGTACTGTTTTTGGCTGTTCGTGATATTTTCGACTTAAAGCATCAGCAACTACATTTGATTTTCCTATATGATACTGAATATCACAATCATAATCACTAAGTAGTTCTATCTAGCGTCTTTGTATCATATTCAATTATTTTTGCCCGAAGACATACCTTAAACTTTTATGATCAGTGAAAACAGTAAACTCACTACCGTACAAGTACTGTCTCCAAATCTTAAGGGCGAAAATTATAGCTCCTAATTCTAAATCATTAGTTGAATAATTCTCTTCATGATTCTTAAGTTGTCTGGATGCATAGGCTATAACCTTTTGACGTTGCATTAACACACATCCATAACCTAATTTAGAAGCATCACAATAGATTATAAAATCTTCAGTTCCTTCTGGTAATGCTAGTATGGGTGCATGGGTTAATTTTTTCTTAAGGATTCTGAAGGCTTCTCCTTGTTTTGGTTCCTATTTAAACTTAACAGATTTACAAGTTAGCTTAGTTAAGGGAATGGCTATTCTAGAAAAATCTTGAATAAATCTTCTATAATAACCGGCTAGTCCTAAGAAACTTCTAACCTCGGTTGGTGATTCAGGGGTTTTCCACCTGGTTATCGCCTCGATCTTGGTGGGATCCACATGAATTCCTTCATGATTAACTAGATGTCCAAGAAATTGTACCTGTTTTAACCAAAACTCGCACTTCGAAAACTTAGCATAAAGCTTTTCTTTTCTTAATAAACTTAAAAGTGCATGCAAATGCTTTGCATGTTCCTCTTTACTCTTAGAGTAAATAAGAATATCATCTATAAAGACAATTATGAATTTATCCAAATATGGCTTACATATTCGGTTCATCATGTCCATAAATGCAGCTGGGGCATTGGTTAAACCAAATGGCATGACAGTAAATTCATAATGACCATACCTTGTTCGGAAGGCGGTCTTTGGAATGTCCTCTTCCTGTACCTTTAATTGATGATATCCTGACCTTAAATCGATTTTTGAGAAATATCGTGCTCCTTGCAACAGATCAAATAGATCATCAATTCTTGGTAATGGATACCGATTCTTAATTGTGACCTTGTTCAATTCACAGTAGTCAATGCACATTCGTATTGATCCGTCCTTCTTTTTAACGAATAAGATCGGCGCTCCCCAGGGTGATGAACTGGGCTGTATGAATCCTTTCTCTAGCAATTCGTCTAATTGTTTCTTTAGTTCTTGCATTTCTGCAGGTGCCAAACGGTAATGTGCTTTGGCAATTGGTGCTGTCCCTGGTATTAAATGGATTCTGAATTTAACTTCTCTATTTGGAGGTTGCCCTGGTAATTCTTCTGGAAATACATCTGAAAACTGGGATACTATTGGAATATCCTTTAATTCTTTTCCTTTAGTGTTAGTGATTATAGAAATCAAATACACTAATGATCCTTTTCTTATGTAACTTGCTGTTTTCATCATAGAGATGAATTTAGTGGATCTAGAGGTTTTATATCCTTTAATTGTGATCTTTTCACCCTTTGGTGAATTTATTTGTATTGACTTTTGATCACACAAAATACTGGCTTTATTGGCTATTAACCAATCCATCCTTAATACTACATCAAATCCTGTCAGATTCATGGGGTAAAGGTTTGCAATAAATTTCTGATTTAGAATTTCTATTCTTGCTCCCTGCAAGATCTCAGAAATTTTAATGGTTTCCCCATTTGCTGTCTCTACTAGACATTCTTGTGGAAGTTTAGTTAGTGATTGGTTAAGAAGTTTGCAAAATGAAGTATTAATAAAACTTTGGTTTGCACCAGAGTCAGATAATACTTTAGCAAAAATATCATTAACTAAAAACGTACCAGTGATCACATCCGGGATCATCTTTGCTTCTTCTGCAGTCAGAACAAATGCTCTAGCATTTATGGTATTCTTGTTATTCGTAGCTGGAGCCAATTTTGGACAGTTAGGCTTGATATGACCTTGTTCTCCGCAGTTGTAGCATATCTTGTTGTTAGCTTTCTTCCTGCAGTCTTCTTCCTTGTGTCCCGATAATTTGCAAAAGTTACAGTATATGGAGCATCTTCCTGAATGCTTCCTTTTGCAATTCTTACAGTAGGGTGTAGAGGTAGAACCTATATTTTTCCCACGGTTAAAATTTCCAGAACGAAATTCTTGTGTGAGCTTCTGGGTTAGGTTCCTCCTTTGATCCTCTTCTCGTGTACGAACTAATTCATCTGTCAAGGTATTGGCTAGTTCTACAGCTTCTTCTATGGTTTGAGGTCTAGCTGCCTTGACTACATGCCTTATCTCCCCGATTAATCCCCAGATATAACGGGAGATTAATACTGGTTCAGGTGAAGCAAGGGTTGGCACTATTCTAGCATATTCAAAGAATAACTTAGTATATCCCTTACTATCCACACCAATCATCCTAAGGGTTAGAAATTTGTTTGCTATCTGTTCTTTTTCATTAGGAAGGCAGAATTTCCTTTCTACCATGTTTTTAAACTCCTCCCATTCCATATTGTAAATTCTATCACTTCCTCTAGACTGAAGGATAGTGTTCCACCATTCTAGTGTTGAATTCTTAAATAGATTAGAAGCAAACATTATC
Source organism: Helianthus tuberosus (assembly GCA_030545235.1). Taxonomy (NCBI): domain Eukaryota; kingdom Viridiplantae; phylum Streptophyta; class Magnoliopsida; order Asterales; family Asteraceae; genus Helianthus; species Helianthus tuberosus. The sequence goes on from CM060449.1 coordinate 109,805,230, forward strand.
TTATCTTCTTCTGCGCACTTGCTTATTCTTAAGACTGCCTCAGTCTTTTCTATCCAGCGTAGGGTTGCAATAGCCCCTTCGTTGCCCGAGAATTCCATTGGTTTACAAGACCAGAATTCTTTATAAGAACAACCGTAAGACACGGTTCTTCTTCTTTTGGGAATGGGCAGTTGAAGTACGGGTCCATTGTTCACGCTGTTTTCAGGTTCGGAAGGTCGCTTGCTATCATGTTTACTTTTATTTTCTGCTTCCCTAACCATTTGAATAATATATGGCATTGCATCTATTATTCCTTGTGCTACTATGTGTTGGATGGCACCGTTATCCACTTGGTTTCCATTGTTGTTGTTGTTTGGATTTTCGTTACCCGAGTTATTGTTACTCTGGTTATCATTATTCAGATTTCCCTGGTTTACTTCGTCGTTCATCTGAATTTTAAACATTTATCACATATTAATATCACAAAATAATTAATAGTTTAGGAATTAACCACACAATACACATATTGGTCAAAAGCGTCGAGCATTACGACTTTACTCTTTTTATATAGTATGCGTCAAATACACACTAAAACAGGAATTAAAAATTACAACACTATTATGCATCACTAACCACAAAATGGTCTATACTACAATATATTATTATCATTACATATATATATATATATTATATTTTTTTTTTCATACAACATATTATATATTATTATATTATTATTATTATTATTACCAATTCCACTATCATTTTCATGGATATGGATTTCCCCCGAAATCCATCTGACGCTCGTCATATTTCCAGACGAGTTGTTCTCCTACATACCTCATCCTCTCACTACTCTCTAAGATTTCTTCTCCGAAAGTTCGGAGTTGTTGCAAGTTCTCTGCACTCATTGGGGGTGCAGGTGCTGGTACTGGATCTGGATACTGTGGCCTGGGATTCTCCTAAGGGTATGGATTCTCTAAAATCTCCCTAATGTATTCATCGTTGTCATAATAGGGATCTAGAGGGTCCAGACCTGGATACGCTGCTATGTTTGGCAAGGTTTCGTTGTTTAGATGGTAACGTGGCACATAATCCCTAAGATCATCATGGATCATAATTTGGGTCTAAAGGATTAGGGGCTGGTATCCTAGGTATCTCCTCAGGGTTGAAATCATGCATTTCTACCTCCATCGGCTGAGTGGGAATTAAAGGTAAGGGTTGTGGGGCTACTAGTTGTTCCAGACTTGGGTCGGCAGCAGTTGTTGCTAGGATATGGAAATTGGCTAAGCTCCTATTAAGCATATCCTGTGTATGGGCATCTGACTCTCACTTAGCGGCCGCTAGGACTCTTTGTTGTTGCAACTTTCGCATTCTTTTTTTACGCTCAAAGGCTCCCTTACTAAGCATCCTCTCTTTTTCTAAGGGAATGGCTCTTCAGAGTGAGCTTTAAAGGCAAATATTCCTTCTTCCTGATCAGCGGAATACCCAGAGAGGGTAGGCTGGGAAAAGGTACCTTCACTCCTAGGTGAATCGGACAATTGACAATACACGTCTGAGGGTCCTTGATCACTCATACTGTAAACTAACAAATAGTCAAATAACACATAACATTAAAATACAGATATTCAGGTATTTTCAAAATTTATTTCCTAACGATTTAGATAATATATTGTTGTCAGCAGAACACTTCTGTGGCTGAATCAGTAGCTTAGCTCTGATACCACCTTCTGTCACAACCCCCGCCCCCTTATCTGTCCCGGGAACGGGCGGCCGCGAACATTCGTTTGTGGTGGTATTAGTTATTAATTTGGCAGCGGAAATTACATCAGGACCGTAGTTAGGAAATGTTTATCAGAGTAAAACCACCATATTTTATATTAATAATCACATGGGTAAAACCCCAAGTTTCTTTATTATAATATGTTAATAGGGATAAACCCTGTTTTATTGAATTTAAAACATCGTCTTTTTGGTAACTTTATAGCCACATTTTTCCAAGCCGTCAGTGCTCTCCAGCTGGCTTTTTACTAATTGGCTGTCATATTGTGTTACCTGAAACGCGTTTTAAAAACATTTGTCAGTGGAAAATACTGGTGAGTGAATCCCAGTTTAATCAAGAAACATTTTACCAATTAACTTAGTATTGAGAGCGATCACATTGTTTATTTCTACACAATTACTCATTCGGTACTGTCAATCCTGACTGGTGGGTCATATTACACATTGGCTAACTCGTTATCCAATGGTAACGTGTTCCACATTTTGTATACAAAACCCCAACATACCGGCATCAATTGAAGAACTACAAAGACTCAATCACTGCTTAATCACATTGTAAAATATAAAAGGTTTTGTAAAACAGTTCACAAAAAGGTTTACGAAAAGCGGATAAACTCACATTGCTATTTTAGACTTCTTCTAGGGTTTCCTGGTGTTAATCTATAATTTACACAAATGTACATATCTTAGTAACCCTTTATTTATATTAACGATACCCTCCCCGAGACGGTATTCCAACAACTACATCGGGCAGAACCACGACAGTTGTTACGGAACCCTAGATCAATCGGGCAGCGTATCTAATACGTAACTGGGGTTATAATACTTACAACGGAGCAGAACCTCGCTAATTAGGGGGATATAATACCTGTATATTATGCCTACTACTTCAGAATTCGTTTAGAAAGAAAAGAAATGAGCGAGTATACTGAAGATCCGATGCATGCTATTTATAGGGCTGAAAAACGGGTTTCTCGCGGCCCACGTAAAGGTAAGCATAAGCTTACGCGGCCCCCCCGTGGTAGGGGGTTTAGGCTGTAGCTGATCCGGGTCATGACTAGGTTCAACACGCGTTATGACACGTGTCATCACAGGGGTTCGCCTGATCTTTAAGTTGCCGCGGCACGCGTAAGGTCAAGAGAAGGTTTACGCGGCCCGCGTAAACTTCATTTTTCTTGGCTTTTAATTATATTTAATGATATTTTATATTTTGGGCTCGGTTTTCACATACGGGGTGTATTTTAAGACATATAGGGGTATTTTAAAATATATTAGGGTGTCAGAAAAATCTCAGGAGGGTTGTTATACGAGGTGTCCCGTGTCGAAAAATAACCTCGTCGGTGTAGATACGTGCTAATCGTTCTACCTTATGGTATTCCCGTATCGGTAGAAAGTGAGCGGATTTGGTGAGACGATCAACGATAACCCAGATGCTGTCGTGACCTGATGGCGTGCGCGGGAGTTTCGTTATAAAGTCAATAGCTATACTCTCCCATTTCCACATAGGGATCTCGGGTTGTACGAGTTAGCCAGAGGGTCTTTGATGCTCGGTCTTGACCTTAGAACAAGTCAGGCACTTCGAAACATAGATAGCGATATCCTTCTTCATGTCACACCCTGACTTTTGCGGAAGCGTGATTATTGGTGTAACTTTCTTAAACCATAGCATTCAATTATGACAACTCTATATGATAAAAACTAGTAGATGTTCATCCATATATTAAGTTTGAAAATACACAACATAAATTGTCTGAAATGTTGACACCGAATTCAAAATACAAACCATAACATGTTTTAATGAGTTCACGAAGACTCGACAAAAGATCTTAAATAAACCCGAGTTTAGAACCATGTATCTCATCAAGGATTAAGATACATCTCCTAAACCCTACTGACTTGGATGACTTCCTTTATTCATGACGCAGCTTGAAAAACATGCATACACCTGCCAGATCCACTTAGTTCCCTGAAATACATGTAATTTGAAAACATCAACAAAAGTTGAGCGAGTTCATGTGTTTGTGTATGAATAAACCTTTAAAGTATGTCTGTATGTATGTATGTCCCTGGTATGTAGCAATAAGGAAAAACAGATCACCAATGGTTTGCAAGGCCAATGGTATGTGTGAAATGGTGCAGAAAAACTCAAACCTAGCGGATTTTGCCACGACATTAGTATGTGGACATAGTCACCACATGGGCCACCCTGGTCCTCATGGGTGTGGGCTCGCTACACCCAAATAGATCTATCACTCATGTCCCTCGGTCCTACGACGAGGATTAATGGCCTTAAGTGTTATACCCACCTTTCACATGATCAAGCAGTAACCCTCCTTAGATAACCATACCATGTATAAAACGTTTGTAAACAATTGTAACATGTATTTCACCCCCGAAGTTATAAAACTGAAAACAGTTAAAAGAAAAGGGGGACATGAACTCACAGTTTTGCGTCTTCGGTACTCGTAACTCAAATCTCGTCAGCAAACACGACTACCTACAATGTACTAATGTATATTAGACGAACGGGCCGTGCCTTGCCTTAGTATTTACGTTTTTGAGTTACGTTTCTTTTAATATTATCCCAAATTATAATTTCTTGTTAAAATAATAATTATTTTATCTTTAAATTATATTTAATTTTGGAATAATTGTTTAAACAGTATTTTTGTAATAATACTTCTCAAGTATTTCTTTCCCAAGGATGGGGGTATCTCATACATGTATTTTCGTATTCTTGTATTTGCAGTTCCACAATAATATATTTTCAAGTCTCACTTTAGAAAATATATTTAAACTTATTTTTATCCAAAAATACTGTATTTCAAGAAAATATATATTTTTCTCAAAAATCATATATCATCAAAAAAATTCCAAGAAAATATATATTTTTACTTCCCGAAAATAATATATTTTCTCCTTGTCAAAAATATGATATAACTTTTGTAATAATTGGAAAAATCATATTTTTACTTCTTTGTATACAAAATATCATTTACCAAAAATATATTTATAAGCATATTTTCCGGAATATTTTGTAAGTTACAGTCTTTCGTTCGGTTTCACAATATTATGTGTGTAACTTATATATTTATTCCTTACGATTTTTGGTAATTTTTTGGATTGTAAATTCCTTGGTATTTGTTAAGTTATATTATTTCAAACCCTAAAATAATATAACTATTACACAAAGTATACAAATATTCACACACATGTCTTCTAAATATATACCTTTCAAATATATATTTAGCTATTTTTATTTACAAAAACCAACCTCCAATATTTGAATTTTTGTAAGAAAATCTATGGCAAGGTTTATATTGAAAACTCATGATCAAAATACACTTGTAAACATTAGTTTGAAAATATTTTTCTAAGTGTTTACATTTTTAGAAAAATTTGCCATAGTTTCCCCTAAAAATGGAGGTGTAACGCCTCGCTTTTTCATAACTTTCTTTAATTAGACATTTTGTACACTTGATATATACTCGTACACTTGTGAACACATGCGTAACTTATAATCAATACGTGATTCTAGACATTCTACACGTGCAAACACTTGATATTATACGTTCATAATTCACGACCTATACTTTATTTTATACAAGCTTATTATTTATTATTTAATCTCATATAAATTAAACCTATATATATAAATACTACATAATATACCTTATATTGTGCCATATATGTTTGATTACATTAATAATATTCTATATTAACAACATGATTAAACTTCTAAATTGAACAATTTACTTATGCATTTAATCAAACTAATTAACTCTATTCAATGATTGTTCCACATCATTTAATTAAACAAATTTGTTAAAAAAACAAAGTAACGTTGATATATGTTACTTAAATATTTGAACAGAATACCTTATAGTCAAGCTAGTCAATTAAAGTTAGATTCATTTGGTGATTTTTTTTAAATAATTATTATCAACCATAATAAGCTAATTAACATAATAAAAAAATATAAACTTAGAGAATTAATGGTCAAAAATGAAAAGATATATAGCTGACTTGGGTCAGCTATGTGTTCGGCCAGCATCATGTGCGCCCAAAAAGGAGATCAAGACTGCCAACTTATTTAATTGTTTGGTTTTGTTTGTTTCAAAAGATTACCCCCAACACATACCCTTGCATCATCACATAGTATACATGTTATAAGCACATAAGTTGATATTCAAAAACAAAAGAAAATGGCAAATATCTAGGCTGTTTACAGCCATGATCGCTAGCCTTTATGGCTGATTTAGTTGTTTTGTTTAATGCTAACACTCAACCAACTTATAATTAATACCCTCTTAACTTCAACCCTAAACCCCCCTAATCCTTCCCTTAATTCCCAAGACATTTGAATGCTTTATGATGAGGATACGTCCCTCACCGGACCGAATCATCGCCATAAGCGGAACCGAACTACGGCACATCACGGTCGGACCGCACCTCACGCCACAAATGGAACGGATAGATACATTGGTGCGGCGTAACTAACTGGGTCCCACTCCATAACCGCCATGATAATGACTGGTCCGACCCTAACTAACTTGCCACGTCAGCACACCCAAAAGCTATAAATATCCCGCCAAGACTTCCAGCAAGGGGTAATCGCTACTTTCTCTCTCTAACTCTCCTCTCTCTCCCTGACCCATTTCCTCCTCACAAATACTTATTCTCACGCCCGAGCTTGGTCACAGAGAGGCCCCCTCCCTGTGACGAGGCTAACGGTGTGCTTGTTTTCTTGTGATCTTGCAGGTTCCTTGCTAGGTCATCTGAAGCTCTGCTCTAACCAGGTCGGACCAACTGGTTTTGAGTCTTCAGTGGCGCCATCCCCTCGAATTCACATAATTCGTTTCCTTGTTTTTGTTCATTTGAAATCATGGCAGAATCAACGACAACAGTCTCCACCAGCACTTTCCCATCTTACAATGATATATGGGAAGGAAACGCTGCCTCCACAATTGCTTCAACAGCAGTTGCTGCCTCAGCAACTTCGATAGGATTCGCGTCGGTTCCTCCAGCTGCAAATTCTGTAGGCGGAAGCTCTATCACCACGCTGTCTGTTACTGCCCCGGTCGCCATGCCATTACCTAACTTCGATAACGCTTTCCTTTTAAGGAATGCCGATCTATTGCGTCAGTTACAGCAGCAACAACAGCGAGACGAGATGCTGCAGAGTCTCCGAGCAAACCTGTTTAACAACGTCTATCAAGGGGGAACCCCATCTCCGTTGGAACCTTCGCTTCCGGATCTCTGGTAAGTTCTATGATCTCCACTCCTATAACACACGTTACATGATTTTCTTCGGTTACAAGTGCTCCGATGAATAACGGTCTAAACGACCTGTTTCTCCAGGGATCTATGGGTTTAAACCCCCAAGATTAAGAGCTGCTCATGCCATACCACCCCACGTCTATGACTTCCCAATCAAAGTTTACGTTACGGATCGTCAATGCCCCACTCCCAGCTAAACTGAAGATGCCTCCCACACTGAAGTTTTACGATGGTACGTCTGATCCGGACGACCATATGTTCGCGTTTGCCGGAGCGGCTAAGGTCGAGCAGTGGCCTATGCCGGCTTGGTGTCTTATGTTCGCCCAAACTCTCACCGGATCGGCTAGGGTTTGGTTTGATGGGTTGCCAGAGGGGTCGATCGATCACTTTGAGGATTTCCGGCGTATTTTCTTGCAAAACTTCTGTCAGCAGCGACGCTGCAAGAAAGACATTACCGAGGGTCACCATATAAAGCGCCGTGACGGAGAGTCCGTAGAAGATTTTATCGATCGCTTCAATCAAGAAAGCATGCAGATAAGCGGAGCGGTTGACCAGCTCCGAGTCTCTGGGTTCTGTCACGGAGTTCGGAACAATCAGCTTGTGGAAAAACTCCATGAAGATCTCCCAAAAACTATGGAGATACTTATGGAGAGAGCTCGAGCCTTCGTTCGGGGAAAGAGTGCCTGCAGTCAACCGAACGAAACAACAGCAAGAAACGCCAAGGCCCGAACCACATCGTGGAGACGGAACGCGTCGCCACCAAAAGATAGAAGCAGCAGTTGGAACATAAATCGTGGCCCGTATCAGAAGTCAGATCGAAGCAGCTTCCGAACAGGAAACGTGCGTTTCAACACCTTTTCCGAGCTCACCAAATCGCCAAGCGAAATTCTCAGTACGGAGACTACTCGGTTCCCTACGCCGTCGAAGCAGCGACCTACCTCGGATAAGCACTCCAAGAAATATTGTGAGTATCACCGAGACAAGGGTCACACAACTGATGAATGTTGGGCTCTGAAGCAAGAAATCGAAAAGGCCGTACGATCCGGTAAACTCTCGCACCTTGTGAAAGAAGTAAAAGATGGGAAGAAGTCAGCAGCATCAATTGATAATTCGAACACCGAGCCCGAAATCAATATGATCCGGTCAACCGAATCAAGAGGGATAAAGCGGTCGAACCAACATATGGCAGCATGGATGCATCAACCAACATACTTCCCTCCGGTCGATCCAGACGATGCTCGGGACGGACCAATTACAATTTCGGCCGTCATCGCCGGACATCTGGTCCGACGAATTTACGTGGACGGAGGAAGCGCCTTTGAAATCATGTATCTACAGTGTTTCCAGCAGCTGAACCCCCAAGTAAAGAAGAGGTTGATTGAAGTCTCCACCCCTCTAATCAGTTTCTCCGGAGAGGTGGTTCGTCCGATAGGACAAATTACCCTTCCGACTACATTCAAAGATAACGACAAAAGTAGAACTGTTCAGCTGACCTTTCTGGTTGTCGGAACTCACTCATCGCACAACATAATACTCGGACGACCCGGGCTGCGAGCTCTTGGGGCGATCAGTTCGACAATACATGGAGCCATTAAATTACCTACTAAGGCCGGAGTCGCCACTATTTTCTTAGAATCTCGTTTGTTGCTGAAGTAAGACATGCAGCAGAAACGAGCTCCAAAAAGTCCGAAGTACCTACAGAACTATGGGCGATTAATCCGGACTTCCCCGAACAGCAAGTAGCTATTGGTGCTCAACTCCCAAAAAGAACAAAGAAGCTCCTATGGGAATTATTAAGCAACTCGTTTGATGTCTTCGCATGGAAGCATTCCGATATGCAAGGGGTTCCCAGGTCTATGGCACAACATCACCTGAACGTAAAAGAATCAATCAAGCCAATAGCACAAAGGAAAAGGCACATGGCACCGGACTGGGCCAAAGCAATTGCAAAAGATGTGAAGAGCCTTCTAGACGCCGGAATCATTCGAGAAGTCTGGTACCAAACGTGGGTGTCGAATCCCGTTTTGGTATGGAAAAAAGATAATTCATGGAGAATGAGCATTGATTTCACCGATCTAAACGATGCGTGCCCGAAAGATTGTTTTCCTTTACCGGAGATTGATGAGAAGATTGATTCCGTCGCCACGTTCAGGTTGAAGTGTTTTTTGGATGCCTACAAGGGATACCATCAGATACAAATGGTATTCGAAGATGAGGATAAGACAGCCTTTGTCACTAATGAAGGAGTGTATTGTTTTACCAAGATGCCGTTCGGCTTGAAAAACGCCGGTGCTACGTATCAGCGTTTGATGAGCAAAGCCTTCAAAGATCAGATTGAGCGAAACATAGAAGTGTATGTTGACGATATCGTGATCAAAAGTCACGATGAAGCCACCATGCTAAAAGACATACTTGAAACGTTCACCCGACTCCGAAGCATCAACATGAAGCTAAACCCCAAAAAGTGTACGTTCGGGGTAGAAGAAGGTAAGTTTCTAGGGGTCATGGTCGGGGCAAAAGGCTTGCGAGCCAACCCAGACAAGATTGATGCAGTTCTTACAATGAAGCCTCCGACGTCGGTAAAAGAGATTCAGTCCTTAAATGGACGGTTGACTGCTCTCCATCGGTTCTTGTCAAAAGCAGCAGACAGATCGCTCCCGTTCATGGATGTTCTCAGAAAAAGCTTTAGATCGGAGTTTAAATGGACGGAAGAAGCTGCACGAGCTTTCGAAGAACTAAAAGTTTATCTCGACACTTTGCCAACTCTCACCGTCCCGGAAGAAGATGAGGTGCTAACAGTCTACTTAGCTGCGTCGTTTGGAGCTATCAGTGCGGTACTAGTTGCTCACAGAACCGGGGCGCAAATCCCCATTTATTACGTGAGCCGAACGTTAAAAGATTACGAAACGAGATACTCAAACTTGGAAAAATTGGCTCTGGCACTAGTCCATGCTTCGAGAAGACTTCGTCGATACTTTCAAGCCCACCCAATCGAGGTACGAACGGATCAAAGAATCCAGCACGTTCTCCGACGACCAGAAGTTTCGGGTCGATTGGCAAAATGGGCGATCGAGCTGGGCGTGTTCAATATCACCTTCAGAACCAACGGTCCATTAAAAGGGCAGGTGATAGCCGATTTCCTAGTTAAAATGCCGGAGGATAAGAAAACGGAAGAAGTTGAAAAAGCTCCAGAGAAGCCTTGGTCCCTGTATACCGACGGAGCTTCTAGTGCCGAAGGAGCAGGGGCGGGCCTAATTCTCACCGACCCAGATGGGACGGATATGACGTACGCGCTCCGGCTAGAGTTTAAGAGTTCAAACAACGAAGCCGAATACGAGGCCCTCTTAGCTAGCCTACGTCTAGCGCTGAAAGTCGGAGCAAAAAATGTCATAGCCCATGTAGATTCATTGCTCGTAGCGAATCAAGTGAACGGAGAATACGAGGCAAGGGAAGCTAACATGATCGAGTATCTCGAGCAAGTGAAGCAAACTATGGCATCATTCGAAGCATGTAAAGTCGAGCATGTTCCCCGCAGCAAGAACAAGAAGGCTGATGCATTGAGCAAGTTGGCATCAGTATAATTCAGTCACCTAGCCAAAGAGGTGAGAGTGGAAGTTTTAACTGCACCTTCAATTGCAGCTCCACAGGTTATGCAGGTCGAAGCACCGTCGCAAACGTGGATGACGCCGATAATTAACTACTTGGTGCATGACGTTTTGCCAACTGATAAAGCGGAAGCAAGAAAGATCCAAATCAACTCTCTTCAATACCAGATGCAAGAAGGAGGCTTATACCGAAAGACTTTCCTCGAGCCTCTGTTAAAGTGTCTGGACCCGGAGCAAGCTAGTTATATCATCAGGGAAATACACTATGGCATCTGCGGTATCCATGCCGGACCTAAGATGATCGTGACAAAGGTAAAAAATGCAGGGTATTACTGGCCCGGGATGCACGAGAGTGCAGTAAAGGAGCTCCAACAGTGCGACGAATGCCAAAAGCACGCATCTATAAGTCTTCGAGCAAAGAACGAGATGATACCGGTAACCGCGGCGTGGCCCTTTCAAAAATGGGGCGTTGACATAGTCGGACCTTTTCACGATCGAGCGGAAGTGCCCAATACTTGCTAGTCGCGGTAGATTATTTCACCAAATGGGTGGAAGTTCGACCATTTACAATCATCTCCGGCTACATTGTAACGAGATTCTTTTGGGAGCAAATCGTGTGCCGTTTTGGTCTTCCACTTTACATTATAAGCGACAACGCAAAGCAGTTCGCGGAAAACCCGTTCAAGCGCTGGTGTGAAAACTTGAAAATTAACAAACGTTTTTTCCTCGGTTGCCCATCCCCAAGGGAACGGGCAGGTCGAACAGATAAATCGCCGAATCGTTGACGGGATAAAGAGGAGGCTCGGGTACGAAGGTAAAGGTTGGGCGGACGAATTGCCGAATGTGCTGTGGGCTCATCGAACATTACACAAGACTAGCAACGGAGAAACACCGTTCAGTCTTACGTACGACACAGAGGCCGTAATCCCTGCAGAGATCGGACTCCCAAACCAAAGGTGTAAAACTTGGGAGGAAAATGAACGTGAGCTCCGATCTAACCTTGATCTGCTCGAAGAACGTCGGAACATCGCAACGATCAAAGAAGCTCGATACAAAAAGAAGATTGAGAAATACTATAACGCCCGGGCCAAACTCTACAAGTTCAAGGTCGGAGATTATGTGCTCCGAAACAATGATGCGAGCCGTGTTGAAGCCCCCGGCAAGCTAACCCCCAAGTGGGAGGGACCGTACCGAGTCAAAGAAGCCAGTGAAAAGGGCTCGTACGTGTTGGAAAAAATTGATGGAACTCCCGTACCCCGGACATGGAACGGGGTGCACTTGAAGAAATGTTTCATGTGAATAGCCTGCTACGGCTAACAAAGATCGCTATTTCTTGTTTTTATTTCCAATTTTCGTGTGTAAGTCGGGAGGGTAATGCCCCGACAAATTTCCATTTTCTTTGTAACCGGGAGGGTTTTCCCCGGACCTATGATTAACGAAGCAATGAATAAAGCGATCGGTACTTTTTATAAGTATAAAGATTAGCATGTGTGTAAGTTCGAACAATTTCATAAATGTGCACAAACGGGCCTCGACCCATGCCTCGCGCCGATCGAGAAGGCTTAAATAGTTCAAAAATAACAAAATCTATTAAGCAAAATGGTCCGTACTTAAAACGCTCCGATTATAAACAGTCCACTAGGCAAAAGAAATCATAAAATTTCTTATTATGTCCCGGTCACCTAAGATGATCGAACAAAAAACCTGGTCGAACAGTGAAGTTTGGACGCAAACTAAGAGCTAAGTAGCCAGGAATGAATAGCTGTTATCAAAGTTATGATTTCACGCAAAACTTGTTAGTCGAATATTTCAAACAAAAATCAGTTGTGCGGATTACAAGCCAACAGAAACAGAAATTTGAAAACTGTACGATTACAATGACAAGGCAAAGTCAAAAGTCATACGACGAGAAAGATCGAATCTCAAACTTCGAAGTCTTCCTTCACGATTGGGAGCTCGCTTTTTTGCTTAATGACGGACAGGGGTTTATCCACCAAGTCCGCGACCTGGCCAAGCACGGAAAAGTGAAAATTTTCGAAAGCCTTTATCGCAGCATTTAATGTATCTTGAGCACTCACATCATACCCTGGGACTTCTTCAAAGGACCGAACAGAACCCTTAGCGGCTTCAAAGCCGTGCTTGATACCTTCATTCGCCCCAACCGCATTCACACTATTCACCAAGTCCGCAATAACTTTTTCCAGCTCCGGGCTTTGATGCACCAGCTTGACTACCCACGCGACCCCGTCTGTCAAGAACCATTGCTTGGTAAGCATTAGCTCCGACAGTTGGGCGTACGATTCAATCATTTCACCTTCACAACGAAGCAGCATTTCTTTTGCTTCATCAATCCTCGTCTTATGCGACTCGATCGCCTTATCACGAGCCCTCTCTAATTCATCTTTAACTAAAGAAAAACAAGGTTCAATAAGTAGGAAAGGAAAAGCAATAAAAACGAATTACGAACGTACCATCAACCAAGCGGTGATAATCAGCCAGAAGCTGATCGTGAGATGTCTGCATTTCCTTCAGCTCAGCCGCATGCTTCTTCTCCGCACCAGATAATTTTTTCTCCAGATCAGCGAATTTCAACTTGGAAGTTTCCAAATCTTGAAGAGCTTTGTCTCGAGCCTCATAAGCTGCCGCAGCTGAAGCCTGAGAGGACTTGTTAACTTCCTTTGCTTCCGAGACCTGTTCTTTTAAACGATCGACTTGAGAGCGGAGGGAAGTCAGTTCCTGTTTCGTCTTCGATCGAACATTGTGTTGATCCCGTTGATACAGGATCTGATCGTAGGAACAAGATGAATCGATTTCGTCTTAATGTGCGGAATCCATTACGACGAATCACAGATTTGTGCAACACAGAATTCAACGTTTAACTGCTTGTCTGTCCGTTCTATTAACTGTTCTGAAAGTCACAAGATCCGGTAGAAGTTACAGACTATCCGTGCGTGTCAAAAAGTTCTTACAAAGTTGCACCGGACCTCCTATTTATAGACAGACTCAGGAACCTAACAAGTGTTGTACGTGCGGGTGGGCTACCCGTGCGTATGGCTTACCCGTGCGTATGGCCATCCGCGCATATGACTTATCCGTGCGGATAAGTCATCCGTGCGTATTACCATCCGTGCGTATTGCCATGCGTGCGGATGAACTTTTCCCAAACAACACTTTTACATACAAAACCTATTCCTGAGTTGTCATGCTAACTACATACATTCATACTGACACTATACATAAACACAGAATACAAAATATGACTACATGCTGACGGAAGCTACAGACGTAATGTACTAACAGACTCCCCCTCGGATGTAGCTGTAGTACCTTCCAGCATAGTCTTTAATTCCTTCTGTTGCGTCTTCGTTCTCGCGCTTTCTCTCTTCTTTTCTGTGCCTTTTCCTCCAACATTCTTTTTCGCTTTTGTCTTCCCTCAGTCAACCACCAATGTCTGTAGACAGGATCTCCATCACGCTTTCGTTCCCACCTTGGAATTTTGTTTTCTTCAGATTCAATTGGTGTTTGGTCTGTTGGAGGAACAATTCCCAATCTACGTTTTCCCAACTCAGCAGCTTTTTCAGCAATCTTTTTAGAACGTTGTTCACGCTTGTAAACTTTCAAGAACTCATCAATCTCTAGATCTCTCCATTTTGTCTTCCAGTATCTTCCAGAGTTGATGTCTTTTGCGTAACAAACATCCACAACCTTTTGATATTGCATAGCTTGCTCTCTGTCAGGTCTCTCATAAACTATCTTGTTGTAGAACAGACAATCGATATCTTTCTTTGAGCAATTAACAAGCCACATAGGATCTAACACACAGATCCTTCTTGCTTCTCCTGTGGACTTGTTATTTAACGAGATTATTGCTTCAGCTGTAGTTTGATTGTACAACCACCCTTCAAACTCATCGTGGAAATCTTGCTCCATTGCCCGTAAAGGCATATTCTTCAAACAACTTGGAGGTTTGATATCCAGAGTAATATCCTTTTCACCACTATCTAAGATTCTGACAATTTGTTGTGGAAAGTGTGGTTTCCAATCAGGATATCTTTTCTCAGCTTGCAGCTTCACATAATTCCATAATCTTTGATCGTGCTGCTTCACATCTAACCCATGGTAGAATTCTTTGATGTTCTTTGTTTTTACCAGCTCATCTATATCCCACCAAGGCAAAGTTTTGATATCAGACAAGAACTCAAAATACTGTACTCCCTGTTCTCTTCTGATTGAATAAACTTTTAAGTCTTCCAAATATCCCCAAGAGAGAATGTCACCCCAAGAGAGTTCTTTGTCGTGCTTAAAGAATTGAAGTGCCCGAAGTTTCTTTCTCTCTTTTGGCATGACTTTGTACCATTTCTTTCTTTCTTCAGCTAAGTTTTCTCTCGGTATGGTATTTGGAATACCTTCTGCAGACACTTTCTCCACTATCTTTCTTCTAATTTCATCTACATTTCGATCCTTGAACATTTCCATCAATGAAGGAAATGTTGCATCAATCCCAGAATAATGAAAATGAACTTCATCATCAGATGAATCTGAAGCGTCTTCAACGATTACATCATTGTAATGATCAGCTTCGAAAGCATATCTTGGCTCAAATACATCTTCAGAAGTTTCAGGAATCTCATCTTCAATATCGAATTTAAATTTACCTTCTTGCAAACCCAATTCCTCTAACATTTCTTTCCTTGTTCTTCTAACTTCAATTACTTCCTGATTTTTATCTTGTAAGAAAATGACGGTGGGATTTGAGAGGAATACCTGGTCCATGTGCTGCTTTCCAGAAGTAGAAGTTTCTTGTTGATCATCATCTTCTTGTTCGTTGATCTGATCATTCAGAAACTCCTCAATCCTTTGTTCATCAATAGGATTCTTCGCAATCAATCCTGAAGAACCTTGATCATCGTCATCATTCTTCTTATCATCATCCTTTTTATTATCATCGTCTTTCTCATCATCATCGTCTTTTTCTTCATCTTCATCTTTTTCATCATCGTCTTTCTCTTCATCTTCATCAGCTTCATCATCTACAAGAAGTTCTTCATCAGAGTCACTGACTTCTTCTCCTCGAGCTTTCTTTGCTTCTTTTCTCTTTTTCATAATTTTCATTCTGTAAAGAGCTTCTTTTACGTTGAGCGGCACTGGATATGCATCACCAACAAGAACAAATTGCTTTGTCTTGAATTCTAATAGCAACACTTCTTTGGCCTTCTTCTTCTTTTGTTCAGCAGCAACTCTACGAATGATTTCATCAGAATCAATGATTTGAGAAGGCTCTCCAACTAACATGAAGTCTTGACCATGTACAACTTGTTCTTGAGCAACTTGGTCTTGAGCATGTTGGTCTTGAGCATGTTCAGCATCAATCATTTCAGCATCAACTTGAAGTGAAGAACCACCAGCTTCCTGAACATCTTCAATTATACTTTTGTTCTTTTGGATAGCATCCTCAGCTAGTCTTCGCTCTCTTTCAAGTCTTCTCTCTTCAACTTTTCTTACTTCAATTTCATTGTAAGCAGCATGAACATCCTTTTTCAAAAGATTTTCCACAACAGAGTATAACATCTTCAGTTGTTCATCTTTCATCACTTTGTCTGCTTTCATGGCTTCCATCTCCAACTTCATTGCTTTCATTTTGTTTGAATTAGCTTCACTCATTTCACTGAGAAGCTGATTGAGTGACTGATTTACATCTTGGAGATTCTTTATCTTCTCGTTCAAAGAAGAGATTTCTGCAGTAAGAACTTCAATTACTTTGGCATTGTTCTCACCATCTTCCTTTATGTTCTTCATGGTGTTATCTTCATGATACATTAACACCGATCTAAGCTGATCATGAGCTTTCATTATTTTATTAACTTGCTTCAATAAAAGATCATGTTCGCTTTCAGCCTTTTCTTTTTCTTTCTCAAGATCTTTGACTTTATTTGCCAGAACTCTCACTGCTTCATTGTTGAATAAGTCATCATCAAAATTCAGATCTTCCAACGGATCTCCTGAAGCAGATGGCATATGGCTAAAGAAATCATCTGAGTCTCTTGGTCGTGAGGATGATTCTGGAATCTCTATGTTTTCTGGTACTTTTGGAAACTTTGAATAAAAGACTCCAGCATCAGTAACTTCAACGTAGTCATCGTGACTAGTCTGCTTTTCGGCTTCTGTTTCTTGTGGTTGAGGTGATTCAACATGTTGAGTATCTTTACCATCATGTTCCTTTTGAACTAGACTTTCGCCTTTTCTTGCTCGAACACTTCTTGGAATAAGACCAGCTACAACTGCTTTTCTTTTCTTGATTTGTTTCTTTGGACTCTCAGGATCATAAGTTGAGTCTTCTTCGTCAGACCCTTTTTTTTTCTTTGGAGACTTCTTCTTTAACTGAGCTTTTCCTTTGCCAAGAGTAAGTGGATCAAGTTCAGATTCTGATATTGTGGTTTCAGAATCATCATCACTTGAAAGATCTTGAACGACTCCTTCTTGATCTTTAACACCTTTAGCAGCATCCTCATTCTTCTTTAAGAAACTTTGAAGAGATTGTGATAACAATTCAGCACCTTCTTGAATAACTGCTGACGGTTCCAGAACTGTTTCATCTATCAACTTGTGCTGCTGTTTTCCAGAAGACACTGCAAAACAGATGTTTGACAATTTTATTAGAAATTTTCACAATATAAAATTCTAATTTCCTTATGACTCCCCCTTTCACAATACCCTTTTCTACTTTCTTCGGAATAGAAACTGCAGGGGACGTCTTTGGAGTTCTCTTTCTTGATACACCACCATCTTGTATCTTTCTTATAGAACAAACTCATCCTGTCATCTTCATTATCAGAATTGCTATCTTCATGTCTCCAAGCATCATTTTCTGGAGCTTCATAGTTTGGATTTGAAATTTTGCAGATCATTCTCTTTGCTCCAGGATTTGGACCTTTGATCAACCTGCTGATTGTGTCTGGTGTCATGTGCCTCAACCCCAAAATATCGTTACTTCTCTTTTCTAAACCTTCAAACTGATCATCTATCAACATCTGGACAAACCTAGGATACATAAGGAACCTCTTGCTTCCATCTTTTACATTCTCAGACATGTGATCAAAAATTACTTGAGAGATATTGTACGGTTTGTTCAGTACAAGACAAGCAATGATATTCATGATATAATCTTGAGTTTCATCATATCCACCTTTTCTGTGTGACAATGCATGGATAACATAATGAGCCATGAATTTATAAGCGTGACTGAAACTTGTCTTCTGCATCCTTCCATTCACACTACCAGCAAAACCCATTCTACACCACAATCCTTTTACTAGACGTTCAGAAACTATGGTTGGGTCACTATCAGCGTCTCCTAAATTCAACACTCTCCTAACCTCACCAACTGTCACTTTCATCTCCACATCTATATCTCTTCCATTCTCATCCTTCTTAGATACAGCAG
The DNA here is from genome assembly GCA_030545235.1 of Helianthus tuberosus. NCBI lineage: Eukaryota > Viridiplantae > Streptophyta > Magnoliopsida > Asterales > Asteraceae > Helianthus > Helianthus tuberosus. The sequence continues at coordinate 109,823,314 of CM060449.1, forward strand.
AATAAATGGTTTTATCACTCTCTTCGTATCTTGCAGCACTCCAAAATCTTTTCACATGGGATTCATAAGCTACTGTCTTATCAGTTAATGCCTTAGATATTCTGCTTTCTCTTAAGAATTTCGCAACATCTTGAACTATTGTGTTTTCGGTATACACTTCATCCAATACACAATATATATTATGAGCTTTATCCCAATCCTGCAGAAATTTTATTTATTTAAAAAAATAATTTTGGGATCTCAAAATATTCTGTTAAAGAAAAACTTTCTGTACTGTTTGACAATTAAAATGGTTATCCGTACGTATGACTTGTCCGTGCGTATGACTTATCCGTGCGGATGAGTTCTCCGTGCAGATAAGTTATCCGTGCGGACAACTTGTCTAAGCCCCGTATTGCCATCCGTGCGTACAGCCTGACATTCCAACGAATTGCCACCCGTGAGTACAACATGTGCCCAAATTGTCATCCGCGCATACAACATGACATTGCCACGGATTGCTATACGTGCGTACAGGTTATGCGTGCGGATACAAGTCACAGATGAAGAACAGTTTATGAACATCAAAAATTTTTCTATGGCAAAATCTAAAATTGAACACAGATCTACACAGAGGATGTCAACACGATCAAAACCCTATGTTCAATGATGTCTAAAACTTCCTATTCACAGGTTAATTTCACAAAAACCTAGCCGACACTACGTATCGTTCAAACATCAGATCTATCAGATTTTAACATGTTATAACACAAATTAAACCGGTAAAACTCTAGATCTAATCATTCCGAACAAAACCCTATGATTTATTCATGACAAAACTCACCAACACAGGCTAGATCTAAGATTAAATCTCCGAAAGAAACGATACTCGATGAACAGTTATTAAAACAATGGATTATTGCATATTTGAGTTAGAAATACATACCTTTGCCATTGCTAATGTTGTGTAAATCAACGAAAACAAAGATCCGTGCAAAGAATTCCGAAATCAGAAAGTCAAAGTGTGAGAGAGAAAGAGTATTGTGCGTGCGGATAACTTTGACTGACTCTTTGACCCTCTATTTATACCACCAACAGACGCGTATTGTCACCCGGGCGCATTGCCATCCGTGCGTATGGCTACCCGTCCGGATGAACATCCGAATGAGGCATACTTTACCTTTTCAAAGAAAACTTTGATTTTTCTCAACTTTTGTCAGTTTTTAGAAATCCACTTAAGTTGTTTAGATCAAATTAATGACCCAAGGAATTTAATTTGTCGACCAAGTCCAACTTAATGACCTTGGTTGACTTGAAGCAAAACATACTGACTTTTTGAAAATCTGTTCAAGCATTTTTCTGAAAAATTACAAGTATCAACTTAATGAACTTGTGTTTTTACATTTTCAATTACAGATTAGTTATGATTAGCTCCAAACTCATCTTCCATCCCAGAAACTTCCTGCATCTTCTATCACTTTCGAATCCGAAGATCAACTTTCCACTTTGGTTTGTCGGAAAATAAACCAGAAAAATAAAATCTTTTTGGGATTTTTAATGAAGCAATTATATTAGAAATAAAAAAAAACAGAAATATAAGAGCAGTAAACGAAAACTATTTACAAACATATTTTTGGTGAGCGTGTTAGGGAATCATATCAGCTTCCGACAAGTTACAAGTACCATTAAGCTTAATTTCATGCCAAACATTAAACAATTCACCTCGATTGTCGATATACTGATCCATCTTAAATTCCTACACAAATTTCAATCTGTTCAGGATACTTGTTTAGTATTTTTAGAGACTTAAACTTATACGTGTGTCCCACCTCTTGAATATACTCCCGTATCCAGAATCCCAATAATCAGTCTTACAGGTGAGTATACTACAATGATATCTGTACATAATTTAGGTATGCGAGGGCCGAGGGATCTCAGGTCGATACTTCCGTATACGCAGAGAGATATCAGCTTCGACTTTAAGGTGTGTCCCCTTTAGAGGATCTTTTTGCTACAACAGCAGCGACTATCAAGTTTATTGTTTCTGCATGCTGAGGGTTTAATGCTATGTTTCAAGCATTTGCAGAAAGTATTATCCAGGGACTAGGTCAGAACTACCGTTCAGCAGAAGTCCCGGAATAATACCCCAGACATCATTGAGTATAAAGACCTAGTATATCAGATTATGAGACCTTTCAAACGAGATTTCAGGGGTTACCTATATATCCAAGTAGTGTTCCCCACGAAATAAGCAAGTAAGATTTTAGGTTTATATCCCGAACAAATCTACTAAATGTGTAAAAACCTATCGACACATCATTAGTGAGTCTGTTTAACGTATATGAACTTTCCATTTCTTTAGCGTACTGTAAACGTCTAGCTGATGTACTATCATTTTCCCTTTTTACACAAACTCTTTTTGAAATTTTATCATGTTTTTAGGTTTTTGAAATTTTCTAATGTTTTTGACTTTTTCGAATTTTTTATTGTTTTTGTATTTTCTGAAAATAAAACTACTATCTCCCCCTAAAAACCAAAACAAGTAAAAATTCGACAAACCATTGCAGATTGTTTTTCAACATCATCTACAGTGGCACCTTCATCAACGCCAACAATTTCCTCCGCATCCGATAGCAACTTCATACCATTAAGTTTCAAAAGATATTTAAAGCGAGTTTTGTCAAAAGCTTTGGTATGTAAGTCAGCTTTTTGTTCATCGGTGTGGATTTTCTCTATTCGTATCAACTTCTTTTCGAAACAGTCTCGGATGAAGTGATGACGAATTTCAATGTGTTTTGTTTTAGCGTGATGAACAGGATTTTTTGTTATGTTAATTGCTGCCTCATTATCAACAAAGATAGGGGTGTTAAGAAATTGCAAACCGTAGTCTCTCATCTGTTGCTGGATCCACAAGATCTGAGAGCAGCAGCTGCTAGCAGATACATATTCAGCTTCACAAGTGGATAAAGCGACAGAGGTCTGCTTCTTGCATTGCCAGGTGACCAATCGTGGTCCGAAAAACTGGCACCCCGCTGTTGTTGATTTAGCATTCACTTTGCAGCATCCGAAATCAGAATCAGAATATCCTTCGAGCATGAAATCGCCAACTTTTGGATACCACAACCCCAGAGATGGAGTTCCTTTCAGGTAGCGTAGAATCCTTTTCACAATTACCATGTGCGAAGCTCTAGGATTTGACTGAAATCGAGCCGCGAGGCAGGTTGGGTACATAATATCCGGTCTTGATGCCGTCAAGTACATTAATGAGCCGATCATGGAACGATACAACGTTTCATCTACCTTCTCTCCGGTGAGATCAGGGTTTATCCCATGGTTCGTCGCTAATGGGGTGGACATTGGTGACATTCCTGACATCCCGAATTTCTCCAGAACATCATGAACGTATTTTGTTTGATGTATGAAAGTTCCCTCGGGAAGTTGATCAACTTGAAGTCCCAGGAAGAACTTCATCTCACCCATTGAAGACATTTCAAACTTCTGCTTCATAACTTGTTCAAAATCTTTGCAGAGTTGTTCATTTGTAGACCCAAAAATTATGTCGTCCACGTAAATTTGGACAATCAGAAGACGCCCGTCGACTTCTTTTGTGAAAAGAGTGGCGTCTATCTTTCCTCGAGTGAAGTGGTTGGCTAACAGATGTTGAGACAAGGTCTCATACCAGGCTCTCGGGGCCTGATGTAAGCCGTACAACGCTTTGTCAAGGAGATAAACTTTGTCTTTGTGAATTGGGTCGGTGAAGCCCGGTGGCTGTCCGACATAAACCTCCTCTTTCACCTTGCCGTAGAGAAATGCCGACTTCACATCTAACTGAAAAACTTTGAATCCTTTCCATGATGCAAATGCAAGGAAGATTCTGATTGCTTCAAGTCTTGCGACAGGGGTATATACTTCGGTGAAATCTATCCCCTCCTGCTGACTGAAGCCTTGGACAACGAGTCGAGCTTTGTTTCGAATGATAACACCTCGATCATCCCTCTTGCATTTAAACACCCATTTGGTATTAATCTTCCGGTGACCATCGGGCAAATCTACTAGCTTCCATACACCTAGCTTCTCGAATTGGCTTAATTCCTCCTGCATGGCATTTACCCACAAATCTTCAGTAAGCGCCTCTTTGTACGTCCTTGGTTCTATCTGCGAGATAAAACAACTTAATGAGAATTCAGTTTGTAAAGGAGCAACTTTTGTATAAAAACATGTAAGCCCTTGATCAAGCTGTCTTCGAGTGCGGACGCCTGATTGCAGTTCTCCGACTATCAGTTCCTCCGGATGATAAGAAAGCGTTCTTGGCATCACTTCGCCTGAAACATCTACTTCACTCTCCAAATTTGTGACGTTTTGATCAGCAACTTGTTCACTGACTGGAATAGTTTGATTTGAAAACTGGATTAGCTCCCCCTCAGAGTCTGAATCATCACGATCGAATATTGGTCTGTTTTCAGATTCTTGATTATTATTCTCTACCGTCTGATTTTCTTGAGCAACATCATTTTCAATATCGTCATGTTCTCCAGCATTGCTTGGACCCGCCTCATCATCATTTGAAGCTTGTCGTTTTCGATAAGTTTCTGCTGGAAACCTTTCATCTGAATCTTCATAGTCTCTTAGAATATCCAACTCATCAAAGAACTCCGATTCTTCCTCCATGTTTAAGGACTCCCACAAAACATCATAATTGAAACGCCATGAGTCGTCCGGATTCTGTGGAGGCATTGTGTGACCTTGACATTCAACATTTTGAGCTTCAATAATCCGCTTCAGACTTGGAACGAAGACTCGTCGTAATGGACTTGCATAACCTACGAATATTCCTTCAATACTCTTCGGACCAAACTTTCCAAATGGCTCTAGAACAGTACAGGGTGACCCGAACAGTTCAAGATACTTCAAATTCGGTTTTCGGTTATTGATCAACTCAAAGCATGTTTTGTTGAATTTCTTGACAGTGAGAACTCTGTTGAGAGTATAGCATGCGGCTGAAACTGCTTCTGCCCAGAAATTTATCGGTAACTTTGAATCAGCAAGCATTGTTCTGGCCGTTTCGATTAGCGTCCTGTTTTTACGTTCTGCTACTCCATTCTGTTGCGGAGTGTACGGAGCACTAAACTCATGCAAGATACCTCTTTCATCACAATATTCTTCCATCTTGTTGTTCTTGAACTCAGTACCATTATCACTTCTAATTCTTCTGATACGCCTTTGGTACAAATTTTCAATCTGTCAGAACAAACCTCTCAAACTGTCAAACGTTTCTTCTTTCGACTTCAAGAATAACACCCATGAAAATCTTGAATAATCATCAGTAACCACAAGACAATAAAGTTCTCCGGTAATACTTTTGACATTCACAGGACCAAATAAATCCATGTGAAGTCTCTCCAAAGGTCTTGAGACTGAATTGACTTGCTTTTTGGGGTGTGACTTTTTCTTTTGCTTGCCTTTCATGCAACTAATGCACTCTTTTTCCAGATGGAAACCTTTAATGTGAACTCCCAGAACCAAATCATTATGCACCAGATGATTCATTTTATGAAGATGAATGTGCCCCATCTTACGATGCCACAACTTTGATTCTTTCTCCGTTGCTCTCGAAACAAAACAGTGTGCTTGACCCGTTGTTGTAGTTGCTACAGTCATGTCTAAAACATACAGATCATTCACTCTAGGAGCTCTCATGATAATCCATTCTTCAGGAATAACAAAGCCTGGTTTCAAAATCAAACACTCTTTGTCTGTGAAGTGAGTAGTATACATCCGGTCACAAATCTGCGAGATACTTAGCAGATTATTTTCCAGCTCGGCAATGTAGTTAACTCTTTCAAACGTGACAATCCCGTTGGATAACGTTCCTTCACCAACAATTCTACCACCTTGGTTACCCGCGAACCCTACATAACCTCCATTAATATTTCTGACATCATACAACAGCGCTGTCTTTCCTGTCATGTGCCGAGAAGCTCCACTATCCATAATCCAACGTGAAACGGATCTCGGAAGCTCCTGCACATATCAAAAACATTTAATGAGATTTTGATGCTACCCAAGCCTCTTTTGACTCGGGTAACTTGAAATTAATGTGAGTTGTTTTAGTGTAAAGTGGAGGAAAGTTTTTATCATTCATTTTAAGGCTTTCAGCAGTCCCAACTTCAACCTCTTTGAATAAGAAAAATTCGTCTTTTTGAGGTTGACTAGCTGGTTGATTTTTCTTCACCACATACTTCTTTTCAGAAGTTGGTTTTTGTTTCTCATAAAACTCCAAAGGTACATACATCTTCTTGGTTGAAGATGATGATTTTTCAGTTTCAGACACCTTTGGTGAATCTACTTTCTTTCCAACAACTTTTGGCTTCCATGTTTGTTGAGGTGATGCAACCCGTTGGTAAAATTTATCCTTTTTAGATACCGAATTTTTAACAGGTTCAATTTTGAACTTGGTGTTTTCATTTTTCAAAACATTTTTCTTAACAATCAATGGAGCCTTTCCTTTCACAACATCTCTCTTGATAGAATTCTTCACAGTTTCAGTCTTAGGCTTCAAGTTGGTACACTTTCATGCAATATGTCCAACTTGATTACATTTGAAGCATGTTCGGGTGTCAACTCCCCGACTTGAGCCTTCAGACTGAGGCTGTGAGGCCTTCTTTTCAAAAAACTCTTTGTTTGATTTTGAAAAAAAATTAGATTCCTCATCAGAAAGTGAACTTGAACTGTTCACAAACACCTTTTTCACAGCAAACTTCTTGTTCTGAACATTCTTTTTCTGATAATTCTTACTACCCTGATATCCTCCCGACCATTTATTTTGATTGTTGTTAGAAAAACGTGGTGGAATAACAGGTTTCTTATAGTAAGCTTTATCTTTCTCAAAATTCATTTGTCTCTTTGTCTGTTTCAAACCGTCTACTTCAGACAAATCAATTTCAACCAATTTGAAAACATTTTTCAATTTGTTCACATTAACATTCTCCAGAGGAAACTCAAAGTCTGAATACAACTTATCAGAACCAGACATCTTGTACATCACAAGACCCGGTTCATCATTTAAATTGTTTTTAGATTTTGGTTTCGGAATGTAATTGTTCAGAAAAAATTCTTCATCTTCAGTCGAATCACTATCCAAGACACTTTCAGCCATGCCTTTTATGATCTCAGTTTGAACACTATCATCGGATGATGATGAAGAAAATGTCACATCAATTGATTCTGGCAGTTTTATCTCATTTGTTTCAACATCATCATTAACCAACCCTGATTGCTTCTTTGAAAAATTGTTTAGAACAGGTGGCGGAACTTGATGAAACCCCACCCCAGTTCCATCACAGTATACATCTTCGCCAGCTTTGTTTTTCCCAATGGGTTTTGGAACAATGTGTTGCAAAACAAAGCTTGCAGAGTTGTAACTGCTCAGTTTCAAATTAATACGCTCATTCTCAATCTTAGCTTCTTCAAACTGAAGCTTCAATTTCGCAATTTCATCAAGTTGTTGGTTGATTAACTCTTCTTTTACTCGAAGAACCCCTGATAGTTGAAGATTTTCTTTCGTTGTTTTACCATTTCTCTCATCAGAATCTTTAACCGTTCGCTTTAGCTTCTCAAAATTTTCAGAAATTTTACGATTTTCAAGAATCAACTTTTCGTTTTCTTTTCTTATTCTTTCAATGTCATTTTTATCATTTTCAATTTTCTCAGCTAATTCTTTTGATCTATCATTCGAAGCTTTCAGCATTTTATCACGGTTTAAGATATGATTTTCAACACTTTTGACTCTACTAGTCAACTCTTCAATCTTCTTACCACTGAGGTAAGTGATTGTACTACAAACTTTGCACTCTTTCATGCAATTTTTGCAGTCATTTTTAGATTTATCTTTCTTACCTGACTCAAGTGTACCATTTGAACTGACCTTGTTTGTTGACTCAGTTCCAGAACTAGAAACTACCTCAAGTTCTTTTGCTGCAAGAACTTTTTCAGCCATCTTCCTCAAGTTTTCAGCTGTTAGCTCTTGTGATGTATCAATGATCCCATCATCAGCATTCTTTGGCTTTGGCTTCTGTTCTGCTTCTTTGACTTTTTCTTCTTTCTCTACTTGTTTCTCATCACCACCTCTCCACCATTCTCTTTGTCTAGCTTCTTCTTCCTCGGCAAATTGCTGGGTGAGAGCATCAACACTAATGGAATCTGGGTCAACTGCAATGTTTCCTTGTGGATCAAGGTAACATTCTCTGTCGGCATCCCACCTTTTTGCTCTTTTAGCTTCTCTGTATGTGTTATAAATTCTGCTCATTCTGGTTTGGGCTTTCATTCTTCGGTTGACGAACTTTTCTTCTTCAGTTCTATTGTCTTTAAAAGGAACAATCTTCGTCACGAATGCATAACCCACTGCATCTTCCTCGGGCAATAGTTCGCTCCAATCATAACCTTCGTCATCATGGATCACAGCAAGAGCTCTTGACTTCTCTTTGTTGTCTTTAACTTGCTTCAATCTAGGTGGCTCAGATTTATTCTGGTGATAAATTGCTCTCTTGTAATAATCATCTCTGAAAGGGTTCTCTGACTCATCAGCATATGCATTTCTGCATTCTCGTTTGAAGTGACCTTTCTGCTTACATTTGAAGCAAGTCACCTTCGATTTATCGAACCCCAGCTTAGTAGATGCACCACCAATTGTCTTCCTGCCGGTAATTTCCATGAAACGTTGTGCTCTACAAACAGCACTGGCCATAGCCCAACGAATATCGATTAACTCCATTTCCTCGGGATCAATCTGATCATAATCTTCCTTCGTCAGATTGGTAATACCTATCTTCCCGGCTACTAACCCTTCATACGACTCTAACACAGATGCTAGAAAGATCATCTGCTGTTTGGCCGACTCCTCATCAAAATTCTGAGCATTCTTCAAATCTACCGTAATGTTGCATGAGAACACGTTCTTTGGAACAGATTGTTGTTGACTTGAAGAATTTGAAGAAGATCCCTGACTTGGAGTATTGGATGAAAAACCTCCATGAAAACCACTGTTTGAATTTGGACTTTCTTTACTTGAAGGATTTGAATTTTCAGCGGAGAAAGCAGTTCTTGGAGAAACATTCTTGGGAATCATACTCTTCGGATAGTACAACTCCATGTTTTGTTGGTATGATGAATGATTTACTTTGTGAGTTTTCTTTATCTCCAATTCATGACTTTCTAGTCTTTCAATCAGCAAGTCGACGGTCAAATCTTCAGCTTTGATTGTATTCTTTAACATCAGTGCATAGTACTGCCAATCCATTTCTTCTGGTAGTGAATCGAACAGTTTGTCAACTAGCTCCTCTTGAGAATAGAGAATTCCGTGCCTCGCCAATTCCAACTTTAAGTGCCCAAATCTTTCAATCATTTTACAAACAGATTCATTTTTTAAGCATCCAAACAAGTCAAACTCTTTTCTCAGCAATTTCTTTTTGTTTTTGACTATTTCTGCACTCCCTACACATTTTATTTTTAACTTTTCCCATAGATCTTTTGCGTTTGTGTATACAATGAGTGAAATAATGTCATCTCTAACGGACTGGTGAATCAAGGTGACGCATTTTTGTTCTGCTACAAAATTCTCTATTTCTTCAGTTTGTTCCAGATTCTCACAATCTTGTCTTCCTGCAGCAAAACCGTTCTTTAAGCTCCTCCAGCTCGGATATGCGAATGCTTTCAGCCATTCATCGAATCTTTTTGCCCACCGATTATACTCTTCGATTGCCATTAGCTTTGGTGGTTTGTTATAGGTACCGTATGCGCTTTCAACACTTAGGGCATCGGATAAAGTTTTCTTCGGGTTCGGATTATCATTTGAATGGTTGGAAGTATCGTCTCCGGAATTACCCGCGAAAGCATACATCTCACTGAAGGGATTCATGAATTCTTCCATTTTCAAATACCTGAAACAATTTTCAAACACTTAGACAATTTTTACAAATTATAAAACTTTCAAATACTTGAACCGGATGGTTATCCGTTCGAGTAGGAATACGGATGGTGACAAAGCTTATCCGCACGGATGGTAATCCGCACGGATTATCGTGAGTAGCTTTGACTTTTTGACTTTTCAGGTTATGCGCACGGGTTGTAATCCGTGCGTGTAACAATGATGATGTCAGCAAACAACTTTCAGTAACTAACTAATCCAATCCGTTATGACAGCTGTCCGCACGGTTGAATGACGTCATCAAATACGAACAGCTAAACATGATTTTCGATGAATTTGATCTAGTTTTAGGTTGAATCTGATTATGAAATTAAGTAGGATTATACTTTGAATGATTGCGAGACGATTGATATCAATTTTAACAAATTTTAACCGTAGATTCTTGCTCAATTTTAAGTTTTTCTGATTTTATGGTGACAAATGAAGAACAAATGCAGAAAACTAAGTAGAAGTAGAAGAAATCTGTCAAATTTCCGGTGAAATTTGAATCAAATCGGCAACAGATGTCAAATCTCCGGTGAAAATTGACTTTGATCGGCGAATAACACTTGAATTCCGGTGAATTCGGTGTTGTTGATCTCGATTCAGCTCCCTGGATGCTCTGATACCACTTGTTGATCCCGTTGATACAGGATCTGATCGTAGGAACAAGATGAATCGATTTCGTCTTAATGTGCGGAATCCATTACGACGAATCACAGATTTGTGCAACACAGAATTCAACATTTAACTGCTTGTCTGTTCGTTCTATTAACTGTTCTGAAAGTCACAAGATCCGGTAGAAGTTACAGACTATCCGTGCGTGTCAAAAAGTTCTTACAAAGTTGCACCGGACCTCCTATTTATAGACAGACTCAGGAACCTAACAAGTGTTGTACGTGCGGGTGGGCTACCTGTAACACCTGTGCCTCCACGGCCATCAAATAAATACCAAACCAATGAAATATTATATTTCATACTTGGGATTTGTAAAAATATGTGTATCATTTGCACATATCAATTCTTGTTCAATTTCAAACTCTAAATCGCTTTCTAGAAGGTTATACGCGCACCGATGCGTAAATATAACCAGTTTAATGCAACGAACACTCCGGAATAGTGAAATAGGCTTAACAAACCTTAAATAACCTTTACATAACTTAGATATAAGTTTTGGAAGGTTTGGTGTGGTGAAATCAAAGTTAATTCGCTTACAGGGACTAAACTTGACAAACTGCGAAAGTATGCCAATTTGAACTGTAACAGACATTCCGGAACATGACCATAAGTTAAACATACCATAAATATCCTTTACATAGCTTAGAAATAGGCTTTGAGGTGTTCGGTATGCTAAAATAAACTTTTGTGTCATTCAGGGACTAAAAGCGTCAAAAAGTGCACAAGTTTGCACTTTTGCGCATAACTCACGTTCTGAATACATCCGGACATCCAAAAATTTATGAAAGCATGACTATATTATATTTTAGTGTTCGCCATAAGAAAAATCCATTCGTCGCGTCATTTGGATCGTTTTTCGCGCTTGTGCGCATTCCGTCGTAATTAAGCGAACATCGCGTTCGTACGACCAAACGAACCATCATCCGGCATATTTTTGAGCATGTTTTGAGTTCCCTATACTTTAACTTCATTTTAGAGCCTTGAAATGAGGTTAACGGGGTTCAAACGCATCGAAAAAGGCCTTAAACACGTGCAGGGACCATTTCTGCCAATTTTGAAAGTTTGCTGAAACAAGGGGGCAGTGGCGTAGCGCCACTGCATGTATCCTTACCAGTCGCGCTACGCGACTGCCTACTCTGGACAGAAAACATGCAGAAACTTCAGTTTTTCGCTTTCGGGACCAGATTCGACGTATTAACAGCTGTTAACAGCTGTTCTCTACTCCTTAATCCCTTGCCACATGTTGATACCCTATGGTGAGTGGCCAATTTAGTCACCATAACATCTCGACAAGTGTACGGGTGAGATCTAGGCACGGTTTCCATGAAACGATCCTAACGGTTCGGGTATTCCTATAAATACCCATCCACCCCAACCTCATTTCTTACAAGAATTCTGATTTGAGAGCTCTAAGTTGAAACCATTGTTTCATACCTGAGTTCTTGGATCGGGATTAGCATTCGGGGACCCTTCGTAAGTATTCTTTCGTTCTTTTATTGCTTTTCGAGTCTTTCGAGTCTGAAAGTCAAACTTTGTTTGACTTTCTACATTGACCAGTTATGGTCAATGCGAAGTTCGTTTGAACTTCGCAACGTGAGTGTAATCACGTTGGTCATAGTCCCTTGGGACTATGCCCACTGATTACCACGTTGTCTAGGGTCGTAGGGTAAGCGATCTAATGAATCGCTTATCCCTCGAACCCGACCCATTTGGTCGATCATTAGGATCCGACCAAAAACATTAGGTGACCATATTAGGTAGGGAATAACCTTCTGAGGATATACCCTATGGTCACATCGTTTGAGTAGTTGTATGATAGGTAGTTTATATGCCTTAGGTAAATTACCAGAATACCCTTTTCATGTATAATTGGTAATTAAGCATATGTAACCTAAACTTTTGTCACATAACTGATTATGTAACATGTTTAGGCATATAACACTTGTCATAGGACTAGTTAGACGGTCCGAACGCGTTTCACGCGCACGACGCGTTAAAGTAGCATAAGCTACCTTAATGGGTCGCGATGGGTCGAAAGCACTTAGGTTTGGTTTCATTGTAGTATGTAGGCCTTGTTAAACCATATCATATGAGTTCCAACACTCATTTGGTTTACCAAGCCTCATCCTATCCGATCTCCCGATTTAAGTCCGGTTTATTTATATAGTTTTAGATTGCCGACTGATTCCGTGCTCCCTCTAAGCTTTGTTTGGTTGTTGTTCAAGACTTCTAAGCACTCTCAGGCGAGTACATTATTCCCCTCTTTTACTGTTTTCTAAACTGTTTTGGGGTGAAGCATGTGTACCTATCTGTTATTTTCATGATTCCAAAAGTATAATTGATTATACATGTTATTACTTATCATATGACAAACTGAATGATTAATTATAGTTTAAACATTGATTTCTCAAAGAACATAAAATAAATTGTTGAATTGTACTTATTTTATGTTCACCAGACCGATTGTTAGTATGATATAGCGCTATAGGATTTGACACCCCATTCCTGTTGTCAAGGAATGTCTGAAACCAATTTGTTGCTCCATCCAAATAGGGATTGCCTTTGTGGTATTTCTATAGTCTCAAAGGTGTATCTTGATGCACCAGGTCTGAATGAATTCTTAAATCACACTATTAAAGTATAGTTGAATATACTCTCATGTGTGGTATTGTACAAAACCAACATACATATATTTATCACATCTAAAGCATATTTTGATATGTTATTTATGAAACCAAAATATAGTTTAATATGTTATTTATCACATCTAAAGCATATTTTGATATGTTATATATGAAACCAAAACATAGTTTAATATGTTACTTACAAATCCAAAGTATACTTTTAATATGCTACTATAAGGTTATTTGTTTAATCTTACATTTATTTATACAAATCACATTGAATACATATTACATGATTTACATTAGACATGAACATTTTACATCTTGATGGTTTGGTTTGAGTAAGTGATTAAGTAACGAGGCATGTGTAATATGATACAAGCATGGTGGATACGCCGCTGGTACTTCCTATATATAAGTGTTTGTATGGTATTACATGTCGTAGCGTTAATTGAATCATTTCAGTTTGAGACATATAACATTTTATACAAATAACATACTTTTCACAAGACATTTATTTACAAACAACTTATCTTATACAAACTCATATTACATGGTTATTCATTTAATCATGCATTATTTTCTTATTATACATATCATCTGAACTCATTTATTGTTTTTCAAATAATTTACTAAAACAAATGTTTTTGGGTTAAGAGTCATGGCTACGAGGTTTACAAATTATAACCCGCTTGATTTGAGTTGGGTAATTAAGTTGCAATATTGTACTCTTTTCAAAACAAGGTTTTTAAATAAAGTATTGCAACGTCTAAACTAGCCATGATTTTGACACTCCTACAAAACCAATGTATTCGCCAGCATTTCTTTGCTGACCTCGTTTTTACACATGTTTCAGGTACTGCTTTGCAATGATTGTTGATACATGCTACATTTAGGATGGACTCGTGCCTTAGCGACTTAAAACGAGACAATAACTAGTTAACTTATGTTATGTACCCTTTGTTTCTTGTTTAAACAATGTAAACTCTCATAATTGATTAATAAAACGAAACTTTAATTGCCATGGATTTGAAACGATTAATTCTGTTACAACACTCCCCGACATTTCCGCCACGTTTTGTATGTTCTACGTGGTCGGGGTGTGACAGAAAATATGGTATCAGAGCCAATGGTTATAGGGAATTAGGTTATTAGTAATGCTTTGACCTAGTCTATAACCTTTCTAGGACCCTAACGCGAGTTTACTTGCGTTTAGTCATAAAACAATACCGTCACCTATCCTTAGGCGACGACCACAACAAGAACATAAATTTCAAAACCGCTTTGAAAACTAATCATCTGTTCTAGGATGATTAATTACTAGGTTTTGAACCCTCTATTGTAAGGTTTTGAACCCTCTGTTATATGGTTTTGAACCCCTTTGAGTTTTCAAAATCTCGTCAAGGTTCTGGGTTTTAAATAATGTGAACACGTGCAAACTGGAAGGGTGAATGCCTGTATTCTGGGTTTTCTGTCTAGGCAAGCACTTCGTATACATCTCATCAGACGCGAGACCAGTTGTGCTTACCTGGGAATTCTTGGGATGAGTGTTCACTTATAGGCGAGCATGTCTTCGCGATACATTATTTTTGACCTATTTACTTTGATTAGTCACCGTCTCATTTGTTTGCCTTAAGTAACAAACAAATGATCGCAATTTTATGCATTGTTATTCTGTTTTCATTTCCCTTGTTCCCTCCCATATCTCCTATTTTCTTCATGGTGTCTCTTCATCGCAACAAGACTCGAGTATCCGGACCAGGTGCTACAACTGCCCAACAAATAGGCGTAGTACTCCAGAAGACCGTTGATTTAGCTATCACCATGAGTCAGCTCAGGAATGAAGCCGTGCAAGGGAACCACTCCTTGGAGAAATCTATGTAACCGTCATCATCCAAATCAAATACCCTGTTACAAATGTACCCACGGTGGACGATGGAGACATTTGGTTAACATGTGTCGCTTTGCTGTTCAAAGCAAAGCAGTTGAAAACCCTGTTGCTGCTTAACCTTCAAGTTCTGCTTCATATGTCGCCTTGGCATATCTAGCGTCTCAACCTCATGAATTTTCTACCTTGTGTATCGACTTAAACACGTCTCCACCACTAGAGAGTTCGATTGAGCCTGATTCAGCATTAGGGTGTTCCCAAGCTCCGGCCCGCCCATCTTCCGGTAGTGAGAATGCTCAGCTGGGGTCCCCAAATGAAATAATGCCATCTTGGCTGAAAGAGCGTCCACAATTCTATCCTTGTTCGCTAATGACCACTCCGGCACATACTTCTCCAACGCTCGAGCCGAGTCCATATCTTCAATGCCACCCGAACCTAGCTCCCGGGACAAGAAAATAGCTTCAGTGTTATACCATAAAGGGGAAGAAGAGGCACTGTCCCCACCATCAACTGGCTTGGGGCTTGGCCTTGACACGTTAGAAGCAACCCCCGTGGTAGGCTTACCCGAAGGAGAAGGTTCGGTCTTCTTAGGATCGGACATGTGAACATCAGCAATAACCTTGGTAGCCCCTCCCCCGAAGGATAATGGGCTTGATGGAATATTTACCGGGTGGTCCCTTGGGGTACGACCCCCATGAAGATGAGCATCTAAATTCGCCAATATGTCTCCGGCAGCTGAAAACTCGGTAACTTGATCATCATCGTCATCTAATGTGATAGTCTTGAAGTCCGTTTTCTTCTTCTTCACTTGCTTAGGTTTCAGACCGGATTTAGACGGGGCAGCCCTCTTCCTTTTCAAGCTAACCTGAGGATGCTCCTCTTCCTTCGTCTCTTCCTCCTCTTCGCCATCACCACCCTCTTTTACACCTTCATCACGCACTCCTTCGTCTTCAACAGAAAGGTGGACTCCTTCATCATCGATCACAAACTTGGAACCGGACCCTTTCGTCCTGCTCGAGCTGGTTTTCTTACCCTTGGCATCACCAACCACCACCACAGCTTGAGCCAAAACAGTACCCGCTGTCTGCGCCGATGGACCCAAACCCGAACCTCCTTGACCGGTTGAACCTCTTTGATTATCCGGAGCCTCAGGTTCCCGAATCGGGTAAAGGTTCTCTTGCACCACACTTAGGTACGGAGGATCACCCTTCGGCGTTCTAGTAGCTCGAATCTCAAGCTCCTTGGAGTCAACGGACTTCAGTCTTAAGGCTTCTCTCAAACCCATAGCTGCAAAAAAAGCAAGCAAGAAATATCCGTAGTCCGGTATAATGAAAGGCATGCAAAAAAAAAAAAATATATATATATAGCTATACGAGCGATGCGACGAACACCGTATCAAAAGTAAAGGCATGACTAACCCTTTCCATTCCACCTAAGGGTAGGATACCACTCCGGTTCGGCCGAAATCGTGCTGATCCGTCCCATAACAAGAATGTGTTTCGGATAACTTTGTATGCGACCCGCTTCTTTGATCAAATTTGCGTATAAATCTCTATCAAATTCGAAGTCTTCAGGAAGAGGAGGTGGGAGCTTCGTTTTCTTTATCCTCCATACCATAAACTCCGGAACGCATCGGTCACCAACGTAGAAAAAGCGTTCTTTCCTATCTTTTATGCTAGTAGTAATCCATGTATAACAGCAGGAGTTTTTATCTCTAACCTCAAAGGTATACCAGTAACCGGACCGATTCAATTTGTAAAAAGCCCGGAACACATCCAAGTCCGGGTCGGATCCCAAACCACGACAGGCCAACTCGAAATGACACACTTTGGCAAGGCTGAAGGGGTTCATTTGAGAAAGATAAACCTCGTGAAATGCAAGAACTCCGATCAAGAATTTCGTCAGAGGAAGACGATAGTTGCAATAATCAAACAAGCGAGTGTAAAATCCTATCTTCCCCGGGGGAAAAGGATAAATAGGCGTGTCCTTTTCGGGGAGAACAGGGTGTAAAGAAGCAGGAATTGCATATTTATCAACATACCAGGCTAAGCCATTTCTAGTCAGAATATTAAAGCAACCGGACAAGTTGTTTTTCACCATTATGAAAGAGACACTAACCTGTGCGACGAGTCGTCTGTTTTCAGAGAAAAAAATAAGGAAGAAGACGAGATAGGAAAAAAGTAAAAACGAAAATTACCTTTTACCCTTTTTTATAGGGATAACACCGCCTCACAATGGCCAATAAGAAGGCGACACGTCATGATAACTGACGCACATCAAGCGTCACATCAAGCGGGAAAAATATAAAGTGACCGTCGGTCACCCAACAATAGGTCACCGCCCAAAAATTTAAAATTCAAAAATTCAACAAAACAACAAATCAGGGATTCAGACCGCCAAAATTACACCGTTATAGTTCGAAGCTTTTATCTAAGAAACGCTACGAACTAGGGGGACTTGATGAGGATACGTCCCTGACCGGACCGAATCATCGCCATAAGCGGAACCGAACTACGGCACATCACGGTCGGACCGCACCTCACGCCACAAATGGAACGGACAGATACATTGGTGTGGCGTAACTAACTGGGTCCCACTTCCATAACCGCCATGATAATGACTGGTCCGACCCTAACTAACTTGCCACGTCAGCACACCCAAAAGCTATAAATACCCCGCCAAGACTTCCAGCAAGGGGTAATCGCTACTTTCTCTCTCTAACTCTCCTCTCTCTCTCCCTGACCCATTTCCTCCTCACAAATACTTATTCTCACGCCCGAGCTTGGTCACAGAGAGGCCCCCCTCCCTGTGACGAGGCTAACGGTGTGCTTGTTTTCTTGTGATCTTGTAGGTTCCTTGCTAGGTCATCTGAAGCTCTGCTCTAACCAGGTCGGACCAACTGGTTTTGAGTCTTCACTTTAATAACCAAAACCTTCACAACCATTATACCATCACATATCATGTTCAAGTCCCTCACATCATTCTGAACCGTACACCCTTGCCGGAGTTCGAAACGTTGCCGGAGATAAGCGTTTCGCCTTGGTCGAAGTCGCCGGAAACAGTAACTCACGAACAACAAAAACACACATCTAAATTCTGTGTTTTTGGGTGTTCTGTTCGTCGTAGTAGGAACAACCGTACGCCGCCGGAGGCCAAATCGCATAATCGCCGGGGGACCCGAAGTCGTCGGAACTGATCAGGGATCGACAGGAAGCCTTTCGGCTTGGTTTGGTATACACATCTCATTTCGATCCTTATTACGTTTCTGTTTATATATATATATATATATATACACACACGAAGATAACTAAAAATTCGAAACAACAGACTCGGTTCAACTGTTCGGTATATTTTTCTTGTTCTTTTTTTCCGTTTCATCACATGTTAAATAAATCTATGTGTATATACTTAACAGTCTGCTTTTGTCATGAAAACAAAGAAGATGAAGTCGGTAGTGAGTGTTCGTATAAAAACGAAATACGTTAAACTTTGAGGTTATAATCGTTCAGCAAAACTAAACTGAAGGTTTGATAAAAAAAATGTATAAACCGACGGTTTTTGTTTTTCTGTTTAAAGAAGATTATTTAGTATTTATTTCTTTTCTTTTAACCTTAAAATCCTCTTTATATAACAAACAGTTTTCTCTTATTATTTTATTTTTACCCTTAATTCATTTTTTCTTACATATTAAAACCTCTAAAAATTGCTAATAACTAAATACTTGAATTGTAAACTCTAAATATTAGGACTATTTATTTAACCAATAAATATTAAAAAGATTGTTATCATTTAGGATAACCGCTTTCGTTCATTCTCTTGGAATTCTCCAATCATTACTCGTGCGTTATTACAAGAAATCACAACGCAATCAATGTGAGTATACTCGCAACCCCCTTTTTATGTTTTTCACTTTTTGGGGTGTACATGTTTAACTATTAAACTACACTTAAACTTATTCTTTATGCAATGCACAAAAAAAACCTTATACATGAATGCTTGTTATGATACTTGATGCTTACGTGGACCATACTTATGTGATATGTTTTAGTTATTAGCTTTCACGAGCCTCCATTTGACATGTATAGCGCTATAGGAGTAACGCACCGCCCCCTTAAACCTGTGGTCATGTCGAATTAACTAAACTTTCTTGCGTCAACAGAGGATTGGCTAGAAATATTGCATGCCATGTTAGGTTGATCTTGTATAAACTAAGTTGCCATGTGGATTCGTTTTAAACTTTTATACTTATACTTATGCTTAAACTTGTATACTCGCCTTTGCTTTTGCATTGAATTGTATTTTAAACATGTTACTGGTTGAGGATTGATGATGCTACGAAAATGGATAGCAAAGATGCCTAAATACTCATTTAGACGTTCAGGTTTAAAGTGTTGTATAAATTTTGTTATGTTATGTTGCACAATGTTGTTATTTGAATTTCTTGTAATGCTTTGACAATTTATCTATGAAATGAAAATGGTTGAATTAAATATTGTCACAATTAGTGTTATGAAGTCTCTTGCAATCTTGAACAAGTCCCACTCCGATGATTCCGCCATTGGTTGAGGTGTGACAGATTGGTATCAGAGCCATAACTATAGGGAATTAGATAGAATTGCCATGCTTTTTACCTAGTCTATAGTTCTAGAGCCTTATTCTTATGTTTTATTTGAAACTACATGCATGCCACTTTATGTGTTTCTTATACATTCTCTTTGAGCCTTTTAAACACATGTGTCATTTATCCTTATGTAACATACTTGACATGCTATACTTATGTGTTAATACATTTTTTATTATGTGTTAATATTTGTTTTAATATGTCATCCTTTATGTGCCATTCTTGACATGTTTATACTTGTTTGCGTAATCTTCAACATACGCTTTTCCTCATACATTTTACTCGACTATTCTAAATTCACAAACCACTCGTAATACACAAACGAGACGACTTCACCAAAATAGGCGTGAAACCCACAATTTGGGGAATGACTCTCAAACCCTCTACTTTTCTTTTTCTTACACAAAATTCACCATCAAGTTAGGAGTGAAATCCTCACTTTGATGGAGAAATTCAAATTTCAAATTCTAGTGGACCCTCGTCAAAGTGTCAAAATTAACTTTTGACCCGACGAGTACCAACCACACTTAAGATACTAAATCGCCAAGTTAGGGGTGAAACCCGCACCTTGTCGACTAGTTCCACTCCTTGATTTTCATTAATCCCGCCAAGTCTTAAAATTTCAATTGATTTGGGGACATGTAGTAACCGGAAGGGTAAATACCGTTAACCGACTTGTCGGTGATAGTATTTCACCTATTAGGCCAAAGCATGCTCCTCAAACTCGAAAGAATTTTCGACCACTTTGGTTAGTCAAAGTTCCGTTTTGGAACCATCCTAAATTTTAATCAAACATGTGTTCTACTATTTATTTTATACGATGCAATCTTTCGAATTCGAATTTACTTTCGATATTTACTCCTCACACACACACAACATATTAAATCCCTTTCATACATTTATACACATGCATGATTTCAAAATGTCTCTCAATTTTGTTTACATTCTTTGTAACACCAAAATGGAGGCATATCATCGAGATAGGAGTGATTTCCTTACCTTGACGATTAGCTCCACTCCTTCTTTTCTTAAACGACCTCACCGACGAGTTAGGGGTGATTCCCTACCTAGGTGATCGTTACCAAAACTTTACCTCAAAATGTCCTATTATGCAAATCCGATCATGTTTTATACCTAAGTCATTTATCATTTATCGAAATACCTACCTATATTAAATTCAAAATTTCATTGTTTTATCAAGCGTACTTCTTATCCTATAACCTACTTTCACTTACTCATATACACGAGATTCTTAAACATATCTTAAACGTTTTACTACACAAATTTCAAAACCTTACGAAATGCTGCAAATGAAGCGAACTTATTATTTTCGAAAACTTTTCTACACCGCTTAAGTCGTCATTCAAATCTCAAAACACGTGGGCAAGAAGACTTCATGGGGACCGATAACCTTCAACATACGTAAACTCTTTAAAACAAAAGTAGCATTTCCATTCGTTACAAAATACATTATTCTTAACCAATGTGTACTTTATATCCTCTTACATATGAAAACTATATTCTACCTTTCAAACCAAGCTCAATCTAATTTTGATTCGATAAACTCAACGTTTCCTTTAAGCAACTATACATGCATATCATCATACACGTTTTAGTCGTTGCATCGCGACAATTTCAGTTATATCATTTGTATTTACATGCTCAACCTTTCGAGCACTTTTACATGCTTAACTTTGTTATGTGTCAATAAATACTATATACGCAATCATTAGTATTCTTACTCACACTCACGCTCATATTCATAACAATACATTTTGTGCTCATACTTATAATCGTATTCATACTTATACTCATGCGTTTTATGCTTAAACTTATATTTATACGTTTCATGCTTATATGTATACTCATACTACTCGTACGTTTTATGTTGATACTCATACTTACGTGCATATTCATACTTAAACTTATACTTATGCACGGGCTTTCATTCATACACATGATTCATACATTCGTACCTATACGCGAGCGTAATCCGAGGGATTCGCTTGCTTGGGTCCCTTACATACTTAAGCATGGACTTGCTTATATACTATATTCTTATACGTACACGTCCTTATTTTTTTAAATTATGCATACCCTGATTCATACTCAACTAGTACAAGCTATGCGGATCATGCGACGATCATAATAATCGCGGGTGCACACAGGATTATAGTGATTGGCTCATGAGAACCATAGAGTGTACTACTATGTAAGGTAAGACGCGGAACGTAACATGACACCAAACACGAAACAGACGTAATGTGGTCAAAACATGGTGGATACGCCGATGGTACTTCCTATATATAAGTGTTTTCACCACGTTACCAAACTCTCACAAAACGTGCCACGAGAAATTCAGGTGCTGTTTATTTTTTGGGCAAAAGCTCTTCTGGGCACTTATGTCTGCGTCGCGGAGACACGCGCAGACCTTTGGGTCCTGCAGCTTGTTTGTTTTCTTGAAGAGCTTCTCACCAAAAATCTCTTTGTGACACCTGGGTCACTGCGACCATCAAACAAATTCCAAGCCAATGAAATATTGTGTTTCATACTTGGGATCTGTATAAATATGTGTATCTTTTGCACATATCAATTCTTGTTCAATTTCAAGCTCTAAATCGCTTTCAGGAAGGTTATACGCGCACTGATGCGTAAATATAACCAGTTTAATGCAACCAACACTCCGGAATAGTGAAATAGGCTTAGCATACCTCAAATAACCTTTACATAACTTAGAAATAAGTTTTGAAGGCTTTGGTATGGCAAAATCAAGTTAAATCGCTTACAGGGGCTAAAGTTGACAAACTGCGAAAGTATGCCAATATTGAACAGTAACAGACATTCCGGAACATGGCCATAAGTTAAACATACCATAAATATCCTTTACATATCTTAGAAATAGGCTTTGAGGGGTTCGGTGTGCTAAAATAAACATTTGGGTCATTCAGGGACTAAAAGCGTCAAAAAGTGCACAAGTTTGCATTTTCGCGCATAACTCACGTTCTGAATACATCCGGACATCCAAAAATTTATGTAAGCACTAAAATATTTTATTTTAGTGTTTGGCATAAGAAAAATCCATTCGTTGCGTCATTTGGATCGTTTTTCGCGCTTATGCGCATTCCGTCGTAATTAAGCGAACATCGCGTTCGTACGACCAAACGAACTGACATCCGACATATTTTTGAGCATGTTTCATGTCCACAATGTTTATGCATCATTTTAGGGCCTTAAAGTTGGCTTTACGGGCCTTAGAAGTGTCGGGAATGGCCTTAAACACGTGCAGGGGCTGAAACTGTCACTTTTGAAACTTATTTTCTGATCAGAAGCCCCAGGCGGCCCGCCTGAGGTTTGTCTGATTCTGAAGCGGGCCGCATCAGCCTCCCTGATCAGATAAGAATGCTTAATCAGCAAATTCCAGCTGTTTAATCCTCAACCACATACTCATACTTGACCTTTCAACTGATTATGGGCCAATTTTAGTCACCTTAACTTTCCAACAAGTGTACGCATGAGATTTGAGCACGGTTTCCATGAAACGATCTTAACGGTTACCCGAAAACTATAAATACCCCACCCCCATTTGCTTCTAACTCACTAGAATCTGATCTAAAAGACTCTAAGTTGGAACCATTGTTTCATACCTGAGTTATTTGGATCTAGATTAGCATTCGGGGACCCTTCGTAAGTATTCTTTCGTTCTTTTATTGCTTTTCGAGTCTGAAAGTCAAACTTTGTTTGACTTTCTGCGTTGACCAGTTATGGTCAATGCGAAGTTCGTTTGAACTTCGCAAGGTGATTGTAATCACGATGGTTATAGTCCCTTGGGACTATGCCTACTGATTACCACGTTGTCTAGGGTCGTAGGGTAAGCGATCTAATAAATCGCTTATACCTTCGAACCCGACCCATTTGGTCGATCATTAGGATCCGACCAAATACATTAGGTGACCATAGTAGGTAGGGAATAACCTTCCGAGGTTATACCCTATGGTCACATCGTTTGAGTAGTTGTATGATAGGTAGTTTATATGCCTTAGGTAAATTACCAGAATACCCTTTTCATGTATAATTGGTAATTAAGCATATGTAACCTAAACTTTTGTCACATAACTGATTATGTAACATGTTTAGGCATATAACACTTGTCATAGGACTAGTTAGACGGTCCGAACGCGTTTCACGCAAACGACGCGTTAAAGTAGCATAAGCTACCTAAACGGGTCGTAATTGGTCGAAAACGCTTAGGTTAGGTTTCATTTAGTATGTAGGCTTTGTTAAACCATATGACACGAGTCTCTATACTCGTTTGGTTTACGAACCCTCATTCTATCTAAATCCTCCGATTTAGGTCCGGTTTATTAACATAGTTACCTATATTAGGTACCGTTTGATATCCGCGATCTCTAGCATTGTTTGGTTGTTACTCAAGGACTACTAAGCAATCTCAAGTGAGTACATAGACCCCTCTTTTACTGTTTTCCAAACTGTTTTGGGGTGAAACACATGTGCCTACTTGATACTTTCATGCTTTCCATGTTTTCACATCATATACCCGCTATGTTCGTTAGTACATTATAGTACATGATTTTCATTGTGTTCATGCTATGTATGCCCATTGTGTGCGTACTTAGTACATCGTTTTATATTACATTTTATGCTATGTATGTCCATTTAGTTCATACTTAGTACATTGTTTTACATTACACTTATGCTATGTATGTCCATTATGTGCATGCTTAGTACATTGTTTTACATTACATTTCTGTTGCATATGCTCATCCAGCATGTGAACACATTATACTGCATTTTGATCCGTTGTAATCATTTGACTATGTGAACCGTTTGTATCTGTGAACCGTTTGTATCTGTGAACCGTTTGTATCTGTGAACCGTGTGAACCGTATTTGACCATACATAAACATTTCTACGATTGTTAAACATTACTTTGGTGGTTTGGTTTGATTAAGTGATTAAGTAACGATGCGTGTGTAATATGATACAAGCATGGTGGATACGCCGCTGGTACTTCCTATATATAAATGTTTGTATGGTATTACATATCGTAGCGTTATTTGAATCATTTCAGTTCGAGACATATAACATTTTATATAAATAACATACTTTTCACAAGACATTGATTTACAAACAACTTATCTTATACAAACTCATTTTACAATGGTTATTCATTTAACCATACATTATTCTCTTATTTATACATATCATCTGATCTTATCGTTTTTCAAATGATTTACAAAACAAAGCAAATTACAAGGTTCGTGACTAAACATTTTCTCAAACATAAGTCATGAAACCTATTTTCACAAAACCTATGTATCTCACAGACATTTTTATGCTGACGTACCTATTTTCACATGTGTTTTTCAGGAGCTGTTACATAAGATGATCAAGATACACATAGGCAGACTTGGGCTTTAGTGACAATAAAAGATGCAAGACTAGTTAATTATGTTGTATTTCTTTGTTTGTTAAGACATTGTAACACTTTTAATTAATAAAACGAAACTTCTATTGCCATGGATTTGAAACAATTAATTCTGTTACAACACTCCCCGACATTTCCGCCACGTTTTGTATGTTCTACGTGGTCGGGGTGTGACAGAAAAGATGGTATCAGAGCCAATGGTTATAGGGAATTAGGTTATTAGTAATGCTTTGACCTATTCTATAACCTTTCTAGGACCCTAACGCGAGTTTACTTGTGTTTAGTCATAAAACAATACCGTCACCTATCCTTAGGCGACGACCACAACAAGAACATAAATTTCAAAACCGCTTTGAAAACTAATCATCTGTTCTAGGATGATTGATTACTAGGTTTTGAACCCTCTATTGTAAGGTTTTGAACCCTCTGTTATATGGTTTTGAACCCCTTTGAGTTTTCAAAATCTCGTCAAGGTTTTGGGTTTTAAATAATGTGAACACGTGCAAACTGGAAGGGTGAATGCCTGTATTCTGGGTTTTCTGTCTAGGCAAGCACTTCGTATACATCTCATCAGACGCGAGACCAGTTGTGCTTACCTGGGAATTCTTGGGATGAGTGTTCACTTATAGGCGAGCATGTCTTCGCGATACATTATTTTTGACCCATTTTGTCACACCCTGTCTTTTGCGGAAGCGTATGATGTGTGACTAGCTTGTTATCATTGCATTCAATCGTAATAAACAACTACATGATCAAAACGATGTTCATCCATTTATGAAAATTTAAGTATTACAAACACTTGTTATTTAAGTTTTCAAAACACGACCTTTGACAAGGTTACAATTCAACAAAAGTGGATGACATCTAAACTTGTAGTCTACTTTTAGTTACGACACTTGCGCCCAAGATCCATCCTGTCACCTAAAATACATGTAATTTTGGAAAACATCAACATAAAGTTGAGCGAGTTCATGCGTTTTTGTATTTCACGTTTTTATACTTTGTATGTAAACATAGTATTTGTCATGTATAATTCAAGTCTTTCTTGAGTACCCCACGTACTCAAGTATAATTCCAGTTTTCTTGAGTACCCCACGTACTCAAGTATCATTCAAGTTTTCTTGTGTACCCCACGTTTTAAATGATTGTTTATACAAGGACATTAAGGCATGTGAGGACATATGGAGCATTAGTGTTGGATCCTTTAAGGCATGTGAGCATATGGAGCATTAGTGTTGGCTCCTTTACTGTGTCGATTACCCCCGAATGTGTCGATTAAATCGATAGCCTCCGCGATAGTTGGAGGCCTTGAGGTAGTAACCAAGCTCCTGATCTGAGGTGCAAGTCCCCAAATGAATCGTTCAACCCTTTTGAATTCCGGTTTGACTAAATAGGGGACGACCCTAGACAAGTCGTGAAATTGTTGGACGTATTCAGGAATCTTCGGTCCGTCCATTTTCAAGTTCCAGAACTCCACCTCAATCTTCTGGATTTCAGCCCTAGAACAGTGTTTCTTTTTCATCATTTCCTTGAGCTCGTCCCAGCTTAGTGCATAAGCAGCATCCGCACCAAGGGTTTGAACCTGAAGGTTCCACCAGGAGATTGCGCCATCTACGAATAACCCGGAGATATAAGTAACACTCTGTCGGAGCGAACAGTTACTCATTCTTAGAATGGAGTCAGTCTTTTCTGCCCAACGAACAAATGCAACGGCACCTCCTGTGCCATCAAAATTCAATGGCTTGCAGTCCAGGAATTGTTTATAGGTGCAGCCAGTTGGAGGGTTATTTTCAGTAATGCCATCGCTGTGCTTAGAGCGGAGGGCTTCATGTCGCGCAATTGCCTGTGAGATGCGTTCTTGCAGCTCGGCTTCTGTCCTTGGCAACGTACTGGTGTTTGTGTCTCGCCTGGGCGGCATTCTCTTCTGCCAAAATGGCATGAAGTAGGTTAGACAACATTTCAATTGTCTATGATATACATAGCACCATAAGCCACCCAATTTCACACGTATATATAACCAGTGTATAAGCGAGGAGACAGTTATTGAGCCTTCACATAGGCTTGCCAACTTGGCATATTCTTTGAAATGAACTCGAGGCTACATCGCCTTGGTCATTCAAGTTTCAGTTATTTCCTGCTACATTGGTTTTCTTAGGTCTTTAGCTTTACTGGTGCGTATATTTCCCCTTTGTTGGGGTTGTTTGTGTAGAGCTGATAGGGAGTGTATCGTCGCTGACTCTTTCTGAATGTCATTCCACCTCTCTCGCTCAAATATCGTTTTCTCAAACGTCTCGTATGCAGGTAGAAGTGTCAGTCACGAACTAGGCTAAGACAGGCTTCCTACTTTCTAACGTGCTAAAGCACTGATCTATGTGTTGTTCTACCAGATGAAGGTGAGGACACCTATAGATTAATTTTGTATGGTTTTCATTAGCTCGACCCGCAGAGTCCACCAGGATTTCTGTGCACTACAAGTCATTATTACGTGGGCCCCCGTAATAATAAATTGTCTTGCACAGTTACCCCAATTTTCTCTCGTCCAAGCAGATGATCAATCAAGGAGGGGACACTATTGTCCTTATACCTCTTGTCAAGGAAAGGACCATTGCAGTGGTCCACGTGCTAACACTCGTTGTTGTTACGCGCGAATAGGCACGATGATTAGATGAAGTAGGAATAGAGAGAATTCCTAGTAGTTGGAGGGGCACCTTCAAGATGAATACTTCATCTTCCTTTTCTGGTTAAGTGCGTCATCAATCTTGTTTCACATAAGCCGCAGGGATCTTGTCCCGTTGATTGAGAATTCGATCAAGGTTGCCGCCTCTGCCTCGTCATCATCACCGTAGTTAGGCACCTTCACGACCGAGAGGGAAGAGCAGCCATCTCCTACGGAAGCAAGCTCAGCATCTTGCTTGGTAATCACTCCCAGCCATGAGCTTTGCAAAGGATGCGAGGTCGGTAGCTTCATCGTGCGAGTCACGTATAGTAATAGGAGTCGGAGTCGGAGTCGAAAGTATCTTATTCACATCAATAATCATTCCGTACACTTATTTGTATGTATGTATATCAATAACATATATGCTACTTAGCATAATCAAGCATTTTAATGCATTATATCACGTATAACTCTCGTTTTTTGGGGGGGGGGGGTCATTTTGTTTTTGGCAAGTCTAACTCGTGTAGACTATGCTTTGTTTGGCACCTTATTTTAAAGGTATTCCTCACTAATGTCCTTGCCTTGTCACTTTTTGAAAAGTGTCTGACTCGTGGATCTTGGCGCTTTTGTGAATGCAATGAAAACCTTTTTGAAAAATGTTTTCGTGAGAGAACTCTAGTGATTGTAGTCTAGATTCGAGAAAGAATCCTAGTTCACTACAATCGAAGCTCTGATACCAAACTGTCACACCCTGTCTTTTGGGGAAGCGTATGATGTGTAACTAGCTTGTTATCATTGCATTCAATCGTAATAAACAACTACATGATCAAAACGATGTTCATCCATTTATGAAAATTTAAGTATTACAAACACTTGTTATTTAAGTTTTCAAAACACGACCTTTGACAAGGTTACAATTCAACAAAAGTGGATGACATCTAAACTTGTAGTCTACTTTTAGTTACGACACTTGCGCCCAAGATCCATCATGTCACCTAAAATACATGTAATTTTGGAAAACATCAACATAAAGTTGAGCGAGTTCATGCGTTTTTGTATTTCACGTTTTTATACTTTGTATGTAAACATAGTATTTGTCATGTATAATTCAAGTCTTTCTTGAGTACCCCACGTACTCAAGTATAATTCCAGTTTTCTTGAGTACCCCACGTACTCAAGTATCATTCAAGTTTTCTTGTGTACCCCACGTTTTAAATGATTGTTTATACAAGGACATTAAGGCATGTGAGGACATATGGAGCATTAGTGTTGGCTCCTTTAAGGCATGTGAGCATATGGAGCATTAGTGTTGGCTCCTTTACTGTGTCGATTACCCTCGAATGTGTCGATTAACCTCGACTGCGTCCATTTCCCTTGACTGTGTCGATTTCCCTCGACTGTGTCGATTAACCTCGACTGTGTCGATTTCCCTCGACTGGGACTCCGAAGCACTCATGAGGTCATATAAGGACCATGAGTGGGGCTCGGCCGTACCCGTTAGATCTAACCCTCGTCCCTAATTAAGTATTAATGGCATCTCAATATTTAGTTTAAGCTCACATGATCTAGTATTTTCTAGGCTTTTCTTAAAGCTCATCATATTGCACTCACCACGAGTGCTTCTCGTATTCTTAAATCATATTGCACTCGGTTCTCGTTCTCACCAAGAGTGCTTCTTGTATTTTTACCTTTTGTAAAAATTATAATATTTGTAACATGTATTTCACCCCCGAGAGTTATAAAACCAAAAACAGTTAGAGAAAAGGGGGAGCATGAACTCACAGCTTTGCGTTCCTGTGCGTCGTAAACTTCACCAGATTTGCTTAATTAACGTCGTAACCTATACGCGTTTTCTTAACGTTAGTCACTAGACTTGCGTCGCACAAGTACAGTCACTCTCTTTTGTATATACATTCTTGTGTTAAAAATATTTTATATTTTTAACTAAGCATCTTACTTATATTATTTTCTCTAAAATTAATATAAGTATCTCGTGTTTTGCACTTTGCACCCGAATTATGTATCTTGTATGTTGTATGTGAATTTTTATGTTTATACTCCTCATGAGTATTTAGTGTATTTTTAAGTCTTAATACACTAGCACGTATAACACATACTATATACACTTAGCACAAAAGTTGGTGATCAAATAATATATATTTTTCTCTCAAAAATATATATACTTAATATCCATTTTTATTTTTGAAGAAATCCTTATTTCTTATCACCAAAAATTAGGGAAACCTTGGTAATATTTTTAGATACATTTTTAGGGAATAAATTTCTCAAAACTTATATTTTTCTAAGTGTCAAAATTTATAAAATTTTGGCAGAGTTTCCCCTAAAAATGGAGGTTTCCCATGTTTTCAAAACATGTGTTTATTTTCTTTTAAACTTCATCAACAATTAACAACTCATTTCTCATCTAACAAGTGTTAAAATCAAGTAAGTTATATGACAACATGAACTTGTTCTTTCCCAAAACTTGTAGTAACTTGGCAACGTCTCTAGTAGACTTAGTTACTCTTTAAAGTGTGTTTATTTCATCAAAAATTCCATTCTTGAAAAGATTTGGTGTTTACAACTTGTAAACATAATTTACAAAAATGTTGATTTCATTAACTCTCTTGTTTCACAAGTGTTCATACACTTGTTTTTCCACCAAAAATAATATTGGTTTATGTAAGAATCATGATCTTCTAAAAATCATATTTTACACTTGTTTTTCTTGGAAAAATCATTCATAAATCTTGGATTTATAAGTTTACTAGCTTCTTTTGTTTATTACTTTTCGAGAAATCATTTCATTTATCAAGTTCATGTGTTTATTAGAAGATGATTATTTTATGTTGTTACATAATCATCCTTCCACTTGCTAGATCATGTGTTTAATCACAATCTAGCAAGCTTTATGTGATGATCAACATCATCATTTCAACAAACAAGCATCATTCGTATACTAAACACATAGTTTCATCACTATTTCATTATGTGTAAGACTTATGTTCAAGATTCATGTTCATATTCTTTAGTGTTCTTAATATTTTCATCATAACAAGTCTTTTAACCACTAAATATAGAAATAAACAAGGGTGTTTAAGAATCTTACAACTAGCTTAAAGCTAGGGAAGAACAAGGTTGAAAATGTGGTGGATAAAAGCAAAATAAGGTGGTCCTTCAAGTTCCTTTGCTTCCAACCTTCATAAGTATGCTTGTATCACCTTGTAGAGTGCTTAAATCATGTTGGAGGATTGAAGAAAAATGGTGATGAGGTTAGGGGGTGTTGGCCGTAGCTTTCATGAGAGGGAGAGAGAGAGGTTTTGGTGTGTTAAAGTGATGAAGATGAATGAGTCTTGTGTCTCTTATCGTACATAACAATATCTTGCACCAAATCCATATAGATTACTAGAGATCTCATGGGATCTTATTAAGATTTGAGGATATCAAAACAAATCTTATAAGATCTAAGATATCTTGCAAGATCATGTAGGATCTTACAAATAGGCCATGTGACCGATTTTGTGAAGATATGGGGAGGGGTCTAAGTGTAAACTTTAATCAATAAGTTACCTTATAGTACCTTGCAAAATCTCTAGTAAATCTTTCAAGATTCGTCATATCTATGCAATATCTTATGAAATCAAATTAAATCCAAGTAATATCTTATGAAATCTAGTGAAATCCAAGCAAGATCTTTGATGGATATTGTAGGATCTTGTGTACTTATAATATTCCAGAGAATCTAAGGAATATCCAAGGAAATCTTTGTAAGATCATATCATATCTTGTGAGATCATGTAAAGATCTAGTAAGGATTTTGGGGGATCTTGAAAATATTATGGTGGAGTCACCCCATGTGACCATATATATGGAATGGGGGGGGGGGGGCAAAGTGTAATATTTACTCCCTAGTTCGTAAATAAGTTGGTTTCAAGTAATAAGTTTAGGGATTTAATGCGTTATTACGTTATAAGAGGTGTTATGGTGTTCGGGGACCATAACTAGTTCAGAAACATTAAAACAATGCTTCAAGTAATATTTTGATGTTCCGGGTAATGTCCGGTTGTTCGGTTAGACACCAGTTCGTTAAAGTGCTAAATTACACTTTTTAGTGTCTTTTAAGTACCTTTTTGTATCCTTATCAATTCCCAACACTTGGGGAAGTATTCTGGATAATAAAACGTAATTTCTGCATAATATTCATATGCTTAAATACTGATTAGAGCTGAATTTATTAAAATTCTGCACTTAAAGTGCGTTTCGGGTGCTTTTTAGTGCGTATTTTTGCTTCCGGAGAGTATATATATTAAACCCTTGTATGTACTCTTGGGTTTTAATGTACTTTTGTCGTCGGACCTACACCTAGGCCTCAATTCTAATGTCTGACTGCTTTCTGCAGTTCAGTTGACACAGTGTGTCTTACCGGTGAGTTTACTAATATTTTTGACGCAACGCTATCATAACGTAATTTTTGTAGCATATACCATGCATGAATTCACTTGTATGGAATTCAGAAATTTATTTTTCTGGTAAACCAGATCATGCACAGTCATTTAAGCACAAATTACTGTTCATTTCGTGTACGGAATGTACGGAAAAGTGACGGTTGTCACAGTCTCCCCCCGTTAAAAGAATTTCGTCCCGAAATTCAAGCGATGCCATCGGTCGCAGGGGAGTTGTGAAACCAATATGGTCACTTAGATTCATGATTGTCTTCATGTTCCCAAGAAATCTCTGGGTCATGTCGTGAGTTCTATCACACTCAAGTAGATCAATCATGTCTTTTCTGTATCTTGTGGACTCTTGGTCCATAACCTCAACAGGTTTCAATAGTATCACGGACTCTTGGTCCAAAACCTTAACAGGTTTCTATAGTATCACGGACTCTTGGTCCAAAACCTTAACAGGTTTCTATAGTATCACGGACTCTTGGTCCAAAACCTTAACAGGTTTCTATAGTAATTCTTGTTGTTTTTCGTTGACGTGAATTTTATTTATGGGAACAATGACCGTTCCTTAAGTCAGACTCCTCTACAGACTAGACACATGAATGCGTCGCGATCACTACTGATCTTTTTCTGGGAGTTTCATCTTGTGAACAATGGTTCTGATCCCTACACCGGGGATTCAACCTTTTCGTTTTCCAACTCACACTATGCCTTCTCTAGGCGAGGCTCTCATTAAAGCCATACTTCTTGTCTCAAATTCTTTCGACTTCTGCCGCTCATCGGCGTAATCTTTCTGTATTCTACGGGTTGTCCTGATATGATTACATATCTGAAGGATCTGGCCTCTAGTTTTCCTGGGCCATCTCGGGCCAGTTGGTTGTTTATTTCTCGTCTCCGTTCAACATGACGGGAATTTACTCAATATGTTCCGTCTAAAGCTTTACACGAAGCGGTTTAGACGACGGTGTGATAGATACCGTTTTAGGAAAACTCCACTAAGGGCAAGTGAGTGTTCCGGCTTTTCATCAAAGTTTATCACACAAGAACGTATTGTGTTCATACAGTCTGCATTGCTCAGCAGCTCAGTTCATATTCGAGTTCTTACGATCATCGGTGTGTTGCAACCCTTGTGATCAATAAAGATCGTGCAACGTTTTCTTTCAGGTAATGACGTCCAGTTGCGGCGCACAATCACTGTATCTATCTCAAGATCTCTTCTCGTGATTCCTTAATCAATGTGCCGCGTGTGCAATGTCGTGGTCTCGTTGCATCGACGTACAATCGAGACTTTGTCGAGAGACGTCACATAATTGCAACTCTAGCTCCTTAGCTCTTGGTTGCAGGGTTGGCATGAATTTCCTTCTTATCCACCATGTATCTTAAACTTCTCCCTTCGCGAACTCGAAATCCGCTTTTCGTCATCATTGCACATAACTGTGCTTTCTCTAAGAGTTGCAAGGTAAATTGCGGCTGTTGCTCACGACCTTCCTTGGTCGTTGGCCATATAAGAATGTAGTCAATAAGTATATGACTTATCCAGGTATGGCTCACACGTTTGATTCATGAGGTCCATGAATATTGTCGATGTATGTGTTAAGCCAAATGATACGACAAGGAACTCGTAATGCTCGAAGCGAGTCCTAAAGGTCGTTTTAGGGATATTTCCTCTTGTATTCACAGTGGAGGACATCTTGTCCTCAAGTTGATCTTTGAGTGGTAACTGGAACCTTACGATTGGCTCATTTGTGTCACCAGTCCCTGGGCAAAGGATTCTGAATCTCAATTTTCTGAAGTTTATGCAAAGTGGAGACTACCAACTTTCTCCTTGTCTCCTTAACTAAGGATGCTACGTCCTTAATTTTCTCTGCCTGGCAGCTCTTGCAGTTATAACAGAGTTTCATGCTTCGCTAATGAAGTTAGTCGGTATGGTGTCATTCGTCACTGGTGCTGCTCCTGGCACGCGATTTATCCTAAACTCCTCTCGTCGCTACAGAGAGGCGTTCCTAGCAAGTCTTCTGAAAAGGCTACTGGGACTTCTTCCATCACGGGGATGTTCTCAGGCTCTGCAGTCTACTCGGAGGCGTTTCTATGCCTTTTCGACCAATGAGGGATGTCGTAGATCTGCCGCCTTGTGGAGTCTAGCATCCTTGCACCTATTGCAGGAAAGTTGGATTTCATCAATCCGTAGGAGGGATGCGTCTGATTTTCTCATATCGAACGACTTCAGCTCTATACTTGGATTTCTGGTCCATGCTGATTATCATATTATGACTTCACGAGTCAATGGTAACAGAAGGTTCCGGCCCTCTGAGTGCCTAATTACGATCCTTAATCGCTTCGACTGTTTAAACTATCCTTCTATATGCCCATTTCTAAAGAATACGGGATGTCTATCTTACTTGAGACTAGGCCAAGCAGTTTCTTAAGTTCTAAGCATGCAAGGTTGAAGTTGATGCCAGTATTAAAAATAGATGCATAAGGTTGGTTATTAGGGAACGTACCCGTAACCGCATCTGGATCCTGGCGTGCCTCACGAGTTTCGATCGTGAAAACCCTTCCTTGCTTGTTTCTTCCTAGGGCAATCTTTCCTAAAGTGCCCTGCTTCACCACATTTGTAGCAACCTGGTATTCTCTTATTTCTTCCATCTGGGTCCTTCGCCCAACAGGCGTCCTTGCTGTGCCCTTCTTTTCCACACTTTCTGCACTTGGGCCTCAGACATCGACCTTCATGGTGAAAATTGCATTCTCCGCACTTCGGTTTAGTCCCCGAGTATATTCTACCACCGGCCTTATTAGTGGCTCCATCAGTTTTCCTGTCACATGGCGGGTTCCCTTTCTTTCTTTTGTTTGCTTTAGAGCTTCCATAGCTGACTAGTGTGCCCACCTTTAGGTTCGAAGACTTCCTTTTCTTATTGCCTGATAACTCCACATGAGTCTCTTTCTTGTTATCCTCAGATTCCGAAAATTTTCCAGCACGTAGAGCTTCTTCAGTAAGCGTAACGCTTAAATCGATAGCCTCCGCGATAGTTGGAGGCCTTGAGGTAGTAACCAAGCTCCTGATCTGAGGTGCAAGTCCCCAAATGAATCGTTCAACCCTTTTGAATTCCGGTTTGACTAAGTAGGGGATGACCCTAGACAAGTCGTGAAATTGTTGGACGTATTCAGGAATCTTCGGTCCGTCCATTTTCAAGTTCCAGAACTCCACCTCAATCTTCTGGATTTCAGCCCTAGAACAGTGTTTCTTTTTCATCATTTCCTTGAGCTCGTCCCAGCTTAGTGCATAAGCAGCATCCGCACCAAGGGTTTGAACCTGAAGGTTCCACCAGGAGAGTGCGCCATCTACGAATAACCCGGAGATATAAG
The DNA here is from genome assembly GCA_030545235.1 of Helianthus tuberosus. Lineage (NCBI taxonomy): Eukaryota > Viridiplantae > Streptophyta > Magnoliopsida > Asterales > Asteraceae > Helianthus > Helianthus tuberosus. The sequence continues at coordinate 109,858,978 of CM060449.1, forward strand.
TAACACTCTGTCGGAGCGAACAGTTACTCATTCTTAGAATGGAGTCAGTCTTTTCTGCCCAACGAACAAATGCAACGGCACCTCCTGTGCCATCAAAATTCAATGGCTTGCAGTCCAGGAATTGTTTATAGGTGCAGCCAGTTGGAGGGTTATTTTCAGTAATGCCATCGCTGTGCTTAGAGCGGAGGGCTTCATGTCGCGCAATTGCCTGTGAGATGCGTTCTTGCAGCTCGGCTTCTGTCCTTGGCAACGTACTGGTGTTTGTGTCTCGCCTGGGCGGCATTCTCTTCTGCCAAAATGGCATGAAGTAGGTTAGACAACATTTCAATTGTCTATGATATACATAGCACCATAAGCCACCCAATTTCACACGTATATATAACCAGTGTATAAGCGAGGAAACAGTTATTGAGCCTTCACATAGGCTTGCCAACTTGGCATATTCTTTGAAATGAACTCGAGGCTACATCGCCTTGGTCATTCAAGTTTCAGTTATTTCCTGCTACATTGGTTTTCTTAGGTCTTTAGCTTTACTGGTGCGTATATTTCCCCTTTGTTGGGGTTGTTTGTGTAGAGCTGATAGGGAGTGTATCGTCGCTGACTCTTTCTGAATGTCATTCCACCTCTCTCGCTCAAATATCGTTTTCTCAAACGTCTCGTATGCAGGTAGAAGTGTCAGTCACGAACTAGGCTAAGACAGGCTTCCTACTTTCTAACGTGCTAAAGCACTGATCTATGTGTTGTTCTACCAGATGAAGGTGACGACACCTATAGATTAATTTTGTATGGTTTTCATTAGCTCGACCCGCAGAGTCCACCAGGATTTCTGTGCACTACAAGTCATTATTACGTGGGCCCCCGTAATAATAAATTGTCTTGCACAGTTACCCCAATTTTCTCTCGTCCAAGCAGATGATCAATCAAGGAGGGGACACTATTGTCCTTATACCTCTTGTCAAGGAAAGGACCATTGCAGTGGTCCACGTGCTAACACTCGTTGTTGTTACGCGCGAATAGGCACGATGATTAGATGAAGTAGGAATAGAGAGAATTCCTAGTAGTTGGAGGGGCACCTTCAAGATGAATACTTCATCTTCCTTTTCTGGTTAAGTGCGTCATCAATCTTGTTTCACATAAGCCGCAGGGATCTTGTCCCGTTGATTGAGAATTCGATCAAGGTTGCCGCCTCTGCCTCGTCATCATCACCGTAGTTAGGCACCTTCACGACCGAGAGGGAAGAGCAGCCATCTCCTACGGAAGCAAGCTCAGCATCTTGCTTGGTAATCACTCCCAGCCATGAGCTTTGCAAAGGATGCGAGGTCGGTAGCTTCATCGTGCGAGTCACGTATAGTAATAGGAGTCGGAGTCGAAAGTATCTTATTCACGTCAATAATCATTCCGTACACTTATTTGTATGTATGTATATCAATAACATATATGCTACTTAGCATAATCAAGCATTTTAATGCATTATATCACGTATAACTCTCGTTTTTTTGGGGGGGGGGGTCATTTTGTTTTTGGCAAGTCTAACTCGTGTAGACTATGCTTTGTTTGGCACCTTATTTTAAAGGTATTCCTCACTAATGTCCTTGCCTTGTCACTTTTTGAAAAGTGTCTGACTCGTGGATCTTGGCGCTTTTGTGAATGCAATGAAAACCTTTTTGAAAAATGTTTTCGTGAGAGAACTCTAGTGATTGTAGTCTAGATTCGAGAAAGAATCCTAGTTCACTACAATCGAAGCTCTGATACCAAACTGTCACACCCTGTCTTTTGGGGAAGCGTATGATGTGTAACTAGCTTGTTATCATTGCATTCAATCGTAATAAACAACTACATGATCAAAACGATGTTCATCCATTTATGAAAATTTAAGTATTACAAATACTTGTTATTTAAGTTTTCAAAACACGACCTTTGACAAGGTTACAATTCAACAAAAGTGGATGACATCTAAACTTGTAGTCTACTTTTAGTTACGACACTTGCGCCCAAGATCCATCCTGTCACCTAAAATACATGTAATTTTGGAAAACATCAACATAAAGTTGAGCGAGTTCATGCGTTTTTGTATTTCACGTTTTTATACTTTGTATGTAAACATAGTATTTGTCATGTATAATTCAAGTCTTTCTTGAGTACCCCACGTACTCAAGTATAATTCCAGTTTTCTTGAGTACCCCACGTACTCAAGTATCATTCAAGTTTTCTTGTGTACCCCACGTTTTAAATGATTGTTTATACAAGGACATTAAGGCATGTGAGGACATATGGAGCATTAGTGTTGGCTCCTTTAAGGCATGTGAGCATATGGAGCATTAGTGTTGGCTCCTTTACTGTGTCGATTACCCTCGAATGTGTCGATTAACCTCGACTGCGTCCATTTCCCTTGACTGTGTCGATTTCCCTCGACTGTGTCGATTAACCTCGACTGTGTCGATTTCCCTCGACTGGGACTCCGAAGCACTCATGAGGTCATATAAGGACCATGAGTGGGGCTCGGCCGTACCCGTTAGATCTAACCCTCGTCCCTAATTAAGTATTAATGGCATCTCAATATTTAGTTTAAGCTCACATGATCTAGTATTTTCTAGGCTTTTCTTAAAGCTCATCATATTGCACTCACCACGAGTGCTTCTCGTATTCTTAAATCATATTGCACTCGGTTCTCGTTCTCACCAAGAGTGCTTCTTGTATTTTTACCTTTTGTAAAAATTATAATATTTGTAACATGTATTTCACCCCCGAGAGTTATAAAACCAAAAACAGTTAGAGAAAAGGGGGAGCATGAACTCACAGCTTTGCGTTCCTGTGCGTCGTAAACTTCACCAGATTTGCTTAATTAACGTCGTAACCTATACGCGTTTTCTTAACGTTAGTCACTAGACTTGCGTCGCACAAGTACAGTCACTCTCTTTTGTATATACATTCTTGTGTTAAAAATATTTTATATTTTTAACTAAGCATCTTACTTATATTATTTTCTCTAAAATTAATATAAGTATCTCGTGTTTTGCACTTTGCACCCGAATTATGTATCTTGTATGTTGTATGTGAATTTTTATGTTTATACTCCTCATGAGTATTTAGTGTATTTTTAAGTCTTAATACACTAGCACGTATAACACATACTATATACACTTAGCACAAAAGTTGGTGATCAAATAATATATATTTTTCTCTCAAAAATATATATACTTAATATCCATTTTTATTTTTGAAGAAATCCTTATTTCTTATCACCAAAAATTAGGGAAACCTTGGTAATATTTTTAGATACATTTTTAGGGAATAAATTTCTCAAAACTTATATTTTTCTAAGTGTCAAAATTTATAAAATTTTGGCAGAGTTTCCCCTAAAAATGGAGGTTTCCCATGTTTTCAAAACATGTGTTTATTTTCTTTTAAACTTCATCAACAATTAACAACTCATTTCTCATCTAACAAGTGTTAAAATCAAGTAAGTTATATGACAACATGAACTTGTTCTTTCCCAAAACTTGTAGTAACTTGGCAACGTCTCTAGTAGACTTAGTTACTCTTTAAAGTGTGTTTATTTCATCAAAAATTCCATTCTTGAAAAGATTTGGTGTTTACAACTTGTAAACATAATTTACAAAAATGTTGATTTCATTAACTCTCTTGTTTCACAAGTGTTCATACACTTGTTTTTCCACCAAAAATAATATTGGTTTATGTAAGAATCATGATCTTCTAAAAATCATATTTTACACTTGTTTTTCTTGGAAAAATCATTCATAAATCTTGGATTTATAAGTTTACTAGCTTCTTTTGTTTATTACTTTTCGAGAAATCATTTCATTTATCAAGTTCATGTGTTTATTAGAAGATGATTATTTTATGTTGTTACATAATCATCCTTCCACTTGCTAGATCATGTGTTTAATCACAATCTAGCAAGCTTTATGTGATGATCAACATCATCATTTCAACAAACAAGCATCATTCGTATACTAAACACATAGTTTCATCACTATTTCATTATGTGTAAGACTTATGTTCAAGATTCATGTTCATATTCTTTAGTGTTCTTAATATTTTCATCATAACAAGTCTTTTAACCACTAAATATAGAAATAAACAAGGGTGTTTAAGAATCTTACAACTAGCTTAAAGCTAGGGAAGAACAAGGTTGAAAATGTGGTGGATAAAAGCAAACAAAGGTGGTCCTTCAAGTTCCTTTGCTTCCAACCTTCATAAGTATGCTTGTATCACCTTGTAGAGTGCTTAAATCATGTTGGAGGATTGAAGAAAAATGGTGATGAGGTTAGGGGGTGTTGGCCGTAGCTTTCATGAGAGGGAGAGAGAGAGAGGTTTTGGTGTGTTAAAGTGATGAAGATGAATGAGTCTTGTGTCTCTTATCGTACATAACAATATCTTGCACCAAATCCATATAGATTACTAGAGATCTCATGGGATCTTATTAAGATTTGAGGATATCAAAACAAATCTTATAAGATCTAAGATATCTTGCAAGATCATGTAGGATCTTCCAAATAGGCCATGTGACCGATTTTGTGAAGATATGGGGAGGGGTCTAAGTGTAAACTTTAATCAATAAGTTACCTTATAGTACCTTGCAAAATCTCTAGTAAATCTTTCAAGATTCGTCATATCTATGCAATATCTTATGAAATCAAATTAAATCCAAGTAATATCTTATGAAATCTAGTGAAATCCAAGCAAGATCTTTGATGGATATTGTAGGATCTTGTGTACTTATAATATTCCAGAGAATCTAAGGAATATCCAAGGAAATCTTTGTAAGATCATATCATATCTTGTGAGATCATGTAAAGATCTAGTAAGGATTTTGGGGGATCTTGAAAATATTATGGTGGAGTCACCCCATGTGACCGTATATATGGAATGGGGGGGGGGGGCAAAGTGTAATATTTACTCCCTAGTTTGTAAATAAGTTGGTTTCAAGTAATAAGTTTAGGGATTTAATGCGTTATTACGTTATAAGAGGTGTTATGGTGTTCGGGGACCATAACTAGTTCAGAAACATTAAAACAATGCTTCAAGTAATATTTTGATGTTCCGGGTAATGTCCGGTTGTTCGGTTAGACACCAGTTCGTTAAAGTGCTAAATTACACTTTTTAGTGTCTTTTAAGTACCTTTTTGTATCCTTATCAATTCCCAACACTTGGGGAAGTATTCTGGATAATAAAACGTAATTTCTGCATAATATTCATATGTTTAAATGCTGATTAGAGCTGAATTTATTAAAATTCTGCACTTAAAGTGCGTTTCGGGTGCTTTTTAGTGCGTATTTTTGCTTCCGGAGAGTATATATATTAAACCCTTGTATGTACTCTTGGGTTTTAATGTACTTTTGTCGTCGGACCTACACCTAGGCCTCAATTCTAATGTCTGACTGCTTTCTGCAGTTCAGTTGACACAGTGTGTCTTACCGGTGAGTTTACTAATATTTTTGACGCAACGCTATCATAACGTAATTTTTGTAGCATATACCATGCATGAATTCACTTGTATGGAATTCAGAAATTTATTTTTCTGGTAAACCAGATCATGCACAGTCATTTAAGCACAAATTACTGTTCATTTCATGTACGGAATGTACGGAAAAGTGACGGTTGTCACACATTTACTTTGATTAATCACTGTGTGTCGTTTGGTTACCTTGTGGTAACAAACAAATGACCACTATCCTTGCTTTCATCAGATTTGTTTCATCTCATTCTTTTCGTCTAATTCTCTTACTCGTTTCCTTTCATGTTTCCTCTTTTAGAATGCCTCCTCGACGCGAACACCAGATAGCGACTGCCGAACTGCCAGAAATCATTGCGCAGCAAATGGCTGCTCAATTCCCAAACCTCTTTGCTCAATGGAATCAAGCCAACAACAACAACAATGGTCCATGCAATTTCAAGAGTTTTAACTCGGCCGGAGACATGACCGGAATTTGCTTTGGCGACCAGAGTAAAGGGAGAGAAGGCAGATGGTTGTGGTGGTGGTGGTAGATGAAGGCAGAGAGAGAGAGAGAGAGGAGTGGTCTGTGTTTGTGTGATAAATGAGAAGAGAATAGGTTTTTGTAGAAAAACAAACACTCTTCTCCTTGCAGACTACAGACCTTTGGTCCACCTCTTCTCCTGTAGATGCTTGCAGATATGGTCCGCTAACTGCAGACCTTTTACCTTTTTATGATAAGGAAAAGGTGGCAAAAGGTCTGAATATTGTTGACCAATTACTTGAAAGTATCGATGTGACTTACTCCAAATCTGATGAAGCTAATGATTCAGAGGTGGTAAGTAAGGTTGTTGAAAGCGTTCTGAAAGATGAGTCAAACAAAGGTAAGTCCGAATCACATGATGAAAATGAGGGAAATTTTCATGATGGCTATCTCAAACAGACAAAATCCGAGAAAAAAATTGAATGATGATTCAAAAGGATTGGTTTACACCATGATTGGATCAGACAAATTATTCTTAGATGTTGTATTCCTGATTCAGAATGTGATTTTAGAAAAGGTTGATAAAGTTTTCAAAATGGTTGAGATTGAAAAATCGGAAATTTCAAAGTTTGCTGGTAAAAATCACAAAACTTTTTATAACAAACCTGGTTTCAAAAAGAAAAACATGAAGGATGGATTGGGTTATAAAAGGAAACAAAATTGGAAGAAAAATGAAGTGCCAAATTCTCAGGAAAAAATGAGTTTTGTTCAAGGAAAAAGTTTTGAAGAAGAGGAAAAACTCAAATTTAGACAACAGTCTATTGAAGAGTTTTGTGCTCAAAAGAAAAAGCAACAACCACAGGTCAAAGATGTGTCCAAGAGAACATGTTTCAAGTGTGATCAAATTGGATATCTTGCACGAAAGTGTCCGAATCTAAAACCTGTGGATGTTGACAAAAAGAAGCCTGAAAATGTTGAGAAAAAGAAATCTGAGGGTGTGAAACAAAGGATAGTCAGATTTGATTCAAAACAAACTTGGAGGTACAACACAAACAAGTTTGCTTCGAATCAAATTTGGAAACAAAAATAGACTAGGTCTGATTCAAAACAAACACAGATTTTTCACACACCCAGAGTCAGAACAACTCAAAGTTGGAAAACAACTGTTGATATGACAAAACCCCAAGAGTTTTGGAAACCAAAAGTTGTTGATCAAAAACAAAATGTTCAAAAAGATTCACACTTTTACAAAAGAGGAACTCCGAAAGGTCAAACATGGAGTGTTAAGAAACAAATTACTTCGGTAAAAGATGAGGAAGTTGAAGTTAAAGTTGAAAAAGTCTTTGATGATAAAGATTTTCCGAAACTGCATGATACATATTGTGTTGAAATGCCTAAGGTCTAACAGACCTGGGCTAAATTGTTTAAGTAATCAAGTAGTTTGAATGTGCAGGTGCTCAACAAAATCGAAGATTGTGAGAATGGAAGTTGGAGCAGCCTGGCACTACAGGAGGAGAAGGCTGCTGAACCCTGGTTTGGTTGAACAGGGAGTTTAACATTTTCTGTACATAAATAAACAATATTTTCAAAAACTCTAAAAAATTTAAAAAACTTAAAAACCAAAAATATGTTTGTTTTTAATTTTTTGTCAAAAATAGAAAATTACAAAAATATGTATTGATTGAATACGCCGAAACCCTCACGGCTGAACAAACATGATTACTTTCACAAGATTGAAAAACGGTTTTCAAACTGTCAAAAATCAATGGGTTGTAAATCATGGGGGTACTTTATATTAGTTTTTTTTTTTGCAAAACAGAGCACAGTTAGCAGAAAATGGATGGCGAGACAAAGCTTTTAGCATCGTGTTGTCAAATTTTCTTTAAATGGTTTTGCATTTTAGGGGGAGAAAAATTGTCAGAAAATACAAAAACATTAGAAAATTTGAAAAAGCAAAAAACATGATAAAATTCAAAAATTGAGTTTTTGCGTAAAAAGAGAAAATGATAGTACATCAGTAGACAGTTACAGTATGCTAAAGAAATGTAATGATTAAATAGTGTTAATCAGTCTCACTGATGATATGCCGATAGGTTTTTATACATTTAGTAAATTTTTTCGGGATATAAACATAAATTCAAACTTGCTCATTTCGTGGGGAACACTACTTGGATATATAGGTAACGCCTGAAATCTCGTTTGAAGGACCCCTCTTTCTGAGATACTAGGTCTTTATGCTTAGTGATATCTGGGGTATTATCCCGGGACTTCTGATTTTGCGGAAGCAATGGCCTAGTCCCCGGAGAATACTTTCCGCATGCTTGAAATATAGCGCCGCCCTCAGCAAAAATGATGAAACAATAAAATTGATAATCATTGCTGTTGTAAAAAAGATCCTCTAAAGGGGACACACCGAAAAGACGAAGCCGTCATCTCTCTGCGTGTACGGAAGTATCGACCTGAGCTCTCAGGGCCCTCGCATCTAACCCCTTACAGATATCATCTAGGTATACTCACCTGTAAGACTGAATATTGGGATCTGGATACGGGAGTATATTCAAGAGGTGGGACACATGAATGAGTTTAAGTTCTTAATTCACCTAATTCGTATCCTGAATCAGTTGAACTTTGTGTGAAAATTTAAGTGGATCAGTATATCGACAATCTAAGTGAATTGTTTAATTCTTAATGTGTAAATAAGCTCAATGGTACTTGTGACTTGTCAAAAACTGATATGATCGTCTAATGTAAACTCAAACAAAAATAGTGTCTGTGAATATGTTTGTACATATTTCGTTATTGCTTTATATTTTCAAAAAATTCAAAAAGATTTTTGATTCTGCTTTATTTTCGACAACTGATGTCTGAGATGCTGAGTTTCAAAATCTAAGTAAGCTGATTGTGTTTCTGAAAATAAAACAAGTTCATTAATTTGTAACTTGAAACCTTTTATAAAAAATCAAAAACAGTTTGTGACATCTCCAAGGTCATTAGTTTGGACTTGGATGATTAACTGTGAGGGATTTTGGAAACTTAACACTGCCAAATCTGTAAAGATTGTTGATAGGAGGAGTGTTTTAGAAAATTGAATTGCCAGGTTACTATTCCTAGAAGTTTAAAATGTTGTTACTTATGAATGTATGAGTGATTGCAGGTAAGAGTCCAGACTACGATCCCGACAGCATAGTCTAAGGGGGAGTCTAAAGACAAGTTCAAAGCAAGGGGGAGCTTGTAAACCGAAAAGCAAGGTGACGATCCCTAAAAGCACGGAAGCTTGACGAAAGGGGGAGCCTGAAGAAAGAGAGAGCCAGAGATAGATCCTGGTACAACATTCGAAGATAGAAGCTGATCAAAGAAGATAAAGATTGATAGGATGATTGCATTATTAGACAAATTGGAAAGAGACAAAGACTAAAGACTCGAAGCCGAATACTTCGTCAACATCCAAGGGGGAGTCTGTTGGTACACTGAATGTCTGCTGACTACGTCTTAATCGAGTCTTATGTCTAGATAGGTTGAATGAGTGCACAACAGGGATTGAATTAGGGTTTGATTATGTTTTAGGAAGTAATTCCGTTTGAACATGGCTGTCCGTTTGAACATGGCTGTGTCACCCTCAAACGGATCACCTACATCTATAAATAGGGTTGTGCTAGTTTCATTTGAAACGGATCTGATTGTGTGTGAGCTGAGGTGCTGCCGGATTCTTGTCAAGATTTGAATGTAATAGCTCTATAAATCAGTAATATAAGAATATTAAAAGGAACAAGCTGTTGTGACGTTGTTTACTTTGATTCCTCCTCTGTAAATGACGATGAATTGCCTTTACTGACTGTTTAGGGTCACGGAACCGATCCAACAGTTATCATTTAGGATAACCGCTTTCGTTCATTCTCTTGGAATTCTCCAATCATTACTCGTGCGCTATTTCAAGAAATCGCAACGCAATCAATGTGAGTATACTCGCAACCCCCTTTTTATGTTTACCACTTTTTGGGGTGTAACATGTTTAACTATTAAACTACACTTAAACTTATTCTTTATGCAATGCACAAAAAAATCCTTATACATGAATGCTATGTTATGATACTTGATGCTTACGTGGACCATACTTATGTGATATGTTTTAGTCATTAGGCTTCACGAGCCTCCATTTGACATGTATAGCACTATAGGAGTAACGCACCGCCCCCTTAAACTTGTGGTCATGTCGAATTAACTAAACTTTCTTGCGTAAACAGAGGATTGGCTAGAAATATTGCATGCCATGTTAGGTTGATCTTGTATAAACTAAGTTGCCATATGGATTCGTTTTAAACTTTTATACTTATACTTATACTTATGCTTAAACTTGTATACTCGCCTTTGCTTTTGCATTGAATTTTATTTTAAACATGTTACAGGTTGAGGATTGATGATGCTACGAAAATGGATAGCAAAGATGCCTAGATAATCATTTAGACGTTTAGGTTTAAAGTGTTGTATAAATTTTGTTATGTTATGTTGAACAATGTTGTTATTTGAATTTCTTGTAATGCTTTGACAAATTATCTATGAAATGAAAATGGTTGAATTAAATATTGTCACAATTAGTGTTATTAAGTCTCTTGAAATCTTGAACAAGTCCCACTCCGATGATTCCGCCATTGGTTGGGGTGTGACAGGAGGTGTCCATGCTATCAAAGCATATCATTTTCTTTTTAAAATCATCACAAACAAGTGCCAAAACAATGCTATTTACATAATAATCATGAACTTGAACTTTCATAGAAACTTGTAGTAACTTGGTAGGGTGTTTAGTAGGTTTAGTTACCCTCCAAAATGTATTTACTTCTTTATAAACTTCATTCTTGAAAGATTTAGGTGTTTACAACTTGTAAACATGTTTTACAAAAACATTTCTTTATGACATCTTCTTGTTTCACAAGTGTTTATACACTTGTTTTACCACTAAAAATAGTGTATGTTTAAGTAAGAACCAAATCTATGTAAATCTTGTTATTTAACTTGGTTTCTTTGGAAAACTACTTTTGAAATCATCCAAGTTTATGTCTAGTAATCATGTTATATGCTTCATTATTCACAAAATCATTCTCATACTTCAAGTTCATGAAAACATAAAGCATGATGATCTTGGTCTTTCACAAGATCACCACCTTAACTTACTAGATCATGTGTTTAATCACAATCTAGTAGGTTTCTTATGATGTCTAACATCACTAACACAAATCATCAGTCATCAAGAAGCAAATAAACACAAATCAACATGTATTCATATGTTAATAAGCTTATGTTAAAGATTCATGATTAAGTTCTTTAGTGTTCTTCAAGATTAACAATCTTCATCATCTTTTAACCATCAAAATATGAAGTAAAATCAAGTTACAAGGAGCTTACTACTAGCACAAGGGCTAGGGAAGAACACTAGAAGTTAAAGATGATAAATGTGTTGGATAAAAGCAAATGGGAGAGGTCCTTCAAGATCCAAGACCACCAAGCTTGCTTGTAAACCTTCTTGCACCTTTGTGAGTGTATGGATTGTATGGAAGTGAGTTGATGATGGTGGTGTTGTTGTTGCTTGTTCTCGGCCGAAAAGAGGAAGGGTGGAAGGAGATGAAGTGGTGTGAAGTGTGGGTGATGATAATGAGACCTTGATCTTGTGGTTAATACTTATAATTCAAATTAGAGTTTTGTCCAATGGTTAATATGTCCCATAAGTACACAACAAATCCCTAATCCAATCTTCACAAATCTTGGGAGATCAAGTAAGATCATGGGGTGGGGCCACACCCTTGGTGACCGTCCACCTTGGGGGGGGGGGGTATAGGTTGGGGTTTAATGGATGGTTAAGTTATTTAGTTGAAATCTAAGTGTGATGTTTAGTGTTTAAGCATATTATGTGTTATATAGTGTGTTAGGATGTTCGGGGATCATAACTAGCTCAGAAATAATAAAACAATGCTTCTAGTATAATTTTGGTGTTTCGGGTAGTGTCCGGTTGTTTGGTTAGATACCGGTTCGTTAAAGTGTCAAACTATATTATTTAGTGATCTTTATGTTACCTTTTGTGACACTTTTAATTCCCAGCACTTAAGAAAGTATTCGGGACCATTTAGTCATATTTTTGCATGTAACTAGCTTGTTAAAAAGCTGATTTTTGCTGATTTATACAGAATTCTGCACTTTATGTGGGTTTTAGGCACTTTCCGGCACTTTATCTATCACCTAGAAAAGCAGTTTTGTGGTCCTTTATACTAGTGTAGTACTTGGTTTCTGGCTCATACTGGGTCTCAAAACACTGTCTGTCTATGTACTGAACCTCGTCAGCATATTCCTATTTTATCCGTTAACTGTGCTAACTGTGCTTTGTGCATCATGTATGTCAATATGGTTTGTAGGTGATAATGATGTGACATTATGTAATATGTGATGCACATGTAAGTATGATGCAGTAATCAGAAAGCAGTTAATTGTAATTCAGCACAGTCATTAAGCACTAATCAAGATTAATTAATTGTACGGATACCTGTATTTTTGACGGTTGTCACACTTCATGCCTGACCACCAGTACTTGTAGCGCATGTCCTGGTACATCTTATCGGCGCCGGGATGAATGGAATGTCACGACTTCTGGGCTTCGTCAAGCAGAATTTGTCGTAGGTTGGTGCGCTTGGGAATCCAAATTCGGTCTAGATAATGAAATATACCATTTGATTTATTCACCAGTTGTTCGCCATTATTGATGATCCTTTCCTTCTTCAGAGTGCGTTCGGTGAAACAAGCATGTTGAGCGTCACGGATAAGAGCTTCGAGATTGTGTTGGGCTTGAGTATTACGAATGCTATGCAAATAGCTTCGTCGGCTGAGAGCATCGGCTATGACATTTGCTTTTCCAGGATTGTAATACCTCGAAAAAATTCATGTCCAATATTATATTGACACGTGTCACGGACTTTAAACGTGTAAAGAATTAAGTTGAATTGACTAAAGTTGACAAACAAGGAACCTATGTGTATAAAAGGATTCAAAGTGTCAACAATGGATAAATATACTCTAAAATATCCCTACTTGATGTTTATACCTTCAAACGAATAAATCATGGATCATACGAAGCTAAATATGAAAGAAAGTGAGAGATTACAAACTACAGGGGTTAAATGTGTCAACATGTTTAAAGTATACCTCTGAGTGACCTTTTAGCAAACCCGAAGCTTTGTAACGATTAAATATGCTCAATAGAATATGTGATAAAAATTTCACAAAGTTTCGTTATCGTATGAGAAAGTTATGATAAAATTCGTATGCGAGGGGTTAAAAGCGTCAACGTTGAAATTCAAGGCTTTACGGGTGATCACAAAGTTAACCAAGGACTTAATGGTGTTTGATAATCCCTTGGAACCCTTAAAAGTAAAGTTAGAGGGCTAAAAATACAATAAACAAAGTTAAAACCACGTTCAAAAGGACCAGGGACTAAAATGTAATTGTTTAAAACTTGTTTGGCTGGTTCTGGGAGGCCAGGCGGCCCGCGTAAGAGTACCTTATGGGCTTACGCGGCCCGCGTGAGAGTGCCAGCGACAGAAAACTCCTGGCAGCTGCCAGTTCAGGTCTGTAACCGACTTTAAAGGCTTGTTTTCTTATACCAGGGGCTCCCCAATGGTATTACATGCATAGAGGGCACTTGTCTTGATCTCATAACATCAGTAGAGTTGCTTGTCATGATCCTAGATGATTAAAACTCATATATATAGAGCCCCTTAGTTGCAACTCTTGTGCCATTCATTTGCAAACTCTCATAAGCTAACTTCTGGAGCTCCTCTGATCAGCAACAAGTTTTCTTAGGCTCCCTAATCATGCATAGGACCTTTGTAAGTGTCCTTAACCCTTCCTAATCCAGTTTAGCTTAGTTAATTAGCTAAATGTTAAACCGTCGTAATTAAGGTTTTACTTCGAGATTAATTAAAATTTGTTCAGTCAAATCTCGAATTAAAAGTACCCATAAGTAGGTATTTATGTGGGTAATAAACCCTTAAAAGGGTACTCTCTGATTCCCACTCTAACTAGGTCATTTGTCGGGTCAAAGCTAACTTTAAAAAGTCAACAGAATACTTATTTTCAAATTAATGCATAATTAGCAATGTAGGATCCATGAAACCTATTTTATCATTAATATAACTTGGTAATTAATGTAAGAACATGTCTAAACATGTTCAACCCGACAATTTTCAGTAGAGACCCGGTTCGGAACCGAAAGTCGCATAATTTGACTTTTGCATTGACTTTCGATTCTGACCCATTGTAGCATGTTTTAGAAATGCCTTAGTGCCCCATTAGGACTAGGTTTCATGTTAGTATAACCCTCTGTGATTATACACCTTGGTTCAATAGTTATCCGATTCGTATGCATGTTCCCGTTAATTGCTTATATGTTGACTATTATGCCCATATAACCATAGAATATGATTTTTTGAAAATATAAAAGAGTAGACACCGTGGTTACTGATTCATAAACTTGTACCCAAAATTCGATATTAGTTTGAGGTCTAGATTAGGAGTTATGCTCATTAGCGTAATTAGAAGGCTTTTTATGAATTAAATGGCATAATTAACAAATAGCCTATCTAAACCCGATTTTTAATACCAAACTTTTTACCCACTGATGTAATATAATATTTTGGGATTTTTGAAGATTTTTAATTAATTTTAGGCTGAGCATAACATAGGGTTGTAGCTTTAATTCGGTTAATACCGGTTTTGCCCTTTTGAGCTATAAAATGAGTTTTACAAATCTTTTTGACCCCAAACCTTTTGCTACTGATTTTATATGATAAATAAATTATTTTAAACCTTCTGGAATAATAAAAATATCAGCTTTCTATATAGAACCCGGAAATGACTCCAAATAACCTTTTTAAGCGTTTTTAACGCATAGTATGTATTAAAACTATTTTAAACATATAAGGTTTGATACCTACTGATATTTTAAGTATATTTTTATACTTTGACAGTAAGCTAAAGTTTTAAACTCAGAATTTCAGTTTTGACCTTTTCTAGCCTATGTGAAATTACCAAAATACCCCTAAAGTGCTTAGTTTGGTTTTAAATGATAAATTTTACATATATCTAGTACCCTACTGTTATAACTTATTAAATTAAGTATATTTACTAAATGAATCAGACCTGTAACTCAGATTAATAATTAAACTCTTTTATAACCTTTAAAATGACCAAAATGCCCTTACGAGGCATAAATTGAGTTTAAATTCATTTGGGGCATAATAGAAGATATCCTACTGATGTCACAACATATCTAAGGCATATTAACTTAGGAAACCTGTATATGACTCATATGGTTACCCGTTACACCTCTTTCGCGTTCGGTTTGGTTTATGTAACTAGTTTGCATAAATCAACCGAAACGGGTCAAACCTTATCATTTATGTCTCAAAATCCAGAATGTGTTTAGTTTACCCATATTACACAAGTCACCAAACTTGTCGGGTCTTAATCACATTCTATTCCGGTCTTCGCTTAATCGTGCGGTTGAACCGTATCTTCTTTAAAACTAGCCGGTCTAAGTTTAGGCTTAATTAAAGACCCGTTAGGAAATCTAATAGGTTATTAAAAACCTTTGTTCTAGAATAGGAGACCCGGTAAAAGCTACACGCACTTGCTATTTGTGATTGATACTTGCAAAGGTAAATACTTTTAACTTATTTTCCCTATACGGGCTTGGGGTATGGTATATAAAATACCGCTTGGTCGGGCATTGAATCTTTAATCGAATAGAGGTTAAATCATTGAAATGCTCCGTTTGGAAATGTTTTGTTTGCTTAAAGCCTTTGGGGGGTTAATGACCATGTCCCGGATATCCTTGGCATCATTTTACGAAATGGCCACGACCTAAGCACGGGGTGTAGGCGTACACCCGTCAGTGCCAAAATAAATAATGTGGTGTGTCTATTGATCTTTAACCCGGCACAAACCGGGCTACTGAACGCATAAGAAACATGTAATTCTTTTACAAGATTATATTCAAATAATTATCCCAAGTTATAAAAAGTTTTGTGCCACGTGCATTCAAATCAATTTTATTAAACTTTTCAAAATGAGTCAGTTAAATTGTATTTACCAGTGTAAACTGACGCATTTTCCCAAAAAGGTTTAGTGCAGGTACTACTCGAACTAGGTTGGCTTTCTCCTAGCATCCACAATAAGTTTCGCAAGCTTGGATGTCATAAAACTGTTGAACAATGTCTCCTTTTTATTTTGATCCGCCTGTGGATCTGTTTCAACTATTTGTGATACTTATAATTACATTTTATTCAAGTTGAAATGAATCTATCTTTTGCTTCCGCTGTGCATTTAAATATTGTGTTGTTTGACCATGATATCAACTATGTCACGATACTCCCCACCGGGCCCACCGGTAATACGTGGAAATATCGGGGTGTGACAGGTTGGTATCAGAGCCAACACTGAGTGAATTAAACACTAGCCTTTTGTGTTTAATCTCAGTTATACAATTGGACATTCCTCAAAATTTCGAGTCTAGACAAAGAACATAGGACAAATCCTGATTTTTGTTTTATTTTGTCTTTTATATTATTCTTTGTTGTTATCTTTGTTTATGTTGACAGGTCTAAATATGCCGCCAAGATTTTTCAGAAGAAAGGGAAAGTCACCCGTAACAGGCCACGACCAGGAGGCCGGGCCTTCTCAAAGACGAACCTCACCCGTCAACATACATACCAGTCCACAGGGAGACTGGAGGGCACATCTACAACCAGCGAGGTGATCTGTCTCGTTAGCTTCGTCACCTTCTTACTTACACTCTTTTGGACCCCATTCAGAAAATGAACCAGATAACCCACAACCTTCGTTTATCCCTCTCCAACGGTCCAACTCACGTCACTCTTTTGATAACCCGTCCCATATATTCCGAAGCCGGTTCAACTCGGCAAACTACCTCGAGGAACCAGTGGGTATTAACCCATTGGGACCTGAAGATCATTTTTCCGGAGATCATGCCATGGATATGGATGAGGATACCGATCCTACCGAACCACCGAACGGTACCCCCACACATCCCATAGAAATTTCTGATGGGTCATCATTTCCTGGATCACCTTACCGTGGTCCAGATAGCTACCAAGCAAGGTTCAACCAGTTTGAGTGGTATTTCACACCCTCCTACCATTCATCGCCTTATCAGCAGCAGCAGCAGCAACAGGATCCTTCCGGGGATTCACGCTTTGTGGCAGTTACCCCGCCACCACCACCACCTCAGCAGCAGCCTCCTGATCCACCAAGGCGAAGGAGAACAAACGCACGGATGTCCGTGCAAGGAAGAGGAGTGCATATCAGCACCCCTCAGCCAACGAGTGGCAGCCACTACTCGCCACACCAAGAGAACCAGCAGATGGGGGGTCCTTCAAACCCCAACCCGGAAGTGAACTCTGCACCTGTCATGCCACCACCATTGGGCTTTAACAACCCAATCCCTACTTACACTGGCCCAGCAACATATAATCCCTTCGAGCAGCCGGCTCACTCCAGCTTTAATTATGCTGAGATCGACCCATACCTGGCGGCGTGGAACTACAATGCTCTTAACCCCGAAGAGCCTTACGGAACTACTTGGGGAGTCGGATACCCAGCTTATGGGTACCAACAGCAGCCGTCTCTTCGACCTCCACATCAGCCGCAACCGCAGGTACCACGGTTTTCCCTGCCTGAGCGGGAGGAAATTGTCCAAAGACTGGACCAGGTTGAACATGAAATTCACAGGGATCGCAGGGAACGACAAGGTTTCTTCAAGGGATTGGCCGGTTTAATAAAAGGGAAGAGCAAGAAGGACCATTGAATCCTTCAATTGTTGGTTGTATTTCCTTGTTTCTGTTGAGCCCCTGCGTGGGCATGTTTTTCTGTTTTAACCCCTGCGTGGGTATGATTTGTTTGGTTAAGCCACTGCGTGGGCATGTTATTTCATTTGAAAGTCCCGTTCAGGGCAGACTAGTATTTTAATTCATGTGGTGAAATGATTAGATTTAAACTCTATTTTTAGTTATATGCACGAACAAAAATATAAAATAAATAATAACAATATTTTAAAAGATCTATCATTATATTAAAATGATAAAATCTAAAGGGACAAGACCTAGCCCTTGTGTTATCTTAAGACAGGGCCAAGAGGGTAGTTCCCCAATTAGATTCAGATCTTTATCAACATCTCAATTTATAAATTGTTATGCGTTAAATGTTAAAAATAATCTTAAAAGGTAAAACCTAGCTTGTATGTCATTATAAGACCTGACCAATATGGTAAAACCTGTTTAAAAAGATTCAAATCTCTATTAACATCTGCAAACATGTTAACATTCTTAGCTAATGTGATCCGGAAAATCACCCGTGCCACCCTTACATTAAATTATTCCAATCATTTATTATTAATTAAACATCCGATTGCGATGCAATGCCTACGGGCTATAATTATTGTCATATAAGACAAAAGACAGTCGTAGCCTATAAACTCCCTATCAAGAAAGGTAATGAACCTTGATTCAAACCTTAATAACTAAATCCTATAAGATCTTGATCTAAAATTAGAAATGTCCATGTGACTAGGCCTATTGTGCCATTATTATTCTAGAACTTGGGGTTACTAATGAAAAGTCCCAAATGAAATTTCTTAACAAATTAACCAATATGGTTCTTTAATTACCATGGCTGATAAAGATGACAAACCTGTTATAATTCCCTAAATGAATCATTGTCATCATTTTATGTAGCAATCCAACTACATGGCCGAGTCTGAAGAGGTCAACAGTCGGCCAAAGGAGAATCATGACGCCACCAGGATCAATGTAACTGGTGTAGAACTCCAAGCATTAATTGACAATGCTGTCACTAAAGCCATAGATAGGCAGTATAGTGTATCGAGTAGTACTCGAAGCAGGACCAATCAGCACCCCATTCTAAGCCAAAAACACATTCTGAGGCTCATAGTAAGCCACCCTCTAAGCTAGATAAGCCAAAGAAAGATGATGACGATCATCACTCCTCAAACCAGCTAAGTGTCCCGTCGAAGAAAATCGAGCTTAAGCAGGAACCGCGTGGTAAGTCCTGTACATATAAATACTTCGTCTCATGCAAACCCAGAGACTTTACTGGGGAGAAAGGAGCGGTTGACTGCATGACATGGTTGGATGAAATGGATACCGTAGTTGATATCAGCGGGTGCGCTGATAAGGATGTAGTAAAGTTTGTATCTCAATCGTTCAAAGGTGAGTCCTTAGCCTGGTGGAGATCGTTGATTCAAGCTACTGGGAAGATTCCACTGTACAATATGACATGGGAACAATTTGTTACCCTCATCAAGGAGAACTACTGTCCTCAGCATGAGGTTGAAAATATTGAGTCAGATTTTCTGTCTTTGGTAATGAAAAATCTGGATTTCCAAGCTTACCTTACGAGCTTTAATACAATATCAAGGCTGGTTCCTTATCTTGTGACCCCGGAACCAAAAAGAATAGCTCATTTCATTGGGGGTTTAGCCCCAGAAATTAAGGCAAGTGTAAAAGCCTCTCGGCCAACTACATTCAGGTCTGCAGCTGATATATCCTTGTCCCTCACACTGGACGTGGTCAGGCAAAGATCGCTGAGGAACACGGATGCCGAGAAGAGAAAGCATGAAGATGACAGTTCACGACGGCCAGACAAGAAGCACAGGGGAAACAATGACCACAAGAAGGGGTCTGGATCTAAGAAGGATGGGAATCAATCTGGAGATAAGCCCAAGTGTAAGGTTTGTAAGAAGCACCTTTTGGGAGGTGGCGACTCGAGCCGAAATCCCAGTCTCAGCCGAGGCCATGTGGGATTTGCAAATCTTCGAAACATAAGACCCTAGAGTGCAAGAAGCTGAAGGTCGCAACATGCTACAGTTGCAACGAAAAAGGGCACATTAAGACAAATTGCCCAAAATTTGCAAAGAAAGCCGAGGAAGGGAAGAAGACCAATGCTAGGGTCTTCAGGATGGATGCAAAGGAAGCTGTTCAGGACGACAATGTGATCACAGGTACCTTCCTCATAAATGATGTTTATGCGAGAGTGCTATTTGATTCAGGAGCTGATAAATCATTTGTAGATAATAAGTTTTGTAAGTTACTGAATTTACCTGTTAAAGCCTTAAGTGTGAAGTATGAGGTGGAATTAGCTGATGGAACCATAGAAACCGCCTCAACTGTGTTAGATGGATGTGTTATATCCATTAGGAACCACTCTTTTCCTTTGTCCTTACTTCCCTTTAAGCTAGCCGGTTTTGATATAGTGATAGGTATGGATTGGTTATCGCATAACCACGCCCAGATTGTGTGCAACAAGAAGCAAGTAGTAGTCAAGACCCGGTCTGGTGAGCCACTTACCATTAAGGGGGATACCCAGTATGGATTGCCTGAGAAAGTGTCTATGCTCAAGGCATTTAGATGCCTGAAGAAGGGTTGTGTCATTTATATGGCACAGGTTACTATTGATGAGCCGAAACCTAAGATGGAAGACATCCCCATCATTTCTGAATATCCTGAAGTTTTTCCTAAAGAACTACCTGGTTTACCACCAGATAGGCAAGTGGAATTCAGAATTGACATCATCCCCGGAGCAGCACCTGTTGCTAGAGCACCTTATAGGTTGGCACCAACAGAGATGAAGGAGTTGAGGACGCAGTTAGATGATCTGCTAGCCAAAGGTTTCATTAGACCTAGTTCATCTCCTTGGGGAGCGCCGATCTTGTTTGTAAAGAAGAAGGATGGATCGATGCGTCTGTGCATAGATTACCGTGAGCTTAATAAGGTCACTATCAAGAATAGGTATCCTTTGCCCAGGATCGACGATCTGTTCGATCAATTGCAAGGGGCAAGATACTTTTCTAAGATCGATTTGAGGTCAGACTATCATCAATTGAAGGTTAAAGATGAAGATGTACGCAAGACTGCATTTAGGACTCGTTATGGTCATTACGAGTTCCTAGTGATGCCTTTTGGGCTCACTAATGCACCTGCCGCATTCATGGATCTCATGAATCGCGTCTGCAAGCCCTATCTGGATAAATTTGTCATCGTCTTCATTGATGACATTCTCATTTACTCAAGGAGTCAAGATGACCACAAGAAGCATCTCCATTGCATTCTGAAACTGCTTCATCAAGAAAAGTTCTATGCCAAATTTTCGAAGTGTGAATTTTGGCTTCGAGAAGTCCAATTCCTTGGACATGTGGTAAGCGAGCGTGGAATTCAAGTAGATCCCGCTAAAGTTGAAGCTGTCATGAATTGGCAAGAGCCAAAGACGCCTACAGAGATTCGTAGCTTCCTAGGCTTAGCAGGATACTATAGGCGATTTATCAAAAATTTCTCAAGAATTGCAGCACCCCTGACTCTATGTGACAACTCGAATTTCCAAGATTTCCATCTTCGCATTAATTGCGAGTTTGTTGTTTAGATTGCTTGTTTGCATGACTTATTTGTTCCGCAAATGTACACGTTATAATATGTCAAACTGTATTGGGGTTGGTACGTTATATACGGTGGGTGTTAAGTGTACTTTTATAATTATGTGATGGGCAATACACGTGTTGGGTGTAGATTGTAGTATACATGATATGTATATAGATGTATATTTATCTTGTATTGATATTATGTTTGTATAACTAAACATGGGAACCTTAACTGAAAACACCCACTCACGAAATCACATTTAGCCGAAAATACTAAAGTGTTTTCGTCCAAATGTTGTCAAGCGAGAACCAATGGGCTTCGGCCCAGTAGCCTTTAGTTATATGTGTTATTCTTAAACTTCACGCGTTAACTAGCAGAAACCCTAATCACATCTCAACTCCTCTCTCGTCCTCTTTTGGAGACCTGACGGCAACCCTCCTCCCAATTGAAACCAGATCACTTCTGTCTGATCCTTTAAGTGCGGTTAGTGTATTACACGTGTAGGTGTTTTCTGTGGTTGACATATTGTAGTGTTGTAAACATGCTCTTGTTTGTGATGCATGTGATATATATTGAATTCATGATATCATGCAAATCTGGATGTCGATCTAAGGTTATGACGGTTTGGGTAATTGGAAATTGTGTAAACTTGTTGTTGATTGACTTGGTATTTGTGGGTGTTTAGATCCGTACATCGAACTCATCACTGTTGCTATCTAGATCGCATGTGGTATGTTATCATATAGGGTATATCCTAGACATAATAATTGTGAACATTGATTCTCCTTTGAAAGTTGCACATGATCTCAACCTAACATTAGTCAAACTCACCATAAATCTAAGTGGTCCAATAACCTCTTAAGGTGGGTTGTAGTTGTCGGCCACTATGGGGTAAACAATTAGATTTTCTTTTGTGTATTGCATGTTATGATTGATGATGTTGGTAGGACATGACTATATGAATTGTTGCATGTATGTGTTGGATGGAGAGGTTGCGTGACATCTGTTGCTTTGGAATTAGAAATTGTTCAAAGGGTGCTAGAATAATGAACATGATGGACGATGACCTGGTTAATTGGATTTCGTGACCCAGGTGATTTCGTCACATGCATGTCTGATTTTGTTGATTTACGTGACCCATTAACTCCGTTAGGTTATCACTTTGTTAATTGTTAACTCTATTACTTCTGTTAAACTTATTAACCCCGTTAAGTATGTATGTAATATTGTTCAGCATGAAACACTGTTAGTTTATTTAATCTGTTCATTACTAACTTTGTTAACTTAGTAAACTCTATTAGTTCATTAATCCTGTTAGATGTTAACTCTATCAAATATGTAACTCCGTTTTATATTGTTGATATTGTTAAGCTTGCCAACCCTGTTAAGGGTATTATTGAATAATTATGATAGACCAAACTGCAAAAAGACATTTTGGGAAACATGAATCGTATGAATGTGATTAGTTGTCGTGTGATGCATGTTGTTGACTGCCAAACACGCTCTGTGCTATTACTGTGACACTAATTACATGTGAAACATTACGAACGTGAACTGATTGAGTATACGTGCACTATAGGACTTGATTGATTACTTGCGAGCACATAGTATAACATACCGAGCAAACCAAGGTGAGTTCACACTAGCCAAGGCATGGGATTCCCAGGGGTTGGGAATGGGATTGGATAACTACTCGTACAATAATTACATTGAAACAAATTATTACTGTCCTCGGTTGAAGGGCACGTACGTAAAACCTACGTACAGATATACTTACTACTGTCCTCGGATTGAAGGGCACGTACGTAAAGCCTACGTACACGATCTTAAGACCATCACCTCTATCAAAGGAAGTCCCTCAATTATCGACTTAATCGCCGAGGCCTAGGGCGAGCGGGTCATTAGTTAATAGCGCTATTAGGTTTAACAAACCTCACACCGTGCCAGTCGGACGGGCGTGTACTAATGGACTATGGGCAAAGGGTCAATGCTGATAGACATTGACTTAGGGCACATATTATATTTTCGTAGCAGTCGATACGCGTGGTCTTGTAACACATGGGAAGCCCCCACTAATCATCGCACGCATGCCTGGACTGGCAGCAAGGATTAACGCGATACATGGTTCACAAAACGAATACATACGATTTATGAAATGAATACATTAACCAAACAACTGTCTGTGAACTCGCTCAACTTTGTTATTGATTCGTTGCTACATGCCTTGCAGGTCATTAGGTAACCATGGAGCTTGCACAGGGAGGAACGGTCGTTGTGGGACATGGCGATGTGTGCCATGCTTTAGACATTACCTTATTTCATATTTAATACTTGCTATGGGTTTTACAAATTATGCTTCCGCTAATCACTTAACTATGTTTTGGTTTTGAACACCTTTCATATTGGTTTGTTGAATTATGTTTACTTATCTACCTGTTCAATATGATTGGTGGCTTGATCCTGGTCAGTCACGCCTCCAAGCGGTGATACTCCGCGAGTGGATTTTGGGGGTGTGACAGATTGGTATCAGAGACATTGGTTATAGAGAACTTGGTTTTAATAAAGGAAAACGTTTTTGTTAAAACCAGACTATAACCTGTACAGTGCTCTACGATCCACAACGACGCTTCGCTCCACGTGCAAGACTTAACATTCTAGGTGATACGATTTATGTTTTATTGCCTACTTGCTAGAATTACATAGAACTTTGCTCGTGGTATGCTTAGATACACATAACCCCTATTGCTTGAGAATACTTGTGTGCTTACTCTTTTCTGTCCTCGCACTTTCGCGAACCTCTCCCACTCATGTTTCTCTTGATGTGAATATCATGAGTGTACGTGTGAACCTAACTCAAGCCCAGCTGACGACTCTTATCAACAAACAAGTTACGGCAGCACTCGCAGCCGCTCAAGCAGGAGGTATAACCTGCTGTTACGAACCTACCCTAGGATGTTAGATCCTACTCTCATGACCCAACTCTCGCGCTTAACCCTGTCTTTTCTTCCTCGCGCAACAAGGTCAGAACGCTCAGCCACCTGTGTGCACTTTCAAGATCTTTATGGACTGTCGACCTAGTGCCTTTAGTGGTACCGAAGGAGCTGTAGGTCTCCTCCACTGGTTTGAGAAACTCGAATCTGTCTTCGAGATGTGTGAATACCCTGAGGCTCGCAGGGTGAAATATGCTACTGGTACTCTTGAGGGTATAGCGCCCACGTGGTGGAACGCTCAAGTCCAAATGCTGGGGTTGGTTGCTGCTACCACCCCATGGAACAACTTCAAGGAACTGATCAAAGAGGAGTATTGCAATCGTGATGATATCCACAAGCTGGAGGTAGAATTCTTTAACCTAAAGATGAAGGGGTCAAAGATAGAAGCGTACGCGAAACGACCCATCGAACTGGCAGTGTTGTGTCCAACTATGGTGGACCCTCCCATCAAGCGTATTGAGATGTACCTCAGAGGCTTAGTATCAGAAATTCAAAGTCATGTAACTTCGGCCAACCTTGCTACCATCCAGGATGTTACTCGTCTTGCACATCGTCTCACAGACTAGGCAGTGGAACAGAACAAACGGCCGAAACATATTGATGCTGCTACAACTACTTCGGATGCTCCCAGTGACAACAAACGTAAGTGGGATGGAATTCGAGCAAGGGTTCCACTTTGATTCACCCTAAGTCGCAGCAGCGAAAAACGGATGAGTACAGGGGCCCCAGTCAGTAGTCTTTTGGTAATTGAAGTCAGGGTGGATACAGGGGAAACCACCCTAAGTGCTATCGATGTAATTTACACCACAACGGGCCATGCAACAAAGATCGTTGTCAGAGATGCAACAAGCTTGGTCATGGAGCCAAGGATTGTAGAAGCTCATGACCTGCAAACCAGAACCGACAACAGCAGCCACAAGCTCCACAGAATCAGCAGCAACAGCAGGGTAACAAGGGATGTTATCAGTGTGGTGTTGAAGGTCACTTCATGAGACACTGCCCACAGTTGAACCAGAACCAGAATCAGAACCACAACAACAATGGAGGCAACAACGGGGGTAATAACAACGGCAATGGTGCCAGGGGTCGAGTGTTCGTGATTGGTCAGGTTGATGCTAGGAATGACCCCAACGTTGTGATGGTTTCGACATCGTTATTGGTATGGATTGGCTACCTCAACATCGAGCAGAGATTCTTTGCAAAGGAAAGATCGTCCGCATTCCTCGTGCTGGTGAAGAACCTTTGGGTAATTCATGGTGACAAGAGTGGTGCTGTTGTGAGCATCATCTCTTTCCTTAAGGCCCAGAAGTGTTTGCGAAAGGGCCACACTGCTATTTTGGCTCTCGTTACTGACACCTCGAAGAAAGAGAAGAAGATAGAAGATTTTCCGATCGTACGTGACTTTCCTGAGGTATTTCCTGAGGAACTACCTGGCCTTTCGCCTCATCGCCAGGTCGAGTTCCAAATCGAGTTAGCTCCTGGAGCAGCACCTATAGCTCGAGCGCCTTATCGCTTAGCTCCAACCGAACTGGAAGAACTGTCTAAGCAATTGCAAGAACTCTTGGAAAAGGGTTTCATTCGCCCTAGCTCTTCGCCTTGGGGAGCTCCAGTACTATTTGTGAAGAAGAAAGACGGTACCTTCCGCATGTGCATAGATTACCGCGGCTGAACAAGGTGACCGTGAAGAATCGCTATCCTCTTCCACGTATCAATGACTTATTCGACCAGTTGCAAGGGTCGAACTATTACTCGAAGGTTGATCTGAGATCAGGTTATTATCAACTGAGAGTCCGGGACGAGGACGTCTCCAAAACAGCATTCAGAACTCGCTACGGCCACTACGAGTTTCTAGTCATGCCATTCGGGTTAACAAACACACCTGCAGTTTTCATGGACCTTATGAACAGGGTGTGCAAACCTTATCTTGATAAGTTCGTTATTGTATTTATTGACGACATCCTAATCTATTCGAAGAGTCAGGAGGAACACGAGCATCATCTACGACTTATTTTGGAACTTCTTCGAACGGAACAGCTGTACGCCAAGTTTTCAAAATGCGGCTTCTGGCTTCGTGAAGTCCACTTCCTAGGCCACGTGGTAAACAAGGATGGGATTCATGTTGATCCATCCAAGGTAGATTCGATCAAGAACTGGCCTGTACCTCGCACACCAACCGAAATGCGCCAATTCTTGGGTTTGGCGGGTTACTACAGACGGTTGATCAAAGACTTCTCAAAAATTGCACAGCCGCTTACATTACTGACACAGAAAGGTGTTGTTTATCGTTGGGGTAATACACAGAAAACAGCGTTTCAGCACTTAAAGGATAGACTTTGTAGCGCACCTATCCTCTCATTGCCTGAAGGCATGGACGATTTTGTAGTCTACTGCGACGCATCCATCCAAGGTCTTGGATGTGTGTTGATGCAACGGGATAAAGTCATTGCTTATGCTTCGCGCCAACTTAAGATTCACGAACGGAATTACACTACACATGATTTAGAGTTGGGAGCTGTTGTTTTTGCGCTCAAGATATGGAGACATTACCTATACGGTACTAAGTGCACCATCTACACCGATCACAGGAGTCTCGAGCATATTTTCAAGCAGAAAGAATTGAACATGCGACAACGACGATGGGTCGAATTACTGAACGATTACGAATGTGCTATAAAGTACCATCCGGGCAAAGCCAATGTGGTGGCTAACGCCCTCAGTCGAAAGGATACTACATCTAGGCGTGTACGAGCGTTGCAACTCACTATTCAGTCTAGCCTTCCTTCACAGATACGAGATGCTCAGGTAGAAGCATTGAAACCAGAAAACGTCAGGGCTGAAGCCCTACGCGGTTCAAGACAACGGCTGGAACAAAAGGCAGACGACGCTTACTATGTAACAGTACGCATTTGGGTCCCACTCTATGGTAACTTACGCGAGCTTGTAATGGATGAAGCTCATAAGTCTCGCTACTCAGTACATCCTGGTTCGGATAAGATGTACCACGACTTGGAAACCACATATTGGTGGCCTAGCATGAAAGCCCACATAGCAACTTACGTTAGCAAGTGTTTGACTTGTGCGAGAGTCAAAGCGGAATATCAGAAACCTTCAGGCCCACTCCAACAACCTGAGATACCCCAATGGAAATGGGAACAAATTTCCATGGATTTTGTTACTGGTCTGCCTAGATCTCAACGTGGGAATGATACTATCTGGGTGATCGTGGATCGACTCACAAAGTCTGCACACTTCTTGGCCATCAAAGAAACAGACAAGTTCTCTACCTTAGCAGACATATACATAAAAGAAGTGGTTTCAAGGCACGGGGTGCCAACCTCCATTATCTCTGATCGTGATGCACATTTTACCTCAGAACTGTGGCAAGCAATGCACAAATCTTTTGGCTCTCGTTTAGACATGAGCACGGTTTATCACCCTCAGACGGATGGGCAGTCTGAGCGCACTATTCAAACTCTAGAAGACATGCTTCGTGCATGTGTAATCGATTTCGGCAACGGCTGGGAAAAACATCTCCCGTTGGTGGAGTTTTCGTACAATAACAGCTACCACACCAGCATAAAAGCTGCTCCATTTAAGGCATTGTACGGACGTAAATGCCGGTCACCTCTTTGTTGGGAAGAGGTGGGTGATAGTCAAATCACAGGTCCAGAACTCGTAGTTGAGACGACAGAAAAGATTGCTCAAATACGACAACGCATGGCAGCAGCTCGTGACAGGAAACCACTCGAGTTCCAGGTTGGGGATCGAGTGCTACTCAAAGTTTCACCCTGGAAGGGTGTGGTTCGTTTTGGCAAACGAGGCGAGCTCAATCCGCGATATGTCGGACCATTCGAAATTATAGAGAAGATAGGTAGGGTGGCCTACAGACTAAATTTACCAGCTGAACTCAGTGCAGTTCACAACGTCTTTCACGTGTCGAATCTGAAGAAGTGTCTGTCAGATGAGACCCTCATAGTTCCATTGAAGGAGCTCACTATCGACGAACAGTTGCGATTCATCGAGGAACCAGTTGAAATCATAGACCGGGATGTTAAGGTCCTCAAGAACACCAGAATACCTCTTGTTCGAGTTCGTTGGAACTCCCGTCGTGGCCCAGAGTTCACCTGGGAACGCGAAGATCAAAATGAAACTCAAGTATCCTCAGTTGTTCGGAAACAGTGCAACCACTACTGAGACTGAAGCTACCACAGAATTTCGGGACGAAATTCCAAATCAACGGGGGGATGATGTGACACCCCAGGAAAAACCAGGAAACAATACAACACAACTAGCTTCCTCAGTAACCGCATGCTAAATTTCGGGACGAAATTTCTTTCAAGTTGGGGATAATGTGACAACTCGAATTTCCAAGATTTCCATCTTCGCATTAATTGCGAGTTAGTTGTTTAGATTGCTTGTTTGCATGACTTATTTGTTCCGCAAATGTACACGTTATAATATGTCAAACTGTATTGGGGTTGGTACGTTATATACGGTGGGTGTTAAGTGTACTTTTATAATTATGTGATGGGCAATACACGTGTTGGTGTAGATTGTAGTATACATGATATGTATATAGATGTATATTTATCTTGTATTGATATTATGTTTGTATAACTAAACATGGGAACCTTAACTGAAAACACCCACTCACGAAATCACATTTAGCCGAAAATACTAAAGTGTTTTCGTCCAAATGTTGTCAAGCGAGAACCAATGGGCTTCGGCCCAGTAGCCTTTAGTTATATGTGTTATTCTTAAACTTCACGCGTTAACTAGCAGAAACCCTAATCACATCTCAACTCCTCTCTCGTCCTCTTTTGGAGACCTGACGGCAACCCTCCTCCCAATTGAAACCAGATCACTTCTGTCTGATCCTTTAAGTGCGGTTAGTGTATTACACGTGTAGGTGTTTTCTGTGGTTGACATATTGTAGTGTTGTAAACATGCTCTTGTTTGTGATGCATGTGATATATATTGAATTCATGATATCATGCAAATCTGGATGTCGATCTAAGGTTATGACGGTTTGGGTAATTGGAAATTGTGTAAACTTGTTGTTGATTGACTTGGTATTTGTGGGTGTTTAGATCCGTACATCGAACTCATCACTGTTGCTATCTAGATCGCATGTGGTATGTTATCATATAGGGTATATCCTAGACATAATAATTGTGAACATTGATTCTCCTTTGAAAGTTGCACATGATCTCAACCTAACATTAGTCAAACTCACCATAAATCTAAGTGGTCCAATAACCTCTTAAGGTGGGTTGTAGTTGTCGGCCACTATGGGGTAAACAATTAGATTTTCTTTTGTGTATTGCATGTTATGATTGATGATGTTGGTAGGACATGACTATATGAATTGTTGCATGTATGTGTTGGATGGAGAGGTTGCGTGACATCTGTTGCTTTGGAATTAGAAATTGTTCAAAGGGTGCTAGAATAATGAACATGATGGACGATGACCTGGTTAATTGGATTTCGTGACCCAGGTGATTTCGTCACATGCATGTCTGATTTTGTTGATTTACGTGACCCATTAACTCCGTTAGGTTATCACTTTGTTAATTGTTAACTCTATTACTTCTGTTAAACTTATTAACCCCGTTAAGTATGTATGTAACACTGTTCAGCATGAAACACTGTTAGTTTATTTAATCTGTTCATTACTAACTTTGTTAACTTAGTAAACTCTATTAGTTCATTAATCCTGTTAGATGTTAACTCTATCAAATATGTAACTCCGTTTTATATTGTTGATATTGTTAAGCTTGCCAACCCTGTTAAGGGTATTATTGAATAATTATGATAGACCAAACTGCAAAAAGACATTTTGGGAAACATGAATCGTATGAATGTGATTAGTTATCGTGTGATGCATGTTGTTGACTGCCAAACACGCTCTGTGATATTACTGTGACACTAATTACATGTGAAACATTACGAACGTGAACTGATTGAGTATACGTGCACTATAGGACTTGATTGATTACTTGCGAGCACATAGTATAGCATACCGAGCAAACCAAGGTGAGTTCACACTAGCCAAGGCATGGGATTCCCAGGGGTTGGGAATGGGATTGGATAACTACTCGTACAATAATTACATTGAAACAAATTATTACTGTCCTCGGTTGAAGGGCACGTACGTAAAACCTACGTACAGATATACTTACTACTGTCCTCGGATTGAAGGGCACGTACGTAAAGCCTACGTACACGATCTTAAGACCATCACCTCTATCAAAGGAAGTCCCTCAATTATCGACTTAATCGCCGAGGCCTAGGGCGAGCGGGTCATTAGTTAATAGCGCTATTAGGTTTAACAAACCTCACACCGTGCCAGTCGGACGGGCGTGTACTAATGGACTATGGGCAAAGGGTCAATGCTGATAGACATTGACTTAGGGCACATATTATATTTTCGTAGCAGTCGATACGCGTGGTCTTGTAACACATGGGAAGCCCCCACTAATCATCGCACGCATGCCTGGACTGGCAGCAAGGATTAACGCGATACATGGTTCACAAAACGAATACATACGATTTATGAAATGAATACATTAACCAAACAACTGTCTGTGAACTCGCTCAACTTTGTTGTTGATTCGTTGCTACATGCCTTGCAGGTCATTAGGTACCCATGGAGCTTGCACAGGGAGGAACGGTCGTTGTGGGACATGGCGATGTGTGCCATGCTTTAGACATTACCTTATTTCATATTTAATACTTGCTATGGGTTTTACAAATTATGCTTCCGCTAATCACTTAACTATGTTTTGGTTTTGAACACCTTTCATATTGGTTTGTTGAATTATGTTTACTTATCTACCTGTTCAATATGATTGGTGGCT
Organism: Helianthus tuberosus; assembly: GCA_030545235.1. Lineage (NCBI taxonomy): Eukaryota > Viridiplantae > Streptophyta > Magnoliopsida > Asterales > Asteraceae > Helianthus > Helianthus tuberosus. The sequence continues at coordinate 109,890,252 of CM060449.1, forward strand.
TGATCCTGGTCAGTCACGCCTCCAAGCGGTGATACTCCGCGAGTGGATTTTGGGGGTGTGACACTCTACTCACTCGCAAGAATAGCAAGTTTGATTGGGGGCCTAAGCAGCAAGAATCCTTCAATATTTTGAAGCAGAAGTTGAGCAACGCTCCAGTGCTGATGTTACCTGAAGGAATTAATGAGTTTGTAGTATACTGTGATGCATCACACACTGGGATGGGATGTGTGCTTATGCAAAAAGGCAAAGTCATTGCCTATGCTTCACGACAGTTAAAGGTGCATGAGAAGAACTACACCACCCATGACTTGGAGCTGGGTACCGTTGTATTTGCACTAAAACTATGGAGGCATTACCTGTATGAAACCAAGTGAGTGATCTACTCGGATCACAAAAGCCTTCAACACTTGTTCAATCAGAAGGACTTGAATATGAGGCAGCGACGCTGGATGGAAACTTTAAATGATTATGATTGTGAGATAAGATACCATCCAGGCAAGGCGAATGTAGTTGCTGATGCCTTAAGCAGGAAGGAAAGAGTGAAGCCTATAAGAATCAATGCCAAGAGCATTGAGATAAAGAATAATTTGAACGAAAGGTTGTTAGCTGCACAGAAGGAAGCTGTGTTGGAAGCTAACTATCCTGATGAAAAGCTAGGAGTAACTGAAGAGCAGTTATCCTATGACAAGGATGGAATCCTATGGTTAAATGGACGAATATGGGTTCCATTTTATGGAGGACTTCGGGATGTTATCCTCCAAGAAGCCCATAGCTCCAAATATTCCGTTCATCCTGGAGCTTATAAGATGTACCAGGATCTGAAGGCAAATTTTTGGTGGATAGGCTTGAAGAAGTCTATAACTGCCTATCCAGCTAAATGTTTGTGCGCAAGTCAAAGCTGAACATCAGAAGCCGTCAGGTTTGCTACAACAGCCTGAACTTCCCACATGGAAGTGGGAAATGGTGACAATGGATTTCATCACCAAGTTGCCAAATACAAGGAAGGGAGATGATACTATATGGGTGATAGTAGATAGCCTGACTAAGTCGGCACATTTCCTACCCATTAAGGAGACTTATAGCTCCGACATGTTAGCCCAATTGTATGTAGATAAGATTGTATCTCTGCATGGCATTCCAGTGTCAATTATCTCTGACAGAGATACCAGATACACATCACATTTTTGGAAAAGTTACCAACAGTCTTTGGGCACGCGCTTGAATTTTAGTACAGCTTACCACCCACAGACGGATGGGCAGAGTGAGTGTACCATCCAAACTTTGGAAGACATGCTTCGTGCATGTGTAATTGATTTAGGTGGTAGTTGGGATAACCACCTGCCATTGATCGAGTTCTCCTATAACAATAGCTATCATACGAGCATTAAGGCTGCGCCTTTTGAGGCATTATATGGTAGAAAATGCAGAACGCCTATTTGTTGGGCGGAAGTAGGAGAAGTTCAATTATCAGGACCTGATTTAGTCTTTGAAACGACGGACAAGATTACCCAGATTCGTGACCGCCTGAAAGCAGCCAGGGATAGGCATAAAAGTTATGCTAATAAAAGGCGAAAACCTCTAAAGTTTGAGGTTGGTGATAAGGTTTTGCTAAAGGTATCACCCTGGAAGGGAGTGATGCGATTTGGTATGAAGGTTAAGTTAAGCCTAAGGTATATAGGACCATTCAAGATCATCGAATGTGTTGGGTCAATGGCTTACAAGTTAAACTTACCTGAAGAGCTCAGTGGTATTCACAACGTATTCCACGTCTGCAATCTGAAGAAATGCCTAGCTGACGAATCGCTAGTCATACCACATACGGATGTGCATATAGATGAGAGCTTGAAATTTGTGGAAAAACCATTGTCGATTGAGGATCGACAGGTAAAGAAGCTTCGAAGGAAGCATGTGCCTATTGTTAAGGTCAAATGGGATGCCCGCAGAGGTCCCGAATACACGTGGGAGGTAGAGTCCACAATGAAAGAAAAGTACCCTCAATTGTTTCAGTAAATCTCGAGGTCGAGATTTCTTTTAAGCGGGTGAGGATGTAACACCTCGAAAAAATTCATGTCCAATTTTATATTGACACGTGTCACGGACTTTAAACGTGTAAAGAATTAAGTTGAAGGGACTAAAGTTGACAAACAAGGAACCTATGTGTATAAAAGGATTCAAAGTGTCAACAATGAATAAATATACTCTAAAATAGCCCTACTTGATGTTTATACCTTCAAACGAATAAATCATGGATCATACGAAGCTAAATATGAAAGAAAGTGAGAGATTACAAACTACAGGGGTTAAATGTGTCAACATGTTTAAAGTATACCTCTGAGTGACCTTTTAGCAAACCCGAAGCTTTTTAACGATTAAATATGCTCAATAGAATACGTGATAAAAATTTCACAAAGTTTCGTTATCGTATGAGAAAGTTATGATAAAATTTGTATGCGAGGGGTTAAAAGCGTCAACGTTGAAATTCAAGGCTTTACGGGTGATCACAAAGTTAACCAAGGACTTAATGGTGTTTGATAATCCCTTGGAACCCTTAAAAGTAAAGTTAGAGGGCTAAAAATACAATAAACAAAGTTAAAACCACGTTCAAAAGGACCAGGGACTAAAATGTAATTGTTTAAAACTTGTTTGGCTGGTTCTGGGAGGCCAGGCGGCCCGCGTAAGAGTACCTTATGGGCTTACGCGGCCCGCGTGAGAGTGCCAGCGACAGAAAACTCCTGGCAGCTCCCAGTTCAGGTCTGTAACCGACTTTAAAGGCTTGTTTTCTTATACCAGGGGCTCCCCAATGGTATTACATGCATAGAGGGCACTTGTCTTGATCTCATAACATCCGTAGAGTTGCTTTTCATGATCCTAGATGATTAAAACTCATATATATATAGAGCCCCTTAGTTGCAACTCTTGTGCCATTCATTTGCAAACTCTCATAAGCTAACTTCTGGAGCTCCTCTGATCAGCAACAAGTTTTCTTAGGCTCCCTAATCATGCATAGGACCTTTGTAAGTGTCCTTAACCCTTCCTAATCCAGTTTAGCTTAGTTAATTAGCTAAATGTTAAACCGTCGTAATTAAGGTTTGACTTCGAGATTAATTAAAATTTGTTCAGTCAAATCTCGAATTAAAAGTACCTATAAGTAGGTATTTATGTGGGTAATAAACCCTTAAAAGGGTACTCTATGATTCCCACTCTAACTAGGTCATTTGTCGGGTCAAAGCTAACTTTAAAAAGTCAACGGAATACTTATTTTCAAATTAATGCATAATTAGCAATGTAGGATCCATGTAACTTATTTTATCATTAATATAACTTGGTAATTAATGTAAGAACATGTCTAAACATGTTCAACCCGACAATTTTCAGTAGAGACCCGGTTCGGAACCGAAAGTCGCATAATTTGACTTTTGCATTGACTTTCGATTCTGACCCATTGTAGCATGTTTTAGAAATGCCTTAGTGCCCCATTAGGACCAGGTTTCATGTTAGTATAACCCTCTGTGATTATACACCTTGGTTCAATAGTTATCCGATTCGTATGCATGTTCCCGTTAATTGCTTATATGTTGACTATTATGCCCATATAACCATAGAATATGATTTTTTGAAAATATAAAAGAGTAGGCACCGTGGTTACTGATTCATAAACTTGTACCCAAAATTCGATATTAGTTTGAGGTCTAGATTAGGAGTTATGCTCATTAGCGTAATTAGAAGGCTTTTTATGAATTAAATGGCATAATTAACATATAGCCTATCTAAACCCGATTTTTAATACCAAAATTTTTACCCACTGATGTAATATAATATTTTGGGATTTTTGAAGATTTTTAATTAATTTTAGGCTGAGCATAACATAGGGTTGTAGCTTTAATTCGGTTAATACCGGTTTTGCCCTTTTGAGCTATAAAATGAGTTTTACAAATCTTTTTGACCCCAAACCTTTTGCTACTGATTTTATATGATAAATAAATTATTTTAAACCTTCTGGAATAATAAAAATATCAGCTTTCTATATAGAACTCGAAAATGACTCCAAATCACCTTTTTAAGCGTTTTTAACGCATAGTATGTATTAAAACTATTTTAAACACATAAAGTTTGATACCTACTGATATTTTAAGTATATTTTTATACTTTGATAGTAAGCTAAAGTTTTAAACTCAGAATTTCAGTTTTGACCTTTTCTAGCCTATGTGAAATTACCAAAATACCCCTAAAGTGCTTAGTTTGGTTTTAAATGATAAATTTTACATATATCTAGTACCCTACTGTTATAACTTATTAAATTAAGTATATTTACTAAATGAATCAGACTTGTAACTCAGATTAATAATTAAACTCTTTTATAACCTTTTAAATGACCAAAATGCCCTTACGAGGCATAAATTGAGTTTAAATTCATTTGGGGCATAATAGAAGATATCCTACTGATGTCACAACATATCTAAGGCATATTAACTTAGGAAACCTATATATGACTCATATGGTTACCCGTTACGCCTCTTTCGCGTTCGGTTTGGTTTATGTAACTAGTTTGCATAAATCAACCGAAACGGGTCAAGCCTTATCATTTATGTCTCAAAATCCAGAATGTGTTTAGTTTATCCATATTACACAAGTCACCAAACTTGTCGGGTCTAAATCACATTCTATTCCGGTCTTCGCTTAATCGTGTGGTTGAACCGTATCTTCGTTTAAAACTAACCGGTCTAAGTTTAGGCTTAATTAAAGACCTCTTAGGAAATCTAATAGGTTATTAAAAACCTTTGTTCCAGAATAGGAGACCCGGTAAAAGCTACACGCACTTGCTATCTGTGATTGATACTTGCAAAGGTAAATACTTTTAACTTATTTTCCCTATACGGGCTTGGGGTATGGTATATAAAATACCGCTTGGTCGGGCATTGAATCTTTAATCGAATAGAGGTTAAATCATTGAAATGCTCCGTTTGGAAATGTTTTGTTTGCTTAAAGCCTTTGGGGGGTTAATGACCATGTCCCGGATATCCTTCGCATCATTTTACGAAATGGCCACGACCTAAGCACGGGGTGTAGGCGTACACCCGTCAGTGCCAAAATAAATAATGTGGTGTGCCTATTGATCTTTAACCCGGCACAAACCGGGCTACTGAACGCATAAGAAACATGTAATTCTTTTACAAGATTATATTCAAATAATTATCCCAAGTTATAAAAAGTTTTGTGCCACGTGCATTCAAATCAATTTTATTAAACTTTTCAAAATGAGTCAGTTAAATTGTATTTACCAGTGTAAACTGACGCATTTTCCCAAAAAGGTTAAGTGCAGGTACTACTCGAACTAGGTTGGCTTTCTCCTAGCATCCACAATAAGTTTCGCAAGCTTGGATGTCATAAAACTGTTGAACAATGTCTCCTTTTTATTTTGATCCGCCTGTGGATCTGTTTCAACTATTTGTGATACTTATTATTACATTTTATTCAAGTTGAAATGAATCTATCTTTTGCTTCCGCTGTGCATTTAAATATTGTGTTGTTTGACCATGATATCAACTACGTCACGATACTCCCCACCGGGCCCACCGGTAATACGTGGAAATATCGGGGTGTGACAGGTTGGTATCAGAGCCAACACTGAGTGAATTAAACACTAGCCTTTTGTGTTTAATCTCAGTTATACAATTGCACATTCCTCAAAATTTCGAGTCTAGACAAAGAACATAGGACAAATCCTGATTTTTGTTTTATTTTGTCTTTTATATTATTCTTTGTTGTTATCTTTGTTTATGTTGACAGGTCTAAATATGCCGCCAAGATTCTTCAGAAGAAAGGGAAAGTCACCCGTAACAGGCCACGACCAGGAGGCCGGGACTTCTCAAAGACGAACCTCACCCATCAACATACATACCAGTCCACAGGGAGACTGGAGGGCACATCTACAACCAGCGAGGTGATCTGTCTCGTTAGCTTCGTCACCTTCTTACTTACACTCTTTTGGACCCCATTCAGAAAATGAACCAGATAACCCACAACCTTCGTTTATCCCTCTCCAACGGTCCAACTCACGTCACTCTTTTGATAACCCGTTAAATATATTCCGAAGTCGGTTCAACCCGGCAAACTACCTCGAGGAACCAGTGGGTATTAACCCATTGGGACCTGAAGATCATTTTTCCGGAGATCATGCCATGGATATGGACGAGGATACCGACCCTACCGAACCACCGAACGGTACCCCCACACATCCGATAGAAATTTCTGATGGGTCATCATTTCATGGATCACCTTACCGTGGTCCAGATAGCTACCAAGCAAGGTTCAACCAGTTTGAGTGGTATTTCACACCCTCCTACCATTCATCGCCTTATCAGCAGCAGCAGCAGCAACAGGATCCTTCCGGGGATTCACGCTTTGTGGCAGTTACCCCGCCACCACCACCACCTCAGCAGCAGCCTCCTGATCCACCAAGGCGAAGGAGAACAAACGCACGGATGTCCGTGCAAGGAAGAGGAGTGCATATCAGCACCCCTCAGCCAACGAGTGGCAGCCACTACTCGCCACACCAAGAGAACCAGCAGATGGGGGGTCCATCAAACCCCAACCCGGAAGTGAACTCTGCACCTGTCATGCCACCACCATTGGGCTTTAACAACCCAATCCCTGCTTACACTGTCCCAGCAACATATAATCCCTTCGAGCAGCCGACTCACTCCAGCTTTAATTATGCTGAGATCGACCCATACCTGGCGGCGTGGAACTACAATGCTCTTAACCCCGAAGAGCTTACGGAACTCCTTGGGGAGTCGGATACCCAGCTTATGGGTACCAACAGCAGCCGTCTCTTCGACCTCCACATCAGCCGCAGCCGCAACCACAGGTACCACGGTTTTCCTTGCCTGAGCGGGAGGAAATTGTCCAATGACTGGACCAGGTTGAACATGAAATTCACAGGGATCGCAGGGAACGACAAGGTTTCTTCAAGGGATTGGCCGATTTAATAAAAGGGAAGAGCAAGAAGGACCATTGAATCCTTCAATTGTTGGTTGTATTTCCTTGTTTCTGCTGAGCCCCTGCGTGGGCATGTTTTTCTGTTTTAACCCCTGCGTGGGTATGATTTGTTTGGTTAAGCCACTGCGTGGGCATGTTATTTCATTTGAAAGTCCCGTTCAGGGCAGACTAGTATTTTAATTCATGTGGTGAAATGATTAGATTTAAACTCTATTTTTAGTTATATGCACGAACAAAAATATAAAATAAATAATAACAATATTTTAAAAGATCTATCATTATATTAAAATGATAAAATCTAAAGGGACAAGACCTAGCCCTTGTGTTATCTTAAGACAGGGCCAAGATGGTAGTTCCCCAATTAGATTCAGATCTTTATCAACATCTCAATTTATAAATTGTTCTGCGTTAAATGTTAAAAAGAATCTTAAAAGGTAAAACCTAGCTTGTATATCATTATAAGACCTGACCAATATGGTAAAACCTGTTTAAAAAGATTCAAATCTCTGTTAACATCTGCAAACATGTTAACATTCTTGGCTAATGTGATCCGCAAAATCACCCGTGCCACCCTTACATTAAATTATCCCAATCATTTATTATTAATTAAACATCCGATTGCGATGCAATGCCTACGGGCTATAATTATTGTCATATAAGACAAAAGACAGTCGTAGCCTATAAACTCCCTATCAAGAAAGGTAATGAACCTTGATTCAAACCTTAATAACTAAATCCTATAAGATCTTGACTTAAAATTAGAAATGTCCATGTGACTAGGCCTATTGTGCCATTATTATTATTCTAGAACTAGGGGTTACTAATGAAAAGTCCCAAATGAAATTTCTTAACAAATTAACCAATATGGTTCTTTAATTACCATGGCTGATAAAGATGACAAACCTGTTATAATTCCCTAAATGAATCATTGTCATCATTTTATGTAGCAATCCAACTACATGGCCGAGTCTGAAGAGGTCAACAGTCGGCCAAAGGAGAATCATGACGCCACCAGGATCAATGTAACTGGTGTAGAACTCCAAGCATTAATTGACAATGCTGTCACTAAAGCCATAGATAGGCAGTATAGTGAATCGAGTAGTACTCGAAGCAGGACCCAATCAGCACCCCATTCTAAGCCAAAAACACATTCTGAGGCTCATAGTAAGCCACCCTCTAAGCTAGATAAGCCAAAGAAAGATGATGACGATCATCACTCCTCAAACCAGCTAAGTGTCCCGTCGAAGAAAATCGAGCTTAAGCAGGAACCGCGTGGTAAGTCCTGTACATATAAATACTTCGTCTCATGCAAACCCAGAGACTTTACTGGGGAGAAAGGAGCGGTTGACTGCATGACATGGTTGGATGAAATGGATACCGTAGTTGATATCAGCGGGTGCGCTGATAAGGATGTAGTAAAGTTTGTATCTCAATCGTTCAAAGGTGAGGCCTTAGCCTGGTGGAGATCGTTGATTCAAGCTACTGGGAAGATTCCACTGTACAATATGACATGGGAACAATTTGTTACCCTCATCAAGGAGAACTACTGTCCTCAGCATGAGGTTGAAAAGATTGAGTCAGATTTTCTGTCTTTGGTAATGAAAAATCTGGATTTCCAAGCTTACCTTACGAGCTTTAATACAATATCAAGGCTGGTTCCTTATCTTGTGACCCCGGAACCCAAAAGAATAGCTCGTTTCATTGGGGGTTTAGCCCCAGAAATTAAGGCAAGTGTAAAAGCCTCTCGGCCAACTACATTCAGGTCTGCAGCTGATATATCCTTGTCCCTCACACTGGACGCGGTCAGGCAAAGATCGCTGAGGAACACGGATGCCGAGAAGAGAAAGCATGAAGATGATAGTTCACGACGGCCAGACAAGAAGCACAGGGGAAACAATGACCACAAGAAGGGGTCTGGATCTAAGAAGGATGGGAATCAATTTGGAGATAAGCCCAAGTGTAAGGTTTGTAAGAAGCACCATTTTGGGAGGTGGCGACTCGAGCCGAAATCCCAGTCTCAGCCGAGGCCATGTGGGATTTGCAAATCTTCGAAACATAAGACCCTAGAGTGCAAGAAGCTGAAGGACGCAACGTGCTACAGTTGCAACGAAAAAGGGCACATTAAGACAAATTGCCCAAAATCTGCAAAGAAAGCCGAGGAAGGGAAGAAGACCAATGCTAGGGTCTTCAGGATGGATGCAAAGGAAGCTGTTCAGGACGACAATGTGATCACAGGTACCTTCCTCATAAATGATGTTTATGCGAGAGTGCTATTTGATTCAGGAGCTGATAAATCATTTGTAGATAATGAGTTTTGTAAGTTACTGAATTTACCTGTTAAAGCCTTAAGTGTGAAGTATGAAGTGGAATTAGCTAATGGAACCATAGAAACCGCCTCAACTGTGTTAGATGGATGTGTTATATCCATTAGGAACCACTCTTTTCCTTTGTCCTTACTTCCCTTTAAGCTAGCCGGTTTTGATATAGTGATAGGTATGGATTGGTTATCGCATAACCACGCCCAGATTGTGTGCAACAAGAAGCAAGTAGTAGTCAAGACTCGGTCTGGTGAGCCACTTACCATTCAGGGGGATACCCAGTATGGATTGCTTGAGAAAGTGTCTATGCTCAAGGCATTTAGATGCCTGAAGAAGGGTTGTGTCATTTATATGGCACAGGTTACTATTGATGAGCCGAAACCTAAGATGGAAGACATCCCCATCATTTCTGAATATCCTGAAGTTTTTCCTAAAGAACTACCTGGTTTACCACCAGATAGGCAAGTGGAATTCAGAATTGACATCATCCCCGGAGCAGCACCTGTTGCTAGAGCACCTTATAGGTTGGCACCAACAGAGATGAAGGAGTTGAGGACGCAGTTAGATGATCTGCTAGCCAAAGGTTTCATTAGACCTAGTTCGTCTCCTTGGGGAGCGCCGATCTTGTTTGTAAAGAAGAAGGATGGATCGATGCGTCTGTGCATAGATTACCGTGAGCTTAATAAGGTCACTATCAAGAATAGGTATCCTTTGCCCAGGATCGACGATCTGTTCGATCAATTGCAAGGGGCAAGCTACTTTTCTAAGATCGATTTGAGGTCAGGCTATCATCAATTGAAGGTTAAAGATGAAGATGTACGCAAGACTGCATTTAGGACTCGTTATGGTCATTACGAGTTCCTAGTGATGCCTTTTGGGCTCACTAATGCACCTGCCGCATTCATGGATCTCATGAATCACGTCTGCAAGCCCTATCTGGATAAATTTGTCATCGTCTTCATTGATGACATTCTCATTTACTCAAGGAGTCAAGATGACCACGAGAAGCATCTCCATTGCATTCTGAAACTGCTTCATCAAGAAAAGTTCTACGCCAAATTTTCGAAGTGTGAATTTTGGCTTCGAGAAGTCCAATTCCTTGGACATGTGGTAAGCGAGCGTGGAATTCAAGTAGATCCCGCTAAAGTTGAAGCTGTCATGAATTGGCAAGAGCCAAAGACGCCTACAGAGATTCGTAGCTTCCTAGGCTTAGCAGGATACTATAGGCGATTTATCAAAAATTTCTCAAGAATTGCAGCACCCCTGACTCTACTCACTCGCAAGAATAGCAAGTTTGATTGGGGGCCTAAGCAGCAAGAATCCTTCAATATTTTGAAGCAGAAGTTGAGCAACGCTCCAGTGCTGACGTTACCTGAAGGAATTAATGAGTTTGTAGTATACTGTGATGCATCACACACTGGGATGGGATGTGTGCTTATGCAAAAATTCAAAGTCATTGCCTATGCTTCACGACAGTTAAAGGTGCATGAGAAGAACAACACCACCCATGACTTGGAGCTGGGTGCCGTTGTATTTGCACTAAAACTATGGAGGCATTACTTGTATGAAACCAAGTGAGTGATCTACTCGGATCACAAAAGCCTTCAACACTTGTTCAATCAGAAGGACTTGAACATGAGGCAGCGACGCTGGATGGAAACTTTAAATGATTATGATTGTGAGATAAGATACCATCCAGGCAAGGCGAATGTAGTTGCTGATGCCTTAAGCAGGAAGGAAAGAGTGAAGCCTATAAGAATCAATGCCAAGAGCATTGAGATAAAGAATAGTTTGAACGAAAGGTTGTTAGCTGCACAGAAGGAAGCTGTGTTGGAAGCTAACTATCCTGATGAAAAGCTAGGAGTAACTGAAGAGCAGTTATCCTATGACAAGGACAGAATCCTAAGGTTAAATGGACGAATATGGGTTCCATTTTATGGAGGACTTCGGGATGTTATCCTCCAGGAAGCCCACAGCTCCAAATATTCCGTTCATCCTGGAGCTTATAAGATGTACCAGGATCTAAAGGCAAATTTTTGGTGGATAGGCTTGAAGAAGTCTATAGCTGTGTTAGTGCATTACGTCTATTGACTTCGTCTTGTATCATGTAATAGTATGTTTAATGTAATTTAGCTTGAAAGTGGTGATTTCCCTTGAAAATGTCACTTGACAATTTCAAGCTAAATCAAGATTTCCCTTGAAAATGTCACTTGACAGTTTCAAGCTAAATCAAGATTTCCCTTGAAAGTGGCATGACATTTCAAGCTAAATCTCCTCCACTATAAATACCATTCAAGCTAAATCATTTGTAAGTTTTCAGAAAGTTTCGGATCTGAGTAGCGAAGCTCTGCCGAATCGTCTCTAAGGTGTAAATCAGTATCATATCAATATAAGAGACTTTATAATTACATCGAGTGTCCGTTTCTTTGATTCCGCCTCTGATTCGGATAAACGACTCTTCTGATCGACTCAGTCAGGTCCTACAGCGATCCAACAAGTGGTATCAGAGCTCAGGAGGAAGAGTTTAGCTCGATTGCAATTATATTCTGACTTCTACACCTTCTTTTTCATACTAAACAAGATTCCATGGTCAAAATGGATTGAACTTTTCACCGAATATGCAAAACAGTAGTTTAACAAAGCCTTGAAAGTTTGAGACCGAAATTCGCATTAAAATGACTGAAATGGATCAAAAACAAGATTTCGCTTGAACGAGCTGATTGAAATATTGGTATTTTGAAGCGAACGCTTGAAATATTCTGATTTAAATTGAGGATTTCGCTTGAAATATTCTGATTTAAATTGAGGATTTCGCTTGAAATATTCTGATTTAAATTGAGGATTTCGCTTGAAAAAGTTCAAGCGAAATAGATGTGTTGGATTTCGCTTGAATAGTTGTTTTATCAGATTTCGCTTGAAACAACATAGTGTTTGATTTCGCTTCAAATCATCATCTTGGGATTTCGCTTGAAGTTATAACAGTTGATTTCGCTTCAACTGATCAACTAGTGATTTCGCTTAAACTGATCAACTAGTGATTTCGCTTGAGAGTCCTATTTCGCTTGAGAAGTGAAATTTCGTGTCAAGATCATTTCACGTCAACCGAGTGTTAGTCTGTTTCAGGATATTTGATATTGTGTATACTGATTCTGTTTGTTTGTTTGTGTCAGGTTATTCAAGAATTTCAAATCATGGCTAAAGTGTTTGATGAACAGGAAAACGAGAATCTTAAAGATTTAAATGATTGGATTTCTGGATCTTGGATTGATAATAAGAATAAGAAGGATGTTTGGATTAAAAGATTCGAAAATTTCTTGTGCATAAAACATGAATCTTTGGAACATTTGGACAGACGTTTTGATGAATTGATTGATAAGATAGATAAATATGAGATAAAGTTTTCAAATGCTGAAAAAATTTCAAAATTTGCTGATGCATTACCTCTAGAATGGGATGAATTTTTTAATGAACTAAAAAGAAATGCAAATTTCTCAAAGTTTTCATTTAGAGAATTCTTAAATAAGCTTCGATTACATAAGTTTGATAAAGAAAAAAAGAAAAGAAGAGTTGATGTATGAGATGACAAAGGATTTAGAAAAGATAAATTTGGAAGTGATCATCGAAATGAGAAAAAGATTTTCTGTATGTCTTGCTGCAAAAAATGTCATGAAATATGATATTAAGAGAGGTTGTTTTATTGATGAATATGCAAACCCTGTTGATTTTGTTAAAATTTTTTGTGTAGGAACATTCAGGATGGAAGCAAAGAAAGAAGATGATGTTGAAAAGATGAATGAAAAATGCTCAAAATGTGATAAACTTGGAGCAGACAATGCCAAATTCTTGAGTGATGTGGAGAATTTGACATTGGAAAACAAAGCTTTGAAAGATGGGAAGAAAGCTGATGATGAACAGATTCTGGAGTTGCGCTTGAACTGTGAAAAACTGAAATCTGAAAATACCAAACTGTTGAGTGATGTGGACAGTTTGACATTGGAAAACAAAGTTTTGAAAGAAAAAGAAAAAGAGTTTAAAAATGAAAAATTAAAAATTGAAAAAGATTTTCAAAGTCAAATGAAGGTTTTAGAAGATGAAAAATCTGTTATTCTTAACAATAATCTTGAAAAACAAATTGAAATAAATTCTCATCTTCAGAAAATCATTCGACTTGAAAATGAAGCTGAAATTGCTCGAAATAAAATTATTGAGCTTGAGAATAAATTGAAAGGTTTTGTGAATTCTACATCACATGTTTGTCCAAAACCGATCAAGTCTGTTCCAATAAGTGACAATGTCACAAATTTTGACAAAGTCAAAATTGAAGATTGTGATGAAATATCTTATGAAGAAAAAGAAAAGAAAACAAAAATATTTTTAGATTTACAAGAAAAATTTCAAAATACTGTTTTGCAATCTACTGAAATAGGTGAATGCTCAAAGCAAAAACCTGTTAAGAAGAATGCAGAACAGAAACAAAAAGATAAAAAATTTGAAAAATTCTAAATATGAAAATAAAAGCTCATCAGATAAGTCATCCAATCAGTATAAAAAATCACAAAAATTTTGTAAATGAAAACTCACAAAATGTTGGTAATAAGTGGTGCAGGTTTGACCACAGTGCTCAAAAGTCAAATCCAGCATTGAGGAGGAGAAATGACTATAACCAAGCCAAACAATGTTATGATCTGAAGGTTTGGAATGACAGAAGAGGATGGTACGATAACAGAGTGTGCTACACCTGTGGTGTGAGAGGACACATTGCTGTTAATTGCCAGAATTGGAGTTATGAGACAAGAAGATGCTATAATTGTCATATCAGAGGACATATTGCCAGAGATTGCCCAAGGAGATCGATGGGGAGATCAAGGGTTGAATCTCAGAGAACGGTAAAGAAACCAGTCACTGTCAAGCCCAAAGAACAGAAAGTGGAAGATAAGAAAGTAAAGCTTTCATAGGGGCAGAGAGACAGACTGAGGAAGAAGAGGAAGAAGGCGAGAGAATACTTGGAGAAGATTTTGTCTTCGGGTTCACCGGTTGGTTCGAATAAAAGTTTTGATGAATCGATTCACTCGACTGCAAAGTCAAGCAAATCGAATTCTTCAGATACAAATCTGAGGACAAACAAAAGGAAAAAGAAAGTTTTTGGCGATAAATCTGGCTCGTCAAAGTCAGACAAGCCAAGATCGGGCAATGAATCTGATTCCACAAAATCAGATGAGCCACAAGTTGAGGTAAAGAATGAAGAGACAGTTCCGTTAATGAATGATGAGAATTTTCCACCATTACAAGCCGCAAACCTAAAATCAAAAGGTGTTGAAACTAGAAAAATGTTTAATAGCAATGTTGAACATATTTTTAGTAAAATGGCTGATGGTAAGGAAAAAGGAGTGAAAGAATTTTATGAAGAAAAGAGAAAAGCTCAAAATGCACCTAAGGCTGGTTAGGCTTGGGTGTCAAAATCTGTTGGTTGAATTCCTGACTTGCCGGAGCTTCCAGGTTGGTAAGCGTGAAGCAGGTATCGGCATCATTCTTGAGAAATTTACAGGATGGTAACTGTGATATTTCGTCTTACATGTGGTAAATCAGGGACATTAAGTTGTACTTGATTTCCTACAAGTGTTTGTGTTGATAGAATCCTAATAATGTTAAATTTTTTAAAATGGTTAAAAGAGAATAAGGTGATATGATGACCCCGATCCCATAAGAGATGGGTAAACAAACTAATTTTTCCGGAAAAACCATTCTGATTAAAACAAACTTAAGTGTTTTGAAATCATTATGGGAAAATAGTTTGTTGTAAGGGAAAGTTCTGATTGAATACGCCGAAACCCTCACGGCTGAACAAACATGATTACTTTCATCAGATTGAAAAACGGTTTTCAAACTGTTAAGATCAATGGGTTGTAAATCATGGGGGTACGGTATATTTTCTGCAAATCAGAGCACTTTTAGCAGAAAATGGATGGCAAGACAAAGCTATTAGTATTGGTTGTCAAATTTTCTTTATATGATTTTGCATTTTAGGGGGAGTAATATTGTTAGAAAATACAAAAACATTTGAAAATTTGAAAAAGTCAAAAACATGATAAAATTCAAAAATTGAGTTTTTGCGTTAAAATTCAAAAATTGAGTTTTTGCGTTAAAAGAGGAAATGATAGTACATCAGTAGACAGTTACAGTATGCTAAAGAAATGGAAAGTTTAAATGTGTTAAACGATCTCACCGTGGCTGTGTCGATAGGTTTTTATACACTTAGTAAACTTTTTCGGGATATAAATCTAAATCTTTACTTGCTTATTCCGTGGGGAACACTACTTGGATATATAGGTAACCCCTGAAATCTCGTTTGAAAGGTCTCATAATCTGATATACTAGGTCTTTATACTCAATGATGTCTGGGGTATTATTCCGGGACTTCTGTTGAACGGTAGTTCTGACCTAGTCCTTGGATAATACTTTCTACAAATGCTTGAAATATAGCATAAACCCTCAGCATGCCGATGAAACAATAAAATTGATAGTCGCTGCTGTTGTAGCTAAAAGATCCTCTAAAGGGGACATACCGTAAAGTCGAAGCTGATATCTCTCTGCGTATACGGAAGTATCGACCTGAGATCCCTCGGCCCTCGCATACCTAATTTATGTACAAATATCATTGTAGTATACTCACATGTAAGACTGATTATTGGGATTCTGGATACGGGAGTATATTCAAGAGGTGGGAGACATGAATGAGCTAAGTTCATAAGACATCTAATTCGTATCCTGATTAAGTTGAACTTTGTGTGAAAATTTAAGTGGATCAGTATATCGACAATCTAAGTGAATTGTTTAATGTGTAATGTGATATTAAGCCCAACGGTACTTGTGACTTGTCAAAGACTGATATGATCCTCTGACGCATACTCAAACAAAAATATTGACTGTAAATATGTTTGTACATATTTCGTTATTGCTTTATGTTTTCAGAAAATACAAAAAGATTTTGATTTCTGCTTTATTTTCGACAACCGATGTCTGAGCGCTGAGTTTCAAAATCTAAGTAAGCTGATTGTGTTTCTGAAAATAAAACAAGTTCATTAATTTGAAACTTGAATTAAAATCAAAAATTTCAAAAACAGTTTGTGATATCTCCAAGGTCATTAGCTTGAACTTGGATGATAAACTGTGAGGGAGTTAGATTCTTTAATGCTGCTAAATCTATACAGTTTGTTGATAAGGGGAGTGGATTAGAGAAGTTGATTGATAATACGAAAACATTGTACTTATAAATGTTTGAGAAATTGCAGATAGTCCAGACTACGATCCCGAAAGCAAAGTCTAAGGGGGAGTCTGAAGACAAGCTTGAAGCAAAGAGGAACTTGTAGATGGAAAGCTAGGCATCGATCCCAAAGCACGAAAGCTTGATGAAAGGGGGAGCCTGAAGCTGATAGAAGAAGAGAGTGATGGGTACGTACAATGTTACAATCTGAGTGAGGATGCAGAATGATCAAGACTGAAGAAGGTGTCATAACAGAGAATAGTCACTGAAGACTTCGTCAATATCCGAGGGGGAGTCTGTTAGTGAATTACATCTATTGACTTCGTCTTGTATCATGTAATAGTATGCTTAATGTAATTTAGCTTGAAAGTGGTGATTTCCCTTGAAAATGTCACTTGACAATTTCAAGCTAAATCAAGATTTCCCTTGAAAATGTCACTTGACAGTTTCAAGCTAAATCAAGATTTCCCTTGAAAGTGGCATGTCATTTCAAGCTAAATCTCCTCCACTATAAATACCATTCAAGCTAAATCATTTGAAAGTTTTCAGAAAGTTTCAGATCTGAGTAGCGAAGCTCTGCCGAATCGTCTCTAAGGTGTAAATCAGTATCATATCAATATAAGAGACTTTATAATTACATCGAGTGTCCGTTTCTTTGATTCCGCCTCTGATTCGGATAAACAACTCTTTTGAACGACTCAGTTAGGTTGTACAGTGATCCAACAAGCTGCCTATCTAGCTAAATGTTTGACGTGTGCGCAAGTCAAAGCTGAACATCAGAAGCCGTCAGGTTTGCTACAACAGCCTGAACTTCCCACATGGAAGTGGGAAATGGTGACAATGGATTTCATCACCAAGTTGCCAAAGACAAGGAAGGGAGATGATACTATATGGGTGATAGTAGATAGCCTGACTAAGTCGGCACATTTCCTACCCATTAAGGAGACTTATAGCTCCGACATGTTAGCCCAATTGTATGTAGATAAGATTGTATCTCTGCATGGCGTTCCAGTGTCAATTATCTCTGACAGAGATACCAGATACACATCACATTTTTGGAAAAGTTACCAACAGTCTTTGGGCACGCGCTTGAATTTTAGTACAGCTTACCACCCACAGACGGATGGGCAGAGTGAGTGTACCATCCAAACTTTGGAAGACATGCTTCGTGCATGTGTAATTGATTTAGGTGGTAGTTGGGATAACCACCTTCCATTGATCGAGTTCTCCTATAACAATAGCTATCATACGAGCATTAAGGCTGCGCTTTTTGAGGCATTATATGGTAGAAAATGCAGAACGCCTATTTGTTGGGCGGAAGTAGGAGAAGTTCAATTATCAGGACCTGATTTAGTCTTTGAAACGATGGACAAGATTACCCAGATTCGTGACCGCCTGAAAGCAGCCAGGGATAGGCAGAAAAGTTATGCTAATAAAAGGCGAAAACCTCTAAAGTTTGAGGTTGGTGATAAGGTTTTGCTAAAGGTATCACCCTGGAAGGGAGTGATGCGATTTGGTAAGAAGGTTAAGTTAAGCCCAAGGTATATAGGACCATTCGAGATCATCGAATGTGTTGGGTCAATGGCTTACAAGTTAGACTTACCTGAAGAGCTCAGTGGTATTCACAACGTATTCCACGTCTGCAATCTGAAGAAATGCCTAGTTGACGAATCGCTAGTCATACCACATACGGATGTGCATATAGATGAGAGCTTGAAATTTGTGGAAAAACCATTGTCGATTGAGGATCAACAGGTAAAGAAGCTTCGAAGGAAGCATGTGCCTATTGTTAAGGTCAAATGGGATGCCCGCAGAGGTCCCGAATACACGTGGGAGGTAGAGTCGACAATGAAAGAAAAGTACCCTCAATTGTTTCAGTAAATCTCGAGGTCGAGATTTCTTTTAAGGGGGGTGAGGATGTAACACCTCGAAAAAATTCATGTCCAATATTATATTGACACGTGTCACAGACTTTAAACGTGTAAAGAATTAAGTTGAAGGGACTAAAGTTGACAAACAAGGAACCTATGTGTATAAAAGGATTCAAAGTGTCAATAATGGATAAATATACTCTAAAATAGCCCTACTTGATGTTTATACCTTCAAACGAATAAATCATGGATCGTACGAAGCTAAATATGAAAGAAAGTGATTGATTACAAACTACAGGGGTTAAATGTGTCAACATGTTTAAAGTATACCTCTGAGTGACCTTTTAGCAAACCCGAAGCTTTGTAACGATTAAATATGCTCACTAGAATATGTGATAAAAATTTCACAAAGTTTCGTTATCGTATGAGAAAGTTATGATAAAATTCGTATGTGAGGGGTTAAAAGCGTCAACGTTGAAATTCAAGGCTTTACGGGTGATCACAAAGTTAACCAAGGACTTAATGGTGTTTGATAATCCCTTGGAACCCTTAAACGTAAAGTTAGAGGGCTAAAAATGCAATAAACAAAGTTAAAACCACGTTCAAAAGGACCAGGGACTGAAATGTAATTGTTTAAAACTTGTTTGGCTGGTTCAGGGAGGCCAGGCGGCCCGCGTAAGAGTACCTTATGGGCTTACGCGGCCTGCGTGAGAGTGCCAGCGACAGAAAACTCCTGGCAGCTGCCAGTTCAGGTCTGTAACCGACTTTAAAGGCTTGTTTTCTTATACCAGGGGCTCCCCAATGGTATTACATGTATAGCGGGCACTTGTCTTGATCTCATAACATCAATAGAGTTGCTTGGCATGATCCTAGATGATTAAAACTCATATATATAGAGCCCCTTAGTTGCAACTCTTGTGCCATTAATTTGCAAACTCTCATAAGCTAACTTCTGGAGCTCCTCTGATCAGCAACAAGTTTTCTTAGGCTCCCTAATCGTGCATAGGACCTTTGTAAGTGTCCTTAACCCTTCCTAATCCAGTTTAGCTTAGTTAATTAGCTAAAAGTCAAAACGTCGTAATTAAGGTTTGACTTCGAGATTAATTAAAATTTGTTCAGTCAAATCTCGAATTAAAAGTATCTATAAGTAAATATTTATGTGGGTAATAAACCCTTAAAAGGGTACTCTCTGATTCCCACTCTAACTAGGTCAATTGACGGGTCAAAGCTAACTTTAAAAAGTCAACAGAATACTTATTTCCAAATTAATGCATAATTAGCAATGTAGGATCCATGTAACCTATTTTATCATTAATATAACTTGGTAATTAATGTAAGAACATGTCTAAACATGTTCAACCCGACAATTTTCAGTAGAGACCCGGTTCGGAACCGAAAGTCGCATAAATTGACTTTTGCATTGACTTTCGATTCTGACCCATTGTAGCATGTTTTAGAAATGCCTTAGTGCCCCATTAGGACCAGGTTTCATGTTAGTACAACCCTCTGTGAGTATACACCTTGGTTCAATAGTTATCCGATTCGTATGCATGTTCCCGTTAATTGCTTATATGTTGACTATTATGCCCATATAACCATAAAATATGATTTTTTGAAAATATAAAAGAGTAGACACCGTGGTTACTGATTCATAAACTTGTACCCAAAATTTGATATCAGTTTGAGGTCTTGATTAGGAGTTATGCTCATTAGCGTAATTAGAAGGCTTTTTATGAATTAAATGGCATAATTAACATATAGCCTATCTAAACCCGATTTTTAATACCAAACTTTTTACCCACTGATGTAATATAATATTTTGGGATTTTTAAGGATTTTTAATTAATTTTAGGCAGAGCATAACATAGGGTTGTAGCTTTAATTCGGTTAATGCCGGTTTTGCCCTTTTGAGCTATAAAATGAGTTTTACAAATCTTTTTGACCCCAAACCTTTTGTTACTGATTTTATATGAAAAATAAATTATTTTAAACCTTCTGGAATAATAAAAATATCAGCTTTCTATATAGAACCCGGAAATGACTCCAAATCGCATTTTTAAGCGTTTTTAACGCATAGTATGTATTAAAACTATTTTAAACATATAAGGTTTGCTACCTACTGATATTTTAAGTATATTTTTATACTTTGATAGTAAGCTAAAGTTTTAAACTCATAATTTCAGTTTTGACCTTTTCTAGCCTATGTGAAATTACCAAAATACCCCTAAAGTGCTTAGTTTGATTTTAAATGATAAATTTCACATATATCTAGTACCCTACTGTTATAACTTATTAAATTAAGTAGATTTACTAAATGAATCAGACCTGTAACTTAGATTAATAATTAAACTCTTTTATAACCTTTTAAATGACCAAAATGCCCTTACGAGGCATAAATTGAGTTTAAATTCATTTGGGGCATAATAGAAGATATCCTACTGATGTCACAACATATATAAGGCATATTAACTTAGGAAACCTGTATATGACTCATATGGTTACCCGTTACGCCTCTTTCGCGTTCGGTTTGGTTTATGTAACTAGTTTGCATAAATCAACCGAAACGGGTCAAACCTTATCATTTATGTCTCAAAATCCAGAATGTGTTTAGTTTACCCATATTACACAAGTCACCAAACTTGTCGGGTCTAAATCACATTCTATTCCGGTCTTCGCTTAATCGTGCGGTTGAACCGTATCTTCCTTTAAAACTAACCGGTCTAAGTTTAGGCTTAATTAAAGACCTGTTAGGAAATCTAATAGGTTATTAAAATCCTTTGCTCCAGAATAGGAGAACTGGTAAAAGCTACACGCTCTTGCTATTTGTGATTGATACTTGCAAAGGTAAATAGTTTTAACTTATTTTCCCTATACGGGCTTGGGGTATGGTACATAAAATACCGCTTGGTCGGGCATTGAATCTTTAATCGAATAGAGGTTAAATCATTGAAATGCTCCGTTTGGAAATGTTTTGTTTGCTTAAAGCCTTTGGGGGGTTAATGACCATGTCCCGGATATCCTTGGCATCATTTTACGAAATGGCCACGACCTAAGCACGGGGTGTAGGCGTACACCCGTCAGTGCCAAAATAAATAATGTGATGTGTCTATTGATCTTTAACCTGGCACAAACCGGGCTACTGAACGCATAAGAAACATGTAATTCTTTTACAAGATTATATTCAAATAATTATCCCAAGTTATAAAAAGTTTTGTGCCACGTGCATTCAAATCAATTTTATTAAACTTTTCCAAATGAGTCAGTTAAATTGTATTTACCAGTGTAAAGTGACATATTTTCCCAAAAAGGTTAAGTGCAGGTACTACTCGAACTAGGCTTGCTTTCTCCTAGCATCCACAATAAGTCTCGCAAGCTTGGATGTCATAAAACTGTTGAACAATGTCTCCTTTTTATTTTGATCCGCCTGTGGATCTGTTTCAACTATTTGTGATACTTATTATTACAATTTATTAAAGTTGAAATGAATCTATCTTTTGCTTCCGCTGTGCATTTAAATATTGTGTTGTTTGACCATGATATCAACTACGTCACGATACTCCCCACCGGGCCCACCGGAAATACGTGGAAATATCGGGGTGTGACAAGGATGGTAACGAATCTCGCAGTCGTAATCGTTGAGAAGTTCTACCCACCGGCGTTGGCGCATATTCAGCTCCTTTGGCTAAAGATGTGTTGTAGGCTCTTTTGGCCGGTGAAGACCATACACTTGGTACCGTATAGGTAGTGTCGCCAAATCTTTAGCGCAAAAACAACTGCACCAAGCTCGAGGTCGTGTGTGGAACAGTTCTTCTCGTGGATCTTGAGCTGACGAGACGTGTAAGCGATAACCTTGTCTTGTTGCATGAGAACACAACCTAGGCCAAGGTTCGAGGCATCACAATAGACTATGAAGTCATCGTTTTCGTCAGGTAGAGTGAGCACAAGAGCATTGCAGAGCATATGCTTGAGAGTTCGAAAGGCAGTCTCTTGTTCAGTTCCCCAAACAAAAGGCTTGTCTTTGTGCGTGAGGGAGGTAAGCGGTACGGCGATTTTAGAGAATTCTTCGATAAATCGGCGATAATAGCCCGCTAGCCCGAGAAAAGAACGGACCTCGGAGGGGTTCTTGGGTGTAACCCAGCTCTTAACTGCTTCAATATTCGCCGGATCGACATGAATACCTTGACTATTGACAATGTGACCCAGGAATTGGACCTCCTCAAGCCAGAACTCGCACTTGGAGAATTTGGCATAGAGACGGTTTCCCTGGAGTAACTAAAGAACCAAACTGAGATGTTGCGCGTGTTCGGCCCTTGACTTTGAATAGATTAGGATATCATCGATGAACACGATGACGAAGCGGTCGAGATAGGGTTGCACACGCGATTCATTAGATCTATAAAAACTATGGGAGCGTTAGTCAAACCAAAAGGCATAACAACAAACTCGTAATGACCATAGCGGGTTCGAAAAGCGGTTTTGGGTATATCTTCCTCTTGAATTCGTAGTTGGTGATAGCCTGAGCGTAAATCAATCTTCGAGAAACACGTAGCACCTTGTAGTTGATCAAATAAATCATTGATTCGAGGCAAGGGAGATCGATTCCTGATGGTAAGCTTATTCAATTCCCTGTAGTCGATGCACATCCGGAACGATCCGTCCTTCTTTTTGATGAAAAGGACAGGCGCGCCCCACGGAGAGGTGCTAGGGCGAATGAAGTCTTTATCAAGTAGTTCCTGGAGCTGACTCAAGAGTTCGCGCATTTAAGAAGGAGCGAGACGATAAGGCACTCTAGCAACAGGATTTGCTCCAGGAATGAGGTCGATTCGGAAATCGATATCATGAGTGGGAGGTAAATCATCAGGAAAAATAGTAGGAAAATCATGAACAACAGGTACCTCTTCCATCGTCTTTCCTTTCTTTTCCTTCTCCGCTACTACGATGTGTGCCAAGAAAGCTTGGTATTCTTTGCGGAGATACTTGCTAGCTTGAAAACACGACATGAGGTGTAATCTCTTCGAAGCGACTTCGCCATAAACACACAATTGATCACCATTTGCGAGGGAAAAACGAATCATTTTATCGAAGCAAACAATTTCAGCATGATTCTACTGAAGGAAATCCATGACGACAAAGGTACCGAGTTGCATTGGTATAAGATTAATCGGGAAAACATGACCGTTGAGATCAAGAGTATAGTCACGCAGAACAGAACTGACGGTGACGATTCTTCCAGTGGCAACTTCTACGTCGAAGGTTGATGGGAGGTTAACGCGCTTACGATTTAGGAGCCTTCCGAATTCGAACGATACAAAACAGTTATCGGCTCTAGTATCAAACAAACACGAAGCATATATACCATTTACGAGAAACCTACCATTAACCACATTGTTGTCTGCGTGAGGCTGGTGGGGGTTGATGTTGAAGACTTGCCCGCGGGCTTCTTGTTGAGCTGGCTGTTGCTGCTGCTGTGGCTCTTGCTTCACCACTCTGTTTGGGCAGACGTTTGCGAAATGTTTGGGATCACCACACGCAAAGCAGGCTCTTGCGTGAGCAGGAGCTGCTTGCTGTCCTTGCGGAGCTGGTAGAGCAGAAGCTTGAACTAGCGCTTGAGCTGGAGCTTGGCGAGGACCGGTACGGCAGTTAGCGGTGAAGTGGCCGTACATGTTGCAATGAACGCAGAACCGGCATGCGATACCAACCGAGTGATGATAAGTACAAGCAGGGCAGAGCGGATGCGGGCCAGTGTATGCACGCTTTGCTGACGGTGCATTGGCCACAGGTGCCGCTACTTGGCGGTGTTGAGGTTGCAGTTGGGCCGGTACAGCTTGAAGTGGTGCGGCAGTAACTGCACAGTTCTTGTTGCCGGAGCTGCTGTTCTTTCTCTTGCGGCGTGAGAGTTTTGAAGATTGCGGTACGGCGGTAGTTTCAGCGGTGGGAGTAGCGGTAGCTTATGTAGACTCTTGGCAACTTTATCAAAATAACCAGGCCTGACTCGGTTATCGTTGATCTTAGCAGCGAGCAGGTAGGTTTCCTCATTAGTTGTCGTTCTGGCGGCCTGCACAAAGTCTGCGACACAATCTGGCAGAGCGCGGATATACTTCTTGATCGTAATCTTGGGGGTAGTAACTTGACCCAGACAGATCAGACTCAGTTGCTTGAAGCGAGCAGTTAAACCAGCGTTATCTCCACCATCCTGCTTGATATGCCAGAACTCGTCCTCCAACTTTTGGAGCTCGTGGGGAGGGCAGAACTCTCGCATCATGATGTCCTTCAACTCATTCCACGTCAGCCCATAAGCTGCATCATTCCCTCGTTTGTTTCTCTCGGCCGTCCACCAATCTAGAGCTCGGGATGGGAAGATGCCAATAGCGTTAACAGTGTGAAGGTTTTCCGGACAGCCACTCTGGCGCAGGGTGACTTCGATCGAATCAAACCATTGAAACATGGCTGTGGGCCCATCTTCTCCGGTGAATTCTTTGGACCGCATGCTTTGAAGTGCTTTAAGCTAAAAGCCGCTTTAGGAGAATCTGTCCTGGATTCTTCTGAGGATTTGCTAGCGTTTTTGTTCAGCTCGCTAACAATTTGCGGAATGACTTTCGCCATCTGCTTTGCAACGAGTGCAGTGATTCGTTTCTCTTCGTGATTACGTCTAGCAGTTCGGGAGTGATGTGATCCAAATGACGACATTGTCTGCAACAGACATCGCCATAGGACTCAAACACAGTTTCGATTAAGTCTAGCGTATTCTATAGTATCACCTCGCACTACTCTATATAAAGCTCAGGAACACGTAACCACGAAATCAAGTAGGCACATAATCCACAGAAGCACGTAGGCACATAAGCACGTATACGCATAAGCACGTAGTTCAGGTAAGCACATCTTCCACTACATTTTGCACGTATTCACCTACATATATTGCACGTATTCACCTATCCTTCACAGTGGCGTAAGCGATCGAGAGTTGCGAGTTCGATTAGCGAGATTGCGAGTAACATAGCATGCGATTCGTTAACGTGGT
Organism: Helianthus tuberosus; assembly: GCA_030545235.1. NCBI lineage: Eukaryota > Viridiplantae > Streptophyta > Magnoliopsida > Asterales > Asteraceae > Helianthus > Helianthus tuberosus. Next base: position 109,915,722 of record CM060449.1, read on the forward strand.
GTGAGTTGTGTGTGGTTTGGCGGAGCGAAATACGTGAAATCGAAACCATCAGTACCACTGTACTGTTTATCTCAAAACGCTAACAAATAAGCATATAAAACACATAAAATTTCCACGTAAAAGCGATAAATCACAGAGTCAGCGGCTTGCGAATCCAGAATCGAAACACATAAAAGCGAATGGAATGTCTCGGGCGTGTTAGACTTTGACTACCCAAAGTGATTCGACTATTCACAAGGACTTTGAGTGCACACTTAGGCGCCACATCACCATCCTTAGGAGGATGGTCCATCCCACAAAATTAGTGGAAATGAGAGGATGATCCTACCCTACCACTTTATTATTATTTTTTTAAATCTTCCACTTTTTTTTAACATTTAACAAATAAAATAAGAAAATATTTTCAATAATATTAAACAACATTACATAAACTTAAAAAAAACATAAACTCTTAAAAAAATCCTAATAAATTAAAAAAAAACATAACCTAAAAAAAACCTAAGCATTAAAAAAATATTAAAAAAAAGCTACTAGTCTTCGTCCTGCATGTGGTCGTCTGGTTCGTTTTGAGCTTTGTTCCAAATGTACTCCACCAAGTCCGCTTGTAGGTTATGATGTGTGTACTTGTTACGTAGAGAGAACATGTTCAAATCTTGTTGTTCCAAACTAACTGGAACAGAATTTCCGGTAGACGCGTTTTCGTCGTACTCGCATATCGCTCTACCTTCGTCTTCAATGACCATGTTATGAAGGATGATACAAGCGTACATAATGTGTCGTAACCTCTTTGGTGTAGCCGAACGTGCTGGATGTTCAATGATATGCCATTTTTTGGTAGTACCCCAAAAGCCCGTTCAATATCTTTTCTCGCACCCTCTTGATACTTCGCAATTTTTTTTCTTTTTTCGTCTGTCGAGTGCGGAATAGTTTTAACGATTGTCGAGTACGTTGGGTATATTCCATCTGCAAGGTAGTAACCTCGCCTGTATTCCACCCCCGAAACTGTAAAACTTGTGTCTAGACCTGTTCCCGCCACTACATCGTCAAATATCTGTGACTGGTATATGATGTTAAGGTCATTAAGCGAACCAGGTAGACCAAAAAAGCATGCCAGATCCAGAGATCCTGTGACGCAACAGCCTCTAGAATAATAGTGGGATGTCCATGATCTCCCCTAGTATACTGACCTTGCCTGGCAGTAGGGCAGTTCTGCCACGGCCAGTGCATGCAATCAATGCTCCCGAGCATTCCTGGGAAACCATGTCTTTGTTCGTATGCTTGATATAATTTTTGAACGTCGTTTGTGTTCGGTCTCCGTAGGTATCTCTTGCTATATAATTTGACAACTAATTCGCAAAACTTGTGTAAACATAGACGTGCGGTTCTTTCGGACATCCTTAAATACTCGTCTAATGCATCGGGTGCGTAACCATATGCCAGTTGGCGAATGGCCGACGTACATTTTTGTAAATTAGTGAAACCCCTTTGCCCCCTAGCGTTGTATCGCAGTGTAAAAAAGGATCAGACTGGGCCATGTCGCCTGTGATACGTAAAAAAAGTCGACGACTCATGCGAAACCAACGTCGAAACATCTCGTCTATGTACACGGGTTCGTTGGCAAAATAATCGGCCACTAGTTTATTGTGGGCGGCTATATATTTAAGACGAAAAATATATGAAATTAATTATAAAATACATTTTAAAATTTAAATAAACATACGAAAAAAATAGTAAATATCACACCCCAACCGATGGCGGAAACATCGGGGCGCGGCACTAAGCGAAACAGATTGTCCAGGAGAATTCCATAACAACTAAATTACCAAATATTTAAATATTATGTCCCATACCATAACATATCAAAGTAAATAGTTATTACCGACCAAATATCTCAAAGACAAATAACATGTTCCGACAACTCAGGTTTTATTTGATTTGTTTCTAGACTCCACCCTAGCTTGATTCCAGCCAGTAACAAGCAAAGCATCCTAAACACCTGTCAGATACGTTAAAATAGAGGTCAATACACATAGTGTAAAAGTGAGCATACAAGTTTAATATTATTAATAGAGTTCGAAAGCGTTTACGCATAACCAGCATGTAACATGTATAATGTGAAGCTAGTAGGTTATCGACAATGAAATATGCACAGACGTGACTGCGAGTTGTAGAGTGCGCAACACATATCACCACTGTGATATGTGAGAAATACCCTTAGCAACCCCCGTCCGCAACAGGTGCTGAGTCCAAACTATAGTACTATCGTTGCTAAGGTGTCAGGCAACAATCACTGTGTAAACATAACATACAAACATTCATCGAGTAACACGTATCATGCAATAGAGGTTAGCGTATAATAGTGTTTGCGTTGTGTGATCGATGCGATTTGATATAAGTAACGTATGTAACACCCAAAAGTGCTTAAAGCAAAACGGGATCGAGTATACTCACAGATAGCGTTTAACAAGTAAACACTCTCTTGGATTGAAGGTAGCGCTGGGGAATATTAGCCTGATCAGAACGATAGTATAAGTGGTAAACGACAAGTAAAACGATGCAATATGATTGAGTGTCGAAGAGTCATCTGAACGGATGGCAATCCGATCGGATGGTCATCCGTTTGGATGGCCATTTGGTTGGTGTGCCACTCGTTTGGGATGGATGTGTTTGTGTATGATGGCTTTGAAGTTTTCGTTGTAGCATTTTGAAAACAGAGAAGTATCTCTACCTTTCAGGTCGTCCGGTCGAACGGTCGTTCGATCAGATGGTGATCCGTCCAGTGGAACATTCTTAGAAAAACAAGTCAGCAGAATGGTCATTCGACCGGATGGCAATCCGATCGGAAGGCCATTCGCTGGTGTTGGTGAGGTTTGAAAACTGTAAATATTTGAGGACCATATGTCATCTGATCGGATCGTCGTTCGATCGGATGGCAATCTGATCGGACGACAATCCGTTTGGGTAACTGGTTTGTTTTGAAATTCGTTAAGTTTGAAAGGTTTTGCGGTTTGATCGAGACGGTATGACAACGTGTTAAGCAACGATCACTCCATCAGGTCCAGGTCATCCGATCGAACAGGAATCACCTTGATCTGACCAGTTAACTGTTCTTGACGGTTCGTTCATGTTTAACCCGGAATCGGTCGTCCATTTGATAGGAATCATATCTTGGACCGGCACTTCACTAGGAAGCGAGTAGAAGGCCTGAACGAGCTCCGATTCTATCGGTTTTGAGTGCATTGAGTGTAAAAGAGTTGAAAGAAAGTTAAGAAACCATCTTTCAATCCTTCCACCCATGAAGATGTTCAGATTTATGCGAAAATATTGTTAAATCGTGTGGAAATCACTTGGATCTGAGTTGTTTTTGGTGGAATGAGTCCAAAACTTGAAGTTCATAGGAACTCCGTGATGACATCATCCTAGAACACCTCAAATACGCTGATTTCACAGTTAAAAGTGAAGATTCAAAGGTGAAAATGATGAAGAAGTGTGTAGAGATCAAAGATGTACAAGATCCGAGGAAGAAACTTACAAGAATCGCGAGAAATCGAAGGAAATGGGGGCTTGAGCGTGCTGGTCGAGTGGTAGCTGTCACATCACTATTTGTGATGTGACAAGGGGTATTTATAGGGTTTCCAAAAGAGGAAAGAGTGCACACAAGTGATGGATCGGATGGCGATCCGATCGAATGGTCATCCGTTCGGATGGTCATTTGATCGAGTGGCTCCGGCGAGTTGGTTTTCGTGTTTTTGTTTCGTGTGTTGAGCGTTGCGATGCGTTTCGTGTAAGCGATGCGATAGTATTACCCATCAGTTACACAATTAACCTAACTACTAAATATCACAAAAGTAATTCGTAAATTTCGAGTTTGCGATGAGATTGCGTTGCGATAGAGTTGCGCTTGCGATTAATCACCTCAACATAAACATAACATGCACAAGTAACACATAATAGCACACACACATAAAACAATATCCATAACCTTTAATTCGGGTTGCGAATGCGATTGCGATGCGGTTAGCGATAAGTCGATTATCGATTAACTGCGATTAAATAGCGATTTATTAACAAGTACTCCACATAATACAACTAAAGCGATTTAAAATAGAATATCGATTACAAGTCAAAGAGTACAATCAATAATTAAGCAAGGAGTGACATATCGCAATTAGCAATCTTTTCATCCTTTGATTTTGACTTTGCCTTGTACTTTGACTTTCAAAATGCGGGTTGTTACAGTAAAGTACCTTCTTTGTCTCGGTTTAATTTTGCTCGTCTAGTTAGCCGTTGGGACGACGCTTCATCATCTGCCATGAAGATCTGAGCCGCGTACATAATCATGTTTTCGAAAAATGCGTCATTCTCTTCCAAAGAAGATAAATACCACGTAGACGAAGAAGAAGAAGAAATGGAAGAAGGTGAAGACATGGTAAATTTTGAGAGTGAGATGGGGTAGTAATGGTATAAAAATGTTGAGTTTATATAAAAAGGGAAGAGTGTTTATAAAATACGATAGAGATAGGAGATTGTAATGGGTGAAAATGTGTGAAAAATGGTGTAAAAGTGGTGAGTATTTATAAAATTTGGAATGAATTTGGTATATTTTTAAAAAGTGGCCGTTGGTAATTAAATGGAAAATTGATTTTTTTTTATTCGAACGGTCAAAAATGCCTCGAACCCCACCATTTTTTGTCTTTTTCTGGCCCGTCTCAAACGGCTTCAGGCCGACGCTCAGGACGAGGACCGGGGGGGGGGGGGGGCACGGTGTGCGCGTCGTCGCCAGTGCTGGACTGGTGGGGGACGCTCCCCATACCGTCTAGCCTAAGGATTTCCTCTCGTGGTGGGACTAACAGACGGACCAATGGGGGTGTGGTGTGGTTCATTCCTTCTCAATCAATCACACATTTTTTTTTTAAATAGTTTACCTAAACCCCATTAGGTAAACCATGGCCAACGTTTTTGAGCATTAGGTAAATAAATTAGGTGACTTGACATGACGCTATGTGATTGGGTGAATTAGGAGTTTACCTATTCCATTAGGTAACTACTCCCTTCACCCTAATGTAGATCGTGTAAACGTAAATAGTCGATTCATTTTTGTATTCTTTTGGTACTTTTACATTTCTTCTACCCTCTTAATGAGGTGGATAATCCTTGGCTCGTTTTCATCTCTTCTTTCATTAAAATGGAATGAGTGCACCTTTAAAGTACAAGCCATTTATAACTTCTATCAGTATTGTCGATTGATACCTTATATGACGACTGTATATAAGGTTTACATATATAAATGACATAAGATAACAAATTTCACATAACATGTTACAGTCTATAGAACAATTTTAATTATAACTCTTTAATTGCATTGGCCAAGTGTGATTAAATCATTTACCTTATATCAATAGGGACCTATATCAATATATTTAACTGTATGTCCTAGTTATATCAATATATCCTATCAAGTATCCTAATGTGTGTCTACATTAATCAATCGGTATCAAAATTTCATCTACAATTCCTATATATTCTATGTACTCTAGGTAAGATGTATTATCTCTTAAACTCTGATACTGAAAAACACCAAGTTAATTCGAAAGTTAACTTATGGATTTAGTCTCTTTTTTCTTCCTCGATTGTTTGCTACAAGATCCTGCAAAACAAGATAACACCGTGAAGCTCGTTACAAGGAGAAGAATAGGGGGTTCTCCTTGTAACCACTGTCCGGCGCGAGAATAAGAAATTGATTTGAGGATAATAATTGGGGCTGTCCGAAAAGCTCGTGGCTCGGAGCTCGCTCGGATTTAGCTCCGAAAAAGCTCGCTCGATATGGCTCGGTTTGAAAGTGAGCCTAGCTCGGCTCGGCTCGTGACGAGCCAAATTGGCTCGGTTTGGCTCGCTTGGTAGCTTGGCTCGGCTTAGCTCGAATTATGTTACTTATAATATATTTTGTTTTTATATACTTATAATATATTACAATAAAGTGATTATTATTTACATGTATTTAGGCTTGTAGTTTGATGTTTATGACATATTTAAAGATTGATTGCCGTGCTAATGAACAAATATTGTATTTACTTGAAATATAAAACTTATTTTGCGTTGTTGAACGTGATTTTAGCTTGTAATGTATTTGGTTGAACTTATTTTGAATATGTTTTTTCTGAAGTATTGAATAATATTTTAGAATACTGAAATTTGAGAGCTATATATTAATTTTTATTTCTAAAATCGAGCCAAATCAAGCCGAGCCGAGCCAGTTCGGTTTAAAACCAAGCCGAGCCAGAGCTTAGATTTTATGTTCGGTTTCAAATCCGAGCCGAGCCCGAGCTTGCCCTAGCTCGGCTCGGCTCATGAACAACCCTAATAATAAGTGTGTGTAATGAGTGAGAGAGCAAGAGAGCGATCCTTAAACCTGGAGATGAAGTTCTCTATTTATAGCTAAATAGAGTTGTGAATGAGGTAGGCTGATGGGTCTTGGGCCTGACGTCGACAATAAGGAATATCCCCTTTGCCTCCTTGAACACAACCGTTAGTGTTTGCAGGCGAAAAGGGTGTTGGTGCACGCTGAATGGATCCACGTGGCCTAGTAGTTGTCCTTGTTGTCGGGTCTGTCATCAGCAGCTAAGACCCCATAGTGGGGCAGTATTTGGGCGTGAAGTGCCCCGGAAACGCCGAAATCACGCCCGGAACCATTATGGTGGGCCGTTGTTTTGAGTTTTTTTTTTTTTTGCTTTTGGCGTGTTTTAAAAAACGCCTTTGCTTTGTAAAATTGACCAATGAGAAGTAAGGACCTTTGATTATTTGTTTTAATTTAAAACAAAAATTAATAATTGGTTAATCATGGAATAGGGCATTATAGGGCATTATACCACTACACCTATTTTAACTTCAAGCTCCATAATGCACCTTCGCTGACTAGGCTGCCACGTGTCACTTCATGCCCATGGGTGGAGCATTCGTGTCACTCACCACTACACATGGTCAAAACGAAGATCATGAAGCAGTGATCGGTACATGGTGATTGGTAACACCTCAATGCCCTTGTGTACTTTATGTCCCCTACACGATTGTTCATCGTGAGGTGTTGCTAGACACAGCCTGTCGTACGCCAATTGGCCCCCTGCTATGACATTCGTACCAGTTGTACTATCTTGAGTCATCTTGTTGGCACCACGTAGCTATACCATGACAATGTCGTGTTCCATGTCGGATCGTGCGCGCACCTATTGGTTATTAAATTAAAACTGATTATCGGTGAGTAATAACTAAATTGTTAACCTAAACTAAATCGAAAACAGACGAAACCAAACCAAAATCAACCAAAAACATTGACTTAACTGAAAACTGAATTAACAAAAAACGGTTACCAATTTTTTTACTCTCGTTTAACCAAAATTAGCTGAACTGAACCGAGTCATTTATATTTTCATATATTTCTAACTTTTATACCTCCAGTTCATATATTTCATATTTTATGTCTCCATTTCATGTATTTATATTTTCATTTCATGTATATATACCTCATTTTCATATATTTCTAAGCAACAGTTTTAACCCAAGTTTCGTTTTTGCTATTAACTGAGATTAAATGAACCAAACTAAAAATCGTCAGTCTAACCGAATAAACCGAAGTGATTAACCAAAACCCAATTGGTTAATAAAATAGACTAACCGATGAATTTGGTTTCGTCTTCAGTTGAAAATAATAACCGAACCATGCACATCACAATGAAATGAAATACCTAATTACTTCGCTTTTGATGTAAGAAAACTACCAAAATGAGTATGGTAATCTGATGTTTCTGTCAATCCTGTCACATTACGCAGGCATCCTACTAGTATATATATATATTAACTTTTGGGTATTTTAAAATGTCATTGTATACATTTTATTTATATATAGTATGGAACCTACAAAAAAATCCATGTCCTCACACATATACAATATTGAAAAATTTACGTTCTCTTACTTATATATTTCGGGATAAATTACACTTTTCATCCTTTATGTTTGTAGTGGGTTGCAATGGATAGCCTTTAACTTCAATAATTACAGTCACAATCCTTTATTTGGAAAACGCATTACACATTTCGTCCTTTAGCACTAACCAAGTTAAAATTTTCAGTTATGTCTATCCACTTAAGGGTATTCTTGTCATTTCATGTTTTTATTTAAAATGTTCATTAATTAATAAACACATCTTCCCCAATTCCCCAACCCTAACCCTAGAATCCCTCCTCTTCATCCTCTCCAACCAACCTCTACCACCAATTCTTCCACTCCTGTTGTAGACACGAAACAAGTGTGTGACGGAATCCGACATGAGTGCCAAGAATCCCGCTCTGTGGCCCCCACTCTCCATAAGCTTCCGTTTATTTTGGCAAACATTCGTTTTCCATCCATGATGAACACTACGTGTTCCGTTTATTTTGGCAAACCTCCACCAAGCTGCTGCAATAACCAACAATCATCAGAGGTCCGCTGCTAATGGTGGTTCTCGATATTTGGATCCAGCTTCTTAGCAGTTTCTGGCGAAGGCCGTTTGGGGGAGGTGTGGTGACGCAGCAGGGATTGCCGTCAGCTACCTCTGCAGAAACCAATAATCAGAGGTCCCTCATCAGCAAGGTTTTCTGATTACTGGCACCAGTAATGAATTCCGAATCCGCTTTTGACCTAGTTACTCTTGGCTTGTTCTGTTTTGCTGAAATTAAGTCACAGGGGGAACCTGAATTTCCGTTTAAAATGCACCCTCAGATCACTATGGTTGGCATTACTAGTGTGCCCGTGTATGGCTTATTCTCCGTTGAGGAAAAGGGTATGAATTTAATTGTTTAGTTTTGTTAGATTCTTGCAAAATATGACTTCTGTTGAGTTTACAATCAGCATTATAGGATGCTCTGTTTTCATATGTCAACATTTAGTCAAACTTCTTTTGATTTTCTTTTCGGAATGCGAACATAATCGTACTATTTCCGTAAAGAATGATTTTGAAGAAAAGTGTATCAACTTCATCTTTCAGTATTGTTAGATTCTTGCAAAATGTAAGTTTTTCTAAGTCTTTACAACTAGATTTATCGAATGCTCTGTTTTCAAATGTCAAACATCTAGTCAAACTTCTTTTTTAATGTTTATTTCCGAATGCGAAAACAATCGTACAATCACCATGAAGAATGATTTATCGTATGCTCTGTTTTCAAAGGCCTGATGATGATGGTATGTAGAGAGAGAGAATACAGGGGAAAGAGAGAGTGTACAGGGGAGAAAGAAGGGGAGATTGTGATAATAATGGTTTAGATTTATTATTTTTAAATTTTGACATTTTTTTATTAAATGACTGTTTTGCCCTCACATGGGTTGCACATGACCTCACTTAACTGAAAATTTTAACAAGGTTAGGGTCAAAGGACCTAAGGTGTAACAGGTTTTGCAAATAAAGGATTGTGACTGTAATTATTAAAGCTAAAGGTCATCCATTGCAAACCGCTACAAACATAAAGGACGAAAAGTGTAATTTATCCTATATTTCGGCATTTAAATCATCTAGCAGTCTTGCACCATATAGAGTATGTGTTCGGATATGTATGTATATTTATGTCCTCACACATATGCAATATTGAATATTTATACCTTCAAAATACTAGAATATTTTCTGACAGAGACGTCTTAGCATCGCAACTCTTGCCGATTTGTTGTCAACAAAAAATCTAGCAGGAAAGATTGATAAAAAATGTCTCCTCTTTTCTTCCTTAGAGGATAGTTTTGAGTTTATGGGTGACGATTGCAAATTTTACGATGAACGATCAGGATTTTAATGCTTGTATGACACTAATTTTTTTTTTCAAGAGGTGCACCCGTCACCCCACTAAAGACCGTAAGTCTGTCACTGATAACAAGTTTTCTTTTTGAAAAAGGCGAATTCATTGATAATATCTCAAGCAAGTTGCTCAAGGTTTTGGGTACAAGTACAGTAAAGTAAAATACATACTGCAGTCACATAAACTTTTATGACACATTTGTTTACCAAGCCACATTAAACTCTCTCCACTCCTTCCAGTTCATTTTGACTGATTCAACTCGTGAGTTTATCCAGAGGAAAGAAAGGACCTTGATTTCACCAATCAGTGGCAATTGGGTACCTGTTAAGACACGATTAGACCTGTTTGACTAAAAAATACACCCTTTGACTTTTTTAATTTTTAAAATAATTAAAATTACAATGTTAGGATCTATCATTTATTCATCTTTGTACATAAAACATAAAACTGTTTTATAAACATGAGGTAGAAAGTAGTTAAACGAGTCGTAATTATGTTTGAAACTTATGTTGTGTGCGCCGTTAGAAACCTATTAAACCTGTTAAGACACGATTTGCCAGCCTTAGATATTTGGAGTGCTTTGCCTTTGAAAATAAACTGATTTCTTGCTAACCAGATGGACCACCAGACCGTAGCCACAATCAGGTATATTGCCCTCTTCATACGAGATGAAAGCTGCAGATTATCGAAGAATTCTAGGGTCTGAATGACACTAAGCATATACCTGGGCAGAGGGACTTTTATCCATTCCGAAATAGTAACCCACACTTGGTGGGCGAAGTCGCACGAGATAAGAAGATGGTCCATCGACTCTTCTGACCCGTTACACATGACACACTTGGTAGTTGGTATTGGAACATGCCTTATAACCAAGGCCTCCCGTGTTGGTATACAGTTTAGCACTACTCGCCATAGGAAATAATTTATTTTTTTCGGTAACTGTCACACCCCGACCACGTAGAACCTACAAAACGTGGCGGAAACATCGGGGAGTGTTGTAACAGAATCATTGTTTCATAACACATGGAACTTGAAATATTGTTTTATTGATTAAAAGAGTTACAATGTCTTGACAATCAAAGAAACATAACAAAATAACTAGTCTTGCATCTTTTATTGTCACTAAGGCCCATGTCCGCCTAAGTGTATCTTGATCAATCCTATGCTTCATTTCCTGAAACACATGTGAAAATAGGTACGTCAGCATAAAAATGCCGGCGAGTACATAGGTTTTGTGAAAATAAGATTCATGACATCTGTTTAAGAAAATGTTTAGTCATGAACCTTGTAATTTTCTTTGTCTTTGTAAATCATTTGAAAAACAATAAGTTCAGATGATACGTATAAATAAGAGAATAATGCATGGTTAAATGAATAACCATGTAAAAAAGAGTTTGTATAAGTTAAGTTGTTTGTAAAACAATGTATTGTGAAAAGTATGTTATTTGTATAAAATGTTATATGTCTAAATTGAAATGATTTCAAATAACGCAACGATATGTAATACCATACAATCACTTATATATAGGAAGTACCAGCGGCGTATCCACCATGCTTGTATCATATTACACACGCCTCGTTACTTAAATCACTTACTCAAACCAAACCACCAATATAAGATGTCTATGTTTAAACCAATTGTCAAAAGTCCTTGTATAAACCATGTCAAATGTTGATAGTCCAAAAGTAGTCAAGTAATGTGTAACAAATGTTTATGTATGGCTAGTGAAATGCATCAACTAAACCATAGATGAAATGCACAAAACAAAGTATTGAAGTAAAAATTGGTTTAAATCAAAGTTATGTTTTGTAAAATATATGCATGCTATACTGAATATGAACATTTATGCGGTATTGTAAAAATTCATACATCCAAGCCTTGCGACAGTCGGATAACTATGTAAAAATGAGTTATCAAAAGAATATGTATTCGGATTCGGTCATTCCTTACGTCCAAACAAACCCGAGATTTCAGGAATGGGATTTGTCAAGTCCTATGGTACCACTACCTACTACCGAGCGGCGTGATCGGTGTTAATGAATGTATAGTATAGTTTAAACAAACCAAATGTCATACCAAAATGTAAGCATGTTTTATGAAGATAATGTACCTAGTATGCTAGAGTAAACATACAAGGTAGAGCTGTAAAACAATGTGTCCATATGTTACTGGAACATATGCAACAGAGATGCAATGTAAAATAATGTACTAAGCATGTACTAAATGGACATACATAGCATGTGATGTGATGTAAAACAATGTACTAAGTATGCACACAATGGACATACATAGCATAAAATGTAATGAAATCATGTACTAATAGTGTACTAATGAACATAGCATGTATATAATGTGAAAACATGGAAAGCATGAAAGTAACAAGTAGGCACATGTGTTCCACCCCAAAACGTTTGGAAAACAGTAAAAGAGGGGTCTATGTACTCACTTGAGATTGCTCAGAAGTCCTAAGATAACCACCAAGCAATGCTAGAGATCTCGGAATATCAAACGGCACCTAATATAGGTAACTACATTAATAAACCGGACCTAAATCGGAAGATCGGATAGAATGAGGGCTCGTAAACCAAATGAGTATGGGAACTCATGTAGTATGGTTTAACAAAGCCTACATACTAAATGAAACCTAACCTAAGTGCTTACGACCCGTTTAGGTAGCTTATGCTACTTTAACGCGTCGTTCGCGTAAAACGCGTTCGGACCGCCTAACTAGTCCTATGACAAGTAACATATGCCTTAACATGTCTAATATTGTTGTCAAATCAGTTTAGATGTCAAAAGTTATGTTACATATGCTTAAAATGAATTTTGGCGTCAAAAGGGCATTTTGGTAATTTACCAAACGCATATAAGCTACCTATCATACAACTACTTAAACGAAGCGACCATAAGGTATAACCTCGGAAGGTTATTCCCTATATACTATGGTCACCTAATGTGCTTGGTCGGATCCTAATGATCGACCAAACGGGTCGGGTTCGAAAGTATAAGCGATTGTTTAAATCGCTTACCTTACGACCCTATATAAGCACTAAACTAAAAGTGACGAGCTAAGCATGTTAAAACATGCTTAACTAAGTTTAGAAAACAGGTTTGGTATCAAAACAAACGGTTTTGATACCCATAAGTAGTTTGGTTACAAAATACGCAAGAATACGTATTCTGACCGAAACTACGGCTCGTCACTGAGCCTAGATAACGTGGTAATCAGTAGGTATAGTCACAAAGGACTATAACCATCGTGATTACAATCACGTTGCGAAGTTCAAACGAACTTCGCATTGACCATAAGCTGGTCAATGCAGAAAGTCAAACAAAGTTTGACTTTCAGACTCGAAAAGCAATAAAAGAACGAAAGAATACTCACGTAGGGTCCCCGAATGCTAATCTAGATCAAAATAGCTCAGGTATGAAACAAAGGTTTCAACTTAGAGCATTTGAGATCAGATTCTAGTGAGTTTAGAGGTTGGATGGCAAGGGGTATTTATAGTGAATGGTCCACCATTAGGATCGTTTGTCGAAATACGTGCCTTAATCTCATCCGTACATGTGTCGGAACCTTATGGTACCCAAAAAGGCCACTCACCATAAGAGTTTGACACTTGGCACTTGACCTTTGGAGAGTGTTAAGGGCTGTTAAAAGATGAAAAAAAAACGTTTTGCTGCATCTGGCCCCTGTTTACGGACCTAGTTTGGCAGATTTACAGTTTCAGTCCCTGCAACCTCAAAACTTGGTTTTCGATGCGTTTTTTTTTTGACACGTTTAAGCCCTGTTAACCCCATTTCAAAGATCTAAAATGAAGTTAAAGTATAGGGAACTTAAAATGTGTTCAAAAATATCTCGGGTGTCGGTTCGTTTAGCCGTTCGGTTACGTTGTTCGGTTAATTACGACGGAATGCGCATAATCGCGAAAAATGATCCAAATGGCGTGACGAATGGATTTTTCTTATGACAAACACTAAAATAAAATATTTTAGTGCTTACATAAATTTTTGGATGTCCGGATGTATTCAGAACGTAAGTTATGCACGAAAATGCAAACTTGTGCACTTTTTGACGCTTTTAGTACCTGAATGAGCCAAAAGTTTATTTTAGCACACCGAACCCCTCAAAGCCTATTTCTAAGCTATATAAAAGATATTTAAGGTGTGTTTAACTTATGGTCATGTTCCGGAATGTCTGTTACAGTTCAAATTGGCATACTTTCGCAGTTTGTCAAGTTTAGTCCCTGTAAGCGAATTAACTTGTTTTTGCCATACCAAAGCCTTCAAAACTTATTTCTAAGTTATGTAAAGGTTATTTAAGGTATGTTAAACCTATGTCACTATTCCGGAGTGTTTGTTGCATTAAACTGGTTATATTTACGCATCGGTGCGCGTATAACCTTCCAGAAAGCGATTTAGAGTTTGGAATTGAACAAAAATTGATATGTGCAAATGATACACATATTTTTACAAATCCCAAGTATGAAATATAATATTTCATTGGTTCGGTATTTGTTTGATGGCCGTGGAGGCACAGGTGTTACAGTCTCCCCTACTTTAGGAAATTTCGTCCCGAAATTTATTTAGAGGAAACTTGTGAGAGTTTAAAACATGAAGTTGAAAAGATCGAACAATATTGGTTAGGGTTCTGAACTTCTAGTAACCTTAATAACATTATGCTTGCAATGTAAGAGGGACACTTATATACAAGTATATGAAGCGTCATTGGTGCGTCCACCGTACCTCCATTACATCGTTCTCATTTTGTTATTGTTGTCGCTATCGGTTCTTACACATAATAAATCTTACTGGGTTTCTGTGCACTAAATTTCATAATTATGTACGCGTCCATAATTAGACAATTCCTTGCACAGTTCACACAGTCTATTTTATAATGTGTAGTGTAAAACCAAATGAACAAACCTGTGATGAGTGTGACTAGACCGCCATAGAGTCCTTTTAATTAAGTCAATAAATGATCTAAATAGACTATCAAGGAGTCTGTTCAGCTACATCACTAGATGTCGTCCTTTAACCAGATTGTGAATCAATCTTTTTGACTAGACCTCTAAAAGGGTCTCTTATGAAACATGGAGTGGTACTATATAATCCAAGGGTCTTAACTATTATATAGAAGCCCATTAAGGATTTAAGGCAGTACCTTTTGACTATCCTGCTATGAATCCCTCATATGGAGATATGAAAGATCCTGCGAGGATTTGGATAACAAATATCCAGAGTATAAAAACACAAAATGCATAAAAGAAAACATAAGATGAATAAACACATAGTCACATAACCACAAAATTATTTGTTAATTTGTCTTGTTAATTGCGTACATGCATTTAAAGCACACTAGGAATCCATTCCGTGGATTTCATTTGGTACTTTAAACGTTATCAATAATCTAACTATAAAGATAGAAAGATTCAAAAAGAAAATTCGATTTCGATTATTAGGAACCGAAATGTTCGAATTTAGGTACATAAGGAATCCAATTAAGGACTCTGATTTGTATGACAATTATCCACAAGGATCTAATTGTGAAGATAAAAAGATCCCATATGGATTTTAGAGGTTGAAGATGTTTTGAAACCTTGCACTGGACGTGCTTAAGTCAAAACATGAAGTTGAAATGCTTATGAAGTTGGGATGCTCGATATGCCAAGGCGACATATGAAGCGAAATTTGAAGGTTAAGTCAATGCATGAGAAAAATATTTTTTTTTGCAATACTATGCATGGGGTTCTAAAAATGTGTTCAATGTTTTTGAAACCTTATATATAATACCTTTGAAATCATAAAGTAGTTGTATTAGGTAGGTATATTCATAAAAATGTTTTAAAATCATGCGAAATGAATTTTAAAATTATGTATAAGGTTTTTGGAAAACATGAATGATGCTTTTGAAATCATGCACTTGATAAGAAAATATATTGTACTAATATTGTTTTCAGGCTATATGAGACATTTTGAAATCATGAAGGTTGTTTTTGAAAATACAGACAAAGCTTTGTGCATTTGTTATGTTTAAGTAAATACACTATATTAAAAATGTTTTCGAACTATGTATAGGATGTTTTGAAATCATGTAGGTTGTTTTGAAAACTTATGTTATGCATGTTGAAGAAATCAGAACATAATGGGTATGAGATTTGAAAATACTCTTAGTTATCTATCCAAGAATTCAAAGGCACAGATGTGTGAAAAGCACGATTACTCATAATTTCGATTTATTTCTTGTACTTCGTTTCCTAGAATGAAACGAGTACTTAGAATTTTCCAAAGGAATCATGAACAAACGCAAGAATGGGAAATTCGCAAAAGTAGTTTGTAAGGAATATAGTTCCTTAATGTAGGTATCATAGGAAAAGTCATACACATATGTAACTACAATTGTACATCAGAATTTGTGAACAATAATTTATTTATAAACAAAACAGATTGTTTCACATTACAAGAAAATAAAAGAACAAAAGCATAAGACAGCAACATCCTTTGTTCAGTCAAATGCTCATCCGAGGGTCAGATTTGCATTAGCAAGCTTTGGGCAATCCCTCCGGAAATGGCCCATCTCGCCACAGTTGTAGCAAGACCCCGGCGAGAAACGAGCTTGAGCAGGATTGTCGTCAGCTTGATTTGGTACAGCTGTAGTTGGGCAAACCCTTGCTGTATGACCTATAAGTCCACAAATCTGGCATTTGCGGCACTTCACACTAGCATGATGATGGAGGCTACATTGGTTGCATAAGGGTGCAGTTCCATTGTATGGCTTCCTAGTAGGGGGTTGAGCTGGTTGGTTGGGGACGGCTTGATCATTGTGAGCGACCACGGCGAAATTCTGAGAAGCCTTTCGCTTCTTTGACTTCTTAGGAGATCGTTCATCCATGGTCTTTGATTCCTCGATTGGTTTCTTGGCTGATGGTGCTGTCACCTGACTAGGTCCTGTCTGTCTTGGTGACTCTTGAGTGGCTTCATCCTGGAGACGATACATGGTAGTAGTTAATTCAACAGTCTTCAGGACTACTTCGCCTATTCGTTGAGCGAATTTGGCTGTCTGCTCGGACATTTGACCGGTGCTGAGAGGAAGAGACATTCTAGAAGCAAATGAAAGGCATAGGAAGAAACAGGTGAAAGGTTATTGGATAATCAATACAGAATGGTAACGAATGAAAATTGTGATCATTTGTTTGTTTCCTAAGGCAAACAAATGAGATGGTGACAAATCAAAGTAAATGGGTCAAAAATAATGTATCGCGAAGACATGCTCGCCTATAAGTGAACACTCATCCCAAGAATTCCTAGGTAAGCACAACTGGTCTCGCGTCTGATGAGATGTATACGAAGTGCTTGCCTAGACAGAAAACCCAGAATACAGGCATTCACCCTTCCAGTTTTCACGTGTTCACATTATTTAAAACCCAAGACCTTGACGAGGTTTTGAAAAACTCAAAGGGGTTCAAAACCATATAACAGAGGGTTCAAAACCTTACAATAAAGGGTTCAAAACCTAGTAATCAATCATCCTAGAACAGATGATTAGTTTTCAAAGTGGTTTTGAAATTTATGTTCTTGTTGTGGTTGTCGCCCAAGGATAGGTGACAGTATTGTTTAATGACTAAACGCAAGTAAACTCGCGTTAGGGTCCTAAGAAGGTTATAGACTAGGTCAAAGTATTACTAATAACCTAATTCCCTATAACCATGAGCTCTGATACCAACTTTTCTGTCACACCCCGACCACGTAGAACCTACAAAACGTGGCGGAAACATCGGGGAGTGTTGTAACAGAATCATTGTTTCATAACACATGGAACTTGAAATATTGTTTTATTGATTAAAAGAGTTACAATGTCTTGACAATCAAAGACACATAACAAAATAACTAGTCTTGCATCTTTTATTGTCACTAAGGCCCATGTCCGCCTAAGTGTATCTTGATCAATCCTATGCTTCATTTCCTGAAACACATGTGAAAATAGGTACGTCAGCATAAAAATGCCGGCGAGTACATAGGTTTTGTGAAAATAAGATTCATGACATCTGTTTAAGAAAATGTTTAGTCATGAACCTTGTAATTTGCTTTGTCTTTGTAAATCATTTGAAAAACAATAAGTTCAGATGATACGTATAAATAAGATAATAATGCATGGTTAAATGAATAACCATGTAAAAATGAGTTTGTATAAGTTAAGTTGTTTGTAAAACAATTTATTGTGAAAAGTATGTTATTTGTATAAAATGTTATATGTCTAAATTGAAATGATTTCAAATAACGCAACGATATGTAATACCATACAATCACTTATATATAGGAAGTACCAGCGGCGTATCCACCATGCTTGTATCATATTACACACGCCTCGTTACTTAAATCACTTACTCAAACCAAACCACCAATATAAGATGTCTATGTTTAAACCAATTGTCAAAAGTCCTTGTATAAACCATGTCAAATGTTGATAGTCCAAAAGTAGTCAAGTAATGTGTAACAAATGTTTATGTATGGCTAGTGAAATGCATCAACTAAACCATAGATGAAATGCACAAAACAAAGTATTGAAGTAAAACTTGGTTTAAATCAAAGTTATGTTTTGTAAAATATATGCATGCTATACTGAATATGAATATTTATGCGGTCTTGTAAAAATTCATACATCCAAGCCTTGCGACAGTCGGATAACTATGTAAAAATGAGTTATCAAAAGAATATGTATTCGGATTCGGTCATTCCTTACGTCCAAACAAACCCGAGATTTCAGGAATGGGATTTGTCAAGTCCTATGGTACCACTACCTACTACCGAGCGGCGTGATCGGTGTTAATGAATGTATAGTATAGTTTAAACAAACCAAATGTCATACCAAAATGTAAGCATGTTTTATGAAGATAATGTACCTAGTATGCTAGAGTAAACATACAAGGTAGAGCTGTAAAACAATGTGTCCATATGTTACTGGAACATATGCAACAGAGATGCAATGTAAAATAATGTACTAAGCATGTACTAAATGGACATACATAGCATGTGATGTGATGTGATGTAAAACAATGTACTAAGTATGCACACAATGGACATACATAGCATAAAATGTAATGAAATCATGTACTAATAGTGTACTAATGAACATAGCATGTATATAATGTGAAAACATGGAAAGCATGAAAGTAACAAGTAGGCACATGTGTTCCACCCCAAAACGTTTGGAAAACAGTAAAAGAGGGGTCTATGTACTCACTTGAGATTGCTCAGAAGTCCTAAGATAACCACCAAGCAATGCTAGAGATCTCGGAATATCAAACGGCACCTAATATAGGTAACTACATTAATAAACCGGACCTAAATCGGAAGATCGGATAGAATGAGGGCTCGTAAACCAAATGAGTATGGGAACTCATGTAGTATGGTTTAACAAAGCCTACATACTAAATGAAACCTAACCTAAGTGCTTACGACCCGTTTAGGTAGCTTATGCTACTTTAACGCGTCGTTCGCGTAAAACGCGTTCGGACCGCCTAACTAGTCCTATGACAAGTAACATATGCCTTAACATGTCTAATATTGTTGTCAAATCAGTTTAGATGTCAAAAGTTATGTTACATATGCTTAAAATGAATTTTGGCGTCAAAAGGGAATTTTGGTAATTTACCAAACGCATATAAGCTACCTATCATACAACTACTTAAACGAAGCGACCATAAGGTATAACCTCGGAAGGTTATTCCCTATATACTATGGTCACCTAATGTGCTTGGTCGGATCCTAATGATCGACCAAACGGGTCGGGTTCGAAAGTATAAGCGATTGTTTAAATCGCTTACCTTACGACCCTATATAAGCACTAAACTAAAAGTGACGAGCTAAGCATGTTAAAACATGCTTAACTAAGTTTAGAAAACAGGTTTGGTATCAAAACAAACGGTTTTGATACCCATAAGTAGTTTGGTTACAAAATACGCAAGAATACGTATTCTGACCGAAACTACGGCTCGTCACTGAGCCTAGATAACGTGGTAATCAGTAGGTATAGTCACAAAGGACTATAACCATCGTGATTACAATCACGTTGCGAAGTTCAAACGAACTTCACATTGACCATAAGCTGGTCAATGCAGAAAGTCAAACAAAGTTTGACTTTCAGACTCGAAAAGCAATAAAAGAACGAAAGAATACTCACGTAGGGTCCCCGAATGCTAATCTAGATCAAAATAGCTCAGGTATGAAACAAAGGTTTCAACTTAGAGCATTTGAGATCAGATTCTAGTGAGTTTAGAGGTTGGATGGCAAGGGGTATTTATAGTGAATGGTCCACCATTAGGATCCTTTGTCGAAATACATGCCTTAATCTCATCCGTACATGTGTCGGAACCTTATGGTAAGTTATGCACGAAAATGCAAACTTGTGCACTTTTTGACGCTTTTAGTACCTGAATGAGCAAAAAGTTTATTTTAGCACACCGAACCCCTCAAAGCCTATTTCTAAGCTATATAAAGGATATTTAAGGTGTGTTTAACTTATGGTCATGTTCCGGAATGTCTGTTACAGTTCAAATTGGCATACTTTCGCAGTTTGTCAAGTTTAGTCCCTGTAAGCGAATTAACTTGTTTTTGCCATACCAAAGCCTTCAAAACTTATTTCTAAGTTATGTAAAGGTTATTTAAGGTATGTTAAGCCTATGTCACTATTCCGGAGTGTTTGTTGCATTAAACTGGTTATATTTACCCATCGGTGCGCGTATAACCTTCCAGAAAGCGATTTAGAGTTTGGAATTGAACAAAAATTGATATGTGCAAATGATACACATATTTTTACAAATCCCAAGTATGAAATATAATATTTCATTGGTTCGGTATTTGTTTGATGGCCGTGGAGGCACAGGTGTTACAGTAACCAACTAGCCCACTTCAGTACTCTCGTTTCAGGAATTTTAGGCATGTAATCTAGTTCCCTCCTTAAATCACGGACCCGAAACGGCTCCATAACATTACCCGATTGCCAAAGCCATTTATCCTGCTCCTGCCCCATGTTCTGAATTTGCAGCAACAACTTGCAATTGTTCCATTCCGCCATATCTCTATTATTAGACAAATTTTTTGCACTACACCAGATCCACTCGATGCAGCCTTGAGTGAGTTGATTTCTTTGTTGAATCATACACAATTTATCCGTTTCCAAAATGAATAGATTAGGGAATAATTCACGCAGCCGCCTACCGCCAACCCAATTGTCAATCCAGAAATACGTTTTATCGCCTTCGACCACTTTGACTTGCAACCTTTGTGCACTTCAACACCATGATTACCCGATGCCCTACCCATATTCATTATACCCTTCCAAACACCGCCCAACGTGCATTTAAGCGGAATAGGAGAGTAGCTTCTTGCTCCTTGGTGTATTGCCGCACTGACGGCTGACCCTTGCTCAAAGTTGGGTTGCTTCGTTTTTAAATCTTACACACTACTTTACCATTAACGCTTTGTTCATTGCCGATAAGCTCCCAATACCCAATCCTCCTAGTTCCAAAGGTGCCACAACCTTATACCATGGAGCCCAACTCATCTTGTTGTTGTCAATACATCCACCCCATAGAAATTTCCTTCGAATTTTCTTTAGCCGTTTAACCACTCCCACAGGAGCATTAAACAAAGATAAGTAATAGTTAGGGAGGTTACCTAGAACCGCGTTGATTAATGTTATCCTACCGCCAAATGAAAGGGTTCTAGCTTTCCATTGTGATAATTTATATTCGAATCTTTCAACAAAATGTTACCGTACCGCCAAATGAAAGGGTTCCAGCTTTTAATTGTGATAATTTATATTCGAATCTTTCCGTTGATAACAAATACTAACATATTATTGATAGGGGAAGGTTCAAATGAAAACCACTAGTTATTGTGAAAACTCGAAAACTAATTAAAAAAACCAAAAAAACATACCAATTTTTTTTTGCATAACAATTTTCGCCATTTTTTATGTATAAAAAAATTTTCAAAAAAAAAAAAAAAATTTGTACTGCATACTACACATGTGTATGTGTTACAAATGTGTACTACACATTTTTTTTTTAATTTTTTTTATATAAAAAACCTGCGATTTTTATAAAAAAATTGAAGTTTTTTTGGTGTGTTTTTTAGGATTTTTTTAGTTAGTTTTCGAGTTTTCACAATAAAAGTGGTTTTCATTTGAACCATCCCCATTATTGATATTCTTTTATCAATTCAATTATCTATCTATCTATCGAGTTTTATATAAATCGGCATGTGATTACCAATCATTAAACATTAGTAAATATGGTAACTAATAATTCCACTTCTATACATAAACTTAATCTATATATCTATATATATAACTATATAATACATCTTCAATGGACACAAAAGTAATTTAACACCTATTTTTTAAGATGACAGACTAATAGTCTTAAATAAAACCTATATTTTTACATTTTTGTTCCCATTTTATCCTCCTCTTCACCTGAATCGTTCTCTTTCAATCTACCTTTATATCATCAGTTTCTTCACCCTTCACCTGAATCGTTCTCTTTCTCCGAATAGCAAATGAAACGTATATTAATGTTACAATTGATTGTGAAACCCTTCATTTGAAGCTATATTGAATGTCGAAATTGATTGATTAGTTTATCAATTGTGAAACTGCCCCTCCCTTCAGCGCATTCAATTGAACCCTACATTGGTCTGTATATCAATTGTTGTTCAATTACTTCTTCTGCTTCTGCACTTGAAAGCATATATCACATAAACCAATATGTCAACATGTGAGTTTTATCAATTGTTGTTTAAATTCTCTTTGATTTCGTATCAATTTTTGTTTAAGCTTGTGATTATGGGGCTGAATTGAAGAAAAAAAAATAACATTTCAACATTCTGTGTAATATATGCACACAACCTGTTCGATGAAAAGTTTGTGTGAGAACAATTAAACTTATGTAGATGTTGATGGCTGCATTATGTATTTTTTTCGTCAGATATGCACTTGTGTCTAAGTTTAAGCGGATGCGTTGAATCAAAAAATCAATTGAAGGTGAATATTGTGCACTTGGTTTGTGTTAGTTTATTTGATTTGTAATATGAGTTAGGGGAATGATTTAACATCAATAACTAATCATGATCTTGCTCTGAAACAGTTTGTTTAACTAACCTTAACTGATCTTGATGTTGCAGAGAAACTAATCTTGATTTGATGATCTTGATCTGATCCTTCCAATATCGCCTCCAAATTAAGGTTAGTTTCTCTGCAACATTTTGTTTAACATCAATAAACTCATGAGTTGGATTAATTTTGTTTTGTTTTGTTTTTGTTTTAGTTGTTTGATGATCTTGAATGTTTGATTGTAACAAACTTTTGATCAGATTCAGTGATTCGTAGAATTTTGGTACAATTTCATTGATATAGTATCAACTTCAAAAATTCAACCTCAACTTACCCTTTGTTGATTTTCATTACCATTGCTTCTATGATTGAGAACCAGTTGCTTCTTGCTTCTGGCATATTTGAGTACACCTCGAAGTGAAGGGTTGGAGGTTGATAGAACTATGGTGGATCATGATGGTAAAGCTTTGTATTAAGTCGGGTAGAAGAGATTGGGAACTGATGAGACGACGTTCATAATCATTATCAGTGGAAGAAATCGAGCTCAGAAGGCCGCTGTCAGTGATGCCTGACCTCTGCAATGGTGCTCTTTTATACTTAAACCTGGTGGATTCGTCGCCTTTGAGGTAATGATAAATTGTCATGTTAAGAGGTGACAACTTTGCCGATTTACTTAATAAGTTTGGTTTTGGGTTGTGTTTTTAGTCAAACGGGTCAGACTTGTTAAATTCAAAAGTTTAGCTAAAAGTTGAACGGGTCAGATAGTCAAGCATGACTGTTTAGATCTACTCACAATGTGGCGGTTCCCTCCGGTGGCGGTTATGTTCTCTTTCATTCTCTATACAAACAGTGAACTTCTCCGTGCAAATGTTGAAACCTTTATTATGTTTTTGTCTGCAGTCCCAATCTTTGTTTCCATGAGAAACCCTTTTTCTTCACATGATATGTGATGAATAGATCAATACCCCCACCATTTTTGTTGCTATAACATGTGATGAACAGATCAATGTCGCCACATCAGTGGCACCCACAGGATACAGGTTTATAAATTGCGTTTAACCCGTCAATGATTCTACTTACTTTTTCTTTTAACTTGTAAAGTCTCATTCGTGGTTCCTTTGATCAGTTTGTGTAAAGTCTCATTCGTGGTTCCTTTGTTAGTAGTGAGATATTATTTATGATGAATCTGATATATTTCGAAGAAGAAGAAAGTAGAATTATTTGGACCTAATTATTATATTTATAAGTTGCTTATGCACTAATTATGATGTTCTGTTTATTATTTTTTATGTATTGTAAACCACTATTTAGAATAAGAAAGTATTTTGCAGGTATTATTCTATAATAAAGCACAATTAGATAAATCGAATATGAATTTGCTACAGCAATATATATAATCATTATGCTGCTATGATACTTTTTTTTTTAAATAAGTGTGATTCACGATTCATCTTCTGGCTTGTCATGCTTATATCAGAACTCCCAAATAAAGATCTTTTTAATCTTTATCATTAACCGCATAAAGATGGATGCCTGTAATCTTTCATAGTTGTGAAAAAATGGTATTTAGTCATTTTAGTGTCCTTGTGTTCAAATTATTTTCATGGGGTTGCTAGCCATGAAACATATACCTTATGGCCCTTGTATGGGGTTGACTTGTAACTAAGCTTATTAGGTGGGCCTTAAATGCTGGTGTCGTATGTTGGGTACGAGGTTGTTTAGCCGAATTGTGCTCCTCACTACGGCCCAAAGTTGGTTCAGCAAAGAAGATAGCTGGAAGTCCAAGTTTAGTGATGGTTTTGGTAGGCCTGTTCTTAAGGCCCAGCTTTAGGTGCTAAGAGCTTTTTTGAGCCTGTCTGTTCCTAGCCCAATCTGAAGGCCTGCTTGTTTGGGTGTGTTAGTTTTAGTGTTTTTTGTCTTATTTTAGGTAGTGGGATTTTATATATGTTTGGTGTGGTTCGCATGACCTATCATCTTGGTTAGGAAACGATATTTTACGTACTAGGATTACTAGCATAGTTTGGTTCTATATGGTTTTTTTTAACGTCCTCAAAGCCTGTTTTGGGTATCGTATTGGTTAGGTAGCTTACTGAGTTGTTTCATCTGCGGCTCAACTACAGTTACTCCGAGGGCAGGGGTTCGATGCATGTCACATTGTGCTTCGTTATGCATCAGGCGTGACCCGCATTTGAGACTTAAGATGTCTCAGGTATGAACACCAAACCCGAGCTTATATTTATTAACAAATCTTTTTTCTTTGTATGACAATATCTAGAAGCCGTTTAACAATATCGATAAAGTTCAATCTTTCATTTTCCCCATAATAAGTGATTTACGATTTTATTGCAAATCATGCAGAACTGCTGAAATGTAGACCTTCAACACATGAATTTTGTTATTTGTTAGCCAGTTCTAATGTATGTATGTGTGTTCAAATTTTCGTTGATATAACTTTAGAGTATGTATAATGACTTATGCTTTATGTTCGAATAAACATGAAAAGTTGCACATTTGACCTCTTAGAGGTTATTCCTTTTCCTATGCTAGACTTTCGCCTGTTACACAATGTGATGTCATAACTCACAAATATGTTGTACATGTATATTTTATCATTGGTGAGAATAGTAGGAGATATAGGATTTAGAGATAACTGAGATATTTTATGTTATTATGGTACTAGGTTAGCAACCCGTGTGCTACACGGGTAGCATATATATATATATATATATTGTGAAAATAATTTGTTCATATCTCGTAATTACACAACTTATAATGATAATTACGAGACTCATGCTACAATTATGTACATTGTACATACATAATTAAGTAACTTATAAAAATTATTACGCAACAATGATAATTAAACATGTTATATACACAACATAACAACTACTTTATTTTATTTTATAAATATCATAATTTTTTTAATGTATAGCAATACTATACTTAAATTAAAGATTTTTTAAAATAATATAAAACATGTTACAAATAATTGTAACAAAAATTTAAAAGATACCATAAATATGGATGTATTAGTTTACTATTTAAAAAGCATATAAAAAATATTTATAGCTTTTTACCATAAATAATAAAAAATAGTGAGAAATAATATGGAGTTGACAAGTGGCAAAATTTTAGATGGATACTCTATGAATGAGCCAAGTGTACTCCTATTTTTATTTATAACTATAAAGATTCTGTCAGTTACATACATTGATATATTGATTATATAACCCATCAGAAATTAGAAGAATTTCTTCTATCAAATTGTTTTGTCCATTAATATCACATGACTTGATTTTTTTTGTCAATTTTTGGGTTATTTAACCTTAAACGAGATCATTTAATCTTTTATTCTTTCAAAAAAGTTTTCATCATTCTCACCTTTGTATTGTATCAGTATAGAGTTGGTTTTTTTTTTTATTTTTTTTTTATTTTATTCTCATGAATCGTATGTTTACGTGCAAAAGTGTAGCAAGTGAAAGAAAAAAGGATAAGGTTTGAACACGTGATCATCACTGATGTTTGTATTCATCATGGCCAATGTTTGTATTTATGATCATCACCAATGTTCGTTGTCTCGAATTGATATTTGTTGGTGATCAACTTTATTATGTTTTTATCCAGAACTTCTTCGTCATGTAGAAATGTGTTGTCGACCTCGCTGCAACGCGCGGGTTCCCCACTAGTACATAGAAATAAGCTTCACAAAACCATTAATGTATTCGATAAATACAAAAAAAAACTCTCCTCTAAAACAATAACTAGTTTTCATTCCCTCAAACTAAATACTCTATTTTAAATAATAAATATTATGTACAATTTATATAGACGTTAATAAAAAGTACAGTTATGGAAAAATATTTAATTTTTAACATCTACTTAATGTAAAATAAATGAAACTTATGTAAATTTATAGCACTTAAAAATAAAAAAAATAATTTTAAACTTTTTAGCATTCTAAAACCAAAAGGAGTGGACGTTGTTTTGAGGCGAGGAAGCCTTTTCACGCCAGGTATACCGGCCCGTTGTTGGTGTGGAGGCCAGCATGGTTTTTAGTGCAGCAAAAACTCCACCGGCATGGAGAACAAATGGATGATAATGTGGCGTTGGATGGTTGGTTACGCTTATAGCCGTTGAACCCCAATGACTTTATTTTAAAAAAAATCAATTTTAAAAATTTAATAACTCACCTTATTTAAAAACCCAACCCATTCCACCATTTTTTACCACATTCTCTTATACCCCACTCGAAAATTTGTAAAATCTCTCAAGTTTTATAAAAAAATGCATCCCTACAACCGTTCTTTCTATCCAAACAACCCGTATGGTGTAGGGGAAATACCGAACACTAGTTCGCCTCAACTGACTCAACCCTGTTTTCCCGATCCGAACATAATGGCGTACATGTATCTTCTTGTGAACCTCCCTTTGTTTTTCCGCCACAAATGCAGGATCAACAGCAACCACTCACTCCTCTATCCCAAACGCTCCTTACACCAGAATCTGTACCTAAAACTCAACCTACACCCGAACCCTCTACGCGAAAAAAATGAAACCATCTGAAGAAAATCGATATAACGACATGTTCTTCCCCAGTATATAAAACAGTAAAAAGAGGGGTATTCGTAACACTCACCTTTGGGTGTGTTTTTAATATCGCAATCCCTCATATCAAATCTACATATCCTAATTTAAATAGGAATAGTTTAATAGCTAATTATTCTACAAATAATCACGCTTCTCCAATACTTAGAATTTTCACATATCTTTGAGGTTTTTATGAAAAGTCCTTGTTTTAATTATGTTGGCATATATATATATATATATATATATATATATATATTGTTATGGGTGAAATTCTGAACCCCTATATCCTGGAAAATATCTTGGTTTATATCTTGGTTATGTAGTATCTGTTTACATCCGGGATGCTGGTTTAGGATATTGGTAATATCCTGAATGGTATCCTCAGGATTACTAATGGATTATGTGCAGGTACGTGGGTTGGAAGCTGGCAACGTTCATAAGACTCATTCCGCGGAAGACTCGGTCCAAGTCGTTCAAATGAAGACGTTGAAGCCGTATTACTCGGTCAATAACGTTCATAATGGAATATTCGAAGTACCCCATATTTGTAGGGATTATTGTTTGTAATTCATTACTATAAATAGGTGGGTATACTAGATCAGATAGGACATCACAATCACACTCGCTACACTCTAACACTTGCTCTCAAGCAATTCTTACTTTCATACAAAGGCATTGTAACACTTAGTGATCTGGTCTATATCCTGCACTGTATCCTGAAGTTTAAAGCAATAAGAAGAACAAGGCAGCTGCGATTGTCAGCTCCCGAGGTTTTATGCCGGCGATCTAAATTGATCAAGGGCTTTCCTCGTACATCTCGTGTCATTTCCTTTACTTTTTGCTTATTGTTTGCTCATTGTTTGATCGTAGATACAGCTCAATATCCTGAGCCGTATCCTGAATACTGATTTTCTAAATAACTCGAAAAGCATATTTTCTATACACTTTCCAGCACACTACCTCACTTTACTAATTTGATCACTAAATTGCTTCGGTAATTTTTGACCAAAACATATATATATATATATATATATACACATATTAAGATTTTCGCGATTTGAACGATTTTATTAGTGACTCTTTATTATGTCTACTTATTCACAATATACATCTATGAGTTGCGCTTCGTAATATATATGCATAAGTATGGAGATATTCGATATATATATCGTAATTCACGTATTACATTATTTCACACATATATTAGACTTAAACACTTAATATGCCAAATAACTCATCAAGTTAACTCAAACATTATTTTTCATGTTTATCACAATTTACATACATAACACGGTTTTTGATCTAGTTTACCTTTTCTATCGCACAAACGCTTAAACATAGCATCAATTCATATTATCATGTAATCACTTAACAAGTCACATAACACATACTCATATTCACATATCAATCTATGGCATACAAAGTTCACTCTTGAACGTTCCGTTTTCGCGTACGTTGAAATATGCGTATTTTACCGTTTCGGTAGCGTTTTCGGGCATCGGAAGTCACGTATGACCAACCAATCACCAAAGATACTTAATATAAGTTAAGATACTTATATTTATTATAAAATATCAGTTTATAATCAGATTTAAAACAGTTTCGCAAAAATCACTTTGAAACCCGATTTTTACCGTTTTTAACGCATAGTTTCGTGCCGAACTTTACCGTAACCATCCCAAATCATCATGACTTAATATTTTAACATAACACACATTATCTACTGATAAAAAATAATAATTTTACTCATGATAATTCAGGTCTCATGTATGACACAAAAATCGTGCAAATTCACCCAATTTAGTACTTTTCAAGCTACATGTACAACATGCAAAGCTACCAAGTTTATGACATAATTTCTGTAACATCAAAATATATCATATAACATCATTTTACATGTTTATATTCTGATTTGTATGAACCTTTATCATACCAAAACATTTTCATTTTCTTATGATCATTAAATCATCCTAAAAGCCTATGTACAAACACTTTATGCACATATTCTTCATAATCATCATCCAATATCAAATACCATTATTCTTACATTTATTATGATCCTATAACTTATCCATAACTAAATTCTTGATCAATCATTCATCAATCATTGAAAATCATTAAGCACATATATCATACTTTAACATTTATGAACATGCAAACAACCTACAATTTTCCTTACACACATTTCGGCCATATACATACATGTATATTAATTCTAAAATTCCACTTTAGTTGTATTTATTTCAAATCACAAGACTTTGTTATGACATCTTTCATGAAAATCCCTTTTTGATTTGAACATGCATACTTTTTAAGATCAAAATCAATGATTAACCAAAACTCAATCTTTAACATACATGCGTGTATGTATTCGGCCATATAAATACATATTTCAATATCATCTCAAATGAAATTCGAGGTTCAACCATCACTTCATAACAATCACACGTTAACACATAACCTTTTTGATCATTTAAACAATCACATTGCAAGAAACTTTTTAATCAAAATTCAAAACACAAACTCTAATCAAATATATATACATACGACCATACATATACACACATATCTACACATTTTCATTTTTATAAAAATCATTTGTTAGTTTGATTTTAAGAGTTGTGAGAATCCAAGTATTTGAGAATCATGATCATGATCATCATCATCATCAAATGAGTTTTAAAAGAAGTAAAAATTTATACCTTTCAAGAACAAAGTGGGTTTTTATGATGAGAATCTTGATGAAAACAAGCTTGTTCCTCTTAGAAATCACCTTGAAATCAACTTTAGATCTTCAAACCAACCCGAAACTAGGTTGAAATGGCCATGATCTTCAAGAAATAAGTTTGAAAAATTGAAATGGGTGTGTTCATGAGGGGTTTCAGCCGAGAGTATCAAGAAGGAAGAAATAAAAGGTTTTTGAAAAGTTTGATCCAGGAAATGGTTATTAAGTGAAGTGTTAGGAAAAATGTAATGATTAAGTTTCATGTATGAGCAACACATGACAAGAATGGCTTTGGTGTGCATCCATAGTGCCACCACCTTGCCTGCTCTCTCACACTTTCTCTCTCCTATATAACTTATATACACATATGCATGCAATAGACAGTTAATTAACTGGTTATCGAGTATTTTATTTCGCGTTTTATCTGCGTTTTAAGGCGTTTAAAATTATTTTTATCATTATATAAAAATAAACTCTCCATAATATTGCTAAACAATATTTCATTCACCTAAACTGGTTGCGTCGTTTGCGTTTCGCAGTATACGCGTTGTATTGCGTAGTATGCACTTAAATTCGCAAAACAAGAATTTTAAGCGTTTTAATTATTTTTTCTTCACGAATATGATTAAAATGGGATTTTAATCATAGCGGAATATTTTTAGGATTTTAACGTTATCCGGACAGTCACCGACGTTTGTTTCGCATTTTGTTCGTTACGCGATAAACGTTTAACTTATTGTTGCCAACGTAATTTTTAACCAAGTTTGGGTTTATCAAAATTTCAAATACTTCATATTAATATCATATTTAATAATTTAGTGCCTATATATAATCATAACACGTGTCACACTAGTACAGTACAAGTTCAGAATAGCCGGGTGTCATACCGGATAAGACTGTGCAGCATTCAATACATCTCTTCCTCCAAGACCCTTAAACTTCGCTAACTGGCGTTCCAATGCCTCTTTCTCTCTCTCTGAATAAGCCACCCGAGATGTATAAGTTCCCGTACTAGCTGATGTAGAGACCGAATATTTCTTTCCTCTATCAGATTGGGCTTGTCTCTTTGAATCCGCTGCTACAATGTCCAAATAATCCCAATCCACATCCACGTGGTTTCACAGAAAAGTACCACCGTTGTGGCCTTGATATCCCTTTTGTCTTCATTAGAGAGCCCGTCATGGAAAGCGGTAATTAACTCCCATCGTGGAATACCATGATGAGGACAATTACGGATCAACTGATTGAACCGCTTCCATGAATCGTACAACATCTCACCCGGATGTTGTTGGAATTCCCTAAGAGCAGCTCTTTGTCACACCCTGACTTTTGTGGAAGCGTGGTTATTGGTCTCCAAGACTATCCCACCCAGCCTCTCAGACTTAACTACTTAGTCTCTCAGACTAAACCTCCCAGTTTCTCAAATTGAACTACCCAGCCTCTCAGGCTAAACCTCCCAGTCTCTCAGACTGCCCCAACTAGTCTCTCAGACTACCCAGTCTCTCAGACTGAACTACCCAGTTAGTCTCTCAGACCAACTCCCCAGTCTCTCAGACTGAACTACCCAGCTAGTCTCTCAGACTAACTCCCCAGTCTCTCAGACTGCACTACCCAGCTAGTCTCTCAGACTGAAATATAAATGAATTCTTTGAAATGTATTTTGTGTCTTTTATTTGTAAAAAAATGTTTGTTTCATGGATCTGGACGCTTTGTGTATGCAATGAAAACATGTTGTAAAAACATTTTCGTGAGAGCCCTAATGATCGTAGTCTAGACTCGAGAAAGAATCCTAGCTCTCTACGATCGAGGCTCTGATACCAAGCTGTCACACCCTGACTTTTGCGGAAGCGTGGTTATTGGTGTGACTTCTTAATACCATAGCATTCAATCATAACAATGCTAAATGATAAAACCAAAAGATATTCATCCATAAAAGTTGAGTTTGAAAGTACCACAACATACTTGTTTGAAACATCGACACCAAATTCAAGTTACAAACCATAACATGTTCAAATGAGTTCATCAAGACTCGGCAAAAGATCTTAAATAAAACCGGGTTTAGAAACATGTATCCCGTCCAGGATTAGGATACATCTTCTAAACTCCACGACCACGGATGACATCTTTTATTTATACGCAGCTTGAAAAATATGCACACACCTGCCAGATCCACTTATGTCCCTGAAATACATGTAGTTTAAAAATATCAACAAAAGTTGAGCGAGTTAATGTGTTCGCGAGTATGTATAAAACCTTTGTATTCAATGTATGTATGAAAGTCCCGGTATGATAGCAAACAAGGAAAAGATCACCAATGGTTTGCAAGGCCACTGATATGTGTGACGGTGTAGCAAGACTCAAACCTAGCAAAGTTGCGCCGGGCTTCTGGCTGGAAGACATAGTCACCACTATGGGCCACCCTGGCCTCATGGGTGTGGGCTCGCTACACCTAAATAGATCTATCACTCATGCCCCTCGGTCCTACAAGAGGATTGATGGTCCCAAGTATCCGCCTACCCATTCACATGATCTATGGTTCTTTCCTAGGCTAACCATACCAATTGTATCTGTATGTAATCCTTTTGTAACATGTATTTCACCCCCGAAGTAAATAAACAAAACAGTTTAAAGAAAAGGGGGACATGAACTCACAGTATTGCGTCTTCAGAACTAGTAACTCCGATCTCGTCAGCAAACACGACTACCTACAATGTACTAGTGTCTATTAGGCGGACGGGTCGTGCCTTTGTTTAGTATTAATGTTTTGGAGTTACGTTTCTACTATGCCTCTAATATTATTCTGTACAATATTTCTCAAGTATTTATTTTCGTATTTCCTTCCCAAGGATGGGGGTATTTTATACATGTATTTTCGTATTCTTGTATTTGAAGTTCCAATTTAATATATTTTCAAGTCTCACTTTAGAAAATATATAATAACGTATTTTATTCCAAGAATAATGTATTGTCTAGAAAATATATATTTTTCTCAAAAATCATATATCTTCTAAATATGCTAAGAAAATATATTTTTAATTCCAAAAACAATATATTTTCTTCTTATAAAAAATATGATACAAATTTGTAATATTTACAAAAATCATATTTTTATTTCTTGTATCCAAAATAATATTTACCAAAAGTATATTTGTAACGGTATTTTCCAAAATATTTTGTAAGTTACGTTCTATCGTTCGGTTCCACAATATTATGTGTGTAACTTATATATTTATTCCTTGATATTCTTGGTATTATTTTGGATTGTAAATTTCATGGTACTTTGTTAAGTTATATTATTTTACCCTAAAATAATATAATTATTTCACAAAGTATACAAATATTCACACATGTGTCTTTAATATTTATATATATTTTAAATATATATTCACCCATTTTTATTTATAAAACCAACCTCCAATACTTGTATTTTTGTAACAAATTCTATGGCAAAGTTTATATTGAAAACCATAGTTAAACACACTTGTAAATACTTGTTAGAAAATATTTTTCTAAGTGTTTTTATTTTTAGAAAATTTTGCCATAGTTTCCCCTAAAAATGGAGGTGTCCATGCTATCAAAGCTTATCATTTTCTTTTCAAAAACCATCACAACAATCAACAATTAATCCCTAAACAACTTACACTTACCAAGTGCAAAAACTATACAATTTTCATAACAACATGAACTTGATCTTTTATTAAAAACTTGTAGGAACTTGGTAGGGTGTTTAGTAGGTTTAGTTACCCTTTAAAGTGCGTTTATTACTCTACAAATCTCATTCTTAAAGAATTTAGGTGTTTACAACTTGTAAACACATTTTACAAAAAAACGTTTCTTTGTGAGATCTTTTTGTTTCATAAGTGTTTATACACTTGTCTTATCTCTAAAAATAGTGTTTGTTTAAGTAAGAACCACTATTTTCTAAAAATCATATTTTGAACTCGGTTCTTTCGAAATACCATTCATAAATCTTAGATTCATAAGATTACTAGCTTACTTTGTTTATTATTTTTCAAGAAATCATCTTTTTTGTTCAAGTTCATGCTTAGATATGAGGATGATCTTCTTGTGTTAACACATAATCATCCTCTAACTTGCTAGATCATGTGTTTAATTACAATCTAGCAAGCTCCTTATGATGATCAACATCATAATCTCAAGTAAACAACAACAAGTATCATACACATACTTAAACAACATTATTTCATCAAGATTTCATCATATGAAAGCTTTATGTTCATGATTCATGTTTATGTCTTTTAGTGTTCTTGTGATTTTCAACATAATACATCTTTTAACCAACTAAAATTAGAAGTAACAAAGGTTATGAGAGTCTTACTACTAGCACTAAGGCTAGGAATGAACTCAAGATGAAAATGGGGTGGATAAAAGCAAGTAAGAAAGGTCCTTGATGATCCACAAGCTCCAAGCTCTCTTGAATGAAGTTTAACACCCTTGTGAAGCCTTAGAATGGATGAACTTGAAATGAAAATGGTGATGGTGTTTGGATGGGGGTTCGGCCGAGATGAGAGGGAGGAGAGGAAGAAATATGAAGTGTGAGTTAGTGTGTGAAATGTGATCATCTCTTGAATCTTCATGCCATACTTATAATCATCACTTCTAAATATTTTGTCAACAAGAGCAAGGCAAGATCTAATATAAATAGAAATAAAATCTTGAGGTATGGTGGTGATGGTATGGCCGATTACTAGCATGGGGGGGGGGGTCTAAGTGTAACTTTGAGCCAAGTAGTTAGTTTATAGTCCAAATACAAGTATATAGTTAGTTAAGTTAGTTACTAGATATTTTAGTGGGTGTTATGGTGTTCGGGGATCATGACTAGCTCAGAAATAATTAAACAATGTTTCTAGTATAATTTTGGTGTTTCGGGTAGTTTCCGATTGTTCGGTTAGATACCGGTTCGTTAAAGTGTCAAGCTATTCCGTTTAATGACCTTTATGTTACTTTTTGTGACACTTTTAATTCCCGACACTTAGGAAAGCATTCAGGACCATTTTGCCATATTTTTGCTCATAATTAGCTTGTTAAAAAGCTGAATTTTGCTGAAATATGCAGAATTCTGCACTTTATGTGGGTTTTAGGCACTTTCCGGCACTTAAACTATCACCTAGTGACACAGTTTTATGGTCCTTACTTCCCTACACACCCTACTAGTGTAGAACTTGGTTTCTGGCTCATACTGGGTCTCAAAACACTGTCTGTCTATGTATTGAACCTTGTCAGCATATTCCTGTTCCATCCGTTAACTGTGCTAACTGTGCTTTGTGCATCATGTATGTCTGATGTCTGTCGTTAGTGACATGCAAAAACCAACTAAACCAGTAGATAGGATAAGTCGGATATCGAACCAGAGGAGGATTGTGGAAAGTGTGTAATGCTCAGTTTTGATTAACTACTATTGAAAAAAATAAAACTCAGTTGTTGGATTTGATTAATTATCTAAAATGACGAACTAAAAAGTGACGTTTAAATCAATAGAGAAACAATGGTTCTTCCAGATTTCAGGTTTTATAGTTAGATTCAATTATGTGTTTAATCGAAACACTCACATAGACATAAGTGTTTAACCTAATTCATCAATTGTGATAACCAACGACTAAGTACTCCGGTCAATACATAACGGGAGGTTATCGAATGATTATCAATTACAATTACAAACCCTAACCCCATGTCAAATATATCCCAATTACTAGAACTCTCGGGAACTGAATGCTTAGAAATTAAGGTTTAAATAATTGTAATTGTCTACAATCAATAAATCAAATCAAGGTGAAAAGCATCGAATGCTTAGATCACCGAGTTATACGATTGTCACAAACACATAAAATTATCCAACTTACAAAACCCTCCATCCGGAGGAAACCATAAAAGACTAGCCGCTCATGATTGTGGGATGATCTTCACTGGCTCGAACCACACGGCCGCCTCCCTTTCTCTTCTTTGCTGTCGAGATGATGATCTTATATGTGAGATGATGCTTCCCCTTGTTGCGTGTATACGGCTGCTAAAAGAATTCCCCAGTCTGCCGTCCAAGAGAAATTATCTTCTAGCCCACAAGCCCACCTTCACTTGTATTGGCGGCCCAATCAAAAGAGACTCCCACATGTATTGCTGATGATGATCGATTTCTAAAACCCTTGTGCCGTCCACAATCAGGCCCACATGTGCGGCCCTCTCTTGTTTTGTTATTCCAAAGTTTGCGGCCCACTATTGTTTATGATGTTGTTGACTAGAAAAAATCATCCAATACTTCTGAATATGTTGACTATGAGACCCAGCTTCCAATATTCACCTCCAATATTCAAGAAGTAATGATGATGTCCTTGACTTTGTTTCCATCGGCCCCCCTCAAGTCCAAAAAGAATTCAAAAGTCCCCTCCAATGTCACGTGCTAATGATGATTATGTTGTTGAAAAAGTCCACAAACTCTAGTCTCTTCACATGTGCGTGTCATGTCCTATATATATGTGTATCCTCTATGTGCGTGTATGTTTAAGGTTTTAAAACCCATTAGATGCCGTCCAAACTCAATCCACACGATGTCTTTTTTTCATTCGTAACCTACGGATCGTAAGACGTAGGCTACGGTCCGTAATTTCTGATTCTTGTTCTCCTTTCAGCCGTAATCTATGCACTGAGTCCGTAAGTTACGATCCCATCATTCTGTTTCTTTGGCTTTGCATGCATTCCAACTTTACATAATTTACCAACAAGCCCGAGACTTCGGTATGTTGCATTTCTTTCACATTCAAACTCCATTTTGACTCGTAACGGCTCACGAATAATGTAGTGTATCTCAACTATCATCCTTGATAATTCTGCTTCATCACTAAACTCTCCAAACTTCACCGGTTTACGCATTTTACCTGAAATAACACAAACACTCGCAGTAATCACATTCGAAACGTATAATCACATAAAACACATTAATTCACACAGGATACTACACTTAAGGCTCATGTTTCACACTCTCCATCAATGTCAATAAGGTTTGTATGTAATAATGATGTGACATTATGTAATATGTGATGCACATGTAAGTGTGATGCAGTAATCAGACATCAATTAAGTAATCCAGCACAGTCATTAAGGATTAATTAATTATCAATTAATTGTACGGATACCTGGATTTATGAGGGTTGTCACATTCTCCCCCTGTTAAGAAAATTTCGTCCCGAAATTTAAGTTCTGCTACTAGCTGCAGGGGTCGTGGGGAACAAATGTGGGTAAGTAACTTCGCTTTCATACGATCCTCACGCTCCCAAGTGAACTCTGGGCCGTGTCGCGCATTCCAACGAACCTTGACGAGTTTGACACTACTCCTGCGCGTCTTGTTAGCTTTCCAATCAGTAACCTCAACAGGTTCTTCAGTAAAGTGGAGTGTGTTGTCAATGTGAATTTCATCGGCAGGAACGACAACTGTTTCTTGAGTTGGACTCTTTTTCAGATTAGATACATGAAATGTATCATGAACGCCATTCAGTTCTACGGGTAGATCCAACTTGTAAGCTACAAGACCAATCCTCACCAGGATTTTGAATGGTCCAATGTATCGCGAGTTCAACTTCCCATGCTTCCCAAAGCGTGCTACACCCTTCCAGGGTGAGACCTTTAACAAAACCATATCTCCTACTGCAAACTCCAACGGTTTCCTTCTTCGGTCCGCGTAACTCTTTTGTCGATCACGAGCCACCTTTATGCGCTCTCGGATCTGTGTAATCTTATCAGTCGTCTCTTGAACGAATTCAGGACCAACAAGCTGTCTATCCCCCGTGTCTGCCCAGCATAACGGTGATCGACACTTGCGTCCATAAAGAGCCTCAAATGGTGCAGCTTGGATACTCGCATGGTAGCTATTGTTGTACGAGAATTCTACCAAGGGTAAGTGAGTGTCCCAACTGCCACCCAAATCCATCACGCAAGCTCGTAACATATCCTCCAACGTTTGAATCGTTCGCTCACTCTGGCCATCTGTCTGCGGATGGAATGCAGTACTCAGATTCAACTGAGAACCA
The DNA here is from genome assembly GCA_030545235.1 of Helianthus tuberosus. Classification (NCBI taxonomy): domain Eukaryota; kingdom Viridiplantae; phylum Streptophyta; class Magnoliopsida; order Asterales; family Asteraceae; genus Helianthus; species Helianthus tuberosus. The sequence goes on from CM060449.1 coordinate 109,954,001, forward strand.
AAGGCTTCTTGGAAGGATTGCCAAATCCTAGATACAAACCTTCCGTCTCTATCAGAGATAATCGAGAGAGGCACTCCATGTCATGCAACTATCTCTCTCAGGTATAGCTCAGCAAGCTTGCTAGTGTTGTCTTTCTCCTTGATTGGCAAAAAGTGTGCAGATTTGGTCAGACGGTCTACGATTACCCAAATCGTATCGTGACCTCTGGGTGTCCTTAGTAACTTCGTTATAAAGTCCATTGAAATCTGCTCCCATTTCCACATGGGTATTTCAGGTTGTTGCAGAAGACCTGAAGGCTTCTGATATTCGGCCTTTACCTTGGCACAAGTCAAACATTTGCCAACATACGTTGTAACATCACCTTTTAATCTCGGCCACCAATAGAAATCCTTTAAATCTTGGTACATTTTATCCAATCCTGGATGGATCGAGTACCGTGACTTGTGAGCTTCATAAAAAATAACGTCTCTCAAACCACCAAAGAGAGGAACCCAAATTCGTTTCATGAAGCACAACGTTCCTTCGTCATTGAGTACTAGCTGCTTCTCCATCCCACAGAGGTATTCATTCTCAAGATTCTCTTCCTTAAGAGCTTCTCTCTGCGCGGTATGAATGCGCAATGAGAGATCCGTTTGAACAATCATTTCCAAAGCCCTAACCCTTATGGGCTTAATCCTTTCTTTCTGACTCAAGGCGTCTGTGACCACATTTGCCTTTCCTGGGTGATACTTAATTTCACAATCATAATCGTTCAACAATTCGACCCATCGTCTCTGTCTCATGTTAAGCTCTTTCTGATCGAATATATGCTGTAGGCTCTTGTGATCAGTAAAGATTGTGCATCGCGTGCCATACAAGTAATGTCGCCAGATATTTAAAGCAAACACCACAATGCCTAGTTCCAAATCATGTGTGGTATAGTTCTTCTCATGAACCTTCAACTGGCATGAAGCATAGGCTATAACCTTCTGTCGCTGCATCAGCACGTAGCCTAAACCTTGACGCGAGGCGTCGCAATATACCACGAAGTCGTCAGTACCTTCGGGTAGGGATAAGATCGGTGCATCGCAAAGTTTGTTCTTTAACAAATGAAATGCTTCTTCTTACTTGTCTCCCCATTCGTACTTCTTGTCTTTCTGAGTGAGGGAGGTCAAAGGTTGAGCGATTTTTGAGAAATCCTTAATAAATCTGCGATAATATCCTGCCAAACCTAGGAACTAACGGATCTCGGTTGGCGTCTCTGGAGTCTCCCAATTCTTGATTGCCTCGATCTTTGTGGGATCCACATGGATTCCATCTCCGTTAACCATGTGACCAAGGAACTGAACCTCGCGTAACCAGAATTCGCACTTCGAGAACTTTGCGTACAATTTCTCCTCCTTGAGCAGCTCTAGGATAGCTCTTAGATGTTGCTCATGTTCTTCCTTCGTCTTTGAGTAGATTAAAATATCATCAATAAACATGATCACAAACTTATCGAGGTACGGCTTGCAAACTCTGTTCATCAAATCAATGAATACTGCTGGCGCATTAGTCAGACCAAACGGCATTACTAGGAACTCGTAATGCCCATATCGAGTCCTAAAGGCAGTCTTTGGAATACTCTCCTCTTGAATTCTCAACTGGTGATAACCTGATTGAAGATCGATCTTGGAGTAACAACTCGAACCTTGTAGTTGATCGAACATGTCATCAATCCTTGGCAAAGGATATCTATTCTTGATAGTCAACTTGTTAAGCTCGCGGTAGTCGATACACATGTGGAAACTACCATATTTCTTTTTGACAAACAGCACTGGAGCTCCCCAAGGCGAGAAGCTTGGTCTGATAAATCCCTTGTCTAGTAGCTCCTGAAGTTGTGTTGACAGCTCTTGCATCTCAGAAGGCGCAAGTCGATAAGGTGCTTTAGCCACAGGAGCGACGCCCAAAACTAAATCAATGTGGAATTTGACTTGCCTTTGCAGCGGCAATCCTGGAAAGTCTTCGGGAAAGACTTCAGGATATTCCTTCACGACTGGAACGTCTTCTAGCTTTGGCTCAGCAGCTTCTTTATCCACAATGTGTGCTAAGAAGGTGACACATCCTTTCTGCAAACACTTTCGAGCCTTCAAACAACTGATGATCCTTAGGGGTGTATCGTGCTTCTCTCCATGTACCACAATTGTTTCTCCATTTGCCATCGGAATGCGAATGATCTTCTCGTGACATACAAATCTCTGCTCGGTTGCTTGACAACCAATCCATCCCTACTACCACGTCGAAGCTTCCCAACTCGACAGGCAGCAGATCAAGCGTAAACTCGTGCTCACCTAGTTCTATTATGCAACCCCTAATAACTTCATTTGCTTCTACTAGCTTTCCATTAGCTAGTTCTATTGAATACGGAATGTCTAGCTTACTGGTTACCAACCCAAGTATATTCTTAAATTCTAGCGATACAAAACTATAATCGGCACCGGTATCAAATAGTACAGATGCATAACGTTGGTTGATAGGGAACGTACCAGTGACCACATTTGGATCTTGGCGAGCTTCCCTCGCACCGATGTTGAAAACCCTTCCCTGAGCTTGATTAAGCTTTGGGCACTCTCTCTTGAAATTCCCCACGTCTCAACAATTAAAACAACCTGGTCCTCGACCATTACCGTTCCCATTACCACCTTGATTGTTATTCGCTCCACGGTTTCCATTACCAGCTTGATTCCCAAAATTACCACGATTTCCGTTACCACCATTTCCTCCTTGAGGGCGGTTTCCGTATCCATTTCCACCACGGTTGTTGTTGCCATAACCTCTCTGACCATTGTTACCACGCCCAGTACCAACCCAACATGTTTCCCTCGAGTGACCAGCTCTTCCACAAGACTCACATCTTCCACCTCGGCACCATCCATTGTGATGCAACTGGCACGCATCACATTTGGGCAAGGTGCCCATGTACCCTTTTCCCTTGTTTTCAGCACCAGTTTTGACCCTGGCTGGTGCGTTTGCCTCTTCCTTCTTGTTAGCACTGCTGGTACCTTTCTTGAAGTTTGAGAACTTCCTTTTGTTCTCACCTGATGACTCAACGTGAGTCTCTTTCTTCTTCTGGTCAGAAATCGAAAACTTGTTTAACCTGATTGCTTCTTCAGTTAGTGCTACACTCAGGTCGATAGCCTCGGTGATCGTAGCAGGTTTCGATGTCGTCACCATACTCATAATCTGAGGTGCCAACCCCCAAATGAAACGCTCAACGCGCTTGAATTCCGGACTAACCATGTATGGTACCACGTGAGATAGATCGTGAAATCTCTGCACATATTCGGCGATCTTTGGGCCGTCCATCTTGAGGTTCCAGAATTCAGTTTCTAACTTTTGGATTTCAGCCCTGGAGCAATACTTTTTACGCATGAGTTCCTTCATTTCATTCCAAGTCAAAGCGTATGCTGCTGCCTCTCCCAGAGTTTGGACTTGGAGATTCCACCATGAAAGCGCTCCATCTACGAACAATCCGGAGATGTAGGTGACTTGGTGTTCCGGAGCACATTTACTCATTCTTATCACCGAATCGGTCTTCTCCATCCATCGAACAAAAGCCACAACACCCCCAGTGCTGTCGAAATTTAGAGGCTTACAGTGTAGAAACTGCTTATAGGTACAGCCTGTACAAGTAACGTCATTCACAGAAAGCATTAGCAAACGCACATGGAATATCCAAATGTAATGTGTCTCAAATGACTTAAACATTACCATGAGGTGGGTTGTTCCTCGAGGTACCCCCGCTAGTTTCAGCGCGTGAGGCCTCGTAATCTGCTATCTACACAAAACCGCTACGCTGATGGTGGTGGAGGAGGAGGTGGAGGGACAAAGAGCAACCTACACAAATGCACTGAATCCTCCTCCAGAGCATGAACGATACGCATCAGGTAACTAACCTGCTGCTCCATAGTAAGAAAACGAAAATCAAAATCTGGGTATGGTAGGAGAGGAGCGGGCGGAGTCGCGAATGGTGACTGACAGGAACAAGGTGGAGGACGCAGAATCCTCTCTAACTCCATGACTCTCCTACACAGCATCTCCTGCTGGAGCTGCAACGACAAAAGCAAATAATCCCTCGTATAACCAATGTGGAAGGGATGGTATGGATCAGAAACAGGCATCGTGTTGGGCGGAAACCAGATAAGTGGCTCGCCCGATGCTGCAGAAGCAAAAGGTGAAGTATGTGTAGCAGGTATAAACGGTGGCATAAAAGGAAAGGTTGCTGACACAGGTGGTATGTGACTGGGCTGCTGACTCGATGGACCTTCCCCTGGACGGGGAGGAGGGATATCCTGTAGGAATGTGACCAGTAGATCTGTGCGGTGAATGTCAGACACATGTGGGTGAAACGGGGCGATATTAGCTGGTGCATGTGTAGGTGCAGGTGGGGGAGTAACAGGTCTAACAAAAGGAGGTAAGTCATCGTCATCCTCGATCCACCCATTGTGGGTGGATGCATATCTGGGGTCAATCTAGGCTACAAAAGGAGCACGATCAACAAGTACAGGGATTGGATCAGGTAGAGGTGGTGCAACAACTGGTATGTCAACAGGTGCAGGCTCAGGTAGAGGATCATGAGCAGGTATAGGCTCGGGTGCAATCATAGGCTCAGGGTCAGCTAGAGCAAGCTCAAGATCAGCGGGTATATCAAAGAGCTGATCGTCAGGAACGACAGGTGCCTCAAAAGGCTGATCATCAGGGACAAACTCAATCTCATGCTCAGGGTCAAAGTCGTGTGGAAAGACAGGATCCAACTCTTCATCAAAATCAAAATCATGATCATCACCGTGTGGAATATCAGGTGCAACAGACATAGCTGTGTCAGAATCAGTATCGGTGGGATATCGCTGTAATCCTAGTGCGTGTGGAGTAGTAGATGACACAGACTCGTATGAATCAGGACTTGAATGGTCAGAAGAAGTCTCAACGACTGGAATTTCAACAAGCGGAATAGCAATGAAATCATCGACTGGGATCTCGACAAGTGGAGCGACAACGACATAATCGACTGGAGCCCCATCATCCTGGGCACCCTCAGGGGGACCCTCAATAAAAAGATCGATGTCGTCGTTAGACATGGTGTCAAGAGGCAGATCCTCAAGAGGAAATGCAGCAAGAGGAAAAGGACCAGGGATCTGAACAAGAGGTAGATCCTCGCTAGGAAGACCATCAGCTAGCGGTATATCATCTTCAAAATCTGGTAAAGCAAACGGCTGAAAATCGTCATCATCGTCACTCGTAGTGTCAGATGTAAAAACCTCAGGGTCTGTGGCCATCTCGTCATCTGAAACTATGGCCATAGGGTCTATGGTATCTGATACTCCGCTATCAGAAGAGGACATGGTGTCTGTAACAAAACAATCACAACATATGCACATGTATCAACAATCATCAAATAAGCATATAAGTAGTAACAATGTAAGCATGTATGCAATCCTAGTCTTCCCAAGACTATCCCACCCAGCCTCTCAGACTTAACTACTTAGTCTCTCAGACTAAACATCCCAGTTTCTCAAATTGAACTACCCAGCCTCTCAGGCTAAACCTCACAGTCTCTCAGACTGCCCCAACTAGTCTCTCAGACTACCCAGTCTCTCAGACTGAACTACCCAGTTAGTCTCTCAGACCAACTCCCCAGTCTCTCAGACTGAACTACCCAGCTAGTCTCTCAGACTAACTCCCCAGTCTCTCAGACTGCACTACCCAGCTAGTCTCTCAGACAAACTCCCCAGTCTCTCAGACTGAAATATAAATGAATTCTTTGAAATGTATTTTGTGTCTTTTATTTGTAAAAAAAATGTTTGTTTCATGGATCTGGACGCTTTGTGTATGCAATGAAAACATGTTGTAAAAACATTTTCGTGAGAGCCCTAATGATCGTAGTCTAGACTTTAGAAAGAATCCTAGCTCGCTACGATCGAGGCTCTGATACCAAGCTGTCACACCTTGACTTTTGCGGAAGCGTGGTTATTGGTGTGACTTCTTAATACCATAGCTTTCAATCATAACAATGCTAAATGATAAAACCAAAAGATATTCATCCATAAAAGTTAAGTTTGAAAGTACCACAACATACTTGTTTGAAACATCGACACCAAATTCAAGTTACAAACCATAACATGTTCAAATGAGTTCATCAAGACTCGGCAAAAGATCTTAAATAAAACCGGGTTTAGAAACATGTATCCCGTCCAGGATTAGGATACATCTTCTAAACTCCACGACCACGGATGACATCTTTTATTTATACGCAGCTTGAAAAATATGCACACACCTGCCAGATCCACTTAGTTCCCTGAAATACATGTAGTTTAAAAATATCAACAAAAGTTGAGCGAGTTAATGTGTTCGCGAGTATGTATAAAACCTTTGTATTCAATGTATGTATGAAAGTCCCGGTATGATAGCAAACAAGGAAAAGATCACCAATGGTTTGCAAGGCCACTGATATGTGTGACGGTGTAGCAAGACTCAAACCTAGCAAAGTTGCGCCGGGCTTCTGGCTGGAAGACATAGTCACCACTATGGGCCACCCTGGCCTCATGGGTGTGGGCTCGCTACACCCAAAAAGATCTATCACTCATGCCCCTCGGTCCTACAAGAGGATTGATGGTCCCAAGTATCCGCCTACCCATTCACATGATCTATGGTTCTTTCCTAGGCTAACCATACCAATTGTATCTGTATGTAATCCTTTTGTAACATGTATTTCACCCCCGAAGTAAATAAACAAAACAGTTTAAAGAAAAGGGGGACATGAACTCACAGTATTGCGTCTTCAGAACTACTAACTCCGATCTCGTCAGCAAAGACGACTACCTACAATGTACTAGTGTCTATTAGGCGGACGGGTCGTGCCTTTGCTTCGTATTAATGTTTTGGAGTTACGTTTCTACTATGCCTCTAATATTATTCTGTACAATACTTCTCAAGTATTTATTTTCGTATTTCCTTCCCAAGGATGGAGGTATTTTATACATGTATTTTCGTATTCTTGTATTTGAAGTTCCAATTTAATATATTTTCAAGTCTCACTTTAGAAAATATATAATAACATATTTTATTCCAAGAATAATGTATTGTCCAGAAAATATATATTTTCCCAAAAATCATATATCTTCTAAATATGTTAAGAAAATATATTTTTACTTCCAAAAACAATATATTTTCTTCTTATCAAAAATATGATACAACTTTGTAATATTTACAAAAATCATATTTTTATTTCTTGTATCCAAAATAATATTTACCAAAAGTATATTTGTAACGGTATTTTCCGGAATATTTTGTAAGTTACGTTCTATCGTTCGGTTCCACAATATTATGTGTGTAACTTATATATTTATTCCTTGATATTCTTGGTATTATTTTGGATTGTAAATTTCATTGTACTTTGTTAAGTTATATTATTTTACCCTAAAATAATATAATTATTTCACAAAGTATACAAATATTCACACAAGTGTCTTTAATATTTATATATATTTTAAATATATTCACCCATTTTTATTTATAAAACCAACCATCAATACTTGTATTTTTGTAACAAATTCTATGGCAAAATTTATATTGAAAACCATAGTTAAACACACTTGTAAATACTTGTTAGAAAATATTTTTCTAAGTGTTTATATTTTTAGAAAATTTTTCCATAATTTCCCCTAAAAATGGAGGTGTCCATGCTATCAAAGCATATCATTTTCTTTTCAAAAACCATCACAACAATCAACAATTAATCCCTTTAACAACTTACACTTACCAAGTGCAAAAACTATACAATTTTCATAACAACATGAACTTGATCTTTTATTAAAAACTTGTAGGAACTTGGTAGGGTGTTTAGTAGGTTCATAAATCTTAGATTCATAAGATTACTAGCTTACTTTGTTTATTATTTTTCAAGAAATCATCTTTTTTGTTCAAGTTCATGCTTAGATATGAGGATGATCTTCTTGTGTTAACACATAATCATCCTCTAACTTGCTAGATCATGTGTTTAATTACAATCTAGCAAGCTCCTTATGATGATCAACATCATAATCTCAAGTAAACAACAACAAGTATCATACACATACTTAAAAAACATTATTTCATCAAGATTTCATCATATGAAAGCTTTATGTTCATGATTCAAGTTTATGTCTTTTAGTGTTCTTGTGATTTTCAACATAATACATCTTTTAACCAACTAAAATTAGAAGTAACAAAGGTTATGAGAGTCTTACTACTAGCACTAAGGCTAGGAATGAACTCAAGATGAAAATGGGGTGGATAAAAGCAAGTAAGAAAGGTCCTTGATGATCCACAAGCTCCAAGCTCTCTTGAATGAAGTTTAACACCCTTGTGAAGCCTTAGAATGGATGAACTTGAAATGAAAATGGTGATGGTGTTTGGATGGGGGTTCGGCCGAGATGAGAGGGAGGAGAGGAAGAAATATGATGTGTGAGTTAGTGTGTGAAATGTGATCATCTCTTGAATCTTCATGCCATACTTATAATCATCACTTCTAAATATTTTGTCAACAAGAGCAAGGCAAGATCTAATATAAATAGAAATAAAATCTTGAGGTATGGTGGTGATGGTATGGCCGATTACTAGCATAGGGTGGGGGGGTCTAAGTGTAACTTTGAGCCAAGTTTATAGTCCAAATCCAAGTATATAGTTAGTGAAGTTAGTTACTAGATATTTTAGTGGGTGTTAAGGTGTTCGGGGATCATGACTAGCTCATAAATAATTAAACAATGTTTCTAGTATAATTTTGGTGTTTCGGGTAGTGTCCGGTTGTTCGTTAGATACCGGTTCGTAAAAGTGTCAAGCTATTCCGTTTAATGACCTTTATGTTACTTTTTGTGACACTTTTAATTCCCGACACTTAGGAAAGCATTTAGGACCATTTTGCCATACTTTTGCTCATAACTAGCTTGTTAAAAAGCTGATTTTTTTTGAAATATGCAGAATTCTGCACTTTATGTGGGTTTTAGGCACTTTCCGGCACTTAAACTATCACCCAGTGACGCAGTTTTATGGTCCTTACTTTCCTACACACCCTACTAGTGTAGAACTTGGTTTCTGGCTCATACTGGGTCTCAAAACACTGTCTGTCTATGTACTGAACCTTGTCAGCATATTCCTGTTCCATCCGTTAACTGTACTAACTGTGCTTTGTGCATCATGTATGTCAATAAGGTTTGTATGTGATAATGATGTGACATTATGTAATATGTGATGCACATGTAAGTGTGATGCAGTAATCAGACAGCAATTAAGTAATCCAGCATAGTCATTAAGCATTAATTAATTATTAAGTAATTGTACGGATACCTGGATTTATGAGGGTTGTCACACTCGTCCCATCTTAGTTCTTTTTGGGGTGTAGTACTCTTCTAGAATCTGCTGCTGTTTCTCGTGCCATGTGTGAATGCTTGCGTAAGGCAAAAAGATGAACAACTCGCTTGCTGAGTCTTTTAAAGAGAATTGAAATAGAACCAATTTGACCTGATTGGGTGTGAACTCGTGTCCACCTATCATACTAAAACCGCTTCAAATTATGCAATGTGAGCATATGGTTCTTCAATACCCTTCCTGTGAAAGGTAGGTAGCATGTTCAGAATATGAGGTATTGCCTCAAACGATCTATCCGCATTCCCTTATGCAACTGGAAGGAGGATCGAGGACGAGTGTTCCGCAATTTGTGGACGGAAGTGACTCTCTACTCCTCTGATGGTAGGATCCGGAAATCTAGGATCCCTTTGCCGATGATGTGGAACAGCTGGTGCCTGATGCACCTGCGTGGAGTTTGATATTCGTCTCCACCTCACGGCTGTCTTTGCTGAAAAAAATGGTTGATTCCAGTTTAGTGTCGGATTCTATAAACCACCTCGATATCCCCTTGTAGGATCGTTTTCACGACCAAACGAGTCGTTTAGAAGAGTTTTTGCTCAATAAGAAAGGCGGAAACAAACGTATCGAGGTGATTCAGCTTGCAATTCACTTTAAACTGTCTTTTAATTGATATAACAACGTTTTACAGCGAGTAGACACTTCGGCAACAGCTCGACACTGAAACCAGAAAGTTACAAATGACAAGGCACACCTAGTATTTATAGGGATGGTGGTTTTGCATGAAATAGTCCAAGCGAAATCAGTTTCACACGAAATCACTATTTCGTGCGAAATAACCAATTGATTTCGTATGAAATGACATACATGTCATTTCGTGCGAAATACCCTCTAAACACATGTTTGACATATTTCTCGTACTACGTGCCCTGATCTATCTATTCTAATACAAGACTCGATACAAGACGAAGTCGACAGATGTATGCACCAACAGACTCCCCCTCGGATGTTGACGAAGTCTTCAGTGTCGAGTCTTCAATCTTCAGTCTTTATCAGTCTCTTCGAACTCTTCCAAAGTATCTAACAATGTAACGCATCCTCAATTTCTGTCTCTTTTCATCTCCAGGATCTCGACCTGGCTCTAATCTCTCTCTAATTCTCTTGATCAGATCTCTTGACTCCTTAAGTTCATCAGCATCATCAGCTTGTATGAACATCAGGATCTGAACTTGGCTCTCAAATTATCAGGATTGTGATCTGGCTTACTTTCTGTTTAGGATCAAACATCTGACTAACCTGCACACATCTCTACCTAAAAATAAATTTCACAAATTTACAATTTGACAAATTTATTCTCTGCTTACCACTTGTAAACACAAACTTAAAACATCATTTGCAAGTATTTTACAAAATGATTTAACATTTTTAATCTCTGATGTATCACTTGTAAGAAAATCTTTTTCAAACACACTCTCCCAAACCTGTCCATCATGTTTAGCACTCGGAATTTTGAAAATCAGCTCTCCAACATCAGTTGTCGAAAATCTTTTTGAATTTTCAATTTTTTTTTGCTAAAACACAATCTTTTTGGGTTTTTCTAAGATTTTCAGTGTGTAAAAAGGCAATAAAGAAATATTTACAAACAATATTTTTGTGAGTTTGTGTAAGAGGATCATATTAGTTTTTGAGACACATCACCAACACCGTTAAGCTTTTAAACATTTTAAGTTCTAAACGAATCACTTAGATTGTCAGTATACTGATCCACTTAAATTTTCACACAAAGTTCAACTGTTTCGAGATACGAGATTAATGTTTTAACTACTTGAACTTATTCGCGTGTCCCACCTCAGAATATACTCCCGTATCCAGATCCCAATATTCAGTCTTACAGGTGAGTATACCTAGATGATATCTGTAAAGGGTTAAATGCGAGGGCCATGAGAGCTCAGGCTATTGATTTCGCAAAATCAGAGAGATGATGGCTTCGACTTTAGGTGTGTTCCCTTTAGAGAATCTTTTCTTCAACATCACATGATCAGCATTTTTCAATGTTTCATTATTTTTTGTACTGAGGGTGATGCTATATTTCAAGCAAGCGAAAAGTATTATACGAGGACTAGGCAATTGATTCCGCAAAATCAGAAGTCCCGGGATAATACCCCAGATATCACTGAGTATAAAGACCTAGTATCTCAGAAAGAGGGACCTTTCAAACAAGATTTCGGGGGTTACCCATATATCCGAGAGATGTTCCCCACGAGATAAGTAAGTTTGAATTTTAGGTTTATATCTTGACACAATCTACTAAATGTGTAATAACCTACTGGCACATCATCAGTGAGACCGTTTATCACATTTTAAGTTTCCAATTCTTTAGCATGCTGTGATAGTCCACTGATATACTATCATTTCCTCTTTCTCAACAAAACTCATTTTTGATTTTATCATGTTTTTGAATTTTTCAAATTTTCTAATGTTTTTGGATTTTCTAAAATTTCTTACTCCCCCTAAAATGCAAAAGCATTTAAAAAAAATTGAAAACAAACTATACAAACAAAAAGACAACTGTTGTGAATTGCTTCAAATCGCCATCCACTTGGCATAAACAATCAGAACTCCCCCTTACAACAAACTATTTTCCCATTATGACTTCAAAACACTTAAGTTTGTTTTAATCAAATGGTTTTTCTGGAAAATTATTTTTGTTGAATTAATAAAACCACTTTGTAGGTTAGGGGATCAATTCATCACCTTGTTCTTCTTTAACCACTTTGAAAAATATAACAATTTTTAAATTCAATCCACAAATACCACTTGTAGAAAATCAAGTACAACTTAATGTCCCTGATTTACCACTTGTAGGTTAAAACCCTTCTCCAACCACTTGAAGATTCACAAACACACAAAATTTAAGAAATATGCCGATACCTGCTCCACACTTACCAACCTGGAAGATCCGGCAAGTCATACTTTTTCACTTATGAAAAACAGACATCCAAGCATGACCAAACTTGGATGTGACCTCTTAAGTTTCACTTGGGGTGTAAGTTGGTTTCTTTGTTTCATAAAAATCTTTTACCCCTTTAACCTTTCCATCGACCATCTTCCCAAAAATCTTTTTCACATTTTCATTAAAAACTTTTTCGACATCAAATTCTTTCTTTTCAGAATAGAATTGATTCGAGATCTCAACCTTACCAACTTTTTGTATAAAATTTTCAGCCCGCAATGGTGGAAAATTGACATCATCCATTGGAGGTACTGAAGTTTCAATTTTTAGCTCAATTGGTGGCTCCTCTGATTTTGACGAATCAGATTCATCGCCAGATTTCACATCTGTTTTCTTAACAACCCACTTCTGGTTATCAAGATTCACTCTTCTCTTGTAAAATCTTTTCGAACATTCACCAACTTCATATGTTGAGTTTTTAAACACTTTGAATTTTTCAGTTGGTAGTTCACTTTTGTCAACAATTTTCTCTTTGAGTTTAGAAACAACTTCCTGTTTTGTGTTGGTAGCCTTTGGACAATTCAAGGCAATGTGACCAACTTCTTGACATCTGTAACATGTTCTTGTCTCTTTACTCTGATAAGCTCCATTCTTCTCAAATTTTTGTTTTTCAGCAAAGAACTCTTTGTTTGTTTGCTTCCAGAATATGCTCTTTTCTTCTTCCACAGAACTTGCTCCTGAAACAAATATAGTTTTTGGTTTATAAGTTTTCACATTTTTATGATTTTTCGGTGGAATAAAACCTAAGCCTTTCTTTTTTGAAATTACCGTTATGGTTTGGTTTCTTTCGATAACCTAAACCAGAACTGTAACCCTTTTTCTTGTTTAACCTTTGTTGATCTCTTGAGGTGTAAGGTCTTAGTTTTTTAGAAAGATTTACATCTTTTATTTCAGAAATATTAATTTCTGTTAGTTTGAAAACCTTTTTTTATCATTTCTGGTTTAACACCTCTTATTGGAAATTCTTCATCAGAATATAATTTGTCTGAATCATTCAAAGTATATGCCACTTTGATTAATTCATCATTCAAATTTGATTTTGATAACAGAAACTCTTTATTGTAAACTCTTTTGACCGACGACTTTGGACTGTCAACTGATGATGAACTCGAACTTTTGGACTCCAACTTTGACTCTGACTTCTCATCCTTATCCAACACCTGATCGACCACTTTCTTTATTAACTCAGACTCATGATCAGTGTCAGACGATGTGAACGTGACGTCAATGTTTTCTGGTAAATCATCAGTTGTTTCAGACTTTAACTTTATATTGACTGCCTTTTTGACTTGCTCCTCATTAACCTTCCCAAATCGGAGGCGGACACTTGTTATAATTTGCACTTTGTTTCTTACCAGTATCCTTCTCTTCAGGCTTCTTGTCTTGAAATGCTTCAAAACCTACAACAGTTGGATAAATTCGATCAATCAAATAATCCGAACTAGAATAACTTTGCAACAATCGTCTAATTCTTTCATTTTCAATCTTTTCTGTTTCCAACTCTTGCTTCAGCTTTGCACATTCTTCAATACAATGGTTAATAGCTTTCTGTTTTGTCATCATCACAGCATTCATCATGGTTAAAACATCTTCTCTTTCAGAATTTGTCTTTTGTAGACCAGTTACCATTCTGTTCAACACATCATACGATTCTTTCACATAATTGAGACTGAACAATAAATTTTCTTTCATCTTGTCTTGCTCACTCAATTTATTATCTTTCTCTTCACACTGCTTGCATGACTCCAAACACTTTAAGCAAGGTTTTGTAACTTCAACCATCTTTTCCACTTCAATAATCTTTTCAACTTCAATTATCTTTTCAACTTCAATTACTTTTTCAACTTCAACTACTTTTTCAACAACTTCAACTACCTGTTCAGTAGCTTTGTCTTCATTACTTTGTTCAGAAATCTTTTCCTGAGCAACATCCTTACTTTTCACCTATTTCTGATTCTTTGCTGCACGTTTCTCCTTCAGCTTCTCCACTCTATCTGCAAAATAAAATTAAAACTTTCAGGAGATAAATGAGTTTTTGCAATATTAATATGCATTTCTTCCTCATCATCACTGTCATCATTTGATGATTGATCAAACACTTGTGTCTGTTCTAAACTATCATCTGAAGAACTAAATTCATTATCTTGATTCTTCTCATTATCAGCAAACACTTTCATCCATTCTTTCATCAAATCTGGCTCTTGAACTATTTTTGCAATGAGAGCTACTACTTTTGAATCAGGCGGAATGTATTTGTCTCAACTGAAACCTTCTACCACTTTTTCATCATCTTGATCAATTATGCCATAATAAGCTTTCTTATTTGCTTCTTCGATCATTTTAGCATGTGCAGTTTGTGGTTCTTTTTGTTGATACGATTGATGAGCAACTTGTTGATATATGGCTTTCCGATAATAATCATTACCACCAAACGGATTCTTTGCTCCACTTGCTTCTCGATTAGTACATTCCCTCTTGAAATGTCCTTTTTCCCTTCATCGAAAACAAGTAACTTTAGGTTTATCAAAACCCAAAGTAGAAACATTTGCATCCAGGAAATCATCTCTTCCTGTAATCATTTTGAATTTTTCAGCTCTTCTCAAAACACTCGCTAAACACCACTTGATATCCATCAGCTCCATTTCCTCAGCATCAATCTGATCGTAATCCTCTTTTGTCAACATAGGATTTCCGATCCTTCCTGCAACTAACCCTTCATATGATTCCAATACTTTAGCAAGTAATGACATATGACTTTTAGCCACCTCTTCAGAGAAATTTTGACCATTCTGAAGATGCAACGCGATGTTGCAATGTAAAATTTGACCATTACTGCTGTTTGAACTTTGAAACTGATGACTTGATGTAGATTCTTTCGGATTAACACTTGGATATGAGGAAAATCCACTACTGCTGTTTGAACTTTGATTGATTGATCCAGATGAGTTTTCTGCACTAAAAGCAGTTTAGATTTTCGGACTTGCTTCGACATTCTGAACACTCCCTTTGAAGTACATTTTCACATCTTGTTGTGGACTTGGATTGCTCATTCTAGCAATCTTTTGTTGCTCAAGATCTTGTCCTTCAATCTTTTCTATGAACTGAGAAATTGTCAAACCATCATATTCTCCAGTATTCTTTAATATCATCAAAAATGTACCCCATTCTTTCTGAGGTAAAGCATCAGCTAATTTGTCAACCCATTCCTCACGATCTTTGTTGATGTTTAACAATGACATTGACCGTACTAAGTGACAATATCTTTCGATCAATTTCTTTATATCTTCTCTCGGCAAACTTGTAAATAAATCAAATTCTTTCTTTAACAATGATTTTTTACTCTTGATCATCTTTTCACTTTCCTCAAACTTAATTCGAAGTGCTTCCCAAATTGAACGTGAAGTCTTATCATGTTGAAGCAATATGAATATGTCTTCTTTAATAGCTTGCTAGAGTAAACTGATCATCATCTTTTCTGCTTTGTACATGTCTCGTTCTTTATCTGTAAATTCAAAAATTTTCTTTTCAACTCCCAAGTTTGTACGTGGTAGTACATATTTTTTCTCAACACATTCCCAAGATCTCAAATGATTTGCTTGAACCCAGTTTTCAAATCGATCTTTCCAACCATAATACTCCTCAATGCCCATTAGCTTCGGGGGTTTTTGTAAAGTTCCAGTTTCATTTTCCATGTTCATGCTCTGAGCAATGGCAACATGAGTACTTGGGGCAGTAGCAAATGCGTTATAAAACTCCTCTTCCATGATTCAGTAAACTTTTCACAAAACAATCACTTTCAAACGAAATACAATTTCACATGAAATGAACTTGGTGCGAAATGACAAACTGGTACGGAATACCCTGCAAGACAACTTCAAACGAAATGAGCTTTCACACGAAATAAGGTGCTTTCAAGCGAAATACCCTTTTCGAACGAAATCACCTTCAAGACAATTTCAAACGAAATCAATTCACACGAAATAAGATGCTTTCATACGAAATAGGTGATTTTGTACGAAATAACAAAAATTTCAAGCGAAATGAAGTGGTTTCATACGAAAGAGGTGGTTTCGTGCGAAATACAACACACTTTCAAATGAAATAACAATCTGGTGCGAAATAGGTCTATTTCATGCGAAATACCAAATGCTATTCCGTGCGAAATACTGCTGATGTCATCATCTCGAACTGTTTTTGTCAAAATTGATCAGGTTTTAGTCCAATTTTAGATCTGAAACTTTCAAGGCTTTGTTAAAACACTGTTTCGCTTATAACGTGAGAAAATCAAGCCATTTTAACCATGAAATGTTGTATATTTTGAAAAAGAAGGTGTAGAAATCAGATTTTTTAGCTGAATTGGTAAGAACTCTTCCTCCTGAGCTCTGATACCACTTGTAGGATCATTTTCACGACCAAACGAGTCGTTCAGAAGAGTTTTTGCTCAATATGAAAGGCGGAAACAAACATATCGAGGTGATTCAGCTTGCAATTCACTTTAAACTGTCTTTTAATTGATATAACAACGTTTTACAGCGAGTAGACACTTCGGCAGCAGTTCGACACTGAAACCGGAAAGTTACAAATGACAAGGCACACCTAGTATTTATAGGGATGGTGGTTTCGCACGAAATAGTCCAAGCGAAATCAGTTTCACACGAAATCACTATTTCGTGCAAAATAGCCAATTGATTTCGTGCAAAATGACATACATGTCATTTTGTGCGAAATACCCTCTAAACACATGTTTTACATATTTCTCGTTCTACATGCCCTGATCTATCTATTCTAATACAAGACTCGATACAAGACGAAGTCGACAGACGTATGCACCAACACCCATATATCCATCATTTATACCCCACTCTTCATCTCCAGACCCGTCATCCCATATATCAGCTCTAGCCCTATTTTCCCTTTGTTCGAATATAACACCCGATCGGTTCGGGTGTGGCACTTGATTTGATTGATTCACAACCTGCAATGGATTAGGTTGTAATGGTTGTAGGTTTTGTAATGGGTAAAGTGGTCCACCTATCATGTGAAAGTCTCCAGTTGGAGTAGATGTTGGTTGGGTTGTGGTGCTATGGGTGGAGTTTGTTGAGTTTGGGTTTGGGTTTCAGTTGTGAACGGGGGTGGTGGCATTGGTGGCATCTCAGTAATTAGGTCTTGTTGTGGTGTTTGCTGAATCAGAGTTGATTGGTTTTCTAAAGGATTCATTATTGACACCGAAGCTTTTCCTTTTAATGCTGAACGAAGCTGTAGATTTTGGCACACGGTCTTTTCGATTTCAGGATCAAACAATAGTGATGAAGATCTTCCTAAAAACCTGGTATGCATGCAATAAGAATTCACCTGCACACAAGTAAACAAGAAACAAAGTGTAATACCGAACGAAACAAGAATAAACAAAAAAAAAAGAAATATTTTTGGGTTTTTTAGATTTTTTCAAAAAGCAATAAAACAACTAATTCTAAACTAACACTAAGCGCACGAATTCCCCGGCAATTACGCCATTTTGACGATTGTCGTAAGGGTCAATCAAAAACTTAATTAAACTACGTAGATAGAGTAAGTAAGGTATCGTATCCATGGGGAATTTGTGGTTAGCGTTAAAGAAATTAATTAACAACTAAACAATCTAATTGGGGATTTGTTTTTTGATTTAAAAGAAAACACAGTTTGTCACGAAAAGTGTTATCAGAATGAGAAGAAGTAACCGCCACTCGGAATCCCAAATACCCGTTTAAACACAAAAATCTAGCTTACTGATTCAAAACACCACATAGACATGGCATTGGAATTAATAAATTTGATTAATTGCTAAGGATAGTTTTTAACATTCACAATACAACTTAACAACCCGTTTAATTGTATCAATTACCCACCAGTTTAACAACCTGCTAACAACGCAAGAAAGTTGCCAGTACGCTTAATAAATGATAAGTAATTTAAACACAATAAACGTTTACCAAGAAAACAACACAAGTAGTCAAGATATACTAGTTTATACGAATAAAAAACAAGATAATTATGTCAAATTGAATAAACGTTCACCTGGGCAGAAGTTACCGAGAGTTTAGCTGCTCCTGGTTGTCTTCGTATCTTCAGTTTTCATCCCAAATCGCTCAGACATGCCAAAGTAACTTTGGAGATGTAAGAAAGGTGATAAAATCGCCTAGGGTTCCTATATGTCGGCTGCCAAATAAGAATTATGAATGTGATGCCATAAAACACAAGTTTGGCTGTTTGAATAACAAGTCCCATAAACGACTTTACCCGCGCATTACGGAGATGACCAGACCACCCTCCGCGTGTAACAACCCGACTTTGTGAAGTCAAAGTACAAGTCAAGGTCAAAGTCAAAGGAAGAAAAGATTGCTAATGCAATCTGTCATTCCTTGCTTAATTATAACTTGTACTTCCCAACTCGTTAATCGACACTTTAATTTATGTTAACTTAGTTGTATTATGTGGAGTTATAATGAAATAAACGCAGTTAAACGTTAACACTAACACATCGCCATCGTATCGCAAATCGAATTACAAGTTATGGATATTGTTTTACATGTGTGTGTGCCATTATGTGTTACTTGTGCATGATTACCTTTGTTTTATGGTGATTATTCGCAAACGCAATCACAATTCTATCACACTGCAATCTCATCGCGAACTTGAAATTTAAGGTTTATTTGTATGTTATTTAGGAGTTAGCTTATTTGTGTAACTATTGTTTAATACTATCGCATCGCTAAATCGCAACACATCGCAACGCTCAACGCACGAAACGAAAAGTCAGAAACCAACTCGCTGAAGCCCTTCGATCGAATGACCATTCGATCCCATCTGGATGACCATCCGATCGGATGGCCATCCGATCAGATGGCCCTTCGACCCCTTTACTTCACACCACCTTTCCTCCTCATCACCTATAAATATCACTTGTCACATCACTATTCATGTGATGTGACAGCTCTCGTCCGACCAACACACTTTTGGCCTATTTTCTCTCGATTCCCCGCGAGTCTTGTAAGCTTTCATCTCAAATCTTGTACTTCTATCATCTACACACACATTCTCATCATTTTCACCAACAAATCTTAACTTTTCACCATGAAATCTGTGGATTTAGGTTGTTCTAAGATGATGTCATCATGGGTTCTCATGAACACCAAAGTGTGACTTCATTCCACCAAGAACAACTCAGATCTAAGTGATTTCGACATGTTTAAACACTGTTTTCGTCATAACCTAAACATTTCCCAACTGATTTCCACCCTTCTTCAACATTTTCAACTTTTCACATAAAATCGATAGGATCCGAGCTTGTTCGGGCCTTCTGCTCATTCTCTAGTGAAGTGCCGGACTAAGAACGGGTTATTATCAAAGAGATGACCGACTTAACGGGCTGAACATGAAGTACCGTCAAGAACAGTTGCTGATCGAACGGGGTGATTCCCATCCGATCGGACGACTTAGACTTGATGGGGTTTCTGTTGTTTGACACGTAGTCATACCGTCTCGGTTCAAATGCAAAAGTTTTAACTTAGCAAATTTTACAAGTTTCACAAACGAACAGGTTACCAAACGGATCGCCGTCCGATCGGATAGCCATCCGATCGAACGATAATCCGGACGGATGACCTGTGGCTTCAATACTCAAACAACTTTTACAAAACTTCAAGGAAGATCAGTTCCAAACGAGGGACCATCCGACCGAACGACCATCCGTCCAGATGACCATCCAGCCGGATGACCTGAAAGGTCGGAACACTTCTTGATTTTTGAAATGATACAACGAAAACTTCAAAGTTCCATCATACACAAACACCTCCATCCCAAACGGACGACCCTCTGAGCGAATGGCCACCCGTCCGGAAGGTCATCCGATCGGATCACTATCCATCGCTCAGTTCACTCGACAATGTTTTACGCACCGTTCAACGCTTATACTGTCGTACTGTGTTAAGGATAATCTCCCAGCGCTCCCTTCAATCCAAGACTGTTTTTATTCGTAAACACGATCTGTGAGTATACTCGATCCCTTTTTACTTTAAGCACTTTTGTGTGTTACATACGTTGCCTATATCAAATCACATCGATCACACAACGCAATCCCATTTTATACGCTAACCGCTCTGCATGTTATATGGGCTATTCGATGAATGCTTGTATGTTATGTTTACACAGTGATTGTTGCCTAACACCTTAGCAACGATAGTACTATAGTTTGGACTCAGCACCTGTCGTGGACAGGGGTTGTTAAGGGCTTTTCTTCATGTGTCAAAGTGGTGATATATGTTGCGCATTCTACAACTCGCAGTCACGTCTGTGCATATTTCATTGTCGATAACTTACTTGCTTCACATATCTACGTGTTACATGCTGGTTATGTGTAAACCGCTTTCGCTACCGTTATACTATTAAACTTGTATGCTCACCTTTACACTATGTGTATTGACTTTTATTTTAACGTATGTGACAGGTGTTTAGGATGCTTGCTTTATTTGCTGGATGTTATGGAATCAAGCTAGGAAAGTCTAGAAACAAACTAAATAAAATCTGAGTCGTCGGAATGGATTATTTGTCTTTGAGAACAACGTCTGTAATAACTGTTTTTATTTTATATGTTTGTGGTATGGGACATGAACCTTTAATATATTATAATTAATAGTTGTTATGGATTCTCCTGGACAATCTGTTTCGCTCAGTGCCGCGCCCCGATGATTCCGCCATCGTTTGGGGTGTGACAGATTGGTATCAGAGCCATAACTATAGGGAATTAGGCAAGACACGACCTAGTCCGGGTCGATGTCTTAGGGTTGACCTAGTCTATAGTCTAAGTACCAACATACCGACTTGTGCAAACCCGGTAGGGGTTTGTACGAACTTACTCGACATTCTAGCTCGCACTCGCCGAAAATTGCACGGCTTTTCCTAAAGCCGACGCGACGCACACTATTTTTAAACAAGTGATTGGATTGAGATTAGGTGTGAAAACTGCAACTCCCGATTAGATTGCTCGTTCGACGCACATTTTTACTATAGACACGAGAATTTGCGTTGAATCAGGAGTGAAATCCATACTTCGACGCAAATCTCCCTCTCTATCTCGTGATTCTATCACACAAATAGGACTGTAGTCGTTAAGTTAGGGGTGAAACCCGAATCTTGATGACTCGTTCCACTCCCTATTTTTGGTTTACAAAACTCTCACCAAAGTCTCGATGGATTCCAACAACTCGATTCATGCGAAAGCCGATAAGATGCGTGCCATTCACCGTTTGCCAGTGAGAGAGAGCACAGTCTATTAGGCCAAAGCATGTACTAGAGGCCCTTGAGAATAGTCGAATCGCTTTGGATAGTCAATGTCTCGCGCCTAGACACTCCAATCGCCGATTTTATGTGTTTCGATTCTAATCTCGCAGCCGCTGACTCTGTGATTTATCACTTTTATGTTCGATGTTATGTGATTTATGTGTTTTGTCTGGCTTTATATGTTATTTGTTAGCGTTTTGAGGTGAATGGTGCTGTGACACTGATGGTTTCGATTCCACATTTCTCGCTCCGCCAAAACACACACAACTCACACCACGCTAACAAATCGCATGCTATGTTATTCGCAACCGAAATTCTCGATCGCAATCGCAACCTTGAAAGATAAAGGAACACGTTTAGCACATATAGGTGAATACATGCAAAATGGGAAGGTGAATACGTGCAAAATACATGCTTACATGAATTACGTGCTTATGTGTTTACGTGTTTAAGTGTACTATGTGCTTATGTGCCTATGTGACTACGTGTCAAAGTGATTGATGTGTTCCTGTGCTTTATAAATATATATATATATATATATATATATATATATAAGTAGCGCGTGGTGATACGCTAGACTATACTTAATCGCGTCTGAGTCCTATGACGATGTCTGTTGCAGACAATAACGTCATTCGGTTTGCATACTTCTCGCTCTGCTCATCGCAACCATGCTGACAAGCGCATCGCCTCGCTAGTCGCTAAGCAAATGGCTAAGGTCATTCCGCAAATCATCAGCGAACTCAATGAAAATGCTTGCAAGTCCTCTGAGGAATCAAGGACTGACATTCTGAAAGCTATTTTTAGCTTCAAGCAGTTTAAAGCCTGTGGCCCCAAAGACTTCACTGGAGAAGACGGGCCTACTGCCATGTTTCAATGGTTCGATTCAATTGAAGTCACTCTGCGCCAAAGTGGCTGTCCTAATAACCTTCGCACTGTTAATGCCACTGGCATTTTCCAGTCTAGGGCCCTGGACTGGTGGATTGCCGAAAGAAACAAGCGAGGGAATGATGCAGCCTATGGGCTTACTTGGGAAGAGTTGAAGGAGATCATGATGAAGGAATTTTGCCCTCCCCATGAGCTTCAGAAGCTGGAGGACGAGTTTTGGCATATCAAGAAAGAGGGTAGAAATAAAGCTGGTCTAACTGCCCGCTTTAAGCAGCTAAGCATAATCTGTCATGGCCAAGTCTCTACTCCCGACATCACCATCAAGAAATACATCCGTGCTTTACCGGATTGTGTTGCTGATTTCGTGCAAGCCGCCAAGACAATCACTATCGAGGAAACCTTCCTGCTCACTGCCGAGATTAACGATAAGCGATTTTGGGATGGTTACTTTGATAAAGCCACCAAAAGTCTCCATCAAGTTACCGTTGCTCCCACCACTAAAACCCCCACACCGCAAGCTTCCAAGTCTTCACGTCGCAAGTGCAAGAACAACAAAAACAACAAGAATTGTACTGTCACCGCCGCTCCACTTAATGTTGTCCCTTCCCCACCCCTGAACCAAAACCGCCAGGTAGCAACACCGGTGACCAATGCACCGCCAGCTAAGCGGGCATATACCGATCCATACCCGCTGTGCCCTACCTGTACTTATCATCATCCCGTTGGGATCGCATGTCGATTTTGTGTGCACTGCAACCTGTACCACCACTTTACTACCAACTGCCGTACTGGTCCCCGACAAGCTCAAGCACAAGTTCAAGCTCCTGCTCTGCCAGCTCCTAAGGGGCAACAAGCAGCTCCTGCACCCGCTGCTCACGCAAGAGCCTGCTATGCATGTGGCGATCCTAACCACTTGGAAAACGTCTGCCCGAACTGAGTGGTGAAGCAAGAGCCCCAGTAGCAACCAACGCAGCAACAACATCAACAGCAGCAGCCTCAGCAGCAGCAACAGCCAACAGCCCGCGGACGTGCATTCAACATCAATGCCCGCCAGGCACAAGCAGACAACAATGTGGTTAATGGTACGTTCCTAGTCAACGGTATATATGCTTTGTGTTTATTTGATACTGGAGTCGATAACTGTTTTGTGTCGTTTGAATTCGAGAAGCTCCTAAAACATAAACACGCTAACCTCCCTTCGACGTTTGACGTAGAAATTGCCACTGGAAGAACCGTCACTGTTAGTTCAGTTCTACGAGATTGTACTCTTGAGCTTAACAATCACGTCTTCCCTATCGATCTTATCCTGATGCAACTTGGTAGTTTCGACATCAAAATAGGCATGGATTTTCTTCGCGAAAATCATGCTGAAGTTGTTTCCTTCGATAAAATGATTTGTTTCTCTCTCGCTAATGGTGATCAACTATGTGTGTATGGCGAAACTCCATCAAAGGATCTCAAACTCATCTCGTGCGTCCAAGCCAGCAAGTATCTCCGCAAGGAATACCAAGCTTTCTTGGCACACATCGTAGTAGCGGTGAAGGAAAAGAAAGGAAAGACTGGAGTGAAAGATGTTCCCGTTGTTCACGAATTTCCTAACGTATTTCCTGATGAATTACCTGGTTTACCGCCCTCCCGTGATATCGATTTCCGAATCGACCTCATTCCTAGAGCAAATCCTGTTGCTAAGGCTCCCTATCGACTCGCTCCGTCCGAAATGCGCGAACTCTCGAGTCAGCTCCAGGAATTGCTTGATAAAGGCTTTATTCGCCCTAGCACCTCTCCTTGGGGCGCACCTATCCTTTTCGTCAAAAAGAAGGACGAATCGTTCCGGATGTGCATCGACTACCGAGAATTGAATAAGCTTACCATCAAGAATCGTTATCCCTTGCCCCGTATTGATGTTTTTTTGATAAGTTACAAGGTGCTACATGTTTCTCGAAGATTGATTTACACTCAGGCTATCACCAGTTACGAATCCAGGAGGAAGATATACCCAAAACCGCTTTTCGAACCCGATACGGCCACTACGAGTTTGTTGTTATGCCCTTTGGATTAACCAACGCACCCGCGGTTTTCATGGATCTGATGAATTGTGTGTGTAAACCCTTTCTCGACCGCTTCGTCATCGTGTTTATTGATGATATCCTGATCTACTCAAACTCAAAAACCAAACATGCGCAACATCTACGTTTGGTTCTCGAACTACTCCAGGGGAATCGACTCTATGCCAAGTTCTCCAAGTGTGAATTCTGGCTGGAGGGGGTTCAATTCCTCGGTCACATTGTCAATAGCCAAGGTATTCATGTCAATCCCGCGAAGATTAAAGCTGTTAAGAGCTGGATTACACCAAAGAACCCATCTGAAGTTCGTTCTTTTCTTGGACTAGCGGGCTATTACCGCCGATTTATTGAAGGATTCTCTAAAATCACTGTGCCACTTACCTCTCTTACGCACAAAGACAAACCTTTTGTTTGGGGAACCGAACAAGAGGACGCCTTTTAAACTCTCAAACTTATGCTTTGCAACGCTCCTGTACTTACCTTATCCGACGGAAACGACGACTTCATAGTCTACTGTGATGCCTCTAACCTCGGTCTTAGTTGGGTTCTCATGCAACGGGACAAGTTTATCGCGTACGCCTCTTGTCAGCTCAAGATCCACGAGAAGAACCATACAACCCACGATCTCGAGCTAGGTGCAGTTGTTTTTGCGTTAAAGATTTGGCGACACTACCTTTACGGTACCAAGTGTATGGTCTTCACCGACCATAAGAGCCTACAACATATCTTGAGCCAGAAAGAATTGAATATGCGACAACGCCGATGGGTTGAACTTCTCAACGATTACGACTATGAGATTCGCTACCATCCAGGCAAAGCAAATGTCGTTGCCGATGCTCTCAGTTGACGAAGCTATTTGCATGGGATTCGTAATACTCAAGCCCAGCACAATCTCGAAGACCTAATCCGTGACGCTCAACATGCTTGTTTTACCGAACACACCTTGAAGAAAGAAAGGATCATCTATAACGGCGAAAAACTAGTGAACAAATTGAATGGTATATTCCACTATCTAGACCGAATTTGGATTCCCAAACGCACTAACCTACGAGAGATTCTGCTAAACGAAGCCCACAAGTCTCGATATTATATTCATCCCAGTGCCGATAAGATATACCAGGACCTTCGCTACAGGTATTGGTGGCCGGGCATGAAGAAAGATATCGCTATCTATGTATCAAAGTGCCTGACTTGTTCGAAAGTCAAGGCTGAGCATCAATGCCCCTCTTGCTTACTTGTGCAACTCGAGATCCCTACGTGGAAATGGGAGAGTATAGCCATGGATTTCATAACGAAACTTCCACGCACGCCATCAGGTCACGATAGCATCTGGGTTATCGTTGATCGTCTTACTAAATCTGCTCATTTTCTGCCGATACGAGAAGATTTTAAGGTAGAACGATTGGCACGGATCTACACCGACGAAATCATCTGTCGACACGGGACGCCTCGTGACATCATCTCTGACCGTGATGGTCGGTTTACCTCACGCCTTTGGGAAACGTTTCAATCTTCTCTCGGCACTACTCTTAATCTAAGTACCGCTTTCCATCCTCAAACCAACGGTTAGACTGAACAAACGATATGAACCCTTGAGGACATGCTTCGCTCGTGTGTCATAGATTTCGGGGGTAATTGGGACACGCAGTTACCTTTGGTTGAATTCTCGTACAATAACAGTTATCATTCTAGCATTCAAATGGCACCATTTGAGGCATTATACGGAAGAAAATGTCGATCGCCTATTGTATGGCACGAGATCGGAGATGCGCAAATTACCGGTCCTGAGCTGTTGCAAGAAATGACTGACAAAATCCTCCAAATCCGAGACAATCTCTTGAAAGCTCGGAGTCGTCAAAAAAGTTACGCCGATAGACGCCGCAAGCTCTTGAATTTGACGTTGGCGATCACGTACTCCTAAAGGTTTCACCTTGGAAGGGGGTGATCAGATTCGGCAAGAATGGAAAGCTCTTGCCTCGATATGTTGGACCCTTTAAGATCCTAGAAAGGATTGGCAAAGTGGCCTACAGACTCGAACTATAGGAGGAACTTAGCAACGTTCACCCGACTTTCCACGTCTCGAACCTCAGAAAGTGTCTAGCCGAGCAGAATTTACAAGTACCACTTGAGGATCTACAAGTGGACGAAACATTACACTTCGTGGAAAAGCCAGTCGAGATCATGGGCCGAGAGACCAAGAAACTTCGACGCTCATGCATTCCCATAGTGAAGGTTCGCTGGGAAGGCAAACACGGCGCCGAGTTTACATGGGAACTCGAGAGTGACATGAAGACTAAGTATCCACAACTTTTCGTTACGCCTGCGCCTTAATTTCGGGACAAAATTCCCTAAAGTAGGGGAGGCTGTAACAACCCGACTTTGTGAAGTCAAAGTACAATTCAAGGTCAAAGTCAAAGGAAGAAAAGATTGCTAATGCGATCTGTCATTCCTTTCTTAATTATAACTTGTACTTCCCAACTCGTTAATTGACACTTTAATTTATGTTAACTTAGTTGTATTATGTGGAGTTATAATGCAATAAACGCAGTTAAACGTTAACGCTAACACATCGCTATCACATCGCAACTCGAATTACAGGTTATGGATATTGTTTTACGTGTGTGTGCCATTATGTGTTACTTGTGCATGACTACCTTTGTTTTATGGTGATTATTCGCAAACGCAATCGCAACTCTATCACAACGCAATCTCATCGCGAACTTGAAATTTAAGGTTTATCTGTATGTTATTTAGGAGTTAGGTTACTTGTGTAACTATTGTTTAATGCTATCGCATCGCTAAATTGCAACACATCGCAACTCTCAACGCACGAACCGAAAAGTCGAAAACCAACTCGCTGAAGCCCTTCGATCGAATGACCATTCGATCGAATGGTCATCCGTCCGGATGACCATCCGATCGGATGGCCATCTGATCAGAAGGCCCTCCGACCCCTTACTTCACACCGCCTTTCCTCCTCATCACCTATAAATATCACCTGTCACATCACTGTTCATGTGATGTGACAGCTCTCGTCCGACCATCACACTTTTGGCCTATTTTCTCTCGATTCCTCGCGATTCTTGTAAGTTTTCACCTCAAATCTTGTACTTCTATCATCTACACACACTTTCTCATCATTTTCACCAATAAATCTCAACTTTTCATCATGAAATCTGTGGATTTGGCCTGTTCTAAGATGATGTCATCATGGGTTCTCATGAACACCAAAGTGTGACTTCATTCCACCCAGAACAACTCAGATCTAAGTGATTTCAACATGTTTAAACACTGATTTCATCCTAACCTAAACATTTTCCAACTGATTTCCACCCTTCTTCAACATTTTCAACTTTTCACATAAAACCGATAGGATCCGAGCTTGTTCGGGCCTTCTGCTCATTCTCTAGTGAAGTGCCGGACTAAGAACAGGTTACTATGTGACAACCTGGACTTTCGAGGTTAGTAACGTTTCACCTTACGATCTTAACTCCTCGCTACTCAATTACTTCATCGTTAGACTTAATCGCTTATTGAAAAATTATTGGGCCGCGTATAACACATCATACTATATTGGCCCAAATGGATCAATTGAGCCCAACAAGTAGTTTGGTATGTATCCATGGTTTCGACCCAAGCTAGGTAGCCGAGATAAATTACTGATCGGCCCAATGGTGTTGTGTGTGTAGCACTTAGCTTGGCCCATTTGCATGTTAATTAACTAATAAATAATCGGCCCACTAATGTTGTTCAATCTATAACTAAGCATACATATAATTCACATGCCTCACAAATTGCATCACAACAAAACACATCCTAATAAAACCCTATTTCTCATTGGTGTGTGCGACTGCATAGCAGACCCCCCCTCACGAGATAGTATCCTGTTATCCAGAAACTTGGTTAATGAATCCATGCTATGATTATTATTGTTTGATTATTTTGTTATATGTTGATGTTTAGTAAAGGTATTACATGAGAATAGTTGTGTCTTGGATGATGATCAGGCTATAAACGTGTTATGTGAATTGGATTGTGTATGTACAATAGGGTTTCACTTACAAACTGTTTAATTTTGCTTCCGCTGAATACTTTGGTTTTCACTTAAACTTGTTGATGGTATTTTATTAATAATTAAGGATTTTATTTTGAAACTTGTACGCGTTCAATGTAATTATTAAGTACGAAATAAAGTGATGTTTTTAGCATGGCACACACTGCCATGTCCCACAACGACCGCGCCTCCCTGTGCAAGCTCCATGAGTACCTAACGATCTGCAAGGCATGTAACAACGAATCAACAACAAAGTTGAGCGAGTTCACAGTTGGTTGTTTAGTTATGGCATTCGTTTCGTAAATCATATGTTCGTTTTGTAAACCATGTATCGTATTAATTCGTATCGCGGTCTCCCAGACATGTTTGCGAAGATTAGTAGGGGGTTCCCATGTGTTACTAGACCGTGCGTATCGACTACTACGAAAATATAAGTGGTGCCCTAAGTCAATGTCTATCAGCATTGACCCTTTGCCCATAGTCCATTAGTACACGCTCGTCCGACTGGTACGGTGTGAGGTTTGTTAAACCTAATAGCGCTATTAACTAATGACCCGCTCGCTATAGGCCTCGGCGATTAAGTCGATATAAATGAGGGACTTCAGTGATAGAGGTTTGGTCCAGTGTGTAATCTTGGCATCCTACCCACGGAGGATGGATGTAGTTACCGTTTAAATCATTAACCCATTCCCAACCCTTGGGAATCCCATGCCTTGGAAAGAGTGTGAACTCACCTTGGTTTGCTCGGTATGTTATATTACTTGTTTAGTAGTTGGTTTGATATGTCCTATCATAGTTCACCAGTAACAATGAGTTTAGTATTCACGTTTAATCACGTACCTCATCACAAGTTACGATCATGTAATGTATACACATAATGTCATGCCACAAGCAAAAGTCGATCATGTAACACATTTAGTCATGGTCTACAGTTTAACCATTTAATATACTAAACATTTTAGCCACTTAGAATTGATATCACATTCTTTCACTGCTTGCGTATAGTTTCACGAGTTGAGACTTTCTTACCCGAAGGCTCGCTGCGCCGCCAAACTAAATTGTAACAATTCTAACATCGTCACGTTAACACACTTGTTCATTTGAGTCACGTACCAGTTCATGTTACAAAAACATAAAATAAACAACAACCTAATGGCCTTAATGCGGCCCAGTTTAGATGTAATACAGCCCAAATGTAAACTGATGTGTGTTTGTGGCCCACGTACTAACAATTGATAATTCACAACCTAATTCATCATGTATAGATTACACAGTGATTCAAGGGAATCAATTTTCATCAACACATTAGTCAATGGAAGCATATGTAATTATAATAATAATCATGGTTGGCATATTACTATTCATCATGTAGACATCCGTATCATGTACCAATGGTACGATCGAACAACCATCATGTTTTGGGATCGATTATGTTCATAACTTGTTAACAACCCCTAGTTCAATGGGCAAATAACAGTCCTATCGATTACCACCTATTAAAGGATCATTTGTATTTAAACAGTTTGTAAGTGAAACCCTATTGTACATACACAATCCAATTCACATAACACGTTTATAGCCTGATCATCATCCAAGACACAACTATTCTCATGTAATACCTTTACTAAACATCAACATATAACAAAATAATCAAACAATAATAATCATAGCATGGATTCACTAACCAAGTTTCTGGATAACGGGATACTATCTTGGGAGGGGGGGGGGGGGTTCTGCTATGCCGTCGCACACACTAATAAGAAATAGGGTTTTATTAGGCTGTGTTTTGTTGTGATGCAATTTGTGAGGCATGTGAATGATGTTCATCCATTCATAAAGTTTAAAGCATTACAAACACCAGTGATTTAAGTTTCAAACAACACAACCTCTGATTAAGTTACAAACCAATAAAAGTGGATGACATCTAAACTTGAAATTTACATCCTGAAAACAACACCAGTGCCCAAGATCCATCTTGTTTCCTGAAATACATGTAATTTTGAAAACATCAACAAAAGTTGAGCGAGTTCATGCGTAGAGTTCCAATAAACTTGTGAACATTTGAGAGATTCCTTTGAAAACAGGTATGAAAAGCGTCTATGAACAGATCAATTAATGTTTTGCAAGGACATTAATATATGTGACGACATAGGGAGTACTCAACCAGAGTAGACGATTATTAGTGTCGAATCACCTCGACTGTATCGAATCACCTCTACTGTGTCAAATCACCTTGACTGTGTCAAATCCCCTTGACTGTATCAAATCACCTTGACTGTGTCAAATCACCTTGACCGTTGCCGAATCACCTCGACTAGGACACAACAACACTCTAAGTGGTCACACAAGGACCATGAGTGGGGCTCAGCCGTACCCGTTAGATCTAACCCTTGTCCATGGTTCCTAAGAGAGTTAATGGCATTTCAGTTTCAGCCTATGCTCACATGATCTAATAGTTCATTTCATAGCCAAATCATACCCATGTTGACATGTATTTCACCCCCGATAGTTATTAATCCAAAAACAGATAAAAGAAAAAGGGGGACATGAACTCACAAATTTGCGTCCTGCTGTCACGTATACTCACGTGCCATGTTTTATTAGACGTTTAGGTCGTGTAACGACTCCTAGTCTTAGTTGTTTATTAAGACTTATTTTGCAATTCTTGGTACACTTTGAGTTACATCTTTAACGTACATTATATAATTTCAATTTATATAATTATTAGTTAAAATAATTATTTTAACTTAAACTATTTTTATTTAATCATTTGAAATATTGTAAAAAATAGTATATTTTTAACTTAGTTTGTTATATATTCCTCACATGAATATTTTTTCCAAGTATGGGTATACTTATACTTGTGTATTTTTACTTGGCAAAAATAAGTATACTTCCATTTAAATCTCAAAAATATTATATTTTTAAGATTAAAATTAGAAAATATATATATTTCTAGTTTTCACCCAAAATAACATATCTTCAATTTGCTTAAGAAAAAATATATTTTTCTCCACTAAAAAATAATATATCTTCAAATTGTTTAAGAAAATATATATTTTTCTCCACTCAAAATAATATATTTTCTATTTGATAAAATATGATATATTTTGTAATAGATATAAAAATCCATATTTTACCGTTTCTTCGGTTTCAAAATACCCTTTAACACAGTTGTCGAATTATGAATTTATTTCCGGAATATATATTTATAGTCCATATGTCCGTTTGTCCAATATTTGGGTATAAATTGTATATTTATTTTCTTAGGATTTTGGTAATATTTTCATATTACAATTTTTGGTATTTTGGTGTGTTATATTATTTTCAAGTTCCTAAAATAACATAACTAATACAATCAATATACAAGTAACACACAATTTGGTGACATCTAAATATATTTTCCTAAATATATACTTAGTGATTTTTATTATAAAAAACCAACCTCCAATATTTGTAATTTTTGTAATAAAATTTATGGCAAATTCTTATATGAAAACCATGATCAAAATTTACTTATAAACACTTGTGTAAAAATATTTTTCTAAGTGTTTAATTTCTACAAATATTTTGTCATAGTTTCCCCTTAAAAATGGAGGTTTCCATGCTTAAAAGCGTATCATTTTCTTTTAAAATCTCATCATCAATCATCAACAATTTACACATAACTTACCATAAGACATGATATGGAATTTAACAACATGTCATGAACTTGAAGTTTAACAAAAATGTGTAGTAATTTCACATGTTGTTTAGTAAGCTTACTTAACACTAAAAACATGGTTATTATGTTCTAAAACTCATTCTTGTGAAATTTCCTCCTTCACAACTTGTATGATGATTTTTCAAAAATTAATCTTCTTGTATTTTTCTTGTTACATAAACTTTACTAGCTTTGTTTTAACCCTTAAAATGTGACAACCGGCACTTTCCATATATTCCGTACAATGTTAAACAGTAATTTTTGCATTAATGACTGTGCCTGATTTAATTCAAGACATGAATGATTTTCTGAACACTATCATATACATACAAGTGCATTACGTGATGCAGGATTATTTATCATTATTGCATGTAACACAATATGGTCCAATTAGTGCACGAAACAAAGTTAGCACAGTTATCAGATAAATTAGAAGTACTGACGAGAGTTCAGTACTCAGGAAGATATGATGGTAAGACATAGAATGAGCCCGAAACCAAGACTTACACTAGAATAGTGTGTAGGAAAGTAGGGATTACAAAACTGCCTTCCCAGTGATGATTTAAGTGCCAGAAGTGCCCGAAACACACAAAAACTACAGAATTATGCAGAAAATAACCAAATTCAGCAATTTTTAGCATTTTAACTCCAAAATATAATGCATAATTATGGTTTAATGGTCCAGAATGCCTCCCTAAGTGTCGGGAATCAAAACTGTCATAAAAGGTAACATAAAGCACACTAAACTGCGTAATTTAGCACCTTAACGAACCAGTAACCAACCGAACAACCGGACACTACCCGAAACACCAAATTTTCACTAGAAGCATTGTTTTATCATTTCCGAGCTAGTTATGGTCCCCAAACATCATAACAACTCTTATAATTGCATAACAACTAAAAACACTAAACTTACACTTAGATCCTAACTAGTTA
Organism: Helianthus tuberosus; assembly: GCA_030545235.1. Classification (NCBI taxonomy): domain Eukaryota; kingdom Viridiplantae; phylum Streptophyta; class Magnoliopsida; order Asterales; family Asteraceae; genus Helianthus; species Helianthus tuberosus. The sequence goes on from CM060449.1 coordinate 109,987,330, forward strand.
CCCATGGCATTATAGCCTAGTGGTATCTTGGTGGTGGGATAAGGCTTATGACCATTAGGTCATGGGTTCAATTCCCACAAAGGGGGTTTTCCCAGATTTATTGGGTTTCCTCCTGAATTGGTGTATAGGCATTATTGCCTAGTGGAGATGGATATGATCGGGTGGTTCTGCTGGTGGCACGATGATACTCCAGTGGTCCGTCAGTGATCCTAATTTGCCGTTCAAAAAAAAAAGACCCTAACTAGTTCCTTAACTATCAAGTTGAAACCCAACTCTACACCCCCCCACTAACGGTTATGGACAAGGGACCCACCACCAAGATTTTCTTTTAATTATTTATTGGATGTGTTGAGCTCTTGAGGGACATTCTAACCAAAGGGTCTACACATGCTGGAAATAACTTGTTTTTAAACCATGAGACCTTCACCATTTCCATTCTCAACTATCAACTCACAAAATCACCTCCCATTTCCCCTCATGCTCTCGGCCACAAACCCACACACTCATGCATCCATTTTCATTCCATAATCAACCATTCTAAGGTGATTCAAGGGTGCAAGAAGCAAAGTTAACAAGCTTGGTAGCATCGGAACTTGAAGGACCACTCTCTAGAGCTTTTATCCACTTTGTTCATCATCTTGTTCATCTTTGATTTCTTCCCTAGCCTTGTTCTAGTAGTAAGACTCTTATAATCTCATTTTACTTCTTATCATGACGGTTAAAAGTATATGTAAAAGACTAAACATGAAGATCATAAAGAATCAAGAACATAACTCTTAACATAAAGCTATAAATCATAAGAATCATTGTTGTTTTAGTGTATGTGTGCTTCTTGATGGTTGATTACTTGTGTTTATGATGTTAAACATCATATGAAACTTGCTAGATTGTGATTAAACACATGATCTACAAGTGAGAGGATGATCTTGTAAGAAAGCAAGATGATCATCCCTTTATGTAAACATGAACTTGAAAGATGAAGTGATTTTCTTGAATGATGAGGTATGAAACATGTTATTAGTCTTGAACATGGATGATTTCAAAAATGATTTTCTCAAGAAACTAAGTTTAAATTACAAGATTTACATAACCATGATTTTTAAAGAAACTAATCACATTTTTAGTGTTAAATCAAGTGTAGAAATATGTTGTTAACACGAAAAATTCAAAAGAATGATTTTTAGAAAAATCATTTTACAAGTTGTGAAAGTCTAAAATCTTCAAGAATGTGATTTATAAATAAATAACCACACTTTTAAGGGTAACTAAGCTTCCTTAACAACCTACTAAGTTACTACAAATTTTTGAAAAATTTCAAGTTCATGTTGTAGTGTAAAATGCATGATTTTGGCACTTGGTAAGTATTGATTGAATTGTTGTTGATTGATGATGATTTTAAAAGAAAATGATATGCTTTGAAAGCATGGAAACCTCCATTTTTAAGGGGAAACTATGACAAATTTTTTCTAGAATTTAAACACTTAGAAAATATTTTTAAACAAGTGTTTATAAGTAAATTTTAATTTTGGTTGTTCATATAAAAATTGCCATAATTTTTGTTACAAAAATTACAAGTATTGGAGGTTGGTTTTTGATAAATAAAAGTGATTAAATATGTATTTAGGAAAATATATATTTAGATGTCACAATTTGTGTGATTACTTGTATATTATGCCCAAAAAGTTGACAAAACCGAACAAGGAATACGGATTACACGCATATATATATATATTCCAGAATTAAGTTCATATATATATATATATATTTTTGACAAATAAATTAAACAGTATTTTGGAAACCAAAGAAACCGCAAATTATAATCTTTGCAAGTGTTACAAAAATATATCATATTTTTGTTAAGTAGAAAATATATTATTTTTGAAGAAAATACATATTTTTTTAAACAAGTTTAGAATATATTATTTTCGGTGAAAAATGGATTTTTAAATATTTCCTAAGGTAACCTTGAAAATTTATAATTTTTAAGGTTTATATGAAAATATAATTATTTATGCCAAGGAATAATCATAGATAAGTTTTCTATAAAAGCTTTCCTAAAATATATTTTTAAAGAATATAAATTGGTGATTTTTATTGATTAAAAATAATATTCCTGAAATTTAAATACAAAGATTAAGTATATGAATACTTAATAAGAACAATAGATACATATACTCGTATGTACAAATACACACCGGAATACGCCACCAATACTTGGCAAAATATACAAGTATAAAAAATACAAGTATAAGTATACCCATCCTTGAGGAAAATATTCATGGAAGGTTACAAAATAATTGAGTTAAAATATATCATTTTAACAAATATTCCAAAATATTGATGAATATAATCCATAGTTAAAATATTATTATTTTAACCGATAATTATATACTTTGAAATAATACAAAGTACATCAAGACGTAACTTAAAGGATACTAAGTCTTAACAAAGCAACTAAGACTAAAAGTCGTTACACGACCTAAACGTCTAATAAAACCTGGCACGTGTGTAGGTTGTAGTACGGCGTAAGGATACATACCTTGAGTATACAGGATGCAGGACGCAAATCAGTGAGTTCTTGTCCCCCTTTTCTTTTAACTGTTTTCAGTTTTATAACTTCGGGGGTGAAATGCATGTTAAAAAATGTTTACAAACGTTTATAAATGGTATGGTTAGCTAAGGAATGAACTGTTAGATCATGTGAATGGGTAGGCGCACACTTAAGACCATTAATCCTCGTATAAGGACCGAGGGACATGAGTGATAGATCTATTTGGGTGTTGCAAGCCCCACCCCTGGGCCGGAAGTGGCCGAAGTTGGTGACTATGTCTTACAGCCGGAAGCCTTGTACAAAATCTGCAAGGTTTTAGCCTTCCTATGCCATTGCACATATGTTAATGTATTAGCTACACATTAATTGATCTGTTCATAGACGCTTTCATACCGAATTACAAAGGCATACATACAAATGTTTACAAGGTTAATCGAACTCATACAGAAACACATGAACTCGCTCAACTTTTGTTGATATTTTCAAAATTACATGTATTTCAGGAAACAAGACGGATCTTGGGCGCTGGTGTTATTTTCAAGACATAAATTTCAAGTTTGATGTCATCCACTTTTGATTTGTAACATAACCTGAGGATATGTTGGTTGAAACTCAATGACTTGTGTTTGTAACATTTTAAACTTATGAATGGATGAACATCATGTTTTGATCATATAGTTGTTTATTATAATTGAATGCAATGATATTGAACAAGTCACACATCATACGCTTCCGCATAAGTCAGGGTGTGACAGTTTGGTATCAGAGCTTCGATTGTAGTGAACTAGGATTCCTTCTCGAGTCTAGATTACAATCACTAGGATTCTCTCAAAAAAAAAAACATTTTCACAAAATATTTTTCATTGCATTTACAAAAAGCGCCAAGATCCATGAGTTGAACATTTTTCAAAGGAAAGACAAAGCAAAGACAAAGGAAAGGCAAAGCAAGGGCATTAGTAGGGAGGATAATATCCCGACTAATGTGCCGATTGAGGTATAGTCAGTCCGTGTGGGATAGACTTGCCAAAGACAAAATGACCCCCCCCCCAAAAGTACAAAAGAGAGTTATATGTGACATGTTGCATTTATTTGCTTGTATATACTAAGTAACATCACTATACATTAATATGTATGCATATATATATATATCTATATATATATACATGCGGGATTATTATTGACGGGAATGAAATATCTTCGACTTTGGATTCTACTACTATTCTTGACTCGCATAATGCTACTATTGACCACACGTTTATTGCGGAGCTCATGACCGAGGTAGTCACCAATAGAAACCCTGAGATCGCTTTCCATGGGAGATGGCTATTCTTCCCTTTCGAAAGCAAATGTGTCTGACTACGACAGTGACGGCGAGGCGGAGGAGGCAACCTTGGATAGCAACCTTATTAGTGGGATGAGGTCCCTAAGGGATTTACGAAACCTGAATGACGACACTCAATTCCATACAGAGAGAATGAAGTACTCATTTGAAAGGTGCCCCTCCAGCTTCTATTACTAGGAACCCTCCTTATTCCTATTTTGTCTAAACATTGTGCCTTTTCGCACGTAACAACAACGAACGTTGGCGCGTGGACCATCATAAAGGTCCCTTCCATGCTGAAGGTATGAGGACAGTAGTGTCCCCTCTCTAATTGATCAACTGCTTTAAACGAGGGAAAATTTGGGTGACTATGCAAGACGATTTATTATTACGGGGGCCCACACAATAACAACTTGTAGTGCATGGAAATCCTGGTGGACTCTGCCGGTCAAGAAAATGATCACTATCTATTTGGAACTCCTATATTGTTCGAAATCCCCACCCAGTGGAACATTAACCGAGATGGTTACTATACCCCCCTCCTGCAAGGGAGGAAGTCTGCCTATGCCTGCTTCGCACCTAACACTCCTACCTGTAGTACGAGTCGTATGAGACACAGTATCTAAGCATGAGAAGATGGCTAACGCTCAGGAAGGATTTACCTCAACACTGCCAGATACTTACGTATGAATTTGTACGGTACTTACGACACCTCAAACTTATCCAGTATAGTTGCTATGAGTAGACCCCACCCTTTAGCATCCACTTACCTCAAGGAGGTAACATGGCGCGAGCTGTAGTGTAACTTGTTTACCGCACTATATTCGGCATTCAGGAAGACTAGGCCAACCATATTGGAACCCATGGAGCCCAAGCCCAATCAATGTGCGCATCACATAGCCCAGTGTGGCAAAAGGGGTCCTCCCTATATTGGACAACCGAGAACCATGAAGTATAGAACACATTATAAGGGCAGAAGTAACTCCTCGATATTCTCAACAGATTGTTGCTCGATTTAGGCACATGGAAGACTCATGCAAGATGATTCCTCTCGATCCACACCTCTATCAGTATCTCTGCACTCTCTACCCCGTAAGTGCACCCTGTCATTTGGATAGTGCATTCACACCCTGGAAACCGCTCTACGTTTGCTGCAAAACACCATTCAGTCATAAGGATGAAGTCACGTACCCTCACAACCTTACCTCCGCGTTTCCACTAACCCCTCCTACCCGTGGTAGTAATGCACGACCCCATCCTTTGGGAAGTATGCCTGTTTTTGTAAGAGTAAAGACTATGGAAGAGTCAAAAACTTGAGAAATAAACAAGGAACAAGGTGAAGGGAAGGCCTCACCAAATTTTGTATAACACTGGATGACTTACGACAATCGGAGAAAGGCGACTCCGAGGAAGTTTCTACGCAGGACTAATTGCAACAAGATGATATGGTATATGTAAAAGTGGATGTACCCTTAGCAAGATTTTGACGTGACTCATTACAAAGATGAGAGGATTATGGTGGGAAGATTTGCATAGACCTCATTAGGAATTACCTTACCCTTATGCTTATAATGCACGAGTAATGAGCTTTGCTTTCACTTATCGACGACAATATTTATTCTAAAATAATTGTCTAATTTCGTCGATATATTTTATACATATGAAACTCATGGAACCACAACAAAAGGACATTGGTCAGACCCAACCGGAACCTTTACCTGCAACAAGAGCTGAGCTTGAAGCTCTAGTAAACCAGTAAGTCGTTAAAGCAATCGACCAGTACGAAGCAAGCAACATTGCAAACAGTGGCGGACTAAGAGGAACCCTAATGGGAATCACTCAGGCGATAACTCTTGCCCTAGGTCCTACCAAGGGGGGAGTAGTGGTGGAGAAGTCTAATGAAAAGCCAGTGGGGAAGAAGATGCATGTGGAGTCTTCTTCGGGTGGAACTAAGAGAAGGTTTTCAAGCCTGAAGAGAGGAACCCAAGCAAGGCATGACAACTCAAACGCAAACAAAAGAAGGGAAGCAATCCCGCCTCGTGGCATGAAAGCTTTTGGAGCCACCAATGAGGCCAGAGGAAAGGTTTATTTGGGAAATAAGCCGAGATGTGAAGAATACAGGTTTCACCATGAAGGTCGATGCCCGAAACCTAAGTGTGATAGATGTGGAAAGAAGGGACACAGCAAGGATACCTGTTAGGCAAGGTACCCCAACCAAGGAGGAAATGGTGACTACAACTAAGGAGGTAACCACAACAACCAAGGCAGAAACGGTAATGATAGAGCTCTTGGTTGTTTCAGATGTGGTGACACGGGGCACTTTAGGAAAGATTGCCCTAAGAAAGACCAAGCACGAGGAGGAGTTTCACGAATGGAGCTCATGAAGCGCGCCATGACCTGAATATTGCGATGGGTACGTTCCCTATTAACCAACACTATGCATCCATTTTAGCCTTGTATCTATAGGATTTAAGAACTTACTTGGTCTAGAAGCGAGTAAGCTATACACCCCCCTATTCAATAGGAATAGTGAGTAGGAAATTAGTCAAGGAAGATGAAGTTAACAAGGACTGAACACATGGACTTGGAGAATGAAGGTTTTCTATTGACCTGCTACCAGTTGGTTTGGAAAGTTTTGATGATATAATCGGCGTGGATTGGGTATCCAAGAATGGAGCTGAGGTTGTTTGTCATGAGAAAGTCGTTCGCATTCCTTTTGCGAGTGACGAAACACTTATGGCACACGACCTTCATACAGATGATGCAAGAGCACTTGACCTCATAAGGCGGAAGATTGTGACCTTTCACATTGGTTATGAGAGCGCAGAAGTGTCTCCGAAAGGGCTGCATAGCCTTCCTTGCTCATATTTTCGACAAGGAGACCTAGGAGCCAAGATTAGGAGACATCCCCGTTGTAAAGGAATTTCTAGAAGCCTTTCCCAAAGACTTGACTGGGCTACCCCCACAGCGACAAGTGGAGATTCGGATAAATCTAGTGCTAGGAGTGGCACCAGTGGCAAAGGAGCCTTACCGACTAGCTCCGTCCAAGATACAGGAGCCTTCGATGCAACTACAAGAGCTACTAGATAAGGAGACTTATCAGGCCGAGTTTCTTACCCTTGGGAGCTCCAGTGTTATTTGTTAGGAAGAGAGACGACAACATTAGTATGTGCTTATAGCCTGATCTGAGGGGAACTCAGAAGGATTAATGAGGAAAAAGTATTACGCATAGGCTACAGGGAGTTAAACAACTAACCCTCAAGAATCGGTAACCCCTTACCAAAAACTAATGACTTGTTGACCAACTACAAGGTTCCAGCTACTATTCCGAGATTGACGTAAGGACCGGATATCACTAGTTGAGGACACAAGAAGAAAGTATCCCTAAAACGGCCTTTCGGACTCGCTACGGGCATTACGAGTCCCTTGCTACGCCATTTGGCTTAACGAACACACCGTCATTATTCATGGATCCCATTAACCGAGTGCGTAAGCCACATTTGGATAAGTTCGTGAGTATGTTTGTTGATAACATCCTTATTCGCTCAAAGACCAAGGAAGGTAATGAGCAACATCTGCAAGCTACCTTAGAGCTTTTGAAGAAAGAACAGTTACATGCAAAGTTGTCAAAGTGCGAAGTTGGGATTCACGAGGTGCAATTCTTAGGTCACGGGGTGAATAAGAATGGAATTCGTGTTGACCCTGCCAAGATCAAAGCGATCAAGAACTGGGAAACCCCCAAGACGCCAACTAAGATACGACAATTTCTGGGGTTAGCAGGCTATTACAGACGATTCATAGAGGATTTTTCCAAGTATTACTCAGCTGCTAACGTCCCTAACCTAAAAAGATAAGAAGTTTGATTGAGGAGAGAAAACAAGTAACAGCTTTGCAGACGTTGAAGGATAAACTCTGCAATGCACCTATCTTATCGTTACCTGGCGGTACCGATGGATTTGTCATCTATTGTGATGCTTCACGACAAGGTCTCGATTGCGTGTTGATGCAACGGGAAAAAGTCATCGTGTACGTGCCACATCAGTTAAAGGTGCATATGAAGAGCTAAACGATGCATGACCTTGAACTAAGTGCTGTGATCTTCGCGTTGGAGATCTGACGACATTACCTATATGGTACTTGTTGCATGATCTTTACTAACCATAAGGGTTCGCAACACGTTTTCGATCAAACGGGCTTGGATATGAGACAACGTAGATGGGTTGAGTTGTTGAATGATTATGAATGTGAGATCAAGTATCACCTAGGCAAGGTGAACGTTATAGCTGACGCCTTGAGTCACAAGGAACACACAAAGCCTATAAGGGTGCGAGCCCTAGAGATGACGGTACAAACTGATCTCACCGTTCGGCTTTGTGAAGCGCAGCAGGGAGCGCTTAAACCAGAGAACTTACGAGTTAAATCACCGCGTGGTATAGGAGTGAAATTGGTTCCAAAGGAAGATGGAATAATGTATTTCATGGAACGAAATTGGGTACCATTCTTCGGTGATCTATGAGCACTTATTCTGGACGAAGCTCATAAGTTAAGGTACTCGATCCATCCTGGATCCGACAAGATGTACCAAGACTTGAAGGAATGGTATAGGTGACCCAAGATAAAAGCCGACATTGCTGCATATGTGGGTAACTGCCTTACTTGTGCTAGAGTAAGGCAGAATACAAGAAACCGTCAGGGTTGCTACAACAACCTGAGATTCCCGTCTGGAAGTGGGAACATATCTTAGTAAATTTTATTACAAGGCTACCAAGAACACAAAGAGGACACAATACTGTTAGTACATATGTCTGTAGCTTCCGTCTGCATCGAGTCTTATGTATTTTGTGCTGTGTATGTAATTTTATATATGTATGTTTATGTATGTTTGTTTCTAGACAATTCAGGGAACGACACGAAACTGTTAATGTGAAATCCGTTGGACGACTTATGTCATCCGAACGGATGGCCATCTGATCGGATGGCCATCTGATCGGATGGCCATCTGACCGGGTGACCATCCGACCGGGTGACACTATCTCCTTCCCTGATTGCCTATAAATAGTAGGCTAGTGCTAGATGTTTAGAACTTTTAGCTGATCATTGTAGCGAAGCTCTGTCTGTCTGACTTTCATCTGGATCTTCTATACTTTCACCATCAATCAATGAAATCAGACATGTTAAGCATTGAAACTGTTGTATGTGATTCTCTGACGATGTCGAGGGATTCCGCACCTCGACACTGATCGATTCAGCTACGTTCTATGACTAGAACAGATCCCGTGCGTGGCCTAACAAGTGGTATCAGAGCCTCGAGAAGCCGAATCAGAGATTGCAATGACATTTCACCGAGATTTCTTCCATTTTCTGTAGATTTCAGTCAAATCTCACCGAAGATTCTGACAATTTCTTTATTATCTACTACATTTCTTGCTGTTTTTACATTTTCACACCTTAAATCCAAAAAAACTCAAAATTAAACAAGATTTTACAGACGAAATTGAGTAAATTTGATATCAATCGAATCGGAATTGAACATAGAACAATCTTACAAACTTTCATTGAAAAATTCGGACTAAAACTTAATCAAATTGATCAAAAACTATGTCGAGTTCTTCGCACAAGATGACGTCATTCATCCGATCGAATTGCAATCCGATCGGATTGAACTAGATTGTTCTTGATATTCTTTGCTGACGTCACGTTCATTCGATTGGATCACCATCCGATCGGATTGGATTTGTGGTTTAGAGTTTTAAAAGGTTCAAGTGTTCCTCAATCGAACGACCATCCGATCGGATCACCATCCGATTGGATAGCCATTCGACACTTGTACTCATCCGACACTTGGTACTTGGTTCATTACTCATTTGTATCATCCGATCAAATCACCATTCGATCCAAGTACATTAGTTTCAAGATTTTGAAAGTTGTGAAATTTTTCTAAGTGTTTGACTTTTTCAGGTGTTTTCAAAATGGGAGACGATTTCTCAAACCCATTCAGTGACATTTTTGCATACAACACTAGAGATACATCGACAAACACGAACACCAATGCCAATGCAAATCTGAAAAAGCGATCACAGATTCTCTTAGCGTCGACAACGCCTATGGAACGTATAACAAGCCGCCAAAGCTGATGGCGATTGAAGACTACAACCGTTGGGCAAACAGATTTGATGGTTGGTTAAGAGCTTTTGCTTACCTGAGTTGGTGGTGTATGAAGAATAGTTACGATATTGGAAGACGAGATTATGAAAACTTGGCTGAAAACGAACAAGAGTTGTTTATTGCTGAACAAAAGTGTATAGCCCTGTTACATCAATCCGTCAGAGATGATATTATTTCTTTGATTAGCTATGATAATTCAAAGGATTTGTGGGCTAAGTTAGAAAAGAAGTGTATTGGAGGAGAAGAGATTGTGAAAAACAAGAAGCGTCTGTTGAAAAAGGAGTTTGACTTATTTGCATGCATGAAAAATGAAAATGTATTAAAGATGATTGAGCGGATTTGCAATCTGAAGATAGAGCTTGTCAGACATGGGATCATAATTACTGAAGAAGAGATGGTTGAAAAGTTATTGGAATCTCTGCCAGATGAGAAAGATTGGCAATACTATGGTCTGGTTCTGAAAAACACAAAAGCAATGTCAGAAATGACAGTTGATTGGTTGATTGAAAGATTTGAGGAGTCATGAGTTGGAAATCAAGAAAATGAACAAAGTAAACAACATCCCATATCAACAGAATGTCGATCTCTACTACAGGGGTAGTATGATTCCGAAAGCCACTTCACCGAAAACTGCATTTTCTGCTGAAAGTTCAAACACGGTGACTCAAGAAAAACAAAGCAGCAGTTCATCACCCAGCAATGGTTATCATGGAGGTTCTTCTTCGTTTGTTCCAGGGAATCAGCAACAACAAAATGTTCCCAAAAATGTGTTTCAATGCAACATCGTTGTGAACCTGAACAACGCTCAAAACTTAAATGAGGAGACAGCGAAACAACAAATGGTGTTTCTTGCTTCGATCTTAGAATCATATGAAAGTCTGGTCGCTGGAAAACCCAGAAATACAAATCTGACAAAAGAGGATTATGACCAGATTGATCCTGAAGAAATGGAATTAATCGATATACGTTGGTGCATGGCTAGCGCAATCCGAAGAGCACAACGATTCATGGAGATCACGAGAAGAAATTCTATTGGAGGGCCTTCAACAAAACTTGGTTTTGATAAATCTAAGGTGACATGCTTCAAGTGTAAACAAAAGGGGCACTTCAAGCGAGAATGCAGAAACTCAGCAGCGGATGAAACAGCTAATCCGTTTAATGACGACTACTATAGGAAAGCGGTTTATCACCGAAATCGCGAAGAGCCGCCCAGAATGAAGCAAATCGAGGAGACTCCAAAGGAGAAGTCGAGAGCTTTAGCTGTGATTCCGGATGATGAAGGTTTCGATTGGAGTGAGTTCTTTCCGGAAGATGATGCAGTTGGCTTTGCATTCATGGCACAAAATCATCCAAAAGAAGATACACTAACTGAAGAGCAAATATACAACTATCGAAAGTTGATGGCATTACATATGAAGGATAAAATCTGTGCAGCCTGGAAAGAAGCCAAAAGAGCAAATAGATGTGATCCTGATCGCGAATGCTATTTAGATCCGAAAGGCAACATCATTGTAGAACCATCATCAGTCAAACTCGAAACTCTCATAGAATCTTTAAAGCAAGAAGATGATCAGAGAGAGAGAGATATAGATGCTGCAAATAAAGCCGAAGAAAAAAAGCTATAGTCAAAGAAGATAGATGAAGGAATCATTGACACTACCAAAGAAATGACGGCAGAAAACCTGACGAAAATGGCCGACAAAGTGCTTATGCAAAGGAACTAGAGGTAGATTCCAAATCTGCGTCTAAGTCAACAAGCAAGGTCACTAGTAGTAGTTCAACCAGTGAATCAGGTAAGACTGATTGCGCTAAAACAGAGAGTGATTGCAAAAATTGCATGAAAGAATGCAAAGTTTGCAGCACACATGCGTATCTCACAATGAAAAAGACCCAAGATCTGGTTGAGAAAGTCGAAATGACTGAAAAAGGTATTTTAAATCGAGATAAACTACTAAGAGCTTCAAATGAAAGAATAAAAGAATTAACAGAAAAGATTGAAAAAGATAAAACTGATGTTGAACGTTTTAAGAAAGAAAATGAGAAATTAATTCTTGAAAACAGAACCATTTTAGAAAATTATGAAAATTTGAAAAGAACAGTGAAAGATTCTGATGAGCGAAATGGTAAAACTTACAAAGAAAATGTTCATTTGTCTGGAGTTCTTCAGGCAAAAGAAAGACAAACCAACCAGTAATTGGACGAGATCGCAAATCTTAAGCTTCAATTCCAGGAAGCTAACATTGAAAATGAAAGAATTAATCTGAAATTGAACGGTTACAACTCCGCGAGGTTTGTTCTTCAACACATAGTTCCCAAACCAATTAGGAAGAACAAAGCTGGTGAAGATGTCTACTCGGATGGAACGGGGGCGAGTTATCATCAAGTTCCACCGCCAGTGCTAAACAATTTTTCAAAGAAACAGTCCAGGTTGGATAATATTTGTGAAACAAGTGAGAAAACAGATGCTGAGAAACTTCCAGAAACAATTGATGTCACATTCACTTCATCATCTGATGAAGATAGTGTTCAGTCTGAAGTCGTAAAAAATGTGGTTGAAAATGTGTTAAAATCAGACAGTGATTCGACTGAAGATGAGGAGTGTTTTCTAAAAAACTACATTCCGAAATCAAAATCCCAGAACAACTCAAGTGACGAACCTACTCTTGTCATGTACAAGATGTCTGGTTCTGATAAGTTGTACTCGGATATTGAATTTCCAATTGAAAATATGAATGTTGACAAGTTGAAGATGTAGGATCGTGAAACGACCTAACGAGTCGATCAGAAGAGTGCTCAGACTGAATCAGAGGCGGAATTCATTGATTCGGTCTTCGTTTAGCTTGTATTCACTATTAACTGTCTCGTATATTAATCTCGGAACCATTTACAATATGGAGACACTTCGACAGCACCTCGGCGTCGGAAATCAGAATGTTTCAAATGATGAAAGTTTGAAGGGTATTTATAGGAGAACCCTGAACGTTTGAAGGTGACATGCCATCCTTCAAACGATCACCTCTTCAAACGGTTACCTCTACAAACGGTCATGCCTCTACAAACGGTCATGCCTCTACAAACGATATACATGATTTGACTTTCAAAATGGAATACAAAACTGTTTCATGTTAGCATGTTGTTTTCACGTGATGTGTAGACTTGTGATGTCATATATGTGATGTCACTTGTGATGTCACATATATGATGTCACACTTGTTCAGATCCTCACCGAACCCGAGACTCGATATAAGACGAAGTCGACAGATGTATGCACCAACAGAAGAAAGTTTTCAAACTTGTGGAAATCGATGTTTCTGAAATTGAAAGGTTAAAAAGTTCTAAAAGGTTTTTGAACTTTGAAAAGGATAAATCTTACTATAAGAAACCTGCTGTACCGCCACGTTTTAACAATAACAACCAAAACAGATGGTCGGGTGGTTATCAGGGTGGTAAGAACAACCAAAAGAGGAACTTTCAAAACAAAAGGTTTGTAGAAAAGAAAGTGTTTGTAAAAAGCTCAAGCTCACTTTCCAAACAAGAGTCGGAAATCTTTTCGAAATCAAATGAAGAATTTTTTGCAAAGAAGGCCTCACAGCCTCACACTAAAGGGAAAAATCGGGTTGTTAACACCCGCACGTGCTTCAAATGCAACGAACTTGGACACATTGCATGAAAGTGCACCAACTCAAAACCTAAGTCTGTGGTTGTTGGAATCCAAGAAAGAAGAATGATGTCAAAGGAAAAGATCCAATGTTTGTTGAGAAGAAGATTTTGAAAAATGAAAACATCAAAGTCAAAACTGAACCTGTAAAAAAGTCGGTAAAGAAAACTGATCAGTTTTACAAACGGGTCGCTTCTCCACAGCAAACTTGGAAGCCAAAATCTGAGGTTAAGACATCGAGTGTTCCAAAAACAAAGGTTTCTGTTACTGAAAAACAATCATCTTCAACCAAACCGGTTAAGATGAATGTACCTTTGGATTTTTACAAGAAACTGGAAAAAAAAGCTTCGACCCCACCAGGGAAGAAGTATGTTCCAAAGAAAGACCAACCATCTGGTCAACCTCCGAAAAACGATTTCTTTTTATATAAAGAGGTTGAGGTTGGATCTGAAGAGAGTCTTAAAATGAATGACAAAAATTTCCCACCATTGTACACCACAACAACCCACATCTAGCTACCCGAGTCAAAGGAGGCTTGGGTTACTTCAAAATCTAACTGAATGTTTGTGAAATGTGCAGGAGCTCCCAAGATCTATCTCAAGGTGGATTATGGATAGCGGAGCATCCCGACACATGACAGGAAGAAAAACACTGTTATATGATGTTAGAGGGTTCAACGGTGGATACGTTGGTTTCGCATGAAACCAAGGATGACATATTATTGGTGAAGGAACATTATCAAATGGTGTAATCATGTTTGAAAGAGTCAATTATGTAGCAGAGCTGGAGAATAACTTACTTAGCATTTCTCAAATTTGTGATAGAATGTATTCAACACATTTCACTAACAAGGAATGTCTGATCCTGAAGCCGGGGTTTGTCATCCCCGAGGAGTGGATTATCATGCGAGCACCAAGGGTTAATAATCTGTACGTGTTAGATATGAGCATTGTTACGACTACCACAGGTCAACCCCAGTGCTTCGTATCAAGAGCTACTGAAAAGGAGTCAGAGCTGTGACACCGAAAGATTGGCCACATTCACCTATGCAAGATGAACTACCTGGTGCATAATGATCTAGTTAAAGGTGTTCACTTGAAGAGTTTTCATCTGGAAGGGTAGTGTATCAGTTGTATAAAAGGAAAACAACGGAAGAAATCCCATCCGTGTAAAAAGATGAACTTTGTCTCGAAGCCACTAGAGAGACTTCACATGGATCTCTTCGGTCCTGTGATTGTCAAGAGCATTACTGGTGATCTCTATTGCCTAGTAGTCACTGATGACTATTCGAGATTCTCGTGGGTGACATTCCTGAAGTCGAAAGACGAGACATTTGAGAGTTTACTGAGGTTATTCAGGAAGATAGAGAATTTGTACCGAGCCCGCATACGCAGATTACGAAGTGACAACGGTACAGAATTCAAGAACAACAGAATGGAGGAATTCTGTGATCGACGAGGTATATTTCAAGAGTTAAGCGCACCTTATACTCCACAACAGAATGGATTCACAGAAAGAAAGAATAGAACACTGATCGAAACGGTGAGAACGATGCTAGCTGATTCCAAGTTACCGATTAATTTCTGGGCAGAAGCAGTATCAGCCGCTTGCTATACACTCAACAGGGTACTTACTGTGAAGAAGCACAACAAAACATGTTTCGAGTTGATCAACAACCGCAAGCCTAATCTTGAGTATTTAGAGCCGTTCGGGTCTCCCTGTACAGTTCTAGATCCTGATGGCAAATTTGGTTCAAAGAGTATTGAAGGTATCTTCGTGGGTTATTCAAGTCCACTCAGACGAGTCTTTGTTCCAAGTCTCAGGAAGATCATCGAAGCACAACATGTTAAATGTCAAGGTTATACAATGCCTCCACAGAAGCCCGCAGACTCATGGCGATTCAACTACGATACCTTATGGGATTCATTTGAGTTAGAAGAAGAGCCAGAGTTCTTTGATGATTTGGATATTTTACGAGAATATGAAGCATCTCAAGAAAGATTTCCAACAAGGTCTTCTAAACATCAACAACAAACTTCCAACGATGATGAAGCTGGTCCAAGTAACGCTGGAGAGAATGATGAAGTTCAGCAAACTCGAGCCTGCTCCTGAAAATCAGACGATAGTCAATGATGAATCAGAATATGATGATAGACCTACTTTTGATCGTGGTGCTTCAGAGTCTGAGGGGGAGCAAATCCAATCTTCAGATCAGATAATTCTTGAAAGTGAACAAGTTATGGATCAAAATGTCACAAATTTGGAAGGCGAGGTGGATGTTCTTGGTGAAGTTATGTCAAGGACTCTTTCATACCATCCTGAGGAGTTGATAATAGGAGAGTTGCAGTCAGGCGTTCGCACCAGAAGCCAGATTGACCATGGCCTTACTTGCTTTTATACAAAAATTGCTCCATTACAAACTGAATTCTCACTCAGTTGCTTTATTTCGCAGATTGAACCGCGTACATACAAGGAAGCACTAACGGAAGAATCATGGGTCATTGCAATGCAAGAGGAGCTGAGTCAATTTGAGAAACTTGGTGTATGGAAGCTTGTGGATCTGCCTAATGGACACCGAAAGATAAACACAAAATAGGTGTTTAAGTTTAAAAGAGATGACCGGGAGTGATTTTCAGAAACAAAGCTCGACTCGTAGTCCAGGGTTTTAGTCAGCAAGAGGGGAAAGACTTCACAGAGGTTTATGCTCCAGTTGCTCGACTTGAGGCCATCAGAATATTCCTTGCTTTTGCTTCATGGAAAGGTTTTAAAGTATACCAGCTAGATGTCAAGTCAGCATTCCTTTACGGAAAAGTGAAAGAAGAGGTATATGTTGGTCAGCTACCGGGCTTTACCGACCCAATTCATAAAGATAAGGTTTACCTGCTGGACAAAGCGCTGTATGGTTTGCATCAGGCCCCGAGAGCCTGGTACGAGACGCTCTCTCAACACTTGCTTACCAACGGCTTTATCTGAGGCAAGATGGATGCCACTCTCTTCACGAAGGAAGTCGCTGGTCATCTGCTGATCATCCAGATATATGTTGATGACATTATTTTCGGGTCAACAAATGAAGAACTCTGCAAAGATTTTGAACAAGTGATGAAGCAGAAGTTTGAGATGTCGTCAATGGGTGAGATGAAGTTCTTTCTAGGGCTGCAAGTTGACCAAATTCCTGAGGGAACTTTCATACATCAAACGAAGTACGTTTACGACGTTCTGGAGAGATTTGGGATGTCTGAAACTGCACCAATGTCCACCCCATTAGCAACAAATCATGGTATAAACCCTGATCTCACCGGAGAGAAGGTCGACGAAATGCTATACCGCTCAATGATTGGTTCGCTGATGTACCTGACAGCATCCAGACCTGATATAATGTACCCGACATGCCTCGCGGCCTGATATCAGTCAAGTCCTAGAGCCTTGCATATGTATATCGTCAAAAGGATCCTACGCTACCTGAAAGGAACCCCAAGCCTGGGGTTGTGGTATCCCAAACATGGTGACTTCATGCTCGAAGGATACTCAGATTCTGACTTCGGTTGTTGCAAACTTAACGCAAAATCAACAACTGCAGGATGCCAATTTTTCGGACCCCGACTGGTCACATGGTAGTGTAAGAAGCAAACCTCTGTTGCTTTATCAACATTTGAAGCAGAGTATGTGTCTGCTAGCAGCTGCTGCTCGCAGATCCTGTGGATTCAGCAACAGATGCGCGATTACGGTTTGCAATTTCTTACTTCTCCTATTTTTGTTGATAATGAGGCAACAATCAACATAACGAAAAATCCGGTACATCACGCTAAAACTAGACTTATAGAAATTCGTCATCACTTCATACGCGATTATTATGAAAAAAAGTTGATATGAATAGACAAAATCCACACCGACGAACAAAAGGCAGACTTAGATACCAAAGCTTTTGATAAATCTCGTTTTCAATATCTTTTAAAATTGAATGGTATGAAGCTGTTGTCGGATGCGGAGGAGATAGTTAGCGTTGATGGCAAAACCACTGCAGATGATGTTGAGAAACCGACTACACTGGTTTGTCGTATTTTTAGTTGTTTTGGTATTTACGGGGAGATAGATATATTTTCAGAAAATACAAAAACAATAAAAAATGAAAAAAATAATCCAAAAACATGAGATATTTTCAAAATCCAAAAACAATAGAAACCAGAAAGAGTTTTTGTAAAAAGAGGAAATGATAGTACATCAGCTAGACAGTTACAGTATGCTAAGGAAATGTAATGTTTAAAAGCATTAAGCAGTCTTGCTGATGATATGCCGATAGGTTTTTACACACTTAGTAGACTGATTTGGGATATAAACATAAAATCATTTCTTGCTTATTTTGTGGGGAACATCTCTCGGATATGTAGGTTGTAGGATCGTTTTCAGACCCGAACAAGTCGATCAGAAGAGTTTTTCTTAATACAAAAGGCGGAAACAGACGTATCAAGTTCAATTCAGCTAGAATATCACTTTAAACTGTCTTTAGATTGATTTGACAAAGAATTACAGCAAGTAGACACTTCGGCAGCACTTCGACTCAGTGACCGGAAAAGTTACAAATGAAATCAAGACACCACTACTTATAGGCTGTGTAATTTCGCTTGAACATGTCTCAAACGGAGTCACTTTCAAGCGGAATTACCACTTCAAGCGAGATTACCATTTCAAGCGAGATTACCATTTCAAGCGGAATTATCCATGTAATTTCGTTTGAACTTGACATGGTGATTTCAAATGAAATTACAACTTCTAATTCAGTTTGAACTTGCCTCTTACCCTATATTTGACATTTTTCTCGTACAACGTGCTCTGATCTATCTAAACAACTACAAGACTCGATACAAGATGAAGTCGACAGATGCATGCACCAACAGACTCCCCCCTCGAATGTTGACGAGTCTTCAGTGTCGAGTCTCCAACTTCTTCAATCTTTATCAGTCTTCTCTTTCTGAAGTATCTAACAATGTAAAGCATCTTTCAATCTCTATCTTCTCTATATCAACTTATCTCCCCCTCAGATGTTGATCTAATCTTCAATTCCAGAATCACAATCTTGCTCTTGCTTACTATCTTCCCAAGATTTGTAACTGGCTCTTACATTCTCTTTATCAGATCTCTTGATTCCTTAAGTTCATCAGAATCAGCAGTTCCTGGATTGTAACCTGGCCTACCTGCACAACCTCTACCCAAAAAATAAGTTTCATAAATTTTAATTTGACAAATTTACATCAATTGCAGGTAGATTTTATTTAACAACACCACTCTTACTGTGAGGTAGATTTGATAATAACAATTTTCATTTCAAAAACTCTGATGACCACTTGTAAACATATCTTTCTAAACATATTTTCCCAAACCTATTCATCATGTTTAGCACTTGGAATTTTGAAAATCAACTCTTCAACAACAGTTGTCAAAAATCTTTTTGGATTTTTTCAAAATTTTATGCTAAAACACACTAAAATCTTTTTGAATTTTAAAGAAAAACGAAATTCAATAAAGAAATATTTAAAAAAAAAATTTTGTGAGTTTGTGTAAGAGGATCATATCAGTTTGTGAGACACATCACCAACACCGTTAAGCTTTAAAACATTATAAGTTCTAAACGATTCACTTAGATTGTCAGTATACTGTTCCACTCAAATTTTCACACAAATTTCAACTGTTTCGAGATACGATATTAATGTTTTGAGCACTTAAACTTATTCATGTGTCCCACCTCAGAATATACTCCCGTATCCAGATCCCAATATTCAGTCTTACAGGTGAGTATACCACAGATGATATCTGTAAAGGGTTAAATGCGAGGACCGTGAGAGCTTAGGTCAGAACTTCTGTTCAGCAGCGAGATGGCGGCTTCAACTTTTGGCGTGTCCCCTTTAGAGGATCTTTTGTTTCAACAGCACATGATTAGCATTTTTCAATGTTTCATCATTTTTTGTACTGAGGGCGGCGCTATGTTTCAAGCAAGCAGAAAGTATTATACGGGGACTAGGCCATTGCTTCCGCAAAATCAGAAGTCCCGGGATAATACCCTAGATATCACTGAGTATAAAGACCTAGTATCTCAGAAAGAGGGACCTTTCAAACAAGATTTCGGGGGTTACCCATATATCCGAGAGATGTTCCCCACGATATAAGCAAGTTTGAAATTTAGGTTTATATCTCGTCACAATCTACTAAATGTGCAAAAACCTACTGACACATCATCAGTGAGACCATTTATCACATTTAGACTTTCCAATTCTTTAGCATGCTGTGATCATCTACTGATGTACTATCATTTCCTCTTTTCACAACAAAAACTCATTTTTGATTTTATCATGTTTTTTACTTTTTCAAATTTTCTAATGTTTTTGGATTTTCTGAAATACTTACTCCCCCTAAAATTCAAAATCATTTAAAGTAAATTTGAAAACAAACTATACAAGTAAAGTGAAAACTGATATCGAATTACTTCAAATCGCCATCCACTTGGCATAAACAATCAGAACTCCCCCTAACAACAAACTATTTTCCCATTGTGATTTCAAAACACTTAAGTTTGTTTTAATCAAATGGTTTTTCCGAAAAATAAGTTTTGTTGATTTCATAAAACCACTTGTAGGTTAGGGGATTCATTCATCACTTTGTTCTTCAACCACTTGAAAAAAATATAACATTTTTAAGTTCAAATATCAAATATCAATTTGTAGAAAATCAAGTACAACTTAATGTCCCTGATTTACCACTTGTAAGACGAAATCACTTTCGTGAATTTCTTAAGAAAGATGCCGATACCTGCTCCTCGCTTACCAACCTGGGAGCTCCGGCAAGTCATACTTTTCATTCATCATAATATGTTCCATCCTAGTCACAAACCTGGGACGAAACACCCTTACCTGGTTTCTTCATTTTCTTCTCATAGAACTCTTTAACCCCTTTGACTTTTCTGTCAACCATTTTTCCGAAGATGTGTTTCACTTTGGGGTTAAAGGCCTTTTCAACATCAAAAACCTTTTTATCAGAATAAAATTGGTTTGAAATTTCAACTTTACCAATTTTCTTCTTAAAATTTTCAGCCCGAAGTGGTGGAAAGTTCACATCGTCCACTATCGGCACTGATTTTTCACCTTTTTCCATAACCTGTGGCTCATCTGATTTTGTAGAATCAGATTCATCGCCCGACCCATCATCTGATTTCTTAACAATCCATTTTTGGTTGTCAAGATTTGCACTTTTCTTGTAAAACCTCTTTGAACATTCACCAATTTCAAATTTCAAATTTTTGAAAAGTTTAGTTCTCTCAATTGGTGGTTCAAACTCAACCATTTTTGCTTTCAGTTTAGAAACTCCCTGTTTGGTTTGAATTGCTTGTGAACATTTCACAGCTAGATGTCCATTCTACCACATTTAAAACAGGTTCGAGTCTCCTTCTTCTTTTGATCAATCATCTTCTCCATTTCTTCTTTCTTCTTCGCAAGGAATTCTTTGTTCGACTGCTTTCTGAAAAAAAAATATTTTTCCTCTTCAGAAGATGTACCTGAAATAAATATCATTTTTGATTTAAAATCTCGAACATATTTTTCATTTTTATAATTTTCTGGTGGAATAAAACCAAGACCTTTCTTTTTGTAATTACCATTATGGTTTGGTCTCTTTTGAAAACCAAAACCAGAATTATAACCCTTTTTCTTGGTTAAACGTTGTTGAACTCTTGAGGTGTAAGGATTAGGTTTTTTAGAAAAATTTTCATCTTTTATTTCAGAAATATTGATTTCTGTTAGTTTGAAAACCTTTTTTATCATTTCAGTTTTAACACCTCTTATTAGAAATTCCTCATCAGAATATAATTTGTCGGAATCATTCAATGTATATGCAACTTTGAATGTTTTGTCATTCAAATTAGATTTTGATAGAAGAAATTCTTTATTGTAAACCCGTTTCTCCCTTTTGACTGAAGGACTTGACATGTCGGACTTAGACTTTGACTCTGATTTAGACTCCGACTTTGACTCCTCCATTTCATCATTATCTAACACATGATCCACCGCTTTCTTCATCAATTGAGATTGTTGATCAGTGTCAGACGATGTAAAAGCGACATCAATATTTTCTGGCAAGTTAACTGAAGACTCCGACTCCCACTGTAAATTTGTTGCATTTTCGAATCTTTCTGAATTTGGATTTCTCGGAGAATATCCATTTTCAAGCGGGGGTGGACACTTGTTGTAACTGACACCTTATTTCTTACCAGATGTCTTAACTTCAGTATCCTTCTTCTTTTCCTTTTTCTTTTTAGAAGTCTTTTCTTCAGATACTATCTGTTCTTCAGTTACTTTATCATCCTCAAATGCCTTCATGCCTTCAACAGTTGGATAAATCATGTCAATGACATAAGAAGTACATGAGTAACTTTTTAACAACCTATTTACTCTTTCTGTTTCAATTATTTGAGTTTCCAGTTTTTGTTCCAAAACAACACACTTTTCAATATAATTGTTAACAACTTTTTGCTTTGTCATGAAAGCTCCTTGAAGTGTTTTCATGGCTGTTGCTTGTTCGCTACTTAACTCATTGTACTGATTCATGGCCTTGTTCAGAACGTCGTAAGATTCCTTCAACCTGTTCATGTTGTTAATCAATTCGCTGTTTTTCTTTTTCATGATCTCACAGGTTTCACAATTCACAGGAATCTTTCTTGCATCAACTTCTTCATCAACTTTGAACTTTGGAATTTCCTTTACCTTTCTCTTTATCACTGGAACTTCCTCATCATCACTGCTGACATGTGTTTTAACTTTCCTCTTTTTCTTTTTAGCTTTATCGTCATCACTATCACTCTCTTCCATCATTTTTAAGTGTTTCTGCATTCGTTTTGCATAATAATCATTATCATCATCACTATCTTCTTCAATTCGAGCAACAAAAGCTTTTGCTTTTAAAATATCTTTATCAGGACAGTAATCGTCCCAACTAAACCCTTCCCAGCTAAACCCTTCAGGTAACTTTTCATCATCTTGATCTATCAGATATGCTTTACGATCAGCTGAAACATATTTTTCCCAACTGAAACTTTTTGTTGGCTTTTTGTCATCCTGATTCACCAAACATGCTCTCTTTGAAGATTCCTCTATTGTTTTTCTACCATGTGCCACTTGTGGTTCTTGTTGTTGTTGTTGTTGAGCAACTTGATGATAGATGGCCTTCCGGTAGTAATCATTGTTATTGAACGGATTTTGAGCTCCACTTGCTTCGCGATTAGTGCACTCCCTCTTGAAGTGTCCTTTTTCCCTGCAACGAAAACAAGTAACTTTAGATTTATCAAAACCCAAATTAGAAACACATGCATCACGGAAATCATCTCTTCCTGTGATCTGTTTGAACTTCTCAGCTCTCCTCAACACATTTGCCAAACACCACTTAATGTCCATCAATTCCATTTCTTCAGCATCAATCTGATCGTAATCCTCTTTTGTAAGCATTGGATTCCCGATCCGACCTGCAACTAAACTACCATATGACTCTAAAACAGTTCCCAACAAAGACATGTGACTTTTTGCAACTTCTTCAGAATAATCTTGATCATTCTCAAGATTCAATACAATGTTGCATTATAACTTTCTGCCATTCTTGGTTGCTGACACGTTTGGATCAAATGACGGATATGACGAAAAACTCATTATGCTGTTTGATCCTTTAGAAGAACCTCCCGATGAACTCTTAGCATTGAAAGTTGTTTCAACCTTTGGTGACATGTTGGTATTGTCATTAATACCAGCTTTGTAATAAAGACCGATATCTTGTTCACCATTAAAATCTTTCATTCTTGAAATCCTTCTTTGTTCCATCTCCTGTGCTTCAATTTTTTCAATGAACTTACTCAACGTTAGATTGTTGAACCCTTTCTTGTGTCTTAGCACCATAAGGTATGTTCCCCAAGTCTCATGTGGTAATGCATCAGCCAACTTCTCAATCAATTCTTCATTATCCTTGGTGATGCTTACTCTCTTCATGTTGACTAACAAATTGCAGTATCTTTCAATGATCTGCTTTGTGCTCTCAGTTTTCAAACCACGAAATAGATCAAACTCTTTCTTCAAAAGTAATTTTTTGTTCTTTATCATTTCTTGACTTCCAACAAACTTGGATCTTAATGCCTTCCATATTGAATATGCACTTCCAGTGTGTTGCAATAAGACCAAAATATCCTCTTTAACAGCTTGTTGCAGTAAACTGATCATCATCTTTTCGTTTTTGTATTTCTTTTTCTCATCCACACTAAGATCTTTGATAGCAATCTCCTCTTCGTCATCATTTGTTGGTCTAACATATTTTGTCTCAATACATTCCCAAGCATCCAAATAATTTGCTTGCACCCAATTTTCAAATCGTTCCTCCCATCCTTTATACTCCTCGATATTCATGAGCTTAGGCGGTTTTTGCATAGTGCCCGTTTCATTTTCCATGTTCAAGTTCTAAGTAACAGATGCCGGAGTAGTCGGGGTAGTAGCTAATGCGTTATAAAATTCCTCTTCCATGTTTCGGTAACAAGTTTCACAAAATTATGACACTTTCAAAAGAAATCAAATTCAAACGAAATCCCTTCTTCAAACGGAATACCTTTTCAAACGGAATTACTATGAAGTTTCACACGAGATTACCCCTTGAAGCGAAATACCTAATTCCGTATGAAACAACTCAAACGGAATTACACTCTGAAGCGAAATTAGTCTATTTCACGCGGAATCACTCAAGCGGAATCAGATTTCAAGCGAAATCAAGTGCAATTTCAAGCGAATTATGCTGATGTCATCATACTCGAGCTGTTTTTCAAGAGAAATTACAAGTTTTATCAATTTTAGATCGAATTAAGGTCCAAAACTTTCAAGGATTCATTAAAACACAATTGCGCACATGATGTGTGAATATTAGTCGATTTTAACCGTGAAAAATTGTTAATTTTGAAAAAGAAGGTGTAGAAATCAGAAATCGCAGCTGAATTGGTAAGAACTCTTCCTCCTGAGCTCTGATACCACTTGTAGGATCGTTTTCAGACCCGAACGAGTCGATCAGAAGAGTTTTTCTTAATACAAAAGGCGGAAACAGACGTATCAAGTTCAATTCAGCTAGAATATCACTTTAAACTGTCTTTAGATTGATTTGACAAAGAATTACAGCAAGTAGACACTTCGGCAGCACTTCGACTCAGTGACCGGAAAAGTTACAAATGAAATCAAGACACCACTATTTATAGGCTGTGTAATTTCGCTTGAACATGTCTCAAACAGAATCACTTTCAAGCGGAATTACCACTTCAAGCGAGATTACCATTTCAAGCGAGATTACCATTTCAAGCGGAATTATCCATGTAATTTCGTTTGAACTTGACATGGTGATTTCAAACGAAATTACAACTTCTAATTCCGTTTGAACTTGCCTCTTACCCTATATTTGACATTTTTCTCATACAACATGCCCTGATCTATCTAAACAACTACAAGACTCGATACAAGACGAAGTCGACAGATGCATGCACCAACATAGGTAACCCCTGAAATCTTGTTTGAAAGATTTTCTATTTCTGACATCGTAGGTCAATGTGCGTGATGATATATGGGGTATTATACTAGGACTTTTGATTTTGCGGAAGCAATAGCCTAGTCCTCGTATAATACTCAGCACTACTTTAATCTTTAAAGTCTCCCCTTAGCCTAAAAATGATGAAACATTACAAAATGCTAATCATGTGTTGTTGAAGAAAAGATCCCCAAACGTGACACATCGAAAGTCGAGCCATCATCTCTTTATTTGAACGGAAGTTCTAACCTGAGCTCTCATGGCCTCGCACTACCCTCTACAGATATCATTCTTGTACATTCACCTGTAAGACTGGATATAGAAGTCTGGATACGAGAGTATATTCTGAGGTGGGACACGCGTATAAGTTAAGTCCTTAAAACACTAATTCATATCCTGAATAAGTTGAAATTTGTGTGAAAATTTAAAAGGATCAGTATATCGGCAATCTAAGTGAATTGTTTAATACTTAGTGTGTAATCAAGATCAATGGTACTTGTAACTTGTCAAGTAGCTGATATGATCATCTGATACGCTCACCAAAAATATGTTTGTAAATAGTTTCCTTTACTGCATTTCATTTCATTTCTGTTTAGCACCAAAACCCAAAAAGCTTTCATAGTGTTTCAGTATAAACTTTCCTAAAATCCCAAAAAGATTTTACTTGTCTGCTATAGTTTTTCGACAAACCAAGGTAGAAAGCTGATCTTCAGATTCTCAGTCATGAAGCAGAGCAGGAAGTTTCTGAGTTGGACAACAGGGTTGGGAGCTAATCTTGAAAGGTTTAAAAAAATCAAAGTCAAAACAAGTTCATTAAGTTGACACTTGTAAAATTTTCAGAAAATGTGTTTGAAAAGTTTGAATAATTTGTCAGTTGTTTCATTTCGGGTCAACCAAGGTCATTAACTTGGACTTGGTAGACAAATTAAGTGCCTATGGTAATTAACTTGGACCTAGATACTTAAGTGGATTTCTAAAAACTGTCAAAATCTGATAAAACGCCAAAAAGTCAAAAAGTCAAATTATCATGTCAAAGAGGTGTTTGGATTGAATGGCGATCCGATCGGATGGCCGTCCGATACTTGGTCATGCCTATATATAGTGGTCAATGGTCTTCAGTGAAACCTTCTTCGTTCGATTGACCATTCGACACTTACCCCAAACACTCTCAACAGTTCTTGTGATTTTCACACTCTTGCTTTCCAATCTTCATAGGATTATTGGCTTACTCAATCTTCACTATGGGAAAGGTAAGTACACTGATCTTTGATTGTTAAATTTGAAGTTTTGATGATTGTTTCTTGATGTCGGCGACTGATAGATTAATAAACTTAGATCTAGGCTTAATTAGGGTGTTTTGATTCAAACCAAACATAGGGTTTTGTTCGCGGGCCTTAGATCTATAGGTTTACCGTCTCAATTTGTTCAAACACATGTTTGAAATTGAAGAATTGAAGATTAGAGATGTCGGCTTTCGGACCACTTAGTGTCAAATTAAACCTAAACTAGCCCGAATTAGAGAAAACTGAACACAGGGTTTTGAAAATCGGCAAAAACTCTACGTGAAAACATGTTCAATTTTGTCAAAATGTTAGAAAATTTTTTAGTGTTCATAGATCATTCAAAGTGTTCTTCAATGTCAGATTGATCGAGTGCCAGTTCGATCGGATGGCAATCTGATCGGATCGCCATCCGATCCAATGCATGTTATGTGTTTGATATTTTTTAAGTGTTTGTCTTGAAAATTGTGCCTTACCTGTTAACAAGTTGGTTTGGATAGAATGGTATCTCAATCAGATGACAATCCGATCGGATAGCCATCCGATCCAAATCACATAATGTCATGCCTGTTCATCACTGTGCAAACTTGTCCTTGATCGAATGGCAATCTGTTCGAATGACAATCCGATCGGATGGCCATCCGATCCAGAACACTTACTTAGTTGTTTGACTTGTCAATGGAGCCGAACTGTTTGTCACATGGATCGAGTGACAATCCGATCGGATGGCAATCCGATCGGATGGCCATCCGATCCATATGCTAATGACTTGTTTGATTCTTATATGAGATGGTTCATCTGATCGGATGGCAATCCGGTCGGATAGCTATCCGATCCTCAGTACTGCATAGATTGTAAAGTTCCAGTGTTAGAAAAATATGGAGTTTTCAAAATTTTTATCACTTGTCACATTATGTCTCGAACTTCGTGCAAACTTTAACGTCAATTATTCTTACAGACAAGAGCATCAGATTGGGACAAATCTCACAACAAGAGCATCAGATTGGGACAAATCTCACAACATTTACTGTATTTTGGAGGAAAACTATGCTAATATGGAGCCATTTCGTGATATGGCGAAGTTCTTAAGAGAAAGTAAAATCAATAAAGCATTGAATGATAGAACAAAGGTGTACCAATCTCATGTTAGAATGTTTTGGAAATCGGGAAGGTATGATGAGAGTACAAAGATGATTCATTCGGCAGTTCAAAAGAAAGATGAGAATGATAAGGATGTCGATATAGAGATTAAGTTTGATGTGAGAGATTTGAGACGAGTTTTGGACTTAGGTGATAATGATGATGACCCTACCATTGTTCCTGAAAGATTATGCAAGGGTTTGTGGTTCAGAATGGGTTTTGTAGGACATGTAAATGGCAAATATTTCAAGTCCATGTTTAGCCGACCTTACAAGTTTCTAGTTCACTGCGTAATACATGCTCTATCTCACAGGAAGGGAGCTCATGACGAACCATCAGACTATATCATGAATATAATCACTTGTTTAGTGCTTAACAGGCCATACAATGTATCTCAAGTGATATTTGATCATATGGTGGATAATATTAGGGGTGAGAAGTACATTATACCCCAGGTTCATACAAATGATGATAGATGATCAAGTGCAAGGTCTTGTGAAGGATCCTGAAGATGACTTAGGTCTACGTCATATGACAGCTGAGACTTTGAATAGACTAACTCATTATAAGCTGAAGAAAGATGAAAAAGAGCCAAGGGCAAATCATATGATTTGCAAGATTAACAACATAAACTACGTTGCTCCTGAAAATGATGCTTGGAGGCACGAAAACAGCAACTTGGAGGATGAGATTGGTAGATTGAGCGACATGCATGAAAAGAAGTTAAGATACTGGTTCGTGAGGGATGGAAAAAGAAAGAGAACACCAAAGGCATCCCCAGCTGTATCTGCTCCTAAAGTTTCACCACCAAAGATCATTGTTAAGGGTATAGTTGAAAGGGGGAGTCATAAGAAAAGTTAGATTATTAATTGTTATATTTGTCTAATGAATGTTTTAAAGATTGTTTTGCAGGGCCTTCAAAGAAATCACCACCAAGGTTGGTTGATGAGCCTGTGCTTGAACCTGCTGATATTCTTCAACAAGGCGTTGGTTTGTTAAAGGATACACTTGAAAGTTTTCTAAAGAAAAATGAAGAAGCTACTGCTGCTTAAGGCTCATGTGTTTTAAAGATTGATGAATCTGCAAAGCATGTTCAACCTGAAAGAGTTAAAGAGAAAGATACTGAAGGTGTTGCTCATTCAAATCCAAGTGACGCTAACGATGAATCCTCTGATACAGAATCTGAAGTTGATAAGTCAAAGATAGGAGTTGGAAAAGCTACATTGAAAAGGAAGCCTCAAAAGAAGAAGAAAGGTTCAGATGAAGAGGATTCTACTTATATTCCAACAGATGATGAGAAAAAGAAACAACGAAGAAAGCACAAAGCAGTTCAAACAGGAGTACTTCCAAGAAGCGTCAGAGCTAGAAAGGGATCTGCTTCTGTACCTGAAATTCAAAGTGGAAAAAGTGAAAAACATGTTATAACTTCAAATGTTCATGAAGCTGCTAAAGATCAAAACATTGAAGTTCCTAAGGTTCCAGAGGTTCAAACAGAAAATATTCCCGAAGTTGAGGTTCAAAGCGTTGATAAGCCTGAAGCTGAGAAAGAGAAAGCTCCAGAAAGTCCAGAGTATGTAAGAATAGAGAAAAAGGGTGCGGATGATGCAGAGACGTCAAAGCCAAAGAGAACTTCTCTACCTGGTTTGTTTGAAGGTTTTCCAAACATCCAAGGCGTATTCACTTATGATATTCTTCCTGATGAAGAATATGATATGTTTCATGATGCAACAGTCAATGATCTGAAAAAGAAAGTAAGTATTCTCGAGAAAGAAAAGGCAAAAGCTGAAGCTGATCGTGATGAATTGAAGAAGCAGATTGAAGAGATTACTAAAGTGAATGAAGAAATAAAGTCTGTTGTGATCAAACATGCGAAGAAGATAAAGACTTTGGAAGAAGATGTGGATGATAATGCAAAGTTATTTGAGCAACTATTAGTAGAGATTTCTGATCTACATGTGAAGAACAAGAACTTGAATGAAACAAATCAGACACTACATCAAACGTTAAGTGAACTTCATGAAGGGTCTGCAAGCGAAATCAAAGTGTTGAAGCTGGAAATTGAAGCACTTAGAGCTGATAAGAATGTAAAAGATGAACAACTTAACATGTTGTACATTGTTATGGAACATCATCTGGGTATCAGTGTTCAAGCTATCTACAACAACAAAGAGATTCAGAGGGTTGAAGAGAGAAGGGCACATAAAGAGAAAGAGTTGGCTCAAGAAGCAACTCAGAAAAGGAAAGGATTGGTTATTGATACAGAAGAAACACTT
Source organism: Helianthus tuberosus (assembly GCA_030545235.1). Lineage (NCBI taxonomy): Eukaryota > Viridiplantae > Streptophyta > Magnoliopsida > Asterales > Asteraceae > Helianthus > Helianthus tuberosus. Next base: position 110,017,295 of record CM060449.1, read on the forward strand.
GGTACTTCGAGCCAACCTGAAGGTGACATTGAAATGACATATGCTATGAATGTTGAAGAAGATCAAGGGTTTGTTCTTGTTGGTGAAGATACTCCTCTCTCTTATAGTTTTGATGATATAATACGTTTTTTTCAAGTTGAGCAATGAAAATGAAAGGCAAGAGAACCAGAGGTGAAGCTCTTATGTTGGAAAGACGAAGAAAAAGAAGAAGAAGAAGAGGATCAAGAGATGGATTATTGGTTGAATGAGATTGAATTCTATGAAGATCAAGGATCAACAGGGTTGTTGATTGTGAACCCCTCTATTCAACAGAATCTTGATGATTTTCTGAAGGACGAAATTATTGAATAGGAGGAGGATCAACACCAGGAGCCTTCTTCTTCTGGGAAACAACATGCTGACCAGGTATTCCTCAAACAACCAACTGTTATATATTTAAATGCTCCATTTGAGGGGGAGATGGAAGTACCGAGGTCGAGGGCAGAGATGTTGGAGGAATTGGGGTTAGATGATGGAAAGTTTAAGTTTGATATTGAGGATGAGATTCCTTCATCACTAGAAAAGGAGTATGGGTTCAAATATGCACATGAAGCTGATAATTTTCATCATGTCAAAGTTGAAGATTGTTCAGATAATTATGAGGAAGATACTCCGTTTCACTACTCTTGAATTGACGAGTCATTTCCAACTCTTGCTGAAATGTTCAAGGAACAAAATGAAGAGGAGATTAAAAGGAAAGTTGTGGAGAAAATAAGCACAAAAGGTATTCCTAGAACAATTCCACGAGAAATATTGGTAGAAGAAAGAAAGAAATGGCTTAAAGTGATGCCCAAGGAAAGGAATTTCAGGAGACCTCTTCAGTATTTCATGCATAATGCTGATCTATCTTTGGGAGACATTCTTTCATGGGGTTATCTAGAAGATCTGCAAGTATATGCTATCAGACGGGAACAAGGGGTTCAATACTTTGAGTTTCTGTCAGACATTAAAACCCTCCCGTGGAAGGATGTTGAGGTGTTAGTGCAAACAAAGAATGTAGGTCACTTAATCCGTGCGGATCGTAACAGAATCGTCGATCTAACCTAGAGTGTGGAATCCCCTAGATCAGATTTCACAGAAAACGAGTAGAAACATAATCAAGAACACGATGCACTTTCAATCCGGTCTTCTATTGATTATCCAACACAAAGTCTACAATCAATTCAAGACCCACAAGAAATCTCTCAGCCACTCTCTGTAGATTTCTCCAACTCTCTCTTAAACTCTATTCACTGGCTAACCTAAACCCTAATGCTAAGCCTTGTTTATATAGGACAAGGTTTGCACATGGGCTTTGGTCTGGGCCAGGCCATTCTCCAAGCCCATTACACTAATTAACTCCCTAACCAATAATGCTAAGCCCAATACAAAATATCCAAAGACTAAATAATCAAACTATTAATTGTCACAGAATATGCACCAACAAAGAACATCAAACAGTTCTACTATGGATTAGATGTGAAGCAACATGATCAACATTTGTGGAACTACATTAAGTTGCAGGCAAATGAGAGATTTCCAGATTGGAAGCCAAAATATCCCGAGCAAATTGTCAAAATTTTGGAATCAGGAGTAAAGGATATTATGTTGAATATAAAGCCGCCGAGATGTTTGAAAAACATGCCACTACGTGCAATGGAACAGGATTTCTATGAAGATTTTCAGGGTTGGATGTATAACCAGAGCACAGAAGAAGCGGTTATTTCTCTTTTTGATAAGAAGACCGGAGAATCAAGGAGGATTTGTGTATTGGATCCGATGTGGTTAGTAAACTGCTCGAAGAAGGATATTGATTGCCTATTCTACAACAAGATTATTTATGAAAAGCCAGACAAAGTTCAAGCTCAATAATATCAGAAGTTAGTGAACTTGTGCTACGCGAAAGACATCAATTCTGGCAGATGTTGGAAGTCAAAGTTTAGAGACTTGGAGATTGATGAGTTCTTAAAGAAATATAAGCGCAGTCAAAGATTCAAGGAGATTTCTGATAGAGCTGCAAAGCTGGGAAGATGGAAGCTGATGAAACCTCCACCAACAGACCAGACACCAATCAAGAAGGAAGAAAACAAGATCTCACGGCGGGATAGAAAGCACCATGGTGATCTTGAATACAGACAGTACTGGAATGAAGTTGGTAGGCCTTTAAGGCGAAAGATGCTTGCTGAGAGAGATGAAAAGAGAAGACAGAAAGCTAAGGCGAGAAGACGCAACAGGAAGACGGATTGAAGAATATGCAGGAAGGAACTACAGCTACATCCAAGGGGGAGTCTGTTAGTACATATGTCTGTAGCTTCTGTCTGCATCGAGTCTTATGTATTTTGTGCTGTGTATGTATTTTTGTATATGTATGTTTATGTATGTTAGTGTCTAGACAATTCAGGGAATGGCGCGAAACTGTTAAAGTGAAATCCGTTGGACGACTTGTGTCATCCGAACGAATGATCCGATCGGATGACCATCCGATCGGGTGGCACTATCTCCTTCCCTGATTGCCTATAAATAGTAGGCTAGTGGTAGATGTTTAGAACTTTTGGCTGATCATTGTAGAGAAGCTCTGTCTGTCTGACTTTCATCTGGATCTTCTGTACTTTCACCATCAATTAATGAAATCAGACATGTTAAGCGTTGAAACTGTTGTATGTGATTCTCTGACGGTGTCGAGGGATTCCGCACCTCGACACTGATCGATTCAGCTACGTTCTACGACTAGAACAGATCCCGTGCGTGGCCTAACAAATACGATTCAGGCGATTATCTGAAAAAGAAAGTATGTATTCTCGAGATATTCTTCCTGATGAAGAATATGATATGTTTTATGATGCAATAGTCAATGATCTGAAAAAGAAAGGAAGTATTCTCGAGAAACACTACAAAAAAATGCCATCTAGTGGCATGCAAAAAGTGTCATAGAAAAACAAGAAAGTGCCACTAAAGAACCTTGTAAGAATGGGCGGCACACAAAAAAAAAGTGACACAAGAAGCGCTGACGCTAAATCCTTTTAGTGGCAGTTTTTCTATATGCCGCACAAAGTTTTTAGGCTTTCAGTGGCACTTTTTTGGTGTGTCACTACTAACTTTTTAGCTTTTAGTGGCATTTTTTTGTTTGTCACTATAAACTTTTTAATAGCATTTTGTTGCCACAATAATTAAATCAAATTAAATGTCAGTACACATTTATTATATTAATATTAATCAACTAAAACTATAAGTTATTTACAATATAAAACAACTTTAAAGCTAATCATGTAGAAATCATAATATCATCACTTTATTTAAAAGTATGATCATCTTCCAAACATTCCAAATTTTTACAAACAAATGTCTACTAAGCAACAGCATAAGTGCATATAATTGCTATGAGTTTTACAAAACTGCTGAATAATCCTACACGTGTTCTAATTTTTTAAAAGCAATGTAAATGCTATTGAATCAATTCTTCAAGACCTGGCCCTTCAAGTCTCCCTCCTGTAAAACATGAAAAAAGTTCCATTACCATTAAACTTTTCATAATTACAAAATATAAACAACAATCATTCTTAAAGTGTTGTGTTGTAAGATGTGTAATTAAAAAACATCTAGTAAAACCTTCAAGCAAGGTAATAGAATAGTTGAAATAAAACCCTACACTAGAAAAAGAATTATATTGTTGTATGAGGTTTTGTATGTGTTTGAGAGGAATGGAGGGAGGAGGTGTACTCAAGAACAACTAGTATAAATAGAAAAGCATGCAAATAACATAGCATCAACAACCTCAGGGCTAAGATCACCAACATATGTCAAGTTAACGTTAATATGTTGACCAAACCTAAAAAAATGTTGATAAAAAGTGGTGACATAAGATAGCTCTAGTAAAAGCACTTATGAATGCCTCCCAATTAAAGATAATATAGCAAGTGCAACTGATCTACAATCAAACTAGTGAATGAATTCATAAGATAGATGACTGCACAAATAATAAACAAAAAAGATAACATGATTAAGCCAACACCCGTACCTGATGATACCTTTCTAACCAATCTCAACTTTGACCCATACCCATCAAGATTGACCTACAAAAACATGGTCAACCACGTCAATTGAAAGCTAAAAGAAGCAACAAGCACAATACCCCTTGAGTAATAAACTCTGGCAATGTGGTACTCTGTATTTTGGTTGCTAGCAAATATGGAGTGTGATTAGTCGATTTGACGTACAACTTCTTCAAACTTACCAACTAAATGACATTTGTTTGCTGTGAATGGTTGATTAAGTTTATTATCTAGATAATGTAAAAAAAACATAAAAGCTATTCAGATAATGAGCGACTGTTTAATCAAAGAAATTACTAGTTTTTCAGTTTCTTCCTTTGCCAGACTTTCTTTGAAAGAGGAAAGCTTGGTGGCAAACTTTGAAATAGTTGCAATCAGTTCTTCCTTCCTTTTTATTGCAACAGAAAGCTTTTGAAACCATTTTATAAACACTTTTAGTTTTTTTAATGTACTATGCTCACTCCTGTTTGCCTTGTGGACACATTATCTAACAAAGTTTGGCAAAAAAACAATCTAAAAGTTAGTTTCCTGTTTAAAACAAAATGATTTGTCTAACATGAATGATTTTATGTAGCATAGATTAACACTATCTCCTAAATTTCTGAGCTTACGAACCTAGATTACAAATTCAAAATAGATTAGATCTTCTGAAATTATAAGATTGATGTAGTCGAGATTAACACCTTTCACATCATTAGTTAATTTATCCCCCTAAATAGATTACAAGTTCAAGTCTAAACAAGCACTGTGGAATAAATATAACAAAAAAATGATAAAAATCTAAAACAAACTTAAACTTTTTCGTAAAACACTTGTATAGTGTTTACAAATTGCACCATGAAACTTAAAGCTTGATGCTTGTATGCAACCCAAATCATGCTAAATTTGTACACAAATCTCAAAGATGAAAGTCAAAAGCTTATAAATAAAGAAACATAATCCATCACATTTAGGGATGCAAACGAGTCGAGTTAAGCCCGAGATCGATTAGGCACCAGCTTGAGCTCGTTTAACTTATGAAAGGTGGAACTCGGCATGTAGGTAGTGTATAAGTTCAAGCTCGACAAATTATATAAACAATAGACTTGTTTAGGCTCGCGAGCGAGCTGGTTCGAGCTCGTTTGTTAAACGCGCTTCGTTTTTAGGCTTGAGCTCGTCTAAGCTCAGCTCATTTGAGTTTTTTTTAGTCGAGCTCGAGTAGCTCGTCTCGCTTGCATCCCTATTTATTCACATTCAATTGTTAAGCATAATTCATCACTTCCATTTTTGTATTAGTTGACAAGCATGTGTTTAAACTTTAGAGCCCCTATGTAGTATTTTTCAGTGATGTTCATGGTTGTAATCATTTGCAGAGGTGTTTAGTGTCTGTAATATTTTTCAAAGGAATAAAATCATATGCATATAATTAGGCAAGTTAAAATCATATGCATATAATTAGGCAAAGTTTGGATACATTCAGAAAAGGTGGTACCTGAATTCTTCTTAAAGCATATAGAGATGGGACTTGCTATAATTTTCTGATGGTGTGACATGAACAGAAAAACAAAGTAAGTCGGTGTGGATTTACACCATGACTAGCTCCTTCTTGTCTAAACTGCAAATAATAGAATTTCTACATTTAGTCGATCGCGTTTGTGACCTAAGCCACAACTGCCGCCGACTCGAACCAAATTAATACTTTCTTAAAACGCTTTATTTGTTAGAATTTGATGATCCATTGACTTAATGAGCATCTAGAGATGTGTAGATCAGCCAATAGTTAAGAGATCTTCCCGGGGGCGGATCTATCTTGGAGACACCGGATTCCCAGGAACCCATTCGCTTTCGAATTATTAGTAAAGACCTGTATAGAAAATAGAAAGTGAAACCATAAATAAATTCTGAGTGAACTCATAACAAAGAATCCGAAGTGGTAAACTGATAAAGCACTCCTTTTCTAATTGTGTAGACTTTGGTTCGAATCCCGCCCTGTTCATCTTTTCCTTACGTTTTTTAGAACTTAGTTTTTAATTTAAAATCTATATCCAATAAAAATTCAATCTCCTCGCTCTGCGGTTCACTTGCAGCCTTGTTAGTTTTTACGTTGCTGGTCTCAGGTTCGATGTTGTCTCCTTTTTTTTGTAAAGTATAAAATCCATACCCCTTATGCTATATAGCCTTTACTTCAAATACTCAAATAAAATCCATAGAATTTGACCGTTCAAATAAAATCCATATTCATCCATCGATGATGATGGTTGTATAAATTGTACAATTATATTTATAGATTCATATATATTAAACAATGGTGATGTTTTCTTTTTCTACAGAAATTCTCTTTACAGGTTTTTTTGTTTGGAAACATTAGTTTTTTCAGCGGTTTAATGTTACGTTTTGTTTTTTCTTATATAAAGTTTTCACTGAGACATACTTATTTCTTTCTATATATTTTTTAATTTTGTTAAAAAGTGGTCTTTTCCCCGCTACTTGTTAGGGTTAAAGTAAAAGCAAGAGCCTCTAACCTCTTCCATCATTCATTCCTTCCCCATTGAACCTAACCCTATAAATATACACACACCACAAATTGAGTAACTAAATGGCCACATCTAGTAATTGTTGAAAGATTAACAATGACTTTTCACTGTAAATCCATTAATCAAAAGGTAGCAAAGAAAGTGTACCTGTTTTAGGATAACAATCAATAATCTGATGTCATTTAATGACAACGGCTTTTCCTACTCATAGAACTCTTCATGGTCAACAATCATAAGCATGTTCCTAGTTAAAAACATATAATGTTTTGAGCTTAGCTTAAGTTACCACAACTTCAAAGATATAACAAAAAAGTGGATGCATATGCATACTTGTACACAGGGCAGAAAACCGCCAAAGGCAGCGGCCAAACAAATGCATCAGTGGGCAGGTATGGTGATACAGTAGACAAGCAAGACCAATTCTGATTCTCATGGCATCGCTTCATGAAATTCACAGTACAGATACTAGCTCTGTTCTATTAGCCAAAACTGTCATGATATGTGTGACAACTCGTATTTCGAACCTATCTTTGTACCTTGATGTAACGTAAACATTATGTGACTATGTGAATTAGATGATTTAATGGATTGTTATTTTATTGAATGATTATGTGAATGTTATGACAATACGTGCTTTGTGTAATGTATGTGTGTATATAAACGACCCAAACGCACAACACCCACCCGATCGCACAAGCCCATTCGGGCTACACTCTTGCATTCGGATTTATTGGGCAGCCCAAGTGGGGGTTCGGCCCACTCTCTTTTATACGCATTACACTTAGGAGTTAGGGTTATTACTCACAACTTGCAATACAACACACACAAACCCTACGACCTCTCTATCTTCTCTCAAAGCCGACGCCAAACATCATTGTCACACCCTGGCTTTGCGGAAGCGTGGTTAATTTTGGTGTGACTTCTTAATACCATAGCTTAACCATAACAAAGCTATATGAAATAAAATCATGCAAGATCATCCATTTGATTAAGTTTTAGAACCAGAGTATCATACCATTGTCTTAAAGACTTACAACATCATAACATAAAACATTGTCTTGAAAAACATAAACCGTAACATGAAACAAGCGCAGTTTAAGAGTTGTGACTTGTCCAGGAAAGAGTCACATTTCCTAAACTGGGATGACCTTGGAACCCTTATGCAGCGGGAAAACATAACATACCGTGCCAGATCTTTAATTTCCTGAAATACATGTAAGTTGAAAAATCAACAATAATGTTGAGCGAGTTCATGTGTAAGTGAGTATGTAAAACACTTGTAAGTATAAAATCCCTGGTATGTAGCAGTGTAAGGAAAAAGAGATCACCAATGGTTTGCAAGGCCATTAGTATGTGTGAAGTGTAAGTAGGAAGACTCAACCTAGCAGATTTCGCGTCGGGTACAAAGTCACTCCAAGGTCCGTTCTATTGGGCCTCTTAGAGGTCCGTTCTGTTGGGCCTAGAGTTGGGCTCGCTACACCCAGATAGATCTACCGCTTACGTCCCTCGGTGTTTCTGCCTACTCACTCACATGATCTAAGTAGTAAACCTCCTTACGCTAACCATACCGTGTATAAAGTACTTGTAATCAAAGTAACATGTATTTCACCCCCGCAGTTAAGAAAACTGAAAACAGTTAGAAAAAAGGGGGACATGAACTCACAGTGAAGCGTCTCTACCAAGTATCTCCTGCTCACGCAGCTGTGCGACGACCTACAGGTGCTAATTTCTATTAGACGGACGGCCGTGCCTTAGCTTCATAGTTTAAGTCTTTGGGAAATAGTTAGACAACTATTTCGTGTTTACATTATGTATATACTTGGTAGTTAATCTTCTTCCCAAGGATGGGGGATTCAATACATGTGCGTTCAAATTATATCATTAAGTCTCACTTAATATATGTTTATATTTCCAATTTCACATAATTTTTCTCCAATAATGCGTTGTTAACATACGCGTTCGTAAATATTTCCGTAAGTGCGTAAGTTACGTTTTAACAATCGAGTGGTAATATAATTACCGGTGTAACTTATATATTTATGGTGAAAGCGTTCGTATTAATTTTGGATTCGTTAACGTTCGTAAATATTATTTTTACTCTAAAAATAATATTTATGCATTTTCACAAAATAATCATAAACAGTGTGTGAAAAAAAAATATATTTATCACGTTAAATTTTGTGAAAATCTCACCTCCGAATATTTAGTAAATAAAGTCATGGCGAAATTTATATTTTGAAAACATGTCCAAAAATAATTCTAACACTTGTAGTGTAAATAGTTCTAAGTGTTAGGTTGTTAGAAAAATTTCGCCAGAGTTTCCTCTGTAACTGGAGGTGGCCACGCTTTCAAGCGTATCATTTTCTTTAACAAATCAACTCAACAATTTTCTTTATTTGATCAGAACAACTTTCAGCACAACAACTAATCAATATATGTGTAGATTGCCAAAAAATTACGACTTGCAGTTTTTCCCAAAACTGTGGTGTAAACCCCTTAAATTTAGTAGATCTTCATATAAGGTAATTTGATCTTGTAAAAACCTCGTTTTTAGAGAAAATCCGTCTTTACAACTTCCAGTCATCTTTTACAAAAACTGTTATTTTGTCGGATCTTTTCATTTCACAAGTGTTTACACACTTGTGGTTTATAAAAATCATGTTTGTTAGTGTAAGATCTATCTTTTAAAATACATGATTTCTTTGATACGTGGTTCTTTGAAAATACCACTTGCAGATACGTAGATCTGCTAGTTTTAAACACAATTCTTACAAGTAAAACTCTTTTACACAAGTTCATGATTCGCGTGTGGTAGAGTTTCACCTTTTAACCCTTGTATCATTCAAAACAAGCTTATGTTAAGATCCATGATCTTACCAAACCGGGTTAAACGATGATCCGAGTTACCACATCATAGATCAGGCCTAAATAATTATACATTTCGAATACTACATCATTTACACAACTTATGTGCTATTATCCACCATTTTTAGTGTTTTAAGTAGACTTTAAAACATCATCTTGCATGTTAACGAGTTTTAACCGATAAAAATCCTTTTAACCACTTTAGAATAGTTCAAATACGAGTTTTAAGCATTATAACTCTAGCTCGAGGCTAGGGAAGAATCTATGCGCAAAAGAGGTGGATAAAAGCTAAGTAGAGAGGTCCTTCGCGTTCCGTTTGCTCCAAGACTCCTTGTATACGACCCTCGACACTTGTATGATGTTGGAATGTGATGAACAAGATCGAAAATATGATGGATATGTGGGTGTGGGTTCGGCCGAGAGCCAAAGGGAAAGAGAGAGAGAGAGAGTTGTTGAGTTGTTAAGTGTGTATGTTATGTGTGTTTAGTGTTAACTTATAGACAATTTCATGTGCAATTAACCAATGGATATTGTGTCTTGTAGATATTAAACATCATTGATTAAAATAATCAAAATGGTACCATGGGGGTCACAAAGTGACCGAGTTCGGTCAAGGGGGGGGGGGGTAGTTTGGTTCCATTTCAACTAACCATTAAGCCTTAGTTAGATAATTAGGTTAAGTTAAGTGTTTAACTTGGTTACTAGGGTATGGTGTGTTAAAGCGGGTGTTAGGGTATACGGGGACCCTAACTGGCCCAGAAAAGATAAATAATGAAAATAACAATATTTTCATGTTCCGGGTATAGTCCGGTTGTTTGGTTGGATAGTAATCCGTTAAAGCGTTACTAAAGCTTTAAAGTGTCGTTATTACTCTCTTTAGTGACATAGCTTATTCCTGACACTTTGGAAAGTGTCTAGTGTTATTTTTCTCATATTTTGGCACTTTATTAGTTAGCTAAAAGCTGAATTATTTTGTAAAGTGCTGAGTTTTGTACTTAGAGTACGTTTTAGGCACATCCAGTCATAGTGACTTATCCCTAGAGACGCAGTTCCACAACCCTTATATCCCTACACTCACTACTAGTGTAGCAAAACACTTCAGGCTCTTACAGGCCTTAGAGGCAGTGTTTGCCTGATGCTGGCTTTATCAGCATGTTCAATAGGTTATCCGTTATAGTGCTACTGTGCTTTTTGTGCATCACGGTTGTCACTAGGGTTCAGCATGTAAATAATGTAGTGACGATAGGTAAAGTATGATGCAAGTAAGTACATGTATCAGATATCAAGTAGCAGTTCATCAGCTAGTTCAAACAAGCACAGTAATTAAGCAGTAATTAATCATTAGTTAAGTCGTACGGATACCTGGTTTAGTGCGGGTTGTCACATTCTCCCCCCGTTAAATAAATTTCGTCCCGAAATTTAAGTTCTGCTTGAAGATGCAGGGTTCTTAGGAAAAAGGTGGGGGTATTTATCTTTCATCCGGTCCTCACGTTCCCAGGTGTATTCAGGACCATGTCTGGCATTCCAACGAACTTTGACGAGCTTGACACTGCTCCGGCGGGTCTTGTTTACCTTCCAATCCGTAACCTCAACCGGTTCTTCAACGAAATGGAGCGTGTCGTCAACATGAATCTCGTCGATGGGAATGGCAACGTCATCTTGAGTTGGACTTTTCTTCAGGTTGGATACATGAAATGTATCGTGAACACCATTCAGTTCAGCAGGTAGGTCCAACCTGTATGCTACTAGTCCTATTCTTTCCAGAATTCTGAAGGGACCAATGTAGCGCGGATTTAACTTCCCACGCTTTCCGAAGCGTGCCACACCCTTCCAGGGTGAGACTTTCAATAACACCATTTCTCCAACTTGGAAATCCACATGTTTTCGGTTTGGATCCGCATAGGCCTTCTGTCTGTGGCGAGCTGCTTCGATACGTTTAAGGATCTGCGCGATCTTGTCTGTCGTCTCTTGGACGATTTCGGGACCAGCAAGCTGCCTATCACCTGCGTCAGCCCAACATAAGGGTGATCGGAACTTGCGTCCGTAAAGGGCTTCAAATGGCGCGACACCAATACTGGTGTGGTAGCTGTTGTTGTATGAAAATTCAACCAAAGTTAAATGTTTATCCCAGCTACCACCCAAATCCATAACACACGCTCTCAGCATGTCTTCCAAAGTCTGTATCGTTCGCTCGCTCTGGCCGTCAGTTTGCGAATGGAACGCAGTGCTCAGATTCAATTGTGAGCCAAAGGCTTCTTGGAAGGATTGCCATATCCTTGACACAAATCTTCCGTCTCTATCAGAAATGATCGAGAGAGGCACTCCATGATGTGCAACGATCTCTCTCATGTAAATTTCAGCCAATTTGCTCGTATTATCCTTCTCTCTAATAGGTAAGAAGTGTGCTGACTTCGTTAATCGATCCACTATCACCCAGATAGTGTCATGGCCTCTTGGCGTTCTTGGCAATTTTGTAACAAAATCCATTGAGATTTGTTCTCATTTCCACTTGGGAATCTCAGGTTGTTGCAGAAGTCCTGAAGGCTTCTGGTATTGCGCTTTAACCTTAGCGCACGTTAAACATTTGCTCACGTAAACAGCAACATCGCCTTTCATCCTAGGCTACCAATAATAATCTTTGAGATCCTGGTACATCTTATCCGCTCCTGGATGGATAGAGTACCGCGACTTGTGAGCTTCATCGAAAATAACTTTCCTTAGATCACCAAACAGAGGAACCCAAATCCTTTTCTCAAAACATAATGTTCCTTCTTCAATTGGTACCAAAAGCTTCTCCATCCCACGGAGATATTCTTCTTCAAGGTTTCCCTCCTTGAGAGCTTCTTTCTGCGCGGCACGAATGCGCAAGGAAAGATCGCTTCAGATAATCATTTCCAAAGCCCTAACCCTTATGGGCTTGATTCTCTCTTTACGACTTAGGGCATCGGCGGCTACATTCGCCTTCCCCGGATGATACTTAATCTCGCAGTCGTAATCGTTCAACAATTCAACCCATCGTCTTTGCCTCATATTCAACTCCTTCTGGTTGAATATATGCTGTAGGCTCCTGTGATCTGTAAAGATTGTACACTTCGTACCATATCGTGTGTGATATAGTTCTTTTCATGCACTTTCAACTGACGCGATGCGTAAGCAATAACCTTTTGGCGTTGCATCAACACACAACCCAATCCTTGACGAGATGCGTCGCAGTATACCACAAAATCATCAGTACCTTCTGGTAGAGCTAAAATTGGCGCGTTACAAAGCTTATCCTTCAATATCTGAAACGCTTCATCCTGTTTGATTCCCCAATCAAACTTCTTATCCTTCTGCGTGAGGAGCGTCAATGGTTGAGCGATCTTCGAGAAATCCTCAATGAACCTTCGATAGTAGCCAACCAAACCCAAGAATTGTCGAATCTTTGTTGGCGTCTTTGGCGTTTCCCAATTCTTGATCGCTTCGATCTTTGTTGGATCCACGTGGATTCCATCTCCATTTACCACGTGCCCAAGGAATTGCACCTCTCGTAGCCAAAACTCGCACTTGGAGAATTTGGCATGCAGCTGTTCCTTCTTCAGCAGCTCTAGAATGGCTCTAAGATGCTGCTCGTGTTCAGCCTTCGTCTTTGAATAAATTAAAATGTCATCGATGAATACAATCACGAACTTATCCAAGTACGGCTTGCAAACTCTATTCATTAGATCCATGAATACCGCAGGTGCGTTTGTCAAACCAAATGGCATAACGAGGAACTCGTAGTGTCCATAACGAGTTCTGAAGGCTGTCTTCGGGATGCTCTCTTCTTGTATCCTTAACTGATGGTATCCAGATCGAAGATCGATCTTTGAATAAAAGCTTGAGCCTTGCAGTTGATCAAACAGATCATCGATTCTTGGCAGAGGGTATCTATTCTTGATCGTCAGCTTGTTCAACTCCTGGTAGTCGATGCACATTCGAAAACTACCGTCCTTCTTTTTGACAAACAGGACCGGAGCTCCCCAAGGCGAGAAGCTTGGTCGGATAAAACCCTTGTCTAACAACTCTTGAAGTTGTGTCGACAGTTCCTGCATCTCAGACGGAGCAAGTCTGTACGGTGCCTTAGCCACAGGCGCGGCGCCTGGGACTAGATCGATGTGAAACTCTACTTGCCTCTGAGGTGGCAGTCCAGGTAAGTCCTCTGGGAAGACTTCTGGGTATTCCCTCACGACAGGGATGTCTTCGATTCTTGGCTCAGCAGCCTTCTTATCCACAATGTGTGCCAGGAAAGCAACACATCCTTTCTGCAAACACTTCCTTGCTTTCAAGCAGCTGGTAATTCTCAACGGCGTATCACGCTTCTCTCCGTGAACCACAATTGTCTCGCCATCTTCGGTTGGGATACGAACAATCTTTTCGTGACAAACTATCTCAGCCTTGTTGCCTGATAACCAATCCATTCCTACTACCACGTCGAAGCTTCCCAACTGGACTGGTAGTAGATCTAAAGCAAACTCGCGCTCTCCTAATTCGATCACACAACCTCTGATAACTTCATTGGCTTCTACTAACTTCCCATTGGCCAATTCGATTGAGTAGGGAATATCTAACTTATTAGCGGCTAACCCAAGCATATTCTTAAATTCTAAAGACACGAAGCTATAATCGGCACCAGTATCAAATAAAACGGATGCATAGCGTTGATTTACAGGGAACGTACCAGTAACAACATTGGGGTCCTGGCGCGCTTCCCTAGCTTCGATTTAGAACACTCTTCCACGGGCTTGGTTTAACTCTGGGCAGTTCTTCTTAAAATGCCCGATATCACCGCAGTTATAGCATCCAAGTCTTTGCCCGTTTCCACCTCCATTTCCAGCTTGGTTGTTGTTTTGGTTTGCATTGCCAGCTTGGTTCGCAAAATTGCCTCGATTCCCGTTTCCTTCATAGTTTCCTTGTGGGCGATTACCACCGCGATTATTATTCCTATTCCCAAATCCTCCCTGGCCTCCATGACCAGCAGTGGCCCAACAAGTGTCCTTCGAGTGGCCACGTTTCCCACATGCTTCGCATATTTTTGGCCCGCAATGACCAGAATGGTGGCGCTGGCAGGTGTTGCATTTGGGCTGGGTGCCCATATACCCTTTTCCTTTCTTTCCTCTACCAGCTGTAACCTGAGCTGGCGTGTCTGACCCTCCTTTCTTAACCACCACACTGGCGCCCTGCTTGAAGTTCGAGAACTTCCTTTTGTTACCTCCTGATGACTCGACGTGAGTCTCTGCCTTCTTGGTCTTGATCTCGTCAAACTTGTTCAGGCGAATAGCCTCCTCAGTGAGAGCTACGCTCAAATCGATCGCCTCAGTAATGGTCGCAGGCTTGGATGAGGTTACCATGCTTATGATTTGAGGAGCTAGTCCCCAAATGAAACGTTCAATTCTCTTGAACTCAGGAGTGACCATGTAGGGTACCACATGCGATAAGTCATGGAACCTTTGAACGTATTCTGCTATCTTTGGACCGTCCATTTTCAAGTGCCAGAACTCGGTCTCCAATCGCTGGATTTCTGCGCGGGAACATTACTTTTTGCGCATGAGTTCCTTCAGTTCGGTCCAGGTCAGCGCGTAGGCAGCAGCTTCGCCAAGTGTCTGTACTTGCAGATTCCACCAAGAGAGGGCTCCATCCAAGAATAGCCCTGAGATATAGGTGACTTGCTGATCCAGCGCGCACTTGCTCATGCGAAGAACAGATTCGGTTTTCTCAGCCCAACGAACAAAGGCGACAGCACCTCCTGTGCCGTCAAAGTTTACGGGCTTGCAGTCTAAGAACTGCTTGAAGGTGCACCCATGAGGTGGATTATTGTTGTTGCCAGTGTTGCCAGAGTTGCTTCCACTAGTCCCTCCTTGAGAGGCGGCGTATTGAGCAATGGCAGCAGCGATAATTTGCTGGAGTTCTGCCTCATTAGTAGGCATGTGTGTCTCACGTCTCGGCGGCATCTTCTAAAAGATGGTTTACGTTGGTCAGGCCATAGTAAAACGTACGTACATAGTAATAGTAATAGCACATAACATCTCATGTTATCAATACATCACAAATACCAATCACACAACATCCCATATCATCATAAAAATATAAATAAGCAATCAAGCGAATCAAATATGGTGAGAATACTGCGATTGCCATATATCGAGACCACATAGTAAGTGTATCAGTACATCCATGTGTCATACAATCATCAAACAACTAGGGGCTACGTCACCCCTGTCCAAAAACTATATCATGTCAATGTCAAATACGTCAAATACATGTCATCAAAAGTCAAAATCATCATGTAGTCTCCAAAAACGCTGTGCAGTCAAAAGCATTCGCCGTCTTCTCACCAACGTCTACCCAAACAGCACTGATGAGCTCTATACAGATGGTGGTGGAGGAGGGGGAAAGTGGGTGTAAAGCAAACGACGTAACTGGAGCCAGTCCTCCTCCAGGGCTCGCTGAGTACGAATGATAGAAGCAACCTGCTGCTCTAGTGTAAAGAGACGGGCAGCATAATCTGGAGGTAAGGGTCGAAATGGCTGCAGAGGAGAGTGTGTCTGACCATGGCACTGGCATGGCGGCAGCTGAGCTCTCTCAAGCTCCTGGATGCGCTGCGTGTGGGACTCGTGCTGGGCGACAAAAGACATCAAAACGTTCTCGATAGTATACCCCATGTGGAAAGAATGGTAGGGGTCAGTAGGTGGCATAGCAGAGTCTGATGCCCAAAGGAACGGCTCACTGGTGGGGTCAAAAGGTGCCACATGAAATGGAGCAACAGAGGGTGGAACAGATGACATCTGGGGCATGACGGGGATAGACATCGGTACATGCCCAAAAGGATGGGCTGAAGAACCCTCTCCAGTCCTCGCTGGAGGTACAAACTGTGGAACCTGAAAAGAAAAATCAACATGTCGTGTATCAGGGATCTGAGGGGGAAATGGTGGAACATCCTCGTCAGCAGGTATCCAACCGTGCTGTGCATGCTAATCTGGTGGATCCATGCGTGCTGCGAACAGTGCATGCTCGGGCTCTAGTGGGATGGGATCGGGTGCAACAAAAGGGTGAACAGGTGCAATGTGCTCAACAGGATGGTCAACAGGTATATCAACAACAGGTAGAGGAACGACAGGATCAACAACGACATGATCGCCCTCTAACAAAGGAACATCCACGGGGAGATCATCAACAGGCGGGTCTGCTATAACAGGCTCAATAGGGATGCCAGCATGTACGAGGTCATGCTCAAGTATGGGGTCTAGAGCGGCTGCCTGCTCAGGAGCGACGACAGGCTCGGGATCATCAAAAGCCATCTCGAAGTCAAACTCGGGGTCGATAGGGTCTACTGGGTCAGCTGGATCCTCCATGGGCTGATCCATAGGTATAAACTTGATATCACGATCTGGGTCGTATCCCGGGGGAAAGATAGGATCAGAATCCTCTATGTCATCATGGTCAAACGCAAAACTAGGAATAGGTGCAACAGAGGATGCCTGGTCAGGATCAGAATCATGTGCAAAGTGTTGTGCGCTCAATGTGTGAGAAGGTGCGGATGCCACAGACTCGAAGGAGTCTGGGACAGGAGAATGTGCAGGCGAATCCTCAGCGGGAACGTCAGCGATCATCAGAAGATCGTCCGCAGGAAGAAGGGCCTCGCCCAGGATCTCATCCTCAAAAGGCTCATCCTCAAACAGGTCAATATTGCCGTCAGCCTCGGCGTCAAGAAGAAAATCATATGCTGGATAAACAGCTAAGGGTATAGGAGCCGGAATCTCTACTAGGGGTAGGTACTCAGCGGGAGGGTCATCTGCAGGCTCATCAGCACCATCGGGTAGCGCGAAAGGCTGGAAATCATGCTCGTCAGTACTGGTATAGTCAGATGTGTACACCTCATGCTCGGAGGATGTGGGGTCATCAGATACGATAGGTATGGGTCCAGTAGTGTCCGAATCGCCAGTACCGGCTGAATCCATGAGTCTGTAACATAAACACAAATATGCTCAAATAATCAGTCATACAATCAGATAATCACATAAGTCACCAAGGAAGATCTCACATAATTCTCCTAGTTTCACTAGCCAATTTCTCCCAGTCTTTAAGACTGCTCTATCCTCCACCTCGACCTCTTAGATCGAGCCTCGGTCCCCTTGACCGAGCCTCAGCCTTCATGACTGAGCTTACTCTTCCTAGCCTCACTAGCCAACTACCTCGGTCACCTAGACCGAGCCTCGATCCTCCAGACCGAGCCTCAGCCCTCCAGGCTGAGCCTATAATAAATCAACGTGCTCAACTACCTCGGTCACCTAGACCGAGCCTCGATCCTCCAGACCGAGCCTCAGCCCTCCAGGCTGAGCCTATAAATAATAAAATGTGTTCAACATTTGTTTGTAAAAAGTTTTGGATCTGGACTTAAGTGGTATGCAGTAAAATGTTTTCGTGAGAGCCCTAGTGATCATAGTCTAGACTCGAGAAAGAATCCTAGTTCGCTATGATCAGAGCTCTGATACCAAGCTGTCACACCCTGGCTTTGCGGAAGCGTGGTTAATTTTGGTGTGACTTCTTAATACCATAGCTTAACCATAACAAAGCTATATGAAATAAAATCATGCAAGATCATCCATTTGATTAAGTTTTAGAACCAGAGTATCATACCATTGTCTTAAAGACTTACAACATCATAACATAAAACATTGTCTTGAAAAACATAAACCGTAACATGAAACAAGCGCAGTTTAAGAGTTGTGACTTGTCCAGGAAAGAGTCACATTTCCTAAACTGGGATGACCTTGGAACCCTTATGCAGCGGGAAAACATAACATACCGTGCCAGATCTTTAATTTCCTGAAATACATGTAAGTTGAAAAATCAACAATAATGTTGAGCGAGTTCATGTGTAAGTGAGTATGTAAAACACTTGTAAGTATAAAATCCCTGGTATGTAGCAGTGTAAGGAAAAAGAGATCACCAATGGTTTGCAAGGCCATTAGTATGTGTGAAGTGTAAGTAGGAAGACTCAACCTAGCAGATTTCGCGTCGGGTACAAAGTCACTCCAAGGTCCGTTCTGTTGGGCCTCTTAGAGGTCCGTTCTGTTGGGCCTAGAGTTGGGCTCGCTACACCCAGATAGATCTACCGCTTACGTCCATCGGTGTTTCTGCCTACCCACTCACATGATCTAAGTAGTAAACCTCCTTACGCTAACCATACCGTGTATAAAGTACTTGTAATCAAAGTAACATGTATTTCACCCCCGCAGTTAAGAAAACTGAAAAAAGTTAGAAAAAAGGGGGACATGAACTCACAGTGAAGCGTCTCTACCAAGTATCTCCTGCTCACGCAGCTGTGCGACGACCTACAGGTGCTAATTTCTATTAGACGGACGGTCGTGCCTTAGCTTCATAGTTTAAGTCTTTGGGAAATAGTTAGACAACTATTTCGTGTTTACATTCTGTATATACTTGGTAGTTAATCTTCTTCCCAAGGATGGGGGATTCAATACATGTGCGTTCAAATTATATCATTAAGTCTCACTTAATATATGTTTATATTTCCAATTTCACATAATTTTTCTCCAATAATGCGTTGTTAACATACGCGTTCGTAAATATTTCCGTAAGTGCGTAAGTTACGTTTTAACAATCGAGTGGTAATATAATTACCGGTGTAACTTAAATATTTATGGTGAAAGCGTTCGTATTAATTTTGGATTCGTTAACGTTCGTAAATATTATTTTTACTCTAAAAATAATATTTATGCATTTTCACAAAATAATCATAAACAGTGTGTGAAAAAAAAATATATTTATCACGTTAAATTTTGTGAAAATCCCACCTCCGAATATTTAGTAAATAAAGTCATGGCGAAATTTATATTTTGAAAACATGTCCAAAAATAATTCTAACACTTGTAGTGTAAATAGTTCTAAGTGTTAGGTTGTTAGAAAAATTTCGCCAGAGTTTCCTCTGTAACTGGAGGTGGCCACGCTTTCAAGCGTATCATTTTCTTTAACAAATCAACTCAACAATTTTCTTTATTTGATCAGAACAACTTTCAGCACAACAACTAATCAACATATGTGTAGATTGCCAAAAAATTACATGAACTTGCAGTTTTTCCCAAAACTGTGGTGTAAACCCCTTAAATTTAGTAGATCTTCATATAAGGTAATTTGATCTTGTAAAAACCTCGTTTTTAGAGAAAATCCATCTTTACAACTTCCAGTCATCTTTTACAAAAACTGTTATTTTGTCGGATCTTTTCATTTCACAAGTGTTTACACACTTGTGGTTTATAAAAATCATGTTTGTTAGTGTAAGATCTATCTTTTAAAATACATGATTTCTTTGATACGTGGTTCTTTGAAAATACCACTTGCAGATACGTAGATCTGCTAGTTTTAAACACAATTCTTACAAGTAAAACTCTTTTACACAAGTTCATGATTCGCGTGTGGTAGAGTTTCACCTTTTAACCCTTGTATCATTCAAAACAAGCTTATGTTAAGATCCATGATCTTACCAAACCGGGTTAAACGATGATCCGAGTTACCACATCATAGATCAGGCCTAAATAATCATACATTTCGAATACTACATCATTTACACAACTTATGTGCTATTATCCACCATTTTTAGTGTTTTGAGTAGACTTTAAAACATCATCTTGCATGTTAACGAGTTTTAACAGATAAAAATCCTTTTAACCACTTTAGAATAGTTCAAATACGAGTTTTAAGCATTATACCTCTAGCTCGAGGCTAGGGAAGAATCTATGCGCAAAAGAGGTGGATAAAAGCTAAGTAGAGAGGTCCTTCGCGTTCCGTTTGCTCCAAGACTCCTTGTATACGACCCTCGACACTTGTATGATGTTGGAATGTGATGAACAAGATCGAAAATATGATGGATGTGTGGGTGTGGGTTCGGCCGAGAGCCAAAGGGAAAGAGAGAGAGAGTTGTTGAGTTGTTAAGTGTGTATGTTATGTGTGTTTAGTGTTAACTTATAGACAATTTCATGTGCAATTAACCAATGGATATTGTGTCTTGTAGATATTAAACATCATTGATTAAAATAATCAAAATGGTACCATGGGGGTCACAAAGTGACCGAGTTCGGTCAAGGGGGGGGGGGGGGTAGTTTGGTTCCATTTCAACTAACCATTAAGCCTTAGTTAGATAATTAGGTTAAGTTAAGTGTTTAACTTGGTTACTAGGGTATGGTGTGTTAAAGCGGGTGTTAGGGTATACGGGGACCCTAACTGGCCCAGAAAAGATAAATAATGAAAATAACAATATTTTCATGTTCCGGGTATAGTCCGGTTGTTTGGTTGGATAGTAATCCGTTAAAGCGTTACTAAAGCTTTAAAGTGTCGTTATTACTCTCTTTAGTGACAGAGCTTATTCCTGACACTTTGGAAAGTGTCTAGTGTTATTTTTCTCCTATTTTGGCACTTTATTAGTTAGCTAAAAGCTGAATTATTTTGTAAAGTGCTGAGTTTTGTACTTAGAGTACGTTTTAGGCACATCCAGTCATAGTGACTTATCCCTAGAGACGCAGTTCCACAACCCTTATATCCCTACACTCACTACTAGTGTAGCAAAACATTTCAGGCTCTTACAGGCCTTAGAGGCAGTGTTTGCCTGATGCTGGCTTTATCAGCATGTTCAATAGGTTATCCGTTATAGTGCTACTGTGCTTTTTGTGCATCACGGTTGTCACTAGGGTTCAGCATGTAAATAATGTAGTGACGATAGGTAAAGTATGATGCAAGTAAGTACATGTATCAGATATCAAGTAGCAGTTCATCAGCTAGTTCAAACAAGCACAGTAATTAAGCAGTAATTAATCATTAGTTAAGTCGTACGGATACCTGGTTTAGTGCGGGTTGTCACAATCATCCTATTCTCATCGAAGCTCTTGAATTCGGAACACTCTCATCTTATCTCAATCGGTTAGTAATTCATGACTTGTGGTTTGTAATTGATGATATGATTTCATGACTTGATTAAATGGCTAGGGATTTTTGTGTATGATGAACAATAATGTTTATATGTGATGTTCATGTGAATATGTGGGAAAAGTCAATATTGTATATGATTGCAAGCATGTTATCTCATTATATCGACCCAATGATGTTGTAGAATAATGATTAGTTAATATTGGATAACTTTGATTTAAAAAGATTGTCGGCCATGTGTGTGTGGTTGTAGTATTGATAAAATCCAAGCATGTGCATAGTAAATGTGTGTTGTCAGAATAAGTCAAAGTTATAATGTGATGAGAATGAATTGATGTCTTGATTATACGCATGAACCGAGTGACGTGGATAATATGTATGTATTTGATAATGACTCACACTAATCAGATTTATATATTATTTAATCTAGAATCAAGTAAATGCTAATCGGCTGTTATTGTTAGCTTGATGATGTTGAAAGTTTTAAATCGAATAGTTGAATATTTTAAGGTGTTGATTATGCTTGAAACATATTTAGGGTTCATAGAGATTTGATACCAAAAGCACTTGTTTGATTGATAATAACATAAGTTGGAAACTGTTAATCTATAGATGGAAATAAGATAAATCATTGCCAATTGTGAATGTAACTGAATTGCATGAATTGTGGAGGATTTAACCGATCGCACAAGTCCTTCCTTGGTCGTACAAGATCAGATTTCATCTAATCGTACAAGACCAATCACACAAGTCTTCGATCGCACAAGAGGCCTGTAGTCGCACAAGGACGATTCAGTCGCACAAATAATTTGAGTCGCACAAGATCGTTATCTGTTTATTTGATTGGGCCGTATGTATATTTGATGGGCCGTAGATAGTTGGGCTAGGTAGCAAAGCTAATCGCACACGGCTATATGGATTGCATAAATTAAGTGTTGATTTGTTATTGGGCTGTACATGTATGTTGGGCCGGGTTACTCTATTGTATTTCATTTGGGGAGATCGCACAAGATAAGAGGGCTAATGAACTTGTGCGAGCCCAATCTCTTGGGGCCGCACAAGTTGGGCGTTTTATGGACTTGACTGTTTAATTGATTTACGTGGTTGCCATGATCTATTCGTGTTCGTAACTATTAGCTTATGTGTAAACATACGTGCGATACTTGAAAACCAAAACCTGACTTGTATGGTAACCGTGTTAGGACGTGGTTGACCACTAGCTGCTAGACTTGACCTTTCTGTGTAATCTGCCGAGCAAACCAAGGTGAGTTCACACTAGCCAAGGCATGGGATTCCCAGGGGTTGGGAATGGGATTGAATAACTACTCATACAACTATTAAACAGATTATTACTGTCCTCGGTTGAAGGGCACGTACCTAAAACCTACGTACAGTTATACTTACTACTGTCCTCGGATTGAAGGGCACGTACGTAAAGCCTACGTACACGATCTTAAGACCATCACCTCTATCAAAGGAAGTCCCTCAATTATCGACTTAATCGCCGAGGCCTAGGGCGAGCGGGTCATTAGTTAATAGCGCTATTAGGTTTAACAAACCTCACACCGTGCCAGTCGGACGGGCGTGTACTAATGGACTATGGGCAAAGGGTCAATGCTGATAGACATTGACTTAGGGCACCTCTTACATTTTCGTAGCAGTCGATACGCGTGGTCTTGTAATACATGGGAAGCCCCCACTAATCATCGCACGCATGCCTGGACTGGCAGCAAGGATTAACGCGATACATGGTTTACAAAATGAATACATATGGTTTATGAAATGAATACGTTAACCAAACAACCAACTGTGAACTCGCTCAACTTTGTTGTTGATTCGTTGCTACATGCCTTGCAGGTCATTAGGTACCCATGGAGCTTGCACAGGGAGGAACGGTCGTTGTGGGACATGGCGATGTTTGCCATGCTTTAGACTTTACCTTATTTCACATTTAATACTTATTATGGGTTTTTACAAGTTATGCTTCCGCTAAACACTTAACTATGCTTTGGTTTTGAACACCTTTCATATTGGTTTGTTGAATTATGATTACTTATCTACTTGTTCAATATGATTGGTGGCTTGATCCTGGTCAGTCACGCCTCCAAGCGGTGATAATCCTCGTGTGGATTTTGGGGGTGTGACAATACGCTCCAGGGGCAAAATGGTAAAAGTCACATGAAGAAAGGAACAAGCCGCAACAACAGCCGCCGCTTCCTTATCACTTATTTTATCCTTGCTTGAATCAGCAACAAGTGAAGAGCTTCCAAAAACAACATTTATCTGTTTGACATGAAAATGTCAGTAAAATAGGTCCATTTTCTAATATTCTGAAAAAAAATAACATACTAAAATAGGAAGACACCTCTATAGAAAAAGATGACAAAAACTAAAATATTATCATTTTATTGGACATAACTTTGAATACACACTATGAGCATTTCACCTTCATTTTTATTGGACATAGCTAAAGAAGTACACCCTTAATTGACGCATATTCATACAAATGGGTGGATATATACACCTCTAGTATAGAAAGTCAAAATATCATACTAGGAGAAAGCGTGGATCTATAGCATTTGAAATCTGCTTTTCAAATTCCTTAATAAGAGGTAGTACAGCTGGTGCATCATCAATAATCATATCATCATCACCCGCTATTGAATCTGTAGTAAATTAACATTTTAAGAAGATTGATTCAACAAGCAAGTGACATGTTCGATCCTATGAAATTGGAGCATCTAAAAAAGTGAACCCAGTAGAGAAAAAAATCCTTGATCCGCCACTGGATCTTCCGTCTCTCCATGTATAAAATAATATGATTTTAATATATTTGCTAACATAATGTCCTTTAAATTCTTCTCAGACAAGAAAATTATACTTCATTGATGACATCAATGATCACTAAGAAACAAACCAGCATCAAAGAAAAGATGATAACATTGAAGAAGACAAGGACATTAACACATTTTCCTTACGTCACTGTCATTGTTGTTGCTAAATGAAAATGATTTTTTATATCAAAATATAAAGCTTTACTTAAACTAATGCAAGGGTTCATTAGTTTCTAAAATGTGGTGGTCTATATAGCATTTCATCTAACAGGTTGTGTGGAAAGACCAAACCTAAAAATCATACAGACATCATCAAGATGCAAGAGTATATAACATAAAACTAGATCTAGACACAAGCTTAGTTCAAGTCATAAAAATGGGAACAAATTGAGGTCGGCAGATAAGATGGCACAACTTACAAATAAGGTTCTTCAAGCATCCATGGCAGGCACACCTACAAGTTCAGCAACCTACAAAAACTTTAAAATATTAGTGTTAAAACAACTGTACATAAAAAACCCTCTAAATACGAACCTTTCCCTCATGGAATGTTCAGGAGTCTGGACGGGTTAAAGAATCAAAGATTAACAGGTTTATAAGGAATCGATGAATGGTGGGACTGGGTCGAAGTGAAAATTAATATAATTTGGGACCAACTTCCCTTAGGGTTTTAGTGGGGTTAGATATGATCAGTTTTCGAGAAATGATAATTGAAGTGAAAAATTATATAACTTGGGAAAAAATTAAAAGTTTGGAGGGAACTGAAAATTTTAGATGATCAAAAGTTTGAGATTTAGGGGGAAATAGGTTTTGGGAGGAAAACTGAAATAAAAGATTAAGTAATTATACATTTTAGATGTAAATATAAAAGGTTTTACTAAATAATTTATTTAAGTTGTAAAAAAATAATATTTTTTTATTTTAAAATATTAAAGTGTGAAAAATATTTTTTTGGGAGATTTTTTTTATTCTGTTGGTAATTTTTCTTATTCCAATAGACTAGCTCGAAATTTTCAGTGGCATACGTAAAGTGTGATTAAAAATTTAAATTAGTGGCGTAAAAGTTAAATGCCACTAAAAGTGTCTACTAAGCAATTATGGCATACGTAAAGTGCCATTAGAAACCTAAATTAGTGGCATAAAAGTTAAATGTCACTAAAAGTGTGTGCTAAGAAATTATGGCATACACAAAGTGCCACTAAAAACTTAAATTAGTGGCAAAAGAACTAGATGCCATTAAAAGTGTGTGCCACTGAATGGCTTTTTTTTGTAGTGAAAGAAAAGGCAAAAGCTGAAGCTGATTGTGATGAATTGAAGACGCAGCTTGAAGAGATTACTAAAGTGAATGAAGAAATAAAGTCTGTTGTGATCACACATGCGAAGAAGATAAAGACTTTGGAAGAAGATGTGGATGATAATGCAAAGTTATATGAGCAACTATTAGTAGAGATTTATGATCTACATGTGAAGAACAAGAACTTGAATGAAACAAATCAGACACTACATCAAACGTTAAGTGAACTTCATGAAGCGTCTGCAAGCGAAATCAAAGTGTTGAAGCTGGAAATTGAAGCACTTAGAGCTGATAAGAATGTAAAAGATGAACAACTTAACATGTTGTACACTGTTATGGAACATCATCTAGGTATCAGTGTTCAACCTATCTACAACAACATAGAGATTCAGAGGGTTGAAGAGAGAAGGGCCCAGAAAGAGAAAGAGTTGGCTCAAGAAGCAACTCAGAAAAGGAAAGGATTGGTTATTGATACAGAAGAAACACTTGGTACTTCGAGCCAACCTGAAGGTGATGTTGAAATGACATATGCTGTGAATGTTGAAGAAGATCAAGGGTTTGTTCTTGTTGGTGAAGATACTCCTCTCTCTTATAGTTTTGATGATATAATACGTTTTGTTCAAGTTGAGCAACGAAAACGAAAGGCAAGAAAACCTGAGGTGAAGCTCTTATGTTGGAAAGATGAAGAAAAAGAAGAAGAAGAGGATCAACAGATGGATTATTGGTTGAATGAGATTAAATTCTATGATCCGCTAAATGATAAAGATGATGATGAAGATCAAGGATCATCAGGGTTGTTGATTGTGAACCCCTCTGTTCAAAGGAAGCTTGATGATTTTCTGAATGATGAAATTAATGAATAGCAGGAGGATCAACACCAGGAGTCTTCTTCTTCTGGGAAACAACATGCTGACCAGGTATTCCTCACTCAACCAACTGTTATATATTTAAATGCTCCATTTGAGGGGGAGATGGAAGTACCGAGGTCGAGGGCAGAGATGTTGGAGGAATTGGGGTTAGATGATGGAAAGTTTAAGTTTGATATTGAGGACGAGATTCCTTCATCACCAGAAAAGGAGTATGAGTTCAAATATGCACATGAAGCTGATAATTTTCATCATGTCGAAGTTGAAGATTGTTCAGATAGTTCTGAGGAAGATACTCCGTTTCACTACTCTGGAATTGACGAGTCATTTCCAACTCTAGCTGAAATGTTCAAGGAACAAAATGAAGAGGAGATTAAAAGGAAAGTTGTGGAGAAAAGAAAATAAGCACAAAAGTATTCCTAGAACAATTCCACGAGAAATATTGGTAGAAGAAAGAAAGAAATGGTTTAAAGTGATGCCCAAGGAAAGGAAGTTCAGGAGACCTCTTCAGTATTTCACGCATAATGCTGATCTATCTTCGGGAGACATTCCTTCATGGGGTTATTTGGAAGATCTGCAAGTATATGCTATCAGACGGGAACAAGGGGTTCAATACTTTGAGTTTCTGTCAGACATTAAAACCCTCCCATGGTGGGATGTTGAGGAGTTAGTGCAAACAAAGAATGTAGGTCCCTTAATCCGTGCGGATCGTAACAGAATCGTTGATCTAACCTAGAGTTCGGAATCCCCTAGATCAGATTTCACAGAAAACGTGTAGAAACAAAATCAAGAACACGATGCA
Source organism: Helianthus tuberosus (assembly GCA_030545235.1). NCBI lineage: Eukaryota > Viridiplantae > Streptophyta > Magnoliopsida > Asterales > Asteraceae > Helianthus > Helianthus tuberosus. Next base: position 110,044,491 of record CM060449.1, read on the forward strand.
CTTTCAATCCGGTTTTCTATTGATTATCCAACACAAAGTCTACAATCAATTCAAGACCCACAAGAAATCTCTCAGCCACTCTCTGTAGATTTCTCCAACTCTCTCTCAAACTCTATTCACTGGCTAACCTAAACCCTAATGCTAAGCCTTGTTTATATAGGACAAGGTTTGCACATGGGCTTTGGTCTGGGCCAGGCCATTCTCCAAGCCCATTACACTAATTAACTCCCTAACCAATAATGCTAAGCCCAATACAAAATATCCAAAGACTAAATAATCAAACTATTAAGCTGTTGTCACAGAATATGCACCAACAAAGAACATCAAATAGTTCTACTATGGATTAGATGTGAAGCAACATGATCAACATTTGTGGAACTACATTAAGTTGCAGGCAAAGGAGAGATTTCCAGATTGGAAGCCAAAATATCCCGAGCAAGTTGTCAAAATTTTGGAATCAGGAGTAAAGGATATTACGTTGAATATAAAGCCGCCAAGACGTTTGTAAAACATGCCGCTACGTGCAATGGAACAGGATTTCTATGAAGATTTTTAGGGTTGGATGTATAACCAGAGCACAGTAGAAGCGGTGATTTCTCTTTTTGATAAGAAGACAGGAGAATCAAGGAGGATTTGTGTGTTGGATCCGATGTGGTTAGTAAACTGCTCGAAGAAGGATATTGATTGCCTATTCTACAACAAGATTGTTTATGAAAAGCTAGACAAAGTTCAAGCTCAACAATATCAGAAGTGAGTGAATTTGTGCTACGCGAAAGACATCAATTCTGGCAGATATTGGAAGTCAAAGTTTAGAGACTTGGAGTTTGATGAGTTCTTAAAGAAATATAAGCGCAGTCAAAGATTCAATGAGATTTCTGATAGAGTTGCAAAGCTGGGAAGATGGAAGCTGATGAGACCTCCACCAACAGACCCGACACCAATCGAGAAGGAAGAAAACAAGATCCCACGGTGGGATAGAAAGCACCATGGTGATCTTGAATACAGAAAGTACTGGAATGAAGTTGGTAGGCCTTTAAGGCGAAAGATGCTTGCTGAGAGAGATGAAAAGAGAAGACAGAAAGCTAAGGCGAGAAGACGCAGCAGGAAGACGGATTGAAGAATATGTAGGAAGGAACTACAGCTACATCCAAGGGGGAGTCTGTTAGTACATATGTCTGTAGCTTCTGTCGGCATCGAGTCTTATGTATTTTGTGCTGTGTATGTATTTTTGTATATGTATGTCTATGTATGTTAGCGTCTAGACAATTCAGGGAATGGCGCGAAACTGTTAAAGTGAAATCCGTTGGACAACTTGTGTCATCCGAACAGATGATCCGATCAGATGACCATCCGATCGGGTGACACTATCTCCTTCCCTGATTGCCTATAAATAGTAGGCTAGTGGTAGATGTTTAGAACTTTTGGCTGATCATTGTAGCGAAGCTCTGTCTATCTGACTTTCATCTAGATCTTCTGTACTTTCACCATCAATCAATGAAATCAGACATGTTAAGCGTTGAAACTGTTGTATGTGATTCTCTGACGGTGTCGAGGGATTCCGCACCTCGACACTGATCGATTCAGCTACGTTCTACGACTAGAATAGATCCTGTGCGTGGCCTAACAAATATGATTCAGGCGATTATCGATCGACTCACGAAGTCCACGCACTTTGTACCTATCAGTAAGAAAGGCAGCACAAAGAAGTTAGCAAAAATACCCCTCAGAGAGACTGTGGCATGTCAGGGAGTGCCTGTATCTATCATATCCAACCAGGATGGTCGCTTTGTGCCAAGAATTTGGCAGACGTTTCAGCAAGCTTTTAGATCACAGTTGAACCTTAGTACTGCATTCCACCCTCAGACAGATGGCCAAGGTGAACGAACAATTCAGACTTTGGGAGACATGCTACGTGCTTGTGTGACGAATTTTGGTGGAAGTTGGGATACTCACCTGCCCTTGGTGGAGTTTTCCTACAACAATAGTTATCACACCAGCATTCAGGCCGCCCCGTTTGAAGCTCTCTATGGACGTAAAGTGTCGGTCCCCGCTGTGTTGGGCAGAGACTGGAGATACGCAGGTTATTGGTCCTGAGTTAGTTCAGGAGACTACAGACAAGATCGTTCAGATACGTGATCGTATCAAGTCAGCCGTTATGGACAGAAGGGTTACGCCGATAAGCGGCGGAAACCATTGGAAGTTGAGGTTGGTGACATGGTTTTACTGTAAATCTCCCATTGGAAAGGCGTGGTACGGTTTGGAACGTGGAAAGTTGAACCCACGGAACATTGGGCCCTTCGAGATCCTGGAAAGGATCGAAACCGCTGCATACAAACTAAAGCTTTCAGAAGAACCTAGTAATGTTCATGACACGTTTCACGTGTCAAATCTAAATAAAATCCAAGGGACAGTAGTTATTCTCACAGACGAGATTCACGTCTACGACAAACTCCAATTTACTGAAAAACCAGACGAGGTTACGGACTAGAAGGTTCACCAGACACGAAGAAGTCATATTAAACTTGTCAAAGTCCCTAGGAATTCACGTCATGCCCCAGAGTTTACTTGGGAGCGTCCATAATAAATCAAATCAAAGTACCCACACTTGTTTCACAGCTCCCCTGAAGCCGATAACGCAACTTGAATTTCGGGATGAAATTCTTTTAACGGGGGGAGAATGTGACAACCGGCACTTTCCATATATTCCGTACAATGTTAACCAGTAATTTGTGCATTAATGACTGTGCCTGATTTAATTAAAGACATGAATGATTTTCTGAACACTGTCATATAGATACAAGTGCATTACGTGATGCAGGATTATTTATCATTATTGCATGTAACACAATTTGGTCCAATTAGTGCACGAAACAAAGTTAGCACGGTTATCAGATAAATTAGAAGTACTGACGGGAGTTTAGTACTCAGGCAGACATGATGGTAAGACACAGAATGAGCCCGAAACCAAGAGTTGCACTAGAATAGTGTGTAGGAAAGTAGGGATTACAAAACTGCCTTCCTAGTGATGATTTAAGTGCCGGAAAGTGCCCGAAACACACAAAAACTGTAGAATTCTGCAGAAAATAACCAAATTCAGCAATTTTCAGCATTTTAACTCCAAAATATAATGCAGAATTATGGTTTAATGGTCCAGAATGCCTCCCTAAGTGTCGGGAATCAAAACTGTCATAAAAGGGAACATAAAGGACACTAAACTGCGTAATATAGCACCTTAACGAACCGGTAACCAACCGAACAACCGGACACTACCCGAAACACCAAATTTTCACTAGAAGCATTGTTTTATCATTTCCGAGCTAGTTATGGTCCCCGAACATCATAACACCTCTTATAATTACATAACAACTAAAAACACTAAACTTACACTTAGATCCTAACTAGTTCCTTAACTATCAAGTTGAAACCCAACCCTACACCCCCCCCCACTTACGGTTATGGACAAGGGACCCACCACCAAGATTTTCTTTTAATTATTTATTGGATGTGTTGAGCTCTTGAGGGACATCCTAACCAAAGGGGCTACACATGTTGGAAAGAACTTGTTTTTAAACCATGAGACCTTCACCATTTCCATTCTCAACTTTCAACTCACAAAATCACCTCCCATTTCCCCTCATGCTCTCGACCACAAACCCACACACTCATGCATCCATTTTCATTCCATAATCAACCATTCTAAGGTGATTCAAGGATGCAAGAAGCAAAGTTAAGAAGGTTGGTAGCATTAGAACTTGAAGGACCACTCTCTAGAGCTTTTATCCACTTTGTTCATCATCTTGTTTATCTTTGATTTCTTCCCTAGCCTTGTTCTAGTAGTAAGACTCATATAATCTCATTTTACTTCTTATCATGATGGTTAAAAATATATGTAAAAGACTAAACATGAAGATCATAAAGAATCAAGAACATAACTCTTAACATAAAGCTCTAAATCATAAGAATCATTGTTGTTTTAGTGTATGTGTGCTTCTTGATGGTTGATTACTTGTGTTTATGATGTTAAACATCATATGAAACTTGCTAGATTTTGATTAAACACATGATCTAGCAAGTGAGAGGATGATCTTGTAAGAAAGCAAGATGACCATCCCTTTATGTAAACATGAACATGAAAGATGAAGTGATTTTCTTGAATGATAAGGTATGAAACATGTTATTAGTCTTGAACATGAATGATTTCAAAAATGATTTTCTCAAGAAACTAAGTTTAAGTTACAAGATTTACATAACCATGATTTTTAAAGAAACTAATCACATTTTTAGTGTTAAATCAAGTGTAGAAATATGTTATTAACAAGAAAAATTCAAAAGAAAGATTTAAAAAAAAATCATTTTAGAAGTTGTGAAAGTCTAAAATCTTCAAGAATGTGATTTATAAATAAATAACCACACTTTTAAGGGTAACTAAGCTTCCTTAACAACCTACTAAGTTACTACAAATTTTTGCCAAATTTCAAGTTCATGTTGTAGTGTAAAATGCATGATTTTGGCACTTGGTAAGTATTGATTGAATTGTTGTTGATTGATGATGATTTTAAAAGAAAATGATATGCTTTGAAAGCATGGAAACCTCCATTATTAAGGGGAAACTATGGCAAAATGTTTCTAGAATTTAAACACTTAGAAAAATATTTTTAAACAAGTGTTTATAAGTAAATTTTAATTTTGGTTGTTCATATAAAAATTTCAAAAAATTTTGTTACAAAAATTACAAATATTGGAGGTTGGTTTTTGATAAATAAAAGTGACTAAATATGTATTTAGGAAAATATATATTTAGATGTCACAATTTGTGCATTAGTTATATTATTTTAGGACTTGAAATAATATAACTTACCAAAATACCAAGAATTATAATGCAAAATATTACCGAAATTCCAAGGAAATGAATATATAATTTATGCCCAAAAAGTTGACAAACCGAACAAGGAATACGGATTACACACATATATATATTTCGGAATTAAGTTAATATATATATATATATATATATATATATATATTGACAAATAAATTAAACGGTATTTTGGAAACCAAAGAAATGGAAATTATAATCTTTGCAAGTGTTACAAAAATATATCATATTTTTGTCAAGTAGAAAATACATTATTTTAAATAGAGAAAGAATATATATATATTTCCTTGAATTAGTAGAAAATATATTATTTTTGGTGAAAAATGGATTTATAAATATTTCCAAAGGTATCCTTGAAAATATATTATTTTAAGGTTTATATGAAAATATAATTATTTTTGCCAAGGAATAATCATAGATAAATTTTCTATAAAAGCTTTCCTAAAATATATATTTTAAGAATATAAATTGGTGATTTTTATTGATTAAAAATAATATTCCGGAAATTTAAATACAAAGATTAAGTATAGGAATACTTAATAAGAATAATAGATACGTATACTCGTACGTACAAATACACACCGGAATACGCCATCAATACTTGGCAAAATATACAAGTCTAAAAAATACAAGTATAAGTATAAGTATACCTATCCTTGGGGAAAATATTCATGGAAGGTTACAAAATAATTGAGTTAAAATATATTATTTTAACAAATACTACAAAATATTGATGAATATAATCTAAAGTTAAAATATTATTATTTTAACCGATAATTATATACTTTGAAATAATACAAAGTACATCAAGACGTAACTCAAAGGATACTAAGTCTTAACAAAGCAACTAAGACTAAAAGTCGTTACATGACCTAAACGTCTAATAAAACCTGACACGTGTGTAGGTTGTAGTACGGCGTAAGGATACATACTTTGAGTATACAGGAGGCATGACGCAAATCAGTGAGTTCATGTCCTCCTTTTCTTTTAACTGTTTTCAGTTTTATAACTTCAGGAGTGAAATGCATGTTACAAAATGTTTACAAACGTTTATAAATGGTATGGTTAGCTAAGGAATGAACTGTTAGATCATGTGAATGGGTAGGCGCACACTTAAGACCATTAATCCTCGTATAAGGACCGAGGGACATGAGTGATAGATCTATTTGGGTGTTGTGAGCCCCACTTCTGGGCCGAAAGTGGCCGAAGGTGGTGACTATGTCTTACAGCCGGAAACCCGGTACAAAATCTGCAAGGTTTGAGCCTTCCTATGCCATTAATTGATCTGTTCATAGACGCTTTCATATCGAATTACAAAGGCATACATACAAATGTTTACAAGGTTTTTCGAACTCATACAGAAACACATGAACTCGCTCAACATTTGTTGATATTTTCAAAATTACATGTATTTCAGGAAACAATATGGATCTTGGGCGCAAGTGTTGTTTTCAAGACATAAATTTCAAGTTTGATGTCATAACCTTTTGATTTGTAACATAACCTGAGGATATGTTGGTTGAAACTTAATGACTTGTGTTTGTAACATTTTAAACTTATGAATGGATGAACATCATGTTTTGATCATATAGTTGTTTAATATAGTTGAATGCAATGATATTGAACAAGTCACACATCATACGCTTCCGCAAAAGTCAGGGTGTGACATAAAACATGATTACTTTCTTTAAAAACCAACTTCATGTTAAATCTTGTAATAAACTTTAGTTTCTTGAAAATATTATTTTTGAAATCTTTTATTTTCAAGACTTATAACTTGTAGAGATAATCATCATACACTAAAACAAGTTCATCTTCAAGTTCATGATTTACATAAAGGATGATCATCATGATTTTCTCAAGCTTCATCCTTATACTTGCTAGATCATGTGTTTAATCATCATCTAACAAGCTTCATATGATGATCTATATCATAGTCACAAGAAATCAACAAACAAGTTTAACACATACACTTAAACATCTTTGATTTTCATGTTATTAAGCTTTATGTTCATGTTCATGTTTATGCTTATGTTTTCTTGAGATTCTTTAGATTAACATGTTACATAACACTTTAACCACTAAAATCATGAGTAAAAATAGGATCAAAGAAGCTTACTACTAGCACTATGGCTAGGGAAGAACAAGTTTCAAACTGAAGAAGAAATGTGGTGGTACTCCTTGAGAAGGTCCTTCAAGTTCTAGCACATGTAGTCTTCTTAGATAGCCTCCATACACCTTAGAACAAGCTTGGAAATGTTGTAGGATGGTTGAAAATGAAAGTATGTGTGTATGAGGGTGTGGTCGTGAGCTATGGAAGAAGAGGGAGAAGGTTTTGTTTGTTGAAGGTGACGAATGATAAGTGCACATGAACTAATGGTTTTTATAAAAAGATTTCCAACAAACATTTACACATAGGTTCATATGTTTCTATTCTGTTGGTGCATAATGTCTATAGCCTACGTCTTAAGTCTAGGTCATGTTGATAGCTTGTATAGGGGTCTAAATGTAAATTTATGTTATTTTATGTAATTCCTCTTGAAAGGGTCTTGTGTAATTCCGCACGGAATTACATAAGGTAATTCCGTTTGAAATGTGATGTTGTGTTTCAAACGGAATTAGATCACCTATATATGTGTGATCAGCTTCTCATTTGATACGGAATTAGCCAGAGTGTCACGAAGTGCTGCTGAAATTCCACCGTGTAATCACATATATTTTGAATGAGAAGTTTGTTTTAAAGTGAAATACTCTGTTTCTACTCAATTCTTCACTGATTCTAGACTGTTTGTTTGTTTCCACCTTTCAAACAGTTGTGTATTGCCTCTGATTGACACATTTGGTCGGCAAAATGATCCTACAATTGGTATCAGAGCCAGTTATGAGCCAATACACTTGAATCAGTGCCTTTTTCTACACATTCTTGGATTTCTGGACAAAATAATGGACAAAATGGAGTGATTTTCTGATATTGTGTGTTAAATACAATTTTAACAAACCCTTGAAAGAATCAAACCAAAATTCTTGCTAAAAGTGACGAAAATGGACCAAAAACCTGATTTCGTTTGAACGAGCCAACTGATTCCGTTTGAAAAATTGAGGTTATTTCGCTTGAAATAACTAATCCCATTTGAAAAATTGATGTAATTTCACACGAAATTACTTATTCCGTTTGAAAAGGTAATTCTGTTTGGCTGATTTCGTTTGAAAACAAGTTTTTGGTTAATTCCGCTTGAAATGGCACTTGATTCCGCTTGAAAGTGCTATTCCGTTTGAGAAGTGATTTCGTTTTAAAACCTATTTCCGTTTGAAAGGTCTGATTTCGTGTGAAAGTTCATTCTGTTTGTGATTTCGTTTGAAAGACCAGTTAGTGTGTAGAAAGTAATTTCGCTTGAAAGATCTGTTTTCAAAACTTGAAATTTTTTTCCATAAACTGATTTGGTAAAATGGACAATCAAGAATTTTATAACTTCTTTGCCGGTGGGGGAATGACAACAGCACAAAACCCAGCTAGTATTGTGCAAAACGTGAATATGGAGAATGAACTTGGGACAATGCAGAAACCTCCTAAGTTGACGAACATCGATGAGTATGCTGGGTGGTCTGGAAGGTTTAAGACATGGGTACAAGCCAACCATTTCGAGTGTTGGATGAAGATCGAATCGAAAAATGTTCCTCCTAAGGATGGTTTGGGTCTTGTGAAGTCGATTGGCAGTTTGACACAAACTGAACAAGAAGATTTCAAGGCAGGAAAGAAGATGATGAGTATTCTACAACAGGCAATTAAAGAAGATATCTTAGTGTTATTGCAACATCAAGATAATTCACAATCAGTGTGGCATGCTTTGAAAGTGAAGTTTTTGGGAAGTGTATCGATGATAAAAAGCAAGACTGCTTTGATGAAGAAAGAATTTGACATCTTCAGGGGAATTAAAGGTGAAACAACAAAACAGTTAATCGAGAGATACTGTCACCTAGTTGTTGAAATGAAGCGTTTGGGTATTGAGAAAACTGATGAAGAGTGGGTCGATAAACTGGCAGATGCCTTACCATATGATGAATTGGGTACTTATCTGTTAGTGTTGAAAAACAACTTAGAGTACGTTGGATTCAACCTCAGTTCATTCATTGAGAAGATCGAAGCATATGAACTTGAACTGATGAAGATCAGAAAGATGAACTCTGCAGATATTCAACAAGACGTTTCTTTATATTACAAAGGAAGCTCTTCGGCAACTACAAATCCAAGTCTGAAGATTCAGACAGTGTTCAGTGCAGATTCAACATCCGGTGTTTTGTCTAATACATCAAGCAACAACAAGCCTTCACCGTTTGCAAGCTATGAGCTAAATCCCAAGTCTTCTGAACAAATGTCTCCCCAAAGTTCATCAAGCTCGAACAATCAGGGTTATGTTTCTATGATACAGTGTAACATTGCTGTAAACATCAAAAATGGACAAGAGTTTACAGAAGCAGCCGCAATGCAACACATCGCACTGTTAGCTTCCGTTCTTGAGTCATATGAGAGTTTGGTAGCTGGAAGGATCGGTAATCCAGACATGACAAAGGAGGATTACAATCAAATCAATCCAGAGGAGCTAGAGCTGATTGACATCAAATGGGGAATGGCTAGTTTGGTAAGAAGAGCCCAAAGATTTATGGAAATTACGGGTAGGAATAGTTTGTCAGGACCAGACAGCAAGCTCGGATTTGATAAATCAAAAGTGACGTGTTTCAGATGTAAAGAGAAGGGACATTTTAAGCATGAATGTCCGAATAGAGAGGTTAATAACCATCAGAATCCTTTCACAAACGACTACTACAGACAGGCGATCTATCACAAGACAAATCAACAACCAGTCGTTCAAAGACCTCAGATCGAAAACAAGCCGGAAAAAGCTCTTATAGTCAACCAAGATGATGAGAAGGTTGCTGAAGGTTTCAGTTGGGATATGTATATCCCTGGCAGTGAGGGTAGAGCAATGATGGCTGAAATTGTGGAGGAGTCAGAGAGTGTTGTTGAAACAGAAGTTGTTAGTGAAGATGTTTCTGAAGAAAGTTTGGCTGATCTCGAAGAAATTGCTGCATAAGTCTACCATTATCAATCCGAACAGGAGGTTATAGTTAGTTCTTTAAAATCAATTATGCCTCCTAATGTGTTTGATTCTTTTGCAGGTTTTTTTAGTAAGCCAACAACAGGATTCTGCCGACAGTATGATGTTGAAAAAGCTCCTGTTGAAGAGATAATTGATGTCTCCAAAGAAATGACTGAAGAGACACTGAAAGAGATTGCTGACAAAGCTTTAATGGGAAAACTGAAAGAGGTAGACACAAAATCTGTAGAACCGGAGTCTGTTGATACTGAGTCAGTTGAAAATGTGTCGGTCAAAACAGAGTCAGGTCAAAAGGAGTCTGACGGAAATCCGAAAGTGAGGAGATCAAATCAGAAGGAGTATCGATGGTGTCGGTAAACAGGATGTTAAAATTGATCAAGAGGAAAAGATTGTTGAAAAAATTGATTCAATGACTGAAACTTCATGCAAAAACTGTTCAAAACCGTGCATGGAATGTCTTGAAAAAGACAAAAAGTTTCAAGAATTGAAACAATACACTGATGAGATTAAATTTAATCTAAGTGAAGTAAAAGAAGCTTATGACACGTTGGCTAGATCTATCAAAATGATTCAAAAGGAGAGTCTTGAAAACGATAAAGCCATAAGATTGTTAAAATCAACAGTTTTTGATAAACAAATAGAAATCAACTTTCATTTAGACACGATTGCTTCATTGAAAAAGGAATTATAGTTAACAAAAATTGAGAATGAAAGAATTGATAAGAAGTTGATGAGTCATGTTGCATCTTTATATATGATTGAACGGATTATCCCGCAACAACCAGATGCAACACCTGTGTCACACCCCGACCACGTAGAACATACAAAACGTGGCGGAAATGTCGGGGAGTGTTGTAACAGAATTAATCGTTTCAAATCCATGGCAATTAAAGTTTCGTTTTATTAATCAATTATGAGAGTTTACATTGTTTAAACAAGAAACAAAGGGTACATAACATAAGTTAACTAGTTATTGTCTCGTTTTAAGTCGCTAAGGCACGAGTCCATCCTAAATGTAGCATGTATCAACAATCATTGCAAAGCAGTACCTGAAACATGTGTAAAAACGAGGTCAGCAAAGAAATGCTGGCGAATACATTGGTTTTGTAGGAGTGTCGAAATCATGGCTAGTTTAGACGTTGCAATACTTTATTTAAAACCCTTGTTTTGAAAAGAGTACAATATTGCAACTTAATTACCCAACTCAAATCAAGCGGGTTATAATTTGTAAACCTCGTAGCCATGACTCTTAACCCAAAAACATTTGTTTTAGTAAATTATTTGAAAAACAATAAATGAGTTCAGATGATATGTATAATAAGAAAATAATGCATGATTAAATGAATAACCATGTAATATGAGTTTGTATAAGATAAGTTGTTTGTAAATAAATGTCTTGTGAAAAGTATGTTATTTGTATAAAATGTTATATGTCTCAAACTGAAATGATTCAATTAACGCTACGACATGTAATACCATACAAACACTTATATATAGGAAGTACCAGCGGCGTATCCACCATGCTTGTATCATATTACACATGCCTCGTTACTTAATCACTTACTCAAACCAAACCATCAAGATGTAAAATGTTCATGTCTAATGTAAATCATGTAATATGTATTCAATGTGATTTGTATAAATAAATGTAAGATTAAACAAATAACCTTATAGTAGCATATTAAAAGTATACTTTGGATTTGTAAGTAACATATTAAACTATGTTTTGGTTTCATATATAACATATCAAAATATGCTTTAGATGTGATAAATAACATATTAAACTATATTTTGGTTTCATAAATAACATATCAAAATATGCTTTAGATGTGATAAATATATGTATGTTGGTTTTGTACAATACCACACATGAGAGTATATTCAACTATACTTTAATAGTGTGATTTAAGAATTCATTCAGACCTGGTGCATCAAGATACACCTTTGAGACTATAGAAATACCACAAAGGCAATCCCTATTTGGATGGAGCAACAAATTGGTTTCAGACATTCCTTGACAACAGGAATGGGGTGTCAAATCCTATAGCGCTATATCATACTAACAATCGGTCTGGTGAACATAAAATAAGTACAATTCAACAATTTATTTTATGTTCTTTGAGAAATCAATGTTTAAATCATAGATAGTTATGTAATTTGTCAAATGATAAATAATAACATGTATAATCAATTATACTTTTGGAATCATGAAAATAACAGATAGGTACACATGCTTCACCCCAAAACAGTTTAGAAAACAGTAAAAGAGGGGAATAATGTACTCGCCTGAGAATGCTTGGAGGTCTTGAACAACAACCAAACAAAGCTAGAGAGAGCACGGAATCAGTCGGCAATCTAAAACTATATAAATAAACCGGACATAAATCGGGAGATCGGATAGGATGAGGCTTGGTAAACCAAATGAGTATTGGAACTCATATGATATGGTTTAACAAGGCCTACATACTACATTGAGACTAACCTAAATGCTTTCGACCCATCGCGACCCATTAAGGTAACTTATGCTACTTTAACGCGTCGTGTGCGTGAAACGCGTTCGGACCGCCTAACTAGCCCTATGACAAGTGTTATATGCCTAAACATGTTACATAATCAGTTATGTGACAAAGGTTTAGGTTACATATGCTTAATTACCAATTATACATGAAAAGGGTATTCTGGTAATTTACCTAAGGCATATAAACTACCTATCATAAAACTACTCAAACGATGTGACCATAGGGTATAACCTCGGAAGGTTATTCCCTACCTACTATGGTCACCTAATGTATTTGGTCGGATCCTAATGATCGACCAAACTGGGTCGGGTTCGAAGGTATAGGCGATTTATTAGATCGCCTACCCTACGACCCTAGACAACGTGGTAATCAGTGGGCATAGTCCCAAGGGACTATGACCAACGTGATTACACTCACGTTGCGAAGTTCAAACGAACTTCGCATTGACCATAACTAGTCAATGTAGAAAGTCAAACAAAGTTTGACTTTCAGACTCGAAAGACTCGAAAAGCAATAAAAGAACGAAAGAATACTTACGAAGGGTCCCCGAATGCTAATCCCGATCCAAGAACTCAGGTATGAAACAATGGTTTCAACTTAGAGCTCTCAAATCAGAATTCTTGTAAGAAATGAGGTTGGGGTGGATGGGTATTTATAGGAATACCCGAACCGTTAGGATCGTTTCATGGAAACCGTGCCTAGATCTCACCCGTACACTTGTCGAGATGTTATGGTGACTAAATTGGCCACTCACCATAGGGTATCAACATGTGGCAAGGGATTAAGGAGTGGAGAACAGCTGTTAACAGCTGTTAATACGTCGAATCTGGTCCCGAAAGCGAAAAACTGAAGTTTCTGCATGTTTTCTGTCCAGAGTAGGCAGTCGCGTAGCGTGACTGGTAAGGCTACATGCAGTGGCGCTACGCCACTGCCCCCTTGTTTCAGCAAACTTTCAAAATTGGCAGAAATGGTCCCTGCACGTGTTTAAGGCCTTTTTCGATGCGTTTGAACCCCGTTAACCTCATTTCAAGGCTCTAAAATGAAGTTAAAGTATAGGGAACTCAAAACATGCTCAAAAATATGCCGGATGATGGTTCGTTTGGTCGTACGAACGCGATGTTCGCTTAATTACGACGGAATGCGCACAAGCGCGAAAAACGATCCAAATGACGCGACGACTGGATTTTTCTTATGGCGAACACTAAAATATAATATAGTCATGCTTTCATAAATTTTTGGATGTCCGGATGTATTCAGAACGTGAGTTATGCGCAAAAGTGCAAACTTGTGCACTTTTTGACGCTTTTAGTCCCTGAATGACACAAAAGTTTATTTTAGCATACCGAACACCTCAAAGCCTATTTCTAAGCTATGTAAAGGATATTTATGGTATGTTTAACTTATGGTCATGTTCCGGAATGTCTGTTACAGTTCAAATTGGCATACTTTCGCAGTTTGTCAAGTTTAGTCCCTGTAAGCGAATTAACTTTGATTTCACCACACCAAACCTTCCAAAACTTATATCTAAGTTATGTAAAGGTTATTTAAGGTATGTTAAGCCTATTTCACTATTCCGGAGTGTTCGTTGCATTAAACTGGTTACATTTACGCATCGGTGCGCGTATAACCTTCCAGAAAGCGATTTAGAGTTTGAAATTGAACAAGAATTGATGTGTGCAAATGATACACATATTTTTACAAATCCCAAGTATGAAATATAATATTTCATTGGTTCGGTATTTGTTTGATGGCCGTGGAGGCACAGGTGTTACAGTCTCCCCTACTTTAGGAAATTTCGTCCCGAAATTTAATTCTAGAGGAAACTTGTGAATACAGCTGTGACGGTTTCGCCTTCTAATAGATCCATTGAACCCTTAAGTAAAACTCTGGGCCATGTTAGGATTCTTAGCGAATTTGTTAACCCTCAAAGTGAATTCCTTGTAGCAGTAAAACATGGAATTTTTTTTTTTTTTTTTTGAACTATGGATAGAATAACGTTTCTTATGAAGACTTATCATTGGAAACTGTGTGTGTGATTGAGATCAGAATTGAGGAGTGTGAGAATAAATGACATTGGTCGAAGTCCAATACTTCTCCCGTATCATTACTCTTGTCACTATGGGTCTTAACACATGACAAAATTCCCTGTGGTTTCTGTGCACTGAATTCCATAATTATGTAGGCCTCCATAATTACGTAGTTCCTTGCACAGTCCGCACATTTCATTTCATAATGCGTATGGGAAAAAAATCAATTGAATAAACATAAAGCGACCTGACTAGACCACAAAAGGGTCCTTTTAATTTGATCTACGAACGATCTTTTTAACTAGATCAACATATGATCTTCTTAACTAAACCGTCGTATGATCTCCTTAAATAGACCACTTAAGGGATCTTTGTATTTATATCATCACATGATATTTTTGATCAGATTTTCAAAATCAGTCTGTTTAACCAGACCATTCAAGAGGTCCAGTTTTAGAATAGTACTTTAAAACCCAAGGGACTTAACTACAACGTAGAAGTCCATTAAGGATTTAAGATAGTACCTTTTTGGAATATCCTACTACGAATCCTTCATATGAGATATGGAAGATTCTACGAGGATTTGGATGGATCACATAAAACACAAAACACATAAGAAAACACATAAGCACAAAAATTAGTTAACTTGATTCTTTAATTTGTTGTCTTTGAGCATGGATAATTAAAGCACACCAGGAATCCAATCCGTGGATTTCATTTGGTACTTTAATCATTTTCAAGAATCTATCTATGAAGATAGAAAGATCTTAATAAGAATTCGGCTTTGTCCTTATTGAATCGTAATGTACGTATTGAATCATACAAAGAATTCAATTAAGGGCTCCGATTTGAGTGATATTCATCCACAAGGATCTGATTATAAGGATAGAAAGATCCTTCATGGATTTTGGAATTTGTGTAACGAGAGGTGATTCGACACCTTGCACTAGGCGTGTTTAAGTCGATACACAAGGTAGAAAATTCATGAGGTTGAGACGCTAGATATGCCAAGGCGACATATGAAGCAGAACTTGAAGGTTAAGCAGCAACAGGGTTTTCAACTGCTTTGCTTTGAACAGCAAAGCGACACATGTTAACCAAATGTCTCCATCGTCCACCGTGGGTACATTTGTAACAGGGTATTTGATTTGGATGATGACGGTTACATAGATTTCTCCAAGGAGTGGTTCCCTTGCACGGCTTCATTCCTGAGCTGACTCATGGTGATAGCTAAATCAACGGTCTTCTGGAGTACTACGCCTATTTGTTGGGCAGTTGTAGCACCTGGTCCGGATACTCGAGTCTTGTTGCGATGAAGAGACACCATGAAGAAAATAGGAGATATGGGAGGGAACAAGGGAAATGAAAACAGAATAACAATGCATAAAATTGCGATCATTTGTTTGTTACTTAAGGCAAACAAATGAGACGGTGACTAATCAAAGTAAATAGGTCAAAAATAATGTATCGCGAAGACATGCTCGCCTATAAGTGAACACTCATCCCAAGAATTCCCAGGTAAGCACAACTGGTCTCGCGTCTGATGAGATGTATACGAAGTGCTTGCCTAGACAGAAAACCCAGAATACAGGCATTCACCCTTCCAGTTTGCACGTGTTCACATTATTTAAAACCCAGAACCTTGACGAGATTTTGAAAACTCAAAGGGGTTCAAAACCATATAACAGAGGGTTCAAAACCTTACAATAGAGGGTTCAAAACCTAGTAATTAATCATCCTAGAACAGATGATTAGTTTTCAAAGCGGTTTTGAAATTTATGTTCTTGTTGTGGTCGTCGCCTAAGGATAGGTGACGGTATTGTTTTATGACTAAACGCAAGTAAACTCGCGTTAGGGTCCTAGAAAGGTTATATACTAGGTCAAAGCATTACTAATAACCTAATTCCCTATAACCATTGGCTCTGATACCATCTTTTCTGTCACACCCCGACCACGTAGAACATACAAAACGTGGCGGAAATGTCGGGGAGTGTTGTAACAGAATTAATCGTTTCAAATCCATGGCAATTAAAGTTTCGTTTTATTAATCAATTATGAGAGTTTACATTGTTTAAACAAGAAACAAAGGGTACATAACATAAGTTAACTAGTTATTGTCTCGTTTTAAGTCGCTAAGGCACGAGTCCATCCTAAATGTAGCATGTATCAACAATCATTGCAAAGCAGTACCTGAAACATGTGTAAAAACGAGGTCAGCAAAGAAATGCTGGCGAATACATTGGTTTTGTAGGAGTGTCGAAATCATGGCTAGTTTAGACGTTGCAATACTTTATTTAAAACCCTTGTTTTGAAAAGAGTACAATATTGCAACTTAATTACCCAACTCAAATCAAGCGGGTTATAATTTGTAAACCTCGTAGCCATGACTCTTAACCCAAAAACATTTGTTTTAGTAAATTATTTGAAAAACAATAAATGAGTTCAGATGATATGTATAATAAGAAAATAATGCATGATTAAATGAATAACCATGTAATATGAGTTTGTATAAGATAAGTTGTTTGTAAATAAATGTCTTGTGAAAAGTATGTTATTTGTATAAAATGTTATATGTCTCAAACTGAAATGATTCAATTAACGCTACGACATGTAATACCATACAAACACTTATATATAGGAAGTACCAGCGGCGTATCCACCATGCTTGTATCATATTACACATGCCTCGTTACTTAATCACTTACTCAAACCAAACCATCAAGATGTAAAATGTTCATGTCTAATGTAAATCATGTAATATGTATTCAATGTGATTTGTATAAATAAATGTAAGATTAAACAAATAACCTTATAGTAGCATATTAAAAGTATACTTTGGATTTGTAAGTAACATATTAAACTATGTTTTGGTTTCATATATAACATATCAAAATATGCTTTAGATGTGATAAATAACATATTAAACTATATTTTGGTTTCATAAATAACATATCAAAATATGCTTTAGATGTGATAAATATATGTATGTTGGTTTTGTACAATACCACACATGAGAGTATATTCAACTATACTTTAATAGTGTGATTTAAGAATTCATTCAGACCTGGTGCATCAAGATACACCTTTGAGACTATAGAAATACCACAAAGGCAATCCCTATTTGGATGGAGCAACAAATTGGTTTCAGACATTCCTTGACAACAGGAATGGGGTGTCAAATCCTATAGCGCTATATCATACTAACAATCGGTCTGGTGAACATAAAATAAGTACAATTCAACAATTTATTTTATGTTCTTTGAGAAATCAATGTTTAAATCATAGATAGTTATGTAATTTGTCAAATGATAAATAATAACATGTATAATCAATTATACTTTTGGAATCATGAAAATAACAGATAGGTACACATGCTTCACCCCAAAACAGTTTAGAAAACAGTAAAAGAGGGGAATAATGTACTCGCCTGAGAATGCTTGGAGGTCTTGAACAACAACCAAACAAAGCTAGAGAGAGCACGGAATCAGTCGGCAATCTAAAACTATATAAATAAACCGGACATAAATCGGGAGATCGGATAGGATGAGGCTTGGTAAACCAAATGAGTATTGGAACTCATATGATATGGTTTAACAAGGCCTACATACTACATTGAGACTAACCTAAATGCTTTCGACCCATCGCGACCCATTAAGGTAACTTATGCTACTTTAACGCGTCGTGTGCGTGAAACGCGTTCGGACCGCCTAACTAGCCCTATGACAAGTGTTATATGCCTAAACATGTTACATAATCAGTTATGTGACAAAGGTTTAGGTTACATATGCTTAATTACCAATTATACATGAAAAGGGTATTCTGGTAATTTACCTAAGGCATATAAACTACCTATCATAAAACTACTCAAACGATGTGACCATAGGGTATAACCTCGGAAGGTTATTCCCTACCTACTATGGTCACCTAATGTATTTGGTCGGATCCTAATGATCGACCAAACTGGGTCGGGTTCGAAGGTATAGGCGATTTATTAGATCGCCTACCCTACGACCCTAGACAACGTGGTAATCAGTGGGCATAGTCCCAAGGGACTATGACCAACGTGATTACACTCACGTTGCGAATTTCAAACGAACTTCGCATTGACCATAACTGGTCAATGTAGAAAGTCAAACAAAGTTTGACTTTCAGACTCGAAAGACTCGAAAAGCAATAAAAGAACGAAAGAATACTTACGAAGGGTCCCCGAATGCTAATCCCGATCCAAGAACTCAGGTATGAAACAATGGTTTCAACTTAGAGCTCTCAAATCAGAATTCTTGTAAGAAATGAGGTTGGGGTGGATGGGTATTTATAGGAATACCCGAACCGTTAGGATCGTTTCATGGAAACCGTGCCTAGATCTCACCCGTACACTTGTCGAGATGTTATGGTGACTAAATTGGCCACTCACCATAGGGTATCAACATGTGGCAAGGGATTAAGGAGTGGAGAACAGCTGTTAACAGCTGTTAATACATCGAATCTGGTCCCGAAAGCGAAAAACTGAATTTTCTGCATGTTTTCTGTCCAGAGTAGGCAGTCGCGTAGCGCGACTGGTAAGGCTACATGCAGTGGCGCTACGCCACTGCCCCCTTGTTTCAGCAAACTTTCAAAATTGGCAGAAATGGTCCCTGCACGTGTTTAAGGCCTTTTTCGATGCATTTGAACCCCGTTAACCTCATTTCAAGGCTCTAAAATGAAGTTAAAGTATAGGGAACTCAAAACATGCTCAAAAATATGCCGGATGATGGTTCGTTTGGTCGTACGAACGCGATGTTCGCTTAATTACGACGGAATGCGCACAAGCGCGAAAAACGATCCAAATGACGCGACGAATGGATTTTTCTTATGGCGAACACTAAAATATAATATAGTCATGCTTTCATAAATTTTTGGATGTCCGGATGTATTCAGAACGTGAGTTATGCGCAAAAGTGCAAACTTGTGCACTTTTTGACGCTTTTAGTCCCTGAATGACACAAAAGTTTATTTTAGCATACCGAACACCTCAAAGCCTATTTCTAAGCTATGTAAAGGATATTTATGGTATGTTTAACTTATGGTCATGTTCCGAAATGTCTGTTACAGTTCAAATTGGCATACTTTCGCAGTTTGTCAAGTTTAGTCCCTGTAAGCGAATTAACTTTGATTTCACCACACCAAACCTTCCAAAACTTATATCTAAGTTATGTAAAGGTTATTTAAGGTATGTTAAGCCTATTTCACTATTCCGGAGTGTTCGTTGCATTAAACTGGTTACATTTACGCATCGGTGCGCGTATAACCTTCCAGAAAGCGATTTAGAGTTTGAAATTGAACAAGAATTGATATGTGAAAATGATACACATATTTTTACAAATCCCAAGTATGAAATATAATATTTCATTGGTTCGGTATTTGTTTGATGGCCGTGGAGGCACAGGTGTTACAACCTGCCTTTAACAGTGTTCCACCCCCAATGTGGAATCATTACACTCAGAAGTATCCAGATGGGGTGGAAGTTGCTTTGAACCTCAAGCTGAGAACCATTGAAAATGAGTTTCCTGAGAGTATTGATGTTACATTCTCTCCGTCCGACACTGACAATGAGTCACAGGTGATCAAAACCATTGTTGACCAAGTGTTAGATGAAGAGAGTGATAACTCGGAGCTTGAGACTGTGAAAACTCATTTTGAGAACTCCATTTCTGATTCTGAAGAAGATGGTAACTTCTTAGACAGATTCATACCAAAATCAGACAAAGTCGCGAATGATGATTCGATCAGTGTGGTTTACAAAATGACTGGAACTGACAAACTTTATTCTGATTTTGAGTATCCAATTCAAAATGTCAGAATGGAAAATGTTGAAAAGGTGTTTAAATTGGTCGAGATTGACATTTCTGAGGTAAACAACAACGAGTTCTTTTCAAAACCTAAAAAGTCTTTTGTTAAAACACAACCAAACAACTCGGGAAAGAAAGAGTGGGAAGGAAATGGTGGTAATAACAAGAGAAATGGAAACAATTTCAAAAACAAAGGGATTGGATTTGAAAAGAAAATGGCTAAGAAGAATGTTAAGCCAAAGGAAAAGATGAGTGATGTTTTTGTTGCGGGTCCGAGTGTTGATGCTGAAAAAGATTACATTTTCAGTCAAAAAGCCATTGACGATTTCAATGCAGCTAAGAAGTTGAGACATGAGACCTACAAATCAACTTTTGTCGAGTATGACAAAAGAATTTGTTACCGCTGCAATGAAATTGGTCACATGGACAAGCAGTGTGTGAAAAAGCTTGAGAAACCAGTTTTGCAAAAACACAAATCTAAAACTCCAACTGATGTTAAGGGAAAAACTCCAATGGTTTCCCCCGTTCGAATTTTGAAAAGAGGTGAATCATTGATGTACGAAGAAAAGCCGAAATCAATCTTTGAGATTGGCGAATCTTCGAAGACTCAAAAGACTTCAAAGGTTTATCCAAAGACAAAAATTTTTGAAAACCAATCATGGGTGGCAAAACCAAAACAATCAGTTGAAGAGAAGAAGATGAAAAATGTTTTGAAAACTGAACCAAAAGTTTTTAAAGATGATGTTGAGAAGTTTGAATTTGAACTTGACAAGTTGCTTGAGGAATTTCCTCCAATTAAAGAAGAAAAGTCAAAATCAAAATCTAAATCTGTGGTTCCGAATGTCATTCTTAACATTCCGAAAGTTGATGGTTGTTATGTGATATTTCGACTTACAAGTGGTTAATCAAAGACATTAAGTTGTACTTGATTTAACTATCTTACAAGTGGTATGATTATTAGAAATTGTTTTTGTGATAAACCTACAAGTGGTTGAAAACACTGTGATGAATTAAACCCCATGTTTGTGAAATGACAAACAAAACTAATTTTTCGGAAAAACCATTTTGATTAAAACAAACTTAAGTGTTTTGAAATCATAGTGGGAAAATAGTTTGTTGTCAGGGGGAGTTCTGATTGTTTAAGCCAAGTGGATGGCGAATTGAGGCAATTCTCATCAGTTTGTCATTTTATTTGTACAGTCTATTGTTTTCAAATTTTCTCGGAAAATCAAAATTGAAACATATTTTGATTTTAGGGGGAGTAAGAAAATTTTTAGAAATTTTTGAAAATTTGAAAAATACAAAAACATGATAAAATCTAAAAGTAAAAAACATCGAAAAATCAAAAATGAGTTTTGTTGTGAAAAATAGGAAATGATAGTAAATCAGTTGGACTATCACAGCATGCTAAAGAAATGAAATGTCAAATGTGATAAACGGTCTCACTAAAGATGTGACGATAGGCTCAGTTAGGCTAGTATATTTGCGATAACCATACAAACTTAAATGAAAAAGCCTAGTTCTAGTGGAAAACACGGTTGAAAGTATAGTACTTAGTTTTGTCCTTCTTGATTGTGTGCCTACTCAGTAATCGCTGAATGCTAAAGAGCATAAAAACCGGTCAGTTTGTGAACTTTCACAACTTGCTGAAAAAGTCGTTGTGATTGTGCATTTCTTTTTGCAAAGATTTAAACTTGTTTTATTTCTTTATTTTGTTTAAGCATTGGACATCCTCTGCGTATACGTGAGTATCGACCTGGATGTTATTGCCTAAACGTTCTGCTTTATTTTCTTTGGTGTTTCGTTAAAGCTTTGGATCACCTCTGCGTATACGGGAGTATCGACCTGGTGGTTAAAACTTAAACAATTTCAACTTGTTTTTATTTCTTATTTTGTTTAAACATTGGACTTTCTCTGCGTATCGAAAGATCGACCTGATTGTTAATGTTTAAACATTCTGCGTTGTTTTCGCACATATCACAGTTGATGAAAGTTTAAAGGCATTATTTGAGTCAGTGTATTGCATGATGAGGGGATATGCTGGGATCATGGGCTCCATAAGAATTCAGTGCAAAATTAATATATCTTAACGTATCAGTAATCATTTTGAAAGTTTTTAGATTGAGCTTTAGAGGACAACTATATCGTCAATCAATGTGAATCGTTTAAAACTTAAAATGTTTAAAGCTTAACGGTGCTAGTGATGTGTCTCAAAAACTGATATGATCCTCTCACACAAACTCACAAAAAATATTGTCTGTAAATATTTCTTTATTGCATTTTAATTCTGCTTTTCATTATACAAAAATCCAAAAAGATTTTATGTGTGTTTTAGCATAAAATTTTGAAAAATAAAAAAGATTTTACTTCATCTTATTTTCGACAGCTGATGTTGAAGAGTTGATTTTCAAAATTCCAAGTGCTAAACATGATGAACAAATGGTTTGGGAGAATTTGTTGAAAATGTGAAATAATTTTTGAAAAGTTTAAATGGTTCATTAATTTGAATCAAAATTTGAATGTTACTAATTCAAGAGGTTAAGTAGAGCTTATAGCGTCAAATCTGTTTATCTTAAAAGTGGTTGAGATTTGTGCAGGTTAAAGACCAGGTTTCTGATCCTGATTCTACGGAGAGCCAGGATACAATCCAGAACCTGTGAAGAGCTGAACAGAGTTTGAGCCAGGATTCGATCTCAAGGCGATAGCTAATTCCAGACGGCGATCCCAGCTTGATGAAAGGGGGAGTCTGACAAGGTTAGAGCCAGAGATAGATCCTGGAACATTATTCAAGATGGAGTGTTGATGCTGAAGAAGAGAAGATAGAGTTTGTGTTTTAGCGTCAAATTCTGTGAAAAAGAGAAGACCGATCAAGACTGAAGAGTTGACATGCTGAAGACTCGTACCAAAGACTTCGTCAACATCCGAGGGGGAGTCTGTTGGTACATACGTCTGTCGACTTCATCTTCGTTTGAGTCTTAGATAGAATGTGCTGAAGACCTGACTGAAGACTCCGGCAATATCCAAGGGGGAGTTTGTTGGTGCATAATGTCTATAGCCTACGTCTTAAGTCTAGGTCATGTCGATAGCTTGTATAGGGGTCTAAATAACATATCAATTAAACAAATCAAAAGAAATCCCACAAGTGGGGCCCATGTTGGAACCAGTTATGGGGGGGGGGGGGGTAATTAGTTGTGTTTCAAAGTTAAGTTAGGTTAGAATTCAAATGTTTAGTTAGGGGTTAAATGTGTTTAGGTGTCTTGAGGTGTAACAAGGTGTTTAGTGCTAATAAAAATCTTGTAACCTTAAAACAATGCTTCTAATACAATTTTGGTGTTTCGGGTAGTGTCCGGTTGTTCGTTTGGTTACCGGTTCGTTAAGGTGCTAAATTGCGCAGTTTAGTGTGCTTTATGTTGTATTTTATGACAGTTTTGATTCCCGACACTTATCAAAGCATTCTGGACCACTAAACCATAATTCTGCATTATATTTTGGAGTTAAAATGCTGAAAATTGCTGAATTTTGCTGTTTTCTGCAGAACTCTTCAGTTTTAGTGTGTTTCGGGCACTTTCCGGCACTTAAATCATCACTCGGAAGGCAGTTTTATGATTCCTACTTTCCTGCGTACTATTCTAGTGTAACTCTTGGTTCTGGGGCTCATTCTGTGTCTTAACATAATGTCTGTCTGAGTACTGAACTCCCGTTAGTACTTCTAGTTTGTCTACTAACTGTGCTAACTTTGTTCTGTGCACTAATTGAACCATACTGTGTTGTTTGTAATAATGGCAACCAATCTTGCAACATGTAATGCATTTGTATGTATATGACAGTATTTAGGAAATCATTTGTCTCATTAATTCAATCATGCACAGTCATCAAGGTACAATTTACTGTTTATTATTGTACGGAATACATGGAAAAGTGCCAGTTGTCACATTCTCCCCCCGTTAAAAGAATTTCGTCCCGAAATTCAAGCTGTGTTATCAGTTGCAGGGGAGTTGTGAAATAGATGTGGATACTTAGACTTGATTTGGTCTTCATGTTCCCAAGTAAATTCTGGGTCATGATGTGAATTCCAACGAACTTTGACAAGTTTAAAACGACTTCTCCGTGTTTTGTGGACCTTCCAGTCCGTAACCTTAACGGGTTCTTTAGTAAACTGGAGTTTTTCGTTGATGTGAATCTCATTTTCGGGAATGACGACTGTTTCTTGAGTAGGATTCTACTTGAGTTTAGACACGTGAAACGTGTCATGAACACTGCTAAGTTCCTCTGGAAGTTTTAACTAGTAAGCAGCGGTTCCAATCTTTTCCAGGATTTTGAAGGGTCCAATGTACCGTGGGTTTAACTTTCCACGCTTACCAAACCGTACCACGCCTTTCCAAGGCGAGACTTCTCATTAAGACCATATCTCTAACCTCAAATTCCAACGGTTTCCGCCGCATGTCGGTGAGCTTTTCTGTCTATCACATGCTGACTTGATACGATCACGTATCTGTGCAATCTTGTCTATAGTTTCCTAAACCAATTCAGGACCAATAAGCTGTTAATCCCTGGTCTCTGCCCAACACAGCAGAGACCGACACTTACGTCCATGGAAAGCTTCAACCGGGGCGGCCTGGAAGCTGGTGTGATCAAAATTATTGTAGGAAAACTCCACTAAGGGCAAGTGAATATCCTAACTTCCACCAAAGTCCATCACACAAGCGCGTAACATGTCTTCCAAAGTCTGTATCATCCGTTCACTTTGGCCGTCCGTCTGAGGGTGAAAGGCAGTACTAAGGTTCAACTGTGATCCAAAAGCTTGCTGAAACGTATGCCAAATCCTTGACACAAAGCGACCATCTCGGCCGGACATGATAGAAGCAGGCACTCCATGACGTGCCACAATCTCTCTGAGATATATCTCTGCTAACTTATTCGTGCTATCTTTCTCACTGATCGATAAGAAATGCGCGGACCTCGTGAGTCGATCAACGATTACCCACATCATATCATGACCTCTTCGGGTTCTTGGTATCTTGGTAATGAAATCCATTGATATATGTTCCCACTTCCATACGGGAATCTCCGGTTGTTGCAGCAGCCCTGATGATTTCTGGTACTCCACCTTAATTTTGGCATAAGTGAGGCAGTTACCCACATATGTAGGTATATCAACTTTCATCTTGGGCCACCAATACCAATCCTTCAAGTCTTGGTACATCTTATCGGATCTAGGATGGATCGAGTACCTTGACTTATGAGCTTCGTCCAAAATAAGCATACGTAAATTTCCGCGAATCGGAACCCAAACACGTTCCATGAAGTATAATGTTCCATCTTCCTTAGGCAATTATAGCACTTCCATACCATGCAGTGATTCAGCTCGTAGGTTCCCTGGTCTAAGCGCTTCCTGCTGGGCTTCACGAATCCGAACTTTGAGATCAGTTTGTATAGTCATCTCCAAGGCTCGCATCCATCGAGGTTTTGTGCACTCCTTACGGCTCAAGGCGTCTGCTACAACGCTCGCCTTGTCAAGGTGATACTTAATCTCACAGTCGTAATCATTTAACAGCTCAACTCATCTTTGCTGTCTCAAGTTCAAGTCTTTCTGGTTGAAGGCGTGCTGCAAGCTCTTATGGTCAGTAAAGATCGTGCAGCGAGTACCATACAAGTAATGTCGCCAAATCTTCAACGCGAATATCACAGCTCCTATATGACATTTGTGCCTTTTAGACACTGAAAGATGTAGAATAATATCAATTATCAATGAAACGATGTGTTTTAGTCTCAATATTTGTGTATTTGTGTTTGATGATTTTACGTTTTGATTCTAGTTCGATTTCAAGCTTTTAATCGCTTTCTAGAAAGTTATACGCAGAATGATGCGTAAACGTAATCAGCTTAACACGACAAACACTCCAGAACAGTGACTTAAGCTTAACATACCTTAAATAACCTTTATATAACTTAGAAATAAATTTTGAAGGGTTTGGTGTGTCAAAAAACAAGTTCATTCGATCACAAGGACTATTTGCAACAAACTGCGAAAGTCTGCCGATTCATATAGCAACACACATTCCGGAAAAATATCATAAGCTAAAAATACCCTAAATATCCTTTACATAGCTTAGAAATAAGCTTTGAAGGGTTCGGTATGCGAAAATGTGCTTATTTGATCAATAGGGACTAAAAGCATCAAAAAGTACATAAGTTTGCATTTACGCGCATATCTTACGTTCTGACCATATCCGGACATCCAAAATTTTTGTAATCATTAAAATATTTTATGTTAGTGATTGGAATGCAAAAATACCATTCGTCGCGTAATTTGGATCGTTTTTCGTGTTCGTCGAGTTTCGTCGTAATTAACCAAATAACGCGATCGTATGACCAAATGAACTGACATCCGTGATATTTTCATGCATATTTTAAGTCCCCTATGCTTTGACATCCTTGTAGAGCCTTAAAATTGGCTTAACGGGGTTTAAACGCGTCGAAAATGGCCTAAAGAGTGTGTAGGGACCAAAACTGTGATTTTTGAAACTTTGTGCATGGTTGCGCCACGTGACGGGTACCCCCTTCCTCTCTGGCGCGACGCGACGACATGATTTTGGCAGAATTTTTTGCTGCATCAACACCTATGTGGCATCCCCTAAAATCAAGTTTTTATGACAAATTACTTGAATTTGCCACCATTTCTTCTACAATTGACACTTGTTAAGACCCTCCGAAGATCATGACAACACATAGAACACTTGTAATGATCTTGAGGCTTTAATTCAGCTATAAAAACCTCTCAAACCCGCCCATTTCATTGCTCATCATCATCTTTCTTTCTCTAACACTCAAGAGGAGCTTGCTACCTTCTTAGGAGAGCTCCCAACTGAGTTTTCTAGTTCAATCTTTCAGCCATTAGAGCTTTCTAAGTATTCTTTCATGGCTAATTCTTTATTTTCAGCAATTACAAGTTGAAAGTCAAACAGTTTGACTACCGTTTGACTTTCGGTTTTGACCATGAATTGGTCAAATCAAAGTTCAATTGAACTTTGCAAAGTGAGCGCAATCATGATGGTTATAACCCCTTGCGATTATACCTACCGATTACCACGTTGACTAGTCGATGTGACGAGTCAAAGTTTCGGACAAAATGCATGATTATGTGCATTTTGCGACGAAACTATTTTCGGGTATCAAAACATTTTGTTTTAATATCAAATCAGTTTTCTAACTTAGTTAAACATGTTTTAACATGTTTACACGTCACTTTTAGTTTAGTGCTTGTATAGGGTCGTAAGTCAAGCGGTCTAAACCACCGCTTAGACTTTCGAATCCGACCCGTTTGGTCGATCATTAGGATCCGACCAAACATATTTTGTGACCATAGTTGTATAGGGAATAACCTTCCGAGGTTATACCTTATGGTCACTTAGTTTAATTAGTTGTTATGATAAGTAGTCTATATGCCTTAGGAAAATGACCAAAATGCCCTTTTTATGCATAATTTGAATTTAAGTATATGTAACTTAATTTTTGACACTTAAACTGATTATGCAACATATTTAAACATGTTAGGGCATATAATACTTGTCATAGGACTAGTTAGGCTATTTGTTTGAGCTTTTGCGCAAATGATGCTTTAAAGTAGCGTAGGCTACCTTAACGGGTCATAACGAGTCAAAAGCACTTAGGATAGGTTCTGAATCAGAATGTAGGCTTTGTTAAACCATATCACATGAGTTTCAATACTCATTTGGTTTATGAGACCTCATTCTATCTGATCTCCCGATTTAGGTGTCGATTTATTAACATAGTGATCCGATACTAGGTGCCACTTGAATTCCTTGATTTGACCGAGCTTGTTTAGTTCACTTTAATCGAGGATACCTTGCAATCTCAAGTGAGTACATGGTTCCCCTATTTTACTGTTTTCAATTGTTTTGGGGGATTCATATGTGCTAAACAATTTTGATGTTTTCAAAAATGAATACTATGGTTTATATTAAACACAACGATTTCGATAATATGAACGAACTTGTTGGGACGTTAATACATAACACGAATGACATTCATTAACAATGATCAAGTTGACCAGTAGTATGTTATGGTACCAAAGGATCTGACAAATCCCGTTATCGGACTATCGCCATGGTTATGTATGGGGGTAATGTGGGTAACGACAGAACCTGATGATTATTAACTTACCCTTTGGTGGTTTGTTAATACGAGTTGAATGATGGACGAGTCACACAGGTTTGAATGTATTCAACGAGACGACCAAAAGTTAGTTTTCACAATTAAAACACGAACGATTTTAACGATTGATCGATTTGAACGATTGAACGATTTGAACGATCTAAGTGATTTGAACAAGTTAAACGAATGGAACGAACGATTGATAACACGAAGGAATTGAATGATTTTTGAACGATTGGTTTTTGGTATGTGATTAGATAACGGGACGGGTGTAATGTGATAAAAGCATGGTAGATATGCCACTGGTACTTCTTATATATAAGTGCTTTTATCATATTGCATTCCGTGGCGTTATTTAGTTCACTTGGACGAATGATTTCAAATGATGATACGCAACGATGTTTACTAAATGATATAAACCATACGAGTTTTATTACAAGGACGATTTACAATTTGGTTTATAAAAGCAAATGTTTTTGGGTCAAAGAATCATGGCAACGAGGTTTTATAAACTATAACCAACTTGTTTTAAGTTGGTTAATCATATTGCAATACAAAACACTTTTCAATACATGGTTTTCAATTATCGACTATTGTAGTCATATGAGGTATTGCAACATGTATACGAGACATGAATCTGACATACTCACAAAACCTATGTGCTCGCCGGCACTTTTATGCTGACTTTATTTTGACATATGTTTCAGGTGGTGTTGTTTGATGATGTTGATGATGACTATGCATGCTCACGGAGGAATGGACGTGGCATTAGTGACTATAAAACAAGAAAGACATTGTGTTTAAACTTGTTTGTTTACTTTAAGACAATGTTAAACGTTTAATAATTCAATATAACATAACTTCAATCCATGTGTTGTGAAACAATAATTTTGTCACTCGACTCCCCGACGTTTCCGCCGCTGTTTCGTTGTTTTAACGCGGTCGGGGTGTGATAGAAGAGTTGGTATCAGAGCTCATGGTTATAGGGAATTAGGTTATTAGTATTGCTTTGACCTAGACTATAACCTTTCTAGGACCCTAACACAAGTTATCTTGTGTTTAGTCTTAAAACAATACCGTCGCCTATCTTTAGGTGACAACCACAACAAGAACACGAATTACAAATCTGTTTTGAAAATCAATCATCTATTCTTAGATGATTTGTTATAAGGTTTTGAACCTTCAAAGTTTTCAAAATCTCGTCAAAGTTTGGGTCTTATAATGTGAACACGTGCAATCTGGAAGGTTGCGTGCCTGTATCCCGAGTTTTCTGTCTAAGGCTAGAGTGTTCGTACAAATCTACATAATTGGACCAGTCACTCTTACCTAGGAACTATTGGGATGAGTGTCCACTAATAGGCTAAAGCATGTCTTCGCGATACATTATATTGACCCAATTACTTTGATAAGTCACTGTGTGTCGTTTGTTTATTCGAGGTAACGAACGAATGATCGCCTTCCTTATGTTTTGACGATGTTTTCAATACCTCTTTTGTTTATCCAGATGTCAATCTCAGTCGTTTTTCATGTTTCCTTATTCTTTTTAGAATATGCCACCTAGACGTGATCAAACACAGGACGCTGCACTCGCAACCCTTGTCGCTCAGCAGATTGCTGCTGTGATTCCGAACCTCATAACTCAGATTAATCAAGCGAATAACAATAACAACAATAAAAATGCTCAGTGCAGTTTTAAGATGTTTAATTCAGCTAAACCACTGAAATTTTCTGGGTCTCAAGGAGCAACTGTGCTCCTACAATGGTTCGAGAGTCTGGAAAGCACCTTTAGACATGTTCATGTCCGAATGAGCGAAAGTTCGAGTTCGCATCTAGTGTTTTCGAGAAACGTGCTCTAACATGGTGGAACGGTGTGATAAGAGATAGGGGTGCTGATGTGGCGATGGCACAGACTTGGGAAGAGCTACGGGCTCTCATGATGAGGGAGTTCTGCCCCTGACATGAAATAAGGGCATTGGAACGGGAGTTTGATGATCTTAACAAGATGAGGGAGAACACCGTGCTTACACAGATCGTTATGAGGAGCTGAGTTTGTTGTGTCCTACTATGGTTACCCCGTTGGAGAAAGCGATTGAGAGGTATATTGATGGTTTGCCTGACTCAGTGCAAGATATTGTAACTGGTAGCAACCCTACCACCGTACGTCAGGCTATCGAATTGGCTGCAACCCTAACTGAGTCTCAGGTTAGGAAGGGAAAACTAACCCGCAAGGGTGACAAGAAACAGTCAGCCGACACCATTCAAGACAAGGGTAAGGGCAAGAAAAAGGGTGAGTCATCGAAGAGGTCGAGGAAGCGCAAGGCTTCCCAGAACTTTGTTGTTACCGCACAACCCAATCAGAAATCTCAGAACCCACCAACACAGCCTCCTGCAAAGAAGTCGTATGCTGGTAATGCACCTTACTATAATCGGTGCAATGGTCATCATGTGGTTCAGCAAGCATGTAAACAGTGCACCTCTTGTGGTAAACTTGGCCACACGGCCAACATTTGTCGATCGGTTCCTAATCAAGCTGCTCAAAATCCAGCACATGCTCAGGGAAATGCTGCTAGACCTCCATTACCACCTGGTTCATGTTTTAATTGCGGAGAAATGGGTGACTTTAGGAACAACTGTCTGAGGCTTGTAAACGCGAATGCCAATGCAAATCCCGCTCGTGGAAGAGCATACAACTTGAACACCAATGAGGCTCGTGCTGATAACGAAGTTGTTAACAGTACGTTCCTTGTTAACCATCAACCTGCATCCGTTCTTTTTTATTCTGGTGCCGATAGAAGTTTTGTATCATTAGCCTTTGAGCCTTTACTTGCAATGCCTATAACTAAACTAAGGAAGCCCTTATCTGTCGAGATTGCTACTGGTAAACCTCTTGTACTCGATTATGTCCTTCGTGATTGTCAATTGAACCTCGATAACCATCTTTTTCCTATTGACCTCACACTGATGCAACTTGGAAGTTTCGATATTATCGTGGGGATGGATTGGTTAACTAGACATCATGCTGAGGTGGTTTGTTTTGACAAGATTTTTCGTATTCCTCTTTCGTCTGGTGAAATCCTAGAGGTTCGTGGCAAGAAACCCTCGGGTGGTTTGATGTGACAACTGCCACTTTCTGGTAATTTACGTACACTTAAAACAGTCATTTACTTTATACAGTTTCGTGTTTTGAATATCCGAACTACGTTATTACATGACATACACTTAGAATAATCATGGAATACTTATTTTTGATGCACATGATTCATTTTTATTGATTACATTTGAAACAGTATAAACAATGCATCAAAACAACTAGAAAAGCAATTAGCGAACTAGTATTCTGACGAAAACGCAGGATCCGCCGAAACCATCTTAATGATATCTTTAGGACTCAGACGAAAGTCTAACATCAAATATACATTAAACCCTAGCTAGGAATGCAAGGGTTTGGTCTAATACTTTCCCGATGTCCGAAAACACTAAAAACTGCCGAAAAGCACTAAAAGCGACAATTTCAACACTTTTCCGCAGAAATTCTGCAGAATTCAGCAATTTAGTATTTTTGCAACATGTAAAAGTAGTGTTTAACATAGAATTAATATGCGGATACCTTCGGGTACCATCCGAACCATAACCACATCAATTCGCACAACTTACACAAGCTTAGCGTTCGAATAACGATTAACGGAAACAACGCCAAACGAATATCCGAACGATATCGGATCTTTTTTTAGTGACCATCTAATATTATTTGGATCATGTTGGTCTAGTATGATCACTTAAACACCTTGAAACATATTGAAAAATTGTAAACCTTAAACACTTAAACATACTAATATTTTTTCCACATTTTATCAAGTTTAAAACCCTTAACACTTTGTAACAAATACAAGACCCTTCCCCCCATGTTATGAACGTTTTTAAGGGGTCCCACACCCTTAATTTTGTGTTAAAAATATCTATATATTTTGATTATTGCAAGTGGATGAAATTGGTGGATGATTATAACACTTAATCTCACAAATTACTAGCATTTTACTACCACTTTTCACCTTACTTTACACACACATAAGAATACTCTCAATCATCATCTTTTCACCAAGAACACCATCTAAAAACCCATTTCATTTTATCATTTCTTTGATGATCAACATGGAGTTTAATGGAGCATAAGATGATCTAAAGCATTTACAAGTTAAAGGAAGCTTTTTCATCCATTCAAGAGTCTTATACCATCAAGATCATCATATTCTTTTGTACTTTATCATCCTATAAATCACCCCTAGCCACAAGTGCTAGAAGTGAGCTTCTAAATATCTTAGTTCTATACTTATTTATGTATATGATGATTTAAGAACATGATATAACTAAAAGAATCATACATAATAATATGAAAATACAAAGAAGCAAAATAGAAATCATGATATATATGTTTGTTTATGTGGTGATTTGAGACTTATTACTTGCATATTTGATCTTGTCATGATGATTAGCATATGAATAAATTGTTAGATGATGTTTAAATACATGATTTAACAAGTATACATGTTTATGTTAAAAGGGTTTTTGTTAAACATAAAGTTTATATGGATGATCATAATCTATGGTGTTGTTAAAGTATTTAGTGTTTTTCATTAAAAACAATACTTCTACAAGATTATGAAAACAAAATACAAGATGAGATTTTTGTAAAAGTGGTTAAAACTAGAATTAAAGCATGGATTTGAACTAGTTAACATATGTTATGATCATACCAAAAATCCTACATGATTTTGAGATCATCTTAATGAGGTTATGTTATAAATCTCATGTGTTATTCTTTAAGAATGTTATGAGTAAATTGATTGGTGAATTCGAAAAGAAAATGATATGTTTATTTAAACATGGTAAAGTGCATATTACAAAGGTTATATGGCCGATTTTTATTAAAATTCACATGTTAACAAAACCATTATTTTTGGCTAAATCTTTACAAGACTAAAAAGATTTTAAAGAATGGTTTTTTATAAAAACAAAGTAAGATAAATATATATTTTTGAGAAAATATATATTTGGTCACTTTAACAACTTATGTGCAATATGATACTTGGTGTATTAGTTATACATATCAAAACTAGGAACTTGAATTCAATGTAACAAATAAACATAAGATACATTACAATCAAAGTCTTACAAGACTACATAGAAATATGTCTTAAAAATAAGTTACTGACGATCTGAATGATCAGACACAAATTATGGTCAAAACGGACGACGGACGAAGCTATAACATAACGCCAATCTGAGAAGTTACTACGACGCTTAGGCGATCATTCGACGCGAATACATATAAATCACCGACAACAATATTCGGATGTTTTGAAACTTATAAAAACTATTATGTTTTTATTAACAAAAACTTGGTGATTTTTATATAAATTACAAGATTTTACAAAATGGGCTTATATTTACAAAATGGACTTATTTTTACTAAATGGGCTTATATCTTTACAAATGGGCTTGTTTTATACAAATGTGCTTATTTTAAACAAATGGGCTTATATTATATAAATGGGCTTATCTTCCTAAATGGGCTTAACATAAATACATGGGCTAAGCCCAATATCAAAACTCATGGGCTAAGCCCAATATCAAACATATGGGCTAAGGCCCAATAACATTAAGCCCAATAACATCAAAGGCCCAATACTATTTAGGCCCAATACTATTTAGGCCCAACACTATTTAGGCCCAATAACATTTGGGCCAAATAACATAAATTCTTGGGCTAGGCCCAATAACATTTAGACATGGGCTCGGCCCAATGACATGAAAACATGGGCTCGGCCCAATGACATAATTGGTAAAAATACAAGTATATAATTGATTCATACAAGACACGAAATCAAGAGGACTAGATCTGATGATACAACTTACAAGATACAAGATTACACACACACACACACACACACATATATATATATATATATATATATATATTTGGTGAAATGTATATATAACAGTTTAACAATTCGTACATCTAATACAAAGTTTAACGAATAACAAAGATTTGTACACGAGTCATTACAAAGACCGAAGTGTCTAACAAATCTAGAACCTTTGTAGGTCATGATACAATTCAGGACAACTGCAAGTGAGGTTATAATTACATACAGTTTACGGAATGCAATTCTGTGAGTTCATGTCCCCTTTTCATCTTAAATGCTTTTCAAGCTTTACAACTATCGGGGAAAATACATGTACAATAGTATGATAAGTCAAGGAATGAAACACCTTAGATCATGTGCGAAATTAGGGCCATAACTAAAGCACCATTAATCCAGTTTGGACCAAGGAATAAAGGTTTAGATCTAATGGGTTTTGGCGAGCCCCACTCTTAGTCATGGTCCCATACAGAAGAGTGCGTTTGTGTCCCAGTCGAGGATAGTCGACACAAAAATCGTCGAGGGTTGGTTTGCTTCCTATTTCGTCACACATATTAATGTCCTTGCAAACATTAATGATCACGATTTCATTGACGCTTTTCATACTTCATTTGATACAAATACAAATACATCTCACATTTTACAGATACATCTTATATCCAGTTTGGATGCAATTACAATTGAGACAAATACATCTTACATATTGTTTTGATACAGATACATCTTATACAGCTAAACTGCATGAACTCGCTCAACTTTTGTTGATGTTTTCAAACTTACATGTATTTTAGGGAATTAGTGGACCAATGCAAAGATTTCAGTTCAAGGAAAACAAGTATCAATACTCCATGCCAACTATTGAAGGGTTTGCCTGTTATATACCGCCTCTTTGGGGTGATATAGTGGTCAAATCCTTGACATTTTTAGACTTACATTTGATGTATGAAACAACGACAACTTATTTTCATTTGATGGTTTGTAAACAATGTACTTAACTTATGTTGCGATCTTTTGAACAATTATGACAATGGCATTGGAGCATGTTTTATTCATTTAGTATGTTTACTTATATCGTTATGCAATGAGAACCAAACAGATCACACCTCGCGCTTCCGCTACGAGCGGGTGTGACAGTTTGGTATCAGAGCTTCGATTGTAGTGAACCAGGATTCTTTCTCGGGTCTAGTCTACAATCACTAGGGAACCTCTCACGAAAACAATTTATACAAGAACGAGAAGTTTTCATTGCATAAACATTTTTCAAGGTCCACTACAAACAAAAATTCATCTCATAAAAATCAAGCAAGGACATTTCCATGGTTGAAGTCTATGAGAGATAGACACATTACATTAACAGACTATGTACCTACAACACATTACATTATCAGTGCTTATACAAGATAGACACATTACATTATCAGTTTACACATCATAAAAAGTTTACAAGTTCAGCATATACAAATTCAAGTTATACAAGATAGAAATCCTTGTTAGATAATATTTCATGTAACTATAAGGGGCTATTTGGTAGCCTCTTAATGACCATTCAGATGCTACATGTTAATGGTTTAAAACCTCTGAATGAATAAGAGGTAACCTCAAGTCTGAATGGTTAAGAGGTAACCTTTGAATGGTAAATCATCACATGTTACATTTTTCTACCTTCTCATTGGTAAAATTCTTAATGGTTCCATTAAGAGGTAGCCTCTTAATGACCATTCAGAGGCTACCAAACAGCCCCTAAATATATATATATATATATATATGTGTGTGTGTGTGTGTGTGTGTGTGTGTGTTGTACAAAATAATTTGCCAAGTACAAAGTACCTTCGACTTCAAACTCTATAATTATTCTTAACTCGCACGATGAAAATATCGACCTCACATCTACTGCGGAGCTTTTGGCGAACATGATTCCTAAGTGAAATCTTAAACTTTATTTCGTAAAATATGGTTGCTTTCTTGCGAATGCTGAGATGCCTAACCATGATAGTGACGACGAGGCGGAGGTGGTAACCTTGGACAACAACTCCATTAGTGAGACGAGTTCCCTGCGACTCATACTAATCAAGATTGATACACTCCTGTCCAGACAAGGAAAATGAAGTACTCATCTTGAAGGTGCCCCTTCAGTTGTTATTCAGATTCTTTCCATTTCTATTTCATCTAACGTTGTGCCATTCTGCGAGTAATAACAACGGACGTTGACACGTGAACTATCACGAAGGCCCCTCCTATGTTGAAGGTATATTGACAACAGTATTCCTTCTCTGACTGATCGTCTGCTCTGAACGAGAGAATGCTAGGGTGACCATGCAAGGCAATTTACTATTACGGGGGCCCACGTCATAACAACTTGTAGTGCATGGAAATTCTGGTGGACTCTACGGGCTAAGCTAATGATCACTATTCATTCAAAATTCTTAAGTTATTACTTGAGATTCAATTCTTCCTATCTAGTAGAACACGAACTGGGGTGGTTAGTATAACACCCTACAATACAATACAATACAATACAATACAATACAATACAATACAATACAATACAATACAATACAATACAATACAATACAATACAATACAATACAATACAATACAATACAATACAATACAATACAATACAATACAATACAATACAATACAATACAATACAATACAATACAATACAATACAATACAATACAATACAATACAATACAATACAATACAATACAATACAATACAATACAATACAATACAATACAATACAATACAATACAATACAATACAATACAGGAAGACGGCACGTATTTGTTCACACCTAACATTCGATCTACATCACGATTCAGTTGAGACTAGTCATCTAAACAAACAAAATTTGTTAGCCACTCATGAAGTATTTCCCTCAACATTCTAAAATTTTTGTACATGGGCTATTTCCATGGTGTCTATGACACTTTACCCTACTTTACCTTACTTTATCATATTCCACCTTATCATATTTATTGGAAATAGATACAATAAATTCCGTCGCTTGACATTTGTCTTTTCCCAATGGATGGTATGGCATGAGCCATGCTGCAACTCCCTCATTGCATTCTATTCAACATCTTTGGAGATTCTAATGATCTTGTTAGAGCTCGTGAAGCTCGAGCACTATCACCATACTCGTCACATGGGCAAGTACGACAAAGAAATTTCTTTAGTTGGGACAACCGAGGTCCATATAGTATGGAATACATATTATAGGGACGGAGGCCACGGGTTGTCTTTCCCTCCTCAACGAATTATTTCTTTGCCACTTAAACATATAACCAATACACGCAAGAGGCATTACGCATTTTGGTTGCGGTTATTCACATTGTCATTTTTTTTCGGTTATCCATATTATCATATATTCAAACATATATGAACAATGCAATCTTGAGGTTTCCATGACCGATTGCATTCTTCATTCTCGGGCGCATGATAAACTATATTTATCCAAATATATGTCTAGATTCTTTTAATAGTGTGTATTAAAAATATCATGGCACCAAAAGAAACAAATGTTTAAGTCAAAAGTTATGTGTTGAAAATCATTGCTTTTACACAAGACGTGGTTTATACATGACACTGTTACGCAAGACATTGTTATACATGACATTTGGCGTTAGTATACACAACACATTTTTGTAAATAACGAGACGTGTGTAATATGATAAAAGCATGGTGGATACGCCGCTGGTACTTCCTATATATAAGTGCTTATATTATATTGCATATCGTGGTGTTATCCAAACCCCTTCGACAAAGACAAGACACGACATCTTCTACACAAGACATGATATTCGATTTCAAGGCATGATATATATTATACTCTACATTTCATTTGGTTATTTATTTAACCATACATCATTCTTTTATATCATCTGATTTTCATATGATTTTATAAAAGAACTCGATCACGACTAGAGCCAATGTTGTTGGTTACATTCGATGCTTTCACGGTTTCTTAGGGGTTGTTCCATACATGGTAACGCCCGAATTCAAACGCATTGAGCATTACAATTTAAGTTTAGCCCCTGAAATTCAAAGTATGGTCACATCTTCTCACCCTACCTTGAACACTTAAACAATAACTCTCGCAGTTAGTCTCACCAAGGATTCTACAGGAGGCGAAAGTTCTCACATCTTAGGAAAGGTTCAAGAACGAGTAACAAATGGAAGGAAACTCTCGCGATGAGAAAAACAAAGGCATTTGCTGCCATAAATGATTTTGACACCATGAGGTATGCAGGTAACTTGCTGAAATCCTTAATGCGACAAGTGAGACATTCATCAGGAGAACACTTGCAAAAGTACCAAGAGTAGCAGTGTCCTGAGATCGGGCGCAAAACAAAGACTAGTAAGACGGTAATACTTAAGAATGAATTAAGCTAGTGTATAAGTGTGTGTATGGTTAGAACTATGAATACTCCACAAAATCCCAATGATATCATGAGTACATTGTATACTCTACAATCATTATGTATCAATTCTTTTGATACCAGCACCGAGCTTAACTAGTGTCTTTAGGTGTTATACATATACTCGAACTAGATTCATGTTAGTTAGACACACATTACTATATCAACTTAGCTAATGGGGAATTAGCTGACTCTTATCAAATCATTAAGAGTCACCGACACGTTTTCTATCAACCAAATTAATGCATGTGAAATGAGTTTCATGGCTAGTGACGGGATTGTCCTAGCTACAAATAGGGATTGGGTTATCCTACATCTAAACATAGGGATTGGGTTGTCCTCTACATTTGTACAGTGAAGTCCTTACTACATAGAATTCAAAATGTACTTGGCCTAGAGTCAAGTAAGCTAGACGTCTCCTCATTCTATAGAATTGGCAAACGGTAAACTAGTCGAGTCTGGAGCTGAAATTCAATATCGACCTCTTACCCGTTCAGTTGTGTAGTTTCGAAGTAGTGGTTGGCATGGATTGGTTATCCGATAACCTAGCCAAAGTCTTCTGTCATGAGAAGATCATTCGCCTACCACTGCCGAACGAAGAGACATTTGTTATTCATGGAGAGAAGCACGACACACCATTGCGGATTATTAATTGCATGAAGGCACAAAAGTGCTTACGGAAAGGTTGTATTGCCTTTCTAGCACTTGTTGTAGACAAGAAGGCCGTTGGGCCACAACTGACAGATATTCTTGTGATAAAATAATTTCATGAAGACTTGCCAGGACAACCACCATATCGACAAGTCGAGTTTCACATCGACTTGGTAACGGGAGCTGCACCCGTAGCCAAATCTCCATATCGATTAGCACCTTCTGAACCTTGTAGTTGACCGAATAAGGACGTTGTGAGTTCATAACCCCCACTGTTTACCATTATACATCTTTATAAAGGTTTTGGGGTGGAAAGACATGCAAGTTTTGCAAAAGTGCACAACATTTCGATGAACGAAAATTCATATTTCTAAACCATGTTACTAATGAATTTCCAACTAACTCAAATGGTTTATGAAAGGTTCGTGCTTCTATTTCAAGTTAGACTTACAATCTGGGTATCACCAATTACGAATTCAAGAGGAAAGCATACCGAAATCGGCTTTTAAAACTCGTTATAGTTATTACGAGTTTCTCGTTATGCCTTTTTGGTTTAACGAACGCACTAGCGATCTTTATGGATTTAATAAATCACGTGCGCAAGCCATATCTCGACAAATTCTTCATAATATTCATTGACCACATTTTTTTTATACTCACGATTGACAGAAGAGCACGAACAACATTTGAGAACCATTTTCGAGCTACTAAAGATGGAGAAACTATACACGAAATTTTCCAAGTGCGAATTTTGGATTCACAAAGTACAATTTCTCAGGCATGTAGTGAACGAGAAATGCATTCAAGTAGACCCATCGAGGATGGAAGCAATTGAGTATTTGGAAGTGCCCAAGACTCCAACCGAAGTCCGACAATTTATGGGATTGGTGGGATATTATCAAAGATTTATTGAGAATTTTTTTTCCAAGATTGCTCAACCGCTAACCTCCCTCACACAAAAAAAGGTAAGAAATTTACCCCAAGCGAAAAGCAAGAAGTAGCATTACAACTTATCCTTAAGATTGGTGCATAGCATTTCAAAATCTTATCACTACCCGACGGTACCGATGACTTTGTTGTATACTGTGATACTTCGCATCAAGTATTGGGTTGCATACTCATGCAATGAAAAAAAAAGTTATCGCATACGCGTCACGCCAATTAAAAGTTCATGAGAAGATCTATACCACTCACGGCCTTGAATTAGGCGCGGTGGTATTCGCTTTGAAAATATGGCGACATTATTTATATGGTACTCAATGTACAATTTTCACGGATCATAAAAGCCTTCAACACATATTCAACCAAACTATGTGTCAACGACATAGGGTTGAATTGCTGAACGACTATGATTATGAAATAAAGTACCATCCAAGCAAGGCGAACATTGTAGCAGGCGCCTTGAGCCGTAAGGAATGAGTTCGAACATTGAGAGTTCAAGCACTAGAGAAGATGATTCACAAGCGTTCAAGGAAGAGAATATTCAAGCAGAAACACTTCGAGGCATGAAGGAACAATTAGTGCCGAAAGAAGATGGAACTTTATACCTTATGGGATGAAATTAGGTTCCATTCTTTGGCGGCCTTCGGGATGATATTTTTGAGGAAGTAAATAGGCCTAAGTATTGAAAGAATACTATTGGTGGCCTAACCTCAAAAGTGATATCGCGACTTATGTTGGAGAATGCTTGACTTACGCGAAAGTCAAAGCCGATTATCAGAAACCCTCGGGTTTGCTACAACAACCCGAGATTCCCGTTTGGATATGGGAACAAATATCGATGGACTTCATTACGAAGTTACCCAGTACCTCAAGAGTTCACGACATGATTTGGGTAATCTTCGATAGACTAACAAAGTCCGCACACTTCTTACCGATTCGGGAGAAGGATAGTACAGAGAAACTAGCAGAACCCTATCTCAAGGAAATAGTGGCTCGTCATGGAGTGCCTATTTCAATCATCTCAGACCGAGACGGTCGCTTTGTATCAAGAATTTGGAAATCATTTCAATAGGCCTTTGGATCTCATTTAAATCTAAGTACGTCCTTACATCCACAAACTGACAGCAAGAGCGAACGGCCAATCCAAACACTCGAAGATATGCTTCGTGCGTGTGTTATGGATTTAGGCGACAATTGGGATACTCATTTACCTTTGGTTGAGTTTTCCTACAATAACAACTACCATACAAGTATACAAGCTGCACCGTTTGAAGCTCTTTATGGTCGAAAATGTCGCTCTCGGCTATGTTGGGCGGAAACTGCCGATGAATAGTTAATTGGTTTGGAATTATTCCAAGAGACTACAGATAAAAATTTTCAGATCAGAGACCGTATCAAGGCGGCTCGCGATCGAAAAAAGAGCTTGTAGGTCCCCTAATCCGTATGGATCGTAACAAAAGCGTCGATCTAACCTAGAGTGCGGAATCCTCTAGATCAGATTTAACAGAAAACGTGTAGAAACAGAAATCTCTATAAACCCGATCTTTATTGATTATCTTCAAACGATTACAATCAATCAAGATCTCCAATTCATCCAAGCCTTTTTCTTTCATGAATTCTCTCCAAAGTGATTAAGCTAATTAGATTATTAACCTAAACCCTAATGCTAAGCTTTGTTTATATAGGACAAAGCTTTGCATATGGGCTAGGCCATGGGTAAGGCCCATTTCGCCTACTATCCCCCATATGTGGGTTTGGTTTGGCCCAATCACTCTTAATTAACTATTACAAAGCTAAACTCGCTAACTGTTTATCGTTTTACTAAGTACAAGATATCCAAAGACCAAATCTAAGATGTTGTCACAAATATGCACCAACAAACTCCCCTTTGACAATAGCTCGCAAAGGTAACTTCAGTCTTCAGAATCTCACAGTCTTTTGGTCTTTGGATATCTTCAGCTTTAACAACTTCTGTCAGCAATAGACTCCCCCTAAGCTGATGCATCCAATCACCAAATCTTCAAAAAGTTAGCACTTGAGTAAACTCCAGTTCAGCATTTGTATAACACTCTTCAAACTCTGTTTGCAATGTAGAAAGGAGGTTCTACCATGCATCCAAGCAAACTCTCATCTACACAGCAACTTCTCAGCAACACACTGCTTCAATCTGTTTACTATAAAAGAAACATCTCGAGAAACCATAAGAATTTTTTAACATAAGTTAAACAAATTATTATTATTCAAGAGATAGTTAAACTGTATCACAGATTAAGCACTTTCCAATTCAACACCAACACGCACAAATTTTAAACAAACACCTTATAACCTGCATGATTTATAAATTTTGAACCCACTTTCTAACA
Source organism: Helianthus tuberosus (assembly GCA_030545235.1). NCBI lineage: Eukaryota > Viridiplantae > Streptophyta > Magnoliopsida > Asterales > Asteraceae > Helianthus > Helianthus tuberosus. Next base: position 110,087,333 of record CM060449.1, read on the forward strand.
CAGTCTCCCCCTTTCGGTAACAACTCCTCCAAGAATAACAGTTTTCCGTACATTAAGAATTTTCAACAGAAAAAGACACTATTTTTGTATTTTTGTATTTTCTAAAAGCAAATAAATAACAAAATAACAAACACTCTTTTTTTGTGAGAATCACCGGTAAGAAGATCATATCAGCACAATCAAACTGTTTTCACACTATTAGATAATTCTTTATATAATTTTTCGTGAAAAGCAGTCCAAGACGATTACCAGTATGTTTGTCCACTTAAACAAAATGCATGAACATTTCAAGTACCATTACCGTATGATACGTTAAGGTAATATTATTCTGATATACTAGTGTGTCCCACTTCAGGATGTACCCCCGCGATCAAGGTATGCACAAAGATTCGTCGTAGTAGGTGAGTATACTGAATTCATCCGTTTTGTTTTTCAACGTTTAGATAATTGGTGATCAGGTCAGTACTTCTGTACAACAAAGAGACCAAAATATCTAACGAGGGCTAAGACAAATACCATTTTTGGTACGATTTATGCATGTTGCACAATTGAATGACTCTCTAGGAGAGCTTCTTCATTTTCAGGGTTTTGGCATTTTTAGCTCTTTTAAGATATCCTGGGTGTGCCTAGGTCAGCATGTATCTGGATGCAGCAGAAGGGCACCCCTGATATCCCCGGATGAAATAACAGTATAAAGACCCAAAACCTCAGATTTTGGCAATCTATCAACGCAAGATTCAAGGTCATTAAACCATACACCACTTATGTGTTCCCCACTCATACTCAGTGCATTTAGGTTTATATCACATTGGTAAGTTGATTATTTCATGCTTTTTGCCTACTGCTACATCATATGATGAAGCTGCTATCACACTTTAAGCAATTTAATTCAGTTTAAGTGTGACAGTCTAACTTGCTGATGTACTATCATTTCTTCTTTTTCACACAATGATAACTCATTTTTGATTTTCTATTTTTTTATGTTTTTGATTTTCAATGCTATTGTATTTTTGATTTTTAAGAAAGCAGTAAACTATTTACAAAGTTCTTATGAAAAACCAGTTATTCAGGATTCCTCATCCCGTTGAGTTCGAATAAATGTTCAAAGCGAGCTCTATCAAAAGCTTTAGTGTAAAGATCAGCAAGGTTATCTAGTGTGTCAACTCTATGAAGTTCAATTAGTTTCTTTTCAGCACAATCCAGTATAAAGTGATGACGTATGTCAATATGTTTAGTTCTACTGTGGTTTACGGGATTGTTTGTGATTGATATAGTGGCATTATTATCTATCATAATAGGAGTACGAGTGAAATCCAAACCGTAATCGCGCATCTGCTGTTGAATCCAGAGAACCAGATAGCAACAGCTACCCGCAGCAATATATTCAGCTTCACACGTAGATGTAGACACACAAGATTGCTTCTTGCATTGCCAAGACACAATCCTGCCTCCTAAGAACTGACAACGACCTGTTGTAGACTTTCTGTTTGATTTGAATCCTCCAAAGTCTGAGTCAATGTAAGCCATAAACTTCAAATCACTATTAGCTGGATACCACAACCCAAGTTTAGGTTTCCCCTTCAAGTAACGAAGAATACGCTTCACTGCTTTCATGTGTGATTCCTTTGGATTAGCCTGATATCTGGCACACAAGCATAAGGCAAACATGATGTCAGGTCTTGAAGCAGTCAAGTACATTAGAGAACCAATCATAGCCCTATATTGAGTTGGATCAACATCTTCAGTACTTTCATGATCTGGGCCTAGATTGTGATTTTCACAAATGGGTGTGTTGAAAGTAGCGCAATCATTCATTTTGAACCGATTCAAAATGTCATACACATACTTTGTTTGATGAATAAACATCCCATCCTCCTTCTGATCAACTTGTAATCCCAGAAAGTAAGACAGCTCACCCATAACACTCATTTCAAACTTGCTCTTCATCACCTGCTCAAACTCTTTACACATTTTTTCATCCGATGACCCAAAGATGATGTCATCTACGTATACCTGTACCAGCAGAAAATCTTCCTTCTTTCTCTTGATGAACAGTGTACTGTCAATCTGACCTCTTTCAAAACCATTCTTGATCAGATGTGTAGACAGTGTCTCGTACCACGCCCTGGGAGCTTGATGTAATCCATACAAAGCCTTATCAAGTTTATAAACTCGATCTGGATAGTCTGGATCAATGAACCCATCAGGTTGTGAGACATACACCACTTCTTGGACTTTCCCGTAAAGAAATGCACTCTTCACGTCAAGTTGATAAACTTTGAAGCCCTTGAATGAAGCGAAAGCCAGAAACAAATGAATTGCCTCCAACCTTGCCACTGGTGCAAACACCTCATTGTAATCTATTCCTTCTTGCTGATTGAAACCTTTGACAACCAACCGAGCCTTGTTGCGCGTTACAATTCCTCTTTCATCCTTCTTGCACCTAAACACCCATTTAGTGCCAATCTCTTTTTCACCTTTAGGAAGGTCAACTAACTCCCAAACCTTCAACTTCGCAAACTGGGCCAATTCCTCTTGCATAGCTTCGACCCATGAATTGTCTTTTAGATCCATATGAATGTTCTTCGGCTCCTCTTGGGAAATAAAGCAACTATACAATCACTCGTTCACTATCCCAGTCTTCTCAATAGAAACAAATAATCCAGAATTCGCTGCTATGCTTCTTCTCATCTGAAGACCTGCAGTAGGATCTCCAAGTATCATGTCAACTGGATGATCTTTATTTGCTCGTGTAGTAGCAACTGCATCGACTTCTAGATTGTCACCCTGGTTTGATCCAACCTCCCCCTGAATATTCTGATACGCAAATGGATTAATGAAATCCTCCCCCTGATTGTGTTCAGGGTCACTATCTCTTGAATCAGGATCAGCAGCACCTTGGGAAGTTTCCGGAGCATCTGACATATCAACATTCGATCTAGGGATGAACTCGCCTTCATCGTCTTCACCAATCACTGTTTGAATCAACTGAGAATCATCTGCATCAGAAACCTCGGGAATATTAAATGATTTAAACACACTTTCATAATCATATAATATAGCAGGACCATTTGTTGATTGTTGAGGTTTGTAAGAAGTAATTTCTACATTAAAAACAACCTCAATTTTACCAGTTTTTAGATTAAAAACCCTTTTATTCGGTGTGCCAGGCACGTAACCTAGAAAGTAGCCTTCGTCAGCCACCTCACCGAATTTTTGTTTAACTTTGTTTCGCATAATAGTGCAGGGTAATCCAAATGGTTCAAAGCCTGTTAAGTTTGGTTTCTCGTTAAACATCAACTCCTGACAAGTTTTGTTAAAACGTTTAACGGTTAAAACTTTTTTTAGGACATAGCAAGTTGTATTCACAGCTTCTCCCCAGAAAAGAACTGGTAGCTTTGAATCTGAAAGCATAGTCCTAGCGGCTTCAATCAACGTCCTGTTTTTCCTCTCAGCGACTCCATTTTGTTGAGGAGTATAAGGAGCAGAATATTGATGTTCAATTCCCTTGCGAAGACAGTAGAGATCCAGAATCTGATTCTTGAACTCCGTGCCATTATCACTCCTTATCCTCTTAATCCTTGCATCATGGACGTTTTCCAATTTTGTAAAAAGATCTATCAGCATCTCTGCTGTCTCATCTTTTGTACCTAAGAAGAAAACCCATGAATAACGTGAGTAATTCATAAGGGGTATTAATGGAATTTACTGTTTTAGACTTATGAGGTTTCTTGTGTTGTTTTCCCTTTTGACATGGAAGACATTTATCTTCCACTTGAAACCTCAGCAATGGAACCCCTTTCACTAGCTCATTTTTAATAATGTAATTCATTTTGCAGTAGTGAATATGGGCCATGCGTCTGTGCCACAACATCGATTTAGCTTCAGATGCTTTTGATAGCAAACACGCCACCGCTGCAGTCGGATCCTTGGCACCCATGTCCATGACATAAGTGTCATTTTTCCTTGGTGCACACATAACTATCCAGTCATCCGGAATGACCAAACCCGGTTTCAACACAAATGCTTCAGACTTTGTGAAATGAACCGAGTGTCCCTTGTTGCAGACTTGTGACACGCTCATCAGATTGTGTTTAAGCTGTTCAACATAGTTCGCTTTGTCCAAAGTGATCTTCCCATTCGTCACTTTTCCTCGTCCATTAATCCTACCACCTATAGCACCAGCAAAATTTACATGTCCACCATCATATTCTTCAAATTCAGAAAACAACCTCACATCCCCCGTCATGTGCCTATAGCAGCCACTATCAACATACCATAAGTTGATAATCCTCCTTAGCAGCTCCTGCACACACCAACCAAAAGATTAGTTAGATTGGGGGACCCAAGCCTTGATGGTCTTGGGTCATCCAGATTCACCAACTACGGGAACATCCATCCAATATCCATCACTCCTAACTGGAGTCTTGGATCTTGGACCTGTTGATGGAAATGGGGCATAATTTCCATAAGGTCTCTGGTCCTGAGGGTTCCTATATGTGTTTGGACTATATGACCTTTGAAACTTTGAGTTTTGATTCCAAGAAGCTTGATTGTTGTAATTTCTAAAGCCATTGTTATAAAAAGTTTGACCACCATTATTTTGGTATCGATTTTGATATTGACCTTGACTTCTGAAATTATTTGAATTTTGATTGTTCATCCTTGGTGAACTACATCTACGTCTCTCATATCTGCCTGATGTAGATTCAGGCTGAAATCTTGGTTGATTTCTTTGAAAACGAGGAACTTGAGGAGTTCCTTTTTCAGCCTTATCTACACCACCAGCAACACCCTCTTGTTGCTTAGGAGCAGATTTCTTTGGAGAATTCGACTATCTCTCCTTTTTATCACCATTCTTCTCTGGTGACTTCCCTCTTTGTTTCTCACTAGCTTGTGCTTCAGTCTTTTTATTAGGACAACAGCTAGCTACATGTCCCTTTGTGTGACATTTGAAGCATGATCTCTTTTTCGAAGACTTCTCAACTGAAGCCTTTGAACTAGATCTGGTTTTGAGGATGATGCCTTGGAAGGATTTTGTTCAGTTTGCTTAATATCATATTTTCTTTGTTTTTGTTTTTAGCAAACTCTACATTTGATTCATTTTCTATAACAGTTGTTTCGCTTTTCATATCACTTCCTTGAACAAAATTAACCTTTTTAACAAAAGTTTGATTTTTGTTTTTAGAAGGTGTATTTTTCTTTTTCAAAACAGGTTTGTTGTTATTTTCCTTCTTAACATCATTATCTTCAAACTCATCACCTTGACTTGATGTGGAATTACTTGGTGATGTTGACAGAAAGTCCGTGAGCTCATCCTCATCAGGTAAGAAAGAATAGTCATGACTAAGAGGAGGTGGGACTTCATTAAACCCCTGGAATCCCACACTGGTCTTGTCATTACTCTTCTTTAACCCACCCATCATGTGTTTCATAACAAAAGTAGAGTCCCTGAATTGACCTAATTTCTTTTCAAGTTCAACAATTTTGAGTTGTGCATCGGACAACTCTTTGCATTTTTCAGAAATCTCTTTTGTTTTCTCAGCCATCATGTCATGAGCTAAGTCTATGACTTGAAGTTTTTCATTTAGTTTACAGGTTAAGGCTTCAATTTCACTTTCATAACCTTTTATCTTCTTCAAGTATAAAGATTCGTTTCTTTTAGCAAAAAAGTTTGATTCTTTTATGTTAGACATCTCGCTTTCCAGACTTTGGTTTTGTGTTGACAACCTGTCAATCTCACCCTGTAATTCACGACATTTTAAACAAACAGAAGTATCAGAGTTACTTACCTTTCCTGTTGACTTGTCTGAGTTGGCCATGAGAGCAGGAAGTTGAGCTTCCATTCTTTTGTATTTTGCATCTCTCTCTTCAGCTTCCCTTTCACGGCCAGACTTTGGCTTTTCTTCTTCAGCATCTGCTGTCTGGTCTACCTTATCTACCTCAGCTTCACTTTCCTTCTCAACTTCAGCATTCACGTTAGCTTCAGCTTCATCAACGGGTACAATCTCTGCCATGAATGCTTGAGTGACATTCTCATCATTTTCTAAGTGAACGCTCCAGTCATATGAACCTTCTCGAGCAGTAGAGATCAACGCCCTTGAGTTAGAGTTGTTTGATGCATTCCTATTGTTTGAACTCTGACTCGAAGTCTCATGCTTTTGTTTTTGACATTCCCTAGCGAAATGACCATAACTTTGACAGTTAAAGCACCTGACTTTGGCCTTGTCAAAACCAATGCTCTTTCCTACAAACTTCCTTCCAGTTCTGTTCATGAACCTCTTCACACGTCTCGAAATCATGGCCATCTGCCATTGCAAATCCATCTCTTCTAGATCATCAGGGTCAATCTGATCATAATCTTCATCTAAAGTAGCAGGATCAGATATCTTCCCCTGAATGTAGTTCTCATACGAAGCAACAAACGAAGCAAGTAGAGCAAGATGTTTTTCAGCAGTCTTCACACTCATAGGCATCGACTTTGCACTACTACTCTGCTTAGATATGGATGTTCTTTTGGCTCCTGTTGATCCTCCTGAAGCAGCTACAAAACATACATCACCATCCTCATTCACTGTGACCTGCTCATTCTCACACGAAAGAAACGCAGTAGCAGAGTCACTAGAAGCATCATGAGATGAAGAAGATGTAAGCCCATTGTAGATCCATGGATCTTGAACCTGATCATATCCAGTGTCCTTCTTCTTCATACTGAGCTCATAAGCTCTTAGCTTTCCAACCACTTCTTTAAGTTCCTTTGTCTCATAATCTGCTTCTCCCTTGATCATGAGAGTGTAGATATCCCATTTAGCAGGTAAAGCATCAAGCATCTTGTCATTTTTCTTTATGTCAGAATAGCAGTCTACATCATAATTATCCAATTCTGACATCAGATGGTAGTATCGATTGATGATGTCCTCAAGTGACTCATTTTTCATGTACTTGAATACAACAAACTGCTTCTTCAGTAGATCAACTTTGTTCTTCTTGACATCGGGATTTCCCTCATATCGCTTCTCTAGTGCATCCCACATTTCCTTTGAAGTAGTGTACTTCTTAAAGGTATGTTTGATGCTATCAGGTAGGGACATCTTGATAGCAGCCAGGGCTCTCTTTTCAGCCTCATACATTTTCTTATCAGCCTCCTGCATCTTCACATATGTTGTGACACGTGGTCTGCCCTCAAAGTCATGTGTTGGGTTTGTGTACCCATCTACAATACAGATCCACATGCGTGTGTCCTGATATTCAATGAAGGATTGAAACCTATCCTTCCATGTCAAGTAGTTTTCCACCTTCATCATCTTAGGTGGTTTACTGGTTGTGCCAACCTTGTGTTCCATCCTCAAGAGTTCGTTCAATTTAGACATGTTTGACATTTTAACTTAAGCAGACTGGTAAAATCGTACAAAGTTTGTCCGAAACCTGTTTTTAGAAAATTATACCGTTAGATTCATCTCGAGATTACGATTCCAATGATATATAATGTCGAAAACCTTTTTTGGGATTTTCCAGTCTTTTTTTTCTTAAAAATCCAAGGTGTCCAACGGTGCAAACGGTTTACTGAGATGAGTTACGGATAATTTTCTAAACGCGAAACAGTGAAATTTTTCTTACGCAAGCCAAGAAAAAATCCACCTTGTCCGAAATGAACAGAAAGGGTCCGAAATGGTTATGATTATCCGAAATGAACCCTTCTTGTCCGAAATAAACAAGTCTGATCCGAAATGATATTGTCTGATTCGAAATCAACACCCTCAGATCCGAAATGGTTCTTCTGATCCGAAATGGAACAGTCTAATCCGAAATGCAAGTTAAACTTGTCCGAATGCAACCTTTTGATCCGAAATCCAAGACTTCTAATCCGAAATGCAAGCCTTTAAGTCCGAAATGATCCGAAATGCAATATGTTTATCCGAAATGACTGATTTTTGGTCCGAAATGCAAGCTTTTTGATCCGTAATGGTCCGAAATGCTTGAATTTTATTCGAAATCAGTAGCAGAACTCAAGAACAACCGACAGAACTTCGAAACAGCCTCCAAAAACATGTCCAAAAACCCAGATTTCTGCAAAAATGATTCTGAACCAAGCCAAATCAAGAGCCTAAAGCTCTGATACCAAAAGGCTTGGACGAATTGGAGATCTTGATTGATTGTAATCGTTTGAAGATAATCAATAAAGATCGGGTTTATAGAGATTTCTGTTTCTACATGTTTTCTGTTAAATCTGATCTAGAGGATTCCGTACTCTAGGTTAGATCGACGATTCTGTGTCGATCCGCACGGATTAGGGGACCTACGGAGCTACGCAGACAAGAGACAGAAACCATTATCTTTCGAGGCCGGAGACAAAGTCTTGTTGAAAGTCTCGCCTTGGAAGGGTGTAGTGAAGTTCGGTAAACGTGGAAATCTTAACTCAGGTTACATTAGATCATTTGAAATTTTAGAGAAGATTGGCATTATGGCCTACAAGCTGAAATTACTTGACAAACTTAGCAGTATACACGACACGTTTTATGTATAGAATCTTAAAAAGAGTCCAACGCAAGAAACGGTTATCATCCCTGTGGATGAGATTCATATTGATGACAAACTCCAATTCATTGAAGAACCTGTTGAAGTCATAGACTGTAAAGTCCAGAAATCATGGAGGAGTCGTATCAAATTATTAAATGTACGTTGGAACTCTCAACACGGACCCGAGTTTACTTGGGAACGTGAAAATTAAATCAAATCCAAATATTTTCACATGTTCAAGAAGTCTCCTGCAAAGGATGACTCAGCTTGAATTTCGGGACAAAATTCTCAATAACAATGGGAGAATGTGACAACTGCAACTTTCTGGTAAGTTACGTAGACTTAAAACAGTCATTTACATTATACAGTTTCGTGTTTTGAATATCCGAACTGCATTATTACATGACATACACTTAGAATACTCATGGAATACTTATTTTTGATGCACATGATCCATTTTTATTGATTACATTTGAAACAGTATAAACAATGCATCAAAATAACAAGAAAAGCACTTAGCGAACTAGTATTCTGACGAAAACGCAGGATCTGCAGAAACCATCTTAATGATATCTTTAGGATTCAGACGAAAGTCTAACATCAAATATACATTAAACCCTAGCTAGGAATGCAAGGGCTTGGTCTAATACTTTCCCGATGTCCGATAACACTAAAAACTGCCGAAAAGCACTAAAAGGGACAATTTCAATACTTTTCCGCAGAAATTCTGCAGAATTCAGCAATTTAATATTTTTGCAACATGTAAAAGTAGTGTTTAATATAGAATTCATATGAGGATACCTTCGGGTTCCATCCGAACCATAACCACATCAATTCACACAACTTACACAAGCTTAGCGTTCGAATAACGATTAACGAAAACAACGCCAAACGAATATCCGAACGATATCGAATCTTTTTTTAGTGACCATCTAATATTATTTGGATCATGTTGGTCAAGTATGATCACTTAAACACCTTGAAACATCTTGAAAAATTGTAAACCATAAACACTTAAACATACTAATATTTTTTCCACATTTTTTCATGTTTAAAACCCTTACCCTTAACACTTTGAAACAAATACAAGACCCTTCCCCCCATGTTATGAACGTTTTTAGGGGTCCCACACCCTTAATTTTGTGTTAAAAATATCTAGATATTTTGATTATTGCAAGTGGATGAAATTGGTGGATGATTATAACACTTAATCTCACAAATTACTAGCATTTTACTACCACTTTTCACCTTACTTTACACACACATAAGAATACTCTCAATCATCATCTTTTCACCAAGAACACCATCTAAAAACCCATTTCATTTTATCATTTCTTTGATGATCAACATGGAGTTTAATGCAGCATAAGATGATCTAAAGCATTTACAAGTTAAAGGAAGATTTTTCATCCATTCAAGAGTCTTATACCATCAAGATCATCATCTTCTTTTGTTCTTTATCATCCTATAAATCATCCCTAGCCACAAGAGCTAGAAGTGAGCTTCTAAATCTCTTAGTTCTATACTTATTTATGTATATAATGATTTAAGAACATGATATAACTAAAAGAATCATACCTAATAATATGAAAATACAAAGAAGCAAAATAATAATCATGATATATATGTTTGTTTATGTGGTGATTTGAGACTTATTACTTGCATATTTGATCTTGTCATGATGATTAGCATATGAATATGTTAGGATCGGAGGCTCTTATGAGAGTGTTTGTTTGTGTAAATTGAACAATCAATGAATATGAAACATGTAAAGTGCAGCGGAAATGAACAACAAACTTTGTAAACACAATCATAAAGAGAAATGGATTTGATAAACACATGAATTGCATCAGTCGAAAGATTACAAAGTAAATCAAAAGATTGCAATACATGCTTACAAATAAACTCCCCCTCAGCCTGATACTCCAGTGGTTGATTGCACACAAGATGAAAGGATTAGACTAGAGGAGAAGAACTCACTCAGTCAATCAAATGTAACAGTACAGGGTACTGTTCCATTTATAGGCAAACCAAAACTACTGAGGCATCTCTGCTGACGTCACCATGAAAGCGACGTCTAACAGCTTAACAACCTGTAACAACTGATCCTATACAAACACTGGTAATCTTAACCATTGACAATGTATAAAACAGACGATACACTAAACTACTGCTATATTCTTCCATCAGTGCTTTCCTCAAAGTTGATCAGTCCTTGAGTGGGCAGTGCTTTGTCATCAGTAGATAGAATCAGCAGTGTTGACTTCTTAGCAGTCTTCAAGACTTCATCAGTAGTTAGAAGAACAGCAGCTGTTGTATTCGGACAGTGGATAAAGGACCATCAGATGTTGTAATCACTTTCAAGGGAGAAGACTTAGTGTAAATAACTGCTTATTGTGAATCCACTGTTGTGAACCAGTTTTGGCTTTCATTATCTATTCCTCTGGTAGGGTTCAATCCCAACAATCTCCCCCTGGAACAGATAATGCCAAAACACTTCATTATTTTGGATCTTTATTCCTCATCAGAAGTTCACTAGCTTGTCTTTTAAATTCTTCTTCAAAATCTTTGGAACTTATGTCATCCTCATCCCTGCACAATGAAAGTTCATGGAGATCTTGTAGATCTTCAACACCAAGGCTCAGTGCTTCTTTCCTTGATATGTACTTCATTTCACCATTGGATCTGACCAGGGTCAATACATGGGTCTTTTGATCAGAGAGCCACTTTAGTACTTTTGAACCCAATGGGTTTCTTGGGAGAGATTTATTTTATGATGAGCTTGGAGATTTTGGCCTTGAGAAAAATTGTAAAGCAGTATCCTGAACTTCAGACATTCGTTTAAAAGCCTCATCTATGACTTCATTCGCTGCAGCTATGTCTTCTGCAGCTTCTTGTTCAATCAGCTCTTGCCTTTTTCTTTGTTCAAGTTCAGTGTCTGAGATATCTGCTGCAGGTTTGGTTAATACCTTTTTGACAAGGTTTTGAAGGCTCACTGAGCTCTCTTCTTTTAGATCCATTTTCTTGATGGCTTCTGTGAAGTACTCAGCTTCCTTTTCTTTTTCTTCTTCAATGGTCAGCAGTTTTCCTTTTTCTTGGTTTTCCACAAAGATAGGGTTATCTGCTGATGTGAGCAATGTTTTAAGAGCATCAATCTGCTGTTCTAGCTTTTTGTAGTTAGGCTTCTTAGAAGTGTCTGAGACTGTTATTCTTCTTTTCTTAAGCCTTTCATAAGCTTCGTCGGTATACTGCTTTGTCCATTTTGCTATGGCTTCCGCAGTATCTACCTTAGCATCTATCAGTTCCTGCTTTTTCTTTTTGTATTCGGATGTAAGATCAGCAATGAGCTTTTTATATTTGTTCCAATTTGGAGCTGTCTTCTTCTTTCTTGGATCATTTTTAATCCTTTCAATTCTGTTTGCTTCATGCTTTAAGGCAACCATTGGCCATTCTTCAAATTGGTTTTCTTCAGCTTGATAAAATTTTTCTTTCATGATGTATGCAAGATAACTTTTTCTCATTTCTTTTCGTTGATCTGCTTTTTCTTTGCTCAGATCTTGTGCATAGTTTTCCATCAGCTTGACTTTTGTGAGCAAAAATTCCAATTTTTCAGAAATGGCTTCATCACCTTGATCTTTGCATTCAAGTTTAGCTCTAATCTTTGCTTGCCTTGCTTTCATCTCGAGATATTCATCCATGTCGTCTGGGACTATGAAGCCTATGAGAGAAGGAAATCTTCTTTTTGAAGGATCATCCTCGGTGTAAAATTGTTTCATCTCATTTTTCACAGCTTCTAGTTCCAGTGGATATTTAGTAGCAACAGGATCATATTTTTCATCAGTTGCCTGAGTTGTTTCTCTTTTTCTTTTGTGAAGCTTTATGGGTGGAGATAATTTTGGTTGTGATGTAGGAATGATGAGAGCAGTGGTGGATGGTTGACTAACAGCTGTTGACACAACTGGTGTCTCAACCTCTGTTGTCATTACAACTACTGATTTGTCAGTAGATGTCTTCTGCTTTTGAGTAGGGGTTGAAGGTGGTGAAGTTGTTTTTGGTGATGGTGATGGAGAATCATCATTTGGAATGAAAACCCTTCTCCTTTTTATTGTAGGAGAGGCTGATGATGTCTTGGGTGGATCAGTGGTTTGAGTGACAGTGATTTGTGATTGACTAACAGCTGTTGAAACAACTGGTGTTTCAACCACTGTTGTCATTACAACAGATGTTGTAACATCTGCTGTCTTCTGCTTTTTGGCAGGAGGCGATGGTGGTGATATTATTATAGATGATGATGGTGGTAGGGTAGTAGTTGTAGTGTGTGTTGTAGTGGTGTGTGTTGAAGCAATGACGGCTGTTTGGCTAGCAGTTTTTGAAACCACTGTTGTATCAGCTGTTTGGATGGAAGTTTGAGATTTTGTGGTTTGAGGTTTGGAGCCTTCCGGAGGTGGTTTAGATGTTTGTTTTTCTTGTTCTGGTTCAATATATAGACCATCTTCTATTCCCTTATTTTTCAACTTGATTTTCTCCCCCTTTTTGGCATTATCTGGAAGAGGGTTATCCATGAAAAGGATAGTTGAAGGAACTTTTCCAGTGGTGCTTTGGATATGAGCCTTGATAGCTTTGATGTCTGCTTGAGTATCTTTAAATCTTCACTCCACCATGTTTGTCAGCATTTTTACATGTATTTCGTGCTGCTGATCAGCCATTTGTTTTTGTTTTTTAAGCAGGGGTTGAAATACATTCCATAGCTCATTTGCAACAGGTGCAGGTAGTGCAGGTGCTTGAGCTGGAGCAGTAGTGGATTGTGCTTTTTGAGCTTGTAACAGCTGTTGCACCATATCCTTTATTTCAGCAACTGATGTTTCAAGTTTTTCAACTCTGCCCGTCAATTCCTGATATTTTGAATCATCGTCCAATTTAATGGAATCATCTATTTCCCCACCAGCAGTGGTTGTATCAATGTGTGACTTAGGAACTGAGTCCCAAAAATCACCCATTGATGCCCCTTATTCTTGGTACTGGGGACTTCTTTCTTCAGCACTTGATAACCTTGTTATTCTACCAGTGGTCAAAACGAATGCACTAGTGGTTACCAGAGGTGCTATGGAAGAAATTGCCTTCAAGAGAGTCTTACTAATGAAACAACTGTCCAACTGAAGATCTGTTGATCCATCACTTGTAGTTGCTGCTCCACTTGAACTACCACCAAGAGTTACTTGTAACTCAAGGGGTGTAACCTCCTCAGTTGTTGCTGGGGTAGCAGAGGTAGTAGTATTAGACCCAGTCACTTGTGGGAGTATACTCTCAGTGATAGGTGATAGAGAGGAACTGGTTTATGTCTGAGCTATAGCAACTGCATGCAACAAGGGTATTATTGATTGTGGTAATATGATTGGTGAGGGAATGGGTGTTGAAAGAGACATGTCCTTGGGATCAGGACTGAGGAAGATGGATCCGATTGGGTCCAGAGCTTCATATTGTGGGGTCCTTGTGCTTATAACCTGATCCTTTTGTGAGGATGCATGAGGAGTTTGAGGCAATGGTGGAGATCTTTCTACCAACTGCTTTGAGGAAGTAGCAGCAGTGGTTTGTGGTGATATTTGTTTTGTCACTGGCAGTTGCTCTGGGATCTCATCTTCCAGAGTTGCCTTTGTTTTGGGTTTGGTGGGTTTTCTGGATGTTTTCTTTTTGGTCTTTTTGGTAATGGCAGGTGTGGGTTTCAAAGCAGTGGTTGTGCTGCTATGATCACCTGGAGCAGTGGGCTCAGCAGCTGACACCTGAGGAGCAGTGGTAACTGCTAAATTCTGCTCAGGCACCTCTGCTTTTGTTTTTATTGGTGCCATCATTCTAGAAAATGTTTCAGTTGTTAACCCTTTTATTTGAAAATAGACACCATGTTTGAGCAAATTTTCATTTTCTTTTCCAAATTTTTGTTTAAAATAGTAGCTTAAAAATCTTGGAAAAAGTAAAAATGCTTTGCTATCAACGTTTTTCACCAAATCATCAAAGATCTCCTGGGAATAGTTAAAATTTTCATTGTTTAAAATAGCATAACCCAGGAACTGAATCTTTGAAGGTATTTCGTTAAAAGCAGTTGTTTTATTCGAGACACACATCAAGAGAGTGTGAAATAAAAACCTAGTTGCAGAAGGAAAGAAACCCTTTTGTAAGGTATCCCTTTTTGGTTGTTCTGCATATCCCCTTTTTAAGAAATCAGTTTTCAACTCGGTTTTATCAAAAGAAGTTTTACCTTTCTGATCATCGAGTTTAAAGACTTCTGAGATTGATTGCGGAGAAATTTGAATTGCTTTACCCTGTATCGAGGAGTTGATGGCTACTACTTTATCGTCTTGTTTTTCAAGCGTAGCATTTTTCCAAAACTCTCTCTGGGTTTGCAGGTAAATGGGAGCATCTGCTATCAACAAAGTTTTGTACTTTGATTCAGATAATGTGTCAATGATGGAATCAAAGGTGTGGTTGTTTGTGGGTTTTGTGAGTAGACCCAAATAGTTGTGTGGGGATTTGTATGGTATTTCAATGGATTCAGCGGCCGTTTGAGCGACCTCTTTGGAGGATGATGATGATGATTTTGACTTTGATTTCATCATTTTGATGAGGAAGAACAGAGGATGATTTGGGATGGAGGGTTGAAAACTGCTTTGAGAAGAGAATTTTAGAATTCAATTTGACAGTGTAAAACCCTGTTTGGGGGTTTTGATCAGGGTTTTATTAAGGGAAAAAGTGCGTGCTGATGTTGCAGCGGTTACAAAGAACTGAGGGCTAAAAACTGACCACGTGCCAACCTCTGATGAAGTGGATGAAGAGTGGAGGACAGTTGTTTTGAGAGCCACTGATGAAACAAACATCAGTGGTTACAACGGTAATAATGTGATAACAGTGGATGATTTTTACTATCAGTGGATAGCATATCAGTGGATAAGACACTGATTTTGAACATTAGTGCTTGCCAAGAAAATGAAGGATCAGAGGCTGACTTTGAGCAGTGGACAGTATTTAGGAAACATATCTTTGAGTAAAACAGTGGTTAGGGGTAAGGTAATGGTAATGATTTGAAAGACTAGTATGTCAGCAACTGTTTTGACAATTTACATTCAAGGTTTTGCCACATGTCATTTACATATTTTGAAACTTTTACAACTCCCAGACAGTGGTTTAGTACACCAAATGATGTAAACTTTTTACTAAGGCTACTCATTCTTGCTATATTATTTAAATTAAAACAAGAGTACCCCAGTATTTCAAGGTCTTTTGGCAATCAATCTTTGATCATTTTTAAGACAAACTTGAGTTAGATATGACCTTGATACTTGTACCAATTTCCTTTTGATCTGTTTTGAGGATAATATAACCAACAAAAATAAAGGTTATACATCCTGACAGGAGATTGAAACTTTTACTATAAAAAACCAGTAAAAGTTCAAAATATATTATTCTTAAAAAAATGAAGAATGATATATCATGCCTTATTCGAGAGAATCCTTTTTTAGAAAAATAAATAAGGATTTTCTGAAAACAACATCAAAAAGAATCTGGTATAATTTTCCACTGAAACTCCTAATCATATCAATCTCAAGCTTATGAAAATGGTCAGTGGTTTGACAACAGTGGTATGAAATTTTAAATACATTTTGACCACTGCTTGGTACCATTCTCTTGTTGATTGATTGACAACAGAAAAATGAGGACACAAGATCACATGAGTTTTCGAAAAACCCTGGTGTAGATTTTGTTACCATGTGATGAATCTGAAAATTTGTCTAGTCCTTTTGAAAGTTTATTTTCTGCGAATAGTATTGTTACCTGAACCTTTTGCTGAACCAATGAATGCACACAGTTGCTTAATGACCATTAATGACCATTGTTACCCCAATTTTTTACTCTCAAGCGTTTTATATTTATACTCTTTTCCTTTGACTTCAAAAGTTTTGAGATAAACACACTTTTTGAGTTTTTATGATTATCTTCTTCCCTTTTTACCCTTCCCATTCATAAGTACTGAAATACTCACGGGGAGGCATTATTGAAGGAATACTTATTCCAAAATCATTTTGCAGTAATGTTTTGAGAGATTTGGTCATTTATACACATGCTCATGCCAAATTTCACATTACCTATGATCTTGGACATTTTTGACCCCTGATTTTCTTAATGTAATTTTAACTAGGTTGGTTTGTTCCTTTTGAGGATCTCAACCTGTTTTCCAACACATAAGATCAAGTGACTAAAGTTTTAATTTCCCTCTTTTTCGTTAGCAAAAACACTAATGTTTTTATGAACATAGGTTTTTGTTAATCCGAGGTTCATACTTTAGCATCTAATATAGTGAAAACATCACAAATTTCATAACAACAATTGAAATCAATTTTGAAAAGAAGAAATAATACCATAGTTTAACAGACATGTCTTCAGATCTGAAAACTATGAGTGACTTGTGTATGACATCACTTGTTGTGTGAAATTTGTGTGTCTTATGACATCTTGGTTGTTTTACAGAGTTTTTGAATAACAGTTTTAAACTACTTACTCGTTACTCTGTTTTTCAACTGAATACAACCAACCTTAGTATCAATGGATTTTTCAGCTGAACTGTTATGTCAAATTGATTGTTAGATCGAATTTGACTATCCGAGCTCTGATACCAATTGTTAGGATCGGAGGCTCTTATGAGAGTGTTTGTTTGTGTAATAGGAACCGAAGTGTTCGAATTAAGGTACCTAAGGAATCCAATTAAGGACTCTGATTTGAATGATAATCATCCACAAGGATCTAATTGTAAAGATAAAAAGATCCCATATGAATTTTAGAAGTTGAAGATGTTTTGAAACCTTGCACTGGATGTGCTTAGGTCAAAACATGATGTAAAATGCTTATGAAGTTGAGATGCTTGATATGTCAAGGCGACATATGAAGCAGAATTTTGAAGGTTAAGTCAATGTATGAGGAAAATATTTTTGAAAACTATGCATGGGGTTCTTTTAAGAAAAATGTGTTTAACGTTTTTGAAACCTTATATATAATACTTTTTGAAATCATAAAGTAGGTGTATTAGGTAGATATATTTACAAAAATGTTTTAAAATCATGCGAGATGAATTTTGAAATTATGTATAAGGTTTTTGAAAGATATGAATGATGCTTTTCGAAATCATGCACTTGATCAGAAAATGTATTGTGTTAATATTGTCTTTAGACTATATGAAATATTTTGAAATTAGAAAGGTTGGTTTTGATAACATGGCCAATGTTTTTGAAATAACATAGACAATGCATCTAGAAAATTTGTTTTTCAAACTATATGAAATGTTTTGAGATCATGAAGATTGTTTTGAAATACTGGTACTGTGTATGTTGAAAAATCAAAACGTAATGGGTATGAGATTTGAAAATACCCTTAGTTATCTAACCAAGGATTTAAAGGCACAGATGTGCGAAAAAGCACGATTACTCATAATGTCACTTAATTTTCTGTACTTTGTTTCTTAGAGTGAAACGGGTACATAAAATTTTCGAGGGAATCATGAGCAATCATTTGAAAGAGAGAAATCACAAGAGTAGTTTGTAAGGTACATAGTTCCTTGATGTAGGTATCATAGGAAAAGCCATACACACCTAGCAGGGGGTTGAGCTGGTTGGTTGGGGACTGCTTCACCATTGTGATCGACCATGGCGAAGTTCTGAGAAGCCTTTCGCTTCTTTGACTTCTTAGGGGATCGTTCATCCATGGTCTTTGATTCCTCGATTGGTTTATTGGCTGATGGTGTTGTCGCCTGACTAGGTCCTGCCTGCCTTGGTGACTCTTGAGTGGCTTCATCCTGGAGATGATACATGGCAGTAGCTAATTCAACAGTCTTCAGGACTACTTCGCCTATTCGCTGAGCGAATTTTGGCTGCTTGCTCAGATATCTGAGCGTCATCGTGATGAAGAGACATTCTTGAAGAAAAAGAAAGGCATAGGGAGAAACAGGTGAAAGTTTATTGGATAATCAATGGTAACGAATGAAAATTGCGATCATTTGTTTGTTACCTAAGGCAAACAAATGAGATGGTGACAAATCAAAGTAAATGGGTCAAAAATAATGTATCGCGAAGACATGCTCGCCTATAAGTGAACACTCATCCCAAGAATTCCCAGGTAAGCACAACTGGTCTCGCGTCTGATGAGATGTATACGAAGTGCTTGCCTAGACAGAAAACCCAGAATACAGGCATTCACCCTTCCAGTTTGCACGTGTTCACATTATTTAAAACCCAAAACCTTGATGAAGTTTTGAAAACTCAAAGGGGTTCAAAACCATATAATAGAGAGTTCAAAACCTTACAATAGAGGGTTCAAAACCTAGTAATCAATCATCCTAGAACAGATGATTAGTTTTCAAAGCGGTTTTGAAATTTATGTTCTTGTTGTGGTCGTCGCCTAAGGATAGGTGACGGTATTGTTTTATGACTAAACGCAAGTAAACTCGCGTTAGGGTCCTAAGAAGGTTATAGACTAGGTCAAAGCATTACTAATAACCTAATTCCCTATAACCATTGGCTCTGATACCATCTTTTCTGTCACACCCCGACCGCGTAAAACAACAAATCGCGGCGGAAACATCGGGGCGTGTTGCAACAGAATTAATGTTTCATAACCATGGATACCAAAAAGTGTTTCGTTTTATTAAACATTGAATAATTACATCGTCTGGAAATCTAAATACACAAATTAAACATAGTCTATCATTGTTATTGAGTCACTAAGGCCTTGTCCAGTCCTATGTGAGCATGCATCTTATCAATCGATATCATTCAACAATACCTGAAACATATGTGAAAACGAGGTCAGCAAAGAAATGCTGGCGAGTACATAGGTTTTGTGAAAATAAGATTCATGACTTCTGTTTTAAGAAAATGTTTAGTCATGAACCTTGTAATTTGCTTTGTCTTTGTAAATCATTTGAAAAATAATAAGTTTAGGTGATATGTATAAATAAGAGAATAATGCATGATTAAATGAATAACCATGTAAAATGAGTTTGTATAAGATAAGTTGTTTGTAAATAAATGTCTTGTGAAAAGTATGTTACTTGTATAAAATGTTCTATGTCTCAAACTGAAATGATTCAAATAACGCTACAATATGTAATACCATACAAACACTTATATATAGGAAGTACCAGCGGCGTATCCACCATGCTTGTATCATATTCCACACGCATTGTTACTTAATCACTTAATCCAAACCAAACCACCAAAGTAATGTTCATGCCCAATGTAAATCATGTAATATGTAACCAAAACCCAACCGTATGTCGCTTTGAAGCCAATCGTTTACCCAATCGTTAAAACATCGTGTGAAAACCAATCGTTTACCCTAATCGTATAATTCGTTTTAGGTCGTGAAACTACTTAAATGGTCGTCTCGCTAATAACATTCAAACCTTCTTGACTCGCATTAATAAACCCTTACCAAAGGATAGATTAATAATTCGCATTAATAAACCCTTACCAAAGGATAGATTAACATCTCGCATTAATAAACCCTTACCAAAGAGTAAATTAACAATTACAGATTCAGTCGCTACCCACAACACCCACACATAACTACGGGTGTAGTAAATAACGGGACTTGTCAGATCCTATGGTACCATAACCTAATACTGGTCGGCTTGATCATTGCTAATGAATGTCATTTGTTATGTAACTACAACCAACAAGTTTGTTCACTTTATGAAATCGTTATTAGTTTTGTATAAATCGTCTTAATCGTTTTTGAAACCATTGTTATAACATCGAAAACATTTAGCACATATGAGTCACCCCAAAACAATTGAAAGCAGTAAAATAGGGGAATAATGTACTCGCCTGAGAATGCTTAGACGTCTTGAACAACAACCAACCAAAGCTAGAGAGAGCACGGAATCAGTCGACAATCTAGAACTATATAAATAAACCGGACTTAAATCGGGAGATCGGATAGGATGAGGCTTGGTAAACCAAATGAGTATTGGAACTCATATGATATGGTTTAACAAGGCCTACATACTACAATGAAACCAAACCTAAGTGCTTTCGACCCATCGCGACCCATTAAGGTAGCTTATGCTACTTTAACGCGTCGTTCGCGTGAAACGCGTTCGGGACGTCTAACTAGTCCTATGACAAGTATTTATATGCCTAAACGTGTTTAATTATGTTGTATAATCAGTTATGTACAAAAGTTTAGGTTACATAAGCTTAATTACCAATTATACATGAAAAGGGTATTCTGGTAATTTACCTAAGGCATATAAACTACCTATCATACAACTATTCAAACGAAGCGACCATAGGGTATAACCTCGGGAGGTTATTCCCTACCTACTATGGTCACCTAATGTATTTGGTCGGATCTTAATGATCGACCAAACTGGGTCGGGTTCGAAGGTATAAGCGATTTATTAGATCGCTTACCCTACGACCCTAGACAACGTGGTAATCAGTAGGCATAGTCCCAAGGGACTATAACCAACGTGATTACACTCACGTTGCGAAGTTCAAACGAACTTCGCATTGACCATAACTGGTCAATGTAGAAAGTCAAACAAAGTTTGACTTTCAGACTCGAAAGACTCGAAAAGCAATAAAAGAACGAAAGAATACTTACGAAGGGTCCCCGAATGCTAACTTCGATTCAAAAATCTCAGGTATGAAACAATAGTTTCAACTTAGAGTTTCTCAAATCAAAGTTCTTGTAATTTTGAAGCATGGGGGGTGGGGTATTTATAGGATTTCCCGAACCGTTAGGATCGTTTCTTGGAAAAAGTGCTTCAATCTTGGCCATACACTAGCACCCATGGTATTGTAATACCATGTGCCCAAAATACCAGCCCATAGATTCCCAAAACCATGTGCAACAAGTGGGAAGGACTAGATTCGATGTATAAGCAAACATTTTTCAGAAATGACAGTTTTGGTCCCTGTTATGTGTTTATGCCATTTCCGACACTTCTAAGGCCCGTAAAGCCAACTTTAAGGCCCTAAAATGATGTCTAAACATTGTGGACATGAAACATACTCAAAAATATGCCGGATGATGGTTCGTTTGGTCGTACGAACGCGATGTTCGCTTAATTACGACGGAATGCGCATAAGCGCGAAAAACGATCCAAATGACGCAACGAATGGATTTTTGGCAAGCCAAACACTAAAGCATAATATAGTCATGCTTACATAAATTTTTGGATGTCCGGATGTATTCAGAACGTAAGTTATGCGCGAAAGTGCAAACTTGTGCACTTTTTGACACTTTTAGTCCCTGAATGACCCAAAAGTTTATTTTAGCACACCGAACCCCTCAAAGCCTATTTCTAAGCTATGTAAAGGATATTTAAGGTGTGTTTAACTTATGGTCATGTTCCGGAATGTCCGTTACAGTTCAAATTGGCATACTTTCGCAGTTTGTCAAGTTTAGTCCCTGTAAGCGAATTAGCTTGTTTTCGGCATACCAAACCTTCCAAAACTTCTTTCTAAGTTATGTAAAGGTTATTTAAGGTATGTTAAGCCTATGTCACTATTCCGGAGTGTTTGTTGCATTAAACTGGTTATATTTACGCATCAGTGCGCGTATAACCTTCCAGAAAGCGATTTAGAGTTTGAAATTGAACAAGAATTGATATGTGCAAATGATACACATATTTTTACAAATCCCAAGTATGAAATATAATATTTTATTGGTTTGGTATTTGTTTGATGGCCGTGGAGGCACAGGTGTTACACTACTGCTATCTTCTTCCATCATTGCTTTCCTCAAAGTTGATCAGTCCTTGAGTGGGCAGTGCTTTGTCATCAGTAGATAGAATCAGCAGTGTTGACTTCTTAGCAGTCTTCAAGACTTCATCAGTAGTTAGAAGAACAGCAGCTGTTGTATTCGGATAGTGGATAAAGGACCATCAGATGTTGCAATCACTTTCAAGGGAGAAGACTTAGTGTAAACAGCTGCTTATTGTGAATCCACTGTTGTGAACCAATTTTGGCTTTCATTATCTGTTCCTCTTGTAGGGTTCAATCCCAACAGAATAAATTGTTAGATGATGTTTAAATACATGATTTAACAAGTATACATGTTTATGTTAAAAGGGTTTTTGTTAAACATAAAGTTTATATGGATGATCATAATCTATGGTGTTGTTAAAGTATTTAGTGTTTTTCATTAAAAACAATACTTCTACAAGATTATGAAAACAAACATACAAGATGGGATTTTTGTAAAAGTGGTTAAAACTAGAATTAAAGCATGGATTTGAACTAGTTAACATATGTTATGATCATACCAAAAATCCTACATGATTTTGAGATCATCTTAATGAGGTTATGTTATAAATCTCATGTGTTATTCTTTAAGAATGTTATGAGTAAATTGATTGGTGAATTCGAAAAGAAAATGATATGTTTATTTAAACATGGTAAAGTGCATATTACAAAGGTTATATGGTCGATTTTTATTAAAAATCATATGTTAACAAAACCATTATTTTTGGCTAAATCTTTACAAGACTAAAAAGATTTTAAAGAATGATTTTTTATAAAAACAAAGTTATATAAATATATATTTTTGAGAAAATATATATTTGGTCACTTTAATAACTTATGTGCAATATGATACTTGGTGTATTAGTTATCCATATCAAAACTAGGAACTTGAATTCAATGTAACAAATAAACATAAGATACATTACAATCAAAGTCTTACAAGACTACATAGAAATATGTCTTAAAAACAAGTTACGGACGATCCTAATGATCGGACACAAATTATGGTCAAAACGGACAACGGACGAAGCTATAACATAACGCCAATCCGAGAAGTTACTACGATGCTTAGGCGATCATTCGACGCGAATACATATAAATCACCGACAACAATATCCGGATGTTTTGAAACTTATAAAAACTATTATGTTTTTATTAACTAAAACTTGGTGAGTTTTATATAAATTACAAGATTTTACTAAATGGGCTTATATTTACAAAATGGATTTATTTTTTCTAAATGGGCTTATATCTTTACAAATGGGCTTGTTTTAAACAAATGGGCTTATTTTAAACAAATGGGCTTATATTATATAAATGGGCTTATCTTCCTAAATGGGCTTAACATAAATACATGGGCTAAGCCCAATATCAAAACTCATGGGCTAAGCCCAATATCAAACATATGGGCTAAGGCCCAATAACATTAAGCCCAATAACATCAAAGGCGCAATACTATTTAGGCCCAACACTATTTAGGCCCAATACTATTAAGGCCCAACACTATTTAGGCCCAATAACATTTGGGCCCAATAACATAAAATCTTGGGCTAGGCCCAATAACATTAAGACATGGGCTCGGCCCAATGACATGAAAACATGGGCTCGGCCCAATGACATAATTGGTAAAAATACTAGTATATAATTGATTCATACAAGACACGAAATCCAGAGGACTAGATCCGATGATACAACTTACAAGATACAAGATTACATATATATATATATATATAACAGTTTAACAATTCGTACATCTAATACATAGTTCAACGAACAACAAAGACTTGTACACGAGTCATTACAAAGACCGAAGTGTCTAACAAATCTAGAACCTTTGTAGGTCGTGATACAATTCAGGACAACTGCAAGTGAGGCTACAATTACATAAAGTTTACGGAATGCAATTATGTGAGTTCATGTCCCCTTTTCATCTTAAATGCTTTTCAAGCTTTACAACTATCGGGAAAAATACATGTACAATAGTATGATAAGTCATGGAATGAAACACCTTAGATCATGCGCGAAATTAGGGCCATAACTAAAGCACCATTAATCCAGTTTGGACCAAGGAACAAAGGGTTAGATCTAATGGGTTTTGGCGAGCCCCACTCTTGGTCATGGACCCATACAGAAGAGTGTGTTTGTGTCCCAGTCAAGGATAGTCGACACAAAAATCATCTAGGGTTGGTTTGCTTCCTATTTCATCACACAGATTAATGTCCTTGCAAAACATTAATGATCACGATTTCATTGACGCTTTTCATACTTCATTTGATACAAATACAAATACATCTCACATTTTACAGATACAACTCATATCCAGTTTGGATGCAATTACAATTGAGACAAATACATCTTACATACTGTTTTGATACAGATACATCTTATACAGCTAAACTGCATGAACTCGCTCAACTTTTGTTGATGTTTTCAAACTTACATGTATTTCAGGGAATTAGTGGACCAATGCAAAGATTTTAGTTCAAGGAAAACAAGTATCAATACTCCGTGCCAACTATTGAAGGGTTTGCCTGTTATATACCGCCTCTTTGCGGTGATATAGTGGTCAAAGCCTTGACATTTTTAGACTTACATTTGATGTATGAAACAATGACAACTTATTTTCATTTGATGGTTTGTAAACAATGTACTTAACTTATGTTGCGATCTTTTGAACAATTATGACAATGGCATTGGAGCATGTTTTGTTCATTTAGTATGTTTACTTATATCCTTATGCAATGAGAACCGAATAGATCACACCTCGTGCTTCCGCTACGAGCGGGTGTGACATTTGAAACTCATGTCATGTACTAAAGCCCAAAAATACTTACGAAAAGGATATGTGGTCTATCTGGCACATGTCGTGGAGGAGAAAAGCAAGAGCAAAAGTATTCAAGATATTCCGATTGTACGCGATTATCCAGAGGTGTTTCCTGATGAATTGCTTGGTTTGCCTCCAGTTCTTCAAGTCGAATTTCATATTGATCTTGTACCTAAGGCCAACCCTATTGCTAAAGCACCTTACCGTCTTGCACCGTCTGAGATGCAAGAATTATCAAAACAGCTTCAAGAGTTATCTGACAAAGGATTCATCCGTCCGAGTTATTCACCTTGGGGCGCTCCAGTCCTGTTTGTGAAAAAGAAAGATAGATATTTCCGTATGTGTATCAATTATCGTGAGCTCAATAAGCTCACCATCAAGAATCGATATCCCCTACCACGAATAGATGATCTCTTTGATCAGCTGCAAGGTGCTACATGTTTTTCTAAAATCGATTTGCATTCTGGGTATCATCAGCTTCGTGTACTCGAAGAAGATATTCCCAAAACTTCTTTCCGCACAAGATACGGTCACTACGAGTTCACTGTCATGCCTTTTGGTTTGACAAATGCCCCAACTATTTTCATGGACTTAATGAATAGGGTTTGTAAACCTTATTTAGATAAGTTCATCATTGTATTCATTGACGACATTCTTGTTTATTCAAAGTCTCGAGCCGATCACGAACAACACCTTCGTCTGACAATGGAACTACTAAAGAAGGAACAACTTTTTGCCAAGTTCTCCAAGTGTGAATTTTGGCTTAAAGAAGTTCAGTTTTTTGGGCCATATTGTCAACGAGCAAGGTATTCATGTGGATCCTTCCAAAATCACAGCAATTAAGGATTGGAATACACCTGCTACTCCTACAGAAGTTTGCTCTTTTCTTGGTCTTGCTAGATACTATCATCGATTCATCGCGAACTTCTCAAAGATCGCGGTTCCTCTCACTTCTTTGACTCAGAAGAATAAGACTTATGAGTGGGGACCCAAACAAGAAGAAGCTTCCAAACGCTGAAACAAAGACTCTGTGATGCTCCTGTCTTATCTTTACCTGATGGCAATGATGATTTCCTTGTCTATTGTGACACATAGAATTTAGGCCTTGGTTGTGTTCTTATGCAACGAGGTAAAGCTATAGCTTATGCATCAAGACAATTGAAAATACACGAGAAGAACTACACGACTCATGATCTTGAGTTAGGCGCTGTGGTTTTTGCTCTCAAAATCTGGAGACACTATCTCTATGGCACGAAATGTGTGGTTTTCACAGACCACAAAAGTCTCCAACACATTTTTAGTCAGAAGGAGCTAAACATGAGACAACAACGCTGGGTAGAACTCTTGAACGATTACGACTGCGAGATTCGCTACCATCCTGGTAAGGCGAATGTCATAGCCAATGCGCTAAGCCGAAATGAACGAGTCAAGCTTCATTTTGTTCGCACTCTATCTGATATCCAATCATGTGTCTCACAAGCTCAACATACTTGTGTTACACAAGACTTATGGGTAAGGAATTACCACGTCAACTTGAGCTTAAACTCGAAGCGAAAGACAATGGGTTACTCTATTTCATGGACCGTTTGTGGATTCCGAAACAAGACAATCTTCGCAATTTAGTGATGGATGAATCTCATAAGTCTCGTTATTCTATCCATCTTGGTTCTGACAAAATGTACAAGGATCTTCGTACTCAATACTGGTGGCCTAGTATGAAGAGGGATGTTTCCTTGTATGTATCTAAATGCCTAACTTGTCTCAAAGTCAAAGTTGAACACCAACGACCATCTGGTTTGCTTGTACAATCATAGATACCGGTATGGAAGTGGGAGAACATTGCAATGGATCTCATCACTAAGTTACAACGCACATCTAGAGGTCATAATGCCATTTGGGTAGTCATTAATCGTCTTACAAAGTCAGCTCACTTTTTGCCGATTCGCGAGGATCTATCTGCTGATAAACTTGCCAAGATTTATGTTGATGAGATTGTATCTCGACATGGTGTTCCTTTGAATATCATTTCTGACCGTGATGCTCGATTCTCATCTCACTTTTGGAAGACCATGCAATCTGCTATGGGAACCCAATTAAATCTGAGCACTGCTTATCATCCCCAAACGGATGGACAATCCGAGAGGACGATACAAACATTGGAGGATATGCTTAGAGCATGTGTGATAGATTTTGGTGGTAATTGGGATTCTCATCTACCGTTGATCGAGTTCTCTTACAACAATAGTTATCATGCTAGCATTAATATTGCACCGTTCTAAGCTTTATACGGTCGAAAATGTCATTCACCTGTCTGTTGGAATGAGATCGGTGAAGCTCAGCTTACTGGACCTGAACTTATTCGGGAAACAACGGACAAAGACAAGACAATTCGCGATAATCTTCTTACAGCTAGAAGCCGTCAAAAGAGTTATGCGGATATGCGACACAAGCCCTTGGAATTTCAAGTCGGAGACCATGTCCTACTCAAGGTATCCCCTTGGAAGGGAGTGGTGAGATTTAGAAAGAAAGGAAAACTTGCACCACGATACGTTGGACCATTTAAGATTGTTGAAAGAATCGGAAAGGTTGCCTACCGACTTGAGCTACCTCCTGAACTTGGGAATATTTGTAGGATCGATTCGTGACCCAAATGAGTCGATCAGAAGAGTTCGTATCTATACGAAAGGCGGAAACAGACGTATAGACATAGAAACAGCTTGATTCACACCTTAAACGTCTTGTATATTGATATTACACTGTTTACAATCAGTAGACAAACCGGCAGCACCTCGGTATCACTCTCTAATTTCGTTACAAATGACAAACATGAACCACCTATTTATAACCTCGTAATTCCGCACGAACCTAGACCTTTGATAATTCACACGAAATTACGGAAGTAATTCCGTGCGGAATTAAGTATATCCAAAACGTACGGAATTATAAAATACATATGAAATTAGAATCTGTTTTCATGTGCATGTTATATTTCTTGTATGTTGCAATGATGATGTCATCCTTATGATGTCATCATTGAATATGATGACATCATGCGTGATCAGATCCGCAACGCAACGCAACCAAGACTCGATATAAGACGAAGACGACAGATGAATGCACCAACAGACTCCCCCTCAGATGTTGACGAATCTTAAGTGTCGAGTCTTCTCAATCTTCAGTCTTTATCAGTCTTTATCACTCTAACATTCTTCAACTAATCTCCTCCTCGAACAATCTTTCCTCGGATGTTGATTGCAATTTGACTTTCACAGAATCAGGATCATGACCTGGCTCTATACTCAGACTTCAGAATCCAGGCTATCCTGCATATCCTCTACCCAAAAGTAAATTTTCACAAATTTAACATTTTACGAAATTTATACAACCAAACTCTCCCTCAAATTTATTCAGGATGATTTAACAATGTTAATAACTAATGAACCACAAGTAGAAAAATATTCAAAATATTTTCTCATTTATACACACACTCCCCCTCACCACATGCTCATCATGTTTAGCACTTGGAATTTTGAAAATCAGTTCTCCAACATCAGTTGTCGAAAATCTTTTTGGATTTTTCAAAATTTATGCTAAAACACACTGAAAATCTTTTTGGATTTTTTAATGAAATGAAATGCAGTAAAGAAATATATACATACAATATTTTTGTGAGTTTGTGTAAGAGGATCATATCAGTTTTTGACAAGTCACAAGTACCGTTGAGCTTAGTTACACATTAAGAATTAAACAATTCACTTAGATTGCCGATATACTGATCAACTTAAATTCTCACACAAATTTCAACTGATTCAGGATATGAATTAGGTGTATTAAGGACTTAAACTCATTCATGTGTCCCACCTCTTGAATATACTCCCATATCCAGATCCCAATATTCAGTCTTACAGGTGAGTATACCACAGATGATATCTGTAAGGGATTAAATGCGAGGGCCGTGAGAGCTCAGGTCAGAACTTCCGTTCAGCAGAGAGATGACGGCTTCGACTTTTGGTGGGTCCCCTTTAGAGGATCTTGTTTACAACAGCACATGATTTACATATTTTTTTCAATGTTTCATCATTTTTTATGCTGAGGGCGGCGCTTATATTTCAAGCAAGCAGTAAAGTATTCTCCGGGGACTAGGCCATTGGTTCCGCATTATCAGAAGTCCCGGGATAATACCCCAGATATCACTGAGCATAAAGACCTAGTATCTCAGAAAGAGGGACCTTTCAAACGAGATTTCAGGGGTTACCTATATATCCAAGTAGTGTTCCCCACAAAATAAGCAAGTTTGAATTTAAGTTTATATCCCGAAAAAGTTTACTAAATGTGTAAAAACCTATCGGCATATCATCAGTGAGACCGTTTAACGCTATTTAATTATTACATTTCTTTAGCATACTGTAACTGTCCACTGATGTACTATCATTTCCTCTTCGTTGACACCAAAACTCATTTTTGATTTTATCATGTTTTTGACATTTTCAAATTTTCTAATGTTTTTGGATTTTCTGAAAAATTACTCCCCCTAAAATGCAAACACATTTAAAGGAAATTTGAAAACAAACTGTACAAGTAAATGACAACTGATATCAAATCGCTTCACTTCGCCATCCACTTGGCATAAACAATCAGAACCCCCCCTTACAACAAACTATTTTCTCATTATGATTTCAAAACACTTAAGTTTGTTTTAACCAAAATGATTTTTCCGGAAAATAAGTTTTATTGATTTTAAACCATTTGTAGGTTAGGGGTTCATCACATTGTTCTCCAAACTATCACTTGTAGGAAAATGCAAGTACAACTTAATGTCCTTGATTTACCACTTGGAAGTTAAAACCTTCTTCAACCACTTGTAAAAGAATGTATGACAATTTAAAGATACTACCTGTATTTTACTAAACAAACCATTTCAAGAATGATGCCGATTCCTGCTCCACGATTACCAACTTGGGAGCTCCGGCAAGTCAGGTTTTTCAAGTAAAAAACACAGACACCCAAGCCTGACCAGCTTTGGGTGTAACCTTCTCAACTTCACTAGGGGTTGGGCTGTAAGTTGCCTTCTTTGATTCGTAAAATTCTTTAACCCCTTTAGCCTTCCCATTTACCATTTTACCAAAAATGTTTTTAACATTCCCATTAAATGCATTCTCGACATCAAATTCTTTCTTCTCAGAATAGAATTGATTCGAGATCTCAACCTTTCCAACCTTTTGTTTAAAATTTTTAGTCCTCAATGGTGGAAAGTTCTCATTATCCATTGGAGGAGCTGAGTTTTCATCATTTTTAACAACTTGTGGCTCTTCTGACTTTGTGGACTCAGATTCATCGCCAGATTTTACATCTGATTTCTTAACAACCCAAGCTTGGTTGTCAAGATTTCCCCTTTTCTTGTAAAACCTTTTCGAACACTCACCAACTTCATATGTAGAGTTTTTAAACACTTTAAATCGTTCAGTTGGTGCTTCGGTTTTATCAACAACTACTTCTTTAAGTTTTTCTGAGACTCCCTGTTTTGCTTTTGTTGCTTGAGGACAGTTCCATGCAATATGACCAACTTCATTGCACCTGTAGCAGGTTCTAGTCTCCTTTCTTTGAAAAACTCCATTCTTCATCTTTTCAGCAAGAAACTCCTGGTTTGACTGTTTTCAGAATGAGCTCTTTGCTTCTTCTTCACAATTTGTCCCTGAAACAAATTTTGTATTTGTTTTAGAAATTTTCTCATTTTTATGATTTTCTGGTGGAATAAATCCAAGACCTTTTCTTTTGAAATTACTGTTATGGTTTGGCTTCTTCTGAAAACCAGAACCAGAACTGTAACCTTTTTTCTTGTTCAATCTTTGTTGAACTCTTGAAGTGTATTTTTTAGGTTTTTTGGAAAGATTTACATCTTTTATTTCAGAAATATTAATTTCTGTCAGTTTGAAAACCTTTTTGATCATTTCTGGTTTAACACCTCTTATTGGAAATTCTTTATCAAAATATAATTTGTCAGAATCATTCAAAGTATATGCAACTTCAAATGTTTCGTCATTCAAATTAGATTTTGACAACAAAAATTATTTACTATACACCCGTTTTCCCGACAATTTTCAACTCTTGACAGACGAACTCGAACTCCTGGACTCAGACTGTGATTCGGACTCCTCATCCTTATCTAACACCTGATCGACCATCCTTTTTATTAACTCAGACTCATGATCTATGTCAGACGCTGTGAATGTGATATCAATATTGTCTGGTAATACGTTGGTTATCTCGGATTCCAACTTTATATTGACTGCCTTTTTTACTTGTTCCTCATTCGGTTTTCTAGACGAATGCCCTTCCCAAATTGGAGGCGGACACTTGTTATAACTAACACTCTGTTTCTTACCAGTATCCTTTTTCTTCGTCTTCTTGTTGTCAAAAGCTTCAAAACCTGCAGCAGTTGGATAAATTCTGTCAATTAAGTAATCAGAACTTGAATAACTTTTCAGTAATCGTCTGATTCTTTCATTTTCAACTTTTTCAATCTCCAACTCCTGCTTCAACTTAGCACACTCTTCAATGTAGTAATTGATCTCTTTTTGCTTGGACATCATTGTTGCATTCACCATTTTCAATGCATCTTCTCTTTCAGAGTTTGTCTTCTGCAAACTATTCACAGTTTTGTTCAATACATCGTACGACTCTTACACATTCTTGACATCAAACAACAATTTCTCTTTCAACTTTTCAAGCTCACTAAACCTTTCATCTTTATCTTCACATTGTTTGCAAGATTCCAAACATGTAAGACAAGGTTTTGTGACTTCAACAATCTTTTCAACCTCCACAATCTTTTCGACTTCAACTACCTTTTCTACTTCAACAATCTTCTCAACTTCAACTACCTTCGTGTCTTTAGCAGCTTTTCTCTCTTTAAGTTTCTTCAATTTTTCTGCAAAATAGAATTCAAAACTGTCAGAAGATAAATGAGTTTTTCCAATGTTTATCTGTTCAACTTCTTCATCATCATCACTAGTATCTGTTGAACTGTTTTCAGAAGAAACAGATTCTTCATCTTCACTTTTCTCTTCATCAGATAACACTGCTATCCATTCTTTCATCAATTCTGGCTTTTAAACAATTTGAGCAATGAAAGCTTTAAACTCCCCATTCTCATCCACAAACCTATCCCAGCTAAATCCTGGTGCCATTTTCTCATCATCTTGATCAACGATGCCATAATAAGCTTTCTTGTTTGCATCTTCGATCATTTTCCCATGAGTAGTTGTTGAATCTTTTTGTTGATGTGGTTGATGAGTAATTTGTTGATATATAGCCTTCCGTTAGTAATCATGGCCACCAAACGGATTCTTTGCTCCATTTGCTTCTTGATTTTTGCATTCTCTTTTGAAATGACCTTTCTCCCTGCATCGAAAACAAGTAACTTTAGATTTATCAAAACCTAAAGCTAAAACATGAGCATCCAAAAAGTCATTTCTTCATGTAATCATTTTGAACTTTTCAGCTCTTCTCAAGACACTAGCTAGACACCATTTGATGTCCATGAGCTCCAATTCTTCTGCATCTATCTGATCGTAGTCTTCCTTCGTTAACATCGGATTACCAATTCTTCTAGCAAACAATCCTTCTTAAGATTCCAAAGCAGTAACCAGTAATCCCATATGACTTTTAACAACTTCATTAGAAAAATTCTGACCATTTTGAAGATGCAAAGCAACATTACACTGAATCATATGTTCATTACCAACATTTGAACTTTGAACACTTGGAGGATTGACATTTGAGAATCCACTGGTGTTGATTGAACTTTGACTGACTGATCCAGATGAATTTCCTGCACTAAAAGCAGTTTGGATCTTTGGACTTGCTTCAACAGTTTGAACATTTCCTTTATAGTACAATTTGATATCTTGTTGATTACTCGAGTTGTTCATTCTGGCAATCTTTTGCTGTTCAAGATCCTGTACCTCAAGCTTTTCAATAAACTGTCTGATTGACAATCTACTAAACTCTCAAGAATTCTTTAAGATCATGAGATAAGTACCCCATTCTTTTTGCGGTAATGCGTCAGCTAATTTTTCAACCCATTCTGCCGGAGTTTTAGTGATCTTCAACTGAGACATGGTGCGCACAAGATGACAATATCTCTCAATAAGAGTCTTTGTAGTCTCCCCTGGCATACTTGTAAACAACTCAAACTCCTTTTTCAGCAGAGATGCTTTACTCTTGAGCATCTCTGTACTTCCTTCAAACTTCTTCTTAAGTGCCTCCCAAATCGAGAAAGCACTACCATCATGCTGAAGCAAAACAAAAATGTCTTCTTTGACAGCTTGTTGTAGAAGACTAATCATCATTTTCTCTCCTTTATAATTGTCTCTCTCATTGTCTGTAAATTCTGAAATGATTTTATCAACTTTCAAAGCAGTCTGTGGTCGAACATATTTTGTTTCAATGCTTTCCCAAGCTCTTAGATGGTTTGCCTGAACCCAATTCTCAAAACAATTTTTCCACCCATGATATTCTTCAATTCCCATAAGTTTCGGGGGTTTTTGCAACGTTCCAGTTTCGTTTTCAGCATTCATGTTTTGAGTAATGGAAGCTGGACTAGTCGGAGATGTAGCAAACGCGTTGTAGAATTCTTCACTCATGATTCGGTATCGAAGAATTTCTCAAACAAGCTTTCAAACGAACTGGTTCACCTTGGAAAACACCTTAAACGTCTTGTATATTGATATTACACTATTTACAATCAGTAGATAAACTGGCAGCACCTCGGTATCACTCTCTAATTTCGTTACAAATGACAAACATGAACCACCTATTTATAACCTCGTAATTCCGCACGAACCTAGACCTTTGATAATTCACACGAAATTACGGAAGTAATTCCGTGCGGAATTAAGTATATCCAAAACGTACGGAATTATAAAATATTGATCTTCACATTCCACACGACGAAATTCAAGTTGATGACATGAAGCACTTTGTCGAGAAACTTGTGGAGATAATGGACCGTGAAGTCAAGCGACTGAACAACAAACAAATACCGATAGTCAAAGTTCGATGGGAGTCCAAACGTGGCCCAGAGTTTACTTGGGAATGTGAGGACCAAATGAAGGCGAAATATCTACATTTGTTTTCACAAGTTTCATCTATTTAAAATTTCGGGACGAAATTTCCTAAAGTAGGGGAGACTATGACATTTGTGCCTTGTAGACACTGAACGATGTAGAACAATATCAATTATTAATGAAACAATGTGTTTTGGTCTCAATATTTGTGTATTTGTGTTTGACGATTTTACGTTTTGATTCTAGTTCGATTTCAAGCTTTTAATCGGGCTTTCTTGAAAGTTATACGCAAACTGATGCGTAAGCATAATCTGTTTAACGCGAAAAACACTCCAGAATACTTACTTAAGCTTAACATACCTTAAATAACCTATACATAACTTAGAAATAAGTTTTGAAGGGTTTGGTGTGTCAAAAACAAGTTTATTCGATCACAGGTACTATTTACGACAAACTGCGAAAGTCTGCCGATTCGTACAGCAACACATATTCCGGAACAAGATCATAAGCTAAACATACCCTTAATATCCTTTACATAGCTTAGAAATAAGCTTTGAAGGGTTCGGTATGCGAAAATGCGCTTATTTGATCAATAGGGACTAAAAGCGTCAAAAAATGCATAAGTTTGCATTTACGCGCATATCTTACGTTCTGACCATATCCGGACATCCAAAAATTTTTGTAATCATTAAAATATTTTATTTTAGTGATTGGAATGCAAAAATACCATTCATCACGTAATTTGGATCGTTTTTCGCGTCCGTTCGAGTTTCATCGTAATTAACCGAATAACGCGATCGTAAGACCAAACGAACTGACATCCATGATATTTTCAAGCATATTTTAGGTCCCCTATGCTTTGACATCCTTGTAGAGCCTTAAAATTGGCTTAACGAGGTTTAAACACGTCGAAAATGGCCTAAAGAGTGTGCAGGGACCAAAACTGTCATTTTTGAAACTTTGTGCATGGTAGCGCCACGCGACGGGTACCCCCTTCCTCTCTGGCGAGACGCGACGGCATGATTTTGGAAGAATTTTTGTTTGCTGCATCAGCAGCTATGTGGCAGCCACTAAAATCAAGTTTTTATGAGTAATCACTTGAATTTGCCACCATTTCATCTACATTTGACACTTGTTAAGACCCTCCTAAGATCATGACAACATATAGGACACTTTTAATGATCTTGAGGCTTCAATTCAGCTATAAAAACCCCTCAAACCGGCCCATTTCGTTGCTCATCATCATCTTTCTTTCTCTAACACTCAAGAGGAGCTTGCTACCTTCTTTGGATAGCTCCCAACTGAGTTTTCTAGTTCAATTTTTCAGCCATTAGAGATTTGTAAGTATTCTTTCATGGCTAATTCTTTATTTTCAGCAATTACAAGCTGAAAGTCAAACAGTTTGACTACTGTTTGACTTTCGGTTTTGACCATGAATTGGTCAAATCAAAGTTCAATTGAACTTTGCACGTGAGCGCAATCACGATGGTTATAATCCCTTGCGATTATACTAACTGATTACCACGTTGACTAGTCGAAGTGACGAGTCAAAGTTTCGGTCAAAATGCACGATTATGTGCATTTTGCGATGAAACTAGTTTCGGGTATCAAAACACTTTGTTTTGATATCAAATCAGTTTTCTAACTTAGTTAGACATGTTTTAACATGTTTAATACGTCACTTTTAGTTTAGTGCTTGTATACGGTCGTAATCAAGCGGTCTAAACCACCGCTTAGACTTTCGAATCCGACCCGTTTGGTCGATCATTAGGATCCAACCAAACATATTTTGTGACCATAGTTGTATAAGGAATAACCTTCATAGGTTATACCTTATGGTCACTTAGTTTAATTAGTTGTTATGATAGGTAGTTTATTCGCCTTAGGAAAATGACCAAAATGCCCTTTTTATGCATAATTTGAATTTAACTATATGTAACTTAATTTTTGACACTTAAACTGATTATGCAACATATTTAAACATGTTAGGGCGTATAATACTTGTCATGGGACTAGTTAGGCTTTTTGGTTTCGCTTTTGCGCAAATGACGCGTTAAAGTAGCGTAGGCTACCTTAATGGGTCATAACGGGTCAAAAGCACTTAGGATAGGTTCCGAATCAGAATGTAGGCTTTGTTAAACCATATCACATGAGTTCCAATACTCATTTGGTTTACGAGACCTCATTCTATCCGATCTCCCAATTTTGGTGTCAGTTTATTAACATAGTGATCCGATACTAGGTGCCACTTGAATTCCTTGATTTGGCCGAGCTTGTTTAGTTCACTTTAATCGAGGATGCCTTGCAATCTCAAGTGAGTACATAGTTCCCCTATTTTACTGTTTTCAATTGTTTTGGGGTGATTCATATGTGCTAAACGATTTCGATGTTTTCAAAAATGAATACTATGGTTTATATTAAACACAATGATTTCGATAATGTGAACGAACTTGTTGGGACGTTAATACATAACACGAATGACATTCATTAACAATGATTAAGCCGACCAGTAGTATGTTATGGTACCATAGGATCTGACAAATCCCGTTATCGGACTCTCGCCATGGTTATGTATAGGGGTAATGTGGGTAACGACAGAACCTGATGGTTAACTTACCCTTTGGTGGTTTGTTAATACGAGTTGTACGATGGACGAGTCACACAGGTTTGAATGTATTCAACAAGACGACCAAAAGTTGGTTTTCACAATTAAAACACGAACAATTTGTGTGACAACCCTCACTAAACCCGGTATCCGTACAATTAATTAATATTAATTACGTGCTTAATGACTGTGCTTAATTACAACTGATGACGTAAACTGCTTTCTGATTTCTGTAACCCACATACATATGCATCACATTTCATCCTGTCACTCCACTCATTACATACAAACTTTAGTGACATACTTGATGCACAAAGCACAGTTAGCGGATAACTCAGAAATATACTGACAGTGCCAGTACATAGACAGACAGTGTTTTGAGACCCAGTATGGGCCAGGGACAAAGTACTACACTAGTATGGGTGTAGGTAAGTGAGGACCATAAGACTGTGTCACTAGGTGATAGTTTGAGTGCCGGAAAGTGCCTAAAACTCATTTTAAGTGCAGAATTCTGCATTTTCAGCAAAATTCAGTTTTTAACACACTCGTATTATGCAGAGAATTGACTAAATGGTCCTGAATGCTTTCCTAAGTGTTGGAAATTAATTGTGTTACAAAAAGATACACAAAAGACTCTACACGGTACAATTTAACACTTTAACGGAACGGTACCTAACCGAACAACCGGACATTACCCGGGACACCAAAATTTTGTCAGAAACATTGTTTTATTATTTTTAACTAATTATGGTCTCTAAATACCCCAAACTCACTATAAAAGAATGTCATCCACATAATACCCTAGATAATACACTTTACCTCCTAAATAATGACCTACTTAAGATAAAATTTTTACAATTAACCCCCCCCCCCTCAATATTTTCGGCTCAAATAGGGGACCCACCATCATCATCACAAAATCCCTATTAAATATTCCCTTTAATTGTGATTGGGTCTTGCTCTTGCCAAGAAATTACAATGATGATAAGTAGGTTGGGCTAAAGATCACAAACTCATCATTTCATCTCACAAGATCACTCCATCACCCTCACCACCTCTCTCTCTCTCTCTCTCGGCCTACACACGTCCACCACCTCCACCACCCCACTTCAACATTCATCCATTCTATTTCCAAGTTCAAATCAAGTGCTAGAAGAAGTCTTGTGGAGCTTGAAGCTTGGAGGTCTTGAAGGAACATCACACATTGCTTTCTCACACCATCTTCATCACCTTTGTTCATAAGTTCATCCCTAGCCTTTGAGCTAGTTGTAAGTCTTTGATTTCACTCTTGGTTATTTGTATGATGATTATTCGAAAGATTGTTGTTTGATGTTTAACACAAGCACATAAAAAGAAAATGAACAAAGAACATGAACATAAGTTTACATAAAAGATGAAATCTTGTTGGATTAGGGTTGATTAAACCATGCATGGTATTTGATCGTTGATTTCTTGATAAACCCGTTGTTAAGACATTTGTTGATACGTTTTAGTAACATCTAGACTATAAAAAGCATGCTGATTAGCATTTTCAGCCAACTTCAACTGGCTGTAAACGGATCATAATAAATCAAAAAACTGATTTTCTGAAGCCAAAATTATGTATTTTCGAAATACGGATCAAATGGCACTGGAATCGTAATTTTTCGAGGTGGTTTACTATTTTTAAAGGTCTGTTTTTGGACAGCAGCTCAAGCTGCGTTTTTAATGTAGAAAATGTGTGTCATGTTTTTTGTCATAACTTGAAACCTGCGTAGAACTAGCTCATGAAATTTATACTGTAGATGATCACTGATGTCATGGTCATCCTCCAACTGGAATTTCGTCAATCGGACTTACGATGAATTTTAAGTGAATTATTCCGTAGACTGCATTCAGAAAGTGACAAATCTGATTGCAGTCTGGTAAATGAATTTCTATAAAATATTGGTAATGAACTGGACCCCGATGTTTTTACACAATAATATTTTATTAAAATGCCCGAAAACAGCCCAGTTTTGTATATTAAAAACTGAAATGACATAAGTAGTATTTTGCATGTCTAAATGTCTGGTTGGTTATTTGAGAACGATCTAACGTGGTTTATGTTAAAGAAAATGATATGCTATTTAGCATGGACACCTCCATTTAAAAAGGAGACTATGGCGAAATTTTCTGAAAATCTTAACACTTAGTAAATATTTTCTAGACAAGTGTTTACTAGAATATTTTAGACTATGTTTTTCAAACATAAAACTCGCCACAATTTTTGTAACAAAATACAAAGTATCGGAGGTTGGCTTTATACACGAAAATGGTTAAATATATATTCTTTAAAAGGGACTTAAAAATATAAATCCAATACGAGCATACATGTGTAAAATATCCCATCCTTGGGAAGGAAACGCGTATATAAAATACTTTAGAAGTATTAATACAAGAATATTGAATGAACAAATATCCCAACACGACATATGATTAAGTTGAAATATTAATTATTTTGACAAATAATTATCACTCGGAATAATATAAGAAACGTAACTCAAAACCTTAAACTCTAAGCCAAGGCATGGCCCGTTCGTCTAATAGACATTAGTACGTTGTAGGTTGTCGTGTAGCTGACAGAGTTTGAGACGGTACAAGACGCACTACAGTGAGTTCATGTCCCCCTTTTCTCTTAACTATTTTAGTTTTATACTTCGGGGGTGGAATACATGTTACAATTTATTACAGACATTTCTATACATGGTATGGTTAGCTTAAGGAGGGTTTTTACTGCGCGATCAAGTGAGTGGTGGGCATGACACTTAAGGCCATTAATCCTCATTGTAGGACCACGGGACATGAGTGATAGATCTATTTGGGTGTAGCGAGCCCACACCCATGAGGCTGGGGCGGCCCATAGTGGTGACTATGTCTTCATACATGAGACAAATTTGCTAGGTTTGAGTCTTCCTGCATCATTTCACACATACCATTGGCTTTGCAACCCATTGGTGATCAGTTTTTCCTTATTGCTACATACCAGGGACATTTATACATACAAGACATATTTTAAAGGCTTATACACACAGACTTACACATGAACTCGCTCAACTTTTTGTTGATATTTTTAGACTACATGTATTTCAGGGAATTAATCGGATCTGGCAAGTGATGCATGATAGTCAAGTTGTGTACTAAATAAAGTTGTCATCCAGGGTCGTAGGGTTTGGGAAGTGTAACCCCTTCCTGGACGGGTTGCATGTCTCTAATTCTCGTTTTGTTGGTAGTCTTTGGTTGAGTCTTATGAACTCATTGTAAACAAGTCATGGTTTGTAATGTATTTTGGGGTTGACATTTTAAGACAATTGTTGTTGTGCATTTTTCTAGACTATATGAATGGATGAACATCCGTATTTTTATCATATAGCATTGTTGTGATTGTTGCTATGGTATTAAGAAGTCACCCCAAATAATCCACGCTTCCGTAAAAGCCAGGGTGTGACAATTTGAACGATTGAACGATTTGAACGATTGAACGATTTGAACGATCTAAACGATTTGAACAAGTTAAACGAATGGAACGAACGATTGATAATACGAATGAATTGAACGATTTTTTAACGACTGGTTTTTGGTATGTGATTGGATAACGTGACGGGTGTAATGTGATAAAAGTATGGTAGATACTTCGTTGGTACTTCTTATATATAAGTGCTTTTATCATATTGCATTCCGTGGCGTTATTTAGTTCACTTGGACAAATGATTTCAAACGATGATACGCAACGGTGTTTACTAAATGATATAAACCATACGAGTTTTATTACAAGAACGATTTCCAATTTGGTTTACAAAAGCAAATGTTTTTGGGTCAAAGATTCATGGCAACGAGGTTTTATAAACTATAACCAACTTGTTTTAAGTTGGTTAATCATATTGCAATACAAAACACTTTTTAATACATGGTTTTCATTATCGACTCTTGTATTCGTACGAGGTATTGCAACATGTATACGAGCCATGAATCTGACATACTCACAAAACCTATGTGCGCGCCGGCATTTTTATGCTGACTTTATTTTCACATATGTTTCAGGTGGTGTTGTTTGATGATGTTGATGATGACTATGCATGCTCACGTAGGAATGGACGAGGCCTTAGTGACTATAAAACAAGAAAGACAATGTGTTTAAACTTGTTTGTTTACTTTAAGACAATGTTAAACGTTTAATAATTCAATATAACATAACTTCAATCCATGTGTTGTGAAAAAATAATTCTGTCGATCCACTCCCCGACATTTCTGCCGTGGTTTCGTAGTTATAATGTGGTCAGGGTGTGACATCCTAACCCAAGGTCGTGCGTCAGATAGTTCTTCTCATGATCCGTCAATCGACGTGACGCGTACGCGATGACTTTGTCTCGTTGCATCATCACGCAATCGAGACCTTGTCTAGAAGCGTCACAATAAACTGCAAATCCATCGGTACCTGTCAGGTAAAGACAAGATAGGTACCGTCTAGGTTAGGTTTGTTAGCGGTTGAGCAATCCTTGAAAAGTGCTCTATGAATCGTTTGTAATAGCATGTTAACCCCAGAAATTGTCGTATCTCAGTTGGTATCTTTGGGGCTTCCCAGTTCTTGACTACCTCGATCTTGGCAGGGTCGACATGAATTCCATTCTTATTCACTACGTGACCTAAGAATTTCACCTCGCAAATCCAAAATTCGCATTTTGACAGCTTTGCTTACAAGTGTTTCTTCTTCAAAAGTCCCAAGGTAGCTCGCAGATGTTGCTCATGTTCTTCCTTGGTCCTTGAGTATATAAGGATGTCATCAATAAACACAATTACAAACTTATACATGTACAACTTACACACCCGATTCATGAGATCCATGAATATTGCCGGGGCATTTGTTAAGCCTAACGGCATGACAAGGAACTCATAATGTCCATAGCGAGTCCTAAAGGCCGTTTTAGGGATACTTTATTCTTGTATACGAAGTTGATGATATCCCGACCTCAAGTCGATCTTCGAGTAGTAGCTAGAGTCTTGTAATTGGTCGAACAAGTCAACAATCCTTCGCAAGGGATCCCGATTCTTGATGGTTAGCTTATTCAACTCTCTGTAGTCGATACGCATGCGAAAACTGCTATCCTTCTTCCTACAAATAACACTGGCACTCCCCAGGGTGAGAAGCTCGGCCTGAAAATTTCCCTTATCTAGCAGCCCTTGCAGTTATGTTGATTACTTCTGTATTTCGGACGGGGCTAATCGGTAAGGTACCTTTGCCACTGGTGCCGCTCCTGGCACTAAGTCGATTCGAAACTCTACTCGTCGCTGTGGAGGTAGCCCAGCCAAGTCTTCAGGAAAGACTTCTAGAAGTTCCTTCACAGCGGGAATGTCTTCTAATCTTGGCTCCTTGGTTTCCTTGTCCACAACATGAGCAAGGAAGGCTATGCACCCCTTTCGGAGGCACTTCTACGCCTTTACGACCAATGTGGGATGTCGCAATCCACCGCCTTCTGGAGCCCAGTGTCCTTGTATCAACTGCATGAGTGTCGTGTACTAAAAGTGTGTCATCATTCGCAAGAGGGATGCGAATGATTTCCTCATGACAAACAACTTCAGCTCTATTCTTGGATAGCCCATCCCTGCCGACTACAACATCATAACTTCCCAAATCAACAGGTAGGGGTTCAATAGAAAATTCCCCGCTCTCCAAGTTCCAAGTACAACCCTTAATTACCTCATTTCCTTTAACTAACCTCCATTGCCAATTCTATAGAATATGGGACGTCTAACTTACTTGAGACTAGGCCAAGTGTATTCTTAAATTCTACCGATACAAAACTAATGTCGGGGCCAGTATAAAACATAATGGATGCATAGTGTTGGTTAATAGGGAACGTACCCGTAACCACATTTGGATCCTTGCATGCTTCATGAGCTCTGTTCGTGAAGTCTCTTCCTCGCTTGGGTTTTCCTGGGGCAATCTTTTCTAAAGTGCCCCACGTCACCACAGTTGAAGCAACCTGGAACTCTACCATTGTTGTTTCCGCCTTGGTTGTAGTTATCATTTCCTCCTCGGTTGGGATATCTTGCCCAACAGGCATCCTTGTTGTGTCCTTCTTTTCCACATCTGTCGCACTTAGGTCTCAGACATTGACCTTCATGGTGAAACTTGTATTCGTCACATCTCGGCTTAGTCCCCAAATAAACCTTACCACTGGCCTTATTGGTGGATCAATAAGCCTTCATGCCACGAGGCGGGTTTGCTTCCCTTCTTTTGTTTGCATTTGAGTTGTCATGGCTTACTTGAGTACCTTTCTTCAGGTTTGAGAACTTTCTCTTGTTGTCGCTTGAAGACTCCACGTGAGTCTCCTTCTTGTTTGTCTCAGATTTCGAAAACTTTCCCATGTGAAGAGTTTCTTCAGTCAGTGCAATGCTCAAATTGATAGCCTCTGCGATGTTTAGAGGCTTTGCGGCAATAACCATGCTCAGGATTTGAGGCGCAAGTCCCCAAATAAACTGCTCGATTCTCTTGAATTCCGGCTCGACAAGATAGGGAACGACCCTTGATAAATCATGAAAATGCTGAATATACTCGGCAACCTTTGGTCCATCTATCTTTAGATTCCAGAACTCAGTTTCCAGTTTCTGGATTTCAGCTCTTGAACAGTATTTATTGCGCATTAATTCCTTAAGCTCATCCCAGCTGAGCGCATAAGCAGCAGTTTCGCCCAGGGTTTGGACTTGGAGGTTCCACCAGGAGGGTGCACCATCTAAAAACAACCCAGAAATATAAGTGTCTCTCTGTTCAGGTGCACATTTTCTCATTCTTATCACGGAATCAGTCTTTTTAACCTAGTGAACAAAAGCGACGGCACCTACCGTGCCATCAAAGTTTAGGGGTTTGCAATCCAGAAATTGCTTATAAGTACAGCCTGTAACACATGTAACACAATTCACTAGTGGGCATTGGAAAAGCACAATTGGAAATATCCAAAAGATTTGTAATGTGTCTTAGGTGACTTAACATTACCAGTTGGAGGGTTATTTTCGGAAGTGCCACCGCTGTGCTCTGAGCGGTTGGCCTCATGCTGTGCAATTGCCTGGGATATGCGTTCCTGAAGCTCAGATTCTGTCTTTGGTAACGTATTAGTGTCTGTGTTACGTCTGGGCGGCATTTTCCTCTAGCAAAAGGTATTGGGTAGGTTAGACATCACACTCTGACTCTGACTTTTCTGCTGATTTGATCTCCTCATTTTCTGATTTCTCGTCAGACTCCTTTTTGACTGACTCCATATCGACAGACACACTTTCAACTGACTCTGTTTCGACAGACTCTGTTTCAACAGATTTTGTTTCTACCTCTTTTAGCTTGCCCATCAACGCTTTTTCAGCAATCTCTTTTAGAGTCTTTTCATTCATTTCTTTGAACACGTCTATTATCTCTTCAACTGGAGCTTTCTCAACGCCGTATTGTGGGCAAAGACCGGTAGTTGGCTCACTGAAGAAACTTGCAAAAGATTCAAACATGTTAGGAGGCATTATTGATTTAAATGAACTAGCAATAATTTC
Source organism: Helianthus tuberosus (assembly GCA_030545235.1). NCBI lineage: Eukaryota > Viridiplantae > Streptophyta > Magnoliopsida > Asterales > Asteraceae > Helianthus > Helianthus tuberosus. The sequence goes on from CM060449.1 coordinate 110,131,685, forward strand.
CTGTTCAGATTGATAGTAATAAACTTCTGCAGCTGCTTCTTCAAGATCATCCAAACTTTCTTCAGACATGACTTCACTCACTTCTTCTGTTTCAACAACGCATTCCGGTTCTTCCACAATCTCTGCCATCATAGCCAAACCCTCACTACCAGGGATATACTTATCCCAACTAAAACCTTCAGCAACCTTCTCATCATCCTGATTGACTAAAAGAGCTTTCTCAGGCTTGTTTTCGATCTGAGGTCTTTGGGTGAATGGTTGTTGACTTGTCTTATGATAGATTGCTTGTTTGTAGTAGTCATTTGTGAAAGGGTTTTGATGGTTGTTGACTTCTCGGTTTGGACATTCACGTTTGAAATGTCCCTTCTCTTTGCATTTGAAAAATGTGACTTTTGTTTTATCAAATCCAAGCTTTTGATCAGGTCCTAAAAGACTGTTCCGACCAATTATTTCCATAAATCTTTGAGCTCTCCTCACCAAGCTTGCCATTCCCCACTTGATATCTATCAATTCCAGCTCTTCTGGACCAATCTGATCATAATCTTCCTTTGTCATATCAGGGTTCCCAATTCTACCTGCAACCAAACTTTCATAAGATTCAAGCACCGAAGCAAGTAGTGCTATGTGTTGTTTTGCTGAGGATTCAGTAAAGTCTTGAGCATTCTTTATGTTCACCGCTATGTTGCACATAATTCCTGGACCTTGACTTTGACTGTTTGATCCTGACGAACTTTGAGTATATGATTGATCTGATGAGTTTTGAACCTTAGGATTTGGTTCAAAATTTGCAAATGGTGAATTATTGCTGCTTGATGTGCCAGGTGAAACTCCTGATGTAGAATCAGCACTGAATGCAGTCTATATTTTTGGACTTAAATTCGATGTTACTGATGTGCTTCCTTTGTAATACAAAGAAACATCTTGCCGCACACTTGAAGACTTCATTTTTCTAATCTTTGTCAACTCAAGCTCATGTGCTTCGATTTTCTCGATAAATGAGCTAAGATTGAATCCCACATACTCCAAATTAGTCTTCAACACCAACAGATAAGTGCCCCATTCATCGTACGGTAAGGCATCCGCTAGCTAATCAACCCATTCTTCATCCGTTTTTTCAATGCTCAACCTCTTCATTTCAACAACCAGATGGCAATATCTCTCAATCAACTGTTTTGTTGTCTCTCCCTTGATACCAGTAAAGATATCAAACTCTTTCTTTAGCAAAGTAGTTTTGGTCTTTATCATAGACACGCTTCCGAGAAACTTTACTTTCAACGAATTCCAGACGGACTGTGAATTACCCTGATTTTGTAGCAGAACTAAGATATCCTCTTTGATAGCTTGCTGTAGAATACTCATCATTTTCTTTTCTGCCTTGAAATCTTCTTGTTCAACTGGAGTCAAACTTCCGATAGATTTCTCTATACCCGAACCATTCTTTGGAGGAACATATTTTGACTCGATTTTCATCCAGCATTCGAAATGATTAGCTTGCACCCATGTCGTAAACCTATCAGACCATCCAGCATACTCATCAAAATTCATCAACTTCGGCGGTTTCTGCGTTGTACCGAGTTCATTTTCCATGTTCACATTTTGCACGATACTAGCTGGCGTTTGAGATGCGGTCATTCTCCCTCCGGCAAACAAGTTGTAAAACTCTTTGTTATCCATTTTACGAAAACAGATTCGGAAAACATTTTCAAGTTTTTGAAAACAGTCACTTTCAAGCGAAATAGCTCCTACACACGAAATGAACTTTCACGCGAAAACATGTTTCAAGCGAAAACAGATTCTCACACGAAATCAACTTTCATGCGAAATGAAAAGTCATTTCGTACGAAATCAACAAAAACTTCTTTTCGTGCGAAATAGCCAAACGGAAATACTTTTTCAAACGAAATGAGTCATTTCGTGCGAAATGAACTCAAATTTTCAAACGAAATGATGGCTCGTTCAAACGAAATCAAGTTTTTGGCCCTTTTTGTCACTTTTACTCTGAATTTAGGTATGATTCTTTCAAGGGTTTGTTAAAACTATATTTTACACAATATATCAAGAGATCGGTCCATTTTGTCTGTGAATTTGTCCAGAAATCCAAGAATTAGTAGAAAAACAGAATTCTAAGCACTGATTCAAACGAATTGACTCATCCTGATACCACTTGTAGGATCGGTTTGCGACCTATATGAGTCGTTCAGAGTCAATACTAAGCTGTTTGAAAGGTGGAAACAGTCAAACAACTGAGAATCAGTGATAGAAAGGTGTAGAAATAGAGAATTATACTTAAAACAGGTTTCTCATTTATATTCAACTTGATTACACGGTGAAAATTGGGCAGCACTTCGTTACATAGTCACCTATTTCGTACCAAATGAAAAACCACACTGACCTATTTATAGGCAGCACTATTTCGCACGAAATGACCACATGTTTTTTCGTACAAAATAGCCAACTTTGATTTCGTACTAAATAGCCAATTGCTATTTCGTGCGAAATGACTTTCAATCATACAAAACATTACATTTTGACATAATTACCCTATTACAAGCTACCGACATGACCTAGACTGTGGACGTAGGCTATAGACATTATGCACCAACAATTTTAACTTAAACAATTTTTATTTAATCATTTGAAATATTGTCAAAAGTAGTATATTTTTAACTTAGTTTGTTATATATTCCTCACATGAATATTTTTCCCAAGTATGGGTATACTTATACTTGTGTATTTTCCATACTTGTGTATTTTCATAGTTGTGTGTAACATTTGTACATGGGTATTTTGCCAAGTATTGGTGGTGTATTCCGGTTTGTATTTATACGTATAGGAGTACGTATTTTCTTGTATTTATTAAGTATTTTATACTTAATTTGTGTACGAATTTTCCGGAATATTATTTTTAGACAACTAAAAATCCCCATACTTATATTCTCAAAATATATATTTAAAGAGAATTTTTATAGAAAAATATATATAAATTTTACTTGGCAAAAATAAGTATACTTCCATTTAAATCTCAAAAATATTATATTTTTAAGATTAAAATTAGAAAATATATATATTTCTAGTTTTCACCCAAAATAACATATCTTCAATTTGCTTAAGAAAATATATATTTTTCTCCACTCAAAAATAACATTTCTTCAAATTGTTTAAGAAAATATATATTTTTCTCCACTCAAAATAATATATTTTCTATTTGATAAAATATGATATATTTTGTAATAGTTATAAAAATCCATATTTTACCGTTACTTCGGTTTCAAAATACCGATTAACACATTTGTCGAATTATGAATTTATTTCCAGAATATATATTTATAGTCCATATGTCCGTTTGTCCATTTGTCCAATATTCGGGTATAAATTATATATTTATTTTCTTGGGATTTTGGTAATATTTTCATATTACAATTTTTGGTATTTTGTTGTGTTATATTATTTTCAAGTTCCTAAAATGATATAACTAATACAGTCAATATACAAGTAACACATAATTTTGTGACGTCTAAATATATTTTCCTAAATATGTACTTAGTGATTTTTATTATCAAAAACCAACCTCCAATATTTGTAATTCTTGTAATAAAATTTATGGCAAATTCTTATATGAAAACCATGATCAAAATTTACTTGTAAACACTTGTTTAAAAATATTTTTCTAAGTGTTTAATTTCTACAAAAATTGTGCCATAGTTTCCCCTTAAAAATGAAGGTTTCCATGTTGAAAAGCATATCATTTTCTTTTAAAATCTCATCATCAATCATCAACAATTTACACATAACTTACCATAAGCCATGATATGCAATTTAACAACATGTCATGAACTTGAAGTTTAACAAAAATGTTTAGTAATTTCACATGTTGTTTAGTAAGCTTACTTAACACTAAAAACATGGTTATTATGTTATAAAACGCATTCTTGTGAAATTTCATCCTTCACAACTTGTATGATGATTTTTCAAAAATTAATCTTCTTGTATTTTTCTTGTTACATATACTTTACTAGCTTTGTTTTAACCCTTAAAACATGATTACTTTCTTTAAAAACCAACTTCATGTTAAATCTTGTAATAAACTTTAATTTCTTGAAAATATTATTTTTGAAATCTTTTATTTTCAAGACTTATAACTTGTAGAGATAATCATCATATACTAAAACAAGTTCATCTTCAAGTTCATGATTTACATAAAGGATGATCATCATGATTTTCTCAAGATTCATCCTTATACTTGCTAGATCATGTGTTTAATCATCATCTAGCAAGCTTCATATGATGATCTATATCATAATCACAAGAAATCAACAAACAATTTTAACACATACACTTAAACATCTTTGAGTTTCATGTTATTAAGCTTTATGTTCATGTTTATGCTTATGTTTTCTTGAGATTCTTTAGATTAACATGTTACATAACACTTTCACCACTAAAATCATGAGTAAAAATAGGATCAAAGAAGCTTACTACTAGCACTATGGCTAGGGAAGAACAAGTTTCAAAGTGAAGAAGAAATGTAGTGGTTAATAGCTCCTTGAGAAGGTCCTTCAAGTTCTAGCACATGTAGTCTTCTTAGATAGCCTCCATACACCTTAGAACAAGCTTGGAAATGTTGTAGGATGGTTGAAAATGAAAGTATGTGTGTGTGAGGGTGTGGTCATGAGCTATGGAAGAAGAGGGAGAAGGTTTTGTTTGTTAAAGGTGAGGAATGATAAGTGCACATGAACTAATGGTTTTTATTAAAAAGATTTCCAACAAACATTTACATATAGGTTCATATTTTTCAATTCTCAATAACATATCAATTAAATAAATCAAAAGAAATCCCACAAGTGGGGCTCATGTTGGAACCGGTTATGGGGGGGGGGGGGGGTAATTAGTTGTGTTTCAAAGTAAAGTTAGGTAATTTAGTTAGAATTCAAATGTTCAGTTAGGGGTTAAATGTGTTTAGGTGTCTTGAGGTGTAACAAGGTGTTTAGTGTTAATAAACAGTCTTGTAACCTTAAAACAATGCTTCTAATACAATTTTGGTATTTCGGGTAGTGTCTGGTTGTTCGTTTGGTTACCGGTTTGTTAAGGTGCTAAATTACGCAGTTTAGTGTGCTTTATGTTGTATTTTATGACAGTTTTGATTCCCGACACTTATCAAAGCATTCTGGACCATTAAACCATAATTCTGCATTATATTTTGGAGTTAAAATGCTGAAAATTGCTGAATTTTGCTGTTTTCTGTAGAACTCTGCAGTTTTAGTGTGTTTCGGGCACTTTCCAGCACCTAAATCATCACTCGGAAGACAGTTTTATGATTCCTACTTTCCTGCATACTATTCTAGTGTAACTCTTGGTTCTGGGCCTCATTCTGTGTCTTAACATAATGTCTGTCTGAGTACTGAACTCCCGTTAGTACTTCTAGTTTATCTGCTAACTGTGCTAACTTTGTTTTGTGCACTAATTGAACCATACTGTGTTGCATGTAATAATGGCAACCAATCTTGCAACATGTAATGCATTTGTATGTATATGACAGTATTCATGAAATCATTCATCTTGTTAATTCAATCATGCACATTCATCTAGGTACAATTTACTGTTTATTATTGTACGGAATACATGGAAGGTCATCCGATCGGATCACTATCCGTCGCTCAGTTCACTCGACACTGTTTTACGCACCGTTCAATGCTTATACTGTCGTACTGTGTTCAGGCTAATCTCTCATCGCTCCCTTCAATCCAAGACTGTGTTTATTCGTAAACACGATCTGTGAGTATACTCGATCCCTTTTTGCTTTAAGCACTTTTGGGTGTTACATACGTTACCTATATCAAATCACACCGATCACACAACGCAATCACATTTTATAGGCTAACCGCTCTGCATGTTATACGTGTTATTCGATGAATTCTTGTTGATTCTGAGTTCATTTAGCGGATGTTATTGTTCTAGAACTCATTTGCATATTGTAAACGATCGTTTGGAATTCTATTGGTCGAAACTCCTCTTTTATTGAACCCCTGTTAACTAAGTCCCACCAGATTATACATCTGTATGTCTCGTATCCTTCAAAAATAAATTCTGAAACACATACCTTTTTAACCGCTGGGTTCTTGTTGTTGTAATATGTCCTTGGATTCACCTGATTCTAATAAGTTTTGATTCGGTTTCATGGCTAAGAACTTTGGTATTATTCATATCCATGCACGTATAACGTAACCCTAAGGAGTTAATGTAGTATAAATTTCGAGGACGGAATTTTCTTAACAGTGGGAGAATGTGACAACTGTCAAAATACCAGGTATCCGTACAACTATTAAACAATGATTAGTGCTTAATGACTGTGCTGCATTTCAATTAATGACTTGAATTGCTTTCTGATCATTTCCATATACATACATGTGCATCATATATTGCAAATGACATACCATTATTGCATACAAACTTTATTGACTCAAATGATGCACGAAACGCAGTTAGCACAGTTATTAGACAAATCAGAAAAATGCTGATGGAGTTCTGTACATAGACAGATAATGTGTTGAGACACAGAATGAGCCAGAAACCAAGTATTACACTAGTATAGTGTGTAGGAAAGTAAGGATCACAAAACTGCCTTCCTAGAGATAGTTTAAGTGCCGGAAAGTGCCTACAACTTAAATAAACTGCAGAATTCTATAGAATTCAGCAAAATTCAGCATTTAAACAACTTAATATCATGCAGAAATAGGGTTAAATGGTCTTGAATGCTTTCCTAAGTGTCGGGAATCAAAACTATCACAAAAGGGAACATAAAACACACTAAACTGCGTAGTTTAGCACCTTAACGAACCGGTAACCAACCGAACAACCGGACACTACCCGAAACACCAAATTTTCACTAGAAGCATTGTTTTAACATTTCCAAGCTAGTTATGGTCCCCGAACATCATAACACACTATATAATCACATAACAACTAAACACCTAACTAGATTACTTGGATTTCAACCATAATCAAACTATACCATTAAATTCCAACTCTACACCCCCCCATACCTATGGCCTACATGTGGCCCCCACTTATTGATTTCATTTGAATAATAAATTAGATCTTGTCTTGAACTTTTGCAACATTTTACCCTTTAGATTAATACATGAAGGAGGATTTTACAAAGGAACACAAGCACATAACATCTTCATTTCCACACAACATCAACAACACATAACCATCTCTCCCTCCACCCTTGGCTATGGCCACGATCACCACCACACACAACCACCATCTTCATTCATCTTTCACCCATTCTACATATATACAAAGGTGTTAAAAGCATAGTAAGGAAGCTTGGAGCTTGTAGAAGTTGAAGGACCTTTCTCTTGTGCTTTTATCCACCACATTTATCATCCTCATCAACTAGTGATCATCCCATACTCTTCATTTTACATCTTGTTTAAGTGGTTAAAGAGTGATACATGTTGTTAATCATGAAGAACACTAAGAATCTTGAACTTGAAACATGAACATAAGCTTAAAAATCTTAAGAAATCATGTTGTTTAGTGTTGTTGTGCTATTTGATGATTGATTGATTATCTTAATGATGTAGATCATCATATGATCTTGCTAGATAATGATTAAAAACATAATCTAGCAAGATGAGAGGATGAAAAGGTTAAAGATCCATAGATCATCCTCATGTAAATCATGAACTTGTAAGTATAAGATGTTTTTCTTGGAAGATGATGATCAAAGCAAACATAAATTCTTGTAAATCTATGATTTCAAGAAGGGTTATTGTATTTTAATAATCTTAAGTTTCACATGTTGGCCGATAATAATCCCAACTTTAAAAATTCCCTCCAATAATCCCAACTTGTAAAAGTTTGGCCGCCATTGATCATTTTCAAACATAGGTGCACTTAAACCAATTAAGGAGTCTCTATGTGTAATTGAATCTATTGAGGAGACCAAATTTTTATATGTTTGAAAAGGATCAATGGCGGCCAAACTTTTACATGTTGGGATTATTGGAGGGAATTTTTAAAATTTGGATTATTATCGGCCAACAGGTGAAACTTAGGATTATTAAAATCCAATAACCCTTTCAAGAATGATTTTCCAAGAAACCAAGTTAAAAAAATACAAGATTTATATAAACTTGGTTCTTAAGAAGATTAATCGTGTTTTTAGAGGTTAAACAAGTGTAGAAACACATATGTAACAAAAAAATCCAAGAAGAAACATTTTTAGAAAATGTGATTACAAGTTGTAAAGAACTAATGTCTTTAAAAATGATGTTTTTAAAGAAACAACCACACTTTCAAGGGTAACAAAGCTTACTAAACACACTAGTAAGTTACTACACATTTTTGTAAATTTTCAAGTTCATGAGTTAGTAGTTTATGCTTGATTTTGGCAAATTGGTAAGTATAGAGTGATTTGTTGATGATTGTATTGATTTATAAAAGAAAATGATATGCCATGAAGGCATGGAAACCACCATTTTTAGGGGAAACTATGGCAAAATTTTTCTAAAAATTAAAGTTTGGTAAATAATGTTTTGGACACCAAGAGAACAAATGTTTTGGACACCAAGAGAACAAATATTTACAAGTATATTTTAAACCATAAACTTTCACATAAAGTTTGGCATAATTTTTGTTACAAAACTATAAATATTGGAGGTTGGTTTTTATAAATAAAAGTGACTAAATATGTATTTAGGAAATATATATATAGAAGGCACCATGTGTGTGATTATTTGTATATTATGTGTATCAGTTATATTATTTTAGGACTTGAAATAATGTAACTCATTAAAATACTAAATATTACAATCCAAAATATTACCAAAATCCCAAGAATATGAATATACAAATTTTACCCAAAATATTGGAGAAACCGAACAAAGAAATATAACTCACCAAATATTCTGGAAATTTTATTCATAAGTATATTTTGGTAAATAATGTTTTAGACACCAAGAGAACAAAAATATGATTTTTACAATTATTACAATATATATCCTATTTTGGACAAGGAGAAAATACATTATTTTTGGCAAATAAAAATATATATATATATATATTTTTCTTGGAATTATTAAAAGATGTATTATTTTTGGAAGAAAATGTATATTTTCTCAAACAAACATGAAATACATTATTTTTGGGAGAAAAAATATTTTCCTAAATAAACTTGAAATATATTATTTTTGGGTGAAAAATAAGTTTATATATATTTTCTAAGTTGGACTTGAAGATATATTATCTCTGGATATTACATGAAAATACAATTATTTTTGCCAAATAAAAAATTATAAATAATTTTTTCTAAGAAATATTTGTTAGTGCATGCGTCTGTCGATTTCGTCTTGTATCGAGTCTTGTATGTTTGTAGAAAGATCAGGGCACGAAATACGAGAAAAATGTCAAATATAGGGTGAGTGGCAAGTTCAAACGGAATTAGCTATGTAATTCCGCTTGAAAGTGTCATGGCAGTTTCAAACAAAATTACCATGTTAATTTCGTTTGAAGCTAATTCCGCTTGAAGGTAATTCCGTTTGAGACATGTTTAAACGGAATTAGCTTGCCTATATATACCCTTGATTTCGTTTCAGTTGTAACTTTTCCGGTTTGAGCCATGAAGTGCTGCCGAAGTGTCGTCTCGCTGTAATTTTTTATCAAATCAATCATACGACAGTTTAAAGTGATATTCTAGCTGAATTGACCTTGATACGACTGTTTTCGTCTTTCCTATTGAGAAAAACTTTTCTGATCGACTCGTTCGGGTCTGAAAACGATCCTACAAGTGGTATCAGAGCTCAGGAGGAAGAGTTCTTACCAATTCAGCTGTGATTTCTGATTTCTACACCTTCTTTTCAAAATTTAACAACTTTTCACGGTCAAAATGTCTTGATTTTCACACATCATACTCGGAATTGTATTTTAACAAATCCTTGAGAACATTGGACCTAAATTCGATCAAAATCTGGTAAAATCTGTATTTCCGTTTGAAAAACAGTTCGAGAATGATGACGTCAGCAACATTTCATACGGAATTAGTCCTTAATTCCGCTTGAAACTTGTATTCCGTTTGATATTTTGGTTGATTTCGTTTGAAACTGGTATTCCGTTTGAATAATCCCGTTTGAAAACAGCTATTCCGTTTCAAGTTGTAATTCCGTTTGAATGGTTCAAACGAAATTAGATATTCCGTTTCAGTTGATAATTCTGTTTGAAAGTTTCAAACGAGATTAGGTGATTCCGTTTCAAAGTGGTATTTCGCTTGAAGTTGTATTGTTGGTGATTCCGTTTGTAATTGATTCCGTTTAAACAAGGAATTCCATTTGTAGATAATTTCGTTTGAACATGACAGTTGTGTGAACTTTGAAAAACCGAATCATGGAAGAGGAATTTTATAACGCCTTTGCTACCCCGATTACTGTTACTCAGCAGACAATGTTGGAAAATGAAACGGGGACTATGCAAAAACCGCCTAAGCTCATGAACATCGAGGAGTATAAAGGTTGGGAAGGACATTTTGAAAACTGGGTTCAAGAAAATTATTTGGATTCTTGGGAATGTGTTGAAACGAAATATGTTAGACCGATGAATGACGAAGAAGAGATTATTGCAGTTAAAGATCTAAGTGCCGAAGATAGAAAGAAATACAAAGATGAAAAAATGATGTTAAGTCTATTACAACAAGCTGTGAAGGAAGATATTTTGGTTTTATTGCAACACAATGGAACTTCGTATTCAATATGGAAAGCATTAAGATCAAAGTTTGTTGGAAGCCAAGAGATGGTTAAAAACAAGAAATCACTTTTGAAGAAAGAATTTGATCTATTTCGTGGTTTGAGAACTGAGAGCACCAAGCAGATCATTGAAAGATACTGCAATTTGCTAGCTAACATGAAGAGATTGAGCATCAATAAAGATAATGAGGAGTTGATTGAAAAGCTAGCTGATGCATTGCCACACGAGACTTGGGGCACATATCTCATGATGTTAAGGAACAAGAAACGGTTTAGGAGTCTGACATTGAGCAAGTTCATTGAAAAGATTGAAGCTCAATAGATGGAACAGAGAAAGGTTTTAAGAATGAAAGATTTTGACAGTGAACAAGACATTGGTCTTTATTACAAAGGTGGTGTAAGTGATAAAAACACCAACATGTCACCGAAGGTTGAAACTGCATTTAATGCAAAGAGTTCATCAGGAAGTTCATCTAAAGGATCAAACAGCAACACAAGTTTTTCTTCATATCCGTCATTTGATCCAAACATATCAGCAACCAAGAATGGCAGAAAGTTAGAATGCAACATTGTATTGAATCTTAAGAATGATCAAGATTATTCTGAAGAAGTTGCAAAAAGTCACATGTCTTTGTTGGGGACTGTGTTGGAGTCTTATGGAAGTTTTGTTGCAGGTCGGATCAGGAATCCTATGCTTACAAAAGAGGATTATGATCAAATAGATGCTGAAGAAATGGAATTGATGGACATAAAATGGTGTTTGGCAAGTGTGTTGAGACGAGTTGAGAAATTTAAGCAGCTCATAGGAAGAGATGACTTACGTGACGCTAATGTTTCTACTTTAGGTTTTGATAAATCTAAAGTCACTTGTTTTCGTTGCAGGGAAAGAGGACACTTCAAGAGGGAGTGCACGAATCGCGAAGCAAGTGGAGCTCAAAATCCGTTCAATAACAATGATTACTATCGGAAATCGATTTATCATCAAGTTGCTCAACATCCACATCAACAACAGATGCAAACTGCTCATGGCAGGAAGGAGATTGAAGAATCATCTAACAGAGGATGTTTGGGGAATCAAGAAAATTTCAGCTGGGATAAATATATTTCAGCTAATAACAAAGCATGCCTAATCAATCAAGATGATGAAAAGTTACCTGAGGGTTTTAGTTGGGAAAATTTCAATTAGGATGATTATTGTCCGGATTAAGAAATGTTAAAAGCCAAAGCTTTTGTTGCTCGAGTCGAAGAAGATAGTGATGATGATACTGAATATTATGCGAAAAGAATGGCAGCTCATTTGAAAATGATGGAAGAGAGTGACAGTGAAGATGATAAAGCTAAAAAGAAAAAGAAAAAGGTCAAAACACCAGTCAGCAGTGATGATGAGGAAGTTCCAGTGATTAGAAGAAAAGTGAAAGAAGTTCCAGCTTTCAAAGTTGATGAAGAAGTTGATGCACGAAAGATTCCAGGGAATTGTGAAACCTGTGAGATTATGAAGAAGAAAAATAGTGAACTGATTAACAACATGAACAGGTTGAAGGAATCTTATGATGTTTTGAATAAAGCAATGAATCAATACAATCAATCCAGTGAAGAGCAAGCGACAGCAATGAAAACACTTCAGGGAGCTTTCATGATAAAGCAGAAAAGTGTTAACAATTATATTGAGAAGTGTGCTGTGCTAGAACAGAAACTGGAAACACAAAGGATTGAAACAGAAAGAGTTAATCGTTTATTAAAAAGTTACTCATGTACTTTTTATGTCATTGACAGGATTTATCCAACTGTTGAAGTGTCACACCCCGACCACGTAGAACATACAAAACGTGGCGGAAACATCGGGGAGTGTTGTAACAGAATTAATGTTTCACAACCATGGAAATTAAAGTTTCGTTTTATTCAATATAAGTGTTACAATGTCTAAACAAACATGGAAATACAACATAATTAACTAGTCTGCATCTTTTATTGTCACTAAGGCCCATGTCCGCCTAAGTGTATCTTGATCATCTTATGCAACAGCTCCTGAAAAACACATGTGAAAATATGGTACGTCAGCATAAAAATGCCGGTGAGATACATAGGTTTTGTGAAAATAGGTTTCATGACTTATGTTTGAGAAAATGTTTAGTCATGAACCTTGTAATTTGCTTTGTCTTGTAAATCATTTGAAAAACAATAAGATCAGATTGATATGTATAAATAAATGTAAGGTTAAATGAATAACCATGTAAAATGTGTTTGTATAAGATAAATCGTTTATAAATCAATGTCTTGTGAAAAATATGTTATTTGTATAAAATGTTCTATGTCTCGAACTGAATTGATTCAAATAACGCTACGAGATGTAATACCATACAAACACTTATATATAGGAAGTACCAGCGGCGTATCCACCATGTTTGTATCATATTACACACGCATCGTTACTTAATCACTTAATCAAATCAAACCACCAAAGTAATGTTCATGTCTAATGTAAATCATGTAATGGATACAAATGGTTCAACAGTTACAAACGGTTCACATGGTTCAACGGTTACAAACGGTTCACATGGTTCAACGGTTACAAACGGTTCACATGGTTCAACGGTTATACATACAAACGGTTCACAGATACTAACGGATCACATAGTCAAATGATTACAACGGTTCAAAATGTAGTATAATGTGTTCATACGCTGGATAAGCATATGCAACAGAAAGGCAATGTAAAACAATGTACTAAGTAATGCACACAATGGGCACACCTAGCATGAAATGTAATGTAAAACAATGTACCAAGTAATGCACACAATGGGCACACCTAGTATGAAATGTAATGAAATCATGTACTATAATGTACTAACAAACGTAGCCGGTATATGATGTGAAAACAGGAAAGCATGAAAGTAACAAGTAGGCACATGTGTTCCACCCCAAAACAGTTTGGAAAACAGTAAAAGAGGGGTCTATGTACTCACTTGAGATTGCTTAGTAGTCCTTGAGTAACAACCAAACAATGCTAGAGATCACGGATATCAAACGGCACCTAATATAGGTAACTATGTTAATAAACCGGACCTATATCGGAAGACTGGGTAGCATTAGGGTTTGTAAACCAAATGAGTGTAGGAACTCATGTGATATGGTTTAACAAGGCCTACATGCTAAATGAAACTTAACCTAAGTCTTATCGACCCATTACGATCCGTTTAGGTAGCTTATGCTATTTTAACGCATCGTGCGCGTGAAACGCGTTCGGACCGTCTAACTAGTCCTATGACAAGTGTTATATGCCTAAACATGTTACATTATCAGTTATGTGACAAGAGTTTAGGTTACATATGCTTAATTACCAATTATACATGAAAAGGGTATTCTGGTAATTTACCTAAGGCATATAAACTACCTATCATACAACTACTTAAACGATGTGACCATAGAATATAACCTCGGAAGGTTATTCCCTACCTACTATGGTCACCTAATGTGTTTGGTCGGATCCTAATGATCGACCAAATGGGTCGGGTTCGAGGTATAAGCGATTTATTAGATCGCTTACCCTACGACCCTAGACAACGTGGTAATCAGTAGGTATAGTCCCAAGGGACTATGACCATCGTGATTACAATCACGTTGCGAAGTTCAAACGAACTTCGCATTGACCATTACTGGTCAACGCTGAAAGTCAAACAAAGTTTGACTTTCTGACTCGAAAAGCAATAAAATAAGGAAAAGAACGAAAGAATACTTACGAAGGGTCCCCGAATGCTAATCCCGATTCAAGAATCTCAGGTATGAAACAATGGTTTCAACTTAGAGGTTCTCAAATCAGAATTCTAGTGAGAAATAAGGTTGGGGGTATGTGGGTATTTATAGGATATGCACCACCGTTAGGATCGTTTGTCGAAAACCGTGATTCGATCCCATCCGTACACTTGTCGGAACCTTATGGTGGCTGGAAATGATCCTTATCCAATGACTAAGCAAGTGAAAACATGTGGGTGTGGTTAAACCAGCTGGAATCTGCTGAGAAAAACATTGAATCTGGTCTGCAGACCCCTAGCGCACCGCTACGTTAAAAGTGTAGCGCACCGCTAGGCCATAGTTTGGCAGATTTACACTTTTGGTCCCTGTCATGCATTCAGCCCATTTTCGACACGTTTAAGGCCCGTTAACCCCATTTCAAAGCTCTAAAATGAAGTTAAAGTATAGGGAACTTAAAATGTGTTCAAAAATATCTCGGATGTCGGTTCGTTTAGCCGTACGAACGCGATGTTCGCTTAATTACGACGGAATGCGCATAAGCGCGAAAAACGATCCAAATGACGCGACGAATGGATTTTTCTTATGAAGAACACTAAAATATAATATAGTCATGCTTTCATAAATTTTTGGATGTCCGGATGTATTCAGAATGTAAGTTATGCGCAAAAATGCAAACTTGTGCACTTTTTGACACTTTTAGTCCCTGAATGACACAAAAGTTTATTTTAGCACACCGAACCCCTCAAAGCCTATTTCTAAGCTATGTAAAGGATATTTATGGTATGTTTAACTTATGGTCATGTTCCGGAAGGTCTGTTACAGTTCAAATTGGCATACTTTCGCAGTTTGTCAACTTTAGTCCCTGTAGACGAATAACTTTGATTTCACCACACCAAACCTTCCAAAACTTATATCTAAGTTAAGTAAAGGTTATTTAAGGTATGTTAATCCTATTTCACTATTCCGGAGTGTTCGTTGGATTAAACTGGTTATATTTACGCATCAGTGCGTGTATAACCTTCCAGAAAGCGATTTAGAGCTTGAAATCGAACAAGAGTTGATATGTGCAAAAGATACACATATTTATACAAGTTCAAAGTATGAAATACAATATTTCATTGGCTTGGTATTTGTTTGATGGCCGTGGAGACACAGGTGTTACAGTCTCTCCTACTTTAGGAAATTTCGTCCCGAAATTTATTCGTAGGAGTCTGTCTATGACTTTGTGTCAAATAGTCATCAAAGATATGTAAAGCATAATCTGATTATTTTCCTCAACGGATATTTTTCAGAAGCGAGAATGAACGAACAAAGTCATTTTCTTCAACGGGTTCTTCGGAAATGGAAAATAAAGGAATTAACTAAACGGATATACATTTCCCTCAACGGATATTCTTCAGAAGTGAGAATGAATGGATGATTCATTCTTTCTCAACGGATTCTTCGTCAGAAATGGGAATGAAGGAATAATCCACGGATATTCATTTCTCTCAACGGATATTCTTCAGAACGAAAATGAACAAACGGGGTCATTTTCCTCAACGGTTTGTTCTTCAGAATTTGAAATGAAAGAAAAATCAACGGATATTCATTTCCTCAACGGATAATCTTCAGAAACGAAAATGAAATAACGGAGTCATTTTCAACGGTTGTTTCCTCAGGTACGGAAATGAAGGACTACACAACGGATATTCATCTCCTCAACGGATAAATCTTCAGAAACGAAAATGAACTAACGGAGTCATTTTCAACGGTTATTTCCTCAGAGTTGGAAATGAAGGATTACACAACGGATATTCATCTCCTCAACGGATAAATCTTCAGAAACGAAAATGAACTAACGGAGTCATTTTCAACGGTTATTTCCTCAGAGTTGGAAATGAAGGATTTACACAACGGATATTCATTTCCTCAATGGATATTCTTCAGAACGAAAATGAATGGATAATTCATTTTCCTCAACGGTTATTCTTCAGAATGGAAATGAAAAGATAAACAACGGGTATTCATTTCCTCAACGGATATTCTTCAGAACAAAAATGAATGGATAATTCATTTTTTTTTTCAACGGTTATTCTTCAGAATGGAAATGAAAAGATAAACAACGGATATTCATTTCCTCAACGGATATTCTTCAGAATGAAAATGAATGGATAATTCATTTTTCTCAACGGTTATTCTTCAGAATGGAAATGAAAAGATAAACAACGGATATTCATTTCCTCAACGGATATTCTTCAGAAGTGAAAAATGAATAGCTAGTTCATTTTTCCTCAACGGATGCTTCATCAGAATTGGAAATGAATAGGGTTAACTCTAGATACATGATAGAACTTGCTGTGATTTTTTGTGCACTAAATTCCATAATTATGTATGCATCCATAATTACGTAATTCCTTGCACAGTCCGCATAGTTCGTTTTGTAATGTTGTGGGGAAAGATATCAAACTTGAGATGAGAGTGACTAGACTACCATAGGGTCCTTTTAATTAGATCAACAGAGGATCTTCTTAATTAGGCCACTAAGGAGTCCTTTCAGCTATATCATCACATGATATCCCTAACCAGATTTTTGGATCAATCTGTTTAACTAGACCACTAAAGGGGTCTAATTATGAAGTAGTACATTAAAATCCAAGGGACTTTAACTACAACGTAGAAGTCCATTAAGGATTTTAGGTAGTACCTTTGGGTATCCTACTAGGAATCTCTTGCACAAGGATATGTAAGATTTTACGAGGATTTGGATAACATAATTTGAATTACATGACACATAAAAGGGAACACATAAGCACATAACCACATAATTGTTTAATTGTTATCATCTTGTTATTGATTGCTATTAACTTGGCACCTCGTACTTTGTTTCTCTTGGAAGAAACGGGTACTTAGGATTTTCGTAAAAAACGCAAGAGATCATAAAATGGAAGAAATTTGGGGGTAGTCTGTTCTTCAAGGAATGCGGTTCCTTGATTGTCGGTATTGTAGAGGATATGTTGTTTATACATACAATCACATAAATACATTGCGATGTAAATAAAAGATTTATTTATAAACAATGATAACAACAACCGTTTCATGGATCGTGACAACAAAAGAAAATAATACATAAGACGTGATTATTTCTAAACGATGTTGTCTTCTGGTTGGTCATATGCTCATCCCTATGCTGGATTTGCATTAGCAAGTCTTGGGCAATTCCTACTAAAATGGCCCATCTCGCCACAGTTGTAGCAAGATCCCGGTGGAAAACGAGCTTGAGCAGGATTGTTGTTAATCTGATTTGGTGCTGCTGCTGTTGGGCAAACCCTCGCTGTATGACCTATAAGTCCGCAAACTTGGCATGTGCGGCACTTCACACCAGCATGATGATGTAGGCCACATTGGTTGCACAAGGGTGCAGTTCCGTTGTAAGGTTTCCTGGCAAGGGGTTGAGCTAGTTGGTTGGGGACGGCTTGATCATTGTGAGCGACCACGGCGAAGTTCTGAGAAGCCTTTCGCTTCTTTGACTTCTTAGAGGATCCAGTCTGTTCATCCATGGTCTTTGATTCCTCGATTGGTTTCGATTCCTCGACCAGTTTCTTGTCACCCTTTCGGAAAAGCTTACGTTTCCTGATCTGCGATTCAGTCAAGGTTGCAGATAGCTCAATGGCCTGCCTAACAGTAGTAGGGTTGCTACCTGTCAAAATGTCTTGTATTGAGTCAGGAAGGCCATCAATGTACTTTTCGATTGCCTTATCCAAAGGCGTGACCATGTTTGGGCATAACAGACTTAACTCTTCATAACGGTCCGTGTAGGCTCGATGCTCACCGCTGTCTTGCTCAAGATTGTCGAATTCCCTTTCCAAGGCCCTGATCTCGTGACGAGGACAGAATTCCTTCATCATAAGGGCCCTAAGTTCAGCCCATGTCTGTGCTAGAGCAACTTCTGCACCTCGATCTCTCATAACCCCGTTCCACCACGTAAGGGCTCTCTTCTGGAACACACTCGAAGCAAACTCGACCTTGCGATTGTCAGGACACTGCACGTGGCGGAAAGTATTCTCAATGCTCTCGAACCATTGAAGAAGCCCAGTCGCTCCCTCAGAACCACTAAACTTGAGTGGTTTCGCCTAGTTAAAACTCTTGAAATTGCATGGACCATTGTTGTTGTTGTTGGCTTGATTCCATTAAGCAAAGAGGTTTGGGAATTGAGCAGCCATTTGCTGCGCAATAATTTCTGCCAGTTCAGCAGTCGCTATCTGGTTTTCGCGTCGAGGAGGCATTCTAAAAGAGGAAACATGAAAGGAAACGAGTGAGAGAATTAGACGAAAAGAATGAGATGAAACAAATCTGAAGAAAGCAAGGATAGTGGTCATTTGTTTGTTACTACAAAGCAACAAACGACACACAGTGACCAATCAAAGTAAATAGGTCAAAAATAATGTATCGCGAAGACATGCTCGCCTATAAGTGAACACTCATCCCAAGAATTCCCAGGTAAGTACAACTGGTCTCGCGTCTGATGAGATGTATACGAAGTGCTTGCCTAGACAGAAAACCCAGAATACAGGCATTCACCCTTCCAGTTTGCACGTGTTCACATTATTTAAAACCCAAAACCTTGACGAGATTTTTGAAAATTCAAAGGGGTTCAAAACCATATAACAGAGGGTTCAAAACCTTACAATAGAGGGTTCAAAACCTTGTAATAAATCATCCTAGAACAGATGATTAGTTTTCAAAGCGGTTTTGAATTTTATGTTCTTGTTGTGGTAGTCGCCTAAGGATAGGTGACGGTATTGTTTTATGACTAAACGCAAGTAAACTCGCGTTAGGGTCCTAAGAAGGTTATAGACTAGGTCAAAGCATTACTAATAACCTAATTCCCTATAACCATTGGCTCTGATACCATCTTTTCTGTCACACCCCGACCACGTAGAACATACAAAACGTGGCGGAAACATCGGGGAGTGTTGTAACAGAATTAATGTTTCACAACCATGGAAATTAAAGTTTCGTTTTATTCAATATAAGTGTTACAATGTCTAAACAAACATGGAAATACAACATAATTAACTAGTCTGCATCTTTTATTGTCACTAAGGCCCATGTCCGCCTAAGTGTATCTTGATCATCTTATGCAACAGCTCCTGAAAAACACATGTGAAAATATGGTACGTCAGCATAAAAATGCCGGTGAGATACATAGGTTTTGTGAAAATAGGTTTCATGACTTATGTTTGAGAAAATGTTTAGTCATGAACCTTGTAATTTGCTTTGTCTTGTAAATCATTTGAAAAACAATAAGATCAGATTGATATGTATAAATAAATGTAAGGTTAAATGAATAACCATGTAAAATGTGTTTGTATAAGATAAATCGTTTATAAATCAATGTCTTGTGAAAAATATGTTATTTGTATAAAATGTTCTATGTCTCGAACTGAATTGATTCAAATAACGCTACGAGATGTAATACCATACAAACACTTATATATAGGAAGTACCAGCGGCGTATCCACCATGTTTGTATCATATTACACACGCATCGTTACTTAATCACTTAATCAAATCAAACCACCAAAGTAATGTTCATGTCTAATGTAAATCATGTAATGGATACAAATGGTTCAACAGTTACAAACGGTTCACATGGTTCAACGGTTACAAACGGTTCACATGGTTCAACGGTTACAAACGGTTCACATGGTTCAACGGTTATACATACAAACGGTTCACAGATACTAACGGATCACATAGTCAAATGATTACAACGGTTCAAAATGTAGTATAATGTGTTCATACGCTGGATAAGCATATGCAACAGAAAGGCAATGTAAAACAATGTACTAAGTAATGCACACAATGGGCACACCTAGCATGAAATGTAATGTAAAACAATGTACCAAGTAATGCACACAATGGGCACACCTAGTATGAAATGTAATGAAATCATGTACTATAATGTACTAACAAACGTAGCCGGTATATGATGTGAAAACAGGAAAGCATGAAAGTAACAAGTAGGCACATGTGTTCCACCCCAAAACAGTTTGGAAAACAGTAAAAGAGGGGTCTATGTACTCACTTGAGATTGCTTAGTAGTCCTTGAGTAACAACCAAACAATGCTAGAGATCACGGATATCAAACGGCACCTAATATAGGTAACTATGTTAATAAACCGGACCTATATCGGAAGACTGGGTAGCATTAGGGTTTGTAAACCAAATGAGTGTAGGAACTCATGTGATATGGTTTAACAAGGCCTACATGCTAAATGAAACTTAACCTAAGTCTTATCGACCCATTACGATCCGTTTAGGTAGCTTATGCTATTTTAACGCATCGTGCGCGTGAAACGCGTTCGGACCGTCTAACTAGTCCTATGACAAGTGTTATATGCCTAAACATGTTACATTATCAGTTATGTGACAAGAGTTTAGGTTACATATGCTTAATTACCAATTATACATGAAAAGGGTATTCTGGTAATTTACCTAAGGCATATAAACTACCTATCATACAACTACTTAAACGATGTGACCATAGAATATAACCTCGGAAGGTTATTCCCTACCTACTATGGTCACCTAATGTGTTTGGTCGGATCCTAATGATCGACCAAATGGGTCGGGTTCGAGGTATAAGCGATTTATTAGATCGCTTACCCTACGACCCTAGACAACGTGGTAATCAGTAGGTATAGTCCCAAGGGACTATGACCATCGTGATTACAATCACGTTGCGAAGTTCAAACGAACTTCGCATTGACCATTACTGGTCAACGCTGAAAGTCAAACAAAGTTTGACTTTCTGACTCGAAAAGCAATAAAATAAGGAAAAGAACGAAAGAATACTTACGAAGGGTCCCCGAATGCTAATCCCGATTCAAGAATCTCAGGTATGAAACAATGGTTTCAACTTAGAGGTTCTCAAATCAGAATTCTAGTGAGAAATAAGGTTGGGGGTATGTGGGTATTTATAGGATATGCACCACCGTTAGGATCGTTTGTCGAAAACCGTGATTCGATCCCATCCGTACACTTGTCGGAACCTTATGGTGGCTGGAAATGATCCTTATCCAATGACTAAGCAAGTGAAAACATGTGGGTGTGGTTAAACCAGCTGGAATCTGCTAAGAAAAACATTGAATCTGGTCTGCAGACCCCTAGCGCACCGCTACGTTAAAAGTGTAGCGCACCGCTAGGCCATAGTTTGGCAGATTTACACTTTTGGTCCCTGTCATGCATTCAGCCCATTTTCGACACGTTTAAGGCCCGTTAACCCCATTTCAAAGCTCTAAAATGAAGTTAAAGTATAGGGAACTTAAAATGTGTTCAAAAATATCTCGGATGTCGGTTCTTTTAGCCGTACGAACGCGATGTTCGCTTAATTACGACGGAATGCGCATAAGCGCGAAAAACGATCCAAATGACGCGACGAATGGATTTTTCTTATGGCGAACACTAAAATATAATATAGTCATGCTTTCATAAATTTTTGGATGTCCGGATGTATTCAGAATGTAAGTTATGCGCAAAAATGCAAACTTGTGCACTTTTTGACACTTTTAGTCCCTGAATGACACAAAAGTTTATTTTAGCACACCGAACCCCTCAAAGCCTATTTCTAAGCTATGTAAAGGATATTTATGGTATGTTTAACTTATGATCATGTTCCGGAAGGTCTGTTACAGTTCAAATTGGCATACTTTCGCAGTTTGTCAACTTTAGTCCCTGTAGACGAATAACTTTGATTTCACCACACCAAACCTTCCAAAACTTATATCTAAGTTAAGTAAAGGTTATTTAAGGTATGTTAATCCTATTTCACTATTCCGGAGTGTTCGTTGGATTAAACTGGTTATATTTACGCATCAGTGCGTGTATAACCTTCCAGAAAGCGATTTAGAGCTTGAAATCGAACAAGAGTTGATATGTGCAAAAGATACACATATTTATACAAGTCCAAAGTATGAAATACAATATTTCATTGGCTTGGTATTTGTTTGATGGCCGTGGAGACACAGGTGTTACATGAAGGCATGAAGGCATTTGAGGATGATGAAGTAACTGAAGAACAAAAGGTATCCGAAGAAAAGACTTCTGAAAAGAAGAAAGAAAAGAAGAAGGATACTAAAGTGAATGATTCTAGTAAGAAACAAGGTTTCAGTTACAACAAGTGTCCACCCCCGCTTGAAAATGGATATTCTCCGAGAAATCCAAATTCAGAAAGAGTAAAAAAGGCAACAAATTTACAGTGGGAGTCGGAGTCTTCAGTTAACTTGCCAGAAAACATTGATGTTATGTTTACATCGTTTGACACTGATCAACAATCTCAATTGATGAAGAAAGTGGTGGATCATATGTTAGATAATGATGAAACTGAGGAGTCAAAGTCGGAGTCTTTTTCAGAGTCAAAGTCTGAGTCCAGCATTCCAAGTCAAACCGTCAAACAGGGCAAAAGAGTTTACAATAAAGAATTTCTTCTATCAAAATCTGTTTTGAATGATGAAACATTCAAAGTTGCATATACATTGAATGATTCCGACAAATTATATTCTGATGAGGAATTTCCAATAAGAGGTGTTAAACCGGAAATGATAAAAAAGGTTTTCAAACTAACAGAAATTAATATTTCTGAAATAAAAGATGTAAATCTTTCTGAAAAACATAAAAAGTACACCTCAAGAGTTCAAAAAATAGTAAACAAGAAAAAGGGTTACAATTCTGGTTCTGGTTTTCAAAAGAGACCAAACCATTATGGTAATTACAAAAAGAAAGGTCTTGGATTTATTCCACCAGAAAATTATAAAAATGAAAAATATGTTCGAGATTTTAAATCAAAAATGATATTTGTTTCAGGTACATCTTCTGAAGAGGAAAAAGAAAATTTGTTCAGAAAGCAGTCGAACAAAGAATTTCTTGCGAAGAAGCAAGAAGAAATGGAGAAGATGGTTGATCAAAAGAAGAAGGAAACTCGAACCTGTTTCAAATGTGGTAGAATTGGACATCTAGCTGTGAAATGTTCACAAACAATTCAAACCAAACAGGGAGTTTCTAAACTGAAAGAAAAAATGGTTGAATTTGAACCACCAATTGAAAGAACTAAACATTTCAAAAATTTGAAATTTGAAATTGGTGAATGTTCAAAGAGATTTTACAAGAAAAGTGCATATCTTGACAACCAAAAATGGGTTGTTAAGAAATCTGATGATGGTTCTAACAATGATTCTGATTTGTCAAAATCAGAGGAGCTAACTTCAGGCGATGAATCTGATTCCATAAAGTCAGAGGAGCCACATGTTGAGTTGAAATTGGAAACATCAGTACCTCCAATGGATGATGTCAATTTTCCACCATTGAGGGCTGAAAATTTTAAGAAGAAAGTTGGTAAAATTGAGATTTCAAATCAATTTTTCTTAGAAAAGACAGAGTTTGATGTTGAAAAAGCTTTTAACCCCACAGTGAAACATATTTTTGAAAAAATGGTTGACAAGAAAGTCAAAGGGGTCAAAGAGTTTTATGAGAAAAAGTTGAAGAAACCAGGTAAGGATGTTTCATCTCAGGTTTGTGACTGGGATGGAACATATTATGAACAGTAAAAATATGGACTTGCCGGAGCTCCCAGGTTGGTAAGCGAGGAGCAGGTATCGGCATCTTTCTTGAGAAATTCACGAAAGTGATTTCGACGTACAAGTGGTAAATCAGGGACATTAAGTTGTACTTGATTTTCTACAAGTGATGTTTGATGATTGAATTTTAAAACTGTTAAATACTTCAAGTGGTTAAAGAAGAACAATGTGATGAGATCCCCTAACCTACAAGAGGTTTTGTAAAATCAACAGAACTAATTTTCAGGAAAAACCATTTGATTAAAACAAACTTAAGTGTTTTGAAATCACAATGGGAAAATGTTTTGTTGTGAGGGGGAGTTCTGATTGTTTATGCCAAACGGATGGCGAATTGAAGCAATTCGATATCAGTTGTCATATTATTTGTACAGTTTGTATTCAAATTTCTTTTAAAATGTGTTTGAATTTTAGGGGGAGTAAGTATTTTCAGAAAATCCAAAAACATTAGAAAATTTTGAAAAAGCCAAAAACATGATAAAATTAAAAAATGAGTTTTGTTGTATAAAAGAGGAAATGATAGTACATCAGTGGACAATCACACCATGCTAAAGAATTGGAAAGTCAAAATGTGATAAACGGTCTCACTGATGATGTGCCAGTAGGGTTTTGCACATTTAGTAGATTGTGACGAGATATAAACCTAAATTTCAAACTTGCTTATATCGTGGGGAACATCTCTCAGATATATAGGTAACCCCCGAAATCTTGTTTGAAAGGTCCCTCTTTCTGAGATACTAGGTCTTTATACTCAGTGATATCTGGGGTATTATCCCGGGACTTCTGATTTTGCAGAAGCAATGGCCTAGTCCCCGGAGAATACTTTCTGCTTGCTTGAAATATAGCGCTGCCCTCAGCATAAAAAATGATGAAACATTGAAAAATGCTAATCATGTGCTATTGAAACAAAAGATCCTCTAAAGGGGACACACCAAAAGTCGAAGCTGTCATCTCTCTGCTGAACGGAAGTTCTGACCTGAGCTCTCACGGTTCTCGCATTTAACCCCTTACAGATATCATCTGTGGTATACTCACCTGTAAGACTGAATATTGGGATCTGGATACGGGAGTATATTCTGAGGTGGGACACGCGAATAAGTTTAAGTGTCTAAAATACTAATCACGTATCTCGAAACAGTTGAACTTTGTGTGAGAATTTAAGTGGATCAGTATACTGACAATCTAAGTGAATCGTTTAGAACTTAAAATGTTTAAAGCTTAACGGTGTTGGTGATTTGTCTCATAAACTGATATGATCCTCTTACACAAACTCACAAAAATATTGTCTGTAAATATTTCTTTACTGCATTTCATTTTATTCATAAATCCAAAAAGATTTTCAGTGTGTTTTAGCATAAAATTTTGAAAAAAAATTCAAAAAGATTTTCGACAACTGGTGTTGAAGAGCTGATTTTCAAAATTCCAAGAGCTAAACATGATGACAATCAGTAAAGGGGAGTCTGTTTGAAATGAAAAAGTGTTTGAAAAGAAAAATGATATTTCTGCAAGTGGTTCATCAGAGTTTATAAATGTTAAATCATTTTGAGAATTATACTTACAAGTGTTAAGTAGAATATAAATTTGTAAAATTTTAAATTTGTGAAATTTATTTTTGGGTAGAGATTTGTGCAGGAAAAGGTAGAGCCAGCAACAGATTTTAGGATAAACAGATAAAAGCCAGGAATTGGTCCTGAACTTGTGGAAAGAGTGTGAGCCAGCTCTCGATTCTAGAACAAGAATTCCAGACTGCGATCCCAGCTTACTAAAAGGAGGAGTCTGAATGTCAAAGAGCCAGGTTTTGATCCTGAAAGTCTGTTGGTTCTGATAGAAAAGAAAAGAGAGAAGATTGAGGATACTTTACAATGTAAGATACTTCAGAGAGTTTAAGAGGACTGATAAATACTTAAGATGCGAAGACTCGACACTGAAGAGTCGTCAACATTCGAGGGGGAGTCTGTTAGTGCATGCGTTTGTCGACTTCGTCTTATATCGAGTCTTGTATGTTTGTAGAAAGATCAGGGCATGAAATACGAGAAAAATGTCAAATATAGGGTGAGTGGCAAGTTCAAACGGAATTAGCTATGTAATTCCGCTTGAAAGTGTCATGGCAGCTTCAAACGAAATAACCATGTTAATTTCGTTTGAAGCTAATTCCGTTTGAGACATGTTCAAACGGAATTAGCTTGCCTATATATAGCCTTGATTTCGTTTCAGTTGTAACTTTTCCGGTTTGAGCCACGAAGTGCTGCCGAAGTGTCGTCTCGCTGTAATTTGTTATCAAATCAATCATACGACAGTTTAAAGTGACATTCTAGCTGAATTGACCTTGATACGACTGTTTTCGTCTTTTGTATTGAGAAAAACTCTTCTGATCGACTCGTTCGGGTCTGAAAACGATCCTACAATATTTCTTAAAATATATATTTTGGAAATGTATATTGATGTATTTTTACTAGAAATATTATTCCGGGAAAGTTAATACAAAAATTAAGTATAAGGATACTTAATAAACACAATAAAGATACGTATTTTCGTACGTATAAATACACTCCGGAATACGACACCAATACATGGCAAAAATATACAAGTATAAGAATAAGAATACGAATACAAATACACCCATCCTTGGGAAGGATATACATGTATAAAAATATAAAAAGTAACAAGTTAAAATATATTATTTTAACTATTATTCCAAAATTTAATAAATATAATTTAAGTTAAAATATTTATTATTTTAACAAATAATTATATAACTTAGAATAATATTGAAGACAATGAAACGTAACTCAAAGACACTACTTAATACGAAGTCAAGGCACAACCCGATCGTCTAATAAACCGTAGTACGTTGTAGGTAGTCGTGTACAACAGAAGAAGCTTTGAGTTACCATTGGTTACGAAGAATGCAAGACTGTAAGTTCATGTCCCCCTTTTCTCTTAACTGTTTTCGGTTTTACAATTTCGGGCGTGAAATACATGTTACAATTAATACAATGATTACAAATGGTATAGTTAGCTAAGGAAAATACTGTTAGATCATGTGAATGGGTAGGCGTTAACTTGAGACCATTCATCCTTTTATAAGGACCGAGGGGCATGAGTGATAGATCTATTTGGGTGTTGCGAGCCCCACCAATGGGTCCGCAAGTTGGCCCATGTGGTGACTATGTCGTTCCAGCCGGGTGGCCCGGTACGAAATACGCAAAGGGTTGAGCCTTCCTACGCCGTTGCACACATATTAATGTATTAGCTACACATTAATTGATCTGTTTCCTTGTTGCTTCATACCAATTCACAAGTACATACATACTTACTTACAAATGATTTCAAGGAATGTTCGTGCACACATATAAAACACATGAACTCGCTCAACTTTTGTTGATGTTTTCAAACTACATGTATTTCAGGAAATTAAGTATGGATCTGGCGGGCGTTGAAGTTTACAAGTCATGTCTCTAATAAAAGGTGTCATCCGAAGTCGAAGGGTTTGGGTTATGTATTTTATCTTGGATAAGATACATGGCTCGAAACCTAGTTTGTTAGTGTCTTTTCGGAAGTCCTTATGGATCTAAAACTTGATGGTGTTGTATTTTGATGAAGTCTGTGTTTTGGGATTTAAAAACAATGTTGCTTGTAACGTTTTAAAACTATCTATGGATGAACATCTTGGTTTTATCATATAGTTGTTTATTATGGTTGAATGCAATGATATTAAGCAAGTCACACATAATCACGCTTCCGCAAAAGTCAGGGTGTGACAGTTTGGTACCAGAGCTTCGATTGTAGCGAACTAGGATTCTTTCTCGAGTCTAGACTACAATCATTAGGGCTCTCACGAAAATATTCTTACAACATGTTTTCATTGCATACACAAAACGCCCAGATCCAGGGAACAAACATTTTTACAAAAGAAAAGACAAGAAACACAATGCAAGGTCACGTTTGTGGTTTAGTCTGGGATAGACTAGGAAGGATAGAAAGGGTTCGTGAGGAATCACGAGGATACATGATACATTAACTTTGCTTGCGTACTAAATGTTAGTGGTTAATATATGTGCATATGTTGTGATTGTTCTGTTACAGACACTATGTCTTCATCCGAGAGCGGATTGTCCGACGCCGATGACTCTATGGCTATTGTTTCCGATGACGAGATCGCCCCAGAGCCAGAGATCTTTACATCCGATACTGAGAGCGACCCAGATATGCTGTAAGACGACGAGGACGACTTACAGTCGTTCGCGTTGCCTGATTTTGGAGATGACGTACCGCTTGCTGATGGTATTCCAGACGAGGATCCTTTCGTTGTTCCCATTCCCGTCCATGATCATCTTATCATCGGGCATCCCGATGATGAGCATATTATGGCACCGATCTTCGTTCTTGTTCCTCTCGTGGTCATCCCTCCTAAGGATTGGCCTTTTGATGATGTGTTTGATGATGATGTTGATCTGTTTGTTGATGGTCCTCCCGGTGACGCCCACGGTGATGGAGAGTTGGATAGGACGTTGTTGCTATTCCACTTCCTGAGATTCCCGTTATTGAGATTTCCTCGGATACTAGTCTACACTCTGTCTCAAATTCCTTTGAATCTGTGACGTCTTCCGCCTTGCAGGAAGTTGGATTACGACGCTATGCCACTAATTCTGATGAAGATACGACCGTGTCAGCTACACCATCCCCTCCACACGACCCTGAGCCTGGTCTTGAGCTAGACTTTGTTCCTGTTGATCAGCCTCATGTTGCACCTGCTGATCCTGAGCCCTTACCTGATCATGACCCTATTCCTTTTGGAATACCAGACATTGCACCCCTCATACCTGATCCAGTTCCTGCACCTACTGACCCTCCTGTTATTGAGCCATTTATTCCTTCACCTGCACCCGCACCCGCTAATTTTGCTCCTTTTCATCCTGTGGAGTCTGATGTCCATCGTGTTGATTTACCTATTGTTTTCTTGCAGGACATACCTTCATCCCATCCAAGGGAAGGTACTTCAGGCCAGCAGCCTAGTCATGACCCTCATGTTTCAGCAGCTTTTCCACATATTCCCCAGTCTGCACCTTTTGCTCCATTTATTTCTTCACCACTTGATGAGCCATTCCGATGGTCCCCACCGTATTTCATGCCGACCTCAGACCCCTACCATCCCTCTCATTTTGTTGGCTATACACAGGATGAGTTACTTTATTCGCTTCAGCTTCGATTTGAAGTTATGAGTCACAGAGACTTGGAGTTTGAGTTGACACCGCGTCCCTTACCGTGTCCTTGTCAGCTTACTTTTGTTCCCCCACATTCATCACCGTCTCCTTTTTCACATCCACCTGCTCCTCTTACTCCTTTCACAGAGTTTGATGCTCGATTCCTCACCGTCGAGCAGCAGGTCCGCTACTTGCTTCGTCATGTGTGCAAACTCGAGGAAGAGCTCGCACATGTCCTCAGTTTGATTTTCTTCCCTCCTCCTCCCCCGCCATCAGTACAGTAGGTTTTTGTTCTTATGCAGATTGCCTACTTTTGGTAAGAGCACCACTATTGAGCTGAGCTTGTGAATCCTTTTGGAGATCACTTTTGATTGTATGACTTTTATAGATGGGTAGACTTGTTGGACAAGGGTCGTGTGACCCTGTGTTCCTTTTGATATGATACACGTTGTGAAGCATGTAACAATACTTTGTGGTTGATGATTAATGAAAGCTCAATCGTCATGTTCTCACTAAACATATTGTTGGATTACTTGTTTAAGCTATGATTGTGTCGTTGCATGAGTGTTTGATATGATGATTGTTTATATATATGTACATACGACCTCTAGACAATTCCCTATGTACGTAACAAATAAGACCTGACAAATCCAATCTTCTTATTAGAGGAAGAATGCCTCCTCGAAGGATCATTCAGCTGCCCATGACCGAGGCAAAATTACAAGCGCACGTCACACAAGCTATCGCACGACACTAGGGTCTTCGCTACAGACACAGCGGAGGTACCTCAGGGAATAATCCACCTAACGGTAATGTTTAAGTCACCCGAGACACATTACAATACGTTTGGACATTTCTGAGTGTGCTTTGCTAATGCCTTCTGTGAATGATGTTGCTTGTACAGGCTGTACTTACATGCAGTTTTTGGACTCCAAGCCTCTGAACTTCAACGGCACTGGAGGTGCCGTAGCTTTTGTGAGATGGATCGAGAATACAGATTCTGTTTTGCGAATGAGCAAATGTACTCCAGAGCAACAAGTCACGTACATTTATGGACTGTTTCAAGATGGGGCTCTGTCATGGTGGAACCTTTAGGTTCAGACGTTGGGCGAGGCTGCTGCGTATGCTTTGACATGGAATGAGCTGAAAGAGTTGATGCGTAGGGAGTATTGTTCTCAGACAGAAATCCAGAAGCTGGAAATCAAATTCTGGAACCTGAAGATGGAAGGCCCAAAGGTGGTGGAATATGTGCAGAGACTTCACGATTTGTCGCGAGTTGTTCCATATCTGGTGGAACCAGAGTTTAAAAGGATAGAACGATTCATCTGGGGATTGGCGCCTCAGATTCTGAGCTTGATGACGGCATCAACGCCTCCAACAACCGTCGATACGATTGACTTAAGTGTGGCACTCACTAAAGAAGCCCTTAGATTGAAAAAACTTTCAACCCCTGACGAGAAGAAGGAGACTCATGTGGAGTCATCTAGAAAGAACAAAAGGAAGCTCACTGATTTCCAAAAGGGAACTCGGGCGAATAACCACAACGATGCCAAAAAGGGAAAAGAGTACACGGGTATTCTACCCAAGTATGACAATTGTCAACGTCATCATACCGAATGATGTAAATATGGAAAATGTAATAATTGTGGCAAAGTGGGGCATGTCAAGGAGACGTGTTGGTATGGAGCTGGACATGGAAATGAAGGTCAGGATGGTAGCGGAAATCGCGGAGAAAACAACAACAACGACAATCAATGCGGAAAAAGTAATGATCGAGAACAAGGTCAAGAATGTTTTGACTGTGGTGGCATAGGGCATTCCAGTGGGAAGGTTTACTTGCGGACTAAGCCAAGATGTGATAAGTGCAAGTTTCACCATGAAGGTCGATGTCTGAGGCCTAAGTGCGATAGGTGCGGAAAGGAAGGACACAGCAAGGATGCTTGTTGGGTGAAGTATCCCAAACAAGGAGGAAATGATGACGGCAATCAAGACGGAAACTATAATGGTAGAATTCCAGGTTGCTTCAAATGTGGGAACGTGGGGAACTTTAGGAAAGATTTCCCTGGGAAGAACCAAGCGTGGAAGGGTCTTCACGATCGGATCCCGTGAAGCACGACAGGATCTCGACTTGGTTACTGGTACGTTCCCTATTAATCAACATTTTACATCTGTGCTATTTGATACCAGTGCCGACTATAGCTTTGTATCCCTAGAGTTTAAGAATATACTTAGGTTAGTTGCAAGTAAGATAGATATCACGTATTCGATGGAGCTAGCTAATGGGAAGCTAGTAGAAGCCAAGGAAGTAATTAGAGGCTGTGTGATAGAGCTTGGAGAACGTGAGTTTTCGATAGATCTTCTGCCAGTGGAATTGAGAAGCTTCGACGTAGTAGTTGGGATGGATTGGTTGTCGAGTAATCGAACTGAGATTGTTTGCCATGAGAAGATTATCCGCATCCCGATGGCGAATGAAGAGACGATCGTGATTCCTGGGGGAGAAGCAGGATACGCCCCTACGGATTATTAGTTGTTGGAAGGAACGGAAGTTTTGCGCAAAGGATGTGTTGACTTCTTGGCTCATGTCATGAACAAAGAAGCCAGAAAACCGAAGCTCGAAAATATCCCTGTGTAAGGGGATATTCTGGAGTCTTCCCCGAAGACTTGCTAGGATTACCTCCTCAACTACAAGTCGAAATTCACTTTGACTTGGTTCCAGGCACCGCGCCTATTGCGAAGACACCTTACCGACTTGCGCCTTCAGGAATGCAAGAGTTGTCATCGCAGCTTCAGGAGTTGATAGATAAGGGATTTATAAGGCCAAGCTTCTTGCCTTGGAGAGCTTCAGTTCTGTTCGTCAAGAAAAAGGACGGTAGTTTCGTATGTGCATTGACTTACCGGGAACTAAACAAGCTAACCATCAAGAATCGGTATCCCTTGCCGAGGATTACTGATTTACTCGACCAACTGCAAGGATCCAACTACAATTCCAAGATCGATCTTCAATCAGGTTATCTCCAGCTGCGGATTTAGGAAGAGAGTATACCGAAGTACAGTGAGTCAACAATTTGTTTTAAACATACGCTAATATTGTGTCTTCTACACGGTGCACAAAACAGTTAGACACAGAATACAAAACTTTGAGAACCTAGTAATCATGTACTTAGGACCTTCGGGAATTCATACCAAAGCTCATTGAAGGTTATCACATAGGAACTACGTCTATTAACTTGGGCAAACACCGGCATTCTGACATATATGCTAATTTAGTTAACCAAACAGGTGAAGTACTCGAAAATACTCTTATTGAAAATCTCACATTGGCATCTAACAAGTAGATCCTTTTTACATCTCTACTCCTCTTAATGGTAGTTGCATGACGACAATTTTCTTCACCTGAGCAAACACTCATTTGCCACAGTACTTGATCATTTCATATGATGCACATGCAATCGTTTGTTACGCATGTGGCTTCCCCTCTAACGATCGTTTTCATCAAAGTTACCAATATCATTTCGCTATATTCAACTATTTCCTTGTGTTTCGGATAATCAGCTTTATTGTAAGTATCGACTCCTTGATATTGAGTCAATAAAACCTTCTTGAAATTTCTTTTCTTATCAGTCACATACATGGTTTATCCTTGTAACCATGCCGAAATTCCCTTGTCAATACATGCGTTTATTGTCGGATTGCGCTGAAACCAAGTTCAATTGCTTCAACTTGTCCATTTTGCATAGTCAATTCAAGACACCATATGATGTATTGAAAGCATCATATTCAAATTCATTTTAGCAAGTGTTTCTTTTGTTCCGAGTCATAGTAAACTTGTTTGGCCTACGACTCCATTAAAATTGTTCGTTGATTTCGACACCTCGTGGTGATGTTTTCACTAAATTGAAGCTTGCGCTGATCTTGTTTATGAATCTCATACACGGATTTAATTGTTTATTCATTAACTTGCTCTAAATGTTGGATCGTCGTGTAACCCTAACGAGTCAATATGAAGAGTTCAACATCAAAAACAAAGGCGGAATCAATGAATTTGATGTAATACAGCTTGTTTTCCTCTAATTATCTTCTTATTAACTGATTCTGAGCTTTTACAGATTCAAATGACAAACGGACAACACCTCGGCTCTGAACCTATGTTTTAATCCCGTTTCAAATGACACAGGCACTTCAGTATTTATAGGCTTTTAATTCCGCTTGAAACCAACTCAAACGAAATCACCAGTTCATGCGGAATTACTTAATTCCGTGCGGAATTAGTAATCTCGCTTGAACATCTAATTCCGTTTGAAATGTCATCAAACACCTTTCAAGCGGAATTACCCTTTAACACTGTTTTCTCAATATTCGTGCCCTGATCTATCTAATACAATACAAGACTTGATAAAGACGAAGTTTAACAGACATCAGTGCACCAACACTAAAGAAATTTGTTCTGTTTTATCATGATTAAAGCTGTCTTAACGCAATCGTGTGTTAAGACAATGGTACATAAATTCATTTTATATAATCCATTGTACCTCCTAACGATTCTTTCATTATCGATCGAATGCCTTGCAGTATTTATTGCTTTTTCATCTTCGATCGAAAATAGTAGTTCTTTGGTGTTCTATATTCAATTGAAAAATCATACGATACCATTTGAATCAAATTTTCAGGTTTGCTTCATTACACTTTCATTTGAATTCTAACACGGTGAACCTGTTCGGTCACTGCTATTATTGAATTACGTCATTACGACACCTTGTGGTGTCGGTACAAACTTGCAGCTTGTGCTAATCATGGTCAACCGTTTCACGCTAAACTACACATACTTTTGTTTGACTTGTCGTCTAAGGATTTTTAGTAATATTTATCGCTGCCTCATTATCAACAAAGATAGGGGTGTTAAGAAATTGCAAACCGTAGTCGCGCATCTGTTGCTGGATCCACAAGATCTGAGAACAGCAACTGCTAGCAGATACATATTCAGCTTCACATCTGTTGCTGGATCCACAAGGTCTGCTTCTTGCATTGCCAGGTGACCAATCGTGTTCCGAAAAACTGGCACCCCGCTGTTGTTGATTTTGCGTTAACTTTGCAACATCCGAAATCGGAATCGGAATACCCTTCGAGCGTGAAATCGCCTTCTCTTGGATACCATAGCCCCAGTGATGGAGTTCCTTTCAGGTAGCGTAATATCCTTTTTACAATCACCATATGCGAAGCTCACGGGTTAGATTGAAATCTTGCTGCGAGGCAGGTTGGATACATAATATCGGGTCTTGAAGCAGTCAAGTACATCAGCGATCCGATCATGGAACGATACAACGTTTCATCTACCTTCTCTCCGGTGAGATCAGGGTTTATCCCATGGTTCGTCGCTAATGGGGTGGAAGCTGGAGTAGAACCTGACATCCCAAATTTCTCTAAGATATCATGAACATACTTCGTTTGATGTATGAATATTCCCTTAGGCGGTTGATCAACCTGAAGTCCCAAGAAGAATTTCATCTCACCCATTGATGACATTTCAAATTTCTGCTTCATAACTCTTTCAAAATCTTTGCACAGATTTTCATTTGTAGACCCAAATATGATGTCGTCCACATATATCTGAACTATCAGAAGATGTCCGTCGACCTCTTTGGTGAAGAGAGTGGCATCCACTTTTCCACGGATGAAGCTGTTGGCTAACAGGTGTTGAGACAATGTCTCGTACCAAGCTCTCGGGGCCTGGTGTAAACCATACAGCGCCTTATCCAGTAAGTACACCTTGTCTTTGTGGATCGGATCGGTGAAGCCTGGTGGCTGTCCGACATATACCTCCTCTTTTACCTTCCCATAGAGAAATGCTGATTTAACATCTAGCTGATAAACCTTAAAATTTTTCCAAGATGCAAATGCTAGGAAGATTCTGATCGCTTCTAGTCTAGCAACTGGAGCATACACTTCAGTGAAATCTATCCCCTCTTGCTGACTGAAACCCTGAACAACGAGTCGAGCTTTGTTACGAATAATAACCCCTCTATCGTCTCTCTTGCACTTGAACACCCACTTGGTGTTTATCTTCCTTTAACCATCAGGCAAGTCTACCAATTTCCACACTCCTAACTTCTCAAACTGTCTCAGCTCCACTTGCATCGCATTGACCCAAGAATCTTCAGTTAGCGCCTCTTTGTATGTTCGCGGTTTGATCTGCGAAATAAAACAACTAATTGAAAACTCAGTTTGTAACGAAGCAACTGTAGAATAAAAACATGTAAGGCCATGGTCAATTTGACGTCTAGTGCGAACGCCTGATTGTAATTCTCCAATGATCAACTCTTCTGGATGATACGAAAGAGTTCTTGGCATCACCTCGCCTGGAACATCTACCTCGCCTTCCAAATTTGTTACATTCTGATTTGCACCTTGTTCACTGACTGGAATAGTTTGACTTGAAAACTAAATTTGCTCCCCCTCAGAATCTGAATCACCACGATCAAATACTGGTCTGTTCTCAGATTCTTGATTATCATTTTCTGCCATCTGATTATCATGAGCAATTTCATTTTGTTGAATATCATAATGTTCTCCAGCATTGCTTGGACCTGCTTCATCGTCATTGGAAGCTTTTTGACGTCTAGAATACTCAGCTGGGAACCTTTCCTGTGAAGACTCATACTCTCTTAGAATATCCAACTCATCAAAGAAATCTTCTTCTTCTTCCTCATTCATGTCAAATGAATTCCACAAAGTATCATAGTGAAAACGCCATCAATCGCCGGGATTTTGTGGTGGCATAGTATAACCTTGGCATTCAACATTATGTGCTTCAATAATCCGCTTCAAGCTTGGAACAAAGACTCGTTTTAATGGACTCGCGTAACCCACGAAAATTCCTTCAATGCTCTTTGCACCAAATTTTCCAAAAGGCTCTAGAACAGTGCAGGGAGACCCAAACGGTTCAAGATACTTCAGGTTCGGTTTGCGGTTATTGATCAGCTCGAAACATGTCTTGTTGAATTTCTTTACAGTAAGAACCCGGTTGAGCGTATAACATGCGGCTGATACTGCTTCTGCCCAAAAGTTAACAGGTAATTTGGAATCAGCAAGCATCGTCCTGGCCGTTTCAATTAGTGTCATGTTCTTTCTTTCAGCTACTCCATTCTGCTGCGTAGTGTAAGGCGTGCTAAATTCATGCAATATACCTCTTTCATCACAATATTCTTCCATTTTGAAATTCTTGAACTCAGTACCATTGTCACTACGTAATCTTATGTACTCACCTTTGGGTGCGTTTTTATATGTTAACACAATCCCTCAAAGTGTTTATTCGCCCTAAATTAAATAAGCATGATTTAATAATCAAAAACCCACAAAAATACCAAAGTTTCTCCGATACTTAGAATTTTCACATAACTTTGAGATTTCTCGAAAAGTTATTATTTTTTATTATCTTGGTGTATTTGTATATATGTACTCAAGCGTAACACACATAATCTTGTCAACACTAACACATGATCATACACATATTGTAAAACACATAGCACAATGTAACACATAAAATAACCCATGAACAACCCATTCTAGTGTATGTTGAAAAACACTTATTTTAGCGTTTCAGTAACATTTTTGGGCGTCGGAAGTCACGTATGACTAACCAAACACCAAGTAAACTTAATATAAGTTAAATTACTTATTTTTATAGCAAAAATATCAGTTTGGTTACTGATCTAAAACAGTTTAATAAAAATAGTCCGAAAAGGCGATTTTTGACCGTTTTACCTCATAGTTTTGCATCAAACGTTACCCGAACCATCCCAAATCGAAATGACTTGAAATTTAAACACAACTCATGTTATTTACTAAATAAAATAATGGTTATACTCATGATAGTGCAGGTCTTAAACAAAGCACATGAATCATGCAAATTTCACACAATTTACCACTTTTTAAGCTATATGTACAACATGTAAAGCTATCAAACCTATGTCAAAGTTTCATGCCATTATAATATATCAAATAATGTTATTTTTAGTGTTTGTAACCTGATCTAAAACATTTTTGTCATACAACCCTTTTTTACCATTTCTTGAGCTTTACATCAACATGTATCTTCATGTACAAGTGCCTAAAGCATACTACCATAACATCATCATTTTATGTTAATCTAAATGCATCAAATATGTGATATATTCAGGTTTATTTGCTGATGTAATATACATTTAACATATCATACATAAATCTCCAAATACTTGCATATTTACCACCATTCAAGAACATGTAACACTTAAACAAGTACTTAACAAGAAATCAAACTTTAAGACTCATACACACATATATATATGTACGGTCACACACATATATATATATACATATCATTTTTATTTTGAAACAAGACCCTTTTCATTTTAGATTTCAAGTTTAGTGAAAATCCTAAGATTCAAGAGAAACTTCAAATCATCAAGAACAACCAAGAATCAAAAGTATGATTAAAAAAAAAAATGTTATACCTTCAAGATTCAAGTAGGTTGTGGGATGAGATTTTGATGATAGGAAGCTTGAATCACTTGAGAACACCTTGGAATCACCTTTAGATCTTCACACTAACTTGAAGGTTGCTAGGAAAGGGACTTGATTCATAAGAACAAAGTTGCAAAAAGATGAAGATAGAGAGAGAAGAGGGTGGACGGTTATGGATGAGAGAGAAGGAGGAGTGTTGAGTGATGTTGAGTGTTGTGATCTTGTGAAGATTATAAGGAGATATGGAATGGACTTGCTTGAAGCATTCAAAGACACTTGGAAACAAAAATCCTACATGATATTTGAGAGATCTTTGCAAATATTTGGTGGGTTCCACACCATTTTAAAACCGTAAATTGTTTGGGGGAGGGGGTAGAGTGTAAGTTTGATGGTATACTAGATAGAAACAGGTGTTTAACCGGGTACCGGGTATTTTATCTAGCGTTTAAGTCCCGGTTTACGGTGTTCTAAATTATTTTTATTATTCTATAAAAATAATCTCGCCAAAATATTACTGAAATAAATTTCAGTTGCCGAGACTGGATGCGTTGTCCGTGTTTTGCAGTAGAAGCACTATGTTGCGCAGAAGCACGCGGTACGCGCTTAAACTTGAAAATAACGTTTCTAAGCGTTTTAATTTATTTTTCAACATGGACCTGATTAAAAATAAAATTTTAACCATAACAGAATATTTTTGGGATTTAAATATTATCCGGGCAGTCACAACGTTCGTTTCGCAGTTTTGTCGTAATTAGTTCTTTAGTCCAAATGAACATGTTTTTGCCATTCTGAATCCTTCGAAACTTATTTCTAAGTTATGTAAAGGGTATTTAGGGTATGTTTGGCTTATGTCACAGTTCCGGAGTGTACGTCGCATTAAACTGATTTTGTTTACGTAACGGTTTATGATTTCACTTCCAGAACAGGTTTGAGAGTTCGGAATTGAACAATGATTGAAAACGTACTAATGTCACAATTAATTAAACAAATATTGAAATTAAAACGTCATATTTCATTAAACACAAAGTTGTTCGGAACAGTACAAGGGTTAAAATACACAGATGTCACATTCATACTTGGGATTTGTATAAATATGTGTATCGTTTGCACATATCAATTCCTGTTTGGTTTCGGGCTCTAAATCACTTTCTGGAAGTTTATACGCAAACTGGTGCTTAAACGCAATCAGTTTAATGCGACGTACACTCCGGAACTGTGACGTAAGCCAAACGTACCCTAAATATCCTTTACATAACTTAGAAATAAGCCTCGAAGGATTCGGTATAGCAAAAACATGTTTATTTGAACCAAAGAACTATTTACGACAAAACTACGAAACTAACGTTGGTGACCACCCGGGTAATATTTAAATTCCAAAAAAAAATATTCTGTTAGGATTAAAATTATATTTTTTTTTGGGTAAAGGGATTACCCCAGGTAAATTTTATAAATGAAAAATAAGAACAAGGGCATGCCCGAAGAGGACACGCCAACTAGGCTTGACATACCAACGCCTAGGACACAAGAAAACACAGCCCACAAACAAACCATCCAAGAAAACAACCTAGCACAAAACGACCACAACTAAACAAACATTGACTAAACAAATGAATTCAGCTAGCCCGGATCGTTGGCCTCATTATCAGAACCAATCTTCCACGTCCTCAGCAGGCTCTCAATACTCGATTGTCTTCTAAACTTGAACCCCATTAAACGTAGACGAACAACTTCCTTAATCCTCTTAATTACCGCACTCTGATCAGCAGAAACGTTGGAAAATAAACAGTTATTTCTCTCTTGCCATATGAAGTAAGCCGAAGCTACAATAACCAGCTTGCATATAATATGCTCTGTCTTCTTCGAGCTTGCATTTTGTTCCATCCAGGTCATAATCGATTGCCAAGTGCTATCAACGTTACCCATTTGAACCATACTCTTAACTTCATTCCACACTTTTGAAGCAAACTAACACTGAAAGAACAAATGATCTCTAGAGTCCCGATTAATTCTACAAAGCAGACAACACATGAGGTTTAAATTCGTTACACTTCCCACCTCCCAAGCAGCAAGCCGGTCTTGGGTTTTAAGTTTATTCTTTATGACTAACCATAAGTGAAACGAATGTCTTGGAATACATTGAGAAAACCATACCCCATCGACCCACGAGACCGGATTCTGCCTACACCGAATGGTGTGCCACACTTCTGATGACCGAAATGGGCATGAGTTCCCATCTAAATCTTTCCAAACCGTACGGTCCACCATATTTGGCGTCAACTGAGGAACATTTAACCCAATTAAAACTGGGTATAAATCATACCAAGCTTGAGGCCACTTCCAGTTTCCGTTATCATCAACTAGATCCGAAAGAGAAGACGAGATGTTGAACCCCGCATTAGTAATTGTTCGAGGCGTAATGAATGTGCTTAACGGACTTAATTGACACCAATTATCCCACCAGGCATTCGTTTGAGCTCCACTTCAAACAACCTTCCATATAAAAGGCTTGACAACAGTGCGAAGAGATAAGATCTTCCTCCATCCCCAGCTCATACTTCCTTTGCTGTTAATATCCCAAAAAATCCTACCCTTCAATTTATGTGTATATATCCATTGGACCCAAAGAGACTTCCTATTAACCAGAATGCTCCAGATATGATTAGTCATAAGAGCCTTATTCACATCCGAGATACACTTTATGCCTAACCCACCCTCACTCTTCGGCAAGCAAACATCTGACCAAGGGACTTTCGCCTTAACTCTAGTCGGGTTATTACCATTCCACAAGAACCGCCGCATAAGCTTCTCAAGGTCATTGATGACCCGAGAAGGAATAATAAAAACGGATGCCCAATAGATATGCATGGCCGATAAGACAGAGTTAATAAGTTGTAATCTACCAGCAAAAGAAAGGGACTTATTCAACCAGCTATTGATTCTCTTTTCCATCCGATCAAGAAGAGGTTTGCAATCATTAAAAACTAATTATATTTTAATCAGGTTCGTGTTGAAAAATAAATTAAAACGCCTAAAAACGTTATTTTTCAAGTTTAAAGCACGTACCGCATGTTACTGTGTGACACAGTGCTTCTACTGCAAAACACGGACAACGCAGCCAGTCTTGGCAACTAAAATTTATTTCAGTAATATTTTGGCGAGTTTATTTTTATAGTATAATAAAAATAATTTAGCACGCCATAAACCGGGGTTTAAACGCTAGATAAAATACCCGGTATCCAGTTAAATACCCTTTTTAGCCTACATATAGCATATTTATATAAAAATTACACATGGACCCCCTCCCCCATATGTAATTTTGGTCATATATGGGTGGCCTCCACCTAAATATCTCCAAGATCTTGCATAAATCCTATTTGATTCTTCTTGGATTTTATTTAGATATTACTTGATACACTTAGATTTTTTTGAGATCTTGGCCTATATAGCTTCTTCATATCTTCACACTACACACAACCTCCTTCCTTCTCTCCTCCCATAACCGTCCCATCTCTCTCTCTCTCTCTATCTTCAAATCTTCAAGTCTTGTTCTTCACATTCAAACTCCCTTTTTAGCAACCTTCAAGTTAGTATGAAGATCTAAAGGCGATTCCGAGGTGTTCTCAAGTGATTCAAGCTTCCTATCATCAAAAATCTCATCCTACAACCTACTTGAATCTTGAAGGTATAACATTTATTTTTAAATCATACTTTTGATTCTTGGTTGTTCTTGATGATTTGAAGTTCCTCCTGAATCTTGGGATTTTCACTAAATTAGAAATCTAAAATGAAAAGGGTCTTGTTACAAAATAAAAATGGTGGTGTATATATATGTATATAACCGTACATATATATGTGTGTATATGAGTTTATTTTTGAGTTTGAGTTTGATATCTTGTTAAGTACTTGTTTGTGTTGTTACATGTTCTTGAATGGTGGTAAAAATGCAAGTATTTGGTAATTTATGTATGATATGTTAAATGCTTAAATACATCAGAAAATAAACCTGAATATATCATATATTTGATGCATTTAGATTAACATTAAATGATGATGTTATGATAGTGTGCTTTAGGCACTTGTACATGGAGATACATGTTGATTTAAAGCTCAAGAGATGATGAAAAATCGCTATATGACAAAACTGTTTTAGATCAGGTTACAAACACTAAAAATAACATTATTTGATGTATTATAATGGCATGAAACTTTGACATAGGTTTCATAGCTTTGCATGTTGTACGTATAGCTTAAAAAGTGGTAAATTATGTGAAATTTGCATGATTTATGTGCTTTATTTAAGACCTGCACTATCATGAGTATAACCATTATTTTATTCAGTAAATAACATGGGTTGTGTCAAAAATTCAAGTCGTTTCGATGTGGGATGGTTCGGGTAACGTTTGACGCAAAACTATGCGTTAAAACGGTCGAAAATCGCATTTTCGGAGGACTTTTATAAAAATGTTTTAGATCAGTAACCAAACTGATATTTTTAATATTAAAATAAGTATTTTAACTTTATATTAAGTTTACTTGGTGTTTGGTTAGTCATACGTGACTTCCGACGGCCAAAAATGTCACCGAATCGCTAAAATAAGTGTTTTTTTGACATACACTAGAATGGGTTGTTCATGGGTTATTTTATGTGTTACAATGTGCTATGTGTTTTACAATATGTGTATCATCATGTGTTAGTGTTGACAAGATTAGGTGTGTTACACTCGAGTACATATATACAAATACACCAAAATAATCAAAAATAATAACTTTTTTGAGAAATCTCAAGTTATGTGAAAATTCTAAGTATCGGAGAAACTTCGGTATTTTTGTGAGTTTTTATTATTAAATCATTCTTATCTAATTTAGGACGAATAAACAATTTGAGGGATTGTGTATAGAAACGCACCCAAAGGTGAGTACATAGACCCCTCTTTTACTGTTTTCAAACTGTTTTGGGGTGAAACACATGTGCCTACTTGTTATTTTCATGCTTTTCCATGTTTTCATATCATATACTTGCTATGTTCATTAGTACACTATTAGTACATGTTTTACATTACATTTTCTGCTATGTATGATGACTTGGCATGCTAGCATATTTTTTTACATTGCATCTCTGTTGTATATGTTCTCGTAACATATGGACACATTATTTACATCTCTACCTTGTATGTTCATTTAAGCATACTAGGAACTTTATTTTCATAAAACATGTTTACATTTGGTATATCATTTGGTTTGTTTAACGGGACTAAATTACATTCATTAACACCGATCATGCCGCTCGGTAGTAGGTAGTGGTACCATAGGACTTGACAAATCCCGTTCCTAAAACCCTAGGTTTGTTTGGGTGGAAGGAATGACTGACTCCGAAAAAATTTATTTGATAACCTTCACTCTAAGGTTATCCGTCTGTCTCAAGGCTTGGATGTAGGCGTTTAACATTACCGCATAAATGGTTGTATCAGTAAAGCATGCATTATTCTACAAAACATAATTTTTGATTTATTCAAATACTTTGTTTTGTACATTTTTACTTGTGGTTTAAGTAGTCTCATTTTACTTACCATACATAACTTTTGATTATACATTACATGATTTACATTGATGGGTTTTACATAAACATTTGACATTTGACTATACATAAACAATTTTACATTGATGGTTTGTTTGGTAAGTGATTTAAGTAACGAGACGTGTGTAGTATGATACAAGCATGGTGGATACGCCGCTGGTACTTCCTATATATAAGTGTTTGTATTATATTACATGTCGTAATGTTATTTAAATCATTTCAATTCGGACTCATATATTTTACACAAATGACATATTTTTCACAAGACATTGTTTTACAAAACAACTTATTTTATACAAACTCATTTTACTTGGTTATTCATTTAACCCTACATTACTCTTTTACATATCATCTACTTTATCATCACTTTTCATCTGATTTACAAAACAAAACACTTTATAAGGTACATGACTACTTTTGCTAAACACTTTTCTTCAAACTTATATGTCATGAATCCTAAATCAATAAAACCTATGTATCTCACAGGCATCTTTATGCTGACGTACCTATTTTCACATGTGTTTCAGGATATGATGCGTAGGATTTATCAAGATACACTTAGGCGGACTTGGACCTTAGCAATAAAAAAAGATGCAAGACTAGTTAATTATGTTATATTTCTTGTTTGTCAAGACATTGTAACTCTCTTAATCAATAAAACCAAATTTTAAATTTTCCATGTGTTATGAAACAATGATTCTGTTACAACACTCCCCGACGATTCCTCCACGTTTTGTTGTTTTTACGTGGTCGGGGTGTGACAGAAGAGTTGGTATCAGAGCTCATGGTTATAGGGAATTAGGTTATTAGTAATGCTTTGACCTATTCTATAACCTTCCTAGGACCCTAACGCGAGTTTACTTGCTTTTAGTCATAAAACAATACCGTCATCTATCCTTAGGCGACGACCACAACAAGAACATAAATTTCAAAACCGCCTTGAAAACTAATCATCTGTTCTAGGATGATTGATTACCAGGTTTTGAACCCTCTAAGTATTCAAAATCTCGTCAAAGTTTGGGTCTTATAATGTGAACACGTGCAAACTGGAAGGGTGAATGCCTGTACCCTGAGTTTTCTGTCTAAGGCTAGAGTGTTCGTACAAATCCGCAGTATCGGACCAGTCACTCTTACCTGGGAACTCTTGGGGTGAGTATTCACTTATAGGCGAGCATGTATTCAGTGATACATTAATGTGACCCGTCTACTTTGATTCATCATCGTCTCATTTGTTTGCCTTAGGTAACAAACAAATGATCGCAATTCTTATGCATTGCCATTCTGTTTTGTTTATCCGATAAACATTTCAATTGTTTCTTCCTATGTCTTTCATTCTCTTCTAGAATGTCCCTTCCTCTCAGCAACGGTCAAATGTCCGAG
The DNA here is from genome assembly GCA_030545235.1 of Helianthus tuberosus. Lineage (NCBI taxonomy): Eukaryota > Viridiplantae > Streptophyta > Magnoliopsida > Asterales > Asteraceae > Helianthus > Helianthus tuberosus. Next base: position 110,176,446 of record CM060449.1, read on the forward strand.
CAGACTGCCAAATTTGCCTAGCGAATAGGCGAAGTGATCCTGAAGACCGTTGAATTAGCTACTGCCATGTATCGACTCCAGAATGAAGCCACGCAGGAACCATCACAGGAAACAGAAGCCAAGCGTTCACCAAAACCGAAGAAACGTAAAGCTTCAAAGACTTCTACAGTCGTTGCACCAAATCAAGCAGGACCTAGCCAAGTGGCAACACCGCCTGCTAAGAAGCAATACAAGGGAACGGCACCGTTATGCGACAAATGTAAGGGGCATCACCAAGCTCACTTACAGTGTCGTCTATGTGTAACATGTGGGCGAGTTGGTCACCTGGAAAGTGTTTGTCGAATTAACCCGAACCATGGTGGTCCAAATTAACCACAAGCCAACCCTGTCCAAGCTCGCTTTCCACCTGGATCGTGCTACAACTGTGGCAAGATGGGTCATTTCGTGAACAAATGCCCAAAGCTTGCTAATGCAAATCTGACCCTCGGATGAGCAGTTGGCTGATTAGAAGATGTTGTTGTCTTATGCTTTTGTTTATTTTGTTTTCTTGTAATGTGAAACAATCTGTTTTGTTCATAAATAAATTGTTGTTCACAATTCTGATGTACAATTGTAGTTACATATGTGTATGGCATTACCTATGATACCTACATCAAGGAACTATGTTCTTTACAAACTACTCTTGTGATTCCCCCTTTCAAGTGATCACTCATGATTTCCTCAAAAAAAAAAAAAAAAAAAAAGAAAAAGAAAAAAAAAAACCTCATGCTTTCAAAATATTTCATATAGTTTGAAAACAATTTTATGTAATATATCAAGTGCACGATTTCAAAAGCATCATTCACGTTTTCAAAAACCTTATACATACTTTCAAAATTCAACTCATGATTTTAAAACATTTTTATAAATGTACTTACCTAATACACCTACTTTATGATTTCAAAAGTATTAAATATAAGGTTTCAAAAACATTGAACACATTTTTTAGAACCCCATGCATAGATTTGCACCTTGTTCACTGACTGGAATAGTTTGACTTGAAAACTGAATTTGCTCCCCCTCATAATCTGAATCACCACGATCAAATACTGGTCTGTTCTTAGATTGTTGATTATCATTTTATGCCATCTGATTATCATGAGCAATTTCATTTTGTTGAATATCATCATGTTCTCCAGCTTTGTTTGGACCTGCTTCATCGTCATTGGAAGCTTTTTGACGTCTAGAATACTCAGTTGGGAACCTTTCCTGCGAAGACTCATACTCTCTTAGAATATCCAACTCATCAAAGAAATCTTCTTCTTCTTCCTTCTTCATGTCAAACGAATTCCACAAAGTATCATAGTGAAAACGCCGTGAATCGCCGGGATTTTGTGGTGGCATAGTATAACCTTGGCATTCAACATTGTGTGCTTCAATAATCCGCTTCAAGCTTGGAAAAAAGACTCGTTTTAATGGACTCGCGTAACCCACGAAAATTCCTTCAATGCTCTTTGCACCAAATTTTCCAAAAGGCTCTAGAACAGTGCAGGGAGACCCAAACGGTTCAAGATACTCCAGGTTCGGTTTGCGGTTATTGATTAGCTCGAAACATGTCTTGTTGAATTTCTTTACAGTAAGAACCCGGTTGAGCGTATAACATGCGGCTGATACCGCTTCTGCCCAAAAGTTAACAGGTAATTTGGAATCAGCAAGCATCGTCCTGGCCGTTTCAATTAGTGTCTTGTTCTTTCTTTCAACTACTCCATTCTGCTGCGGAGTGTAAGGCGTGCTAAATTCATGCAATATACCTCTTTCATCACAATATTCTTCCATTTTGAAATTCTTGAACTCAGTACCATTGTCACTACATAATCTTCTGATTCGAGTTTGGTACAGGTTTTCTATCTTCTTGAAAAGCGTCATCAAACGATCAAACGTCTCATCTTTTGACTTCATAAACAATACCCAAGAAAATCTTGAGTAATCGTCTGTGACTACAAGACAATATAGATCCCCAGTTATGCTTTTGACATTCACTGGACCAAACAGATCCATATGGAGCCTCTCTAAAGGTTTCAAAATTGAATTTTCTTTCTTCCCAGGGTGAGATTTCTTCTTTTGCTTGCCTTTGACACAGCTAATCCACTTCCCCTCAAGATGAAAACCTTTAACATGATCACCAATTACTAAGTCGTTATGCACCAGGTGATTCATTTTTCTCAAATGTATATGACCCATCTTTCGATGCCATAACTGTGATTCTTTTTCCGTTGCTCTTGACATAAAACAATGAGCCTGACCCATGGTTGTAGTTGCTACGCTCATGTCCAACACATACAAATCATTGACTCTGGGTGCTCTCATGATAACCCACTCTTCGGAAACAACAAATCCTGGTTTGAAGATCAAACATTCTTTGTCTATAAAGTGCGTTGTATACATGCGATCACAAATCTGTGACACCTGTGCCTCGACGGCCATCAAACAAAGACTAAATCAATGAAATATTGTATTTCATTGTCACACCCCGACCACGTAAAACAACAAATCAGGGCGGAAACGTCGGGGAGTGTTGTAACAGAATCATTGTTTCATAACACATGGAATTTAGAATATTGTTTTATTACATAAAAAGTTACATTGTCTTGGAATTTGATCAACAGACGGTACAATTGCCGTTCATGTTTTTATAATTACTAAGTCCCATGTCCATCCTATGTAAAGCAATCAACAGTAGTCACGAAATAAAACCTGAAACATATGTGAAAGTAAATACGTCAGCATAAAAATGCCTGTGAGTAACATAGGTTTTGTGAATTAGATTCATGGCTTTGGATCATATAAGAAAAGATTATATGTTTATAAAAGTAGCCATGAATCCTTGATAAAAGTTTGGTTTCTAGAACACTTTGCATTGATATAAAAGTTGTAGTATACATAAAAATATACCTTGGTTTTAAGAAAGTATGATAAGTAATATATTGAAATATATTTTAGTTTCAAAACAGTTAAACAGATAGTATATCAAATATACTTTAGTTGTTAAATAATAGTTTTCGGTAGTATATCATAAGTATACTTTGGTTTGGTAAGTAACATATCAACTATGTTTTAGTAATAAACAAAATATATGTTGGATTTGTACATAGTATATCAAATTATACTTTAGTAAATAATAGCATATCAAATTATGCTTTAGCAAACAATATCACGTTGGTAGTATATCGAAATATCCCATAAATCGCGATTTAGCAATACATTCAAACCTTAGTGCATCAAACTACACTTTGGAGACTATAGAAATACCACAAAGGCAAATTCTATTTGGTTAATATTTGGTTTCTGACATTCCATACAACAGGAATGGGGTGTCTAGTCCTATAGCGCTATATCGTACTACCAATCGGCTTGATCATTGTTAATGAATGTATAAATAACAGTATAAATGAACAATTAGTTCTAACAAACCTTGGAAATCAGTCGTTTAAACCATAGATAATAGTTCAATTCGTCAAAAGATAGAACTTATGCATGTAAAATCATATAGTCGAACTCATGAAAATAGTGAATAGGCACATATGAATCACCCCAAAACATTTGAAAACGTAAAAGAGGGGACTATGTACTCACCTTTGGGTGCGTTTTTATATGTTAACATAATCCCTCAAATTGTTTATTCACCCTAAATTAAATAAGCATGATTTAATAATCAAAAACCCACAAAAATACCTAAGTTTCTCCTATACTTAGAATTTTCACATAACTTTGAGATTTCTCGAAAAGGTATTATTTTTTATTATCTTGGTGTATTTGTATATATGTACTCAAGCGTAACACACATAATCTTGTCAACACTAACACATGATCATACACATATTGTAAAACACATAGCACATTGTAACACATAAAATAACCCATGAACAACCCATTCTAGTGTATGTTGAAAAACACTTATTTTAGCTTTCGGTAACATTTTTGGGCGTCGGAAGTCACGTATGACTAACCAAACACCAAGTAAACTTAATCTAAATTAAATTACTTATTTTTATAGAAAAAAATATCAGTTTGGTTACTGATCTCAAAGAGTTTAATAAAATTCCCCCGAAAAGGCGATTTTTGTCCGTTTTACTGCATAGTTTTGCATCAAACGTTACCCGAACCATCTCAAATCGAAATGACTTGAAATTTTAACACAACCCATGTTATTTACTAAATAAAATAATGGTTATACTCATGATAGTGCAGGTCTTAAACAAAGCACATAAATCATGCAAATTTCACATAATTTACCACTTTTAAGCTATATGTACAACATGTAAAGCTATCAAACTTATGTCAAAGTTTCATGCCATTATAATATATCAAATAATGTTATTTTTAGTGTTTGTAACCTGATATAAAACATTTTTGTCATACAACCCTTTTTTACCATTTCTTGAGCTTTACATCAACATGTATCTTCATGTACAAGTGCCTAAAGCATACTACCATAACATCATCATTTTATGTTAATCTAAATGCATCAAATATGTGATATATTCAGGTTTATTTGCTGATGTAATTTACATTTCACATATCATACATAAATCACCAAATACTTGCATTTTTACCACCATTCAAGAACATGTAACACTTAAACAAGTACTTAACAAGAAATCAAACTTTAAGACTCATACACACATATATATATGTACGGTCACACACATATATATATACATATCATTTTTATTTTGAAACAAGACCCTTTTCATTTTAGATTTCAAGTTTAGTGAAAATCCCAAGATTCAAGAGAAACTTCAAATCATCAAGAACAACCAGGAATCAAAAGTATGATTAAAAAAATATTTGGTGGGTTCCACACCATTTTAAAACCATAAATTGTATGGGGGAGGGGGGTAGAGTGTAAGTTTGATGGTATACTAGAGAGAAACAGGTGTTTAACCGGGTACCGGGTATTTTATCTAGCGTTTAAGACCCGGTTTATGGCGTTCTAAATTATTTTTATTATTCTATAAAAATAATCTCGCCAAAATATTACTGAAATTAATTTCAGTTGCCAAGATTGGGTGCGTTGTCCGTGTTTTGCAGTAGAAGCACTATGTTGCGCAGAAACACGCCGTACGCGCTTAAACTTGAAAAATAACGTTTTTAAGCGTTTTAATTTATTTTTTCAACACGGACCTGATTAAAAATAAAATTTTAATCATAACATAATATTTTTGGGATTTAAATATTATCCGGGCAGTCACCAACGTTCGTTTCGCAGTTTTGTCGTAATTAGTTCTTTAGTCCAAATGAACATGTTTTTGCCATACTGAATCCTTCAAAACTTATTTCTAAGTTATGTAAAGGGTATTTAGGGTATGTTCGGCTTATGTCACAGTTCCAGAGTGTACGTCGCATTAAACTGATTATGTTTACGTAACGGTTTATGATTTCACTTCCAAAACAGGTTTGAGAGTTCGGAACAGTACAAGGGTTAAAATACACAGATGTCACAGTCTCCCCTACTTTTGGAAATTTCATCCCGAAATTTAATTAGAGGAAACTTCTGAAGGCATCTGTGATGGTTTCGCTTTCGAATGAATCCCTCGAACCCTAAGTAAAACTCTGGGCCATGATTGGATTCTTAGCGAAATTGTCATCCGTCAAAGTGAAGTCCTTGTAGTAACAAAACATGGAGTGTCGAACCACGGACAGAAGAATGTTTCTTATGAATACTATTATAGGAAACTTGTGTGTGCTTGAAAACAGAGTCGGAGAGTGTAAGATAAAATAACATTGGCCACGGTCCTGGACTTCTAGTAACTTAAATAACGCTATGTTCGTAATGTAATAAGGAACACTTATATAAAGGAAGTACCAGCGGCCTATCCACCATGCTCCTTTCTACGTTGTTTCCATTTCATCATGCTCATCACTATAGGTCTTAACACATGACAAAAGTTGTTGTGGTTTCTGTGCACCGAATTCCATAATTATGTATGCATCCATAATTACGTAACTCCTTGCACAGTCCGCACAGTTCATTTCATAATGCGTAGGGGAAAAATCAATTGAATAAACATGAAGTGACTTGACTAGACCACCAAAGGATCTTTTTAACTAGATCAACGAATGATCTTCTTAACCAGATCAACACATGATCTTCTTAACTAGACCGTCGTACAATCTCTTTAAATAGACCACTAGTGGGTCTTTCTATTGAATCAAATAATCGTTTTGAAATAGCACTTTGGAATCCAAGGTTCTTACTATTTGCATAGATAAGCCCCTTAAGGAATTTAACATAGTACTTTGAGTATCCTTCTGAGAATCCAACATATGAAAATACGGAAGATTCTACTAGGACTTAGATAGCGAGCTTTAGAATCACACATAAACACATTATCACATAATCGCATACTTGTTAACTTAGTTATTAGCTTGTTCATTAACTTGAATTAATGCATTTAAAGTACGCCAAAAATCCAATCGAGGACTTCCATTGGTACTCAAAACATCCCAAGAATCTAACTATGAAGATAGGAAGTTCTTATAAGGATTTGGCTTTGTCTTAGTCGTATCGTAACATTTGTATTAGAGCACATAATGAATCCACTTAAGGACTCATGAAAGTACCTTTAGATATCAAATCAAAGATTTGAAATGGTATTTCATGTATCTGTTTAAGAATTTGTAACTTGTACCTTGTACTTTGTTTCTTAAAAGAAACGAGTACTTAGGATTTTTAGGGAGATCACGAGTGATCATAAAATGAAAGAATCACCCGAGTAGTTTGTTTTGTAAGGAACATGATTCCTTGGTGTCGGCATCATAGGGTTGTACACACACAATCGTATCAGTTTCGTAAAATAAAATTGAAACAACAAATTTTATTTATGTATCAACTGAGTCGATTCAAACATCCAAAAGATAACATACAAGGAAAAACAAAAGACTAGTTGTTCACTGCTGCATCGTCGTTTGCGTTTGCCTCGTTTATGTTAAACACTCGTCCACGTGCTGGATTCGCGTTAACAAGTCTTGGGCAATTGTTTCGGTAGTGAGTAAGGTCACCACAGTTATAACACGACCTAGGAGGGAACTGTGCTTGAGCAACAGCAGGATTTGCAGCAGCTTGGTTAGCATAACGGCAGGTATCGACCAAATGTCCCAATCTCCCACAGTGGGTACATTTGTGACACTATACTTGCTCCAGATGATGACGGTTGCATTTGTTGCACAAAGGTGCAGTACCAACATAGTTTTTCTTTGCACGAGGTTGTGCTGGCTGGTTTGGTGCAACCTGATTGTTCTGAGCAACTACGGCAAAGTTTTGTGAAGCCTTGAGCTTTTTCTTCTTGGATGTCTCGGCCTGTTTATCCTTTGGTTCATCTTGTGCAGACTTGTCAGATGGTTTCGGGTCGCCCTTTCGAAAAAGCTTACCTTTCCTGATCTGGGATTCAGTCAGGGTAGCAGACAATTCAATGGCCTGTCTGACGGTAGTAGGATTGCTACCAGTAACGATATCCTGAACTAGGTCAGGAAGACCATCAATGTACTTTTCAATCGCCTTCTCCACCGACGTAACCATAGCAGGACATAACAGGCTCAGCTCCTTATAACGATCAGTATAGGCCCGATGTTCACCAGTGTCTTGCTTCAAATCGTCGAATTCTCTTTCCAACGCTCTAAGCTCATGACGAGGACAAAACTCCTTCATCATTAGAGCCCGAAGCTCCTCCCAAGTTTGAGCTAGTGCCACATCGGCACCCCTATCACGCATCACCCCGTTCCACCATGTAAGAGCATGCTTCTCAAACACACTGGATGCAAACTCAACCTTACGCTCATTTGGACATTGCACATGCCTGAATGTGCTCTCCAAACTTTCAAACCATTGCAGGAGCGCAGTTGCTCCTTGAGTCCCAGAAAACTTCAAAGGTTTAGCAGAGTTGAATGTCTTAAAGTTGCACGGAACAGGTGCGTCGTTGTTGTTGTATGCTTAGTTTAACTGGGTAACTAGGTTCGGGAGTACAGCAGCGATTTGCTGAGTGATCAAGGCTGCCATTGCGGCGTCTTGAGTTTGATCACGTCGAGGAGGCATCTAAAAGGAAAACGGAACACAAGGAAATGTGTGAGTTTGACATAGAACAATTAAAAGGAATATTGAAAACATCGACAAAATGAAGGAAGGTGGTCATTTGTTCGTTACTTAAAACAAACAAACAAACAACACAGTGACTAATCAAAGTAAGGAAGTCTACATAATGAAGACATGCTTTAGCCTATAAGTGGACACTCACCCCAAGAGTTCCCAGGTAAGAGTGACTAGTCCGATTATGTGGATTTGTACGAACACTCTAGCCTTAGACAGAAAACTCAGGGTACAGGCACCCACCCTTCCGGATTGCACGTGTTCACATTATTAAGACTCAAACTTTGACGAGATTTGAAAACTTTAAAGGTGTAAAGCCTAAAAACTAATCTTCTAAGGATAGATGATCGATTTTCAAATGGAATTGAGATTTATGTACTTGTTTTGGTAATCACCTAAGGATAGGTGATAGTATTGTTTTAAGATCTAAACACAAGGTAACTTGTGTTAGGGTCCTAGGAAGGTTATAGTCTAGGTCAAAATTTTACTAATAACCTAATTCCCTATAACCATGAGCTCTGATACCAACTCTTCTGTCACACCCCGATCACCTAAAACAACAAATCGTGGCGGAAACGTCGGGGAGTGTTGTAACAGAATCATTGTTTCACAACACATGGAATTTAGAATATTGTTTTATTACATAAAAAGTTACATTGTCTTGGAATTTGATCAACAGACAGTACAATTTCCGTTCATGTTTTTATAATTACTAAGTCCCATGTCCATCCTATGTAAAGCAATCAACAGTCGTCACGAAATAAAACCTGAAACATATGTGAAAGTAAATACGTCAGCATAAAAATGTCTGTGAGTAACATAGGTTTTGTGAATTAGATTCATGGCTTTGGATCATATAAGAAAAGATTATAAGTTTATAAAAGTAAACATGAATCCTTGATAAAAGTTTGGTTTCTAGAACACTTTGCATTGATATAAAAGTTGTAGTATACATAAAAATATACCTTGGTTTTAAGAAAGTCGGATAAGTAATATATTGAAATATATTTTAGTTTCAAAACAGTTAAATAGATAGTATATCAAATATACTTTAGTTGTTAAATAATAGTTTTCGGTAGTATATCATAAGTATACTTTGGTTTGGTAAGTAACATATCAACTATGTTTTTGTAATTAACAAAATATATGTTGGATTTGTACATAGTATATCAAATTATACTTTAGTAAATAATAGCATATCAAATTATGCTTTAGCAAACAGTATCAAGTTGGTAGTATATCGAAATATACCATAAATCGCGATTTAGCAATACATTCAAACCTTAGTGCATAAAACTACACTTTGGAGACTATAGAAATACCACAAAGGCAAATTCTATTTGGTTAAAATTTGGTTTCTGGCATTTCATACAACAGGAATGGGGTGTCTAGTCCTATAGCGCTATATCGTACTACGACTTGATCATTGTTAATGAATGTATAAATAACAGTATAAATGAACAATTAGTTCTAACAAACCTTGGAAATCAGTCGTTTAAACCATAGATAATAGTTCAATTCGTCAAAAGATAGAACTTATGCATGTGAAATCATATAGTCGAAATCATGAAAATAGTGAATAGGCACATATGAATCACCCAAAACATTTGAAAACGTAAAAGAGGGGACTTTGTACTCACCTTTGGGTGCGTTTTTATATGTTAACACAATCCCTCAAATTGTTTATTCGCCCTAAATTAAATAAGCATGATTTAATAATCAAAAACCCATAAAAATACCGAAGTTTCTCCTATACTTAGAATTTTCACATAACTTTGAGATTTCTCGAAAAGTTATTATTTTTTATTATCTTGGTGTATTTGTATATATGTACTCAAGCGTAACACACATAATCTTGTCAACACTAACACATGATCATACACATATTGTAAAACACATAGCACATTGTAACTCATAAAATAACCCATGAGCAACCCATTCTAGTGTATGTTGAAAAACACTTATTTTAGCGTTTCGGTAACATTTTTGGGCGTCGGAAGTCACGTATGACTAACCAAACACCAAGTAAACTTAATATAAGTTAAATTACTTATTTTTTAGCAAAAATATCAGTTTGGTTACTGATCTAAAACATTTTAATAAAAATCCTCCGAAAAGGCGATTTTTGACCGTTTTACCTCATAGTTTTGCATCAAACGTTACCCAAACCATCCCAAATCGAAATGACTTGAAATTAAACACAACACATGTTATTTTACTGAATAAAATAATGGTTATACTCATGATAGTGCTGGTCTTAAACAAAGCACATAAATCATGCAAATTTCACATAATTTACCACTTTTTAAGCTATATGTACAACATGTAAAGCTATCAAACCTATGTCAAAGTTTCATGCCATTATAATATATCAAATAATGTTATTTTTAGTGTTTGTAACCTGATATAAAACATTTTTGTCATACAACCCTTTTTTACCATTTCTTGAGCTTTACATCAACATGTATCTTCATGTACAAGTGCCTAAAGCATACTACCATAACATCATCATTTTATGTTAATCTAAATGCATCAAATATGTGATATATTCAGGTTTATTTGCTGATGTAATTTACATTTAACATATCATACATAAATCACCAAATACTTGCATTTTTACCACCATTCAAGAACTTGTAACACTTAACCAAGTACTTAACAAGAAATCAAACTTTAAGACTCATACACACATATATATATGTACGGTCACACACATATATATATACATATCATTTTTATTTTGAAACAAGACCCTTTTCATTTTAGATTTCAAGTTTAGTGAAAATCCCTAGATTCAAGAGAAACTTCAAATCATCAAGAACAACCAAGAATCAAAAGTATGATAAAAAAAAATAAATGTTATACCTTCAAGATTCAAGTAGGTTGTGGGATGAGATTTTGATGATAGGAAGCTTGAATCACTTAAGAACACATTGGAATCACCTTTAGATCTTCACACTAACTTGAAGGTTGCTAGGAAAGGGACTTGATTCATAAGAAAAAAGTTGCAAAAAGATGAAGATAGAGAGAGAAGAGGGTGGACGGTTATGGATGAGAGAGAAGGAGGAGTGTTGAGTGATGTTGAGTGTTGTGATCTTGTGAATATTATAAGGAGATATGGAATGGACTTGCTTGAAGCATGCAAAGACACTTGGCAACAAAAATCCTACATGATATTTGAGAGATCTTTGCAAATATTTGGTGGGTTCCACACCATTTTAAAACCGTAAATTGTATGGGGGAGGGGGATAGAGTGTAAGTTTGATGGTATACTAGATAGAAACAGGTGTTTAACCGGGTACCGGGTATTTTATCTAGCGTTTAAGTCCCGGTTTATGGCGTTCTAAATTATTTTTATTATTCTATAAAAATAAACTCGCCAAAATATTACTGAAATAAATTTTAGTTGCCGAGACTGGGTGCGTTGTCCGTGTTTTGCAGTAGAAGCACTATGTTGCGCAGAAACACGCGGTACGCGCTTAAACTTGAAAATAACGTTTCTAAGCGTTTTAATTTATTTTTCAACATGGACCTGATTAAAAATAAAATTTTAATCATAACATAATATTTTTGGGATTTAAATATTATCCGGGCGGTCACCAACGTTCGTTTCGCAGTTTTGTCGTAATTAGTTCTTTAGTCCAAATGAACATGTTTTTGCCATACTGAATCCTTTGAAACTTATTTCTAAGTTATGTAAAGGGTATTTAGGGTTTGTTTGGCTTATGTCACAGTTCCAGAGTGTATGTCGCATTAAACTGATTATGTTTACGTAACGGTTTATGATTTCACTTCCAGAACAGGTTTGAGAGTTCGGAATTGAACAATGATTGAAAACGTACCAATGTCACAATTAATTAAACAAATATTGAAATTAAAACGTCATATTTCATTAAACACAAAGTTGTTCAGAACAGTACAAGGGTTAAAATACACAGATGTCACATTCATACTTGGGATTTTTATAAATATGTGTATCGTTTGCACATATCAATACTTGTTCTGTTTCGGGCTCTAAATCACTTTCTGGAAGGTTATACGCAAACTGGTGCTTAAACGCAATAAGTTTAACGTGAAGTACACTCCGGAACTGTTATGTAAGCCAAACATGCCGTAAATATCCTTTACGTAACTTAGAAATAAGTCTCGAAGGATTCGGTATGGCAAAAACATGCTTATTTGAACCAAAGAACTATTTACGACAAAACTGCGAAACTAACATTGGTGACCACCCGGATAATATTTAAATTCCAAAAAAAAATATTTTGTTATGATTAAAATTATATTTTAATCAGGTTCGTGTTGAAAAATAAATTAAAACGCCTAAAAAGGTTATTTTTCAAGTTTAAAGCACGTACCGCGTGTTACTGTGTGACACAGTGCTTCTACTGCAAAACACGGACAACGCAGCCAGTCTTGGCAACTGAAATTTATTTCAGTAATATTTTGGCGAGTTTATTTTTATAGTATAATAAAAATAATTTAGAACGCCATAAACCGGGGTTTAAACGCTAGATAAAATACCCGGTATCTAGTTAAATACCCGTTTTAGCCTACATATAGCATACTTATATAAAAATTACACATGGACCCCCTCCCCCATATGTAATTTCGGTCATATATGGGTGGCCCCCACCTAAATATCTCCAAGATCTTGCATAAATCCTATTTGATTCTTCTTGGATTTTATTTAGATATTACTTGATACACTTAGATATTTTTGAGATCTTGGCCTATATAGCTTCTTCATATCTTCACACTACACACAACCTCCTTCCTTCTCTCCTCCCATAACCGTCCCATCTCTCTCTCTCTATCTTCAAATCTTCAAGTCTTGTTCTTCACATTCAAACTCCCTTTTTAGCAACCTTCAAGTTAGTATGAAGATCTAAAGGTGATTCCAAGGTGTTCTCAAGTGATTCAATCTTCCTATCATCAAAAATCTCATCCTACAACCTACTTGAATCTTGAAGGTATAACATTTATTTTTAAATCATACTTTTGATTCTTGGTTGTTCTTGATGATTTGAAGTTCCTCTTGAATCTTGGGATTTTCACTAAACTTGAAATCTAGAATGAAAAGGGTCTTGTTACAAAATAAAAATGGTGGTGTATATATATGTATATAACCGTACATATATATGTGTGTATATGAGTTTATTTTTTAGTTTGAGTTTGATATCTTGTTAAGTACCCTGTTTGTGTTGTTACATATTCTTGAATGGTGGTAAAAATGCAAGTATTTGGTGATTTATGTATGATATGTTAAATGCTTAAATACATCAGCAAATAAACCTGAATATATCATATATTTGATGCATTTAGATTAACATTAAATGATGATGTTATGATAGTGTGCTTTAGGCACTTGTACATGAAGATACATGTTGATTTAAAGCTCAAGAGATGATGAAAAATCTCTATATGACAAAACTGTTTTAGATCAGGTTACAAACACTAAAAATAACATTATTTGATGTATTATAATGGCATGAAACTTTGACATAGGTTTGATAGCTTTGCATGTTGTACGTATAGCTTAAAAAGTGGTAAATTATGGGAAATTTGCATGATTTATGTGCTTTATTTAAGACCTGCACTATCATGAGTATAACCATTATTTTATTCAGTAAATAACATGGGTTGTGTTTAAATTTCAAGTCATTTTGATTTGGGTTATTTTCATATAAAAATAAGTATTTTAACTTATATTAAGTTTACTTGGTGTTTGGTTAGTCATACGTGACTTCCGACGCCCAAAAATATCACCGAATCGCTAAAATAAGTGTTTTTTGACATACACTAGAATGGGTTGTTCATGGGTTATTTTATGTGTTACAATGTGCTATGTGTTTTACAATATGTGTATGATCATGTGTTAGTGTTGACAAGATAAGGTGTGTTACACTCGAGTACATATATACAAATACACCAAAATAATCAAAAATAATAACTTTTCGAGAAATCTCAAGTTATGTGAAAATTCTAAGTATCGGAGAAACTTCGGTATTTTTGTGAGTTTTGATTATTAAATCACTCTTATCTAATTTAAGACGAATAAACAATTTGAGGGATTGTGTATAGAAACGCACCCAAAGGTGAGTACATTGACCCATCTTTTACTGTTTTCAAACTGTTTTGGGGTGAAACACATGTGCCTACTTGTTATTTTCATGCTTTTCCATGTTTTCATATCATATACTTGCTATGTTCATTAGTACACTATTAGTACATGTTTTACATTACATTTTCTGCTATGTATGATGACTTGGCATGCTAGCATATTGTTTTACATTGCATCTCTGTTGTATATGTTCTCGTAACATATGGACACATTATTTACATCTCTACCTTGTATGTTCATTTAAGCATACTAGGAACTTTATTTTCATAAAACATGTTTACATTTGGTATATCATTTGGTTTGTTTAACGGGACTAAATTACATTCATTAACACCGATCATGCCGCTCGGTAGTAGGTAGTGGTACCATAGGACTTGACAAATCCCGTTCCTAAAACCCTAGGTTTGTTTAAGTGGAAGGAATGACCGACTCCGAAAACATTTCTTTGATAACCTTCACTCTAAGGTTATCCGTCTGTCTCAAGGCTTGGATGTAGGCGTTTAACATTACCTCATAAATGGTTGTATCAGTAAAGCATGCATTATTCTACAAAGCATAATTTTTTATTTATTCAAATACTTTGTTTTGTACATTTTTACTTGTGGTTTAAGTAGTCTCATTTTACTTACCATACATAACTTTTGATCATACATTACATGATTTACATTGATGGTTTTTACGTAAACATTTGACATTTGACTATACATAAACAATTTTACATTGATGGTTTGTTTGGTAAGTGATTTAAGTAACGAGACGTGTGTAGTATGATACAAGCATGGTGGATACACCGCTGGTACTTCCTATATATAAGTGTTTGTATTATATTACATGTCGTAATGTTATTTAAATCATTTCAATTCGGACTCATATATTTTACACAAATGACATATTTTTCACAAGAAATTGTTTTACAAAACAACTTATTTTATACAAACTCATTTTACTTGGTTATTCATTTAACCCTACATTACTCTTTTACATATCATCTACTTTATCATCACTTTTCATCTGATTTACAAAACAAAACACTTTATAAGGTTCATGACTACTTTTGCTAAACACTTTTCTTCAAACTTATATGTCATGAATCCCAAATCAATAAAACTTATGTATCTCACAGGCATCTTTATGCTGACGTACCTATTTTCACATGTGTTTCAGGATATGATGCGTAGGATTTATCAAGATACACTTAGGCGGACTTGGACCTTAGCAACAAAAAAAAGATGCAAAACTAGTTAATTATGTAATATTTCTTGTTTGTTAAGACATTGTAACTCTCTTAATCAATAAAACGAAATTTTAAATTTTCCATGTGTTATGAAACAATGATTCTGTTACAACACTCCCCGACGATTCCGCCACGTTTTGTTGTTTTTACGTGGTCGGGGTGTGACAAAATCTGAGAAATACTCAGAAGATTGTTTTCAAGCTCGGCAATGTAGTTAACTCTTTCAAACATGACAATTCCATTTGATAAAGTTCCTTCACCAACTATTCGACCACCTTGATTTCCCGCAAATCCTACGTAACCTCCATTAAACCCACGAACATCGTATAATAGGGTTTTCTTCCCCGTCATGTGCCGAGAAGCTCCACTATCCATAATCCAACGTGAAACGGATCTTGGAAGCCCCTGCACATATCAAAAACAATTAGTGAGATTTTGATGCCACCCAAGCCTCTTTCGACTCGGGTAACTTGACATTGAGGTGAGTTTTTGCATTGTAAAGTGGCAGAAAATTCTTGTCATTCATATTTAAGCTCTCCCCAGACCCAATCTCAACCTTTTTATATAAAAAGATATCATTTTGAGAAGGTTGACCAGATGATTGGTCTTTCTTTGGTACATTCTTCTTTTCAGAAGTAGTAGCTTCTTGTGATTCAAGTTTCTCATAATAATCCAAAGGAACATTCATCTTTACCGGTGTGGTAGAAGACGATTGTTTTTCTGACTCTGAAACCTTTGGTTTTGGAGAATTTGATTTCTTTTCAACAGATTTTGGCTTCCATGTTTGTTGAGATGACGCAACCCGTTTGTAGAATTTGTCAGTTTTAGTTACCACATTCTTAACAGGTTCAGATTTGACTTTTGCGTTTTCATTTTTCAAAATTTTCTCAACAACCATTGGAGCTTTTCCTTTTGCATCAACTTTCCTTTTCTGAATCTCAACAACTTCAGTGGCTTTAAGTTGGTACACTTTCGTACAATATGTCCAACTTGATTTCATTTAAAACATGTTCGGGTGTCAACTACCCGACTTGTACCTTCAGACTGAGGCTGTGAGGCCTTCTTCTCAAAGAACTCTTTGTTTGATTTTGAAAAAAAAATTAGATTCTTCATCAGAAAGTGAACTCGAACTTGAACTTTTCACAAACACCTTTTTCTCAACAAAATTCTTGTTTTGAAAATTCTTTCTTTGATTTTTCTTACCACCCTGATATCCACCCGACCATCTGTTTTGATAGTTGTTAGAAAAACGTGGCGGTACAATGGGTTTTTTATAGTAAGCTTTATCTTTTTCAAAATTCAGTTGCCTTTTTGCATTTTTCAAACCTTCAATTTCAGACACATCAATTTCAACCAATTTGAACACATTTTTCAATTTGTTCACATTAACATTCTCCACTGGAAACTCAGAATCTGAATACAACTTATCCGATCCAGACATCTTGTACATGACAAGAGTAGGTTCATCACTTAAGTTGTTTTTGGATTTTGATTTTGGAATGTATTTATCCAAAAAAAACATTCATCATCCTCAGTAGTGTCACTTTCAGACTTTAAAACATTTTTAGCCATACTTTTAACAATTTTAGATTGGACACTATCTTCATCGGATGATGTATTGAATGTAACATCAATTGATTCTGGAAGTTTAACCTCATCAATTTCTTCATCATTAACCAACCCCGATTTTTTCTTTGAAAATTTATTTAACACTGGCGGTGGAAACTGATGATACCCAACCCCAGTTCCATCCGAATAAACATCTTCGCCTGCTTTGTTTTTCCCGGTGGGTTTGGGAACAATGTGTTGTAAAACAAAGCTTGCAGAGTTGTAATTGTTTAGTTTCAACTGAATGCGTTCATTTTCAATTTTAGCTTCTTGAAACTGAAGCTTCAACTTAGCAATTTCATCCAGTTGCTGGTTGATTAACTCCTCTTTCACTCTAAGAACTCCTGATAGTTGAAGATTTTCTTTGGTTGTTTTACCATTTCTTTCATCAGAATCTTTAACCGTTCGTTTTAGCTTCTCAAAATTTTCTGAAATGTGACGATTTTCAAGAATCAACTTTTCGTATTCTTTCCTTATTCTTTCTATGTCATTTTTATCATTTTCAATTTTTTCAGTTAATTCTTTTAATCTGTCGTTCGAAGCTTTCAACAATTTATCACGATTTAAGATCTGATCTTCAACACTTCTGACTCTACCAGTCAGTTCTTCAACTTTCTTACCACTGAGGTAAGTAATTGTACTACAAACTTTGCACTATTTCATGCAATTTTTGCAGTCGTTCTCTGATTTAACTTTCTTACCTGACTCATTGATTGAATCATTCTGACTGACCTTGCTTTTAGACTCAGTGCTAGAACCAGAAACTACCTCTAGTTCTTTTGCAGCAAAAACTTTGTCAGCCATCTTCCTCAAATTTTCAGCAGTAAACTCTTGTGACGTATCAATAATCCCATCATCAATTTTCTTTGACTGCTTCTTTTTCTCTTTTTCTTTTTCTTTTTCTTCAGCTTCTCCTCCTCCCCACCACTCTCTTTGTCTGGCTTCTTTTTCTTCAGCAATTTGTTTGGTGAGAACCTCAACATCAAGAGACTTTGGATCAATAGCAATGTTTCCATTGGGATCAAGATAACATTCTCTATCAGAATCCCATCTTTTCACCCGTTTTGATTCTCTGTATATATAACCAGCTTTAATCATCCTGTCTTGAGCTTTTGCCCTTCTGTTGACAAATTTTTCTTTTTCTGTTCTGTTGTCTTTAAAAGGAACAATCTTTGCCACAAATGCATATCCTACCGCATCCTCCTCTGGTAACAATTCACTCCAGTCAAAACCATCGTCATCATGAATAACAGCAAGAGCTTTGGATTTTTCTTTGGGGGTATCCTCAAGCTGCTTCATTCTGGGTGGTTCTGATTTGTTCTGATGATAGATCGCTCTTTTGTAGTAATCTTCACGAAATGGATTTGCAGTATCATCAGCTGGTGCGTTACGACATTCTCTTTTGAAATGTCCTTTTTGTTTACACCTGAAGCACGTGACTTTTGATTTGTCAAAGCCAAGTTTTGTGGACGGCCCTCCGATAGAATGTCTACCGGTATTCTCCATGAACCGTTGTGCTCGTCGGACTGCACTAGCCATACACCACCTGATGTCGATCAACTCCATCTCTTCTGGGTCGATCTGATCATAGTCCTCCTTGGTGAGGTTAGTGTTTCCAATCTTGCCTGCCACAAGACTCTCATATGACTCTAGCACAGAAGCTAAGAACACCATCTGTTGTTTAGCGGATTCTTCACTGAAATTTTGAGCATTCTTTAAATCCACAGCAATGTTGCATTGAAACAAGTTCTTTGAGGCTGATTGGTTTGAAGTTGACGAAGAACCACTATGAAAACCACTGCTTGAACTCTCTTTACTTGATGTGTTAGAATTTTCAGCAAAGAAAGTTGTTTTAGGAGACACATTCTTGGGAATCATACTTTTTGGATAGTACAGCTCCACATTCTGCTGATATGAGGAATGATTGACTTTATTTGATTTCTTGATCTCCAGCTCATGACTCTCCAGTCTTTCAATCAATAGATCAACTGACAAATCCTCCGACTATATCGTATTCTTCAGCATCAAAGCAAAGTATTGCCAATCCATCTCATCCGGTAGCGAGTCAAACAATTTGTTAACTAATTCTTCTCGAGAATATACAACCCCGTGTCTTACCAGCTCCAACTTCAAATGCCCAAATCTTTCAATCATCTTAGAAACAGATTTGTTTTTCAAACAGCCAAATAAATCAAACTCTTTTCTTAACAGTTTCTTTTTGTTTTTTACTATCTCAGCACTACCCACACATTTCACTCTCAATTTTTCCCAAAGATCTTGAGCATTTGTGTACTCAATCAAAGATATTATGTCGTCTCTCACAGACTGATGAAGCAATGCAATGCACTTTTGTTCAGCAACAAAATTCTCTATATCTTCAGTTTCTGTCAAATTTTCACAATCTGGTCTTCCATTATTGAAGCCATTCTTTAAACTTTTCCAGCTTGGGTACGCAAACGCTTTTAGCCATTCTTCAAATCTTTTGGCCCACCTATTGTATTCTTCAATTGCCATCAACTTTGGAGGTTTGTTATATATACTATATGCACTCTCCACACTTAAAGCATCGGACAGAGTTTTCTTCGCACTCGGAGTGTTCTCATTTGTGTTGTTTGAAGTATCATCTCCGGTGTTTCCCGCGAAAGCAAACATGTCACTGAAAGGATTCATAAACTCATCCATCTTTCAAGTTCCTGAAACAATCAACAAACACTTAGAATTTTTTTTAAAATTTTTAAAAGTAGTTTCAAACGGAATTAGTTCAAGCGGAATAGCTCAAATGGAATTAACTTTTCACACGAAATAACCTTTCAAACGAGATTACAAAGTTCAAGCGAAATACCTACTCAAACAGAATTAAGTATTTCAAGCGAAATTAAGCCAATTGAAGCGGAATTAGCTACTTTGATGCGGAATTAGTAATTTTGTTTGAACGTTTCAAACGAAATTAGATCTCGTTTGAAATTGACTGCACTTTTCAAGCGAAATTAGGTCAATATAGCTAATTTCGTGCGGAATTAAGATCCAGTTCAAACGGAATTATGCTGATGTCATTTTGTCCGAACAGTTTTTCAAGCGGAATTACAAGTTTTATCAAATTTAGATTGAATTTTAGTCCAATTCTTTCAAGGATTAGTTAAAACTATGTTTCGCTTATTATATGTGAAAATCAAGCCATTTTGACCGTTAAATCTTGTTCAATTCAGAAAAGAAAGAGTAGAAGTAAGAGAATCCGATGAAATCAGGCTGAATTGGTATGAACTCCTCGTCCTGAGCTCTGATACCACTTGTTGGATCATCGTGTGACCCTAACGAGTCAATATGAAGAGTTCAACATCAAAAACAAAGGCAGAATCAATGAATTTGACGTAATACAGCTTGTTTTCCTCTAAATATCTTCTTATTAACCGATTCTGAGCTTTTACAGATTCAAATGACAAACGGACAGCACCTCGGCTCTGAACCTATGTTCTAATCCCGTTTCAAATGACACAGGCACTTCGGTATTTATAGGCTTTTAATTCCGCTTGAAACCAACTCAAACGAAATCACCAGTTCATGCGGAATTACTTAATTCCGTGCGGAATTACTTAATTCCGTGCGGAATTACTTAATTCCGTGCGGAATTACTTAATTCCGTGCGGAATTACTTAATTCCGTGCGGAATTAGTAATCTCGCTTGAACATCTAATTCCGTTTGAAATGTCATCAAGCACCTTTCAAGCGGAATTACCCTTTAACACTGTTTTCTCAATATTCGTGCCCTGATCTATCTAATACAATACAAGACTTGATAAAGACGAAGTTTAACAGACATCAGTGCAACAACACTAAAGAAATTTGTTCTGTTTTATCATGATTAAAGCTGTCTTAACGCAATCGTGTGTTAAGACAATGGTACATAAATTCATTTTATATAATCCAGTGTACCTCCTAACGATTCTTTCTTTATCGATCGAATGCCTTGCAGTATTTATTGCTTTTTCATCTTCGATCGAAAATAGTAGTTCGTTGGTGTTCTAAATTCAATTGAAAAATCCTACGATACCATTTGAATCAAATTTTCAGGTTTGCTTCATTACACTTTCATTTGAATTCTAACACGGTGAACTTGTTCGGTCACCGCTATTATTGAATTATGTCATTATGACACCTTGTGGTGTCGGTACAAACTTGTAGCTTGTGCTAATCATGGTCAACCGTTTCACACGAAACTACACATACTTTTGTTTGACTTGTCGTCTAAACATTCTTAATGCAACTACGAATTAAGACAATGATACACCAGATTCGATTGTATTTCATTTCGGTGTATTCTCGCAATTCAATAATGTCAACACTCTAATTTTATTCATTTATTTTTTTGAAAGTTGACGGAACGTTTTCATTTGAGCTTGTTGATTCTGAGTTCATTTAGCGAATGTTATTGTTCTAGAACTCATTTGCATATTGTAAACGATCGTTTGGAATTCTATTGGTTGAAACTCCTGTCACACCCCGACCACGTAGAACATACAAAACGTGGCGGAAACATCGGGGAGTGTTGTAACAGAATT
Source organism: Helianthus tuberosus (assembly GCA_030545235.1). Classification (NCBI taxonomy): domain Eukaryota; kingdom Viridiplantae; phylum Streptophyta; class Magnoliopsida; order Asterales; family Asteraceae; genus Helianthus; species Helianthus tuberosus. Next base: position 110,198,090 of record CM060449.1, read on the forward strand.
AATTGTGTCAAATCCATGGCAATTGAAGTTTCGTTTTATTGATTAAAAGTGTTACAATGTCTTAACAAACAAAGAAATACAACGTAATTAACTAGTCTTGCATCTTTTATTGTCACTAAAGCCCAAGTCTGCCTATGTGTATCTTGATCATCTTATGCAACAGCTCCTGAAAAACACATGTGAAAATAGGTACGTCAGCATAAAAATGCCTGTGAGATACATAGGTTTTGTGAAAATAGGTTTCATGACTTATGTTTGAGAAAATGTTTAGTCATGAACCTTGTAATTTGCTTTGTTTTGTAAATCATTTGAAAAACGATAAGATCAGATGATATGTATAAATAAGAGAATAATGTATGGTTAAATGAATAACCATTGTAAAAATGAGTTTGTATAAGATAAGTTGTTTGTAAATCAATGTCTTGTGAAAAGTATGTTATTTGTATAAAATGTTATATGTCTCAAACTGAAATGATTCAAATAACGCTACGATATGTAATACCATACAAACACTTATATATAGGAAGTACCAGCGGCGTATCCACCATGCTTGTATCATATTACACACGCATCGTTACTTAATCACTTAATCAAACCAAACCACCAAAGTAATGTTTAACAACTGTAGAAATGTTTATGTATGGCCAAATACGGTTCACACGGTTCATAGATACAAACGATTTACAGATATAAACGGTTCACAGATACAAACGGTTCACAGATACAAACGGTTCACAGATATAAATGGTTCACAGACACAAACGGTTCACAGATACAAACGGTTCACAGATACAAACGGTTCACAGATATAAACGGTTCACAGACACAAACGGTTCACAGACACAAACGGTTCACAGATACAAACGGTTCACAGATACAAACGGTTCACATAGTCAAATGATTACAACGGTTCACATAGTCAAATAGTTATAAACGGTTCAAAATGTAATATAATGTGTTCATATACTGGATGAGCATATGCAACAAAATGTAATGTAAAACAATGTACTAAGTATGCACACAATGGACATACATAGCATAAAATGTAATGAAATCATGTACTATAATGTACTAACGAACATAGCAGGTATATGATGTGAAAACGGGAAAGCATGAATGTAACAAGTAGGCACATGTGTTTCACCCCAAAACAGTTTGGAAAACAGTAAAAGAGGGGTCTATGTACTCACTTGAGGTTACTCAGTAGTCCTGGAGTGACAACCAAACAATGGTAGAGATCATGGAATCAAACGACACCTAATATAGGTAACTATGTTATACGCATCAGTGCGCGTATAACCTTCCAGAAAGCGATTTAGAGCTTGAAATCGAACAAGAATTGATATGTGCAAATGATTCACATATATATACAGATCCCAAGTATGAAATACAATATTTCATTGGCTTGGAAGTTGTTTGATGGTTGAAGTGACACAGGTGTCACAGTCTCCCCTACTTTAGGAAATTTCGTCCCGAAATTTATTCGTAGGAGTCTATTTGTGACTTTGTGTCAAATAACCACCAAAGATATGTAAGGCACAATCCTGTCATTTCCTTAACGGACATTCTTCAGAACGAAAATGAACAGACGGAGTCATTTTCCTCAACGAGTATTCTTCAGAAGCGGAAATGAAGGAATAAACAACGGGGATTCATTTCCTCTACAGGAAATCTTCAGAAACGTAAAATGAACTTACGGGGTCATTTTCAACGGTTGCTTCATCAGAAATGGAAATGAAAAGGAGAAACAAACGGATATTCATTTCCTCAACGGACAAATCTTCAGAAACTAAAATGAACAAACGGAGTCATTTTCAACGGGTGCTTCCTCAGAAATGGAAAGGAAAAGGAGAAACAAACGGATATTCATTTCCTCAACGGACAAATCTTCAGAAACGAAAATGAACAAACGGAGTCATTTTCAACGGGTGCTTCCTCAGAAATGGAAAGGAAAAGGAGAAACAAACGGATATTCATTTCCTCAACGGACAAATCTTCATAAACGAAAATGAACAAACAGAGTCATTTTCAACGGGTGCTTCATCAGAAATGGAAAGAAAAAGGAGAAACAAACGGATATTCATTTCCTCAACGGACAAATCTTCAGAAACGAAAATGAACAAACGGAGTCATTTTCAACGGGTGCTTCATCAGAAATGGAAATGAATAGAGTTAACTTCTAGACACATGACAAAGCTCGTTGTGGTTTCTGTGCACTAAATTCCATAATTATGTATGCATCCATAATTACGTAATTCCTTGCGCAGTCCGCACAGTTTGTCTTGTAATGTTCATAAGCACATAATCACATAGTTGTTTAACTTGGTTATTAATTTGTGATCGATTGAGAACGGATATGGAAACTGGTCGATGGACTTCAATGTTCTCTGGGATCTATCTGAAGAGATAGGAAGATCTCCCAAAAATTCGATTTTGTTTTCAAAGAAACGTAATAGTCGAATTTAAGGAACACAACAATTTTAGGATTCACGGAAATACCCTTAGGTACCCTATTAAGGATTTATAGTGGTAATTTGGGTATTCGTTCAGTGTTGTAAGTTGCGCCTTGTACTTCGTTTCCTTTGAATAAACGGGTACTTAGGAATTTCGTGGAAAATGCAAGAGATCATAAAGTGGAAGAAAGTTTGGGAGTAGTCTGCCCTTTAAGGAATACGGTTCCTTGATTGTCGGTATTGTAAGAGATATGTTGTTTATACATGCAACCACATAAATATATTGCAATGTATATAAAAGATTTATTTATAAACAACGATAACAACTGTTTCTTGGACCTTGACAACTAAAGAAAATAATACATAAGGACTGATTATTTCTAAACAGCGTTGTCTTCCATTCGGTCAGATGCTCATCCCTGTGCTGGATTTGCATTAGCAAGTTTTGGGCAATTTCTTCGGAAATGACCCATCTCGCCACAGTTGAAGCAAGAACCTGGTAGAAAACGACCTTGAGCGGTATTGTTGCCAGCTTGGTTTGGTGCAGCTGCAGCTGGGCAAACTCTTGCTGTATGGCCTATAAGTCCACAAGTTTGGCATTTGCGGCACTTAACATTGGCATGATGCTGGAGGCTACATTGGTTGCACAAGGGTGCAGTTCCATTGTATGGCTTCCTAGCAGGGGGTAGAGTTGGTTGGTTGGGGACGGCTTGATCATTGTGAGTAACCATGGCGAAGTTCTGAGAAGCCTTTCGCTTCTTTGACTTCTTAGGGGATCCAGTCTGTTCATCCATGGTCTTTGATTCCTTGATTTGGTCCGATTCCTCGACCTGTTTCTTGTCACCTTTTCGGAAAAGTTTACCTTTCCTGATCTTTGATTCAGTCAAGGTTGCAGATAGCTCAATGGCCTGTCTAACTGTAGTAGGGTTGTTGCCAGTCACAATGTCTTGTATTGAGTCAGGGAGGCCATCAATGTACTTTTCTATTGCCTTATCCAAAGGCGTGACCATGTTTGGGCATAACAGACTTAACTCCTCATAACGGTCCGTGTAGGCTCGATGCTCACCGCTGTCTTGCTCAAGATTGTCGAATTCCCTTTCCAAGGCCCTGATCTCGTGACGAGGACAAAACTCCTTCATCATAAGGGCCCTAAGTTCAGCCCATGTCTGTGCTAGAGCAACTTCTGCACCACGATCTCTCATAACTCCGTTCCACCACGTAAGGGCTCTCTTCTGGAACACACTCAAAGCAAACTCGACCTTGCGATTGTCAGGACACTGCACGTGGCGGAAAGTATTCTCAATGCTCTCGAACCATTGAAGAAGCCCAGTCACTCCCTCAGAACCACTAAACTTGAGTGGTTTCGCCGAGTTAAAACTCTTGAAATTGCATGGACCATTGTTGTTGTTGTTGGCTTGATTCCATTGAGCAAAGAGGTTTGGGAATTGAGCAGCCATTTGCTGTGCAATGATTTCTGTAACAACTGTGCTTGTAATCACTATGAACAGTTCTATTATCAATAAAACAATGTTATTTGATCCCAATGTTTGTTTGATTGTGTTTTACATTTTTCATGTTTTGACTTTTGTTCAATTCCAAACTCTACATCACTTTCTGGAGAGTTATACGCAAACTAGTGCGTAAACGTACTCAGTTTAATGCGAGAAATACTCTGGAACATCAACATATACTCAACATACCTTAAATAACCTTTACATAACTTAGAAATAAGTTTTAAAGGCTTTGGTATGGCAAAAACAAGTTAATTCGCTTACAGGGACTAAATATGACAAACTGCGAAAGTATGTCAATTTGAACTGTAACGAACATTCCGGAACATAACCATAAGTTAAACACACCTTAAATATCCTTTACATAGCTTAGAAATAGGCTTTGAGGGGTTCGGTGTGCTAAAATAAACTTTTGGGTCATTCAGGGACTAAAAGTGTCAAAAAGTGCACAAGTTTGCATTTTCGCGCATAACTTACGTTCTGAATACATCCGGACATCCAAAAATTTATGTAAGCATGACTATATTTTATTTTAGTGTTCGCCATAAGAAAAATCCATTCGTCGCGTCATTTGGATCGTTTTTCGCGCTTATGCGCATTCCGTCGTAATTAAGCGAACATCGCGATCGTACGGCCAAACGAACCGACATCCTAGATATTTTTGAGCATGTTTTGAGTTCCCTATATTTTAACTTCATTTTAGAGCCTTGAAATGAGGTTAACGGGGTTCAAACGCATCGAAAATCGCTTAAACGGGCTGCAGGGACCATTTCTGCCAATTTTGAAAGTTTGCTGAAACAAGGGGGCAGTGGCGTAGCGCCACTGCATGTAGCCTTACCAGTCGCGCTACGCGACTGCCTACTCTGGGCAGAAACATCAGTTTAGTGACCAGATTCAGTGTTTTGCAATTCCAATCAATTTTTCAACACCCCAAAGGGCAAGTACACTTGTCAACACCCTATGGTGAGTGCCAAAGAGCCACCACAACTTTCCGACAAGTGTTCGGACGAGATCATTTCCCCTTTTCCAAGAAATGATCTCAACGGTGGACCGAAAACTATATATACCCCATGCCTTTCATTGTTTTAAAGCACAAGAATTCTGATTTGAGAGCTCTAAGTTGAAACCATTGTTTCATACCTGAGTTCTTGGATCGGGATTAGCATTCGGGGACCCTTCGTAAGTATTCTTTCGTTCTTTTCCTTATTTTACTGCTTTTCGAGTCAGAAAGTCAAACTTTGTTTGACTTTCAGCGTTGACCAGTAATGGTCAATGCGAAGTTCGGTTGAACTTCGCAACGTGATTGTAATCACGATGGTCATAGTCCCTTGGGACTATGCCTACTGATTACCACGTTGTCTAGGGTCGTAGGGTAGGCGATCTAATAAATCGCCTATACCTTCGAACCCGACCCATTTGGTCGATCATTAGGATCCGACCAAACATATTAGGTGACCATAGTAGGTAGGGACTAACCTTCCGAGGTTATACCCTATGGTCACATCGTTTAAGTAGTTGTATGATAGGTAGTTTATATGCCTTAGGTAAATTACCAGAATACCCTTTTCATGTATAATTGGTAATTAAGCATATGTAACCTAAACTTTTGTCACATAACTGATTATGTAACATGTTTAGGCATATAACACTTGTCGTAGGACTAGTTAGGCGGTCCGAACGCGTTTCACGCGCATGATGCGTTAAAGTAGCATAAGCTACCTAAACGGATCATAATGGGTCAATAAGACTAAGGTTAAGTTTCATTTAGTATGTAGGCTTTGTTAAACCATATCACGTGAGTTCCTACACTCATTTGGTTTACAAACCCTAATGCTACCCAATCTTCCGAGATAGGTCCGGTTTATTAACATAGTTACCTATATTAGGTGCCGTTTGATTCCGAGATCTCTAGCGTTGCTTGGTGATTATCTTTAGACATCTGAGCAATCTCAAGTGAGTACATAGACCCCTCTTTTACTGTTTTCCAAACTGTTTTGGGGTGGAACACATGTGCCTACTTGTTACTTTCATGCTTTCCTGTTTTCACATCATATACATGCTATGTTCGTTAGTACATTATAGTACATGATTTCATTACATCTTATGCTAGGTGTGCCCATTGTGTGCATTACTTAGTACATTGTTTTACATTACATTTTATGCTAGGTGTGCCCATTGTGTGCATTACTTAGTACATTGTTTTACATTACATTTTATGCTAGGTGTGCCCATTGTGTGCATTACTTAGTACATTGTTTTACATTACATTTCATGCTAGGTGTGCCCATTGTGTGCATTACTTAGTACATCGTTTTACATGACATTTCACGCTATGTATGTTCATTTGATTACATACTTAGTGCATTATTTTCACATGCTTACATTTTGGTATGACATTTGGTTTGTTTACATGGGATAATACATTCATTAACACCGATCATGCCGTTCGTTAGTAGGTAGTGGTACCATAGGAATTGACAACTCCCGTTCCGGACGTCCCAGGGAAAGGGGATGAAAGGAATGACCGAATTCGATGATATAAGACAGATAGACCTTTAATTTGTTTAAAGGGTTTATCACCACAGTCGCAAGGCTTGGATGTATGCATTTTCACAATACCGCATAAATGTTCATATTAAATAGTTGCATGCATTTACACAAAACATAGCTTTGATTTAAACCAAGTTTTACTTCAATACTTTGTTTTTGTGCATATGGTTTAGTTGAGACATTTCACTTGCCATACATGACATTTTGACATAGACATTTGACATGGATATTTGACATAGACATTTGACATGGATATTTGACATAGACATTTGACATGGATATTCGACATAGACATTTGACATGGATATTTGACATAGACATTTTGACATGATTTACATTTGACACAAACACTTTTGACATTGGTTTTACATACTACATGATTTACATCTTGACATGAACACTTTGACATATTATTCAATACATTTTGACAATTGGTTTAAACATAGACTTCTTACATTGGTTGGTTTGGTTTGATTAAGTGATTAAGTAACGATGCGTGTGTAATATGATACAAGCATGGTGGATACGCCGCTGGTACTTCCTATATATAAGTGTTTGTATGGTATTATATGTCGTAACGTTATTTGAATCATTTCAGTTTGAGACATAGAACATTTTATACAAATAACATACTTTTCACAAGACATTGATTTACAAACAACTTATCTTATACAAACACATTTTTACATGGTTATTTATTTAACCTGACATTTACTTATACATATCATCTGATCTTATTGTTTTCAAATGATTTACATGACAAAGTAAATAACAAGGTTCATGACTAAACATTTTCTCAAACATAAGTCATGAATCTTATTTTCACAAAACCTATGTATCTCACAGGCATTTTTATGCTGACGTACCTATTTTCACATGTGTTTTCAGGTGCTTTTCCATAGGACGTTGATTATGATACTAGGGCGGACCTGTTCCTTAGAGACTTTAAAAGAAGATAGACTATGTTTAATTATGTTCTGAACTCTTAATTTACTGTTTTGAGACAATGAAACACCCTTGTTGATAAATAAAATACAACTTTGTATGCCATGGTTATGAAACAATTAATTCTGTTGCAACACGCCCCGATGTTTCCGCCGCGATTTGTTGTTTTACGCGGTCGGGGTGTGACAGAAGAGTTGGTATCAGAGCCAATGGTTATAGGGAATTAGGTTATTAGTAATGCTTTGACCTAGACTATAACTTTTCTAGGAACCTAACACAAGTTATCTTGTGTTTAGATCTTAAAACATGTACATCACCTATCCTTAGGTGATTATCAAAACAAGAACCAAATTTTCCGAATCGATTTTTGAAAAACAATCATCTGTTTTTGAATGATTTATTACAAGGTTTTGAACCCTCAATTGTAAGGTTTTGAACCCTCTGTTATATGGTTTTGAACCCTTTTCAGTTTGGTTTTTGGCCGTGTGCCTTCAAATTTTCAAAATCCCGTCAAACGTTTTGGGTTTTAAATAATGTGAACATGTGCAAACTGGAAGGGTGAATGCCTGTATTCTGGGTTTTCTGTCTAGGCAAGCACTTCGTATATATCTCATCAGACGCGAGACCAGTTGTGCTTACCTGGGAATTCTTGGGATGAGTGTTCACTTATAGGCGAGCATGTCTTCATTATACATTATTTTTGACCCATTTACTTTGATTAGTCACTGTGTGTTGTTTGTTTGCTCTGTGATACGGACGAATGACCACCATCTTTGCTTTTGTTGATTTTGTTTCATCTCATTCTCTTCATCCAATCATCTCACTCGTTTCATTTCATGTTTTCCTCTTTTAGAATGCCTCCTCGACGCGAGAACCAGATAGCAACTGCCGAGCTGGCAGAAATTATTGCGCAGCAGATGGCTGCCCAATTCCCAAATCTCTTTGCTCAATGGAACCAAGCCAACAACAACAACAATGTTCCATGCAAATACAAGGATTTTAACCAGGCTAAACCACTCAAGTTTAGTGGTTCTGAGGGAGCGACTGGCTTCTTCAGTGGTTCGAGAGCATAGAGAATACTTTTCGCCATGTGCAGTGTCCGGATAATCGCAAGGTCGAGTTCTCCTCGAGCATGTTTCAGAAGAGGGCTCTTACATGGTGGAATGGGGTGATGAGAGACCGAGGTGCAGAAGTTGCTCTCGCACAGACATGGGCTGAACTTAGAGCCCTTATGATGAGGGAATTATGTCCTCGTCATGAGCAGCGAGCGTTGGAGAAGGAGTTTGATGTTTTGAAGCAAGATAGTGGTGAGCACAGGGCTTATACGGATCGGTTTGAAGAGTTGAGTTTGCTTTGCCCGACTATGGTTACCCCACTTGACAAGGCTATCGAAAGATACATCGACGGCCTACCTGACTCGGTACAAGACATTCTTACTGGTAGTGAACCTGCCACACTCCGTCAGGCGATCGAGTTATCAGCGACATTGACTGAGTCGCAGATTAGAAAGGGAAAGCTACACAGGAAGGGTGACAAGGGCAAGAAGCAGTCGGCTGACAAGGAAGATAGCAAGAAAGGTCAAAACTTGAATGGAAAGAACTCTGGTTCTTCGAAGAGGTCAAGGAAGCGTAAGGCCTCCCAAAATTTTGCTATCACTGCCCAAGCTAATCAGGCAGCTCCCAACCAACCCGCACAGCCGCCAGCAAAGAAACCCTATACAGGGAATGCACCTTTGTGCAATAGATGCAACAGTCACCACCAGCCGCAACTTCCATGCCGTTTCTGTACTAACTGTGGGAAGTCAGGCCATCTTGCCAATGTTTGTCGGTCTGCTCAGAATCCCGCGGTTCAGAACCCGGCTCAACAAGTTGCTCAGCAACAGGGTCAAGTTGCAAGACCATATTACCCACCGGGTGCTTGTTATAATTGTGGGGACCTGACCCACTACAGAAACCGGTGCCCAAGACTAGCCAACCAGAACCAGAACCAGAATCAGGCTCAGGCTCCGGCTCGAGGCCGAGTCTTTAACATGAATGCCCAAGAGGCGCAGGCGGATGATAATGTGGTGAACGGTACGTTCTTTATTAATAATCAGCCTGCATATGTTCTTTTCGATTCTGGTGCCGATAAGAGTTTCGTGTCTTTGTCCTTTGAACCAATGCTTCGCGTGTCTAGAACGAAACTAGGCAAATCTTTGACAGTAGAGGTTGCTAGTGGTGAACCCATTATTCTTGATTCTGTTCTTCGCAACTGCCAGTTGAATCTTAACGATCATCTTTTTCCAATCAACCTCACGCCTATGCAACTTGGAAGCTTCGACGTCATCGTGGGAATGGATTGGTTATCCAAGCATCACGCAGAGATAGTTTGTTCTAAGAAGATTGTTCGTGTGCCGCTTTCGACAGGCGAGATCCTGCAGGTACAAGGTGAGAAGCCTACCGGTGGTCTCAAACTCATGTCTTGTTTTAAAGCTCGGAAGTATCTGCAGAAGAACTATGTGGCTTTCTTAGCACATGTTACAGAAGATAAAGGCAAGGGTAAGTCTATTTCAGATATTCCTGTCGTTCGGGATTATTCTGAAGTGTTCCCTGAAGATTTACCTGGTCTACCTCCAGCACGCCAAGTCGAGTTCCGCATTGATCTCGTACCAGGTGCAAATCCCATTGCCAGAGCTCCATATCGCCTTGCACCATCTGAGATGCAAGAGTTGTCTAAACAGCTTCAGGAGCTCTCTGACAAAGGTTTTATCCGTCCTAGCTTTTCACCCTGGGGTGCTCCCGTTCTTTTTGTAAAGAAGAAGGATGGATCCTTTAGGATGTGTATCGATTATCGTGAGCTTAACAAGCTTACCATCAAGAATCGATATCCCTTACCTCGCATAGACGACCTTTTTGATCAGCTACAGGGTGCTTCTTATTTTTCGAAGATTGATCTGCGTTCCGGATATCATCAACTTCGGGTGCATGAAGAAGATATTCCCAAGACAGCGTTCCGTACTAGATATGGGCATTATGAGTTCACAGTCATGCCATTCGGTGTGACTAATGCTCCTGCTGTTTTCATGGACTTAATGAATAGGGTCTGCAAACCTTATTTGGATCAGTTCGTCATTGTTTTTATTGATGACATCTTGATATACTTTAAGACGCAAGCTGAGCACAAGCAACATCTTCGTCTTACTCTGGAACTCCTAAAGAAAGAGCAACTTTTCGCCAAATTCTCCAAGTGTGAATTCTGGCTTAAAGAGGTTCAATTTTTAGGACATGTTATCAACGAACGAGGTATTCATGTAGATCCCTCCAAGATCAGTGCGATTAAGGATTGGGATACACCTACTACTCCTACTGAAATTCGTTCTTTTCTTGGTCTAGCGGGTTATTATCGCCGCTTCATAGAAAACTTCTCAAAGATTGCAGTTCCTCTAACTGCTCTAACTCAGAAGAAAATTCCCTTTTATTGGGGATACAAACAAGAGGAAGCTTTTCAACACTTGAAGCAGAAGCTTTGCGATGCGCCTGTTCTATCATTGCCTGAGGGTGATAATGATTTTATTGTGTATTGTGATGCATCGACATTGGGTCTTGGCTGTGTTCTGATGCAAAGGAACAAATTCATAGCCTATGCATCGAGGCAGTTGAAGATTCATGAGAAGAACTACACCACTCATGATCTTGAGTTGGGTGCAGTTGTTTTCGCTCTAAAGATCTGGAGACACTATTTGTACGGTACAAAATGTGTGGTTTTCACAGACCACAAAAGTCTTCAGCATATCTTCAACCAGAAAGAACTCAACATGAGACAGCGACGTTGGGTTGAGCTTCTAAACGACTATGATTGCGAAATTCGCTACCATCCTGGTAAGGCGAATGTCGTAGCTGATGCATTGAGTCGTAAGGAACGTACTAAGCTTCATTGTGTACGTGTTCAATCTGTTACTCAAGCTCGATCCGATATTCAAACACGCATCTCTCAAGCTCAACAATCTTGTGTTTCACAGGGTTTGATGGATAAGGAATTTCCCTATCACATAACACCTGCTCTGGAACTGAAGGACAATGGATCATATTACTTCATGGACCGTTTGTGGGTCCCAAGCCAGGATGATCTTCGTACCTTGCTTATGGATGAAGCCCATAAGTCTCGTTATTCTATTCATCCGGGCTCAGATAAAATGTATAAGGATCTTCGTATTCATTATTGGTGGCCTGGTATGAAGAAAGACATTGCCTTATACGTATCCAAATGCCTTACTTGTCTAAAGGTTAAGGCTGAACATCAGCGTCCTTCGGGTTTATTGGAGCAACCAGAGATCCCAGTTTGGAAATGGGAAAACATTACTATGGATCTTGTTACCAAACTCCCGCGCACAAAGAAAGGTCATGATGCCATCTGGGTAGTCGTTGATCGTCTTACAAAGTCAGCACATTTCTTGCCAATCCGTGAGGATTTTCCTGCTGACAGACTTGCTCAAATCTATGTAGATGAAATTGTGGCTCGACATGGTGTTCCTTTGAACATCATTTCTGACAGAGATGCTCGTTTCACTTCTCATTTTTGGAGAACCATGCAATCTGCCATGGGGACCCAACTTAATCTGAGCACAGCTTATCATCCGCAAACGGATGGTCAATCTGAGAGAACAATCCAGACTCTGGAGGATATGCTAAGAGCTTGTGTGATCGATTTTAGTGGTAGCTGGGATTCACATCTTAAATTGATTGAATTCTCCTACAACAACAGTTATCACACTAGCATCAAAATGGCTCCTTTCGAGGCTCTCTATGGTCGAAAATGTCGTTCACCAGTCTGCTGGAATGAGATTGGCGAGGCTCAACTTACTGGACCTGCCCTCATTTTAGAGACAACTGACAAGGTCAAGAAAGTTCGTGATAACCTTCAGGCAGCTAGAAGCCGTCAGAAGATTTACGCGGACCCAAAACGCAAAGCCTTGGAATTTCAAGTCGGTGATCGAGTATTACTTAAGGTCTCACCTTGGAAAGGTGTGATCAGATTTGGAAAGAAAGGAAAACTTGCACCTAGATACGTTGGACCATTCAAGATCGTCGAAAGAATCGGAAAGGTAGCCTACAGACTTGAGTTACCTCCTGAACTTGGAAATGTTCATCCAACTTTTCACGTTTCCAATCTCAAGAAGTGTTTCGCTGATGAGAACTTCTCCATACCGCTTGACGAAATTCGTGTTGGCAAAACACTGAAATTTGTTGAGAAACCAGTGGAAATCATGGAACGTGAAGTCAAGTGGCTTAAACGCAAGCGCATTCCTTTGGTCAAAGTTCGCTGGGAAGCTAAACGTGGACCTGAGTTTACTTGGGAACGCGAAGATCAAATGAAGGCGAAATATCCACATCTTTTTCCACGAGTTTCCTCTAATAAATTTCGGGACGAAATTTCCACAAGTAGGGGAGACTGTAACAACTGTGCTTGTAATCACTATGAACAGTTCTATTATCAATAAAACAATGTTATTTGATCCCAATGTTTGTTTGATTGTGTTTTACATTTTTCATGTTTTGACTTTTGTTCAATTCCAAACTCTACATCACTTTCAGGAGAGTTATACGCAAACTAGTGCGTAAACGTACTCAGTTTAATGCGAGAAATACTCTGGAACATCAACATATACTCAACATACCTTAAATAACCTTTACATAACTTAGAAATAAGTTTTAAAGGCTTTGGTATGGCAAAAACAAGTTAATTCGCTTACAGGGACTAAATATGACAAACTGTGAAAGTATGTCAATTTGAACTATAACGAACATTCCGGAACATAACCATAAGTTAAACACACCTTAAATATCCTTTACATAGCTTAGAAATAGGCTTTGAGGGGTTCGGTGTGCTAAAATAAACTTTTGGGTCATTCAGGGACTAAAAGTGTCAAAAAGTGCACAAGTTTGCATTTTCGCGCATAACTTACGTTCTGAATACATCCGGACATCCAAAAATTTATGTAAGCATGACTATATTTTATTTTAGTGTTCGCCATAAGAAAAATCCATTCGTCGCGTCATTTGGATCGTTTTTCGCGCTTATGCGCATTCCGTCGTAATTAAGCGAACATCGCGATCGTACGGCCAAACGAACCGACATCCTAGATATTTTTGAGCATGTTTTGAGTTCCCTATATTTTAACTTCATTTTAGAGCCTTGAAATGAGGTTAACGGGGTTCAAACGCATCGAAAATCGCTTAAACGGGCTGCAGGGACCATTTCTGCCAATTTTGAAAGTTTGCTGAAACAAGGGGGCAGTGGCGTAGCGCCACTGCATGTAGCCTTACCAGTCGCGCTACGCGGCTGCCTACTCTGGGCAGAAACATCAGTTTAGTGACCAGATTCAGTGTTTTGCAATTCCAATCAATTTTTCAACACCCCAAAGGGCAAGTACACTTGTCAACACCCTATGGTGAGTGCCAAAGAGCCACCACAACTTTCCGACAAGTGTTCGGACGAGATCATTTCCCCTTTTCCAAGAAACGATCTCAACGGTGGACCGAAAACTATATATACCCCATGCCTTTCATTGTTTTAAAGCACAAGAATTCTGATTTGAGAGCTCTAAGTTGAAACCATTGTTTCATACCTGAGTTCTTGGATCGGGATTAGCATTCGGGGACCCTTCGTAAGTATTCTTTCGTTCTTTTCCTTATTTTACTGCTTTTCGAGTCAGAAAGTCAAACTTTGTTTGACTTTCAGCGTTGACCAGTAATGGTCAATGCGAAGTTCGGTTGAACTTCGCAACGTGATTGTAATCACGATGGTCATAGTCCCTTGGGACTATGCCTACTGATTACCACGTTGTCTAGGGTCGTAGGGTAGGCGATCTAATAAATCGCCTATACCTTCGAACCCGACCCATTTGGTCGATCATTAGGATCCGACCAAACATATTAGGTGACCATAGTAGGTAGGGACTAACCTTCCGAGGTTATACCCTATGGTCACATCGTTTAAGTAGTTGTATGATAGGTAGTTTATATGCCTTAGGTAAATTACCAGAATACCCTTTTCATGTATAATTGGTAATTAAGCATATGTAACCTAAACTTTTGTCACATAACTGATTATGTAACATGTTTAGGCATATAACACTTGTCGTAGGACTAGTTAGGCGGTCCGAACGCGCTTCACGCGCACGATGCGTTAAAGTAGCATAAGCTACCTAAACGGATCATAATGGGTCAATAAGACTAAGGTTAAGTTTCATTTAGTATGTAGGCTTTGTTAAACCATATCACGTGAGTTCCTACACTCATTTGGTTTACAAACCCTAATGCTACCCAATCTTCCGAGATAGGTCCGGTTTATTAACATAGTTACCTATATTAGGTGCCGTTTGATTCCGAGATCTCTAGCGTTGCTTGGTGATTATCTTTAGACATCTGAGCAATCTCAAGTGAGTATATAGACCCCTCTTTTACTGTTTTCCAAACTGTTTTGGGGTGGAACACATGTGCCTACTTGTTACTTTCATGCTTTCCTGTTTTCACATCATATACATGCTATGTTCGTTAGTACATTATAGTACATGATTTCATTACATCTTATGCTAGGTGTGCCCATTGTGTGCATTACTTAGTACATTGTTTTACATTACATTTTATGCTAGGTGTGCCCATTGTGTGCATTACTTAGTACATTGTTTTACATTACATTTTATGCTAGGTGTGCCCATTGTGTGCATTACTTAGTACATTGTTTTACATTACATTTCATGCTCGGTGTGCCCATTGTGTGCATTACTTAGTACATCGTTTTACATGACATTTCACGCTATGTATGTTCATTTGATTACATACTTAGTGCATTATTTTCACATGCTTACATTTTGGTATGACATTTGGTTTGTTTACATGGGACAATACATTCATTAACACCGATCATGCCATTCATTAGTAGGTAGTGGTACCATAGGAATTGACAACTCCCGTTCCGGACGTCCTAGGGAAAGGGGATGAAAGGAATGACCGAATTCGATGATATAAGACAGATAGACCTTTAATTTGTTTAAAGGGTTTATCACCACAGTCGCAAGGCTTGGATGTATGCATTTTCACAATACCGCATAAATGTTCATATTAAATAGTTGCATGCATTTACACAAAACATAGCTTTGATTTAAACCAAGTTTTACTTCAATACTTTGTTTTTGTGCATATGGTTTAGTTGAGACATTTCACTTGCCATACATGACATTTTGACATAGACATTTGACATGGATATTTGACATAGACATTTGACATGGATATTTGACATAGACATTTGACATGGATATTTGACATAGACATTTGACATAGATATTCGACATAGACATTTGACATGGATATTTGACATAGACATTTTGACATGATTTACATTTGACACAAACACTTTTGACATTGGTTTTACATACTACATGATTTACATCTTGACATGAACACTTTGACATATTATTCAATACATTTTGACAATTGGTTTAAACATAGACTTCTTACATTGGTTGGTTTGGTTTGATTAAGTGATTAAGTAACGATGCGTGTGTAATATGATACAAGCATGGTGGATACGCCGCTGGTACTTCCTATATATAAGTGTTTGTATGGTATTATATGTCGTAACGTTATTTGAATCATTTCAGTTTGAGACATAGAACATTTTATACAAATAACATACTTTTCACAAGACATTGATTTACAAACAACTTATCTTATACAAACACATTTTTACATGGTTATTTATTTAACCTGACATTTACTTATACATATCATCTGATCTTATTGTTTTCAAATGATTTACATGACAAAGTAAATAACAAGGTTCATGACTAAACATTTTCTCAAACATAAGTCATGAATCTTATTTTCACAAAACCTATGTATCTCACAGGCATTTTTATGCTGACGTACCTATTTTCACATGTGTTTTCAGGTGCTTTTCCATAGGACGTTGATTATGATACTAGGGCGGACCTGTGCCTTAGAGACTTTAAAAGAAGATAGACTATGTTTAATTATGTTCTGAACTCTTAATTTACTGTTTTGAGACAATGAAACACCCTTGTTGATAAATAAAATACAACTTTGTATGCCATGGTTATGAAACAATTAATTCTGTTGCAACACGCCCCGATGTTTCCGCCGCGATTTGTTGTTTTACGCGGTCGGGGTGTGACAATTTCTGCCAGTTCGGCAGTCGCTATCTGGTTTTCGCGTCGAGGAGGCATTCTAAAAGAGCAAACATGAAAGGAAACGAGTGAGAGAATTAGAAGAAAAGAATGAGATGAAACAAATATGATGAAAGCAAGGATAGTGGTCATTTGTTTGTTACCACAAGGTAAACAAACGACACACAGTGACTAATCAAAGTAAATGGGTCAAAAATAGTGTATCGCGAAGACATGCTCGCCTATAAGTGAACACTCATCCCAAGAATTCCCAGGTAAGCACAACTGGTCTCGCGTTTGATGAGATGTATACGAAGTGCTTGCCTAGACAGAAAACCCAGAATACAGGCGTTCACCCTTCCAGTTTGCACATGTTCACATTATTTAAAACCCAAAACCTTGACGAGATTTTGAAAATTCAAAGGGGTTCAAAACCATATAACAGAGGGTTCAAAACCTTACAATAGAGGGTTCAAAACCTTGTAATCAATCATCCTAGAACAGATGATTAGTTTTCAAAGTGGTTTCGAAAATTATGTTCTTGTTGTGGTAGTCGCCTAAGGATAGGTGACGGTATTGTTTTATGACTAAACGCAAGTAAACTCGCGTTAGGGTCCTAAGAAGGTTATAGACTAGGTCAAAGCATTACTAATAACCTAATTCCCTATAACCATTGGCTCTGATACCATCTTTTCTGTCACACCCCGACCACGTAGAACATACAAAACGTGGCGGAAACATCGGGGAGTGATGTAACAGAATTAATTGTGTCAAATCCATGGCAATTGAAGTTTCGTTTTATTGATTAAAAGTGTTACAATGTCTTAACAAACAAAGAAATACAACATAATTAACTAGTCTTGCATCTTTTATTGTCACTAAAGCCCAAGTCTGCCTATGTGTATCTTGATCATCTTATGCAACAGCTCCTAAAAAACACATGTGAAAATAGGTACGTCAGCATAAAAATGCCTGTGAGATACATAGGTTTTGTGAAAATAGGTTTCATGACTTATGTTTGAGAAAATGTTTAGTCATGAACCTTGTAATTTGCTTTATTTTGTAAATCATTTGAAAAACGATAAGATCAGATGATATGTATAAATAAGAGAATAATGTATGGTTAAATGAATAACCATTGTAAAAATGAGTTTGTATAAGATAAGTTGTTTGTAAATCAATGTCTTGTGAAAAGTATGTTATTTGTATAAAATGTTATATGTCTCAAACTAAAATGATTCAAATAACGCTACGATATGTAATACCATACAAACACTTATATATAGGAAGTACCAGCGGCGTATCCACCATGCTTGTATCATATTACACACGCATCGTTACTTAATCACTTAATCAAACCAAACCACCAAAGTAATGTTTAACAACTGTAGAAATGTTTATGTATGGCCAAATACGGTTCACACGGTTCATAGATACAAACGGTTCACAGATATAAACGGTTCACAGATACAAACGGTTCACAGATACAAACGGTTCACAGATATAAAAGGTTCACAGACACAAACGGTTCACAGATACAAACGGTTCACAGATACAAACGGTTCACAGATACAAACGGTTCACAGATATAAACGGTTCACAGAAACAAACGGTTCACAGATACAAACGGTTCACAGATACAAACGGTTCACAGATACAAACGGTTCACATAGTCAAATGATTACAACGGTTCACATAGTCAAATAGTTATAAACGGTTCAAAATGTAATATAATGTGTTCATATACTGGATGAGCATATGCAACAAAATGTAATGTAAAAAAATGTACTAAGTATGCACACAATGGACATACATAGCATAAAATGTAATGAAATCATGTACTATAATGTACTAACGAACATAGCAGGTATATGATGTGAAAACGGGAAAGCATGAATGTAACAAGTAGGCACATGTGTTTTACCCCAAAACAGTTTGGAAAACAGTAAAAGAGGGGTCTATGTACTCACTTGAGGTTACTCAGTTGTCCTGGAGTGACAACCAAACAATGGTAGAGATCACGGAATCAAACGGCACCTAATATAGGTAACTATGTTAATAAACCGGACCTAAATCGGAAGATCGGGTAGCATGAGGGTTTGTAAACCAAACGAGTATGGAGACTCGTGTAGTATGGTTTAACAAAGCATACATACTAATTGAAACCTAACATAAGTGCTTACGACCCATTACGACTCGTTTAGGTAGCTTATGCTACTTTAACGCGTCGTTCGCGTGAAACGCGTTCGGACCGCCTAACTAGCCCTATGACAAGTGTTATATGCCTAAACATGTTACATAATCAGTTATGTGATGAAAGTTTAGGTTACATATGCTTAATTACCAATTATACATGAAAAAGGTATTCTGGTAATTTACCTAAGGCATATAAACTACCTATCATACAATTACTCAAACGATGTGACCATAGGGTATAACCTCGGAAGGTTATTCCCTACCTACTATGGTCACCTAAAGTGTTTGGTCGGATCCTAATGATCGACCAAATGGGTCGGGTTCTAGGTATAAGCGATTTATTAGATCGCTTACCCTACGACTCTAGACAACGTGGTAATCAGTAGGCATAGTCCCAAGGGACTATAACCAACGTGATTACACTCACGTTGCGAAGTTCAAACGAACTTCGCATTGACCATAAACTGGTCCACGCAGAAAGTTAAACAAAGTTTGACTTTCAGACTCGAAAGACTCGAAAAGCAATAAAAGAACGAAAGAATACTTACGAAGGGTCCCCGAATGCTAATCTCGATTCAAGAATCTCAGGTATGAAACAATGGTTTCAACTTAGAGTTTCTCAAATCAAAATTCTAGTGATTTAAGCAATGGGGGCATGGGGTATTTATAGTTTTCGGTTCATCGTTAAGATCGTTTCATGGAAACCGTGCTTTAATCGTATCCGTACAAGTGTTGGAAAGTTATGGTGGATAAAAATGGGTTCTTATCAGCTGACTAGACAAGTGAGAACATGTGGTTGTGGATTAAACAGCTGCAATCTGCTGTTAAATGCAGTTAACCTGGTCAGAAGGAGCCACGCGGGCCGCATGAGGATGTTCAGAAACTGAGGCGGGCCGCCTGGCCTGCACAGATCAGAAATAAGTTTGCAGAATGACAGTTTCAGTCCCTGCACGTGTTTAAGGCCATTTCCGACACTTCTAAGGCCCGTAAAGCTAACTTTAAGGCCCTAAAATGTTGCCTAAACATTGTGGACATGAAACATGCTCAAAAATATGCCGGAAATTGGTTCGTTTGGCCGTACGAACGCGATGTTCGCTTAATTACGACGGAATGCGCATAAGCGCGAAAAACGATCCAAATGACGCGACGAATGGATTTTTGGCAAGCCAAACACTAAAGCATAATATAGTCATGCTTACATAAATTTTTGGATGTCCGGATGTATTCAGAACGTGAGTTATGCGCAAAAGTGCAAACTTGTGCACTTTTTGACACTTTTAGTCCCTGAATGACCCAAAAGTTTATTTTAGCATACCGAACCCCTCAAAGCCTATTTCTAAGCTATGTAAAGGATATTTATGGTATGTTTAACTTATGGTCATGTTCCGGAATCTCTGTTACAGTTCAAATTGGCATACTTTCGCAGTTTGTCAAATTTAGTCCCTGTAAGCGAATTAACTAGATTTTGCCATACCAAAGCCTTCAAAACTTATTTCTAAGTTATGTAAAGGTTACTTAAGGTATGTTAAGCCTATTTCACTATTCCAGAGTGTTCGTTGCATTAAACTGGTTATATTTACGCATCAGTGCGCGTATAACCTTCCAGAAAGCGATTTAGAGCTTGAAATCGAACAAGAATTGATATGTGCAAATGATACACATATTTATACAGATCCCAAGTATGAAATACAATATTTCATTGGCTTGGCAGTTGTTTGATGGTTGAAGTGACACAGGTGTCACAACTCCTCTTTTATTAAACCCCTATTAACTAAGTCACACCAGATTATACATCTGTATGTCTCGTATCCTTCAACAATAAATTCTGAAAGACATACCTTTTTAACCGCTGGGTTCTTGTTGTTGTAATATGTCCTTGGATTCACCTGATTCTAATAAGTTTTGATTCGGTTTCGTGGTTTAGCACCTTGGTATTATTCATATCCATGCACGTATAACGTAACCCTAAGGAGTTAATGTAGTATAAATTTCGAGGACGGAATTTTCTTAACAGGGGGAGAATGTGACAATTGTCAAAATAGCTGGTATCCGTACAACTATTAAACAATGATTAGTGTTTAATGACTGTGTTGCATTTCAATTAAGGACTTGAATTGCTTTCTGATCATTTCCATATACATACATGTGCATCATATATTGCAAATGACATACCATTATTGCATACAAACTTTATTGACTCAAATGATGCACGAAACACAGTTAGCACAGTTATTAGACAAATCAAAAAAATGCTGACGGAGTTCAGTACATAGACAGATAGTGTGTTGAGACACAGAATGAGCCAGAAACCAAGTATTACACTAGTATAGTGTGTAGGAAAGTAAGGATCACAAAACTGCCTTCCTAGAGATAGTTTAAGTGCCAGAAAGTGCCTAAAACTTACATAAACTGCAGAATTCTATAGAATTCAGCAAAATTCAGCATTTAAACAACTTAATATCATGCAGAAATAGGGTTAAATGGTCCTGAATGCTTTCCTAAGTTTCGGGAATCAAAACTGTCACAAAAGGGAACATAAAGCATACTAAGCTGCGTAGTTTAACACCTTAGCAAACCGGTAACCAACCGAACAACCGGACACTGCCCGAAACACCAAATTTTCACTATAAGCATTGTTTTAACATTTCCAAGCTAGTTATGGTCCCTGAACATCATAACACACTATGTAATGAGATAACAACTAAACACCTAACTAGATTACTTGGATTTCAACCATAATCAAACTATACCATTACATTCCAACTCTACACCCCCCATACCTACGACCTACATGTGGCCCCCACTTATTGATTTCATTTGAATAATAAATTAGATCTTGTCTTGAACTTTTGCAACATTTTACCCATTAGATTAGTACATAAAGGAGGATTTTATAAAAGGACCACAAGCACATAACATCTTCATTTCCACACAACATCAACGATACATAACCTTCTCTCCCTCCTCCCTTGGCTACGACCATGATCACCACCACACACAACCACCATCTTCATTCATCTTTCACCCATTCTACATATATACAAAGGTGTTAGAAGCATAGTAAGGAAGCTTGGAGCTTGTAGAAGTTGAAGGACCTTTCTCTTGTGCTTTTATCCACCACATTTATCATCCTCATCAACTAGTGATCATCACTAGCCTTGAGCTAGTAGTAAGAACACTATACTCTTCATTTTACATCTTGTTTAAGTGGTTAAAGAATGATACATGTTGTTAATCATGAAGAACACTAAGAATCTTGAACTTGAAACATGAACATAAGCTTAAAATCTTAAGAAATCATGTTGTTTAGTGTTGTTGTGCTATTTGATGATTGATTGATTATGTTCATGATGTAGATCATTATATGATCTTGCTAGATAATGATTAAAAACATAATCTAGCAAGATAAGAGGATGAAAAGGTTAAAGATCCATAGATCATCCTCATGTAAATCATGAACTTGAAAGTATAAGATGTTTTTCTTGGAAGATTATGATCAAAGTAAACATAAAGTCTTGTAAATCTATGATTTCAAGAATGATTTTCCAAGAAACCAAATTAAAAAAATACAAGATTTATATAAACTTGGTTCTTAAGAAGATTAACCATGTTTTTAGAGGTTAAACAAGTGTAGAAACACATATGTAACAAGAAAAATCCAAGAAGAAACATTTTTAGAAAATGTGATTACAAGTTGTAAAGAACTAATTTCCTTAAAAATGATGTTTTTAAAGAAACAACCACATTTTCAAGGGTAACAAAGCTTACTAAATACACTAGTAAGTTACTACACATTTTTGTAAATTTTCAAGTTCATGAGTTAGTAGTTTATGCTTGATTTTGGCAAATTGGTAAGTATAGAGTGATTTGTTGATGATTGTATTGATTTATAAAAGAAAATGATATGCCATGAAGACATGGAAACCTCGGTTTTTAGGGGAAACTATGGCAAAATTTTTCTAAAAATTAAACACATAGAAAAATATTTTTGAACAAATATTTACAAGTATATTTTAAACCATAAACTTTCACATAAAGTTTGCCATAATTTTTGTTACAAAATTATAAATATTGGAGGTTGGTTTTTATAAATAAAAGTGACTAAATATGTATTTAGGAAATATATATTTAGAAGGCACCATGTGTGTGATTATTTGTATATTATGTGTATCACTTATACTATTTTAGGACTTGAAATAATATAACTCATCAAAATACTAAATATTACAATCCAAAATATTACCAAAATCCCAAGAATATGAATATACAAATTTTACCAACAATATTGGAGAAACCGAACAAAGGAATATAACTCACCAAATATTCCGGAAATTTTATTCATAAGTATATTTTGATAAATAATGTTTTGGACACCAAGAGAACAAAAATATGATTTTACAATTATTACAGTATATATCCTATTTATGACAAGGAGAAAATACATTATTTTTGGCAGAAAATGTATATTTTCTCAAACAAACACGAAATACATTATTTTTGGGTGAAAAATAAGTTTATATATATTTTCTAAGTTGGACTTGAAGATATATTATCTATGGATATTACATGAAAATACAATTATTTTTGCCAAAGGAAAAATTATAAATAACGAAGTCAAGGCACGACCCTCTCGTCTAATAAACCGTAGTACGTTGTAGTTAGTCGTGTACAACAGAAGAAGCTTTGAGTTACCGTTGGTTACGAAGAACGCAAGACTGTGAGTTCATGTCCCCCTTTTCTCTTAACTGTTTTCGGTTTTACAATTTTGGGGGTGAAATACATGTTACAATTGATACAATGATTACAAATGGTATGGTTAGCTAAGGAAAATACTGTTAGATCATGTGAATGGGTAGGCGTTAACTTGAGACCATTAATCCTTTTATAAGGACCGAGGGGCATGAGTGATAGATCTATTTGGGTGTTGCGAGCCCCACCCATGGGTCCGTGAGTTAGCCCATGTGGTGACTATGTCGTTCCAGCCGGGTGGCCCGGTACGAAATACGCAAAGGGTTGAGCCTTCCTACGCCGTTGCACACATATTAATGTATTAGCTACACATTAATTGATATGTTTCCTTGTTGCTTCATACCAGTTTACAAGTACATATATACTTACTTACAAATGATTTCAAGGAATGTTCGTGCACACATACAAAACACATGAACTCGCTCAACTTTTGTTGATGTTTTCAAACTACATGTATTTCAGGAAATTAAGTATGGATCTGGCGGGCGTTGAAGTTTACAAGTCATGTCTCTAATAAAAGGTGTCATCTGAAGTCGAAGGGTTTGGGTTATGTATTTTATCTTGGATAAGATACATGACTCGAAACCTAGTTTGTTAGTGTCTTTTGGGAAGTCCTTATGGATCTAAAACTTGATGGTGTTGTATTTTGAACATGAAGTGTGTGTTTTAGGATTTAAAAACAATGTTTCTTGTAATGTTTTAAAACTATCTATGGATGAACATCTTGGTTTTATCATATAGTTGTTTGTTATGGTTGAATGCAATGATATTAAGCAAGTCACACATAATCACGCTTCCGCAAAAGTCAGGGTGTGACATCAAGTCTCATGTTAACCCGTCGAACCCAACTTTCCACTTGTTTACTTTTGTTTAACCTCATTTTATACCTATTAAATCACAAACACTAATACACACTATGTATATAATAACACATGCGACTTAATATGTTTAACACGCTAAGAACCGACACACTTTACTATAAAATACAACTATTTTGACCCAAATAATGCAAACTCCCCTCCAAATGTTTCGGTTAGAAGTATAAAATTTCTATTTTTTCATCCAAAAATTTTAAAATTATAAACCCCCAATTATTTTGTCTAAATATTTATATAATATATAAATTGGGTCACGTGACTTTCCGCCCCCCGAAACTTTTGGTCAAGTTCCGCCACTGATGAAATCACCAGATAGCTACTATTCATTTGGGTTTGGTTTTTAATAGATATATTAATATTGGGTAAGGTTATTGTAAAAAAAGTTAAAAGTGTGAGAAATATGAGAAATATTGTGGAGATAACATGTGTCTTCCATTTAAATTAATTCAAAAGGGTAAACAAGTAATTTTAGAATTAATTCAATTAATTCAAAACTTTTCATAACCGCCACATTAATTATAGGAACATGATTTTTTTAAAAGATCTCTAAAAAACACTACGAATAACACTGCAACCACCATTCAGCACATATATAACACTATTCAATAATTATATAACACCATTCAACAAGTATATAACACCATTCAGTAAATATATAACACCATTCAGTAAGTCTATAACACCATTCAGTAAAGAATATAACACCATTCAATAAAAAATATAACACCATTCAGTAAAAGAATACAACACCATTCAGTAAAGAATATAACACCATTCAGCAAAGAATATAACATCATTCAGTAAAAGAATGTAACACCATTCAGTAAAGAATATAACACCATTCAGTAAAGAAATATAACACCATTCAGTAAAGAATATAACACCTCTGTATCATCTTCTCCTCTTCCGTCACCACCACTGTCGCTCCGCCACCGCTGTCGTGTAGAGAGAGAGATCATCTGGTCGTTCGATGTAGAGAGAGAGATCGCACGACCACCACCACTGCCACTTCCGGTACCACCACTGCCGCACCACCACTGCCGATCCGCACCACCACTGCCGCTGCCGCTCGCCGCCGCCGCCGCTCCAGTGCGATGTAGAGAGATAGATCGAAATTGTAGAGAGAGAGAGAGCATCTGTTCGAGCGATTGGAGAGAGAGATCGAAATTGTAGGGATTTTGATTTACAGTTTCCTATTTTGAATGGATATAAAGACTTTATTACCCCTATAATTTTCAATTCAGTCCAGAAAAATAAAACAAATTATACAATTTGGTCCCTATTAATCTAAACCATTAGATCAAAGATCTAATGGTGTAGATTTTTTTTATCCTTCTCACACTTTTGGTTTTTTTTTACAGGAACCTTTACCTATTAATATTAATATTAATATTAATTAATTAATATTAGAACAAGTAAAGCGAACCAATCATTACAAAACATATACGTAACATTGATCTTATTTTATATCTCTTTAGGCATTCTTCACCAAATGATTAACAACATGCTAAGAGTACTTACAAAGTTACAATAGTAGGTTTAAGGTCGTTTTTGAGGTGAGTGGTGCTTGGCTGGTTTCAACTATTGGAATTTTAGGAGGGGCCAACTTTGGGGATGGTGTTTTGTAGAGAAACAAGGTCTTATGATCTTTAGTAGGGCGTATGTTTAGTCTTATAGAAAGTATACTTTATAAAATTTTTATAAATTTATAAATTATATTAAATAATACTTTTAATACGTTTTGTATTTTAGAAAGCTACATGGCGGGGCTTCTGTAGCACGTTTTTTTTTTTTCGAAACAAAGTTGGATATCTACAACCAAACCAAAAGGTCTATATCTTACCGGTATCAACCAGTATAGTATAATATAGTATAGATGTTCATTCTCAAATGGTTGATGGTTCTAGTCCTATGGTGGATACTAATGTAAAGTTAGGAGTAGATTTATAAGGTGTGCGAGTTACATCGTTAACTTTTAATATTACTATCACTGTAATGAAAATATATTTAATCTATACGCTATATATAACTTTTTTTTCCTGCAAAAACGGAGGCCCTAAGCGGCCACCTAGTTACACATAAAGAAGGACCAGCCTTGGAAAGCTATAAACCTGTTTAATATGTTATCAATTTATAATTAATATTTCAATAATAAAAAGTTTAAAAGTAACACTTCATTAAAAATAAATAATTTGGATTTTAATGATAAAAATATAAAAGATGGTAACGGTGTAAAAGAAAGCTAGAGCTTTTGAGGATGTGAATTTTCCTATTGTGTTTTGTGTCAATTGAAGCCGTATTAATCTTTTTGGCCTTCTATTGCGGATACTGTAATTGATGTGAACCCAAATGAGATAAAGCCTCAAAAGCTAAAATCTGAATTCAAAGACCTAGAATCGTATTTTTTTTAAAAATATTTTGACTGTCAAATAACTGTTTTTCTTAAATTTACGCACAGAACCATGATAATTTGTTGTCGATAAACCCATGATTGTATCTTACGCTTCGCATTAAAATTAGTTTTTATATCATCAGCCTATACAAAATGTATCTATATGTGTGTGTTATGAATCAAAACATTTCACTTTTAGGGGTTTAGGTTTTTTTTAGACTTCTTTTAGAATAACTTAACCCTTCACTTTTATGTTCATAAAGTGTTTTTTTTTTCTGATATGAAACTCTTATTTATCCGTAGAGCATAATCCACTGAAAGCTATAAAGACTATAGATAACAAAAGATATTAATATTAAGTGCTCATGAATATGCAGATATTAATAATATTAAGTGCAAACTGAAAACATCACAAATTCCTTAAAAAAAGGATCGTCCAAAAAGAAAGTAGAAAAAAGCAAATTCTTACTGAAGTGATCAAATTATTTAAACTTAAAAGATCCATAAAAACCACAAATTATCTTCATTTAAGCTTGCCAAATTTCAGCTCTTCCAAAAGTCTTGTAAATTCTTTAGCAAGAGACACCTGTTTTTCAGCATGAATACCTATCTCTGCAGAAATACCAGACAACTGCTCCCACAGTTTCATTTCTGGTCCAAGCTCTTCATCTTGATTAATCAAAGAGGCCTTTACGGACTTTAAACCATCTGATAGAGACTGATGAACAGATGCTGGAGGGTCAACAATATTGATTTTCAATGGCTTTTTCAACATATCTTGAACTTCTTTTAAAGATACTAAATCATCTGGCTTGACCATTGAAGGTTTATCAGAAGAGCTACTAGTGTCTATCGAAACTCGAGAATCCAGAAATGACAGATCATGTGGCTCCAAAGACAAGTCTTCGACAGTATCCTTAATTACTGGTGGATTAACTATGGCTGGTTGATCATGTAATCCACTTTCATTTGGCTCAGTGTTCTGTGTTGGTGTCAGTCAGAAAGATTTTATCATCAACCATCGATGGTGTTTCAATAGTTTTCTGAACAACAACAGCAGCCAGTGTCTCTTCTAGATAGAACAAGCAACAAAACGTAACAAATACACAAATATATATAAAACTAGTAATGAAGGAATAGTTTGCATACTAGAAAAGCTTTATACCATGAGTATGAGACGCAGAAGTTTTAGAAATGGTGTCATTCTTCTTCCTTTCAGCTCTCCTCTTCTTTGGACCAGAAGGCATGCTAAATCGCTTGTGTTATACAGATTAGTCTAATGTGAGAAAGAAGAAGACAGAAAACAATAATTTATACGAGTGTAATGTCTCTTCAGATTTCCTCAGGTAATTAATTGTTAGTCGCCGTTCAAAAAAAAATTAATTGTTAGTCATTTAACTCCTTTATGATTAACGAAGACTATTGGTCTTCTTCTTTTTAAAATTTTAAGAGTTATCATTTAGATCGTGAAGATGAGTACAAGCACGACCGGAATAGAGAGTTTATAAGTGGGTTCCCCACTTTAATATTTACCATACAATGTAATTTTTTTTATTGTTTGTAGGATTTAATAAGTTGATTTTTTTTTATTTTTTAGGATTTAATAAGTAGGTTTTTTTTTAGGATTTATTAAGTGGGTTTTTTTATATTTTAGGATTGTCTTTTATGTAACTTTTTTTTTTAAATTTATATAAGTTGTGTTTTTATATAATTGTTAAATTTTGAAAAAATAAAATAAAATAAACCACATGGCACCCCCACGCCGGCCTGGCCACGCCGCTCCCACACCCCATTTTTTTGGATGTGGACTGGTAGAACCCACATCTACCACGTGTCGAGCAATGCCTCCAACCCAATCCCCTTCACACCCCACATTCTTCTTTGCAATTTATGTGAGATTTACATTTTCCTATTGTCATAATCTAAATCTTATGATACGGTCTACCCGACTTGACCCGTAAAACCCACGATTACTTCTTGCCAGCTCTTCCGCAAATTTACATTTTAATTCAGTTACTTATTTGACGTTTGCATGTTCTCACGTTTTACACTTTTCCAATTTGCATTATCCCATTTTCGTAGGTTTTATGTTTCCATATTTTGTATTTAGTTGAATGAAAAGGGCAGAGAAGATAAATTGCATTTAAGTTTAAGTACTTTTTACATTCTTGTTAATTTGAGAGATTCGCTGCCGATCTCGAATCCGGCACACAACATCATATCCCCATCAACTTATAACTTCGATCAGTCGTATCAACTTGAATAATTTGTAATTAAAAATCAAAATAACATAACATCGAAATTCTTAACCAATAAGTAAAAAAAAAGACAATAAATGGTTTCATAAAATAGCATGGTTGAGACGATATTTCTTCTCTTGGGATCAATTCGTAAACGTTTAGATAGATTGAGACAATGTATTTTCTGAGAATCGATTTACACGCCCTCAACTCACATATATAACGGATCGAAGTTAAAAGATATACCAAAATCGAATAACAAATAAATATAAAACAAAACATATTCAATCATTATAACCTTCAGAAACAAAATTTCATATTAAACATTCATAGATGTTATGGTCAAACGGTTCATATAAAATAGTAGGGGCGTTCATGCTATCAAAATAACACAATAGTAATAAAAGTAGCATATTGATCATTCGTACCTTAATCGCACTTTGATCTAGTTGCTTCTTGAATGATTGGATGGAGAATACAAATCGATTGGAAAGCAATAAATTGATATCTTAGACCAGACAGGATGGTGAAGGATGTTTATGCACAGCATCTTCTAAGTATAACTATATAATTATCGAGTTCATTACAGATATATTAAAATCCAATATTTTAAAATTTGAGTACTAATACCTTTTATCCTTTTAAATGTTTAGGCTATTTATTTGTGAATTAGATAAATATCCATTATCCTTCTTTTTTTTTTTGAATTTGGCGACAGAAAGAAAAAAATAACTAATCAAACTTCACAAAATTTATGTATCTTTATCATGATTGAACTGCGCGTTGCAGACGAGTGAGCAATTTTAGGGTGGAGGGTGTCGTCCCAATTTCTTCATGTTTCTTTGTGTGACAAATCAGCACAACATTAGTTTTTTTCCAGTTTTACTTATATTTCCTCAAATTACGTGGTGTCGTCCTAAATTTCCCCAGATTTCACTGTGTCGTCCGAGATTTCCCTAGTTTTCCCCAAAATATAAATATTTCAATTTAATTTAAATTAAAAAAAAATAATTAAAATGAAACAGTAATTTTAAAATAAACATTGCATAGCTTAAAAAATAGTTAAAATGAAGCAATAACTTTAAAATAAACATTACATCGCTCAAATTAAATTAAACATTAATAATAAAATAAAAATTATACACTTCTAAAATGTAAAAAAAAAAAAACACATAATTAAACATAAATAAGTGGGATATGCATAATAAAACCAACATCCTTAAAATTTGCCATGCCGTAAAATGTTTAAAGTCGTGGCCGTAGATATGTTTGTATACAACGGAGGCCACTTGAATCACGTCATCTTCCGTTAGCTCACTCTCGAGTTTCCCACATTGTTGAAGAGCGAATGAAATCTTGCACTTTTATGACAGATATCCCTGAAACGTGAATAAAGTTGATTCTCGTTGCGGTTGGTCTCACCCATATGCAGATGAAACTATTGAAAAACTGTGTTTCAAAATGAAGTCGTTACACCGGGAGGCGTTTCATTATAGGTTTCCACCCAAGATGTAGGCAAAACAATCTATTCTTCTTGGGTCCATGGTGTTCTTGACATTTGAATTAGTTTTTTATAAAGAGAAGCAAGAAGATTTTGGTGAGAAATGAGAGAGTTTTGTGTGATAAAATAGTAGAAATGAGGTTGGTATTTAATGGGTTTAAAAAGAAATTATTTTGAATTTTTTACCAACGGTAATATTACCGTTTAAAATATTCAAACCAAACTCCTCCCCACTTCCTCGTAATTTGGTGATCATTCCCCATTTTTTCGTAAAAAAATAAGTCGGATCCGAGGGACGTATTCCCGTACGGGGCCGGGCTTCCCCGGCCCTTCCCCGTGTTCTACCCCGTTCGCCCTTACTACAATAAGATGAAATCTCACATCTTATTATCATCTTCATATCACGTAGAAATTACTTTTTATCCTAAAGAGTTGTATTTTAATATAGTATAGATAAAATAACAATGACGACAACGTAAGGATATATATATATATAGGTACGTGATCAGGAGAAAACGCTCTAAAGTGTGAGAACGGTGAGAACGCATCCTGATAGAACACGTGGCGCGGGATATAATCAGTGTGCGAGGTGTTTTTTTGTCCTTTTAATCTTCTTTTTTCCCAATTTCTTGTGTCACATGCTACTTCATTTTTTGTGTCTAAGATTATTTTGGTGTTAATTAGATTCTTTAACTACTTGGCGTTTTACTGTTTTTTTTTTTTTTCTGGATATGTCTCGTTGAATTAATTGTTTTTTAGTCACATAGATATTTGTTGGCGTTATGCCGTTTCCCAGGTCATTTTTTTGGCGTTCGTGACGGTTTTAATAATTCATTACCATTCATTAATATTTCATAAGATTACAATAAGACGAAATCAAAACAAACTAATAGTCTTCTGTGTATGGGATGTAACACCCCGAAAATATAAATTTTTATTATATAAATTAAATGTCGGTTATAACCAAGATAAAGTGACTAGGAATGAATAACCTAGTTAATCACACGTCAAGTAATAATAAGGGAACTTGGTTAAATCACACTATATGAAATTTGAGGAAAATTGACAGGCCAAAAGTGACAAAACCGAAAATGGTTTTTATTAAATAAAACAACAAAAACCAAAACACACACTAAGTGTGTGTTCTAGTTCGACTAAACACAGGGGGGGGGCGACCAAGATGCTCTCCACCAAACCCTAACTCATACAAATCCATCAAATTGAGAAGCCAAATCAAGCCCAAATCGAAATCAAAACACAAAATAGTGATCACCTCAGTAAAGGGATCATAAGGTATGTAAAATTTCATGGTTTGATTCCATCTTGAATTCTAGATGAACACATGAGATTCGAAATTGAGCTTGCATGATTGTTGTTTGGATGAAATTGTAATGAAATCATGTCTAGGAGTAAACCCTAGTCATTAGTTTGTTGAATTAGTGCTTAAACTATGAAATTCATGATCATCCATTATGTGTGTTTAATGGGTTTTGTAGAAACATGATGAACATTAGAATCATGAGTAGCAAACTAGTGCTAATAGAATTCTATGAAGTTATTTTTGATATTGAAGTGTTAATTAGACACTAAATTGGAAAAGGATGTTAAACTTGGTAAAATAACTAGTCATGAAACTTGATTTTCTAATTTTATGAAAATCATGCCTATTAGGTGTTAGATAAAATGCCTAAGAGAAAGCAAACGTTGAAATGTCGGACAAAAAAGCATGTTTGATTGATATGGCAAATTATGTGTTGTGCGTTATAAAAAGAGTTCTAAACGATTTGTGGTTGAACTCTATAGGCAAAGAAATTGAGTCTTCAAGCGGACAAGCTGGGGGCGATACGCGCTTGAAAGGAAAGCTTTGAAGGTACGTGACTTGTCTTCTCGTTACACTTATGTAGATAGACCTAGTCGTAGATACGTTTAATATGGATATAGCGAAAATGGTTGCGTTTGGTATGTCAATGAAGTGATGTAACTCACTCGACAACCAAATGGGTCAAATAGTTAAATAAATATGTTGTTGATGATATTGTTTAAAATAGCCGTGTTGGAACGTCAATGAAGTGATGTAACTCACTCGACAAACCAAACGGGCTAAATAATGGTCGAATTGGTAGTGTTTGAAATAACCTGAACATCACTCGTTAAATTGGGTTATAAAGCGTAAACCATGGAATGGAAGTGATACGCTAAGGTTGACAAGCCCGGGAATGGGTGATTATGGTTAGAAACCAACGTTGATGAATTATGCAAGTATGTAACTGTGGTATCGTTACATTATGTTTATTTATTAATTCTAGCACGTTAAATTGAAATTAGCGCAAATTGCAAACTCGTTATGTCGCTGAAGTGACGAAGCTCACTGGACAAACGAAACGGGTCAAAATATTGGTTAGAGTAAAGTTTGGAATGTCCATGATATGGTGGTTCCCATTAGACAACCAAACGGGTCAAAACAATGTCGAATCGGAAATGTTGAAGTGAATGGGTCATCACGCAATGATTAAAAATATTGAATGCATAAGCCGTGAGGCGGACACGCTAAACTTGTTGCAATTGAACCCTTGGTACTAGGTCTAAAGTTCAGAAATTTATACTTGTCAAATAGTTAAAAAGAGCGTGCTTGAATCTTTGAAAATAAAGCATGACGTAAATGCGCAAGTAGCCCTCGGTAGAGGAGTGAAACGCTAATGTTTGGTAAACGCGGGAACGTGTAAAATAGTTGAAACAAGTGTTGATAACAAAACAAATTTTAGGACTTGTAGACAAACGGGTCGAACAATCAAATAGCGGAAATATAAGCCAACTGATTATAAGCCAGATTTTAATGATGACATCCTCATTTATTCAAAGAATCAAGCTGATCATGAGAAGCATCTTCGTTGTATTCTTAAACTTCTTCCACAAGAAAAGCTTTACGCCAAGTTTTC
The DNA here is from genome assembly GCA_030545235.1 of Helianthus tuberosus. Classification (NCBI taxonomy): domain Eukaryota; kingdom Viridiplantae; phylum Streptophyta; class Magnoliopsida; order Asterales; family Asteraceae; genus Helianthus; species Helianthus tuberosus. Next base: position 110,231,604 of record CM060449.1, read on the forward strand.
AAAGTGTGAATTTTGGCTTCGTGAAGTCCAATTCCTTGGACATATGGTTAGTGAGCGTGGTATCCAGGTGGATCCCGCTAAGATTGAGGCTATCATGAATTGGCAAGAGTCGAAGACGCCCACAGAGATTCGTAGCTTTTTGGGTCTGGCAGGATATTACAGATACTTTATTGAAAACTTCTCAAGGATTGTTGCACCCCTAACTTCACTGACTCACAAGAATATCAAATTTGACTGGGGTCCTAAGCAGCAAGAATCCTTCAATATACTTAAGCAGAAGCTGAGCAATGCACCTGTGTTGACATTGCCTGAAGGGATTGAAGAATTTGTGGTTTACTGCGACGCATCACACACTAGCATGGGATGTGTGCTAATGCAGAAAGGCAAGGTTATTGCCTATGCTTCTCGACAGTTAAAAGTGCACGAAAAGAATTACACCACCCATGACTTGGAGTTGGGTGCCGTTGTGTTCGCACTAAAACTATGGAGGCATTATTTATATGGTACCAAGTGTGTGATCTATTCTGATCATAAGAGCCTTCAGCATCTGTTCAATCAGAAGGATCTGAACATGAGGCAGCGTCGATGGATGGAGACTTTAAATGATTATGATTGTGAAATCCGATAACATCCAGGCAAGGCGAATGTGGTTGTCGATGCGTTGAGCAGAAAGGAAAGGGTTAAGCCCATTAGAATCAATGCCAAGAGCATTGAATTGAAGAACGGCTTAAATAAAAGACTATTAGCCGCACAGAAGGAAGCCGTATTAGAAGCTAACTATCCAAATGAAAAATTGGGAGTCACTGCAGAACATTTATCATATGGTAAGGATGGAATCCTAAGATTGAATGGACGGATATGGGTTCCAATCTATGGAGGACTTAGGGAAGTGATCCTTCAGGAAGCCCATAGTTCCAAGTATTCTGTTCATCCTGGCTGTGACAAAATGTACCAGGATTTGAAGGCGAATTATTGGTGGATAGGCTTGAAGAAGTCTATAGCCACTTATGTGTCCAAATGTGACAACTGACACTTTTCGGTAACTTTCTTACACTTAAAGTACTCATTTTAGCTACATTATTATACATTTCGAACACTCGAACTGCGTATTACATAATATACATCTTAGAATACTTATGGAATATTCAATTATGATGCACATGATTCATTTTATTGGTTACCTTTGAAACAATGTAAACAATGCATCGAAACAACTAGAGCAGTATCTAGTAAACTAGCGTGCTGACGAAAACTCAGGATCCAGGGAAACCATCTAAATTACATCTTTAGGACTCAGACGGAAGTCCAACATCAAATGAACATTAAACCCTATATGGGAATGCAAGGGTTTGGTTTAATATACTACCAATGTCCGGTAGCACCGAAAACTGCCGAAAAGCACTAAAAGCGACGATTTCTACACTTTTCCGCAGAAATTCTGCAGAAATCAGCTTTGTAATATTTTTACGACATGTAAAAAATATTATCTAACATAGAATTCATGTGAGGATACATTCGGGTATCATCCGAGCCAATAACTACATCAATTCACACAAGTTACGCAACTTAGCGTTCAAATAACATCTAACCGAAACAATTCAAAACGAATATCCGAACAATGTCAAATCTTTTTTTTAATGGTCATCTAGTGATTATTGGATCATTATGGTCTAGTAATGACCATTTAACACCCTTTAAACACCTAATCACTAATATTTATAAACTTCCTAAAACAACTACCTAAATATTCTAACTTTTTACTAAGTAATTCAAGAAGCAAAAACATGAGACACCCCCCCCCCCCCCTCATTCACGGTCATAAGACCCTTTGTGGGCCCCACTTTTCTTTCAAATTGTTTAAGTGTTAAATATCTAGATATTATTTGTTAGTTACTAGTGGATTATGTTGGTTATATTTTTTTATAACTTAACCACTAAGTAAACTAGCACTTTACCCATTTTTTTTCCATCTTTTATTACCCAAATAAGCTCTCATCATCTTCATCATCCACCAAGAACACCATAAACCCATTTTATTTTATCACCTCTTTTATGATCAATATGATTTTCTATGGAACATAAGAAGATCTAAATCACTTACAAGTTAAAGAAAGGGTTTTCATCCATTCAAGAGTATTCTACCATCAAGATCTTCATCTTTTTATTTCTTAATCATCCTCCAAGATCATCCCTAGCCTAGTGCTAGAAGTAAGCTTCTAGTTTTATTTATTTTTCATACTTATATTATGTTTATGATTGTTATTATAACTAATAATAACTAAATAATCATACATAATAAACATGAAAAATACAAAGAAGCAAAAATAATAATTATGATTTATTTATGCTTGTTTAAGTTGTGATCTAAGACTTGTTAGTTTCATATTTGATCTTGTTATGATGATTATGATATGAAGAACTTGTTAGATAATGTTTTAGAAATATGATCTAACAATTATACATGTTTATGTAAAAGGGTTTTTAACATAAAGGATTACTTGGATGATCATAACCTTTAATTTTGTTAAAGTATTTAATGTTTTTCACTAAAAACAATACTTCTACAAAATTATGAAAAGTAACATACAACATGAGATTTTTATAAAAGTTGTTAAAAGTAGAAGTAAACTTGGTTTTTGAACTAGTTAGCACATGTTATGATCATGTCCAAAACCCTACATGATTTGGAGATCATTTTGATAAGTTTATGTTATAAAAATCTCATATGTTTTTAGTTAAGATGATTGGGTAAATTGATGGTGATTTGGAAAAGAAAATGATATGTTTATGAAACATGGCCAAATGATTAATACCAAAGTATTATGGCCATTTTTTTAAGAACATTATGTTAACAAAACTATCATTTTTTTTTCTAACAAAGTCTTTACAAGATTAGAAAGTTGGTCTTTCTAAACATAAAAATTGACATAAATATATATTTTGGTAAAATACATATTTATTGAACATATCAAGTATGTGCTATGTGTTATTATTTGTATTAGTTATATATAAAAGTTAGAGACTTGATAACAATGACACAAATAAATACAAGACATACTTACAACTAAAGACTTACAAGAATACATATAGACACACTTGAAAACAACTTACGGACATTCCGAGCTTTCGGACACAACTTATGGTCAAAACGGACGACGGGCGAATCTATAAACATATCGCCATTCGGAGAAGTTACTACGATGCTTAGGCGACCTTTCGACGCGGACGCAAGAATTTCGTTACCATTAACAAAATTCGGACATTTTGAAACTTACAAAAACTATTATGTTTTTATTAACTAAAAAGTATACTTAGTTATTTTTATAAAAATGTTTTTATAAAAATGAAAGACTTATACTTTCAAATGGGCTTACACTTCTTAATGGGCTATTTTATACAAATGGGCTTACACTTCTTAATGGGCTATTTTATACAAATGGGCTTACTTTCATAATGGGCTTAACTTAAATACATGGGCTAAGCCCAAACACCAAACATATGGGCCAAAGCCCAACACTATTCAAGCCCAACACTATTCAAGCCCAATACTATTCAAGCCCAACACTATTCAAGCCCAACACTATTGAGGCCCAACACTATTGAGGCCCAACACTATTTGAGGCCCAACACTATTTGAGGCCCAACACTATTTGAGGCCCAACACTATTTAAGGCCCAACACTATTTAAGCCCAATAACTTGAAAACATGGGCTTGGCCCAATGTTACCATTATTGGAAACACAACTATACAATTGATACATATAAGACACGAAATTCAGCGGACTAGATCCGACTATACAACTCACAAGATACAAGATAATAGTTATATATATATATTTGGTGAAAAATATATATATAACATTTGAACAACTCATTCATCGAATACACAGTTAACGAACAGTAAAGACATACAAGTCTTACACATATTGAAGACACAAGACTTGTACTCAAGTTCTTTACAAAGACCGAAGTGTCTAACAAAAATAAGAACATTTGTAGGTCGCAACGCTATTCAGGACGACCGCACGTGAGATCTTATTTACATCTATTCACAGGACGCGATACAGTGAGTTCATGTCCCCTATTCATTTAAATGTTTTACAACTTTACAACTATCGGGGAAAATACATGTTCAACGTATGTTAAAGTTAGGGAATGAAACACCTTAGATCATGTGCGAATTAGGGTTATACATCTAAGCACCATTAATCCAGTTTGGACCTAGGTACAAGTGGTTAGATCTAATGGGTATTGGCGAGCCCCACTCTTGGTCGTGGACCCATACAGAAGAGTGCGTTTGTGTCCCAGTCGATAGGAGTCGACATAAAATCGTCTAGGGTTGGATTGCTTCCTTTTTCGTCACACATATTAATGTCCTCGCGAAACATTAATGATCAACGATTTCATTGACGCTTTACATACTACATCATTACATACAGATACATTTTATACAACTCACATTTTACGGATACATCTTATACAACTCACATTTTACGGATACATCTTATATCCAGTTTGGATACAATTACAATTGAGACAAATACATATTACATATTGTTTTGATACAAATACATCTTATACAGCTAAACTGCATGAACTCGCTCAACTTTTGTTGATGTTTTCAAACTTACATGTATTTCAGGGAATTAGTGGACCAATGCAAAGATTTCAGTTCAAGGAAAACAAGTATCAATACTCCATGCCAACTATTGAAGGGTTTGCCTGTTATATACCGCCTCTTTGCGGTGATATAGTGGTCAAAGCCTTGAAAATTTTAGACTTACATTTGATGTATAAAACAATGACCACTTATTTTCATTTGATGGTTTGTAAACAATGTACTTAAATTATGTTGCGATCTTTTGAACAATTATGACAATGGCATTGGAGCATGTTTTATTCATTTAGTATGTTCACTTATATTGTTATGCAATGAGAACCGATCAGATCACACCTCGCGCTTCCGCTACGAGCGGGTGTGACAGATTGGTATCAGAGCATCGATTGTAGTGAACCAGGATTCTTTCTCGAGTCTAAGTCTACAATCACTAGGGATCTCTCACGAAAACCTCTTGTTCATGTTGAACAGAATAAAATTTGACAGGTCAAAAGGTTTTTATTGCATAAACATTTTTCAAGGTCCACTACAACAAAAATTCATTTTACATAAATCAAGCGAGGACATTTCCATGGGTGAAGTCTATGAGAAACAGACACAATACATTAATAGACTATGTGCCTACAATACATTACATTATCAGTTTATGCATTATAAACAGTTTACAAGTTCAGCTTATACAAGATAGAAATCCTTGATTGATAGGATTTTACATGATTATATATATAGGTGGTTCATATATATGTTGCATGAAATATTTTGCCAAGAACAAAATACTTTCGACTTCAAACTCTATTATTATTCTTTACTCACACGATGAAAATATCGACCTCATGTCTATTGCGGAGCTTATGGCGAACATGATTCCTAAGTGAAATCTTAAACTTAATTCCGTAAAATATGGTTGCTTTCTCGCGAATGCTGAGATGCCTGACCATGATAATGACGACGAGGCGAAGGTGGTAACCTTGGACAACAACTCCATTAGTGGGACGAGATCCATGTGACTCATACTAACCAAGGTGGATATACTCTTGTCCCTACAAGGAAGATGAAGTACTCATCTTGAAGGTGCCCCTTCAATTGTTATTGTTACAGATTCTTTCCATTTCTATTTCATCTAACGTCGTACCGTCCTGCGAGTAACAACAACGGACGTTGACACGTGAACTATCATGAAGTTTCCTTCTATGTTGAAGGTATATAAACAATAGTGTCCTCTCTCTGACTAATCGCCTGCTCTGAACGAGAGAATGCTAGGGTGACCATGCAAGACAATTTATTATTACGGGGGCCCACGTAATAACAACTTGTAGTGCATGGAAATTCTGGTGGACTCTGCGGGTCAAGCTAATGATCACTATTCATTCAAAATTCTTAAGTTATTACTTGAGATTCAATTCTTCCTATCTAGTAAAACACGAACTGGGGGTGGTTAGTATAACACCCTACAATACAATACAATACAATACAATACAATACAATACAATACAATACAATACAATACAATGCAATGCAATGCAATGCAATGCAATGCAATGCAATGCAATGCAATGCAATGCAATGCAATGCAATGCAATGCAATGCAATGCAATGCAATGCAATGCAATGCAATACAATACAATACAATACAATACAATACAATACAATACAATACAATACAATACAATACAATACAATACAATACAATACAGGAAGACGACACATATTTGTTCACACCTAACATTCGATCTATATCACGATTCAGTTGAGACTAGTCATTTAAACAAACAAAACGTGTTAGCTACTCATGGAGGATTTTCCTCAACATTCTCGAAATTCTTGAACATGGGTTGGTTCCAGGGTGTCTATGACACTTTATCCTACTTTACCTTACCTTACTTTATCATATTCCACCTTATCATATTTATTGGAAGTGATACAATAAATTCCGTCGTTTGACATTTGTTTTTTTTCCAAGGGATGGTATGGCATGAACCATGCTGCAACTCCCTCATTACATTCTATTCGACATCTTTGGAAATTCTAAATAATTTTGCTAGAGCTCGTGAAACTCAAGCACTATTACCATAATTGTCACATGGACAAGTAAGACAAAGGATTTTCTCTACTTAGGATGATCGAGGTCCATAGAGTAGGGAATACATATTATATAGACGAAGACCACTGGTTGGTTTCCCCTCCTCAACGAATTATTTTTTTTCTTTTTCCATTTAAACATATGACCAATACACGCAAGAGGCATTACACCTTTTGGTTTTGGTTATCCACATTATCATTTATTCAAACATGTATGAACAATATGGTCTTGAGGTTTCCATAACCGATTGATTGTATTCTTCATTCTTGGGCACATGATAGACTTTATTTATTCAAATAAATGTCTAGATTCTTTTAATAGTGTGTATTAAAAAGATCATGGCGCCAAAAGAATCAATTGATTAAGTTAAAAGTTATGTGTTGAAAACTATTGCTTTTACACAAGACATGGTTTATACATGACATTGTTACGCAAGACATTGTTACGCAAGACATTGTTATACATATCATTTGATGTTGGTTTACACAAGACATTTTTGGTGGTTATTTGTAAAGTGATGAGACGTGTGTAATATGATAAAAGCATGGTGGATACGCCGCTGGTACTTCCTATATATAAGTGCTTATGTTATATTGCATATCGTGGTGTTATTCAAATCTCTTCGACAAAGACAAGACATGACATTTTTGCACAAGACGCGACATCCTCTACACAAGACATAATATTCTATTTCAAGACATGATATATTTATACACTACATTTTTATTGGTTATTTATTTAACCATACATCATTCTTTTATATCATCTGATTTTCATATCTATTTTCATATGATTTTATAAAAGAACTCGATCATAACTGGAGCCGATGTTGATGGTTACACTTGATGCTTTCACGGTCTCTCAAGGGTTGTTCCATACTGGGAAACACCCGAATTCAAACTCACTGAGTGTTACATTTCGGGTTTAGCCTCGGAGATCCGAAGCATGACCGCATCATCCCTCCCTACCTCGATTACTCAAACAATAACTCTCGCCATGAGAGAAATGAAGGCAATTGCTGCCATAAATGATTTTGTCTCCAGGATGTATGCTGGTAACTTGCTAAAATCCTAAATGCGACAAGTGAGACGTTCATCATAAGGGAAATTGAAAAAGCGCCAAGAGTAGCAGTGTGCTGAGACCGGGCGCAAAACAAAGACTAGTAAGACGATAATACTTAAGAAGGGATCAAGCTAGTAAATAAGTGTGTGTGTGGTTAGAACTATGAATACTCAACAAAATCCCAATGAAGTCATGAGTACGTACACTCTACGATCATCATGTATTAATTCTTTTAATACTAACACCGAGCTTAGCTAGTGTCTTTAAATGTTAAGCATATACTCGAATTAGAGTCATGTTGGACACACATTACAATATCAAGTTAGCTAATGGGGAATTAGCTGAGACAAGTCAAATCATTAAGGGTCACCGGTACGTATCCTATCAATCAACATTTCACATCCATATTATTTGATACCATTGCCGATTTTTAGCTTTATCTCAACATCTCAGATGCATAGTTTCATGGCTAGTGACGGGATTGTCCTAGCTACAATTAGGGATTGGGTTATCCTACATCTAAACATAGGGATTGGGTTGTCCTCTACATCTGTACAGGGAAGTCCTTACTACATAGAATTCAAAATGTACTTGGCCTAGAGTCAAGTAAGCTAGACGTCTCCTCATTCTATAGAATTGGCAAACGGTAAACTAGCCGAGTTAGGAGCAGAAATTTCATATCGATCTCTTACCCATTGAGTTGGGTATTTTCGACGTAGTGGTTGGCATGGATTGGCTATCCAATAATAGACCCGAATTCTTCTGTCATGAGAAGATCATTCGCTTACCACTACCGAACGAAGATACACTTGTATCCATGGAGAGAAGCGCAACATATCATTGCGGAACATCAACTGCATGAAGGCTTAGAAGTGCTTACGGAAAGGTTGTATTGCCTTTCTAGCACTTGTTGTAGACAAGAAGGCCGTTGGGCCACAGCTAACAAATATTCTTTTGATAAAAATAATTTCCTGAAGAATTTCCTGAAGTCTTTCCAGGACTACCGCCATATCAACAAGTCGAGTTTCACATCGACTTGGTACCTGGAGCCGCACCCATAGCCAAAACTCCATGTCGATTAGCACCTTCCGAACCTTGTAGTTGACCGAATAAGGATGTTATGCGTTCATAACCCCCACTCTTTACCATTATACATCTTTATAAAGGTTTTGGGGGTGGAAAGACATGCGAGATTTAAAAAAAAAATGCATAACATTTCGATGAACGAAAATTCATATTTCTAAACCATGTTACAAATGAATTTCCAACTAACTCAGATGGTTTAAGAAAGATTCTAGCTTCTACTCCAAGATAGACTTACGATCGGAGTATCATCAGTTACGAATTCAAGAGGAAAGCATACCGAAAACGGCTTTTAAGACTCGTTACGGTCATTACGAGTTTCTCGTTATGCCTTTTTGGTTTAACGAATGCACTAGCGGTCTTCATGGAATTAATGAATCGCGTGTGCAAGCCGTATCTCGACAAATTTGTCATAGTGTTTATTGACGACATATTAATATACTCACGATCGACTGATGAACACGAACAACATTTGAGAACCATTTGGAATTACTCAAGAAGGAGAAACTAGACGCGAAATTTTCCAAGTGCGAATTTTGGATTCACGAAGTACAATTCCTCAGGCATGTAGTGAACGAGAAAGGCATTCAAGTAGACCCAGCTAAGATTGAAGCAAATGAGAATTGGGAGGTGCCCAAGACTCCAACTGGAGTCCGACAAATTTTGGGATTAGCGTGATATCATCGGAGATCTATTGAGATTTTTTGTAATTACTCAATTACTAACCTCCCTCACACATAAAGACAATAAATCCGTCCCAATCGAAAAACAAGATATAGCATTACAACTTATTCTTAAGATTGGTGCATAGCATTTTACAATCTTATCATTACCCGACGGTACTGAAGACTCTGTTGTAGACTATGATGCTTCGCATCAAGGATTGGGTTGCGTACTCGTGCAACGTGAAAAAGTTATTGTGTACACGTCGCGCCCATTTAAAAAGTTCACGAGAAGAACTATACCACTCTCGACCTTGAGTTAGGCGTGGTGGTATTCGCTTTAAAAAAAAAATTATGGCGACATTATTTATATGGTACTCAATGCATTATTTTCACGGATCATAAAAGTCTTCAACACATATTCAACCAAAAAGAATTAAAATATACGTCAACGATGTTTGTTGAATTGTTGAACGACTATGATTGTGAAATAAAGTACCATCCGGGCAAGGCAAACGTTGTAGCAGATGCCTTGAGCCGCAAGGAGCGAGTTAGAACACTGAGAGTTCAAGCATTAGAGAAGATGATTCACAAGCGCTCAAGGAAGAGCATATTCAAGCAGAAACACTTCGAGGCATGAAGGAACAATTAGTGTAAAGAAGATGGAACTTTATACATTATGAGTCGAAATTGGGTTCTATTCTTTGGCGGCCTTCGAGAAGATATTTGGAGGAAGCACATAGGCCTAAGTATTGAAAGAATACTATTGGTGGCCTAACCTCAAAAGTAATATCGCGACTTATGTCGGAGAATGCTTGACTTATGCGAAAGTCAAAGCCGAATATTAAAATCCCTCGGGATTGGTACAACAACCCGAGATTCCCGTTTAAAAATGGGAACAAATATCGATGTACTTCATTACGAAGTTACCCAGGACCTCAAGAGGTCACGACATGATATGGGTAATTGTCGATAGATTGACAAAGTCCGCACACTTCTAACCGACTCGGGAGAAGGATAGTACTGAGAAACTAGCAGAACTCTATCTCAAAGAAATAGTGGCTCGTCATGGAGTGCCTATTTCAATCATTTCAGACCGAGACGATCGTTTTATTTCTAGAATTTGGAAATTATTTCAACAGGCCTTTGGATCTCATTTGAATCCAAGTACGGCCTTTCATCCATAAACTGACGGCCAGAGCGAACGGACAATCCAAACACTCGAATATATGTTTCGCGCATGTGTTATGGATTTAGGCGGCAATTGGGATACTCATCTACCTTTAGTTGAGTTTTCCTACAATAACAGCTACAATACTACTATACAAGCTGCACCGTTTGAAGCTCTTTATGGTCGAAAGTGTCGCTCTCCGCTATGTTGGGCGGAAACAGGCGATAGTTAATTAATTGGTCCGAAACTAGTCCAAGAGACTACGGATAAATTTTTTTCAGACCCGAGACCGTATCAAGGCGGCTCGCGATCGACAAAAGTGCTACGCAGATAAAAGACGAAAACCATTATCTTTCGAGGTTGGAGACAAAGTCTTGTTGAAAGTCTCGCCTTGGAAAGGCGTAGCGAGGTTCGGTAAACGTGGAAAGCTTAACCCACGTTACATTGGACCATTTGAAATCTTAGAAAAGATTGGCACTGTTGCCTACAAGTTGAAGTTACCAGATGAACTTAACAGTATGCACGACACGTTTCATGTGTCGAATCTTAAAAAGAGTCCAACACAAGCAACCGTTATCATTCTATTCGCATTGATGACAAATTCCAATTCACAAAGCACCTATTAAGGTCATGGACCGGAAGGTCCAGAAAATACAAAGGAGTCGTCACATATTAGTAAAAATTCGTTGGAACTCTCGACACGGACCCCAATATACTTGGGAACGAGAAGATCAAATCAAAGTCAAATATCCTCACCTGTTTGAGAACAATCCTGCAAAGGATGACTCAGCTTGAATTTCGGGACGAAATTCTCAATAACAGGGGGAGAATGTGACAACTGACACTTTTCGGTAACTTTCTTACACTTAAAGTACTCATTTTAGCTACATTATTATGCATTTCGAACACTCGAACTGCGTATTACATAATATACATCTTAGAATACTTATGGAATATTCAATTATGATGCACATGATTCATTTTATTGGTTACCTTTGAAACAATGTAAACAATGCATCGAAACAACTAGAGCAGTATCTAGTAAACTAGCGTGCTGACGAAAACTCAGGATCCAGCGAAACCATCTAAATTACATCTTTAGGACTCAGACGGAAGTCCAACATCAAATGAACATTAAACCCTATATGGGAATGCAAGGGTTTGGTTTAATATACTACCAATGTCCGGTAGCACCGAAAACTGCCGAAAAGCACTAAAAGCGACGATTTCTACACTTTTCCGCAGAAATTCTGCAGAAATCAGCTTTGTAATATTTTTACGACATGTAAAAAATATTATTTAACATAGAATTCATGTGAGGATACATTCGGGTATCATCCGAGCCAATAACTACATCAATTCACACAAGTTACGCAACTTAGCGTTCAAATAACATCTAACCGAAACAATTCAAAACGAATATCCGAACAATGTCAAATCTTTTTTTTAATGGTCATCTAGTGATTATTGGATCATTATGGTCTAGTAATGACCATTTAACACCCTTTAAACACCTAATCACTAATATTTATAAACTTCCTAAAACAACTACCTAAATATTCTAACTTTTTACTAAGTAATTCAAGAAGCAAAAACATGAGACACCCCCCCCCCCCTCATTCAGGGTAATAAGACCCTTTGTGGGCCCCACTTTTCTTTCAAATTGTTTAAGTGTTAAATATCTAGATATTATTTGTTAGTTACTAGTGGATTATGTTGGTTATATTTTTTTATAACTTAACCACTAAGTAAACTAGCACTTTACCCATTTTTTTTCCATCTTTTATTACCCAAATAAGCTCTCATCATCTTCATCATCCACCAAGAACACCATAAACCCATTTTATTTTATCACCTCTTTTATGATCAAAATGATTTTCTATGGAACATAAGAAGATCTAAATCACTTACAAGTTAAAGAAAGGGTTTTCATCCATTCAAGAGTATTCTACCATCAAGATCTTCATCTTTTTATTTCTTAATCATCCTCCAAGATCATCCCTAGCCTAGTGCTAGAAGTAAGCTTCTAGTTTTATTTATTTTTCATACTTATATTATGTTTATGATTGTTATTATAACTAATAATAACTAAATAATCATACATAATAAACATGAAAAATACAAAGAAGCAAAAATAATAATTATGATTTATTTATGCTTGTTTATGTTGTGATCTAAGACTTGTTAGTTTCATATTTGATCTTGTTATGATGATTATGATATGAAGAACTTGTTAGATAATGTTTTAGAAATATGATCTAACAATTATACATGTTTATGTAAAAGGGTTTTTAACATAAAGGATTACTTGGATGATCATAACCTTTAATTTTGTTAAAGTATTTAATGTTTTTCACTAAAAACAATACTTCTACAAAATTATGAAAAGTAACATACAACATGAGATTTTTATAAAAGTTGTTAAAAGTAGAAGTAAACTTGGTTTTTGAACTAGTTAGCACATGTTATGATCATGTCCAAAACCCTACATGATTTGGAGATCATTTTGATAAGTTTATGTTATAAAAATCTCATATGTTTTTAGTTAAGATGATTGGGTAAATTGATGGTGATTTGGAAAAGAAAATGATATGTTTATGAAACATGGCCAAATGATTAATACAAAAGTATTATGGCCATTTTTTTTAAGAACATTATGTTAACAAAACTATCATTTTTTTTTCTAACAAAGTCTTTACAAGATTAGAAAGTTGGTCTTTCTAAACATAAAAATTGACATAAATATATATTTTGGTAAAATACATATTTATTGAACATATCAAGTATGTGCTATGTGTTATTATTTGTATTAGTTATATATAAAAGTTAGAGACTTGATAACAATGACACAAATAAATACAAGACATACTTACAACTAAAGACTTACAAGAATACATATAGACACACTTGAAAACAACTTACGGACATTCCGAGCTTTCGGACACAACTTATGGTCAAAACGGACGACGGGCGAATCTATAAACATATCGCCATTCGGAGAAGTTACTACGATGCTTAGGCGACCTTTCGACGCGGACGCAAGAATTTCGTTACCATTAACAAAATTCGGACATTTTGAAACTTACAAAAACTATTATGTTTTTATTAACTAAAAAGTATACTTAGTTATTTTTATAAAAATGTTTTTATAAAAATGAAAGACTTATACTTTCAAATGGGCTTACACTTCTTAATGGGCTATTTTATACAAATGGGCTTACACTTCTTAATGGGCTATTTTATACAAATGGGCTTACTTTCATAATGGGCTTAACTTAAATACATGGGCTAAGCCCAAACACCAAACATATGGGCCAAAGCCCAACACTATTCAAGCCCAACACTATTCAAGCCCAATACTATTCAAGCCCAACACTATTCAAGCCCAACACTATTGAGGCCCAACACTATTGAGGCCCAACACTATTTGAGGCCCAACACTATTTGAGGCCCAACACTATTTGAGGCCCAACACTATTTGAGGCCCAACACTATTGAGGCCCAACACTATTTAAGGCCCAGCACTATTTAAGCCCAATAACTTGAAAACATGGGCTTGGCCCAATGTTACCATTATTGGAAACACAACTATAAAATTGATACATATAAGACACGAAATTCAGCGGACTAGATCCGACTATACAACTCACAAGATACAAGATAACAGTTATATATATATATTTGGTGAAAAATATATATATAACATTTGAACAACTCATTCATCGAATACACAGTTAACGAACAGTAAAGACATACAAGTCTTACACATATTGAAGACACAAGACTTGTACTCAAGTTCTTTACAAAGACCGAAGTGTCTAACAAAAATAAGAACATTTGTAGGTCGCAACGCTATTCAGGACGACCGCACGTGAGATCTTATTTACATCTATTCACAGGACGCGATACAGTGAGTTCATGTCCCCTATTCATTTAAATGTTTTACAACTTTACAACTATCGGGGAAAATACATGTTCAACGTATGTTAAAGTTAGGGAATGAAACACCTTAGATCATGTGCGAATTAGGGTTATACATCTAAGCACCATTAATCCAGTTTGGACCTAGGTACAAGTGGTTAGATCTAATGGGTATTGGCGAGCCCCACTCTTGGTCGTGGACCCATACAGAAGAGTGCGTTTGTGTCCCAGTCGATAGGAGTTGACATAAAATCGTCTAGGGTTGGATTGCTTCCTTTTTCGTCACACATATTAATGTCCTCGCGAAACATTAATGATCAACGATTTCATTGACGCTTTACATACTACATCATTACATACAGATACATTTTATACAACTCACATTTTACGGATACATCTTATACAACTCACATTTTACGGATACATCTTATATCCAGTTTGGATACAATTACAATTGAGACAAATACATATTACATACTGTTTTGATACAAATACATCTTATACAGCTAAACTGCATGAACTCGCTCAACTTTTGTTGATGTTTTCAAACTTACATGTATTTCAGGGAATTAGTGGACCAATGCAAAGATTTCAGTTCAAGGAAAACAAGTATTAATACTCCATGCCAACGATTGAAGGGTTTGCCTGTTATATACCGCCTCTTTGCGGTGATATAGTGGTCAAAGCCTTGAAAATTTTAGACTTACATTTGATGTATAAAACAATGACCACTTATTTTCATTTGATGGTTTGTAAACAATGTACTTAAATTATGTTGCGATCTTTTGAACAATTATGACAATGGCATTGGAGCATGTTTTATTCATTTAGTATGTTCACTTATATTGTTATGCAATGAGAACCGATCAGATCACACCTCGCGCTTCCGCTACGAGCGGGTGTGACACCAAATGTCTGACATGTGCTCAAGTTAAAGCAGAACACCAGAAGCCGTCAGGTTTGCTACAACAGCCTGAAATTCCCACCTGGAAGTGGGAAATGGTGACTATGGATTTTATCACCAAGTTACCGAAGACAAAGCGAGGAAATGATACTATTTGGGTGATAGTGGATAGACTGACTAAGTCAGCCCACTTCCTACCTATTAAGGAAACACACAGCTCAGATAAGTTAGCTCAGCTGTACGTGGATGAGATTGTATCTCTCCACGGAGTACCAGTGTCTATCATCTCTGATAGGGATACGAGGTATACATCGCATTTCTGGAAAAGTTTTCAACAATCCCTAGGCACTCGATTGAACTTCAGCACGGCATACCATCCTCAGACGGATGGTCAAAGTGAGCGTACTATTCAAACACTGGAAGATATGTTAAGGGCTTGTGTGTGAAACCTGTGTCACTTCAACCATCAAACAAATGCCAAACCAATGAAATATTGTATTTCATACTGGGGATTTGTAAAAATATGTGTATCGTTTACACATATCAACTCTTGTTCGATTTCAAGCTTTAAATCGCTTTCTGGAGGGTTATACGCGCACTGATGCGTAAATATAACCAGTTTAATGCAACGAACACTCCGGAATAGCAAAATAGGCTTAACATACCTTAAGTAACCTTTACATAACTTAGAAATAAGTTTTGAAGGCTTTGGTATGGCAAAATCTAGTTTATTCGCTTACAGGGACTAAACTTGACAAACTGCGAAAGTATGCCAATTTGAACTGTAACAGACATTCCGGAACATGACCATAAGTTAAATATACCACAAATATCCTTTACATAGCTTAGAAATAGGCTTTAAGGGGTTTGGTATGCTAAAATAAACTTTTGGGTCATTCAGGGACTAAAAGTGTCAAAAAGTGCACAAGTTTGCATTTTCGCGCATCACTTACGTTCTGAATACATCCGGACATCCAAAAATTTATGTAAGCACTAAAATATTTTATTTTAGTGTTCGGCATAAGAAAAATCCATTCGTCGCGTCATTTGGATCGTTTTTCGCGCTTGTGCGCATTCCGTCGTAATTAAGCGAACATCGCGTTCGTACGACCAAACGAACCAACATCCGACATATTTTTGAGCATGTTTCATGTCCACAATGTTTAGGCATCATTTTAGGGCCTTAAAGTTGGCTTTACGGGCCTTAGAAGTGTCGGAAATGGCTTAAATACACAACAGGGACCAAAACTGTCATTTTTGAAACTTATTTTCTGATCAGAACCCCCATGCGGCCCGCAATAGTTTTGGTGTATCCTGAAGCGGGCCGCCTCAGCCTTCCAGAACAGATAAGATCGATTAGTCAGCTGATTCCAGCTGTTTAATCCACACCCACACATTCTAACTTGCCCTTTCAGCTCATGGGGGATCATTTTTAGCCACCATAACTTTCCAACAAGTGTACGCACAAGATTCGAGCACGGTTTCCATGAAACGATCTTAACGGTTACCCGAAAACTATAAATACCCATCCACCCCATTGCAAAACCCACAAGAATTCTGATTTGAGGAGCTCTAAGTTGAAACCATTGTTTCATACCTGGGCTACTTGGATCGGGATTAGCATTCGAGGACCCTTCGTAAGTATTCTTTCGTTCTTTTATTGCTTTTCGAGTCTTTTCGAGTCTGAAAGTCAAACTTTGTTTGACTTTCTGCGTTGACCAGTTTATGGTCAATGCGAAGTTCGTTTGAACTTCGCAACGTGAGTGTAATCACGTTGGTTATAGTCCCTTGGGACTTTGCCTACTGATTACCACGTTGTCTAGGGTCGTAGGGTAAGCGATCTAATAAATCGCTTATACCTTCGAACCCGACCCATTTGGTCGATCATTAGGATCCGACCAAATACTTTAGGTGACCATAGTAGGTAGGGAATAACCTTCCGAGGTTATACCCTATGGTCACATCGTTTGAGTAGTTGTATGATAGGTAGTTTATATGCCTTAGGTAAATTACCAGAATACCCTTTTCATGTATAATTGGTAATTAAGCATATGTAACCTAATATTTTGTCACATAACTGATTATATAACATGTTTAGGCATATAACACTTGTCATAGGGCTAGTTAGGCGGTCCGAACGCGTTTCACGCGAACGACGCGTTAAAGTAGCATAAGCTACCTAAACGAGTCGTAATGGGTCGGAAACACTTAGGTTAGGTTTCATTTAGCATGAAGGCTTTGTTAAACCATATGACACGAGTCTCTATACTCGTTTGGTTTACGAACCCTCATTCTATCCAATCATCCGATTTAGGTCCGGTTATTAACATAGTTACCTATATTAGGTGCCGTTTGATATCCGCGATCTCTAGCATTGTTTGGTTGTTACTCAAGAACTACTAAGCAACCTCAAGTGAGTACATAGACCCCTCTTTTACTATTTTCCAAACTGTGTTTGGGTGAAACGCATGTGCCTACTTGTTACATTCATGCTTTCCCGTTTTCACATCATATACCTGCTATGTTCGTTAGTACATTATAGTACATGATTTCATTACATTTTATGCTATGTATGTCCATTGTGTGCATACTTAGTACATTGTTTTACATTACATTTTGTTGCATATGCTCATCCAGTATATGAACACATTATATTACATTTTGAACCGTTTATAACTATTTGACTATGTGAACCGTTGTAATCATTTGACTATGTGAACCGTTTGTATCTGTGAACCATTTGTATCTGTGAACCGTTTGTATCTGTGAACCGTTTGTATCTGTGAACCGTTTGTATCTGTGAACCGTTTGTATCTGTGAACCGTTTGAACCGTATTTGACCATACATAAACATTTCTACAATTGTTAAACATTACTTTGGTGGTTTGGTTTGATTAAGTGATTAAGTAACGATGCGTGTGTAATATGATACAAGCATGGTGGATACGCCGCTGGTACTTCCTATATATAAGTGTTTGTATGGTATTACATATCGTAGCGTTATTTGAATCATTTCAGTTTGAGACATATAACATTTTATACAAATAACATACTTTTCACAAGACATTGATTTACAAACAACTTATCTTATACAAACTCATTTTTTACAATGGTTATTCATTTAACCATACATTATTCTCTTATTTATACATATCATCTGATCTTATCGTTTTTCAAATGATTTACAAAACAAAGCAAATTACAAGGTTCATGACTAAACATTTTCTCAAACATAAGTCATGAAACCTATTTTCACAAAACCTATGTATCTCACAAGCATTTTTATGCTGACGTACCTATTTTCACATGTGTTTTTCAGGAGCTGTTACATAAGATGATCAAGATACACATAGGCAGACTTGGGCTTTAGTGACAATAAAAGATGCAAGACTAGTTAATTATGTTGTATTTCTTTGTTTGTTAAGACATTGTAACACTTTCAATCAATAAAACGAAACTTCAATTGCCATGGATTTGAAACAATTAATTCTGTTACAACACTCCCCGACATTTCCGCCACGTTTTGTATGTTCTACGTGGTCGGGGTGTGACATTGTGTCATTGATCTAGGTGGAAGTAGGGATGATCATCTTCCATTAATCGAATTTTCATATAATAATAGTTATCATTCCAGTATACAAGCTGCACCTTTTGAAGCTTTGTATGGAAGAAAGTGCAGAACGCCCGTTTGTTGGGCAGAAGTTGGAGATGTCCAACTAACAGGACCTGATATAGTCCTGGAGACGACATATAAGATTGTACAGATACGAGATCGTCTCAAAGCTGCCAGGGATAGGTAGAAAAGCTACGCAGATAAAAGGCGTAAACCTCTAAAGTTTGAGGTTGGTGACAAAGTGTTACTGAAAGTATCACCCTAGAAAGGGGTAATGCGATTTGGTAAGAAAGGAAAGTTAAGCCCAAGATACATAGGACCATTCGAGATCATTGAATGTGTCGGAACAGTGGCTTATAAGGTAAACCTGCCTGAAGAGCTCAGTGGTATTCATAATGTATTCCACATCTGCAATCTGAAGAAATGTCTAGCTGATGAATCACTAGTCATATCACATAAAGATGTGCATATTGATGAGAGCTTAAAGTTTGTTAAGAAACCCTTGTCGATCGAGGATCGACAGGTTAAGAAGCTTCGAAGGAAGCAGGTACCGATTGTAAAGGTTAAATCGGATGCCCGTAGAGGTCCCGATATATGTGGGAGGTAGAGTCCACAATGAAAGAGAAGTACCCTCATTTATTTTAGTAAATCTCGAGGTCGAGATTTCTTTTAAGGGGGTGAGGATGTAACACCTCATAAAATCACGACCAATGTAATGAAGACACGTGTCATGAGCTTTAATCGTGTAATGGATTGTATATGAGAGACTAAAGTTGACAAACAAAGAAAGTATGTGTGTAAGAGGATCCAGAGTGTTAACATATGAAAATTTTGCCTTTCAACGACCCTACACGATGTTTATACCCTTAAACGAATGAATCATGAAGCGTATGAAACCGGTTGGGGAAGAAAGTGAAAGTTTACAAGATGCGAGGGTTACATGTGTCAACATGTTTAAGTTATACCTCTGAGTGACCTTTAAGCGAACCCGGAGCCTTGTAACGATTAATTATACTCCCAAGAATAAGTGATAAAAATTTCACAAGGTTTTGATATCGTATGAGAAAAATACGCTAATTTTCATAATTAAGGGGTTAAAAGTGTCAACAAGGCAAAACTTGTGTTTTCGGTTATCGTTTAATGAAACCGGACCTAATGACGTTTGTTTATACATCATGGATCACAAAAATATAAATATACATCATGGATCACAAAAATATAAATTTCATAGGTTAATTGTGCTTAAAATGAAAGATTTGAGGTTTTAAAGGTCCAGGGGTCAAAACTGCCAAGTTTTAAACTTGTTTGGCTGGTTACCTACATGCTGGCACTGCGCCACCACTGAAGCTCTCTGCCGTCGCATGACGTGACGGCCTGATCCGCGCAGATTTCATGCACACCTGCGAGTACAGCCAGTTCCACCGCCTTAGAAGCCTTGTATTCGAATTCAGGGGCTGCACCAGTGGTTTTTCATGCATAGGGACACTTGTAAATGATCAGGGAACATCTATAGACTATTGTAGATTGATCTTATGACTTGTTCTTGGCTATACAAAGAATTCTAAGTTGCAATATTTCACTTGTTCATTTCAAAACACTTCAAAACTATTTTCTGGAGCTCTCTGGTCTTCAAGCAAGCTTGCTTAAGTTTCTAAATCATGCTTAGTTCTTCAGTAAGCTTCCTTAACCTCTCTAATTTGTGTTTTATTAGTTTAATGGCCTAAAGTCAAACACGTCGTAATTAAGGTTTGACTTAGTGATTAATCACTAATGGTCCAGTCAATTCTCGAATTGAAAGTAGCTTTGAGTTGGTAATTATGTGGATAATAAACCCTTAAAAGGGCACCCTCTGATTTCCACTCTAACTAGGTTAATTGTCGGGTCAAACTTATTTATAAAAAGTCAACAGAAAGCTAATTTTCGAATAAACACATAATTAACAATGTAGAAGCTATGAAACCTGTTTTATCACTTGTATAACTTGGTAATTAATGTAAGAACATGTCTAAACATGTTCAACCCGACAATTTTTAGTTTAGGCTCGGTTCGGAACCGAAAGTGGCAAAAGTAGACTTTTGCTTTAACTTTCAGTTCTGACCCAATGTAGCATATTTTAGAAATGCCTTAGAGCTCTATTAGGACCAGGTTATAGGTTAGTGTAACCCTCTGAGGTTATACAACTTGGTTCCTTAGTTAGCCGTTTTATTTGCATGTTTCCGATATATGCCTAAATGTTGACCATTATGCCCTTTTGACTTTAAAATGAGATTTTTGAAAATTTCAGAGGACGAAAACCTTTATTACTGATTTATAAACTTGTCCTAAAAATTTGACATCAGTTTGAGGTCTAGACTAGGAGTTATGCTCAATATTGTAATTAAGAAGCTTTTTATTAATTAAACGGTGTAATTAGCATAAAACCTATCTAACCCCAAATTTTGACACCAAAATTTTTACCCACTGATGTAATATAATATTTTGGGATTTTTGAAGATTTTTTTGTATTTTTAAGCCGAGCATAACATAGGGTTCTTGCTATAATTCGGTAATTGTCGGTTTTACCCTTTTCTTGAATAAAATGAGTTTTACATAATATTTTAACACCAAACTTTTTGCTACTGATTTTATATGATAAATAAAATATTTTGAACTTTATAAAATGATCAAAAACTCAGATTTCTTATTTAAACCCAAAAATCGCTTAAAACCGACTTTTACGCGTTTTAAGCGCATAGTATGTGTTAAAATTATTTTTAACATATAAGACTTAATACCTACTGATGTTTTAAGTAAATTTTTATAATTAAACAGTAAGCAAAATTTTTGAACTCAGAATTCCAATTTTGACCTTTAAAGCTTATGTGAAATTATCAAAATGCCCCTACGGTGCATAGTTTGGTTATAAAAGGTAAATTTCACATATATGCAATACCCTACTGTTATGACTTATAAAAATAAATATTTTTACTGATTATATCAGACCTGAAACTCAGATTAATATTTAAACTCTTTTATAAGCTGTGAAATGACCAAAATACCCCTACGGGGCATAATTTGAGTTTAAATCCATTTTGGGCATAATGGAAGGTATCCTACTGATATCACAACATATTTAGGGCATATTAACTTAGGAAACGTGTTCATGACTCGTTTGTTTGCCCGTTATGCATTTTTCACGCTCGGTACGGTTTATGTAACTAGTTTGCATAAATTAGCCGAAACAGGTCAAACCTTATCATTTTTATCTCAAAATCCAGAATGTGTTTAGTTTACCCATATTATACAAGTATACAAACTTGTCGGGTCTAAACCACATTCTAATCTGGTCTTCGCTTAATCATGCGTTTTGAACCGTATATCTTCTTTTAAAACTAACCGGTCTAAGTTTAGGCTTAATTAACACCCGTTAGGAATCTTATAGGTTATTAAAACCTTCGTTCCAGATTAGGAGATCAGTAAAAGATACTTTCACTCGCTGATTGAGATTTATACTTGCTCAGGTAAATACTTTTAACTTATTTTTCGTTATACGGGCTTGGGATACGGTATTATAATAATACCGCTTGGTCGGGTATGTAATTGTTTTAAATCGGATTGTGATTAATATATATATTGCATAACCCGTTTTAATCTGTTTTGTTTGGTATATGGCTTTTGGGGGGTTAATGACCATGTCCTGGATATCCTCGGCTCATTCATTGAAATGGCCACGACTTAAGCACGGGGTGTAGGCATACACCTGACAGTTGCGTATGTATAAAGGTACCCCCACAATAAGGAAAAAATCCTTGTGGGTATTATACCTGTGGTGTGTCAGTTAATCTCGTCAGGCTCTTCTAACCGGCCCTGACAGACGGCAAACATTTAAATCTGTATACAAGATTATTTTTAAATAATTGTCCCAAGTTATAAAAGATATTTTGTGCCTTGTGCATTCAAATCAATTTTCTTAAACATTTTCAAAATGAGTCGGTTAATTGTATTTACCAGTGTAAACTGACGTATTTTCCAAAAGGCTAAGTGCAGGTACTAAACGGAATAGGCTGGCTACTCCTAGCATCAATAAAGAGTCTTGCAAGCTTAGATGTTATAAATCTGATGAACAATGTTTCTTTTTAACTTTGATCCGCCTGCGGATCCTTTACAACCGTTTTGTAATAAATGATATTACTTTCATTCGGTTTGTAATGATTTTATCTTTCGACTTCCGCTGTGTATATATCAACTGTGATAAATTGTCTATGATGATATCAACTACGTCACGATACTCCCCACCGGGCCCACCGGTAATACGTGGAAATATCAGGGTGTGACTGTTGGGCCTTAGGACTTGATTATACGTGTTTAAACGTTGTCAAAACTAACATTTAGCATGGTTTTGACATTAGGTGAAGTTGGTCTTACTCCGGATGGCGGTCAAGCATGAATCCAAGAACTGAACACGATATTTTGAAGCTTCCGCGTTAATCTAAGTTTGATATCAATGATGTTCATTTTGAAAACATTTAACTTATTGTTTTCGATGTTTAAACTGGTTGGTTAATTAACTAGAACACTTTCGTTATGTATGCTTTCAATTATGACAAAGTTTAAGACGATGCATTTTGTTTTAAAAATGCTTACTTCAATGTTAAAAATATTAATTAAGTGAGACGGGTGTTACATGGGATTACATCAGAGATGTACCCATCGCTTTGTTCATCACTTTCTTTAGATTCATCATCATCATATTGTGCATTGGCGTATAACGCCATTATCTCGTCTCTTCTTTGCTGGAGCCTATACTTAAATATCATTACAACCCTGGATCTTGCATCGTTTGAAGGTGCTAAATTACAGAGTTGTTCAAGGAGATTTAGCCTCTCTGTCTTCAACATGTTCCTCCATCGGCAATGAATATTCCACCCCGTGTCCATAAGTCATTTCAACCGTACCTGCTTCTTCATGCACCACCTAACTGCTAACTGTTGGTAGAGGAGTATCGTCAATATCATCATCATCATCATCATCATCATTTTCTGCTGGAAATTTTCTCTCCAATCTTCTTGTTACCATTCAGGTTCTTTCACAATCGTTGTCCATTGGAACCGCAAAGGCCAGAATCTCCCTCTAAACCCCTTCATCCATACTAAGTATGGCTTTGATTGTCTTGACCTTCACCCTTCTTCTATCAGAGAACTTTAGGATGAAGCGTCTCTCCACCCTTTCAAACCTCTATGCAATAACCTTGGCCATTTTTTAAGTTTTATGGTGTTTTGGACAATATGTGGCGTTTTAGATAATGTGTAGAGTGTTTAAGTTTTGTTTACATATTCTACTTTTATAATAGTTTTTTTCCCGTGCATGTAGGATGCAGTCTATAATGTGACATGTAATTATGGCGTTTTGAAAAGATAAATAAATTCAATTTCCCATGGAGTGGCTTTTAATAAAATAAACGTTACTAATAAAGTTTCCATTGTTTCAGTTTACTGTTTGTTCAACTTCATCTGTTTATTGTTTTAGTTTACTCTTTATAGTTACTGTTTGTAGTTACCTTTTCGAGTTCTTTGCGTTTTGTATTTTTAATGTGGTTTAGATAAAGACGGCACTTTGTTCCATTCTCTTGTACCTTGTTGTATAGGTTTTTTTTTTTTTTTGAGTTTTTAATAATACTTGTCCAAAGTAATTTTATTATAGTTTGGGAGATTTTGGGTGTAATGTCACACCCCGACCACGTAGAACATACAAAACATGGTGGAAATGTCGGGGAGTGTTGTAACAGAATTAATTGTTTCAAATCCATGGCAATTGAAGTTTCGTTTTATTGATTAAAAGTGTTACAATGTCTTAACAAACAAGGAAATACAACATAATTAACTAATCTTGCATCTTTTATTGTCACTAAAGCCCAAGTCTGCCTATGTGTATCTTGATCATCTTATGCAACAGCTCCTGAAAAACACATGTGAAAATAGGTACGTCAGCATAAAAATGCCTGTGAGATACATAGGTTTTGTGAAAATAGGATTCATGACTTATGTTTGAGAAAATGTTTAGTCATGAACCTTGTAATTTGCTTTGTCTTGTAAATCATTTGAAAAACGATAAGATCAGATGATATGTATAAATAAATGTAAGGTTAAATGAATAACCATGTAAAATGAGTTTGTATAAGATAAGTTGTTTGTAAAACAATGTCTTGTGAAAAGTATGTTATTTGTATAAAATGTTATATGTCTCAAACTGAAATGATTCAAATAACGCTACGACATGTAATACCATACAAACACTTATATATAGGAAGTACCAGCGACGTATCCACCATGCTTGTATCATATTACACACGCCTCGTTACTTAATCACTTACTCAAACCAAACTATCAAAGTAAAATGTTCATGTCTAATGTAAATCATGTAATATGTATCCAAAATGTGAGCATGTGATGAATAACAAATGTACTAAGCATGCGACAATAGACATACGTAGCATGTGACCTGTACTAAGTATGCAACAATAGACATACGTAGCATGTGACCTGTACTACGTATACAACAATAGACATACGTAGCATGTGACCTGTACTACGTATACAACAATAGACATACGTAGCATGTGACCTGTACTACGTGTACAACAATAGACATACGTAGCATGTGACCTGTACTACGTATACAACAATAGACATACGTAGCATGTGACCTGTACTACGTATACAACAATAGATATACGTAGCATGTGACCTGTACTAAGTATGCAACAATAGACATACGTAGCATGTGACCTGTACTACGTATACAATAATAGACATACGTAGCATGTGACCTGTATTACGTATACAACAATAGACATACGTAGCATGTGACCTGTACTAAGTATGCAACAATAGACATACGTAGCATGTGACCTGTACTACGTATAGAACAATAGACATACGTAGCATGTGACCTGTACTACGTATACAACAATAGACATACGTAGCATGTGACCTGTACTACGTATACAACAATAGACATACGTAGCATGTGACCTATACTAAGTATGCAACAATAGACATACGTAGCATATGACCTGTACTACGTATACAACAATAGACATACGTAGCATATGACCTGTACTACGTATACAACAATAGACATACGTAGCATGTAATGTAATGTAAAACGATGTACTAAGTAATGCACACAATGGGCACACCTAGCATAAGATGTAATAAAATCATGTACTATAATGTACTAACGAACATAGCAGGTATATGATGTGAAAACAGGAAAGCATGAAAGTAACAAGTAGGCACATGTGTTCCACCCCAAAACGTTTGGAAAACAGTAAAAGAGGGGTCTATGTACTCACTTGAGATTGCTTAGTAGTCCTTGAGTAACAACCAAACAATGCTAGAGATCGCGGATATTAAACGGCACCTACTATAGGTAATTATGTTAATAAACCGGACCTAAATCGGAAGATCTGATAGAATGAGGGTTCGTAAACCAAACGAGTATAGAGACTCGTGTCATATGGTTTAACAAAGCCTACATACTAAATGAAACCTTAATCTAAGTGCTTTCGACCCATTACGACCCGTTTAGGTAACTTATGCTACTTTAACGCGTCGTTCGCGTGAAACGCGTTCGGACCGTCTAACTAGTCCTATGACAAGTGTTATATGCCTAAACATGTTACATAATTAGTTAGGTGACAAAAGTTTAGGTTACATATGCTTAATTACCAATTATACATGAAAAGGGTATTCTGGTAATTTACCTAAGGCATATAAACTACCTATCATACAACTACTCAAACGATGTGACCATAAGGTATAACCTCGGAAGGTTATTCCCTATATACTATGGTCACCTAATGTATTTGGTCGGATCCTAATGATCGACCAAACTGGGTCGGGTTTGAAGGTATAAGCGATTTATTAGATCGCTTACCCTTACGACCCTAGACAAAGTGGTAATCAGTAGGCATAGTCCCAAGGGACTATAACCAACGTGATTACACTCACGTTGCGAAGTTCAAACGAACTTCGCATTGACCATAAACTGGTCAACGCAGAAAGTCAAACAAAGTTTGACTTTCAGACTCGAAAAGACTCGAAAAGCAATAAAAGAACGAAAGAATACTTACGAAGGGTCCCCGAATGCTAATCTCGATTCAAGAATCTCAGGTATGAAACAATGGTTTCAACTTAGAGTTTCTCAAATCAAAATTCTAGTGGTTTTGAAGCAATGGGGGGTGGGGTATTTATAGTTTTCGGGTAACCGTTAAGATCGTTTCATGGAAACCGTGCTTGAATCCTACCCGTACATGTGTTGCAAAGTTGTGGTGACTAAAAATGGGTTCTTATCAGCTGACTAGACAAGTGTGAGTGTGTGGTTGAGGATTAAACAGTTGCAATCTGATGTTAAATACACTTAATCTGGTCTGGTTAGGCAGTCACGTAGCGCTACTGCAAAGGCATTAGGCAGTCGCGCTACGCTAGCACCCCCTGTTTCAGAAATGTTTCAAAAGTGGCAGAAATGGTCCCTGCACGTGTTTAAGGCCTTTTTCGATGCGTTTGAACCCCGTTAACCTCATTTCAAGGCTCTAAAATGAAGTTAAAGTATAGGGAACTCAAAACATGCTCAAAAATATGCCGGATGATGGTTCGTTTGGTCGTACGATCGCGATGTTCGCTTAATTACGACGGAATGCGCATAAGCGCGAAAAACGATCCAAATGACGAAACGAATGGATTTTTCTTATGCCAAACACTAAAATAAAATATTTTAGTTCTTACATAAATTTTTGGATGTCCGGATGTATTCAGAACGTAAGTTATGCGCGAAAGTGCAAACTTGTGCACTTTTTGACGCTTTTAGTCCCTGAATGACACAAAAGTTTATTTTAGCATACCGAACACCTCAAAGCCTATTTCTAAGCTATGTAAAGGATATTTATGGTATGTTTAACTTATGGTCATGTTCCGGAATGTCTGTTACAGTTCAAATTGGCATACTTTCGCAGTTTGTCAACTTTAGTCCCTGTAAGCGATTTAACTTGATTTTGCCATACCAAAGCCTTCAAAACTTATTTCTAAGTTATGTAAAGGTTATTTAAGGTATGTTAAGTATATGTCACTATTCCGGAGTGTTCGTTGCATTAAACTGGTTATATTTACGCATCGGTGCGCGTAAGCGATTTAGAGTTTGGAATTGAACAAGAGTTGATATGTGCAAACGATACACATATTTTTACAAATCCCAAGTATGAAATACAATATTTCATTGGTTTGGCATTTGTTTGATGGTTGAGGTGACACAGGTGTCACAGTCTCCCCTACTTTAGGAAATTTCGTCCCGAAATTAATACGTAGGAGTCTATTTGTGACTTTGTGTCAAATAACCACCCGAGATATGTAAGGAATAATCCTGTTATTTCTATTTAACGGACATTTTTCAAAAATGAAAAATGAACGGAGTTATTTTCAACAGGCATTCTTTAGAAATGAAAATGAACGAAATTAGTCATTTTCCACCACTTCTTCAGAACCGAAAATGAACGAAATGAGTCATTTTCCACCACTTCTTCAGAACCGAAAAAGAAAGAAATGAGTCATTTTCCACCACTTCTTCAGAACCGAAAATGAACAAAAGGAGTCATTTTCCACCACTTCTTCAGAACCGAAAATGAACGAAACGAGTCATTTTCCACCACTTCTTCAGAACCGAAAATGAACGAAACGAGTCATTTTCCACCATTTCTTCAGAACCGAAAATGAACGAAACGAGTCATTTTCCATCATTTCTTCAGAACCGAAAATGAACGAAACGAGTCATTTTCCACCATTTCTTCAGAACCGAAAATGAACGAAACGAGTCATTTTCCACCACTTCTTCAAAACCGAAAATGAACAAAATGAGTCATTTTCCACCATTTCTTCAGATAGAAACGAAAATGAACGGAACGAACTCTAGACACATGACAAAACTCGCTGTGGTTTCCGTGCACTGAATTTCATAATTATGTATGCATCCATAATTACGCAATTCCTTGCATAGTCCGCACAATTTGTTTGTAATGTGAAGGGGAGGAAAAATCAAACCTGTGATGAGTGTGACTAGACTACCATAGGGTCCTTTTAATTAGATCGACAAAGGATCCTTTTTAATTAGGCCACCAAGGAGTCCTTTCACCTATATCATCACATGATATTCCTAACCAGATTTTTGGATCAATCTGTTTACCTAGACCACTCAGGGGTCTAATTATGGAATGGTACAATATAATCCAAGGGTCTTTACTATTACGTACAAGCCCATTGAGGATTTAATATAGCACCTTTGGATATCCTACTATGAATCCCTTATACGAAGATATGGAAGATTCTATGAGGATTTGGATAACAAAAACTTGGATTACAAAAAAACATAGAAGAAAACACATAAGCACATAATCACATAGTTGTTTAACTTAGTTATTGATTTGTTATCTTTGGACGCGGATACTTAAAGCACACCAGGAATCCAATTCGTGGATTTCATTTGGCACTTTAATCATTTCAAGAATCCATCCATGAAGATAGGATGATCTACCAAAAATTCGATTTTCGTTTTCAGGAAAACGCAATATGCGAATTAAGGTACACAATAATTTAGGACATACGGAAATGCCCTTGGGTACCCTATTAAGAATTTATGGTGGTACTTGGGGTATTCGTACAGAATTATAACTTGCACCTTGCACTTCGTCTCTTTGCAAGAGACGGGTACTTAGGATCTTTGTGTAAAACGCAAGAGATTGTAAAATGGAAAAATTTTGGGGGTAGTTTGCTTTTCAAGGAATACGATTCCTTGATTGTCGGTATTGTAGGGGATATGTTGTTTATACATACAATCACATAAATACATTGCAATGTAAATAAAAAGATTTATTTATTAACAATGATAACAACTGTTTCATGGACCTTGACAACAAAAGAAAATAATACATAAGACATGATTATTTCTAAAGAGTGTTGTCTTCTAGTCGGTCAGATGCTCATCTCTGTGCTGGATTAGCATTAGCAAGCTTTGGGCAATTTCTTCGGAAATGTCCCATCTCGCCACACTTGTAGCAAGAACCTGGTGGAAAGCGAGCTCGAGCAGGTTTGTTGTTAGCTTGATTTGGTGCAACTGCTGCTACGCAAACTTTTGCTGTATGACCTTTACGTCCACAAATTTGGCATTCGCGGCACTTCACCATGGCATGATGATAAAGGTTACATTTGTTGCACAAGGGTGAAGTTCCATTGTATGGCTTCCTAGTACGGGGTTTAGCTGGTTGGTTGGGGGCGGCTTGACCATTGTGAGTAACCATGGCGAAGTTCTGAGAAGCCTTTTGCTTCTTTGACCGCTCAAGGGATCCAGTCTGTTCATCCATGGTCTTTGATTCCTCGAGCGGTTTCTTGTCACCTTTTCGGAAAAGCTTACGTTTCCTGATCTGAGATTCAGTCAACGTTGCAGATAGCTCAATGGCCTGCCTAACCGTAGTGGGGTTACTACCGGTAACAATGTCCTGAACTGAGTCAGGGAGACCATCAATGTATTTTTCGATCGCCTTATCCAAAGGCGTAACCATGGTAGGACACAACAGGCTCAGCTCCTCATATCGATCAGTGTATGCTCAATGTTCACCGCTGTCTTGCTTAAGGTTGTCGAATTCCCTTTCCAATGCTCTGATCTCATGACGAGGACAGAATTCCTTCATCATCAGTGCTCTAAGTTCTTCCCATGTTTGAGCCAGTGCCACATCGGCACCCCTATCTCTCACCACACCGTTCCACCACGTCAAAGCTCGTTTCTCAAAGACACTAGATGCGAAATCTACCTTTCGCTCATTTGGACATTGTACATGCCTGAAGGTGCTCTCTAGACTCTCGAACCATTGCAGAAGTGCTGTCGCTCCTTGAGACCCAGAAAACTTTGATGGCTTGGCCGAGTTGAACGTCTTGAAGTTGCAGAGGGCATTATTGTTGTTGATAGCTTGGTGACATTGGGCAACGATGGTCGGGATTGCAGCAGTCATTTGCTGTGTAATGACAGCTGCCAGATCGTCAATAGATACCGGATTTTCGCGTCGTGGAGGCATTCTAAAAGAGGAAACATGAAAGGAAACGAGTGAGAGAATTCGACGAAAAGAATGAGATGAAACAAATCTGATGAAAGCAAGGATAGTGGTCATTTGTTTGTTACTACAAAGCAACAAACAACCTCGGTGATTAATCAAAGTAAATAGGTCAAAAATAATGTATCGCGAAGACATGCTCGCCTATAAGTGAACACTCATCCCAAGAATTCCCAGGTAAGCACAACTGGTCTCGCGTCTGATGAGATATATACGAAGTGCTTGCCTAGACAGAAAACCCAGAATACAGGCATTCACCCTTTCAGTTTGCACGTGTTCACATTATTATAAACCTAAAACCTTGACGAGAGTTTTGAAAATTCAAAGGGGTTCAAAACCATATAACAGAGGGTTCAAAACCTTACAATAGAGGGTTCAAAACCTAGTAATCAATCATCCTAGAACAGATGATTAGTTTTCAAAGCGGTTTTGAAATTTATGTTCTTGTTGTGGTCGTCGCCTAAGGATAGGTGACGGTATTGTTTTATGACTAAACGCAAGTAAACTCGCGTTAGGGTCCTAAGAAGGTTATAGACTAGGTCAAAGCATTACTAATAACCTAATTCCCTATAAACATTGGCTCTGATACCATCTTTTCTGCCACACCCCGACCACGTAGAACATACAAAACGTGGCGGAAATGTCGGGGAGTGTTGTAACAGAATTAATTGTTTCAAATCCATGGCAATTGAAGTTTCGTTTTATTGATTAAAAGTGTTACAATGTCTTAACAAACAAGGAAATACAACATAATTAACTAATCTTGCATCTTTTATTGTCAATAAAGCCCAAGTCTGCCTATGTGTATCTTGATCATCTTATGCAACAGCTCCTGAAAAACACATGTGAAAATACGTACGTCAGCATAAAAATGCCTGTGAGATACATAGGTTTTGTGAAAATAGGATTCATGACTTATGTTTGAGAAAATGTTTAGTCATGAACCTTGTAATTTGCTTTGTCTTGTAAATCATTTGAAAAACGATAAGATCAGATGATATGTATAAATAAATGTAAGGTTAAATGAATAACCATGTAAAATGAGTTTGCATAAGATAAGTTGTTTGTAAAACAATGTCTTGTGAAAAGTATGTTATTTATATAAAAAGTTATATGTCTCAAACTGAAATGATTCAAATAACGCTACGACATGTAATACCATACAAACACTTATATATAGGAAATACCAGCGGCGTATCCACCATGCTTGTATCATATTACACACGCCTCGTTACTTAATCACTTACTCAAACCAAACTATCAAAGTTAAATGTTCATGTCTAATGTAAATCATGTAATATGTATCCAAAATGTAAGCATGTGATGAATAACAAATGTACTAAGCATGCGACAATAGACATACATAGCATGTGACCTGTACTAAGTATGCAACAATAGACATACGTAGCATGTGACCTGTACTACGTATACAACAATAGACATACGTAGCATGTGACCTGTACTACGTATACAACAATAGACATACGTAGCATGTGACCAGTACTACGTGTACAACAATAGACATACGTAGCATGTGACCTGTACTACGTATACAACAATAGATATACGTAGCATGTGACCTGTACTACGTATACAACAATAGACATACGTAGCATGTGACCTGTACTAAGTATGCAACAATAGACATATGTAGCATGTGACCTGTACTACGTATACAATAATAGACATACGTAGCATGTGACCTGTACTACGTATACAACAATAGACATACGTAGCATGTGACCTGTACTAAGTATGCAACAATAGACATACGTAGCATGTGACCTGTACTACGTATACAAAAATAGACATACGTAGCATGTGACCTGTACTACGTATACAACAATGGACATACATAGCATGTGACCTGTACTACGTATACAACATTAGACATACGTAGCATGTGACCTATACTAAGTATGCAACAATAGACATACGTAGCATATGACCTGTACTACGTATACAACAATAGACATACGTAGCATATGACCTGTACTACGTATACAACAATAGACATACGTAGCATGTAATGTAATGTAAAACGATGTACTAAGTAATGCATACAATGGGCACACCTAGCATAAGATGTAATAAAATCATGTACTATAATGTACTAACGAACATAGCAGGTATATGATGTGAAAACAGGAAAGCATGAAAGTAACAAGTAGGCACATGTGTTCCACCCCAAAACGTTTGGAAAACAGTAAAAGAGGGGTCTATGTACTCACTTGAGATTGCTTAGTAGTCCTTGAGTAACAACCAAACAATGCTAGAGATCGCGGATATTAAACAGCACCTACTATAGGTAACTATGTTAATAAACCAGACCTAAATCGGAAGATCTGATAGAATGAGGGTTCGTAAACCAAACGAGTATAGAGACTCGTATCATATGGTTTAACAAAGCCTACATACTAAATGAAACCTTAATCTAAGTGCTTTCGACCCATTACGACCCGTTTAGGTAACTTATGCTACTTTAACGCGTCGTTCGCGTGAAACGCGTTCGGACCATCTAACTAGTCCTATGACAAGTGTTATATGCCTAAACATGTTACATAATTAGTTAGGTGACAAAAGTTTAGGTTACATATGCTTAATTACCAATTATACATGAAAAGGGTATTCTGGTAATTTACCTAAGGCATATAAACTACCTATCATACAACTACTCAAACGATGTGACCATAAGGTA
The DNA here is from genome assembly GCA_030545235.1 of Helianthus tuberosus. Taxonomy (NCBI): domain Eukaryota; kingdom Viridiplantae; phylum Streptophyta; class Magnoliopsida; order Asterales; family Asteraceae; genus Helianthus; species Helianthus tuberosus. The sequence goes on from CM060449.1 coordinate 110,265,546, forward strand.
TAACCTCGGAAGGTTATTCCCTATATACTATGGTCACCTAATGTATTTGGTCGGATCCTAATGATCGACCAAACTGGGTCGGGTTCGAAGGTATAAGCGATTTATTAGATCGCTTACCCTTACGACCCTAGACAACGTGGTAATCAGTAGGCATAGTCCCAAGGGACTATAACCAACGTGATTACACTCACGTTGCGAAGTTCAAACGAAATTCGCATTGACCATAAACTGGTCAACGCAGAAAGTCAAACAAAGTTTGACTTTCAGACTCGAAAAGACTCGAAAAGCAATAAAAGAACGAAAGAATACTTACGAAGGGTCCCCGAATGCTAATCTCGATTCAAGAATCTCAGGTATGAAACAATGGTTTCAACTTAGAGTTTCTCAAATCAAAATTCTAGTGGTTTTGAAGCAATGGGGGTGGGGTATTTATAGTTTTCGGGTAACCGTTAAGATCGTTTCATGGAAACCGTGCTTGAATCCTACCCGTACATGTGTTGCAAAGTTGTGGTGACTAAAAATGGGTTCTTATCAGCTGACTAGACAAGTGTGAGTGTGTGGTTGAGGATTAAACAGCTGCAATCTGATGTTAAATACACTTAATCTGGTCTGGTTAGGCAGTCGCGTAGCGCTACTGCAAAGGCATTAGGCAGTCGCGCTACGCTAGCACCCCCCTGTTTCAGAAATGTTTCAAAAGTGGCAGAAATGGTCCCTGCACGTGTTTAAGGCCTTTTTCGATGCGTTTGAACCCCGTTAACCTCATTTCAAGGCTCTAAAATGAAGTTAAAGTATAGGGAACTCAAAACATGCTCAAAAATATGCCGGATGATGGTTCGTTTGGTCGTACGATCGCGATGTTCGCTTAATTACGACGGAATGCGCATAAGCGCGAAAAACGATCCAAATGACGAAACGAATGGATTTTTCTTATGCGAAACACTAAAATAAAATATTTTAGTGCTTACATAAATTTTTGGATGTCCGGATGTATTCAGAACGTAAGTTATGCGCGAAAGTGCAAACTTGTGCACTTTTTGACGCTTTTAGTCCCTGAATGACACAAAAGTTTATTTTAGCATACCGAACACCTCAAAGCCTATTTCTAAGCTATGTAAAGGATATTTATGGTATGTTTAACTTATGGTCATGTTCCGGAATGTCTGTTACAGTTCAAATTGGCATACTTTCGCAGTTTGTCAACTTTAGTCCCTGTAAGCGATTTAACTTGATTTTGCCATACCAAAGCCTTCAAAACTTATTTCTAAGTTATGTAAAGGTTATTTAAGGTATGTTAAGTATATTTCACTATTCCGGAGTGTTCGTTTCATTAAACTGGTTATATTTACGCATCGGTGCGCGTATAACCTTCTAGAAAGCGATTTAGAGTTTGGAATTGAACAAGAGTTGATATGTGCAAACGATACACATATTTTTACAAATCCCAAGTATGAAATACAATATTTCATTGGTTTGGCATTTGTTTGATGGTTGAGGTGACACAGGTGTCACATGTAACACCCCAACCAAGAATGGGCTGGCATGTCACTATTACAGATATCAAAAACCAAAGAGTTTCAATAAACGATAGAAGCCAAGAAACAAAAGTCTCGAATCCACCAGAAAACCTATGTCTCATATTATTCAATTACTAAAATAAATAAACACGGAAACTTCAAAAACTTCATTTTCCCTCTCACTCATCCCTATTTCCCTTGATTACCTGTAAACACATAAGACAAACACCAGAAAGAAAATACGGCTGAGCCAAAAAGTTGCTCAGTAACGGAGAAATCAACAGTAAAGGTAAGGCAGGCATACGGAAGCAAAACGGATCAGTACCAACACTAACAAATCCCAAAAAGATGACACTCAAACAAATACTTTTATAACTTGAATCCCAAAACTTATACTGAACAGATAACAGATACTATACATAATCAGATGCATATAATCATATAAAACATATAATAACAGAGACAAGACATACGTGACAACATATAACAGTAAAACAAGTCACGTAATATAGAAGCACCCACGAGCCTAAACAGAGGCATGCATGGCTATAGTCCATGCGCCGAGATGGTGCGTGTAGGCGTACAAACATTATTCCATCTCAACAGGAGTCAGGAGTCAGAGCTAAGATCGATCTATTCGCCTCTAGGGGCCATGTGCTACACAAGCACAAACTAGAAACGCCGTGAACTTTAGTTACGCACCGTCACGATGAGTGCCATGTCGTTGACGCCCCAACGACAAGTCTAAACATATAATTGCTCGGGTGACAGAGTACAAAGCGTATCAGAAATAAAAGTATCTTGCCATAAGTCTAAAGGGAACATGCAATAATGAGCACAAGGTCTAAGGTCTATTGCATGCTACAATAAATACTAATCATATAACAATACGAAACAGAGACCAGTAGCGAAAACATCCGTACTACAAAGTAACGGATTTGAATAAAAATACTATGATGTAAACGAAACAGAATCCGTACCTTATTAGCAAGCAAAGCAAAACCAATTAATCAAGTTGACCCCACAAACCAAGAACCTATAATCCCGTTACAGCCCGAATTAGTTTTATAATAATTTAATCCCGTTAATAGACCCGTTCCTTTAAATTTCCCGGCGACTAAGAATCTGAATCAAAACCTTTATTTTAATGATAAAAACTACTACCTCGGTCATAATAACTAACTGCGCGAACTTTATAAAATAATTAATCACCTTATAATTATATTAAGGAATGATATTAAAACTGTTAATTATCTTATTTAAAACCTACAAGTATAGTTTAATAAAATCCAAAGACGTATTATCACATAAAAATATGGAGATTTTAACCTTTTAAATTATAGCAGCTTATTTAATAATCAGAATAATTTTGACATCCATATTCCATTCTACATGTAATACTTCGAATACATTGGCTATCAAAACCAATAATATCAAAATAGTTTTGACTTGCAGTACTATAAAACCAATTTAGGAATAACAACATCTTTGTAAACCATATATATATATATATATATATATATATCATATTCAAAATATTTCATGTGTATACAAGTATGTATGAAGAAAACAGTAACTATATTAATTCTAACAAGAAATTATATTAGTTGAAGGCTTGACTTACACCCATATACATACTTGAACCCACCAAATTATAAATATAAATTAACAGATACTTCCATTTGCTTTTAACATCAACTTCAACTATAGAATAATAAGTTTCTTAAAACTGTATATCCAAGGAATCGTAAATATCCCAACAGAACAGAGCGTAAGTCGGTTGTTGAACTATAAGTATGATAATTATTTCATCGACATTATTTGGCACTCTAAAAAATAAACTCTAGTCGCCTGGCGGAACTCAAACCATAATTAAACATTAAAGTTCGAATCAGACGGGGTTCGATTGGGTACCTCAAATGTCGAACTGAAACAAATCCGAGAGTGAAGCGAGATCTGCGAAAACACGAGTAACTTCCAGTGGCGTGAATCAGACTGAACCAAACGGAACACGAGTGGCGGGGTAGTATGGCGGCGGCGCGAAGGTTTCGAACCTGGCTGATCGCGAATCAAAAGTCGACACCGGTGATGATGGAACTCAGAGCGACAGTCACAACGGAGTGCGAAGAATGGTCGCAGCAGCGATGTTGGCTGGAGATGAACCGCGGACTACCACGGCTGAATAACTAGAACAGAGAGCAGCAAGGGAAAACAATTTCCATTATGAAGTTTGATGGTTTATAATGAACGGTGATTCAAAATCGCAATCTCCAGAATCTTCGGCAAGTTTGTTTGATGAGATAGTGTTGTAAAATTATAAAGAATATGGCCATAGAGATAAGAAAAGGTTTGCCGCAAAATCCGACGTCGGAACCGAAATTTGAAGTATGCTTTAAAAATATTATATCAATATCATATTTTCTTTCTTTTTCTATTTCATATACGTAACAAAGAAGACCCAAAAGTTACATGCATAACATTTTTTTTATTAAATAAACCTAAACATAAAGACTTTCATTTTGTTATTATTATTATTATTATTATTATTATTATTATTATTATTATTCTTGTATATTACAATTCTACCCTTCTAAAAAAAAATTTGTCCTCAAAATTGCTAAGTACGGATACGAATGATTTCACACATAACGGACATGGAATAGACTTTACACATAGCAAACATTTAGACATCATACATACTAAGGTACAGAGTTTCTGAGACGGCAAAAAAAACCGGATCCTAAATCAAAACAAAATAAGATCCCTAAAAGAAGCAAATATAACTTGAGTAAACTCTAAAGCAGCAGACAAGGACTTAAAATACTTAGCAAAAAAAAGTGATACTACAGAATATGTCGCATCATGATATCAAAAAGCATACGTACCACGTTCACCAATTTGCACATAACCGGAAAGCGTACCTAGGGCATTAGCTGTGAGTGCGAAAAGTCAACCTCCCCTAGTAGTTTTGGTGTTCCCACCAGTGTTAGCTCGCTGCTCAGGCCGAGGGCAATCCTTAATCAAGTGGTCTGAGTCTCCACATCTAAAACAACGACCTTCAGCAAGGCGACATGCTCCACCATGACGTTTCCCACAATGAGTACAAGGAGGGATATCATCACGATTCTGATTCGGGTTTTGCTGATTATGTGGCTGTGCTCCAGGGGCATCGCTCTGTTGCATCTGATAATGTGCATGCCTACGATTTTGATAACGGTTTCTTCCACTTCGCGACTTATTGTTGTAATACCTATCAGAACGGTCCTCACGGTCTTGGGATTTCTCATTGCCACCCTGATTATCGGAATTATCCTGGTCGTTCTCCCTAGAGCGTTTGCGATCACCATCTGATTTCTTCTCACGCTGCTTCTTCTCATTATTCAAATTCTTGACAGCATCGACTACCTCAGTAATGTCAGTGAAACGAAGATTCAAGATGAACTTCCTATCATGATCGCATATAGCCCATTTGAAATTCTCGGTTTGCTGCTGTGGTGTACCTGCTGCTGGGCCCAGGAAATTAACCAAACGACTAAAACGAGCTTTGAACTCCATAATAGGCTCGTCATCCCCCTGCCTGATAGAAGCATACTCTCTCAGATACTCACTCCTGTCAGCGTCAGTGAAGTACTGCTGATAAAACAAAGTGCGAAATTCAGCCCAAGGGAGTGTCGCCGCATACTGATCACCTCCACGAGCTTCTTTCAAAGTCTTCCACCACCTATGGGCATCGTCCTCTAGTTTATAACTAGCAAGCCTAACTTTAAACACATCACCCACGCCCATCACTTCGAACAACTTCTCGATATGAGCAATCCAGTTTTGCGCCTCAACTGGTGTAGCAGCGGTACTAAACGATTTTGGCTTTTCCTTTCTGAAGCGCTCAAGCCAATCAAGGATAGTAACAGGAGCGTTATTGTTACCATTGTTGTTTCCCCCTGGTGGTTGCTGTACATTGTTGTTATTCTGCTGCAGCTGTTGTAGAAGGTTGGGAACTAAACCCGCAATAGCTGTATTGACAGCATTAGCAATCAGAGTTTCCAAAGGGACGTCGTTGTTGTTCACATTTCTTCGAGGAGGCATCTGAAAAGAGATATACATGTGAAAAGAGGAAAGTTTCAAAGCGTGCAGAAGATGACACGGATGACACAGATGAAAAATCTCGGGTGTGTACACGGGTTCGTCGGCAAAATAATCGGCTACTAGTTTATCGTGGGCGGCTATAAATTTAAAACGAAACATAAATGAAATTAATTATAAAATACATTTTCAAATCTATATAAAACATAAGGAAAAAATAGTAAAGTACCTTCTTGGTCTCGGTTTAATTTTGCTCGTCTAGTTAGCTGTTGGCACAACGCTTCATCACCCGCCATGAAGACCTGAGCCGCGTTCATAATCATGTTGTGCAGAATTGCATCCTCTTCCGAAGATGATGAATACCACGTAGACGAAGAAGATGAAGAAATGGAAGAAATGGAAGAAGGTGAAGCCATGGTAATTTTTGAGAGAGAGATGGGGTGGTAGTGGGTAAAAAATGGTATAAAAATTGATGAGTTTTTATAAAAAGGGAAGAGGGGTTATAAAATGTGTGAGAGATATGAGATTGTAGTGGGTGAAAAGTTATGAAAAATGTGGTAAAAGAGGTGAGTATTTATAAAAGTGAGAGTGAAATGGGTATTTTTTTAAATTATAACCGTTGGTTTTTGAATTAAATGTTATAATTTAATTTTTTTATTTTAACGGTCACATTTGAAGGGGGGCCCACCAAAATTGGATCGTCGCCAACGTCAAGAACTCGCCGGTGAGGACGGGACCAGGGGGCAGGATGGTGTGCCGGCGTCGCCGGTCCTCGACGGGGGTGGGGACAAACCCCATACCCTCTAGCCTAAGACATTGAATAAACACGGTTTAAATTCAATTCCCGAGTGACCTAAAAATAGTCAAACATTCAAACAGTTTATGATGAGTTTACACACAATTATTATTATTACTATATATTAGTATATATTACTAAACGAAGCGAAATGAATAGTGATTTTAATATTATTTTAATATATAGTTTTTTAATACTTTTATTATTTTAATATTACAATAATAGTTATTTTCTTTACTTTTTAACTTTAATAGCTTGGTGTCAACCTAATATATAGTTTTTTTAATACTTGTATTATTTTAATATTACAATAATAATTATTTTCTTTACTTTTTAACTTTAATAGCTTGGTGTCAACCGGTATCGAACCAGTACTAGTATCGAAAATACCGGTACGGTCCTGTTCGGTATCAGTACATGAAGGTAAAAACCGGCACTAATACTGAAAACACAAAAAATTGGTGCCGAGTTCGGGAAATTCAGGGCGATTACCCGGTACCATTTCCTCATCCCTGATCACGGTTACCGTACGAACAATGGTATCGTACAACTTTTTTTGTTGATTTTCTTCAACTTTTAGTTTTTTCTTTTTTAGTTTCAGGGGTAGGGATGAGCTCTGTGCCAACCGATACAGAATCGGTACTGATACCGAAAATACCGGTTACGGTACCGGTATATGAAGGTAAAAAACGGTAGTGAACCGGTACCAGGAACGCCAAAAGTCGGTACCGAATTGGTACTTAAGATCTTTCGGTTCGGCAAATTTGGTACCGGTACCCAGAACAATTTGCTCATCTCTGACCACGGGTTTCATACGAACAACATCGTTACCATACAACTTTTTTGGTTGATTTTCTTTCGGTGTTTTTTCTATATTTTCTTTTTATTCTTGTTAGCAGTTCTGTTCGCAACACGCTCGTAGTGATTTCAAAACACATGTAAACACAGACTAAATAACAAAAGAACTTCGCCGCAACGCAGCGAACTTATTTAAACCTAGTTTCAATAAAAATCATTAAATACTTATTTCTGAGTGCTCCTTCAATATCAATATTAATACATTTTTTTTGTAATTCTAAGATAAATACACTAAAACTTGCATCCTACAAGATTTAAGCTCTCACCAATAAGGTTGGTGGCTCATTGACAAAGACTGACTTTAAAAACACCTAAATTTGAATATCTAGGTTCAAGTTCCATATACATCACGAATTACAAAACATTAACCTTTTTTTTGGTAAAGGGTTACCCTAGTGAATTTTATACCATAAAACCAAATAAAACAAGTGAGGAGCATAAACATCCCTCAGTTCTCAAGTATGACACACCATACTAGAGTTTACAAGCAAAAAAGCAACACAAACAAAACAACCAGAAACAAGGTTACAACTAGAAACGCAAACTACAATCTAGGACACTAGCCGCAATCATCACCATCAATCAGCAACCCACGGGGCAAGCTCCAATTCTGCAAAATCGAGTTTACGTGTCTGGAACTTTTAAATCATAAAGTATGGAGTTTCATCCGCACCGTTGATAAAATCAGCTCCACCAACCGATCTGGATCCCTCTTTTTGGTCGAAAAAGTCTTTAATTCCTCTCCTACCAAACAAAATATGCCGCAGCTCCACCAAGTTTTGCGACTACATGCTGCGACTTAATCACCATGATGTCCCCTTAAGGACATCATTATTAATACCTACCTCTTAATGATCTCAAAGCTTCTTATGTGTTCCCCGTTTTATAGAGAATAATACTTTATGTATTGTTTTTTCAGTTTTTTAAATCTATACTCAACTGAAATAGAAATATACAATGTATAAAGAACATGGTACAAAGAATTAAGATGGAATTACCTATTACCTATATATTAAAATTTGAATTGAATGAATAGTAACATCACTAAGTGATGAGCAAATGGTATCGGGTATCGGTACCGGTGCCAGATTTATCAAACCGGGTGTATTTTCGGTACTGGTTCGGCACCGGTATTCACCGGTTTTACCCTCAAATACCGGTTCCATACCAGTACCGACCGGTACCGAACCGTACCGTATCAGGTATATTCAGTACCGGTACCCACTTTTGAGGATTTCGGTATCGGTATTTATTTTTATCTTACGGGTACCGGTACCGGTGCCAGATTTACCAAACCGGGTGTATTTTCAATACCGGTTCGGCTCCGGTATTCACCTATTTTTACCCTCAAACACCAGATCCGTACCAGTACCGACTGGTACCGAACCGTACCGTACCAGGTATATTCGGTACCGGTTCGGTACCGGTACCCACTTTTGGGGATTTTGGTAACGGTATTTATTTTTATATTAAAATTAGAATTGAATGAATAGTAACATTACTAAGTGATGAGCAAATGGTATCAGGTACCGGTACCGGTGCCAGATTTACCACACCGGGTGTATTTTCGGTACCGGTTCGGCACCGGTATTCACCGGTTTTTACCCACAAATATCGGTTCCATACCAGTACCGACGATACCGAACCGTACCGTACCAGGTATATTCGGTACCGGTACCCACTTTTGGGGTTTCGGTAACGGTATTTTCGGTACCGGTTGGTACCGAGCTCATTAAATCATGTAGCAACGTAGCAATGCAAATAGTTGCACCGTTTAGATTACTTTTCATACACACAGTATGTAAACTGTATTTCGTTTGAATGAGGTTTTATATACACAACAACTTATTTTGCTTTCTTTTTTGTCTTTTTCTGTAATGAATGAATTGTAGCATGTAAAATTAACTTGGATATTTAGATTATTGATGAGCAAATCATATCAAATCCTGTAATCAAACTGGTATCGTTGTCACACCCTGACTTTTGCGGAAGCGTGATTATGTGTGACTTACTTAATATCATTGCATTCAACCATAACAAACATCTATATGATAAATCTAAAAATGTTCATCCATTAAATAAGTTTAAAATATCACAAACATCATTGTCTTAAAACATAGACTTCAAATACGAATTACAAACCATGCAAATAGTTTTAGAGTTCTATAAGGACTCGACAAAAGACTCTAAATAAAACCAGGCTTTGAAAGATGTGTCTTATCTAGGATAAAACACATTATCCAAACCCTTAGACTACGGATGACATCTTCTATTCTCAACATAACTTGAAACCTCCAAACACCCGCTAGATCCACATTTAATTCCCTGAAATACATGTAGTTTGAAAACATCAACAAAAGTTGATGGAGTTCATGTGTTTGTTTGTGTGCACGAATAAACCTTTGTAATCAGTGAAAGTATGTATGTATGTTTGTAAACCCCTGGTATGAAAGCAAACAAGGAAAACAGAAAATAGATCATTAATGGTTTGCAAGGCCATTAATATGTGTGACGTGATGCAGGAAGGCTCAAACCTAGCAGACTTTGCATCGGGCTTCAGTTTGAAGACATAGTCACCTCATGGGCCAAACCCCGGTCCACATGGGTGTGGGCTCGCTACACCCAAATAGATCTATCACTCATGTCCCTCGGTCCTACTACGAGGATTAATGGTCTTAAGCGTTATACCCATCACTCACATGATCTAGCAATGCCTTTCCTTACCTAACCATACCATGTATAAATGTTTGTAAACAGTTTGTAACATGTACTTCACCCCCGAAGTTACAAAACTGAAAACAGTTAAAAGAAAAGGGGGACATGAACTCACAGTTTTGCGTTCTTCGTATTCAACGGTAACTCAAAGCTTCTTCTGGTGTACACGACTACCTGGAACGTACTATGATCTATTAGACGAGCGGGTCGTGCCTTGACTTAGTATTAATCAGTGTCTTTGAGTTACGCTTCATTGTGTCTTCAATATTATTCCAAGTTATATAATTATTTGTTAAAATAATAAAATATTTTAACTTAAATTATATTTATTAAATTTTTGGAATAATAGTTAAAATAATATATTTTAACTTCACACCTTTATGTATTTATATGTGGATATCCTTCCCAAGGATGGGTGTATTTGTATTCGTATTTTTATACTTGTATATTTTTGCTATGTATTGGTATCGTATTCCGGAGTGTATTTATATGTATGTAAATACGTATTTTCTTGTAATTGTTAAGATTTCTTATACTTAACTTTGTATTAATTTTTCCGGAATAATATTTCTAGTAAAAATACATCAATATATATTTCCAAAATATATATTTTGAGAAATATTACTTAGAAAAATTATTTATAATTTTTCCCATTGGCAAAAATATTTATAATTTCATACAAGTCTCAAAAATAACATATTTCCAAATCTAACTTCGGAAATTTATATAAATCCATTTTTCTTCCAAAATAATATATTTCAAGTTTATTTAAGAAAATACATTTTCTCTCAAAAATAATGTATTTCATGTTTGTTTGAGAAAATATATATTTCCTCCAAAAATAATACATTTTCTAATAATTCCAAGAAAAATATATTTTTACTTGCCAAAAATAATATATTTTCTCCTTTTAAAAAACATGATATAATCTTGTAATAATTGTAAAAATCATATTTTTGTTCTCTTGGTGTCCAAAATATTATTTACCAAAAATATACTTGTGAATAAGTTTTCCGGAATATTTTAGTGAGTTATATTCCTTTGTTCGGTTCCACCACAAGTTGGGTATTATTTGTATACTTATTCCTTGGAATTTTGGTAATATTTTGGATTGTAATTTTTGGTATTTTGATGAATTATATTATTTCAAGTCCTAAAATAATATAACTAATACACATAATATACAAATAATCACACACATGGTGACATCTGAATATATATTTTCCTAAATACATATTTAGTCACTTTTATTTATAAAAACCAACCTCCAATATTTATAATTTTTTGCAATAAAATTTATGGCAAACTTTATTTGAAAATCCATGGTTTGAAATACACTTGTAAATATTTGTTTAGAAATATTTTTCTAAGTGTTTAATTTTTAGAAAAAATTTGCCGTAGTTTCCCAAAAAATGGAGGTTTCCATGCCTTCAAGGCATATCATTTTCTTTTGTAAATCAACAAAATCAATCAAAAATCAACAATAAACAATCTACACTTACCAATATTACCAAAAACAAGCATAAACCACCACTTCATGAACTTGAAAATTTATAAAAATGGTTAGTAACTTACTAGTGTGTTTAGTAAGCTTAATTACCCATTAAAGTGTGGTTGTTTATTTACAAACTTCATTTTTAAAGGAAATAGTTCTTTACAACTTGTGATCACATTTTCTAAAAATGTTTCTTCTTGGATTTTTCTTGTTACATATGTGTTTGTACACTTGTCTAACCTTTAAAAACATGGTTGATTTTATTTAAAAACCAAGATTAAGTAAACTTTGTATTTTTAACTTGATTTCTTGAGAAATCATTCTTGAAACCTTAGATTTACAAGGCTCACATCTTACTTTGATCATCATTTTAACAAGAAAACAATTTATTCTTTCAAGTTCATGATTTATGTAAGGATGATCTATGGATCTTTAACACTTTCATCCTCTCATCTTGCTAGATGATGTTTTTAATCATTATCTAGCAAGATCATATGATGATCTACATTATTAACATAAGTAAACAACAATCAACAAGCATAACAACACATGAACATCAAGATTTCTTATGATTTTAAGATTATGTTCATGTTTTATCTTCTTGATTCTTAGTGTTCTTCAAGATTAACATCATGTATCTTCTTTTAACCACTTAGAAAAGATGTAAAATGAAGAGATTAGTGTTCTTACCACTAGCTCAAGGCTAGGGATGATCAAGAGAAGAAAAGAAGTGGAAAAAGCAAATGGTGAAGGTTCTTCAACTTCCGAAAGCTCCAAGCTTCTTTGTGCACCTTCTAACACCTTTGAGTATATATAGAATGTATGAAAGATGAATGATGATGATGATGATGATGATGATGGAGTGGGGGTGTTGTTCGGCCATAGCTATGGGGAGGAGGAAGGAGAGAAGTGGAGTGGTGTGATGTTGATGAAATGAGAAGTTAGAACACTAAGGTTATTATTATAACCCATCTACACTTCATTCTCCAATGTATAATATGTCTTTAAAAGAACAACACGATCCAATATTAAATTGAAATAAAATCCCATGGTGGGTCCCTTGTTGGGCCGTCCACTAGGTGGGGGGGGGGGGTATAGATGTAGGTTGTAACTAGTAAGTTAGATTATGGTTAGAAATCAAGTATTCTAAATAGGGATTTAATTACTAGTTGTATGATTTATTGTGTGTTATGATGTTCGGGGACCATAACTAGCTTGGCAATGTTAAAACAATGCTTCTAGCGAAAATTTGGTGTTTCGGGTAGTGTCCGGTTGTTCGGTTGGTTACCGGTTCGTTGAGGTGCTAAACTATGCAGTTTAGTGTGCTTTATGTTACCTTTTGTGATAGTTTCGATTCCCGATACTTAGGAAAGCATTCAGGACCATTTAACCATATTTCTGCATTATATTAGATTGTTTAAATGATGAATTTGCTGATTTTCTGCAGAATTCTGCAGTTTATGTGAGTTTTATGCACTTTCCGGCACTTAAACTATCACTAGGAAGGCAGTTTCGTGATCCTTACTTTCCTACACACTATACTAGTGTAATACTTGGTTTCTGGCTCATTCTGTGTCTCAACACATTGTCTGTCTATGTACTGAACTCCGTCAGCATTTTCCCGGTTTGTCTGATAACTGTGCTAACTGTGTCTTGTGCATCATTTGAGTCAATGGAGTTCTCATGCAATAATGATATGACATTAAGCAATATGTGATGCACATGTATGTATATGGCAATAATCAGAAAGCAATTCAAGTCGTTAATTGTAATTCAGCACAGTCACTAAGCACTAATCATGGTTTAATAGTTGTACGGATACCTGGAATTTTGACAGTTGTCACATTCTCCCCCTGTTAAAAAAAATTCATCCCAAAAATTTAAGCTTTACTACTAGCAGCAGGGGAGTTGGGGAACAAATGCGGGTACTTAGCTTTCATACGGTCTTCACGCTCCCAAGTGAACTCTGGGCCGTGACGCGCATTCCATTGAACCTTGACAAGTTTAACACTACTCATTCGAGTCTTGTTAACCTTCCAATCAGTAACCTCGACAGGTTCTTCGGTAAAGTGGAGAGTGTCGTCTATGTGAACTTCATCAGCAGGGATGACCACTGGTTCTTGTGTTGGACTTTTCTTCAGATTAGATACATCAAATGTATCATGAACACCATTAAGTTCTGCTGGTAGCTCCAACTTGTATGCTACAGAACCAACCCTTTCCAAAATTCTGAACGGTCCGATAAATCGTGGTTTTAACTTACCACGCTTCCCAAAGCGCGCTACACCTTTCCAAGGTGAAACTTTCAACAAAACCATATCACCCACTTCAAATTCCAAAGGTTTTCGTCTTTGGTCCGCATAACTCTTCTGTCGATCGCGAGCCGCCTTGATGCGCTCTCGGATCTGCATAATCTTATCAGTCGTCTCTTGGACCAGTTCGGGACCAACCAGCTGTCTATCACCTGCATCTGCCCAGCATAATGGTGATCGACATTTGCGTCCGTAGAGAGCCCCGAATGGTGCAGCTTGAATGCTTGTATGGTAGCTGTTGTTATAGGAGAACTCAACCAAAGGCAGGTGAGTGTCCCAACTACCACCCAAGTCCATTACGCATGCACGTAACATATCTTCAAGCGTCTGAATCGTTCTCTCACTTTGACCGTCCGTCTGTGGATGAAAAACAGTACTTAGATTCAGCTGAGAACCAAACGCTTCTGGGAAAGATTGCCAAATCCTTGACATAAATCTTCCATCTCTATTTGATATAATCGACATATGCACTCCATGACGTGCGACTATCTCCCTTAGGTTCAGCTCAGCTAGCTTACCCATGTTATCCTTTTCTTTGATCGGCAAAAAGTGCGCAGACTTTGTCAAACGGTCCACGATTACCCAAATCGTGCCATGACCTCTGGGAGTCTTGGGCAACTTCGTTATGAAATCCATTGAGATCTGTTCCCATTTCCACATGGGTATCTCGGGTTGCTGCAGAAGACCTGAAGGCTTCGGATACTCGGCCTTCACTTTGGCGTAGGTTAAACACTTTCCAACGTAAGTAGCTACATCACCCTTAAGTCTTGGCCACCAGTAATAATCCTTCAAATCTTGGTACATCTTGTCTGATCCTGGATGGATCGAGTACCTTGATTTATGTGCTTCATCAAAAATAACATCTCTAAGACCACCAAAAAGCGGAACCCAAATTCGTCCCATAAAATAGAAAGTTCCTTCCTCATTGGGTACCAGCTTTTTCTCCATCCCATGGAGATATTCAGCCTTTAGATTCTCTTTCTTAAGAGCTTCTCTTTGTGCAACACGAATACGTAACGAGAGATCTATCTGGATAATCATCTCTAAAGCCCTAACCCTTATGGGCTTAATCCATTCGTTGCGAGGCGTCTGCCACCACATTATCCTTTCCTGGATGATACTTGATTTCACAATCATAATCATTTAACAACTCAACCCAACGTCACTGTCTCATGTTAAGCTCTTTCTGATCGAATATGTGCTGTAGGCTCTTGTGATCTGTAAAGATCGTACACCGAGTACCATACAGATAATGTTGCCATATCATCAAAGCAAACATCACTGCGCCTAACTCCAAATCATGCGTGGTGTAGTTCTTCTCATGAACCTTTAATTGGCGCGAAGCATAAGCGATAACCTTTTGTTGCTGCATTAGCACACGGCCCAATCCCTGACGCGAGGCGTCACAGTATACCACGAAGTCGTTGGTGCCATCGGGTAGGGATAAAATAGGTGCATCGCAAAGCTTATTCTTGATCAGCTGAAAAGCTTCTTCTTGTTTATCTCCCCATTCGTACTTCTTATCCTTTTGAGTAAGGGAGGTCAGCGGTTGAGCAATCTTGGAAAAATCCTCAATGAATCTGCGATAATATCCTGCTAAACCCAGAAACTGTCGAATCTTGGTTGGCGTCTTCGAGTCTCCCAGTTCTTAATCGCCTCGATCTTGGTTGGATCCACATGAATTCCATTTTCATTCATCACGTGACCGAGAAACTGTACCTCACGCAGCCAGAACTCGCACTTCAAGAACTTAGCATAGAGCTTCTCCTTCTCTAGCAGCTCTAAGATGGCTCTAAGGTGTTGTTCATGCTCTTCCTTTGTCCGTGAGTAGATCAAAATATCATCGATAAATGCAATCATGAATTTATCGAGATATGGCTTGCAAACTCGATTCATCAAATCCATGAATACTGCCGGTGCATTTGTCAAACCAAAAGGCATCACTAGAAACTCGTAATGTCCATAACGAGTTCTAAAGGTAGTCTTCGGTATACTCTCTTCTTGTATCCGCAGCTGGTGATAACCTGATCGAAGATCGATCTTGGAGTAGTAACTCGAACCCTGAAGTTGATCGAATAAATCATCAATCCTCGGCAAAGAATACCGATTCTTGATGGTTAACTTGTTTAGTTCTCGGTAGTCAATGCACATGCGAAAACTATCGTCCTTCTTCTTGACGAACAGAACTGGAGCTCCCCAAGGTGAGAAGCTTGGCCTTATAAATCCCTTATCCAGAAGCTCCTAAAGCTGCGTCGACAACTCTTGCATCTCTGAAGGCGCAAGTCGGTAGGGCGCCTTGGCGACAGGCGCGGCGCCTGGAACCAAGGCAATATGGAATTCGACTTGTCGTTGGGGCGGTAATCCTGGCAAGTCTTCAGGGAAGACTTCAGGATATTCCCTTACCACCGGGATATCTTCGAGCTTTGGTTCTTCGACTTCTTTATCAACAACGTGAGACAAGAAGGCAGCACATCCTTTCCGCAAAAACTTTCGTGCCTTCAAACAACTGATAATTAGTAGAGGCGTATCCTGCTTCGCCCCATGAATCACGATCATCTCTTCGTTTGCCAATGGGATACAGATAATCTTCTCATGACATACGATCTCAACTCGGTTACTTGACAACCAATCCATCCCAACTACGATGTCGAAACTTCCCAACTCGACTGGCAGCAGATCAAGCGTAAACTCACGCTCTCCAAGCTCTATCACACAGCCTCTAATTACTTCGTTTGCTTCTACTAGCTTCCATTAGCTAGTTCTATCGAATACGAGATATCTAACTTACTGGAAGCTAACCCAAGTATATTCTTAAACTCTAGAGATACGAAGCTATAGTCGGCACCGGTATCAAATAGCACACATGCAAAATGTTGGTTGATATGGAACGTACCAGTGACTACGTTCGGATCTTGGCGAGCTTCCCTAGCTCCAATGTTGAAGACTCTTCCTTGGGCTTGGTTGTTCTTTGGGCAATCCCGCTTGAAATGACCTACTTCACCACAAGTAAAGCAACCTTGGCCATTTCTGGTACCACCCTGATTGTTGTTGTTATTTCCTCTGCGGTTTCCACTTCCTGCTTGGTTTCCGTTTCTGTTTCCGTTTCCATTACCTCCCTGGTTATTTTTATTCCCGTTACCGTTTCCACCACGGTTACCAATGCCATTGCCATTTCCTCTCTGACTACCATTCCCACGACCAGTACCAGCCCAGCACGTTTCCTTCGAATTACCATTCTTTCCGCAGTTATCACACTTCCTAAACTTGCACTGGCCGACATGATGATACTGACATACATTACATTTGGGCAGGGTCCCATATATCCCTTCCCCTTGTTCTCTGAACTTGCAGCACCAGTAGCACCAGCTTGTGCCTCCGCTGGTGGGTTAGCGTCTCTACGCTTGTTGGCATTGTTGTTTGCACGAGTACCCTTCTTGAAGATCGAAAACTTCCTTTTGTTCTCTCCTGACGATTCGACATGAGTCTCCTTCTTTTGTTTAGAGATTGAAAACTTGCACAATCTAATGGCTTCTTCAGTCAATGCCACTCTCAAGTCAATGGCTTCAGTAATCGTTAGAGGCTTAGAAGTAGTCACCATGCTCAGTATTTGGGGTGCCAATCCCCAAATGAAACGTTCAACTCGCTTGAACTCTGGCTCTACCATGTAGGGGGACAACACGAGACAAATCATGGAATCTCTGCACATATTCCGCTATCTTAGGACCATCCATTTTCAGATTTCAAAACTCGGTTTCCAACCTTTGAATTTCAGCCCATGAGCAGTACTTCTTATGCATCAGCTCTTTCAACTCATCTCAAGTCAACTCATATGCTGCAGCCTCACCTAGGGTCTGAACCTGAAGGTTCCACCACGACAGGGCTCCTCTAGTAATAGTCCAGAAATGTAAGTGACTTGGTGCTCTGGCGCACACTTACTCACTTGCAGCACAGAATCCGTCTTCTCAGCCCATCTTACAAAAGCAATGGCACCTCCAGTACCGTCAAAGTTCAGAGGCTTGCAGTCAAGGAACTGCTAGTAAGTACAACCTGTACAAGCAACATCATTCACAGAAAGCATTAACAAACGCACATGGAAATGTCCAAATGTATTATAATGTGTCTTAAGTGACTTAAACATTACCGTGAGGTGGGTTATTTCCTGAGGTGCCTCCGCCATGTTCGGAGCGTAGTGCCTCATGTTGTGCGGTTTCCTGTGAAATTCGTTCTTGCAATTCTGCCTCGGTTGTGGGTAACTAAGTGTTCCTTCAAGGAGGCATCTTCTAAAAGAAAATTGTATAGGTCAGGTCTTATTCGTATAATAAATATATATTACGGTTACATAATAGTGTTTATCATAGCCAGCAAGCATATAACATCACAACCATAGCATAAACGTGTAATTGGGAGCATATATAATGAGAACATAACAAGCAAGCACGTTGTTGAATTACATGTTTAATGAGAACATGACGATTGAGCTTTCATTAATCATCGACCACAAAGTATTGTTACATGTTTTACAAGAGTATCATATCAAAAGGGACACAGGGTCACACTACCCTTATCCAACAAGTCTATCAGTCTACAAAAGTCACATAATCAAAAGGTGGTCTCTAAAAGGCTTCACAAGCTCAGCTCAATAGTGGTGCTCTCATCAAAAGCAATGCTACCTACATAAAACCAAAAACCAACTATGCTGATGGTGGTGGAGGAGGAGGTGGAGGAAAGAAAAGCAAGTTGCGCACATGCGCAAGCTCCTCCTCAAGCTCATAGACATGACACATCAGATAACTAATCTGCTGCTCGACGATGAGAAATCGAGCATCAAACTCTGGAAATGGAGTAAGAGGTGCAGGGGGATGTGAAAATGGAGACGGTGATGAACGAGGGGGAACAAAAGCAGGCTGTCAAGTACATGGTAAAGGACGCGGTGTCATCTCAAGCTCCAAAATCCTACGACTCATGATCTCAAACTAGAGCTGAAGTGATAAAAGCAACTCATCCCGTGTATAACCAACAAAATGAGAGGGATGGTAGGGATCCGAAATCGGCATGGTGTACGGTGGGAACCATCGTAATGGCTCATCAAGTGGTGAAGAAGTAAAAGGAGTAAACGGTGCAGACTGGGGAATGTGTGGAAAAGCTGCTGAAACATGAGTCATGACTAGGCTGCTGACCTGAAGTACCTTTGTGACACCCTGACCGGAGGCGGAAAAGTCAAGGGCATCACGAAACATGGCAGAATGCATTTGAGCACATCATGATTAAATTAAGTTGAAATATAGTTTAAATTCAATTAAAGAGATTGCATTCACATCCGAGTAAATAAGAGTACATAAACAAAATACATCATAACAAATTGTTTCACAAATGATAGATTCGGATTTAATCTAAGGCATAAATCTTGATCAGTCCTATATGAAATATTCTTGCAAATCATAGCATCAAACATTGTCACCTGAAACATATGTTAGAAAAATATTGGGTCAACAAACGGTTGAGTGAATTCATAGGTTTTGTTAGGCAAAAATAACAATGTGATATGAAAATGGTTTAACACTGTGGCATGTGATATGTCTTTAAGCAAAAGAGTAATACAAGTAGTCACTTGGTGGTACATTCAAACCTTCGTTAAGACGTAACACGGGTCTATCACCACACTTCCAAAAAGTTTCACATGAGTATCAACAACAACAATTGCAACAAATAGTTTCACTGGAAGTGAGATGGGGCGTCACACCTATAGCGCTATAATATAACCGTTGGGCTTTTGCAAGTTAATGAACGTAAATGCGTTAAAGCAACAACAACAAGTATTAAGCAAATGCAATGACAATCGGGATATCCACAAATAGCAAATAAGTTTGTATCACATTGTATCATATGTTTCATCCCAAAAATAATGTAAAAAGGGACTAGGAACTCACCTTGATTGCGGGTAAGTCCAAACACGTATAAGAGTTTTTGGAAACAAGATTCCACGTCACTCTAATTAATTGAACATGCAACAATATAGAATGTGTATTAACAATAATGTTTAATCGAATAAGTGGAAACCCTAAATCTATAGGATTCAGTAGGGTTTTGTCTAAAAGGTAACTATGTGGTTTGGATAATCTAACAAGAGGATTTGGAAAATGAATATGATATAAAGGAATTATTTATGAAAAATATTTGTTTAACATAAATAATATAATTGCAAAAATATATAATTGATTATAACCAAAATATTTTACATGTGATATTATTAATTTCTAAAAATTATAAATTAATTTAGATGCTCAAAAATATATATTTAATTGATAAATGATAAATATTTTGTTTAAAAGAATTAATATGATAATTAAATAACTAATTATCAAAATAATTATATTAAATCTGAATAATTAAAAATAACATTTTTTTTAATTATTGAACTTGAATATCACTGATTTAAAATAATTATTATGGCCTTGTAATCGTTTTAAATAAATAAAATGAATTGAAGTGGTTAAAATAACAATAAATATGTTTATATAAAATTAATTATCTAAATAATTTAATTCAGATTCTAAATTTATATAAACTCAGTAATATGTCTATTTTTTCATAAAAATAATTTTTGGATAAAATTTATATAGTTATATAATTTAAATGCATTAAATTAAACTATATTTATAAGTAATAAAACTGATTTAATTATATAAATATCAAAACTATATAAAATATCAGTAAAATCATTCTTTTTGTAAAGTTCACCATTTAAAATAATTAACATAAAATTTTCAGTATTTATTTCCTAAAAATTGATTTATTATGAATTATTTAATAATAAACTGTTTTAATATTATAAAAATTAGTTTTATAAATAAATTGACTAATTTTATATTTTTAATAAAAGTAACAGTGTCTGATAATGTTATAAAAATTATTGAAATGTTAAAAGTATTAAAAATAAAAAGAATAAAAAGATTTGGTTGTCCCCGGATTCGAACCCGGGTCAACTGATTAGAAAACAACACACACAACCAATGGGCTAGGCCTGGTGGTTGTTTATAAGTTTAGTTTAATTAAAATAAATATAGAATTGAAATTTGGTCATCTTCCCCAAATGTTCAGACCGAGTCAAACAGAAAGTCAAACCCTTTCAATTCTACGGGAAACCTATGTCGTATCGAAATTAATTTTAAGGAATCATTGTACAAGCATAATTGAACTAATTTACCAGATAAAAACTAACCGGTATCGACTGAAACGGTGAAACGGCTATCTCCGACGACTGTAAACTCCGGCGAGGTTGCAGGTTTGAACAGAGGGTAAATTTCGAAGTATTTGTTAATTGTGAGAGGTGTAGGAGATTAGTGGTGATCTAAGGAAGCTTATATAGCTATCAATTCGACACAGAAACAACAAAAGTTAGTGGAATCGATCGACTTTAATTTTTTTTATAAAAAGTCCGATTTTACAGCCGATTTGGCACTGTTGTGTGTCGAATAGGTGTTTAATTGGGTTGGCAATGGGTTGGGGACGCTTTACACATGTTCTGGACAGATCAAAAGTATTAAACAATCCGAATTGGATCGAAATCAGTCATTAGTGCGATCGATTCATGTTTGAAATAATATATTTAATTTCTATCGAGTGTATATAATCAATATAATCTAGAAGTTTATCAGCTCCCAATGGGAGGATAAACTGGTTAATACACTGGTGTTGTATAGCGGGCGTTCGAGTTCGAGTTTTGTTCGCGGCCGGTTCGATTGGGTTTTAAACCCTTTTTCTTTTAAATTATAATTAATTAAATATTATTAATTCTAAATAGTGTATAAAAGGAATTAAATTTCATATCCTAACAGCTCCTAGTCGGAGGATAAACTGGTTAAGGCGTGGCGGTTCTAAACGAGAGGTCACGAGTTCGAATCCCACAAGGGCCGGTTCTTTAAAGAAGACCCCCTTTTGACCGAATTTTTGAATATTTACACTTTGGTCCCTGAAGTTCCTGTTTTTACAAAAATAGTCCCTATAGTTTCGAAAAGTTGCATAAACAGTCCCTATACTTTCATAAAAAGTACATAATTGGTCCCTGAGGTTTCAAAAATTGTTATAATTAGTCCCTGTACTGTTCAGTTAAGTATGCTAACTAAGTTAATGTTTAAAGAAGGAAACCTTTATAAAAGGACTAACACAGTTAGGGTTTTCAGTTTATATAAGTTTAAAAAATAACAGTTTTGGTACCTACAGTTTAAGTTTAAGAAAATGACCATTTGAACCCTAGACTTTTTAAAACAATTTATATATTTTTAGTTCTTTTATAAAATATGTTTCAAAAATTACAAAAAGAACCCTAAACTTGTAGTTTGAAATAATTGCACTTTGACCCTTGTATTTATATAGTTTCAAAATGACAATTTAGTCCCTGGATTTGTACTTTCAAATAATTACGGTTTTAGTCCTTGAACTTAAAAAGTAATAGATTTCAAGCAGGTTTTAAAGAATGTCAAATAGGTCCCTCAACTAGTAGTTTCACAAGTAGTCACAATAAACCCTTATAGTTTATGTAGTCGTGTTTAATAGCATAAAAACTCAACAAATTTTGAATTTGTTTCACGTGTTTGTATCGGTAAGAGCACAAAGCAAGTAGGATCAAAAAAGTTTCGTTCCAAATACGGTAATTGTTGCAATGCAAGTTAAAACAAATACAAGTGCGAAAACTAAGATGGTTACAGTCTCCCCTACTTTTGAGAATTTCGTCCCGAAATTAGTGTAGGAGATTCTTTTGCAAAAAGATGAGGATACTTGGTCTTCATATCATCCTCACGTTCCCTAGTGAATTCTGGGCCACGTTTGGATTCCCAACGTACCTTAACGATAGGTATGCGGCTTCGTCTTAGTTTCTTCACTTCACGGTCCATGATTTCCACAAGTTTTTCAACAAAGTGCATGGAGTCGTCGATGCAAATATCGTCGAGTGGTACATGATGGTTTTTATCAACAAGACACTTTCTGAGATTGGAGACATGAAAGGTAGGATGAACGTGCTGAGTTCAGGAGGTAACTCAAGTTTGTAGGCTACTTTACCAATCCTTTCGATGATCTTAAAAGGACCAACATATCGTGGAGCTAGTTTACCTTTCTTTCCAAAGCGTACAATACCTTTCCAAGGAGAGACCTTGAGAAGTACCATCTCACCGACTTGGAATTCAAGGGGTTTGCGTCGTTTATCAGCATAACTCTTTTGACGACTTCTAGCCACTGTAAGGTTGTCATGAATTTTAAAGATCTTGTCAGTCATTTCTTAGATTAGTTTAGGACTAGTGATTTGTGCCTCAGTAATCTCGTTCCAACAAACAGGAGAACGACACTTGCGACCATAGAGAGCTTCAAAAGGTGCCATCCCAAGACTGGAGTGGTAACTATTGTTGTAAGAGAATTCAATCAAAGGTAGATGTGAATCCCAATTACCACCAAAATCTATAACGCAAGCTCGTAACATATCCTCAAGAGTTTGAATGGTTCGTTCAGACTGACCATCAGTTTGAGGGTGATAAGCTATGCTGAGATTTAGTCTTGTTCCCAAAGCAGATTGCATAGTTTCCCAAAAACGAGAGGTAAAACGGCCATCACGATCAGAAATAATGTTCAAGGGCACACCATGACGAGCAACAATCTCGTCAAGGTAGAGTTTAACAAGTTTAGCAACAGAGTAATCTTCTCGGATTGGCAAAAAGTGAGCTGATTTGGTTAGACGGTCAACGATCACCCAAATGATGTCATAACCTCGAGAAGTGCGTGGCAACTTGGTTACGAAATCCATAGCAATTTCCTCCCATTTCCACACAGGAATCTCGGGTTATTCAAGTAATCCAGGAGGTCGTTGGTGTTCAGCTTTAACCTTCAAACATGTGAGGCATTTGGACACGTAGAGAGCAACATCCTTTTTCATTCCGGGCCACCAGTAAAGGTTTCGAAGATCCATGTACATCTTGTCTGCACCGGGATGAATAGAATATCTGGACTTGTGGGCTTCATCCATCAAGAATGTACGAAGGTTGTCACGATTAGGAACCCACAGACGGTTTTTGAAATGTCATAAGCTATCTTCTTTGGTCTCGAGAAGGAGATCAAGTTTATGAGGTAATTCAGTAAGCAAATCACCGCTGGCCACAACGTCTTGCTGAGCTTGGAGAATACGGGTTTGGATGTCATAATGGATTTGTATGCTATGAAGTTGAATGCGTTCTTTACAACTTAAAGCATCGGAAACAACATTCGCTTTTCCGGGGTGATAGCGAATCTCGCAATCGTAGTCGTTTAGAAGTTCAATCCATCTACGTTGGCGCATGTTTAAATCCTTCTGATCAAAGATGTGTTGGAGACTTTTGTGATCAGTGAAAATCACACATTTTGTACCATAAAGATAGTGTCTCCAGATTTTGAGAGCGAAGATTACGGCACCCAATTCAAGATCATGGGTAGTGTATCTCTTTTCATGGTCCTTCAGTTGTCGAGATGCATAGGCTATGACTTTGCCTCGTTGCATGAGGACGCAGCCTAAGCCAAGTTTGGAAGCATCACAATACACCAAGAAATCGTCCTTACCATCGGGAAGAGTCAGAATAGGAGCATCACAAAGTTTCTGTTTAAGAATTTGGAAAGCTTCATCTTGTTTTGGTCCCCACTCAAAAGGTTTACCCTTGTGAGTTAAAGACGTAAGCGGAACAGCAAGTCTGGAAAAATTGGCAATGAAACGTCGATAATACCCAGCTAAACCAAGGAAAGAACGGATTTCAGTTGGAGTGGTAGGAACACTCCAATTCTTTATGGCTTTAATATTCGTAGGATCAACATGAATTCCTCTGTTGTTTATGATGTGTCCCAAAAATTGAACTTCCTTAAGCCAGAATTCGCATTTCGAGAATTTGGCATAAAGCTGTTCTTTCTTTAGGAGGTCTAAGATCAATCGAAGGTGATTCTCATGATCAGCTTTGGTTTTGGAATAGATAAGAATGTCATCAATGAAAACAATGACAAATTTATCTAGGTAGGGCTTGCAAACACGGTTCATTAAATCCATGAAGACCGCAGGGGCATTGGTTAAACCAAATGGCATAACGGTGAACTCATAGTGACCGTAGCGTCTTCAAGTGGCACCTTGTAATTGATCAAAGAGATCATCAATGCGAGGAAAATGATAACGGTTTTTGATGGTGAGTTTGTTCAGCTCACGGTAATCGATACACATACGCATGGAACCATCTTTCTTCTTGACGAACAAAACTGGATGTCACACCCCCAAAATCCACATGCGTAGTACCACCGCTTGGAGGCGTGACTGACCAGGATCTTAGCCACCAATCACATTGAACTCATGAATATATTTAAATAAAACTTTCATTTATTAATAATAAGTGTTACAACGTTACAAAATTTCACAGTTTACAGCGGAAGCATATTTAATTCGTTAAGTGTTTATAAACCACATGTAAAAGCTCTTAGTCTTGTGTTGCGTTTCCATGTAACTCGACCCATGACCACTCCAGCTTCCCAGACAGCAAGTTCCAATGTTATGCACCTAAAGGCCTGCAAGGCATGTAACAACGAGTCAACAACAAAGTTGAGCGAGTTCACCGTTGGTTGTTTAGTTATAGTGTTCGTAAATCATATGTTTCTTTCGTAGACCATGTATTGTATTAATCTGTATCGCGGTTCCCTGAACATGTTTGCGATGATTAGTGGGGGCTTCCCATGTGTATCGTGTTAATCCGTATCGCGGTTCCCCGAACATGTTTGCGATGAATAGTGGGGGCTTCCCATGTTGTATGCTACTAGACTAGTCGTGTATGTACGTGCCCTTCTTGATCCAAGGACCGTAGCGAGTATGAGTGTATGTAGGTTTTACATACGTGCCCCTCAATCCGAGGACAGTAGTAAGTATGAGTGTACGTAGGTTTTACGTATGTGCCCTTCAATCCGAGGACAGTAGTAAATAGTTTAATAGTAATGATAGTACGAGTAGTTATTCAATCTCATTCCCAACCCACCGGGAATCCCATGCCTTAGGAGTGTGAACTCACCTTGGTTTGCTCAGTAAGATTAGTTACATGTTTAATAGTTGACCATAGACGTCCTAACATGGTTACCGACAATAATCAGTCTCAGATGCACATAATCCGCGTGTTACACATACAGTTAATACACGTATTCCTTGTTCACATAATACACAATCATTGTTCATGTAGCACACTCATGCAATTTCAAGTCATAACAGTTAACCCAGTATCATCGACTAGTCACTTAGCACATAATGGCCCACCGAGGCTTCGGCCCACACATTGTGGTTGTACTAGATTTCCGATCTCATTTACGAACATAGAAAAATGCTAACTCTAGTTTACGAATAAAACTATTAACGGCCCATAACATATTATGCACATACATATATACTTTACTCGAATACACTACAAGCCCAACTAATAAACATGTGCGGCCCATTACTTAAGAAAAGCCCGAACAGAAAGTGGGTGGCCCGGCTTCCGAAACAACCCCTGCGAGGATGTTACCTCGCACTGTTATCCGACCCCAGTAGGTGTGCTCTAATTCTCATCAAGTTTCATATTTTCACAACAGTTTACATAACTATCATATGATTTTTATTTATCATAAATCATGGACTCAATATTTGATCATCAGTAATATTTGGCATTCAAGAACAGAAATTAATTGGCCCAATAGCACAACCATTATTTAACTAAGGGACCCTAGTTCCTTGTCATGAACTTGAAATCGAAATCTTATTGCACCTCAACTTGAACCACGTGGAGTCTGATACAAACAAAATATACTACTAGATTGAGACTAATAAAACAAAATGATTTAATTGTGCCTTTCACTTTAATTCTCGAGATATATGTCAGATAAAACAAATGTTCATGTTACTTTATCATACTCATCATTTAATTCACATGTTAGGTTTACTGACAATGCTATAGGAATATGTATATTACTAGACTACATTTCACATGGCCACAAACATTCAACTACATTGGACCGATAGAACTACCGATATATCGGTTCCCTAGAATTTCATGTGATTACCACCATTCGTTTATTAGTAAAAAACAATCATTAAGACCATCACAATCATGTTATTCATATTCGTTTATTATTTATTAACATGTTCGGATCATAGGAACGATATCATTAAACACAGATCGCAGACAACACGTGATAATCATCAAATAATACGTAGCAAACAATCTAATAATTAATATTACTAACCGTTCACGAGATCTCACACATCAGGTAACCAAAACAACTAACAGGAGGTGATATACTAACCCAAACAAGGCAAACAGGCTGCTCTCTTCGAACTACAAGATCGTTAAGAGAAGGGGGGGTCTGCTGCTGAAGTCGTACGACCAGGGAAGAGGGGGTAGGGTTTGTTGTATTGTATTATTATGAGAGATATGATGATATGATGATATGTGTGGTAGATATCATTAAATTTACGCAACATCTAAGTAATATACCAACTAAACCTAAGTGGGCCAGTTACCATAAGACCGGAATGGGCCTGAGTCCCTAAGCTTGGGCCGAAGATCCCCCTAATACCCTGTTTTGAATTAGCAATTAAAAACTAGCCATTTCCATATATGTGACACAAGTTTAGGACAGTCATAATTAAATCAAGTGGGCCGATCACAAGTTTACTTTGGGTTGGGCTCAGGAGTTCCACTTGGGCCGATAGGGTGAGTTATTTGCAAAGTATAGTTATAAGGCCCAACATGTACGCGACCCAACCGTTTCAAATAAATTATCTAATCGGGTCATCAAATGTTTAAGTTTAATGGGTTTACGATCACAAGATTACACGTCACTAACCTTGAAAGTTCGGGTTGTCACATCATCCCCAACTTGAAAGAAATTTCGTCCCAAAATTTGGCAAGCAGTCACTTAGGAAGCTAGTTAGGCTGTATGGTTTCCTGGTTTTCCTGGGGTGTCACATCTTTCCCCCGTTGGTTTGGAATTTCGTCCCGAAATTCCGCAGTAGCTTCAGCCTCAGTAATGGTTTCATTGTTCTGGAACAACTGATGATATTTGTGTTTCATTTGGTCTTCTCGTTCCCAGTTAAACTTTGGGCCACGACGGGAGTTCCAATGAACTCGAACAATAGGTATCCTGGTGCGTTTGAGAATCTTGACCTCCCGGTCCAAGATTTCCACTGGTGCTTCGACAAATTGCAACTGATCGTCGATGGTGAGCTCCTTGAAAGGAACTATGAGGGTTTCATCTGACAAACATTTCTTTAGATTCGACACATGGAATACATTGTGAACTCCACTGAGTTCTTTGGGGTAGATTCAATTTGTAGGCCACCTTGCCAATTCTCTCCGTGATTTCGAAAGGTTCAACATATCGCGGGTTGAGTTTGCCTCGTTTACCAAAATAAACTACACTTTTCCAAGGTGAGACTTTTAGCAGTACTCGATCCCCAACTTGGTACTCGAGTGATCAGCGTAGCTTTTCTGACGGTCACGAGTTGCCGCCATTCGTTGCCGTAACTGAGCAATCTTTTCTGTTGTGTCTACGACGAGTTCTGGGCCAGTGATTTGGCTGTTTCCAACTTCTTCCCAATCAAAGAGATGATCGGCACTTCCGTCCGCACAATGCCTCGAACGGAGCAGCCTGGATACTGGTGGGGTAACTGTTGATATACGAAAACTCCACTAAAGGTAGATGCCGCTCCTAGCCATTACCAAAGTCGATTACACATGCTCGAAGCATGTCTTCAAGGGTTTGGATGGTGCGTTCACTCTGCCCATTCGTCCGTGGATGTTATGTTGTGCTCATGTCTAGATGTAAGCCAAAGGATTTGTGCCTCGCCTGCCACAAATCAGATGCAAATCGTGGGTCGCGATCAGAGATGATGGAGGTTGGCACCCCGTGCCTAGCACCCACTTCCTTCAGGTAGATGACTGCAAGTGTAGAAAAACCTATCCGTTTCCTGGATGGCTAGAAAGTGTGCTAGTTACGTGAGACAATCAACGATCACCCAGGTGATGTTGTTTCCATTTCGAGTTGTAAGTAGACTAGTGACCAAATCCATGGCAGTCTGTTTTCACTTTCCATATCAGTGTTTCTGGTTGCTAACACTTCACCTTGACTTTCCCACCAGTCAAACATCATTCTCATACCTAGCTAGGTGGGCCTTCATGCCCGATCATCAGCACAAGATTCATAAACCCTACTATCGCTCATCAAAAATCTAGACGACTAGAATATCGAAGTCGGTGTGCTCTGCTCAACACAAGTTTCCTAAAGTTTCCGTATAATGAGACCCACATTCGTTCTATGAGGTAACGAGTATCGTCCGAGCGGTCAAAGGTTGCTTCTCCATGCCCCGCATGGGTTCAACTTGAAAATCCTCTTCCTTTAGTTCTCCAGTTTGAATAGAGCGAGTCTGATCGGGTAAGTTAGAGTTGATAGTGAGCTGCAAAGCTTGTGCACGTTCAAGTTTCATAGTTGTAATCATCCTAAAGTTTCCTCCAGTGATGCCATTAACTGCACTAGCTCTGTCGAAGCCAAGGTACACGGGAGGCTCTTGCGATCGATCTAGGTAACGTATTCGGTACCGTCCAAGTAATGCCTCCAAGTAAATCTGAAGACCACGGTTTCCACCGCCGGTTGTGTCATGCAGTTCCTCTTGTAACTCCATTACGTAAGTCATCACCCTCTTGTGTTGCGTCGACGTGTAACTAGGGCTCTGATTCAAACCGTAAGGATATACCATTGAATCACCCGTACCCTCGGGTAAAGACGATGCTCAGTGCATTGCAGAGTTGGAACTTGAAAGCTGAAAAGACGTCCTCCTGTTCTGTCCTTCACGAACACAGCACCCTGCTGTGCTAGAGAGATTTAGGTTGCACGACCTTCGAAAAATCCTGCGATTTATCTGCGATAGAATCAAGCGAGATCAAGAAATTGTTGTATCCACGAAGGACTATTTGATGTCGATCAGTTTCCAACCAAGACGGATCTTAGCGAGATCCGCGTGCATTCCCACTTCGCTGATTATATATTCAAAAGGTACACCTCGAACCCAGAAAATTACATTCAACATGACTTTGAGCAGAGTGTCTCTTCCCTCAGGAGTTCTAAAATAAGATATAAATGCCGTCCATGGCGTTCCGTTCTCCCAGTCAGGATTCAGAATGTTGTCAACAAATGCGATCGATACATGTGATCTCTGAAGCTGCTGGTGTGTTGATCAACCCAATAATCATGGTGCATAACGTTGAAATGGCTGCATTACATTCAACATGTTGTTCTTAAGAGCATTCACCCCTTGGATTCCCATCTGTCGATAGTTCGTTCACTAGCCAAATCCCCGAATGGAAGCTTGTTCCTTGCAGCTGGTCGACGGGTTGTCAATACGTTGTCGATGCGAACGGTTCCTGATTGTCACCTTGTTGAGTTCCCGATAATCAGTACACATACGAAAAGGCTTCTCTTCATGGGTATAGCGAGGGCTCCTTACAGCAAAAACTAGATCCGATGAAACTCAAGTCCAATAATTCCTGAAGTTGATTAGGCAGTTCCTGCAACCTTCCTGGTGTAAGACAATAAGATTTACTAGTAACAAGGGCTACCTCAAACATGATACCGATATGATATTCCACCTGACGATGGGAGGGTAAACCTGACAGTTCTTCTGGTAGTACTTAGGGAGAATCACGAGCAATTGGTGGATCCTCGATCCTCCTTTCCTTAGCCTTGACATCAGTAACGAGTGTTATCATTGCGGGGTAATCCTTCCATAAACGCTCCTAGATTTTCTTGCTGAAATGACGCTAACCGCTGTGCCACTCTGGCGCGTTAGAACATATAACAATCCTCCACGAGGGATACGCAGAATTGTCCCCTCACAGGGTACATCTATCAAGAATAACAAAAGAAAGATCGATGCCGAACACTTGTCCCACAAGGTCATGTTTGCATCCTAACGATCATATGAGGTTTCCATTGTCTAGCCAACGACCGATTCCACAACAGGTTCAAACTCGTAAGAGCATCCGGGTCAAACGGAACAGAGTCAAAGCGGGTTGCTACTCATACTAGCTACCATGCCGTGAAAGTCCTGACGTCGCCCACGCCAATTCTAAATGTCCTTCCCAGAGAATCATTTCCGGTGTTGCTGTCTTCATTACTAGGATTTCAAATACTGCCGTTGTTCCTTTGGTCGTTGTCCTCTTATCTTGACCACGGCCAATCCATGTTGTGGGCACCTTTATTTCCTTACTGTAGGTTAAGGTTACGAATACCTTGTTGTCGCTGTGACTGCTGCTCCCAATGTCGTTGCTCTAAACGAAGCCCTACGGCTCTTCACCGTCATTGTCCACATTTTCACATTCCGCCTCCTAACACATTACACTCTGTGTTGGTAGTTACGCATACCATTCCAAGGTCAATTTCCATCACTTATGCCTCGATTGCTTCGTAAGAGTTGACTCCCATGGGTCGCTGACAAGGGTTAAGGATTTGTTTGAAGCCAATTTGCTGTGCCCATTGCTGGTAATCAGGGTCGTCAAAGTACTGAGGTCGGTAAAGTGCTATGCTCATCCTCCTGTCCATCGATGTTGCAAGTGGTTCGAGTAATACATAGTATGTTGCGGGAGTGTTGCAGAAGTGATCGCACTTCAGAATCTGAGGCGTCAATACGTTAAGTTCCAGCAAACGAAGAAAGGTGAGAAAGTTTATCGGTCATTCATTCAACGCTGCGACATCCAACCCATGGACGTTCGTATAAGCACCTAGCAGTCTACATAGTTCGCTGAGCTCAGAGGGGTGCTCAGGTAACACTCGATAGCATCGAGTTTCGAAAGGATCCAGAGATAAATGAAGAGTTCACATTTGAGTTGGAGTAGGGGATAATTACTGATAGGTCCCCTATAGGTTTGTTATGTTTCATATCGATCGAATAACAAGACGGAACCCTTTTTCCACTTGTTAAGCCTCACTGGGACTCACATGCACCCCACATTATTATTATGTGTGCACCCACAATAATATTGTGATTTGCATGTTCATCTTAGCTCCTATTAACTCATGTCAAATGGTTCCCCGAACTCGAGTAGCAATCAAAGGGTATCACGAAGCGTAGGTCATGCAGGTTTAGGGAATTACCACCTTATCAGTCACATAATACGTGCAGGTGCATGCATTCATATTGTTGTGCTAAACGTGCAATCACATGCAATATCGTATGTAGGTGTTCACTAGTTATGTAGTACAATGAGTATAAGAGAGACAAACCTTGCAGTCTGGAGCTAAGTGTCATGGTCGTATTCACGTCTTTAGACTGTTCGGTTATAGTCTGGTTTTACCAAAAACATTTTTCTTCTTTTTGAATAAAACCAAGTTCACTATAACCAATGGCTCTGATACCAATCTGTCACACCCCCAAAATCCACATGCGTAGTACCACCGCTTGGAGGCGTGACTGACCGTAGCGAGTAACAATAAGTGTTACAACGTTACAAAATTTCACAGTTTACAGCGGAAGCATATTTAATTCGTTAAGTGTTTATAAACCACATGTAAAAGCTCTTAGTCTTGTGTTGCATTTCCATGTAACTCGACCCATGACCACTCCAGCTTCCCAGACAGCAAGTTCCAATGTTATGCACCTAAAGGCCTGCAAGGCATGTAACAACGAGTCAACAACAAAGTTAAGCGAGTTCACCGTTGGTTGTTTAGTTATAGTGTTCGTAAATCATATGTTTATTTCGTTTACCATGTATTGTATTAATCTGTATCGCGGTTCCCCAAACATGTTTGCGATGATTAGTGGGGGCTTCCCATGTGTATCGTGTTAATCCGTATCGCGGTTCCCCGAACATGTTTGCGATGAATAGTGGGGGCTTCCCATGTTATATGTTACTAGACTAGTCGTGTATGTACGTGCCCTTCTTGATCCAAGGACCGTAGCGAGTATGAGTGTACGTAGGTTTCACGTACGTGCCCTTCAATCCGAGGACAGTAGTAAGTATGAGTGTACGTAGGTTTTACGTACGTGCCCTTCAATCCAAGGACAGTAGTAAATAGTTTAATAGTAATGATAGTACGAGTAGTTATTCAATCTCATTCCCAACCCACTGGGAATCCCATGCCTTAGGAGTGTGAACTCACCTTGGTTGGCTCGGTAAGATTAGTTACTTGTTTAATAGTTGAACATAGACGTCCTAACATGGTTACCGACAATAATTAGTCTCAGATGCACATAATCCGCGTGTTACACATACAGTTAATACACGTATTCCTTGTTCACATAATACACAGTCATTGTTCATGTAGCACACTCATGAAATTTTAAGTCATAACAGTTAACCCAGTATCATCGACTAGTCACTTAGCACGTGATGGCCCACCGAGGCTTCGGCCCACACGTTGTGGTTGTACTAGATTTCCGATCTCATTTACGAACATAGCCCAAATGCTAACTCTAGTTTACGAATAAAACTATTAACGGCCCAGAACATATTATGCGCATACATATATACTTTACTCGAATACACTACAAGCCCAACTAATAAACATGTGCGGCCCATTACTTAAGAAAAGCCCGAACAGAAAGTGGGTGGCCCGGCTTCCGAAACAACCCCTGCGAGGATGTTACCTCGTACTGTTATCCAGCCCCAGTAGATGTGCTCTAATTCTCATCAAGTTTCATATATTCACAACAGTTTACATAACTATCATATGATTTTTATTTATCATAAATCATGGACTCAATATTTGATCATCAGTAATATTTGGCATTCAAGAACAGAAATTTATTGGCCCAATAGCACAACCATTATTTAACTAAGGGACCCTAGTTCCTTGTCATAAACTTGAAATCAAAATCTTATTGGACCTCAACTTGAACCACGTGGAGTCTGATACAAACAAAATATACTACTAGATTGAGACTAATTAAACAAAATGATTTAATTGTGCCTTTCACTTTAATTCTCGAGATATATGTCAGATAAAACAAATGTTCATGTTACTTTATCATACTCATCATTTAATGCACATGTTAGGTTTACTGACAATGCTATAGGAATATGTATATTACTAGACTACATTTCACATGGCCACAAACCTTCAACTAAATTGGACCGATAGAACTACCGATATATCGGTTCCCTAGAATTTCATGTGATTACCACTATTCGTTTATTAGTCAACAACAATCATTAAGACCATCACAATCATGTTATTCATATTCGTTTATTATTTATTAACATGTTCGGATTATAGGAACGATATCATTAAACACAGATCGCAGACAACACGTGATAATCATCAAATAATACGTAGCAAACAATCTAATAATTAATATTACTAACCGTTCATGAGATCTCACACATCAGGTAACCAAAACAACTAACAGGAGGCGATATACTAACCCGAACAAGACAAACAGGCTGCTCTCTTCGAACTACAAGATCGTTAAGAGAGGGGGGTCTGCTGCTGAAGTCGTACGATCAGGGAAGAGGGGGTAGGGTTTGTTGTATTGTATTATTATGAGAGATATGATGATATGTGTGGGAGATATCATTAAATTTACGCAACATCCAAGTAATATACCATCTAAACCTAAGTGGGCCGGTTACCATAAGACCGGAATGGGCCTGAGTCCCTAAGCTTGGGCCGAAGATCCCCCTAATACCTTGTTTTGAATTAGCAATTAAACACTAGCCATTTCCATATATGTGACACAAGTTTAGGGCAGTCATAATTAAATCAAGTGGGCCGATCACAAGTTTACTTCGGGTTGGGCTTAGGAGTTCCACTTGGGCCGATAGGGTGAGTTATTTGCAAAGTATAGTTACAAGGCCCAACATGTACGCGACCCAACCGTTTCAAATAAATTATCTAATAGGGTCATCAAACATTAAAGTTTAATGGGTTTACGATCACAAGATTACACGTCACTAACCTTGAAAGTTCGGGTTGTCACAAGATCACAAGATTACGATCACAAGATTACACGTCACTAACCTAGGAGAAAAACTAGGGTGAAAGAAACCTCTGTTAGAAAGCTCTTGAAGTTGGTTAACAAGTTCTTGCATTTCCGAAGGTGCAAGACGATAGGGAGATTTAGCAATATGATTAGCACCAGGAACAAGATCGATACAAAATTCTACTTGACGCACGGGAGGTAAGCCAGGTAGATCATCGGGAAAAATTTCAGGAAAATCTCGAATTATTGGAATATCTTTAATGTTCTTGGTTTCTTCCTTCTTCTCCACCACGTGGGCTAGGAAAGCCACGTAGTCCTTGCGCTAATACTTCTGAGCTTGCACGCAAGATATGAGGTTGAGACTTTTATAGGGTCCTTCCCCATAGACTTTCAGAACTTCACCAGACGGCAATGGTAAACGAACGAATTTATCATGACAAACAACTTCGGCATGATTTGAAGCTAACCAATCCATGCCTACTATGATATCAAAACATCCAAGTTTGATGGGAATAAGGTTGATCGGAAAATCATGGCGATGAAGTTCAAGTTTACAATTGGTAATGACAGAATTTAACACGGAGTGATCGCCACTAGCTACTATAACTTCAAATGATTCACTCAGTTTTGTACGTGGTAAGGCAAGCAAAGGTTCAAACTCAAGTGAAACAAAACTCCTATTTGCACCCGGATCAAACAAAACAGAAGCATAGCGATTGTTAATGAGAAACATACCGTTGACCACATCATTTGCGGCACGAGCCTCATTGACATTCAGGTTGAATGCACGACCTCTAGCAGGTTGAGCATTTGCAAGTTTGGGACATTCCCTTTTGAAGTGATTCGGATCACCGCAATTGAAGCAAGTTCCAACGGGATAACGAGGTGGTGCAGCAGCTTGAACAGCCGGAGGAGCAACAGCTTGATGTGTACGGCATGTGGCTGCAAGATGACCAAAGCGCCCACAACTTGTGCACTCTTTACAAGGAAAACGGGCTTGATGATGGTAGTTACAACGGTTGCATAACGGTGCTTCACCAACATATGGCTTCTTGGCAGGAGGAGCCTGGTTGGCGGGAGCAGGAGTTGTAATGGCAAAGTTTCTGACTACTTTGCGTTTGTTTGCATTCCTGGTTTTCCTCGAAGATTGGGCTCCATCATTTGCCGCTTTGATAGTGTCGGATGCAGCTTTGGATGGTGTCTTCTTGTTGCTCTTTCGGGATAAGTTCCATTCCTTGACTTGAGCATCCGTCAAGATAGCAGAGAGTTCATAAGCGTCTCGAAGTGTGGCTGGTCTGCTTCCAGTCACTATGTGCTTGATGCAACTAAGCAGTCCACTAATGAATTTCTCGATCAAGCGATCGGGAGTTAGGTTTGTGGGACAGAGGATGCACAATTCTTCTAACCGGTTTATATAAGCGCGGTTTTCTCCACTATCTTGTTTAAGGTCGTGGAACTCATCTTCCAGTGCTTTTATTTCGTTTCGCGGGCAGAATTCCTTTAACATGAGAACTTTCAATTCTTCCCAGGTCAAATCCATAGCAACTTCGGCTGTGCGATCCTTCATGATTCCATTCCACCAAGTTAACGCCCTCTTTTGGAAGACGCTAGAAGCAAATTCGACTTTGCATTCATTTGTACACTGACTGTGGCGGAATGTATTCTCCATACGTTCTGTCCATTGAAGGAGTCCAGTAGCACCTTCATTCCCCGTAAACTTAGTGGGGTGGCAAGAGTTGAATTGTTTGAAGTTGCATGGAGTGTCATGATGGTTTCCGTTGGTTCTGTTGCTACTTTGCCCGTTGGTGGCTTGAGAAAGTTGTGTTACAAGGTCGGGAAGTATTGCAGCTATCTGTTGAGCAAGAAGAGCTGCCATTTCTGCGTTCGGGACATTGTCTTGTGGCGTACGTCGAGGAGGCATCTACACGAGGTAGGTAAAACATAAGATCATGGTGGTTTCATAATGGGATAAAGTAGTTTCATAAAATCAATGAGGATAAGAGAAAACACGTAACAAGATGGATATCATTTATTCCACGAATAAACGACATCAATGACAAGTCAAAGTAGTTGGGTTCTTATAACTTAGTGAAGTCATGCTTTAGCCTATAAGTGGACACTCATCCAAAGAATTCCCAGGTAAGCACAACTGGTTCCTCGAGTTGGAATTTATACGAAGTGCTTGCCTAGACAGAAAACCCCGAATACAGGCATCCACCCTTCCAGATTGCACGAGTTCGTTATTAGAGCCCAAGATTTTGATGAGCGTTTAAAAATCAGAAGAGGTTTTGAAAATAATCACCTAAGGATAGGTGATGAGCATTTGTAAAATCTAAAGATGAGATCCGCGGTGACGAGGCATTGGTTACAAAAGATAAGGATAGGGATGAAGACAAAGGTAAAGATAGCGGAAAAGTTTTCTAATGGAAAGTGTCCTAGGTAAGTTATAGTCTAGGTCAAAGTATTACTAATAACCTAAATCCCTATAACCATGGCTCTGATACCAATCTATGACACCCTGACTGGAGGCGGAAAAGTCAAGGGCATCACGAAACATGGCAGAATGCATTTGAGCACATGATGATTAAATTAAGTTGAAATATAGTTTAGATTCAATTAAAGAGATTGCATTCACATCCGAGTAAATAAGAGTACATAAATAATATACATCATAACAAATTGTTTCACAAATGATAGATTCAGATTTAATCTAAGGCATAAATCTTGATCAATCCTATATGAAATATTCTTGCAAATCATAGCATTAAACATTGTCACCTGAAACAAAATTCCACGTCACTCTAATTGATTGAACATGCAACAATATAGAATGTGTATTAACAATTATGTTTAATCGAATAAGTGGAAACCCTAAATCTATAGGATTCGGTAGGGTTTTGTCTAAAAGTTAACTATGTGGTTTGGATAATCTAACAAGAGGACTTGGAAAATGAATATGATATAAAGGAATTATCTATGAAAAATATTTATTTAACATAAATAATATAATTGCAAAAATATATAATTGATTTAATATAACATTTGTAATAATAAATCAAATATAATTAACTAGTATAATTAAATAACATAGTTAAATAATTGATTATAACCAAAATATTTTACAAGTGATATTATTAATTTATAAAAATTATAAATTAATTTAGATGCTCAAAAATATATATATAAATTATAAATTAATTTAGATGCTCAAAAATATATATTTATTTGATAAATGATAAATATTTTGTTTAAAAGAATTAATATGATAATTATATAACTAATTATCAAAATAATTATATTAAATCTGAATAATTAAAAATAACATTTTTTTAGTTATTGAACTTGAATATCACTGATTTAAAATAATTATTATGGCCTTTGAATCATTTTAAATAAATAAAATGAATTGAAGTGGTTAAAATAATAATAAATATGTTTATATAAAATTAATTATCTAAATAATTTAATTTAGATTCTAAATTTATATAAACTCAGTAATATGTCTATTTTGTCATAAAAATAATTTTTGGATAAAATTTATATAGTTATATAATTTAAATGCATTAAATTAAAGTATATTTATAAGTAATAAAATTGATTTAATTATAAAAATATCAAAACTATATAAAATATCAGTAAAATAATTACTTTTATAAAGTTCACCATTTAAAATAATTAACATAAAATTTTCTGTATTTATTTCCTAAAAATTGATTTATTATGAATTATTTAATAATAAACTGTTTTAATATTATAAAAATTAGTTTTATAAATAAATTGACTAATTTTATATTTTTAATAAAAGTAACAGTGTCTAATAATGTTATAAAAATTATTGAAATGTTAAAAGTATTAAAAATAAAAAGAATAAAAAGATTTGGTTGTCCCCGGATTCGAATCCGCGTCAACTGATTAGAAAACAACACACACAACATGGGCTAGGCCTGGTGGTTGTTTATAAGTTTAGTTTAATTAAAATAAATACAGAATTGAAATTTGGTCATCTTCCCCAAATGTTCAGACCGAGTCAAACAGAAAGTCAAACCCTTTCAATTCTACGGGAAACCTATGTCGTATCGAAATTAATTTTAAGGAATCATTGTACAAGCATAATTGAACTAATTTACCAGATAAAAACTAACCGGTATCGACTGAAATGGTGAAACGGCTATCTCCGACGACTGTAAACTCCGGCGAGGTTGCAGGTTTGAACAGAGGGTAAATTTCGAAGTGTTTGTTAATTGTGAGAGGTGTAGGAGATTAGTGGTGATCTAAGGAAGCTTATATAGCTATCAATTCGACACAGAAACAACAAAAGTTAGTGGAATCGATCGACTTTAATTTTTATATAAAAAGTCCGATTTTACAGCCGATTTGGCACTGTTGTGTGTCGAATAAGTGTTTAATTGGGTTGGCAATGGGTTGGGGACCCTTTACACATGTTCTGGACAGATCAAAAGTATTAAACAATCCGAATTGGATCGAAATCAGTCATCAGTGCGATCGATTCATGTTTGAAATAATATATTTAATTTCTATCGAGTGTATATAATCAATATAATCTAGAAGTTTATCAGCTCCCAATGGGAGAATAAACTGGTTAATACGTTGGTGTTGTATATCGGGTGTTTGAGTTCGAGTCTTGTTCGCGGCCGGTTCGATTGGGTTTTAAACCCTTTTTGTTTTAAATTATAATTAATTAAATATTATTAATCCTAAATAGTGTATAAGAGGAATTAAATTTCATATCCTAACAGCTCCTAGTAGGAGGATAAACTGGTTAAGGTGTTGCGGTTCTAAACGAGAGGTCACGAGTTCGAATCCCACAAGGGCCGGTTCTTTAAAGAAGACCCCCTTTTGACCGAATTTTTGAATATTTACACTTTGGTCCCTGAAGTTTCAGTTTTTACAAAAATAGTCCCTATAGTTTTGAAAAGTTGCATAAACAGTCCCTATACTTTCATAAAAAGTACATAATTGGTCCCTGAGGTTTCGAAAATTCTTATAATTAGTCCCTGTACTGTTTAGTTAAGTATGCTAACTGAGTTAATGTTTAAAGAAGGAAACCTTTATAAAAGGACTAACATAGTTAGGGTTTTCAGTTTATATAAGTTTAAAAATAACAGTTTTGGTCCCTACAGTTTAAGTTTAAGAAAATGACCATTTGAACCCTAGACTTTTTAAAACAATTTATATATTTTTATTTCTTTTATAAAATATGTTTCAAAAATTACAAAAAGAACCCTAAACTTGTAGTTTGAAATAATTGCACTTTAACCCTTGTATTTATATAGTTTCAAAATGACAATTTAGTCCCTGGATTTGTACTTTCAAATAATTACGGTTTTAGTCCTTGAACTTAAAAAGTAATAGATTTCAAGTAGGTTTTAAAGAATGTCAAATAGGTCCCTCAACTAGTAATTTCACAAGTAGTCACAATAAACCCTTATAGTTTATGTAACCGTGTTTAATAGCATAAAAACTCAACAAATTTTGAATTTGTTTCACGTGTTTGTATCGGTATGAGCACAAAGCAAGTAGGATCAAATAAGTTTCGGTCCAAATACGGTAATTGTTACAATGCAAGTTAAAACAAATACAAGTGCGAAAACCATGATGGTTACAGCCTTCCCCTGGACGGGGTGCGGGTATGTCCTGCAAGAAAACGATAGGTAAATCAACACGATGAACATCAGACTCCACAGGGTGAAAAGGGGCAACATCAGCGGGTGCGGGTGCAGGTGGAGGAATAAGTGGCCCAACAATAGGAGGGTCAACATGTGCAGGAACTGGATCAGGTATGAGAGGTTCAATGCCTGGTATGCCAAAAGGAATAGGGTCATGATCAGGTACGGGCTCAGGATCAGCAGGTGCAATATCGGGCTGATCAATAGGAACAAAGTCTAGCTCAAGACCAGGCTCGAGGTCGTGTGGAGGAGATGGTGAAGCTGACATGGCCGTATCATCATCAGAATCTGTGGTATAGCATCGTAATCCAACTGCCTGCAAGGCTAAAGACGTCACAGACTCAAAGGAATCTGAGACAGAGTGTAAACTAGAATCAGAGGAAATCTCAATAACAGGGATCTCAAGAAGTGGAATAGCAACAACGTCCTCATCCAACTCTCCATCACCATGGGCGTCATCAGGAGGACCATCAATAAACAAATCAACATCATCATCGAACAGATCATCAAAAGGCCAATCCTCAGGAGGGATGACCACTAAAGGAATAGGGGCAAGGATCGGTGCCATGATATGCTCACTATCGGGATGCCCGATGATAAGATGATCATGGACTGGAATGGGAATAACAAAAGGATCCTCGCATGGAATACCATCAGCAAGCAGAAAGTCATCTCCAAAATCAGGCAACGCGAACGGCTGAAAGTCATCCTCGTCGTCGGATATCATATCTTGGTTGCTCTCAGTATCGGATGTAAAGATCTCTGGCTCTGGTGCGATCTCGTCATCGGACACAATAGCCATGGTGTCATCAGTGTCGGACAATCCACTCTCGGATGAAGACATAGTGTCTGTAACAGAACAATCATAACATATGCACATATATTAACCACTATCATTTAGCATGTAATCAAAGACAATGTATCATGAAATCATGTATCCTCACAAATTCTTTCCATCTTTCCTAGTCTCCCAGACTAAATCACAAATGTAAACCTTGCTATCGTGCTTCGTGTCTTTCCGTTTGTAAAAAATGTTTGTTTCCCTGGATCTGGGTGTTTCGTGTATGCAATGAAAACATGTTGTAAAAATATTTTCGTGAGAGCCCTAAGGATTGTAGTCTAGACTCGAGAAGGAATCCTAGTTCGCTACAATCGAGGCTCTGATACCAAACTGTCAGACCCTGACTTTTGCGAAAGCGTGATTATGTGTGACTTGCTTAATATCATTGCATTCAACCATAACAAACATCTATATGATAAATCTAAAGATGTTTATCCATTAAATACGTTTAAAATATCACAAACATCATAGTCTTAAAACATAGACTTCAAATACGAATTACAAACCATGCAAATAGTTTTAGAGTTCCATAAGGACTTGACAAAAGACTCTAAATAAAACCAGGCTTTGAAAGATGTGTCTTATCTAGGATAAAACACATTATCCAAACCCTTAGACTGCGGATGACATCTTCTATTCTCAACATAACTTGAAACCTCCAAACGCCCGCCAGATCCACATTTAATTCCCTGAAATACATGTAGTTTGAAAACATCAACCAAAGTTGAGCGAGTTCATGTGTTTGTTTGTTTGCACGAATAAACCTTTGTAATCAGTGAAAGTATATATGTATGTTTGTAAACCCCTGGTATGAAAGTAAACAAGGAAAACAGAAAACAGATCATTAATGGTTTGCAAGGCCATTAATATGTGTGACGTGATGTAGGAAGGCTCAAACCTTGCAGATTTTGCACCGGGCTTCAGTTTGAAGACATAGTCACCTCATGGGCGAAACCCCGGTCCATATGGGTGTGGGCTCGCTACACCCAAATAGATCTATCACTCATGTCCCTCAG
This sequence comes from Helianthus tuberosus, assembly GCA_030545235.1. Taxonomy (NCBI): domain Eukaryota; kingdom Viridiplantae; phylum Streptophyta; class Magnoliopsida; order Asterales; family Asteraceae; genus Helianthus; species Helianthus tuberosus. The sequence continues at coordinate 110,307,849 of CM060449.1, forward strand.
TCCTACTACGATGAATAATGGTCTTAAGCGTTATACCCATCACTCACATGATCTAGCAGTACCTTTCCATAGCTAACCATACCATGTATAAATGTTTGTAAACAGTTTGTAACATGTACTTCACCCCCGAAGTTATAAAACAGAAAACAGTTAAAAGAAAAGGGGGACATGAACTCACAGTTTTGCGTTCTTCGTATTCAACGGTAACTCAAAGCTTCTTCTGGTGTACACGACTACCTGGAACGTACTATGATCTATTAGACGAGGGAGTCGTGCCTTGACTTAGTATTAATTAGTGTCTTTGACTTACGCTTCATTGTGTCTTCAATATTATTCCAAGTTATATAATTATTTGTTAAAATAATAAAATATTTTAACTTAAATTATATTTATTAAATTTTTGGATTAATAGTTAAAATAATATATTTTAACTTCACACCTTTATGTATTTATATGTGGATATCCTTCCCAAGGATGAGTGTATTTGTATTCGTATTCTTATACTTGTATATTTTTGCCATGTATTGGTGTCGTATTCAGGAGTGTATTTATACGTACGAAAATACGTATTTTCTTGTAATTGTTAAGTATTCTTATACTTAATTTTGTATTAATTTTTCCGGAATAATATTTCTATTAAAAATACATCAATATATATTTCCAAAATATATATTTTGAGGAATATTACTTAGAAAAATTATTTATAATTTTTCCCCTTGGCAAAAATATTTATAATTTCATACAAGTCTCAAAAATAATATATTTCCAAGTCTAACTTATGAATTTTAAATAAATCCATTTTTCTTCCAAAATAATATATTTCAAGTTTATTTAAGAAAATACATTTTCTCTAAAAAATAATGTATTTCATGTTTGTTTGAGAAAATATATATTTCTTCAAAAAATAACACATTTTCTAATAATTCCAAGAAAAATATATTTTTACTTGCCAAAAAGAATATATTTTCCCCTTGTAAAAAACATGATATAATCTTGTAATAATTGTAAAAATCATATTTATGTTCTCTTGGTGTCCAAAATATCATTTACCAAAAATAGAGTTAAATGCTTGGTTGGTCCCTGTGGTTTGTGAAAATTGCAGACTTGGTCCTAGTGGTTTAATAATTACACACTTGGTCCTAGTGGTTGTAATTTTTGCACTCGGGTGGTCCTTATCACTAACCTATGTTAAGTTATCAAGTTAAGTTTGTGTTAAATGACCAAAATACCCTTATTAAGAAAAAAAATTAGTTTTATTAAAATAATATATCTTTGTGGGTCCCACCTCACTTCTCCTTCTTCCCCAAACAAGCAGCACCACCAGACGTAGATCTGAATCACTGTGACGACGTTGATGCTTTGAGGTTGGCATCTAAACCATCAACGTCGATGTTATGCCGGAAACCTACTATGTGTGGAAGCCGGATTCGAATCCACGTTTAAAACAATCAAAGCATATGAAAAGTAATTCGATTTCGATTGGGAATACTTCGAACAGGTGGAAGGTTCGAGATCTACTTAAACGAAGCTGTAGTGACGATGGTTATTCTACCGGAAAGAATAAGGATACGCCGGTGATATTTTTTATTCCTCCGGTTTCCCTAGAAAAAGGAATTCAGATCGGAAAAACTGGTAACTTGAAGAATATTCAAACAATAAAGAATAAATTATTGATGAATGTTGAATGTGATATGGGATTTAAATAGAAAGGAATATTGGGACCAGACTGTTGTTGCAACTGTATAATTTGGTTGCTTGATTTTTTGGCTGGAAATAGAAAGAATTCCAGGCACATTGGGCACGTCTGGTAGTGGTACCAACAATAAAGAATAAATTAAAATCCTTGTATTTGCATAGTACATTGTTGTTGTTGTTGGCTTGGTTCCATTGAGCAAAGAGGTTTGGGAATTGAGCAGCCATTTGCTGCGCAATGATTTCTGCCAGCTCGGCAGTCTCTATCTGGTTTTCGCGTCGAGGAGGCATTGTCTAAAAGAGGAAACATGAAAGGAAACGAGTGAGAGAATTTAGACGAAAAGAATGAGATGAAACAAATCTGATGAAAGCAAGGATAGTGGTTATTTGTTTGTTACTACAAAGCAACAAACGACACACAGTGACTGATCAAAGTAAATGGGTCAAAAATAATGTATCGCGAAGACATGCTCGCCTATAAGTGAACACTCATCCCAAGAATTCCCAGGTAAGCACAACTGGTCTCGCGTCTGATGAGATGTATACGAAGTGCTTGCCTAGACAGAAAACCCAGAATACAGGCATTCACCCTTCCAGTTTGCACGTGTTCACATTATTTAAAGCCCAAAACCTTGACGAAGTTTTGAAAACTCAAAGGGGTTCAAAACCATATAACTGAGAGTTCAAAACCTAGTAATCAATCATCCTAGAACAGATGATTAGTTTTCAAAGCGGTTTTGAAATTTATGTTCTTGTTGTGGTCGTCGCCTAAGGATAGGTGACGGTATTGTTTTATGACTAAACGCAAGTAAACTCGCGTTAGGGTCCTAAGAAGGTTATAGACTAGGTCAAAGCATTACTAATAACCTAATTCCCTATAACCATTGGCTCTGATACCATCTTTCTGTCACACCCCGACCGCGTAAAACAACAAATCGCGGCGGAAACATCGGGGCGTGTTGCAACAGAATTAATGTTTCATAACCATGGATATCAAAAGTGTTTCGTTTTATTAAACATTGAGTAATTACATCGTCTGGAAATCTAAATACACTATTTAAACATAGTCTATCATTGTTATTGAGTCACTAAGGCCTTGTCCAGTCCTATGTGAGCATGCATCTTATCAATCGATATCTTGCAATACCTGAAACATATGTGAAAACGAGGTCAGCAAAGAAATGCTGGCGAGATACATAGGTTTTGTGAAAATAAGATTCATGACTTCTGTTTTAAGAAAATGTTTAGTCATGAACCTTTTAGTTTGCTTTGTCTTTGTAAATCATTTGAAAAATAATAAGTTCGGATGATAAGTATAAATAAGAGAATAATGCATGATTAAATGAATAACCATGTAAAATGAGTTTGTGTAAGATAAGTTGTTTGTAAATCAATGTCTTGTGAAAAGTATGTTACTTGTATAAAATGTTCTATGTCTCAAACTGAAATGATTCAAATAACGCTACAATATGTAATACCATACAAACACTTATATATAGGAAGTACCAGCGGCGTATCCACCATGCTTGTATCATATTACACCCGCATCGTTACTTAATCATTTACTCAAACCAAACCAACCAATGTAAGAAGTCTATGTTTAAATCAATTGTCAAATGTATTGGGTAATATGTCAAAGTGTTCATGTCAAGATGTAAATCATATCAAAATGTCTATGTCAAATATCCATGTCAAATGTCTATGTCAAAATGTCATGTATGGCAAGTGAAATGTCTCAACTAAACCATATGCACAGAAACAAAGTATTGAAGTAAAACTTGTTTTAAATCAAAGTTATGTTTTGTGGGAAATGCATGATCAAATGTCAATCATGTTAAAATGTTTACCCAATCGTTAACCCTTTTTGTAAAATCGTTCTAGTCGTTCTTGTTTTAATTGTGAAACTACTTTATGGTCGATTCTCTAATAACATCCAAACCTTCTTGACGCGTTCCTCGCTCCATCTCGCTCTCGCTCTCGTTCTTAACAAACCCTTACCAAAGGATAAGTTAATAATTACAGATTCAGTCGCTACCCACAACACCCACACATAACAATGGGTGCAGTAAATAACGGGATTTGTCAGATCCTATGGTACCATAACCTAATACTGGTCGGCTTGATCTTTGCTAATGAATGTCATCGGTCATGTAAACTACAACCAACAAGTTTGTTCACTTTTTGAAATTGTTATTAGTTTTTGAAATCATTGTATTCGTTCTTGAAATCATTGTTAGCGTTCTTGAAATAATTGTTATTGTTCTTGAAACCACATTGTAATTGTTCTTGAAACTATTGTAATTGTTATTGAAATCATTGATAAAACATTTAGCACATATGAGTCACCCCAAAACAGTTGAAAACAGTAAAAGAGGGGAATAATGTACTCGCCTGAGAGTGCTTGGAGGTCTTGAACAACAACCAAACAAAGCTAGAGGGAGCACGGAATCAGTCGGCAATCTAAAACTATATAAATAAACCGGACTTATATCGGGAGATCGGATAGGATGAGGCTTGGTAAACCAAATGAGTGTTGGAACTCATATGATATGGTTTAACAAGGCCTACATACTACTATGAAACCAAACCTAAGTGCTTTCGACCCATCGCGACCCATTAAGGTAGCTTATGCTACTTTAACGCGTCGTGCGCGTGAAACGCGTTCGGACCGTCTAACTAGTCCTATGACAAGTGTTATATGCCTAAACATGTTACATAATCAGTTATGTGGCAAAAGTTTAGGTTACATATGCTTAATTACCAATTATACATGAAAAGGGTATTCTGGTAATTTACCTAAGGCATATAAACTACCTATCATACAACTACTTAAACGATGTGACCATAGGGTATAACCTCGGAAGGTTATGCCCTATACTAGGGTCACCTAATGTATTTGGTCGGATCCTAATGATCGACCAAACTGGGTCGGGTTCGAAGGTATAAACGATTTATCAGATCGCTTACCCTACGACCCTAGACAACGTGGTAATCAGTAGGCATAGTCCCAAGGGACTATAACCAACGTGATTACACTCACGTTGCGAAGTTCAAACGAACTTCGCATTGACCATTACTGGTCAACGCTGAAAGTCAAACAAAGTTTGACTTTCTGACTCGAAAAGCAATAAAATAAGGAAAAGAACGAAAGAAGACTTACGAAGGGTCCCCGAATGCTAAACTCGATTCAAAAATCTCAGGTATGAAACAAATGTTTCAACTTAGAGTTTCTCAAATCAAGTTTCTAGTGATTTTAGCAATGGGGGGTATGGGGTATTTATAGGAATACCCGAACCGTTAAGATCGTTTCATGGAAAACGTGCCTTAATCCCATCCGTACATGTGTTGAAATGTCATGGTGTTTAGGTGTTTAAATTCCATCCATACATGTGTTGAAATGTCATGGTGTTTAGGTGTTTAAATTCCATCCATACATGTGTTGAAATGTCATGGTGTTTAGGTGTTTAAATTCCATCCATACATGTGTTGAAATGTCATGGTGTTTAGGTGTTTAAATTCCATCCATACATGTGTTGAAATGTCATGGTACCAAAATTCCATCCTTATCCGCTGACTAAGCAAGTTTAGAATGTGTGGTTGTGAATTAAACAACGGCTAATACATCGAATCTGGTCCCGAATGCGAAAAACGAACCAAATGACGCGACGAATGGATTTTTTCTTATGGCGAACACTAAAATAAAATATTTTAGTGCTTACATAAATTTTTTGGATGTCCGGATGTATTCAGAACGTAAGTTATGCGCGAAAATGCAAACTTGTGCACTTTTTGACACTTTTAGTCCCTGAATGACCCAAAAGTTTATTTTAGCACACCGAACCCCTCAAAGCCTATTTCTAAGCTATGTAAAGGACATTTATGGTATGTTTAACTTATGGTCATGTTCCGGAAGGTCTGTTACAGTTCAAATTGGCATACTTTCGCAGTTTGTCAACTTTAGTCCCTGTAAGCGATTTAACTTGATTTCACCACACCAAACCTTCCAAAACTTATATATAAGTTATGTAAAGGTTATTCAAGGTATGTTAAGCCTATTTCACTATTCCGGAGTGTTCGTTGGATTAAACTGGTTATATTTACGCATTAGTGCGCGTATAACCTTCCAGAAAGCGATTTAGAGTTTGAAATCGAACAAGAGTTGATATGTGCAAAAGATACACATATTTTTACAAATCCCAAGTATGAAATACAATATTTCATTGGTTTGGTATTTTTTTGATGGCCGTGGAGGCACAGGTGTTACAATTATTGTTCCAATGATTTTTGTTCTTTTTAAAAAGTGCTCTAATAAGAAAAGTTATTATGTTTCAATTTTCAAACAAATCAAATGAATAAATTAGCAACAACCTGCTGAGGTTGGAGAGGGCAGCGGCTGGTCGGAGAGGGCGGTGGTTGTGGAGCTGATGTTGGTGGTGACAGTTGGGGTGGTTGGGTGTTAGGTGGTGTTGTGGTGGTTGGGTGGAGGTGGTGGTGGTGGGTTGAAGGTGGAGTTGGTGGTAGTGGGTTGACGGTGGAGGAGGTGGTGGTGGGTTGAAGATGGAGGTAGTGGTGGGTTAGAGAGGGAGAAGAAGACGAGTACTGGACTCATCTTTTTTTTTTTAATTGTTTAGGGACAGTTTGGTCATTTCACAAAGACTTAACTTGAAAATTTAACAGAAGTTAGTGTTAAGGACCACCCGCGTTTAAAAATTGCAACCACTGGGACCAAGTGTGTAATTAGTAAACCCTTAGGACCAAGTCTGCAATTTTCGCAAACCACAGGGACCAACCATGCATTTAACTCCCAAAAATATACTTGTGAATAAGTTTTCCGGAATATTTTTGTGAGTTATATTCATTTGTTCGGTTCCACCACAAGTTGGGTATTATTTTTATATTTATTCCTTGGAATTTTGGTAATATTTTGGATTGTAATTTTTGATATTTTGATGAGTTATATTATTTTAAGTCCAAAAATAATATAACTAATACACATAATATACAAATAATCACACACATGGTGACATCTGAATATATATTTTCCTAAACACATATTTAGTCACTTTTATTTATAAAAACCAACCTCCAATATTTATAATTTTTGCAACAAAATTTATGCCAAACTTTATGTGAAAATCCATGGTTTGAAATACACTTGTAAATATTTGTTTAGAAATATTTTTCTAAGTGTTTAATTTTTAGAAAAATTTTGCCATAGTTTCCCCTAAAAATGGAGATTTCCATGCCTTCAAGGCATATCATTTTCTTTTGTAAATCAACACAATCAATCAACAATAAACAATCTACACTTACCAATTTTTTCCAAAAACAAGCATAAACTACCACTTCATGAACTTGAAAATTTATAAAAATGTGTAGTAACTTACTACTGTGTTTAGTAAGCCTAGTTACCCTTTAAAGTATGGTTGTTTATTTACAAACTTCATTTTTAAAGGAAATATTTCTTTACAACTTGTGATCACATTTTCTAAAAATGTTTCTTCTTGGATTTTTCTTGTTACATATGTGTTTCTACACTTGTCTAACCTTTAAAAACAAGGTTTATTTTCTTTAAAAACCAAGATTAAGTAAACTTTGTATTTTTAACTTGAAAACATCTTAGATTTACAAGGCTCACATCTTACTTTAATCATCATTTTTACAAGAAAACAATTTATTCTTTCAAGTTCATGATTTATGTAAGGATGATCTATGGATCTTTAACACTTTCATCCTCTCATCTTGCTAGATGATGTTTTTAATCATTATCTAGCAAGATCATATGATGATCTACATTATTAACATAAGTAAACAACAATCAACAAGCATAACAACACATAAACATCAAGATTTCTTATGATTTTAAGCTTATGTTCATGTTTCATCTTCTTGATTCTTAGTGTTCTTCAAGATTAACATCATGTATCTTCTTTTAAGCACTTAGACAAGATGTAAAATGAAGAGATTAGTGTTCTTACAACTAGCTCAAGGCTAGGGATGATCAAGAGAAGAAAAGAAGTGGATAAAAGCAAATGGTGAAGGTTCTTCAACTTCCGAAAGCTCCTAGCTTCTTTGTGCACCTTCTAACACCTTCTAACAGCTTCTTTTAACAAATGATATGTTGATGTTGAAAAAACGTCTTTGGTAAAACGTTCATATAATATCTATAAAATCTTATAAGTATACGAGAAAGTTAGTTTGAATTCCGATTAGGAATGAAAGTCTTTAGTATAGTGATATAACGTGAGTGTGTGTTTTAGTGATTAAGTCGAATATGAGGTTCATGGGCAAGAGATTCATTGGACCGATTAAATTGATAGGTAGCATCTCGTAAGGTTTTGAAATTTGGGTAATAAAACGTTTTAAGACCTGATTAAGAATTTCGCCTATATGAGTTGAGTGAAAATAGATTGTAGGATAAGAAGTACGCTTGATAAAACATTGTATTTTGAAATCGGTATAAGAAGGTATTTTGAATAATGTTAAATGATTTAGGTATAAGACATGATCGGGTTTGCATAATAAAATATTTTGAAGAAAAGTTTTGGTAACGATCACCTAGGTAAGGGAATCACCCCTAACTCGTTGGCGATGTCATTTTAAGAAAGAGGGAGTGGAGTTAATCGTCAAGGTAAGGAAATCACTCCTATCTCGATGATATGTCTCCAATTGTCGTTACAAGGAATATGAATTTAAATTATATGAAATCATGCATATGTATAAATGTATGGAAAAGATTCAATATGTTGTGGGTGTGAGAAGAAAATATCGAAAGTAAATTGTTTGAATTTGAAAGGTTGCATCGTTTAAGATAAATAATATAAACACATGTTTGAATAAAATTGGGATGGTTCCAAAACGGAACTTTGACTAACCAAAGTGGTCGAAAAGTCTTTCGAATTTGAGGAGCATGCTTTGGCCTAATAGGTGGAATACTCTCGCCGACAAGTCGGTTAACGGTATTTACCCTTTCGGTTACTACAAGTCCCAAATCAATCGAAATTTCGAGACTTGGCGGGATTTATAAAAAAAATCAAGGAGTGGAACTAGTCGACAAGGTGTGGGTTTCACCCCTAACTTAGCGATTTCGTATCCTAAGTGTGGTTGGTACTCGTCGGGTCAAAATTTAATTTCAACACTTTGACGAGGGTCCACTAGAATTTAAAATTTTAATTTCTCCATCAAGGTGAGGATTTCACTCCTATCTTGATGGTGAATTTCATGTAAAAAGGAAGAGTAGATGGATTGAGAGTTGTTCACCAAATTGTGGGTTTCACGCCTATTTTGGTGGAGTCGTCTCGTTTGTGTATTACGAGTGGTTTCGATTTTTGTATAAACGAGTAAAAGACGTATGTTCAAAATAATAAGTATAAGCACATAAAGCATCTCAAGAAAATAACACGTAAAAGACTTTTCAAGAATAACACATAAAGAATGGGACAATACAACAAGTATTAACAAATACTAAAGCAAGTATTAACACAAAAGTGACATATATGTTTAAAAGGTCAAAAGAAAATTAATAAGGAGCTAATGAAGTATTATGCAAGTGGTTCAAGCAAAACATAAGAATAAAGCTCTAGAACTATAGACTAGGTAAAAAGCATGGCAATTTTTCCTAATTCCCTACAGTTATAGCTCTGATACCAATCTGTCACACCCCAACCGATGGCGGAAACATCGGAGTGAGACGAAGAAAGATTGCTCATCACACATAACGTTAATTGTGACAATAGAATTAAAGATAAATTGATTTCATTCATAAATAAATGTTACAATACATGAAAAATACAAGAAAACAATACAACAACAAATATGAAATTTATACAACGTATTTGACCTAAGACGTCTAAATGAGTATCTAGGCAGCAACGCTACTTCATTTCATAGCATCGTCATCCTTAACCTGTAACATGTTTAAAAATAAAGTTCAATGCAAAAGCAAAGGTGAGTATACAAGTTCGATACGTACTTAGCATAAAAAGATGATTAAACAATTCCTCATAGCAAGCATGCGATACAAGATAAACCTTAAATTCGGCATGTGTCTAACATATCAAACCAATGATGAAACACAATATACTCATGACATAACCACAAGTCTACGGGCGGTGTGTTAATCTTATAGCGCTATATATGTCACGGATAGGCTCGTACGAAGTTAATGATAAGTCTACCACAAGATGTAATTAACCCATGTTTAAAGTATCAAGCAATCACGTATACAAGCATGTTATAGGAATGTTAGTGCATTTAAGTAAAATGTTCGTGTGTAAGTTTTGGTAAGTAAACATGTTACACCCCAAAAAGTGGTAAACGTAAAGAGGGGAATTCGAGTATACTCACAAAGTTTGCACATGCTTTCCGATTATCCAATTGTTTACGAGCAATGAGATTAGGAGATCAAATGTATAAGGGTTGAAGTTCAAGATAGGTTTAGAGTCGAGATTCGGAATTTAAAACATAAGAATATAACATATGAAAATAATCACCTAGTACATATGATACTTGTTCTTAACACTAGGAAACTTTAAGGAGTTTAAATGTTTTCATGGAACAAGGTTCCATTAGAATCGTGACAAGTTTTCAAAGTCTAGGGTGATATAATCTAGTACATTGACATATGAACACTAGTTCATTATCAAAGATTCGATTATTCGGATAATATGTTTATGTATTATATAGGTTATATAATATGTATTAATATGTCCAATAGTTCAAGCATGAGGTAGAAGATTAAAATCTTTTTTAGGTACCTCTAAGTTTCATGGAAATCATGTAGGAGATTGGAAGAGAAGTCTTCCATTTAGGTACCTCTAAGTGTTCACCACTACACTTGATGTAAAAACATATAAGGAGGGTCATGAACTACAAGTAATACAAGAATATAAAAAAACTAATCTATAAGAAATCATCAAGCAATGTGGGGATTTTATGTAGGACACCCCAAGTTAGTCCTTAATCACACATACATCACGTCTTGGACTTAAACATTACTTGTGGGTTAAAAACCCAAAACAAAACAGAATGTATATGAGGTTTAACCTCTGATTTTGAATGTCTCAACCTTGTTTTTAAGCCTAACTAACCATAGAAGTGGTTATAAGCATAAGGACATAGGTTTGAGATAAGTTTGACTCAAGTTTGAATAAGTTAAGTAAAGTTTGATTGAAAACATAAATGAACAATGAACTTTGGAGCCTTTTTTCCGACGTTCCAGAGACATATTTACTGTGAAAAACCCATGAAATCGAAGCTAAGGTCAATCCAAGCACATAGGAAAAAGAATGAGGTAAATCGGACAAGAATTGAGTGAGTTATGCTCACTTTAGTGAAGAGGTAGCAATCTGTCTGAACTTCAGAACTCAGCTGCGTTTTTGGTTGATTTGGGAGTGATTAGAGTGTTGCAAAAGTGATAGGGAGGCTTAGATTAAGTTGTATTTATAGGGGGGAGGATTAGGATTAAGTGGTTGAGCATTAATTAATAAATTGGTTGGAGATTGAAAACAAATAAAAAAAAACATTTAAACAGTATCATAGTTGTGGTCGCATGGCTGTTCACAGCCACCAACCCTACCTTTTTTTTTCAACACATTAGATATACACTGATTATATTAAGTTAGTTAAACACATGACCAATTATTTAAAATATCAAGAGTAGGAGTCTAAACAATGAAAAAATAAGTAATTGATACATGTTGGCTATTTCCTTGGTAGTTGACTTTGCCATCCATTTTTATATTTTTTTTCTTTTTTTTTTTCCTTAACTTCACGTTGTACATTAATAGGTATTATTAAAATGTTATTATTATTATGTTAGTTGAATTATTACTATTACTATTACTATTACTATTATTATTATTATTATTATTATCAGATTTTAACCACGTATTTGATAGTTAACAAGTACGTATAAGTTATGAGTACCAGTATGTCGAGTATCGGTCGCGCGAATGCATTCAAGATTGTTAACGTATAACCCGAGTATTGCAACACGTATAAACATGTATAAAAATAGTATTTCATTATGATCAAAGTATCAAATGAATGCACATATCAATGTATAAACAAAATATCAATTTCATTACGATCGAAGCCTCGGATTTACAATGGTACGAAACGAAATACGATAACAAGAATTACAAGTTTCCAAAAAAAAGAAATACAAGTAGTTTTTTCTAAATATGGAAAGTATGAAAACGCAGGGCGTTACAGTCTCCCCTCCTTTAAGAAATTTCGTCCCGAAATTTATTCAGGAGGAAGACTTGGAAGAGTTTTGGCAAAAAGGTGATTATTTAAAATTGAGACTTGAAAGTTTTTTTTTTAAACGTAAAAAGTATGAAATTTTGAAAAGCGGCAAGATAGGTTTGTAAAGGGGTTCGTTTGTCTAAAATAATTTGAGGTACAAACATATTTGAAAACGTGCAGGTGCGTATATAGGTAAAGCGAGTTTAAAAAATTTGGATAACTTAAATTGGAGATGTATTGAATTTTTTTTTTGTATAAAATGGTTTTGTAGGTAATGACCAACCAGTGTTGTTCGCATAGGTATAAGGAGTAGAAAGATAGCTTTAAAAGTAAAGTGATAGATTAGGATTCGAATGTTTAAACATGCTAGATTGTAGACGGGGTTCGTATAAAAAGGAAAGGAAGCTAACGGAGAATAATGGAGGTATAAGGGTGGACGATTGATCTAATAAACGTATACGAGTATGAGAACGGTGCAAGTATTGGATAAAGGAAAGCGATGTGTTAAGAATGAGGTCTCGTCGTGGATAATCGGACATAATGCGTTTGTGAGTTGTTTAAAGTTTGAATTAGGTCCAAAAAGGGTCTGCAAAACACCAAATTTCTCATGGCACGCTTTACGAAAGTTTGGTAACATGTTGAAAACACTTATATATAGGAAGTACCAGCGGCGTATTGATGTGTGCAAAATGCAACATATAAATTACATCAATTGTGGCATACAACTAACCCTTTTTAGTACTAATGTTGGAAAAAGTGTGTTTTTGTCTTCCTTTTGTATTTTCAGGATTAAATGAGCTCAAATTAACAAAAGAAGCAAAAAGGCAGCTAAATCTAACATAAATACAAGAAAAGGAATAAACGTGGCATGCCCGACCACCCCGAAAGCATCTCCCCAAGCAAAACAAGAGAACATAATGCTGAACACGCCCCGTGCTCAGTGAACACGGGGGCGTGCCCAAGTGTCAGCATAAAAGACAAAGTTGTAGAAGCTTCCATCGCCCACCACGGGGCCGTGCTCAGCGGACACGGGGCCGTGGTCAACTATAAGATTCGCAGAATCCAGGCAAATCTTGATAGTACAGATATGCTTCTGCACACGGGGTCGTGCCCAGCGGAGACGTGGCCGTGGTCAACTAATGCAGACAAAAGCAATTAATGAAGACAGAGAAGAGGATGGACACGGGGCCGTGCCCGAGCTTCTGTTCAGCCTATAAATAGGAGTGCTTGGCTCAAGCTCAAACCATCCCTTGGCACACCACCTCTCTCACACTTCACCCACCACCATCATAACACCATCATCCACCACCATCATCCATTGTCCATCGTAGAGTGTGTGAGTCGTCTCGGGATCCAAGATTGATCGTAAGAATTCTTGACAATCAAGGCCATGTTTGCCTAAGTCTCTTACATCACTTGGGGAAGACAAAGTGTCTAGTGTAATACTTTTTATTTTTAATCTTTTCGCACTTTTTAATTGGTTATGTATTAATGACTTTAATAACTAGTTTCTTATGTTGAAGGTGATTCTTCCTTATCGTTTGTCCGTGGTATCTTGGCATTATTTTACTGTCTATATAAAATAAAAGATTTTCACCATTCATATCTCCACGGTCTATATGAAGGTATGTTGGCTACCTGTTCGGGGGTTAAGGGAACGGTTTGGTAAGAGTCTTGCCATTGTTCAGTGTATAGATCCTGCAAAGGACATGGGTCAAATTTAGTAGGACCTTCTTCAATACTTAACGGTATTAGATGGCGGGGGTCCAAACTTTTTGATCCCCTCATAAGTTAAACTACTATTAAAACTTTAACCCGGCTACTTAGGACTGTATCCCTGCTGACCCAGACTACTTAGCCGAGGGTAACGTCTCCTTCAAAAGAGGGGCCTACCACAATATGCATTAATAACTTAATTAATTATCTTTCAATAATCCGACCCTTTAGGATTGTATCCTTGCTGACTCAAACTACTGGGTTGAGGGTAACGTCACCTCTAAAAGAGGGGCCTACTACAATAACTAAGATAATATCTTAAATAGTGCAAAAGTGCGGAAATAATCAAATGTTACACTAAACACGAGTCAGAGCCAAGTGATTCATCTTGTCTATCTGTTTTTACTTTTATTTTTATTTTCAGCATTTTAGTTGGTTTTTATTCTTCTTAGCTTAAAACATTTTTCTAAACTTTTTGATTTGATTAGACGTTGAGGATAAACCGGTACTAAAAGCTTTTGTGTCCTTGGACGACCTCGGTATCTTATCAACACTATACTACGCTCACGATGGGTGCACTTGCCCATATGTGTGTTTAGTGTTAGTAAATATCGTGTTTTATAAATTTTAAACTTGGCTAAAGAAAGTGTAAAAGGGCTTAAAATAAACATTAAAACCATAACACACTTCACGCACATCAAGTTTTTGGCGCCGTTGCCGGGGACACAAGGATTTTAAGAAAGTTAGGAATCAACGGCCTAATCGTTTTTTCTTATTTTTCTATATTTTTTAGATTTTTTCTTAGTTTTTAAGCTTCTGCAGAACTCAGCACGGGCCGTGCCCGCTGAACACGCCCCGTGCCCAATCATTGGAACTGGCAATCCTGTTTTAAGTCAGACAGTAAGCTGAACACGGGTCCGTGCCCACTCAACACGCCCTGTGCCCAAGATTCAGTTACTGAAAACAGAACCGTGAGATCTCAACGGTTGGTAATTTCTGACACAAACATGAGTGATACTGATATTTTTTACTTTCGGCACTCTTATGGTGCGTGGTGTCAAATATGTGGTGGTTCCCATAAGGAATTAGAATGTCATTTTCTAAATTATAAGCCCCACTATATAGACCCATTGTTTCCTTATATCCTTAAGAGGGGCGAAAGTAAAAATAATCCTTATCTCTCCCTCGAATGCTCTCAACCGGATTTTCTAGGAGAAATGCTTCTTGATGAGCTATTTCAATTGGAAGATCTAATTCTTAATTGGTTAAAAGAACTTAGGATAGATTTCAATAATTTATCTCAAGACGATAACCAAGAAGAAGCATTGGGATCGCATTCAAACAACTTCGTTGTTCCCAACGATACTTCTAACTCTAGTGAGGACTTGAACAATAGTGGTCCCTGTGTCGATTGTGCCGTGAAGGACTCCCCATCGACTTCGTTCGATGCATACATAGACCTGAGCGATTCGGCATACACCTTCTTTAACGAGAGCCCGGGAAAGGGTTGGACTTGTCCACCTACATATAGCATAGGAATCACCCTCATCGACAACCTCTTGCGTTCTCGTCTTAATCTAGAGCAATTAAGGTATCTTAGGCACTTTGGGGTTGTTCCATCCAGTAAGGAACCGCCCGATCCGGAAAAGTTCCTTAAAAATAGACAAACTCCATAAGACAGCTTCTAGACACGGGGCCGTGTCCAGGTCAACACGCCCCCGTGTCCACCCAAAGATTCCCGTCTAATTTCTTGTCAGAATACGGACAAAATGTATCAGGATTCCCCCTGAACACGGGGCCGTGTCCAGCCAACACGGGGCCGTGTGCAGCGTACTGTCGTTTTCTATAAATGCAGCCAAGAATCCTGCACATTTGAACCATTCAAGGGATAGAGATTTGGGGAATATTCTGACATACCATCCTAGGTATTTTCTCAAGAAGTTTCTCAACACCCTTCTTCTCCTTTCCTCTTTTATCCACTTCCATCTTCTTCATGCTTCCATTAGAACTTGAAATCTCCATAATTTCAAGCTTTAGTGAGATGTTTGTTAGATCTTTATTCATGGGATCTTGTTAAAAATAAGTTCTACAATAATGTTTTAAGTTGTTTCTGCTTAAAAACGTTTTAAACATCATAAAAACAATTTAAAACTCCAAGATCCCTTGTCCTAAAAATCTGCAAACATTTGAACACGGGTTGTGTTCGCTGAACACGGGGCCGTGTCCGAAGTATTGATTTCATTAAGTTGAACTCTTCTCGGTTTGTTTTCTCAGAATGGCGAGCAGAACTAGCGGAACATCTTCATCACACTCCAGAAACAACTGACAAGGGAGAAGGTCATCAACGGTTGAAGATTCTCTTGTAAACTATGTTTACACCTTAAGAGAGGCCCTTGATGAAATGACAGGGATGGAAGAGGCATTGGTTGACCATATTAATCATTTGATGGTGGGACTAGATGGATGTCTTCGAGAGGTCAACCTTTTGCATCAAAGGTTGAACATTCTCGCTTCTCCTCCTTTAGTACCAATCATTACCCAAAGGGCATGGAATGTGGTTCCTGAAGTCATCATACCGGCCGAGTGGTACGCCATGCATCCGGAGCCCCCTTGGGAAGTGCTACAAGAGGTTCCGGTTGGTGTCGCTCCTCCTCCACAAGATGTTGAAGAGAATGACGCTGCCTTCTTCCTCCCAAGAGAGATAGAAGAATGGCTTTAACGCCCCTCGGCTCGGAGTTCTACAAGACTTTTAGATACCGGAAGACTATTTCTGGAATTTTGGTTCTTATTGTAGAAGTAGAGCTCGTTAGGATGATTTTAAGTATCACTTGACCTATCTATTTTAGGACCATTAACTTTTATTTTCTGCTTTGTTTTCCGTTTTCTAGGACTACTATGTAATTCTCTCTATGACTTAATGAATGATGGTTTTAGATAATTTGGTGTTTGGATGATGTTGTAAGGAATAAAACACACTTGGGATGGCAAAGGATACAAGGGAAACTTGAACCAGCACCCCATGCAGGAAAACAGGACCATCCAACAAGCTTTCTTCATTACAGCAAGTCAGCACGGGCAGTGTCCGCCCAACACGCCCCCGTGCTGCACAGTCTGCAGAAATGACCCAGTTCAGGTAAACTGGACACGGGCCGTGTTCACCCAACATGCCCCCGTGTCCAGACTTCTGTTTCTTTTGTTTAACTTTTGTTACTGGCACCTGAACACGGGGCCGTGCCGGGACAACACGGGGCCGTGTCCAGGCGTCCAGTAACACAAATTTTTGCTTTTTCACCCCTTTTACACATTCAATCAACCTAAAAACTTATTTTTGGGACACATTGAGGAAAATGTGTAATTTAAGTGTGGGGGGGGATACTAAAACCTTGAATCTTGCAAGTCCTAATAACAAGCCTTACACAAAACTCTATTGGAACCGCTAATCAGCCCAAATTTTTTCAAAAATTTTCATTTTTTTACTTGTCTAGGTTTAATTTGGGAATTTCAAAATTCTAAAAAGGTTATATTTTTACAAATTTACAACCGATAGCGTCGTGATAAAAAGAACCAACATAAGAAAATTATGAAAAGGCATGATAAGCTTAGTTAAAATTTAATTATATATACTTGATCACATAAAAACTCATTCCCACAAAAGTGAGTTTTGAGCATTTATTGAGCATACAAATACATATCTTTAAATTAAATGCTCATTTTTCGTTTCTTGTGTGAATAGCCGCTTGGTTCTTACAACTCTAGAACTTGCCACGACGATACATTCCCGGTCCTTACCAACTTAAACCCGAGTAAGTAAATGATGGAGGCATTAGGACTAACCCTTTTTATTTCTACACCATTATTTTTCTTTTTCTTTTTTTCTTTTTTACCACCTACCCAAAATCCCCCTAGTTAACCCCTTTGAGCCTAAACCTTTTCATTTCTTAACCCAAACCAAACACCCTTTCACCCACCAAAACCTTTTTATTTTTAACCCTTTGTTTTAGTAACAAGCTCGGCTTTTCGTATGACTTTCAAAAAAAAAAATTATATATGTTGATGATGAAGCAAAAGAAATAAAAACAAACAAGTTCATCAAAAATAACTCTGTTTGAATTATGGCTTCATCAAAATAAAAATAAAAAGTCTTACGAAAACCGATGTTTTTTTACGCTTTTCGCCCTTTTCTACTAACCACTAACCCAACCACCTACCTTTAACCCAAGCCTAACCCTTCACCCAAAAGTCCTCTTGATATTTACAAACGTATATAGTTAAAAAGGAGGATGATTGATTTCTTGGCAAGCCTATGGTAGGAGTAACTTCCATGCCGCTCTCGAGTGATTCACTAAAATACATCTTCGGCCGAGTGTTGAGTGATCCCCCGTGAGGTATGTGAACTTGTATATAAATAGAATTTTAAAGAGGCATGTTATGCCCTAATAAGTAATTTATCTTATGAAAAGTTTTAAATAAATCATGACGAATAGGATTGTAAATAAAAAAAAATAAAGCGTAATAAAGAATCTTGGAAATCCCGACACTCTATGACAAGCCCAAAAACCTTCTCTTCTACCCATTCCATTTGGGAGTGTGAAGCCACATTATAAAGAGTTTTGCTTGAGGACAAGCAAAGATTCAAGTGTGGGGGTATTTGATATGTGCAAAATGCAACATATAAATTACATCAATTGTGGCATAAAACTAACCCTTTTTTAGTACTAATGTTGGAAAAAGTGTGTTTTTGTCTTCCTTTTGTATTTTCAGGATTAAATGAGCTCAAATTAACAAAAGAAGCAAAAAGGCAACAAAATCTAACATAAATACAAGAAAAGGAATAAACGTGGCATGCCCGACATCCTCGAAAGCATCTCCCCAAGCAAAACAAGAGAACAGGAGGCTGAACATGCCCCGTGCTCAGTGAACACGGGGGCGTGCCCAAGTGTCAGCATAAAAGACAAAGTTGTAGAAGCTTCCATCGCCCACCACGGGGCCGTGCTCAGCGGACACGGGGCCGTGGTCAACTATAAGATTCGCAGAATCTATGCAAATCTTGATAGTACAGATATGTTCCTACACACGGGGTCGTGCCCAGCGGACACGGGGCCGTGGTCAACTAATGCAGACAAAAGCAATTAATGAAGACAGAGAAGAGGATGGACACGGGGCCGTGCCCGAGCTTCTGTTCAGCCTATAAATAGGTGTGCTTCGCTCAAGCTCAAACCATCCCTTGGCACACCACCTCTCTCACACTTCACCCACCACCCACCACCACCATAACACCATCATCCACCACCATCATCCATTGTCCATCATAGAGTGTGTGAGTCGTCTCGGGATCCAAGATTGATCGTAAGAGTTCTTGACAATCAAGGCCATGTTTGCCTAAGTCTCTTACATCACTTGGTGAAGACAAAGTGTCTAGTGTAATACTTTTTATTTTTAATCTTTTCGCACTTTTTAATTGGTTATGTATTAATGACTTTAATAACTAGTTTCTTATGTTGAAGGTGATTCTTCCTTATCATTTGTCTGTGGTGTCTTGGCATTACTTTACTGTCTATATAAAATAAAAGATTTTCACCATTCATATCTCCACGGTCTATATGGATGTATGTTGGCTACCTGGTCGGGGGTTAAGGGAACGGTTTGGTAAGAGTCTTGCCATTGTTCAGTGTATAGATCCTGCAAAGGACCTGGGTCAAATTTAGTAGGACCTCCTTCAATACTTAACGGTATTGGATGGCGGGGGTCCAAACTCTTTGATCCCCTCATAAGTTAAACTACTATTAAAACTTTAACCCGGCTACTTAGGACTGTATCCCTGCTGACTCAGATTACTTAGCCGAGGGTAACGTCGCCTTCAAAAGAGGGGCCTACCACAATATGCATTAATAACTTAATTAATATCTTTCAATAATCCAACCCTTTAGGATTGTATCCTTGCTGACTCAAACTACTGGGTTGAGGGTAACGTCACCTCCAAAAGAGGGGCCTACTACAATAACTAAGATAATCTCTTAAATAGTGCAAAAGTGAGGAAATAATCAAAGGTTACACTAAACACGAGTCGGAGCCAAGTGATTCATCTTGTCTATCTGTTTTTACTTTTATTTTTATTTTCAGCATTTTAGTTAGTTTTTATTTTTCTTAGCTTAAATAATTTTTCTAAACTTTTTGATTTGATTAGACGTTGAGGATAAACCGATACTAAAAGCTCTTGTGTCCTTGGACGACCTCGGTATCTTACCAACACTATACTACGCTCACGATGGGTGCACTTGCCTATATGTGTGTTTAGTGTTAGTAAATATCTTGTTTTATAAATTTAAAACTTGGCTAAAGAAAGTGTAAAAGGGTTTAAAATAAACATTAAAACCATAACACACTTGACGCACATCAGTATCCACCAAGTTTTGACCGTGTTACGTCTGCCTCGTTATTCGGTGTCATGTTACGTTCCGTGTCTTACCATACACAGTAGTGCACTCTATGGTTTTCATACGCCCATTGTCACGGCCCCCGGCCCGGTGTGACCCGGTCCAGGTGCCGCGGGACAGAAACCCGTGGTATGTATTATTTGAGTTGACAGCGGGAGTTTAACAGGATCTTTTAAAACTTGAAAATGGCCAATTTCTTTATTTCACATATTTGGGACAAATCCCATAATTTACAATAAATGTGATTTCTCAAGGAAATCCCCTATTTTACAAAAAACATGTTTATTTATTTTATTGAGTCACTTCTTCAAGCTTGAAGTGCTACACAACACTTTTCCCTAGATCACAGCAGATCACCTGAAACATGTTTTAAAAAGGTTTTATCAGCAGGGAAATTCTGACGACTCATTCAAGTTGCACAAAACGACACATTGTTATAATATACAGTATTAAGGGTGAGTATATTGTTTCTATCTACCAATTACCCCAAATCGGTATTTGTCACTCGACAGTATCTGTGACTATGGTCAGATCACCCATTGGCTATCCCGTTGTCCAATGGTGACGAGTATCAAGTAATGTATACAAAACCCCACATACCGGCAGTAATTGAAGATTACAAAGACTTAATCCTTGTAATTATAACTTTGAAAATAAATAGGGTTTGGAAAACAATTTGGTGAAAAGAGAATGACTCACATTGCATGTTTAATCGAACAGAACCTTGCCTATTGATTTAATCTTGGTAACCTAGTTAAATAACAATGCACACGAAACTAGGTCAGTAACTTAATTCAACTTTTACGACAACTCACGAGATCAAAACCCTCACGACGAATGACAAAGTATAGCCTAAATACGGGCAGCACTTAAACATCCATCGGATTGGTTTTTATCGATCGGACATTGAATCGTAGCAGTGATCGAGTTATTACCCTGTTATCGCAGCAGAATTTTGTGCTTGTGTGTTTTTGGACTAAACAGAGGATATCTCCACGTACAAAATGAGTTTGAACGCGAACCAATGCAACCATGCAAGTGCCAAGGCCCTCTATTTATACTGAAAAGTTGTCTCTGTCGCGTGGCGCGACGGGTGTGCTTCTAGGGTAGGGTAGTTTCATGTCCAACATAGCCTTGGTGAGCCATAATTCGACGAAATTCAAATCCTACAGCAAACTGTGAGGATAATACTAATTAGGGATTACCCCCCTGAGTTTTAGGGGTCCTGATCCTAGTTCCAATTGTTCTGAAAATTTCAGGGGTCATGCAGTATTACTTGGGGGTCTCAATTAGGGTTTCCCATTGGACATATTAAAATAAGAAATAATAATTTTGGACGAGAGTTGTTACATCCTCCCCACCTTATTAAAATCTCGTCCTCGAGATTTACTAGAAAAAGTAGGGATATTTTTGTTTCATTTCTGATTCCAGCTCACAAGTGTACTCCGGTCCTCTCTTTGAATCCCACTTGACTTTGACAAGTATTAGTCTTTTGTGTTAGTACATACGTCTGTAGCTTCCGTCAGCATGTAGTCATGTTTTGTATATTTGTGTCTTTTGTAATTTGTATGTTTGTATGTTTGTATGTATGTCAGATTAGCAGATCAGGATATGGGATAGTATTGTAAAAGTGCTGTATTTTGTTGGGTATGCCAGCCGATCGGACAGCCGTTCGATCGTGTCACACCCCGACCACGTAGAACATACAAAACGTGGCGGAAACGTCGGGGAGTGTTGTAACAGAATTAATTGTTTCAAATCCATGGCAATTGAAGTTTCATTTTATTAATCAAACATGAAAGTTTACATTGTTTTAAACAAGAACCAAAGAGTACATAACATAAATTAACTAGTTCTTGTCTCGTTTTAAGTCACTAAGGCACAGGTCCGCCTAAGTATGTCTCGATAAGTCCTATGCATCATCTCCTAAAAACACATGTGAAAATAGGTACGTCAGCATAAAAATGCCTGTGAGATACATAGGTTTTGTGAAAACAGAATTCATGACTTATGTTTGAGAAAATGTTTAGTCATGAACCTTGTAATTTGCTTTGTCTTGTAAATCATTTGAAAAACGATAAGATCAGATGATAAGTATAAATAAGAGAATAATGTATGGTTAAATGACCATGTAAAATGAGTTTGTATAAGATAAGTTGTTTGTAAATCAATGTCTTGTGAAAAGTATGTTATTTGTATAAAACGTTATATGTCTCAAATTGAAATGATTCAAATAACGCTACAATATGTAATACCATAAAAGCACTTATATATAGGAAGTACCAGCGGCGTATCCACCATGTTTTTATCGTATTACACATCGCTTCGTTACTTAAATCACTTACTCAAACCAAACCACCAAAGTAAAATGTTTAACAATTGTAGAAATGTTTATGTATAGTCAAATGTCTATTGTCAAATGTAAATCATGTCAACGGATACAACTGGTTCACACGGTTCAATAGTTACAAACGGTTCATATAATCAAAGGGTTACGACGGTTCACATAGTCAAATGGTTACAACGGTTCAAAATGTAGTATAATGTGTTCATATGCTGGATGAGCATATGCAACAGAAATGCAATGTAAAACAATGTACTAAGTATGCACGTAATGGACATACATAGCATAAGTGTAATGTAAAACAACGTACTAAGTATGCACACAATGGGCGTACATAGCATGAAATGTATTGTAAAGTGATGTACTAAGTATGCTAAGTTAACATAGAAAGCAGAAAAGTCATGTAAATCAATGTGCTAGCATGCTATCAGTCAACATACATAGCAGAAATGTAATGTAAATCATGTACTAATAGTGTACTAATGAACATAACAAGTATATGATGTGAAAACAGGAAAGCACGAAAGTAACAAGTAGGCACATGTGTTTCACCCTAAAACGTTTGGAAAACAGTAAAAGAGAGGTCTATGTACTCACTTGAGATTGCTCAGAAGTCCTAAGATAACCACCAAGCAATGCTAGAGATCACGGAATCAAACGACATCTAATATAGGTAACTATGTTAATAAACCGGACCTATGTCGGAGGATCAGATAGAATGAGGGTTCGTAAACCAAACGAGTATGTAGACTTGTGTAATATGGTTTAACAAAGCCTACATACTAAAAGAAACCTAACATAAGTGCTTACGACCCATTACGACCCGTTTAGGTAGCTTATGCTACTTTAACGCGTCGTTCGCGTGAAACGCGTTCGAACCGCCTAACTAGTCCTATGACAAGTAGCATATGCCTTTACATGTCTAATATTGTTGTCAAATCAGTTTAGATGTCAAAAGTTATGTTACATATGTTTAAAATGAATTTTGGCATCAAAGGGGTATTTTGGTAATTTACCTAAGGCATATAAACTACCTATCATACAACTACTTAAACGAAGCGACCATAAGGTATAACCTCGGAAGGTTATTCCCTATATACTATGGTCACCTAATGTGTTTGGTCGGATCCTAATGATCGACCAAATGGGTCGGGTTCGAAGGTATAAGCGATTTATTAGATCGCTTACCCTTACGACCCTAGCCAACGTGGTAATCAGTAGGCATAGTCACAAAGGACTATAACCATCGTGATTACAATCACATTGCGAAGTTAAAACGAACTTCGCATTGACTATAAACTGGTCAACGCAGAAAGTCAAACAAAGTTTGACTTTCGGACTCGAAAAACAATAAAAGAACGAAGGAACACTTACAAAGGGTCCCCGAATGCTAATCTAGATCAAAATAGCTCAGGTATGAAACAAAGGTTTCAACTTAGAGCATATTAGATTAGATACTTGTGACGAAAAGTGAAGGGTAGAGGTGGGTATTTATAGTTTTCGGTTCACCGTTAGGATCGTTTCTTGGAGAAGAGGGAATGATCTAGCCCGTACACTTGTCGGAATGTTGTGGTAACTGATTTTGGCCACCACAAGAGATTAACATGTGGCACTTGGCCTTTGGGGAGTGTTTAAGGGTAGTTAATAGCTAAGAAAAACGTTTTGCTGCATCTGGCCCCTGCTTATGGACCTCAACACTCACAATGTTGAGGTCCGTAAGGACCTTGCAGGCCTGAAACTTTCAAAAATGGCAGAACAGGCCCTTGAAGCTCCAAACTTGCTATTTGATGCACTTTTGACACGTCTAAGCCCCGTAAACCCCATTTCAAAGCTCTAAAATGAAGTTAAAGTATAGGGAACTTAAAATGTGCTAAAAAATATCTCGTATGTCGGTTCGTTTGGCCGTACGGTTGCGATGTTCGCTTAATTACGACGGAATGCGCATAAGCGCGAAAAACAATCCAAATGACGCGACGAATGGATTTTTCTTATGCCAAACACTAAAATAAAATATTTTAGTCCTTACATAAATTTTTGGATGTCCGGATGTATTCAGAACGTAAGTTATGCGCGAAAATGCAAACTTGTGCACTTTTTGACGATTTTAGTCCCTGAATGACCCCAAAAGTTTATTTTAGCACACCGAACCCTTCAAAACTTATTTCTAAGTTATGTAAAGGTTATTTAAGGTATGTTAAGCCTATTTCACTATTCCGGAGTGTTCGTTGCATTAAACTGGTTATATCTACGCATCAGAGCGCGTATAACCCTCCAGAAAGCGATTTAAAGCTTGAAATCGAACAAGAGTTGATATGTGCAAACGATACACATATTTTTACAAATCCCAAGTATGAAATACAATATTTAATTGGTTTGGCATTTGTTTGATGGTTGAAGTGACACAGTTGTTACAGTCTCCCCTACTTAAGGAAATTTCGTCCAGAAATTTATTCGTAGGAGTTTATCTGTGACTTTGTGTAAAATAACCACCAGAGATATGAAAGGCATAATCCTATCATTTCCTTTTTACGGACATTTTCAGAAACGACAATGAATGGAATGAGTCATTTTCTATAATTTCTTCACAAACGAAAACGAACGGAATGAGTCATTTTCCACAATTTCTTCAGAAACGAAAATGAACGGAATGAGTCATTTTCCACAACTTCTTCAGAAATGAAAATGAACGGGATGAGTCATTTTCCACAATTTCTTCAGAAACGAAAACGAACGGAATGAGTCATTTTCCACAACTTCTTCAGAAACGAAAATGAACAGGATGAGTCATTTTCCACAATTTCTTCAGAAACGAAAATGAACGGGATGAGTCATTTTACACAATTTCCTCAGAAACGAAAATGAACGGAATGAGTCATTTTCCACAATTTATTCAGAAACGAAAATGACCGGAATGAGTCATTTTCCACAATTTCTTCAGGAACGAAAATGAACGGAATGAGTCATTTTCCACAATTTCCTCAGAAACGAAAATGAACGGAATGAGTCATTTTCCATAATTTCTTCAGAAATGAAAATGCACGGAATGAGTCAATTCTAGACGCACGACCAAACTTGTTGTGGTTTCAGTGCACTGAATTTCATAATTATGTATGCATCCATAATTACGCAATTCCTTGCACAGTCCGCACAATTTGTTTGTAATGTGAAGGGGAGGAAAAATCAAACCTGTGATGAGTGTGACTAGACTACCATAAGGTCCTTTTAATTAGATCGACAAATGATCCTTTTAACTAGGCCACCAAGGAGTCCTTTCAGCTATCTCATCACATGATATTCCTAACCAGATTTTTGGATCAATCTGTTTAACTAGACCACTCAAGGGGTCTAATTATGGAATAGTACAATATAATCTAAGGGTCTTTACTATTACGTAAAAGCCCATTGAGGATTTAATAAAGTACCTTTGGATATCCTACTATGAATTCCTTATACAAAGATATGGAAGATTCTACGAGGATTTGGATAACAAAACTTGGATTACACCAAAAACATAAAAGGAAACACATAAGCACATAATCACATAGTTGTTTAACTTGATTATTAATTTGTTATTAACTTGTTATCGATTGAGAATGGATATGGAAACCAGTCGATGGACTTCAATGTCCTCTGGGATCTATCTAAAAAGATAGAAAGATCACTCAAAAATTCGATTTTGTTTTCAAAGAAACGTAATATTCGAATTAAGGAACACAACATTTTTAGGATTTACGGAAATACCCTTAGGTACCCTATTAAGGATTTATAGTGGTACTTTGGGTATTCGTCCAGTGTTGTAACTTGCGCCTTGTACTTCGTTTTCCTTAGAAGAAATGAGTACTTAGGAACTTCGTGGAAACGCAAGATATCATAAAATGGGAAAAAAAATTTAGGTGGTAGTTTGCTTTTCAAGGAATACGATTCCTTGATTGTCGGTATTGTAAGGGATATGTTCTTTATACATACAACCTCATAAATACATTGCAATGTAAATAAAAGATTTATTTATAAACAATGATAACAACTGTTTTATGGACCTTGACAACAAAAAGAAAATAATACATAAGACGTAATTATTTCTAAAGGGTGTTGTCTTCTAGTCGGTCAGATGCTCATCCCTGTGCTGGATTAGCATTAGCAAGCTTTGGGCAATTTCTTCGGAAATGACCCATCTCGCCACAATTGTAGCAAGAACCTGGTGGAAAGCGAGGTTGAGCAGGATTGTTGTCAGCTTGATTTGGTGCAACTGCTGCTACGCAAACTTTTGCCGTATGACCTTTACGTCCACAAATTTGGCATTCGCGGCACTTCACACTAGCATGATGATGAAGGTAACATTGGTTGCACAAGGGTGAAGTTCCATTGTATGGTTTCCTAGCAGGGGGTTGAGCAGGTTGGTTGGGGACGGCTTGATCATTGTGAGTAACCATGGCGAAGTTCTGAGAAGCATCTCGCTTCTTTGACCACTTAGGGGATCCAGTCTTGTAACATCTGTGCTTGTTATCATTGTGAACAGTTCGATTATCAATAAAACAATGTTATTTGATCCCAATGTTTGTTTGGTTGTGTTTTACATTTTTCATGTTTTGACTTTTGCTCAATTTCAAACTCTATATCACTTTCTGGAGATTTATACGCAAACTGGTGCGTAAACGTAATCAGTTTAATGCGAAAAATACTCCGGAACTTCAACATAGACTTAACATACCTTAAATAACCTTCACATAACTTAGAAATAAGTTTTGAAGGCTTTGGTATGGCAAAAACAAGTTAATTCGCTTACAGGGACTAAACTTGACAAACCCGAAACTTTGTAACGGTGAATTATGCTCACTAGAATGCACGATATAAATTTCATAAAGTTCCGTTATCGTACGAGAAAGTTATGATCAAATCTGTGTACAAGGGGTTAATGCGTCAACGTTGAAGTTTAGGACTTTTCGGGTAACAATAAAGTTAACCGAGGACTTAGAAAATGAGGTACAAGTCCTAAAGCCCTTGTATGTAATTAAGAAGGGGACAAATTGCAAAATATAAGCTTAATTGGCCTTTCGAAGGGTCAAGGGACAAGTTGCAACAACTTAAAACATTTAAACCTGATTACAAGGCTGACGCGGGCCACGTCAAGCTTAACCATATCTCAGGCGGGCCACGTCAGGCCCCCAGATGCAGAAAATCATTATTCTTGGCTGTTCAGCCTTGGAACCGACTTTACTCAGTTGTTTCACTTCATGGGCGACCCCTAAACACCCCCTAGACACTTAGGGACACTTGTAAGTAAGTTGTGGGCACTTGTAGACTTATGTGTCAACATTTTGTGGTGTTGAAATCACTATAAAAGGCCATGAAGTTTCAAACATTGAACACACCTCATTCCTGCACTTTGGAGCACTTCTGGAGCCCAAGTCTTCTCTCAAGTGATCCCTGGTCATTCTTAGGACTCTTGTAAGTTTGCCTAACCTTCCTTAGTTTAAGTTTTAGCTTAGTTTAGCTTAAAAGTCAACCGTCGTAATTAACGGTTGACTTAACGATTAATCACTAATGGTCCAGTGATTAGTCGAATCAAAAGTAGTTATAAGTTGGTAATTATGTGGGTAATAAACCCTCAAAAGGGGTTCCCCCTGATTCCCACTCTATCTATGTCAAAAGTCGGGTCAAACTTGCTAATAAAAAGTCAACAGGATGCTTAAATTCTAATTTATGCATAATTAGCAATGTAGAACATATACAACCTGTTTGATCATTATTATAACTTGATAATTAGTGTAAGAACATGTCTAAACATGTTCAACCTGACAATTTCCTGTTTAGACCCGGTTCGGAACCGAAAGTCGCATAGTTTGACTTTTGCTTTGACTTTCAGTTCTGACCCGTTTAGGCATATTTTAGAAATTCCTCAGAGCTTTAATTGGACCAGGTTATATACTAGTATAACCCTCTGTGATTATACACCTTGGTTCACTAGTTATCCAATTAATACGCATGTTTCCGTTAATTGCTCATATGTTGACCATTATGCCCTTTTCACCTTAAAACGTGATTTTTGAGAATGTAAAAGAATAGAAACCTTTGTTAGTGATATATAAACTTGTACCCAAAATTTGAGATCAGTTGGTGGTGTAGATTGAGAGTTATGCTCATTAGCGCAAAATGAAAGATTTATGTTAATTAAATGGCGTAATTAGCGTATAGCCTAGTTAAGCCTACTTTTTGATATCAAACTTATTACCCCCTGATGTAATATATTATTTTGGGATTTTTGAAGATTTTTAATTAATTTTAGGCCGAGCATAACTCATAGTCATAGGCTTAATCCGGTAATTGTCGGTTTTGCCCTTACGGGCCATAAAATGAGTTTTACATAACTAAACGACTCCAAACCTTTTGCTACTGATTATAAATAATAAATAAATTATTTTAAGCCTTCTAGAATAATAAAAAATATCAGCTTTATGTATATAACCCGGAAACGGCTCCTAATCACCTTTCTAAGCGTTTTTAACGCACAGTATGTACTAGAACCATTTTAGACATACAAGGGTGATACCTACTGATATTTTAGGTAAATTATAATGTTTTAACAGTAAGCAAAAGTTGTTTAACTCAGACTTTAGTTTTGAGCTTTTCGGCTTATGTGAAATTACCAAAATGCCCCTACGGTGCATAGTTTGGTTATAATTGATAAATTTCACATATATACAATATCCTACTGTTATAACTTAGTAAAATAAGTATTTTGGCTGATTATATCAGACCTGTAACTCAGGTAAATACTTAAACTCTTTTATAACCTTTTAAATGACTAAACTACCCCTACGGGGCCTAGTTTGTGTTTAAATTCGTTTTGGGCATAATGAAAGATATCTTACTGATGTCACAACATATTTGGGGCATAATTAACTTAGGAAACCTGTATATGGCTCTCATAAATACCCGTTACGCTTATTACGCGCTCGGTTCGGTTTATATAACTAGTTTACATAAATTAGCCGAAGCGGGTCAAACCTTATCGATTTTATCTAGAAATCCAGAATGTGTATGAAATACCCATATTAAAAAAGTCTTCAAACTTGTCGGGTCTAAATCACATTCTATCCGATCTTCCGATCTAGGTCCGGTTTATTAACATAGTTACCTATATTAGGTGCCGTTTGATATCCGTGATCTCTAGCTTTGCTTGGTGGTTATCTTAGGACTTCTGAGCAATCTCAAGTGAGTACATAGACCCCTCTTTTACTGTTTTCCAAACTGTTTTGGGGTGGAACACATGTGCCTACTTGTTACTTTCGTGCTTTCCTGTTTTCACATCATATACCTGCTATGTTTGTTAGTACATTATAGTACATGATTTCATTACATTTCATGCTATGTATGCCCATTGTGTGCGTATTTAGTACATTGTTTTACTTTACATTTCTGCTATGTATGTTGACTGATAGCATGCTAGCACATTGATTTACATGACTTTCTGCTTTGTATGTTAACTTAGCATACTTAGTACATTGTTTTCATATGACATGTATACAACTGCTATAACATTTGGTTTGCATAAACGAGACTTATATACGTTCATTAACATTAGCTACGCCGCTCGGTAGTAAGTACTGGTACCATAGGACTTGACAAATCCCATTCCTCACATCCCGGGTTTGTTTGGATGTAAGGAATGACTGAATCGGAAAACATTTCTTTTGATAACCTTGACTGAAAGGGTTATCCGACTGTCTCAAGGCTTGAATGTATGCGTTAACTTACCACATAAATGTTTGTATCAATGTAACATGCATTACTTTGCAAAACATAACTTTTTGATATATTCAAAATACTTTGTTTTGTACACTTCTACATTTGGATTATGTGACAATACTTTACTTACATTACATAACATTTGATACACATTACTTGACTACTTTTGGACTTATAAATATTTGACATGGTTTATACAAGGACTTTTGACTATTGGTTTAAACACAGACTTTATACATTGGTGGTTTGTTTAAGTGACTTAAGTAACGAGATGTGAGTAATATATTACAAGCATGGTGGATACGTCGCTGGTACTTCCTATATATAAGTGTTTGTATTATATTACATATCATAGCGTTATTTAAATCATTTCAATTTATACATATAACCTTTTATACAAATAACATATCTTTCACAAGATATTGTTTACAAACAACTTATCTTATACAAATTCATTTTACATGGTTATTCATTTAACCATACATTATTCTCTTATTTATACATATCATCTGAACTTATTGTTTTTCAAACGATTTACAAAACGAATCAAATTACAATGTTCATGACTAAACTTTATTAAACAATTTCTTAAACCTAAGTCATGAATCCTATTTTCACAAACCTATGTATCTCACAGGCATTTTTATGCTGACGTACCTATTTTCACATGTGTTTTCAGGAGCTTTTCCATAGGATGATGATCGTGACACTAGGGCGGACCTATGCCTTAGAGACTTAAAATGAAGAATAGACTTTGTTTAATTATGTTATAAACTCTGTATTTCCTGTTTAAGACAATGTAACTCTTATGTTGATAAATAAAATACAAATTTGTATGCCATGGTTATTAAACAATTAATTATGTTACAACACTCCCCGACGTTTTCCTCCACGTTTTGTATGTTATACGTGGTCGGGGTGTGACAGAAGAGTTGGTATCAGAGCCAATGGTTATAGGGAATTAGGTTATTAGTAATGCTTTGACCTAGACTATAACCTTTCTAGGACCCTAACACAAGTTATCTTGTGTTTAGATCTTAAAACATGTACATCACCTATCCTTAGGTGATTATCAAAACAAAAACCAAAATTTTTCCGAAACGATTTTTGAAAAACAATCATCTGTTTTTTAATGATTTATTACAAGGTTTTGAACCCTCTGTTATAAGGTTTTGAACCCCTTTGAATTTTCAAAATCTCGTCAAAGTTTTGGGTTTTAAATAATGTGAACACGTGCAAACTGGAAGAGTGAATGCCTGTATTCTGGGTTTTCTGTCTAGACAAGCACTTCGTATATATCTCATCAGACGCGAGACCAGTTGTGCTTACCTGGGAATTCTTGGGATGAGTGTTCACTTATAGGCGAGCATGTCTTCGCGATACATTATTTTCACCTATTTACTTTAATTAGTCACTGTGTGTCGTTTGTTTGCTTGGTAATGCGGACAAATGACCACCATCTTTTCTTTTGTTAATTTTGTTTCATCTCATTCTCTTCATCCAATCATCTCACCCGTTTCCTTTCATGTTTGCTCTTTTAGAATGCCTCCTCGACGCGAAAACCAGATAGCGACTGCCGAACTGGCAGAAATTATTGCCCAGCAGATGGCTGCTCAATTCCCAAATCTCTTTGCTCAATGGCACCAAGCCAACAACAACAACAATGCTTCATGCAAATACAAGGATTTTAACTCGGCTAAACCACTCAAGTTTAGTGGTTCTGAAGGAGCGACTGGGCTTCTTCAATGGTTCAAGAGCATTGAGAATACTTTTCGCCACGTGCAGTGTCCTGACAATCGCAAGGTCGAGTTTTCTTCGAGTGTGTTTCAGAAGAGGGCTCTCACATGGTGGAATGGGGTTATGAGAGACCGGGGTGCAGAAGTTGCTCTAGCACAAACTTGGGCTGAACTTAGGGCCCTTATGATGAGGGAGTTCTGTCCTCGTCATGAACAGCGAGCGTTGGAGAAAGAGTTTGAGGACTTGAAACAAGACAGTGGCGAGCACAGGGCATATACTGATAGATTTGAGGAGTTGAGTCTGCTTTGCCCGACTATGGTTACCCCACTCGACAAGGCTATCGAAAGGTACATCGACGGCCTACCTGACTCGGTACAAGACATCATTACTGGTAGTAACCCTGCCACTCTCCGTCAGGCGATCGAGTTAGCAGCGACATTGACTGAGTCGCAGGTTCGAAAGGGAAAGCTGCATAAAAAGGGTGACAAGGGAAAGAAGCAGGCTTCTGACAAGGGGGATAGCAAGAAAGGTCAAAACAAGAAGGGAAAGAATTCTGGAGGGTCTAGGAAGCGGAAGGCTTCCCAAAACTATGCCGTTACTGCACAGGCCCAAGCTGCACCAAATCAGCCTGCGCAACCACTAGCCAAGAAGCCTTATCTTGGCAATGCACCTTTGTGCAACAGGTGTAACAGCCATCATCCACCACACCTCCAGTGTCGTCAGTGCACCAACTGCGGAAGATCTGGTCATCTTGCCGCTACTTGTCGCATTCCTGTTAACCAGAACCAGGCAGTTCAGAACCAAGCCCAACAAGTTGCTCAGCCTCTTGCTCAGCAACAAGGTCAAGCTGCACGACCTCATTTTCCTCCTGGTTCGTGCTACAATTGTGGGGATCTGACCCACTACAGGAACCGGTGCCCAAGGCTAGCCAACCAAAATCAGAATCAGAATCAAAATCAGGCTCCGGCTCGAGGTTGAGTCTTCAACATGAACGCTCAAGAGGCACAAGCAGACAATGAAGTGGTGAACAGTACGTTCTTTATTAATAATCCGCCTGCATCTGTTCTCTTTGATTCTGGTGCCGATAAGAGTTTTGTGTCATTGTCTTTTGAGCCAATGCTTTGTGTGTCTAGAACGAAACTAGGAAAACCTTTGACAGTAGAAGTTGCTAGTGGTGAACCCATTGTTCTTGATTCTGTTCTTCGCAACTGCCAGTTGAACCTTAACGACCATCTTTTTCCTATTGACCTCACGCCTATGCAACTTGGAAGCTTCGACGTTATAGTGGGTATGGATTGGTTATCTAAGCATCGCGCAGAGATAGTTTGTTCTGAGAAGGTTGTTCGTGTGCCGCTTTCGACAGGCGAGATCCTACAGGTTCAAGGTGAGAAACCGCCTGGTGGCCTCACGCTCATGTCTTGTTTTAAAGCTCGGAAGTATCTACGAAAGAATTATGTGGCCTTCTTAGCACATGTTACAGCAGATAAAGGCAAGGGTAAGTCTATTTCAGATATCCCTGTCGTTCGGGATTATTCTGAAGTTTTCCCTGAAGAGTTACCTGGTGTAACACCCCGGCCGGAGGCGGAAAAGCCAAAGGTGTCACAAAACTTGATAGAATGCATTTGAGCACATGGAGTTTAAATTAAGTTGAAATATGATTAAGGTTCAATTAAATAGATTGCATTCAAATCCAAAAGAAGTTCTTGTACATAAACAAAATACAACATAACAATTACAATTGATTTCGGATTTAGTCTAAGGCATAAGTCTTGAATCAATCCTATGTAAAATATTCTTGCAAATCATGTCATCAAACATTGTCACCTGAAACATATGTTAGGAGTAAAAGGATCAACAAACGGTTGAGTGAATTCATAGGTTTTGTTTCTGCAAAAAAATTGTCAATGTGATATAGATATAGTTTCAACAAAAAGTGGTTGTCGATATGTCTTTATAGCAAAAGAGTAATACATGTATTTACTTAGTGGTACATTCAACAAAATGTATGTATGTGGCTCCAACAAAAACATTCATATGTTTTGTTAGGAAATAGTATCAACAAAATGTGGCTCCAACAAAATCAATAAAGATTTTATTAGGCAATAGTATCAACAAAATGTGGCTCCAACAAAATCAACAAAGATTTTATTAGGCAATAGTATCAACAAAATGTGGCTCCAACAAAATCGACAAAGATTTTATTAGGCAATAGTATGAATGTAAACTTCTTAAAGCAAACAACAAAGTATTAAGCAAATGCAAAAACAATCGGGGAAACCACAAATAGCAATTAGTTTGTATCACATTGTAACATATGTATCATCCCAAAAATAATGTAAAAAGGGACTATGAACTCACCTTGATTTCGGTTAAGTCCAAACAAATATGCAAAGTGTGAGAGTTCTTGGGAATAAGATTCCACGTCACTCTACTTGATTGAACATGTAACAATATGGAATATGTATCAACAATAATGTTTAATTGGATAATTGGAAATCCTAAATCTATAGGATTTGGTAGTGTTTTGTTTAATTGGTAATTATGTGATTTGGATATCCTAACAAGAGGACTCGGAAAATGAATATGATATAAAGGAATTATTTATGAAAAATATTAATTTAACGTATTTAATAAAATTACAAAAATTGTATAAATGATTTAATATAAACATTTGTAATAACAAATCAAATATATTTAACTAGTATAAATAACATAATTAAATAAAATGATTATTGGTAAAATATTGTACAAGTGATATAATTAATTTATAACTTTATAATTGAATTTAGAAGTACAAAAATATATAATTATTTGGTAAATGATAATTATATAGTTTAAAGAATAAATATGATAATTATATGATTAATTATCAAAATAATTAATTTAAATCAGAATAATTAAAAATAATACTTTTAATTATTGAACTTTAATATTACTGACTTAAAATAATTATTATGGCCTTGGAATCATTTTTATATAAATAATTTGGAATAAAAGGTTAAAATAATAATAATGGTTTATATGGTTTTAGTTATTAAAATAATATGTAAATAACAAATCAGTTTCAGAAATTTTATAAACCCAGAAAATTATGTGTTTTGTTATAAAATATTTTCGGGCAGAGTTTGTATAATTATATAAATAAAACTGTTAAGTTTTAATTAAATAACTTAACTGATTTAATTATGTAAAATAAACTGTAAATAATAAAACAGTGACAAAATTTATATAAACTCCGAATAATGTATGTAATATCATAAAAATAATTTCAGATAACAATTATATAGTTATTTAAATTAAATATGTTAAATCAAACTATATTTTTTTTATAGTGTAAGTACTGATTTATTTATAAAATAACAGAATTACATGAAATATTAGTAATAAAATTATTTATGTAATGTACAACACATAAAATAAGTATCATAAAATTTTCAGATTTTATTTTTAAAAATCGGATTTAATATAACTTTAAAAGTATAAATCTGTTTTAATAATATAAAAATTGGTTTTATAAATATTTTTGCAAGTTTTATATTTTTAGTAAATGTATCAGTATGTAAAGTAAATATGTTAAAAATTTCGGATTTTAACTAATTAATCTCGATTTAATATGAATTAATAATCAATCCTGTTAAATAAAATAAATAAAAGAAATATAAGAGATGAACACTGTTCATCTTCTTCCCCAAATTCCGGTCAACAGAAGTCAAACCCCTTAATTCTTGATCAAAACCGATTTATTTTCAAATTAAATCTACAGAAACATTGTAATAACATAATCGAACTGATTGAGTGAATAAAATCGAACCGGTATCGTGTGAATCGGGGTATCGGCTACATCCGGCGACTGAACTCCGGCGATGATTTGCAGAAACGAACAGACGGTTGTTTTCGAGTGTTTGAGGATTCTGAAGGTGGTGTGAGGTTCGTAGATGTTTCAGGGACTTAAATAACTCGTTAACTCGTTCCCAGATCCGACATAACGTAGTGGAATCGATCCACTTTTATTTTTTTATAAAAATTCCGAATGTAATCGTTTTGGAAAGGAATAATGTCAGATTATTGGTTCAATTAGTTGGCAAAGTGGTTGGGAGTATGTGGGTGATGTTTCGGATAAATTAAACAAGTACACAAGTGGAATCGGATTGATTCTTGGTGTGTTTTTGTTCGGATCCGTGAACATCAGATCTGATTTAAACATTCAGATCAGTTTTAAAGTGTGTATAAATACCATACGATCCAGGATAAGTTTGGATGTGGCATGCCCGGCCGAGTGGTTGTGATGTTGTTTGTTATCGTTGAGGTCTCGAGTTCGATCCTAGTTGTGGCCGGTTCGATAGGGTTTAAACCCTTTTTATGTTTTTCTTTTTAAATTAAAAATTTTATACTTTGGTCCCTGAGGTTTAGTATAGTCACTAACAGACCCCCTTAATAGTTAACTGAACTGGTTAACTAAGTTAGTGTTTACAATACAATCCTTTATAAAATATTAACCCGGTTAGGTTAAATGGTTAAATGAGTTCCGGAAATGACAGAAACAGCCCTTGGACATATAGTTTAAGGAAATGACAATTTAATCCTTGTACTCTTGTATCAGAATTTAAACTTTTATGTTATTTATAAAATAAGTTTTAAAAATTACACTTTATACCCTAAACTTTTTAAAAGTTAAAAAAAAAAGTCTATATTTTTATTTGTAAAACAAGTTTCAAATATGTCATAAAGGACCCTAAACTTTATAGTTTTCAAAAGTTTCATTTCTAACCCGAACTTATAAGATTTCAAAAATGACTTTTTAGTCCCCGGACTTTTGTACTTTCTAAAAATGACTGATTTAGTCCTCAGAATTAAAATCAACGTTTTCAAGCAAGTTTCAAGGAATGAAAAATTATATCCCTCAAATTGTAGTTTCACAAAATGTCATAATAGGTCCCTGTAACTAATGTAACCTTGTTTTTAAGCACGAAACTCAATTATTAATACAATTACTCCCGTGTTTGGGCCGGTAAAGTATGTAAGAGCATAAAACAAGTATGAATCAAACAAATTGCATTTCAAAATGCGATGTGTGTATCAAACAAGTACATGTTTGAAAACCAAGGTTGTTACAGTCTCCCCTACTTTAGAAAATTTCGTCCCGAAATTTATTCGAAAGAGACCGTAAAATGTAATTGCAACGTAAACAAATGTGTGTACAAACAAGCAAGTAATGAATAATTCATTTCTCAGAAACGGAATGAATATGGTTTTGATTCTTGTTAGGCAATGTTTTACACGCAGACATGGGGTATAATTGCAAACATCATGTATTAGATAACAATAATATGGTCTCGGGTAACATAAAATCTTCAAGTGACTCTGGCAAGGTTTCAAGTATAATCATAATAAGAACACTTATATATAGGAAGTACCTGCGGCGTATCCACCATGTTCTTATTGCATTATACTTGTCTCGTTACCCGATCACCCTAAATTTTATGCCATCATACTTAACAAGATTTGCTATGATTCTCATGCGTTGAACCCCGTAATTAAGTGTGCACCCATAATTACGCGTTTCATCGTATGGTCGACATAGCTCTTCTAGTTAAGTACGTAAGGGGAAAATTTGTATAAACGAAATGAGGGGAAATGAACATAAGTGTGATTTCGTAATGCATGATTGTATCTGGATCAAATGGTTTTATTCACAACACACTTTGAAAATATTAATATATCATTTCTAGAATAAATGCACTAAACACGAAGTTCATAGGCTCATCATGATACAAATATAATACAATGGTATAACAACGAAACAGTATACGAGAAGAAAGTGACCCACTTCTTCTGGTGGAAGGTTAAGAATTAGATATAACAATACTCCAAGCATCACACCAGCGATCACCAGAACCAAGCTACTCGGATGCATTTTTGAAGAGAACGAAAAGAAAGAGGGTTTTTTTTTTTTTTGTTGTGAATAAAAAATGAGATTGTCGATTGGTTATTTATAGAGGTGGAATATAACCATTTTACAACAGCCATGTAACCGTTGTATGTGACCGTTATACAGTGGTCGTATATATACTCACGGGTTGTAACTCCTAAGCCTTGAGGGTTTCGATCCATAACCCATGCTAATTTGGGAGTGTAAGCGTAGATGAAAACGTAAAGTATAAGTGTAATTAGTAACGCTTATGGGTATAATGACGTGGATATGAGTATGAGATTAAGCGAGGAAACAAATAAAATTAAGATACTGTTTAAATCAGACGAGCATCAACATAATATAACATCTCCTGGATTAGAACGTATTTCACATTAACAAAGATAGCATCATTTGTTTGATGGTCTAGTATGTTGTAGACAATTTACAATTGAAATAAGCCATATAACGGATTAGTTTCAGGCTCAAAACTATCAGGTAGTGGAGGTAGTGGATCCAGTTGCATGTGAGCAACTAGCATACTTTCCAACCATTGATTTCTTTCTGTCAACCATTGTACTTGCCGTAGCAAATCTTGGTTCTGCTCGTTTAGCCTAGCCATTTCAACTACCATTTGATCTGGATATAGATCCATTTGAGGCACCGTACTTGGGCCTGCTATATTAGTTGTTGGCAGTTGTTCCACTTCGCCCAACAGTGACTGGAAAGAATGTGACAGTATTGGTGCTTGCAAAAAGGGTTCTGATGCTAACTGTTCTTGTGTCATCATGTTTTCATCAAACCAAGTTCCTTGCATTGTTGAACTCTCCTCGAAAAATGACGGTGGAAAGCTTGGTAAGACGTTCGGTGTTAAAGGTTGGGATAGGTTAGGTGTAATAGGTTCTTGTATGTATGGCAGCGGTGGCTGCATATCAAATTGATAAGAAGATGATGGTGGAAATTGAAAAAATGATTGTTGTAAATTTTGTGGGAAAGTATTATCTAAGGTAACTGAAGTTCCCTTCGATTGGGATGGTTGAGTTAGTGTGTCAATATGAACAGGGATTAGCCTCATGGTGTGAGGATTTACAATCCCAGGTGCCTTTGGTGGAGATAATCCCTGGATAATCTGATCACTTAAGACACCTAATGATTGTGCTAGCTTTGTGATGTAAGACCCTCCCATGAGACTTTTCAAAGGTTGTGATTTTTGACTAGAGAAATAATCAGCAAGCCCGTGGGCAATATTACAAGGAACTTGCTCAAACATACTACGCAGATAGAAAAGTTCGATTTTTTTAACCCTTTGTGGATTATGCTTGCGTCCCGTGATAGTGTTGGTTAACACACGGTGCATATATTGATAACAAGGGTTTGTGAAGCTCGTAGCACTATTGTGGCCACACCATGCTTTTGATGAATGGCATTGCCAATAACTTACCATATCAGCGGAGGAATAAGAGGTTGATGCCTCCGTAAAAATGGGTTGTTTAGCTTCTTCATTTGTATATATGCCTAGACGAACTGCGAATTCTGTCAATGACATAGTATGATGTTGTCCACAAAGTTGGAAATGAATGGATTCGTCGGTAAGGTTTCTATTATATTTATAATAGAAAGTGGACGAGAACTCATACACCAGTTCATCGTATGATGGTTCTAGGATGTCGAAGAAACGACGCCAGGGCGTATTAGGTAGTAGTGATCTCGCCAGTAAACCACTGGGATCAATCATTCCCATATTTTGCCAATCAATACCACTAATATTAAGAACTTCATGATGCTTGAGTTTTTGATACCTCCCTTGATAGTGTAATTTAGTAAACTGAAGGAAAGGATGAATGTTTGCTGCATTTGAGTATTCAGCATATGCTGCTGGGAGATTTGCCATGGGGTTTTGTTGAGCTAAGAAAAGTTTGGGTATGGGGTATTGGATTATATCAGAAATTTGTAGTTCTTGTGTAGATTAGCTCGTGTAGTGAGTTCCTTATATAGATAAGGAGATTCCGGATTACACCATAGGATCAGTTAGAGCTTCCCTGCTACGTCCTACAGCTAGTTTGAAAATTTGAATCTGACAGGTATGGTCTCGAGAAAATTTTGAATTTGAAAAAGAGGGAATCGTATCGTAATAATTTGATAATAGTACAACGTAGGTTGATTAGGGCTTGGATTGTTCTGAAACGGAGAAAAGAAAAAAAATATTCCTTTGAATTAGGGTAACATGCCTTGAGCCGATAGGCATACTGTACTCTCATCGGTAGTTCCCAGGTAGGCAAACGTGTGTCTCGTCATGAAGGCATTTTCTGGAAGAAAGATTATAGTGATTTCATAATGGGGTAATGTAGTTTCATAAAATCAATGAGGATCAAAGAAAACACGTAACAAGATGGATATCATTTATTCCACGAATAAATAACATCAATGACAAGTCAAAGTAGTTGGGTTCTTATAACTTGGTGAAGTCATGCTTTAGCCTATAAGTGGATACTTATCCCAAGAATTCCCAGGTAAGCACAACTGGTCCTTCGAGTTAGGATATATACGAAGTGCTTGCCTAGACAGAAAACTCAGAATACAGGCATCCACCCTTCCAGATTGCACGAGTTCGTTATTAGAGCCCAAGACTTTGATGAGAACTAAAAATCAGAAGAGGTTTTGAAAATAATCACCTAAGGATA
The DNA here is from genome assembly GCA_030545235.1 of Helianthus tuberosus. Classification (NCBI taxonomy): domain Eukaryota; kingdom Viridiplantae; phylum Streptophyta; class Magnoliopsida; order Asterales; family Asteraceae; genus Helianthus; species Helianthus tuberosus. The sequence goes on from CM060449.1 coordinate 110,348,355, forward strand.
GGTGATGTGTATTTGTAAAATCAAAGGATAAGATCTGTGGTGACGAGGCATTGGTTACAAAAGATAGGAATAGAGATGAAGACAAGGCAAAGATAACGGAAGAGTTACTAATGGAAAATGTCCTAGGTAAGTTATAGTCTAGGTCAAAAGTAATTTCTAATAACCTAAATCCCTATAACCATGGCTCTGATACCAATCTGTAACACCCCGGCCGGAGGCGGAAAAGCCAAAGGTGTCACAAAACTTGATAGAATGCATTTGAGCACATGGAGTTTAAATTAAGTTGAAATATGATTAAGGTTCAATTAAATAGATTGCATTCAAATCCAAAAGAAGTTCTTGTACATAAACAAAATACAACATAACAATTACAATTGATTTCGGATTTAGTCTAAGGCATAAGTCTTGAATCAATCCTATGTAAAATATTCTTGCAAATCATGTCATCAAACATTGTCACCTGAAACATATGTTAGGAGTAAAAGGATCAACAAACGGTTGAGTGAATTCATAGGTTTTGTTTCTGCAAAAAAATTGTCAATGTGATATAGATATAGTTTCAACAAAAAGTGGTTGTCGATATGTCTTTATAGCAAAAGAGTAATACATGTATTTACTTAGTGGTACATTCAACAAAATGTATGTATGTGGCTCCAACAAAAACATTCATATGTTTTGTTAGGAAATAGTATCAACAAAATGTGGCTCCAACAAAATCAATAAAGATTTTATTAGGCAATAGTATCAACAAAATGTGGCTCCAACAAAATCAACAAAGATTTTATTAGGCAATAGTATCAACAAAATGTGGCTCCAACAAAATCGACAAAGATTTTATTAGGCAATAGTATGAATGTAAACTTCTTAAAGCAAACAACAAAGTATTAAGCAAATGCAAAAACAATCGGGGAAACCACAAATAGCAATTAGTTTGTATCACATTGTAACATATGTATCATCCCAAAAATAATGTAAAAAGGGACTATGAACTCACCTTGATTTCGGTTAAGTCCAAACAAATATGCAAAGTGTGAGAGTTCTTGGGAATAAGATTCCACGTCACTCTACTTGATTGAACATGTAACAATATGGAATATGTATCAACAATAATGTTTAATTGGATAATTGGAAATCCTAAATCTATAGGATTTGGTAGTGTTTTGTTTAATTGGTAATTATGTGATTTGGATATCCTAACAAGAGGACTCGGAAAATGAATATGATATAAAGGAATTATTTATGAAAAATATTAATTTAACGTATTTAATAAAATTACAAAAATTGTATAAATGATTTAATATAAACATTTGTAATAACAAATCAAATATATTTAACTAGTATAAATAACATAATTAAATAAAATGATTATTGGTAAAATATTGTACAAGTGATATAATTAATTTATAACTTTATAATTGAATTTAGAAGTACAAAAATATATAATTATTTGGTAAATGATAATTATATAGTTTAAAGAATAAATATGATAATTATATGATTAATTATCAAAATAATTAATTTAAATCAGAATAATTAAAAATAATACTTTTAATTATTGAACTTTAATATTACTGACTTAAAATAATTATTATGGCCTTGGAATCATTTTTATATAAATAATTTGGAATAAAAGGTTAAAATAATAATAATGGTTTATATGGTTTTAGTTATTAAAATAATATGTAAATAACAAATCAGTTTCAGAAATTTTATAAACCCAGAAAATTATGTGTTTTGTTATAAAATATTTTCGGGCAGAGTTTGTATAATTATATAAATAAAACTGTTAAGTTTTAATTAAATAACTTAACTGATTTAATTATGTAAAATAAACTGTAAATAATAAAACAGTGACAAAATTTATATAAACTCCGAATAATGTATGTAATATCATAAAAATAATTTCAGATAACAATTATATAGTTATTTAAATTAAATATGTTAAATCAAACTATATTTTTTTTATAGTGTAAGTACTGATTTATTTATAAAATAACAGAATTACATGAAATATTAGTAATAAAATTATTTATGTAATGTACAACACATAAAATAAGTATCATAAAATTTTCAGATTTTATTTTTAAAAATCGGATTTAATATAACTTTAAAAGTATAAATCTGTTTTAATAATATAAAAATTGGTTTTATAAATATTTTTGCAAGTTTTATATTTTTAGTAAATGTATCAGTATGTAAAGTAAATATGTTAAAAATTTCGGATTTTAACTAATTAATCTCGATTTAATATGAATTAATAATCAATCCTGTTAAATAAAATAAATAAAAGAAATATAAGAGATGAACACTGTTCATCTTCTTCCCCAAATTCCGGTCAACAGAAGTCAAACCCCTTAATTCTTGATCAAAACCGATTTATTTTCAAATTAAATCTACAGAAACATTGTAATAACATAATCGAACTGATTGAGTGAATAAAATCGAACCGGTATCGTGTGAATCGGGGTATCGGCTACATCCGGCGACTGAACTCCGGCGATGATTTGCAGAAACGAACAGACGGTTGTTTTCGAGTGTTTGAGGATTCTGAAGGTGGTGTGAGGTTCGTAGATGTTTCAGGGACTTAAATAACTCGTTAACTCGTTCCCAGATCCGACATAACGTAGTGGAATCGATCCACTTTTATTTTTTTATAAAAATTCCGAATGTAATCGTTTTGGAAAGGAATAATGTCAGATTATTGGTTCAATTAGTTGGCAAAGTGGTTGGGAGTATGTGGGTGATGTTTCGGATAAATTAAACAAGTACACAAGTGGAATCGGATTGATTCTTGGTGTGTTTTTGTTCGGATCCGTGAACATCAGATCTGATTTAAACATTCAGATCAGTTTTAAAGTGTGTATAAATACCATACGATCCAGGATAAGTTTGGATGTGGCATGCCCGGCCGAGTGGTTGTGATGTTGTTTGTTATCGTTGAGGTCTCGAGTTCGATCCTAGTTGTGGCCGGTTCGATAGGGTTTAAACCCTTTTTATGTTTTTCTTTTTAAATTAAAAATTTTATACTTTGGTCCCTGAGGTTTAGTATAGTCACTAACAGACCCCCTTAATAGTTAACTGAACTGGTTAACTAAGTTAGTGTTTACAATACAATCCTTTATAAAATATTAACCCGGTTAGGTTAAATGGTTAAATGAGTTCCGGAAATGACAGAAACAGCCCTTGGACATATAGTTTAAGGAAATGACAATTTAATCCTTGTACTCTTGTATCAGAATTTAAACTTTTATGTTATTTATAAAATAAGTTTTAAAAATTACACTTTATACCCTAAACTTTTTAAAAGTTAAAAAAAAAAGTCTATATTTTTATTTGTAAAACAAGTTTCAAATATGTCATAAAGGACCCTAAACTTTATAGTTTTCAAAAGTTTCATTTCTAACCCGAACTTATAAGATTTCAAAAATGACTTTTTAGTCCCCGGACTTTTGTACTTTCTAAAAATGACTGATTTAGTCCTCAGAATTAAAATCAACGTTTTCAAGCAAGTTTCAAGGAATGAAAAATTATATCCCTCAAATTGTAGTTTCACAAAATGTCATAATAGGTCCCTGTAACTAATGTAACCTTGTTTTTAAGCACGAAACTCAATTATTAATACAATTACTCCCGTGTTTGGGCCGGTAAAGTATGTAAGAGCATAAAACAAGTATGAATCAAACAAATTGCATTTCAAAATGCGATGTGTGTATCAAACAAGTACATGTTTGAAAACCAAGGTTGTTACACCTGGTCTACCCCCAGCACGCCAAGTCAAGTTCCGCATTGATCTCGTACCTGGTGCAAATCCCATTGCCAGAGCTCCATATCGTCTTGCACCATCTGATATGCAAGAGTTGTCTAAGCAGCTTCAGGAGCTCTCTGACAAAGGTTTTATCCGTCCTAGCTTTTCACCTTGGGGTGCTCCCGTTCTTTTTGTCAAGAAGAAGGATGGATCCTTTAGGATGTGTATCGATTATCATGATCTTAACAAGCTTACCATCAAGAATCGATATCCCCTACCGCGCATAGACGATCTCTTTGATCAGTTACAAGGCGCTTCTTATTTTTTGAAGATTGATCTGCGTTCCGGGTATCATCAACTTCGTTTGCATGAAGAAGATATTCCTAAGACAGCGTTCCGCACTCGTTATGGGCATTATGAGTTCACAGTCATGCCATTCGGTTTGACTAATGCTCCTGCTGTTTTTATGGACTTAATGAATAGGGTCTACAAACCTTATTTGGATCAGTTCGTCATTGTTTTTATTGACGACATCTTGATTTACTCTAAGACACGAGCTGATCACGAGCAACATCTTCGTCTTACGTTGGAACTCTTAAAGAAAGAGCAACTTTTCGCCAAATTCTCCAAGTGTGAATTTTGGCTTAAAGAAGTTCAATTTTTAGGACATATTGTCAACGAACAAGGTATTCATGTAGATCCCTCCAAGATCAGTGCGATCAAGGATTGGGATACGCCTACTACTCCTACTGAGGTTCGTTCTTTTCTTGGTCTGGCGGGTTATTACCGCCGCTTCATAGAAAACTTCTCAAAGATTGCAGTTCCTCTAACTGCTCTAACTCAGAAGAACAAGCCCTTTGAGTGGGGATTCAAACAAGAGGAAGCTTTTTAAAACTTGAAGCAGAAGCTTTGTGACGCACCTGTCCTGACTTTGCCTGAGGGCAATGACGATTTTGTCATTTATTGTGATGCATCTAAACTGGGTCTTGGCTGTGTTCTGATGCAAAGGAACAAAGTCATAGCATACGCATCAAGGCAGTTGAAGATACATGAGAAGAACTACACCACTCATGATCTTGAGTTGGGTGCAGTTGTTTTCGCTCTTAAGATCTGGAGACACTATTTGTACGGTACAAAATGTGTGGTTTTCACGGACGACAAAAGTCTTCAGCATATCTTCAATCAGAAAGAACTCAACATGAGGCAACGACGTTGGGTTGAGCTACTAAACGACTATGACTGCGAAATTCGCTACCATCCTGGTAAGGCGAATGTCGTAGCTGATGCATTGAGTCGTAAGGAACGTACTAAGCTTCATTGTGTACGTGTTCAATCTGTTATGCAAGCTCGATCCGATATCCAAGCACGCATTTCTCAGGCTCAACAATCTTGTGTTTCACAAGGTTTGATGAATAAGGAATTTCCCTATCACATAACACCTGATCTGGAACTGAAGGACAATGGATCGTACTACTTCATGGACCGTTTGTGGGTCCCAAGCCAAGATAACCTTCGCACCTTGCTTATGGATGAAGCCCATAAATCGCGTTATTCTGTTCATCCTGGCTCGGATAAAATGTATAACGATCTTCGTGTTCACTATTGGTGGCCTGGTATGAAGAAAGACATTGCCTTATACGTATCAAAATGCCTTACTTATCTAAAGGTTAAGGCTGAACATCAACGTCCTTCTGGTTTATTGGTGCAACCAGAGATCCCAGTTTGGAAATGGGAAAACATTACTATGGATCTTGTTACCAAACTTCCACGCACAAAGAAAGGTTATGATGCCATCTGGGTAGTTGTTGATCGTCTTACTAAGTCAGCGCATTTCCTGCCAATCTGTGAGGATTTTCCTGCTGACAGACTTCCTAAAATCTATGTGGATGAAATTGTAGCTCGACATGGTGTTCCTTTGAACATCATTTCTGACAGAGATGCTTGTTTCACTTCTCATTTTTGGAGAACCATGCAATCTGCTATGGGGACCCAACTTAATCTGAGCACGGCTTATCATCCGCAAACGGATGGTCAATCTGAAAGAACAATCCAGACTCTGGAGGATATGCTTAGAGCTTGTGTGATCGACTTTGGTGGTAGTTGGGATTCACATCTTCCGTTAATTGAATTCTCCTACAATAACAGTTATCACACCAGCATCAAAATGGCTCCTTTCGAGGCTCTCTATGGTCGAAAATGTCGTTCACCAGTCTGCTGGAATGAGATCGGCGAGGCTCAACTTACTGGACCTGCCCTCATTTTAGAGACAACTGAAAAGATAAAGAAAGTTCGTGATAACCTTCAGACAGCTAGAAGCCGTCAAAAGAGTTACGCGGACCCAAAATGCAAGCCCTTGGAATTTCAAGTCGGTGATCGAGTATTACTTAAGGTCTCACCCTGGAAAGGTGTGATCAGATTTGGAAAGAAAGGAAAACTTGCACCTAGATACGTTGGACCATTCAAGATCGTCGAAAGAATCGGAAAGGTAGCCTACAAACTTGAGTTACCTCCTGAACTTGGAAATGTTCATCCAACTTTTCACGTGTCTAATCTCAAGAGGTGTTTAGCTGATGAGAATCTCCACATACCGCTTGACGAAATTCGTGTTGGTAAAACACTGAAATTTGTTGAGAAGCCAGTGGAAATCATGGAACGTGAAGTCAAGTGGCTTAAACGCAAGCGCATTCCTTTGGTCAAAGTTCGCTGGGAAGCTAAACGTGGACCCGAGTTTACTTAGGAACGCGAAGATCAAATGAAGGCGAAATATCCGCATCTTTTCCCACGAGTTTCCTCTAAATAAATTTTGGGACGAAATTTCCACAAGTAGGGGAGACTGTAACATCTGTGCTTGTTATCATTGTGAACAGTTCGATTATCAATAAAACAATGTTATTTGATCCCAATGTTTGTTTGGTTGTGTTTTACATTTTTCATGTTTTGACTTTTGCTCAATTTCAAACTCTATATCACTTTCTTGAGATTTATACGCAAATTGGTGCGTAAACGTAATCAGTTTAATGCGACAAATACTCCGGAACTTCAACATAGACTTAACATACCTTAAATAACCTTCACATAACTTAGAAATAAGTTTTGAAGGATTTGGTATGGCAAAAACAAGTTAATTCGCTTACAGGGACTAAACTTGACAAACCCGAAACTTTGTAACGGTGAACTATGCTCACTAGAATGCACGATATAAATTTCATAAAGTTTTGTTATCGTACGAGAAAGTTATGATCAAATCCGTGTACAAGGGGTTAATGCGTCAACGTTGAAGTTTAGGACTTTTCGGGTAACAATAAAGTTAACCGAGGACTTAGAAAATGAGGTACAAGTCCTAAAGCCCTTGTATGTAATTAAGAAGGGGTCAAATTGCAAAATATAAGCTTAATTGGCCTTTCGAAGGGTCAAGGGACAAGTTGCAACAACTTAAAACATTTAAACCTGATTACAAGGCTGACGCGGGTCGCGTCCAACTTAACCATATCTCAGGCGGGCCGCGTCAGGCCCCCAGATGCAGAAAATTGTTTTTCTTGGCTGTTCTGCCTTGGAACCAACTTTACTCAGTTGTTTCACTTCATGGGCGACCCCTAAACACCCCCTAGACACTTAGGGACACTTGTAAGTAAGTTGTGGTCACTTGTAGACTCATGTGTCAACATTTTGTGGTGTTGAAATCACTATAAAAGGCCATGAAGTTTCAAACATTGAACACACCTCATTCCTGCACTTTGGAGCACTTCTGGAGCCCAAGTCTTCTCTCAAGTGATCCCTGGTCATTCTTAGGACTCTTGTAAGTTTGCCTAACCTTCCTTAGTTTAAGTTTTAGCTTAGTTTAGCTTAAAAGTCAACCGTCATAATTAACGGTTGACTTAACGATTAATCACTAATGGTCCAGTGATTAGTCGAATCAAAAGTAGTTTTAAGTTGGTAATTATGTGGGTAATAAACCCTCAAAAGGGGTTCCCCCTGATTCCCACTCTAACTATGTCAAAAGTCGGGTCAAACTTTAATTGGACTAGGTTACATACTAGTGTAAGAACATGTCTAAACATGTTCAACCCGACAATTTCCTGTTTAGACCCGGTTCGGAACCGAAAGTCGCATAGTTTGACTTTTGCTTGACTTTCAGTTCTGACCCGTTTAGGCATGTTTTAGAAATGCCTCAGAGCTTTAATTGGACTAGGTTACATACTAGTATAACCCTCTGTGATTATACACCTTGGTTCACTAGTTATCCAATTAATACGCATGTTTCCGTTAATTGCTCATATGTTGACCATTATGCCCTTTTCACCTTAAAACGTGATTTTTGAAAATGTAAAAGAGTAGAAACCTTTGTTACTGATATATAAACTTGTACCCAAAATTTGAGATCAGTTGGTCGTGTAGATTGAGAGTTATGCTCATTAGCGCAAAATGAAAGCTTTGTGTTAATTAAATGGTGTAATTAGCGTATAGCCTAGTTAAGCCTACTTTTTGATATCAAACTTATTACCCCCTGATGTAATATATTATTTTGGGATTTTTGAAGATTTTTAATTAATTTTAGGCCGAGCATAACTCATAGTCATAGGCTTAATCCGGTAATTGTCGGATTTGCCCTTACGGGCCATAAAATGAGTTTTACATATCTAAACGACTCCAAACCTTTTGCTACTGATTCTAAATGATAAATAAATTATTTTAAGCCTTCTAGAATAATAAAAAATATCAGCTTTATGTATATAACCCAGAAACGGCTCCTAATCACCTTTCTAAGCGTTTTTAACGCACAGTATGTACTAGAACCATTTTAGACATACAAGGGTGATACCTACTGATATTTTAGGTAAATTATAATGTTTTAATAGTAAGCAAAAGTTGTTTAACTCAGACTTTAGTTTTGAGCTTTTCGGCTTATGTGAAATTACCAAAATGCCCCTACGATGCGTAGTTTGGTTATAATTGATAAATTTCACATATATACAATATCCTACTGTTATAACTTAGTAAAATAAGTATTTTGGCTGATTATATCAGACCTGTAACTCAGGTAAATACTTAAACTCTTTTATAACCTTTTAAATGACTAAACTACCCCTACGGGGCCTAGTTTGTGTTTAAATTCGTTTCGGGCATAATGAAAGATATCTTACTGATGTCACAACATATTTGGGGCATAATTAACTTAGGAAACCTTTATATGGCTCTCACAAATACCCGTTACGCTTATTACGCGCTCGGTTCGGTTTATATAACTAGTTTACATAAATTAGCCGAAGCGGGTCAAACCTTATCGATTTTATCTAGAAATCCAGAATGTGTATGAAATACCCATATTAAACAAGTCTTCAAACTTGTCGGGTCTAAATCACATTCTATCCGATCTTCCGATCTAGGTCCGGTTTATTAACATAGTTACCTATATTAGGTGCCGTTTGATATCCGTGATCTCTAGCTTTGCTTGGTGGTTATCTTAGGACTTCTGAGCAATCTCAAGTGAGTACATAGACCCCTCTTTTACTGTTTTCCAAACTGTTTTGGGGTGGAACACATGTGCCTACTTGTTACTTTCGTGCTTTCCTGTTTTCACATCATATACCTGCTATGTTTGTTAGTACATTATAGTACATGATTTCATTACATTTCATGCTATGTATGCCCATTGTGTGCGTATTTAGTACATTGTTTTACTTTACATTTCTGCTATGTATGTTGACTGATAGCATGCTAGCACATTGATTTACATGACTTTCTGCTTTGTATGTTAACTTAGCATACTTAGTACATTGTTTTCATATGACATGTATACAACTGCTATAACATTTGGTTTGCATAAACGAGACTTACATACGTTCATTAACATTAGCTACGCCGCTCAGTAGTAAGTACTGGTACCATAGGACTTGACAAATCCCATTCCTGACATCCCGGGTTTGTTTGGATGTAAGGAATGACTGAATCCGAAAACATTTCTTTTGATAACCTTGACTGAAAGGGTTATCCGACTGTCTCAAGGCTTGAATGTATGCGTTAACATACCACATAAATGTTTGTATCAATGTAACATGCATTACTTTGCAAAACATAACTTTTTGATATATTCAAAATACTTTGTTTTGTACACTTCTACATTTGGATTATGTGACAATACTTTACTTACAATACATAACATTTGATACACATTAATTGACTACTTTTGGACTTATAAACCTTTGACATGGTTTATACAAGGACTTTTGACTATTGGTTTAAACACAGACTTTATACATTGGTGGTTTGTTTAAGTGACTTAAGTAACGAGATGTGAGTAATATATTACAAGCATGGTGGATACGTCGCTGGTACTTCCTATATATAAGTGTTTGTATTATATTACATTACATATCATAGCGTTATTTAAATCATTTCAATTTACACATATAACCTTTTATACAAATAACATATCTTTCACAAGATATTGTTTACAAACAACTTATCTTATACAAATTCATTTTACATGGTTATTCATTTAACCATACATTATTCTCTTATTTATACATATCATCTGAACTTATTGTTTTTCAAACGATTTACAAAACGAATCAAATTACAATGTTCATGACTAAACTTTATTAAACAATTTCTTAAACTTAAGTCATGAATCCTATTTTCACAAACCTATGTATCTCACAGGCATTTTTATGCTGACGTACCTATTTTCACATGTGTTTTCAGGAGCTTTTCCATAGGATGATGATCATGACACTAGGGCGGACCTATGCCTTAGAGACTTAAAATGAAGAATAGACTTTGTTTAATTATGTTATAAACTCTGTATTTCCTATTTAAGACAATGTAACTCTTATGTTGATAAATAAAATACAACTTTGTATGCCATGGTTATGAAACAATTAATTCTGTTACAACACTCCCCGACGTTTTCCGCCACGTTTTGTATGTTATACGTGGTCAGGGTGTGACAAGTCTGTTCATCCATGGTCTTTGATTCCTCGATTGGTTTCGATTCCTCGACCGGTTTCTTGTCACCCTTTCGGAAAAGCTTACGTTTCCTGATCTGAGATTCAGTCAAGGTTGCAGATAGCTCAATGGCCTGCCTAACCGTAGTGGGGTTACTACCAGTAACAATGTCCTGAACGGAGTCAGGGAGACCATCAATGTATTTTTCGATCGCCTTATCCAAAGGCGTAACCATGGTGGGACACAACAGGCTCAGCTCCTCATATCGATCAGTGTATGCTCGATGTTCGCCGCTGTCTTGCTTAAGATCGCCGAATTCCCTTTCCAAGGCTCTGATCTCGTGACGAGGACAGAATTCCTTCATCATCAGTGCTCGAAGTTCTTCCCACGTTTGAGCCAGTGCCACTTCGGCACCCCTATCTCTCATCACACCGTTCCACCATGTCAAAGCTCGTTTCTCAAAGAAACTAGATGCGAAATCTACCTTTCGCTCATTTGGACATTGAACATGTCTGAAGGTGCTCTCTAAACTCTCGAACCATTGCAGAAGTGCAGTCGCTCCTTGAGACCCAGAAAACTTTGATGGCTTAGCTGACTTGAACGTCTTGAAGTTGCAGAGGGCATTATTATTGTTGAGAGCTTGGTGACATTGGGCAACGATGTTCGGGATTGCAGCAGTTATTTGCTGTGTAATGACAGCTGCCAGATCTTCAATAGTTACCGGATTTTCGCGTCGTGGAGGCATTCTAAAAAGGGGAAATAAGAGAGAAAACTCAGGGTACAGGCACCCACCCTTCCAGTTTGCACGTGTTCACATTATTTAGGACCCAAAACTTTAACGAGAGTTTTGAAAATTTAAAGGGGTTCAAAACCTTATAACAGAGGGTTCAAAACCTAGTAATCAATCATCCTAGAACAGATGATTAGTTTTCAAAGCGGTTTTGAAATTTATGTTCTCATTGTGGTTATCACCTAAGGATAGGTGAAGGTATCGTTTTATGACTAAACGCAAGTAAACTCGCGTTAGGGTCCTAAGAAGGTTATAGACTAGGTCAAAGCATTACTAATAACCTAATTCCCTATAACCATTGGCTCTGATACCATCTTTTCTGTCACACCCCGACCACGTAGAACATACAAAACGTGGCGGAAACGTCGGGGAGTGTTGTAACAGAATTAATTGTTTCAAATCCATGGCAATTGAAGTTTCGTTTTATTAATCAAACATGAAAGTTTACATTGTTTTAAACAAGAACCAAAGAGTACATAATATAAATTAACTAGTTCTTGTCTCGTTTTAAGTCACTAAGGCACAGGTCCGCCTAAGTATGTCTCGATAAGTCCTATGCATCATCTCCTGAAAACACATGTGAAAATAGGTACGTCAGCAAAAAAATGCCTGTGAGATACATAGGTTTTGTGAAAACAGAATTCATGACTTATGTTTGAGAAAATGTTTAGTCATGAACCTTGTAATTTGCTTTGTCTTGTAAATCATTTGAAAAATGATAAGATCAGATGATAAGTATAAATAAGAGAATAATGTATGGTTAAATGACCATGTAAAATGAGTTTGTATAAGATAAGTTGTTTGTAAATCAATGTCTTGTGAAAAGTATGTTATTTGTATAAAATGTTATATGTCTCAAATTGAAATGATTCAAATAACGCTACAATATGTAATACCATAAAAGCACTTATATATAGGAAGTACCAGCGGCGTATCCACCATGTTTTTATCGTATTACACATCGCTTCGTTACTTAAATCACTTACTCAAACCAAACCACCAAAGTAAAATGTTTAACAATTGTAGAAATGTTTATGTATAGTCAAATGTCTATTGTCAAATGTAATGTAAAGTGATGTACTAAGTATGCTAAGTTAACATACAAAGCAGAAAAGTCATGTAAATCAATGTGCTAGCTTGCTATCAGTCAACATACATAGCAGAAATGTAATGTAAATCATGTACTAATAGTGTACTAATGAACATAACAAGTATATGATGTGAAAACAGGAAAGCACGAAAGTAATAAGTAGGCACATGTGTTTCACCCCAAAACGTTTGGAAAACAGTAAAAGAGGGGTCTATGTACTCACTTGAGATTGCTCAGAAGTCCTAAGATAACCACCAAGCAATGCTAGAGATCACGGAATCAAACGACATCTAATATAGGTAACTATGTTAATAAACCGGACCTATATCGGAGGATCGGATAGAATGAGGGTTCGTAAACCAAACGAGTATGGAGACTCGTGTAATATGGTTTAACAAAGCATACATACTAAAAGAAACCTAACATAAGTGCTTACGACCCATTACGACCCGTTTAGGTAGCTTATGCTACTTTAACGCGTCGTTCGCGTGAAACGCGTTCGGACCGCCTAACTAGTCCTATGACAAGTAGCATATGCCTTTACATGTCTAATATTGTTGTCAAATCAGTTTAGATGTCAAAAGTTATGTTACATATGTTTAAAATGAATTTTGGCATCAAAGGGGTATTTTGGTAATTTACCTAAGGCATATAAACTACCTATCATACAACTACTTAAACGAAGCGACCATAAGGTATAACCTCGGAAGGTTATTCCCTATATACTATGGTCACCTAATGTGTTTGGTCGGATCCTAATGATCGACCAAATGGGTCGGGTTCGAAGGTATAAGCGATTTATTAGATCGCTTACCCTTACGACCCTAGACAACGTGGTAATCAGTAGGCATAGTCACAAAGGACTATAACCATCGTGATTACAATCACGTTGCGAAGTTCAAACGAACTTCGCATTAACCATAAACTGGTCAACGCAGAAAGTCAAACAAATTTTGACTTTCGGACTCGAAAAACAATAAAAGAACGAAGGAACACTTATAAAGGGTCCCCGAATGCTAATCTAGATCAAAATAGCTCAGGTATGAAACAAAGGTTTCAACTTAGAGCACATTAGATCAGATTCTTGTGAGGAAAAGTGAAGGGTGGAGGTGGGTATTTAGAGTTTTCGGTTCACCGTTAGGATCGTTTCTTGGAGAAGAGGGAATGATCTAGCCCGTACACTTGTTGGAATGTTGTGGTAACTGATTTTGGCCACCACAAGAGATTAACATGTGGCACTTGGCCTTTGGGGAGTGTTTAAGGGCAGTTAATGTCACACCCCTTTCTGCGGCGGAAGCACGAGGTGTGATCGTGAAAGGTTCTCATTGCATACGAAGAGTAAACATACTACATGCTCAAAAATATCTTCAAATATTACATTACTGAAAACATATGTCAAGTGTTTACAACACGAGATAACATATTGTCTCAAAAGTCACAACTTTATTTAAAGATAAACGAAGCGACATCCACGAGCATGAGTAAGACCACGCGCACATCCATCCTAGTTACCTGAAATACATGTGAGTTTTGGAAAAACGTCAACATAAAGTTGGTGTGAATTCATGCAGTTTTTGTATTTCACGTTTGTATACTTTGTATGAAAACATAACTTGTCTTTTGTATAAATCAAGTCTTTTGTGTACACCACGTACTCATGTATAAGTCAAATATTTCTGTATGTATCATGTGTTAATGGGTTGCAAAGCCATTAACATGTGACACGACATAGGAAGTCACCAAACCATAGGCATTTTTCTGTAGTCGATTTACGACTGAGACACAAAAACACTGCTTGGTAAAAGAGTGGCCAACAGTGGGGCTGCCCGGAACCCATTAGATCTAACCTTTTGTTCTGCGGTCTAAGTATGTACACGATTAATGGTGCTTATGGTACCCTATTCGTGACACGATTTCTCGTATCATTCTTGTATTCATCATATCATTTGTAAACATTGTAATATTTGTAACATGTATTTCACCCCCGAAGTTATAAAACTGAAAACAGTTAAAAGAAAAGGGGGATCATGAACTCACAACTTTGCGTTCCTGTGCGTCGTAAACTTCACCGGATTTGCTTAATTAACGTCGTAACCTATACGCGTTTTCTTAATGTTAGTCACTAGACTTGCGTCGCACAAGTACAGTCACTCTCTTTTGTATTTGTATTGTTGTGTTAAAAATATTTCATATTTTTAACTACGCCTCTTACTTATATTATTTCCTCTAAAATAAATATAAGTCTTTTGTGTTTTGCACTTCGCACCCGAATTATGTATCTTGTATTTTGTATGTGTATTTTTATGTTTATACTCCTCACGAGTATTTAGTGTATTTTTAAGTCTTAATACACTAGTACGTATAACACATACTATATACACTTAGCACATAAGTTGGTGATAAAATAATATATATTTTTCTCTCAAAAATATACATACTTATGTCCATTTTTATTCTTGAAGAAATCCTCATTTCTTATCACCAAAAATTAGGGAAACCTTGGTAATACTTTTAAACACATTTTGGGGGAATAAGTTTCTCAAAAACTTATATTTTTCTAAGTGTCAAAATTTATAAAAATTTTGGCAGAGTTTCCCCTAAAAATGGAGGTTTCCCATGTTTTCAAAACATGTGTTTATTTTCTTTTAAATCGTCAACAATCTCCTCATTCAACAATAAACAATATGCAACTAGTTAAAATAGATATAATCGCAGAAATACATGAACTTGTGGTTTTTCCAAAATAGGTAGTATCCATCCATTATTTTTAGTGGATCTTTGTATAGATCAACTTTGTTTCTTGAAAGTCTCGCTTTTAAAGAAGTTACATCTTTACAACTTCCGGTCAACATTTACAAAAATAGTTATTTTGTCGAACCTTTGTGTTACACAAGTGTTTACACGCTCGTGTGTTTGCTAAAATCATTCTTTTTCATGTAAGATCTGGTTTTAGAAAATATGATTTCTTGGACACTTGGTCCTTTGAAAGTACCGCTTGTAGATCCGTAGATCTACTAGTTTTAATCACTATTTTACAAGCTAAAACACTTTTACACAAGTTCATGATTTGGGTGTGGTAGAGTTTCATCATTTAACCCTTGTTACTTCCAAAACAACCTTATGTCATGATCCATGATCATGACCAATCCGGGTTAAACGATGATCCGAGCTACCACAACATAGATCGGGCCTAAATAACCACACACATCAAATACTACAAGATTTACACAACATATGAGCTTTTAACCACCATTACTAGCATTTTTAGTAGACTTTTATGTATCAACTTGTATGTTTACGAGTTTTAACCGTTACAAATCATATTACCCACTTTAAAATAGTTCAAGAAGGTGATTTAAGCAACATACCACTAGCTCGAGGCTAGGGAAGAATCTAGACGCAAATAGGGTGGATAAAAGCAAGAGAATGAGGTCCTTCGCCTTCCGATTGCACCAAGCTCCTTTGTGTGAGATCCTTGACACTTGTAGTCACTTGGAATGGCTTGAAGGAAATCGAAAATGATGGATAGATGGGGGGTGGTGTTCGGCCGTAAGCTTAAGGAGAGGGAGAGAGAGTTTGGTGTTGTGATGTGTGTGATGAAAGTGATAATGTGTCATGCCATGATCTTATAGACAATCCATAAGTGTATTACCCAACGGATTTCATGTTCTCTAGATACTAAACATGTGGATTAAAATAATAATTTGGAGGACAAGGTATGTCTCCCCTCATGGGGACGGTTGTAAAAGGGGGGGGGGTCCTAGTCCAATTCCAACCATTAGTTAGGTAATTTAGTTAGGTTAAGTAAGTTAGTTAAGTGCTTAACCTGGTTAGTGGTGTGTCATGCGTTACAAGGGATGTTAGGGTATTCAGGGACCCTAACTGGCTCAGAAAAAGATAAATAATGAAAATAACAATATTTTCGTGTTCCGGGTATAGTCCGGTTGTTCGGTTACATACCGATTCGTTAAGGTGCTAAATTGCACCTTTTAGTGTTTAATAAGTATCTTTTTATAACACTATCGATTCCCAACACTTAGGGAAATATTCTGGATAATGAAACGACATTTTTGCAAAATATTCATGTGTCTAAATGCTGAATTATTGCTGAATTTTGTAAATTCTGCACTTAAAGTGTGTTTCGGGTGCTTTTTAGTGCTTATTTTTGCTCTCGTATTGCATATATATTAAACCCTTGTATGTACTCTTGGGTTTTAATGCATTCTTGCTGTCGGACCTACACCTAGGCTCCAATTTTTATTGTCTGGCTGCTTTCTGCAGTTCCGTTGACACATAGTGTCTTACCGGTGAGTTTACTTAGTATTTTTTGACGCAACGCTCTCGTTTGTGTATAAAGCAATATTTTGTAGTATACAACATGCATGAATTCACTTGTTTAGTATGTAATTAGACATGGCTGACAATTAAGCACATAATTGCAGTCATTAAGCACTAATTAAAGTGTACGGAAATTACCGGTTTGAGCCAGTTGTCACAGTCTCCCCCCGTTAAAAGAATTTCGTCCCGAAATTCAGACTAAACTCACTCTCGCTGGAGTCTTCTTGAATAGGTGGGGATACTTTTTCTTGAACAGGTCTTCACGTTCCCATGTGTACTCGGGTCCGTGCTTAGAGCTCCAACGTACTTTGACAAGCTTCACACTGCTCCTCCTAGTCTTGTTGACTTTCCAGTCGGTAACCTCAACGGGTTGCTCTGTAAATCGGAGGGCTTCATCAATATGCACTTCATCCATCGGGATGATCACGTTTTCTTGTGTTGGACTCTTCTTCAGGTTGGATACATGAAACGTATCATGTACTCCGTTAAGTTCTTCCGGTAACTCCAATTTGTACGCTACGGTACCAATTCTCTTCAGTACTCTGAATGGTCCGATATATCGTGGATTCAGCTTTCCACGCTTTCCAAATCTGACTACGCCCTTCCATGGTGAGACTTTTAACAACACTTTGTCTCCCACCTTGAAATCTACCGATTTTCTATTCGGATCAGCGTAGCTCTTTTGTCGCTCTCGAGCCGCCTTAATGCGCTCTCGGATCTGCGCAATCTTGTCGGTTGTCTCTTGTACAAGTTCAGGACCAACCATACGTTTATCTCCGGCATCTGCCCAACATAAGGGCGATCGGCATTTGCGGCCATACAGAGCTTCGAACGGCGCGGCTTTTATGCTCGTATGATAGCTGTTATTGTAGGAAAACTCAACTAAAGGTAGATGAGTATCCCAGCTGCCGCCTAGATCCATGACACATGCGCGAAGCATATCTTCTAACGTTTGTATAGTCCGTTCGCTCTGGCCGTCTGTTTGTGGATGGAATGCCGTGCTTAGATCTAACTGAGATCCAAAGGCTTCCTGAAATGATTGCCAGATTCTTGAGACAAAGCGTCCATCTCTGTCTGAAATGATTGAGATTGGCACTCCATGTCGTGCCACAATTTCTCTTAAGTATATCTCTGCAAGCTTTCCAGTGCTATCCTTCTCTCGGATTGGTAGGAAATGCGCAGACTTCGTCAATTGATCAACTATTACCCATATCATATCGTGCCCTCTCGGGGTCCTGGGTAATTTCGTTATGAAGTCCATCGAGATTTGTTCCCACTTCCACACGGTAATCTCTGGTTGTTGTAGTAGGCCGGACGGTTTCTGATATTCTGCCTTAACCTTAGCACAGGTTAGGCATTTTCCAACATAGACAGCAACGTCGCTCTTGAGTCTCGGCCACCAATAGTATTCTTTCAAGTGTTGATACATCTTGTCTGACCCTGGGTGGATCGAGTATCTTGACTTGTGCGCTTCATCAAGGATGACTTCTCGTAGGCCACCATAGAGTGGAACCCAAATGCGCTTTTTAAAGTATAAGGCTCCTTCTTCGTTTGGCGCCATGTATTTAAGCATACCCCGTAGGTATTCAGCTTTACGGTTCTCTCCTTTAAGAGCTTCTTGTTGTGCATCTCGAATGCGTGTAGTGAGGTTCGTGCGAATCGTCATTTCCAATGCTCGAACCCTTAGGGTCTTAACCCTTTCTTTTCGGCTCAACGCGTCTGCTACAACGTTTGCCTTTCCAGGATGGTACTTAATCTCACAGTCATAATCGTTCAGCAGCTCGACCCAACGTCGCTGGCGCATATTCAATTCCTTCTGATCAAATATGTGTTGTAAGCTTTTGTGATCTGTGAAGATTGTACAGCGAGTACCATATAAATAATGTCGCCAAATCTTTAAGGCGAATACCACTGCACCCAGCTCCAGGTCGTGAGTGGTATAATTTCTCTCGTGAACCTTCAGTTGTCTTGAAGCATAAGCGATGACTTTTTGGCGTTGCATGAGCACGCAACCCAAGCCTTGTCGTGAGGCGTCGCAGTATACCACGAAGTCTTCAGTGCCTTCGGGTAACGATAGTATCGGTGCATCGCAGAGCTTGTTCTTAAGCAGCTGAAAGGCTTCTTCTTGTTTGTGACCCCAGTCGTATTTCTTGTCTTTCTGTGTAAGGGTCGTTAGCGGTTGAGCTATCTTTGAGAAGTTCTCGATGAAACGTCGGTAATAGCCCGCTAAGCCCAAAAATTGTCGAACTTCAGTTGGGGTCTTGGGAGCTTCCCAATTCTTTATTGCTTCTATCTTGGACGGGTCTACATGAATGCCCTTCTCATTCACCACGTGACCAAGAAATTGTACTTCGCGAATCCAGAATTCGCATTTCGAGAACTTTGCATAAAGTTTCTCTTTCTTCAGTAGTTCCAGAATAGTTCTGAGATGATGTTCGTGCTCTTCTTTCGTTTGCGAGTAAATCAGGATATCATCGATAAATACAATCACGAATTTATCGAGATATGGTTTACATACGCGGTTCATCAGATCCATAAAGACCGCTGGCGCATTCGTCAATCCAAATGGCATCACAAGAAATTCGTAGTGCCCATAGCGCGTTCTGAATGCAGTCTTTGGCACGCTGTCATCTTGGATTCTCAGCTGATGGTATCCAGATCGAAGGTCGATCTTGGAATAGTAGCTTGATCCTTGCAGTTGATCAAACAAGTCATCAATCCTCGGTAGCGGATATCGATTCTTGATTGTGAGCTTGTTCAGTTCCCTGTAATCGATACACATCCGCAGTGATCCATCCTTCTTCTTCACGAATAATACTGGAGCTCCCCAGGGTGAGAAGCTTGGCCTTATGAATCCTTTATCCAACAACTCCTGAAGTTGTGTAGATAATTCTTGCATTTCGGATGGTGCAAGTCGATATGGAGCCTTGGCTACAGGAGCGGCTCCTGGAACCAAGTCTATGTGGAATTCGACTTGTCGTTGCGGAGGTAGTCCTGGCAGATCCTCAGGGAACACATCAGGAAATTCCTTCACTACAGGAATGTCTTCAAGTTTTGGCTCCATAGCCTTCTTATCTACAACGTGTGCTAGGAAAGCAACACATCCTTTCCTTAAGCACTTCTGTGCCTTCATACAACTGATGATTCGTAGAGGCGTGTTTCGTCTTTCTCCATGCACGATGAGAGTTTCACCATTCGCTAAAGGGATGCGAATGATTTTCTCATGACAAATAACTTCAGCTTTGTTCTTGGACAACCAGTCCATTCCGACTACTACATCGAAGCTACCCAATTGAATAGGTAAGAGGTTGATGCTAAAATTTCGTTCGCCAAGTTCTAGTGTGCAGCCTCTGACAACTTCGCTCGATTCAACAAGTTTACCATTGGCTAGTTCTATGGAATAAGGAATTTCTAATCTACTAGATTATATTCCGAGTATGCATTTAAATTCCACAGACATGAAGCTATAATCGGCGCCAGTGTCGAATAATATGGATGCAAAGTGATTGTTAATGAGGAACGTACCGTTGACCACATTAGGGTCCTCGCGTGCGTCCCTTGCTCCAATCACAAATGCTCGGGCCTGAGCATTGTTTCTCTCTGGGCAGTCCTTCATGAAATGATCTTTGCTTCCACACCTGAAGCATCCTTGGTTTCGCCCATTCTCGTTGCCAGCACCGTTTCCATTTCCACCATTGTTCCTATCATCAGCCCCATTACGATTTCCATTCCCGTTCCTCTTACTCCAGCAGTCTTCCGTGCGGTGACCCAACTTTCCACACTTGTCACACTTTGGGATGCGACAAGCTCCCTCGTGATGGTGTTTACACCGATGGCATTTGGGCAAGGCGCCCCGGTATCCCCTTGCTGGAGCGTCGTTCATAGCTGCAAGAGGTTTCGCCCCTTGAGGCGGGTTAGGGTCACGCTTCTTGTTGGAACCTTTGTTGTTACGAGTTGTTTGATTCAAGTTTGCATATTTCCTTTTCTTGTCGCCAGACGACTCAGCATGCGTCTCGGCATTTTCTGTGGGGTTCAGTGATAGCTTCTTCATTCGAACACAATCTTCAGTAAGGCTGACAGCCAGAGTTACAGCCTCGGTGATTGTTTGTGGTTTGGCTGACGTCACCATGCCACGAAACTCTGAGGCCAGTCCCCAAATGTAGTGTTCAACACGCTTGAATTCGGGAGTCACCATGTAGGGAAGCACTCTGGACAGATCGTGGAACCTTCGAGTATAACCATTAATGTCAGCACCTTCCATGGTCAAGTGCCAGAACTCCGTCTCCAGCCTTTGGAGTTCAGCACGAGAGCAGTACTTCTCTCTCATTCTTTCCTTCAGTTCATCCCAAGTTAGGCCATAAGCGGCATCATCACCCAAAGTTTGGACTTGCAGGTTCCACCAAGTCAGAGCTTCATCGACAAACATCCCAGTAGCAAAGGTGACTTGTTGATCCGCGGTACACTTGCTAATGCGGAAAGTAGCTTCAGTCTTCTCTGTCCAGCGCACAAATGCTACTGCACCTCCTGTGCCATCATAGTTCATCGGCTTGCAGTCGAGGAACTGCTTGAAAGTGCAGCCTAGAATTGATTCAACCAATTCATATGTGAGCAATCGAAGAAATAATGAAACAAAGATCGTTCATAAATTTCCTCATGCTTAGCACAATGTCTTAAGGTTACCTTGAGCTGCATTGCCTCCAGACGAATCTCCATTCCCATTACGCCTAGCGTTGCTTGGTCCTCCACTGTCTTGAGTTCGGTTCGCCTCGTACTGGGCGATAGCAGCGGAGATCCTTTCCTCCAGTAGGGCGTTCAGCTCATCAGCAGTTCTTGGCAGTGGGGGAGGAGGAGGTTGATCGTCATTGCGAGCATTCACAGCTTTCCTGGGTGCCATGTTCTGACAGAACATAACACAACAGGGTTACACATTTGTTTGATATCGTCCTACTAGGCAGTAGTAGTATATATATATTCACAGGTATATATCACATAAGTGACATCAAACAATTATTACTCTAGCAGAGTACTTAGTAGGCTTGCACTGAGGGAATCTATACGTTACAAGACTTGCTGTGGTTTCTGTGCACTGAATTCCATAATTATGTATGCATCCATAATTACGTAACTCCTTGCACAGTCCGCACAGTTCGTTTCATCCTCGTATTTCTTCCTTCAGGTAGGCCATTGCTTACAGGTAAAGTCACATATACTTGTGACATTCTACTTCTAGTACATGCTAATTATCAAACATAATTGCAAGTAGTTTCTAGTCAACGACAAGTGCTACTCAAGTGCACTCTAAGTCTCGTAGTGTCTTTTCTAGACTCATGTAGTCAGTTTCAGGTAGTGGATGTCGCGGGACGTTTTTATGCAATGAAAACTCTTTGAAAATTGTTTTCGTGAAAGGATCCTAGAGATTGTAGACTAGACTCGAGAAGGAATCCTGGTTCACTACAATCGCAGCTCTGTTACCAATCTGTCACACCCCTTTCTGCGGCGGAAGCATGAGGTGTGATCATGAAAGGTTCTCATTACATACGAAGAGTAAACATACTACATGCTCAAAAATATCTTCAAATATTACATTACTGAAAACATATGTCAAGTGTTTACAACACGAGATAACATATTGTCTCAAAAGTCACAACTTTATTTAAAGATAAACAAAGCGACATCCACGAGCATGAGTAAGACCACGCGCACATCCATCCTAGTTACCTGAAATACATGTGAGTTTTGGAAAAACGTCAACATAAAGTTGGTGTGAATTCATGCAGTTTTTGTATTTCACGTTTGTATACTTTGTATGAAAACATAACTTGTCTTTTGTATAAATCAAGTCTTTTGTGTACACCACGTACTCATGTATAAGTCAAATATTTCTGTATGTATCATGTGTTAATGGGTTGCAAAGCCATTAACATGTGACACGACATAGGAAGTCACCAAACCATAGGCATTTTTCTGTAGTCGATTTACGACTGAGACACAAAAACACTGCTTGGTAAAAGAGTGGCCAACAGTGGGGCTGCCCGGAACCCATTAGATCTAACCTTTTGTTCTGCGGTCTAAGTATGTACACGATTAATGGTGCTTATGGTACCCTATTCGTGACACGATTTCTTGTATCATTCTTGTATTCATCATATCATTTGTAAACATTGTAATATTTGTAACATGTATTTCACCCCCGAAGTTATAAAACTGAAAACAGTTAAAAGAAAAGGGGGAGCATGAACTCACAACTTTGCGTTCCTGTGCGTCGTAAACTTCACCGGATTTGCTTAATTAACGTCGTAACCTATACGCGTTTTCTTAATGTTAGTCACTAGACTTGCGTCGCACAAGTACAGTCACTCTCTTTTGTATTTGTATTGTTGTGTTAAAAATATTTCATATTTTTAACTACGCCTCTTACTTATATTATTTCCTCTAAAATAAATATAAGTCTTTTGTGTTTTGCACTTCGCACCCGAATTATGTATCTTGTATTTTGTATGTGTATTTTTATGTTTATACTCCTCACGAGTATTTAGTGTATTTTTAAGTCTTAATACACTAGTACGTATAACACATACTATATACACTTAGCACATAAGTTGGTGATAAAATAATATATATTTTTCTCTCAAAAATATACATACTTATGTCCATTTTTATTCTTGAAGAAATCCTCATTTCTTATCACCAAAAATTAGGGAAACCTTGGTAATACTTTTAAACACATTTTGGGGGAATAAGTTTCTCAAAAACTTATATTTTTCTAAGTGTCAAAATTTATAAAAATTTTGGCAGAGTTTCCCCTAAAAATGGAGGTTTCCCATGTTTTCAAAACATGTGTTTATTTTCTTTTAAATCGTCAACAATCTCCTCATTCAACAATAAACAATATGCAACTAGTTAAAATAGATATAATCGCAGAAATACATGAACTTGTGGTTTTTCCAAAATAGGTAGTATCCATCCATTATTTTTAGTGGATCTTTGTATAGATCAACTTTGTTTCTTGAAAGTCTCGCTTTTAAAGAAGTTACATCTTTACAACTTCCGGTCAACATTTACAAAAATAGTTATTTTGTCGAACCTTTGTGTTACACAAGTGTTTACACGCTCGTGTGTTTGCTAAAATCATTCTTTTTCATGTAAGATCTGGTTTTAGAAAATATGATTTCTTGGACACTTGGTCCTTTGAAAGTACTGCTTGTAGATCCGTAGATCTACTAGTTTTAATCACTATTTTACAAGCTAAAACACTTTTACACAAGTTCATGATTTGGGTGTGGTAGAGTTTCATCATTTAACCCTTGTTACTTCCAAAACAACCTTATGTCATGATCCATGATCATGACCAATCCGGGTTAAACGATGATCTGAGCTACCACAACATAGATCGGGCCTAAATAACCACACACATCAAATACTACAAGATTTACACAACATATGAGCTTTTAACCACCATTACTAGCATTTTTAGTAGACTTTTATGTATCAACTTGTATGTTTACGAGTTTTAACCGTTACAAATCATATTACCCACTTTAAAATAGTTCAAGAAGGTGATTTAAGCAACATACCACTAGCTCGAGGCTAGGGAAGAATCTAGACGCAAATAGGGTGGATAAAAGCAAGAGAATGAGGTCCTTCGCCTTCCGATTGCACCAAGCTCCTTTGTGTGAGATCCTTGACACTTGTAGTCACTTGGAATGGCTTGAAGGAAATCGAAAATGATGGATAGATGGGGGGTGGTGTTCGGCCGTAAGCTTAAGGAGAGGGAGAGAGAGTTTGGTGTTGTGATGTGTGTGATGAAAGTGATAATGTGTCATGCCATGATCTTATAGACAATCCATAAGTGTATTACCCAACGGATTTCATGTTCTCTAGATACTAAACATGTGGATTAAAATAATAATTTGGAGGACAAGGTATGTCTCCCCTCATGGGGACGGTTGTAAAAGGGGGGGGGGGGGGGTCCTAGTCCAATTCCAACCATTAGTTAGGTAATTTAGTTAGGTTAAGTAAGTTAGTTAAGTGCTTAACCTGGTTAGTGGTGTGTCATGCGTTACAAGGGATGTTAGGGTATTCAGGGACCCTAACTGGCTCAGAAAAAGATAAATAATTAAAATAACAATATTTTCGTGTTCCGGGTATAGTCCGGTTGTTCGGTTACATACCGATTCGTTAAGGTGCTAAATTGCACCTTTTAGTGTTTAATAAGTATCTTTTTATAACACTATCGATTCCCAACACTTAGGGAAATATTCTGGATAATGAAACGACATTTTTGCAAAATATTCATGTGTCTAAATGCTGAATTATTGCTGAATTTTGTAAATTCTGCACTTAAAGTGCGTTTCGGGTGCTTTTTAGTGCTTATTTTTGCTCTCGTATTGCATATATATTAAACCCTTGTACGTACTCTTGGGTTTTAATGCATTCTTGCTGTCGGACCTACACCTAGGCTCCAATATTTATTGTCTGGCTGCTTTCTGCAGTTCCGTTGACACATAGTGTCTTACCGGTGAGTTTACTTAGTATTTTTTGACGCAACGCTCTCGTTTGTGCATAAAGCAATATTTTGTAGTATACAACATGCATGAATTCACTTGTTTAGTATGTAATTAGACATGGCTGACAATTAAGCACATAATTGCAGTCATTAAGCACTAATTAAAGTGTACGGAAATTACCGGTTTGAGCCAGTTGTCAGAGTTAACAGCTGAGAAAAATGTTTTGCTGCATCTGGCCCCTGCTTACGGACCTTGCAGGCCTGAAACTTTCAAAAATGGCAGAACAGGCCCCTGAAGCTCCAAACTTGCTATTTGATGCACTTTTGACACGTTTAAGCCCCGTTAACCCTATTTCAAAGCTCTAAAATGAAGTTAAAGTATAGGGAACTTAAAATGTGCTAAAAAATATCTCGGATGTTGGTTCGTTTGGCCGTACGGTTGCGATGTTCGCTTAATTACGACGGAATGCGCATAAGCGCGAAAAACGATCCAAATGACGCGATGAATGGATTTTTCTTATGCCAAACACTAAAATAAAATATTTTAGTGCTTACATAAATTTTTGGATGTCCGGATGTATTCAGAACGTAAGTCATACGCGAAAATGCAAACTTGTGCACTTTTTGACGCTTTTAGTCCCTGAATGACCCCAAAAGTTTGTTTTAGCACACCGAACCCTTCAAAACTTATTTCTAAGTTATGTAAAGGTTATTTAAGGTATGTTAAGCCTATTTCACTATTCCGGAGTGTTCGTTGCATTAAACTGGTTATATCTACGCATCAGAGCGCGTATAACCCTCCAGAAAGCGATTTAAGGCTTGAAATCGAACAAGAGTTGATATTTGCAAACGATACACATATTTTTACAAATCCCAAGTATGAAATACAATATTTCATTGGTTTGGCATTTGTTTGATGGTTGAAGTGACACAAGTGTCACAGATCGGTTAACCCAGCCGATCGGACAGGCGTCCGATCGGTCAGCAATGCCAGCCGATCGGACAACATCACATGCTAGCCGATCGGACAACACTTCTTCTATCCTGACTCTGCCTATAAATACTTGTCCGATCAGGTCATTTGTAACTTTTTCACTTTTGAAACTCTCGAGAGAAACTGTTCAGTGTCTGTATTCTACCGGAGCTTTGTACTTTCAGAACGATCAATAGAAAGAACAGACCGTGATTAAACGTTGAATTCTGTGTTGATTATCTGTGTTTTTTCATAATGGATTCCGCACATTAGATAAAGTCGATTCATCTTGTTCCTTAAGATCAGATCCTGTGCAAAGGGACCTTCAAGTGGTATCAGAGCGTCCAGGGAGCTGAATCGAGATCAACAACACCGGATTCACCAGAATTCGAGCCTTATTTGCCGATCAAAGTCAAATTTCACCAGAGATTTTACATTTCTTGCCGATCAGAGTCAAATTTCAACGGAGATTTGACATATTTCATCTTTTTCTACTTATTTCTTACATCATTTCTCAGTCTGTCAACATAAAATTAGAAAAACTTAAAATTTAACGTGAATCTACGGTTAATAATTGATATCATTTGATTCGCAATCATTCAAAGTATAATCCTACTGAGTTTGACAATCAAATTCAACTTAAAACGAGATCAAATTCATCAAAAACCATGTTTAACTGTTCATATGTGCTGACGTTATCCACTCGCTCGGACAGTTGTCCGAACGGATTACATTATTTAGTATCTGCTAGTTGCTTGTTGACATCATCAGTGATTAGCTGATCAGATAGTTGACCAATCGGACAGCATTGTTGTTGCAAGTTACCTTTTTCTTACGTCATATTGCTAGCCGATCGGACAGACGACCGATCGAACAGCTGATCGATCGAACAGCTATCCGATTAAGTGATCAGTTGTGTACTATTCGATCGAACAGTCATTCGATCCAAGTACACTTGTGTAAAATTTTTGAAAATCACAAAAATTTGTCTAAGTGTTTGATAATTGTTTCAGGTACTTGAAAGATGGACGAATTCATGAATCCTTTCAGTGATATGTATGCGTTTGCTGGAAACTCTGGAGATGATGGTACTTCTAGCAACACAAATGAGAACACTTCAAATGCGAAGAAAACCTTGACAGATGTTTTAGGCGTGGAAAGTGCATACGAAACATATAACAAACCCCCAAAGCTGATGGCAATCGAAGAATACAGTCGGTGGGCCAATAAATTTGAAGAATGGTTAAAGGCTTTTGCGTATACTAGCCGGAAAAGTCTAAAGAATGGATACAAGGATGGAGGGAAAAATGGTGAAAATTTGACATCAACTGAAGAAATAGATCTTTTTGTTGCCGAGCAAAAGTGCATCGCGTTGCTGTTTCAGTCTGTTCGAGAAGATATAATATCTTTAATCGAGTATACCAATGCTAAAGATCTGTGGAAAAAGTTAGAAGTGAAATGTTTGGGTAGTGCAGAAATAGTGAAAAACAAAAAGAAACTGCTAAGAAAAGAATTTGATTTATTTGGTTGTTTAAAAAATGAATCAGTTTGTAAGATGATTGAGAGGTTTGGGCACTTGAAGTTGGAGCTGGCGAGACATGGAATTACTTATTCTCAAGAAGAGTTAGTCGACAAATTGTTTGACTCGTTGCCAGATGAGATGGATTGGTAATACTATGCGTTAATGCTAAAGAATACTATCAAGACTGAAGAGATGACAGTGGATCTACTTATCGAAAGATTAGAGAGTCACGAGTTGGAGATAAAGAAAACACACAAAGTGAATCACTCATCATATCAGCAAAATTTGGAATTGTATTATCCAAAAAGCATGATTCCAAAGAATACATCTCCCAAGACAGCCTTTTCTGCTGAAAATTCTAACACAACAAGCAAAGAAACAAGCCAAGAGAGTGCAAGTAGTGGATTTCACAGTGGCTCTTCGTCTACTTTAAACCAATCAGCTGCAAAGAACTTATTTCAATGCAATATCGCTGTGGATCTAAAGAACGCTCAAAACTTCAGCGAGGAATCTGCAAAGCAACAGATGGTTTTCTTAGCCTCTGTGCTGGAGTCGTATGAGAGCCTCGTGGCTGGGAAGATTGGCAACACCAACCTGACAAAAGAAGATTACGATCAGATAGATCCTGAGGAGATGGAATTGATCGACATTAGGTGGTGTATGGCAAGTGCAGTGAGAAGGGCACAACGTTTCATGGAGATAACTGGAAGAAAGTCTATTGGTGGACCATCTACCAAGTTAGGCTTTGACAAGACAAAAGTGACATGTTTCAAGTGTAAACAGAAAGGTTATTTTAAAAGAGAGTGCCGAAATGCTTATGGTGATGATTCTGAAAATCCATTCAAAGAAGATTACTACAAGAGACCAATTTATCATCAGAATAAATCAGAACCGCCCAGAATGAAACAACTTGAGGATAATAAAGAAAAATCCAGAGCTCTCGCCGTGATTCATGACGATGAAGGTTTTGACTGGAGCGAGTTGTTACCAGAAGAGGATGCGGTTGGATATGCTTTTATGGCAAAGATTGTTGAACCTGTTCCTTATAAAGACAACAGAAATGAAGAAGAAAAGTATGTCAACAGAAAGATGATTGCTCAAAATAGAATGATCAGAATTTTTGATATATACACTGAAGCAAAAAGGGCAAAGAGATGGGATCCAGACAGAGAATGCTATCTTGACTCCATGGGAAACATTGCTATTGACTACAAGACCCTCGATCTTGAAACAATAATTCAACAAATTGCTGAAGAAGAAGGGGGTTGGCAAAGTAAATGGTGGGGAAGTGCAGAAGAGAAAGAAAAAGAGGAAAAGGCCAAGAAGATTGATGATGGGATCATTGATACATTACAAGAGTTGAATGCCGAAAACCTGAGAAAGATGGCTGACAAAGTGCTGGCGGCTAAGGAACTTGAGGTAGAATCTAAATCCGTATCTGAGTCTAAAAGCCAGGTCAGTTCAAACGGGTCAACAAGTGCGTCAGGTAAGAAAGAAAATGGTGTTATTGACTGCAAAAATTGCATGAAAGAGTGCAAGGTTTGTAGTACAATCACTTATCTCAGTGGTAAGAAAGTTGAGGATCTGACAAACAGAGTCAGAGAGGTTGAGGATCAAATCTTGAACCGTGACGAAATGCTGAAATCTTCGAATGACAGATTAAAAGAATTAACTGACAAAATTGAAACTGATAAAATTAACATAGAAAGAGTTAGGAAAGAAAATGAAAAACTAATTCTTGAAAATCGTCAAATTTCTGAAAATTTTGAAAAACTAAAACGCACAGTGAAAGATTCTGATGATAGAAACAGTAAAACATACAAAGAAAATTGTCATTTGCAAGGTGTTTTAAGGGTTAAAGAAAAGTTAATAAACAAACAACTGGATGAGATTGCGAAATTGAAGCTTCAGTTTGAAGAAGCTAAGATTGAGAATGAGCGTATTAATTTGAAACTGAACAGTTACAACTCTGCAAGCTTTGTTTTGCAACACATTGTTCCCAAACCCATTGGGAAAAACAAAGCTGGCGAAGATGTATACTATGATGGAACCGGGGTCGGGTTTCAACAAGTTCCGCCACCAGTTCTAAACAATTTTTCAAAGAAACAATCAGGGTTGGTTAATGATGAAGTTGAAACAAATGAGATAAAACTTCCAGAGTCGATTGATGTGACATTTTCTTCATCATCATCTGATGATAGTGTTCAAACTGAGATTGTTAAAGGGATGGCTGAAAGTGTTTTAGATAGTGATTCAGCTGAGGATGAAGAGTGTTTTCTGAACAAGTACATTCCAAAACCAAAATCTAAAAACAACTTAGATGATGAACCGGGTCTTGTGATGTACAAGATGGCTGGTTCTGATAAGTTGCATTCAGATTTTGAGTTTCCTCTGGAGAATGTTAATGTGAACAAATTGAAAAATGTTTTCAAATTGGTTGAAATTGATTTGTCTGGAGTAGAAGGTTTGAATCAGACAAAGAGGCAAATGAATTTTGAGAAAGATAAAGCTTACTATAAGAAACCTGTTATTCCACCACGTTTTTCTAACAACAATTGAAATAAATGGTCGGGTGGATATCAGGGTGGTAAGAATTATCAGAAAAAGAATGTTCAGAACAAGAGGTTTATTGAGAAAAAGGTGTTTGTGAACAGTTCAAGCTCACTTTCTGATGAGGAATCTGAGATTTTTTCAAAAAAAAACAAAGAGTTCTTTGAAAAGAAGACTTCACAGCCTCAGTCTGAAGGCACTAGTCGGGTAGCTGACACCCGAACATGCTTCAAATGCAATCAAGTTGGATATATTGCACGAAAATGTACCAACTTGAAGCCTAAGACTGAAGTAGTGATAAATTCAAGCAAGAAAGATGTTGTGAAGGGAAAAGCTCCATTGGTTGTTGAGAAAAATGTTTTGAAAAGTGATAACACGAAGATCAAAACTGAACCTGTTAAGAATTTGGTAACTAAAGATGACAAATTATACAAACGGGTTGCGTCACCTCAACAAACATGGAAGCCAAAAGTTGTTGAAAAGAAAGCAAATTCTCCAAAACCAAAGGTGTCTGAGACTGAAAAATCATCATCTTCAACCAAGAAGATGTATATACCTTTGGATTTATATGAGAAACTTGAGAAACAAAAATCGATTTCTGAAAAGAAGTATGTGGTAAAGAAAGACCAATCATCTAATCAACCTCAAAAAGACGAATTTTTCCTATTCAAAGAGGTTGAGGTTGGGTCTGCTGAAAGCTTAAAAATGAATGATAAAAACTTTCCGCCACTTTACACTACAAAAACTCACATTAATGTCAAGTTACCCGAGTCAAAAGAGGCTTGGGTAGCATCAAAATCTCATTAAATGTTTTTTATATGTGCAGGAGCTTCTGAGATCCGTTTCACGTTGGATTATGGATAGTGGAGCTTCTCGGTACATGACAGGAAAGACAACACTGCTGTATGATGTTAGAAATTTCAATGGAGGTTATGTTGGGTTCGCAGGTAACCAAGTGGTAGAATTGTTGGTGAAGGAACGTTATCCAATGGGATTGTCACGTTTGAAAGAGTTAACTACATTGCTGAGCTGGAAAATAATCTGCTAAGCATCTCGCAGATTTGTGACAGGATGTATACCACTCACTTCACAGACAAAGAATGTTTGATATTGAAGCCAGGATTTGTTATCCCTGAAAAATGGATTATCATGAGAGCGCCTAGAGTAAATGACCTGTATGTATTAGACATGAGTGTAGCAACTATAACAACGGGCCAGGCTCATTGTTTTGTGTCTAGAGCAACAGAGAAAGAATCACAATTGTGGCATCGCAAAATGGGCCATATTCACCTAAGAAAAATGAATCATCTGGTGCATAATGATTTAGTTCTGGGCGTTCACATCAAAGGTTTTCATCTGGAAGGGGAGTGCATTAGCTGCATCAAAGGAAAGCAGAAGAAAAAGTCACACCCAAAAAAGCAAGTCAATTCAGTCTCAAGACCTCTGGAGAGACTTCATATGCATTTGTTTGGTCCTGTGAATGTCAAAAGCATTACAGGAGATCTCTACTGTCTTGTGGTTACTGATGATTATTCCAGATTTTCGTGGGTATCATTCTTGAAGACCAAAGATGAGACTTTTGAAAGTTTGATGGCGTTGTTCAGAAAAATTGAAAATTTGTACCAAGCCCGTATCAGAAAAATCAGAAGTGACAACGGTACATAGTTTAAGAACAACCGAATGGAAGAATTTTGTAATGAGAAAGGAATATTGCATGAATTTAGTGCTCCTTACACTCCACAACAAAATGGAGTAGCAGAACGAAAGAACAGGACACTAATCAAAACGGCCAGAACAATGCTTGCTGATTCAAAGCTACCAATCAACTTTTGGGCAGAAGCAGTGTCAGCTGCATGTTATACTCTCAACCGGGTTCTCACAGTAAAGAAATTCAACAAGATGTGTTTTGAGCTGATAAATCTCCGCAAACCTAACCTGAAGTATCTGGAACCGTTTGGGTCTCCCTGCACAGTTTTAGAGCCTTTTGGGATGTTTGATCCAAAGAGCATTGAAGGAATTTTCGTGGGTTATTCTAGTCCACAAAAATGAGTCTTTGTTCCAAGTTTAAAGCGGATAATTGAAGCATACAATGTTGAATGTCAAGGCCATACAATGCCACCGCAGAATCCCGGCGACTCATGGCGTTTCAAATATGATACTTTGTAGGAGTCCTTTGACATGGAGGAAGAACCAGAGTTCTTTGACGAGTTGGATATTCTAAGAGAGTATGAAGAAAGATTCCCAGCTGAGATCTCTAAATGTCAACGAAAAACTTCAAATGATGATGAAGCAGGTCCAAGCAATGCTGGAGAACATGACGATATTCAACAAAATGAAGTTGCTCAGGATAATCAGATGGTAGAGAATGATAATCAAGAATCTGAATACAGACTAATATTTGATCGTGATGATTCAGATTCTGAGGGGGAGCTAATCCAGCTCTCAAATCAAACTATTCCAGTCAGTGAACATGATGCAAATCAAAATGTCACAAATTTGGAAGGCGAGGTAGATGTTTCAGGCGAGGTGATGCCAAGAACACTTTCATATCATCCAGAGGAGTTGATAATCGGAGAGTTGCAGTCAGGCGTCCGCACTCGAAGACAACTTGATCAAGGGCTTACATGTTTTTATACAAAAGTTGCTCCTTTACAAACTGAATTCTCATTAAGTTGTTTTATCTCGCAGATTGAACCAAGGACTTATAAAGAGGCGCTTACTGAAGATTCTTGGGTCAATGCAATGCAGGAGGAACTAAGCCAATTCGAGAAGCTAGGAGTGTGGAAGCTAGTGGATTTGCCTGATGGTCATCGAAAGATCAATACCAAATGGGTGTTTAAATGCAAGAGGATGATCGAGGAGTTATTATTCGA
Source organism: Helianthus tuberosus (assembly GCA_030545235.1). Lineage (NCBI taxonomy): Eukaryota > Viridiplantae > Streptophyta > Magnoliopsida > Asterales > Asteraceae > Helianthus > Helianthus tuberosus. The sequence goes on from CM060449.1 coordinate 110,381,687, forward strand.
AACAAAGCTCGACTCGTTGTCCAAGGTTTCAGTCAGCAAGAGGGAATAGATTTCACCGAAGTCTATGCCCCTATTGCAAGACTTGAAGCAATCAGAATCTTCCTAGCATTTGCATCGTGGAAAGGATTTAAAGTTTTTCAGCTAGATGTGAAGTCGGCATTTCTATATGGCAAGGTGAAAGAGGAGGTTTATGTCGGACAGCCACCGGGCTTCACCGACCCAATTCACAAAGATAAAGTTTATCTCCTGGATAAGGCGTTATATGGCTTACATCAGGCCCCGAGAGCCTGGTATGAGACTTTGTCTCAACATCTGATAGCCAACAACTTCATCCGAGGGAAGATAGACGCCACTCTATTTACAAAAGAAGTCGACGGGCATCTTCTGATAGTCCAAATTTACGTGGATGACATAATTTTCGGGTCTACAAATGAACAACTCTGCAAAGATTTTAAAAAAGTTATGAAGCAGAAGTTTGAAATGTCATCAATGGGTGAGATGAAGTTCTTCTTGGGACTTCAAGTTGATTAACTTCCCAAGGGAACATTACGAAATACGTTCATGATGTTCTGGAGAAATTCGGGATGACAGGAATGTCTCCCATGTCCACCCCTTTAGCGACGAACCATGGGATAAACCCTGATCTCACCGGAGAGAAGGTAGATGAAACGCTGTATCGCTCCATGATCGGTTCGTTAATGTACTTGACGACATCAAGACCGGATATTATGTATCCAACTTGCCTCGCAGCTCGGTTTCAGTCAAATCCTAGAGCTTCGCATATGGTAATTGTGAAACGGATTCTACGCTACCTGAAAGGAACTCCATCTCTGGGGTTGTGGTATCCAAAAGTCGGCAATTTCACGGTCGAAGGATATTCTGATTCTGATTTCAGATGCTGCAAAGTTAACGCTAAATCAACAACAGCGGGGTGCCAGTTTTTTGGACCACGATTGGTCACTTGGCAATGCAAGAAGCAGACCTCTGTCGCTTTATCCACATGTGAAGCCGAATATGTATCTGCTAGCAGCTGCTGCTCACAGATCTTGTGGATCCAGCAACAGATGCGAGACTACGGTTTGCAATTTCTTAACTCCCCTATCTTTGTTGATAATGAGGCAGCTATAAACATAACAAAAAATCCTGTTCATCACGCTAAAACGAAACACATTGAAATTCGTCATCACTTCATCCGAGACTGTTTCGAGAAGAAGTTGATACGAATAGAGAAAATCCACACCGATGAACAAAAAGCTGACTTACATACCAAAGCATTTGACAAAACTCGTTTTCAATATCTTTTGAAACTTAATGGTATGAAGTTAATATCGGGTGCGGAGGAAATCGTTGGCGTCGATGAAGGTACCACTGTAGATTATGTTGAAAAGCAATCTGCAATGGTTTGTCGAATTTTTACTTGTTTTGATCTTTAAGGGGAGATAGGGGTATTAATTTCAGAAAATACAAAAACAATAAAAATTTCGAAAATCCAAAAACATTAGAAAATTCTTAAAGCCAAAAACATGATAAAATTCAAAAAGAGCTTGTGTAAACAGGGAAAAATGATAGTACATCAGCTAGACGGTTACAGTACGCTATAGAAATGGAAAGTTTTAATGCGTTAAACAGTCTCACTGATGATGTGCCGATAGGTTTTTACACATTTAGTAGATTTGTTCGGGATATAAACCTAAAATTCTTACTTTCTTATTTCGTGGGAAACACTACTTGGACATATAGGTAACCCCTGAAATCTTGTTTGAAAGATTCCTTTTTCTGATATACTAGGTCTTTATACTCAGTGATATCTGGGGTATTATTCCGGGACTTCTGCTGAATGGAAGTTCTGACCTAGTCCTCGAATAATACTTTCTGCAAATGCTGGAAACATAGCATCACCCTCAGCATATATGATAAGACAATAAAATTGCTTAGCAATGTTGTTGTAAAAAAGATCCTCTAAAGGGGACACACCCAAAAGTTGAGTAATGATCTCTCTGCTGAACGGTAGTTCTGACCTGAGCTCTCATGATTCTTCATAATTTATTAACCCTTACAGATATCATTGGTGTAATATTTACCTGTAAGACTGAATATTGGGATCTGGATACGGGAGTATATTCAAGAGGTAGGACACATGAATAAGTTTAAGTCACTAATACATTAAATTCGTATCCTGGACAGATTGAAAAGTGTGTGAAAATTTAAGTGGATCAATATATTGACAATCTAAGTGAATTGTTTAATGCTGTGTATGAAATCAAGGTTAATGGTACTTGTAACTTGTTGGAAGCTGATATGATTCCCTAACACGCTCACCAAAAATATATTTGTAAATAGTTTTACTTGTACTGCATTTTATTTCTGTATTTCATTTCTAGTTTAGTGCTTTATTAAAATCCAAAAAGATTTTACATTTCTGCCTTATTTTTCGACAAACCAAAGTGGAAAGCTGATCTTCAGATTCGACTTAAAACAGATGCAGGAAGTCACTGAACTGAAAGATGAGTTTGGAGCTAATCATGCTAATCTTGAAATGAAATGTCATAACAAGTTCATTAAGTTGAAACTTGTAATTTTCAGAAATATGGTTGAACAAAAATAAAGAAAATGTCAGTACGCTTTGTATCGGGTCAACCAAGGCCATTAAGTTGGACTTGGTTGACAAGTTAAGTACCTAGGGTCATTAATTTGGACCTAGATACTTAAGTGGATTTTCAAACAACTGATATGTGCAAAAAGTCAAAATGTCAAAGTTTTGAGAGAAATAGGAATGCTTGGATCGGACAGCATTACTAGCCGATCGGACAGCACACCGACTCAATGACACCTATAAATAGATGGTCAAAGCTCAGTCAAAACGGTTACTTGGTCGATCAGCTGACCTTTCTCTCTCAAATTTTCATCTGATTTCTCATTGATTATCTTTGGATTAGAACATTGGTTTGTTGGTTTGCACATCATTCACAATGCCAAAGGTAAGTCTTTCACATCCAAATCTATCATTTGTTCTATCTGTTCTTCATGTCGTCTCTGTCATCATCTTTAGAACCAGATCTAGGAAGTTCTAGCCATTTTTTGTTGAGTTCTAAGTACATGGTCTTGTTCGCAATGTTAAGATCTATAGATTTACCGGTTTAATTTGTGTAAATTCATGTTTAATTTGAGTAGATCTGATGATTAGCGTTACGGCAGTCAGTTAGGTTTTAGTGAAATTAAACCTTGTTTGGAACGAATTAGAGAATAATGAACATAGGGTTTTGATCGCGACAAGATTTTTCACATAGATCTATGTTAAATTTTTGATAATCTGCCTAAAAAATTCTGAGTATGATTGTTCTTGAATGTTCTTGAATGAGATGCCAACCGATCGGATAGCTTTGCCAACCGATCGGACAACTATCATTGTGGATGCATAAGCATTTTTTCTTGATAGGATAGCTCATGCCTTGGAATTTATGCCTAAATGTGTTTAATTTGATTCATATGCTGTATTGTGCTAGCCAATCGGACAGCATTACCAACCGATCGGACAGCATTGCCAGCCGATCGGACAGCATTGCCAGCCGATCGGACAGCATTTCCAGCCGATCGGACAGCATTGCCAGCTGATCGTATGGCATTCTTACAATTCTTTGAAATCTGTGCAAAATGGCCAACCGATCGGACAACTTTGCCAACCGATCGGACAGCTTTTTCTGCACTTCATTGGTAATCAAAGCAACTGCTAGCCGATCGGACAGCATTGCCAGCCAATCGGACAGCATTGCCAGCCGATCGGTCAGCATTCAATCATACCTTGTTGACTGTTCAAAGTGTCAGATTTGCCAGCCGATCGAACAGCATTGCTAGTCGATCGGATAACATCACTAGCCGATCGAACAGCATTGCTAACCGATCGAACAACTTGTTCAAAGGGATTCTCAGTGTTAGAAAATTTATCAAAATTTCCATCTTTCATCCTTATGTCTCGAAACTTGTGTAAATGTTTAATATTGCATATCTTTACAGGGAAGAGGGAAGGATACGGATAAGGGTCACAATGTATACTGTGTAATTGATGAGGCTAACACAGAGAATACGGTGGTTGAAAAAATGGCAAAATTCTTAAGAGAAAGCAGAGTTGCTAAGGCTTTATCTGACAAAACTGTTATATATGAATCTCATGTAAGAGCCTTCTGGAACACAGCTAGATATGAAGAAACTGATAAGATGATACACTCAGTATTGAGAAAGAAGGACAAAAAGGGTAAAGATATAGATGTAGAGTTTAAGTTTGGTGTTGGAGACATTAGAAGAGTTCTAGACTTAAAAGATTCTGACGACAATCCAACAATCATGTCTGAACGTCTTGCTAAAGGAATGTGGTGCAGAATGGGATTCACTGGCCATATCAATGGAAAGATGACTAAGACAAGTTTCTCAAAGGCCTACAGATTTTTGTTGCATTGCATGGTTCATTCATTGTCACACAGGAAAGGAGCATATGATGAAGTATCAGATTACATCATGAATATTATCACAAGTTTGGTATTGAACAGACGTTACAACATTTCTCAAGTAATCTTTGAATATATGAAGGAGAACTGCCAAAATAAAGGTGACTTGTATATCATGTATCCCAGATTCATAATGATGTTGATAAATGATAAGTTCAAAGATCTTCCAAAAAATAAAAGTGACATTATGGATATGAGAAACATAACGACTGAGACCATTGCAAGAGTCACCAAAGAAAATGATGCAAAGACGAAGCAAATGATATGCAAAATCAAGAATCCAGACTATGTTGCTCCTGAGAATGATAAATGGAGACATGAGAACAGTGATTCAGATAATGAAGATATGAAGATGAGTGAATTTAAAGAAAAGAATACTAGATGGTGGGTTGAGAAAGTAAAAGATGGGAAGAGAAAGGGAACTCCAAAGACGTCCCCTGCAGTTTCTATTCCAAAGAATGTAGAAAAGGGTATAGTGAAAGGGGGAGTCATAAGGCATTTAGAATTTTAAATTGTTAAAAGTTTCTAATAAATTTGTCAAAATTTGTTTTGCAGGGTCTTTTGGAGAACCGCAACAAAAGATGATAGATGAAACAGTTTTGGAACCGTCTGTAGTTATTCGAGAAGGAGCTGAGTTGTTATCACAAACTCTTGAAAGCTTTTTAAAGAAGAATGAGGATGTTGCTAAAGGTGTCAAAGGCAAAGAACCTGAAGGTGTTGTTCAAGATGTCTCAAGTGATGAAGATTCTGAAGCTACTGAATCAGAATCAGAACTTGATCAAACTACACTTGGCAGAGGCAAAGCACAACTCAAGAAAAAGCCTACAAAGAAACAAAAAGCATCAGATGAGGAAGACACTTCTTTTGAACCAGATCGACCAAAGAAACAATTAAAGAAGCGCAAAGCTGTTCAAACTGGAGTTATTCCTAGAAGTGTGCGGGCAAAGAAAGGAGAAGCTAAAGCACAAAAAGATCAAGGATGCAAAGGCAAAAAGCATGCTGAATCATTAAAGGATCAAGAATCAGAGGTTAAAAGGAAAGTTGGTCAAGATGATTATGTTGAAGTAACTGAGGGTGGAGACTTTTCTTCAAAATTTCCACCAATTCCTGAAAATATTGAGATTCCAGAATCCTCACGTCCAAAAGTTACAGATGATTTCTTTGGCAATCTTCCACCAGCAACTGGAATTTTTAATGAAGATATTCCAGAAGATGATTATGACATGTTCAATAATGAAGCTGTAAAAGAATTGCTGAAGAAAGTTGCTGCTCTTGAAAAGGCTAAAGACAAAGCTGAAGCAGAACGTGATGTTTTATTGAAGCTAGTAAATAAGCTGATGAAAGCTCATGATCAAATTAGAATGGTGCTGATCAATCATGAAGATGAAATGAAGAAAGTTAAGGATGATGGTGATAATAATTCTAAAGTGATTGAATTTCTAACAACAGAAATTTCTTCATTGAATGAGAAGATAAAGAATCTTCAAGACGTTAATCAGACTCTTAATCAGCTTCTCAGTGAAATGAGTGAAGCCTCATCAAATGAAATAAAGGCTATGAAGTTAGAAATGGAAGCGATGAAAGCTGGTGAAGTAATGAAAGATAACCCACTCAGCATGTTATATGCAGTAGTAGAAAGTCATCTGAAGATGGATGTTCATGCTGCTTTCCAAGAGATTGAAGTGAAAAGAGTAGAGGAAAGAAGAATAGAAAGAGAAAGACGACTAGCTGAAGAGGCCATTCAAAAGAACAAAAATGTTGTTGAAGATATTCAAGAAGCTGGTGGATCCTCTAGTCAAGTTGACATTGAAATGGTTGATGTTGGTAATATTCAAGAACATGTTGAAGAGCAAGTTGCTGAAGATGAACAGAATCAAAACTATGTGTTGGTTGGTGAGTCTTCTTTATTCATTGATACTGATGAAGTTCTTCGAAGAGTTGCTGCTATTCAAAAGAAGAGAAAGGCCAAAGAAGTATTGTTACTAAAATGGAAAACACAACAATGTGTTCTTGTTGGAAAAGCTTCTACAGTGCCTTACAGCATACCAAAGATTGTTCGGAGAATGAAAATCGATGAAAAACGTAAAGAAGCAAAGAAAGCACGTGGAGAAGAAGTTAGTGATTCTGATCTTGAAATTCTTGGTGATGATGGAGAGAATGAAGATGAAAATGATGATGAAGATGAGTCTGTTCAGAAAGATGATAAGAAAGACGATGATGACAAGAAAGACGACGATGATGATCAAGGGTCTTCTTGCTTGTTAATTAATAATCCTAATGTTCAAGAAAGGATTGAAGAGTTGATGAATGATGAAATCAACGAACAGGAAGATGATACTCAACATGACGCCTCATCATCTGGAAAACAACATGCAGACCAGGTACTTCTAACAAACCCTACTGTTATCTACCTACATGAGAAATATGAAGGTGAGATCGAGGTTCGGAGAACTAGAGCTGAAATGTTAGAAGAGTTGGGTTTGGAAGATGGAAAGTTTAAGTTTGATATTGAGGACGAGATTCCTCAGTCTCCAGAGAAAGACTTTGAACCAAGATATGCTCATGAAGCTGATCATTATGATGAAGTCATTATTGAAGATGCTTCAGATTCATCTGATGAAGATACTGACTTTCATTATGCTGGAATTGATGAAACATTTCCGTCACTTGCTGAAATGTTCAAAGATAGAAATGAAGATGAAATCAGAAGAAAAATTGTTGAAAAAGTTTCCACTGAAGGTTTTCCAGAAACAATTCCCAGAGAAATTCTTGCTGAAGAACGAAAAAGGTGGTTTAAAAATATGCCCAAAGAAAGAAAAACTCTTAGAGCTCTTCAGTATTTCACACATGATAAAAATCTTTCATGGGGAGACATTCCATCATGGGGCTATCTTGAAGATCTTAAAGTCTATGCTATCAGAAGAGGAGAAGGAGTTCAGTACTTCGAATTTCTGTCAGATATCAGTTCTTTACCGTGGTGGGATGTGGATGAGTTGGTGTAAATTAAGAATATCAAGCAGTTCTATTATGGTCCAGAAGTTAGACAACATGATCAAGATTTGTGGAACTACATCAAGTTGCAAGCAAAGAATGGTTATCCTGATTGGAAACCACAGTATCCGAAGCAGATTGTCACATTTCTAGAGAATGGTAAAAAGGATATAACTCTGGATATGAAGCCACCTAGATGTCTGAAGAATATGCCTCTTAGAGCCATTGAGCAAGACTTCCATGATTTATTTCAAGGCTGGTTGTACAACGAAACTATGGCTGAGGCAGTTATCTCTCTATATGACAAGTCCACGGGAAAATCTCGAAGAATCAGCATTCTTGTAACACCTGTGCCTCCACGGCCATCAAACAAATACCAAACCAATGAAATATTATATTTCATACTTGGGATTTGTAAAAATATGTGTATCATTTACACATATCAACTCTTGTTCGATTTCAAATTCTAAATCGCTTTCTGGAAGGTTATACGCGCTCTTATGCGTAAATATAACCAGTTTAATGCAACAAACCCTCCGGAATAGTGACATAGGCTTAACATACCTTAAATATCCTTTACATAACTTAGAAATAAGTTTTGAAGGCTTTGGTATGGCAAAAACAAGCTAATTCGCTTACAGGGACTAAATATGACAAACTGCGAAAGTATGCCAATTTGAACTGTAACAGACATTCCGGAACATGACCATAAGTTAAACACACCTTAAATATCCTTTATATAGCTTAGAAATAGGCTTTGAGGGGTTCGGTGTGCTAAAATAAACTTTTGGGTCCTTCAGGGACTAAAAGTGTCAAAAAGTGCACAAGTTTGCATTTTCGCGCATAACTTACGTTCTGAATACATCCGGACATCCAAAAATTTATGTAAGCATGACTATATTATGTTTTAGTGTTTGGCTTACCAAACACCCATTCGTCACGCATTTTGGATCGTTTTTCGCGCTTATGCGCATTCCGTCGTAATTAAGCGAACATCGCGTTCGTACGACCAAACGAACCATCACCCGGCATATTTTTGAACATGTTTCAAGTCCACAATGTTTAGGCAACATTTTAGGGCCTTAAATTTGGCTTTAGGGGCCTTAGAAGTGTCGAAAATGGCTTAAAACATCAACAGGGACTGAAACTGTATTTCTGCAAACTTGTTTCTGATCTGCAACTCCCAGGCGGCCCGCCTGAGAGTCTGCATATGCTGAAGCGGGCCGCGTCCGACTTCTGGACCAGATTAAGTGCATTTAACATCAGTTTGCTGTTGTTTGATCCACCACCACATGTTCTAAATTGTTTAGTCAGATGATAAGCATCAATTTTAGCCACCATGAGTTTCCGACAAGTGTACGCCTTGGATCATGGCACGTTTTCCATGAAACGATCCTAACGGTTACCCAAAAACTATAAATACCCCATCACCCCAACCTCATTTCTTACAAGAATTCTGATTTGAGAGCTCTAAGTTGAAACCATTGTTTCATACCTGAGTTCTTGGATCGGGATTAGCATTCGGGGACCCTTCGTAAGTATTCTTTCGTTCTTTTATTGCTTTTCGAGTCTTTCGAGTCTGAAAGTCAAACTTTGTTTGACTTTCTACATTGACCAGTTATGGTCAATGCGAAGTTCGTTGGAACTTCGCAACGTGAGTGTAATCACGTTGGTTATAGTCCCTTGGGACTATGCCTACTGATTACCACGTTGTCTAGGGTCGTAGGGTAAGCGATCTAATAAATCGCTTATACCTTCGAACCCGACCCAGTTTGGTCGATCATTAGGATCCGACCAAACACATTAGGTGACCATAGTAGGTAGGGAATAACCTTCCGAGGTTATACTCTATGATCACATCGTTTGAGTAGTTGTATGATAGGTAGTTTATATGCCTTAGGTAAATTACCAGAATACCCTTTTCATGTATAATTGGTAATTAAGCATATGTAACCTAAACTTTCGTCACATAACTGATTATGTAACATGTTTAGGCATATAACACTTATCATAGGACTAGTTAGGCGGTCCGAACGCGTTTCACGCGAACGACGCGTTAAAGTAGCATAAGCTACCTAAACGGGTCGTAATGGGTCGTAAACACTTAGGTTAAGTTTCATTTAGTATGTAGGCTTTGTTAAACCATGTTACATGAGTTCCTACACTCATTTGGTTTACAAACCCTAATGCTACCCGATCTTCCGATTTAGGTCCGGTTTATTAACATAGTTACCTATATTAGGTGCCGTTTGATATCCGCGATCTCTAGCATTGTTTGGTTGTTACTCAAGGACTTCTGAGCAATCTCAAGTGAGTACATAGACCCCTCTTTTACTGTTTTCCAAACTGTTTTGGGGTGAAACACATGTGCCTACTTGTTACTTTCATGCTTTCCTGTTTTCACATCATATACATGCTATGTTCGTTAGTACATTATAGTACATGATTTCATTACATTTCATGCTAGGTGTGTCCATTGTGTGCATTACTTAGTACATCGTTTTACATTACATTTCATGCTAGGTGTGCCCACTGCGTGCATTACTTAGTACATCGTTTTACATTTACATTTTATGCTATGTATGTCCATTGCGTGCATACTTAGTACATCGTTTTCATCACATGCTTACATTTTGTTATAACATTTGGGTTGTTTACAATGGAACAATACATTCATTAACATTAGCTACGCCGTTCGTTAGTAGGAAGTGGTACCATAGGAATTGGCAACTCCCGTTCCGGACATCCCAGGGAAAGGGGATGAAAGGAATGACCGAATTCGATATACATAAGTTAGATAAACCTTTAAGTGGTTTAAGGGTTTATCGCCTCAGTCTCAAGGCTTGGATGTATGCATTTTCACAACGCCGCATAGATGTTCGTATCAGTATAGCATGCATTTACACAAAACATAACGTTGATTTAAACCGAGTTTTACTTCAATACTATGTTCTTGTGCATATGGTTTAGTTGATACATTTCACTAGCCATACATATCATTTTGGTTACATATTACATGATTTACATTGATCATGCATTTACACAAAACATAACGTTGATTTAAACCGAGTTTTACCTCAATACTATGTTCTTGTGCATATGGTTTAGTTGATACCTTTCACTAGCCATACATATCATTTTGGTTACATATTACATGATTTACATTGATCATGCATTTACACAAAACATAACGTTGATTTAAACCGAGTTTTACCTCAATACTATGTTCTTGTGCATATGGTTTAGTTGATACCTTTCACTAGCCATACATATCATTTTGGTTACATATTACATGATTTACATTGATCATGCATTTACACAAAACATAACGTTGATTTAAACCGAGTTTTACCTCAATACTATGTTCTTGTGCATATGGTTTAGTTGATACCTTTCACTAGCCATACATATCATTTTGGTTACATATTACATGATTTACATTGATCATGCATTTACACAAAACATAACTTTGATTTAAACCAAGTTTTACTTCAATACTATGTTCTTGTGCATATGGTTTAGTTGATACCTTTCACTAGCCATACATATCATTTTGGTTACACATTACATGGTTTACATTTGACACATAAACATTTTTTACATTGGTTATACATTACATGATTTACATTAGACATGAACATTTTACATCTTGATGGTTTGGTTTGATTAAGTGATTAAGTAACGATGCGTGTGTAATATGATACAAGCATGGTGGATACGCCGCTGGTACTTCCTATATATAAGTGTTTGTATGATATCACATATTGTAGCGTTATTTGAATCATTTCAGTTTGATACATATAACATTTTATACAAATAACATACTTTTCACAATACATTGTTTTACAAACAACTTAACAAATACAAACTCATTTTACATGGTTACTCATTTAACCATGCATTATTCTATTATTTATACTTATCATCTGAACTAATTGTTTTTCAAATGATTTACAAAACAAAGCAAATTACAAGGTTCATGACTAAACATTTTCTTAAACATAAGTCATGAATCTCATTTTCACAAAACCTATGTATCTCACAGGCATATTTATGCTGACGTACCTATTTTCACATGTGTTTTTCAGGAGCTGTTACATAAGATGATCAAGATACACATAGGCAGACTTGGGCTTTAGTGACAATAAAAGATGCAAGACTAGTTAATTATGTTGTATTTCTTTGTTTGTTAAGACATTGTAACACTTTTAATCAATAAAACGAAACTTTAATTTCCATGGTTGTGAAACATTAATTCTGTTACAACACTCCCCGATGTTTCCGCCGCGTTTTGTATGTTCTACGTGGTCGGGGTGTGACAGAAAAGATGGTATCAGAGCCAATGGTTATAGGGAATTAGGTTATTAGTAATGTTTTGACCTAGTCTATAACCTTCTTAGGACCCTAACGCGAGTTTACTTGCGTTTAGTCATAAAACAATACCGTCACCTATCCTTAGGCGACGATCACAACAAGAACATAAATTTCAAAACCGCTTTGAAAACTAATCATCTGTTCTAGGATGATTAATTACTAGGTTTTGAACCCCTTTGAGTTTTCAAAATCTCGTCAAGGTTTTGGGTTTTAAATAATGTGAACACGTGCAAACTGGAAGGGTGAATGCCTGTATTCTGGGTTTTCTGTCTAGGCAAGCACTTCGTATACATCTCATCAGACGCGAGACCAGTTGTGCTTACCTGGGAATTCTTGGGATGAGTGTTCACTTATAGGCGAGCATGTCTTCGCGATACATTATTTTTGACCCATTTACTTTAATTAGTCACCATCTCATTTGTTTGCCTTAGGTAACAAACAAATGATCACAATTTTTATTCGTTACCATTCTGTATTGATTACCCGATAACCGTTCACTCGTTTCTTCCTATATCTTTCATTTTCTTCTAGAATGTCTATTCCTCTCAGCACTGGTCAAATGCCCGAGCAAACAGCCAAATTTGTCCAGCAAATTGGCGAAGTGATTCAGAGGACTGTGGATCTAGGCATTGCCATGGCTCGTCTCAACAATGAAGTCTCCCGTCTCGACAATGAAGCCACTCAAGAGCCACCAAAGGAAGTAGAAGTCAAGACTGCACCAAAGTCAAAGAAGCGTAAGGCTTCAAGGAAACCCGCAGCGGTTACACCTAATCAAGCGGGACCTAGCCATGTGACAAGGCCACCAGCTAGGAAGCCGTACTTAGGAACTGCTCCTAGGTGCAAGCGATGTAATGGTCATCATTCAAACCTCTTACCCTGCTTCAAATGTACCTACTGTGGACGGTTGGGACATTTGATTAACACATGCCGCTTTGCTATCCAGAACAAAGCTGTTGCAAATCTTGCTGCTACCCAACTCCAAGTCAACCCTACTCAAGCTCGTTTTCCGCCTGGTACTTGCTACAACTGTGGCGATACGAGCCATTTCAGGAACAACTGCCCGAAGATAGTCAGTGCAAATCCAACTCTTGGATGAGCATTCGGCTGAACAAAGGATGTTGCTGTCTTATGCCTTTGTTTCTTTTGTTTTCGTGTATTGTGAAACAATATGTCTTGTTCATAAATAAAAGTTGTTGATCACAATTCTGATATACAAGTATAATAACAAGTGTTTATGGCATTTCCCTATAATACCTGCATTAAGGAACTATGTTCCTTACAAACTACTCTTGTGATTCTCTCTTACAAGAAATCGCTCATAATTTCCTCGAAAGTTCTAAGTACTCGTTTCATTCTAAGAAACGAAGTACATGAAATAAAGTGAAACTATGAGTAATCGTGCTTTTTGCACATCAGTACCTTTGAATCCTTGGTTGGATAACTAAGGATATTTTCAAATCTCATACCCATTACATTTTGATTTTTCAACATACACAGTACCAGTATTTCAAAACAATCTTAATGATCTCAAAACATTTCATATAGTTTGAAAACAATTTTTTCTTGATGCATTGTCTATGTTATTTCAAAAACATTGGCCATGTTATCAAAACCAACCTTTCAAATTTCAAAATATTTCATATAGTCTGAAGACAATATTAACACAATACATTTTATTATCAAGTGCATGATTTCGAAAAGCATCATTCATGTCTTTCAAAAACCTTATACATAATTTCAAAATTCATCTCTCATGATTTTAAAACATTTTTGTAAATATATCTATCTAATACACCTACTTTATTTCAAAAGTATTATATATAAGGTTTCAAAAACGTTAAACACATTTTTTTTTCTTTCTTCTTAAAAGAACCCCATGCACAGTTTTCAAAAATATTTTCCTCGTACAGTGACTTAACTTTCAAATTTCGCTTCATATGTCGCCTTGGCATATCTAGCATCTCAATTTCATAAGCATTTTTACTTGATGTTTTGACATAAGCACGTCCAGTGCAAGGTTTCAAAACATCTTCAACTTCTAAAATCCATAAGGGATCTTTTTATCTTCACAATTAGATCCTTGTGGATGATTATCATTCAAATCAGAGTCCTTAATTGGATTCCTTATATACCTAAATTCGAACATTTCGGTTCCTTAAAATTGAAATCGAATTTTTCTTTTAAAAATCTTTCTATCTTTATAGTTAGATTCTTGAAAATGTTTAAAGTACCAAATGAAATCCACAAGATGGATTCCTAGTGTGCTTTAAATACATGTACTCTGTTAGCAGAACAAACTTCTAGTTAAACAATTTTGTGGTTATGTGACTATGTGTTTATTCATCTCATGTTTTCTTTTATGCATTTTTGTGTTTTTAATACTCTGGATATTCGTTATCCAAATCCTCGCAGGATCTTTCATATCTTCATATGAGAGATTCGTAGCAGGATATTCAAAAGGTACTACCTTAAATCCTTAATGGGCTTCTATGTAATAGTTAAGACCCTTGGATTATATAGTACGGCTCCATGATTCATAAGAGACCCTTTAGTGGTCTAATCAAAAAGATTGATTCACAATTTGGTTAAAGAACGACATCTAGTGATGTAGCTGGACAGACTCCTTGATAGTCTATTTAGATCATTTATTGATTTAATTAAAAGGACTCTATGGCGGTCTAGTCACACTCATCACAGGATTGTTCATTTGGTTTTCCCCTGCACATTATAAAATGGACTGAGTGAACTATGCAAGGAATTGTCTAATTATGGACGCGTACATAATTATGAAATTTAGTGCACAGAAACCCAGTAAGATTTATTATGTGTAAGAACCGATAGTGACAACAATAACGAAATGAGAACGATGTAATGGAGGTACGGTGGACGCACCAATGACGCTTTATATACTTGTATATAAGTATCCCTCTTACATTGCAATCATGATGTTATTAAAGTTACTAGAAGTTCAGAACCCTAACCAATGTTGTTCGATCTTTTCAACTTCATGCTTTCAAGCACTCACAAGTTTCCTCTAAAATAAATTTCGGGACGAAATTTCCTAAAGTAGGGGAGACTGTAACACCTGTGCCTCCACGGCCATCAAACAAATACCAAACCAATGAAATATTATATTTCATACTTGGTATTTGTAAAAATATGTGTATCATTTACACATATCAACTCTTGTTCGATTTCAAATTCTAAATCGCTTTCTGGAAGGTTATACGCGCTCTTATGCGTAAATATAACCAGTTTAATGCAACAAACCCTCCGTAATAGTGACATAGGCTTAACATACCTTAAATAGCCTTTACATAACTTAGAAATAAGTTTTGAAGGCTTTGGTATGGCAAAAACAAGCTAATTCGCTTACAGGGACTAAATATGACAAACTGTGAAAGTATGCCAATTTGAACTGTAACAGACATTCCGGAACATGACCATAAGTTAAAAACACCTTAAATATCCTTTATATAGCTTAGAAATAGGCTTTGAGGGGTTCGGTGTGCTAAAATAAACTTTTGGGTCCTTCAGGGACTAAAAGTGTCAAAAAGTGCACAAGTTTGCATTTTCGCGCATAACTTACGTTCTGAATACATCCGGACATCCAAAAATTTATGTAAGCATGACTATATTATGTTTTAGTGTTTGGCTTACCAAACACCCATTCGTCACGCATTTTGGATCGTTTTTCGCGCTTATGCGCATTCCGTCGTAATTAAGCGAACATCGCGTTCGTACGACCAAACGAACCATCACCCGGCATATTTTTGAACATGTTTCAAGTCCACAATGTTTAGGCAACATTTTAGGGCCTTAAAGTTGGCTTTACGGCCCTTAGAAGTGTCGAAAATGGCTTAAAACATCAACAGGGACTGAAACTGTATTTCTGCAAACTTGTTTCTGATCTGCAACTCCCAGGCGGCCCGCCTGAGAGTCTGCATATGCTGAAGCGGGCCGCGTCCGACTTCTGGACCAGATTAAGTGCATTTAACATCAGTTTGCTGCTGTTTGATCCACCACCACATGTTCTAAATTGCTTAGTCAGATGATAAGCATCAATTTTAGCCACCATGAGTTTCCGACAAGTGTACGCCTTGGATCATGGCACGTTTTCCATGAAACGATCCTAACGGTTACCCGAAAACTATAAATACCCCATCACCCCAACCTCATTTCTTACAAGAATTCTGATTTGAGAGCTCTAAGTTGAAACCATTGTTTCATACCTGAGTTCTTGGATCGGGATTAGCATTCGGGGACCCTTCGTAAGTATTCTTTCGTTCTTTTATTGCTTTTCGAGTCTTTCGAGTCTGAAAGTCAAACTTTGTTTGACTTTCTACATTGACCAGTTATGGTCAATGCGAAGTTCGTTGGAACTTCGCAACGTGAGTGTAATCACGTTGGTTATAGTCCCTTGGGACTATGCCTACTGATTACCACGTTGTCTAGGGTCGTAGGGTAAGCGATCTAATAAATCGCTTATACCTTCGAACCCGACCCAGTTTGGTCGATCATTAGGATCCGACCAAACACATTAGGTGACCATAGTAGGTAGGGAATAACCTACCGAGGTTATACCCTATGATCACATCGTTTGAGTAGTTGTATGATAGGTAGTTTATATGCCTTAGGTAAATTACCAGAATACCCTTTTCATGTATAATTGGTAATTAAGCATATGTAACCTAAACTTTCGTCACATAACTGATTATGTAACATGTTTAGGCATATAACACTTGTCATAGGACTAGTTAGGCGGTCCGAACGCGTTTCACGCGAACGACGCGTTAAAGTAGCATAAGCTACCTAAACGGGTCGTAATGGGTCGTAAACACTTAGGTTAAGTCTCATTTAGTATGTAGGCTTTGTTAAACCATGTTACATGAGTTCCTACACACATTTGCTTTACAAACCCTAATGCTACCCGATCTTCCGATTTAGGTCCGGTTTATTAACATAGTTACCTATATTAGGTGCCGTTTGATATCCGCGATCTCTAGCATTGTTTGGTTGTTACTCAAGGACTTCTGAGCAATCTCAAGTGAGTACATAGACCCCTCTTTTACTGTTTTCCAAACTGTTTTGGGGTGAAACACATATGCCTACTTGTTACTTTCATGCTTTCCTGTTTTCACATCATATACATGCTATGTTCGTTAGTACATTATAGTACATGATTTCATTACATTTCATGCTAGGTGTGTCCATTGTGTGCATTACTTAGTACATCGTTTTACATTACATTTCATGCTAGGTGTGCCCACTGCGTGCATTACTTAGTACATCGTTTTACATTTACATTTTATGCTATGTATGTCCATTGCGTGCATACTTAGTACATCGTTTTCATCACATGCTTACATTTTGTTATGACATTTGGGTTGTTTACAATGGAACAATACATTCATTAACATTAGCTACGCCGTTCGTTAGTAGGAAGTGGTACCATAGGAATTGACAACTCCCGTTCCGGACATCCCAGGGAAAGGGGATGAAAGGAATGACCGAATTCGATATACATAAGTTAGATAAACCTTTAAGTGGTTTAAGGGTTTATCGCCTCAGTCTCAAGGCTTGGATGTATGCATTTTCACAACGCCGCATAGATGTTCGTATCAGTATAGCATGCATTTACACAAAACATAACGTTGATTTAAACCGAGTTTTACTTCAATACTATGTTCTTGTGCATATGGTTTAGTTGATACCTTTCACTAGCCATACGTATCATTTTGGTTACATATTACATGATTTACATTGATCATGCATTTACACAAAACATAACGTTGATTTAAACCGAGTTTTACCTCAATACTATGTTCTTGTGCATATGGTTTAGTTGATACCTTTCACTAGCCATACATATCATTTTGGTTACATATTACATGATTTACATTGATCATGCATTTACACAAAACATAACGTTGATTTAAACTGAGTTTTACCTCAATACTATGTTCTTGTGCATATGGTTTAGTTGATACCTTTCACTAGCCATACATATCATTTTGGTTACATATTACATGATTTACATTGATCATGCATTTACACAAAACATAACGTTGATTTAAACCGAGTTTTACCTCAATACTATGTTCTTGTGCATATGGTTTAGTTGATACCTTTCACTAGCCATACATATCATTTTGGTTACATATTACATGATTTACATTGATCATGCATTTACACAAAACATAACGTTGATTTAAACCGAGTTTTACCTCAATACTATGTTCTTGTGCATATGGTTTAGTTGATACCTTTCACTAGCCATACATATCATTTTGGTTACATATTACATGATTTACATTGATCATGCATTTACACAAAACATAACTTTGATTTAAACCAAGTTTTACTTCAATACGATGTTCTTGTGCATATGGTTTAGTTGATACCTTTCACTAGCCATACATATCATTTTGGTTACACATTACATGGTTTACATTTGACACATAAACATTTTTGACATTGGTTATACATTACATGATTTACATTAGACATGAACATTTTACATCTTGATGGTTTGGTTTGATTAAGTGATTAGGTAACGATGCGTGTGTAATATGATACAAGCATGGTGGATACGCCGCTGGTACTTCCTATATATAAGTGTTTGTATGATATCACATATTGTAGCGTTATTTGAATCATTTCAGTTTGATACATATAACATTTTATATAAATAACATACTTTTCACAATACATTGTTTTACAAACAACTTAACAAATACAAACTCATTTTACATGGTTACTCATTTAACCATGCATTATTCTATTATTTATACTTATCATCTGAACTAATTGTTTTTCAAATGATTTACAAAACAAAGCAAATTACAAGGTTCATGACTAAACATTTTCTTAAACATAACTCATGAATCTCATTTTCACAAAACCTATGTATCTCACAGGCATTTTTATGCTGACGTACCTATTTTCACATGTGTTTTTCAGGAGCTGTTACATAAGATGATCAAGATACACATAGGCAGACTTGGGCTTTAGTGACAATAAAAGATGCAAGACTAGTTAATTATGTTGTATTTCTTTGTTTGTTAAGACATTGTAACACTTTTAATCAATAAAACGAAACTTTAATTTCCATGGTTGTGAAACATTAATTCTGTTACAACACTCCCCGATGTTTCCGCCGCGTTTTGTATGTTCTACGTGGTCGGGGTGTGACAGAAAAGATGGTATCAGAGCCAATGGTTATAGGGAATTAGGTTATTAGTAATGCTTTGACCTAGTCTATAACCTTCTTAGGACCCTAACGCGAGTTTACTTGCGTTTAGTCATAAAACAATACCGTCACCTATCCTTAGGCGACGATCACAACAAGAACATAAATTTCAAAACCGCTTTGAAAACTAATCATCTGTTCTAGGATGATTAATTACTAGGTTTTGAACCCCTTTGAGTTTTCAAAATCTCGTCAAGGTTTTGGGTTTTAAATAATGTGAACACGTGCAAACTGGAAGGGTGAATGCCTGTATTCTGGGTTTTCTGTCTAGGCAAGCACTTCGTATACATCTCATCAGACGCGAGACCAGTTGTGCTTACCTGGGAATTCTTGGGATGAGTGTTCACTTATAGGCGAGCATGTCTTCGCGATACATTATTTTTGACCCATTTACTTTGATTAGTCACCATCTCATTTGTTTGCCTTAGGTAACAAACAAATGATCACAATTTTCATTCGTTACCATTCTGTATTGATTACCCGATAACCTTTCACTCGTTTCTTCCTATATCTTTCATTTTCTTCTAGAATGTCTATTCCTCTCAGCACTGGTCAAATGCCCGAGCAAACAGCCAAATTTGTCCAGCAAATTGGCGAAGTGATTCAGAGGACTGTGGATCTAGGCATTGCCATGGCTCGTCTCAACAATGAAGTCTCCCGTCTCGACAATGAAGCCACTCAAGAGCCACCAAAGGAAGTAGAAGTCAAGACTGCACCAAAGTCAAAGAAGCGTAAGGCTTCAAGGAAACCCGCAGCGGTTACACCTAATCAAGCGGGACCTAGCCATGTGACAAGGCCACCAGCTAGGAAGCCGTACTTAGGAACTGCTCCTAGGTGCAAGCGATGTAATGGTCATCATTCAAACCTCTTACCCTGCTTCAAATGTACCTATTGTGGACGGTTGGGACATTTGATTAACACATGCCGCTTTGCTATCCAGAACAAAGCTGTTGCAAATCTTGCTGCTACCCAACTCCAAGTCAACCCTACTCAAGCTCGTTTTCCGCCTGGTACTTGCTACAACTGTGGCGATACGAGCCATTTCAGGAACAACTGCCCGAAGATAGTCAGTGCAAATCCAACTCTTGGATGAGCATTCGGCTGAACAAAGGATGTTGCTGTCTTATGCCTTTGTTTCTTTTGTTTTCGTGTATTGTGAAACAATATGTCTTGTTCATCAATAAAAGTTGTTGATCACAATTCTGATATACAAGTATAATAACAAGTGTTTATGGCATTTCCCTATAATACCTGCATTAAGGAACTATGTTCCTTACAAACTACTCTTGTGATTCTCTCTTACAAGAAATCGCTCATAATTTCCTCGAAAGTTCTAAGTACTCGTTTCATTCTAAGAAACGAAGTACATGAAATAAAGTGAAACTATGAGTAATCGTGCTTTTTGCACATCAGTACCTTTGAATCCTTGGTTGGATAACTAAGGATATTTTCAAATCTCATACCCATTACATTTTGATTTTTCAACATACACAGTACCAGTATTTCAAAACAATCTTAATGATCTCAAAACATTTCATATAGTTTGAAAACAATTTTTTCTTGATGCATTGTCTATGTTATTTCAAAAACATTGGCCATGTTATCAAAACCAACCTTTCAAATTTCAAAATATTTCATATAGTCTGAAGACAATATTAACACAATACATTTTATTATCAAGTGCATGATTTCGAAAAGCATCATTCATGTCTTTCAAAAACCTTATACATAATTTCAAAATTCATCTCTCATGATTTTAAAACATTTTTGTAAATATATCTATCTAATACACCTACTTTATTTCAAAAGTATTATATATAAGGTTTCAAAAACGTTAAACACATTTTTTTTTCTTTCTTCTTAAAAGAACCCCATGCACAGTTTTCAAAAATATTTTCCTCGTACAGTGACTTAACTTTCAAATTTCGCTTCATATGTCGCCTTGGCATATCTAGCATCTCAATTTCATAAGCATTTTTACTTGATGTTTTGACATAAGCACGTCCAGTGCAAGGTTTCAAAACATCTTCAACTTCTAAAATCCATAAGGGATCTTTTTATCTTCACAATTAGATCCTTGTGGATGATTATCATTCAAATCAGAGTCCTTAATTGGATTCCTTATATACCTAAATTCGAACATTTCGGTTCCTTAAAATCGAAATCGAATTTTTCTTTTAAAAATCTTTCTATCTTTATAGTTAGATTCTTGAAAATGTTTAAAGTACCAAATGAAATCCACAAGATGGATTCCTAGTGTGCTTTAAATACATGTACTCTGTTAGCAGAACAAACTTCTAGTTAAACAATTTTGTGGTTATGTGACTATGTGTTTATTCATCTCATGTTTTCTTTTATGCATTTTTGTGTTTTTAATACTCTGGATATTCGTTATCCAAATCCTCGCAGGATCTTTCATATCTTCATATGAGAGATTCGTAGCAGGATATTCAAAAGGTACTACCTTAAATCCTTAATGGGCTTCTATGTAATAGTTAAGACCCTTGGATTATATAGTACTGCTCCATGATTCATAAGAGACCCTTTAGTGGTCTAATAAAAAAGATTGATTCACAATTTGGTTAAAGAACGACATCTAGTGATGTAGCTGGACAGACTCCTTGATAGTCTATTTAGATCATTTATTGATTTAATTAAAAGGACTCTATGGCGGTCTAGTCACACTCATCACAGGATTGTTCATTTGGTTTTCCCCTGCACATTATAAAATGGACTGAGTGAACTATGCAAGGAATTGTCTAATTATGGACGCGTACATAATTATGAAATTTAGTGCACAGAAACCCAGTAAGATTTATTATGTGTAAGAACCGATAGTGACAACAATAACGAAATGAGAACGATGTAATGGAGGTACGGTGGACGCACCAATGACGCTTTATATACTTGTATATAAGTATCCCTCTTACATTGCAATCATGATGTTATTAAAGTTACTAGAAGTTCAGAACCCTAACCAATGTTGTTCGATCTTTTCAACTTCATGCTTTCAAGCTCTCACAAGTTTCCTCTAAAATAAATTTCGGGACGAAATTTTCTAAAGTAGGGGAGACTGTAACACCTATGCCTCCACGGCCATCAAACAAATACCAAACCAATGAAATATTATATTTCATACTTGGGATTTGTAAAAATATGTGTATCATTTACACATATCAACTCTTGTTCGATTTCAAATTCTAAATCGCTTTCTGGAAGGTTATACGCGCTCTTATGCGTAAATATAACCAGTTTAATGCAACAAACCCTCCGGAATAGTGACATAGGCTTAACATACCTTAAATAGCCTTTACATAACTTAGAAATAAGTTTTGAAGGCTTTGGTATGGCAAAAACAAGCTAATTCGCTTACAGGGACTAAATATGACAAACTGCGAAAGTATGCCAATTTGAACTGTAACAGACATTCCGGAATATGACCATAAGTTAAACACACCTTAAATATCCTTTATATAGCTTAGAAATAGGCTTTGAGGGGTTCGGTGTGCTAAAATAAACTTTTGGGTCCTTCAGGGACTAAAAGTGTCAAAAAGTGCACAAGTTTACATTTTCGCGCATAACTTACGTTCTGAATACATCCGGACATCCAAAAATTTATGTAAGCATGACTATATTATGTTTTAGTGTTTGGCTTACCAAACACCCATTCGTCACGCATTTTGGATCGTTTTTCGCGCTTATGCGCATTCCGTCGTAATTAAGCGAACATCGCGTTCGTACGACCAAACGAACCATCACCCGGCATATTTTTGAATATGTTTCAAGTCCACAATGTTTAGGAAACATTTTAGGGCCTTAAAGTTGGCTTTACGGGCCTTAGAAGTGTCGAAAATGGCTTAAAACATCAACAGGGACTGAAACTGTATTTCTACAAACTTGTTTCTGATCTGCAACTCCCAGGCGGCCCGCCTGAGAGTCTGCATATGCTGAAGCGGGCCGCGTCCGACTGCTGGACCAGATTAAGTGCATTTAACATCAGTTTGCTGTTGTTTGATCCACCACCACATGTTCTAAATTGCTTAGTCAGATGATAAGCATCAATTTTAGCCACCATGAGTTTCCGACAAGTGTACGCCTTGGATCATGGCACGTTTTCCATGAAACGATCCTAATGGTTACCCGAAAACTATAAATACCCCATCACCCCAACCTCATTTCTTACAAGAATTCTGATTTGAGAGCTCTAAGTTGAAACCATTGTTTCATACCTGAGTTCTTGGATCGGGATTAGCATTCAGGGACCCTTCGTAAGTATTCTTTCGTTCTTTTATTGCTTTTCGAGTCTTTCGAGTCTGAAAGTCAAACTTTGTTTGACTTTCTACATTGACCAGTTATGGTCAATGCGAAGTTCGTTGGAACTTCGCAACGTGAGTGTAATCACGTTGGTTATAGTCCCTTGGGACTATGCCTACTGATTACCACGTTGTCTAGGGTCGTAGGGTAAGCGATCTAATAAATCGCTTATACCTTCGAACCCGACCCAGTTTGGTCGATCATTAGGATCCGACCAAACACATTAGGTGACCATAGTAGGTAGGGAATAACCTTCCGAGGTTATACCCTATGATCACATCGTTTGAGTAGTTGTATGATAGGTAGTTTATATGCCTTAGGTAAATTACCAGAATACCCTTTTCATGTATAATTGGTAATTAAGCATATGTAACCTAAACTTTCGTCACATAACTGATTATGTAACATGTTTAGGCATATAACACTTGTCATAGGACTAGTTAGGCGGTCCGAACGCGTTTCACGCGAACGACGCGTTAAAGTAGCATAAGCTACCTAAACGGGTCGTAATGGGTCGTAAACACTTAGGTTAAGTTTCATTTAGTATGTAGGCTTTGTTAAACCATGTTACATGAGTTCCTACACTCATTTGGTTTACAAACCCTAATGCTACCCGATCTTCCGATTTAGGTCCGGTTTATTAACATAGTTACCTATATTAGGTGCCGTTTGATATCCGCGATCTCTAGCATTGTTTGGTTGTTACTCAAGGACTTCTGATCAATCTCAAGTGAGTACATAGACCCCTCTTTTACTGTTTTCCAAACTGTTTTGGGGTGAAACACATGTGCCTACTTGTTACTTTCATGCTTTCCTGTTTTCACATCATATACATGCTATGTTCGTTAGTACATTATAGTACATGATTTCATTACATTTCATGCTAGGTGTGTCCATTGTGTGCATTACTTAGTACATCGTTTTACATTACATTTCATGCTAGGTGTGCCCACTGCGTGCATTACTTAGTACATCGTTTTACATTTACATTTTATGCTATGTATGTCCATTGCGTGCATACTTAGTACATCGTTTTCATCACATGCTTACATTTTGTTATGACATTTGGGTTGTTTACAATAGAACAATACATTCATTAACATTAGCTACGCCGTTCGTTAGTAGGAAGTGGTACCATAGGAATTGACAACTCCCGTTCCGGACATCCCAGGGAAAGGGGATGAAAGGAATGACCGAATTCGATATACATAAGTTAGATAAACCTTTAAGTGGTTTAAGGGTTTATCGCCTCAGTCTCAAGGCTTGGATGTATGCATTTTCACAACGCCGCATAGATGTTCGTATCAGTATAGCATGCATTTACACAAAACATAACGTTGATTTAAACCGAGTTTTACTTCAATACTATGTTCTTGTGCATATGGTTTAGTTGATACCTTTCACTAGCCATACATATCATTTTGGTTACATATTACATGATTTACATTGATCATGCATTTACACAAAACATAACGTTGATTTAAACCGAGTTTTACCTCAATACTATGTTCTTGTGCATATGGTTTAGTTGATACCTTTCACTAGCCATACATATCATTTTGGTTACATATTACATGATTTACATTGATCATGCATTTACACAAAACATAACGTTGATTTAAACCGAGTTTTACCTCAATACTATGTTCTTGTGCATATGGTTTAGTTGATACCTTTCACTAGCCATACATATCATTTTGGTTACATATTACATGATTTACATTGATCATGCATTTACACAAAACATAACGTTGATTTAAACCGAGTTTTACCTCAATACTATGTTCTTGTGCATATGGTTTAGTTGATACCTTTCACTAGCCATACATATCATTTTGGTTACATATTACATGATTTACATTGATCATGCATTTACACAAAACATAACTTTGATTTAAACCAAGTTTTACTTCAATACTATGTTCTTGTGCATATGGTTTAGTTGATACCTTTCACTAGCCATACATATCATTTTGGTTACACATTACATGGTTTACATTTGACACATAAACATTTTTGACATTGGTTATACATTACATGATTTACATTAGACATGAACATTTTACATCTTGATGGTTTGGTTTGATTAAGTGATTAGGTAACGATGCGTGTGTAATATGATACAAGCATGGTGGATACGCCGCTGGTACTTCCTATATATAAGTGTTTGTATGATATCACATATTGTAGCGTTATTTGAATCATTTCAGTTTGATACATATAACATTTTATACAAATAACATACTTTTCACAATACATTGTTTTACAAACAACTTAACAAATACAAACTCATTTTACATGGTTACTCATTTAACCATGCATTATTCTATTATTTATACTTATCATCTGAACTAATTGTTTTTCAAATGATTTACAAAACAAAGCAAATTACAAGGTTCATGACTAAACATTTTCTTAAACGTAAGTTATGAATCTCATTTTCACAAAACCTATGTATCTCACAGGCATTTTTATGCTGACGTACCTATTTTCACATGTGTTTTTCAGGAGCTGTTACATAAGATGATCAAGATACACATAGGCAGACTTGGGCTTTAGTGACAATAAAAGATGCAAGACTAGTTAATTATGTTGTATTTCTTTGTTTGTTAAGACATTGTAACACTTTTAATCAATAAAACGAAACTTTAATTTCCATGGTTGTGAAACATTAATTCTGTTACAACACTCCCCGATGTTTCCGCCGCGTTTTGTATGTTCTACGTGGTCGGGGTGTGACAATTCTGGATCCAATGTGGCTTATTAATTGTTCGAAAAAGGATATCGATTGCTTATTTTACAACAAGATTGTTTATGAAAGGAGAGACAAAGCTCAAGCTCAGCAATATCAAGCAATTGTCGATGTTTGTTTTGCACAAGACATCAATTCTGGAAGATAATGGAAGACAAAATGGAGAAATCTGGAGATTGATGAATTCCTGAAAAGGTACAAGCGTGAACAAAGATCTAAAAAGATTGCTAAAAGAGCTGCTGAATTGGGCAAACGAAAGTTGGGAATTGTGCCACCAACAGATCAAACGCAAATTGAATCAGAGGAAAACAAGATTCCTAAATGGGATCGGAAGCGTGATGGTGATCCTATTTACAGAAATTGGTGGTTGACCGAAGGAAGACATAAAAGAAAAAGAATGTTAGAAGAAAAAACAGAGATGAGAAGACAGAAAGCGAGAGAACGAAGACGCAACAGGAAGAATTAAAGACTATGCTGGAAGGAACTACAGCTACATCCGAGGGGGAATCTGTTAGTACATACGTATGTAGCTTCCGTCAGCATGTAGTCATGTTTTGTATATTTGTGTCTTTTGTAATGTGTATGTTTGTATGTATGTCAGATTAGCAGATCAGGATATGGGATAGTATTGTAAAAGTGCTGAATTTTGTTGGGTATGCCAGCCGATCGGACAGCCGTTCGATCGGTTAGCCCAGCTGATCGGACAGGCGTCCGATCGGTCAGCAATGCCAGCCGATCGGACAGCATCACATGCTAGCCGATCGGACAACACTTCTTCTATCCTGACTTGCCTATAAATACCTGTCCGATCAGGTCATTTGTAACTTTTGCACTTTTGAAACTCTCGAGAGAAACTGTTCAGTGTCTGTATTCTACCGGAGCTTTGTACTTTCAGAACGATCAATAGAAAGAACAGACCGTGATTAAACGTTGAATTCGGTGGTGATTATCTGTGATTTGTCATAATGGATTCCGCACATTAGATAAAGTCGATTCATCTTGTTCCTTAAGATCAGATCCTGTGCAAAGGGACCTTCATTTTGTGCTTGAGAAACTTGACCTTTCTGTCTTCTATTAGCAATGGTTTCTCCACAAATTTTAACTTTTCATTTACCTCTATATCTTGAAGAGGTACTACCAGGGATTCGTCAGATAGACATTTCTTGAGGTTGGATACATGAAATACGTCATGTACTCCAGCTAGCTCTTCTGGTAGTTGTAGGCGATAGGCAACTGGTCCTATGTGTTTGATTACTGGGAATGGTCCTACGTATCTTGGACTTAGCTTTCCTTTCTTACCGAACCGAACTACTCATTTCAAAGGAGAAACTTTTAAGAGTACCTTGTCTCCAACTTGAAATTCTAGCGGCTTGCGTCTATTGTCTGCATAACTCTTCTGGCGATCTCGAGCTATTTTCAGTCTTTCCTTGATTTGAGTGATCTTGTCGGTGGTTTCTTGCACGATTTCAGGACCTGATAATTGGCTTTCTCCTATTTCTGCCCAACAAACTGGAGATCTACACTTTCGTCCATACAGTGCTTCGAACGGGGCGGCTTCGATACTTGAATGGTAACTATTATTATAGGAGAATTCAATTAAGGGTAGGTGGTCATCCCAATTTCCACCAAAATCTATTACACATGCCCTGAGCATGTCTTCCAGGGTTTGAATCGTCCTTTCACTTTGTCCATCTGTTTGGGGATGGTATGCAGTGCTCAAGTTCAGTTTGGTCCCCATTGCTTCTTGGAAACTTGTCCAGAAATGTGAAGTGAAGTGACTATCCCTATCTGATACAATGGAGAGTGGAACTCCATGTAAGGATACTACCCCGTTTACGTATAATTTGGCTAACCTTTCCATGCTAAAGGTCTCCTTCATGGGTAGAAAATGAGCTGATTTGGTTAATCGATCCATAATTACCCAAATTGTGTCGTTACCTTTTTTGGTTTTGGGTAATTTAGTAACAAAATCCATGGTTATTAGTTCCCATTTCCAAACAGGCATTTCTAATTGTTGGAGTAAACCTGAAGGTTTCTGGTGTTCTGCCTTAACTTGTGAACAAGTTAGACACTTAGATACATATCTAGCTATGTCCTTTTTCATTCCTATCCATCAGAAGTTATTTCTTAAATCTTGGTACATCTTATTATTATCAGGATGCATGGTATACCTAGATTTATGGGCTTCCTCTAAAATCTTATTTCTTACGTCTCCTTGCTTAGGTACCCAAATCCTTTTCTTGTGGAATCTCCAAATTACATCAACCCCTTGCTCTAAGTCTTTTATTCTCCCTTTCATTCTTTCAGCATCATCCTTGATTGCTGTTTCTTGAATGTTTTTCAGTTGTTCCATTAAATCTAATTGTAGATTTAAACTAAGAGCACTAACTCGCTTCTGCTTTTCATGATACTTATGACTTAGAGCATCTGCGACTACATTTGCTTTTCCTTCGTGATATTGGATATCACAGTCGTAGTCTCTTAGAATTTCCATCCATCTTCTTTGCCTCATGTTCAATTCTTTTTGCCCAAATATATACCTTAAGCTCTTATGATCTGTATAGACTGTAAACTTACTGCCATACAAATAGTGTCTCCAAATCTTAAGGGCAAAAATTATGGCTCCTAACTCTAGATCATGAGTAGTATAATTTTCTTCATACTTTTTCAATTGCCTTGAGGCATACGCAATTACCTTTTTGCGTTGCATTAGCACACATCCTAATCCTAGCTTAGAAGCATCACAGTAAACTTCAAAATCTTTTATCCCTTCGGGTAAGGCAAGAATTGGGGTGTTCGCTAAACTTTGCTTTAAAATCTTAAAAGCCTCTTCTTATCTAGGTCCCCATTCAAACTTCACTGCTTTACAGGTTAGCTTAGTTAATGGCACAGCTATTTTAGAAAAATCTTTAATGAACCATCTATAGTATCCGGCTAACCCTTAAAAACTTCTAACTTCCGTAGCTGATTGCGGGACCTTCTATTTGGTGATTGCTTCTATCTTGGAAGGATCTACGTGAATACCTTCGTGATTCACCATGTGACCTAAAAATTGCACCTCCTGTAGCCAAAATTCACACTTCGAGAATTTGGCGTAAAGCTTCTCTTTTCTTAATAAAGTTAAGAGTGCTCGTAAATGTTCACAATGTTCGTCCTGACTTTTGGAATAAATAAGTATATCGTCGATGAAGACAATTACAAATTTATCCAAGTACGGTTTACAGATCCTATTCATCATGTCCATAAATGCTGCAGGAGCATTTGTTAATCCGAATGGCATGACTGTAAACTCGTAGTGACCATACCTAGTTCTGAAAGCGGTTTTAGGTATGTCTTCCTCTTGTACCTTTAACTGATGGTATCCGGATCGCAAGTCTATTTTAGAAAAATATCTAGCTCCTGGCAATTGATCAAAAAGATCATCAATCCTAGGCAATGGGTATCGATTCTTAATTGTAACCATATTCAATTCCCTATAATCGATACACATTCGCATCGAACCATCCTTTTTTCTTTACGAACAACACTGGTGCTCCCCAAGGGGATGAACTAGGTTGTATGAATCCTTTACTGAGCAATTCATCTAACTGCTTTTTCAGTTCTAACATTTCAGTGGGTGCTAATCGGTAGGGTGCCTTTGCTACGGATGTAGTTCTAGGAATCAAATGAATTCTAAATTCTACCTCCCTATCTGGTGGTAATCCTGGTAATTCTTCTGGGAATACATCCGAGTATTCTGATACTACAGGAATTTCCTTAAGTTCCTTACCTTTAGTGCTAATGATTACCGAAATCATATACATTATTCCTTGCTTTCGTTCATAACTAGCAACGTTTATTACTGAAATGAACTTCATGGGTTTACGCGGCTTATCCCCTGTAATCATAATTACTTCTCCTGTGGGTGCACGGATTTCTATGGAATTCTTATCACAGAGGATTCGAGCATGTTTGGCTACTAACCAATCCATTCCTAATACGACATCGAATCCAGCTAAATTCATGGGTAATAGGTTTGCAGAAAATTTATGACCTGAAAGTTCTATATTTTCTTCTTGCAAAACCGTATCTATGTTAACAGAATTCCCGTCTGCCGTCTCTACCGTAAAAACTTGCCTAAGTTTCATTAAAGGTAGCTTAAGAGCTTGGCAGAATGAAGTATTTATAAAACTTTGGTTTGCACCAGAGTCGAATAATACTTTCGCATAAACGTTGTGAACTAGGAACGTACCAGCTATTACGTCAGGAATCAGTTCGGCTTCCTGCGTGGTCAATTGGAAGGCTCTTGCGTTCTTCTTGTTAGTCCCTTCAGCAGGTTTGGCCTTGTTATCTGCTGGTTTGACCAATTTAGGGCATTCTGGTCTCAAATGCCCAGCTTCTCCATAGTTGTAGCAGATCTTTGTTTTCTTTCTGCAATCTTCTTCACGATGTCCTATAGCTTTGCAGAAGTTGCAGGTTTCATTACATTCTCTAAAATGTTTCTTTTTACAGTTCCTGCAGAACGGCGGAGTGGAAGATGATTCAGTTCCCTTTCTTTTGAAGTTGCTATTATTACCCACACGAAATCCTTGGGTAATTTTCTGAGCCAATTCCTTCTTCCTGTTTTCTTCTCGCGTACGCACCAGTCCATCAGTCATAGTGTTGGCTAATTTCACCGCATCATCGATCGTGCGGGGTCTCGCAGCTTTGACAATATCCCGGATCTCGCTAATTAAGCCCCAAATGTAGCGAGAAATAAGTACCGGTTTTGGCGAAGCCAGAGTAGGCACAATTCGAGCATATTCAAAAAACTTCGAAGTATACCCTCGACAACCAACATCCACCATTCGGTGGCTCAGGAATTTGTTTGCCATTTGTTCTTTTTCATATTCTGGGCAGAATTTTCTTTCTACCAGACGCTTAAATTCTTCCCAACTCATGGCATAGGCCATTTCACTTCCCTTAGCTTGTAATATCGTATTCCACCATTCTAATGCTTCTTCCTTGAAATGGTGAGAAGCACACATGACTTTATCCTCCTCGGCACATTTACTTATTTTAATTACTGCCTCGGTTTTCTCCAACCAACGTAGCGAGACAGTTGCCCCTTCATTGCCTGCGAACTCAACAAGTTTACAGGCAAGAAATTCCTTATAAGTGCAACCAGGTGTTGCAGCTTTCATTCTTTTAAGAAATGGGGCTTGCATCCCATCATTATCATTATTATTATTATTATTATTGCCGCCTCCATTTACGCTATTACTGAAGTGGTCATCACGAGTACGTTTGCTGGGAATAATTGGTTGAGGTTCAACTAGATTTCTGGCAGCAGCAAGGATTGCTGGAATAGCATTGCCTATTCCTTGAGCAACGATGTTTTCTTTGTCTTGCCTATTAAGAAAGTGATCTTCATTATTTTGCTCAGATTGATTATCTTCATTAACTGGTTCACTAATAGCGTGTTTCATCTGGTAATTAATATATATAAGTTATTAGTAGAAAGTAAATAACAACTAAATGCAAAAAAATCGCACAAAAATCACGTCACATGTATAGCCAAAATTGTCAATTTTTCGACTTCCATATTTTATATATTTTAATATGCGTCCGTACACACCAGTTATCTTACAAGAGTTTTATTTTAAGTTATTTTACAGGATTATATTTTTATTACTATTATTATTATTTTATTATTATACAACCACACAGTCACCCCACCACCGTCAGCTGGCATCTCAGAAGCGACGTTCCATTTCGTCGTATTTCCAGGATATCCTTCCCCCCACTTCCTGGATTCTATTCCCAGCGTCCACCAGCTCCTTGCCATAGTGGCGGAGTTCAGCCAAGTTCTCAGTGCTCATCGGTGGGTTTGGTGCAGGCTCAGGGTCAAACTGGGGGAAAAAGGTGTTAGGGTTATTCAAGAGGTTTTGAAATTGCCAATCACTTGTCCACCATTCCTCCAGCTCTCTGGGTAGAAGTTGGTGGTTGACAATGGGATCTGGGATGGCAGGTTCCAAATTGACTGGGAGTTGGGATTCAGCAGGGTAATCGAAGAGGTCTTCATTGGCAGATTTGATGAGGTCACAATTTGCCAGTTTGCGATCCAGCTCCTCACAGGGTGGCATTTCATAGGCTTGCCCAGAACTTTCCCCAATCTCTCTTCCTTTCCCTTTATCAGTTGGGTCCACAGTCTTTTTAATCCTCTGTGCGGCTGGCTTCTTCCTCCGTACGCGTCTCCAGCCTACGAATCTCCTTCTCTTTTTCGATTTGGGTTTCTCCTGGGCTTGGGCATGGAATGTCATGGGTTCTTCGGTGTCGGCCTGATAACCGGAAAAGCCCTCGGAGACTTCCATGTTAGCAGAATGGATGGAGAGATTCTGAAGAGCTTTAGACAACTCATTCATGCTATTAGAATATAAAGAAACACAAAATCCTAGTTAGAATGTTATTTATTGCAAATTTCCACAGAATCACAGAATGGCAATCAGAAAAATTAAGTATTTCTAAATACTTAATTGGCTTAAATCAAGGGCTCTGATACCACCTTTTTCTGTCACGGCCCCCGGCCCGGTGTGACCCGGTCCAGGTGCCGCGGGACAGAAACCCGTGGTATGTATTATTTGAGTTGACAGCGTGAGTTTAACAGGATCTTTTAAAATTTGAAAATGCCTAATTTCTTTATTTCACATATTTGGGACATATCCCATAATTTACAATAAAGGTAATTTCTCAAGGAAATCCCCTATTTTACAAAAAAAACATGTTTATTTATTTTATTGAGCCACTTCTTCAAGCTTGGAGTGCTACACAGCACTTTTCCCTGGATCACAGCAGATCACCTGAAACATGTTTTAAAAAGGTTTTATCAGCAGGGAAATACTGGCGAGTCATTCAAGTTGCACAAAACGACACATTGTTATTATATACAATATTAAGGGTGATTATATTGTTTCTATCTACCAATTACCCCAAATTGGTATTTGTCACTCGACAGTATCTGTGACTATGGTCAGATCACCCATTGGCTACCCCGTTGTCCAATGGTGATGGGTATCAAGTAATGTATACAAAACCCCACATACCAGCAGTAATTGAAGATTACAAAGACTTAATCCCTGTAATTATAACGTTTAAAATATATAGGGTTTGGAAAACAATTTGGTGAAAAGAGAATGACTCACATTGTAAGTTTAATCGAACAGAACCTTGCCTACTGATTTAATCTTGGTAACCTAGTTACATAACAATGCACACGAAACTAGGTCAGTAACTTAATTCAACTTTTACGACAACTCACAAGATCAAAACCCTCACGACGAATGACAAAGTATAGCCCAAATACGGGCAGCACTTAAACATCCATCGGATTGGTTTTTATCGGTCGGACATTGAATCGTAGCAGTGATCGAGTTATTACCCTATTATCACAGCAGAATTTCGTGCTTGTGTGTTTTTGGACTAAACAGAGGATATCTCCACGTACAAAATGAGTTTGAACGTCAAACCAACGCAGCCATGCATGTGCCAAGGCCCTCTATTTATACTGAAAAGTTGTCCCTGTTGCGTGGCGCGACGAGTGTGCTTCTAGGGTATGGTAGTTTCGTGTCCAACATAGCCTTGGTGAGTCATAATTCGACTAAAATTCAAATCCTACAGCAAACTGTGAGGATAATACTAATTAGGGATTCCCCCCCCCTGAGTTTTAAGGGTCCTGATCCTAGTTCCAATTGTTCTGAAAATTTCAGGGGTCATGTAGTATTAATTGGGGGTCTCAATGAGGGTTTCCTATTGGACATATTAAAATAAGAAATAATAATTTTGGACGAGAGTTGTTACACCTATCACTATAATCCTGTGTGCATCGACGATTATTTTGATCGTCGCATGATCCACATAGCTTATACTAGTTGTGCATGAATCAGGGTATATAAAATTTAAAATATATGAACGTGTACGTATAAGAATGTAGTATATAAGAAAATCCATGCTTAAGTATGTATGGGACCCACGTAAGCGAATCCCTCGGATTACGCTCGCGTACAGGTATGAATGCATGAATCATGAGTATGAATGAGAGTATGAGCATAAGTATAAGTTTAAGTATGAATATGCACGTAAGTATGAGTATAAACACAAAAACGTATGAGTAGTATGAGTATAAGTATAAGCATAAACGTATGAGCATAAGTGTAGGTACGAATAAAAGTTACGTATATAGTTGTTGGTGCATGCGTCTGTCGACTTCGTCTTGTATCGAGTCTTGTTTTGTGTTTAGATAGATCAGGGCACGTTATACGAGAAAACTGTCAAAAATAGGTTAGAAGTTAATTTCGCATGAAATTACAGATTGTAATTTCGCTTAGTAATTTCGCACGAAATTACTATTTCGTGTGAAATGTAATTTCGTGTGAGCAGGTTCATGCGAAATTAGGTTGCCTATATACAGGTGTCTTTCTATTTCGTTTGTAACAGTTCAACATTCCGGTTTGAGAGCCGAAGTGCTGCCGAAGTGTCTACTCGTTGTAATTCTTTGTCAATTCAATCAAAAGACAGTTTAAAGTGTATATCTAGCTGAATTGAACTTGATACGACTGTTTCCGCCTTTCGTATTAAGAAAAACTCTTCTGAACGACTCATTCGGGTCTGAAAATGATCCTAAAAGTGGTATCAGAGCTCAGGTTGAAGAGTTCTTACCAATTCAGCTGCAATTTTTTATTTCTACACCTTCTTTTTCAAAATTAATAAGTTTTTACGGTTAAAATGTCTTGAATTTCACACATTATACGAGCAATAGTGTTTTAACAAACCCTAGAAAGTTTCAGATCTTAAAACGGCTTAAAACTTGGTCAATTTTAACAAAATCAGCTCGAGATGATGACATCAGCAGTATTTCGTACGAAATAAATAGTAATTTCGCACCAGATTGTAATTTCTTTTGAGAGGTCCACACGAAATTAGCTATTTCGAATAAAAGTGTAATTTCGCTTGA
Source organism: Helianthus tuberosus (assembly GCA_030545235.1). NCBI lineage: Eukaryota > Viridiplantae > Streptophyta > Magnoliopsida > Asterales > Asteraceae > Helianthus > Helianthus tuberosus. The sequence goes on from CM060449.1 coordinate 110,416,837, forward strand.
GTATTTCACACGAAATCACATATTTCGTTTGAAAGGGTGTTATTTCGCACGAAATCAGTGATTTCGTTTCAGATTGGTTATTTCATTTGAAGTCTGTTATTTCGTTCCAAAGGGTATTTCGTTTGAAGAAGTAATTTCGTTTGAAAAGACTGTTTTGTGAAATTTGTTACCGAAACATGGAAGAGGAATTTTATAATGTGACACCTGTGTCACTTCAACCATCAAACAAATGCCAAACCAATGAAATATTGTATTTCATACTTGGGATTTGTAAAAATATGTGTATCGTTTGCACATATCAACTCTTGTTCGATTTTAAGCTTTAAATCGCTTTCTGGAGGGTTATACGCGCTCTAATGCGTAAATATAACCAGTTTAAATCCAACGAACACTCCGGAATAGTGAAATAGGCTTAAAATACCTTAAATAACCTTTACATAACTTAGAAATAAATTTTGAAGGCTTTGGTATGGCAAAAACAAGTTAATTCGTTTACAGGGACTAAACTTGCAAACTGCGAAAGTATGCCAATTTGAACTGTAACAAACATTCCGGAACATGACCATAAGTTAAACATACCATAAATATCCTTCACATAGCTTAGAAATAGGCTTTGAGGGGTTCGGTGTGCTAAAATAAACTTTTGGGTCATTCAGGGACTGAAAGCGTCAAAAAGTGCACAAGTTTGCATTTTCGAGCATAACTTACGTTCTGAATACATCCGGACATCCAAAAATTTATGTAAGCACTAAAACATTTTATTTTAGTGTTTGGCATAAGAAAAATCCATTTGTCGCGCAATTTGAATCGTTTTTCGCGCTTATGCGCATTCCGTCGTAATTAAGCGAACATCGCGATCGTACGACCAAACGAACCAACATCCGGCATATTTTTTAGCATGTTTCATGTCTACAATGTTTTGGCATCATTTTAGGGCCTTAAAGTTGGCTCTACGGGCCTTAGAAGTGTCGGAAATGACATAAACAAATATCAGGGACTGAAACTGTCATTTAACAAACTTGGTTCTGATCAGACATGGCCATGCGGCCCGCGTAAGGTTTGTGTGCATCTTTACGCGGCCCGCGTCAGGGTCTCAGATCAAATAAGATCGATTTGTCAGCAGATTACAGCTGTTTAACCCACAACCACAAACCCACACTTGCCCTTTCAGCTCATTAGGGGTCATTTTTAGTTACCACAACTTTCCAACAAGTGTACGCACGAGATTCGATCACGTTATTCAAGAAATGATCTTAGAGGTTCTGGAAATACTATAAATACCCCACCCCCATTTGCTTCAAACCCACAAGAATCTGATCAAAAAGACTCTAAGTTGGAACCATTGTTTCATACCTGAGTTATTTCGATGTAGATTAGCATTCGGGGACCCTTCGTAAGTATTCCTTCGTTCTTTTATTGCTTTTCGAGTCCGAAAGTCAAACTTTGTTTGACTTTCTGCGTTGACCAGTTTATGGTCAATGCGAAGTTCGTTTGAACTTCGCAACGTGATTGTAATCACGATGGTTATAGTCCTTTGTGACTATGCCTACTGATTACCACGTTGTCTAGGGTCGTAAGGATAAGCGATCTAATAAATCGCTTATACCTTCGAACCCGATCCATTTGGTCGATCATTAGGATCCGACCAAATACTTTAGGTGACCATAGTATATAGGGAATAACCTTCCGAGGTTATACCCTATGGTCACATCGTTTGAGTAGTTGTATGATAGGTAGTTTATATGCCTTAGGTAAATTACCAGAATATCCTTTTCATGTATAATTGGTAATTAAGCATATGTAACTTAAACTTTTGTCACATAACTGATTATGTAACACGTTTAGGCATATAACACTTGTCATAGGGCTAGTTAGACGTCTCGAGTGCGCTTTTGCGCGCACGACGCGTTAAAGTAGCATAAGCTACCTTAATGGGTCGCGATGGGTCGATAGCACTTAGGTTAGGTTCCGATTTAGTATGTAGGCTTTGTTAAACCATATGACACGAGTCTCCATACTCGTTTGGTTTACGAACCCTCATTCTATCTAAATCCTCCGATTTTGGTCCGGTTTATTAACGTAGTTACCTATATTAGGTGCCGTTTGATTTCTGTGATCTCTAGCATTGTTTGGTTGTTACTCAAGGACTACTGAGCAATCTCAAGTGAGTACATAGTCCCCTCTTTTACTGATTTCAACTGTTTTGGGGTGAAGCATGTGTACCTATATGTTATTTTCATGATTTCAAAGTATAATTGAATATACATGTTATTACTTATCATTTGACAAACTAAATGACTATCTATGGTTTAATCACTGATTTCGCAAAGAACATAAAATAAAATGTTGAATTGTACTTATTTTATGTTCACCAGACCGGTTGTTAGTATGATATAGCGCTATTGGATTAGACACCCCATTCCTATTGTCATGGAATGTCTGAAACCAATTTGTTTCTCCATCCAAATAGGGATTTCCTTTGTGGTATCCTTATAGTCTCAAAGGTGTATTTTGATGCACTAGGTCTGAATGAATCTTTAAATCACACTTTTAAAGTATAGTTTGATATACTCTCATGTGTGATATTGTACAAAACCAACATATATTTTGTTCATCATCCAAAGCATATTTTGATATGTTATTTACAAAACCAAAACATAGTTTAATATGTTATTTATCACATCCAAAAGCATATTTTGTGACAACTCAAGTTTCCGACATTTCTTATTCGCATTTATTGCGCGTTTACTACTTAGTCATTTGACTTGTTTGTCTTGTAACTGTTACGTTGGATTATAAAGTGGGATGTTGTTTGCATGCTATCTATTTAACGTGACTTGATTGCTTGATGTTACTTGATGAAACACTTAGATTAATTCACTATGCACACTCGACGAAACAAGAAATGTTTCACCAGTTAAGCTACTTGATGAAACAGGAATCTGTTTCATCAACCACTCGACGAAACAGGTCTGTTTCGCCGAGCCCAGTTTCACCGAAGCCTAGTTCGGGCCCAGAACGTTATTTCGTGTATATAAGTGGTACTAGGGTTATTCATCAACACTTTTTGCAAACCAGAAAAACCTAGAAGCACTGTGTCGGCAATCTAGGAACAACCATAGACCTGTTATCAATTCCATTGTTGTTTCGGTTAGTACCTCATAACTTCTTGATTAATCGCTCATCCATGTGATGTGTATTATGTAAATCGATGATTAGGGTTGCTAATTTATATTTTTATGAAACGGTTATGAATATATGTGCATGATGTTCTTGATTTCGATATACATGGTTAATCAGATGCGTAACTCTATGTGAAACTAAATACGATCGAATACTCGGTTTTAGATGTTGTTAATGTGATCTGGTTCTGAATGCACGTTAGCATCTTGATAAGGCTCGATGATGTGATGTTTTATGTTAATTGATTCGTGTACACATAACCTAGGGTTCATGCTAGACGTTAAGAACTGTGATGCTTATGTTATGATGATGCGATGATGAATTCTGTGAACGAATGATTTCTGCATGATTGATGATTTGTTGATGACGGCTGATAGCATGATTAGGGTTTCTGTGTTATTGCGTAACTGATGTCACTGATTTCCACGTAACTGACCTTCGATGAAACAGACATCTTAGACGAAACACAGGTGACGGTGAAACAGAATGTGTTTCACCGAGACCCTGAACGATGAAACAGAATGTGTTTCGTCAATATATGTGTTTCACCGATATGTGTTTCACCGATTTGTGTTTCACCAAATGTGTAATCAGCACAGTAACCTACTTTAATTCTGTTTAGAAGTTAACCGGGTTAGTTAACTGCTGTTAAGTGTAACCATCTTGTGTCTGATCTCAAATTCGTGCTATGTGCTACTTGTTTATCACTGTGTGTTTATATGTGAACACAAACTGATTATGTATACGTGCGTACTATAGGACATGATTGATTAATTGAGTACATAACCTAGCATACGGAGCAAACCCAAGGTGAGTTCACACTCTTACCAAGGCATGGGATTCCCAGGGTTGGGAATGGGTTGAATGTTTCTTATACTTACATGATTAATGGAATTATTCCTCGGGAGGGGAAGGTTATTAGTAGATACTGCTAGACTAGTGATACATTTACTCTCTCTTCGCAAACACGCCAGGGATTGGCCGCGATAATAGAACAATCTTCGCAAACATGCCTAGAATGGCCGCGAACTATACTTTAATCTTCGCAAACATGCCGGGTGGGCCGCGATACAAATATACCTAGTCTAGAAAACATGGGAAACCCCCACTAAACTTCGCAAACATGCCTGGAGGGCCGCGATACCATTACATACATTACATGATTACTAAACGAGCTTACGAATTACAATACGAACACTATAACTGAATAACCAACTGTGAACTTGCTCAACTAGTTGTTGACTCTCTATTACATGCCTTGCAGGACCATAGGTACTCTTGGAGCTTGCACGGGAGATGCGGTCGTTGTGGGCACGGATTGTGGAACTTATGATAAAACATTTAAACATTTGAACTTATTACCTACGTTGGGTTTACATTTTATGCTTCCGCTATACACTTAACATGTTTTGTTTGAACACCTTTCATATCGTCTGGTTTAAATTACATTTAATACTTATTATGTTTGATATGATTGGTGGCTTGATCCTGGTCAGTCACGCCTCCAAGCGGTGATACTCCGCGTGTGGATTTTGGGGGTGTGACAGATTGGTATCAGAGCCATTGGTTATAGAGAACTCGGTTTTAATAAGGGGAAAACGTTTTTATTAAAACCAGACTATAACCAGTACAGTGCTCAACGATCCACAACGACGCTTCGCTCCACGTGCAAGGCTCAACATCATAGGTACTACTATTCATGTTACTTTACCTACTTGCTAGAATTACATAGAACTTTGCTCGTGGTATGCTTAGATTACAGAACCTACTATATGTTATTGCTTGAGAATACTGGTGTGCTCACTCTCTTCTGTCATCGCACTATTCGCGAACCTATCTCACTCATGTTGTCTTTGCTATGAAGATCATGTCTGGACGTATCAACATGACACAAGCCCAGTTGACGGCTCTCATTAACGAACAAGTTACTGCGGCAGTTGCAGCCGCACAAGCAGGAGGTATACCCTGCAGTTACAACTCACACTAGGATCCTTAGATCCTACATTCCTAAACCAACTCTTGTGTTTAACCTTACTCTGATTCTTACACAACAGGTCAACCACCTGTTTGCACTTTCAAAACTTTCATGGACTGTCGTCCAACTACTTTCAGCGGCACTGAAGGAGCCGTAGGTCTCCTCCACTGGTTTGAAAAGCTAGAGTCGGTGTTCGAGATGTGTGAATGCCCTGAGGCATGCAGGGTGAAGTATGCTACTGGTACTCTCGAGGGTTTAGCCCTCACATGGTGGAAAGCTCAGGTTCAAATATTTGGGTTGGTCGCAGCTAACGCCACTCCATGGAACAACTTTAAGGAAATGATCAAGGAGGAATACTGCAGTCGTGACGACATTCATAAGCTGGAGGTCGAGTTCTTCAACCTCAAGATGACGGGGTCAGAGATTGAGGCGTATACAAAGAGATCAAATGAGCTTGCATTACTGTGTCCTACTATGGTGGACCCCCCAGTTAAGCGTATCGAACTTTATCTCAGTGGCCTAGTACCAGAGATCCAAAGTCATGCGACTTCAGCAAACCTTGCCACTTACCAGCAGGTTGTCCAGTTGGCTCACCGTCTCACGGATCAGGCAGTGGAGCAGAACAAGTTGCCTAAACGCATCAGTACTACTACTACCGTTACTACTTCAGCTACTCCTGCTACTCCCAGTGACAACAAGCGGAAATGGGAGGGGGATTCCAGCAAAGGTTCAGCTACCGTTCAGTCTCAAGCTCAGCAACGCAAGACTAATGATTACCAGGGCCCGAGTCAGCAATTTTCTGGTAGTCAGGGGCAGAGTGGATATCGGGGAAATCATCCACTGTGTAACAGGTGCAACAGACACCACAGTGGTCAGTGTCGCAAGGGCCGCTGTCAGAGATGTCTAAGGGTAGGTCATGAAGCTAAAGACTGCAGGAGCTCAAGGCCTGCGAACCAGAACCAGCAACAACAGCCACCAGCTCCACGAAACCAGCCGCAACAACAACAGCAAGGAAATAGGGGATGCTTTCAGTGCGGGGCTGAAGGCCACTTTAAGCGGGATTGCCCTCAGTTAAACCAGAACCAGAATACCAACAACAATAATCAGGGCAATGGTAACAACAATGGGGGAAACAAAAACAATGGTGCTAGGGGTCGTGCATTTGTGATTGGTCAGGCTGATGCAAGGAACGATCCTAATGTGATTATGGGTAAGTTTCTTCTCGACGACTTTTATGTTACTGTGTTATTTGATTCGGGTGCGGATACCAGTTATATGTCTCTGAAAGTTAGTCAAATGCTTAAACGCGCACCAACACTTTTGAACACCAAACATGTCGTAGAGTTAGCTAACGGTAAAAGTTTAGAGGCCACACACATAGTTCAGGGTTGTAATCTTATCCTCGCTGGTCAGACTTTCTCTATCGACCTCATTCCTATAACTCTGGGTAGTTTCGACATCGTCATCGGTATGGATTGGTTATCTCAACAGCAAGCAGAGATCTTATGCAAGGAGAAGATCATTCGTATCCCTCGTTCTGGTAAAGAACCTCTCGAAGTTCAATGCGACAAGAGTGGTGTCGTGAGTGGCATCATATCCTTCTTGAAGGCTCAGAAGTGTTTGCGAAAGGGCCACACAGCTGTTTTAGCACTCGTTACGGATACATCAAAGAAAGATAAAAAGATTGAGGATATTCCTGTAGTACGCGATTTTCCTCAAGTATTTCCTGAAGAGTTACCTGGGTTACCGCCTCATCGTCAGGTCGAATTCCAGATCGAGCTAGCTCCAGGAGCAGCACCTATAGCTCGAGCACCTTATCGCTTAGCTCCAACGGAACTGGAAGAACTGTCTAAGCAGCTGCAAGAACTCTTGGAAAAGGGTTTCATACGTCCTAGCTCTTCGCCTTGGGGAGCTCCGGTATTATTTGTAAAGAAGAAGGACGGTACCTTCCGCATGTGTATAGACTACCGCGAATTGAACAAGGTGACTGTGAAGAATCGCTATCCTCTTCCACGCATCGATGATTTATTCGACCAGTTGCAAGGGTCGAGCTATTACTCGAAGATTGATCTAAGGTCAGGGTATCATCAACTGAGAGTCCGGGATGAGGACGTCTCCAAAACAGCGTTCAGAACACGCTACGGCCACTACGAGTTTCTGGTCATGCCTTTCGGGTTGACGAACGCGCCTGCGGTTTTCATGGATCTTATGAACATGGTGTGCAAACCTTATCTCGACAAGTTCGTCATTGTTTTCATCGACGACATTCTGATCTACTCGAAGAGTCAGGGGGAGCACGAGCATCATTTACGACTTATTTTGGAACTTCTACGAACGGAACAGCTATACGCTAAGTTTTCAAAATGCGACTTCTGGCTTCGTGAAGTCCACTTTCTAGGCCACGTGGTAAACAAGGATGGGATTCATGTCGATCCATCAAAGGTGGATTCGATGAAGAACTGGCCTGCACCTCGCACACCAACCGAAATACGCCAATTCTTGGGTTTGGCGGGTTATTATAGACGGTTCATCAAAGACTTCTCGAAGATTGCTCAGCCGCTTACACTACTAACGCAGAAGGGTGTTGTTTATCGTTGGGGTAATACACAGGAAACAGCATTTCAGCACTTAAAGGATAGACTCTGTAGCGCACCTATCCTCTCATTGCCTGAAGGCACAGACGATTTTGTAGTCTACTGCGATGCATCTATCCAGGGTCTTGGATGTGTGTTGATGCAGCGGGATAAAGTCATTGCTTATGCTTCGCGCCAACTTAAGATTCACGAACAGAATTACACAACACACGATTTAGAACTGGGAGCGGTTGTTTTTGCACTCAAGATATGGCGACATTACCTGTACGGTACCAAGTGCACTATATACACTGATCACAGGAGTCTCGAACATATTTTCAAGCAGAAAGAATTGAACATGTGACAACGTAGATGGGTCGAATTACTGAACGATTACGAATGTGCTATAAAGTACCATCCGGGCAAAGCCAATGTGGTGGCTGACGCCCTCGGTCGGAAGGATACTACGCCTAGGCATGTACGAGCATTGCAACTTACTATCCAGTCTAGCCTTCCTTCTCAGATACGAGATGCTCAGGTAGAAGCATTGAAACCAGACAACGTCAGGGCTGAAGCCCTACGTGGCTCAAGGCAACGCTTAGAACAGAAGGAAAATGGTGCTTATTACGTAATAGGACGCATCTGGGTCCCACTCTATGGTAACTTACGCGAGCTTGTAATGGATGAAGCTCATAAGTCTCGCTACTCGGTACATCCAGGTTCGGATAAAATGTACCACGATATCAAAACTACATACTGGTGGCCTAGCATGAAGGCCCACATAGCAACATACGTTAGCAAGTGCCTGACTTGTGCGAGAGTCAAAGCCGAATACCAGAAACCTTCAGGTCCACTCCAACAACCTGAGATACCACAATGGAAATGGGAACAAATTTCCATGGATTTTGTTACTGGCCTACCTAGATCTCAGCGCGAAAATGATACTATATGGGTGATCGTGGATCGACTCACAAAGTCTGCTCACTTCTTAGCTATCAAGGAAACGGACAAGTTCTCCACACTAGCAGATGTGTACTTGAGGGAAGTGGTCTCAAGGCACGGAGTGCCCACTTCTATTATCTCTGATCGTGATGCACGTTTTACTTCAGAACTGTGGCAAGCAATGCACAAATCTTTTGGCTCTCGTTTAGACATGAGCACAGCTTATCATCCTCAGACGGATGGGCAGTCTGAGCGCACTATTCAAACTCTAGAAGACATGCTTCGAGCGTGCGTAATCGACTTTGGAAATGGTTGGGAAAAACATCTGCCACTTGTGGAATTTTCGTACAACAACAGCTACCACACAAGCATTAAAGCTGCTCCATTCGAGGCATTGTACGGGCGTAAATGCCGGTCACCTCTTTGTTGGGCAGAGGTGGGTGACAGTCAGATCACAGGTCCAGAAATGGTAGTTGATACTACTGAAAAGATTGCTCAAATACGACAACGCATGGCGGCAGCTCGTGACCGTCAGAAAGCATACGCCAATAAAGACAGGAAACTACTCGAATTCCAGGTTGGGGATCGAGCACTACTCAAAGTTTCACCCTGGAAGGGTGTGGTTCGTTTTGGCAAACGCGGCAAACTTAATCCACGATACGTCGGACCATTCGAAATCATTGAGAAGATAGGCAGGGTGGCCTACAGATTGAACTTACCAGCTGAACTCAGTGCAGTTCACAACGTCTTTCACGTGTCGAATCTGAAGAAGTGTCTGTCAGATGAGACCCACATAGTTCCTCTGAAAGAGCTCACTATTGATGAACAGTTACGATTCGTCGAGGAACCTGTTGAAATCACGGACCAGGATGTTAAGGTCCTCAAGAACACTAGAATACCTCTAGTACGAGTTTGTTGGAACTCCCGCCGTGGCCCAGAGTTCACCTGGGAACGCGAAGATCAGATGAAACTCAAATATCCCCAGTTATTCGGAAACCAAGCAACCACTACTGAGGCCGAAGCTACTACAGAATTTCGGGACGAAATTCCAAATCAACGGGGGGATGATGTGACACCCCAGGAAAACCAGTAATCTTCGCAAACCTGCTCAGGGAGCCGCGATACGATACAGGTAAACAACGTCACACCACTAGCTTCCTCAGTAACCGCATGCTAAATTTCGGGACGAAATTTCTTTCAAGTTGGGGATAATGTGACAACTCGAGTTTCCGACATTTCTTATTCGCATTTATTGCGCGTTTACTGCTTAGTCGTTTGACTTGTTTGTCTTGTAACTGTTACGTTGGATTATAAAGTGGGATGTTGTTTGCATGCTATCTGTTTAACGTGACTTGATTGCTTGATGTTACTTGATGAAACACTTAGATTAATTCACTATGCACACTCGACGAAACAAGAAATGTTTCACCAGTTAAGCTACTCGATGAAACAGGAATCTGTTTCATCAACCACTCGACGAAACAGGTCTGTTTCGCCGAGCCCAGTTTCACCGAAGCCCAGTTCGGGCCCAGAACGTTATTTCGTGTATATAAGTGATACTAGGGTTATTCATCGACACTTTTTGCAAACCAGAAAAACCTAGAAGCACTGTGTCGGCAATCTAGGAACAACCAGAGACCTGTTATCAATTCCATTGTTGTTTCGGTTAGTACCTCGTAACTTCTTGATTAATCGCTCATCCATGTGATGTGTATTATGTAAATCGATGATTAGGGTTGCTAATTTATATTTTTATGAAACGGTTATGAATATATGTGCATGATGTTCTTGATTTCGATATACATGGTTAATCAGATGCGTAACTCTATGTGAAACTTAATACGATCGAATACTCGGTTTTAGATGTTGTTAATGTGATCTGGTTCTGAATGCACGTTAGCATCTTGATAAGGCTCGATGATGTGATGTTTTATGTTAATTGATTCGTGTACACATAACCTAGGGTTCATGCTAGACGTTAAGAACTGTGATGCTTATGTTATGATGATGCGATGATGAATTCTGTGAATGAATGATTTCTGCATGATTGATGATTTGTTGATGACGGCTGATAGCATGATTAGGGTTTTTGTGTTATTGCGTAACTGATGTCACTGATTTCCACGTAACTGACCTTCGATGAAACAGACATCTTAGACAAAACACGGGTGACGGTGAAACAGAATGTGTTTCACCGAGACCCTGAACGATGAAACAGAATGTGTTTCGTCAATATATGTGTTTCACCGATATGTGTTTCACCGATTTGTGTTTCACCAAATGTGTAATCAGCACAGTAACCTACTTTAATTCTGTTTAGAAGTTAACCGGGTTAGTTAACTGCTGTTAAGTGTAACCATCTTGTGTCTGATCTCAAATTTGTGCTATGTGCTACTTGTTTATCACTGTGTGTTTATATGTGAACACAAACTGATTATGTATACGTGCGTACTATAGGACGTGATTGATTAATTGAGTACATAACCTAGCATACCGAACAAACCCAAGGTGAGTTCACACTCTTACCAAGGCATGGGATTCCCGGGGTTGGGAATGGGTTGAATGTTTCTTATACTTACATGATTAATGGAATTATTCCTCGGGAGGGGAAGGTTATTAGTAGATACTGCTAGACTAGTGATACATTTACTCTCTCTTCGCAAACACGCCAGGGATTGGCCGCGATAATAGAACAATCTTCGCAAACATGCCTAGAATGGCCGCGAACTATACTTTAATCTTCGCAAACATGCCGGGTGGGCCGCGATACAAATATACCTAGTCTAGAAAACATGGGAAACCCCCACTAAACTTCGCAAACATGCCTGGAGGGCCGCGATACCATTACATACATTACATGATTACTAAACGAGCTTACGAATTACAATACGAACACTATAACTGAATAACCAACTGTGAACTCGCTCAACTAGTTGTTGACTCTCTATTACATGCCTTGCAGGACCATAGGTACTCTTGGAGCTTGCACGGGAGATGCGGTCGTTGTGGGCATGGATTGTGGAACTTATGATAAAACATTTAAACATTTGAACTTATTACTTACGTTGGGTTTACATTTTATGCTTCCGCTATACACTTAACATGTTTTGTTTGAACACCTTTCATATCGTCTGGTTTAAATTACATTTAATACTTATTATGTTTGATATGATTGGTGGCTTGATCCTGGTCAGTCACGCCTCCAAGCGGTGATACTCCGCGTGTGGATTTTAGGGGTGTGACATATTTTGATATATTATTTATGAAACCAAAACATAGTTTAATATGTTACTTACAAATCCAAAGTATACTTTTGATATTGTAAACGCCCAAAATTCCTAATCCGAAAGTAATATTATCATGCTATAATTTAACAAAAATCAGGCATGACCCGTTCGTATTATGAACAATTCCCTTTAAGACTAACTTGTAATAACTTAAAAATACAACACAGCGGAAAATATGAACCCAAAATTTCGTTCTTTAATAGACATAGTACTTATAGGAAAGTTCGAATACCAAATGTCATACACTCATTAAAAAGGATTTACCACGTTCCATTATACTAATACTTCGGACCTACATTTGTTTAACTATGTGACCGATCCTTCCCGTACAATCCTTTGCCCTTGACTCGATCTTCAATCTTTCTATCCTTCATACTGATGCTAAATCCACGCAACCTGTATTCACCACATACATGTGCATCGGTTAGATTTAATGACATCATTCCTAAACTAAACACACATGATCAATAACCAGTCCGCGTTCCTTCTTCCCATACTGATCCTTACGAATATGCTTTCCATGTACATTCATGCACTTCAATTCCTTAACCTTGGTAAAGACATTAATAGGGTACCTGCAATCACATTTCATACTCAAGACAACGGTTTAGTAACTTAACGCTTCCACTTATTTAAGTTGTACGAACACATACCCAAGTTCCGTTCGCTCATAAGCAATGAATCCTACTTCAAACGCAGGCACAAACACACATGTATTCATAGACGTAAACTTCCACACGTGATTACGTACCCACGTACAACCCTTATAAATCACTTAAATCATCCCAAGGTTTACTAAGGTATGCTGATTACAGGCTTCCATACAAATAGACCACGTACATACATTATAAACTGCACAATTCTACACTATTTTAACAGCTCGATATGCATAAAAACTGCACTATTTTAATAGCAATACACAGCACAATTCTGCACTAGTTTGACAGCCCAAAATGCATAAAAACTGCACTATTTTAACAACAATAAACAGCACAATTCTGCACTATTTTGGCAGCTCAAAATGCATAAAAACTGCACTATTTTAACAACAGTAAACAGCACAATTCTGCACTATTTTGGCAGCTCAAAATGCATAAAAACTGCACTATTTTAACAACAATTAACATGAAAATTCTGCACTATTTTGGCAGCTCAAAATGCATAAAAACTGCACTATTTTAACAACAATAAACATGAAAATTCTGCACTATTTTGGCAGCTCAATTTGCATAAAAACTGCACTATCTTAACAACAATAAAGCTCACAATTCTGCGCTATTTTGACAACTTGATATGCATACAAACTGCACCAATATTCTAGAAAATTACTGCACAATTCTGCATTGTTTTCACATCTTTATTTGCATAAAAACTACACTAATATACTCTTATTTTAACCCGTTTGGTCTTCTTAGCGAACACCATCACCTCCAATAATCGAATCCTAAATAAACTTAGATTACCATACTTAAGTGACTCGCATATAGCCTTTCTAAAATGGTGTAGGAAGTGATTCAGAAATCACTTCCTTAGTGCTCCTTACTTGTTACCAATGTCAATAAAGCATCTTGCATAATTGCTAACATTTATCATACAAATAACCTCTTTTACTACTAAGGAAGGAGTCGGGGAGTTTACTTACCTCGTGCGTCCGAATTTACACATAGCTTCCGTGTTTACCTTCGACTCGTAGCGCTTCCATATTTGTGCCTCTATTGACATGACTCCTTGTGTTCAGTACACTTAGATTAGCAAGGAATTTACTTCATGCATTCGATTTTCTGGATCAATAGCACCTTAATTCCCTGAATTCTTGAAATTTTATGAAGGAAAAAGGGTTTTCCTTTTTCCCTGGTTCTTGGTCGCGACCCCCACACACCCACTATACTGGGTTTTTATTTTTTAATAAGTTATTAACATAATTACAAGTTTAACCCCTAAAGGTTGTTTAAGTTATCATTATTGTATTTTTTTTCTAACTTTTAAACTTTCATTATTCATTTATAATGAACTAATCATTTAAAACATTTAAACATTCAAATAATCTTTTATAAAAATTTGGGGTGTTACAGATATGCTACTATAAGGTTATTCGTTTAACCTTACATTATTTTACAGAGCATAACTTTTGTTTACACATTACATGGTTTACATTTAGCTTGGGTTATACAATAATATTGGACTATTGGTTTAAACATGAACATTCTATATTGGTGGTTTGGTTTGAGTAAGTGACTTGGGTAACGAGGCGTGTGTAATATGATACAAGCATGGTGGATACACCGCTGGTACTTCCTATATATAAGTGTTTGTATGGTATTACATATCGTAGCGTTATTTGAATCATTCAATTTGGACTTATACATTTTACACAAGTAACACAACTTTCACAAGACTTTGGTTTACAAACAATTTACTTTATACAACTCATTTTACTTGGTTATACATTTAACCATACATTATTCTCTTATTTATACATATCATCTGAATTTATTATTTTTCAAGCGATTTACAAAACAAATCAATTTACAAGGTTCATGACTAAACTTTATTAAACATTTTCTTAAACTTACAAGTCATGAATCCTATTTTCACAAAACCTATGTATCTCACAGGCATTTTTATGCTGACGTACCTATTTTTACACATGTTTCAGGTACTTCTTTGCAATGATTGTTGATACATGTTAGGATGGACTCGTGCCTTAGCAACTTTAAAACTTGGAAGATCATAGTTGTACTTATTTGATTGTATTAAAACAATGAGTTCATTTATTCAATAAAACAGAATTTATTTATTCCATGGTTATGAAACAATGATTCTGTTACAACACTCCCCGACGTTTCTGCCACGTCTAGTTGCTTTACGTGGTCGGGGTGTGACAGAAAAGTTGGTATCAGAGCCAATGGTTATAGGGAATTAGGTTATTAGTAATACTTTGACCTAGTCTATAACCTTCCTAGGACCCTAACACGAGTTTTCTTGTGTTTAGTTTTAAAACAATACCGTCACTTATTCTTAGGTGACAACCACAATAAGAACACAAATTTCTATCTCGCTTTGAAAACTAATCATCTGTTCTAGGATGATTTGTTATATGGTTTTGAACCCTTTAAATTTCTCAAAATCCCGTCAAAGTTAGTCTAAATAATGTGAATACGTGCAAACTGGAAGGGTGGGTACCTGTACCCTGAGTTTTCTGTCTAAGGCTAGAGTGTTCGTACAAATCCACATAATCGGACCAGTCACTCTTACCTGGGAACTCTTGGGGTGAGTGTCCACTTATAGGCAAGCATGTCTTCGCGATACATTATTTTTGACCTATTTACTTTGATTAATCACAAGGGTCGTTTGTTGCTTTGTAGTAACAAACAAATTACCACTATCCTTGCTTTCATCAGATTTGTTTCATCTCATTCTTTTCGTCTAATTCTCTCACTCGTTTCCTTTCATGTTCCTCTTTTAGAATGCCTCCTCGACGCGATAATCAGATGGCGAATGCCGAACTAGCGGAAATCATCGCGCAGCAAATGGCTGCTGCCTTCCCAAATCTTTATGCTCAAATGATGCAAGCCATCAACAACAACAATGCTCCATGCAATTTCAAGAATTTTAACTCGGCTAAACCGCTCAAGTTTAGTGGTTCTGAGGGAGCAACTGGGCTTCTTCAATGGTTCGAGAGCATTGAGAATACTTTCCGTCACGTTCAGTGTCCTGAAAATCGTAAGGTCGAGTTTTCTTCGAGTGTGTTTCAGAAGAGGGCTCTTACGTGGTGGAACGGGGTTATGAGGGACCGTGGTGCTGAGGTGGCTTTAGCCCAAACTTGGGCTGAACTTAGGGCTCTTATGATGAAGGAGTTTTGCCCTCGTCATGAACTGCGAGCTTTGGAGAGGGAATTTGATGATTTGAAGCAAGATAGTGGAGAACATCGAGCCTACACTGACCGCTATGAGGAATTGAGACTGTTATGCCCTACTATGGTTACGCCTTTGGATAAGGCGATTGAGAAATACATTGATGGTCTTCCTGACGTAGTTCAGGATATCGTTACTGGCAGCAACCCTACTATTGTCAGACAAGCCATTGAATTGTCTGCCACTCTGACTGAATCCCATATCAGGAAGCGCAAGCTGTTTCGGAAGGGCGACTCAAGACCATCTGACAAGACTGCTCATGTGGAACCAAAGGAAGAAAATGCTGAGGTGTCCAAGAAGAAGAAGCGCAAAGCCTCTCAAAACTACGCTGTAACTGCTCAAGACAAACAGGTTTCACCAAACCAACCAGCACAACCTCGCAAAAGGCAAAACTATGTTGGTACCGCACCTTTGTGCAACAAGTGCAACCGACATCATCTAGAGCAAGAGCAGTGTCACAAATGTACCCACTGTGGGCGGTTGGGACATTTGATCAATGTTTGTCGTTATGCAAATCAAGCTGCTACAAACCCTGCTGCTGTTCAAGCACGGTTCCCTCCGGGGTCATGTTATAACTGTGGTGACCTTACTCACTACAGAAACAAATGCCCAAGACTTGTTAACGCACCTCCAGCGCGAGGATGAGTATTTAACATCAATGAGGCAAACGGAAACAATGATGCAGCAGTGAACAATTAGTGTTTTGTAATTCCTTGGTTGTTATCTTATGACACTTCAATACAATTCGGTTGTTACATAAATAAAGATTTGTTGTTTTTATTTTTGTAAAAGTTATGCGTTTATGTGAATGTTTGATGCAACCTTATGATGTCAACCTAAAGACAAACTACTCGTATGGTTCTGTCATTTTATAATCACTTGTGATCTCCCCAAGAATCTCTAACACTCGTTTCTTTTAAGAAACAAAGCCAAACTCTTATTGAAAAATCCTTCTATCTTTATAGATGGATCCTTGAAAATGCTTAAAGTGCCAAATGAAATCCATGGATTGGATTCCTGATGTGCTTTAATTATCCATGCTCAAAGACAACAAATTAAAGAATCAAGTTAACTAATTATGTGCTTATGTGTTTTCTTATACGTTTTGTGGTTGTATGTGATCCATCCAAATCCTCGTAGAATCTTCCATATCTCATATGAGGGATTCATAGTAGGATATCCAAAGTTACTATCTTAAATCCTTAATGGACTTCTACGTTGTAGTCAAGTCCCTTGGGTTTTAAAGTACTATTCTAAAATTGGACCCCTTGAGTGGTCTAGATAAACAGATTGATTTTGAAAATCTGATTAGAAATATCATGTGATGATATAATTACAAAGATCCCTTAAGTGGTCTATTTAAGGAGATCGTACGACGGTCTAGTTAAGAAGATCATGTGTTGATCTAGTTAAAAAGATCGTTCGTTGATCTAATTGAAAGGACCCTTTGGTGGTCTGGTCTAGTCGAGTCGCTTCATGTTTATTCAATTGATTTTTCCTCTACGCATTATGAAATGAACTGTGCGGACTGTGCAAGGAATTATGTAATTATGGAGGCCTACATAATTATGGAATTCACTGCACAGAAACCACAAGAAGTTTTGTCATGTGTTAAGACCTATAGTGACGAGAATAATGATATGGGAGAAGTCTTGTACCTTAACCAATGTCATTCATTCTCACACTCCCCAATACTGATCTCAATCACACACCAAGTTTCCTATGATAAGTTTTCATAAGAAACGTTCTTCTGTCCGCAGTTCAAAAATTCCATGTTTTACTACCACAAGGAATTCACTTTGAGGGTTAACAAATTCGCTAAAGATTCCTAACATGGCCCAGAGTTTTACTTAAGGGTTCAATGGATCTATTTGAAGGCGAAACCGTCACAGCTGTCTTCACAAGTTTCCTCTAGAATTAAATTTCGGGACGAAATTTCCTAAAGTAGGGGAGACTGTGACACCTGTGTCACTTCAACCATCAAAAAAATGCCAAACCAATGAAATATTGTATTTCATACTTGGGATTTGTAAAAATATGTGTATCGTTTGCACATATCAACTCTTGTTCGATTTTAAGCTTTAAATCGCTTTCTGGAGGGTTATACGCGCTCTGATGCGTAAATATAACCAGTTTAAATCCAACGAACACTCTGGAATAGTGAAATAGGCTTAACATACCTTAAATAACCTTTACATAACTTAGAAATAAGTTTTGAAGGCTTTGGTATGGCAAAAACAAGTTAATTCGTTTACAGGGACTAAACTTGACAAACTGCGAAAGTATGCCAATTTGAACTGTAACAAACATTCCGGAACATGACCATAAGTTAAACATACCATAAATATCCTTCACATAGCTTAGAAATAGGCTTTGAGGGGTTCGGTGTGCTAAAATAAACTTTTGGGTCATTCAGGGACTAAAAGCGTCAAAAAGTGCACAAGTTTTCATTTTCGCGCATAACTTACGTTCTGAATACATCCGGACATCCAAAAATTTATGTAAGTACTAAAACATTTTATTTTAGTGTTTGGCATAAGAAAAATCCATTTGTCGCGCAATTTGGATCGTTTTTCGCTCTTATGCGCATTTCGTCGTAATTAAGCGAACATCGCGATCGTACGACCAAACGAACCAACATCCGGCATATTTTTGAGCATGTTTCATGTCCACAATGTTTAGGAATCATTTTAGGGCCTTAAAGTTGGCTCTACGGGCCTTAGAAGTGTCGGAAATGGCATAAACACATAACAGGGACTGAAACTGTCATTTAACAAACTTGGTTCTGATCAGACATGGCCATGCGGCCCGCGTAAGGTTTGTGTGCATCTTTACGTGGCCCGTGTCAGGGTCTCAAATCAGATATGATCGATTTGTCAGCAGATTACAGCTGTTTAACCCATAACCACAAACCCACACTTGCCCTTTCAGCTCATTAGGGGTCATTTTTAGTTACCACAACTTTCCAACAAGTGTACGCACGAGATTCGATCACGTTATTCAAGAAACGATCTTAGCGGTACGAGAAATACTATAAATACCCCACCCCCATTTGCTTCAAACCCACAAGAATCTGATCAAAAAGACTCTAAGTTGGAACCATTGTTTCATACCTGAGTTATTTTGATGTAGATTAGCATTCGGGGACCCTTCATAAGTATTCCTTCGTTCTTTTATTGCTTTTCGAGTCCGAAAGTCAAACTTTATTTGACTTTCTGCGTTGACCAGTTTATGGTCAATGCGAAGTTCGTTTGAACTTCGCAACGTGATTGTAATCACGATGGTTATAGTCCTTTGTGACTATGCCTACTGATTACCACGTTGTCTAGGGTCGTAAGGATAAGCGATCTAATAAATCGCTTATACCTTCGAACCCGACCCATTTGGTCGATCATTAGGATCCGACCAAATACTTTAGGTGACCATAGTATATAGTGAATAACCTTCCGAGGTTATACCCTATGGTCACATCGTTTGAGTAGTTGTATGATAGGTAGTTTATATGCCTTAGGTAATTACCAGAATACCCTTTTCATGTATAATTGGTAATTAAGCATATGTAACCTAAACTTTTGTCACATAACTGATTATGTAACACGTTTAGGCATATAACACTTGTCATAGGGCTAGTTAGACGTCTCGAGTGCGCTTTTACGCGCACGACGCGTTAAAGTAGCATAAGCTACCTTAATGGGTCGCGATGGGTCGATAGCACTTAGGTTAGGTTCCGATTTAGTATGTAGGCTTTGTTAAACCATATGACACGAGTCTCCATACTCGTTTGGTTTACGAACCCTCATTCTATCTAAATCCTCCGATTTTGGTCCGGTTTATTAACGTAGTTACCTATATTAGGTGCCGTTTGATTTCCGTGATCTCTAGCATTGTTTGGTTGTTACTCAAGGACTACTGAGCAATCTCAAGTGAGTACATAGTCCCCTCTTTTACTGATTTCAACTGTTTTGGGGTGAAGCATGTGTACCTATATGTTATTTTCATGATTTCAAAGTATAATTGAATATACATGTTATTACTTATCATTTGACAAACTAAATGACTATCTATGGTTTAATCACTGATTTCTCAAAGAACATAAAATAAAATGTTGAATTGTACTTATTTTATGCTCACCAGACCAGTTGTTAGTATGATATAGCGCTATAGGATTAGACACCCCATTCCTGTTGTCATGGAATGTCTGAAACCAATTTGTTTCTCCATCCAAATAGGGATTTCCTTTGTGGTATCCTTATAGTCTCAAAGGTGTATTTTGATGCACTAGGTCTAAATGAATCCTTAAATCACACTTTTAAAGTATAGTTTGATATACTCTCATGTGTGATATTGTAAAAAACCAACATATATTTTGTTCATCATCCAAAGCATATTTTGATATGTTATTTACAAAACCAAAACATAGTTTAATATGTTATTTGTCACATCCAAAAGCATATTTTGATATATTATTTATGAAACCAAAACATAGTTTAATATGTTACTTACAAATCCAAAGTATACTTTTGATATGCTACTATAAGGTTATTCGTTTAACCTTACATTATTTTACAGAGCATAACTTTTGTTTACACATTACATGGTTTACATTTAACTTAGGTTATACAATAATATTGGACTATTGGTTTAAACATGAACATTCTATATTGGTGGTTTGGTTTGAGTAAGTGACTTGGGTAACGAGGCGTGTGTAATATGATAAAAGCATGGTGGATACGTCGCTGGTACTTCCTATATATAAGTGTTTGTATGGTATTACATATCGTAGCGTTATTTGAATCATTCAATTTGGACTTATACATTTTACACAAGTAACACAACTTTCACAAGACTTTGGTTTACAAACAATTTACTTTATACAACTCATTTTACTTGGTTATACATTTAACCATACATTATTCTCTTATTTATACATATCATCTGAATTTATTGTTTTTCAAGCGATTTACAAAACAAATCAATTTACAAGGTTCATGACTAAGCTTTATTAAACATTTTATTAAACTTACAAGTCATGAATCCTATTTTCACAAAACCTATGTATCTCACAGGCATTTTTATGCTGACGTACCTATTTTTACACATGTTTCAGGTACTTCTTTGCAATGATTGTTGATACATGCTACATTTAGGATGGACTCGTGCCTTAGTAACTTTAAAACTTGGAAGATCATAGTTGTACTTATTTGATTGTATTAAAACAATGAGTTCCTTTATTCAATAAAACAGAATTTATTTATTCCATGGTTATGAAACAATGATTCTGTTACAACACTCCCCGACGTTTCCGCCACGTCTAGTTGCTTTACGTGGTCGGGGTGTGACATATAACGCATTTGCTACCACCCCGACTACTCCGGCATCTGTTACTCAGAACTTGAACATGGAAAATGAAACGGGTACAATGCAAAAACCGCCAAAGCTTATGAATATTGAGGAGTATAAAGGATGGGAGAAACGATTTGAGAATTGGGTTCAAGCAAATTATTTGGATGCTTGGGAATGTGTTGAAACGAAATATATTAGGCCATTGAATGATGATGAAGAGGAGATTTCTATTAAAGATCTAAGTGTTGATGATAGAAAGAAATACAAAAATGGAAAGATGATGATTAGTCTATTGCATCAAGTTGTTAAGGAAGATATCTTGGTCTTACTGCAACACAATGGAAGTGCTTATTCTATCTGGAAAGCATTAAAATCAAAGTTTGTTGGTAGTAAAGAGATTATTAAGAACAAAAAATCACTTTTGAAGAAACAATTCGATTTATTTCGTGGTTTGAGAACTGAGAGCACCAAGCAGATTATTGAAAGATACTGCAATCTGTTAGTCCAAATGAAGAGAGTGAGCATCACAAAAGATAATGAAGAGTTGATAGAAAAGTTGGCTGATGCATTGCCACATGAAACTTGGGGCACATATCTCATGATGTTGAGAAATAAGAAAGATTTTAGTAATTTGACACTGAAGAAATTCATTGAAAAACTTGAAGCTCAGGAAATGGAACAAAGGAAGATCTCAAGAATGAAAGATTTTGATGGCGAACAAGATATAGGTCTTTATTACAAAGGAGGTGTTAGTGATAAGGCCAATATGTCACCAAAGGTTGAAACTGCATTCAATGCTAAGAGTTCGTCTGGGGGGTCATCTCAAGGATCAAACAGCAAAACGGGATTTTCTTCATATCCATCATTTGATCCAAATTTTTCAACAACCAAGAATGGCAAGAGATTATAATGCAACATTGTTTTGAATCTTGAAAATGGTGAAAATTTCTCGGAAGAGGTTGCAAAAGGTCACATGTCGTTGTTGGGAACTGTATTAGAATCATATGAAAGTTTAGTTGCAGGAAAGATCGGGAATCCAATTTTGACAAAAGAGGATTACGATCAGATTGCTGCTGAGGATATGGAATTGATGGATATAAAGTGGTGTTTGGCGAGTGTTTTGAGAAGAGCCGAAAAGTTTAAACAAATTACAGGAAGAGATGATTTCCGTGATGCAAATGTTTCTACTCTAGGTTTTGATAAATCTAAAGTTACTTGTTTTCATTGCAGGGAAAAAGGACACTTCAAGAGAGAGTGTACAAATCGCGAAGCAAGTGGAGCTCAAAATCCGTTCAACAACAATGATTACTATAGGAAAGCAATTTATCATCAAGTTGCTCAACAACAACAAGAACCACAAACTGTACATGCTAGGAAGACAATCGAAGATTCATCAAAGAGAGCTTGTATTGTGAATCAAGATGATAAAAAGTCAACAAAAAAATTCAGTTGGCACAAATATATTTCAGCTGGTAGTAAAGCATGTCTGATAAATCAAGATGATGAAAAATTACTAGAAGGGTTTAGCTGGGAAAATTTCAGTTGGGATGATTATGATCCTAACAAAACTTCAAATCACAAAGCTTTTGTTGCTAGAGTTGCTGAAGACAGTGATAATGATGATGATTATTATGCAAGGAGAATGAAAGAGCATTTAAAATTGATGGAGGAGAGTGATAGTGATGATGGAAAAGTTTGAAAGAAAAAGAAGAAAGTTAAAAAACAAGTCAGTAATGATGATGAAGAAATTGAGGAGTATAAAGGATGGGAGGAACGATTTGAGAAGATGAAGAAATTGAGAAGAAAGTTAAAAAACATGTTAGCAGTGATGATGAAGAAGTTCCTGTGATAAGGAAGAAAATAAAAGACATTCCAGTTTTTACAGTTGAAGCTGAAGCTGATGCAAAAAAGATTCCGGTGATATGTGAAAACTGTGCAGCAGCAAAGAAGCAGAATAGTACTTTGATTCACAACATGAACAGATTGAAAGAATCCTATGATGTTCTGAATAAAGCAATGAATCAGTACAATCAGTCAAACAGTGAACAAGCAACAGCAATGAAAACACTTCAAGGAGCTTTCATGACAAAGCAGAAAGTGGTGAACAGTTATATTGAGAAGTGTGTTGTGCTTGAACAGAAACTGGAAACTCAGAGGATTGAAACAGAAATAGTAAATAGATTGTTAAAAAGTTACTCATGTACTTCTTATGTTATTGACAGGATTTATCCAACCGTAGAAGGCATGAAGGCATTTGATGAAGATGTAGTATCTGAAGACAAGAGTTCTGAAAAGAAGAAGGATACTGAAGTGAAGATTTCTGGTAAGAAACAAAGTGCCAGTTATACAAAGTGTCCACCCCCGCTTGAAAATGGATATTCTCCACGAAATCCAAATTCAGAAAGAGTCAAAAAGGCAACCAACTTAGTGTGGGAATCTGAACCATCAGATAATTTACCCGACAACATTGATGTCACTTTTACATCGTCTGATACTGATCATGAGTCTGAATTAATAAAGAAAGTGGTCGATCAGGTGATGGATAAAGATGAAACCGAGGAGTCAAAGTCGGAGTCAAATTCTGAGTCAAAATCTGAAAAGTCAAGTCCAACAGTCAAAAGGAGAAACGGGTTTACAATAATGAGTTTTTGTTATCAAAATCTAATTTGAGTGATGAAACATTTGAAGTAGCATATACTTTGAATGATTCTGACAAATTATATTCTGATCAAGAATTTCCAATAAGAGGTGTTAAAACTGAAATGATCAAAAAGGTTTTCAAATTAACAGAAATTAATATTTCTGAAATAAAAGATGTAAATCTTTCTGAAAAACCTAAAAAATACACCTCAAGAGTTCAACAAAGAGAAAACAAGAAAAAGGGTTACAGTTCTAGTTCTAGTTTTCAAAAGAAACCAAACCATAACGGTAATTTCAAAAGAAAAGGATTAGATTTTATTCCACCGAAAAATCATAAAAATGAGAAAACTTATAAACCTAAAACTGTATTTGTTACAGGAATATCATCTGAAGAAGAAAAGGAACAATTGTTCAGGAATCAATCAAACAAAGAATTCCTTGCAAAGAAGCAAGAAGAAATGGAGAAAAATGTTGCTCAACAGAAGATGGAGACTAGAACCTGTTTTCAATGCAAAATTGTTGGTCATATTGCCAGGAACTGTCCAAAGGCAATTCAAACAAAACAGGGAGTCTCTGAAAAACTGAAAGAAAAGATGATTGAGAATGAACCACCAACTAAACAATTCAAAGTTTTCAAATATTCGAAGTTTGAAGTTGGTGAATGTTCAAAAAGGTTTACAAGAGAAAAGCGAATCTTGACAACCACAAGTGGGTTGTTAAGAAATCTGATGATAGTTCTAGCAATGATTCTGATTTGTCAAAATCAGAGGAGCTATTTTCAGGCGATGAATCTGATTCCATAAAGTCAGAGGAGCCACAAGTTGAGATAAAATTGGAAACATCAGTTCCGCCAATGGATGATGTCAATTTTCCACCATTTGAGGGCTGAGAATTTTAAACAAAAAGTTGGTAAAATTGAGATTTCAAATCAATTTTTCTCAGAAAAGAAAGATTTTGATATTGAAAAAGCTTTTAGCCCCAAAGTTCAAAGTATTTTTGGAAAAATGGTTGACAAAAAGGTCAAAGGGGTAAAGGAATTTTATGAGAAGAAAACGAAGAAACCAGGAAAAGTTGGGTCATCCCAGGTTTGTGACTGGGATGGAACCTATTATAATGATTAAACAATGGACTTGCCGGAGCTCCCAGGTTGGTAAAAGTGGAGCAGGAATCGGCATCTTTCTTGAGAAATTCACTATTGGTGATATTTCGACTTACAAGTGGTTAATCAGGGACATTAAGTTGTACTTGATTTTCTACAAGTGGTATTTGTTGGTTGAATTAAAAAATGTTATATTTTTTCAGAAGGTTAAAGATGAAAGAACAAGGTGATGAATTGATCCCCTAACGTACAAGTAGTTTTATGAAATCAACAAAACTTATTTTCCAGAAAAACCATTTGATTAAAACAAACTTAAGTGTTTTGAAATCATAATGGGAAAATAGTTTGTTGTCAGGGGGAGTTCTGATTGTTTATGCCAAGTGGATGGCGAATTGAAGTGATTTGATATCAGTTGTCATTTTACTTGTATAGTTTGTTTTCAAATTTCGTTTAAATGATTTTGAATTTTAGGGGGAGTAAGAAATTTAAGAAAATCCAAAAACATTTGAAAATTTGAAAAAGTCAATAACATGATAAATCAAAAATGAGTTTTGTTGTGGAGAAGAGGAAATGATAGTACATCAGTGGATGATCACAGCATGCTAAAGAATTGGAAAGTCAAAATGTGATAAACGGTCTCACTGATGATGTGCCAGTAGGTTTTTGCACATTTAGTAGATTGTGACGAGATATAAATCTAAATTTCAAACTTGCTTATATCGTGGGGAACATCTCTCGGATATATAGGTAACCCCCGAAATCTTGTTTGAAAGGTCCATCTTTCTGAGATACTAGGTCTTTATACTCAGTGATATCTGGGGTATTATCCCGGGACTTCTGATTTTGCGGAAGCAATGGCCTAGTCCCTGTATAATACTTTTCGCTCGCTTGAAATATAGCACCCCCCTCAGCATAAAAAATGATGAAACATTGCAAAATGCTAATCATGTGCTGTTGAAGAAAAGATTCTCTAAAGGGAACACACCTAAAGTCGAAGCCATCATCTCTCTGATTTTGCGGAAGCAATAATGTGACAACCCGCACTTTCAAGGTTAGAATCGCCTAATCTCGCAATACTTAACTTGTGTCGTTACTCTTCATGCTCCGTTCTACGTCATAATCGGGTGTGTGTTATGTCAATTGGATAAATGTGTTTTCATTGTGCATAATTATTTTGTGAAATGCTAGTGTTGGATAAATGTGTATTCCTGGGCCGGTTAGCACAATATGAGCCATACCCCTCTCAACTAGCGGCCCAACCCACTGTATGCACAATTTATGAGAATGTGTACATATATCCTCTTTTACAATCATTGGTAAAACCCTAGTCCCTCATGCAAAAGTCGGCAGTTCCTTCCCCTCCATCATCTAGGCATCCATCAATTGTAACTCCTTCAAAACCATTGATCACACTTTCTACCTCGCACAACAACGATCCTCGCCATAAACACCCTCCCATTGCCGGATCATTGGCGGAACAAGTGAAGTCATCGGGATACACGGAGGATCACGACAGGAACCATTCTTTGACTTTCAAACATTTGATAACATCTCTCTTCACGCCGGCAATGCACCACGACTCGCCGGAGACACGAAGGTGTCGCTGGAGGAACTCGAAGCTCTCCTTCTCTCGATTCGGCTCTCTCCCTCTCACACGATCGCTTGGTTAGTATAAGCGTGTTTGTTTTAATTCTTACTGATCGTTTCCGACTTTGTGCGAATATGTGTGAATTGTAATGAGTAAATTGTGATTATGATCATGTGATTTCGTGTGATCTAGAGTAGTTAGAATCCATGTTTGAATTGTATGAGATATGATAAACAACTGATGCGAATAAACGGTTTCTATCGATATCGAACGACTAAATGATAACACAGATTGCATGCTAGTAAATAAGTGATTTCGAGTTGTAAACGTGTAAGATTAGTATGATGATAGGACCGTAGGATGATGATCTTTCTATTACGATTGGAATCTGGTAATTTTTTATAACATAAACCGATAAGAAACTAGGATTTTGTCAACCGAACATGATGCTTCAAATATTCTGTTTTGTGCACAAAGATAGCTGTATATGGATTAGGGTCATGGTTTTGACAATTTGATGATGAATGCATTGATATAACAAACTGTATGGTTGACTTTGGAATAATTGTGCGATGATAATGGATGACATATGGCTATTTGGATGTGGACATTATCTAAAATATGGGTTAGTGGTGAATTGATGGGTAGGTTGATCGATACAAATGATAACTGTCCTATGATGTAAACTGTATGAACTAGAATCAATAATGAGTATGTAACTTGTGATATAATGTTTGGTATAGATAACGAGTGGTGATGAAATACTGAGTTATGTAACGAATAATAATGAGGCCCTTAAGATGTTGATTTGTAATGTCGGATGAATTAAGGCTGTGTAATTGGAGCAGGTAGTGGGCCGATCCATATGGACATTGCGTTAGGGTGTTGATCTTGGTTGATGATTTCATTATGAAATCATGTTGTGATGATCATGACTGTTGGATGTTTTGGTGCCATATTAAACTAACTATGAGATGGTATAGAAGTGTTTGATTTTATAATTGATGGACTAATGAAATGAAATTGAGTAACGGACCATATATGTGGACTGTCCAACTTAATGGGCCGTACACCGTATAGAACGATGTGTTGGGCTATGAAACTGTTACCCGAAACACGAACGTGTGTTAGAGATGTTTATATGACATAAATTCCTACAACATGATATGTGACGGTTGTTTTCTATTACCTGTAAATTGTCAAACGTTATGGACTGTGTGAGGATCTGTGTAATTCTTATGCAATACTGGTGTGGTATGTGTATGGAATACGTGTTTGTGTGAATATGAAACTAACTAATATTGGTAACCACATTAGGGTTTTGGTTGACCAACTGGGAACACGTGTCTTAATCTTACCGAGCAAACCACAGGTGAGTTCACTACATTCGAGCATGCGTCCCAGTGGTTGGGGACAGTCAGTGGGTATCCCGTGGAGAGATAAGTCTTTTGGGTAAAAACGGGTATATTGGTTAATATTCTCACCTATCATTCTTGTAAGTCCCTTATTTTGTTACCTGGAGGGTAACGGGTATTAGTTGGTAGCGCTACTTAGGTTTGGCACCCTCACACCGCTCCTAGATAGGACAGATGTGAACTAATGACCCAGTCGGGGCCCAGTACTGGATAGGAGTACATGGGAAGGGCAGTCATGTACATCAGGAGCCGTCTTGTTCGGAATTGAGATATTAACAATATTACTTGCATTGGTTATTGAACTGTTTTACATTCAACTGGTAACAAACGTTTTCTTAAACTGTGGACTCGCCAGCTTTGTCTGATACACTTGTTACATGCTCGCAGGTCGTTAGGTGATTGAAACAGGAGCTTGCTGGCTAGAGAGCAAGAGTGGTCATGGTCATACCGACGGGATTATTTGTCAAATACTTATTTATTATGATTGATTCGTATTTACCTTATGATACTTTAATGCTTCCGCTGAACTTGTGATTTTGAATAACTTAAGATTGGAATTGTTATTACTTAATTGATGTAACTTTATTACAACTTGTGATTCAATGTAATTAGTGGCTCATTGCTAGTAGTCACACGCCTAACAGGGACACTCCCTAGGTGGTAATTTGAGGGTGTGACAAATAACCTGAGCTCTCATGGCCCTCGCATTTAACCCTTTACATATATCATCTAGGTATACTCACCTGTAAGACTAAATATTGGGATCTAGATACAGGAGTATATTCTGAGGTGGGACACGCGTATAAGTTTAAGTCTCTAAAACACTAATCTTGTATCTCGAAACAGTTGAAATTTGTGTGAAAATTTAAGTGGATCAGTATACTTACAATCTAAGTGAATCATTTAGAACTTAAAATGTTTAAAGCTTAACGATGCTAGTGTTTTATCTCAAAAACTGATATGATCCTCTTGCACAAGCTCACAAAAATATTGTCTGTAAATATTTGTTTACTGCATTTTTTTAAAACAAAATTCCAAAAAGATTTTCAGTGTGTTTTAGCATTAAATTTTGAAAAATTCAAAAAACATTTCGACAACTGTTGTTGGAGAGCTGATTTTCAAAATTCCGAGTGCTAAACATGATGAACAAAAGGTTTGGGAGAATTTGTTTGAGATATTTTGAGATGAAAAATTGTTTGAAAAAGAAAATGGTATTTTTACAAGTGGTTCATCAGAGATTAACATTGTAAAATCATTTATTGATTTGATTAATACCTGCAAATGATGTATAAATTTGTCAAATTTTAAATTTGTGAAATTTATTGTGAGGTAGAGATTGTGCAGGTAAGCCAAAATTTGTGGAAGCCAGACTGCAATCCCAAGTACATTTTAAGGGGGAGTCTGATGTTGTAAGAGCCAGCCACATATATTGGGATAGAAGATTGTAGAGTCAAGTTCATATTCTGATGTTCATACAAGTTGCTGATGCTGATGACATTAAGGAATCAAGAGATCTGATCAAGAGAAGATTTAGCCAGGTGGAGATTCTGGAGAAGAAGAGAAGACAAAGACTGAGGATGTTTTACATTGTTAGATACTTTGGAGGAGGTCGGGAAGACTGATAAAGATTGAAGATTGAAGACTCGACACTGAAGACTCGTCAACATTCGAGGGGGAGTCTGTTGCTGCATGCGTCTGTCGACTTCGTCTTGTATCGAGTCTTGATTTGTGTTTAGATAGATCAGGGCACGTTATACGAGAAAACTGTCAAAAATAGGTTAGAAGTTAATTTCGCACGAAATTACTATTTCGTGTGAAATGTAAATTCGTGTGAGCAGGTTCATGCGAAATTAGGTTGCCTATATATAGGTGTCTTGCTATTTCGTTTGTAACAGTTCAACATTCCCGTTTGAGAGCCGAAGTGCTGCCGAAGTGTCTACTCGTTGTAATTCTTTGTCAAATCAATCAAAAGACAGTTTAAAGTGTATATCTAGCTGAATTGAACTTGATATGACTGTTTCCGCCTTTCGTGTTGAGAAAAACTCTTCTGAACGACTCATTCGGGTCTGGAAACGATCCTACAATAGTGTATGTTGAAGTATAACGAATTTAGGCATATAAGACGTTTGAGAAATTTGAGTATGTAAAACGTATGATATAAACGAAAGCGTCGCGAGGTATCGACTAAGACGTGTATGATGATATGCATCTATAGTTGTTTAAGTGAAACATTGAGTTTATCGAATCAAAATAGTTTGAGTTTGATTGGGAAGGTAGGACATGGTTTGTAAATGTAAGAGAATATAAAGTACTTATTGGTCATGCATAACGTATTTTGTAATGAATGGAAATGCTACTTTTGCTTTAAAAGAGTTTACGTAAGTTGAAGATTGTCGGTCCCCATGAAGTCTTCTTGCCCACGTGTTTTGAAATTTGAATGACTAATTAAGCGGTGTAGAATAAGGTTTTCGAAAATAGTAGGTTTGCCTCAATTGCGTTAAAAAAAGAAATTTGAATTTTTGGAGGTTCTTATGAAGAAGTTGATCCTTAGAAAAGGAATTTAGCAATCGGACTTAGTGGCCAGTTGAAAAGAGTTTTAACAAATGATTTGTTGATGCTGAAAAAACGTCTTTGGTAAAACGTTCGTATAATATCTATAAAATCTTATAAGTATACGAGAAAGTTGATTTGAATTCCGATTAGGAATGAAAGTCTTTAGTATGGTGATATAATGTGAGAGTGTATTTTAGTGATTAAGTCGAATATGAGGTTCATGGGCAAGAGATTCATTGTACCGATTAAATTGATAGGTAGCATCGCGTAAGGTTTTGAAATTTGGGTAATAAAACGTTTTAAGACCTGATTAAGAATTTTGCGTATATGAGTTGAGTGAAAATAGATTGTAGGATAAGAAGTACGCTTGATAGAACAATGTATTTTGAAATCGGTATAAGAAGGTATTTTGAATAATGTTAAATGATTTAGGTATAAGACATGATCGGGTTCGCATAATAAAATATTTTGAAGGAAAGTTTTGGTAACGACCACCTAGGTAAGGGAATCACCCCTAACTCGTTGGCGATGTCGTTTTAAGAAAGAAGGAGTGGAGTTAATCGTTAAGGTAAGGAAATCATTCCTATCTCGATGATATGTCTCCACTTGTCGTTACAAGGAATATGAATTTAAATTATATGAAATCATGCATATGTATAAATGTATGGAAAAGATTCAATATGTTGTGGGTGTGAGAAGAAAATATCGAAAGTAAATTTTTTGAATTTGAAAGATTGCATCGTATAAGATAAATAATAGAAACACATGTTTGAATAAAATTTGGATGGTTCCAAAATGGAACTTTGACTAACCAAAGTGGTCGAAAAGTCTTTCGAATTTGAGGAGCATGCTTTGGCCTAATAGGTGGAATACTCTCGCCGACAAGTCGGTTAACGGTATTTACCAATCCGGTTACTACATGTCCCAAATCAATCGAAATTTCAAGACTTGGCGGGATTTATAAAAAAAATCAAGGAGTGGAACTAGTCGACAAGTTGCGGGTTTCACCCCTAACTTGGCGATTTCGTATCCTAAGTGTGGTTGGTACTCGTCGGGTCAAAATTTAATTTCAACACTTTGACGAGGGTTCACTAGAATTTAAAATTTGAATTTCTCCATCAAGGTGAGGATTTCACTCCTATCTTGATGGTGAATTTCATGTAAAAAGGAAGAGTAGATGGATTGAGAGTTGTTCACCAAATTGTGGGTTTCACGCCTATTTTGGTGAAGCCGTCTCGTTTGTGTATTACGAGTGGTTTTGATTTTTGTTTAAACGAGTAAAAGACGTATGTTCAAAATAATAATAAGTATAAGCACATAAAGCATCTCAAGAAAATAACACGTAAAAGACTTTTCAAGAATAACACATAAAGAATGGGACAATACAACAAGTATTAACAAATACTAAAGCAAGTATTAACACAAAAGTGACATATATGTTTAAAAGGTCAAAAGAAAATTAATAAGAAGCAAATGAAGTATCATGCAAGTGGTTCAAGCAAAACATAAGAATAAAGCTCTAGAACTATAGACTAGGTAAAAAGCATGGCAATTTTTCCTAATTCCCTATAGTTATGGCTCTGATACCAATCTGTTGTGACAACTGTCAAAAATCCAGGTATCCGTACAATTAACTAATCATGATTAGTGCCTAATGACTGTGCTAAATTACAATAAACTACATTCTGATTACTGCCATACACATACATGTGCATCATACATTGTTTAATGTCATACCAATATTGCATGAAAGCTTTATTGCCTCGAATGATGCATTAAGTACAGTTAGCACAGTTATCTGATAAAATCAGGAAAATGCTGATAGAACTCAACACATAGACAGACAGTGCATTGAGACACAGAATGAGCCAGAAACCAAGTACCACACTAGTATAGTGTGTAGGAAAATAAGGATCACAAAACTGCCTTTCTAGGGATAGTTTAAGTGCCGGAAAGTGCCTAAAACTCACCAAAAGTGCTGAATTCAGCAAAATTCAGCAAAAATCAGCATCTTAACACACTAATATTATGCAGAAACATGGTTAAATGGTCCTGAATACTTTCCTAAGTGTCGGGAATCAAAAGTGTCACAAAAGGGTACATAAAGAACACTAAACTGTATAGTTTAGCACTTTAACGAACCAGTATCTAACCGAACAACCGGACACTACCCGAAACATCAAATTTACACTAGAAGCATTGTTTTAACATTACCAAGCTAGTTATGGTCCCCGAACATCATAACACCCCATACAAAATATCTACTAACTAAAGCATGTAATTAACACTTGATTTTTAACCTTAAACTAACTAATCAAGTTAGAACCTATGCTAGACCCCCCCCCCCACTATTCTCGGCTCCAACAAGGGTCCCACAAGGGGATTTGTTTTCATATTAAATTGGATCATGTTTGTGCTTTCTAAGACATATTACACATGAGTTAAGAGCTTAAAATGGATATAAGAAGAACATGAGAGAATCTTGAGTTCATTACTTCACACACTTCACACTCAAACTCTCCTCTCTTCTCTTCTCCTCCCTTACTCTCGGCCGAACCTCATCCCCCACACAACCATCTTCAATCATTCATCTTCATACAATCTACATATATAGAAGGGTGTTAGAGATCATACAAGGAAGCTTGGTGGCCTTGAAGCTTGAAGGACCTCTCTTGTTTGCTTTTATCCACTCATTTTCTTCACTTGAATCATCCCTAGCCTTGAGCTAGTGGTAAGAACCTTGATCTATCTATATTACTTCCATTTTTAGGGGTTAAAAGAGTATCATAATAAAAAACTTGAAGAACACTAAAGATCATAAGCATGAAACATGAACATAAGCTTGTCTAATGAAGTAATCATGATGAATATGAGTTGTTATGCTTGTTGATCATTGATTGTTTGTAGAAATGATGTTGATCATCATAAGATCTTGCTAGATCATGATTAAAAACATAATCTAGCAAGATGTAAGAATAGAAATTGTTGTAGGATGATGGATCATCCACACATAAAGCATGAACTTGAAGGAACATAATGTTTTCTTGAAAAAAATCATGATCAAGCAAGTTGTTAACCATATAGATCTAAGAATTTCATGAAGGATTTCTAAAGAAACCAATTTAAAAATATAAATTTCATTTGATCTTGGTTCTCACATAAACAAATCTTATTTTTAGTGGTTAAACAAGTGTATAAACACTTGTGTAACAAGAAGAATGCATAAAGAAATATTTTTAGAAAATATGACAAGAAGTTGTAAACATCTAACTTCTTTAAAAATAAAGTTTTTAAAGAACTAATCACATTTTAAAGGGTAACAAGACTTACTAAGAATACTAGTAAGTTACTACAAAATTTTACAAATATTCAAGTTCATGAAGTAGTGGAAAATGCATGATTTTGGCAAGATTGGTAAGTAAAGGTTGTTTGTTGATGATTGTGAATTGATTGTGTTGATTTTTACAAAAGAAAATGATATGCTTGAAAGCATGGAAACCTCCATTTTTAGGGAAAACTATGGCAAAATTTTCTAAAAATATAAACACTTGGAAAAATATTTTTAAACAAACATTTACAAGTGTATTTTAAACCATAAGTTTCCTACATAAACTTTGCCATAATTTTTTGTTACAAAAATACAAATATTGGAGGTTGGTTTTCATAAATAAAAGTGACTAAATATGTATTTAGGAAATATATATTTAGAAGACACAATGTTTGTGATTATTTGTATACTTTGTGTAATTAGTTATATTATTTTAGGACTTGAAGTAATATAACTCATAAAAACACCAAGAATTACCATCCAAAATATTACCAAAATTCCAAGGAATAAATATACAAGTTATACACAAAAATATTGAAGAAACCGAACTATGGAATAAGACTTACAAAAATATTCCGGAATTTATTCACAAAAGTATATTTGGTAAATAATATTTTGGACACCAAGAAAACAAAAATATGATTTTTACAATTACTAAAACAATATATCATATTTTTTACAAGGAAAAATATATTGTTTTTGACAAGTATGAAATATATATTTTTCTTGAAATTTCTAGAAGATATATTATTTTTAAGAAATATATATTTTCTTACACAAGACATGAGATACAATATTTTTGAAAGAAGAATATATTTTCTCAAATAAATATGAAACATATCATTTTTGGAAGAAAAGTGAGTTTATATATATTTTCTATGTTGGACATAAAAATATATAATTTTTGGAACTTATAAGAGAATATAAATATTTTTGCCAAAGGAAAAATTATAAATATTTTTTTCTAAATAATATTTATTACAATATATGTTTTGGAAATATATATTGGTGGACTTTATCAAAGATAGTAGTACAGAAAGATTAATACGAAATTAAGTATAAATAATACTTAATGAATACAATAAAATACGTATTCTGATACGTATACTAACACACCAGAATACGACCCCGATACATGGCAAAGATATACAAGTGAAAGATACCCCCATCCTTGGGAAGTATTAAGTTAATATATATTGACTTAACAATTATTCCAAAATTTAATAAATATAATTTAAGTTAAAACATTAATTATTTTGACAAATAATTATATAACTTGGAATAATATCGAAGGTACGAAGAAACGTAACTCAAAGACACTAATACTAAATCAAGGCACGGCCCGTTCGTCTAATAGACATTAGTACGTTGTAGGTAGTCGTATACGCCAGGCGGAGCTTTGAGTTACGGTGCGAAGACGCAAGACTGTGAGTTCATGTCCCCCTTTTCTTTAAACTGTTTTGTTTTATAACTTCGGGGGTGAAGTACATGTTACAAAATGATTAGATACAATTACAATTGGTATGGTTAGCTTTGGAAAGTACAGTAGATCATGTGAATGGGTAGGCGCACTCCTAAGACCATTAATCCTCGTGTTAGGACCGAGGGGCATGAGTGATAGATCTATTTGGGTGTAGCGAGCCCACACCCATGTGGACCAGGGTTTGGCCCATGAGGTGACTATGTCTTACAGCCGGAGGCCAGGTACAAAATCTGCTAGGTTTGAGCCTTCCTACGCCGTTGCACGCTTGTTAATGGTGTAGGATCGTTTTCTGACCCGAATAAGTCGATCAGAAGAGTTTTTCTCAATACGAAAGGCGGAAACAATTGTATTAAGTTCAATTCAGCTAGATATACACTTTAAACTGTCTTTTGATTGATTTGACAAAGATTTACAGCGAGTAGACACTTCGGTAACACTTCGGTACAGAATCCGGAAAGTTACAAGTGACTTGACACATCTAGTATTTATAGGAAAGCTAATTTCGCATGGAATAGCCCAAGCGAAATTAGATTTCACACGAAATCTAATTTCGTGCGAAATTACCCACAAACATATTTTTCTCGTTTTGCGTGCCCTGATCTATCTAAACACAATACAAGACTCGATATAAGACGAAGTTGATAGACGGATGCACCAACAGACTCCCCCTCGGATGTTGACGAAGTCTTCGGTGTCGAGTCTTCAATCTTCAGTCTTTATCAGTCTTCTCGACTTCTCCCGAAATATCTAACAATGTAAAACATCCTCAATCTCTTTCTTCTCTTCATCTCCAGAAACTTGATCTGGCTTTAACTTCTCTCTAATTATCTTCATCAGATCTCTTGATTCATTAATTTTATCAGCATCAGCAGATTGCGAGATCTTCAGGATCTGAATCTGGCTCTACTATATTCAGACTCTCCATTAACTTGTGCTTGGGATCGCAGTCTGGCTTCCACAAAATCAAGATCATGACCTGGCTCACATCCTGCTCAGGATCAAAACCTGGCTCACCTGCACATTCTCTACCTCAAAATAAATTTCACAAATTTAAAATTTGACAAATTTATACAACATTTGCATGTATTAATCAAATCAATAAATGATTTTACAATGTTAATCTCTGATGAACCACTTGTAAGAATAAAATGTTTTATCATTTAAAAACTTCTAATGACCACTTGTAAGTATAACTATTTCAAACACATTCTCCCAAACCTGTTCATCATATTTAGCACTCGGAATTTTTTAAAATCAGCTCTCCAACATCAGTTGTCGAAAATCTTTTTGTATTTTCAAAATTTTATGCTAAAACACACTGAAACTCTTTTTGGATTTTTTAACTAATGAAATGCAGTAAGAAATATTTATAGACAATATTTTTGTGAGTTTGTATAAGAGGATCATATCAGTTTTTGAGACAAATCACCAACACCATTAAGCTTTAAACATTTTCATTTCTAAACGATTCACTTAGATTGTCAGTATACTGATCCACTTAAATTTTCATACAAAGTTCAACTGTTTCGAGATATGAGATTAGTGTTTTAGAGACTTAAACGTATATTTGTGTCCCACCTCAGAATATACTCCCGTATCCAGATCCCAATATTCAGTCTTACAGGTGAGTATACCTAGATGATATCTGTAAAGGGTTAAAATGCGAGGGCCATGAGAGCTCAGGCTATTGCTTCCGCAAAATCAGAGAGATGATGGCTTCGACTTTAGGTGTGTTCCCTTTAGAGAATCTTTTCTTCAACAACACATGATTAGCATTTTGCAATGTTTCATCATTTTTTGTACTGAGGGTGATGCTATATTTCAAGCAAGCAGAAAGTATTATACGGGGACTAGGCCATTGCTTCCGCAAAATCAGAAGTCCCGGAATAATACCCCAGATATCACTGAGTATAACGACCTAGTATCTCAGAAAGAGGGACCTTTCAAACAAGATTTTGGGGATTACTCATATATGCGAGAGATGTTCCCCACGAGATAAGTAAGTTTGAAATTTAGGTTTATATCTCTACACAATCTACTAAATGTGTAAAAACCTACTGGCACATCATCAGTGAGACCGTTTATCATAATTTAACTTTCCAATTCTTTAGCATGCCGTGAATGTCCACTGATGTACTATCATTTCCTCTTTTTACAACAAAACTCATTTTTGTTTTTATCATGCTTTTGACTTTTTCAAATTTTCAAATGTTTTTGGATTTTCTGAAATTTCTTACTCCCCCTAAAATTCAAAATCATTTAAAAGAAATTTGAAAACAAACTATACAATTAAAGTGACAACTGATATCGAATTGCTTCAAATCGCCATCCACTTGGCATAAACAATCAGAACTCCCCCTGACAACAAACTATTTTCCCATTATGAGTTCAAAACACTTAAGTTTGTTTTAATCAAATGGTTTTTCCGGAAAATTAGTTTTGTTGATTTCATAAAACCTCTTGTAGATTAGGGGTTTCATCACATTGTTCTTTCATTTTCAATCTTTTGAAAAATATAACAGTTTTAAATTCAATCAACATATACCAAATGTAGAAAATCAAGTACAACTTAATGTCCCTGATTTACCACTTGTAAGTCAAAATATCACCAAAGTGAATTTCTCAAGAAAGATGCCGATTCCTGCTCCGCGATTACCAACTTGGGAGCTCCGGCAAGTCCAGAGTTTAATCATCATAATAGGTTCCATTCCAGTCATAAACCTAGGATGACCCATCTTTACCTGGTTTCTACGTTTTCTTCTCATAAAATTCCGTTACCCCTTTGACCTTCCTGTCAACCATTTTTTCAAAAATATGTTGCACTTTGGGGTTAAAAGCTTTCTCAATATCAAATTCTTTCTTTTCTGAGAAAAATTGATTTGAAATCTCAATTTTACCAACTTTTTATTTAAAATTCTCAGCCTGCAATGGTGGAAAATTGACATCATCCATTGGCGGAACTGATGTTTCCAATTTTAACTCAACACGTGGCTCCTCTGATTTTGTGGAATCAGATTCATCGCCTGAAAATAGCTCCTCTGATTTTGACAAATCAGAATCATTGCTAGAACTATCATCAGATTTCTTAACAACCCACTTGTGGTTATCAAGATTTGCTTTTCTCTTGTAAAACTTTTTTGAACATTTACCAACTTCAAACTTCGAATTTTTGAAAACTTTGAAATGTTTAGTTGGTGGTTCATTCTCAACCATCTTTTCTTTCAGTTTTTCAGAAACTCCCTGTTTTGTTTGAATTACCTTTGGACAGTTCCTGGCAATATGACCAACAATTTTGCATTGAAAACAGGTTCTCGTTTCCTTTCTTTGAACAATTTCCTTCTTCAATTCCTCTTGCTTCTTAGCAAGGAATTCTTTGTTTGATTGATTCCTGAACAACTGCTCCTTTTCTTCTTCAGTTGATGTTCCTAAAACAAAAACAGTTTTTGGTTTATAAGTTTTTTCATTTTTATGATTTTTCGGTGGAATAAAACCTAATCCTTTTCTTTTGAAATTACCGTTATGGTTTGGTTTCTTTTGAAAACCAGAACCAGAACTGTAACCCTTTTTCTTGTTTAAACGTTGTTGAACTCTTGAGGTGTAAGGTTTAGATTTTTCAGTAAGATTTACATCTTTTATTTCATAAATATTAATTTCTGTTAGTTTAAAAACCTGTTTTTATCATTTCAGTTTTAACACCTCTTATTGGAAATTCTTTATCAGAATATAATTTGTCAGAATCATTCAAAGTATAAGCCACTTTGACTGTTTCATCATTCAAATTAGATTTTGATAACAAAAACTCTTTATTGTAAACCCGTTTGTCCTTTTTGAATGTTGACTTTGACTTGTCAGACTTTGACTATGAGTTTGACTCTGACTTTGACTCCTCGGTTTCATCGTCAGACTTTGACACCTAATCGACCACTTTCTTTATTAATTCGGACTCATGATCAGTGTCAGACGATGTGAAAATGACATCGATGTTGTCTGGCAAATTTTCTGAAGACTCAGACTCCCATTGTAAATTGGTTATCTTTTTGACTCTTTCTGAATTTGGATTTCGTGGAGAATATCCATTTTCAAGCGGGGGTGAACACTTGTTGTAACTGGCATCTTGTTTCTTACCAGAAATTTTCACTTCAGTATCCTTCTTCTTTTCAGAACTCTTGTCTTCAGATACTACATCTTCATCAAATGCCTTCATTCCTTCTTTTCAGAAATTTTCACATAAGAAGTACATGAGTAACTTTTTAACAACATATTTACTCTCTTTGTTTCAATCCTTTGGGTTTCCAGTTTCTATTCAAGCACAACACATTTCTCAATGTAATTGTTAACAACTTTCTGCTTTGTCATGAAAGCTCCTTGAAGTGTCTTCATAGTTATTGCATGTTCACTGCTTGACTGATTGTATTGATTCATGGCTTTATTCAAAACATCGTAAGATTCTTTCAATCTGTTCATGTTGTGAATCAAATTACTATTCTGCTTCTTTATTGCTTCACAATTTTCACATATCACCGGAATCTTTTGTGCATCATGTCACACCCCGACCACGTAAAACAACAACCGTGGCGGAAACGTCGGGGAGTGTTGTAACAGAATCATCGTTTCAACAACCATGGTAATTAGAAGTTTCGTTTTATTGATTCATTAAGTAATTTACATTGTCTTAAAACCAAACAAACAAATTAAACATCGTCTACTATCGTTTTTATGTCACTAAGGCCACGTCCAGATCCTAAGTGAACATGCTTCCTAGCAATCATCACGCAACATCACCTGAAACATATGTAAAAACAAAGTCAGCAAAGAAATGCTGGCGAGCACATAGGTTTTGTGAGAGTATCGGATTCATGGCTCGTTTGTATATTGAAGTACCTCATTAGACTACAAGAGTCAAAAGTACAAACCTTGTTTTGAAAAGTGTATTGCAACATAATTAACCAACTCAAATCAAGGTAGTTATATTTTATAAAATCTCGTAGCCACGATTCTTAACCCCAAAACATTTGTTTTAGTAAACCAACTCGTAAAAACTCGTTAATAAAACTCGTATGGTTTATATCATTTCGAAAACCTCGTTGTGTGGCATCGTTTCAAAATCATTTCCCAAGTGAACTAAATTGTCACACCCCGACCACGTATAACATACAAAACGTGGCGGAAAACGTCGGGGAGTGTTGTAACAGAATTAATTGTTTCATAACCATGGCATTCAAAGTTGCACTTTATTTATCAACATAAGAGTTACATTGTCTTAAACAGGAAACAAAGAGTACAAAACATAATTAAACTAAGTCTATCTTCGTTTTATGTCTCTAAGGCACAGGTCCGCCCTAGTGTGGTGATAGACCCTTAAACAAATTAAAGGTCTATCTGTGTTATTGTTTATCGAATTCGGTCATTCCTTCCACCCAAACAAACCTAGGGTTCAGGAACGGGAGTTGTCAAGTCCTATGGTACCACTACCTACTAACGAACGGCGTGATCAATGTTAATGAATGTATATTGTCTCATTTGAACAAACCAAATGTCATGCCCAAAATGTAAGCATGTGATGAATAACAATTGTACTAAGTATGCACACAATGGGCACACATAGCATAAAATGTAATGTAAAATGATGTACTAAGTATGCACACAAAGGGCATACATAGCATGAAATGTAATGTAAAACGATGTACTAAGTATGCACACAATGGGCGTACATAGCATGAAATGTAATGTAAAACAATGTAATAAGTATGCACACAATGGGCATACATAGCATGAAATGTAATGTAAAACGATGTACTAAGTATGCACACAATGGGCGTACATAGCATGAAATGTAATGTAAAACAATGTACTAAGTATGCACACAATGGGCATACATAGCATGAAATGTAATGTAAAACGATGTACTAAGTATGCACATAATGGGCGTACATAGCATGAAATGTAATGTAAAACAATGTACTAAGTATGCACACAATGGTCATACATAGAATAACACAATGAAATCATGTACTATAAATGTACTAATGAACATAGCAAGTATATGATGTGAAAGCAGGAAAGCATGAAAGTAACAAGTAGGCACATGTGTTTCACCCCAAAACAGTTTGAAAACAGTAAAAGAGGGGTCTATGTACTCACTTGAGATTGCTCAGAAGTCCTAAGATAACCACCAAGCAATTCTAGAGATCACGGAATCAAACGGCACCTAATATGGGTAACTATGTTAATGAACCGGACCTATATCGGAGGATCGGATAGAATGAGGGCTCGTAAACCAAATGAGTATGGGAACTCATGTAGTATGGTTTAACAAAGCCTACATACTAAATGAAACCTAACCTAAGTGCTTTCGACCCATCACGACCCGTTTAGATAGCTTATGCTACTTTAACGCGTCATTCGCGTAAAACGCGTTCGGACTGCCTAACTAGTCCTATGACAAGTAAAATATGCCTTAACATGTCTAATATTGTTGACAAATCAGTTTAGATACCAAAAGTTATGTTACATATGTTTAAAATGAATTTTGGCGTAAAAAGGGTATTTTGGTAATTTACCTAAGGCATATAAACTACCTATCATACAATTAACTAAACATCGTGGCCATAAGGTATAACCTCGGAAGGTTATTCCCTATATAACTATGGTCACCTAATGTGTTTGGTCGAATCCTAATGATCGACCAACTGGGTCGGGTTCGAAGGTATAAGCGATTTATTAGATCGCTTACCCTTACGACCCTAGACAACGTGGTAATCAGTAGGCATAGTCACAAGGGACTATAACCATCGTGATTACGCTCACGTTGCGAAGTTCAAACGAACTTTGCATTGACCATAAACTGGTCAATGCAGAAAGTCAAACAAAGTTTGACTTTCGGACTCGAAAAGCAATAAAAGAACGAAGGAACACTTACAAAGGGTCCCCGAAAGCTAATCTAGATCCAAGTAGCTCAGGTATGAAACAATGGTTTCAACTTAGAGCTTCTCAAATCAGATTCTTGTGGGTTTTGCAATGAATGGGGTTGGGTATTTATAGAATTCTTCGAACCGTTAAGATCATTTCTTGAATAACGTGATCGAATCTCATCCGTACAAGTGTTGGAATGTTATGGTAACACATTTTGCCCCCACCATAAGAGTTTGACATGTGGCATTGGCCTTTGGGGGGTTGAAAGGCTTTTAACAGCTGTTTAAAACATTAAATCTGGTCTGGGAGGGCCTCGCGGCCCACGTAAGATGTTGAAGATCCTTACGCGGCCCGCCTGGGCTGTACTGATCAGAAACAAGTTTACCAAATGACAGTTTCAGTCCCTGTTATGTGTTTAAGCCATTTCCGACACGTTTAAGGCCCGTTAAGCCAACGTTAAGGCCCTAAAATGATGCCTAAACATTGTGGACATGAAACATGCTCAAAAATATGTCGGATGTTGGTTCGTTTGGTCGTATGATCGCGATGTTCGCTTAATTACGACGGAATGCGCACAAGCGCGAAAAACGATCCAAAATGCGTGACGAATGGATTTTTCTTATGCCAAACACTAAAATAAAATATTTTAGTGCTTAGATAAATTTTTGGATGTCCGGAGGTATTCAGAACGTAAGTTATGCGCTAAAATGCAAACTTGTGCACTTTTTGACGCTTTTAGTCCCTGAATGACCCAAAAGTTTATTTTAGCACACCGAACCCCTCAAAGCCAATTTCTAAGCTATATAAAGGATATTTAAGGTGTGTTTAACTTATGGTCATGTTTCGGAATGTTCGTTACAGTTCAAATTGGCATACTTTCGCAGTTTGTCAAGTTTAGTCCCTGTAAGCAAATTAACTTGTTTTTGCCATACCAAAGCCTTCAAAACTTATTTATAAGTTATGTAAAGGTTATTTAAGGTATGTTAAGTATATGTTGATGTTCCGGAGTATTTTTCGCATTAAACTGATTACGTTTACGCGCCAGTTTGCGTATAACTCTCCAGAAAGCGATATAGAGTTTGAAATTGAACAAAAGTCAAAACATAAAAAAAATGTAAAACATAACCTAACAAACATTGGGATCAAATAACATTGTTTTATTGATAACTAAATTGTTTACAATGATTTCAGACACAGATGTTACATAAATAATGATATGATAAAAGCACTTATATATAAGATGTACCAGTGGCGTATCTACCACGCTTTTATCATGTTACACCCATCCCATTACCTAATCACAACCCAAACCAATCGTTCGTTCAAATCGTTTATTTCATTTAAGTCGTTCCAAATCGTTTTAACTAGTCCCAAAATCGTATTCGTTTTAATTGTGAAACTACTTATGGTCGTCTCGCTAATAACATTCAAATCTTCGTGAGTCGACTACCTCATTTCTCATATTAACAAACCACCAAAGGGTAAGTTAACAATCACAGATTCGGTCGTTACCTACATAACCCCCACACATAACCATGGGTGTAGTCTGATAACGGGATTTGTCAAATCCTATGGTACCATAACCTAATATTGGTCGGTTCGGCCAAAATTAATGAATGTCATTCGTTATGTAACTACAACCAACAAGATCG
The DNA here is from genome assembly GCA_030545235.1 of Helianthus tuberosus. Lineage (NCBI taxonomy): Eukaryota > Viridiplantae > Streptophyta > Magnoliopsida > Asterales > Asteraceae > Helianthus > Helianthus tuberosus. The sequence continues at coordinate 110,460,724 of CM060449.1, forward strand.
TTCACTTTATCGAAATCGTTATTATTTTAATATAAACCATCTTAATCGTTTTTGAAACCATCGTTAAATTATCAAAAATCGTTTTGATACATATGAATCACCCCAAAACAATTGAAAACAGTAAAATAGGGGAACTATGTACTCACATTGAATGAAAGGGTATCCTTGATCTAAAGAACTTAACGAAGCTCAGACAAACCAAGGGAATTCAAGTAGTACCTAGTAATCGGATCACTAGTAAATAAATCGACACCTATATCGTAAGATCGGATAGAATGAGGTCTTGTAAACCAAATGAGTGTTGGAACTCATGTGATATGGTTTAACAAAGCCTACATTCTAAATTGGAACCTAACCTAAGTGCTTTCGACCCGTTACGACCCGTTTAGGTAGCTTATGCTACTTTAACGCGTCGTGCGCGCAAACGCGCGTTCGAAATGTCTAACTAGTCCTATGACAAGTATTATATGCCTAAACATGTTTAAATATGTTGCACAATTAGTTACGTGACAAAATTTTATGTTACATATGCTTAATTACCAATTATGCATGAAAAGGGTATTTTGGTCATTTACCTAAGGCATATAAACTACCTATCATACAACTAATTAAACCTAAGTGACCATAAGGTATAACCTCGGAAGGTTATTCCCTATGCAACTATGGTCACTAAACATGCTTGGTCGGATCCTAATGATCAACCAAACGGGTCGAGTTCGGAAGTCTAAGCGGTGGTTTAGACCGCTTGACTTACGACTCTAAACAAGCACTAAACTAAATGTGACGAGCTAAGATGTTAAAACATGCTTAACTAAGTTAGAAAACAAGTTTTGATATCAAAATAAAGTGTTTTGATACCAAGAGTAGTTTGGTTTCAAAATATGCGTAAATGCGCATTTTGACCGAAACTACGACTCGTCACTACGCCTAGACAACGTGGTAATCAGTAGGTATAGTCACTAGGGACTATAACCATCGTGATTATGCTCACGTTGCGAAGTTCAAACGAACTTCTCGTTGACCATTGACTGGTCAAAGCTGAAAGTCAAGCACTGTTTGACTTTCAAGCTAGGAAAGCAATAAAAGAATTAAAGAGGACTTACAAAGGGTCCAAATAGATTTGATTCCAAGTTTTTCTCAGGTACGTAGTGAATAATCACAACCACTTAGAGAAAATCTCAGATCAAATGTGAGGAAAAAGGAATGGAATGGCTTGCTATTTATAGTAGTGCATGAAGAACAAGATCATGACACATGTTTATGTATCCTCCAAGCAATAATCTCAACCATACAAGTGTTATGAGCAGCTAGGAAGCCTTGGGGAGGTGTTAACTTGGTCCCCAAAACATGAAAATTGCGTACAAGGGCCTCAAGAACGAGCTGGGAAGCTGCTGTGAACTTTCTGCTGAACTGGCATGTTCACACGGCCCGCGTAAGAGGAGAGACATGTCTTACGCAGCCCGCCTAGCCTCACTATCCAGAAATTGCAGTTTAGTCCCTGCACTTGAGAAACTTGTATTTTGATGCATTTTTGACACGTTTAAGCCCCGTTAACCTCATTTCAAGGCTCTAAAATGAAGTTAAAGTATAGGGAACTTAAAATATGCTCAAAAATATCTTGGATGTCGGCTCGTTTGGTCGTACGGTCGCGTTGTTCATCAAATTACGACGAAACTCAAACGGACGCGAAAACGATCTAAATTAAGCGACGAATAATATTTTTGCATGCCGATCACTAAAATAAAAATATTTTAGTGTGTACAAAAATTTTGGGTGTCCAGATGTGGTCAGAACGTAAGATATGCGCGAAAATGCAAACTTACGTCGTTTTTGACACTTTTAGTCCCTATAAGATCAAATAAGCATATTTACGCACACCGAACCACTCAAAGCTTATTTCTAAGCTATGTTTAGGTTATTTATGGTATTTTTAGCTTATGATAAAGTTCCGGACCCTCCGATACCATGCGAATCGGTATAGTTTCGCAATTTGACACAAATAGTCCCTGCGATCGAATAGACTTGTTTTCAACACACCAAACCATCCAAAACTTATTTCTAAGTTATGTGAAGGTTATTTAAGGTATGTTAAGCCCATGTCACTATTTCAGAGTGTTTGTCGCGTTAAACTGACTGCGTTTATGCACCAGTTTGAGTATAACTTTCCAGAAAGCGATTTAAAGCTTGAAATCGGAATCGAATCAAATCGTAAAATCATCAAACACAAATACACACATAATAACACCAAAAAACATTGTTTTATTGATAAGTAACATTGTTTTACATTGTACATCGATTACAGAGCACAGTTGTTACAGTCTCCCATACTTTAGGAAATTTCGTCCCGAAATTTTAACTAGAGGAAACTTGTGAGAACAGTTGTGGATATTTCGCCTTCATTTGGTCCTCACGTTCCCAGGTAAACTCTGGGCCACGTTTAGATTCCCAGCGAATCTTGACCAATCGAATCCGTTTTTTTTTTCAACTGTTTGAATGTACGGTCCACTATCTCCACAGGTTTCTCGACAAAGTGCATCGTTTCATCAACTTGAATTTCGTCGAGTGGAATGTGAAGATCAGCGTCAGCTAAACACTTTCGCAAATTGGACACGTGAAAAGTCGGATGAATATTTCCAAGCTCTGAAGGTAGCTCTAGTCAATAGGCAACCTTTCCAACCCTTTCAACAATCTTAAATGGTCCAACATACCGTGGTGCAAGTTTTCCTTTCTTTCCAAATCTCACCACTCCCTTCCAAGGTGATACCTTGAGTAGGACATGGTCTCCGACTTGAACTTCTAAGGGCTTGCATCGTAAATCCGCATAACTCTTTTGACGGCATCTAGCTGTCACAAGATTATTGCGAATTTTCTTGATTTTGTCTGTTGTTTCTAGAATGAGCTCAGGTCCAGTAAGCTGAGCTTCACCGATCTCATTCCAACAGATAGGTGAACGACATTTTCGACCGTAGAGAGCCTCGAATGGTGCCATATTAATGCTAGCATGATAACTGTTGTTGTAAGAGAACTCGATCAATGGCAGATGAGAATCCCAATTACCACCAAAGTCAATCACGCATGCTCTAAGCATATCCTCCAAAGTTTGAATCGTCCTCTCAGATTGTCCATCTGTTTGGGGATGATAAGCAGTGCTTAGATTTAGTTGGGTTCCCATAGCAGATTGCAGGGTCTTCCAGAAATGAGATGAAAATCGAGCATCACGATAGGAAATGATATCCAAAGGAACACCATGTCATGATACAATCTCATCAACATAAATCTTTGCAAGTTTATCAACAGATAGATCCTCGCGAATCGGAACAAAATGAGCTCACTTCGTTAATCGATCGATAACAACCGAAATCGCATCGTGACCCTTAGATGTACGGGGTAATTTAGTGATGAGATCCATAGCAATGTTCTCCCACTTCCAAACATGTATCTCTGGTTGTACAAGCAAGCCAGAAGGTCGTTGATGTTCAGCCTTGACTTTGAGACAAGTTAGGCATTTTGATACATACAAGGCAACATCTTTCTTCATACCAGGCCACCAGAACTTAGTACGAAGATCCTTGTACATTTTATCAGCACCAGGATGGACAGAATATCGAGACTTGTGAGATTCGTCCATCACTAAAGTGTGAAGATCGTCTTGTTTTGGAATCCACAAACGATTCTTGAAATAAAGCAAACCATTGCTCTTCGCTTCGAGTTTAAGCTCAAGTTGATGTGGTAATTCCTTACCTATCAATTTTTGTGAAACACAAAATTGTTGAGCTTGCAAAACACGAGTTTGAAGATCAGATAGATTTAGAACAGAATGAAGCTTGACTCGCTCTTTTCGACTAAGCGCATCGGCTACGACATTCGCCTTACCAGGATGGTAGCGAATTTCGCAATCGTAATCATTTAAGAGTTCAACCCAACGTCGTTGCCTCATGTTCAGCTCCTTCTGATTAAGAATATGCTGGAGACTTTTGTGGTCTGTGAAAACCACACACTTCGTGCCATAAAGATAGTGTCTCCAAATTTTAAGCGCGAAAACCACAGCTCCTAACTCAAGATCATGAGTCGTGTAGTTCTTCTCGTGAACTTTCAATTGTCTAGACGTGTATGCTATAACTTTACCTCGTTGCATAAGGACACAACCAAGGCCTAAGTTGGACACATCACAATAGACAACGAAATCATCGTTTCCCTCAGGCAGAGATAAGACAGGAGCATCACAAAGCTTCTGTTTCAATGTTTGAAACGCTTCTTCTTGCTTAGGTCCCCACTTAAAAGGCTTATTCTTTTGAGTCAAAGTAGTGAGTGGTACCGCAATCTTTGAGAAGTTTGAAATAAAACGACGATAATATCCAGCTAGACCAAGAAAAGATCGAATCTCTGTGGGTATTGTTGGTGTATTCCAATCCTTAATAGCAGCTATTTTGGATGGATCCACATGAATACCGTGCTCGTTGACTATATGTCCCAATGTCACAGATTCGGTCGTTACCTACATAACCCCCACACATAACCATGGGTGTAGTCTGATAACGGGATTTGTCAGATCCTATGGTACCATAACCTAATACTGGTCGGTTCGGCCAAAATTAATGAATGTCATTCGTTATGTAACTACAACCAACAAGATCGTTCACTTTATCGAAATCATTATTAGTTTAATATAAACCATCTTAATCGTTTTTGAAACCATCGTTAAATTATTAAAAATCGTTTTGATACATATGAATCACCCCAAAACAATTGAAAACAGTAAAATAGGGGAACTATGTACTCACATTGAATGAAAGGGTATCCTTGATCTAAAGAACTTAACAAAGCTCAGACAAACCAAGGGAATTCAAGTAGTACCTAGTAATCGGATCACTAGTAAATAAATCGACACCTATATCGGAAGATCGGATAGAATGAGGTCTTGTAAACCAAATGAGTGTTGGAACTCATGTGATATGGTTTAACAAAGCCTACATTCTAAATCGGAACCTAACCTAAGTGCTTTCGACTCGTTACGACCCGTTTAGGTAGCTTATGCTACTTTAACGCGTCGTGCGCGCAAACACGCGTTCGAAATGTCTAACTAGTCCTATGACAAGTATTATATGCCTAAACATGTTTAAATATGTTGCATAATCAGTTACGTGACAAAAGTTTATGTTACATATGCTTAATTACCAATTATGCATGAAAAGGGTATTTTGGTCATTCACCTAAGGCATATAAACTACCTATCATACAACTAATTAAACCTAAGTGAACATAAGGTATAACCTCGGAAGGTTATTCCCTATGCAACTGTGGTCACTAAACATGCTTGGTCGGATCCTAATGATCGACCAAACGGGTCGAGTTTGGAAGTCTAAGCGGTGGTTTAGACCGCTTGACTTACGACTCTAAACAAGCACTAAACTAAAAGTGACGAGCTAAGCATGTTAAAACATGCTTAACTAAGTTAGAAAACAAGTTTTGATATCAAAGCAAAGTGTTTTGATACCAAGAGTAGTTTGGTTGCAAAATATGTATAAATGCACATTTTGACCGAAACTACGACTCGTCACTATGCCTAGTCAACGTGGTAATCAGTAGGTATAGTCACTAGGGACTATAACCATCGTGATTACGCTCACGTTGCGAAGTTCAAACGAACTTCTCGTTGACCATTGACTGGTCAAAGCTGAAAGTCAAACACTGTTTGACTTTCAAGCTAGGAAAGCAATAAAAGAATGAAAGAGGACTTACAAAGGGTCCAAATAGATTTGATTCTAAGTTTTTCTCAGGTAGGTAGTGAATAATCACAACCACTTAGAGAAAATATCAGATCAAATGTGAGAAAAAAGGAATGGAATGGCTTGCTATTTATAGTAGTGCATGAAGAACAAGATCGTGACACATGTTTATGTAACCTCCAAGCAATAATCTCAACCATACAAGTGTTATGAGCAGCTAGGAAGCCTTGGGAGGTGTTAACTTGGTCCCCAAAATATGAAAATTGCGTACAAGGGCCTCAAGAACGAGCTGGGAAGCTACTGTGAACTTTCTACTGAACTGGCATGTTCACACGGCCCGCGTAAGAGGAGAAACATGTCCTACGCGGCCCGCCTGGCCTCACTATCCAGAAATTGCAGTTTAGTCCCTGCACTTGAGAAACTTGTGTTTTGATGCATTTTTGACACGTTTAAGCCCCGTTAACCTCATTTCAAGGCTCTAAAATGAAGTTAAAGTATAGGGAACTTAAAATATGCTCAAAAATATCTCGGATGTCGGCTCGTTTGGTCGTACGGTCGCGTTGTTCGTCAAATTACGACGAAACTCAAACGGACGCGAAAACGATCCAAATTAAGAGACAAATAATATTTTTGCATGCCGATAACTAAAATAAAAATATTTTAGTGTGTACAAAAATTTTGGGTGTCTAGATGTGGTCAGAACGTAAGATATGCGCAAAAATGCAAACTTACGTCGTTTTTGACACTTTTAGTCCCTGTAAGATCAAATAAGCATATCTTCGCACACCGAACCACTCAAAGCTTATTTCTAAGCTATGTTTAGGTTATTTATGGTATGTTTAGCTTATGATCAAGTTTCAGAGTCTTCGATACCATACGAATCGGTATAGTTTCGCAATTTGACACAAATAGTCCCTGCGATCGAATAGACTTGTTTTCAACACACCAAACCATCCAAAACTTATTTCTAAGTTATGTGAAGGTTATTTAAGGTATGTTAAGCCCATGTCACAATTTAGGAGTGTTTGTCTCATTAAACTGACTGCGTTTACGCACCAGTTTGCGTATAACTTTCCAGAAAGAAATTTAAAGCTTGAAATCGGAATCGAATCAAATCGTAAAATCATCAAACACAAATACACGCATAATAACACCAAAACACATTGTTTTATTGATAAGTAACATTGTTTTACATTGTACATCGATTACAGAGCACAGTTGTTACACATCAGCTTCAGCTTCAACTGTGAAAACTGGAATATCTTTGACCTTTTTCCTTATCACTGGAATTTCTTCATCATCATTACTGACTTATTTTTTAACTTTCTTCTTTTTCTTTCAAACTTTTCCATCATCACTATCACTCTCCTCCATCAATTTTAAATGCTCTTTCATTCTCCTTGCATAATAATCATCATCATTATCACTGTCTTCAGCAACTCTAGCAACAAAAGCTTTGTGATTTGAAGTTTTGTTAGGATCATAATCATCCCAACTGAAATTTTCCCAGCTAAACCCTTCTGGTAATTTTTCATCATCTTGATTTATCAGACATGCTTTACTACCAGCTGAAATATATTTGTGCCAACTGAATTTTTTTGTTGACTTTTTATCATCTTGATTCACCATACAAGCTCTCTTTGATGAATCTTCGATTGTCTTCCTAGCATGTACAGTTTGTGGTTCTTGTTGTTGTTGAGCAACTTGATGATAAATTGCTTTCCTATAGTAATCATTGTTGTTGAACGGATTTTGAGCTCCACTTGCTTCGCGATTTGTACACTCTCTCTTGAAGTGTCCTTTTTCCCTGCAATGAAAACAAGTAACTTTAGATTTATCAAAACCTAGAGTAGAAACATTTGCATCACGGAAATCATCTCTTCCTGTAATTTGTTTAAACTTTTCGGCTCTTCTCAAAACACTCGCCAAACACCACTTTATATCCATCAATTCCATCTCCTCAGCAGCAATCTGATCGTAATCCTCTTTTGTCAAAATTGGATTCCCGATCTTTCCTGCAACTAAACTTTCATATGATTCTAATACAGTTCCCAACAACGACATGTGACCTTTTGCAACCTCTTCCGAGAAATTTTCACCATTTTCAAGATTCAAAACAATGTTGCATTATAATCTCTTGCCATTCTTGGTTGTTGAAAAATTTGGATCAAATGATGGATATGAAGAAAATCCTGTTTTGCTGTTTGATCCTTGAGATGACCCCCCCAGACGAACTCTTAGCATTGAATGCAGTTTCAACCTTTGGTGACATATTGGCCTTATCACTAACACCTCCTTTGTAATAAAGACCTATATCTTGTTCGCCATCAAAATCTTTCATTCTTGAGATCTTCCTTTGTTCCATTTCCTGAGCTTCAAGTTTTTCAATGAATTTCTTCAGTGTCAAATTACTAAAATCTTTCTTATTTCTCAACATCATGAGATATGTGCCCCAAGTTTCATGTGGCAATGCATCAGCCAACTTTTCTATCAACTCTTCATTATCTTTTGTGATGCTCACTCTCTTCATTTGGACTAACATATTGCAGTATCTTTCAATAATCTGCTTGGTGCTCTCAGTTCTCAAACCACGAAATAGATCAAATTCCTTTTTCAAAAGTGACTTTTTGTTTTTAATCATCTCTTTACTTCCAAAAAACTTTGATTTTAATGCTTTCCAGATAGAGTATGCACTTCCATTGTGTTGCAATAAAACCAAGATATCTTCTTTAACAGCTTGATGCAATAGACTGATCATCATCTTTTCATTTTTGTATTTCTTTCTATCATCAAAACTTAGATCTTTAATAGCAATCCCCTCTTCATCATCATTCAACGGTGTAATATATTCGTTTCAACACATTCCCAAGCATCCAAATAATTTGCTTGAACCCAATTCTCAAATCGTTCCTCCCATCCTTTATACTCCTTGATATTCATAAGCTTAGGCGGTTTTTGCATAGTGCCCGTTTCATTTTCCATGTTCAAGTTCTGAGTAACAGATGCCGGAGTAGTCGGGGTGGTAGCAAATGCGTTATAAAATTCCTCTTCCATCTTTCGGTAACAAATTTCACAAAACAGTCTTTTCAAACAAAATTACTTCTTCAAACGAAATACCATTTGGAGCGAAATAACAAACTTCAAACGAAATAACCAATCTGAAACGAAATCACTGATTTCGTGCGAAATAACACCCTTTCAAACGAAATATGTGGTTTCGTGTGAAATACTCAGGCGAAATTACACTTTGGTGTGAAATAGCTAATTTCGTGTGAACCTCTCAAACGAAAATACAATCTGGTGCGAAATTACTACTTATTTCGTACGAAATACTGCTGATGTCATCATCTCGAGCTGATTTTGTTAAAATTGACCAAGTTTTAATCCGTTTTAAGATCTGAAACTTTCTAGGGTTTGTTAAAACACTATTGCCCGTATAATGTGTGAAATTCAAGACATTTTGACCGTGAAATCAAGTTTAATTTTGAAAAGAATGTGTAGAAAACATAATTTTCAGCTGAATTGATATGAACTCTTCCTCCTGTGCTCTGATACCACTTGTAGGATCGTTTTCTGACCCGAATGAGTCGATCAGAAGAGTTTTTCTCAATACGAAAGGCGGAAACAGTCGTATTAAGTTCAATTCAGCTAGATATACACTTTAAATTGTCTTTTTATTGATTTGACAAAGATTTACAGCGAGTAGACACTTCGGCAGCACTTCGGTACTGAATCCGGAAAGTTACAAATGACTTGGCACGTCTAGTATTTATAGGCAAGCTAATTTCGCACGGAATAGCCCAAGCGAAATTAGATTTCACACGAAATCTAATTTCGTGTGAAATTACCATCTAATTTCGTACGGAATTACCTAGATGTAATTTCGTGCGAAATTACCCACAAACACATTTTTCTCATTTTGTGTGCCCTGATCTATCTAAACACAATACAAGACTCGATATAAGATGAAGTCGACAGACGGATGCACCAACAAATGGTTTTGCAAACCATTAATCGATCTGTTTCCTTGTTTTGCTTTCATACCAGGATTTACAAACATACATACATACAATGTTTACAAGGTTTTAATCATACACACAAACAAACACATGAACTCGCTCAACTTTTGTTGATGTTTTCAAAATACATGTATTTCAGGGAATTAAGAATGTGGGTATGGCGGGCATTCAAAGGTTACAAGTGTTGCTAAGAATAAGAGATGGCATCCATGGTCTTGAGGTTTGGGTTGGGTATCCTATCCTGGACAAGACACCCCTTCCAAATCTTGGTTTTACTTAGAGTCTTTTAATGAGTCCTTGTGAACTCTAAAACAATTCGTATGGTTTGTAAAACTTGAATTTGAAGTCTATGTTTCAAACAATGATGTTTGTGATGTTTTTAAAACTTATTTAATGGATGACAATTTGTGGTTTTATCATTTAGTTGTTGTTATGATTGAATGAAATGGTATTAACAAAGTCACACCATAATCACGCTTCCGCAAAAGTCAGGGTGTGACAGCTTGGTATCAGAACTTTGATTGTAAGGAACTAGGATTCCTTCTCGAGTCTAGACTACAATCATTAGGGCTCTCACAAAAATATTTTTACTACATGTTTTCATTGCATACACGAAACGCCCAGATCTGGGGAAACAAACATTTTTACAAACAAAAAGACACGAAACACATCTAAAGGTTTATGTTTATGGTTTAGTCTGAGAGACTAGGTAGTTCAGTCTGGGAGACTGGGTGGTTCAGTTTGAGAAACTGGGAGGTTTAGTCTGGGAGACTGGGTAGTTCAGTTTGGGAGTCTGGGTGGTTTAGTCTGGGAGACTAGGGACGATACATGATTACGTGATTACATTGTCATTGATTGCATGTTTAGTACTAGTAGTTGATATATGTGCATATGTTGTGATTGCTTTGTTACAGACACTATGTCATCATCGGATAGCGGGTTGTCCGACGACCATGACCCCATGGCAATAGTCTCCGACGATGAGGTTATGCCAGAGCTAGAGATCTTCACATCCGATACCGAGAGTGACCCAGAGATGATGTCCGACGATGAATACGACTTTCAGCCCTTTGCGCTGCCCGATTTCGGAGATGATTTACCGATTGCTGATGGTATCCCAGACGAGGTTCCTTTTGTTATTCCTATTCCAGTGCACGATCATCTTATCATCGGTCACCCTGATGGCGAGCATGTCGTGGAACCGATCCTCGCTCCCGTTCCTCTCATGGCCATTCCTCCAGAGGATTGGCCCTTTGACGATCTTTTTGACGACGATTTTGACTTGTTTGTCGATGGTCCTCCCGATGATGCACAGGGTGATGGAGAGCTCGATGAGGACGTTGTTGCTATTCCACTTCTGGGGATTCCCGTTATTGAGATTTCTTCTAATTCTAGCTTACATTCTGTCCCCGATTCCTTTGAGTCTGTTTCATCATCCGCCTTGCGTGCAGTTGGACTGCGACGTTACGCCACAGATTCTGATGATGATACAGCTATGTCAGCTGCACTGATACCCCCACATGACATTGAGCCTGGAGTTGAGCTTGATTTTGTCCCTGAGGATCAGCCTGTTGATGCACCTGCTGATCCGGAGCTGATACCTGCTCCTGAGCCCATGCCTGATCTTGATCCTATCCCATTTGGCATGCCTAATATTGTACCACTTATACCAGATCCATTTCTGCACCCGCTGACCCTCCTGTTATTGAGCCAGTTACTCCCCCACATGCACCTGCACCTATTGAGGTTGCCCTTTTTCACCCGATTGAGTCCAATGTTCACCGCACTGACCTACCAGTCACTTTCTTGCAGGACATCCCTCCACCCCGTCCAGGGGAAGGCTCTTCTAGCCAGCAGCCTAGCCATGACCCACATGTGTCAGCAGCTTTCCCTCACATGCCTCAGTATACACCTACTGCTCATTTTACTTCTTCACCACTAGATGAGCCACTTAGATGGTTCCCACCTTACACCATGCCGATTTCTGATCCCTACCATCCCTCACACTTTACTGGTTATACACGGGATGAGTTACTTCTATCATTGCAGCTTCAGTATGAGATCATGAGTCGCAGGATTTTAGAGCTTGAGATGATACCGCGACCTTTGCCATGTCCGCGTCAGCCTGCTTTTGCTCCTCGTACATCACCATCCCCATTTTCACATCCTCCTGCACCGCTTACTGCATTTCCCGAGTTTGACACTCGATTTCTTACTGTTGAGCAGCAGATCAGCTATCTGTTGCGTCATGTTTATGATCTTGAGGAGGAGCTAGCGCATGTGCGCAACTTGCTTTTTGTTCCTCCACCTCCTCGTCCACCACCATCAGCATAGACGGTTTTTGGTTTTATGTAGGTAGCTTGCTTTTGATGATTGCACCACTATTGAGCTGAGCTAGTGAAGCTTTTTGGAGACCACCTTTTGACTGTATGACTTATGATAGATTGGTAGACATTTCGGACAAGGGTAGTGTGACCCTGTGTTTCCCTTTTGATACGATACATTTGTAAAACATGTAACTGTATTTGTGGTCGATGATTAATGAAAGCTCAATCGTAATGTTCTCATTAATACGATGTTAATTTACTTGTTTGTGCTATGATTGCATGCTTACTTGTTATGACAAACACTATTATATACATACTACTTATTATATACATAAGACCTGACCTATACAATCTTCTTTATAGAAGATGCCTCCTCGAAGGAACAACCAATTGCCCACAACAGAGGCAGAACTGCAAGAACGGATTTCACAAGCAATCGCACAACATGAGGCCTTGCGCTCTGAACACAACGGAGGTACCTCAGGAAATAACCCACCTCACGGTAATGTTTAAGTCATTAAGGATACATTACGATACGTTTGGACATTCCATGTGCATTTGCTAATGCTTCTGTGAATGATGTTGTTTGTACAGGCTGTACTTACAAGTAGTTCCTTGACTGCAAGCCTCTGAACTTTGACGGCACTGGAGGTGCTGTAGCTTTCGTTAGGTGGCGGAGAAAACAGATTCTGTGCTGCGAATGAGCAAGTGTGCGCCAGAGCACCAAGTCACCTACATTTCTGGACTATTCCTAGACGGAGCTCTATCCTGGTGGAACCTTCAGGTTCAGACTCTAGGTGAGGAAGCAGCATATGGTATGACCTGGGATGAGATGAAAGAACTGATGCGCAAGAAATACTGCTCGAGAGCTGAGATTCAGAAATTGGAAACCGAGTTCTGGAATCTAAAGATGGATGGTCCGAAGATTGCTGAGTATGTGCAACGATTCCATGATCTGTCTCGCGTTGTCCCCTACATGGTAGAACCGGAGTTCAAGCGAATCGAACGTTTCATTTGGGGATTGGCACCCCAAATCATGAGCATGGTGATGACATCAAAGCCTCCAACGATCTCTGAGGCCATTGATTTGAATGTGGCATTGACTGAAGAAGCGATTTGGTTGAACAAGTTTTCGATCTCTGATGGGAAGAAGAAGGAGACTCATGTTGAGTCATCAGGAAAGAACAAGAGGAAGTTCTCAAATTTCAAGAAGGGTACCCAAGGAAACAACAGTGGTAACAAAAAGAGAGATGCGAATCCACCAGCCGAGGTTAAGACTGATACTGCTACTTCTGGTGCTGAGGTTAGAGGAAAAGGATATATGGGCACCCTGCCCAAATGTGATGTGTGTCAATTTCATCACACTGGACGGTGCCGAGCTGGAAAGTGTGAGACGTGCGGAAAATTTGGCCATGCCAAGGAGACATGCTAGTATGGAACCGGTCGTGGGAATAATGGTCAGAGAGGTAGTGGTAATGGAAATGGCAGCGGAAACCGTGGTGGAAATGGTTATGGAAACCGCAATCAAGGAGGAAATAGCGGTAATAGAAACCGTGGTGGTACTGGAAACCAAGCCGGTAATGGAAACCGCAACCAAAACAACAACCAGGGTGGCACTGGAAACAAGCAAGGATGCTTTAGTTGCGGAGATGTTGGGCATTTCAAGCGAGATTGCCCTAAGAATAATCAAGCCCATGGAAGAGTTTTCAACATAGGGGCTAGGGAAGCTCGTCAAGATCCGAACGTAGTTACTGGTACGTTCCCTATCAACCAACACTTTACATCTGTACTGTTTGATACTGGTGCCGACTATAGCTTCGTATCTCTAGAATTTAAGGATATACTTGGGTAGTTGCCAGTAAGTTAGATATTCCATACTCGATAGAACTAGCTAATGGGAAACTAGTAGAGGTAAACGAAGTGATTAGAGGTTGTGTAATAGAGCTCGGAGAGCATGAGTTTACGCTTGATCTTCTGCCACTTGAGTTGGGAAGCTTTGACGTGGTAGTTGGAATGGATTGGTTGTCAAGCAACCGAGCTGAGATCGTATGCCACGAGAAGATCATTTGCATCCCGATGGCGAATGGAGAAACGATTGTAGTGCATGGAGAGAGGCATGATACGCCTCTAAGGTTATCAGTTGTTTGAAGGCCCGAAAGTGTTTGCAGAAAGGATGTGTGGTCTTCTTGGCACACATTATTGATAAAGAAGCCGAAGAGCCGAAGCTGGAAGATATCCCTGTGGTAAGGGAATATCCTGAAGTCTTCCCCGAAGACTTGCCAGGATTGCCGCCGCAACGACAAGTCGAATTCCATATTGACTTGGTTCTAGGCGCCGCGCCTGTGGCCAAGGCACCTTATCGACTTGCGCCTTCCGAGATGTAAGAGTTGTCGACGCAACTTCAAGAGCTTCTGGACAAGGGATTTATTAGGCCAAGCTTCTTGCCTTGGGGAGCTCCAGTACTGTTTGTCAAGAAGAAGGACGGTAGTTTTCGCATGTGCATTGACTACCGAGAGCTGAACAAGTTAACTATCAAGAATCGGTATCCTTTGCCGAGGATTGATGATCTATTCTATCAACTTCAAGGTTCAAGTTACTACTCCAAGATCGATCTTCGATCAGGTTATCACCAGCTGCGAATACAAGAAGAGAGCATACCGAAGACTGCTTTTAGAACTCGTTATGGACATTACGAGTTTCTAGTGATGCCGTTTGGTTTGACAAATGCGACGGCAGTGTTTATGGATTTGATGAACCAAGTTTGCAAGCCACATCTTGATAAATTTGTGATTGTGTTTATCGATGATATTTTGATTTATTCGCGAACGAAGGGAGAACATGAACAACACCTTAGAGCTATTTTAGAGTTGCTCAAGAAGGAGAAACTGTATGCTAAGTTCTCGAAGTGCGAATTATGGTTGCGTGAAGTACAATTCCTTGGTCATGTAGTGAATGAGGATGGAATCCATGTGGATCCCACCAAGATCGAGGCAATTAAGAATTGGGAAACTCCAAAGACGCCAACCGAGATCCGTCAGTTTCTAGGTTTAGCTGGGTATTATCGCCGATTCATTGAGGATTTTTCGAAAATCGCTCAACCGCTGACCTCCCTTACTCAAAAGGACAAGAAGTATGAATGGGGAGATAAACAAGAGGAAGCTTTTCAGTTGCTCAAGAATAAGCTTTGCGATGCACCTATATTATCCCTACCCGAAGGCACCGACAACTTCGTGGTATACTGTGACGCCTCGCGCCAGGGATTGGGCTGTGTGCTAATGCAACGACAGAAGGTTTCGCTTATGCTTCGCGCCAGTTGAAGATTCATGAGAAGAATTACACCACGCATGACTTGGAGTTAGGCGTAGTGGTGTTTTCTTTGAAGATCTGGCGACATTATTTGTATGGCACCCGATGCACGATCTTTACCGATCACAAGAGCCTCCAGCACATATTCGATCAGAAAGAGCTTAATATGAGACAGCGACAATGGGTTGAGCTGTTAAACGATTATGATTGTGAAATCAAATATCACTCAGGAAAGCCGAATATGGTGGCAAACGCCTTGAGTCGAAAAGAGAGGATTAAGCCCATAAGGGTTAGGGCTTTGGATATGATCATTCAAACAGACCTCTCGTTGCGCATTCGTGCTACGCAGAGAGAAGCTCTCAAAAAGGAAAACTTGAAGGATGAATACCTCCATGGGATAGAGAAGAAGCTAGTACCCAATGAGGAAGGAACCTTGTGTTTCATGGGACGAATTTGGGTTCCCCTCTTTGGCGGTCTTAGAGATGTTATCTTCGATGAAGCCCATAAGTCGAGGTACTCGATCCACCCAGGATCGGATAAGATGTACCAAGATTTGAAGGATTACTACTGGTAGCCGAGACTAAAAGGTGATGTTGCGACCTATGTTGGAAAGTGCTTGACTTGTGCCAAAGTAAAAGCCGAGTATCAGAAGCCTTCAGGTCTTCTGCAGCAACCTGAGATACCCATGTGGAAATGGGAGCAGATCTCGATGGATTTCATAACCAAGTTGCCAAAGACGCCCAGAGGTCATGATGCGATTTGGGTAATCGTTGACCGTCTGACAAAATCTGCGCACTTTCTGCCGATCAGGGAAAGGAATAACACAGGTAAGCTAGCTGAGCTGTACCTAAGGGAGATAGTTGCACGTCATGGAGTGCCTATCTCGAATATATCTGACAGAGATGGAAGATTTGTGTCAAGAATTTGGCAATATTTTCAAGAAGCGTTTGGTTCATAGTTGAACTTGATCACGACATTTCACCCACAGACAGACGGCCAGATTGAAGCACTATAATAACAGCTACCATACAAGCATTCAAGCTGCACCGTTTGAAGCTCTATACGGACGAAAGTGTCGATCACCGTTATGCTGGGCATATGCAGGCAATAGACAGCTGGTTGGTCCTGAATTGGTCCAAGAGACAACAGATAAGATCATGCAGATCCGAGAGCGCATCAAGGTGGCTCGTGACCGACTGAAGAGCTATGCGGACCAAAGAAGGAAGCCTTTGGAATTTGAAGTGGGAGATATGGTTTTATTGAAAGTCTCACCTTGGAAAGTTGTAGCACGCTTTGGGAAGCGTGGATAGTTAAACCCACGATTCATTGGACCGTTCAAAATCCTGGAAAGGATTGGCACTGTAGCATATAGGTTGGAACTACTTGCAGAACTTAATGGCATTCATGATACGTTTCATGTATCCAACCTGAAGAAAAGTCCAACACATGAAACGGTGGTTATTCCTGCTGATGAAGTTCACATTGACGACACACTACACTTCACCGAAGAATCCGTCGAGGTTACTGATTGGAAAGTTAACAAAACTCGGAGGAGTAGTGTTAAACTTGTTAAGGTTAGATGGAATGCGCGTTACGGCCCAGAGTTTACTTGGGAGCGTGAGGACCGCATGAAAGCCAAATACCCGCATTTGTTCCCTAACTCCCCTGCTGCTAGTAGTAAAGCTTAAAATTTCGAGGACGAAATTTTCTTAACAGGGGGAGAATGTGACAACTTTCAAAAATCCAGGTATTCGTACAATTAATTAATCATGATTAGTGCCTAATGACTGTGCTAAATTACAATTAACTGCATTCTGATTACTGCCATACACATACATGTGCATCATACATTGTTTATTGTCATAACAATATTGCATGAAAGCATTATTGCCTCGAATGATGCATTAAGTACAGTTACCACAGTTATCTGATAAAATCAGGAAAATGCTAATAGAACTCAGCACATAGACAGACAGTGCATTGAGACACAGAATGAGCCAGAAACCAAGTACCACACTAGTATAGTGTGTAGGAAAGTAAGGATCACAAAACTGCCTTTCTAGGGATAGTTTAAGTGCCGGAAAGTGCCTAAAACTCACCCAAAGTGCTGAATTCAGCAAAATTCAGCATCTTAACACACTAATATTATGCAGAAACATTGTTAAATGGTCCTGAATACTTTCCTAAGTGTTGGGAATCAAAAGTGTCACAAAAGGGTACATAAAGAACACTAAACTGTATAGTTTAGCACTTTAACAAACCAGCATCTAACCGAACAACCGGACACTACCCGAAACATCAAATTTACACTAGAAGCATTGTTTTAACATTACCAAGCTAGTTATGGTCCTCGAACATCAGAACACCCCATACAAAATATCTACTAACTAAAGCATGTAACTAACACTTGATTTTTAACCTTAAACTAACTAATCAAGTTAGAACCTATGCTAGACCCCCCACCTATTCTCGGCTCCAACAAGGGTCCCACAAGGGGATTTGTTTTCATATTAAATTGGATCATGTTTGTGCTTTCTAAGACATATTACACATGAGTTAAGAGCTTAAAATGGATATAAGAAGAACATGAGAGGATCTTGAGTTCATTACTTCACACTCAAACTCTCCTCTCTTCTCCTCCCTAACTCTCGGCCGAACCTCATCCCCCACACAACCATCTTCAATCATTCATCTTCATACAATCTACATATATAGAAGGGTGTTAGAGATCATACAAGGAAGCTTGGTGGCCTTGAAGCTTGAAGGACCTCTCTTGTTTGCTTTTATCCACTCATTTTCTGCACTTGAATCATCCCTAGCCTTGAGCTAGTGGTAACAACCTTGATCTATCTATATTACTTCCATTTTTAGTGGTTAAAAGAGTATCATAATCAAAAACTTGAAGAACACTAAAGATCATAAGCATGAAACATGAAGATAAGCTTGTCTAATGAAGTAATCATGATGAATATGAGTTGTTATGCTTGTTGATCATTGATTGTTTGTAGAAATGATGTTGATCATCATAAGATCTTGCTAGATCATGATTAAAAACATAATCTAGCAAGATGTAAGAATAGAAATTGTTGTAGGATGATGGATCATCCACACATAAAGCATGAACTTGAAGGAACATAATGTTTTCTTTAAAAAAATCATGATCAAGAAAGTTGTTAACCATATAGATCTAAGAATTTCATGAAGGATTTCTAAAGAAACCAAGTTAAAAATATAAGTTTCATTTGATCTTGGTTCTCACATAAACAAATCTTATTTTTAGTGGTTAAACAAGTGTATAAACACTTGTGTAACAAGAAGAATGCATAAAGAAATATTTTTAGAAAATATGACAAGAAGTTGTAAACATCTAACTTCTTTAAAAATGAAGTTTTTAAAGAACTAATCACATTTTAAAGGGTAACAAGACTTACTAAGAATACTAGTAAGTTACTACAAATTTTTACAAATATTCAAGTTCACAAAGTAGTGAAAAATGCATGATTTTGGCAAGATTGGTAAGTAAAGTTTGTTTGTTGATGATTGTGAATTGATTGTGTTGATTTTTACAAAAGAAAATGATATGCTTGAAAGCATGGAAACCTCCATTTTTAGGGGAAACTATGGCAAAAATTTCTAAAAATATAAACACTTAGAAAAATATTTTTAAACAAACATTTACAAGTGTATTTTAAACCATGAGTTTCCTACATAAACTTTGCCATAATTTTTTGTTACAAAAATACAATATTGGAGGTTGGTTTTCATAAATAAAAGTGACTAAATATGTAATTAGGAAATATATATTTAGAAGACACAATGTGTGTGATTATTTGTATACTTTGTGTAATTAGTTATATTATTTTAGGACTTGAAGTAATATAACTCACAAAAACACCAAGAATTACCTTCCAAAATATTACCAAAATTCCAAGGAATAAATATACTAGTTATACACAAAACTATTGAAGAAACCGAACTATGGAATAAGACTTACAAAAAAATTCCGGAATTTATTCACAAAAGTATATTTGGTAAATAATATTTTTGACACCAAGAAAACAAAAATATGATTTTTACAATTACTAAAAGAATATATCATATTTTTTACAAGGAAAAATATATTGCTTTTGACAAGTATGAAATATATATTTTTCTTGAAATTTTTAGAAGATATATTATTTTTAAGAAATATATATTTTCTTACATAAGACATGAGATACAATATTTTTGGAAGAAGAATATATTTTCTCAAATAAATATGAAAGATGATTAAACAATTCCTTATAGCAAGCATGTGATACAAGATAAACCTTAAATTCGGCATGTGTCTAACATATCAAACCAACGATGAAACGCAATATGCTCATGACATAACCACAAGTCTACGGGCGGTGCGTTAATCTTATAGCGCTATATATGTCACGGATAGGCTCGTACGAAGTTAATGATAAGTCTAACACAAGATGTAATTAACCCAAGTTTAAAGTATCAAGCAATCACGTATACAAGCATGTTATATGAATGTTTGTGCATTTAAGTAAAATGTTCGTGTGTAAGTTTTGGTAAGTAAACATGTTACACCCCAAAAAGTGGTAAACGTAAAGAGGGGAATTCGAGTATACTCACAAAGTTTGCATATGCTTTCCGATTATCCATTTTTTTACGAGCAATGAGATTAGGAGATCAAATGTATAAGGGTTGAAGTTCAAGATAGGTTTAGAGTCGAGATTCGGGATTTAAAACATAAGAATATAACATACGAAAATAATCACCTAGTACATATGATACTTGTTTTTGACACTAGGAAACTCTAAGGAGTTTAAATGTTTTCATGGAACAAGGTTCCATTAGAATCGTGACAAGTTTTCAAAGTCTAGGGTGATATAATCTAGTACCTTGACATATGAACACTAGTTCATTATCAAAGATTCGATTATTCGGATAATATTTTTATGTATTATATAGGTTATATAATATGTATTAATATGTCCAATAGTTCAAGCATGAGGTAGAAGATTAAAATCTTCTTTTAGGTACCTCTAAGTTTCATGGAAATCATGTATGAGGTAGGAAGAGAAGTCTTCCATTTAGGTACCTCTAAGTGTTCACCACTACACTTGATGTAAAAACATATAAGGAGAGTCATGAACTACAAGTAATACAAGAATATAAACAACTAATCTATAAAAAATCATCAAGCAATGTGAGGATTTTATGTAGGACAACCCAAGTTAGTCCTTAATCACACCTACATCAAGTCTTGGACTTAAACATTACTTGTGGGTTAAAAACCCTAAACAAAACAGAATGTATATGAGGTTTAACCTCTGATTTTGAATGTCTCAACCTTGTTTTTAAGCCTAACTAACCGTAGAAGTGGTTATAAGCATAAGGACATAGGTTTGAGATGAGTTTGACTCAAGTTTGAAAAAGTTAAGTAAAATTTGATTGAAAACAGAAATGAATAGTGAACTTTGGAGCCTTTTTGCCGACGTTCCAAGGACTTATTTACTGTGAAAAACCCATTAAATCAAAGCTAAGGTCAATCCAAGCACATAGGAAAAAGAATGAGGTAAATCGGACAAAAATTGAGTGAGTTATGCTCACTCTAGTGAAGAGGTAGCAATCTGTCAGAACTTCAGAGCTCAGCTGCGTTTTTGGTTGATTTGGGGAGTGATTAAAGTGTTGCAAAAATGATAGGGAGACTGAGATTAAGTTGTATTTACAGAAGGAAGGAATAAAGTTAAGTGGTTGAGCATTAATTAATAAATTGGTTGGAGGTGGAAAACAAATAAAAAAAACATTTAAACAGTATCATAGTTGCGGTCGCATGGCTGTTCACAGCCACCAACCCTACCTTTTTTTTTGTTGCAACGCATTAGATTTACACTTATTATATTAAGTTAGTTAAACACATGACCAATTATTTAAAATATCAAGAGTAGGAGTCTAAACAATGGAAAAAAAGTAATTGATACATGTTGGCTATTTCCCTGGTCGTTGACTTTGCCATCCATTTTTATATATTTTTTTCCTTAACTTCACGTTGTACATTAATTAAAATGTTATTATTATTATATTAGTTGAATTATTAGTATTACTATCATTATTATTATTATTATTATTATTATTATTATTATTTTATTATCCTATTTTAACCATGTATTTGATAGTTAACAAGTACGTATAAGTTATGAGTACCAGTATGTCGAGTATCGATCGCGCGTATGCATTCGAGATTGTTAACGGATAACCCGAGTATTGCAACACGTATAAGCATGTATAAAAATAGTATTTCATTATGATCAAAGTATCAAACGAATGCACATATCAATGTATAAACAAAAGATCAATTTCATTACGATCGAAGCCTCTCGGATTTACAATGGTACGAAATGAAATACGATAACAAGAATTACAAGTTTCCAAAAAAAAGAAATACAAGCAGTGTTTGTTTTCTAAATATGGAAAATATGAAAACGCAGGGCGTTACATGTAAAATATATGAAAGATGAATGATGATGGTGATGGAGTGGGGGTGGTGTTCGGCCGTAGCTATGGGGAGGAGGAAGGAGAGAAGTGGTGTGGTGTGATGTTGATGAAATGAGAAGTTAGAACACTAAGGTCATTCTTATAACCAATCTACACTTCATTATCCAATGTATAATATGTCTTTAAAAGAATAACATGATCCAATATTAAATTGAAATAAAATCCCATGGTGGGTCCCTTGTTGGGCCGTCCACTAGGTGGGGGGGGGGGGTATAAGTGTAGGTTGTAACTAGTAAGTTAGATTATGGTTATAAATCAAGTATTCTAGTTAGGGATTTAATTTCTAGTTGTATGATTTATAGTGTGTTATGATGTTCGGGGACCATAACTAGCTTGGCAATGTTAAAACAATTCTTCTAGCGAAAATTTGGTGTTTCGGGTAGTGTCCGGTTGTTCGGTTGATTACCGGTTCGTTAAGGTGCTAAACTATGCAGTTTAGTGTGCTTTATGTTACCTTTTGTGACAAATTCGATTTCCGACACTTAGGAAAGCATTCAGGACCATTTAACCATATTTCTGCATGATATTAGATTGTTTAAATGCTGAATTTGCTGATTTTCTGCAGAATTCTGCAGTTTATGTGAGTTTTAGACACTTTCCAGCACTTAAACTATCACTAGGAAGGAAGTTTCGTGATCCTTACTTTCCTACACACTATACTAGTGTAATACTTGGTTTCTGGCTCATTCTGTGTCTCAACACATTGTCTGTCTATGTACCGAACTCTGTCAGCATTTTCCCGGTTTGTCTGATAACTGTGCTAACTGTGTCTTGTGTCACACCCTGGCTTTGCGGAAGCGTGGTTAATTTGGTGTGACTTCTTAATACCATAGCTTAACCATAACAAGCTATATGAAATAAAAACCATGCAAGATCATCCATAAAAATAAGTTTTAAAACCAAAGTTACATGACATTGTCTTGGAACTACACCATCATAACATAAAACATTGTTTTGAAAGACATAAACATCAACATGAATAAAACGCAGTTTAAGGACTGTGACTCGTCCAGGTAAAAGTCACATCCCCTAAACCTGGATGACCTCAGAACCCATATGCAGCAGGAAAACATAACATACCGCGCCAGATCTTTAATTCCCTGAAATACATGTAAGTTGAAAAATCAACAATAATGTTGAGCGAGTTCATGTGTAAGTGAGTAAATAAACCTTTGTAAGTATAAAAATCCTGGTATGTAGCAAATAAGGAAAAAGAGATCACCAATGGTTTGCAAGGCCATTGATATGTGTGAAGTGCAAGTAGGAAGACTCAAACCTAGCAGATTTATGCGTTGGGTACAAAGTCACCCCGAGGTCCGTACTGTTTGGGCCTGGGGCTGGGCTCGCTACACCCAGATAGATCTACCGCTCCTGCCCTTCGGTCCTACTATGAGGATTAATAGTCCCAAGTTTCCGCCTACCCACTCACATGATCTAAATAATAACCCTCCTTACGCTAACCATACCATGTAAGAAATATTCGTAATCATAGTAACATGTATTTCACCCCCGCAGTTTAGAAAACTGAAAACAGTTAAGAGAAAAGGGGGACATGAACTCACAGTGGTGCGTCTCTACCAAGTATATCTCCTGATCAAGCAGCTGTGCGACGACCTACACGTACTAAGTCCATTAGACGGACGGCCGTGCCCTGGGCTTAAGGTTTAAGTTTTTGGGAAATAGTTAGACAACTATTTCGTGTTTATATTTTTGGTAAATACTTGGTAATTATTTTCCTTCCCAAGGATGGGGGATTTAATACATGTGCGTTCGTAAACTTCGAAATATATTATTAAGTCTCACTTAATATATTTTATTTCTTACTTCAAAATATAATCCTTAACATTCGGTAATATTATTTTTACCTTAAAAATAATATTTGTATATTTCACAAAATAATCATAAACATTTTACAAGTGACGCTTATGAAAAGTATATATATCGAATATATATTTATCAAGTTTTATTTTGTGAAATCCCACCTCTGATATTTTGTAAATAAGTCGTGGCGAAATCTATAATTTGAAAACAAGTCAAAAGGTATTTCTAACACTTGTAGTGAAAATATTTCTAAGTGTTAGGTTTTTGGAAAAATTTCGCCAGAGTTTCCCCTGTAACTGGAGGTGGCCACGCTTTTAAGCGTATCATTTTCTTTTATAAATCAACCCAACAATGTTCCCAACATTTCAACATTAACTAGTCAAAATATAGTGAAGGAAAGTAAGGATCACGAAACTTCTTTTAAGCGTATCATTTTCTTTTAAGCGTATCATTTTCTTTTAAGCGTATCATTTTCTTTTAAGCGTATCATTTTCTTTTAAGCGTATCATTTTCTTTTAAGCGGATCATTGTCCAATGGATTACATGTAAGCTAGATATTAGACAAGAGTGAATATTATAATCAAAATTAGGACAAGAGTGGGGTCACATAGGGACCGATTCGGTTTGGGGGGGGGGGGTAATCTAGTTAGTTTTCAACCATTAGTTAAGCATTAGTTAGTTAAGTGAAGGTTAACTCGGTTACTAGCGTGTCGTGCATTATGACGGGTGTTAGGGTATTCAGGGACCCTAACTGGCTCAGAAAAAGAAAAACAATGTAAATGGCAATATTTTTATGTTCCGGGTAAAGTCCGGTTGTTTGGTTGGATAGAGATCCGTTAAAGTGCTTAACAAAGCTTTAAAGTGTCGTTATTATTATTTTTAGTGACACAACTTATTCCCGACACTTTGGAAAGTGTCTAGTAATATTTTTCTCATGTTTTGGCACTCTATTAGGTAGCTTAATGCTGAATTTTTATGTTAAAGTGCTGAATTTTGTACTTAAAGTACGTTTTAGGCACATCCGGTCACTGTAATCTCATTCCTAGTGACGCAGTTCTACAACCCTTATATCCCTACACTCACCACTAGTGTAGCAACTATCTCTGGCTCTTACAGGCCTTAGAGGCAGTACCTGCCTGGTGCTAGTTATGACAGCACGTTTAATAGGTTATCCGTCCATTGTGCTACTGTGCTTTTGGTGCATCGAGGTTGTCACAAAGGTGCTGTAAGCAAAACATGGAGTGACAGCAAGCAAAGTATGATGCAAGTAAGTACATGTATCAGTATTCAAGTAGCAGTTTATCCACAAGTTCAAGTAAGCACAGTAATTAAGCAGTAATTAATTATAAATTAAGTCGTACGGATACCTGGTTTAGAAAAATTTCGTCCCGAAATTTTAAGTTCTGCTTGTAGATGCAGGGTTCTTAGGAAATAGGTGGGGGTATTTCTCTTTCATCCGGTCCTCACGCTCCCAGGTGTATTCAGGACCATGTCTGGCATTCCAACGAACCTTCACGAGCTTGACACTGCTCCGGCGGGTCTTGTTTACTTTCCAATCCGTAACCTCCACCGGTTCTTCAACGAAATGGAGCGTGTCGTCAACGTGAATCTCGTCGGTGGGAATGGCAATGGTATCTTGAGTTGGACTTTTCTTCAGGTTGGATACATGAAATGTATCGTGAACTCCATTCAGCTCGGCAGGTAAGTCCAGCTTGTATGCTACTAGCCCTATTCTTTCCAAAATTCTGAAAGGGCCAATGTAACGCGGATTTAACTTCCCACGCTTTCCGAAGCGTGCCACACCCTTCCAGGGTGAAACTTTCAATAAAACCATATCTCTAACTTGGAATTCCAAATGTTTCCGGTTTGGATCTGCATAGGCTTTCTGTCTGTCGCGAGCTGCTTCGATGCGTTTTCGAATCTGCGCAATCTTGTATGTCGTCTCTTGGACGATTTCGGGACCAACAAGCTGCCTATCACCTGCGTCAGCCCAGCATAGGGGTGATCGGCACTTGCGTCCATAAAGAGCTTCGAATGGCGCGGCTCCAATACTGGTGTGGTAGCTGTTGTTGTATGAAAATTCGACCAGTGGCAAATGCTTATCCCAGCTACCGCCCAAATCCATAACACATGCTCTCAGCATATCTTCCAAGGTCTGAATAGTCTGCTCGCTTTGACCGTCGGTCTGAGGGTGAAAAGCAGTGCTCAGATTTAATTGTGAGCCAAAAGCTTCTTGGAAGGATTGCCAAATCCTTGATATGAAACGTCCATCTCTATCAGAGATGATCGAGAGAGGCACTCCATGACGTGCGACGATCTCTCTCATGTATATTTCTGCCAGTTTGCTGGTGTTATCCTTCTCTTTGATTGGCAGAAAGTGTGCGGACTTTGTTAGGCGGTCAACTATCACCCAAATAGTGTCATGACCTCTTGGCGTTCTTGGCAACTTTGTAATAAAATCCATGGAGATTTGTTCCCATTTCCATTTGGGAATCTCAGGTTATTGCAGAAGTCCTGAAGGCTTCTGGTATTCCGCTTTCACCTTAGCACACGTTAGACACTTGCTCACATAAACAGCAACATCGCCCTTCATCCTAGGCCACCAATAGTAAGCCTTGAGATCTTGGTACATCTTATCCGCTCCTGGATGGATAGAGTACCGTGATTTGTGAGCTTCATCAAAAACAACTTTCCTTAAACCACCAAACAGAGGAACCCAAATCCTTTTCTCAAAACATAACGTTCCTTCCTCGTTTGGTACTAATAGCTTCTCCATCCCACGAAGATATTCTTCTCCAAGATTTCTTTCCTTAAGAGCTTCTTTCTGCGCGGCCCGAATACGCAAGGAAAGATCGGTTTGGATAATCATTTCTAAAGCCCTAACCCTTATGGGCTTGATCCTCTCTTTTTGACTCAGGGCGTCGGCAACCACATTCGCCTTCCCTGGATGATACTTTATCTCGCAATCGTAATCATTTAACAACTCAACCCATCGGCTTTGTCTCATATTCAACTCCTTCTGGTTGAATATGTGTTGTAGGCTCTTATGATCTGTAAAAATTGTACATTTCGTACCATATAGGTAGTGTCTCCAGATCTTTAAAGCAAATATCACTGCGCCTAGCTCCAAATCGTGCGTGGTATAGTTCTTCTCATGTACCTTCAACTGACGTGATGCGTAAGAAATAACCTTCTGGCGTTGCATCAACACGCAACCCAATCCTTGACGCGAGGCATCACAGTATACCACGAAATCGTCAGTACCTTCCGGTAGTGCTAGAATTGGCGCATTGCAGAGCTTATCCTTCAACAGCTGAAACGCTTCTTCCTGTTTGATTCCCCAATCAAACTTCTTATCTTTCTGGGTGAGGAGCGTCAATGGTTGAGCGATCTTCGAAAAATCCTCAATGAACCTTCGATAGTAGCCAGCCAAACCCAAGAATTGTCGAATCTCGGTTGGCGTTTTTGGCGTTTCCCAATTCTTGATCGCTTCGATCTTGGTTGGATCCACATGGATTCCATCTCCATTCACCACGTGTCCAAGAAATTGGACTTCACGTAGCCAAAATTCGCACTTAGAGAATTTGGCATACAGCTGTTCTTTCTTCAGCAGCTCCAAAATAGCTCTTAGATGCTGTTCGTGCTCAGCCTTTGTCCTTGAATAAATCAAGATGTCGTCGATAAACACAATCACGAACTTGTCCAAGTACGGCTTGCAAACTCTATTCATCAAATCCATAAAGACTGCAGGTGCGTTTGTCAACCCAAACGGCATAACAAGGAACTCGTAGTGTCCGTAACGAGTTCTGAAGGCTGTCTTCGGGATACTCTCCTCTTGTATCCTTAACTGATGGTATCCAGATCGCAAATCGATCTTTGAGTAAAAGCTTGAACCTTGCAGTTGATCAAACAGATCATCAATTCTTGACAGAGGATATCTATTCTTGATCGTCAGCTTGTTCAGCTCCCGGTAGTCTATGCACATACGAAAACTACTGTCCTTCTTCTTGACAAACAGGACCGGAGCTCCCCAAGGCGAGAAGCTTAGTCGGATAAATCCCTTGTCTAACAACTCTTGAAGTTGTGTCGACAATTCTTGCATCTCAGACGGGGCAAGTCTATAAGGTGCCTTAGCCACAGGCGCGGTGCCTGGGACTAAATCGATGTGAAACTCCACTTGCCTCAGAGGCGGCAGTCCAGGCAATTCCTCCGAGAAGACTTCCGGATACTCCCTCACGACAGGGATGTCTTCGATCTTCGGTTCTGCAGCTTTCTTGTCTACAATGTGTGCCAGGAAGGCAGCACATCCCTTCTGTAAACACTTTCGCGCTTTCAGGCAGCTGATAATTCTTAACAGCGTATCGCGCTTTTCGCCATGTACCACAATTGTTTCGCCATCTTCGTTCGGGATACGAACGACCTTTTCGTGACAAACAATTTCTGCCTTGTTGCTTGATAACCAATCCATTCCTACTACCACGTCAAAGCTCCCCAGCTGGACTGGTAGTAGATCCACAGTAAACTCACGTTCTCCCAACTCGATTGCACAACCTCTGATCACTTCATTGGCTTCTACTGACTTCCCATTAGCCAATTCGATTGAGTAGGGAATATCTAACTTACTAGCGGCTAAACCAAGCATATTCTTAAATTCTAATGATACGAAGCTATAGTCGGCACCAGTATCAAATAAAACGGATGCATAGCGTTGGTTTACAGGGAACGTACCAGTAACGACATTGGGGTCCTGGCGCGCTTCCCTCGCCTCGATATGGAACACTCTTCCACGGGCTTGGTTCAACTCTGGGCAGTTCCTCTTAAAGTGCCCGATATCACCGCAGTTAAAGCATCCAAGTCTTTGCCCGTTTCCACCTCCATTTCCAGCTTGGTTATTCCTTTGGTTATGATTCACAGCGCCTGCTTGATTCACATTGTTGCCTCGATTCCTATTACCTCCATTGTTTCCTTGTGGGCGATTTCCAATTCCACCCCGGTTATTGTTTCTGTTTCCAAATCCTCCTTGGCCTCCCTGGCCAACAGTGGCCCAACAAGAATCCTTCAAGTGGCCAGGTTTCCCACACGCTTCACATACCTTCAAACCACATCGGCCAGAATGGTGACGCTGGCAGGTGTTGCACTTGAGCTGGGTGCCCATATATCCCTTAACTTTCTTTCCACCACCAGCTGTAACCTGAGCTGGCGCGTTTGGCTCTCCTTTCTTAACAACACCACTAGTGCCTTGTTTGAAGTTCGGGAACTTTTGTTTGTTACCTCCGGATGACTCGACGTGAGTCTCTTTCTTCTTTGTCTCGATCTCATCGAACTTGTTCAGGCGGATAGCCTCTTCAGTTAGAGCCACGCTCAAATCGATTGCCTTAGTAATTGATGCAGGCTTGGAGGAGGTCACCATGCTTATGATTTGAGGAGCTAATCCCCAAATGAAGCGTTCAATCTGCTTGAATTCTGGAGTGACCATATAGGGTACCACATGCGACAGGTCGTGAAACCTCTGAACATATTCCGCGATCTTCGGACCTTCCATCTTCAAATGCCAGAACTCGGTTTCCAATCTTTGGATTTCAGCGCGAGAACAATACTTTTTGCGCATTAGTTCTTTCAGTTCGGTCCATGTTAGTGCGTAGGCAGCAGCTTCACCAAGTGTCTGTACTTGCAAATTCCACCAAGATAGGGCTCCATCCAGAAGTAGCCCATAAATGTAGGTGACTTGCTGGTTTGGTGCACATTTGCTCATGCGGAGAACAGATTCAGTCTTCTCGGCCCAACGAACAAAAGCGACAGCACCTCCGGTGCCATCAAAGTTGACAGGCTTGCAGTCTAGAAACTGCTTGTAGGTGCACCCTGCACATACATTACAACATATGAATGGCATTAGCATCCTTGCTAGAGATATCCAGTTAAGTCATGGTATGTCTTACTGCCTTAGTATTACCATGAGGTGGATTGTTGTTGCCATTGTTATTTGAGCTGCTTCCGCTGGGTCCTCCTTGCGAGGCGGCGTATTGCGCGATGGCAGCAGCGATGACTTGTTGGAGTTCTGCCTCATTGGTAGGCATCGGCGTTTGACCTCTAGGCGGCATCTTCTAAAAGATGGGTTCACGTCGGTCAGGCCAAAATAAAGATCCCATGTTATAATACGTACGCTTTATTATGATAGTAATAGTACATAACATCTCATGTTATAATCATATCAATCACACAACATCCCATGTTATAAACATAAATAATCAATCAAAACATCACATATGATGAGAATACTGCGATTGCCATATATCGAGACCACATAGTAAGTGTACAGGTACATAATAGTGTCATACATCATCATCGACTAAGGGCTACATCACCCTAGTCCAAAAGAATATCAAATCAGTGTCAATACATCCCATATACATGATCAACAAAAGTCAAAATCAGAATGCAGTCTCCAAAAATGCTGTGCAGTCAAAACAATCGCCGTCTTCTCACCAGCGTCTACCCATGCTGTACTAAAGATGCCCTAAACTGATGGTGGTGGGGGAGGGGGAAAATGGGTGTAGAACAAACGTCGCAAATGGAGCCAGTCCTCCTCCATGGCTCTCTGGGTACGCAACCAAGAAGCAACCTGCTGCTCAAGTGCCAAAAGGCGTGCAGCATAGTCAGGTAACAATGGTCGAGGGTGCTGCGAAGAAGCAGGGTGGGTCTGACCCTGACACTGGCACGGCGGTGGCTGAGCTCTCTCAAGCTCCTGAATACGCCATGTGAGTGCCTCCTGCTGGACAACAAACGACATCAGAACGTCCTCAATAGTATACCCCATATGGAAAGGATGGTAGGGATCGGTCGATGGCATAACAGAAGGTGACGTCCAGAGAAACGGCTCGCTGGCTGGATCAAAAGGTGGCACAAAGAATGGTGGTACAGGGAGAATAGCAGATGAAGACTGTGGCATAACTGGAATATATGTCGGCATATGTCCAAAAGGATGAGCCGAGGAACCCTCTCCAGGTCGAACTGGAGGTGTGTACTGTGCAAATGAAAAAGAGAAATCGACGTGACGTGCATCGGTGGTATGAGGAGGAATAGGTGGAAGCTCATCATCCGCATGAATCCACCCATGCTGGGCGTGCTCAACTCGTGGGTCAATCTGTGCCTCAAAAAGTGCTCGATCAAACTGTACAGGCATAGGGCCAAGGTGGGGTGCAACAAGAGGGTCAGCAGGTATATCAGCGATAGGTGGGGGATCAACATGATCAGCAGCAATAACATGGTCACCCTCCAGTAGTGGTGCATCAGCAGGGTGATCACCAATGGGTGGGTCAGCAATCACAGGATCAATAGGTATGCCAGCATGAACAGGGTCATGCTCAAGCACTGGGTCAGGAGCAGCTACTGGCTCAAGGGCCATGGCAGGCTCGGGATCAACGAACTCCATATCAAAATCTGCATGATCAGCGAATGCAGGGTCAACTAGGTCTACTGGGTCTACTGGGTCAACCATAGGCTGATCCAAGTGGATGAACTCTATCTCCCGATCCGGGTCAAATCCAGGGGGAAAAACAGGGTCTGAATCCTCATCGAGGTCGTGATCGAAAGCAAATATAGGAATAGAGACAGCAGATGATGCCCTGTCAGGATCTGAACCGTGTGAATAGTGCTGTGCGCTCCGAGTGTGTGACGGTGCGGAGGCCACAGACTCGAAGGAGTCTGGAGCGGGTGAGTGTGCAGGTGACTCCTCAGCTGGAGCATCTGCGAGTAACAAAAGACCACCGTCAGCTAGAAGGGCCTCGCCCTCAACATCGTCCTCCAGGGGCTTATCATCAAACAGATCGACGTCGTCGTCAACGTCGGCGTCGAGGAGCATATCGTAAGCAGGATAAACGGCCAAAGGTATGGGAGCAGGGATCTCTACGAGTGGTAGGTACCCAGCAAAAGGACCATCAGCGGGCTCATCGACAGCGTCGGGCAGCGCAAAGGGCTGAAAGTCGTCCTCGTCTGTGCTGGTAACATCTGATGTGTGGACCTCGTGCTTTGAAGACTCTAAGTCGTCTGATACTATGGGTCTAGGGCCTGTGGTGTCCGAATCACCTGTGCCGGGCGAGTCCATGGTGTCTGTAACACAAACACAAATATGTACAAATAATCAATCATACAATCAGATAAGCACATTAGTCACCAAGTAAGCAATCAAATAATTCTCCTAGTCCCACTAGCCTCCCAGCCTCTCAGACTGCTCTTCCTAGTCCCACTAGCCAAATTCTCCCAGCCTCTCAGACTGCTCTTCCTAGTCCCACTAGTCAAATTCTCCCAGCCTCTCAGGCTGCCCTTCCTAGTCCCACTAGCCTATTCTCCCAGCCTCTCAGACTGCTCTTCCTAGTCCCACTAGCCAACTACCTCGGTCTCCCAGACCGAGCCTCGGCCTCCCAGATCGAGCCTCAGCCTTTCCGGACTGAGCCTATAAATAATAAATAAAATGTGCTCGACATTATTTTATAAAAACGTTTTGGATCTGGACTTAAGTGGTATGCAGTGTAAAAATGTTTTCGTGAGAGCCCTAGTGATCATAGTCTAGACTCGAGAAGGAATCCTAGTTCGCTATGATCAGAGCTCTGATACCAAGCTGTCACACCCTGGCTATGCGGAAGCGTGGTTAATTTGGTGTGACTTCTTAATACCATAGCTTAACCATAACAAGCTATACGAAATAAAAACCATGCAAGATCATCCATAAAATAAGTTTTAAAACCAAAGTTACATGACATTGTCTTGGAACTACACCATCATAACATAAAACATTGTTTTGAAAGACATAAACATCAACATGAATAAAACGCAGTTTAAGGATTGTGACTCGTCCAGGTAAAAGTCACATCCCCTAAACCTGGATGACCTCAGAACCCATATGCAGCGGGAAAACATAACATACCGCGCCAGGTCTTTAATTCCCTGAAATACATGTAAGTTGAAAAATCAACAATAATGTTGAGCGAGTTCATGTGTAAGTGAGTAAATAAACCTTTGTAAGTATAAAAATCCTGGTATGTAGCAAATAAGGAAAAAGAGATCACCAATGGTTTGCAAGGCCATTGATATGTGTGAAGTGCAAGTAGGAAGACTCAAACCTAGCAGATTTATGCGTTGGGTACAAAGTCACCCAGAGGTCCGTACTGTTTGGGCCTGGGGCTGGGCTCGCTACACCCAGATAGATCTACCGCTCCTGCCCCTCGGTCCTACTATGAGGATTAATAGTCCCAAGTTTCCGCCTACCCACTCACATGATCTAAATAATAACCCTCCTTACGCTAACCATACCATGTAAGAAATATTCGTAATCATAGTAACATGTATTTCACCCCCGCAGTTTAGAAAACTGAAAACAGTTAAGAGAAAAGGGGGACATGAACTCACAGTGGTGCGTCTCTACCAAGTATATCTCCTGATCAAGCAGCTGTGCGACGACCTACACGTACTAAGTCCATTAGACGGACGGCCGTGCCCTGGGCTTAAGGTTTAAGTTTTTGGGAAATAGTTAGACAACTATTTCGTGTTTATATTTTTGGTAAATACTTGGTAATTATTTTCCTTCCCAAGGATGGGGGATTTAATACATGTGCGTTCGTAAACTTCGAAATATATTATTAAGTCTCACTTAATATATTTTATTTCTTACTTCAAAATATAATCCTTAACATTCGGTAATATTATTTTTACCCTAAAAATAATATTTGTATATTTCACAAAATAATCATAAACATTTTACAAGTGACGCTTATGAAAAGTGTATATATCGAATATATATTTATCAAGTTTTATTTTGTGAAATCCCACCTCTGATATTTTGTAAATAAGTCGTGGCGAAATCTATAATTTGAAAACAAGTCAAAAGGTATTTCTAACACTTGTAGTGAAAATATTTCTAAGTGTTAGGTTTTTGGAAAAATTTCGCCAGAGTTTCCCTTGTAACTGGAGGTGGCCACGCTTTTAAGCGTATCATTTTCTTTTATAAATCAAACCAACAATGTTCCCAACATTATCAAACAACATTTCAACATTAACTAGTCAAAATATATATAAATCGCAAAAATTACATGAACTTGTGGTTTGTCCAAAATTTGTAGAAATTTCCATTACCTTTAGTGGATCTTTGCAATAATCTACTCGGTTTCGTAAAAGTCTCGTTTTTAAAGAAATTCCATCTTTACAACTTCTTGTAAAATTTGACAAAACTAGTTCTTTGTCGAAACTTAGTGTTACACAAGTATTTACACACTTGCGTGTTTGCTAAAATCATTCTTGTTTATGAAAGATCCGTCTTTAAAAGTATGTTTTCTCTTGACACGTGGTCCTTTGAAAATACCGCTTGTAGATCCGTAGATCTACTAGTTTTAAACACTATTTCGTAAGTAAAGTCGGTTTTACACAAGTTCATGTTTAGTGTGTGGTAGAGTTTCATCACTTAACCCTTGTTATACTTAAACGAGCTCTATGTCATGATCCATGATCATGACCAATCCGGGTTAAACGATGATCCGAGCTACCACAACATAGATCGGCACTAAATAATCACACAAAACAAATCTTACAAGATTTACACAACAATCAAGCTTTTATCCATCATTTTTAGCATTTTTAGTAGACTTTTAACATATCATCTTGTATGTTCATAGATTTTAACCGACAAAGTTCTTTTTAACCACTTTAAAATAGATCAAGAGTGTGATTATAGCCACTTACTACTAGCTCGAGGCTAGGGAAGATTCTAGTCGCAAAATGAGTGGATAAAAGCAATGATAAGAGGTCCTTCGCGTTCCGAATGCACCGAGCTCCTTTGTATGAGATCCTTAACCCTTGTGCAAGCTTGGAATGAGATGATCAAGATCGAAAGATGGATGGATGATATAGGGGGTGTTCGGCCAAGAGCTAAAGAGAGGGAGAGAGTGTGTGTGTTTGTGAGTTGTGGTGAGAAAGGTTATGTTGTGTTATGTCTTGATCTTATAGTATGATCATTGTCCAATGGATTACATGTAAGCTAGATATTAGACAAGAGTGAATATTATAATCAAAATTAGGACAAGAGTGGGGTCACATAGGGACCGATTCGGTTTGGGGGGGGGGGGGTAATCTAGTTAGTTTTCAACCATTAGTTAAGCATTAGTTAGTTAAGTGAAGGTTAACTCGGTTACTAGCGTGTCGTGCATTATGACGGGTGGTAGGGTATTCAGGGACCCTAACTGGCTCAGAAAAAGAAAAACAATGTAAATGGCAATATTTTTATGTTCCGGGTAAAGTCCGGTTGTTTGGTTGGATAGAGATCCGTTAAAGTGCTTAACAAAGCTTTAAAGTGTCGTTATTATTATTTTTAGTGACACAACTTATTCCCGACACTTTGGAAAGTGTCTAGTAATATTTTTCTCATGTTTTGGCACTCTATTAGGTAGCTTAATGCTGAATTTTTATGTTAAAGTGCTGAATTTTGTAATTAAAGTACGTTTTAGGCATATCCGGTCACTGTAATCTCATTCCTAGTGACGCAGTTCTACAACCCTTATATCCCTACACTCACCACTAGTGTAGCAACTATCTCTGGCTCTTACAGGCCTTAGAGGCAGTACCTGCCTGGTGCTAGTTATGACAGCACGTTTAATAGGTTATCCGTTCATTGTGCTACTGTGCTTTTGGTGCATCGAGGTTGTCACAAAGGTGCTGTAAGCAAAACATGGAGTGACAGCAAGCAAAGTATGATGCAAGTAAGTACATGTATCAGTATTCAAGTAGCAGTTTATCCACAAATTCAAGTAAGCACCGTAATTAAGCAGTAATTAATTATAAATTAAGTCGTACGGATACCTGGTTTAGTGAGGGTTGTCACATCTTGTGCATCATTTGAGTCAATAAAGTTCTCATGCAATAATGATATGACATTAAGCAATATGTGATGCACATGTATGTATATGGCAATAATCAGAAAGCAATTCAACTTATTAATTGTAATTCAGCACAGTCATTAAGCACTAATCATGGTTTAATAGTCGTACGGATACCAGGAATTTTGACAGTTGTCACAATCGTATCGGTACCAAATTTACTATACCAAATCATTTAAGGTACCAATTTCGTTCCCACCTTTTGGCATTTTCAGAATCGTTACTTTCGGTTCGACACCGGTCTAGCACCATACCTGTATTTATTGATATTTACCATCAAATACCATACCGTATTGTACCGAGTATTTTCGGTGCCGGTACATAATTGCGATATTTTCCGGATCGGTACTTTTGGTGCCGTTACCGGTACCGAGCTCATTCATTTTTTAACGTGTTAGCACCGTAATAACTGAACTGAAAACAACCGAATTTCCAACGTGTAGGAAGTGTGAGTCCTATTATTATATATTAGGTTATTTAAAATCATTTATTTAGGACGGAGTGACTATTCTTACCACGTCATTTTTATTTATATTTTGATATTCGGTATTTGTTTGCCGTTGCTGACACACGTTTTGCAGTCATTGGGGCCCGCCGCAACGCGGGGCAGAAAATCAACTAGTGTGATGAAAATTTAAAGAGGACTGAATTCAACAGAGAAGAAAGTTTCTAACCGTCTTGCTAATTTAAATTGACGATTAAACATTCTCTTATTAGCACATGATGATTATAATATAAATAATTGACAAACTGAGTCAAGCGTGAGAAGAGCCAGGGTCTCTGCATCCACATGGTGGAGAGTGTGTGAGAGGGTGGGAGTTGATGCAGGGAAAATGGGTGAGGGAACTTGCCAGAGATGTCTCCCGAAGTTGTGTGTGTGAATTCCACTTTGCTCGGTTAAGTGTTGTTAGAATCGATAGGCGTTATTTGGTCGGTAGGGTACCGGCTAGCGATTAATCGGGATTAAAAGGGATTAACCGGATTGGTATTTTCTTATGTAATTTTTAGTTATATATATATGTAGGGTGGAGATACAATAGGAAGTTAATTTGGCTAGGAAGGCTAGGAAGTGATCTTGACCATCCATTTAGTTAATCAAGGTCTAAGATTAAATCAGGGAAATTGAAAAGAAGAAAAGAGGCGCGTGAGTTTGTTCAAGGGCATTCTAGTCAATCCAAGTCA
This sequence comes from Helianthus tuberosus, assembly GCA_030545235.1. Classification (NCBI taxonomy): domain Eukaryota; kingdom Viridiplantae; phylum Streptophyta; class Magnoliopsida; order Asterales; family Asteraceae; genus Helianthus; species Helianthus tuberosus. The sequence continues at coordinate 110,497,575 of CM060449.1, forward strand.
ATAGTTTCTCTCTCCTCCAATTCCCCCCCATTTTTTAAACGTTAATAACTCTTTCATACGACATTATTTTTTTTATAAAAATTGCACCAAAAAAACGAGCGTTTTTTTATCTTTAAAACGAGTATACTATTGCAATATTTAAAAAAAAAATTAAACCCAGTTGCGTAAAACGCAATAGAAAAACCACCAGTTACGTAAAACGCAATGAAAAAAAAAACCTAAAAAATGACATTTTTCTAAAACGCAATGCACAAAAAACACAAAGAAATGACTTATTTGTAAAATGCAATGGCCAGAAAACACAAAGAAATTTCTTATTTCTAAAACGCAATAGACTGAAAACACATAAAAAAATGTTTTACCTAAAACGCAATGCACAAAAAACACAAAGAAATGTCTTATTTGTAAAACGCAATGGCCAGAAAACACAAAGAAATGTTTTATTTGTAAAACGCAATGGCAAGAGAACACTTAAAAATGTCTCATTTCTAAAACGCAATGACAAAAAAAAACAAAAGAAAGTGTTCTCTGTAAAACGCAATGGACTGAAAACACCTAAAAATGTGTTTTACCTAAAACGCAATGACTAAAAACACTTCAAAAATGTGTTTTACCTAAAACGCAATGACTAAAGATACTTAAAAATGTGTTTTTTCTAAAACGCAATAGCCAGAAAACACATAAAACTCTCTTATTTCTAAAACGCAATGGACACATAAAACTGTTTGTGAATTGTCTGTGAGCTAATTTCTGGAAAATTAATTTTTCTGATGCGTTTTTAGTACAGCAATTAATCGAAAAACCCCAGCCAGGGGCTCTGCCCCTTGGACCCCGCCAGGGGCTGCCGCCCCCGGACCCCCGCCAAGATCGTAAAACGCAATGACTAAATAAAAACCCAGATCGTGAAAATGAAATTAAAGAATTTCTTACACGGATTGAAGCCGGTTTCTTCATCAATTGACGAAATTTGAAATGATAGAAACACTTATCAGCGATTGAATCGAACAAATCGAGTGATTATCTTCAAAATCACCGGAAAAAACGAGATTTTATATGAAATTAAATTGGGTTTTCTTCAAAAAAAACTGAAGAACACGTTGATGGGGGGTTTGAATCATTGATTGGTGATGAAAATCGCACTATAATGTAGTGATTATTGAGATAGAAAGTGAAGAAATGGTTGAAGATGGTGGGTTTTGAAAATGGTGGGTTTTGAAGTTACTGGGTTTTGAAAACGGAAGAAGAAAGGGTTGGATTGACTAAAATACATTTTTTCTTTATTTTAAATGTTGCCACGTGTCATCCTCTTATTGCTTCCTATCCTTCCTAGCGAAATTAATCTTCCTATTTGATATTTTCCCTATATATGTATACAAACATTTATGTATGTAGTCTTTTTAAAAGTAGACATATTTTAACCTCTCTTTTTAAGTAAATAGCAGGAATTTATAAGGTGTGTTCGAAATTTAGCCAGAATTTAGCAAAAATTTGGTCAGAATAGGACCGTAATTAACCGCCTAACAATTTATGAGCCAATAATCGGTGAACCTCCGATTCATGATTTATTGGCAACTAATAGAATGTAGTCGGAATTTTTACAATTATTATTCACTCTCTATCTATGCTTTCTCAAATAAACCGAAAACGAGAAATCATCCATCAAGTACAAGAAGTCAACCTAACTCAAGAATAGGACCGTAATTAACCGCCTAACAATTTATGAGTCAATAATCGGTGAACCTCCGATTCATGATTTATTGGCAACTAATAGAATGTAGTCGGAATTTTTACAATTATTATTCACTCTCTATCTATGCTTTCTCAAATAAACCGAAAACGAGAAATCATCCATCAAGTACAAGAAGTCAACCTAACTCAAGATTTGTGTTGACCAAAATAGTGTCACTATGCATCCCATATACATCTTGTGACACACAAGCCATCCTTCATCATGTTTCTACAATCCCATCTCCCAATGAAACTTATCACATATCACAACCCAACCTTGATCTTATCATTTTACAGTTAACAATATTTTTACAAAGAAACATAAATTGTACAACACAAAAAACAAAAACTCAAATGTCTCATGTTCTTATCTTAACCCATGTCATCTAACAACAGAAGCAACAGAATGAGCCCAAAATCTAAGCTGATTCTTAACATCCGCTTCATTCCCAAACACCGGAATCCTTATCAGTCTTGATGCTTCTTCCTTAATCTTCTCCATATCACCCCATGCTTCCGACAGATACGGTCTCGAAACATTAACACAATCATCATTCACTTGTTCTTTCTCATCTTTCCCTAACCTCTGCAACCCCGGAATTATCGAAACCAAACTTGTATCCTTATCTTTTTCCGAAAACAAAAACCCTAAATCCATAAACCCTTTTAGCTCTTCAAATTCAAGCTCTGACAAGCTCTTGCTTTTACTTGTGTGTTTGTTTTTCATATTCTTCATTCGTGTTCTCTCATCTCTATTCAAATCCTTGTTCTTCACTTGTACTATAACTTCTTTTTCTTCCATAACTTCTTTTGGAGTTTGAAGATTTAGCACAGAGTTGGGGGAATCTGAGATGAACTTATGTTGGTTGGAGTTGATGGACAGTGGGTCACTGTGACATCTAATGTTAATTGTTGGGACAGATGAGAAATCAAGATTTTGAGATGTTTTAGCAGCTGGTTCTTTGTGTTCAGGAGATTTGGAAGGTGGGGTTTGGGGTTTGTTGAAGATTTGGTGAGCAAACCAGTAGGAATCGAAGAGATCGAACAAGAGTTGAGGTTGTTCTGCTGCCATATAGGGAGTTTGGTATATAGGGAGTTTGTAGACAGGTTGGATTATTAGGTCTGGGACGAAGAGATTGGTATATAAAGTGGTTGAATTGACTATATTGCCCTTTGTTTATACCAATATTTACAAAAAAATCACGTGTATATCATTTGGTTTTGTATTTGAGGATATTCTTTATCGTTCTAGTCAATTCCTTGTTTAACGCGAAATCACGTGCCCACCATTTGAACAGTCAGCAAATTGTATTTTTTTTTAAGAGTAAACTGCCATTTTGGTCCTTGTGGTTTGGCCAGTTTTGCCACTTTAATCCAAATCTCAAACTTATTATATCTGGGTCCCTGTGGTTTGCATTTTGTTGTCATTTTAGTCCAAAAGTGAAATTTGACAAGAATCCCCAATTTCAACCCCCCTGTTTTGTCATTATCTTCAGGGGCAAAATGGTCATTTATGAATTATTATAACAAATTATTAATTAAATTAAAATAAATAATCCCTTTATCATTTCCTAATAAAACATCATCTTCTTCACACCCATACCAGATCTGCAGTGCCACCACCATCGCTCCTCTCCCCTCTTTCTATCCTAGCCACCACACACACCCGCCACCACTCCTCCACCCGCACCCACAGGAGATCGGCACATCTCCTCCCAAAAAGCCCTAATTACTACCGATAATCAACAACAAAAAGTCGCATATTCATCCAAACAAGCAACAAACAAACTCATTCACACCACAAATCAACACATATACATCTAGAGAGAGACAGTTATAGAGAGAGAAAGCAATAGAGAGAGAAATAAACCGAAGGAGATGGCGAGAGAGAGTTAGTTATCCGATCGAATGTGAAAATTTGAAGAGAAGCAGGAAGATCGCCATGTTTCGACTTCCCTAACGCAACAAGATGAGCATTTTTCGGCCGACGGATCCACGTGGCACAAGTAACCGTCCCTTGCTTCGCCGCTACACCGCCGTCCATTGGATATTATAGGGTTTGGGGGTGTTTTGTTTAATTTTGGGGGTAGTTTAAAAAGCTGTTTGTTTGTGTTCTCTGTTCTAATGAAATAGTCAACCATATAAATCCATCGTCAGACGAAATCAGATCAAACAATTTCACCGTTGAAACCACAAACGAGTGAAGCTGGAAGATGACGTCATGGAGGGTTGTCTGAAGTGAGTTTTATCAATTCACCTTGTATAACTTTTTTTTGTATTAGAGTAAACAGCCATTTCTGTCTCTTCAAACAACCTCCTTCACCTGCTCAGATCTGACGGTAATGGAGGTTGTGGTGAAGGTGTGTTGATGGAGGTTGTACTGACGGTAATGACTCAGATCTGCCGGTTTTGATGATGTTCTTGATTTTGGAGAAGGTGATCGGACGGAGATGATGGTGGTGCGCCGTGAGAGATGGTGGTTCAGATCTGCCGGTTTTGATGATCTTGATTTTCTAGGTTTTGATGATGATGTTTGAAGATGAATTTTCTGGGTTTTGATGATGTTCTAAGATGATGTTCTTGATCTGGGTTTTATTACAAAAAAAAAAAAATTAAAAAATGACCAAAATGCCCCGCACTAAAGGACAAAATAATCAGTTTTCAACTCTCAAAATAGAGGGTTTTTGGATTTTGGACTAAAATAGCAACAAAATGTAAACCACAGGGACCCAGATGTAATAAGTTTGAGATTTGGACTAAAGTGGCAAAACTGGCCAAACCATAGGGACCAAAATGGCAGTTTACTCTTTTTTTAATAAAAAAAAATGAAAATTATAGTAGTAATATAAATAAAACATGGAAAATGGGGAAATACAAAGTATTTCTTAAGTAACATGTTTGATTAATTTTAGGGTTAATTGCCAAAATCGTCCCTGAGGTTTAGGCATGTTTGCCATTTTCGTCTAAAATGAAACTTTTGTACCAAATTGCCCCCAGCGTTTGTAACTTTTTTCCATTTTCATCCAAATCACTAACTTAGTTTATTTTTTCTGTTAACTTGATGATATTTGAATGAAATTGGCAAATAGAACACCACAGGGACAATTTTGGCAATTTACTCAAACCTTTTTTAATTTCTTTTATTTAATTATTTTTGTTACATATATAATAAAAAATTGTAAAATGTTACATATTTTTTAAATGTGTTGAGCACCTAGGAAATATGTTGGTAGAAATAAAATATTTATTTAATTAAGATTATGAGGGTAACTAACTAATAGTTATTCTGAGTGGCTTGAGTAAAGAAACTTTTGGTTCATTGCATTATAATTATAATTTGGTGGGTAATTTTAAGTTTTGGTAACGATACGTTGTTTGATAGGGGGGCACTGGCTTCTGTTTTTCCTTGGAAGCGAATTTAAAAGAGTAGAAAATGAATTACAAACTTGGTACATATGATAAGATTTTTTTATTTGACATTTTTCAATAAGGTCACCAGCATTTTAGTTTTATAAAATTTAGATGTTTAAGTAGATTTTATTTTTATAAAACTGATATATATAAAAAATTAGAAATTAATTTATGTCTTAGTTTATAAACATCATTCGCCTTAATAGAAAAATTAACTTAGTTAGTGGTTAGATGAAAATTTATAAAAATTATGTGACAAAGCTATTATTTTTTTCATATAAAAATTGCATGTATATTCTTTTTTATTATATATGTAACAAAATTAAATAAATAAAATAAATTTAAAAGAGTTTGAGTAAATTGCCAAAATCGTCCCTATGGTTTTATATTTGCCAATTTCATCCAAATATCCTCAACTTAACAGAGAAAATAAACTAAGTTAGTGGTTTGGATGAAAATGACAAAAAGTTACAAACGTTGGGGGCAATTTGGTACAAAAGTGTCATTTTGGACGAAAATTGAAAACGTGCCCAAACATCAGGGACGATTTTGGCAATTAACTCTTAATTTTATTATATGTCAAATTGTATTTTAATAGTCTAAAGTGTGAACAATTTGCCAATTTGCCAATTTGCCGATACTCGTATCTCTTTTTATTTATTTTATTTTCCCTTTCTGATCATATTTTCTTTTCTTTTATGCATGTTATCAAGGTTCTTTCTAACGTAAAGAAATAAAGAAAAAGATGAGGGTTAGAAAAACATAAATTCCTATTTAATAAGAGTTTTTGATAATATCAAAATCAAGAATTGATAAATGCTGGTGAAAAGAAAATAAGTTAGATGCCGAAGATTGTAAGTACCAAAGAGAACCAAGATGGGTGAAAGGCAAAACAAATAAAGAATTGTTGAAATAATAACATATTATATATTATAAATTTACAACACTGTTATGCATTGGGTAGTTGTAAAGTATGCTTATCTGGTGTTTTCTTTGTCACGTGTTTTCTAATGCAACTATCTCTTTTATTAACGAGACATCTGTCTCTTTGGGGTTTAAAACCCTTTTTGGGGTGAAATGCCTCTTCATTTTCAACTAAAAAACGAATCCTATATAAATATATTTCCACTAAAAACAAATACTTTTTCTCTCTCCTTTCAATTAAATAATATTATCATTACATTTTTCTCTCACTTCCATTCACAACCACTTTCAAAATATATTAAAAAATTATAACGGGTGAACAGTGTCCCCCCAAATATACAGATGAACAGTAACATTTTCTCTCTCCTCTACTCACAACCACTTTTTATACCCTTTATAATATAAAAACCCCCCTCACATAATTTGATGGTTAGAATGTGAATGCTCTTATAGATGAACAGTAACATTTTCTTTCTCTCTCTGAAACTCTCTCTGATGGTTGCACATATTCTCCAGCAACTAGCAACTGTTTGTGGCTCACCATTTACGGACCTTAGACGGTCTTATTTTGTAGAGAAACAGACGGCCATCGGGTTTCTAGAGAGAGAAACAGAGCAAGATGGGTGTTGGCTTTATGTTGACGGCAACTTTCCGGCCGTCCAGGGTGGCGACGAACATGTGTGTTCTTCTATATGTCTCTCTTTTTAGTAACTGTTTAACGCATTGTGATGTTGTACCTTTGGCTTCTTTGGTGTTTCAGTTATGAGATACCCGTCTCTTCCCTTTGGGGTTTTAAAAACATAAACAGAGAGAGACGGGTGTTGGGTTACTGTTGCCGGCGGCTATCCGGTCGTCTATGGCGACGGCGTACCTTTGCGGCCTTCTATATCTCTCTCTTTGTTGTGTTTGACTCGATGATAGTGAGCTCAGTCTCATCTAAGAATTAAGATGTTTATGGCTCGATAAACATTTTTTGGGTGTTGAAACTGATGATTACCTCTGTTATGACCATCATGTTTTCTTTGTAATCCGGGCTATGATGACGCTCCGCTATTTGGCGTGGCAACGTGGGGTGGTGAAGTTTCTCGGGGAAAGCCGAGTCACACGAGACGGAGTACGCTTAGGCTAGCTCCGGATGTCGTGGGGCGGTTGGGGCTCCGCATTTGCGGGGCTGTGGACTCGTTCCTACCAACGAATCGAGGTTCACCTTTCAAAAAAAAAAAACTTATGTTGCAGCCATAGATTAGTGGAGATCTGAGCCTAGATCTGTAACTATTAAACATAACTTTGTTTTTTTAGGTCTGATGATTGTTACTGGGTCTCAGGCGTTGTCAAAGTGCAAGAATATTAGTTTATTTTGGGTATTGTCAAGGAAAAAGAAGTAGAGCCCAACGTTTTGTTGTATTTGTATTTTAAGATTTTCTTTCTTTTTCAACAAGTTTCTTTCAGTACGTTCAAGAAGATATGTGTTTGTAATGCGTTTTATTTTCTATTGTTGCTACTAGCAAATACCTATATTAAAAGTGGTAACCTAAAATCATTGCTAAAATCATGCTTTGGATTTGCATAGCAAATAAATGCATAAGAAGAGATAGAGTTATGTTAGTACATTTTGGTGTTGAAGGGAGAGGTTGAGTGATGAGAAGGTGTGGTGGTGTCATAAAATGGGGAGAAGTTGGGATGATATGACAACACAAAAAGAATACTTTGGTTAATGTGAGATGACCAAATGATACGACATTTCGTATAATAATGCTATGCTTTATATAAAAATGTTGGTAAAGTTTATTATAATTTTATATAATGATTTGTATGTAATGTTCGTTTACAGTTTGAATAATATGTTTAGAAATAGTGAAGTTTCATAGAAATAGCACTTAGAATAATGTGTTGGTAGTTTTTCATGATTACACATTAGATGTCTCGTAGTAATGACATTGTGCAACTTTTTTAACTCTGATCCACATAAAGTGGGGCAACTAGATTAGATGACGTAACAATAAGGATGGCGCGTAACTGTGTCTTTATTGCATGATAAGGATGCCTCTTAAAACATCAAAATTTATAAGCCCCGAGCCGCATCGCGGCGGGCACTTCCATCTAGTTTATCATTTCATTTACAACATCCAATTCAATAGTTACATATTTTATAAAAATAGTCTTTACTTATACATTTCTTTTTATGTCTGGATATTGTTTTCATGATTGGGTCTAGGGCTGTTGGGCGGCCTGGCACATCCTTCTCAGGATTTATGTGTCCAGGTTTTTTGCGGGTCAAAGCAGCTCCTATTGGAGCTGTATATAATGGGAGAGTGTCATTAGGGTTTGGTGTTGTTGAGATAAGTTTTCTCTCTCTCTCTCTCACTCAGTCGTTGTACCGTTCTCTAGACCCTCAGATCATTTGTGTTTATCTTGTGTGATCTTTGTACAGATGGGTGTAAATCTTATGATCATTAGGTGTTCTTTGATTTCGTTTTGTATATAGATCTATTGAGTTTTGAGAGTTTATTTGATTTTGTGAAGTTTTAAAGTTCCTTATTCATCAGATCTTGTAGATCTGAATGTGTATTTACCGTATTTTGTCATGGTATTAGAGCAAAGCACGAGGTGCTCTTGGGTTTGATTTTTATATCAAGATCCAGGGTTTGGTCTTTGATTCTTTTGAGGATCCTGTAGTATTTTGAGTGTTGTTAGAGATCAAGTATGGGTTGATTGAAATGGATTTATTGAAGAATCCTGAGTGGTTGTAGCTTATCTCTGGTTATGTATTGTTGTTGAACGAGTGTTGATTTGAGCTCTCAGATATGGAAACTGTTGTTCCAAGTTCTTAATTTACAACCTTAAGTGAAGGTTATGGATCTTGAATATTGGACGGAGAAACCCTTGCTTGGGTTTATAATCTAGTAAGATTGTTCCATCTTATTCTTGTTCTTTATTCAGTATTTTGCATTAGGCATTTATGACCGGGTTAAGGGTACCAACTTGTTGAGTTACAGGGAGATCCACACATTGTCTTTGTGTTGCATCATCTATGTTGAATAGTTCTGTGTGTGCTTGATCTGTATTTTAGATCTAGGTTGGCGTTCCTGTGTTAAGACCTGTCCTAGCACCTATTAAGTGACGCACTAGGAGTCTAAACACTGTTATAGCTTCACCTTTATGTGCTTGTGTGGGTAATATGTGATTAGTTGGGTTCTTGATTGTTTGATTATGTTTCTGTGATCATGGCTGAACCCGTGAATCAAACTCTGGTTAGCAAATTGGATGCTAGAGATTCTAGCAGTCTTACGGGTTATGACTTTAAAACTTGAAGGTTCTTAGAATTATAGTGTGTGGGTGCTATGACTCTTACTCTTCATGTTAAAAATAAATAGGGATTTATAGATGGGTCTTTGGTAAAATCTGTTGATAATGACATACTTGTTAGACCGTGAGATAGATGTAAGCATGTAGTTCTACATTGGATATTAAATTTTGTAAGTGAACAACTGTATATGAGTCCGGTGTATTCTAAATTTGCTTATGAGGTATGGAAGACTTGAAAGAGACATATGAAAAAGTAGATGGATCTGTAGTATTTGACTTACTTAAAGAAATAAGCTCTTTCACTCAGAATGGCAGTATATGTTAGAATATCATAGGCTAAACGTTATACGGAAATAACTTGATTAACTCATGCAATTACTCACTTATACATGTAATGCATATAAGTAATTCAATTTATACAAGTAATGCATCTAAGGAATTCAATAATTTACATCATATGATAAAATTAATGCAATTCTTGATGGGTCTTGACAATGTGTATTAGTATGTTAGGGCAAGTTTGTCAATAAAAGAGAGTCTTCCTAGTGTTAAGAAAGCTTTTGTTATTGTTTCTAGAAAAGAATCAAATAAAAACTCTAGTGGTGAAGTTCAAAAAGAACAAACTACTCTTGGATTTGTGTCCAAATTTAATCAAGGTTTTGATAACAAGAAAAAGACTAATAAAGGTTTAAATCAAAACTTTAAGTGCACACATTGTGACAAAGTGGGTCATAACATATAAAAATGTTTTGAGCTTATTGGTTATCCTTCTTGAATGAAACCAAGAAATGTGAATAAAAAACAAAGTTCTAGTAATGTTCTTAGTAATTATTCTGATACTTCTACTATTCCAATAAACTCTTTAACATCTGATCATATTTGAATATTGTCAAGTTCATTAAATGATAAGTTTGGAGATAATTCTCAAACCTACAATGTGTCGGGTAGTTTGTCACTACCTTTAACTGAAAACATGTATAGTAATCATGTCTTTTGTTTAGCTGATATAACTAGGTCTAATAGTGTATAGGTTGGGTAATAGGTTCAGAAGCAAACAAACACATGCTTATGTCTGAAAAAGGATTAATTGATTTAAATGATGTGTCTGAGTTTAAAATTCAGGTTAAACGTCCTTTTTTAATGGTGAACTTCATGTATAAGGTTATCACACTCTCTAAATCAGAGAGCCTCATATTGCCCTACTTTGGCTCGACTTTGTTGTCATAACTGGGCCCATGCTGGCTTCAAACTTTGGGTTTTTTGGGTGTTCCCCCGGGAAACCATATTGCTGGCTGCCACTTGACAGTCGTTGTTCCACCACAAGAGCAGAACTCTCTGGCGTAACACACGGTGAGACGAAAAACCGGTTAGGCTCGAGAATCGAATTGATAACCTCGCACAAGGCGTAGTCCAAATCCTTCATTGCCTATATCCACCCCAATATAACACGAGTGGGAATTCAACTTGAGTCTCAATTGGAAAACCCAAGCCTCCTACCACTAGACCACAAGTGGGGGGATTCAGGTTAAACGTCCTAATGGTACTAATGCTAATGTAACTAAAATTGGTACTTCAAAATTATCTGAGAAAGTTGCTCTGAATGACGTGTTTGTTGTGTAACACTTTAACCAATGGAGGAAACGTCGGGGCATCACATAACAAAATTGTTCAAAACACATGACATTAAATTAAGGTTGTAATATATTATTCAACTAAATTACATTGTTTCAAATAACTAACCAACAAATAAAATTACTTGTTCCGAACATAATATAACAAATGTCTTTGATTTAAATAAAACTAAGGCAAAAGTCCAAATCCTATATCAAGCAACTTAGATAGCATCAAATGTTAGCATATGAAACATATGTAAGAAAACATGAGTCAAATTCAATGAAGTTTATGAGCAACATAGGTTTTATAGCAAATCATGTAACACAAATATTGAACAATTCATCTGGCATAAGTGGAACACTAAGCAAATTGCATTTAACAAGTATAGGTCACTTGGGGCTCATTCAAACCTGAGTTGACATGTTTAACAGATTCTATCATCTTCCACTTCCCTAAGAGCAAAATGTGTTGAGCAAAATGTGCAAATGAGCAAAACCAAATAGAAGTGGAAATGAGTCGTCACACCTATAGTGCTATTATATACTACCGGACGGCTTGTTCAGAGTTATCAAATGTAGACGTTTAAGCAAACGAACAAGTTTCATACAATTACAAGTAGTGATCAAATAAGCCATAAAATAATGAATTGTATAAAAATTTAAGCAAAAACTAGTGCAACATATGTATCATCCCAAAAGAGGTAAAAAGGGAACTATATACTCACCTTAGGTAGCAAAGCAATCACACAAAGTTGAAGGTGTTGGGAGAATCCCAAAGTGTTATCCTATAAAGTTCAAGTGGTACCATTTAAATGGTTTGAACTAATGCTATGAACTAAGGCATGTTAGGTCTTATAGGAAACTAGGGATTTCTAGACTAATTTAGGAATTGATACTAGGGTTTTGGTTTATAAAATGTTTAATCGATTGTTTCGAAATGAATACGATATAAAATGTTTTCAGTTATTTATTTAAAATGATTGGGTTATGCTAAAAATCCTTTATTATCTATATAACTATATAAAGCAAATCTAATGTACAGAAATGTAATTTTACTTTTCGTACAATTTTTGAAGCAATATGTACAAATAAGCACAAGGCATATGAGAGGGATATAATAGTAAATAACACTAAATATTAAGACACCTAAGGGATAAAATGGTAAAACATACTCCTGTGGTTAAAGGAAAATTTTCATTTCCACTTTTACCCTTCTAACACTTCATTTACCTTCTTTCTTTAATTGTATTTGCCTCCTCGTCGTCTGAAACGCTCAATCATTGAATGTGTATGACTTAATCGTACATTGAAATCGATCCAAAGGTGTATGTTCATTTCCGGATCAAATTTGTAACACCGATGACTGCGAAGATCACGTATCACGTGCGGAATCCGTGTACGTGAGTGGATCAGGCACAAGAATGTAATTATAATGTGTTTTCTATTGATTATGTAACAATTTACAACCTTGAAAACACTTGTGTAGAACTTTCTCTCTCTAGATCTCCAAAAGCTCTCCAAGTTTTAAAAGTTCTCAAATGTCAAGACACTCCTCCTATTTATAGGGGATGTCCATCCTTACCAAACATGCAAGCCTTTTCATAAGGATGGACTTCTAAACTAAGGATGTACATTTATTTCCTATATTTAACACTTTTAAATCATGTCTTAAATGTTTCTTAGCTACAATACGTGATTGACGGAAGCGATAGACATACTGCATTCATAGACTCCACCTTGGATATTGCTGAAGTCAATCTCATAGCTTTCTATCTTCTCTCTCTATGTCTTCTAGAAGCTTTGACATCTTCAGCACCACAGACTCCTCATAGCTTTAACCAACTCCTCTTGATTCTGCGTTCTGGATCAGCTCCCCCCCCTCTCTCTCTCTCTCTCTCTCTCTCTTCAGTTTCTCCTCCAGGATAGTCACCTGGCTCTTCGATTGCAAGCTCCTCCTTGCTTTGAGATTTTCTTCAGACTCCCCCTTAGCCTCAGCTATCAGGATCATAATCTGACTCAACATCTAAGAAAACACAAATATTTATTAGTTAAAGCTTTTTAGTCACCCAGAATTGGTAACCTGGCTTTACGCACAGATGTATGACATTTAAAGCTTTTTAGATTACCAGGATCATGAACCTAGTGTGACAACTGGCCCAAAACCGATAATTTCTGTACTATTTATTTATTATTTATTATCTGCAATTATGTGCTTAAACGTCAACATTATGTGATTACTTTCTTTACATATGAATTCATGCAAGTTTTATACTTCAAATATTGCATTGTGCATTACATTAAGCGTTGCGTCAGAAAGACTAGTAAACTCACCGGTAAGACACGCTGTGTCAACCCTTCCGCAGAAAGCAGTCAGACAATAGATTTAGTGCCTAGGAGTAGGTCCAACATCAAAAACACATTAAAACCCAAGTGTGGATACAAAGGTCAACATATACACTTTCCGAAAACTAAAATATGCACTAAAAGACACCCGAAACTCACCTTAAATGCTGAATCCTGCAGAAAAACAACAAAAACTAGCATTTTAAAACCAAAATATTATGCAGAATTGATGTTTTAGTGTCCAGAATAACTTACAAAGTGTCGGGAATTAAAACTATCACAAAAGGTGCTTCATATATAGTAAAAATGCGCAATTTATCACTTTAACGAACCGTTAACCGAACGAATAACCGGACAATACCCAAAACATCAAAATTAGACTAGAAGCATTGTTTTTATGATGTTAAGCTAGTTATGGTTTTTTGTATGTCATAGTATAATAATTTAATTGTGATGCTCTAATAATAAGGAATGGTAAATATAGATTTTTACCATTTTGAAAGTTTTATAAATAATAGCAAGTTTAAACCCTTTTATGTAAATGAACTTAACCAAAGGAAAGTAACCAAGTTAGTATGGAAATTACAAATATGAGTATACTCTAAAAGATGAAGGGCTGAATATGCTAATACGGGATAAAGTTTGATAAAAAAAAATGGTCAGTGTTTTTCCATGTGCCCGTGCGATCGAGAGAAAGAGAAGGCAGGGGAAAAATTTTGTTCTCAAAACCTAGCAAGGAAAATCATCAAATCAAGAGGCTTAGGGGTCGAAATTGCTATGCATGAGCTAGGAATTATAATCACCCAAGTGTTCTTGACATCAAGTAAGTAATTTCATGTTTTTATGAAATTTTATGAAGTGGGTTATGTGAAATTTATGATTTTTGTATGAAATCGAACCTAAATGTTAGATGACATGAACAAATAGGGGTTATATTATGTGCCATTTTGATTGTATTGGTAGTTTGGGGTAAAACCCACTTGAAATTGTAAGATAATGAAATTTAGTGAAGTTATGGATGAATTGTGTGATGTTCATGTTAAACTCATGTTATAGAAGGTGTCTAGATGGGTAATTTGATATGAATCATATGTAGTATGGTTATCATATTGATTGTGAAAGATAAGGTTAACCCATTGATGAATTTAGGATGAATATGCTATAATTACTCGTACATCATGCTTCATAGATAGTACGCACGTTATGTGTTTGATGAAATGCCTAAGAATGATTTAGTTGAAATTTAACATGAATTCTTGATTTAATGGTGATGTAAATGAAAATGGATATGTGTATAATTATGTTAAGTCATGACGAATAAATCAAAATGCATATGTGAAGTAATGTTTATAAAAGCTAAAAGTATGAAGTTATAACGTATAGGCACGAAGAAAGAAGAATGCCCTAGTCACTTGAAGTCACAAGCATCGCAAGATCACGGTAAGTTCATATGAACTTAATTATCCTTTCATGTAGATCTACGAATGATAGTTTGGTAATTAAAAATCTAGTGTTGAGTTGTATGTTCGTTCATGGTAAAATTTGTGATATGTTGTAAGTTGGAAAACGGATAAGTAATACAATAGTATCGGATGTATAATGATCACTCAAGTGGGTCAAAATAGTTTGGAAAGTAGGATGTGTAATGGTTAGGAAATGACTTGTTGATAACGGGTCAAAAGGATGAAAGTATGTCAAAATGTATGGTATGTATCGATCCATTACAAATGGGTCGGAAGGTCTATATGTTGAACATTTCCAAAAGGAATGTAGAAGAGCATAGAGAAAGCTATGTTAGAATGAAAAGAATGAATTGAAATAAGGTTGATGACAAGAGGACAATTTTTGTTAACGGGTCGAATAATGATAGGTAAATGAAAGATTTGATATTGCTTAAGTATGTCGAACTAATGAATATTTGGTGTTGTAAATGATAGGTAAATCTCATGTTTGATGACGGCGAGCTTGGAACGAACACGCTACACTTTGTGCCCCTTTTTGTGCTTCCGGTTAATATCTTTTTTTTTTTTTTGTGAATGGGTCAAAAACACTTTTATGATGTAAATGTTAATCTTATGTCTAGGATGTTTGTAAGTTGTTTGGATTTTAAATCTTATTTTGGGTAGTTCAGACAAATCACTTATGATGAAACCTTGTATGGTCACTATTTTTGTATCTTTTGAAAAGTACCGTAGATTTTATTTTAAATGATGTTTGTTAAAAGCAGGGAATCGTTTAATGTACGAACGGGTCATGCCCAATATTCTTGTTAAAAATTAGTATGTCATTATCTTATTTTCAAATGTGAAAAAGTGGGTGCGACAAGTTGGTATCAGAGCCGAGGTTTGAGGGATTCAAGTATTAGAGTTAAAATGCTTGAACTCAAATTGAAAGCTCGTATGAAGGTGTGTTCGTTTCGAAGCGCTATGCAAGTAAGTAAATTGTAAATTTGATTATGCTTATAGTTAAAAATGGAAAAGGATTTATAGGTTACTTTCTCGTAAACCGAGTTTTAAGGTGAATGACGATGTTAAACAGGTCCACATTTAAATTACGGACACGTAGGAAAAAGAATTTTGTAGAACGGTTTAGTAGAACTAAAGTTATGAGGTTTTAAAGTTAAAATTTTGGTAAAAGTTGGAGCTGGACAAGTGCAGCAACAAAAAAATTAAACAGTCTGTCGGAAGCGTGGTCGCAGCCCGCGACAAACATGAGGGCAAGCCCTCGCGGCCCGCGAGAGCGTCAGATACTGGCAAATTTTTTTATTTTATTTTGTTGTTTTGATTGTGGGACTTGTTTTAATCGGTTTTTAAGACCTTGTAACCAATGATTAAAGTAATTTTGATATTAAGAATAATGAGGAAAAAAAATACATATGAAGGGTGAGAAAGTAAATCGTTATGATCAAAGATTATGATCTACATGATACAACATGATCGTCAATGACGATAATGTATAAAGTATGAATTGTAAATCAAATGCAGTATGATAACATGAGTTTAAATATGATGAAGAGAAGTATGAAAAGAAATTTAATGAATGAGATGAATGTTTTATGTAAATGACGGACAATGTAAACGTGAATGATAATGAAGCGGCATAACAAGATATGATAAACGAAAGAATTGTGGAAGAAGTAGGAAAGGCAATTGACGCTAGAATTCCCAGACTAGCTCAAGAAGTAGAAGGTCAAGTATTGGGGGAAGTTGAAACATTAGTGATCTCGCAACCCCCGACCCCTATCCCGGGAGCGGGCGCAGTGAGTCTCAGAGCTGGTGGTATCGGTGTTTATTATTTTGCAGAGGAATACATCAGGACCGTAGTTAGGAAATATTATCAGAGTAAAACATGTCACACCCTGACCGCGTAAAACATCAAACCGCGGCGGAAACGTCGGGGAGTGGAGCGACAGAATTATTGTTTCACAACACATGAATCAAAAGTTTCGTTTTATTGAATTATTAAATATTTACATTGCCTTAAAGTTAGAACAACCAAGTTAATATATCGGCTATCATCGTTATTAAGTCACTAAGGCCTCGTCCGGTCCTAAGTGAGCATGCATCCTAGTCACATTCAACATCATTCAACACCACCTGAAACATACGTGAAAATAAAGTCAGCAAAGAAATGCCAGCGAGCACATAGGTTTTGTGAGTGTGTCAGTTTCATGGCTCGTATTCATGTTGCAATATCTCGTTTGACTACAAGAGTCGATAACTGAAAATCTTGTTTTGAAAAGTGTTTGTATTGCAATACGAATAAACAACTCATAACAAGTTGGTTATAGTTTATAATACCTCGTTGCCATGAATCTTAACCCAAAACATTTGTTTATGTAAACCAAATTGTAAGTCGTTCTCGTAATAAAACTCGTATGGTTTATATCATTTAGTAAACATCATTGCGTGACATCGTTAAAAATCGTTCGTCCAAGTGAACTAAATAACGCCACGGAATGTAATATGATAAAAGCACTTATATATAAGAATTACCAGCGGCGTATCTACCATGCTTTAATCACATTACACTCGTCCCGTTATTTAATCACATACCAAAAACCAATCGTTTAAATCATTCAACTCGTTCATGTTATCGTTCATTTGTTTAAATTGTTCAAATCGTTCCAAATCGTTCAAGTCATTCAAATTGTTACAATCGTTCAAATCGTTCTAATCGTTCAAATCGTTCATGATCGTTCGTTTTTTAATTGTGAAAAATAACTTTCGGTCGTCTCGTGAATACATTCAAACCTTCGTAACTCATCCATCGTTCAACTCGTATTAACAAACCATCAAAGGGTAAGTTAACAATCATCAGGTTTTGTCGTTACCCACATATCCCCACATATAACCATGGTGATAGTTTGATAATGGGATTTGTCAGATCCTATGGTACCATAACATAAACTGGTCGGCTCGGCCAAAGCTAATGAATGTCATTCGTTATGTAATTACGTCCCAACAAGTTCATTCACATTATCGAAATCGTTATGTTTAATATAAACCATGGTATTCATTTTTGAAATCATCGTTGAAAGCATCGAAATCGTTTAACACATATGAATCACCCCAAAACAATCGAAAACAGTAAAATAGGGGAACTATGTACTCACATTGAAGTCCAAAGTATCCTCGATTCAGTGAACTAAACAAAGCTCGGGCAAACCAAGGAAATCAAGTAGTACCTAGTAATCGGATCGCTAAGTTAATAAATCGACACCTAAATCGGAAGATCGGGTAGAATGAGGTCTCGTAAACCAAATGAGTATTGGAACTCATGTGATATGGTTTAACAAAGCCTACATCCTAAATCGGAACCTATCCTAAGTGCTTACGACCCATTACGACTCATTAAGATAACTTACGCTACTTTAACGCGTCGTTCGCGCGAAAGCGCGTTCGAGATGCCTAACTAGTCCTATGACAAGTATTATATGCCCTAACATGTTTAATTATGTTGCATAATCAGTTTAAGTGACAAAAGTTAGGTTACATATGCTTAAATTCAAATTATGCATGAAAAGGGCATTTTGGTCATTTTCCTAAGGCATATAGACTACCTATCATACAACTAATTAAACTAAGTGACCATAAGGTATAACCTCGGAAGGTTATTCCCTATATAACAATGGTCACTAAATGTGCTTGATCGGATCCTAACGATCGACCAAACTGGTCGGGTTCGAAAGTCTAAGCGGTTGTCAAGACCGCTTAACTTACGACCCTAAACAAGTACTAGATTAAAAGTGACAGGTTAAACATGTTAAAACATGTTTAACTAAGTTAGAAAACAGGTTTGATATCAAAAAAAGTGTTTTGATACCCGAAAATAGCTTCGTCGCAAAATGCGCATAATCGGCATTTTTACAAAAACTTTGACTCGTCACTTCGACTAATCAACGTGGTAATCAGTAGGTATAGTCACAAGGAACTATAACCATCATGATTACGCTCACGTTGTAAAGTTCGATTGAACTTTGACTTGACTAATTCATACTCAAAGCAGAAAGTTAAACACTGTTTGACTTTCATGCTTGAAAAGCATAAACAAGCATGAAAGAAGCTTACAAAATGTCCAAGCTAGGAAGAATTGAACTAAAATGCTCAGGTATGAAGCCTTCACAAGTGAGAGCTTCAACTTAGAGCAGATTTGATTCAATTTGTGCAAGGAACAATGGCAAAAACCTAAGCTATTTATAGGAAATCTTGAGTTTCTAGGATCATTACATGTGTTTTTGCAAGGATTAAGGCATGATCTTGGCCATACACATGTGACCCATAGTTTCTAATACAAGGGGAGCTCAAAAACAAGCTAATGGTATGCCAAATCAGGGGTTAAAACTAGTGGAAACAGGATGTTATGTCACACCCCAAAAACGTCGCAGCGGAATATTAAACGTAGTGGAGACGGAAGTTGGTGCCCATTTGTATCTTGTCAAGCGATGCATTTTATTGTTGGACATATTGATTTATTTTAAACATAATTTATTAAACATTACATTTTAAGTCACGACACAACCACATAGTTAAGTTGTCTTTGATCCTCGCGGATCTTATTACAAAAGTCCCAGAAAGTTTAAAAGTTGTCCAAAATATTTAAACCAAACAACATGCATCATCAAACACAAGATACGCCATGTTTTCCCGAAGCCGAACTCAAGTACCTGTAGAACACGTTAAAATCAAGTGTCAACACAAAGGAAGGTGAGTTCACGTATTCGCTTACCCCCAATTTTAATATAAGGAAAAACTTCTGATTAGGTATTTATCTGAAAACATCTATGTAATTTTGAAAGTCCGTTTTACTTCCTTAATAAAAATCCATGGGCCTTCCGCCGGTTCATCAATCCGACAACTGTAATATGTATATTGCCCAAGTTTTGTATATTAAATTATTGCATCAACTTTCAGACTCGTATGTTAGCTAGACGATACGAACTATATATTAACCATGCAGGGATAATCAAAGCTAGATAATAAACAGAATATTAATTCGTCGTTTGACTTGACATGGGGCAACCGGTCACGAGTGTAACACCTGTGCCTCCACGGCCATCAAACAAATACCGAACCAATGAAATATTATATTTCATACTTGGATTTGTAAAAATATGTGTATCATTTGCACATATCAATTTTTGTTCAATTCCAAACTCTAAATCGCTTTCTGGAAGGTTATACGCGCACAGATGCGTAAATATAACCAGTTTAATGCAACAAACACTCCGAAATAGTGACATAGGCTTAACATACCTTAAATAACCTTTACATAACTTAGAAATAAGTTTTGAAGGCTTTGGTATGGCAAAAACAAGTTAATTCGCTTACAGGGACTAAACTTGACAAACTGCGAAAGTATGCCAATTTGAACTGTAACAGACATTCCGGAACATGACCATAAGTTAAACACACCTTAAATATCCTTTATATAGCTTAGAAATAGGCTTTGAGGGGTTCGGTGTGCTAAAATAAACTTTTGGCTCATTTAGGTACAAAAAGCGTCAAAAAGTGCACAAGTTTGCATTTTCGTGCATAACTTACGTTCTGAATACATCCGGACATCCAAAAATTTATGTAAGCACTAAAATATTTTATTTTAATGTTTGGCATAAGAAAAATCCATTCGTCACGCCATTTGGATCATTTTTCGCGCTTATGCGCATTCCGTCGTAATTAACCGAACAACGTAACCGTACGGCTAAACGAACCGACACCCGAGATATTTTTGAACACATTTTAAGTTCCCTATACTTTAACTTCATTTTAGAGCTTTGAAATGGGGTTAACAGGGCTTAAACGTGTAAAAAAAACGCATCGAAAACCAAGTTTTGAGGTTGCAGGGACTGAAACTGTAAATCTGCCAAACTAGGTCCGTAAACAGGGGCCAGATGCAGCAAAACGTTTTTTTTCATCTTTTAACAGCCCTTAACACTCTCCAAAGGTCAAGTGCCAAGTGTCAAACTCTTATGGTGAGTGGCCTTTTTGGGTACCATAAGGTTCCGACACATGTACGGATGAGATTAAGGCACGTATTTCGACAAACGATCCTAATGGTGGACCATTCACTATAAATACCCCTTGCCATCCAACCTCTAAACTCACTAGAATCTGATCTCAAATGCTCTAAGTTGAAACCTTTGTTTCATACCTGAGCTATTTTGATCTAGATTAGCATTCGGGGACCCTACGTGAGTATTCTTTCGTTCTTTTATTGCTTTTCGAGTCTGAAAGTCAAACTTTGTTTGACTTTCTGCATTGACCAGCTTATGGTCAATGCGAAGTTCGTTTGAACTTTGCAACGTGATTGTAATCACGATGGTTATAGTCCCTTGTGACTATACCTACTGATTACCATGTTATCTAGGCTCAGTGACGAGCCGTAGTTTCGGTCAGAATACGTATTCTTGCGTATTTTGTAACCAAACTACTTATGGGTATCAAAACCGTTTGTTTTGATACCAAACCTGTTTTCTAAACTTAGTTAAGCATGTTTTAACATACTTAGCTCGTCACTTTTAGTTTAGTGCTTATATAGGGTCGTAAGGTAAGCGATTTAAACAATCGCTTATACTTTCGAACCCGACCCGTTTGGTCGATCATTAGGATCCGACCAAGCACATTAGGTGACCATAGTATATAGGGAATAACCTTCCGAGGTTATACCTTATGGGCGCTTCGTTTAAGTAGTTGTATGATAGGTAGCTTATATGTCTTAGGTAAATTACCAAAATGCCCTTTTGACGCCAAAATTCATTTTAAGCATATGTAACATAACTTTTGACATCTAAACTGATTTGACAACAATATTAGACATGTTAAGGCATATGTTACTTGTCATAGGACTTGTTAGGCGGTCCGAACGCGTTTTACGTGAATGACGCGTTAAAGTAGCATAAGCTACCTAAACGGGTCGTAATGGGTCGTAAGCACTTAGGTTAGGTTTCATTTAGTATGTAGGCTTTGTTAAACCATACTACATGAGTTCCCATACCCATTTGGTTTACGAGCCCTCATTCTATCCGATCTTCCGATTTAGGTCCGGTTTATTAATGTAGTTACCTATATTAGGTGCCGTTTGATATTCCGAGATCTCTAGCATTGCTTGGTGGTTATCTTAGGACTTCTGAGCAATCTCAAGTGAGTACATAGACCCCTCTTTTACTATTTTCCAAACGTTTTGGGGTGGAACACATGTGCCTACTTGTTACTTTCATGCTTTCCATGTTTTCACATTATATACATGCTATGTTCATTAGTACACTATTAGTACATGATTTCATTACATTTTATGCTATGTATGTCCATTGTGTGCATACTTAGTACATTGTTTTACATCACATCACATCACATGCTATGTATGTCCATTTAGTACATGCTTAGTACATTATTTTACATTGCATCTCTGTTGCATATGTTCCAGTAACATATGGACACATTGTTTTACAGCTCTACCTTGTATGTTTACTCTAGCATACTAGGTACATTATCTTCATAAAACATGCTTACATTTTGGTATGACATTTGGTTTGTTTAAACTATACTATACATTCATTAACACCGATCACGCCGCTCGGTAGTAGGTAGTGGTACCATAGGACTTGACAAATCCCATTCCTGAAATCTCGGGTTTGTTTGGACGTAAGGAATGACCGAATCCGAATACATATTCTTTTGATAACTCATTTTTACATAGTTATCCGACTGTCGCAAGGCTTGGATGTATGAATTTTTACAATACCGCATAAATGTTCATATTCAGTATAGCATGCATATATTTTACAAAACATAACTTTGATTTAAACCAAGTTTTACTTCAATACTTTGTTTTGTGCATTTCATCTATGGTTTAGTTGATGCATTTCACTAGCCATACATAAACATTTGTTACACATTACTTGACTACTTTTGGACTATCAACATTTGACATGGTTTATAAAAGGACTTTTGACAATTGGTTTAAACATAGACATCTTATATTGGTGGTTTGGTTTGAGTAAGTGATTTAAGTAACGAGGCGTGTGTAATATGATACAAGCATGGTGGATACGCCGCTGGTACTTCCTATATATAAGTGATTGTATGGTATTACATATCGTTGCGTTATTTGAAATCATTTCAATTTAGACATATAACATTTTATACAAATAACATACTTTTCACAATACATTGTTTTACAAACAACTTAACTTATACAAACTCATTTTTACATGGTTATTCATTTAACCATGCATTATTCTCTTATTTATACGTATCATCTGAACTTATTGTTTTTCAAATGATTTACAAAGACAAAGCAAATTACAAGGTTCATGACTAAACATTTTCTTAAACAGATGTCATGAATCTTATTTTCACAAAACCTATGTACTCGCCGGCATTTTTATGCTGACGTACCTATTTTCACATGTGTTTCAGGAAATGAAGCATAGGATTGATCAAGATACACTTAGGCGGACATGGGCCTCAGTGACAATAAAAGATGCAAGACTAGTTATTTTGTTATGTTTCTTTGATTGTCAAGACATTGTAACTCTTTTAATCAATAAAACAATATTTCAAGTTCCATGTGTTATGAAACAATGATTCTGTTACAACACTCCCCGATGTTTCCGCCACGTTTTGTAGGTTCTACGTGGTCGGGGTGTGACAGAAAAGTTGGTATCAGAGCTCATGGTTATAGGGAATTAGGTTATTAGTAATACTTTGACATAGTCTATAACCTTCTTAGGACCCTAACGCGAGTTTACTTGCGTTTAGTCATAAAACAATACTGTCACCTATCCTTAGGCGACAACCACAACAAGAACATAAATTTCAAAACCACTTTGAAAACTAATCATCTGTTCTAGGATGATTGATTACTAGGTTTTGAACCCTTTATTGTAAGGGTTTGAACCCTCTGTTATATGGTTTTGAACCCCTTTGAGTTTTTCAAAACCTCGTCAAGGTCTTGGGTTTTAAATAATGTGAACACGTGCAAACTGGAAGGGTGAATGCCTGTATTCTGGGTTTTCTGTCTAGGCAAGCACTTCGTATACATCTCATCAGACGCGAGACCAGTTGTGCTTACCTGGGAATTCTTGGGATGAGTGTTCACTTATAGGCGAGCATGTCTTCGCGATAAATTATTTTTGACCCATTTACTTTGATTTGTCACCATCTCATTTGTTTGCCTTAGGAAACAAACAAATGATCACAATTTTCATTCGTTACCATTCTGTATTGATTATCCAATAACCTTTCACCTGTTTCTTCCTATGCCTTTTATTTGCTTCTAGAATGTCTCTTCCTCTCAGCACCGGTCAAATGTCCGAGCAGACAGCCAAATTCGCTCAACGAATAGGCGAAGTAGTCCTGAAGACTGTTGAATTAACTACTACCATGTATCGTCTCCAGGATGAAGCCACTCAAGAGTCACCAAGACAGGCAGGACCTAGTCAGGTGACAGCACCATCAGCCAAGAAACCAATCGAGGAATCAAAGACCATGGATGAACGATCTCCTAAGAATTCAAAGAAGCGAAAGGCTTCTCAGAATTTCGCCGTGGTCGCTCACAATGATCAAGCCGTCCCCAACCAACCAGCTCAACCCCCTACTAGGAAGCCATACAATGGAACTGCACCCTTGTGCAACCAATGTAGCCTCCATCATCATGCTAGTGTGAAGTGCCGCAAATGCCAGATTTGTGGACTTATAGCTCATACAGCAAGGGTTTGCCCAACTACAGCAGTACCAAATCAAACAGGACCCATCCGGGTGGCAACACCACCTGCTAAGAAGCAATACAAGGGAACGGCACCAATATGCGACAAATGTAATGGGCATCACCAAGCTCACTTACCGTGTCGTCTGTGTGTATCATGTGGGCGAGTTGGTCACCTTGTAAGTGCTTGTCGATGTAACCCGAACCAAGGTGATCCAGAACAACCACAAGCCAACTCTGCTCAAGCTCGTTTCTCACTAGGGTCTTGCTACAACTGTGGCGAGATGGGCCATTTCCGGAGGGATTGCCCAAAGCTTGCTAATGCAAATCTGACCCTCTGATGAGCATTTGACTGAACAAAGGATGTTGCTGTCTTATGCTTTTGTTCTTTTATTTTCTTGTAATGTGAAACAATCTGTTTTGTTTATAAATAAATTATTGTTCACAAATTCTAATGTACAATTGTAGTTACATATGTGTATGACTTTTCCTATGATACCTACATTAAGGAACTATATTCCTTACAAACTACTTTTGCGAATTTCCCATTCTTGCGTTTGTTCATGATTCCTTTGGAAAATTCTAAGTACTCGTTTCATTCTAGGAAACGAAGTACAAGAAATAAATCAAAATTATGAGTAATCGTGCTTTTCACACATCTGTGCCTTTGAATTCTTGGATAGATAACTAAGAGTATTTTCAAATCTCATACCCATTACGTTCTGATTTCTTCAACATGCATAACATAAGTTTTCAAAACAACCTACATGATTTCAAAACATTCTATACATAGTTCGAAAACATTTTTAATATAGTGTATTTACTTAAACATAACAAATGCACAAAGTTTTGTCTGTATTTTCAAAAACAACCTTCATGATTTCAAAATGTCTCATATAGCCTGAAAACAATATTAGTACAATATATTTTCTTATCAAGTGCATGATTTCAAAAGCATCATTCATGTTTTCCAAAAACCTTATACATAATTTCAAAATTCATTTCGCATGATTTTAAAACATTTTTATGAATATACCTACCTAATACAACTACTTTATGATTTCAAAGGTATTATATATAAGGTTTCAAAAACATTGAACACATTTTTAGAACCCCATGCATAGTATTGCAAAAAAAAATATTTTTCTCATGCATTGACTTAACCTTCAAATTTCGCTTCATATGTCGCCTTGGCATATCGAGCATCTCAACTTCATAAGCATTTCAACTTCATGTTTTGAATTAAGCACGTCCAGTGCAAGGTTTCAAAACATCTTCAACCTCTAAAATCCATATGGGATCTTTTTATCTTCACAATTAGATCCTTGTGGATAATTGTCATACAAATCAGAGTCCTTAATTGGATTCCTTATGTACCTAAATTCGAACATTTCGATTCCTAATAATCGAAATCGAATTTTCTTTTTGAATCTTTCTATCTTTATAGTTAGATTATTGATAACGTTTAAAGTACCAAATGAAATCCACGGAATGGATTCCTAGTGTGCTTTAAATGCATGTACGCAATTAACAAGACAAATTAACAAACAATTTTGTGGTTATGTGACTATGTGTTTATTCATCTTATGTTTTCTTTTATGCATTTTGTGTTTTTATACTCTGGATAATTGTTATCCAAATCCTCGCAGGATCTTTCATATCTCCATATGAGGGATTCGTAGCAGGATAGTCAAAAGGTACTGCCTTAAATCCTTAATGGGCTTCTATATAATAGTTAAGACCCTTTGATTATATAGTACCACTCCATGTTTCATAAGAGACCCTTTTAGAGGTCTAGTCAAAAAGATTGATTCACAATCTGGTTAAAGGACGGCATCTAGTGATGTAGCTGAACAGACTCCTTGATAGTCTATTTAGATCATTTATTGACTTAATTAAAAGGACTCTATGGCGGTCTAGTCACACTCATCACAGGTTTGTTCATTTGGTTTTACACTACACATTATAAAATAGACTGTGTGAACTGTGCAAGGAATTGTCTAATTATGGACGCGTACATAATTATGAAATTTAGTGCACAGAAACCCAGTAAGATTTATTATGTGTAAGAACCGATAACGACAACAATAACAAAATGAGAACGATGTAATGGAGGTACGGTGGACGCACCAATGACGCTTCATATACTTGTATATAAGTGTCCCTCTTACATTGCAAGCATAATGTTATTAAGGTTACTAGAAGTTCAGAACCCTAACCAATATTGTTCGATCTTTTCAACTTCATGTTTTAAACTCTCACAAGTTTCCTCTAAATAAATTTCGGGACGAAATTTCCTAAAGTAGGGGAGACTGTAACACCTGTGCCTCCACGGCCATCAAACAAATACCGAACCAATGAAATATTATATTTCATACTTGGATTTGTAAAAATATGTGTATCATTTGCACATATCAATTTTTGTTCAATTCCAAACTCTAAATCGCTTTCTGGAAGGTTATACGCGCACCGATGCGTAAATATAACCAGTTTAATGCAACAAACACTCCGGAATAGTGACATAGGCTTAACATACCTTAAATAACCTTTACATAACTTAGAAATAAGTTTTGAAGGCTTTGGTATGGCAAAAACAAGTTAATTCGCTTACAGGGACTAAACTTGACAAACTGCGAAAGTATGCCAATTTGAACTGTAACAGACATTCCGGAACATGACCATAGGTTAAACACACCTTAAATATCCTTTATATAGCTTATAAATAGGCTTTGAGGGGTTCGGTGTGCTAAAATAAACTTTTGGCTCATTTAGGTACTAAAAGCGTCAAAAAGTGCACAAGTTTGCATTTTCGTGCATAACTTACGTTCTGAATACATCCGGACATCCAAAAATTTATGTAAGCACTAAAATATTTTATTTTAGTGTTTGGCATAAGAAAAATCCATTCGTCACGCCATTTGGATCATTTTTCGCGCTTATGCGCATTCTGTCGTAATTAACCGAACAACGTAACCGTACGGCTAAACGAACCGACACCCGAGATATTTTTGAACACATTTTAAGTTCCCTATACTTTAACTTCATTTTAGAGCTTTGAAATGGGGTTAACAGGGCTTAAACGTGTAAAAAAAAACGCATTGAAAACCAAGTTTTGAGGTTGCAGGGACTGAAACTGTAAATCTGCCAAATTAGGTCCGTAAACAGGGGCCAGATGCAGCAAAACGTTTTTTTTCATCTTTTAACAGCCCTTAACACTCTCCAAAGGTCAAGTGCCAAGTGTCAAACTCTTATGGTGAGTGGCCTTTTTGGGTACCATAAGGTTCCGACACATGTACGGATGAGATTAAGGCACGTATTTCGACAAACGATCCTAATGGTGGACCATTCACTATAAATACCCCTTGCCATCCAACCTCTAAACTCACTAGAATCTGATCTCAAATGCTCTAAGTTGAAACCTTTGTTTCATACCTGAGCTATTTTGATCTAGATTAGCATTCGGGGACCCTACGTGAGTATTCTTTCGTTCTTTTATTGCTTTTCGAGTCTGAAAGTCAAACTTTGTTTGACTTTCTGCATTGACCAGCTTATGGTCAATGCGAATTTCATTTGAACTTCGCAACGTGATTGTAATCACGATGGTTAAAGTCCCTTGTGACTATACCTACTGATTACCACGTTATCTAGGCTCAGTGACGAGCCGTAGTTTCGGTCAGAATACGTATTCTTGCGTATTTTGTAACCAAACTACTTATGGGTATCAAAACCGTTTGTTTTGATACCAAACCTGTTTTCTAAACTTAGTTAAGCATGTTTTAACATACTTAGCTCGTCACTTTTAGTTTAGTGCTTATATAGGGTCGTAAGGTAAGCGATTTAAACAATCGCTTATACTTTCGAACCCGACCCGTTTGGTCGATCATTAGGATCCGACCAAGCACATTAGGTGACCATAGTATATAGGGAATAACCTTCCGAGGTTATACCTTATGGTCGCTTCGTTTAAGTAGTTGTATGATAGGTAGCTTATATGCCTTAGGTAAATTACCAAAATGCCCTTTTGACGCCAAAATTCATTTTAAGCATATGTAACATAACTTTTGACATCTAAACTGATTTGACAACAATATTAGACATGTTAAGGCATATGTTACTTGTCATAGGACTAGTTAGGCGGTCCGAACGCGTTTTACGCGAATGACGCGTTAAAGTAGCATAAGCTACCTAAACGGGTCGTAATGGGTCGTAAGCACTTAGGTTAGGTTTCATTTAGTATGTAGGCTTTGTTAAACCATACTACATGAGTTCCCATACTCATTTGGTTTACGAGCCCTCATTCTATCCGATCTTCCGATTTAGGTCCGGTTTATTAATGTAGTTACCTATATTAGGTGCCGTTTGATATTCCGAGATCTCTAGCATTGCTTGGTGGTTATCTTAGGACTTCTGAGCAATCTCAAGTGAGTACATAGACCCCTCTTTTACTGTTTTCCAAACGTTTTGGGGTGGAACACATGTGCCTACTTGTTACTTTCATGCTTTCCATGTTTTCACATTATATACATGCTATGTTCATTAGTACACTATTAGTACATGATTTCATTACATTTTATGCTATGTATGTCCATTGTGTGCATACTTAGTACATTTTTTTACATCACATCACATCACATCACATCACATGCTATGTATGTCCATTTAGTACATGCTTAGTACATTATTTTACATTGCATCTCTGTTGCATATGTTCCAGTAACGTATGGACACATTGTTTTACAGCTCTACCTTGTATGTTTACTCTAGCATACTAGGTACATTATCTTCATAAAACATGCTTACATTTTTGTATGACATTTGGTTTGTTTAAACTATACTATACATTCATTAACACCGATCACGCCGCTCGGTAGTAGGTAGTGGTACCATAGGACTTGACAAATCCCATTCCTAAAATCTCGGGTTTGTTTGGACGTAAGGAATGACCGAATCCGAATACATATTCTTTTGATAACTCATTTTTACATAGTTATCCGACTGTCGCAAGGCTTGGATGTATGAATTTTTACAATACCGCATAAATGTTCATATTCAGTATAGCATGCATATATTTTACAAAACATAACTTTGATTTAAACCAAGTTTTACTTCAATACTTTGTTTTGTGCATTTCATCTATGGTTTAGTTGATGCATTTCACTAGCCATACATAAACATTTGTTACACATTACTTGACTACTTTTGGACTATCAACATTTGACATGGTTTATACAAGGACTTTTGACAATTGGTTTAAACATAGACATCTTATATTGGTGGTTTGGTTTGAGTAAGTGATTTAAGTAACGAGGCGTGTGTAATATGATACAAGCATGGTGGATACGCCGCTGGTACTTCCTATATATAAGTGATTGTATGGTATTACATATCGTTGCGTTATTTGAAATCATTTCAATTTAGACATATAACATTTTATTTAAATAACATACTTTTCACAATACATTGTTTTACAAACAACTTAACTTATACAAACTCATTTTTACATGGTTATTCATTTAACCATGCATTATTCTCTTATTTATACGTATCATCTGAACTTATTGTTTTTCAAATGATTTACAAAGACAAAGCAAATTACAAGGTTCATGACTAAACATTTTCTTAAACAGATGTCATGAATCTTATTTTCACAAAACCTATGTACTCGCCGGCATTTTTATGCTGACGTACCTATTTTCACATGTGTTTCAGGAAATGAAGCATAGGATTGATCAAGATACACTTAGGCGGATATGGGCCTCAGTGACAATAAAAGATGCAAGACTAGTTATTTTGTTATGTTTCTTTGATTGTCAAGACATTGTAACTCTTTTAATCAATAAAACAATATTTCAAGTTCCATGTGTTATAAAACAATGATTCTGTTACAACACTCCCCGATGTTTCCGCCACGTTTTGTAGGTTCTACGTGGTCGGGGTGTGGCAACGAGGGGGTTGTCAACCCGATAGATCTACCAACAATTCATCGCGTGCAATACTTAACTGATTAAACGACATCATGGGCGCAGGGTTCTCTCTTGGAGAACAATATGATGTCTGCCTCACGTACAATATATATATCCTACTAATATGACAATTTAATACTCGACGTTGTACGAATTCCCCTTACTCTCCATCATATGAGACCCAGTCAAGAATTCGTCCCCAACTGTACGGTCTTGTTTTACTTAAGAAATACCGTACATACAATATTCATTCATAAAAAACGTTTTACTTCGAAATGTATAACTTATCAAATTTCACATATTTTCAGCGAAAATATATATTTTATATTAAAAGGTATGTTTTATTTTGAAAACATTATTAAACTCTTTTAACGACGTGTTCTACCCCCAAAATATATACAAAGCAGTAAAAAGAGGGGTTTAGTGACACTCTCCTTTGGGTGCGTATTTTAATATCGCAATCCCAGAGATTGATTTTTATATGCATCCTAATATAGGAACAATTCTAAATCAATATATATAACACAAAAATCCTAAGTTTCTCCGTTTCTTAGAATTATCACATAACTTTGAGATTTTCTCGAAAAGTTGTCATTTTTGATTATGTTGGCACGTTAATATATATATGAGTCCATATATATATATATATATATATATTATATATATATATATGATTTTTACGACTTGAATGATTTTATTGGTGACCATTATTGTGTAAATCCGTTAACTCTCCTGTTTATACGCAATATATCTACGATTTGCGCGTCGTAATACATGCATAAACGTTCATAGTGTAACATCCGTGCTTGTAATCATTGTGAACAGTTCTAATATCAATAAAACAATGTTATTTGATCCCAATGTTTGTTTGGTTGTGTTTTACATTTTTCATGTTTTGACTTTTATGTAATTTCAAACTCTACATCGCTTTCTGGAGAGTTTTACGCAAACTGATGCGTAAACGTAATCAGTTTAATACGAAAAATACTCCGGAACATCAACATATACTTAACATACCTTAAATAACCTTTACATAACTTAGAAATAAGTTTTGAAGGCATTGGTATGGCAAAAACAAATTTATTCGTTTACAGGGACTAAACTTGACAAACTGCGAAAGTATGCCAATTTGAACTGTAACAGACATACCGGAACATGACCATAAGTTAAACACACCTTAAATATCCTTTACATAGCTTAGAAATAGGCTTTGAGAGGTTCGGTGTGCTAAAATATACTTTTGGGACATTCAGGGACTAAAAACGTCAAAAAGTGCACAAGTTTGCACTTTCGCGCATAACTCACGTTCTGAATACATCCGGACATCCAAAAATTTATGTAAGCACTAAAATATTTTATTTTAGTGTTTGGCATAAGAAAAAATCCTTTCGTCACGCCATTTGGATCGTTTTTCGCGCTTATGCGCATTCCGTCGTAATTAACCGAACAACGCAATCGTACGGCTAAACGAACCGACATCCGAGATATTTTGGAGCACATTTTAAGTTCCCTATACTTTAACTTCATTTTAGAGCTTTGAAATGGGGTTAACGGGCCTTAAACGCGTCGGAAATGACCTTATAGCACAACAGGGACCAAAGTTGTAAATCTGCCAAACTTGGCCCTTGCGCACCGTAAGGGTTTATTTGTTACGGTGCGCAAGCAGTGTCCAGATGCAGCAAATCGATTTTGGCTGCTGTTATCTGCCCCTAAACATTCTCCAAAGGTCAAGTGCCACTTGTTAAACTCTTGTGGTGGCCAAAATCAGTTACCATAACATCTTGACAAGTGTACGGGCTAGATCATTCCCTCTTCTCCAAGAAACGATCCTAACGGTGAACCGAAATCTATAAATACCCATCACATTTTCACTCATTCCTCACAAGAATCTGATCAATTGTGCTCTAAGTTGAAACCTTTGTTTCATACCTGAGCCATTTTGATCTAGATTAGCATTCGGGGACCCTTCGTAAGTGTTCCTTCGTTCTTTTATTGCTTTTCGAGTCCGAAAGTCAAACTTTGTTTGACTTTCTGCGTTGACCAGTTTATGGTCAATGCGAAGTTCGTTTGAACTTCAAAACGTGAGCGTGATCACGATGGTTATAGTCCCTAGTGACTATACCTACTGATTACCACGTTATCTAGGCTCAGTGACGAGCCGTAGTTTCGGTCAGAATACGTATTCTTGCGTATTTTGTAACCAAACTACTCTTAGGTATCACAACCGTTTGTTGTGATACCAAACCTGTTTTCTAAACTTAGTTAAGCATGTTTTAACATGCTTAGCTCGTCACTTTTAGTTTAGTGCTTATATAGGGTCGTAATGTAAGCGATCTAAACAATCGCTTATACTTTCGAACCCGACCCGTTTGGTCGATCATTAGGATCCGACCAAGCACATTAGGTGACCATAGCATATAGGGAATAACCTTCCAAGGTTATACCTTATGGTCGCTTCGTTTAAGTAGTTGTATGATAGGTAGTTTATATGCCTTAAGTAAATTACCAAAATGCCCTTTTGACGCCAAAATTCATTTTAAGCATATGTAACATAAATTTTGACATCTAAACTGATTTGACAACCATATTAGACATGTTAAGGCATATATTACTTGTCATAGGACTAGTTAGGCGGTCCGAACGCGTTTTACGCGAACGACGCGTTATCGTAGCATAAGCTACCTAAACGGGTCGTAAGCACTTAGGTTAGGTTTCATTTAGCATGTAGGCTTTGTTAAACCATACTACATGAGATTCCATACTCATTTGGTTTACGAGCCCTCATTCTATCCGATCTTCCAATTTAGGTCCGGTTTATTAATGTAGTTACTTATATTTGGTGCCGTTTGATATTCCGAGATCTCTAGCATTGCTTGGTGGTTATCTTAGGACTCCTGAGCAATCTCAAGTGAGTACATAGAACCCCTCTTTTTACTGTTTTCAAACTGTTTTGGGGTGGAACACATGTGCCTACTTGTTACTTTCGTGCTTTCCTATTTTCACATCATATACATGCTATGTTTGTTAGTACATTATAGTACATGATTTCATTACGTTTTATGCTATGTATGTCCATTGTGTGTGTAACATCTGTGCCTCCACGGCCATCAAACAAATTCCAAACCAATGAAATATCATATTTCATACTTGGGATTTGTAAAAATATGTGTATCGTTTACACATATCAACTCTTGTTCGATTTCAAACTCTAAATCGCTTTCTTGAAGGTTATACGCGCACCGATGCGTAAATATAACCAGTTTAATGCAACAAACACTCCGGAATAGTGACATAGGCTTAACATACCTTAAATAACCTTTACATAACTTAGAAATAAGTTTTGAAGGCTTTGGTATGATAAAAACAAGCTAATTCGCTTACAGGGACTAAATTTGACAAACTGCGAAAGTATGCCAATTTGAACTGTAACAGACATTCCGGAACATGACCATAAGTTAAACATACCATATATATCCTTCACATAGCTTAGAAATAGGCTTTGAGGGGTTCGGTGTGCTAAAATAAACTTTAGGGTCATTCAGGGACTAAAAGTGTCAAAAAGTGCACAAGTTTGCATTTTCGCGCATAACTTACGTTCTGAATACATCCGGACATCCAAAAATTTATGTGAGCATGACTATATTATATTTTAGTGTTCGCCATAAGAAAAATCCATTCGTCGCGTCTTTTGGTTCGTTTTTCGCGCTTATGCGCATTCCGTCGTAATTAAGCAAACATCGCGATCGTACGAACAAACGAACCAACATCCGAGATATTTTTGAGCATGTTTTGAGTCCCCTATACTTTAACTTCATTTTAGAGCCTTGAAATGAGGTTATTGGGGTTCAAACGCATCGAAAAAGGCCTTAAACACGTGCAGGGACCATTTCTGCCAATTCTGAAACTTTTCTGATTCAGGGGGGCGCTAGCGTAGCGCGAGCCCTATGGGCTTACCCGCCGTGCTACGCGACTGCCTGTTCTAGACAGAAAACATGCAGAAATATCAGTTTTGCACTTTCGGGACCAGATTCGATGTATAAACAGCTGTTTAATTCACAACCACACATTCTAACATGCTTAGTCAGCGGATAAGGATGGAATTTAGGCACCATGACTTTGCAACACATGTATGGATGGAATTTAAGCACCTAAACACCATAACTTTGCAACACATGTATGGATGGAATTTAAGCACCATAACTTTGCAACACATGTACGGATGGGATTAAGGCACGTTTTCCATGAAACGATCTTAACGGTTCGGGTATTCCTATAAATACCCATTCACCCCCATTGCTAAAATCACTAGAATCTTGATCTTAGGAACTCTAAGTTGAAACCATTGTTTCATACCTGAGATTCTTGGATCGAGATTAGCATTCGGGGACCCTTCGTAAGTATTCTTTCGTTCTTTTCCTTATTTTATTGCTTTTCGAGTCAGAAAGTCAAACTTTGTTTGACTTTCAGCGTTGACCAGTAATGGTCAATGCGAAGTTCGTTTGAACTTCGCAACGTGAGTGTAATCACGTTGGTTATAGTCCCTTGGGACTATGCCTACTGATTACCACGTTGTCTAGGGTCGTAGGGTAAGCGATCTAATAAATCGCTTATACCTCGAACCCGACCCATTTGGTCGATCATTAGGATCCGACCAAACACAGTAGGTGACCATAGTGTATAGGGAATAACCTTCCGAGGTTATACCTTATGGTCACATCGTTTAAATAGTTGTATGATAGGTAGTTTATATGCCTTAGGTAAATTACCAGAATACCCTTTTCAAGTATAATTGGTAATTAAGCATATGTAACCTAAACTTTTGTCACATAACTGATTATGTAACATGTTTAGGCATATAACACTTGTCATAGGGCTAGTTAGGCGGTCCGAACGCGTTTCACGCGAACGACGCGTTAAAGTAGCATAAGCTTCCTAAACGGGTCGAAATGGGTCGTAAACACTTAGGTTAAGTTTCATTTAGTATGTAGGCTTTGTTAAACCAAATGACACGAGTCTCTACACTCGTTTGGTTTACAAACCCTAATGCTACCCGATCTTCCGATCTAGGTCCGGTTAATTAACATAGTTACCTATATTAGGTGCCGTTTGATATCCGCGATCTCTAGCAGTGTTTGGTTGTTACTCAAGGACTTCTGAGCAATCTCAAGTGAGTACATAGACCCCTCTTTTACTGTTTTCCAAACTGTTTTGGGGTGAAACACATGTGCCTACTTGTTACTTTCGTGCTTTCCTGTTTTCACATCATATACTTGTTATGTTCATTAGTACACTATTAGTACATGATTTACATTACATTTCTGCTAGGTATGTTGACTGATAGCATGCTAGCGCATTGATTTACATGACTTTTCTACTTTGTATGTTAACTTAGCATACTTAGTACATCATTTTACATTGCATCTCTGTTGCATATGTTCCAGTAACATATGGACACATTGTTTTACAGCTCTACCTTGTATGTTTACTCTAGCATACTAGGTACATTATCTTCATCACATGCTTACATTTTGGTATGACATTTGGTTTGTTTAAATGATACAATGTACATTCATTAACACCGATCATGCCGCTCGGTAGTAGGTAGTGGTACCATAGGACTTGACAAATCCCATTCCTGAAATCTCGGGTTTGTTTGGACGTAAGGAATGACCGAATCCGAATACATATTCTTTTGATAACTCACTTTTACATAGTTATCCGTCTGTCTCAAGGCTTGGATGTATGAATTTTCACAATACCGCATAAATGTTCATATTCAGTATAGCATGCATATATCTTACAAAACATAACTTTGATTTAAACCAAGTTTTACTTCAATACTTTGTTTTGTACATTTTTACTTATGGTTTAAGTAGTCTAAATTTTACTTACCATACATATCATTTTGGTTATACATTACTTGACTACTTTTGGACTATAAACATTTGACATGGTTTATACAAGGACTTTTGACTATTGGTTTAAACATAGACTTATTACATTGTTGGTTTGGTTTGATTAAGTGATTAAGTAACGATGCGTGTGTGATATGATACAAGCATGGTGGATACGCCGCTGGTACTTCCTATATATAAGTGTTTGTATGATATCACATATTGTAGCGTTATTTGAATCATTTCAGTTTGAGATATATAACATTTATTACAAATATCATACTTTTCACAAGACATTGATTTACAAACAACTTATCTTATACAAACTCATTTCTACATGGTTATTTATTTAACCATACATTATTCTTATTTATACATATCATCTTAACTTATTATTTTTCAAATGATTTATAAAGACAAAGCAAACTAAAAGGTTCATGACTAAACATTTTCTTAAACATAAGTCATGAATCTCATTTTTCACAAAACCTATGTATCTCACAGGCATTTTTATGCTGACGTACCTATTTTCACATGTGTTTTTCAGGAGCTGTTGCATAAGATGATCAAGATACATATAGTCAGACTTGGGCTTTAGTGACAATAAAAGATGCAAGACTAGTTAATTATGTTGTATATCCTTGTTTGATTAAGACATTGTAACACTTTTTATCAATAAAACGAAACTTAAATTTCCATGGTTGTGAAACATTAATTCTGTTACAACACTCCCCGATGTTTCCGCCACGTTTTGTATGTTCTACGTGGTCGGGGTGTGACAGTGTGCATACTTAGTACATTGTTTTACATTACATTTCTGCTATGTATGTTAACTGATAGCATGCTAGCACATTGATTTACGTGACTTTTCTGCTTTGTATGTTAACTTAGCATACTTAGTACATTGTTTTCATATAACATGTTCACTTTTTCTATGACATTTGGTTTGCACAAACGAGACTATTATACGTTCATTAACATTAGCTACACCGCTCGGTAGTAAGTACTGGTACCATAGGACTTGACAAATCCCATTCCTGACACCCCGGGTTTGTTTGGATGTAAGGAATGACTGAATCCGAAAACATTTCTTTTGATAACCTTGACTGAAAGGGTTATCCGACTGTCTCAAGGCTTGAATGTATGCGTTAACTTACCACATAAATGTTTGTATCAATGTAACATGCATTACTTTGCAAAACATAACTTTTTGATATATTCAAAATACTTTGTTTTGTACATTTATACATTTATACATTTTGCACTATGTGACAATACTTTACTTACAATACATAACATTTGTTACACGTTACTTGACTACTTTTGGACTTATAAACATTTGACATGGCTTATACAAGGACTTTTGACTATTGGTTTAAACATAGACTTTATACATTGGTGATTTGTTTAAGTGATTTAAGTAACGAGGCATGTGTAATACGATACAAGCATGGTGGATACGCCGCTAGTACTTCCTATATATAAGTGTTTGTATGGTATTACATATTGTAGCGTTATTTAAATCATTTCAATTTAGACATATGACATTTTATACAAATAACATACTTTTCACAAGACATTGTTTTACAAAACAACTTATCTTATACAAATTCATTTTTACATGGTTATTCATTTAACCATACATTATTCTCTTATTTATACATATCATCTGAACTTATTGTTTTTCAAACGATTTACAAAACAAATCAAATTACAAGGTTCATGACTAAACTTTATTAAACAATTTCTTAAACTTAAGTCATAAATCCTATTTTCACAAACCTATGTATCTCACAGGCATTTTTATGCTGACATACCTATTTTCACATGTGTTTTCAGGAGCTTTTCCGTAGGATGACGATCGTGACACTAGGGCGGACCTGTGCCTTAGAGACTAAAAATGAAGATAGCACTAGTTTAATTATGTTATAAACTCGTTATTTCCAGTTTAAGACAATGTAATACGCTTGTTAATAAATAAAATACAACTTTGAATGCCATGGTTGTGAAACAATTAATTCTGTTACAACACTCTCCGACATTTTCCGCCACGTTTTGTATGTTATACGTGGTCGGGGTGTGACAGAAGAGTTGGTATCAGAGCCAATGGTTATAGGGAATTAGGTTATTAGTAATGCTTTGACCTAGACTATAACCTTTCTAGGACCCTAACACAAGTTATCTTGTGTTTAGATCTTAAAACATGTACATCACCTATCCTTAGGTGATTATCAAAACAAGAAACCAAATTTTTCGAAACGATTTTTGAAAAACAATCATCTGTTCTTGGATGATTTATTACAAGGTTTTGAACCCTCTTTTGTAAGGTTTTGAACCCTTCCAGTTTGACTAAATTTTTGGCCTTGTGCCTTCAAACTTTCAAAATCTCGTCAACGTTTTGGGTTTTAAATAATGTGAACACGTGCAAACTGGAAGAGTGAATGCCTGTATTCTGGGTTTTCTCTCTAGGCAAGCACTTCGTATACATCTCATCAGACGCGAGACCAGTTGTGCTTACCTGGGAATTCTTGGGATGAGTGTTCACTTATAGGCGAGCATGTCTTCATGATACATTATTTTTGATCCATTTACTTTGATTAGTCATTGTGCGTCGTTTGATTGCTCGGTAATGCGGACAAATGACCACCATCTTTGCGTTTGTTAATTTTGTTTCATCTCATTCTTTTCATCCAATCATCTCACTCGTTTCCTTTCATGTTTTCCTCTTTTAGAATGCCTCCTCGACGCGAAAACCAAATAGCAACTGCCGAACTGGCAGAAATCATTGCGCAGCAGATGGCTGCTCAATTCCTAAATCTCTTTGCCCAATGGCAACAAGCCAACAACAACAACAATGCTCCATGCAAATACAAGGATTTTAACTCGGCTAAACCACTCAAGTTTAGTGGTTCTGAGGGAGCGACTGGGCTTCTTCAATGGTTTGAGAGCATTGAGAATACTTTCCGCCACGTGCAGTGTCCGGATAATCGCAAGGTCAAGTTTTCTTCGAGCGTGTTTCAGAAGAGGGCTCTCACATGGTGGAACGGGGTTATGAGAGATCGGGGTGCAGAAGTTACTCTAGCGCAAACTTGGGCTGA
Source organism: Helianthus tuberosus (assembly GCA_030545235.1). NCBI lineage: Eukaryota > Viridiplantae > Streptophyta > Magnoliopsida > Asterales > Asteraceae > Helianthus > Helianthus tuberosus. Next base: position 110,537,060 of record CM060449.1, read on the forward strand.
ACTTAGGGCCCTTATGATGAGGGAATTCTGTCCTCGTCATGAACAGCGAGCGTTGGAAAAAGAGTTTGAGGACTTGAAACAAGACAGTGGCGAGCACAGGGCTTATACTGATAGGTTTGAAGAGTTGAGCCTGCTTTGCCCAACTATGGTTACCCCACTCGACAAGGCTATCGAAAGATACATCGACGGCCTACCTGACTCGGTACAAGACATCATTACTGGTAGCAACCCTACCACACTCCGTCAGGCGATCGAGTTATCAGCGACATTGACTGAGTCACAGATTCGAAAGGGGAAGCTGCACAAAAAGGGTGACAAGGGTAAGAAGCAGATGTCTGATAAGGAAGATAGCAAGAAAGGTCAAAACAAGAAGGGAAAGAATTCTGGAGGGTCTAGGAAGCGGAAGGCTTCCCAAAACTATGTTATTACTGCACAGGCTCAAGCTGCACCAAATCAGCCTGCGCAACCACTAGCCAAGAAGCCTTATCTTGGCAATGCACCTTTGTGCAACAGGTGTAACGGCCATCATCAACCACACCTCCAGTGTCGTCAGTGCACCAACTGCGGAAGGCCTGGTCATCTTGCTGCCACCTGCCGCATTCCTGTTAACCAGAACCAGGCAGTTCAGAACCAAGCCCAACAAGTTGCTCAGCCTCTTGCTCAGCAACAAGGTCAAGCTGCACGACCTCATTTTCCTCCTGGTTCGTGCTACAATTGTGGGGATCTGACCCACTACAGGAACCGGTGCCCAAGGCTAGTCAACCAAAATCAGAATCAGAACCAAAATCAAGCTCAGGCTCGAGGGCGAGCTTTTAACTTGAATGCCCAAGAGGCGCAGGAGGATGATAATGTGGTGAACGGTACGTTCTTTATTAATAATCAGCCTGCATCTGTTCTTTTTGATTCGGGTGCCGACAAGAGTTTTGTGTCATTGTCTTTTGAGCCATTACTTCGCGTGTCTAGAACAAAACTAGGTAAACCTTTGACAGTAGAAGTTGCTAGTGGTGAACCCATTGTTCTTGACTCTGTTCTTCACAACTGCCAGTTGAACCTTAACGATCATCTTTTTCCTATTAACCTCACGCCTATGCAACTTGGAAGCTTCGACGTCATTGTGGGTATGGATTGGTTATCCAAGCATCACGCTGAGATAGTTTGTTCTGAGAAGATTGTTCGTGTGCCGCTTTCGACAGGCGAGATCCTACAGGTTCAATGTGAGAAACCTGCCGGTGGTCTCAAACTCATGTCGTGTTTTAAAGCTTAGAAGTATCTGCGGAAGAACTATGTGGCTTTCTTAGCACATGTTACAGCAGATAAAGGCAAGGGTATGTCTATTTCAGATATTCCTGTCGTTCGGGATTATTCTGAAGTTTTCCCTGAAGAGTTACCTGGTCTTCCTCCAGCACGCCAAGTCGAGTTCCGCATTGATCTCGTACCTGGTGCAAATCCCATTGCCAGAGCCCCATATCGTCTTGCACCGTCTGAGATGCAAGAGTTGTCTACGCAGCTTCAGGAGCTCTCTGACAAAGGTTTTATCCGTCCTAGCTTTTCACCCTGGGGTGCTCCCGTTCTTTTTGTCAAGAAGAAGGATGGATCTTTTAGGATGTGTAACGATTATCGTGAGCTTAACAAGCTTACCATCAATAATCGATATCCCCTACCGCACATAGACGACCTCTTTGATCAGCTGCAGGGCGCTTCTTATTTTTCGAAGATAGATCTGCAATCTGGATATCATCAACTTCGGGTGCATGAAGAAGATATTCCCAAGACAGCGTTCCGTACTCATTATGGGCATTATGAATTCACAGTCATGCCATTCGGTTTGACTAATGCTCCTGCTGTTTTCATGGATTTAATGAATAGGGTCTGCAAACCTTATTTGGATCAGTTCGTCATTGTTTTTATTGACGACATCTTGATTTATTCTAAGACGCGAGCTGATCACGAGCAACATCTTCGTCTTACTCTGGAACTCCTAAAGAAAGAGCAACTTTTCGCCAAATTCTCCAAGTGCGAATTTTGGCTTAAAGAAGTTCAATTCTTAGGTCATATTATCAACGAACAAGGTATTCATGTAGATCCCTCCAAGATCAGTGCGATCAAGGATTGGGATATGCCTACTACTCCTACTGAGGTTCGGTCTTTTCTTGGTCTAGCGGGCTATTACCGCCGCTTCATTGAGAACTTCTCAAAGATTGCAGTTCCTCTAACGGCTCTAACTCAGAAGAACAAACCCTTTGATTGTGGATTCAAGCAAGAGGAAGCTTTTCAACACTTGAAGCAAAAGCTTTGCGACGCGCCTGTTCTGACGTTGCCTGAGGGCAATGATGATTTCGTTGTTTACTGTGATGCATCTAAATTGGGTCTTGGCTGTGTTCTGATGCAAAGGAACAAAGTCATAGCATATGCATCAAGGCAGTTGAAGATACATGAGAAGAACTACACCACTCATGATCTTGAGTTGGGTGCAGTTGTTTTCGCTCTCAAGATCTGGAGACACTATTTGTACGGTACAAAATGTGTGGTTTTCACGGACCACAAAAGTCTTCAGCATATCTTCAACCAGAAAGAACTCAACATGAGGCAACGACGTTGGGTTGAGCTTTTAAACGACTATGACTGCGAAATTCGCTACCATCCTGGTAAGGCGAATGTCGTAGCTGATGCATTGAGTCGTAAGGAACGTACTAAGCTTCATTGTGTACATGTTCAATCTGTTATTCAAGCTCGATCTGATATCCAAGCCCGCATTTCTCAGGCTCAACAATCTTGTGTTTCACAAGGTTTGATGGATAAGGAATTTCCCTATCACATAACACCTGATCTTGAACTGAAGGACAATGGATCGTATTATTTCATGGACCGTTTGTGGGTCCCAATCCAGGATGATCTTCGTACCTTGCTTATGGATGAAGCCCATAAGTCTCGTTATTCTATTCATCCGGGCTCAGATAAGATGTATAAGGATCTTCGTATTCATTATTGGTGGCCTGGTATGAAGAAAGACATTGCCTTATACGTATCAAAATGCCTTACTTGTCTTAAGGTTAAGGCTGAACATCAGCGTCCTTCTGGTTTATTGGAGCAACCAGAGATCCCGGTTTGGAAATGGGAAAACATTACTATGGATCTCATCACCAAACTTCCACGCACAAAGAAAGGTCATGATGCCATCTGGGTAGTTGTTGATCGTCTTACTAAATCAGCGCATTTCTTGCCAATCCGCGAGGATTTTCCTGCTGACAGACTTGCAAAAATCTATGTGGATGAAATTGTGGCTCGACATGGTGTTCCTTTGAACATCATTTCTGACAGAGATGCTCGTTTCACGTCTCATTTTTGGAGAACCATGCAATCTGCTATGGGGACCCAACTTAATCTGAGCATAGCTTATCATCCGCAAACGGATGGTCAATCTGAAAGAACAATCCAGACTCTGGAGGATATGCTTAGAGCTTGTGTGATCGATTTTGGTGGTAGTTGGGATTCACATCTTCAGTTAATTGAATTATCCTACAACAACAGTTATCACACCAGCATCAAAATGGCTCCTTTTGAGGCTGTCTATGGTCGAAAATGTCGTTCATCAGTCTGCTGGAATGAGATCGGCGAGGCTCAACTTACTGGACCTGCTCTCATTTTAGAGACAACTGACAAGATAAAGAAAGTTCGTGATAACCTTCAGACAGCTAGAAGCCGTCAAAAGAGTTACGCGGATCCAAAACGCAAGCCCTTGGAATTTCAAGTCGGTGATCGAGTATTACTTAAGGTCTCACCTTGGAAAGGTGTGATTAGATTTGGAAAGAAAGGAAAACTTGCACCAAGATACGTTGGACCATTCAATTTCGTCGAAAGAATCGGAAAGGTAGCCTACAGACTTGAGTTACCTCCTGAACTTGGAAATGTTCATCCAACTTTTCACGTGTCCAATCTCAAGAGGTGTTTAGCTGATGAGAACCTCCACATACCGCTTGACGAAATTCGTGTTGGCAAAACACTGAAATTTGTTGAGAAGCCAGTGGAAATCATGGAACGTGAAGTCAAGTGGCTCAAACGCAAGCACATTCCTTTGGTCAAAGTTCGCTGGGAAGCTAAACGTGGACCCTAGTTTACTTGGGAATGCGAGGATCAAATGAAGGCGAAATATCCGCATCTTTTCCCACGAGTTTCCTCTAAATAAATTTCGGGACGAAATTTCCACAAGTAGGGGAGACTGTAACATCCGTGCTTGTAATCATTGTGAACAGTTCTAATATCAATAAAACAATGTTATTTGATCCCAATGTTTGTTTGGTTGTGTTTTACATTTTTCATGTTTTGACTTTTATGTAATTTCAAACTCTACATCGCTTTCTGGAGAGTTTTACGCAAACTGATGCATAAACGTAATCAGTTTAATACGACAAATACTCTGGAACATCAACATATACTTAACATACCTTAAATAACCTTTACATAACTTAGAAATAAGTTTTGAAGGCATTGGTATGGCAAAAACAAATTTATTCGTTTACAGGGACTAAACTTGACAAACTGCGAAAGTATGCCAATTTGAACTGTAACAGACATACCGGAACATGACCATAAGTTAAACACACCTTAAATATCCTTTACATAGCTTAGAAATAGGCTTTGAGAGGTTCGGTGTGCTAAAATATACTTTTGGGACATTCAGGGACTAAAAACGTCAAAAAGTGCACAAGTTTGCACTTTCGCGCATAACTCACGTTCTGAATACATCCAGACATCCAAAAATTTATGTAAGCACTAAAATATTTTATTTTAGTGTTTGGCATAAGAAAAAATCCTTTTGTCACGCCATTTGGATCGTTTTTCGCGCTTATGCGCATTCCGTCGTAATTAACCGAACAACGCAATCGTACGGCTAAACGAACCGACATCCAAGATATTTTGGAGCACATTTTAAGTTCCCTATACTTTAACTTCATTTTATAGCTTTGAAATGGGGTTAACGGGCCTTAAACGCGTCGGAAATGACCTTATAGCACAACATGGACCAAAGTTGTAAATCTGCCAAACTTGGCCCTTGCGCACCGTAAGGGTTTATTTGTTACGTTGCGCAAGCAGTGTCCAGATGCAGCAAATCAATTTTGGCTGCTGTTATCTGCCCCTAAACATTCTCCAAAGGTCAAGTGCCACTTGTTAAACTCTTGTGGTGGCCAAAATCAGTTACCATAACATCTTGACAAGTGTACGGGCTAGATCATTCCCTCTTCTCCAAGAAACGATCCTAACGGTGAACCGAAATCTATAAATACCCATCACATTTTCACTCATTCCTCACAAGAATCTGATCAATTGTGCTCTAAGTTGAAGCCTTTGTTTCATACCTGAGCTATTTTGATCTAGATTAGCATTCGGGGACCCTTCGTAAGTGTTCCTTCGTTCTTTTATTGCTTTTCGAGTCCGAAAGTCAAACTTTGTTTGACTTTCTGCGTTGACCAGTTTATGGTCAATGCGAAGTTCGTTTAAACTTCATAACGTGAGCGTGATCACGATGGTTATAGTCCCTAGTGACTATACCTACTGATTACCACGTTATCTAGGCTCAGTGACGAGCCGTAGTTTCGGTCAGAATATGTATTCTTGCGTATTTTGTAACCAAACTACTCTTAGGTATCACAACCGTTTGTTGTGATACCAAACCTGTTTTCTAAACTTAGTTAAGCATGTTTTAACATGCTTAGCTCGTCACTTTTAGTTTAGTGCTTATATAGGGTCGTAAGGTAAGCGATCTAAACAATCGCTTATACTTTCGAACCCGACCCGTTTGGTCGATCATTAGGATCCGACCAAGCACATTAGGTGACCATAGCATATAGGGAATAACCTTCCAAGGTTATACCTTATGGTCGCTTCGTTTAAGTAGTTGTATGATAGGTAGTTTATATGCCTTAAGTAAATTACCAAAATGCCCTTTTGACGCCAAAATTCATTTTAAGCATATGTAACATAAATTTTGACATCTAAACTGATTTGACAACCATATTAGACATGTTAAGGCATATATTACTTGTCATAGGACTAGTTAGGCGGTCCGAACGCGTTTTACGCGAACGACGCGTTAACGTAGCATAAGCTACCTAAACGGGTCGTAAGCACTTAGGTTAGGTTTCATTTAGCATGTAGGCTTTGTTAAACCATACTACATGAGATTCCATACTCATTTGGTTTACGAGCCCTCATTCTATCCGATCTTCCAATTTAGGTCCGGTTTATTAATGTAGTTACCTATATTAGGTGCCGTTTGATATTCCGAGATCTCTAGCATTGCTTGGTGGTTATCTTAGGACTCCTGAGCAATCTCAAGTGAGTACATAGAACCCCTCTTTTTACTGTTTTCAAACTGTTTTGGGGTGGAACACATGTGCCTACTTGTTACTTTCGTGCTTTCCTATTTTCACATCATATACATGCTATGTTTGTTAGTACATTATAGTACATGATTTCATTACGTTTTATGCTATGTATGTCCATTGTGTGCATACTTAGTACATTGTTTTACATTACATTTCTGCTATGTATGTTAACTGATAGCATGCTAGCACATTGATTTACGTGACTTTTCTGCTTTGTATGTTAACTTAGCATACTTAGTACATTGTTTTCATATAACATGTTCACTTTTTCTATGACATTTGGTTTGCACAAACGAGACTATTATACGTTCATTAACATTAGCTACACCGCTCGGTAGTAAGTACTGGTACCATAGGACTTGACAAATCCCATTCCTGACACCCCGGGTTTGTTTGGATGTAAGGAATGACTGAATCCGAAAACATTTCTTTTGATAACCTTGACTGAAAGGGTTATCCGACTGTCTCAAGGCTTGAATGTATGCGTTAACTTACCACATAAATGTTTGTATCAATGTAACATGCATTACTTTGCAAAACATAACTTTTTGATATATTCAAAATACTTTGTTTTGTACATTTATACATTTATACATTTTGCACTATGTGACAATACTTTACTTACAATACATAACATTTGTTACACGTTACTTGACTACTTTTGGACTTATAAACATTTGACATGGCTTATACAAGGACTTTTGACTATTGGTTTAAACATAGACTTTATACATTGGTGATTTGTTTAAGTGATTTAAGTAACGAGGCATGTGTAATACGATACAAGCATGGTGGATACGCCGCTAGTACTTCCTATATATAAGTGTTTGTATGGTATTACATATTGTAGCGTTATTTAAATCATTTCAATTTAGACATATGACATTTTATACAAATAACATACTTTTCACAAGACATTGTTTTACAAAACAACTTATCTTATACAAATTCATTTTTACATGGTTATTCATTTAACCATACATTATTCTCTTATTTATACATATCATCTGAACTTATTGTTTTTCAAACGATTTACAAAACAAATCAAATTACAAGGTTCATGACTAAACTTTATTAAACAATTTCTTAAACTTAAGTCATGAATCCTATTTTCACAAACCTATGTATCTCACAGGCATTTTTATGCTGACATACCTATTTTCACATGTGTTTTCAGGAGCTTTTCCGTAGGATGACGATCGTGACACTAGGGCGGACCTGTGCCTTAGAGACTAAAAATGAAGATAGCACTAGTTAATTATGTTATAAACTCGTTATTTCCAGTTTAAGACAATGTAATACGCTTGTTAATAAATAAAATACAACTTTGAATGCCATGGTTGTGAAACAATTAATTCTGTTACAACACTCTCCGACATTTTCCGCCACGTTTTGTATGTTATACGTGGTCGGGGTGTGACACATAGAATTTAACACCGAAACACGCGAAATATTACTAACTTATCTATTTTGTCATTTTTAAAGCAAATATACATAAAACATCTCATATGTATCAAATTTCATGCTCGACAAACAAGTTACATATTTAACGCAATTTTACCGTTTCTACCACACAAAACGTACATGCATACATGCGTAGTCTAAATTTCCCACTATCAAATTAACACTTAACATATTATCACATTTACATGTTTAAATTACTTAACACATTTTATCACATAAGGTTCACTCAAAAGTTACCCATACTAGTGTTCATCGAAAAATGCGTATTTTAGCGATTCGGTAACGTTTTCGGGCGTCGGAAGTCACGTATGACCAACCAAACACCAAGTAAAATTAAAATTAATTAAAATACTTGTTTTTAAACTAAAAACATCAGTTTATTTACTGATCTAAATCAGATTTACAAAAATACCCGAAAAGTCGATTTTTGACCGTTTTAACGCATAGTTTGGCGTTAAACGTTACCATAATCATCCCAACTCGAAACGACTTGATATTTTAAAAAAATACGTGTTATTTACCGATTAAAATAGTGGTTATAATCAGATTAGTGCAGTTTTTGTGTAAGTCACATAAATCATGCAATTTCACATATTTTACAACTTTTAATGCACCAAGTACAACATGCAAAGCTAGCAAACATTATGACAAAGTTATATATCATTAAACACTTCAAAATAACTTTATTTTAGGGTTTATAATCTGATAAAAAATTATTTCTATCAAATCATGGTCAAATGATCATTTCATGCTTTCATATTAACATGCATGTCCACATATGTGCATCTAATGCACTCATACAACATCATCAACATCATTTATGATCTAATCATCCTCAAGAACACATTAATATCATGTTCTTACAAAACACAACACACACACACACACATCATCATGATCATCCAATCATTCATACATAAATGCTAATATCCTTCATATTTAAGAACATATGACAAACCTTTATGTGCATATATACACACATAAACCACCAAAAATTCACTTTTCATCATGTCACTTTCAAATCTTAAATCACGTTTAGAACATTCTTATATGACACACATTGATTCTTACATGCATCCTACTTTTCAAGAAATCATGTAACTCAAGAATCTTTCAACAAACATCAAAAACACAAACACTTACACATACACACACACTCACGGCCATACATATATATATATATATACACACATCCATTTTATTTCATTCAAAATAAAACCCATTTGTTTTATGTTTCAAGTTTGTGATTAAACTCAAAAACAAGATAAACTTTCATCATTATCAAGAATCATCAAGAATCAAAACAAATTTTTAAAATAAATTTATACCTTCAAGTTCTTGAATGATCCTTAGTAAAGATTGGTGATGTGGGTCTTGATTGTTGTTTGAAATGCCTTGAAATCACTTCTAAACACCCATTTTAGCTTGAAATCACCATGAAAGGGATATGAATCTTCAAGATTAAGTTTGAAAATGAAAATGGTTGTGATGTAGAGGGTGTTCGGCCATAGGTATGCTCAAGAGACAGATAGAGTGAATTTTGAAAAGTTTGTATGGATCTATGTGAGATTATGGAAGAAGTTTCATGTTTAATCATCATTTGTAGTTCCCAAGAGCCAACACATGGCAAGAAAATGCAAATGGCAAAAGGTGGGCTGCCCCTTATGCCGCCACCTAGCCCCTCTCTCACATACTCATCATTCAAAATAAAACCCATTTGTTTTATGTTTCAAGTTTGTGATTAAACTCAAGAACAAGAGAAACTTTCATCACTATCAAGAATCATCAAGAATCAAAACAAAGTTTTTAAAATAAATTTATACCTTCAAGTTCTTGAATGATTCTTAGTAAAGATTGGTGATGTGGGTCTTGATTGTTGTTTGAAATGCCTTGAAATCACTTCTAAACACCCATTTTTGCTTGAAATCACCATGAAAGGGATATGAATCTTCAAGATTAAGTTTGAAAATGAAAATGGTTGTGATGTAGAGGGTGTTCGGCTGTAGGTATGCTCAAGAGAGAGAGAGAGTGAATTTTGAAAAGTTTGTATGGATCTATGTGAGATTATGGAAGAAGTTTCATGTTTAATCATCATTTGTAGTTCCCAAGAGCCAACACATGGCAAGAAAATACAAATGGAAAAAGGTGGCCTGCCCCTTATGCCGCCACCTAGCCCCTCTCTCACATACTCATCATATACATACACTCTTATATATAAATTAATGTTAAAAACATGTATTTTACTGGATACCGGGTATTTTATCTAGCGTTTTAAACCCGTTTTAATGCGTTTTAAATTATTTTTAATGCTCTATAAAAATAAACCTGCCAATATGTTACGGGACAATATTTTGTTTGCCTAAACTGGCTATGTTGTCGGTATTTGGTAGTATGCGCGGTACGCGCTTAAAATCGCAAAAATAGGAATTTAAGCATTTTTATTTATTTTTGTCATTCTATAAGAATAAACTTATCAAATTATTGCTAAAATGATTATCAGTTGCCTTGACGGGCTGTGTTGACAGTATTTTGTCGGTATACACAATGCATTGCGTGGTACACGTTTAAACTCGAAAAATAGAGTTTCCTAGCGTTTTAAATTATTTTTCCACACAGATTTGATTAAAATAATTATTCTAATCATAACAGACTATTTTTAGGATTTTAACACTGATCGCGTAGTCACCGACATTCGTTTCGCATTTTAACCGTTACGCGATAAGCGTTTATCTTACCGTTGCCAACATAATTTTTATCAAAGTTTAATTTTACCAACACATTAAATTTCACATATAAACATGATAACCAATAAAATATAGCCCTGTTACCTATTCACAACACGTGTTACAATTGTACGGTACGGCCTGAAAAGCCGGGGTCACATGTTAAGCCAAATTCACTGAATCTGCCAGCACCCAGGGTCGCGCCCCGCGTAGACAAACACTCAGGTGTTCGCGGCTCGCCTAGCAACTATCAGAAATTGTCAATTTTAGTCCCTGCATGTACAAAACTTTGATTTTGATGCATTTCAGCCCCGTTAACTCCATTTCGAGGCTCTACAATGAAGTTAAAGCATAGGGAACATCAAATATGCTTGAAAACATCTCGGATGTCAGTTTGTTTGGTTGGTTGTACGGTCACGTTATTCGTTTAATTACGATGAAAACTCGAACGGACGCGAAAACGATCCAAATTACGATTCGTCGCGCAAATTTTCATACAAATCATTAAAATAAAATATTTTAATGATTAGAAAAATTTTTGGATGTCCGGATATGTTCAGAACCTAAGATATGCGTGTAAATGCAAACTTATGCACTTTTGGATGCTTTTAGTCCCTATTGATCAAGTAAGCACTTTTTCACATACCATACCCCTCAAAGCCTATTTCTAAGCTATGTAAAGGATATTTAGGGTATGTTTAGCTTATGATCATGTTCCGGAATGTTCGTTGCCATACAAATCGGCATACTCTCGCAGTTTGTCGTAAATAGTCCCTGTGATCGAATAAACTTGTTTTCGACACACCAAACCCTCCAAAACTTATTTCTAAGTTATGTAAAGGTTAGTTAAGGTATGTTAAGCCTATGTCACTGTTCCGGAGTGTTTTTCGCATTAAACTGATTACGTTCACGCATCAGTTTGCGTATAACTTTCCAAAAGGCGATTTAAAGCTTGAAATCGAATTAGAATCAAATCGTAAAATCGTCAAACACAAATACACAAATATTAACACCAAAACACATCGTTTCATTGATAATTGATATTGTTTTACATCGTACATCGTTTTACAGAGCACAGTTGTCACAGTCTCCCCTACTTTAGGAAATTTCGTCCCAAAATTTTAACTAGAGGAAACTTGTGAAAACAAATGTGGATATTTCGCTTTCATTTGGTCCTCACGTTCCCAAGTAAACTCTGGGCCACGTTTGGACTCCCAGCGAACTTTGACCAAACGTATTCGCTTGCTCTTCAGTTGCTTGATTTCACGGTCCATTATTTCCACTGGTTTCTCGACAAAGTGCATCGTGTCGTCAACTTGAATTTCGTCGAGTGGAATGTGAAGATCAGTATCGGCTAAACACTTTCGTAAATTGGACACGTGGAATATTGGGTGAATATTCCCAAGCTCATGAGGTAGCTCTAGTAGATAGGCAACCTTTTCGATTCTTTCAACAATCTTAAATGGTCCAACGTATCGAGGTGCAAGTTTTCCTTTCTTTCCAAATCTCACCCCTCCCTTCCAAGGGGATACCTTGAGTAGGACACGGTCTCCGACTTGATATTCCAAGGGCTTGCGTCGCATATCCGCATAACTCTTTTGATGGCTTCTACCTGTCAGAAGATTATCGTGAATTTTCTTGATTTTGTCTGTTGTTTCCAGAATGAGCTTAGGTCCCGTAAGCTGAGCTTCACCAATCTCATTCCAACAGACAGGTGAACAACATTTTTGACCGTATAAAGCTTCGAACGGTGCTATATTGATGCTAGCATGATAACTATTGTTGTAAGAGAACTCGATCAACGGTAGATGAGAGTACCAATTACCACCAAAGTCTATCACACATGCTCTAAGCATATCCTCCAATGTTTGTATCGTCCTCTCGGATTGTCCATCCATTTGGGGATGATAAGCAGTGCTCAGATTTAGTTGAGTTCCCATAGCAGATTGCATGGTTTTCCAAAAATGAGATAAGAATAAAGCATCACGGTCAAATATAATATCCAAAGGAACACCATGTCGAGATACAATCTTATCAACATAAATCTTGGCAAGTTTATCAGCAGATAGATCCTCGCGAATCGGTATAAAATGAGTTGACTTCGTTAATCAATCAATAACTACCCAAATAGCATCGTGACCTCTAGATGTGCGCGGTAACTTAGTGATAAGATCCATCGCAATGTTCTCCCACTTCCATACCGGTATCTCTGGTTAACCAGATGGTCGTTGATGTTCAGCCTTGACTTTGAGACAAGTTAGGCATTTTGACACATACAAAGTAATATCCTTTTTCATACCAGGCCACCAGTACTGAGTACGAAGATCCTTGTACATTTTGTCAGCATCAGGATGGATAGAATATCGAGACTTGTGAGATTCGTCCATTACTAAAGTGCGAAGATCGTCTTGTCTCGGAATCCACAAATGATTCTTGAAATAGAGTAACCCATCATCTTTCATTTCGAGTTTAAGCTCAAGTTGACGTGGTAATTCCTTACCCATCAAATCTTATGTAACACAAGCATGTTGAGCTTGAGAGACACGTGATTGGATATCGGATTGAATTCGAACACGATGAAGCTTAACTCGTTCCTTTCGGCTTAACGCATCGGCTACGACATTTGCCTTACCAGGATAGTAGCGAATTTCTCAATCGTAATCGTTCAGGAGTTCAACCTACCGTCGTTGTCTCATGTTTAGCTCCTTCTGATTGAAAATGTGCTGGAGACTTTTGTGGTTTGTGAAAACCACACGTTTCGTGCCATAGAGGTAGTGTCTCTAGATTTTGAGTGCAAAAACCACAGATCCTAACTCAAGTTCATGAGTCGTGTAGTTTTTCTCGTGAACTTTCAGTTGTCTCAACGCATATGCTATAACTTTACCTCGTTGCATGCGAACACAACCAAGGCCTAGATTCGACGCATCACAATAGACAACAAAATCATCGTTTCCATTGGGTAAAGATAAGACAGGAGCATCATAGAGTTTTTGTTTTAGCGTTTAGAAAGCTTCCTCTTGTTTAGGTCCCCACTCAAAAGGTTTATTCTTCTGAGTCAAAGCAGTGAGAGGAACAACAATCTTTGAGAAGTTCGAAATAAATCATCGATAATAACCAGTAAGACCAATAAAAGAACGAACTTCTGTAGGTGTCGTAGGTGTGTTCCAATCCTTAACAGCAGCTATTTTGGAAGGGTCCACATGAATACCTTGCTCGTTGACTATGTGGCCCAACAAAGAACTTCTTTAAGCCAAAATTCACATTTGGAGAACTTGGCAAAAAGTTGTTCCTTCTTTAGAAGTTCCATTGTCAGACGAAGGTGTTGTTCATGCTCGGTTCGTGACTTCGAATAAATAAGAATGTCGTCAATGAATACAATGATGAACTTGTCTAAATAAGGCTTACAAACCCTATTCATTAAGTCCATGAAAACAGCTGGGGCATTCGTCAAACCAAAAGGCATGATAGTGAATTCGTAATGACCATATCTCGTACGAAAAGCAGTTTTGGGAATATCTTCTTCGAGTACACGAAGTTGATGATACCCTGAACGCAGATCGATCTTAGAAAAACATGTAACACCTTGCAGCTGATCAAAGAGATCATCAATTCGTTGTAAGGGATATCGATTCTTGATGGTAAACTTATTAAGCTCACGATAATCGATGCACATTCGGAAAGATCCATCTTTCTTTTTCACAAACAGGACTGGAGCGCCCCAAGGTGAATAACTCGGTCGGATGAATCCTTTGTCAGATAACTCTTGAAGCTATTTTGTAACATCCGTTCTTATAAATCAAGGTTTAACGTATCTTTTATGAAAAAATCATGTAATTAAGATTACATGTACATCGGAAATACGGGTTTATTAAAACCTTTTACAATTAAAAAGTTTAGAACATAATGTGATTAAGTTCGTCAATTAAAAGTAACAACGAAATGTCATGCGGAAGCTTATTTCTTGATCGTGTTCGGTTCTTCATTGTGCTTGATCGTCCTTCGGTGCTAACATTTTACCTGAAACTCATAAAACATGAGTTGGGTTAGTCATACGTAACTTAGAACGTATTTAAACGGGTTCGCAATGCATCAACGGTTAAAATAAACGATTTTCACGAAACTGACACCCACTCGCGTCGTGCCACGGCCTGGGGCCTTCCCCGTCGCGCGACGCCACGGCTTGTTTTCAACAGACTGTTGCAGCTGGTGCTGCATAATTCCCAGCATGACTCGATTTCATGGAAACGAGCATAACTCTCTCATTTTTGATCCGTTTTACCCGATTCTTTTTCCTACGCGTCCGTAATTTAATTCTCCATCTTATGGAGTTAAAATCCAACATCCGACATAATAAATTTTGAGACTTCTAAGCCTTCGACTCATTGCCTTTTTACCAAATTTTAACCCGTTTATGCATTTTATCAAACAAACATATTTGTTTGATCCTTATTTCACATGCACCTCTTCAAATTAATGTTATCTACCATGTTAGGTTCTAATCACAGGATTCTTACACAAATTAAACCCGTTTTCGCTCGTATGCTTATTTTGACCAGTTAAGGGTGTTTAAGTATAATTTAAACATGATTCGCTTTCATTCGTACCTAGCTTTATATTTCCACATTTCTTACCAAGTAATCTTCCACCACAACCGTATTTGTGTTGTATTAAGTGTGGAAATTCCTAAACTCCGAGTTTTACCCTTCGAATCATTATTTTATGGCAAAGACTATTATAGAGTCAAATGACTAAGGATTCACATCTTTTGCTTTTGTATACTCATTCTAAGTGTTTAATTATGCATACTACTCCTTTTCGAACAACCTTTATGGGTCGTTCGCTCGATTTAGCTTACAAGGGCATTTTCGACCCAAAAGCCATGTTTTAAACTATGCATTTGATTCAAAAGGTCATTATGTTTTCAAAACACAACGATCATGATATGAGTCATTCGGTTTGCTTATTAAGGTAACCAAATGTCTATATGACTGCATTTAACTATCAAGGAGCCTCTAGTTCCTATTGAGTGGTTAATCTATATTATACATGCCTGGCTCGGATCAATATATATATTGACCCGTTTCGATACCTTGCCTTAGTAACCACTAAATAATAGCGATGTAAGAATCCATTTGATATTTATTCCTGAAATCATGCAACTCGACTATCCATTAGTCGATATTGTCAAAGGGTGATATTTTCACCCTTTTGACCCGTTTGTTTTAATTGACCGATTATATTGGCGAGATGAAACTTTTTGCCATCTTGCCTACACGACTCGCTCCAGTTTACATCGTGTAGTCATTTTAATTATAAATCACTTCTTAACGCTTTTTGGCCTATCAAGGCTTTCGAAATATAGTATCTTTCAAAACCAACATTTATTGTCAACGAGTGACCAAATTACAATTTTACCCTTATTGGTTATTATGATTTACTTTATATGGTAACCCTTAAAAGTACAGGTTTCATTCGTCATAATATGATCGAATTACCGATTTAACTCATTTTTAGCCATCACTATGGTTTCTTATCATATTTGATTATCTTGTTCCGTACGACTACACGCCGGAACACCATATCTCAATTAGGTATTTGTCTTATTCGTAATCAATACGACAAAGAATATTCCAACATATGTGACTAGTGTAAGCTATACTTATCTTGCATCCGAATTACGCTTTTCCTTCATTCTTGATTCGTTTATCCCGCTTCCTTCCCCAAGCTTTCACCTAGCTTGCCAAGCGTCAAACTATCATTGTAATTGTAAGATGGTTAGGTTAGTCATTATCATTTACGACTATTCCATCTTACGCTTCTTATATCGAATTTATCATTCGATCATATACTTAGTCGGATTTGAGTTTTTAAAGTCAATCGACTTATCAAATTATTCAATGCACATTTGGTTTATTGAATTTCGCTTAGGCATTTCATCCGAACTCTTAACGAAATAAAATTTTACACACTAACTACTAGGTAACTTGATTTCAAGCATCTATATTATGATCTTAACATCAATTCTCTTATATCATACAAAACCCATTTCGTGAGAAGTATGATCTTGTACCCAAATTCATGGTTTAATCGAACACCTTTTATTTGTTATCATGCATGTTGATTCTAAGCATAGTTATATCATCAATTTCATCATAACATTAAAACCCACTTATCTAAGTGTGTTAATTCATCAAATCCTTCAATTCATAGCATGTTATGTATGATTTTCACTTAGGGTTTCGTTCCTAAGCGAGTATACATCACTAATCTAGCCATAGCTTCTCTAATCCATGCCTAATTTGCGATTAGGATGATTATCAATTTTTTACAACTTCACGAATGTTAGAAATTCGACATACCTTACGATCCCCTTGACTTGGTGATCGTTTCTATGTATTCAAATCTGAATTTGGCCTTCAACTGATCCTCTAATTTGAAGATTATGTTGAAGAAGGTTTGCTCCATGGGAGCTTTCTCCTGATCGTATACGCACACACTATGTGTGTGTGTGTTTTATTTTGTTTTAATAAATAACTTTTCCAGTTATCTAACTTTGGTCCCTCGTGTTTGGTTGGTTTGTTATTTCTAACAACATTTCCACTTATTAACTAGGTTAAATATTCCTAGTTACCTTAGTGGGTTCAGGGAATTTATGATTTGGTTTATTTTAAGTCCCGTTCACTCATGCCTTTTTATCCACTTTAATTTCTTCAAAAGGATTTGTTCACTTTTTATTTAATATTAGGTTTATTTAATTAAATCCTAATATTTACCGGGTTACTTTTACCACTAACGGTACTTTACCCGTCTTTTAGTATTAACGTGGTTTGATTACCAATCCCGTTTTTGGGGTGTTACAAGTCTACCCCCCTTAAAGAGGTTTCGTCCTCGAAACCTTTTCTTACAAAATTTATCGAGTTTAACTCCATGCATTTGCTCTCGATAATCAATTGAGCATTGCTCATATTTTAACAAATTGTTAGTATTACCAGAAAAGTATGGTAATATCTTTTCGGTTATTAATCATCTACATATCTTATACGACATAATGCAACTTGAAATAACGTAATCTCCTTATTTCCACTAGTTTAATTTACTTAGCAATATTCATCACTCGGCTCTAATGTGGTTATATGTGTTTGGTTTTAAAGCATATGCGCCTTTTACGTGTATGGCCTCATAGGCCGATACTTTCATCTTGTATTTTTTTATTCTAGTCACTTAATTGTCCAAGTTGTCCTCTGATCACTCGGTTGCATTTATTTCCAACATGTTTACTTCAAGTTAATCTTATATCGACAAGCGCTTTGTATAAGTCGTATCACTATTCTGACCTTGAAAGGTTTTACCGGCTAGACTGATTAGTCGCCGTCATTTTATACCCTGTCATTCGGGTATATCTTATTGCCAACCCGGCCTTTTGTGTGTTTTCTGATTTCATATCTCGTAACTCACGTTACGACATGGTTATATTCTGTATCACTTTTTGTGACCGTTGTAACACCTGTGCCTCCACGGCCATCAAACAAATACCAAACCAATGAAATATTATATTTTCATACTTGGGATTTGTAAAAATATGTGTATCATTTGCACATATCAATTCTTGTTCAATTTCAAACTCTAAATCGCTTTCTGGAAGGTTATACGCGCACCGATGCGTAAATATAACCAGTTTAATGCAACAAACACTCCGGAATAGTGACATAGGCTTAACATACCTTAAATAACCTTTACATAACTTAGAAATAAGTTTTGAAGGCTTTGGTATGGCAAAATCGAGTTAATTCGCTTACAGGGACTAAATATGACAAACTGCGAAAGTATGTCAATTTGAACTGTAACGAACATTCCGGAACATGACCATAAGTTAAACATACCATAAATATCCTTTACATAGCTTAGAAATAGGCTTTGAGGGGTTCGGTGTGCTAAAATAAACTTTTGTGTCATTCAGGGACTAAAAGTGTCAAAAAGTGCACAAGTTTGCATTTTCGCGCATAACTTACGTTCTGAATACATCTGGACATCCAAAAATTTATGTAAGCATGACTACATTATATTTTAGTGTTCGCCATAAGAAAAATCCATTCGTCACGTCATTTGGATCGTTTTTCGCACTTATGCGCATTCCGTCGTAATTAAGCGAACATCGCGTTCGTACGACCAAACGAACCATCATCTGAGATATTTTTGAGCATGTTTTGAGTTCCCTATACTTTAACTTCATTTTAGAGCCTTGAAATGAGGTTAACGGGGTTCAAACGCATCGAAAATCGCTTAAACGGGCTGCAGGGACTAAACCTGTCACTTTTGAAACAATTCTGGAACTGGGAGGCAGTAGCGTAGCGCGAGCCCTAAGGGCCTACCCGTCGCACTACGCGACTGCATAACCAGACCAGATTAAGTGTATTAAACAGCAGGTTGCAGCTGTTTAATCCTCCACCACCCATTCCCAATTGTCTAGTCAGCTGATAAGGATGGTTTTTAGCCACCATGAGTTTCCGACAAGTGTACGCCTCGGATCATGGCACGTTTTCCATGAAACGATCCTAACGGTTACCCGAAAACTATAAATACCCCATCACCCCAACCTCATTTCTTACAAGAATTCTGATTTGAGAGCTCTAAGTTGAAACCATTGTTTCATACCTGAGTTCTTGGATCGGGATTAGCATTCGGGGACCCTTCGTAAGTATTCTTTCGTTCTTTTCCTTATTTTATTGCTTTTCGAGTCAGAAAGTCAAACTTTGTTTGACTTTCAGCGTTGACCATTAATGGTCAATGCGAAGTTCGTTTGAACTTCGCAACGTGAGTGTAATCACGTTGGTCATAGTCCCTTGGGACTATGCCCACTGATTACCACGTTGTCTAGGGTCGTAGGGTAGGCGATCTAATAAATCGCCTATACCTTCGAACTCGACCCATTTGGTCGATCATTAGGATCCGACCAAATATATTAGGTGACCATAGTAGGTAGGGAATAACCTTCCGAGGTTATACCCTATGGTCGCTTCGTTTAAGTAGTTGTATGATAGGTAGTTTATATGCCTTAGGTAAATTACCAGAATACCCTTTTCATGTATAATTGGTAATTAAGCATATGTAACCTAAACTTTTGTCACATAACTGATTATGTAACATGTTTAGGCATATAACACTTGTCATAGGACTAGTTAGGCGGTCCGAACGCGTTTCACGCAAACGACGCGTTAAAGTAGCATAAGCTACCTTAATGGGTCGTGATGAGTCGATAATACTTAGGTTAAGTTTCATTTAGTATGTAGGCTTTGTTAAACCATATCATATGAGTTCCTACACTCATTTGGTTTACAGACCCTCCTGCTACCCAGTCTTCCGATTTAGGTCCGGGTTATTTATGTAGTTACCTATATTAGGTACCGTTTGATTTCCGGGACTCCTCTAGCTTACTTGGTAGTTGTTCAAGACTCCTAAGCACTCTCAGGCGAGTACATTCTTCCCCTATTTTACTGTTTTCAATTGTTTTGGGGTGACTCATATGTGCTAAATGTTTTCGATGTTATAACGATGGTTTCAAAAACAATTAAGGCGATTTATACAAAACTAATAACGATTTCATAAAGTGAACAAACTTGTTGGTTGTAGTTACATAACAAATGACATTCATTAGCAATGATCAAGCCGACCAGTATTAGGTTATGGTACCATAGGATCTGACAAATCCCGTTATTTACTACACCCGTGGTTATGTGTGGGTATGGTAGGTAGCGACTGAATCTGTAATTGTTAACTTACCCTATGGAGGTTTGTTAATACGAAAACGAGAAGCGACGAAAACGAGAAGCGACGAAAACGAGAAGCGACGAAAGTCAAGAAGGTTTGAATGTTATTAGCGAGACGACCATTTAAGTAGTTTCACGACCTAAAACGAATTAAACGATTTACGATTGGTTTTCACACGATGTTTTAACGATTGGGTAACGATTGGGTTTCACACGATGTTTTAACGATTGGGTAAACATTTGTACATGATTTACATTTGGTCATGCATTTCCACGAAACATAGTATTGATTTAAACCAAGTTTTACCTCAATACTTTGTTTTTTGCTTTCACCTATGGTTTAGTTGATGCATTTCACTAGCCATACATATCATTTTGGTTATACATTACATGGTTTACATTGGTTGGTTTGGTTTGAGTAAATGATTAAGTAACGATGCGGGTGTAATATGATACAAGCATGGTGGATACGCCGCTGGTACTTCCTATATATAAGTGTTTGTATGGTATTACATGTCGTAGCGTTATTTGAATCATTTCAGTTTGATACATAGAACATTTTATACAAATAACATACTTTTCACAAGACATTTATTTACAAACAACTTATCTTATAAAAACTCATTTTACATGGTTATTCATTTAATCATACATTATTCACTTATTTATACATATCACCTAAACTTATTATTTTTTTTTCAAATGATTTACAAAGACAAAGCAAATTACAAGGTTCATGACTAAACATTTTCTTAAACAGAAGTCATGAATCTTATTTTCACAAAACCTATGTACTCGCCAGCATTTCTTTGCTGACCTCGTTTTCACATATGTTTCAGGTATTGTTGGATGATATCGATTGATAAGATGCATGCTCACATAGGACTGGACAAGGCCTTAGTGACTAAATAACAATGATAGACTATGTTTAAATAGTGTATTTAGATTTCAAGACGATGTAATTATTCAATGTTTAATAAAACGAAACACTCTTTGGTATCCATGGTTATGAAACATTAATTCTGTTACAACACGCCTCGATGTTTCCGCCACGTTTTGTTGTTTTACGTGGTCGGGGTGTGACAGAAAAGATGGTATCAGAGCCCATGGTTATAGGGAATTAGGTTATTAGTAATGCTTTGACCTAGTCTATAACCTTCTTAGGACCCTAACGCGAGTTTACTTGCGTTTAGTCATAAAACAATACCGTCACCTATCCTTAGGCGACGACCACAACAAGAACATAAATTTCAAAACCGCTTTGAAAACTAATCATCTGTTCTAGGATGATTGATTACTAGGTTTTGAACTCTCAGTTATATGGTTTTGAACCCCTTTGAGTTTTCAAAACTTCGTCAAGGTTTTGGGTTTTAAATAATGTGAACACGTGCAAACTGGAAGGGTGAATGCCTGTATTCTGGATTTTCTGTCTAGGCAAGCACTTCGTATACATCTCATCAGACGCGAGACCAGTTGTGCTTACCTGGGAATTCTTGGGGTGAGTGTTCACTTATAGGCGAGCATGTCTTCGCGATACATTATTTTTGACCCATTTACTTTGATTAGTCACCGTCTCATTTGTTTGCCTTAGGTAACAAACAAATGATCGCAATCTTCATGTGTTATCATTCTGTTTTGATTGTCCAATAAACTTTCACCTGTTTCTCCCTATGCCTTTCTTTTCCTTCAAGAATGTCTCTTCATCACGATGACGCCCAGATATCTGAGCAAGCAGCCAAAATTCGCTCAGCGAATAGGCGAAGTAGTCCTGAAGACTGTTAAATTAGCTACTGCCATGTATCATCTCCAGGATGAAGCCACTCAAGAGTCACCAAGACAGGCAGGACCTAGTCAGGCGACAACACCATCAGCCAATAAACCAATCGAGGAATCAAAGACCATGGATGAACGATCCCCTAAGAAGTCAAAGAAGCGAAAGACTTCTCAGAACTTCGCCATGGTCGCTCACTATGGTAAAGCAGTCCCCAACCAACCAGCTCAACCCCCTGCTAGGTGTGTATGGCTTTTCCTATGATACCTACATCAAGGAACTATGTACCTTACAAACTACTCTTGTGATTTCTCTCTTTCAAATGATTGCTCATGATTCCCTCGAAAATTTTAAGTACTCGTTTCACTCTAAGAAACAAAGTACAGAAAATTAAGTGACATTATGAGTAATCGTGCTTTTCGCACATCTGTGCCTTTAAATCCTTGGTTAGATAACTAAGGGTATTTTCAAATCTCATACCCATTACGTTTTGATTTTTCAACATACACAGTACCAGTATTTCAAAACAATCTTCATGATCTCAAAATATTTCATATAGTTTGAAAACAATTTTTCTAGATGCATTGTCTATGTTATTTCAAAAACATTGGCCATGTTATCAAAACCAACCTTTCTAATTTCAAAATATTTCATATAGTCTGAAGACAATATTAACACAATACATTTTCTGATCAAGTGCATGATTTCGAAAAGCATCATTCATGTCTTTCAAAAACCTTATACATAATTTCAAAATTCATCTCGCATGGTTTTAAAACATTTTTGTAAATATATCTACCTAATACACCTACTATATGATTTCAAAAAGTATTATATATAAGGTTTCAAAAACGTTAAACACATTTTTCTTAAAAGAACCCCATGCATAGTTTTCAAAAATATTTTCCTCATACATTGACGTAACCTTCAAAACTCTGCTTCATATGTCGCCTTGACATATCAAGCATCTCAACTTCATAAGCATTTTACATCATGTTTTGACCTAAGCACATCCAGTGCATGGTTTCAAAACATCTTCAACTTCTAAAATTCATATGGGATCTTTTTATCTTTACAATTAGATCCTTGTGGATGATTATCGTTCAAATCAGAGTCCTTAATTGGATTCCTTATGTACCTTAATTAGAACACTTCGGTTCCTAGTAATCGAAATCGAATTTTCTTTTTGAATCTTTCTATCTTTATAGTTGGATTCTTGATAACGTTTAAAGTACCAAATGAAATCCACGGAATGGATTCCAAGTGTGCTTTAAATGCATGTACGCAATTTACAAGACAAATTAACGAACAATTTTGTGGTTATGTGACTATGTGTTTATTCATCTCATGTTTTCTTTTATGCATTTTTGTGTTTTTAATACTCTGGATATTCGTTATCCAAATCCTCGCAGGATCTTTCATATCTTCATATGAGAGATTCGTAGCAGGATATTCAAAAGGTACTACCTTAAATCCTTAATGGGCTTCTATGTAATAGTTAAGACTCTTGGATTATATAGTACCACTCCGTGATTCATAAGAGACCTTTTAGTGGTCTAGTCAAAAAGATTGATTCACAATTTGGTTAAAGAACGACATCTAGTGATGTAGCTGAACAGACTCCTTGATAGTCTATTTAGATCATTTATTGATTTAATTTAAAGGACTCTATGGTGGTCTAGTCACGCTCATCACCGGTTTGTTCATTTGGTTTTCCCCTACACACTATAAAATAGACTGTGTGAACTGTGCAAGGAATTGTCTGATTATGGACGCGTACATAATTATGAAATTTAGTGCACAGAAACCCAGTAAGATTTATTATGTGTAAGAGCCGATAGTGACAACAATAACGAAATGAGAACGATGTAATAGAGGTACGGTGGACGCACCAATGACGCTTCATATACTTGTATATAAGTATCCCTCTTACATTGCAATCATGATGTTATTAAAGGTTACTAGAAGTTCAGAACCCTAACCAATGTTGTTTGATCTTTTCAACTTCATATTTCCAAGCTCTCACAAGTTTCCTCTAAATAAATTTCGGGACGAAATTTCCTAAAGTAGGGGAGACTGTAACACCTGTGCCTCCACGGCCATCAAACAAATACCAAACCAATGAAATATTATATTTTCATACTTGGGATTTGTAAAAATATGTGTATCATTTGCACATATCAATTCTTGTTCAATTTCAAACTCTAAATCGCTTTCTGGAAGGTTATACGCGCACCGATGCGTAAATATAACCAGTTTAATGCAACAAACACTCCGGAATAGTGACATAGGCTTAACATACCTTAAATAACCTTTACATAACTTAGAAATAAGTTTTGAAGGCTTTGGTATGGCAAAATCGAGTTAATTCGCTTACAGGGACTAAATATGACAAACTGCGAAAGTATGTCAATTTGAACTGTAACGAACATTCCGGAACATGACCATAAGTTAAACATACCATAAATATCCTTTACATAGCTTAGAAATAGGCTTTGAGGGGTTCGGTGTGCTAAAATAAACTTTTGTGTCATTCAGGGACTAAAAGTGTCAAAAAGTGCATAAGTTTGCATTTTCGCGCATAACTTACGTTCTGAATACATCTGGACATCCAAAAATTTATGTAAGCATGACTACATTATATTTTAGTGTTCGCCATAAGAAAAATCCATTCGTCACGTCATTTGGATCGTTTTTCGCACTTATGCGCATTCCGTCGTAATTAAGCGAACATCGCGTTCGTACGACCAAACGAACCATCATCTGAGATATTTTTGAGCATGTTTTGAGTTCCCTATACTTTAACTTCATTTTAGAGCCTTGAAATGAGGTTAACGGGGTTCAAACGCATCGAAAATCGCTTAAACGGGCTGCAGGGACTAAACCTGTCACTTTTGAAACAATTCTGGAACTGGGAGGCAGTAGCGTAGCGCGAGCCCTAAGGGCCTACCCGTCGCGCTACGCGACTGCATAACCAGACCAGATTAAGTGTATTAAACAGCAGGTTGCAGCTGTTTAATCCTCCACCACCCATTCCCAATTGTCTAGTCAGCTGATAAGGATGGTTTTTAGCCACCATGAGTTTCCGACAAGTGTACGCCTCGGATCATGGCACGTTTTCCATGAAACGATCCTAACGGTTACCCGAAAACTATAAATACCCCATCACCCCAACCTCATTTCTTACAAGAATTCTGATTTGAGAGCTCTAAGTTGAAACCATTGTTTCATACCTGAGTTCTTGGATCGGGATTAGCATTCGGGGACCCTTCGTAAGTATTCTTTCGTTCTTTTCCTTATTTTATTGCTTTTCGAGTCAGAAAGTCAAACTTTGTTTGACTTTCAGCGTTGACCATTAATGGTCAATGCGAAGTTCGTTTGAACTTCGCAACGTGAGTGTAATCACGTTGGTCATAGTCCCTTGGGACTATGCCCACTGATTACCACGTTGTCTAGGGTCGTAGGGTAGGCGATCTAATAAATCGCCTATACCTTCGAACTCGACCCATTTGGTCGATCATTAGGATCCGACCAAATATATTAGGTGACCATAGTAGGTAGGGAATAACCTTCCGAGGTTATACCCTATGGTCGCTTCGTTTAAGTAGTTGTATGATAGGTAGTTTATATGCCTTAGGTAAATTACCAGAATACCCTTTTCATGTATAATTGGTAATTAAGCATATGTAACCTAAACTTTTGTCACATAACTGATTATGTAACATGTTTAGGCATATAACACTTGTCATAGGACTAGTTAGGCGGTCCGAACGCGTTTCACGCAAACGACGCGTTAAAGTAGCATAAGCTACCTTAATGGGTCGTGATGAGTCGATAATACTTAGGTTAAGTTTCATTTAGTATGTAGGCTTTGTTAAACCATATCATATGAGTTCCTACACTCATTTGGTTTACAGACCCTCCTGCTACCCAGTCTTCCGATTTAGGTCCGGGTTATTTATGTAGTTACCTATATTAGGTACCGTTTGATTTCCGGGACTCCTCTAGCTTACTTGGTAGTTGTTCAAGACTCCTAAGCACTCTCAGGCGAGTACATTCTTCCCCTATTTTACTGTTTTCAATTGTTTTGGGGTGACTCATATGTGCTAAATGTTTTCGATGTTATAACGATGGTTTCAAAAACAATTAAGGCGATTTATACAAAACTAATAACGATTTCATAAAGTGAACAAACTTGTTGGTTGTAGTTACATAACAAATGACATTCATTAGCAATGATCAAGCCGACCAGTATTAGGTTATGGTACCATAGGATCTGACAAATCCCGTTATTTACTACACCC
This sequence comes from Helianthus tuberosus, assembly GCA_030545235.1. NCBI lineage: Eukaryota > Viridiplantae > Streptophyta > Magnoliopsida > Asterales > Asteraceae > Helianthus > Helianthus tuberosus. The sequence goes on from CM060449.1 coordinate 110,563,469, forward strand.
GTGGTTATGTGTGGGTATGGTAGGTAGCGACTGAATCTATAATTGTTAACTTACCCTATGGAGGTTTGTTAATACGAAAACGAGAAGCGACGAAAACGAGAAGCGACGAAAGTCAAGAAGGTTTGAATGTTATTAGCGAGACGACCATTTAAGTAGTTTCACGACCTAAAACGAATTAAACGATTTACGATTGGTTTTCACACGATGTTTTAACGATTGGGTAACGATTGGGTTTCACACGATGTTTTAACGATTTGGTAAACATTTATACATGATTTACATTTGGTCATGCATTTCCACGAAACATAGTATTGATTTAAACCAAGTTTTACCTCAATACTTTGTTTTGTGCTTTCACCTATGGTTTAGTTGATGCATTTCACTAGCCATACATATCATTTTGGTTATACATTACATGGTTTACATTGGTTGGTTTGGTTTGAGTAAATGATTAAGTAACGATGCGGGTGTAATATGATACAAGCATGGTGGATACGCCGCTGGTACTTCCTATATATAAGTGTTTGTATGGTATTACATGTCGTAGCGTTATTTGAATCATTTCAGTTTGATACATAGAACATTTTATACAAATAACATACTTTTCACAAGACATTTATTTACAAACAACTTATCTTATAAAAACTCATTTTACATGGTTATTCATTTAATCATACATTATTCACTTATTTATACATATCACCTAAACTTATTATTTTTTTTTCAAATGATTTACAAAGACAAAGCAAATTACAAGGTTCATGACTAAACATTTTCTTAAACAGAAGTCATGAATCTTATTTTCACAAAACCTATGTACTCGCCAGCATTTCTTTGCTGACCTCGTTTTCACATATGTTTCAGGTATTGTTGGATGATATCGATTGATAAGATGCATGCTCACATAGGACTGGACAAGGCCTTAGTGACTAAATAACAATGATAGACTATGTTTAAATAGTGTATTTAGATTTCAAGACGATGTAATTATTCAATGTTTAATAAAACGAAACACTCTTTGGTATCCATGGTTATGAAACATTAATTCTGTTACAACACGCCTCGATGTTTCCGCCACGTTTTGTTGTTTTACGTGGTCGGGGTGTGACAGAAAAGATGGTATCAGAGCCCATGGTTATAGGGAATTAGGTTATTAGTAATGCTTTGACCTAGTCTATAACCTTCTTAGGACCCTAACGCGAGTTTACTTGCGTTTAGTCATAAAACAATACCGTCACCTATCCTTAGGCGACGACCACAACAAGAACATAAATTTCAAAACCGCTTTGAAAACTAATCATCTGTTCTAGGATGATTGATTACTAGGTTTTGAACTCTCAGTTATATGGTTTTGAACCCCTTTGAGTTTTCAAAACTTCGTCAAGGTTTTGGGTTTTAAATAATGTGAACACGTGCAAACTGGAAGGGTGAATGCCTGTATTCTGGATTTTCTGTCTAGGCAAGCACTTCGTATACATCTCATCAGACGCGAGACCAGTTGTGCTTACCTGGGAATTCTTGGGGTGAGTGTTCACTTATAGGCGAGCATGTCTTCGCGATACATTATTTTTGACCCATTTACTTTGATTAGTCACCGTCTCATTTGTTTGCCTTAGGTAACAAACAAATGATCGCAATCTTCATGTGTTATCATTCTGTTTTGATTGTCCAATAAACTTTCACCTGTTTCTCCCTATGCCTTTCTTTTCCTTCAAGAATGTCTCTTCATCACGATGACGCCCAGATATCTGAGCAAGCAGCCAAAATTCGCTCAGCGAATAGGCGAAGTAGTCCTGAAGACTGTTAAATTAGCTACTGCCATGTATCATCTCCAGGATGAAGCCACTCAAGAGTCACCAAGACAGGCAGGACCTAGTCAGGCGACAACACCATCAGCCAATAAACCAATCGAGGAATCAAAGACCATGGATGAACGATCCCCTAAGAAGTCAAAGAAGCGAAAGACTTCTCAGAACTTCGCCATGGTCGCTCACTATGGTAAAGCAGTCCCCAACCAACCAGCTCAACCCCCTGCTAGGTGTGTATGGCTTTTCCTATGATACCTACATCAAGGAACTATGTACCTTACAAACTACTCTTGTGATTTCTCTCTTTCAAATGATTGCTCATGATTCCCTCGAAAATTTTAAGTACTCGTTTCACTCTAAGAAACAAAGTACAGAAAATTAAGTGACATTATGAGTAATCGTGCTTTTCGCACATCTGTGCCTTTAAATCCTTGGTTAGATAACTAAGGGTATTTTCAAATCTCATACCCATTACGTTTTGATTTTTCAACATACACAGTACCAGTATTTCAAAACAATCTTCATGATCTCAAAATATTTCATATAGTTTGAAAACAATTTTTCTAGATGCATTGTCTATGTTATTTCAAAAACATTGGCCATGTTATCAAAACCAACCTTTCTAATTTCAAAATATTTCATATAGTCTGAAGACAATATTAACACAATACATTTTCTGATCAAGTGCATGATTTCGAAAAGCATCATTCATGTCTTTCAAAAACCTTATACATAATTTCAAAATTCATCTCGCATGGTTTTAAAACATTTTTGTAAATATATCTACCTAATACACCTACTATATGATTTCAAAAAGTATTATATATAAGGTTTCAAAAACGTTAAACACATTTTTCTTAAAAGAACCCCATGCATAGTTTTCAAAAATATTTTCCTCATACATTGACGTAACCTTCAAAACTCTGCTTCATATGTCGCCTTGACATATCAAGCATCTCAACTTCATAAGCATTTTACATCATGTTTTGACCTAAGCACATCCAGTGCATGGTTTCAAAACATCTTCAACTTCTAAAATTCATATGGGATCTTTTTATCTTTACAATTAGATCCTTGTGGATGATTATCGTTCAAATCAGAGTCCTTAATTGGATTCCTTATGTACCTTAATTAGAACACTTCGGTTCCTAGTAATCGAAATCGAATTTTCTTTTTGAATCTTTCTATCTTTATAGTTGGATTCTTGATAACGTTTAAAGTACCAAATGAAATCCACGGAATGGATTCCAAGTGTGCTTTAAATGCATGTACGCAATTTACAAGACAAATTAACGAACAATTTTGTGGTTATGTGACTATGTGTTTATTCATCTCATGTTTTCTTTTATGCATTTTTGTGTTTTTAATACTCTGGATATTCGTTATCCAAATCCTCGCAGGATCTTTCATATCTTCATATGAGAGATTCGTAGCAGGATATTCAAAAGGTACTACCTTAAATCCTTAATGGGCTTCTATGTAATAGTTAAGACTCTTGGATTATATAGTACCACTCCGTGATTCATAAGAGACCTTTTAGTGGTCTAGTCAAAAAGATTGATTCACAATTTGGTTAAAGAACGACATCTAGTGATGTAGCTGAACAGACTCCTTGATAGTCTATTTAGATCATTTATTGATTTAATTTAAAGGACTCTATGGTGGTCTAGTCACGCTCATCACCGGTTTGTTCATTTGGTTTTCCCCTACACACTATAAAATAGACTGTGTGAACTGTGCAAGGAATTGTCTGATTATGGACGCGTACATAATTATGAAATTTAGTGCACAGAAACCCAGTAAGATTTATTATGTGTAAGAGCCGATAGTGACAACAATAACGAAATGAGAACGATGTAATAGAGGTACGGTGGACGCACCAATGACGCTTCATATACTTGTATATAAGTATCCCTCTTACATTGCAATCATGATGTTATTAAAGGTTACTAGAAGTTCAGAACCCTAACCAATGTTGTTTGATCTTTTCAACTTCATATTTCCAAGCTCTCACAAGTTTCCTCTAAATAAATTTCGGGACGAAATTTCCTAAAGTAGGGGAGACTGTAACACCTGTGCCTCCACGGCCATCAAACAAATACCAAACCAATGAAATATTATATTTTCATACTTGGGATTTGTAAAAATATGTGTATCATTTGCACATATCAATTCTTGTTCAATTTCAAACTCTAAATCGCTTTCTGGAAGGTTATACGCGCACCGATGCGTAAATATAACCAGTTTAATGCAACAAACACTCCGGAATAGTGACATAGGCTTAACATACCTTAAATAACCTTTACATAACTTAGAAATAAGTTTTGAAGGCTTTGGTATGGCAAAATCGAGTTAATTCGCTTACAGGGACTAAATATGACAAACTGCGAAAGTATGTCAATTTGAACTGTAACGAACATTCCGGAACATGACCATAAGTTAAACATACCATAAATATCCTTTACATAGCTTAGAAATAGGCTTTGAGGGGTTCGGTGTGCTAAAATAAACTTTTGTGTCATTCAGGGACTAAAAGTGTCAAAAAGTGCACAAGTTTGCATTTTCGCGCATAACTTACGTTCTGAATACATCTGGACATCCAAAAATTTATGTAAGCATGACTACATTATATTTTAGTGTTCGCCATAAGAAAAATCCATTCGTCACGTCATTTGGATCGTTTTTCGCACTTATGCGCATTCCGTCGTAATTAAGCGAACATCGCGTTCGTACGACCAAACGAACCATCATCTGAGATATTTTTGAGCATGTTTTGAGTTCCCTATACTTTAACTTCATTTTAGAGCCTTGAAATGAGGTTAACGGGGTTCAAACGCATCGAAAATCGCTTAAACGGGCTGCAGGGACTAAACCTGTCACTTTTGAAACAATTCTGGAACTGGGAGGCAGTAGCGTAGCGCGAGCCCTAAGGGCCTACCCGTCGCGCTACGCGACTGCATAACCAGACCAGATTAAGTGTATTAAACAGCAGGTTGCAGCTGTTTAATCCTCCACCACCCATTCCCAATTGTCTAGTCAGCTGATAAGGATGGTTTTTAGCCACCATGAGTTTCCGACAAGTGTACGCCTCGGATCATGGCACGTTTTCCATGAAACGATCCTAACGGTTACCCGAAAACTATAAATACCCCATCACCCCAACCTCATTTCTTACAAGAATTCTGATTTGAGAGCTCTAAGTTGAAACCATTGTTTCATACCTGAGTTCTTGGATCGGGATTAGCATTCGGGGACCCTTCGTAAGTATTCTTTCGTTCTTTTCCTTATTTTATTGCTTTTCGAGTCAGAAAGTCAAACTTTGTTTGACTTTCAGCGTTGACCATTAATGGTCAATGCGAAGTTCGTTTGAACTTCGCAACGTGAGTGTAATCACGTTGGTCATAGTCCCTTGGGACTATGCCCACTGATTACCACGTTGTCTAGGGTCGTAGGGTAGGCGATCTAATAAATCGCCTATACCTTCGAACTCGACCCATTTGGTCGATCATTAGGATCCGACCAAATATATTAGGTGACCATAGTAGGTAGGGAATAACCTTCCGAGGTTATACCCTATGGTCGCTTCGTTTAAGTAGTTGTATGATAGGTAGTTTATATGCCTTAGGTAAATTACCAGAATACCCTTTTCATGTATAATTGGTAATTAAGCATATGTAACCTAAACTTTTGTCACATAACTGATTATGTAACATGTTTAGGCATATAACACTTGTCATAGGACTAGTTAGGCGGTCCGAACGCGTTTCACGCAAACGACGCGTTAAAGTAGCATAAGCTACCTTAATGGGTCGTGATGAGTCGATAATACTTAGGTTAAGTTTCATTTAGTATGTAGGCTTTGTTAAACCATATCATATGAGTTCCTACACTCATTTGGTTTACAGACCCTCCTGCTACCCAGTCTTCCGATTTAGGTCCGGGTTATTTATGTAGTTAACTATATTAGGTACCGTTTGATTTCCGGGACTCCTCTAGCTTACTTGGTAGTTGTTCAAGACTCCTAAGCACTCTCAGGCGAGTACATTCTTCCCCTATTTTACTGTTTTCAATTGTTTTGGGGTGACTCATATGTGCTAAATGTTTTCGATGTTATAACGATGGTTTCAAAAACAATTAAGGCGATTTATACAAAACTAATAACGATTTCATAAAGTGAACAAACTTGTTGGTTGTAGTTACATAACAAATGACATTCATTAGCAATGATCAAGCCGACCAGTATTAGGTTATGGTACCATAGGATCTGACAAATCCCGTTATTTACTACACCCGTGGTTATGTGTGGGTATGGTAGGTAGCGACTGAATCTATAATTGTTAACTTACCCTATGGAGGTTTGTTAATACGAAAACGAGAAGCGACGAAAACGAGAAGCGACGAAAGTCAAGAAGGTTTGAATGTTATTAGCGAGACGACCATTTAAGTAGTTTCACGACCTAAAACGAATTAAACGATTTACGATTGGTTTTCACACGATGTTTTAACGATTGGGTAACGATTGGGTTTCACACGATGTTTTAACGATTGGGTAAACATTTGTACATGATTTACATTTGGTCATGCATTTCCACGAAACATAGTATTGATTTAAACCAAGTTTTACCTCAATACTTTGTTTTGTGCTTTCACCTATGGTTTAGTTGATGCATTTCACTAGCCATACATATCATTTTGGTTATACATTACATGGTTTACATTGGTTGGTTTGGTTTGAGTAAATGATTAAGTAACGATGCGGGTGTAATATGATACAAGCATGGTGGATACGCCGCTGGTACTTCCTATATATAAGTGTTTGTATGGTATTACATGTCGTAGCGTTATTTGAATCATTTCAGTTTGATACATAGAACATTTTATACAAATAACATACTTTTCACAAGACATTTATTTACAAACAACTTATCTTATAAAAACTCATTTTACATGGTTATTCATTTAATCATACATTATTCACTTATTTATACATATCACCTAAACTTATTATTTTTTTTTCAAATGATTTACAAAGACAAAGCAAATTACAAGGTTCATGACTAAACATTTTCTTAAACAGAAGTCATGAATCTTATTTTCACAAAACCTATGTACTCGCCAGCATTTCTTTGCTGACCTCGTTTTCACATATGTTTCAGGTATTGTTGGATGATATCGATTGATAAGATGCATGCTCACATAGGACTGGACAAGGCCTTAGTGACTAAATAACAATGATAGACTATGTTTAAATAGTGTATTTAGATTTCAAGACGATGTAATTATTCAATGTTTAATAAAACGAAACACTCTTTGGTATCCATGGTTATGAAACATTAATTCTGTTACAACACGCCTCGATGTTTCCGCCACGTTTTGTTGTTTTACGTGGTCGGGGTGTGACAACCGTGATCATATCACATCACGTCTTGCTTAAGTTTATGTCGACTTTTCATTATCGAATATATCCCTTTTCGAATATATCGTCTCGCACCTGTCAGTGTTAAGACTTATATCTTTCATGTTTACCATTTATACGTCTATCAGAACTCATATTTGTAAAAACGTCATTTCTTACCAAAACCGAAGTTTTAGTTTAGCGTTTTCTCTTTAACTTTTGTCAATTATCCATACCGGGATATTGACAGTCTAAAGTTTATTCTTTTACAGTCTTTATTTTATGCGAGGATTTTCAATTTATTCCTTCACCTTGTCTAATTAACCCGTAGGTTTTATCACTTAGCCTATGGGTTATTTTATTAGACCTTCACCTCTTTAAGGCGAGGTCCTTATAATCTATTTCTTTCTAGTCATGACTCGTGGGTCATTTTATTCTCGTAGACCTTTCCATTGTTTATAACCCCAAAGGTTAGGTTGATCCCGTAGATCATTCCTTACTCATGTCATTCTTAAAATACATGTTTGGTGTCAAGGCATCTTGTTTTTTTGTTTAAAATCATTTATTTTCGCCTTGGTATTTTCTTTGACCTTGACCGTAGTCTAAGGCTGCATTCGTTTCCTTTCGGACAAATTTTTCGACTTTATGACTTCTCACGTCATTTATGCGTATGTTTATCTTATGCTCATCATTATCCAGTTTACATACATTCGTATTTGATTATGTCCCATTACCGGGATCATTATTCTTTTGCTTTTAACGCTACCATTATCCCGCTTGCGTTTACTCATGCCATCCGGCATGATATTATATTCGACCCGTTCAACTTTAAAATAGTTGAACATAATTTATTCAAAATTTCTATTTGCATTATCTTGTCGTCTTTTAGTTATGGCTTAAACCCGAGTCTTTTAACTTTCCATCCGAGTTCCCGTTTCTCGGTCTACGCATGTGTTTAATTCTTTCCCATCAACCGGGTGTTTTACCGAAGTCGTTATTATTGCAACCCTTCCGGTATATATTAAGACCTCGCTTCATTTTTATATTCCGACTTTGTCCTCAAGTTTGACGTTTTACAAAAACGGCCCGTTAAGAGGCATATTTGCATTTTCCGGGTTCGAGTGTAAGTACACTCCATCCTAATGCATATCCTAATCATTTTACATGTTTGCATTCTCCGGGTTCGAGTGTAAGTTGTCACACCCGCTCGTAGCGGAAACGCAAGGTGTGATCTGTATGGTTTTCATTGCATAAATATCGATGTACATGAACAAACTATATGAATAAAACATGCTCCAATGCCATTGTCATAATTGTTCAAAAGATCGCAACATAAGTTATGTATTGGTAAAAAAAACCATCAAATGAAAATAAGTTGTCATCGTTTTATACATCAAAATGTAAGTCTTAAAATGTCAAGACTTTGACCATTATATCACCGCAAAGAGGCGGTATATAACAGGCAAACCCTTCAATAGTTGGCATGGAGTATTGATACTTGCTTTCCTTGACTGAAATGTCTGCCAGGTCCACTAATTTCCTGAAATACATGTTAAGTTTGAAAACATCAACAAAAGTTGAGCGAGTTCATGCAGTTTAGCTGTACAAGATGTATCTGTATCAAAACAGTATGTAATATGTATTTGTCTCAATTGTCATTGTATCCAAACTGGATATAAGATGTATCTGTAAAATATGAGATGTATTTGTATCAATTGTAGTATGAAAAGCGTCAATGAAATCGTGATCATTAATGTTTTGCAAGGACATTAATATGTGTGACGAAATAGGAAGCAAACCAACCCTAGACGATTTTATGCCGATTCCTATCGACTGGGACACAAACGCACTCTTCCGTAGGGGTCCATGACCAAGAGTGGGGCTCGCCAAAACCCATTAGATCTAAACCTTTGTTCCTTGGTCCAAACTGGATTAATGGTGCTTATAGTATGGCCCTAATTCGCACATGATCTAAGGTGTTTCATTCCTTGACTTATCATACTATTGTACATGTATTTTCCCCGATAGTTGTAAAGCTTGAAAAACATTTAAATGAATAGGGGACATGAACTCACAGAATTGCATCCGTAAACTGTATGTAATTGTAACCTCACTTGCATTGTCCTTGAATTGTATCACGACCTACAAAGGTCCTAGAATTGTTAGACACTACGGTCTTTGTATTGACTCATGTACAAGTCTTTTGTCTTGAGTATGTGTAAGACTTGTATGTCTTTACTGTTCGTTAACTGTGTATTCAATGAATGAGTTGTTCAAATGTTCGTTAACTGTGTATTCGATGAATAAGTTGTTCAAATGTTCGTTAACTGTGTATTCGATGAATGAGTTGTTCAAATGTTCGTTAACTGTGTATTCGATGAATGAGTTGTATAGTCGGATCTAGTCCGCTGAACCTCGTGTCTTATATGTATCACTTGTATAGTTGTGTTTCCAATAATAGTATCATTGGGCCAAGCCCATGTTTTCATGTTATTGGGCCCCAAATAGTGTTGGGCCTAAATAGTGTTGGGCCTCAAATAGTGTTGGGCCTCAAATAGTGTTGGGCTTGAATAGTATTGGGCTTCAATAGTGTTGGGCTTGAATAGTGTTGGGCTTCAATAGTGTTGGGCTTGAATAGTGTTGGGCTTCAATAGTGTTGGGCTTGAATAGTGTTGGGCTTTGGCCCATATGTTTGGTATTTGGGCTTAGCCCATGAATTTATGTTAAGCCCATTATGATGTTAAGTCCATTAAGTGTAAGTAAGCCCATGTGTAATAGAAAATAGTCCATTTGTATAAACATAGCCCATTAAGTAAGATAAGCCCACTTGTTATAAGTAAGCCTTTCATTTTTATAAAAATCTTTTTATAAAAATTTACTAAGTATACTTTTTGATAAATAAAAACATACTAGTTTTTATAAGTTTATAAATATCCGAAATTTGTTATCGATAGGATACTTATATTTCGTGTCGAAAAATCGCCTAAACGTCGTAGTAACTCCTCGGATTGGCAATTCACTTATGTAGTCGTCCGTCGTTCATTTTGACCATAAATGGTGTCCGATTATTCGAATCGTCCGTAACCCGTTTTCAAGTGTGTATATATGTATTCTTGTAAGTCTTTACTTGTAAATGTGTCTTGTATTTATTTGTATCATTGTTATCAAATACCTAATTTTTGTACATAACTAATACAAATAATAAACACATAGTAAATAACTTGTTAAGATCATTAATATATATTTTCCCAAAAATATATATTTATATCTATTTTTGTTTTTAGAAAGACCACTTTCTAATCTTGTAAAGACTTTGCTAAAAAAAAAAATGATAATTTTTCTAACATATGATTTCTAAGAAAAATTGGCCATATAACCTTTGTATTAGGTACCTTGCCATGTTTAGATAAACATATCATTTTCTTTTCAAATCACCACCAATTTACTCATCATCTTAACTAGACATATGAGACTTTTATAAAATAAAATTTACCAAGATGATTTCCAAATCATGTAGGGTTTTAAACATGATCATTACATATGCTAACAAGTTCAACAACCAAGTTTAATTTTAGCTTTAACAACTTTTATAAAAATCTCTAGTTGTATGTTACTTTTTATAATCTTGTGAAAGTCTTGTTTTTAAACAAAAACCTTAATTACTTTCACAAGATCAATAGTTATGATCATCCATTTAGTCTTTTATGTTAAAAACCCTTTAACATAAACATGTATAATTTTTAGATCATAACTTAAACATCTTCTAACCATTTATTTGTATCATAACCATCATAACAAGCTTAAATAAGCATATAACAAGTCTTAGATCACAATATAAACAAACATAATTATATCATGATTTTTATCTTTGCTTCTTTGTATTTTTCTCATGTTATTATGTATGATCTCTTGGTTATTATTAGTAATAATAACAATCATAAACATAATATATGTATAAAAAAAATAGTTATAGAAGCTTACTTCTAGCACAAGGCTAGGGATGATCTTAGAAGATTATTAAGACTTAAGAAGATGATGATCTTGTTGGTAGAACACTTTTGCATGGATGAAAACCCTTCCTTTTACTTCCAAAAGCTTTAGATCACCTTATGTTACTTGGAAATCCATGTTGATCATGAAGGAGGTAATAAAAATAATTGGGTTTTTGAAGGTGTTCTTATGAAAAAGATGAAGATAGTTAGAGTGTTCTTTGTTCTTGGATGATGAAAGATGATAGAATAAAGTCTAGTAACTTAGTGATTAAGTCTTGTAAATATTCACCAATATTTACCCACTTGAAACTAATGAAAATATCTAGTTATTAACACTTAAACAAGTTGAAAGAAAAGTGGGGCCCACAAAGGGTCTTATAATCGTGAATGAGGGGGGTCTCATGTGGTAAAAATGTGTTAGAATTATTTAAGGTTTCACATGAATTAAAAAGTTTAAGTCTTTTAAGAACTTTGACATTTTATATAAAAATATCTACAAGGTTTTAAGCCTTCATATTTTAAAGTAGTGTGACACTAAGTAAAACTAGTTCACCGAAATTTTTAGTGTGAAATTCGGGTGAAAAAGTCGGTTCAGGTCCTGTACCGGGTTAACTACTGACACCGTGTTTTATTTAGATAAAAACATAACAAAAATTATTTTTGTATTTGTTTTATTATCCAAATATTTAATCCAACTTTTTGGACTAAAACTTTTATTATTTTTGACACGGTTCCGGTACCGGCTTTGCTGACTGGCAGTTTACTGAACTAGCCATGCAGCTTAATGCAATAAGATTCGATTGCGGATTTTGTGTCGTTTTTACTACCCATTATATTATTTATGTCAAATAATATTTATTTTTGGGTTTTCAGATAATTACTGTTTCGTTCTGCGGAAATGCTGAATTTTGCGGAAAAATAATGAAATGGTCACTTTTAGCGCTTTTCGGACAGTTTTTAGTGCTACCGGGCATTGGTAATATATTAACTAAACCCTTGTATTCCCACATAGGATTTAATATATAATTGATGTTGGACTTTTGTCTAAGTCCTAAAGATGTAATTTAGATGGTTTATGCGGAACCTGAGTTCTCGTCAGCACACTAGTTTACTAGGTACTACTGTAGTTGTTTCGATGCATTGTTTACACTATTTCAAATGTAACCAATAAAAATGAATAATGTGCATCATAAATGAATATTCCTTGAGTGCTCTACGATGTATAACATGTAATCATGCAGTTCGAATATTCAAAACACATACTTGTATAATGTAATTCATTGCTTTAAATGTACATAAATTACCAGAAAGTGGCAGTTGTCACATTCTCCCCCTGTTATTGAGAATTTCGTCCCGAAATTCAAACTGAGTCATCCTATACAGGAGACTACTCGAACAGGTGAGAGTATTTGGCTTTGATTTAATATTCACGTTCCCACGTATATTCGGGTCCGTGTCGAGAGTTCCAACGAATTTTTTACTAATATGTTATGACTCCTTTGTATTTTCTGGACCTTCCGGTCCATGACCTTAACAGGTGCTTTGTGAATTGGAGTTTGTCATCAATATGAACCTCATCCTCCGGGATGAAAACTGTTTCTTGCGTTGGACTCTTTTCAAGATTCGACACATTAAATATGTCGTGTACTCTACTTAGTTCTTCTGGTAACTTCAGCTTGTAGGCAACAGTGCCTATCTTTTCTAAGATTTCAAATGGTCCAATGTAACGTGGGTTAAGCTTTCCACGTTTACCGAACCTCGATACGCCTTTCCAAGGCGAGACTTTTAACAAGACTTTGTCTCCATCCTCGAAAGATAATGGTTCTGCGTAGCTATTTTGTCGATCGCGAGCCGCCTCGATACGGTCTCGGATCTGAAAATTTTTATCCGTAGTCTCTTGGCCTAATTCCGGACCAATTAATTGACTATCGCCTGTTTCCGCCCAACATAGCGGAGAGCGACACTTTCGACCATAAAGAGCTTCAAACGGTGCAGCTCGTATACTTGTATGGTAGCTATTATTGTAGGAAAACTCAACTAAAGGTAGATGAGTATCCCAATTGCTGTCTAAATCCATAACACATGCGCGAAGCATATCTTCGAGTGTTTGGATTGTCCGTTCGCTCTGGCCATCAGTTTGTGGATGAAAGGCCGTACTTGGATTCAAATGAGATCCAAAGGCCTGTTGAAATGATTTCCAAATTCTAGAAATGAAACGCCCGTCTCTTTCTGAAATGATTGAAATAGGCACTATATGACGAGCCACTATTTCTTTGAGATAGAGTTTCGCTAGTTTCTCAGTATTATCCTTCTCCCGAATCGGTAAGAAGTGTGCGGACTTTGTTAGTCTATCGATGATTACACATATCATGTAGTGACCTCTTGAGGTCCTGGGTAACTTCGTAATGAAGTCCATCGATATTTGTTCCCATTTCCAAACGGGAATCTCGGTTTGTTGTAACAAGTCCGAGGGATTTTGCTATTCGACTTTGACTTTCGCGCAAGTCAAGCATTCTCCGATATAAGTCGCGATATCACTTTTGAGGTTAGGCCACCAGTAGTATTCTTTCACTACTTAGGCCTATGTGCTTCCTCAAAATATCATCTCGAAGGCCGCCAAAGAATAGAACCCAATTTCGACCCATTAGGTATAAAGTTCCATCTTCTTTCGGCACTAATTGTTCCTTCATGCCTCTAAGTGTTTCTGCTTGAATATTCTCTTCCTTGAGCGCTTGTGAATCATCTTCTCTAATGCTTGAACTCTCAGTGTTCTTACTCGCTCCTTGCGGCTCAAGGCGTCAGCTACAGCATTCGCCTTGCCCCAATGGTACTTTATTTCATAATCATAGTCGTTCAACAATTCAACCCTACGTCGTTGACGTCTGTTTAATTCTTTTTGGTCGAATATATGTTGAAGGCTTTTATGATCCGTGAAAATAGTGCATTGAGTACCATATAAATAATGTCGCCATATTTCAAAGCGAATACCATCACGCCTAACTCAAGGTCGAGAGTGGTGTAGTTCTTCTCGTGAACTTTTTAATTGGCGCGACGTGTACACAATAACTTTTTCACGTTGCACGAGTATGCAACTCAATCCTTGATGCGAAGCATCATAGTCTACAACAGAGTCATCGGTATCGTCGGATAATGATAAGATTGTAAAATGCTATGCACCAATCTTAAGAATAAGTTGAAATGCTATATCTTGTTTTTTTTTTTTTTTTTTTTTTTTTTTTTTTTTTTTTATTGGGGCGAATTTATTGTCTTTAACAACTCTAAAATGGTTCTCAAATGTTGCTCATGTTCATCAGTCGATCGAGAGTATATCAAAATGTCGTCAATAAACACTATGACGAATTTGTCGAGATACGGCTTGCACACACGATTCATTAAATCCATGAAGACCGCTGGTGCATTTGTTAAACCAAAAGGCATAACGAGAAACTCGTAATGACCGTAACGAGTCTTAAAAGCCGTTTTCGGTATGCTTTCCTCCTGAATTCGTAACTGATGATACTCCGATCGTAAGTCTATCTTAGAGTAGAAGCTAGAACCTTTCATAAACCATTTGAGTTAGTTGGAAATTCATTTGTAACATGGTTTAGAAATATGAATTTTCATTCATCGAAATGTTGTGCACTTTTGCAAAACTTGCATGTCTTTCCACCCCAAAACCTTTATAAAGATGTATAGTGGTAAAGAGTGGGGGTTATGAACTCACAACATCCTTATTCGGTCAACTACAAGGTTCAGAAGGTGCTAATCGACATGGAGATTTAGCTATGGGTGAGGCTCCCGGTACCAAGTCGATGTGAAACTCGACTTGTTGATATGGTGGTAGTCCTGGCAAGACTTCAGGAATTTCTTCAGGAAATTCTTTTACCACAGAAATATCTATCAGCTATGGCCCAACGGCCTTCTTGTTTACAACAAGTGCTAGAAAGGTAACACAACCTTTCCGTAAGTACTTCTGTGCCTTCATGCAATATATGGTCCGCAATGATGTGTTGCGCTTTTCTCCATGGATAACAAATGTATCTTCGTTTGGTAGTGGTAAGTGAATGATCTTCTCATGACAGAAGACTTTGGCTCGATTATTGGATAGCCAATCCATGCCAACCACTACATTGAAAATACCCAACTCAATGGGTACGAGATCGATATGAATTTCAGCTTTAGACTCGACTAGTTTACCGTTTGCCAATTCTATAGAATGAGGAGACGTCTAGGTTACTTGACTCTAGGCCAAGTACATTTTAAATTCTGTGTGGCGAGGACTTCACTGTATAGTTTTAGGAACCCTATGTTTAAATGTAGGATACCCAATCCATATGTTTAGTTGTTGGATAACCCAACCATATGTTTAGATGTAGGATAACCCAATCCCTAATTGTAGCTAGGACAATCCCGTCCCTAGCCATGAAACTCATGTATGTGAAATGTTGAGATGAAGCTAAAATTGCCAATTGTATAAAATAACATGGATGTGAAATGTTGACGAATAGGATACATACCGGTGGCCCTTAATGAATTTGATATGTCTCAGCTAATTACCCATTAGCTATCTTGATATAGTAATGTGTGTCCAACATGACTCTAATTCGAGTATATGCTTAACATTTAAAAGCAATAGCTAAGCTCAGTGTTGGTATTAAAAGAATTGATACATGATGATCGTAGAGTGTACGTACTCATGACTTCATTTCTCTCATGACGAGAGTTATTGTTTGAGTGATCGAGGTAGGGAGGGATGATGCGGTTATGCTTCGGATCTCTGAAGCTAAACCCAAAATGTAACACTCAGTGTGTTTGAATTCGGGTGTTACCCAGTATGGAACAACCCTTGAGAGACCGTGAAAGCATCAAGTGTAACCATCAACATTGGCTCCAGTTATGCTCGAGTTCGTTTATAAAATCATATGAAAATAGATATGAAAATCATATAATATAAAAGAATGATGTATGGTTAAATAAATAACCAATAAAAATGTAGTGTATAAATATATCATGTCTTGAAATACAATATTATGTCTTGTGTAGAAGATGTCGCGTCTTGTGCAAAAATGTCATGTCTTGTCTTTGTCGAAGAGATTTGAATAACACCACGATATGCAATATAACATAAGCACTTATATATAGGAAGTACCAGCGGCGTATCCACCATGCTTTTATTATATTACACACGTCTCATCACTTACAAATGACCACCAAAATGTCTCGTGTATACCAACGTCAAATGACATGTAAAACAATGTCTTGCGTAACAATGTCATGTATAAAACATGTCTTGTGTAAAAGCCATGGTTTTCAACACATAACTTTTAACTTAAACAGTTGATTCTTTTGGCACCATGATCTTTTTAATACTCAATATTAAAAGAAACTAGACATATATATTTGGATAAATATAGTCTATCATGCGCCCAAGAATGAAGAATGCAGTAGGTCATCGAAACCTTAAGACCGCATGGTTCATATATGTTTGAATAAATGATAATACGAATAACCGAAAATGAATGATAATGTGGATAAGCAAAACCAAAAGGTGTAATGCCTCTTGCATGTATTGGTCATATGTTTAAATGGAAAAAGAGAAAAAAATTCGTTGAGGAGGGGAAACCAACCAGTGGTCTTCGTCTATATAATATGTATTTCCTGCTCTATGGACCTCGATCGTCCTAAATAGAGAAAATCCTTTGTCTTACTTGTCCATGTGACAAATATGGTAATAGTGCTTGAGTTTCCCGAGCTCTAGCAAAATTATTAGAATCTCCAAAGATGTCGAATAGAATGTAATGAGGGAGTTGTAGCATGGTTCATGCCATACCATCCCAGGGGAAAAGACAAATGTCAAACGACGGAATTTATTGTATCACTTCCAATAAATATGATAAGGTGGAATATGATAAAGTAAGGTAAGGTAAAGTAGGATAAAGTGTCTTAGACACCCTGGAACCAACCCATGTTCAAGAATTTCGAGAATGTTGAGAAAAATCCTCCATGAGTAGCTAACAAGTTTTGTTTGTTTAAATGACTAGTCTCAACTGAATCATGATATAGATCGAATGTTAGGTGTGAACAAATATGTGTCGTCTTCCTGTATTGTATTGTATTGCATTGCATTGCATTGCATTGCATTGTATTGTAGGGTGTTATACTAACCACCACAGTTCGTGTTCTAGTAGAATCTCAAATAATAACTTAAGAATTTCGAATGAATAGTGATCATTAGCTTGGCCCGCAGAGTCCACCAGAATTCCCATGCACTACAAGTTGTTATTACGTTGGCCACCGTAATAATAAATTGCCTTGCATGGTCACCCTAGCATTCTCTCGTACGAAGCAGCCGATCAATAAGAGAGGAAACATTATTGTCAATATACCTTCAAAATAGGAGGGACCTTCGTGATAGCTCACGAGTCAACGTTCGTTGTCTTTACTCGCAGAACGGTACGACGTTAGGTGAAATAGAAATGAAAAGAATTTGTAACAATAACAACTGAAGAGGCACCTTAAAGATGAGTACTTCATCTTCCTTGTAAGGACAAGAGTATATCCACCTTGGTTAGTATGAGTCACAGGGATCTCGTCCCACTAATGGAGTTGTTGTCCAAGGTTACCACCTTCGCCTCGTCGTCATTATCATGGTCAGGCATCTCAACATTCGTGAGAAAGCAACCATATTTTTCGGAATTAAGTTTAAGATTTCACTCAGAAATCATGTTCGTCATAAGCTCCGTAATAGACACGAGGTCGATATTTTCATCGTGCGAGTAAAGAATAATAATAAAGTTTGAAGTCGAAGGTATTTTGTTCTTGGCAAATATTTCATGCAACATATATATGAACCACCTATATATATAATCATGTAAAATCCTATCAATCAAGGATTTCTATCTTGTATAAGCTGAACTTGTAAACTGTTTATAATGCATAAACTGATAATGTAATGTATTGTAGGCACATAGTCTATTAATGTATTGTGTCTGTTTCTCATAGACTTCACCCATGGAAATGTCCTCGCTTGATTTATGTGAAATGAATTTTTGCTGTAGTGGACCTTGAAAAATGTTTATGCAATGAAAACCTTTTGACTTGTCCAATTTTATTTATAATCTGTTCAACATGAACAAGAGGTTTTCGTGAGAGATCCCTAGTGATTGTAGACTTAGACTCGAGAAAGAATCCTGGTTCACTACAATCGATGCTCTGATACCAATCTGTCACACCCGCTCGTAGCGGAAACGCAAGGTGTGATCTGTATGGTTTTCATTGCATAAATATCGATGTACATGAACAAACTATATGAATAAAACATGCTCCAATGCCATTGTCATAATTGTTCAAAAGATCGCAACATAAGTTATGTATTGGTAAAAAAAACCATCAAATGAAAATAAGTTGTCATCGTTTTATACATCAAAATGTAAGTCTTAAAATGTCAAGACTTTGACCATTATATCACCGCAAAGAGGCGGTATATAACAGGCAAACCCTTCAATAGTTGGCATGGAGTATTGATACTTGCTTTCCTTGACTGAAATGTCTGCCAGGTCCACTAATTTCCTGAAATACATGTTAAGTTTGAAAACATCAACAAAAGTTGAGCGAGTTCATGCAGTTTAGCTGTACAAGATGTATCTGTATCAAAACAGTATGTAATATGTATTTGTCTCAATTGTCATTGTATCCAAACTGGATATAAGATGTATCTGTAAAATATGAGATGTATTTGTATCAATTGTAGTATGAAAAGCGTCAATGAAATCGTGATCATTAATGTTTTGCAAGGACATTAATATGTGTGACGAAATAGGAAGCAAACCAACCCTAGACGATTTTATGCCGATTCCTATCGACTGGGACACAAACGCACTCTTCCGTAGGGGTCCATGACCAAGAGTGGGGCTCGCCAAAACCCATTAGATCTAAACCTTTGTTCCTTGGTCCAAACTGGATTAATGGTGCTTATAGTATGGCCCTAATTCGCACAGGATCTAAGGTGTTTCATTCCTTGACTTATCATACTATTGTACATGTATTTTCCCCGATAGTTGTAAAGCTTGAAAAACATTTAAATGAATAGGGGACATGAACTCACAGAATTGCATCCGTAAACTGTATGTAATTGTAACCTCACTTGCATTGTCCTTGAATTGTATCACGACCTACAAAGGTCCTAGAATTGTTAGACACTACGGTCTTTGTATTGACTCATGTACAAGTCTTTTGTCTTGAGTATGTGTAAGACTTGTATGTCTTTACTGTTCGTTAACTGTGTATTCGATGAATGAGTTGTTCAAATGTTCGTTAACTGTGTATTCGATGAATGAGTTGTTCAAATGTTCGTTAACTGTGTATTCGATGAATGAGTTGTATAGTCGGATCTAGTCCGCTGAACCTCGTGTCTTATATGTATCACTTGTATAGTTGTGTTTCCAATAATAGTATCATTGGGCCAAGCCCATGTTTTCATGTTATTGGGCCCCAAATAGTGTTGGGCCTAAATAGTGTTGGGCCTCAAATAGTGTTGGGCCTCAAATAGTGTTGGGCTTGAATAGTATTGGGCTTCAATAGTGTTGGGCTTGAATAATGTTGGGCTTCAATAGTGTTGGGCTTGAATAGTGTTGGGCTTCAATAGTGTTGGGCTTGAATAGTGTTGGGCTTCAATAGTGTTGGGCTTGAATAGTGTTGGGCTTTGGCCCATATGTTTGGTATTTGGGCTTAGCCCATGAATTTATGTTAAGCCCATTATGATGTTAAGTCCATTAAGTGTAAGTAAGCCCATGTGTAATAGAAAATAGTCCATTTGTATAAACATAGCCCATTAAGTAAGATAAGCCCACTTGTTATAAGTAAGCCTTTCATTTTTATAAAAATCTTTTTATAAAAATTTACTAAGTATACTTTTTGATAAATAAAAACATACTAGTTTTTATAAGTTTATAAATATCCGAAATTTGTTATCGATAGGATACTTATATTTCGTGTCGAAAAATCGCCTAAACGTCGTAGTAACTCCTCGGATTGGCAATTCACTTATGTAGTCGTCCGTCGTTCATTTTGACCATAAATGGTGTCCGATTATTCGAATCGTCCGTAACCCGTTTTCAAGTGTGTATATATGTATTCTTGTAAGTCTTTACTTGTAAATGTGTCTTGTATTTATTTGTATCATTGTTATCAAATACCTAATTTTTGTACATAACTAATACAAATAATAAACACATAGTAAATAACTTGTTAAGATCATTAATATATATTTTCCCAAAAATATATATTTATATCTATTTTTGTTTTTAGAAAGACCACTTTCTAATCTTGTAAAGACTTTGCTAAAAAAAAAAAATGATAATTTTTCTAACATATGATTTCTAAGAAAAATTGGCCATATAACCTTTGTATTAGGTACCTTGCCATGTTTAGATAAACATATCATTTTCTTTTCAAATCACCACCAATTTACTCATCATCTTAACTAGACATATGAGACTTTTATAAAATAAAATTTACCAAGATGATTTCCAAATCATGTAGGGTTTTAAACATGATCATTACATATGCTAACAAGTTCAACAACCAAGTTTAATTTTAGCTTTAACAACTTTTATAAAAATCTCTAGTTGTATGTTACTTTTTATAATCTTGTGAAAGTCTTGTTTTTAAACAAAAACCTTAATTACTTTCACAAGATCAATAGTTATGATCATCCATTTAGTCTTTTATGTTAAAAACCCTTTAACATAAACATGTATAATTTTTAGATCATAACTTAAACATCTTCTAACCATTTATTTGTATCATAACCATCATAACAAGCTTAAATAAGCATATAACAAGTCTTAGATCACAATATAAACAAACATAATTATATCATGATTTTTATCTTTGCTTCTTTGTATTTTTCTCATGTTATTATGTATGATCTCTTGGTTATTATTAGTAATAATAACAATCATAAACATAATATATGTATAAAAAAATAGTTATAGAAGCTTACTTCTAGCACAAGGCTAGGGATGATCTTAGAAGATTATTAAGACTTAAGAAGTTGATGATCTTGTTGGTAGAACACTTTTGCATGGATGAAAACCCTTCCTCTTACTTCCAAAAGCTTTAGATCACCTTATGTTACTTGGAAATCCATGTTGATCATGAAGGAGGTAATAAAAATAATTGGGTTTTTGAAGGTGTTCTTATGAAAAAGATGAAGATAGTTAGAGTGTTCTTTGTTCTTGGATGATGAAAGATGATAGAATAAAGTCTAGTAACTTAGTGATTAAGTCTTGTAAATATTCACCAATATTTACCCACTTGAAACTAATGAAAATATCTAGTTATTAACACTTAAACAAGTTGAAAGAAAAGTGGGGCCCACAAAGGGTCTTATAACCGTGAATGAGGGGGGTCTCATGTGGTAAAAATGTGTTAGAATTATTTAAGGTTTCACATGAATTAAAAAGTTTAAGTCTTTTAAGAACTTTGACATTTTATATAAAAATATCTACAAGGTTTTAAGCCTTCATATTTTAAAGTAGTGTGACACTAAGTAAAACTAGTTCACCGAAATTTTTAGTGTGTAATTCGGGTGAAAAAGTCGGTTCAGGTCCTGTACCGGGTTAACTACTGACACCGTGTTTTATTTAGGTAAAAACATAACAAAAATTATT
The DNA here is from genome assembly GCA_030545235.1 of Helianthus tuberosus. NCBI lineage: Eukaryota > Viridiplantae > Streptophyta > Magnoliopsida > Asterales > Asteraceae > Helianthus > Helianthus tuberosus. Next base: position 110,585,337 of record CM060449.1, read on the forward strand.
TTTGTATTTGTTTTATTATCCAAATATTTAATCCAACTTTTTGGACTAAAACTTTTATTATTTTTGACACGGTTCCGGTACCGGCTTTGCTGACTGGCAGTTTACTGAACTAGCCATGCAGCTTAATGCAATAAGATTCGATTGCGGATTTTGTGTCGTTTTTACTACCCATTATATTATTTATGTCAAATAATATTTATTTTTGGGTTTTCAGATAATTACTGTTTCGTTCTGCGGAAATGCTGAATTTTGCGGAAAAATAATGAAATGGTCACTTTTAGCGCTTTTCAGACAGTTTTTAGTGCTACCGGGCATTGGTAATATATTAACTAAACCCTTGTATTCCCACATAGGATTTAATATATAATTGATGTTGGACTTTTGTCTAAGTCCTAAAGATGTAATTTAGATGGTTTATGCGGAACCTGAGTTCTCGTCAGCACACTAGTTTACTAGGTACTACTGTAGTTGTTTCGATGCATTGTTTACACTATTTCAAATGTAACCAATAAAAATGAATAATGTGCATCATAAATGAATATTCCTTGAGTGCTCTATGATGTATATCATGTAATCATGCAGTTCGAATATTCAAAACACATACTTGTATAATGTAATTCATTGCTTTAAATGTACATAAATTACCAGAAAGTGGCAGTTGTCACATAAGTACACCCCTCCCAGTGCATACCTTAATCGTTTTACATGTTTGCATTCTCCGGGTTCGAGTGTAAGTACACCCCTCCCAGTGCATGCCTTAATCATTTTACATGTTTGCATTTTCAGGGTTCGAGTGTAAGTACACCCCCTCCCAATACATGTCTAAATCATTTTACATGTTTACATTTTCTGGGTTCGAGTGTAAGTACACCCCCTCCCAATACATATCTAAATCATTTTACATCAATCTTTGTCCCTTCACTTGGACTCATTATCCTAATGTAATACGCTTCCGTCACCCGGCTGTGCGTTTACATTATTATCAAATATTTTGCTCATTTGATTCATTTGGGTACTTTTTTAATTTGTCCCACTCACCTCGTCCTTACTACATCGGATGTAAGCATGTCCATCATAAAAAGTTCATGGTACCACGTGCTCACCACTTACTTGGCCAGAGTAAGCGATCAATACCTGGTATACATGACCTTTTTATAATTTTCACATTACACCCCATGTATGTAATGCCTCTATTTGTTTCTCTTGGAAACAATATCCCGGATAGATTTTCTATTCGGGGTTTTCTAAGTTTTTAATCTACATATGCAACTCTTCAATCTATACGTACTTGTTGCATATTACTATTTGTGCAATTAAATTTAAAATGAGCACCTGGTAATGCTTGCCCTAACATATTCTCTTGCCATTAGCCTTGTTCTACTTGTCGTACTATAGACCATTCCTCCGTCAATTCCGCAATTTGTTAGACTCCCGCTATCTTTAGATGCGAGTGTCCTTCAACTAAACATTTACAAGGGTTAATAATATCAACTTCAATAATCACCCGTATTGTAATACAAGGCTTTCTCTACTATACTCGTCAACGCACGTATTTTCGTCAACTATATTAATCATTTTATTTGGGGTAACATGTATCACACGATAGCCCTATGTGTTGTTTACAACATTTTTGCATGCTAAACTATTAACATACATGTACTTACCGGATTTGCTATCAAGCCTCGAACCGAACACACTTTATTCTTTAACCATGAGCTCTGATTACCAACTTGTAACACCCGTTCTTATAAATCAAGATTTAACTTATCTTTTACGAAAACAATCATGTAATTAAGATTACATGTACATCGGAAATACGGGTTTATTAAAACCTTTTACAATTTAAAAGTTTAGAACATAATGTGATTAAGTTCGTCAATTAAAAGTAACAACGAAACGTCGTGTGGAAGCTTATTTCATGATCGTGTTCGGTTCTTCATTATGCTTGATCGTCCTTCGGTGCTAAAATTTTACCTGAAACTCATAAAACATGAGTTGGATTAGTCATACGTAACTTAGAACGTATTTAAACGAGTTCGCAATGCATCAATGGTTAAAATAAACGATTTTCGCAAAACTGACACCCACTCGCGTCGCGTCACGGTCTGGGGCCTTCCCCGTCGCGGGACACCACGGCTTGTTTTCAACAGACTATTGCAGCTGGTGCTGCATAATTCCCAGCATGACTCGATTTCATGGAAACAAGCATAACTCTCTCGTTTTTGATCCGTTTTACCCGATTCTTTTTCCTACGCGTCCGTAAATTAATTCTCCATCTTATGGAGTTAAAATCCAACATCCGACATAATAAATTTTGAGACTTCTAAGCCTTCGACTAATTGCCTTTTTACCGAATTTTAACCCGTTTATGCATTTTATCAAACAAACATATTTTTTTGATCCTTATTTCACATGCACCTCTTCAAATTAATGTTATCTACCATGTTAGGTTCTAATCACAGGTGTCTTACACAAATTAAACCCGTTTTTGTCACACCCCGAACACGTAGAACATCAAATCGTGTCGGAAACGTCGGGGAGTGTTGTAACAGAATTATTGTTCCACAACCATGGCAATTAAAGTTACATTTTATTTATCAAACAAGAGTGTTACATTGTCTCAAAACAGGAAATAAAGAGTTCAGAACATAATTAAACTAGTCTATCTTTATTTTAAGTCTCTAAGGCATAGGTCCGCCCTAGTGTGACGAACATCATCCTAAGCGACAACTCCTGAAAACACATGTGAAAATAGGTACGTCAGCATAAAAATGCCTGTGAGATACATAGGTTTTGTGAAAATAGGATTCATGTCTTGGGTTTTAGAAGAAGGTTTAATAAAAATTAGTCATGAATCTTGTTAAGTGTTTTCTTTTATAAATCATATGAAAACTCGATAAGAAATCCGATTATATAAAAGAAAAGTGCATGGTTAATGAAATAACCAAGTAAAAAGGGTTGGATAAAATAAACTGTTTTGTAAGATAAAGTCTTGTGAAAAATAAGTTTTTTTATGTAAAATGTAATATGCTAAATATTGAAATGATTTAAGTAACGCTACGACATGTAATATCATACAATCACTTATATATAGGAAGTACCAGCGGCGTATCCACCATGCTTGTATCATATTACACACGCCTCGTTACTCAAATCACTTACCCAAACCAACCACCATTGTAAATTGTTCATGTATAAATCAATTGTCAAGTGTTATTGTGTAAATCATATGTAATGTGTAACCAAAATGTCATGTATGGCAAGTGAAATATGTATCAACTAAACCATAGGTAAAAATGTACAAAACAATGTATTGAAGTAAAACGTGGTTTAAATCAACGTTATGTTTTGTGGAAATGCATGCTATATTGAATACAAACATTTATGCGATATTGTAAAAATGCATACATTCAAGCCTTGTGACTGTGGTGATAGACCTTTAAACAAATTAAAAGTTTATCTGTGTTATGTCTATCGAATTCGGTCATTCCTTCCATCCAAACATACCTAGGATGTCAGGAACGGGAGTTGTCAATTCCTATGGTACCACTACCTACTAACGAATGCGTAGCTAATGTTAATGAATGTATTTTTGTCCCATTTAAACAAACCAAATGTCATATCAAAATGTAAGCATGTGAAAAAAATGCACTAAGTATGTAATCAAATGAACATACATAGCGTGAAATGTAATGTAAAACAATGTACTAAGTATGCACACAATGGACATACATAGCATGAAATGTAGTGTAAAACGATGTACTATAAATGTACTAATGAACATAGCAAGTATATGATGTGAAAACATAGAAAGCATGAAAGTAACAAGTAGGCACATGTGTTTCACCCCAAAACAGTTTGAAAACGGTAAAAAAGGGGTCTATGTACTCACTTGAGATTGCTTAGTAGTCCTTGAGTAACAACCAAACAATGCTAGAGATCACGGATATCAAACGGCACCTAATATAGGTAACTATGTTAATATACCGGACCTAAATCGGAGGATTGGATAGAATGAGGGTTCGTAAACCAAACGAGTATGGAGACTCGTGTAATATGGTTTAACAAAGCCTACATACTACAATGAAACCTAACCTAAGTGCTTACGACCCATTACGACCCGTTAAGGTAGCTTATGCTACTTTAACGCGTCGTTCGCGTGAAACGCGTTCGGACCGCCTAACTAGTCCTATGACAAGTAATATATGCCTTAACATGTCTAATATTGTTGCCAAACTAGTTTAGATACCAAAAGTTATGTTACATATGCTTAAAATGAATTTTGGCGTAAAAAGGGTATTTTGGTAATTTACCTAAGGCATATATACTACCTATCATACAACTAACTAAATGTCGTGACCATAAGGTATAACCTCGGAAGGTTATTCCCTATACAACTATGGTCACCTAATGTGTTTGGTTGGATCCTAATGATCGGCTAAACGGGTCGGGTTCAAAAGTATAAGCGATTGTTTAGATCGCTTACCTTACGACCCTATATAAGCACTAAACTAAAAGTGATGAGCTAAGCATGTTAAAACATGCTTAACTAAGTTTAGAAAACAGGTTTGGTATCAAAACAAATGGTTTTGATACCTAAGAGTAATTTGGTTACAAAATACGCAATAAGACGCATTTTGGCCGAAACTACGACTCGTCACTGAGCCTAGATAACGTGGTAATCAGTAGGCATAGTCACTAGGGACTATAACCATCGTGATTACACTCACGTTATGAAGTTCAAACAAACTTCGCATTGACCATAAACTGGTCAATGCAGAAAGTCAAACAAAGTTTGACTTTTAAAGCTAAAAGAATAAAAGAACGAAGGAACACTTACAAAGGGTCCCCGAAAGCTTTGATTTCCAAATATTTCTCAGGTATAAAGCGCTTGTACACCTCAACTTAGAGAAGTTTTCAGAAATTAAGTGGGTTTTGAGTTGTGAATCAAAGGGGTATTTATAGGATTTGGACCACCGTTAGGATCGTTTCTCGAATACCGTGATTTAATCTCATCCGTACATGTGTTGGAATGTTATGGATGCTTTAATTGGCCCCCCATTATCAGTAATCAACATGTGGTATTGGGTTTTTGAGTGTGAAACAGCTAGAACCAGGCTGTTAAAAGATTCTGAAGTGCTGGGAGGTCCTTACGGACCGTAAGGGTGATGGCTTACGGTCCGTAAGCCATTATCTTTGCTGAAATGACAGTTTTGGTCCCTGTACCTTGTTTCATTGCGTAACGGCACTTCTAACACCCGTCAAACCCAATTTCAAGCTCCACAATGATGTTAAGACATAGGGAACATGAAATATGCTTGAAAACATCACGGATGTCGGTTCGTTTGGCCGTACGATTGCGTTGTTTGGTTAATTATGACGGAATGCGCATAAGCGCGAAAAACTATCCAAATTGCGCGACGAATGGATTTTTCTCATGCCAAACACTAAAATAAAATATTTTAGTGCTTACATAAATTTTTGGATGTCCGGATGTATTCAGAATGTAAGTTATGCGCGAAAGTGCAAACTTGTGCACTTTTTGACGCTTTTAGTCCCTGAATGACCCAAAAGTTTATTTTAGCACACCGAACCCCTCAAAGCCTATTTCTAAGCTATGTAAAGGATATTTGTGGTATGTTTAACTTATGGTCATGTTCCGGAATGTCTGTTCTAGTACGAATCATCATACTTTCACAGTTTGTCAAATTTAGTCCCTGTAGGCGAATTAACTTGATTTTGCCATACCAAATCCTTCAAAACTTATTTCTAAGTTATGTAAAGGTTATTTAAGGTATGTTAAGCATATGTTGATGTTCCGGAGTGTTTGTCGCGTTAAACTGATTATGTTTATGCACCAATTTGCGTATAACTCTCCAGAAAGCGATATAGAGTTTGAAATTGAACAAAAGTCAAAACATGAAAAATGTCAAACATAAAAAAACAAACATTGGGATCAAATAACATTGTTTTATTGATAATTGAACTGTTCAAAATGATTACAAGCACAGATGTTACAGTCTCCCCTACTTGTGGAAATTTCGTCCCGAAATTTATTTAGAGGAAACTCCTGGGAATAGATGCGGATACTTCGTCTTCATTTGATCTTCGCGTTCCCAAGTAAACTCAGGTCCACGTTTAGATTCCCAGCGGACTTTGACCAATGGAATGCGCTTGCGTTTGAGCCACTTAACTTCACATTCCATGATTTCCACTGGCTTCTCAACAAATTTCAGTGTTTTATCAACACGAATTTTGTCAAGTGGTATGTGGAGGTTCTCATCAGCTAAACACTTCTTGAGATTGGACACGTGAAAGGTTGGATGAACATTTCCAAGTTCAGGAGGTAACTCAAGTCTGTAGGCTACCTTACTGATTCTTTCGACGATCTTGAATGGTCCAACATATCTAGGTGCAAGTTTTCCTTTCTTTCCAAATCTGATCACACCCTTCCAAGGTGAGACCTTAAGTAGTACGCGATCACCGACTTGAAATTCCATGGGCTTGCGCTTTGGGTCCGCGTAACTCTTTTGACGGCATCTAGCTGCCTGAAGGTTATCACGAACTTTCTTAACCTTATCAGTTGTCTCTAAAATGAGGGCAGGTCCAGTAAGCTGAGCCTCACCGATCTCATTCCAGCAGACTAGTGAACGACATTTTCGACCATAGAGAGCCTCGAAAGGAGCCATGTTGATGCTGGAGTGATAACTGTTATTGTAGGAGAATTCAATCAACGGAAGATATGAATCCTAACTACCACCAAAGTCGATTACACAAGCTCTAAGCATATCCTCCAGAGTCTGGATTGTTCTTTCAGATTGACCATCCATTTGCGGATGATAAGCTGTTCTCATATTAAGTTGGGTCCCCATAGCAGATTGCATGGTTCTCCAAAAATGAGAAGTGAAACGAGCATCTCTGTCAGAAATGATGTTCAAAGGAACACCATGTCGAGCTACAATTTCATCCACATAGATTTTAGCAAGTTTGTCAGCAGAAAAATCCTCACGGATTGGCAAGAAATACGCTGACTTAGTAAGACGATCAACAATTACCCAGATGGCATCATGACCTTTCTTTGTGCGCGGAAGTTTGGTAATGAGATCCATAGTAATGTTTTCCCATTTCCAAACTGGGATCTCTGGTTGCACCAATAAACCAGAAGGACGTTGATGTTCAGCCTTAACCTTAAGACAAGTAAGGCATTTTGATACATATAAGGCAATGTCTTTCTTCATACCAGGCCACCAATACTGAATACGAAGATCCTTATTCATCTTATCTGAGCCAGGATGAACAGAATAACGAGACTTATGGGCTTCATCCATAAGCAAGGTGCGAAGATCGTCTTGGCTTGGGACCCGCAAACGGTCCATGAAGTAATACGATCCATTGTCCTTCAGTTCCAGATCAGGGGTTATGTGATAGGGAAATTCCTTATCCATCAAACCTTGTGAAACACAAGTGGGTTGAGCCTGAGAAATACGTGCTTGGTTATCGGATCGAGCTTGAATATCATATTGAACACGAACACAATGAAGCTTAGTACGTTCCTTACGACTCAATGCATCGGCTACGACATTCGCCTTACCAGGATGGTAGCGAATTTCGCAGTCATAGTCGTTTAGAAGCTCAACCCAACATCATTGCCTAATGTTGATTTCTTTCTGATTGAAGATATGTTGAAGACTTTTGTGGCCCGTGAAAACCACACATTTTGTACCGTACAAATAGTGTCTCCAGATCTTAAGAGCGAAGACAACTGCACCCAACTCAGGATCATGAGTGGTGTAGTTCTTCTCATGTATCTTCAACTGCCTTGATGCATATGCTATGACTTTGTTCCTTTGCATCAGAACACAGCCAAGACCCAATTTAGATGCATCGCAATAAACGACGAAATCATCATGGCCCTCAGGCAAAGTTAGAACAGGCGCGTCGCAAAGTTTTTGTTTCAAAGTCAGAAATGCTTCCTCTTGCTTGAATCCCCAATCAAAGGGTTTGTTCTTATGAGTTAGAGCAGTTAGAGGAACTGCAATCTTCGAGAAGTTTTCAATGAAGCGGCGATAATAGCCCGCAAGACCAAGAAAAGAACGAACTTTAGTAGGAGTAGTAGGCGTATCCCAATCCTTGATCGCACTGATCTTGGAGGGATCTACATGAATACCTTGTTCGTTGACAATATGTCCTAAAAATTGAACTTCTTTAAGCCAGAATTCACACTTGGAGAATTTCGCGAAAAGTTGCTCTTTCTTTAGGAGCTCCAGAGTAAGACGAAGATGTTGCTCATGATCAGCTCGCGTCTTAGAATAAATCAAGATGTCGTCAATAAAAACAATGACGAACTGATCCAAATAAGGCTTGCAGACCCTATTCATTAAGTCCATGAAAACAGCAGGAGCATTAGTCAAACCTAATGGCATGACTGTGAACTCATAATGCCCATAACGAGTACGGAACGCTGTCTTGGGAATGTCTTCTTCATGCACACGAAGTTGATGATATCCAGATTGCAGATCAATCTTTGAAAAATAAGAAGCGCCCTGCAACTGTTCAAAGAGATCATCGATGCGAGGTAGGGGATATCGATTCTTGATGGTAAGCTTGTTAAGCTCACGATAATCGATACACATCCTAAAAGATCCATCATTCTTCTTGACAAAAAGAACGGGAGCACCCCAAGGTGAAAAGCTAGGACGGATAAAACCTTTGTCAGAGAGCTCCTGAAGCTGCTTAGACAACTCTTGCATCTCAGACGGTGCAAGACGATATGGAGATCTGGCAATGGGATTTGCACCAGGTACGAGATCAATACGGAACTCGACTTGGCGCGCTGGGGGTAGACCAGGTAACTCTTCAGGAAACACATCAGGATAATCCCGAACAACAGGGATATCTTGAATAGACTTACCTTTGCCCTTATCTGCTACAACATGTGCCAAAAAGGCCACATAGTTCTTTCGCAGATACTTCCGAGCTTTAAAACAAGACATGAGTTTGAGACCACCAGCAGGTTTCTCACCACGAACTTGTAGGATCTCGCCTGTCGAAAGCGGCACACGAACAATCTTCTCAAAACAAACTACCTCTGCGCGATGCTTGGCTAACCAATCCATACCCACAATAACGTCGAAGCTTCATAGTTGCATAGGCGTGAGGTCAATAGGAAAAAGATGGTCGTTAAGGTTCAACTGGCAGTTGCGAAGAAAAAAAATCAAGAACAATGGGTTCACCACTAGCAACTTCTACTGTCAAGGGTTTTCCTAGTTTCGTTCTAGACATGCGAAGAAATGGCTCAAAAGATAATGACACAAAACTCTTATCGGCACCCGAATCAAAAAGAATAGATGCAGGCTGATTATTAATAAAGAACGTACCGTTCACCACTTCATTGTCTGCTTGTGCCTCTTGTGCATCATGTTGAAGACTCGACCTTGAGCCTGAGCCTGATTCTGATTTGGATTAGCATTCACCAATCTTGGACACTGATTATGGTAGTGGGTCAGATCCCCACAGTTGTAACAAGAACCTGGCGGGTAGTGTGGTCGTGCAGCTTGACCTTGTTGCTGAGCAGGAGGCTGAGCAACTCGTTGAGCCGGGTTCTGAACTGCCTGATTCTGAGCAAAACGACAAACATCAGCAAGATGACCTGACTTCCCACAGTTAGTACAGAAACGGCACGGAAGTTGCGGCTGATGGTGACTGTTGCATCTATTGCATAAAGGTGCATTTCCTGCATAACGCTTCTTCGCTGGGGGCTGTGCGGGTTGGTTGGGAGCTGCCTGGTTAACTTGGGCTGTGATAGTAAAATTTTGGGAAGCCTTTCGCTTCCTAGACCCCCTTGAGGAACCAGAATCCTTTCCCTTCTTGTTTTGACCTTTCTTGCTATCTTCTTTGTCAGACGCCTGCTTCTTACCCTTATCACCCTTTTTATGCAGCTTTCCCTTTCGAACCTGCGACTCAGTCAATGTCGCTGCTAACTCGATCGCCTGACGGAGTGTGGTAGGGTTACTACCAGTAATGATGTCTTGCACTGAGTCAGGTAGACCATCGATGTACCTTTCGATAGCCTTGTCGACTGGGGTAACCATTGTTGGGCAAAGCAGACTCAACTCCTCATACCTATCAGTATACGCCCTGTGCTCGCCGCTGTCCTGTTTCAAGTCATCAAACTCCCTTTCCAAAGCTCGCAGTTCATGACGAGGACAAAACTCCCTCATCAAAAGAGCTCTAAGTTCAGCCCAAGTCTGTGCTAAAGCAACTTCTGCACCCCGGTCTCTCATAACCCCATTCCACCATGTGAGAGCCCTCTTCTGAAACACACTCAAAGAAAACTCGACCTTGCAATTATCAGGACACTAAACGTGACGGAAAGTATTCTCAATGCTCTCAAACCATTGAAGAAGCCCAGTTGCTTCCTCAGAACCACTAAACTTGAGTGGTTTAGCCGAGTTAAAACTCTTGAAATTTCAAGGAGCATTGTGGTTGTTGTTGGCTTGGTTCCATTGAGCAATAAGATTTGGGAACGCAGCAGCCATTTGCTGCGCAATGATTTCTGCCAGTTCGGCATTAGCTATCTGATTCTCGCGTCGAGGAGGCATTCTAAAAGAGGAACATGAAAGGAAACGAGTGAGATGATTGGATGAAAAGAATGAGATGAAACAAAATCAACAAAAGCAAAGATGGTGGTCATTCATCCGCATCACAAGCAAGCAAACGATACATAGTGACTAATCGAAGTAAATGGGTCAAAAATAATTTATCGCGAAGACATGCTCGCCTATCAGTGAACACTCACCCCAAGAGTTCCCAGGTAAGAGTGACTGGTCCGATTTTGTGGATTTGTACGACAGTCTAGCCTTAGACAGAAAACCCAGGGTACAGTCATTCACCCTTCCAGTTCGCACGTGTTCACAATATTTAGGACCTAAAACTTTGACGAGATTTTGAAAATTCAAAGGGGTTCAAAACCTTACAATAGAGGGTTCAAAACCTAGTAATTAATCATCCAAGAACAGATGATTAATTTTCAAAGCGGATTCGGAAACGATGTTCTCGTTGTCGTTATCACCTAAGGATAGGTGAAGTGCATGTTTTAAAAATCTAAACACAAGACAACTTGTGTTGGGGTCCTAGAAAGGTTATAGTCTAGGTCAAAGCATTACTAATAACCTAATTCCCTATAACCATTGGCTCTGATACCAACTTTTCTGTCACACCCCGACCACGTAGAACATCAAATCGTGGCGGAAACGTCGGGGAGTGTTGTAACAGAATTATTGTTCCACAACCATGGCAATTAAAGTTACATTTTATTTATCAAACAAGAGTGTTACATTGTCTCAAAATAGGAAATAAAGAGTTCAGAACATAATTAAACTAGTCTATCTTTATTTTAAGTCTCTAAGGCACAGGTCCGCCCTAGTGTCACGAACATCATCCTAAGCGACAACTCCTGAAAACACATGTGAAAATAGGTACGTCAGCATAAAAATGCCTGTGAGATACATAGGTTTTGTGAAAATAGGATTCATGTCTTGGGTTTTAGAAGAAGTTTTAATAAAAATTAGTCATGAATCTTGTTAAGTGTTTTGTTTTATAAATCATATGAAAACTCGATAAGAAATCCGATTATATAAAAGAAAAGTGTATGGTTAATGAAATAACCAAGTAAAAAGGGTTGGATAAAATAAACTGTTTTGTAAGACAAAGTCTTGTGAAAAATAAGTTGTTTATGTAAAATGTAATATGTCAAATATTGAAATGATTTAAGTAACGCTACGACATGTAATATCATACAAGCACTTATATATAGGAAGTACCAGCGGCGTATCCACCATGCTTGTATCATATTACACACGCCTCGTTACTCAAATCACTTACCCAAACCAACCACCATTGTAAATTGTTCATGTATAAATCAATTGTCAAGTGTTATTGTGTAAATCATATCAAAATGTCTATGTCTAATGTAAATCACTAACTGTGTATATCAATGCCAAAAAGTTTATGTCAAATGCCAATTATGTAATGTGTAACCAAAATGTCACGTATGGCAAGTGAGATATGTATCAACTAAACCATAGGTAAAAATGTACAAAACAATGTATTGAAGTAAAACGTGGTTTAAATCAACGTTATGTTTTGTGGAAATGCATGCTATATTGAATACAAACATTTATGCGATATTGTAAAAATGCATATTTTCAAGCCTTGTGACTGTGGTGATAGACCTTTAAACAAATTAAAGGTTTATCTGTGTTATGTCTATCGAATTCGGTCATTCCTTCCATTCTAACATACCTACGATGTCAGGAATGGGAGTTGTCAATTCCTATGGTACCACTACCTACTAACGAATGGCGTAGCTAATGTTAATGAATGTATTTTTGTCCCATTTAAACAAACCAAATGTCATATCAAAATGTAAGCATGTGAAAACAATGCACTAAGTATGTAATCAAATGAACATACATAGCGTGAAATGTAATGTAAAACAATGTACTAAGTATGAATACAATGGACATACATAGCATGAAATGTAGTGTAAAACGATGTACTATAAATGTACTAATGAACATAGCAAGTATATGATGTGAAAACATGGAAAGCATGAAAGTAACAAGTAGGCACATGTGTTTCACCCCAAAACAGTTTGAAAACGGTAAAAGAGGGGTCTATGTACTCACTTTAGATTGCTTAGTAGTCCTTGAGTAACAACCAAACAATGCTAGAGATCACGGATATCAAACGGCACCTAATATAGGTAACTATGTTAATATACCGGACCTAAATCCGAGGATTGGATAGAATGAGGGTTCGTAAACCAAACGAGTATGGAGACTCGTGTAATATGGTTTAACAAAGCCTACATACTACAATGAAACCTAACCTAAGTGCTTACGACCCATTACGACCCGTTTAGGTAGCTTATGCTACTTTAATGCGTCGTTCGCGTGAAACGCGTTCGGACCGCCTAACTAGTCCTATGACAAGTAATATATGCCTTAACATGTCTAATATTGTTGCCAAATCAGTTTAGATACCAAAAGTTATGTTACATATGCTTAAAATGAATTTTGGCGTAAAAAGGGTATTTTGGTAATTTACCTAAGGCATATATACTACCTATCATACAACTAACTAAACGTCGTGACCATAAGGTATAACCTCGGAAGGTTATTCCCTATACAACTATGGTCACCTAATGTGTTTGGTCAGATCCTAATGATCGGCCAAACGGGTCGGGTTCAAAAGTATAAGCGATTGTTTAGATCGCTTACCTTACGACCCTATATAAGCACTAAACTAAAAGTGACGAGCTAAGCATGTTAAAACATGCTTACCTAAGTTTAGAAAACAGGTTTGGTATCAAAACAAACGGTTTTGATACCTAAGAGTAATTTGGTTACAAAATACGCAATAACACGCATTTTGGCCGAAACTACGACTCGTCACTGAGCCTAGATAACGTGGTAATCAGTAGGCATAGTCACTAGGGACTATAACCATCGTGCTTACACTCACGTTATGAAGTTCAAACGAACTTCACATTGACCATAAACTGGTCAATGCAGAAAGTCAAACAAAGTTTGACTTTTAACGCTAAAAGAATAAAAGAACGAAGGAACACTTACAAAGGGTCCCCGAAAGCTTTGATTTCCAAATATTTCTCAGGTATGAAGCGCTTGTACACCTCAACTTAGAGAAGTTTTCAGAAATTAAGTGGGTTTTGAGTTGTGAATCAAAGGGGTATTTATAGGATTTGGATGTAACAACTGTGCTTGTAATCATTGTGAATAGTTCTATTATCAATAAAACATTGTTATTTGATCCCAATGTTTGTTTTGTTATGTTTTACATTTTTCATGTTTTGACTTTTGTTCAATTCCAAACTCTACATCACTTTCTGGAGAGTTATACGCAAACTAGTGCGTAAACGTACTCAGTTTAATGCGAGAAATACTCCGGAACATCAACATATACTCAACATACTTTAAATAACCTTTACATAACTTAGAAATAAGTTTTTGAAGGCTTTGGTATGGCAAGAACAAGTTAATTCGCTTACAGGGACTAAATATGACAAACTACGAAAGTATGTCAATTTGAACTGTAACGAACATTCCGGAACATAACCATAAGTTAAACACACCTTAAATATCCTTTACATAGCTTAGAAATAGGCTTTGAGGGGTTCGGTGTGCTAAAATAAACTTTTGGGTCATTCAGGGACTAAAAGTGTCAAAAAGTGCACAAGTTTGCATTTTCGCGCATAACTTACGTTCTGAATACATCCGGACATCCAAAAATTTATGTGAGCATGGCTATATTATATTTTAGTGTTCGCCATAAGAAAAATCCATTCGTCGCGTCATTTGGATCGTTTTTCGCGCTTATGCGTATTCCGTCGTAATTAACCGAACATCGCAACCGTACGGCTAAACGAACCGACATCCGAGATATTTTTGAGCATGTTTTGAGTTCCCTATACTTTAACTTCATTTTAGAGCTTTGAAATGGGGTTAACGGGCCTTAAACGTGTCGAAAATGGGCTGATTGCACTGCAGGGACCAAAACTGTAAATCTGCCAAAGTTGTTACCATACGGACCTCAACATTGGCAGCTTTGAGGTCCGTAAGGCAACCTGCAGAACAGATCAGACTTAACAGTCAGCAGTTTCCAGCTGTTGCAACCTCACCCACACATTTGCACATGCATATTCAGCTGATAAGGACCAATTGTAGGCTACCATGAGTTTCCAACAAGTGTACGAACAAGATTGAAGCACGGTTTTTCAAGAAACGATCCTAACGGTTCGGGTAAAACTATAAATACCCCAACACCCCCATTGCTAAAATCACAAGAAATTTGATTTGAGAAACTCTAAGTTGAAACATTTGTTTCATACCTGAGATTTTTGAATCGAGTTTAGCATTCGGGGACCCTTCGTAAGTATTCTTTCGTTCTTTTCCTTATTTTACTGCTTTTCGAGTCAGAAAGTCAAACTTTGTTTGACTTTCAGCGTTGACCAGTAATGGTCAATGCGAAGTTCGTTTGAACTTCGCAACGTGATTGTAATCACGATGGTCATAGTCCCTTGGGACTATGCCTACTGATTACCACGTTGTCTAGGGTCGTAGGGTAAGCGATCTAATAAATCGCTTATACCTCGAACCCGACCCATTTGGTCGATCATTAGGATCCGACCAAACACATTAGGTGACCATAGTAGGTAGGGAATAACCTTCCGAGGTTATACCCTATGGTCACATCGTTTAAGTAGTTGTATGATAGGTAGTTTATATGCCTTAGGTAAATTACCAGAATACCCTTTTCATGTATAATTGGTAATTAAGCATATGTAACCTAAACCTTTGTCACATAACTGATTATGTAACATGTTTAGGCATATAACACTTGTCGTAGGGCTGGTTAGGCGGTCCGAACGCGTTTCACGCGAACAACGCGTTAAAGTAGCATAAGCTATCTAAACGGGTCGTAATGGGTCGTAAACAATTATGTTAGGTTTCAATTAGTATGTAGGCTTTGTTGAACCATACTACACGAGTCTCAATACTCGTTTGGTTTACAAACCCTCATGCTACCCGATCTTCCGATTTAGGTCCGGTTTATTAACATAGTTACCTATATTAGGTGCCGTTTGATTCCGAGATCTATAGCATTACTTGGTGGTCATCTTTAGACAACTGAGCAATCTCAAGTGAGTACATAGACCCCTCTTTTACTGTTTTCCATACTGTTTTGGGGTGGAACACATGTGCCTACTTATTACTTTCATGCTTTCCTGTTTTCACATCATATACATGCTATGTTCGTTAGTACATTATAGTACATGATTTCATTACATCTTATGCTAGGTGTGCCCATTGTGTGCATTACTTAGTACATTGTTTTACATTACATCTTATGCTAGGTGTGCCCATTGTGTGCATTACTTAGTACATTGTTTTACATTACATTTCATGCTAGGTGTGCCCATTGTGTGCATTACTTAGTACATTGTTTTACATTACATTTTCATGCTAGGTGTGCCCATTGTGTGCATTACTTAGTACATCGTTTTACATGACATTTCACGCTATGTATGTTCATTTGATTACATACTTAGTGCATCGTTTTCACATGCTTACATTTTGTTATGACATTTGGTTTGTTTAACATGGAACAATACATTCATTAACATTAATTACGCCGTTCGTTAGTAGGTAGTGGTACCATAGGAATTGACAACTCCCGTTCTGGACATCCCAGGGAAAGGGGATGAAAGGAATGACCGAATTCGATATACATAATTCAGATGAACCTTTAATTTGTTTAAGGGTTTATCACCACAGTCTCAAGGCTTGGATGTATGCATTTTAACAATACCGCATAAATGTTTGTATCAGTATAGCATGCATTTGTTACACACAACATGACTTTGATTTAAACTGTGTTTTACTTCAATACCTTGTTGTTGTGCATTTTACATATGGTTTAGTTGATACATTTCACTTACCATACATGACATTTTGGTTACACATTACATGATCTACATTGAACATAAACATTTTGACATTGATATACACATTTGGTGGTTTACATTGGACATAGACATTTTGATATAGTTTACACAATAACACTTGACAATTGGTTTGTACATGAACATTTTACATCTTGATGGTTTGGTTTGATTAAGTGATTAAGTAACGATACGTGTGTAATATGATACAAACATGGTGGATACGCCGCTGGTACTTCCTATATATAAGTGTTTGTATAATATTACATAGCGTAACGTTATTTGAATCATTTCAGTTTGATACATATAACATTTTATACAAATAACATACTTTTCATAAGACATTGTTTTACAACCAACTTATCTTATACAAACTCATTTTACATGGTTATTCATTTAACCTTACATTTACTTATACATATCAACTGATCTTATCGTTTTTCAAATGATTTACAAGACAAAGCAAATTACAAGGTTCATGACTAAACATTTTCTCAAATACAAGTCATGAATCCTATTTTCACAAAACTATGTATCTCACAGGCATTTTTATGCTGACGTACCTACTTTCACATGTGTTTTCAGGTGCTTTTCCGTAGGACGATGATCATGACACTAGGGCGGACCTGTGCCTTAGAGACTTGAAATGAAGCTAGACTATGTTTAATTATGTTATAAACTCTTTGTTTTACTGTTCAAGACAATGTAACACCCTTGTTTGATAAATAAAATACAACTTTGTATGCCATGGTTATGAAACAATTTATTCTGTTACGACACGCCCCGATGTTTCCGCCGCAATTCGTTGTTTTACGCGGTCGGGGTGTGACAGAAGAGTTGGTATCAGAGCCAATGGTTATAGGGAATTAGGTTATTAGTAATGCTTTGACCTAGACTATAACTTTTCTAGGACCATAACACAAGTTATCTTGTGTTTAGATCTTAAAACATGTACATCACCTATCCTTAGGTGATTATCAAAACAAGAACCAAATTTTCCGAAACGATTTTTTTGAAAAACAATCATCTGTTTTTGAATGATTTATTACAAGGTTTTGAACCCTCAATTGTAAGGTTTTGAACCCTCTGTTATATGGTTTTGAACCCTTTTCAGTTTGGTTTTTGGCCTTGTGCCTTCAAATTTTCAAAATCCCGTCAAACGTTTTGGGTTTTAAATAATGTGAACATGTGCAAACTGGAAGGGTGAATGCCTGTATTCTGGGTTTTCTGTCTAGGCAAGCACTTCGTATATATCTCATCAGACGCGAGACCAGTTGTGCTTACCTGGGAATTCTTGGGATGAGTGTTCACTTATAGGCGAGCATGTCTTCATTATACATTATTTTTGACCCATTTACTTTGATTAGTCACTGTGTGTCGTTTGTTTGCTTGGTAATGCGGACGAATGACCACCATCTTTGCTTTTGTTGATTTTGTTTCATCTCATTCTTTTCATCCAATCATCTCACTCGTTTCCTTTCATGTTTTCCTCTTTTAGAATGCCTCCTCGACGCGACAATCTGATTGCGACTGCCGAACTGGCAGAAATTATTGCGGAGCAAATGGCTGCTCAATTTCCAAATCTCTTTGCTCAATGGAACCAAGCCAACAATAACAACAATGTTCCATGCAAATACAAGGATTTTAACCAGGCTAAACCACTTAAGTTTAGTGGTTCTGAAGGAGCAACTGGGCTTCTTCAGTGGTTCGAAAGCATTGAGAATACTTTTCGCCACGTGCAGTGCCCGGATAATCGCAAGGTCGAGTTCTCCTCGAGCGTGTTTCAGAAGAGGGCTCTTACATGGTGGAATAGGGTAATGAGAGACCGGGGTGCGGAAGTTGCTCTCGCACAGACATGGGCTGAACTTAGGGCCCTGATGATGAGGGAATTCTGTCCTCGCCATGAAAAGCGGGCGTTGGAGAAGGAGTTTGATGTTTTGAAGCAAGATAGTGGTGAGCACAGGGCTTATACTGATCGGTTTGAGGAGTTGAGTTTGCTTTGCCCGACTATGGTTACCCCACTTGACAAAGCTATCGAAAGATACATCGACGGCCTACCTGACTCGGTACAAGACATTCTTACTGGTAGTGAACCTGCCAAGATTCTATCTTCGCATTTAGTGAACGTTAATTTTTTTTTATTTATTTAGTTGTTTGTTAATACGACTCGTTGTTTCACAACGCTTACCTTTGTAATACGTTATATCGTATTTCGATTAATATTTTTGTACTTGGAAATCCATAATATTTATTATGTGTGATTGTATGTTAATAAGGTGTTATTATTTAACATGTGTTAAATAAAATTGGAACTCACTGAAACAAAATACTCATGAAATCACCCAAGTGGTGAAAACACTTTAAGTGTTTTCGTCCAATTATGACCAACGAAATCACAATGGGCTTGGCCCAGTGTCCAGTCTTGAGATATTTTATATGTATAATCATTTTATAAACAATCTTCTCTGAGAAGTCTCACATTTACCAAACCATATCTTATCACTTTGTCTCTCTCTATCTCTGAAAACCCAACAAAAGAGTTCCTCATTTGAAGCAAACCTCTGTTTAATCCTTGGTTAGTGATTTCATGATTCAAGTTGTTTCTTGTTGCATATCGTATGATTTTGGATGTTTAATCATGATGTATGTATACATTATATATGTGATTATGTGATTGATCATTGTGTACTTGTTAGATAATTATTATACATGAACTGTGTGTATATTTGAAGTTTTGATCAACAGTGGGTGTTTGTTAATGAATGATAAACTGATTCAAGTATGTTTTTGATCTCACAAAGTTTTGGTAGAGTATTTGTTTAATATCAATGATTGATATAAATGACTTATAGATGATTAAACCTGTAACTGTAATGAGATTTTAGTTGCTGGGTTTTTCTTTTTAAGTTACAGTAAGTATTGTTGATGATGATGACTAGTAACGAAAACCCCCACAAAGGAAGGTGGACGAAATCACTTTAAGTGATTTCGGCCCAAACAGTTCCGGCCCAAACAGTTCCGGCCTAAAGGGTTTTCGGCCCACATGTTGTTTTCGGCAAACATAAGTGTTTTCGGCACTAGTTGGTTTTCGGCAAACATAGGGATTTCGGCTCTAAAGGGTTTTCGGCACATGAGGGATTTCGACTATAAGTGGATTTCGGACCATAGTGTTTTCGGCTCTAAAGGGGTTTTCGGCCTTAGGGTGTTTTCGGCACTTTTATGTGTTTGGCAACATGTTAACTGTTAGTATTAATGTTATCAATAATATTATTTAACCTAACTAGCCATTGGAATAACTCAGTTAGTTTATTTAACCTTGTTAAATATGTAAGTTTATAACTTCATTATTTGAGAACTCTGTTAGTTGACAAATTCTGTTAAGTTGTTAACTGGGTTAACTGACTTACTCACTCTGTTTATTTATTATTCCAATGAAGTGGATTAATGCTGTTATTCCATGAAATCTGATTAACTTATTTATTTAGTTAATTTGTTAGATGTCAACTCTGTTAAACGTATGGATGCGATTAACTGCTTATGTTGCATGATATGAACTGTCAAACACACTTTGTGATATTACTGTGACACTAGTTCAATGTGAAACTTTACAAACAATGTGAACTGATTGAATATATGTGCACTATAGGACTTGACTGATTTATTGTGAGCATTTAACTTAGCATACCGAGCAAACAAGGTGAGTTCACACTTCTACCAAGGCATGGGATTCCCGGGGTTGGGAATGGGTTGATTGATTGATTATTTATGCTTAAGAGTTATCGGAATTACATACCATAGGCCTCGGGAGAGGAAGGTCAATGGTAGATACTACTAGACTAGTGATACATATACTTCTCTTCG
The DNA here is from genome assembly GCA_030545235.1 of Helianthus tuberosus. Taxonomy (NCBI): domain Eukaryota; kingdom Viridiplantae; phylum Streptophyta; class Magnoliopsida; order Asterales; family Asteraceae; genus Helianthus; species Helianthus tuberosus. The sequence goes on from CM060449.1 coordinate 110,605,723, forward strand.
CAAACATGCCGGGATCGGCCGCGATACTAGAACAATCTTCGCAAACATGCCTGGAAAGGCCGCGAACTATACTTTAATCTTCGCAAACATGCCTGGAGGGCCGCGATACAAATATACCTAGTCTAGAAAACATGGGAATCCCCCACTAAACTTCGCAAACATGCCTAGAGGGCCGCGATGAGATTACATACGATACATGACTACTAAACGAACTTACGATTTACAATACGAACACTATAACTGAATAACCTACTGTGAACTCGCTCAACTAGTTGTTGACTCTCTGTTACATGCCTTGCAGGATCATAGGTACTTTTGGAGCTTGCACGGGAGGCACAGTCGTTGTGGACATGGATCGTGAATGTGTTGTTAAACATTATGACATTTTGTACTTAAACTTATATTGGGTTTTACATTAATGCTTCCGCTACACACTTGTTTATATTTGGTTTTGGAAACACCTATCGTATTGATGAATGACTTTTGATATATATACTTATGTTCAATATGATTGGTGGCTTGATCCTGGTCATGTCATGCCTCCAAGCGGTGGTACTCCGCGTGTGGATTTTGGGGGTGTGACAGATTGGTATCAGAGCCATTGGTTATAGAGAACTCGGTTTTAATAAGGGGAAAACGTTTTTATTAAAACCAGACTATAACCAGGACAGTGCTCAACGATCCACAACGACGCCTCGCTCCACGTGCAAGACTCAACATCCTAGGTAATATGGTACATGTTTTATTACCTACTTGCTAGAATTGCATAGAACTTTGCTCAGGGTATGCTTAGATAAACGTAACACTATTGCATGAGAACACTTGTGTGCTTACTCTCTACTGTTATCGCACTACTCGCGAACCTTTCTCACTTATGTCATATTTGCTATGAAGATTATGTCTGGACGCATTAACACGACGCAAGCCCAACTGACAGCTCTCATTAACGAACAAGTTGCTGCGGCAGTTGCAGCCGCACAAGCAGGAGGTCAACCACCTGTTTGCACCTTCAAAACTTTCATGGACTGTCGTCCTACTACTTTTAGTGGCACGGAAGGAGCGGTTGGACTCCTCCATTGGTTTGAAAAGCTCGAGTCCGTATTTGAAATGTGTGAATGCCCTGAGGCTCGCAGGGTGAAGTACGCCACTGGTACTCTGGAAGGCATTGCGCTGACTTGGTGGAATGCGCAGGTTCAGATGTTAGGGTTGGCTGTTGCTAATGCCACACCCTGGAACGGTTTCAAGGAATTGATCAAAGAGGAATACTGTAGCCGTGATGATATTCATAAGCTGGAGGTGGAGTTTTACCACTTGAAAATGACGGGGTCAGAAATTGAAGCGTACACCAGAAGATCGAATGAGTTGGCTATTCTGTGTCCTACTATGGTGGACCCTCCCATTAAGCGTATCGAACTGTATCTCAATGGTCTGGTGCCGGAAATTCAAAGTCACGTAACCTCAGCAAATCTTGGCACCATTCAGCAGATCGTCAAGTTGGCTCATCGCCTCACCGATCAGGCAGTGGAACAGAACAGGCTGCCTAAACGTATCAGCGCTACTACCGCTACCACTCCAGCTACTCCTGCTAATCCCAGTGATAACAAGCGGAAATGGGAAGGGGATTCCAGCAGGGGTTCAGCTATTGTACAGTCTCAAGCACAGCAACAACGCAAGACTAGTGATTACCAGAGTCCGAGTCAGCAATCGTCTGGTGGTCAGGGGCAGAGTGGATATCGGGGAATTCATCCACTATGTAACAGGTGCAACAAACACCACAGTGGTCAGTGTCGTAAAGGCCGCTGTCAGAGATGTCTAAGGGTAGGTCATGAAGCTAAAGATTGCAGGAGCTCAAGGCCTGCGAATCAGAACCAGCAACAACAGCCACCAGTTTCACGAAACCAGTCACAGCAACAACAGCAAGGAAATAAGACATGCTTTTAGTGTGGGGCTGAAGGTCATTTCAAGCGGAACTGCCCCCAGTTAAACCAGAATCAGAATAACAACAACAATAATCAGGGCACTGGGAACAACAATGGGGGAAACAACAACAACAATGGTGCAAAGGGTCGTTTATTTGTGATTGGTCAGAGTGACGCAAGGAACGATCCTAATGTGGTTACGGGTAAGTTTCTTCTCGATGACTTTTATGTTACCGTATTATTTGATTCGGGTGCGGATACCAGTTATATGTCTCTGAAAGTTAGTCAAATGCTTAAACGCGCACCAACACTTTTGAACACCAAACATGTCGTAGAGTTAGCTAACGGTAAAAGTCTAGAAGCCACACACATAGTTCAGGGTTGTAATCTTATCCTCGCTGGTCAGACTTTCTCTATCGATCTCATTCCTATAACTCTGAGTAGTTTTGACATTGTCATTGGTATGGATTGGTTATCCCAACAACAAGCAGAGATCCTATGCAAGGAGAAGATCATCCGTATTCCTCGTTCTGGAAAAGAACCTCTCGAAGTTCAAGGCGATAAGTGTGGTGTCGTGAGTGGCATCATCTCCTTCTTGAAGGCGTAGAAGTGTCTGCGAAAGGGCCACATAGCTATTTTAGCACTCGTTACTGATACATCTACGACAGAGAGAAAGATTGGGGATATTCCTGTAGTACGCGACTTTCCTCAAGTATTTCCTGAAGAGTTACCAGGGTTACCGCCCCATCGCCAGGTCGAATTTCAGATCGAGCTAGCTCCAGGAGCAGCACCTATAGCTCGAGCACCTTATCGCTTAGCACCAACTGAACTGGAAGAACTGTCTAAGCAATTGCAAGAACTCTTGGAAAAGGGTTTCATACGTCCTAGCTCTTCGCCCTGGGGAGCTCCAGTATTATTTGTAAAGAAGAAAGACGGTACCTTTCGTATGTGCATAGATTACCGCGAACTGAACAAGGTGACGGTGAAGAATCGTTATCCTCTTCCACGCATCGACGACTTATTCGACCAGTTGCAAGGGTCGAGCTATTACTCAAAGATTGACCTGAGGTCAGGTTACCATCAACTGAGAGTCCGGGATGAGGACGTCACCAAAACAGCATTCAGAACTCGCTACGGTCATTACGAGTTTTTGGTCATGCCATTCGGGCTAACGAACGCGCCTGCGGTTTTCATGGATCTTATGAACAGGGTGTGCAAACCTTATCTTGACAAGTTTGTTATTGTTTTCATTGATGACATCCTGATCTATTCGAAGAATCGGGAGGAACATGAGCAGCACTTACGACTTATTTTGGAACTCCTTCGAACGGAACAGCTGTATGCTAAGTTTTCAAAATGCGACTTCTGGCTTCGTGAAGTTCACTTTCTAGGCCACGTGGTAAAAAGGATGGGATTCATGTCGATCCATCCAAGGTAGATTCGATCAAGAACTGGCCTGCACCTCGTACACCAACCGAAATACGCCAATTCTTGGGTTTAGCAGGTTATTACAGGCGGTTTATCAAAGACTTCTCAAAGATTGCACAGCCGCTTACATTACTGACACAGAAAGGTGTTGTTTACCGTTGGAGTGATACACAGGAAACAGCGTTTCAGCACTTAAAGGATAGACTTTGTAGCGCACCTATTCTCTCATTGCCTGAAGGCACGGACGATTTTGTAGTCTACTGCGATGCATCTATCCAAGGTCTTGGATGTGTGTTGATGCAACGGGATAAAGTTATTGCTTATGCTTCGCGCCAACTTAAGATTCACGAACAGAATTACACTACGCACGATTTAGAGCTTGGAGCTGTTGTCTTTGCACTCAAGATATGGCGACATTATCTGTATGGCACCAAGTGCACCATCTACACCGATCACAGAAGTCTTGAGCATATCTTCAAACAGAAAGAATTGAACATGCGACAACGTCGATGGGTCGAGTTACTGAACGATTACGAATGTGCTATAAAGTACCATCCGGGCAAAGCCAATGTGGTGGCCGACGCCCTCAGTCGAAAGGAGACTACACCTAGGCGTGTACGAGCGTTGCAACTCACTATTCAGTCCAGTCTTCCTTCACAGATACGAGATGCTCAGGTTGAAGCATTGAAACCGGAAAACGTTAGGGTTGAAGCCCTACGCGGTTCAAGGCAACGGTTAGAACAAAGGGCAGACGGCGCCTATTATGTAACCGGACGCATCTGGGTCCCACTTTATGGTAATTTACGTGAGCTTGTAATGAATGAAGCTCATAAGTCTCGCTACTCAGTACATCCTGGTTCGGATAAGATGTACCACGACCTCAGAACTACATATTGGTGGCCTAGTATGAAGGCCCACATAGCAACTTACGTTAGCAAGTGTTTGACTTGTGCGAGAGTCAAAGCGGAATATCAGAAACCATCAGGCCCACTCCAACAACCTGAGATACCACAATGGAAATGGGAGCAAATTTCCATGGATTTTGTTACTGGCCTACCTAGATCTCAACGTGGGAATGATACTATTTGGGTGATCGTGGATCGACTCACAAAGTCTGCTCACTTCTTGGCTATCAAGGAAACGGATAAGTTCTCCACTCTAGCAGACGTATACCTTAAAGAAGTTGTCTCGAGGCACGGGGTGCCCACATCTATTATCTCTGATCGTGATGCACGTTTTACTTCAGAACTGTGGCAAGCAATGCACAAATCTTTTGGCTCTCGATTAGACATGAGCACAACTTATCACCCTCAGACAGATGGGCAGTCTGAGCGCACTATTCAAACTCTAGAAGACATGCTTCGGGCGTGCGTAATTGACTTTGGCAAGGGCTGGGAAAAACATCTACCACTTGTGGAATTTTCATACAACAACAGTTACCACACCAGCATTAAAGCTGCTCCATTTGAGGCATTGTACGGGCGTAAATGCCGATCACCTCTTTGTTGGGCAGAGGTGGGTGACAGTCAGATCACAGGTCCAGAAATGGTAGTTGATACTACTGAAAAGATTGCTCAAATACGACAACGCATGGCGGCAGCTCGTGACCGTCAGAAAGTATACGCCGATAAAGACAGGAAACTACTCGAATTCCAGGTTGGGGATCGAGCACTACTCAAAGTTTCACCCTGGAAGGGTGTTGTTCGTTTTGGCAAACGAGGCAAACTCAATCCACGATACGTTGGACCATTTGAAGTCATTGAGAAGATAGGCAAAGTGGCCTACAGACTGAACTTACCAGCTGAACTCAGTGCAGTTCACAACGTTTTTCATGTGTCGAATCTGAAGAAGTGGCAGTCAGATGAGACCTTCATAGTTCCCTTGAAGGAGCTCACTATCGACGAACGGTTGCATTTCGTCGAAGAACCAGTTGAAATCACGGACCGGGATGTTAAGGTCCTCAAGAACACCAGAATACCTCTTGTTCGAGTTCGTTGGAACTCCCGTCGTGGCCCAGAGTTCACCTGGGAACGCGAAGACCAAATGGAACTCAAATATCCCCAGTTGTTCGAAAACAATGCAACTACTACTGAGGCTGAAGCTACTACAGAATTTCGGGAAGAAATTCCAAATCAACGGGGGGATGAGGTGACACCCCAGGAGAACCAGTAAACGATAACTTACCTAGCTTCCTCAGTAACCGCATGCTAAATTTCGGGACGAAATTTCTTTCAAGTTGGGGATAATGTGACAACTCGAGTTTCCAAGATTCTATCTTCGCATTTAGTGAACGTTAATTTTTTTTTATTTATTTAGTTGTTTGTTAATACGACTCGTTGTTTCACAACGCTTACCTTTGTAATACGTTATATCGTATTTCGATTAATATTTTTGTACTTGGAAATCCATAATATTTATTATGTGTGATTGTATGTTAATAAGGTGTTATTATTTAACATGTGTTAAATAAAATTGGAACTCACTGAAACAAAATACTCATGAAATCACCCAAGTGGTGAAAACACTTTAAGTGTTTTCGTCCAATTATGACCAACGAAATCACAATGGGCTTGGCCCAGTGTCCAGTCTTGAGATATTTTATATGTATAATCATTTTATAAACAATCTTCTCTGAGAAGTCTCACATTTACCAAACCATATCTTATCACTTTGTCTCTCTCTATCTCTGAAAACCCAACAAAAGAGTTCCTCATTTGAAGCAAACCTCTGTTTAATCCTTGGTTAGTGATTTCATGATTCAAGTTGTTTCTTGTTGCATATCGTATGATTTTGGATGTTTAATCATGATGTATGTATACATTATATATGTGATTATGTGATTGATCATTGTGTACTTGTTAGATAATTATTATACATGAACTGTGTGTATATTTGAAGTTTTGATCAACAGTGGGTGTTTGTTAATGAATGATAAACTGATTCAAGTATGTTTTTGATCTCACAAAGTTTTGGTAGAGTATTTGTTTAATATCAATGATTGATATAAATGACTTATAGATGATTAAACCTGTAACTGTAATGAGATTTTAGTTGCTGGGTTTTTCTTTTTAAGTTACAGTAAGTATTGTTGATGATGATGACTAGTAACGAAAACCCCCACAAAGGAAGGTGGACGAAATCACTTTAAGTGATTTCGGCCCAAACAGTTCCGGCCCAAACAGTTCCGGCCTAAAGGGTTTTCGGCCCACATGTTGTTTTCGGCAAACATAAGTGTTTTCGGCACTAGTTGGTTTTCGGCAAACATAGGGATTTCGGCTCTAAAGGGTTTTCGGCACATGAGGGATTTCGACTATAAGTGGATTTCGGACCATAGTGTTTTCGGCTCTAAAGGGGTTTTCGGCCTTAGGGTGTTTTCGGCACTTTTATGTGTTTGGCAACATGTTAACTGTTAGTATTAATGTTATCAATAATATTATTTAACCTAACTAGCCATTGGAATAACTCAGTTAGTTTATTTAACCTTGTTAAATATGTAAGTTTATAACTTCATTATTTGAGAACTCTGTTAGTTGACAAATTCTGTTAAGTTGTTAACTGGGTTAACTGACTTACTCACTCTGTTTATTTATTATTCCAATGAAGTGGATTAATGCTGTTATTCCATGAAATCTGATTAACTTATTTATTTAGTTAATTTGTTAGATGTCAACTCTGTTAAACGTATGGATGCGATTAACTGCTTATGTTGCATGATATGAACTGTCAAACACACTTTGTGATATTACTGTGACACTAGTTCAATGTGAAACTTTACAAACAATGTGAACTGATTGAATATACGTGCACTATAGGACTTGACTGATTTATTGTGAGCATTTAACTTAGCATACCGAGCAAACAAGGTGAGTTCACACTTCTACCAAGGCATGGGATTCCCGGGGTTGGGAATGGGTTGATTGATTGATTATTTATGCTTAAGAGTTATCGGAATTACATACCATAGGCCTCGGGAGAGGAAGGTCAATGGTAGATACTACTAGACTAGTGATACATATACTTCTCTTCGCAAACATGCCGGGATCGGCCGCGATACTAGAACAATCTTCGCAAACATGCCTGGAAAGGCCGCGAACTATACTTTAATCTTCGCAAACATGCCTGGAGGGCCGCGATACAAATATACCTAGTCTAGAAAACATGGGAATCCCCCACTAAACTTCGCAAACATGCCTAGAGGGCCGCGATGAGATTACATACGATACATGACTACTAAACGAACTTACGATTTACAATACGAACACTATAACTGAATAACCTACTGTGAACTCGCTCAACTAGTTGTTGACTCTCTGTTACATGCCTTGCAGGATCATAGGTACTTTTGGAGCTTGCACGGGAGGCACAGTCGTTGTGGACATGGATCGTGAATGTGTTGTTAAACATTATGACATTTTGTACTTAAACTTATGTTGGGTTTTACATTAATGCTTCCGCTACACACTTGTTTATATTTGGTTTTGGAAACACCTATCGTATTGATGAATGACTTTTGATATATATACTTATGTTCAATATGATTGGTGGCTTGATCCTGGTCATGTCACGCCTCCAAGCGGTGGTACTCCGCGTGTGGATTTTGGGGGTGTGACAGCTTTGTTGAACCATACTACACGAGTCTCAATACTCGTTTGGTTTACAAACCCTCATGCTACCCGATCTTCCGATTTAGGTCCGGTTTATTAACATAGTTACCTATATTAGGTGCCGTTTGATTCCGAGATCTATAGCATTACTTGGTGGTCATCTTTAGACAACTGAGCAATCTCAAGTGAGTACATAGACCCCTCTTTTACTGTTTTCAAAACTGTTTTGGGGTGGAACACATGTGCCTACTTATTACTTTCATGCTTTCCTATTTTCACATCATATACATGCTATGTTCGTTAGTACATTATAGTACATGATTTCATTACATCTTATGCTAGGTGTGCCCATTGTGTGCATTACTTAGTACATTGTTTTACATTACATCTTATGCTAGGTGTGCCCATTGTGTGCATTACTTAGTACATTGTTTTACATTACATTTCATGCTAGGTGTGCCCATTGTGTGCATTACTTAGTACATTGTTTTACATTACATTTTCATGCTAGGTGTGCCCATTGTGTGCATTACTTAGTACATCGTTTTACATGACATTTCACGCTATGTATGTTCATTTGATTACATACTTAGTGCATCGTTTTCACATGCTTACATTTTGTTATGACATTTGGTTTGTTTAACATGGAACAATACATTCATTAACATTAATTACGCCGTTCGTTAGTAGGTAGTGGTACCATAGGAATTTACAACTCCCGTTCCGGACATCCCAGGGAAAGGGGATGAAAGGAATGACCGAATTCGATATACATAATTCAGATGAACCTTTAATTTGTTTAAGGGTTTATCACCACAGTCTCAAGGCTTGGATGTATGCATTTTAACAATACCGCATAAATGTTTGTATCAGTATAGCATGCATTTGTTACACACAACATGACTTTGATTTAAACTGTGTTTTACTTCAATACCTTGTTGTTGTGCATTTTACATATGGTTTAGTTGATACATTTCACTTACCATACATGACATTTTGGTTACACATTACATGATCTACATTGAACATAAACATTTTGACATTGATATACACATTTGGTGGTTTACATTGGACATAGACATTTTGATATAGTTTACACAATAACACTTGACAATTGGTTTGTACATGAACATTTTACATCTTGATGGTTTGGTTTGATTAAGTGATTAAGTAACGATACGTGTGTAATATGATACAAACATGGTGGATACGCTGCTGGTACTTCCTATATATAAGTGTTTGTATAATATTACATAGCGTAACGTTATTTGAATCATTTCAGTTTGATACATATAACATTTTATACAAATAACATACTTTTCATAAGACATTGTTTTACAACCAACTTATCTTATACAAACTCATTTTACATGGTTATTCATTTAACCTTACATTTACTTATACATATCAATTGATCTTATCGTTTTTCAAATGATTTACAAGACAAAGCAAATTACAAGGTTCATGACTAAACATTTTCTCAAATACAAGTCATGAATCCTATTTTCACAAAACTATGTATCTCACAGGCATTTTTATGCTGACGTACCTACTTTCACATGTGTTTTCAGGTGCTTTTCCGTAGGACGATGATCATGACACTAGGGCGGACCTGTGCCTTAGAGACTTAAAATGAAGCTAGACTATGTTTAATTATGTTACAAACTCTTTGTTTTACTGTTCAAGACAATGTAACACCCTTGTTTGATAAATAAAATACAACTTTGTATGCCATGGTTATGAAACAATTTATTCTGTTACGACACGCCCCGATGTTTCCGCCGCGATTTGTTGTTTTACGCGGTCGGGGTGTGACATTGGACCACCGTTAGGATCGTTTCTCGAATACCGTAATTTAATCTCATCTGTATATGTGTTGGAATGTTATGGATGCTTTAATTGGCCCCCCATTATTAGTAATCAACATGTGGTATTGGGTTTTTGAGTGTGCAACAGCTGGAACCAGGCTCTTAGAAGATTCTGAAGTGCTGGGAGGTCCTTACGGACCGTAAGGGTGATGGCTTACGGTCCGTAAGCCATCATCTTTGCTGAAATGATAGTTTTTGTCCCTGCACCTTGTTTCGTTGCGTAACGGCACTTCTAACACCCGTCAAACCCAATTTCAAGCTCCAAAATGATGTTAAGACTTAGGGAACATGAAATATGCTTGAAAACATCACCGATGTCGGTTCGTTTGGCCGTACGATTGCGTTGTTCGGTTAATTACGACGGAATGCGCATAAGCGCGAAAAACGTTCCAAATTGCGCGACGAATGGATTTTTCTCATGCCAAACACTAAAATAAAATATTTTAGTGCTTACATAAATTTTTGGATGTCCGGATGTATTCAGAACGTAAGTTATGCGCGAAAGTGCAAACATGTGCACTTTTTGACGCTTTTAGTCCCTGAATGACCCAAAAGTTTATTTTAGCACACCGAACCCCTCAAAGCCTATTTCTAAGCTATGTAACGGATATTTATGGTATGTTTAACTTATGGTCATGTTCCGGAATGTCTGTTCTAGTACGAATCATCATACCTTCACAGTTTGTCAAATTTAGTCCCTGTAGGCGAATTAACTTGATTTTGCCATACCAAAGCCTTCAAAACTTATTTCTACGTTATGTAAAGGTTATTTAAGGTATGTTAAGCATATGTTGATGTTCCGGAGTGTTTTTCGTGTTAAACTGATTACGTTTACGCACCAGTTTGCGTATAACTCTCCAGAAAGCGATATAGAGTTTGAAATTGAACAAAAGTCAAAACATGAAGAATGTAAAACATAAACAAACAAACATTGGGATCAAATAACATTGTTTTATTGATAATTGAACTGTTCACAATGATTACAGCACATATGTTACAGTTTTCGCTCGTATGCTTATTTTGACCCGTTAAGGGTGTTTAAGTATATTTTAAACATGATTCGCTTTCATTCGTACCTAGCTTTATATTTCCACATTTCTTACCATGTAATCTTCCACCACAACTGTATTTGTGTTGTATTAAGTGTGGAAATTCCTAAACTCCGAGTTTTACCCTTCGAATCATTATTTTACGGCAAAGACTATTATAGAGTCAAATGACTAAGGATTCACATCTTTCACTTTTGTATACTCATTCTAAGTGTTTAATTATGCATACTACTCCTTTCCAAACAACCTTTATGGGTCGTTCGCTAGATTTAGCTTATAAAGGCATTTTGGTCCATTTAGTCCTTTCATTAATATAGAGGACTTTTAAAAGCTTTTTCGACCCAAAAGCCCTGTTTTAAACTATGCATTTGATTCAAAAGGTCATTATGTTTTCAAAACATAACGATCATCATATGAATCATTCGGTTTGCTTATTAAGGTAACCAAATGTCTATATGACTGCACTTAACTATCAAGGAGCCTCTAGTTCCTATTGAGTGGTTAATTTATATTATACATACCTGGCTCGAATCAATATATATATTGACCCGTTTCGATACCTTGCCTTAGTAACCGCTAAGTAATAGCGATGTAAGTATCCATTTGATATTTATTCTTGAAATCATGCAACTCGACAAACCATTAGTCGATATTGTCAAAGGGTGATATTTTCACCCTTTTGACCCGTTTGTTTTAATTGACCGATTATATTGGCGAGATGAAACTTATTGCCATCTCGCCTACACGACTCGCTCCAGTTTACATCGTGCGGTCATTTTAATTATAAATCACTTCTTAACGCTTTTTGGCCTATCAAGGCATTCGAAATATAGTATCTTTCAAAACCAACATTTATTGTCAACGAGTGACCAAATTACAATTTTACCCTTATTGGTTATTATGATTTACTTTATATGGTAACCCTTAAAAGTACATGTTTCATTCGTCATAATATGATCGAATTACCGATTTAACTCATTTTTAGCCATCACTATGGTTTCTTATCATATTTGATTATCTTGTTTCGTACGACTACACGCCGGAACACCATATCTCAATTAGGTATTTGTCTTATTCGTAATCAATACGACAAAGAATATTCCAACATATGTGACTAGTGTAAGCTATACTTACCTTGCATCCGAATTAAGCTTTTCCTTCATTCTTGATTCGTTTGACCCGCTTCCTTCCCCAAGCTTTCACCTAGCTTGCCAAGCGTCAAACTATCATTGTAATTGTAAGATGGTTAGGTTAGTCATAATCATTTACGACTATTCCATCTTACGCTTCTTATATCGAATTTATCATTCGATCATATACTTGGTCGGTTTGAGTTTTTAAAGTCAATCGACTTATCAACTTATTCAATGCACATTTGGTTTATTGAATTTCGCTTAGGCATTTCATCCGAACTCTTAACGAAATAAAATTTTACACACTAACTACTAGGTAACTTGATTTCAAGCATCTATATTACGATCTTAACATCAATTCTCTTATATCATACAAAACCCATTTCGTGAGAAGTATGATCTTGTACCCAAATTCATGGTTTAATCGAACACCTTCTATTTGTTATCATGCATGTTGATTCTATACATAGTTATATCATCAATTTCATCATACCATTAAAACCCACTTACCTAAGTGTGTTAATTCATCAAATCCTTCAATTCATAGCATGTTATGTAAGATTTTCACTTAGGGTTTCATTACTAAGCAAGTATACATCACTAATCTAGCCATAGCTTCTCTAATCCATGCCTAATTCGCGATTAGGATGATTATCAAATTTTTACAACTTCACGAATGTTAGAAATTCGACATACCTTACGATCCCCTTGACTTGGTGATCGTTTCTATGTATTCAAATCCGAATTTCGCCTTCAATTGATCCTCCAATTTGAAGATTATGTTGAAGAACTAGGGTTTGCTCCATGGGAGCTTTCTCCTAATTGTATACACGCACACACTATGTGTGTGTGTGTTTTATTTTGTTTTAATAAATAACTTTTCCAGTTATCTAACTTTGGTCCCTCGTGTTTGGTTGGTTATTAAGTAGGCCACAACCTTATTATTTCTAACAACATTCCCACTTATTAACTAGGTTAAATATTCCTAGTTACCTTAGTGGGTTAAGGGAATTTATGACTTGGTTTATTTTAAGTCCCGTTCACTCAGGCCTTTTTATCCACTTTAATTTCCTCAAAAGGATTTGTTCACTTTTTATTTAATATTAGGTTTATTTAATTAAATCCTAATATTTACCGGGTTACTTATACCACTAACGGTACTTTACCCGTCTTTTAGTATTAACGTGGTTTGATTCCCATTCCCGTTTTTGGGGTGTTACATGTTTCGATAACTCTTGCATCTCAGACGGTTCAAGACGATAAGGTGCTTTTGCAATCGGGTTGGTATTGGGTACAAGATCAATATGAAACTCGACTTGACGAACAGGAGGCAAACCAGGCAGTTCATCAGGAAACACCTCTGGATAATCTCGAACAATCGAAATATCTTGAATATGCTTGCTCTTGCCTTTCTCCTCAGTGACGTGTGCCAGGAAGGATATGTGACCTTTTCGAAAGTACCTTTGGGCTTTTGTACACGACATGAGTTTCAAACCACCAGATGGTTTCTCGCCACGAACCTCTAGAACATCACCAAATGAAAGAGGAATACGAATAATTTTATCTAAACAAACCACCTCAGCATGATGTTTAGTTAACCAATCCATCCCTACGATAATATCGAAACTTCCAAGTTGCATCGGTGTGAGGTCAATAGGAAAAAAAATGGTTATCGAGGTTCAATTGACAATCGGGAATGACTGAATCGAGTACAAGAGGTTCACCAGTAGCAACTTCGACAGATAAGGGTTTCCTCAGTTTAGTTCTAGGTATCGCAAGTAAAGGCTCAAATGATAATGATACAAAACTTCTATCGGCACCAGAATCGAAAAGAACAGATGCAGGTTGATGGTTAACAAGAAACGTACCGTTAACAACCTCGTTGTCAGCACGAGCCTTGTTAGCGTTTAAGTTTTATGCTCGTCCATGAGCGGGATTAGCGTTAACATTCGTTTTCGCAAGACTTGGACAGTTTTTGCGGAAATGACCCATCTCTCCATAGTTATAGCATGAACCAAGTGGAAATCTAGCAGCGTTTCCCTGAACTGGAGCTTGATTCTGAGCAGCTTGAATCGGACCCAATCGACAAATGTTGGCCGTGTGGCCAAGTTTACCACAAGTGGTACATTGTTTACAAGCTTGCTGAGTCGCATGATGACCATTGCACCGATTGCAGTGAGGTGGAGTACCAGCATATGGTTTCTTGGCAGGAGGTTGTGCTGGTGGGTTCTGAGCATTTTGTGTGGTAACAACAAAATTTTGGGAAGCCTGACGCTTCCTCGACATCCTTAAAGACTCACCCTTTTTCTTACCCTTACCCTTGTCTTGTGCGGTGTCGGTTGACTACTTTTTGTCACCCTTGCGAGTCAGTTTACCTTTCCTGACTTGTGACTCAGTCAGGGTTGCAGCCAATTCGATAGCCTATCATATAGTGGTAGGGTTACTACCAGTAACTATGTCTTGCACATAATTAGGCAGACCATATATATACCTCTCGATTGCTTTCTCCAACGGGGTAACCATAGTAGGACACAATAGACTCAGTTCCTCATAACGATCCGTATACGCACGGTGTTCTCCCCCATCTTGTTTTAGATCGTCGAACTCTCGTTCCAATGCCCTAATTTCGTGTCGGGGGCAGAACTCCCTCATCATGAGAGCCCTAAGCTCTTCCCAAGTTTGTGCCAAAGCCACAATCGCACCCCTATCTCGCATCACACCATTCCACCATGTTAGAGCACGCTTCTCAAAAACAGTAGACGCAGACTCAACCTTTCGCTCATTCGGGCATTGAACATGTCTAAATGTGCTTTCCAAACTCTTGAACCATTGTAGGAGCGCAGTTGCTCCTTGAGACCCAGAAAACTTTTGTGGTTTAGCCGAATTAAACGTTTTGAAACTACACTGAGCATTGTTGTTATTATTGTTGTTCGCTTGATTGATCAGAGTTATTAGGTTCGGAATCATAGCAGCGATCTGCTGAGTGATAATAGCTGCGAGTTCGGCGTTAGGTTGAGGTTGTGCATCTCGTCGAGGAGGCATATTCTAAAAAGAACAAGGAAACATGAGAAACGAGTGAGAGTGACAATTGGATAAACAATAGAGGTATTGAAAACATCGACAAAACATAAGGAAGGTGATCATTTGTTCATTACCGCGAACAAACAAACGACACACATTGACTAATCAAAGTAAATGGGTCAATATAATGTATCGTGAAGATATGCTTTAGCCTATAAGTGGACACTCACCCCAAGAGTTCCCAGGTAAGAGTGACTAGTCCGATTATGTGGATTTGTACAAACACTCTAGCCTTAGATAGAAAGCTCAGGATACAAGCACCCACCCTTCCAAATTGCACGTGTTTACATTATAAGACCCAAACTTTCACGAGATTTTGAAAACTTTGAAGGTTAAAAACCTTATAACAAATCATCTAGGAATAGATGATTGATTTACAAAATGGATTTGTTATTGTGTTCTCGTTGTGGTTATCACCTAAAGATAGGTGACGGTATTGTTTTAAAATGTAAACGCAAGAAACTCGCGTTACGGTCCTAGAAAGGTTATAGTCTAGGTCAAAGCATCACTAATAACCTAATTCCCTATAACCATGAGCTCTGATAACAACTCTTCTATCACACCCCAACCGCATAAAACATCAAACTGCGGCGAAAACATCAGAGAGTGGAAGGACAGAATTATTGTTTCACAACACACGAATCAAAAGTTACATTTTATTGAATTATTAAAAATTTACATTGTCTTAAAGTTAGAACAACCAAGTTCATATATCGGCTATCATCGTTATTAACTCACTAAGGCCTCGTGCGGTCCTAAGTGAGCATGCATCCTAGTTACATTCAACATCATTGAACACCACCTGAAACATATGTGAAGATATAGTCAGCAAAGAAATGCCGAGGAGCACATAGGTTTTGTGAGTGTGTCAGATTCATGGCTCGTATTCATGTTGCAATACCTCGTTTGACTACAAGAGTCGATAGTTGAAAATCTTGTTTTGAAAAGTGTTTGTATTGCAATATGAATAAACAACTCATAACAAGTTGGTTATAGTTTATAAAACCTCGTTGCCATGAATCTTAACCCAAAACATTTGTTTATGTAAATCAAATTGTAAGTCATTCTCGTAATAAAACTCGTATGGTTTATATCATTTAGTAAACATCATTGCGTGACATCGTTAAAAATCGTTCGTCCAAGTGAACTAAATAACGCCACGGAATGTAATATGATAAAAGCACTTATTTATAAGAAGTACCAGCGGCATATCTACCATGCTTTAATCACATTACACTCATCCCGTTATTTAATCACATACCAAAAACCAATCATTTAAATCGTTCAACTCGTTCGTGTTATCGTTCATTTGTTTAAATCGTTCAAATCGTTCCAAAACGTTCAAGTCATTCCAATTGTTACACTCATTCAAATCATTCTAATCGTTCATGATCGTTCGTGTTTTAGTTGTGAAAACTATCTTTTGGTCGTCTCGTGAATACATTCAAACCTTCGTAACTCGTCCATCGTTCAACTCGTATAAAGGGTAAGTTAACAATCATCAGGTTTTGTCGTTACCCACATATCCCCACACATAACCATGGTGATATTTTGATAATGGGATTTCTCAGATCCTATGGTACCATAACATACTACTGGTCGGCTCGGCCAAAGCTAATAAATGTCATTCGTTATGTAATTACGTCCCAACAAGTTCGTTCACATTATCAAAATCGTTATGTTTAATATAAACCATGGTATTCATTTTTGAAATCATCGTTGAAAGCATCAAAATCGTTTAACACATATGAATCACCCTAAAACAATCAAAAACAGTAAAATAGGGGAACTATGTACTCACATTGAAGTGCAAAGTATCCTCGATTCAATAAACTAAACAAAGCTCGGGCAAACCAAGGAAATCAAGTAGTACCTAGTAATCTGATCGCTAAGTTAATAAATCGACACCTAAATCGGAAAATCGGGTAGAATGAGGTCTCATAAACCAAATGAGTATTGGAACTCATGTGATATGGTTTAACAAAGCCTACACCCTAAATCGGAACCTATCCTAAGTGCTTACGACCCGTTTCGATTCATTAAGGTAACTTACACTACTTTAACGCGTCGTTCGCGTGAAAGCGCGTTCAAGATGCCTAACTAGTCGTATGACAAGTATTATATGCCCTAACATGTTTAATTTTGTGGCATAATCAGTTTAAGTTACAAAAGTTAGGTTACATATGCTTAAATTCAAATTATGCATGAAAAGGGCATTTTGGTCATTTTCCTAAGGCATATAGACTACCTATCATACAACTAATTAAACTAAGTGACCATAAGGTATAACCTCAGAAGGTTATTCCCTATACAACTATGGTTACTAAATGTGCTTGATCGAATCCTAACGATCGACCAAACGGGTCGGGTTTGAAAGTCTAAGCGGTTGTCAAGACCGCTTGACTTACGACCCTAACAAGCACTAGACTAAAAGTGACAATTTAAAATGTTAAAACATGTTTAACTAAGTTAGAAAACAGGTTTGATATCAAAACAAAGTGTTTTGATACCCGAAAATAGCTTCGTCACAAAATGCGCATAATCGGCATTTTGCCCGAAACTTTGACTCGTCACTTCGACTAATCAACGTGATAATCAGTAGGTATAGTCACAAGGAACTATAACCATCGTGATTACGCTCACGTTGCAAAGTTCGATTGAACTTTGACTTGACCAATTCATGGTCAAAGCAGAAAGTCAAACACTGTTTGACTTTCATGCTTGAAAAGCATAAACAAGCATGAAAGAAGCTTACAAAAGGTCCAAGCTAGGAAGAATTGAACTAAAATGCTCAGGTATGAAGCCTTCACAAATGAGAGCTTCAACTTAGAGCAAATTTGATTCAATTTGTGCAAGGAACAATGGCAAAAACCCAAGCTATTTATAGGAAATCTTGAGTTTCTAGGATCATTACATGTGTTTTTTGCAAGGATCAAGGCATGATCTTGGCCATACACATGTGGCCCATAGTTTTTAATACACGGGGAGCTCAAAAACAAGCTAATGGTATGCCAAATCAGGGGTTAAAACTAGTGGAAACAGGCTGTTATGCCAAATTCACTGAATCTGCCAGCACCCAGGGTCACGCCCCGCGTAGACAAACACACAGGTGTTCGCAACCCACCTAGCAACTATCAGAAATTGTCAATTTTAGTCCCTGCATGTCCAAAACTTTGATTTTGATGCATTTCAGCCATGTTAACCCCATTTCAAGGCTCTACAATGAAGTTAAAGCATAGGGAACATGCAATATGCTTGAAAACATCTCGGATGTCGGTTTGTTTGGTCGTACGGTCACGTTATTCGGTTAATTACGACGAAAACTCGAACGGACGCGAAAACGATCCAAATTATGATTCGTCGCGCAAATTTTCATTCAAATCGTTAAAATAAAATATTTTAATTATTTCAAAAAATTTTGGATGTCCGGTGATGTATTGTAAAATACATCTTTATTCGCGTTCGTGTTTAGTCGTCTTTAGATAGTTATTTTCGTTTCAGTGTAGATTGTGCATACTTTTGATATTTTCGTGTTTTCCAGGTCTGAGTAGCTGAAAGTGCAGGAAACGAGTAAAATATGACAAGATAAAGTGTCGAGCCGAGAAGCGAAAGTTTGGAAGTTGAAACAGTGAAGATGTTGCAGTTCTGGATGGTTTTGGCTACCCGCGACAAGTTCTAAGGAGGGTTTCCGCGGGCCACCATGAAGCAGAACAAGAAAATATTGATATTAGGGGCGCCGCTACCCGCGACGCCCTACCCTATCATGTATCGCGGGCCGCCCCAGCCTTGTTGCGGCAGAATGTTACGAAAACAGCAAGTTCTTTTAGGGTTTGGTGATTATATATCATATCTATCGGCTGTTATCAAAACTACTATGAATTTTGGAGTTCTTGGGCGATCATAGAGGCTGATTGAAGGTTATGAAAGCTTACGGTTGCTAGGAATCATCGGGTAACGATCGGGAGCGCTCGGGAGTGAAGTTTATGGGTTTAATCTTCCTGTTTTTTTAGTTTTCGTTCGTTTTTAGTTGTTACACGATGAATTCAGAATTGTTGATGATTGTTATTATACTTTTAGACATGATTTTCGGCTAAATCTTTGTAACTACCTAGACATGGATGAATGATTGTTTACGTTTTGATTTAGATTACTGATTTATGATAACTATGGTTATTTATTAATTGTAAATGGTTTGTTCTATTGGTTAGATGTATATGCGTGCTTGATAGTATTTGAAAATTGATTATTGTTTCATAAGATTCTTGGTGACGGTGTTTATCACGTAATAGAGTCATACTAGGGTTTAGATTTTGGTGAGTGTCTATATCACATAATAGATCTTAACTCTTTAGGATGAATTTGCGCAAATAACCTTAGAAGTAATAATTGGTAAACTTATAAAATCAAGTGCTCTACTAATCATCAATAGCTGTAAGGTGCGAGATTATTGCTAGGTCTAAGTGATTAAACCGTAAGGTGGGTCCTTCTTAGGAAGTAAACCTTTTGGCTGCTGTCTAGCAAGTCTAACCGAGAACACAAATCTATCCTAGGTTTAGATCTCATAAGGGAGTGAGCCTTGTAGGATACTTTTATAAATCCATTAGATGTTTTGTAAAGGAGTCTAATAACCAGTAATTAAACAACCTTTAGGGATTCATAGCGCGCTCTTGAGAAGGGTTAGGGGTCCTTAGAATTCCCGAGAGGTGAAAATATCAAGATCCCGGTTCCATAGTAGACAACTTCTAAATATAATCATAACTAAAAGCAACCAGGATTCCTGTCTAGGTAGTGCTTCCGTCGTCTGAGAGAAGTTCACATCAATTCGCTAGTTAGTTAGTTTAGTTAATTATTTTAGTTTTAATTATATTCTTAGGATTTTTAGAAACCCCCCCCCCCCAAAACATAAAAATAGTTAAGTTCGCGTCAGTGTCTGTCTAAATAAAGTCGTTAACGTAATTAATTAGAGTCCTTGTGGGTTCGACATCCGGACTTGCTTTTCCTTGCTAGAGTCGACCGGTTCACTTGCCGGTGAGTAGTTTAATCAAGTTAGAGAGTCTAGATTATTATTACTTGAGTCTAAATTTAGGTTTATTTTAGTCTATTTATTTGAACTACTTATTTCACATCAAGTTTTTGGCGCCGTTGCTGGGGATTCTTGGCAATTGCGTTGATTACTTTATTTGGACTTCATTTGATATCATTACATGCTATTTGTGTGTTTTCGAGTCGTAGGAGTCTAAATAATCCTAGAGTCTTTTGTTTTTATTTTAGAGTCTTTTGTAGAGTCGTCTTACTTGTTACTGTTGGTTTTGCAGTGAATGCCCCATACAAGATCTCAGGGACCACCGAAGCCGCCAATTGACTTGTCTGCCTTCTCGTCTTCTAGTTTAAAGGTTAGTAGATTTTCCACTTCATCTTCCGCCCCTTCTGACTCTACACTCCAATCTAAACCACCAGCTTACGACTTCACCCCGAAGTCATCACGCCACACTTCCCCACCACCCTCCCGTTCCCGTACACCTAGTCCTACACCCGTAGCTCAAATGGCCAATAGGACCGTTTACGAGCAAGCCACCACCGGCTTCACCGGTGCCAATTCCCCCATCACCCTTCCCAACATTGCAAATGATAGGTCCTGGTAGATTCCATCCTACATCATGACGGCCATCACTAACTCATGCCAATTCCATGGCCGTGATGATGAGGATGCTCCCGCCCATATTAACCGCATCACCTGTCTTTGTGGCACCTACTCCATAGAGGGTGTCAATCTAGATGCCAGGTACCTACAGGTCTTCCCATTTTCTCTTGCTGGCCGCGCAGCCGTCTGGTTCGATTCGCAGCCAACGGGAACTTTCACCACCTGGGCAGGGTTACGAGATGCTTTCTTAGCTAAATACTTCCCACCTGCCAAAGCATCTCGTCTACGCGGTCAGTTCCATTCGTTCCGAATGGAGCCTGATGAGCCGTATCACCTGGCCTGGGAGCGTTTTCAAACTTTGCTTTCTCGTTGTTCTTAGCATGGGTTGTCGGATTGGGCACTTGTTGAAAAGTTTTACAATGGTCTCACCCCCGAGATCAAAGCCCGGTTCGATACTTCTGCTGGAGGATAACTTATGGGTAAGAAGATAGTTACTGAGTGTAATGATTTGTTTGAGAGTTTTGCCCACTGTGATATGGACTATAGCGCTGCCCGCAGGACTTCCATTCCTGTGACTACCTCCTCGGCCACTCGAGGGGTAAACCAAGTTGGCTTGGATTCATCGGTAGCTGCTACTTTAGAGAGTCTCAAACAAGAGTTAAATGAAATTAAGAAAAAAGTTGATCGATGTGAGATTTGTAGGGGAGGCCACGACACGTTAGATTGTCCTACACTTACACTAGAGCAGGTAGAGTTTATTGCCGGTCAGTCTAGGGGTCCATTTAATAATAATTCTAATTATAACTCTAACTGGCGTAGTGGTAATAATAGTGGGTTTCAGTCTTCTGTTAATCCTCCTGGTTTTCCATCTGGTCAGTATCAAAGTAGGGGGCCCGGTCTATACACGAGTAACGGTGCAGATCAGGGAGGTCAATTTAGTGGTTCAGGTTTGAGTTGTCAGTTTGCTAGTGGGGGGTCAAATCAATAGGGTCAAGGTAGTGGTAAGGGTTCGGAGGGTAATTTAAGTAGGATCGAAGAGATGTTCGCTCACATGATGGTGCGTGATCAGGCGACACAGAAATCTTTAACCGATTTCGGTAATTTTGCTAAAAATCAAGAACAAGTTAATAAAAATCAAGAGCTTCAACTAAAAAATCAACAATCCGCCCTTTTAGACCTTCAAAGAACAGTAGGTGGTTTAGTTAAACAGTTGCAGGAAAACCCACCTGGTCAGTTCTCAGGAAACACCTACCCGAACCCCGCTAACCATTCAACGAAAGCTATTACGACCCGTAGTGGCAAGAGTCTAGGGGAAGTAGTGAGAGAGAGAGAGTTGAGGTCGAAAGTGAGGAAGAGGTAGACGAAGAGATAGAGATGGAAGCTACGATTCTAGCGGTCCATGTCATTCCATCTACTTTCTAGATTAATTCATCTCGTGCGTTGATAGGTGTCTAGATTTCATTAGTGGGGCCGATCTAGTTAGTGAGGGAGTAGTTGAGGATGAGGTTGTTGATGAGGGTGAGGAAGTAGATTCATCTTGGGTTCTCGAAACCCTAGAGCTATGTGAGGTTAGGGAGGAGAGTGAGAGCGAACCCATAGATACTCCACCTTTAGAGATTAAGGTTCTCCCTTCCCACCTAGAGTACGTCTTCCTAGGATAAAATTCTAGTATGCCCGTCATTATCTCATCTAGATTGACGGAGGAGGAGAAGAGAAAGTTAGTTGAGGTGCTTAAGGAGCACAAAGAGGCAATAGCTTGGAAGTTATCCGATATCCAGGGGATTAGCCCCACTTTTTGTACCCACCCTATTCTTATGGAGGATGAATTTAAACCGGTAGTGCAACCTCAAAGGCGTTTAAACCCTAACATGAAAGAGGTTGTTAGAAAAGAAGTGTTGAAGCTTATGGAAGCCGGTTTGATTTACCCCATATCCGAATCGTCATGGGTGAGCCCTACTCAAGTTGTCCCCAAGAAGGGGGGGGGGGATGACCGTTGTCGTTAATGAAAAAATGAGCTTATCCCTTCTCGCACGGTTACCGGTTGGCGTGTGTGTATTGACTACCGCAAGCTCAATGACGCCACCCGGAAAGACCACTTTCCACTCCCTTTCATCGATCAAATGCTTGAGCGTCTTTCAGGGAAACAATTCTATTATTTCCTTGATGGTTTTTCCGGTTATTTTCAAATCCCTATCGCACTGGAAGACCAAGAAAAGACAACGTTTACATGTCCATACGACACATATGCATACCAACGCATGCCTTTTGGGCTATGTAACGCTCCGGCTACATTCCAACGTTGCATGATAGCGATTTTTCAAGATATGGTAGAGATTTTTATGGAGGTCTTTATGGATGACTTCTCGGTTTATGGCGATTCGTTTGATCATTGTTTAGAGAATTTAGCAAACATGATGAAGAGGTGCATTGAGACAAAGTTGATGCTTAATTGGGAAAAGTGTCACTTCATGGTTACGGAGAGGGTAGTCTTAGGGCATAAGATTTCTAGAGCCGGGATTGAGGTAGATAGAGCCAATATAGATACTATTCGTAGGCTTCCTCCACCGACTAGTGTCAAATCCATCCGTAGTTTCTTAGGTCATGCGGGCTTTTATAGGCGCTTTATTAAGGATTTCTCCAAAATTACACTGCCATGACTCGACTCCTCGAGAAAGACGTCCCGTTTGTCTTTGATGAGGAGTGTTAAAGCGTTCGACTTTGTTAGTGCATTAAGTGTCTATCGCCTCCGTCAATCAAAATCGTAGTAGAAACCGAAGAATGAAAGACTTGATAATGTTACTAGTTAGTAAAGGCAAGGTGGCAATTTTGTAAATAATGAGATTTCTCATTATAACCTTGTGCCTATAAATAGGAGCTTTAGTTGTAAAGTAAAAGACTTTTGCTCATTTGGTGATCTAGGAGATTCAAGTCTAGAGAGAGAAAGTCTAGAGAGAGAAAATACTCTCTACGTGATTCTTGTATCGTACACGTTGTATCTTTCAATAGATTCACGGTTCTAGTACGTTATTGTGTGTTCGGTCACGCACGTTCACGGATTCCGCACGTCGAACGTTCGTTACGCAATCGAACGGTGTCAAAACCGGTCCAACAAGTGGTATCAGAGCTAGGAGCTCGATTGCGCTGACCAAATACATAAATTCGTACAAGAATTCAGCTATTTCAGATCTGATTTTCGTCAAACTCTTCTTATTCTACTATTTTTTCACGTTTTTGAAGGTTTTTCGTCAAATTGAATGTGTTTTACCGGTCCGAATCTGCTGATTTTTTTGGTATGTTGTGCGAAAATACTTGAATTACAATCCTACCAAGTTTCAGAATCTAATTCTTAGTCGTTTAGGAGAAATCTGATTTTTTGTGTCCGATTTTGTTTGAAACAGCAAGGTTTCGCTTATTAGGTCACATTTGTTGGAGTTCCGCTCAAGAGGTCTGCTCGTAGTTACAGTTATTTGAGATCCTCTTTTGTGGTTCACTCATTGTGACTTTGTAGAGGTTCGCTTGTGTGATTCGTTTGTTGTGACACAGTCTGGTTCGCTCTTGTGATTCGCTTATACAGACAACACTTAGGTCCCCTTATTTGATCTTAGGTAGTTTCGCTTATTCGGACATACAGGTTTCGCCCGAACGGACAATTGACTTTCGCTCATTCGGACATTACACACTTTCGCTTATACGGTCAAGTGTGGTTTCGCTTTTCTGTCAAAACATAGTTTCGCTCATCTGTCAAGAGTGGTTTCGCTTATTTGACACTTTAGCTTATCTGTCAAGTGTGATTTCGCTTTTGTGTCAACATACAAAGTAATTGACTGTTTGTCTTGACCCAAGAGTTGCATGTGAATTCAGATTCAGCGGTCCAATCATAGTTTAAAACAAAATTGTTGTCAGCCCAACACACATTCTCGGCCCAATCATTGAAAGTTGTTGAATATGAATTAAAGGCGGCCCAATCAGCTGACATTTACGGCATATGTGATTTGCATAATTGTATATTCCAAGGCCATTTTCAAAAGGGATAAAACTTTGAACAGTCAACATATATCGAGTCATACCCAAATCTGATAAGGAAATTTGAGGTGTTTTACAAGGCACAAATACCAATAAATCAAAATGTTTGACGAAAAGGAAAACAAGAATCTTGAAAATTTAAATGATTGGTCTTGTGAATCTTGGTGTGGGAGATTAGGTGATAAGGATGTTTATGTTAAAAGATTCGAAAATTTTTTATGTAAGAAGAATGAATCAGTTGAGAAGTTGAAAGAAAGGTTTTATGAGCTAATCTACAAGTTAGAAAGACATGGGATATATCATTCAAATGATGAAAATATTTCAAAATTTGTTGATGCTTTAGCTTTGGAATGGGATAAATTCGTGAATAACGAAAAACGGAATTCTAGTTTATCACGCTATGATTTAAGAAGTTTCATCAATACAATTACAAATCATAGGCTTCATGAAGATTCAAGAAAAAGGAAGTTATTGGATGAAATAAAAGAAGAATCAGAAAGGATAGACTTGGATGTAATCATTGAAATGAGGAAACGAATCACTGTGTGTCTTGCAGCAAAAAATGTTATGAAATACGATATTAAGAGGGGTTGTTATATTGATGAATATTTGAATCCTCTTGATTTTGTTAAAATTTTCTGTGCAGGAACATACAAGATGGAAACAAAGAAAGAAGCTGATGATGGAGAGATGAATGGAAAATGCTTGAAATGCGAAAAATCAGAAACAGACAATGTCAAACTTCTGAAGAATGTAGAGAGTTTAACATTGGAAATCAAAAGCTTGAAGGATGAGAAAGAATTTGATAATAAACATATTCTTGAAATGAGAGAAAATTGTGAGAAATTGACGTCTGAAAATGTTAAACTGTTGAGTAGTTTGGACAGTCTGAAATTGGAAAATGAAGCGTTAAAAGAAAAAGAAAAAGATTTTCAAAGTCAAATGAAGGTTTTAGAAGATGAAAAGTCTGTTATTTTTAACAATAATCTTGAAAAACAGATTGAAATAAATTCTCATCTTCAGAAAATTATTCGACTTGAAAATGAAGCTGAAATTGCTTGGAACAAAATTGCTGAGTTAGAGAATAAATTGAAAGGTTTTGTGACTTCGGCTCCATATGAGTGTCCAAAACCGATCAATTCTGTTCCAATAAGTGACAATGTCACAAATTTTGACAAAGTCAAAATTGAAGATTGTGATGAAATATCTGATGATGAAAAAGAAAAGAAAAGAAAAATATTTTTAGATTTACAAGAAAAATTTAAAAATACTGTTTTGCAATCTACTGAAACAGGTGAATGTTCTAAACAAAAACCTGTTAAGAAGAGTGTAGAAAAGAAACAAAAAGTTAAAAATTTGAAAAATTTTAAAAATGAAAATAAAAGCTCATCAGATAAGTCATCCAATCATTATCAAAAATCACAAAAATCTAAAAATGAAAAATCACAAAATGTTGGTAATAAGTGGTGCAGGTTTGACCACAGTGCTCAAAAGCCAAATCCAGCATTGAGGAGGAGAAATGACTATAACCAAGCCAAACAATGTTATGATCTGAAGGTTTGGACTGATAGAAGTGGATGGTACGATAACATAGTGTGCTACACCTGTGGTGTGAGAGGACACATTGCTGTTAACTGCCAGAATTGGAATTATGAAACAAGAACATGCTATAATTGTCATATCAGAGGACATATTGCCAGAGATTGCCTAAGGAGATCAATGGGAAGATCGAGGGTTGAATCTCAAAGAATGGCAAAGAAACCAGTCAACGTCAAGCCCAAAGAACAGAAGGTTCAAGAACCTAAAGTTCAAGAAAAGAAAGTGAAGCTTTCTCAGGGGCAGAAAGACAGGCTGAGGAAGAAGAGGAAGAAGGCAAGAGAATATCTGGAGAAAATTTTGTCTTCGGGTTCACCGGACAGACAGAATAAGAGTTCTGATGAATCAACTAACTCGATTGCAAAGTCAAGCAAGACGAATTCATCGGATACAAATCTGAGGACGAAAGAAGAAAAGAAGAAGAAGAAAATGGTCGGCGATGAATCTGATGTGTCAAAGTCAGACAAGCCATCATCAGGCGATGAATCTGATATCTCAAAGTCAGACAAGCCACAATCAGGCAATGATTCTTGTTCGTTAAAACCAGAAGAGCCGTCTGTTGAGGTAAAAACTGTAAAACCCAAGGCTGGTCAGGCTTGGGTGAATTTGTTTAAATGAAAAACCTGACTTGCCGGAACTCCCAGGTTGGTAAGTGTGGAGTAGGAATCGGCATCTTTCTTGATAAATTCACAGGTTGATAACTGTGATATTTCAAATCACAAAAGACTAATCAAGGACATTAAGTTGTACTTGATTTCTCTTTCCGATAAGTGGATAAAGGGAAACAATGTGATGAAACCCCGAATTTGTAAAATATCACATAAAACTAATTTTCCGGAAAAACCATTTTGATTAAAACAAACTTAAGTGTTTTGAAATCATAATGGGAAAATAGTTTGTTGTGAGGGGGAGTTCTGATTGTTTATGCCGAGTGAATGTCGAATTGAAGCGATTTGATATCAGTTTGTCACTTTATTTGTAAAGTTTGTTTTCAAATTTTCCTTGAAAATCAAAATTGAAACATATTTTGATTTTAGGGGGAGAAAAATTAAAAAAAAAATAGAAAAATTTGAAAATGCCAAAAACATTGAAAAAGCAAAAATTGAGTTTTGGTGTATAAAAGAGGAAATGATAGTACATCAGTAGACGATCACAGCATGCTAAAGATATGGAAAGTTAAAAAGTGATAAGATGACATGTCAGTAGGTTTTTGCACATTCAGTAGATTGTGACGAGATATAAACCTAAATTCAAACTTGCTTATATCGTGGGTAACATCTCTCGGATATATGGGTAACCCCCGAAATCTTGTTTGAAGGATTCCTTTTTCTGATATACTAGGTTTTTTTACTCAGTGATATCTGGGGTATTATTCCAGGACTTCTGCTGAACGGTAGTTCTGACCTAGTCCCCGAATAATACTTTCCGCAAATGCTTGAAACATAGCATCACCCTCAGCATATATGATAAGACAATAAAATTGCTTAGCAATGCTGTTGTAAAAAAGATCCTCTAAAGGGGACACACCCAAAAGTTGAGTCATGATCTCTCTGCTGAACAGTAGTTCTGACCTGAGCTCTCATGATTCTTCATAAATTATTAACCCTTTACAGATATCATTTGTGTTATAATTACCTGTAAGACTGAATATTGGGATCTGGATACGGGAGTATATTCTGAGGTGGGACACGCGATTAAGTTTAAGTATCTAAGACATTAAACTCGTATCTCGAAGCAGTTGAACTTTGTGTGAAAATTTAACTGGATCAGTATACTGACAATTTATGTGAATCGTTTAGAACTTAAAATGTCAAAAGCTTAACGGTGCTTGTGATTTGTTTCATGAACTGATATGATCCTCTTACACAAACTCACAAAAATATTGTTTGTAGATATTTCTTTACTGCATTTCTTTAAAATCAAAAACCCAAAAATATTGTGTTTTAGCTTAAATTTTGTAAAATACAAAAAGATTTTCGACAACTGATGTTGGAAAGCGGATTTTCAAAATTCCAAGTGCTAAACTTGATGAACTAGAGGGTTGGGAGTATATGTTGAAAAGTTTGAATGTCATATACAAATGTTTTGTAAGATTGTATGCTTAGTTAATCAAGGTAATTCATTTGAACTTGATGCTAGTTTGTTTGATGAATTAATGATTTCTACCAGTAAGTTTCTTAAATCTAACTGTTATAAATTTGTAAAACTTATCTTGAGGTAGAGGATTTGCAGGTTAACCAGGTTTCAAACCCTGAGCAGATACCGAATAGATCCAGGAATTGATCCTGAAATTGTGAATCTATGAAAGCCAGACTACGATCCCGACAGCTGAGTCTAAGGGGGAGTTTGAAGACAAGCTCAACGCAAGAGGAAGCATGGATTCAAAAAGCCAGATAAATATTTTGGAGGAGCTTGTATACGGAAATCCAGGTGTCGATCCCAAAAGCACGGAAGCTTGACGAAAGGGGGAGCCTGAAGAAAGAGACTACCGAGAGGGGGAGCAACGGAAGCTCGAAGACAGATCCACGGGGATTCTGTTCAAGATAGAGAAAGACAAGATGCTATGAGATTGACTACGGCAATATCCAAGGGGGGGTCTGTTAGTGCATTAAGTGTCTATCGCCTCCGTCAATCAAAATCGTAGTAGAAACCGAAGAATGAAAGACTTGATAATGTTACTAGTTAGTAAAGGCAAGGTGGCAATTTTGTAAATAATGAGATTTCTCATTATAACCTTGTGCCTATAAATAGGAGCTTTAGTTGTAAAGTAAAAGACTTTTGCTCATTTGGTGATCTAGGAGATTCAAGTCTAGAGAGAGAGAGAGTCTAGAGAGAGAAAGTACTCTCTACGTGATTCTTGTATCGTACACGTTGTATCTTTTAATAGATTCACGGTTCTAGTATGTTATTGTGTGTTCGGTCATGCACGTTCACGGATTCCGCACGTCGAACGTTCGTTACGCAATCGAACGGTGTCAAAACCGGTCCAACAGACTTTCTTAAAGAAATACTCATGAGTGCACCCATTCTTGTATCCCCCGATTGGAGCTTACCGTTTGAGCTCATGTGCGATGCAAGTGACTATGCGGTCGGGGCGGTCTTGGGTCAAAGACGGGAGAACCACTTTCACCCGATCTACTACGCGAGTAAAACCCTAAATGATGTCCAATAGAATTATACTACTACCGAAAAGGAACTCTTATCCGTGGTCTTTGCTTTTGATAAGTTTCGATCGTACCTTGTGCTTTCCAAGACCATAGTGTTCACCGACCATGCGGCTTTGCGCTATCTTTTCCAAAAGAAAGATGCTAAGCCCCGTCTCATCCGTTGGATTCTACTCCTTTCAGAGTTTGACATAGAAATTTGGGATAAGAAAGGAGCGGAAAACGTAGCGGCAGATCACCTTTCGCGTTTAGAGGATCCGCATAGGGAAGAGATTCGAGAGGAAGCGATAGGAGATCGATTCCCACATGAGTCTATAGATTTTGTTATTGCGGAGAATGAGGGACTACCTTGGTTTAGTGATCTAGCGAATTATCTTGCGAATGGAGATATAGTGCAAGATATGAATGCCCAAGAAAAGAGGAAGTTGATTAGGGATGCTAGAAAGTACATATGGGATGCTCCTTACCTTTTTAGGATAAGAGGTGGCCGTGTACTTAGGAGGTGTGCCAGCAAGGAGGAGGGCTTAGATATTCTTAGGCATGTGCATGAGGGGTTGACGGGAGGTCATCATGGTGCACACACTACCGCAGAAAAAGTCTTCGATTGTGGATTCTTTTGGCCTACGGTATTCGAGGATGCTCAAGAATTTGTTAGGACTTGCGATGCTTGCCAACGTACCGGAAACATCTCATCCAAGAATGAAATGCCCCAAAAGTCCATCCAAGTACTCGAAATCTTCGACGTATGGGGCATTTACTTCATGGGACCTTTCCCTCCTTCGAGTGGGAATAGGTACATCCTTGTGGCGATCGACTACGTTTCAAAGTGGGTGGAAGCGCAAGCTTTGCCTACTAACGATGCCCGAGTGGTGGTGAGATTCCTAAAAAAAGTTGTTCACGCGATTCGGTACTCCTAAAGCCCTCATTAGCGATCAAGGAGCACACTTTTGTAATTCTGTCATGGAGAAAGCATTGGAGAGATATGGAGTTACTCACTGTTTGTCTACCGCGTACCATCTGTAAACAAACGGCCAAGTTGAAAATGCGAATAGGGGAGTGAAGAAAATTCTTGAGAAAACGGTTGGAAAAAGTCATAGCCGGACAAGATTGATGATGCTTTGTGGGCATTCCGTAACGCCTACAAAACACCTTTAGGGACTACACCGTTTATGATCGTATATGGAAAGGCTTGCCATCTCCGGGTAGAATTAGAGCACCGAGCGTATTGGGCTCTTAAGACCATCAATTTAGATCTTACTCCAGCGGCTAGGAGAAGATATTTCCAAATTCATGAATTGGAAGCCCTTAGAGATGCGGCGTATGAGCGTTCTTGGAGTATCAAGGAAAAAACGAAGGCATTGCATGATCGAAAGCTTAAAGGGTTGAAGGAATTCAAAGTTGGTGATAAGGTGCTTCTCTACAATTCGCGGTTTAAATTATTTCCCAGAAAGTTGAAGTCAAAGTGGACGGGACCGTATGTTGTGAAAGAAGTGTTTCCGCATGGTGCGATTGAGTTATACAATAAAGAGAGTGACGTGTCGTGGAAAGTGAATGGCCACCGTTTAAAGCATTACTTAGGAGGGCCTATTGATAACACCGAGAAGGAGGAAACTCCTCTCGAAGATCCTCCGAATAGATTCTTGAGTGAAAACTCAAGTGTAGAGTTTATATATTTCATGTCGTTTCGTAGTTTTCGGGTCACTAATAGTTGTTTTTCGTAGCTTTTGTTTTGTGTTTTTTGTGTCGTTTGGTGTTTTGCAGGGATTCATCACCTTCGAGGAGCAAGAGTCAACGAAAAAATGGAGTTTCAGGTAAGTTTTTATGGTTAAAAGGGGTTGGGAATTCGTATGGCTTGAATTGGGAGAATTTGAAAATTTTTCTAAGGCACAAAATGGAACAAAAACAAGAAACTTTCTGTTTAAAACGGGTTTTGGCGACCCGTGGAGCACACATATACATCCATCGCGGGTCGCCAAACATAAACTAACCATCAACAATTTTTCATAGCGCCGCCACCCGCGGCACCCTCTTCTTAATCCACCGTGGGCCGCCATCCCCAAACAAAACAGCGATTTCACCTTTATTCTCTCAAATCAACCAAACAAACCTAAACCCTTCTTCTTTTCACTCGACGTCGAGTAACAAAACCACCATTAATACCACTGAATTCCTTCCATTCCACCACTCCCCACCTCCGATTACCCAGAAATTCCACCGTCGACCACCACTAATCCAACAATAACCTCCATTATCACCGCCGAATTCCATTAAAAAATATGGTTTTCTACATAAATCCGACGTGGGTCTCCAATTTAACGGGCCGATTCTCTTAGTTTTCTGCATATATCTCGGCACACAGGTATGTCTTTCTACAAACTCTTCTTGTACTTTGAGTCTCGTATTTCAGATTCTAGTCTTAGAGTAAGTTGTGTTAGCCTGAATTTTGGGTCTTTAGTGGGTCAATAGTGGTTATTGTTTCCGTTTGCAGTAGTCGAGTCTTGTTTTGGTCCGTCAGTCGAATCAGTTAGGTCTGTGGTTTGGGATGGTTATACTGATTTGATACCTGTTGTGAGGGTTTGTGAGGGGCTGCGTTTGTTACTTGTCGTTATGATTTGTTTAGCAATAAGTTTGGTAGGGGCTGTTTTTGTTGATTCGGACAGAAGGTAGTATGGGTTGGTGATTGAGGGCAGTAATTTTGAGTTTTGTTTGGGTTCTATTTTTTTTAAGAATATGATGAGTTGTTGTTGAATGGTTAAAGTGCACAAGTCGTTTGTAGGATCGGATGTTTAAGTATTGGCATTTAAAGTCGTTTATTATAAGCGCGGACACGATATATTTTGAGTTTTAGGTTGGATACAGGTTATAAGCAGGCTGTTTTAGGTGCTATGTTGCGGTCGGCTTGGTGTGGGCATAGTTTAAGCTAAGTGTGGGGATACGGGTCGACTACTTTTATCAAAATGTGATTTTTAACTAACTTCTCGGCCTGTTTTCCATTGCTTCCACACTTAGGTTTGTTTGATGATGTTCTCGGCATGAGGATTTACTTGAGGGCAAGTAAATTGCCGGGAGGAGGTAGGATTCTAAGTTTTGTAATTTACGTCTAAGTTTAGAGGTCTAGTCTAGTCGTTGTTTGTTTAGTGTCCGTTAGGTCGTGTGTGTCGTTTTCGAGTCGTATTAATGTCGTCTATGTGACAACTGGCACAAACCGGTAATTTCCGTACACTTTAATTATTATTTAATGACTGCAATTATGTGCTTAATTGTTAGCAATGTCTGAACACATGATTAAACAAGTGAATTCATGCACGTGGTATACTACAAAATAATGCTTTATGCATAAACGAGAGCGTTGCGTCAGAAATACTAGTAAACTCACCGGTAAGACACTTCGTGTCAACAAAACTGTAGAAAGCAGTCAGACAATAAAATTGGAGCCTAGGTGTAGGTCCAACGACAAGAATACATTAAAACCCAAAAATATATACAAGGGTTTAATGTCTAGACATACGAAAGCAAAAATAAGCACTAAAAAGCACCCGAAACGCACTTTAAGTGCAGAATTTATATAATTCAGCAATAAATCAACATTTAAACATATGAATATCATGCAGAAATGTTGTTTTGTCATCCAGAATACTTCCCTAAGTGTCGGGAATCGAAAGTGCTACAAAAAGGTTCTTAAAAGACACTAAAAAGTGTAATTTAGCACTTTAACGAATCGGTATATAACCGAACAACCGGACAATACCCGGAACATCAAAATATTACTAGAAGCATTGATGTAGTGTTTCTGAACTAGTTATGGTCCCCGAACACCATAACACCCCTTATAACACTATAACACATTAAATCCTTGAACCAAATACTTGAAACTTAACTTGATTTGGTAATTAGTAATTGGAAATTTCACTTTACCCCCCCCCCCCCCCTAATAGAGTGGACGGTCACAAGGGAGGTGACCCCACCAAATTCTTGTTAAAAATCTACATGATCTTCTTTGGATACTTCTTGAAATTGAAGAGATCATGTATGTACTAGGGTGGACACAAGACCCATTGTGCAATACTTGAAGATTGGTTATAAGTAACCACCTCTCACCATCATCTTCAACAAACCACTTCACTCCTCCCTTAGCTCCCCCATTCTCGGCTCACACCCACTCCCATACTCCATCCATTTTCATTCAACTTTCAAGCATTCCAAGTTCACTAAAAGGTGCAAGAAGGTGTCTAACGGAGTTTAGCGCTTGCGAAACTTGAAGGACCTTCATCGATTTCGTTTATCCACCGCTTTTACGCCTTGTTTCTTCCCTAGCCTTGTGCTAGTTGTAAGTGCTTCTAAACACTCTCTTGTTCTTGTTTAAAGTGGTTAATAGGTGATTTAACGGTTAAAACTCAAGAACACACAAGATCAAAACTAAAAGTCTTGAAAGAAAGATAAACTAGTTGGATAAAGAGTAGATATGTGTGTAAATCATGTGAATCTTGTATGGTTGTTATTATTTGATGTTGTTTGTTACTAGAAGTGGGATAGATCATCATCTAACCATACTAGGTTATGTTCAAGAACATGAACTAGTAGTATGTTAGTGCTAAAGTTATGGAAGATGATGAAACTTTCCATCCATGAAACATGAACTTGTGTAAATATAATTTTCCTTGTAAAATAAGACTCTAAACATGTAGATCTAAAGATCTACAAGTGGTTTTTCGGAAGAACCAAGCAAAAATATTTGATTTGTTAAAACCCTGATCTAATCCGAACAAAAAGCATTTTTAGTAAATAAACAAGTGTGTAGACACTTGTGTCACAAGAAAAATTTAACAAAGAAATATTTTTGTGAATCTCGACTAGAAGTTGTGAAACTTCATATTCTTTAAAAATAAAGTTTTTAAGAAACTAAAATTATTTTTAAAGATAACAAGACCTACTAAATATGTTAGTAACTTACTACATATTTTTACAAACTTTCAAGTTCATAAGTTTGTGGTATATGCTTGTTTTGACAAGTTTGGAAAATAAAGATGGTGTTGTTGATATTGTTGTTGATCGTTGTTGAGAAATTGGTTGTTGATGATTTTAAAAGAAAATAAACACATGTTTTGAAAACATGGGAAACCTCCATTTTTAGGGGAAACTCTGCCAAAATTTTTATAAATTTTGACACTTAGGAGAATATAAGTTTTTGAGAAACTTATTCCCTTAAAATGTATCTAACAATATTACCAAGGTTTCCCTAATTTTTGGTGATAAGAAATGAGGATTTCTTCGAGAATAAAAATGAATATTAAGTATGTATATATTTTTGAAAAAAAAAATATTATTTGATCACCAACTGTTGTGCTAAGTGTATATAGTATGTGTTATACGTGCTAGTGTATTAAGACTTAAAAATACACTAAATACTCATGAAAAGTATAAACACAAAAATACACATACAAGATACATAATTCGGGTGCAAAGTGCAAAATACAAAAAGCTTATATTTATTTTTGAGAAAATAATATAAGTAAGACACTTAGTTAAAAATATAAAATATTTTTAACACAAGAATATATACACAAAAGAGAGTGACTGTACTTCTGCGACACAAGTCTAGTGACTAACGTTAAGAAAACGCGTATAGGTTACGACGTTAATTAGGCAAATCCGGTGAAGTTTACGACGCAAGGAACGCAAAGTTGTGAGTTCATGCTCCCCCTTTTCTTTAACTGTTTTCAGTTTTTATAACTTCGGGGGTGAAATACATGTACAAATATTTCTATGTTTATTAATGGTATGATAATAAGAAGCACACTTGGTGAGGACGAGTACCAAGTGTGACGAGATATAAGAATACAAGAAGCACACTTAGTGAGGACGAGTACCAAGTGTGATGAGATATAAGAATACGAGAAGCGCACTTGGTGAGGACGAGTACCAAGTATGATGCGTTATGAGAAATAATACGAGAAATCGTGTCACGAATAGGGTACATAAGCACCATTAATCAACAATATACCTAGACCGCAGAACAAAAGGTTAGATCTAACGGGTGCCGGGCAGCCACACTCTCGGTGAGGGCGAGAATTGAGTAGTGCTTTTGTGTCTCAGAATATACCAACTAAATGCCTAAGGTTTGGTGACTTCCTATGTCGTGTCACATGTTAATGGCTTTGCAACCCATTAACAATCCTGATACTTACAGGAATACTTTATTTACATGAAATTCATACCATACTAAAACTTGATTAATACTTGAGTACGTGGGGTACTCAAGAAAAACGAGAATTATACTTGAGTACCTGGGGTACTCAAGAAAAGCTTGAATTATACTTGAAGTACGTGGGGTACTCAAGAAAACGGGAATTATACTTGAGTACGTGGGGTACTCAAGAAGAACTTGAATTATACATGAGTACGTGGTGTACACATGAAACTTGATTTATATATGAAAACTTGATTTATACACACATTATGTTTTCATACAAAGTATACAAACGTGAAATACAAAACTGTATGAATTCACACCAACATTATGTTGACGTTTTTCCAAAACTCACATGTATTTCAGGTAATTAGGATGGATGTGCGCGCGGTCTTGCTTATGCTCTTGGATGTCGCTTATGTTTATCGTTAAATAAAGTTGTAAACTTTTAAGACAATGTTTTATGCTATCTAGCGATGTAAACGCTAAACTTATGTTTTCAAATTATGGTATTTGATGTTTTTACAAGCATATAGCATGTTTACCTTTCGTATGCAATGAGAACCTTTCATGATCACACCTCGTGCTTCCGCCACAGAAAAGGGTGTGACAGATTGGTATCAGAGCTGCGATTGTAGTGAACCAGGATTCCTTCTCGAGTCTAGTTTACAATCTCTAGGATCCTTTCACGAAAACAATTTTTCAAAGAGTTTTCATTGCATAAAACGTCCCGCGACATCAACTACCTGAAACTGTCTACATGAGTCTAGAAAAAGCACTGCGAGACTTAGAGTGCACTTGAGTAGCACTTGTCGTTGACTAGAAATTACTTGCAATTATGTGTGATAATTAGCATATATTAGAAGTAGAATGTCACGAGTATACGTGACTTTATCTGAAAGCGAATCTGAAGGAAGAAATACGAGGATGAAACGAACTGTGTGGACTGTGCAAGGAGTTACGTAATTATGGATGCATACATAATTATGGGACCCAGTGCACAGAAACCACAGCAAGTCTTGTCACGTGTAGATTCCCTCAGTGCAAGCCTACTAAGTACTCTGCTAGAGTAATAATTGTTTGATGTCACTTATGTGGTATATACTTGTGAATATATATACTACTACTGTCTAGTATGACGATATCAAACAAATATTTAACCCTGTTGTGTTATGTTCTGTCAGAACATGGAACCCAGGAAAGCTGTGAATGCTCGCAATGATGATCAACCTCCTCCTCCCCCACTGCCAAGAACTGCTGAAGAGCTGAATGCTCTACTGGAAGAAAGGATCTCCGCAGCAATCGCCCAATACGAGGCAAACCGTACTCAAGACAGTGGAGGACCAAGGAACGCTAGACGTAGCGGGCATGGGGATTCGTCTGGAGGCAACGCAGCTTAAGGCTGCACTTTCAAGCAGTTCCTCGGCTGCAAGCCGATGAACTATGACGGCACAGGAGGTGCAGTAGCATTTGTGCGCTGGACGGAGAAGACTGAAGCTACTATCCGCATGAGCAAGTGTACCGCGGATCAGCAAGTCACTTTTGCTACCGGATTGTTTGTCGATCAAGCTCTGACTTGGTGGAACCTGCAAGCCCAAACTTTGGGTGATGATGCCGCTTATGGCCTAACTTGGGAAGAACTGAAGGAAAGTATGAGAGAGAAGTACTGCTCTCGTGCAGAACTCCAAATGCTGGAAACGGAGTTCTGGCACTTGACCATGGAAGGTGCTGACAGCAAAGGCTATACTCGAAGGTTCCACGATCTGTCTAGAGTGCTTCCCTACATGGTGACTCCCGAATTCAAGCGCGTTGAACGCTATATTTGGGGACTGGCCCCAGAGTTTCGTGGCATGGTGACGTCGTCCAAACCACAAACAATCACTGAGGCTGTAACTCTGGTTGTCAGCCTGACCGAAGATTGTGTTCGTATGAAGAAGTTATCACTGAACCCAACAGGGAAGACCGAGACACATGCTGAGTCGTCTGGTGACAAGAAGAGAAAACATTCGAATCTGAATCAAGCAACTCATAACAACAAAGGTTTCAACAACAAGAAGCGTGACGCTAACCCGTCTCAGGAGGCGAAGACCCTTGCAACCAAAGCATACCAAGGATCCATGCCTAAATGCTAAAAATGTAAGTATCATCATGAAGGAGCTTGTCGCATTCCAAGGTGCGACAAATGTGGTAAGTTGGGTCATCAAACAGAAGACTGTTGGGGAAAAGGAAAGAATCGGAATGGAAATGGTGCTGGTAACAAGAATGGTAACGGGAAAGGGCGGAACCAAGGATGCTTCATTTGTGGAAGCAATGATCATTTCATGAAGGACTGCCCAAAGGGAAACAATGCTCAGGCTCGAGCATTTGTGATTGGAGCAAAGAACGCACGCGAGGACCCTAACGTGGTCACCGGTACGTTTCTCATTAACAATCACTTTGCATCCATATTATTTGACACTGGCGCCGATTATAGCTTCATGTCTGTGGAATTTAAACGCATGCTTGGAATAGAATCTAGTAGATTAGAAATTCCTTATTCTATAGAGCTAGCCAATGGTAAACTCATTGAATCGAGCGAAGTCGTTAGAGGCTGCACACTAGAACTTGGTGAACGAAGATTTAACATCGACCTCTTACCTATTCAACTGGGTAGCTTCGATGTAGTGGTCGGAATGGCCTGGCTGTCCAAGAACAAAGCTGAAGTTGTATGTCATGAGAAAATCATTCGCATCCCTCTGGCGAATGATGAAACTCTCATCGTGCATGGAGAAAAACGAGACGCGCCTCTTCGAATCATTAGTTGTATGAAGGCACAGAAGTGCTTGAGGAAAGGATGTGTCGCTTTCCTAGCACACGTTATAGACAAGAAGGCTGTGGAGCCAAAACTCGAAGACAGTCCTGTGGTGAAGGAATTTCCTGATGTGTTCCCTGAAGATCTACCAGGACTA
The DNA here is from genome assembly GCA_030545235.1 of Helianthus tuberosus. Taxonomy (NCBI): domain Eukaryota; kingdom Viridiplantae; phylum Streptophyta; class Magnoliopsida; order Asterales; family Asteraceae; genus Helianthus; species Helianthus tuberosus. Next base: position 110,644,364 of record CM060449.1, read on the forward strand.
CCTCTGCAACGACAAGTCGAATTCCACATAGACTTGGTTCCAGGAGCCGCTCCTGTAGCCAAGGCCCCCTATCGGCTTGCACCATCCGAAATGCAAGAATTGTCTACACAACTTCAGGAGTTGTTGGATAAAAGATTTATAAGGCCAAGCTTCTCGCCCTGGGGAGCTCCGGTATTGTTCGTAAAGAAGAAGGATGGAACTCTGCGGATGTGTATCGATTACAGGGAACTGAACAAGCTCACTATCAAGAATCGGTACCCGCTACCGAGGATTTATGACTTATTTGATCAACTGCAAGGATCAAGCTACTATTCCAAGATCGACCTTTGATCTGGATACCATCAGCTGAGTATCCAAGAGGAAAGCGTACCAAAGACTGTATTCAGAACACGATATGGGCACTACGAATATCTTGTGATGCCATTTGGATTGACGAACGCGCCAGCGGTCTTTATGGATCTGATGAACCGCATATGCAAACCATATCTCGATAAATTCATGATTGTATTTATCGATGATATCCTGATTTACTCGCGAACGAAAGAAAAGCACAAGCAACATCTCAGAACCATCTTGGAACTACTGAAGAAAGAGAAACTTTATGTAAAGTTCTTGAAATGCGAATTCTGGATTAGCGAAGTACAATTTCTTGGTCACGTTGTGAATTAGAAGGGCATTCATGTAGACCCGTCCAAGATAGAAGCAATAAAGAATTGGGAAGCTCCCAAGACCCCAACTGAAGTTCGACAATTTTTGGGCTTAGCGGGCTATTATCGGCGATTCATCGAGAATTTCTCAAAGATAACTCAACCGATAATGACCCTTACACAGAAAGACAAGAAATACGACTGGGGTTACAAACAGGAAGAAGCCTTTCAGCTACTTAAAAACAAGCTATGCGATGCACCAATATTATCATTACCCGAAGGCACAGAAGACTTCGTGGTATACTGCGACGCCTCACGACAAGGCTTGGGTTGCGTGCTCATGCAACGCCAAAAAGTCATCGCTTACGCTTCAAGACAACTGAAGGTACATGAAAGAAACTATACCACTCAAGACCTGGAGCTGGGCGTAGTGGTATTCGCCTTGAAGATCTGGCGACATTATTTATATGGTACTCGATGTACAATTTTCACAGATCACAATAGCTTACAACACATATTTGATCAGAAGGAATTGAATATACGCCAGCGGCGATGGGTCGAGCGGCTAAATGATTACGACTGTGAGATCAAGTACCATCCTGGAAAGGCAAACGTCGTAGCAGACGCACTAAGTCGAAAAGAAAGGGTTAAGACCCTAAGGGTTCGAGCATTGGAAATGACGATTCGAACGAACCTCACTACACGCATTCGTGATGCACAACAAGAAGCTCTTAAAGGAGAGAACCGTAAAGCTAAATACCTCTGGGGTATGTTGAAATACATGGTGCCAAACGAAGAGGGAACCTTATACTTCAAGAAGCGTATTTGGGTTCCACTCTATGGTGGCATACGAGAAGTCATCCTTAATGAAGCCCACAAATCGAGATATTCGATCCATCCAGGATCGGACAAAATGTATCAAGACTTGAAAGAATGTTATTGGTGGCCGAGACTCAAGAGCGACGTTGCTGTCTATGTTGGAAAATGCCTAACCTGTGCTAAGGTTAAGGCCGAATATCAGAAACCGTCCGGCCTACTACAACAACCAGAGATTCCTGTGTGGAAGTGGGAACAAATCTCGATGGACTTCATAACGAAATTACCCAGGACCCCGAGAGGGCACGATATGATATGGGTAATAGTTGATCGATTAACGAAGTCTGCGCACTTCCTACCGATCAGAGAAAAAGACAGCACTGAAAAGCTTGCTGAAATATACTTAAGAGAAATTGTGGCACGTCATGGAGTGCCAATCTCAATCATTTCAGACAGAGATGGACGCTTTTTCTCAAGAATCTGGCAATCATTTCAGGAATCCTTTGGATCTCAGTTAGATCTGAGCACGGCGTTCCATCCGCAAACAGACGGCCAGAGCGAACGGACTATACAAACGTTAGAAGATATACTTCGCGCATGTGTCATGGATCTAGGCGGCAGCTGGGATACTCATCTACCTTTAGTTGAGTTTTCCTATAATAACTGTTATCATACGAGCAAAAAATCCGCGCCGTTCGAAGCTCTGTATGGCCGCAAGTGCCGATCGCCCTTATGTTAGGCAGATGCTGGAGATAAACGTATGGTTGGTCCTGAACTTGTACAAGAGACAACCGACAAGATTGCGCAGATCCGAGAGCGCATTAAGGCGGCTCGAGATCGAAAAAAGAGCTACGCTGATCTGAAGAGAAAATCAGTAGAATTCGAGGTGGGAGACAAAGTGTTGTTAAAAGTCTCACCTTGGAAGGGCGTAGTCAGATTCGGAAAACGTGGAAAGCTGAATCCACGATACATCGGACCATTCAGAATATTGGAAAGAATTGGTACCGTGGCATACAAGTTAGAATTACCGGAAGAACTTAATGGAGTACATGATACGTTTCATGTATCCAACCTGAAGAAGAGTCCAACACAAGAAAACGTGATCATCCCGATGGATGAAGTGCATATTGATGACGCCCTCCGATTTACAGAACAACCCGTAGAGGTTACCGACTGGAAAGTCAACAAGACCAGGAGGAGCAGAGTAAAACTTGTCAAAGTACGTTGGAGCTCTAAACACGGACCCGAGTACACATGGGAACGTGAAGACCAGTTCAATGAAAAGTATCCCCACCTATTCAAGAAGACTCCAGCGAGAGTTAGTTCAGCCTGAATTTCGAGAGCATTCCGTCAGAAATACTAGTAAACTCACCGGTAAGACACTTCGTGTCAACAGAACTGCAGAAAGCAGTCAGACAATAAAATTGGAGTCTAGGTGTAGGTCCAACGACAAGAATACATTAAAACCCAAAAATATATACAAGGGTTTTATGTCTAGACATACAAAAATAAAAATAAGCACTAAACCCGAAACCCGAAACGCACTTTAAGTGCAGAATTTATATAATTCAGCAATAAATCAGCATTTAAACATATGAATATCATGCAGAAATGTTGTTTTGTCATCCATAATACTTCCCTAAGTGTCGGGAATCAAAAGTGCTACAAAAAGGTTCTTAAAAGACACTAAAAAGTGTAATTTAGCACTTTAACGAATCGGTATATAACCGAACAACCGAACAATACCCGGAACATCAAAATATTACTAGAAGCATTGATGTAGTGTTTCTGAACTAGTTATGGTCCCCGAACACCATAACACCCCTTATAACACTATAACACATTAAATCCTTGAACCAAATACTTGAAACTTAACTTGATTTGGTAATTAGTAATTGGAAATTTCACTTTACCCCCCCCCCCCTAATAGAGTGGACGGTCACAGGGAGGTGACCCCACCAAATTCTTGTTAAAAATCTACATGATCTTCTTTGGATACTTCTTGAAATTGAAGAGATCATGTATGTACTAGGGTGGACACAAGACCCATTGTGCAATACTTGAAGATTGGTTATAAGTAACCACCTCTCACCATCATCTTCAACAAACCACTTCACTCCTCCCTTAGCTCCCCCATTCTCGGCTCACACCCACTCCCATACTCCATCCATTTTCATTCAACTTTCAAGCATTCCAAGTTCACTAAAAGGTGCAAGAAGGTGTCTAACGGAGTTTAGCGCTTGCGAAACTTGAAGGACCTTCATCGATTTCGTTTATCCACCGCTTTTACGCCTTGTTTCTTCCCTAGCCTTGTGCTAGTTGTAAGTGCTTCTAAACACTCTCTTGTTCTTGTTTAAAGTGGTTAATAGGTGATTTAACGGTTAAAACTCAAGAACACACAAGATCAAAACTAAAAGTCTTGAAAGAAAGATAAACTAGTTGGATAAAGAGTAGATATGTGTGTAAATCATGTGAATCTTGTATGGTTGTTATTATTTAATGTTGTTTGTTACTAGAAGTGGGATAGATCATCATCTAACCATACTAGGTTATGTTCAAGAACATGAACTAGTAGTATGTTAGTGCTAAAGTTATGGAAGATGATGAAACTTTCCATCCATGAAACATGAACTTGTGTAAATATAATTTTACTTGTAAAATAAGACTCTAAACATGTAGATCTAAAGATCTACAAGTGGTTTTTCGGAAGAACCAAACAAAAATATTAGTTTTGTTAAAACCCGGATCTTATCCGAACAAAAAGCATTTTTAGTAAATAAACAAGTGTGTAGACACTTGTGTCACAAGAAAAATTTAACAAAGAAAGATTTTTGCGAATCTCGACTAGAAGTTGTGAAACTTCATATTCTTTAAAAATAAAGTTTTTAAGAAACTAAAATTATTTTTAAAGATAACAAGACCTACTAAATATGTTAGTAACTTACTACATATTTTTACAAACTTTCAAGTTCATAAGTTTGTGGTATATGCTTGTTTTGACAAGTTTGGAAAATAAAGATGGTGTTGTTGATATTGTTGTTGATATTGTTGTTGATCGTTGTTGAGAAATTGGTTGGTGATGATTTTAAAATAAAATAAACACATGTTTTGAAAACATGGGAAACCTCCATTTTTAGGGGAAACTCTGCCAATTTTTTTTTTAAATTTTGACACTTAGGAAAATATAAGTTTTTGAGAAACTTATTCCCTAAAAATGTATCTAAAAATATTACCAAGGTTTCCCTAATTTTTGGTGATAAGAAATGAGGATTTCTTCAAGAATAAAAATGAATATTAAGTATGTATATATTTTTGAAAAAAATATATATTATTTGATCACCAACTGTTGTGCTAAGTGTATATAGTATGTGTTATACGTGCTAGTGTATTAAGACTTAAAAATACACTAAATACTCATGAGAAGTATAAACACAAAAATACACATACAACATACAAGATACATAATTCGGGTGCAAAGTGCAAAATACAAAAAAGCTTATATTTATTTTTGAGAAAATAATATAAGTAAGACACTTAGTTAAAAATATAAAATATTTTTAACACAAGAATATATACACAAAAGAGAGTGACTGTACTTGTGCGACACAAGTCTAGTGACTAACGTTAAGAAAACGCGTATAGGTCATGACGTTAATTAAGCAAATCCGGTGAAGTTTACGACGCAAGGAACGTAAAGTTGTGAGTTCATGCTCCCCCTTTTCTTTAACTGTTTTCAGTTTTTATAACTTCGGGGGTGAAATACATGTACAAATATTACTATGTTTATTAATGGTATGATAATAAGAAGCACGCTTGGTGAGGACGAGTACCAAGTGTGACGAGATATAAGAATACAAGAAGCACACTTAGTGAGGACGAGTACCAAGTGTGATGAGATATAAGAATACGAGAAGCGCACTTGTTGAGGACGAGTACCAAGTATGATGCGTTATGAGAAATGATACGAGAAATCGTGTCACGAATAGGGTACATAAGCACCATTAATCAACAATATACCTAGACCGCAGAACAAAAGGTTAGATCTAACGGGTGCCGGGCACCACACTCTCGGTGAGGGCGAGAATCGAGTAGTGCTTTTGTGTCTCAGAATATACCAACTAAATGCCTAAGGTTTGGTGACTTCCTATGTCGTGTCACATGTTAATGGCTTTGCAACCCATTAACAATCCTGATACTTACAGGAATACTTTATTTACATGAAATTCATACCATACTAAAACTTGATTAATATTTGAGTACGTGGGGTACTCAAGAAAAACGGGAATTATACTTGAGTACGTGGGGTACTGAAGAAAAGCTTGAATTATACTTGAAGTACGTGGGGTACTCAAGAAAACGGGAATTATACTTGAGTACGTGGGGTACTCAAGAAGAACTTGAATTATACATGAGTACGTGGTGTACACATGAAACTTGATTTATATATGAAAACTTGATTTATACACACACTATGTTTTCATATAAAGTATACAAACGTGAAATACAAAACTGCATGAATTCACACCAACATTATGTTGACGTTTTTCCAAAACTCGCATGTATTTCAGGTAATTAGCGGTCTTGCTTATGCTCTTGGATGTCGCTTATGTTTATCGTTGAATGAAGTTGTAAAGTTTTAAGACAATGTTTTATGCTATCTAGCGATGTAAACGCTAAACTTATGTTTTCAAATTATGGTATTTGATGTTTTTACAAGCATATAGCATGTTTACCTTTCGTATGCAATGAGAACCTTTCATGATCACACCTTGTGCTTCCGCCGCAGAAAGGGGTGTGCAGTCTAAGTGTCATTATGCTTTGTTTTGCGTACTTAATTATTAAAACCCCTCGCCCGTACTCAATCTCCATTCGGGCGAGGTGCGGTTCGTGCTTACTTTGATTTGCAAAACGATGCTTTAATGTCACTTGTTTTCAAACAACGACCGTGAACGAAATGCTATACGACCATCGTTTGAATGTATAGTATATATTTTTGTTATTATAATTATAAAAAAAATCATAAAAAACAGAAAAATTATTGAAATTCCCAAAAAAAAAATTAAAAAACTCAAAAATAACAAAAATAGTTTGTGATTACTAACGTTTCACCCGTTTTTGCGCCTTATTGAAACTATTTTGCAGGATGTCAGGTGAAGGATCATCCACGGCTGCAGGTGGAAGGAAAAGAGGGCCGCGAGCGAGGCCGAGAGGTACCGGTGAACAGCCACCACCATCCGACTTCAAGAAAAGGAAAATAAAATATCATACGGCCGACGTCATTCCTCACGGGAGGAGTACACGTCTGAAGGACAATCCGCTTTTGCAATTTGGCATTGATACAAGTGAGTATGCAAAGTTAGATGAGTTGATTACAGTGAATTTGCTACCGTTCAAGCGAATTGATTGGGATTTATTGGATAGGCTGGGTCAAAGGGAAAGAATTGAGCAGTATTTGGGTTCTAAGTTTCGACTAGCGCTAGATTGTGATATATTACAATATAAGGAGCTTACTTTGGAGTTTCATGCGACATTTCAATATAAGCAAGGGAATTATACGCAGCCAAATGCAGTTTTGTTCAGCTTGGGTAGACAGTTGCATGAGATGACTATCCCACAGTTTGCGGTCATGACACAGTTCTACACGCAGGAAGAGGTTGAGACGGATGAGTTCGTGATGAGTCTACGTGGGGTGTTCATGAAACAGCATGATCATAGTTTGTTGAAGAGTGAGTTGGCAAGGTTTTGGAGCACGATTTCTCACGTGCCATTCTCGGCTACATTGGTATCTTCCGATATTGTTGACCTGGTCCATAGGTTTCTGCATAAAAGCCTTTCGGCTACATTGGTGGGTCGGGGTACTAGTGAGAACAAGGTGAATCATGTGGAGTTGTTTTGTATGATGTGTATGATTGAGAATAGGCCAGCGAACTTGGCAAGTGTGTTAGCATGGTCCATGAAGAGGTCATGGAGAGGAGGTACTGGGGCTGGTATTTTACTGTGGCCCGTATGTGACGAGGATAGCTGAGAGTTTGGGGGTATTTACGAGGTATCCAGCTAATGTGATGCGTAAGGGGCCGATCTCGACTTGGATTGGTTTGAAGGAGTTACAGGGGTCCGAGATAGTTACACTGACAGAGCCGGTTGAGTGGGAGCCGATTAAGAAAGGTCCACAAGTGCAGCCGCTACCTGATACTGAGGCGGCTGCAGCATTACAGGCAGGCATCCCGACCCGCTATCAGAGGCCGGAACATAGGGCGGAGTTTCCTGGTAGACTGTATCCACTGGCTCAGCCTCGCCCAGATCCGTTGACACTGGAGACAGTTTATGATCGGGTGGATAGTTTGCATGGTTTTGTGGCTGAGCAGTTTGAGCAGATGCGAGACGACATGAGGGTGATTATGGCGAGTTTACAGTTGCAGCCGCCGCCGTCTTGGCAGCCGCCGCCGTCTTGGCAGCCACAGCAGGAGGAGCCTGTTGACATGGAGCAGGGATCTGATGATGAGTAGTTTGAGGAGATCGAGGATGCAACAGTACTGACGGACCATATCTTTTGTTTATTTTTATCTTTATGCTGTTTTGATCCTCGTTTGTTGGTTTGTACTTAAATACGTTAAACAAGTTGGTTGGGATTTTTGGGATGGTTGACTTTGGTTTGTGGATGTTTGCACTAACACTTAGTATCTTATATATTATCTTTTGTTAGTGTTTGGTGTTTGCTTGATTAGGTTGGTATTAGTAGCCCCTTTCGTTCGCGTGTCCGAGGTTAGGAGTTGTTTGCTGAGCGCGTTTCGAATTAGAGGGCTTATGTGGAAAAGATTGGCACTTTGACAGTCTCACATATTCAGCTAAGTCGTTCCCCTTTTTGTTGTATTTATTTATTTATTTCGTTTGCAGTCTTTAATTTTTAGGTAGTTTGTTGAGTCGTATTTCCATTCTTGCATTAGGGACAATGCAATCTCTAAGTGTGGGGATGGGATACATGTAAATAATCGAGTCTTAAATTTTTAAAAATACAAAAAAAATTAAAGAATTGAAAAAAAATCCAAAAAATTGAAAAATTAGGAAAATGTCTTTCGAATAAAAGAAGTTTGCAAATTAAAACGGAAAATGATAGAAAAGATGAATTTTTGGTTGGGTTCGAATAATAATAATATGAGATTAAAATAAATCAAGCTTGCGTCTAGTTAGGGATGTGTGGATAGGCCCGAGTTTGGTTTTAAGTCCCTTTGAGTTAATACATCTTAATTGTCGGTCCACTAGTGGGTTTTCGCCTGAGAGATATGGGAAATTGAAACTGCCGATAATAGTATAAGGGGCATCGTTATAAGTTAGAACCGTTAGAGTTTGTGATCATGCAAAAATAGAAAAAAAATAATAAAATAATGAGCTAGAAACTGAATGAAAGTAGCGCATTCCTATGTAGTCTGGGTTGGGGATAGCGACTCTACAGCCGGATTGCCTGTTGGTTAGGGAAAGCAACGGCTATGCTCATTAGAAAAAAAAAAAGAAAGAAAGAAAAGCGAAAAAATGGAAAAAGAAAAAATTTTGATTGTAAACTCTCTTGGTTTTGATATAAGACAGTTGGGAATTGTCCAGTGATCGTTCCTTTAGTCCTATAAGCTTGAGGTGGGAGTAGGTAGACTGTAGATTCTAGTGTGAGACCCTAGGTAGACTGACCACACTTAATTTAAATTCACATGATAAGGGCTTGAGACTGAATTCAGGCTTAAGGGGACAAGTATATTCACAATTGCGGCTAACGCAAGTTTTGGTTTGAATAAAATATAAATATGTTTTTGACCCGAGTGACTTTTCATCTCTGATTTCGTTGCATAATTCTTTTTTGAGGACGAAAAAAGAGTAAGTGTGGGGATATTTGATGTATTGTAAAATACATCTTTATTCGCGTTCGTTTTTAGTCGTCTTTAGATAGTTTTAGTGTAGATTGTGCATACTTTTGATATTTTCGCGTTTTCCAGGTCTGAGTAGCTGAAAGTGCAGGAAATGAGTAAAATATGTCAAGATAAAGTGTCGAGGCGAGAAGCGTAAGTTTGGAAGTTGAAATAGTGAAGATGTTGCAGTTCTGGATGGTTTTGGCTACCCGCGACAAGTTCTAAGGAGGGTTTCCGCGGGCCGCCATGAAGCAGAACAAGAAAATATTGATATTAGGGGTGCCGCTACCCGCGACGCCCTACCCTATCATGTATCGCGGGCCGCCACAGCCTTGTGGTGGCAGAATGTTACGAAAACAACAAGTTCTTTTAGGGTTTGGTGATTATATATCATATCTATCGGCTGTTTCGGAATGTTTGTTGCCATACAAATCGGCATACTCTCGCAGTTTGTCGTAAATAGTCCCTGTGATCGAATAAACTTATTTTCGACACACCAAACCCTCCAAAACTTATTTCTAAGTTATGTAAAGGTTATTTAAGGTATGTTAAGCGTATTTCACTGTTCCGGGGTGTTTTTCGTGTTAAACTGATTACGTTCACGTATCAGTTTGCGTATAACTTTCCAAAAGGCGATTTAAAGCTTGAAATCGAATTAGAATCAAATCGTAAAATCGTCAAAGACAAATATTAACACCAAAACACATCGTTTCATTGATAATTGATATTGTTTTACATCGTACATCGTTTACAGAGCACAATTGTCACAAAACACCAAACTTTTATAATAATATATTATTGGGATAAAACCCAAGTTCATTTGACAATACATTTGTTGCGATAAACCCTAATTATTTGAAAATAACAACTTCTTCTTAATTAGGTAACTTTTATAGCCACTTTTCCAAGCCTTCAGTGCTCTCCAGCTAGCTTCTATTGGCTTTCACATTTTGTTACTTGAAACGCGTCTTTACAACATTATATCAGTAAGAAATACTGGCGAGTGCATTCATGTTTAATCAAAATAGTTTAAATAACTTCCACAGTATTGAGAGTGATTACAATGTTTTGTATCTGCACAATTACTCATTCAGTACTATCCATACCAGACTTGTGGGTCATATTAATCATTGGCTAACTCTTTGTCCAATGGTAACGTCTTTCACATTTTGTATACAAAACCCCACCATACCGGCAGTAATTGTAGAATACATAGACTCAATCACTGTTTAAATATTATTAAAACATTTAAGGTTTTCATAAAAATATTTACAAAAGAGAATGACTCACATTGTAGATTTATGTGATACTACTATAGCTTCCTGGTGATTCTTCTGATTATTATCTATGAAAATTAAACAATGCACACATGTTAGTAAAATAACCCAAATCACATTAACCGTACAACTTGAGACAGAATTCCAAAGACTGAGTCAGGCAGAGCCTTGACATGCATTACGGAATCCGAGATCAATCGAGTGTAACACAAGACTGAACTCCAATGACTGAGTCGGACAGAGCCCTGACATGAGGTACGGAGCCCTAAATCGATCGTGTAGGGTAACAGCAGGGTTATAACACTTACAACGAGACAGAGCTTCGCTTTATAGGGTATTATTTCCTGAGAGTTTATACTATCAGAGAGTTTGAGAGAGAAAAAAAATGAACGAGGATTGAATGAGTTCTCGACTCCCTTTTATAGGCTGATCACACACCCCGTCGCGCCCCAAGGCCTGCCCGTCGCGGGCCGCCAGGCACCATAGTTAGGGCATAGGGTTGTCGAGTCAAGGGGGTAGCCCTGCCGTGTCACCGGACACGTGGCGGCATTGTGTGCCGACCAAGTAAGGGCTGTCACGCCCAGTGACACATAGGTAGTGTGTCCGTCGCGAACCGCCACCGACTCCTGAACTTTGTTTTTCTTGTTTTTTCTAAGTATAAGGGTATTTCGGGCTCGTTTCTCGCATACGGGGTACGTAAGGAACGTTTTAGGGTTACGTTAAGGGTTCTAGGAGGGTTGTTATATCCTCCCCACCTTGTTTTAGATCTCTTCCTTGAGGTCTACTGGAACAGGTGTGGGTATTTCCTTTTCATCTCTGACTCGAGTTCCCAAGTGTATTCTGGTCCTCTCTTGGAATCCCATTTCACTTTGACTAGAACTAATCTCTTGTGTTTGAGATTCTTGATCTTTCTATCTTCAATCTGAACGGGTTTCTCGACAAACTTAAGTTTCTCATTTACCCCTATGTCCTTAAGAGGTATCACTAATGATTCGTCTGCTAAGCATTTCTTGAGATTACAAACATGAATTACATCATGTATTTCTACCATTTCCTCTGGCAGTTGTAGCTGATAGGCTACGGCTCCTCTACATCTAATAATCTCAAAAGGCCCAACATACCTAGGGCTTAGCTTTCCTCTCTTAATGAATCTGATTACTCCTTTCCATGGAGAAACTCTTAATAGTACCTTATCTCCTACTTGAAATTCCAAAGGTTTCCGTCTTTTATCTGCATAACTCTTTTGACGATCCCATGCTGGTTTTAGTCTTTCCTTGACTTGAATTGTCTTGTCCGTTGTTTCTTGCACTATCTTTGGTCCAGATAATTGTTTTTCTCCAATTTCTGTCCAATAGACAGGAGTTCTGCACTTTCGTCCATGAAGTGCTTCAAAAGGTGCAGCATTAATGCTAGTATGATAGTTGTTATTGTAGGAAAATTCTATTAATGGTAAATGGTCGTCCCAATTTCCTCCGAAATCAATTACACAGGCTCTAAGCATTTCTCGGATAAACCGTCTATAATATCCTGCCAGTCCAAGAAAACTTCGTACTTCCATTGGCGACTCAGGGACTTTCCACTTAGTAATCGCCTCGATCTTTGTGGGATCCACATGAATTCCTTCATGATTAACCAGATGTCCAAGGAATTGCATTTCTTGTAACGAAAACTCACATTTTGAGAATTTAGCATAAAGCTTCTCTTTTCTCAACAACGTCAGAAGTGTATGCAGATGCGCTCCATGTTCCTCTTTACTCTTTAGAGTAAATGAGAATATCATCTATAAAGATGATTATGAATTTATCCAAGTATGGTTTACATATCCTGTTAAACATGTCCATAAATGCAGCTGGGGCATTGGTTAAACCAAATGGCATGATGGTAAATTCATAATGACCGTATCTGGTTCTGAAAGCAGTTTTAGGAATGTCCTCTTCCTGTACTTTCAATTGATGATACCCTGAGCGTAAATCGATCCTAGAAAAGAATCGATCTCCTTGAAGTTGATCAAACAGATCATCGATTCTCGGTAGTGGGTACCGATTCTTAATCGTGACTTTGTTCAATTCTCGATAATCAATGCACATATGCATCGATCCATTTTTCTTCTTAACAAACAACACTAGTGCTCCCCATGGTGATGAACTTGGTTGTATACAACCTTTGTCAAGAATTTCGTCCAATTGTTTCTTCAGTTCCTGCATCTCCGTTGGTGCTAATCGATATGGTGCTTTGGCAATCGGTGTCATACCTGGCACTAGGTGAATCCTAAATTCAACCTCTCTATCAGGCGGTAATCCAGGTAACTCTTCTGGAAAAACGTTTGAGAATTTAGATATTATGGGAATATCTTTTAATTCTTTCCCTTTAGTATTAATGATTACAGAAATCATATATACCATTCCTCCTATCCTTTCATAACTTGCGACTTTCATCACAGAGATGAATTTTGTTGATTTGGTTGGCTTATCTCCTTTGATTATGATCTTTTCACCACTTGGTGTACTTACTTGTACTATCTTTTGATCACATAAAATACTGGCACGACTGGCTACCAACCAATCCATTCCTAATACAACATTGAATCCGGCTGGATTCATTGGGTAAATGTTAGCAAAGAAATGATGGTTTAGGATTTCTATTCTTGCTCCCTGCAAGATTTCGCTTATCTTAATGGATCCTCCATTTGTTGTCTCTAGCAGACAATCTTGGTGAATTTTGACTAAGGGTTGGTCAAGAAGTTTGTAGAAAGAAGTATTGATAAAACTTTGGTTTGCACCAGAGTCAAAAAATACTTTGGCGAAAGTATTATTGACTAAGAACGTACCAGCAATCACATCTGGAATCATCTTGACTTCCTCAGTTGTTAGAACAAAGGCTCTTGCATTTTTTCTTAGGTCCTTCAGTTGTCTTAGCTTTATTGGTTGTGGCTAGATCTAGTTTCGGACAGTTCGGTTTGATGTGACCAGCTTCTCCACAATTGTTGTATATCCTATTATTAGGTTTCCTCCTACAGTCTTCTTCCTTGAGTCCAGACATTTTGCCAAATTTGCAGTATACAGAGCATCTTCCAGAATGCTTTCTTTTGCAATACTTACAATAGGGTGTAGAGAAAGAACCTGTACCTTTCCCACGGTTGGAGTTACCGTAGCGAAATTCTTGGGTAAGCTTTTGAGCTAGGTTCTTTCTCTGGTTTTCTTCTTGTGTACACACCAATTCTTCAGTCAGGGTATTGGCTAGTTCTACTGCTTCTTCTATGGTTTGTGGTCTAGCTGCCTTGACTACGTGTCTAATCTCACTAATTAATCCCTAAATATAACGAGAGATTAACACTGGTTAAGGTGAGGCTAAGGTAGGCACTATCCTAGCATATTCTGTGACAACTGTCAAAATTCCAGGTATCCGTACAATTATTAAACAATGATTAGTGCTTAATGACTTTGCTGAATTTCAACTAATGACTTGAATTGCTTTCTGATCATTGCCATATACATACATGTGCATCATATATTGCAAATGACATATCATTATTGCATGCAAACTTTGTTGATTCAAATGATGCACGAAACACAATTAGCACAGTTATCAGACAAATCTGAAAAATGCTGACGGAGTTCAGTACATAGACAGACATTGTGTTGAGATAGAGAATGAGCCAGAAACCAAGTATTACACTAGTATAGTGTGTAGGAAAGTAAGGATCACAAAACTGCCTTCCTAGAGATAGTTTAAGTGCCGGAAGTGCCTAAAACTCACATAAACTGCAGAATTTAGCAAAATTCAGCATTTAAACACTCTAATATCATGTAGAAATATGGTTAAATGGTCCAGAATGCTTTCCTAAGTGTCGGGAATCGAAACTGTGACAAAAGATAACATAAAGCACACTAAACTGCATAGTTTAACACCTTAACGAACCGATAACCAACCGAACAACCGGACACTACCCGAAACACCAAATTTTCACTAGAAGTATTGTTTTAACATTACCAAGCTAGTTATGGTCCCCGAACATCATAACACACTATATAACACCTAGTAACTAACTAACCTAACTAATACTTGAATTTTAACTAACTAAACTAACTTATAGTTGAAACCTAAGCCTAGAGCCCCCCCCCCCCCCCCCCCCACCTAGTAATCGGCCTAACATCATGGCCCCACTTTTGATTTTATTATGTTATTATAATAGATCTTGTTCCTTCATTTTAATCATAAAAACCAATGGTAATTGTGAGTTGGTGTATTATAAGAACTAACCTAAGGTTCATTACTTCACATTTCACAAACTCACCAACATATCACTCTTCTTCTTTCTCTCCTTCTTGCTTGCGGCCAAGGACAACAACCACTACCTTCACTTCATCTTCATTCAGTTCCAAGCAATCTTAAAGGTGCTAGAAGGTGTATAAGGAAGCTTGGAGTTTGTGGGAGTTGAAGGACCTTCACTATTTGCTTTTATCCACTCCATTTCAACTAGTGATCATCCCTAGCCTTGAGCTAGTAGTAAGAACACCATACTCTTCATTTTACATCTTATGTTAGTGGTTAAAAGAAGACACATGTTGTTAATCATGATGAACACTAAGAATCTTGAACTTGAAACATGAACATAAGACTAAATACATAATAATACATAAGGTTTAAGTGTTGTTATGCTTGTTGAATATTGTTTGCTCATATTTTTGATGTTGATCATCATATGATCTTGCTAGATAGTGATTAAAGACATAATCTAGCAAGATGAGAGGATGAAAATGTTAAACATCCATAGATCATCCTCATGTAAACCATGAACTTGAAAGTATGAAATGTTTTTCTTGTAAAGTGATGAACAAAGTGCGCATAAAGTCTTGTAAATCTATGATATCAAGAATGGTTTTTCAATAAACCAAGTTAAAAATACAAAGTTTACTTAATCTTGGTTCTTAAAGAAATTAACCACATATTTAGTGGTTAAACAAGTGTAGAAATACATATGTAACAAGAAAAACTCAAGAAGAAACATTTTTAGAAAATGTAATTACAAGTGGTAAAGAACTAATTTCTTTAAAAATGATGTTTTTAAAGAAACAACGACACTTTAAAGGGTAAGTAAGTTACTAAACACACTACTAAGTTACTACACATATTTGTAAATTTTCAAGTTCATGAGGTAGTAGTTTATGCTTGATTTTGGCAAATTGGTAAGTGTAGAATGAGTTGTTGATGATTGTGTTGATTTATAAAAGAAAATGATATGCTTTGAAAGTATGGAAACCTCCATTTTTAGGGGAAACTATGGCAAAATTTTTCTAGAAATTAAACACTTAGAAAATTATTTTTAAACAAATATTTACAAGTATATTTCAAACCATGAATTTTTACGTTAAGTTTGCCATAATGTTTGTTACAAAAATTACAAATATTAGAGGTTGGTTTTTATAAATAAAAGTGACTAAATATGTATTTAGGAAATATATATTTAGAAGGCACCATGTGTGTGATTATTTTTTTATTATGTGTATTAGTTATATTATTTTAGCTCTTGAAATAATATAACTCATCAAAATACCAAAAATTACAATCCAAAATATTACCAAAATCCCAAGGAATAAATATACAAATTATACCCACAATATTGGAGAAACCGAACAAAGGAATATAACTTACAAAATATTCCGGAAAATTTATTCATAAGTATATTTTGGTAATAAGTATTTTGGACACCAAAAGAACAAAAATATGTTTTCTACAATTATTACAAAATTATATCATATTTTTGACAAGAAGAAAATATATTATTTTTGGGTGAATAAAAATATACATTTCCTTGGAATTATTAGAAGATGTATTATTTTTGGAAGAAAATATATATTTTCTCAAACAAACATGAAATACAATATTTTGGGTGAAAAATATATTTTCTTGAATAAACATGAAATACATTATTTTTGGGTGAAAAATAAGTTTATATATATTTTCTAAGTTAGACTTGAAAATATACTATTTTTGAGACTTGTATGAGATTTATAAATATTTTGCCAAGGAAAAATTATAAATAATTTTTCTAGGTAATATTTCTTAATATATATATTTTGGAAATATATATTGCTGTATTTTTATTAGAAATATTATTCCGGAAAAGTTAAGTATAAAATACTTAATAATTACAAGAAAATATGTATTCTCGTACGTATAAATATACACCAGAATACGCTACCGACACTTGGCAAAAATATACAAGGATAAGAATACGAATACAAATACACCCATCCTTGGGAAGGATATACATGTATAAATACATAAAAAGTAACAAGTTAAGATATATTATTTTAACTAATATTCCAATATTTGATAAATATAATTTAAGTTAAAATATTTATTATTTTAACAAATAATTATATAACTTGGAATAATATTGAAGACACAAAGAAACGTAACTCAAAGACACTAATTAATACGAAGTCAAGGCACGACCCACCCGTCTAATAAACCGTAGTACGTTGTAGGTAGTCGTGTACGCCAGAAGAAGCTTTGAGTTACAGTTGGTTACGAAGAACGCAAGACTGTGAGTTCATGTCCCACTTTTCTTATAACTATTTTTGTTTTATAACTTCGGGGGTGAAGTAAATGTTACAAAATGTTTACAAACAATTACAATTGATATGGTTAGCTAAGGAATGCACTGTTAGATCATGTGAATGGGTAGGCTGTGACAACTGGCACGAAACCGGTAATTTCCGTACACTTTAATCATTATTTAATGACTGCAATTATGTGCTTAATTGTCAGCAATGTCTGATTACATGCTAAACAAGTGAATTCATGCACGTTGTATACTTCAAAATATTGCTTTATGCATAAACGAGAGCATTGCGTCAAAAAAAAAAATACTAGTAAACTCACCGGTAAGACACACTGTGTCAACAGAACTGCAGAAAGCAGTCAGACAATAAAATTGGAGCCTAGGTGTAGGTCCAACAACAAGAATACATTAAAACCCAAGAGTACATACAAGGGTTTAATATATATACTCTCCGGAAGCAAAAATAAGCACTAAAAAGCACCCGAAACGCACTTTAAGTGCAGAATTTTATATAATTCAGCAATATTTCAGCTTTTAGCACACGAATATTATGCAGAGAATATAATTTATAATTCAGAAATGTTTCCCTAAGTGTCGGGAACTGAAAAGGGTAAAAAAAGGTACTTAAAAGACACTAAAAAGTGTGATTTAGCACTTTAACGAATCGGTATCTAACCGAACAACCGGACTTTACCCGGAACACCAAAATAATGCTAGAAGCATTGTTTTTATTTTTCTAAGCTAGTTAGGGTCCCCGAACACCCTAACACCCTTTATATTACACTACACACTAATTACCTAATTAAAAGTCCTAACTAATCTAACTAGAACCTAACCATCCAATTGAAATCAAACCATATACCCCCCCCCCCCTAACCGATCGGTTCCCTAAGGGGGACACACCCCTCACACTTTTGATTATTTTATTTGCTCTTGTCTAGTATCTAGAAGGCATGTTATATGGTGGACAAAACACTTAGATGGATTATAAGTTTGCATCCAAGATTAACACTTATCATTCACAAAACACTTAACAAAATTGTTCTCTCTCCCTCCCTTGGAGACTCTCGGCCGAACCCAACACCCACCATCTCACCATCTTCGAATCTTGTTCTTGCTATTTCACATACACACAAAGGTGAAAGGTCACACACAAGGAGGCTCGGTGCTTTCGGAATCTCAAGGACCTCACCACATTGCTTTTATCCACCTTGTTTTCGCTTTGATTCTTCCCTAGCCTTGAGCTAGTAGTAAGCGCTTCTAAACACTTCCTTGTTCATGATTAAAGTGGTTAATAAGAAGTTTATTGGTTAAAAAGCAAGAACACACAAGAACATAACACAAAGTCTTGATCATATGATAAATAAGTTGGATAAAGAGAAACTAGTTGTGTAAATCTTGTGAAACTTGTCTTGTTGAGATTATTTGATGTTGTTTGTCATTAAAAGTGGGATGGATCATCATCTACGCATACTAGATCATGTTCAAGAACATGAACTAGTAGTGTGTTAAGTGTTAGAAATATAAAAGATGATGAAATCATCCACCGTTAACTTGGAACTTGTGTAAACATAATTTTCTTTGAAAAATAAGACTCTAAACATGTAGATCTAAAGATCTACAAGTGGTTTTTTGGAAGAACCAAGCGGAAAAAGCTAGTTTTGTAAAAACCCGGACCTTACATAAACTAAAAGCATTTTAGTGAATAAACAAGTGTGTAAACACTTGTGTCACAAGAAAAATTTAACAAAGAAATATTTTTGCGAATCTTGACTAGAAGTTGTGAAACTTCATATTCTTTAAAATAAAGTTTTTAAGAAACTAAATTTATTTTTAAAAGATAACATGACCTACTAAATATGTTAGTAACTTACTACATATTTTTACAAACTTTCAAGTTCATAAGTGTGTGATATATGCTTGTTTTGACAAGTTTGGAAAATAAAGATGGTGTTGTTGATATTGTTGTTGAGAGATTGGTTGTTGATGATTTTAAAAGAAAATAAACAAATATTTTGAAAACATGGGAAACCTCCATTTTTAGGGGAAACTCTGTCAAAATTGTTGGTGCACTAAATGTCTGTTGATTACGTCATCATCAAGTATTATGTCTAGGATTGTTTGAATGATCACACAATAAGGTTTAAGTTTGGGTTTGTATGTGTTAAACACAAGATTTCGCTTGAGAGGGTATGTTTATGCTTGAAGCGAAATCAACAACACATGATTTCGCTTCAGACAGCCTCAAGCGAAACCAACTACTCTATATATAGGTGTGTTGGTCATTTGAAGCGAAAGTAAGTTGTCATTGTATGTGAGTCAAGGTGCTGCTGAATTTTTGTTAGAAAATCATTGTAAAGACTCAGAAGGCATTAATAGAAGAAAAATTAAGAAGAACAAAGCTGTTATGACTTTGTATACATTGATTCCGCCTTTGTATTCAAAGATGAACGCCTTAACTGACTTTTAGAGGTCGTACAACGGTCCAACAAGTGGTATCAGAGCTCAGGACGAGGAGTTCATACCATAGCAGCGAATTTTCTTCTTTCTACTCATTCTTTTTTACATTTTTCAGATCTGAACAAGTTCCAACGGTCGAAATGGTCTGATTTTCGAGTATAACGTATAAAACATAGTATTAACAAAGCCTACAAAGTTTCGGACTAAAATTCAGACTAAAACATGTTAAAATTGACATAAAACAGGGTTTCGCTTGAAAAGTGTTCGAAGGTTTTAGTTGATTTCGCTTCAAATCAGACTGTTTGGACAATTTCGCTTGAACCTCTGAAGCGAAATAGTGTTATTTGAGATTTCCTGAAGCGAAATAGTAGTTTTCGCTTGAACAGTTGAAGCGAAACTGTTATTTCAGATTTCGCTTGAAGGTTCTGATCTGTTGAAGCGAAATAGTTGGTTTCGCTTGAAACTGTTGAATTGGAACTTGTACAGTTGAAGCGAAATAGTGGTTTTCGCTTGAGTATCTGATCTTGTGAGATTTCGCTTGAAGGTTACAATCATTTGAAGCAAAATAGTTGTTTTCGCTTGAAAACACTTAATATCAGATTTCGCTTGAACAGTGTTATTATTGAGCTGTTTCGCTTGAAGCTGATTACTTCAAGTATTTCGCTTGAATCTGTTAATTTTTCAAAACCTAAAAATTTTCTAAGTGTTTGACTGATTTTTCAGGTACGTTCACGATGGATGATATTTTCTTGAACCCGTTTAGCGATATGTACGCATTCGCAGGAAATTCGGGAGACGATACTTCTTCAAACGATGTAAACAAAAGTCCACCGAAAGAAAGAAAGAAGGAAGCTTGGGAGTCTGAAAGTGCATTTGGAACATTTAACAAACCTCCTAAGCTGATGGCTATAGAAGATTATAGCAGGTGGGCAACAAAGTTCGAAGATTGGTTGATGGCATTTGCTTTTCCTTGCTGGAAGAGTATGAAGAGTGGTTATGCTCAAGGAAAGAAGAATGGTGAAGCATTAAGATCAGTTGAAGAGATTGATAGTTTTGTGGCCGAGCAAAAATGTGTAGCATTATTGTTTCAGTCGGTGCGTGAAGACATTATTTCACTGATAGATTACTCAAATTCTAAAGACTTATGGGCAAAGTTAGAAAAGAAATGTGTCGGTAGTCAAGAGATTAAGAAAAAAAAAAGAAACTTCTTAGAAAAGAATTTGATTTGTTTGGATGTTTAAAGAACGAGTCAGTATGTAAAATGATAGAAAGGTTCGGTCATCTGAAGCTGGAATTAGTAAGACATGAGATTGACATTCCTGAAGAAGATCTTATCGACAAATTGTTCGATTCATTGCCTGACGAAATGGATTGGAGATATTATGCGCTGATGCTGAAGAATACCATCAAAGAACCAGAAAAGCTGACATTAGATTTGTTGATTGAAAAACTCGAGAGTCATGAGCTAGAGTTGAAGAAGACGTACAAAATTAATCATTCATCTTATCAACAGAATCTGGATTTATACTATCCAAAGAGCATGATGCCGAAAGCTATTTCTCCAAAGACTGCATTTTCTACTGAAAATGTGTCGACAGCCAGCAAAGAAAGTCAAAGTGGTCAAAGCAGTGGAAGTCACAGTGGTTTTCACAGTGGATCTTCATCTTCTGGAAATGCTGATGCAAAGAATCGTTTTCAATGCAACATCGCAATAGACTTGAAGAATGCTCAGAATTTTGATGAGGAATCGGCCAAGCAGCAGATGATCTTTCTAGCATCAGTGTTGGAATCGTATGAAGGATTGGTAGCTGGGAAGATTGGCAATACAAATCTGACGAAAGAAGATTACGATCAGATTGATCCGGAGGAAATGGAACTGATCGATATTCGTTGGGCTATGGCAAGTGCTGTTCGTCGTGCACAAAGATTCATGGAAATTACTGGCAGAAAAACAATTGGTGGTGCTTCTACTAAGTTGGGGTTTGACAAATCGAAGGTGACTTGTTTCAAGTGTAAGCAGAAGGGTCATTTTAAGAGAGAATGCCGAAACGCTTATGTTGATGAATCGGAGAATCCATTTCGAGATGATTATTACAAAAAGGCAATCTACCATCAGAATAGATCCGAGCCGCCTAGATTGAAGCAGTCTGAAGATAACAGAGACAAATCAAGGGCTCTTGCTGTGATTTATGATGATGAAGGGTATGATTGGAGCAAGGAAGTTCTACCGGAAGAAGATGCGGTGGGTTATGCATTCATGGCAAGCAATGATGAACCTAAGCCATGGAAAGATGATCATACTGAAGAACAGAAATATCAATATCGGAAGACGATTGCTGAAAACAAGATTATCAGACTTTCTGGTGTCTTTCTGGAAGCTAGAAGAGCAAACAGATGGGATCCAGATAGAGAGTGCTATCTTGATAGGTATGGCAACATTGCGATTGATGACAAAACGCTGGATATTGAAGCTATTATCAAGGAGTACAAAGAAGATGATGAGTATTGGCAACACAAGTGGTGGGGAACACCAACTTCGAAAATGATTGAAGAAGAGAAAGAGAAAGAGAGAAAAGAGAAAGAGGAGAAAGAAAAGAAAGAAAAGCAGGTTGATACAGGCATAATTGATACTACGCAAGAGTTGACAGCTAAGAACCTGGGAGTGATGGCTGACAAAGTGCTAGCTGCAAAAGCACTTGAGGTAGATCCTAATTCTGTTACTGAGTCAAAGGGATCGGTCAGTCAAAGTATGTCAACAAATGCGTCAGGTAACAAAATTGAAGGGAATGCTGACTGCAAAAATTGCACCAAACAATGCAATTTTTGTAGCACTGTCACGTATCTTAACAATGAGAAATTTCAGAATCTGACAACAAAAGTTAGAAAGGTTGAAGATCAGATTCTCGATCGTGACAAAACTGTAAGAGCTTCAACTGAACGGATCAAAGAATTAACAGTTCAAATTGAAAATGATAAAACTGAACGTGAGAAAATAAAATCTGAAAATGAAAAGTTAATTCTTGAAAACCGTCAGATTTCTGAAAAGTTTGAGAAATTGAAAAACATTGTTAAAGATAGTGATGATCGTAATGGCAAAACATTTAAAGAAAATGAACATCTAAGAGTTGTTTTGAGGTTAAAAGAAGAATCGATTAATGAACAACTGGATCAAATTGCTAAACTGAAACTTAAAGTTCAAGAAGCTGAAATTGAAAATGAACGAATCCAGTTGAAGCTTAATAGCTATAAATCAGCAAGCTTTGTTTTGCAGCATATTGTTCCTAAACCTATAGGGAAAAACAAAGATGGCGAGGATGTGTTTTCTGATGGAACGGGTGTAGGTTTTCACAAAGTTCCACCGCCAATTTTAGACAACTACACGAAAAAGCAGTCTAGTTTGGTGGAAATTGAGGAAGAAAGTGAAGTTAAACTTCCTGAAAACATTGATGTCACGTTCACATCTTCCAATGACGAGGGTGTCCAAAGTGATGTGGTGAAAAGTGTGGTAGACAAAGTGCTTAAACCGGACTGTGACACTTCTGAGGAGGATGGGTGTTTTCTAGACAGATACATTCTGAAACAAAAGTCCAAGAACAACTTAGATGAAGAATCAAACCTTGTCATGTACAAGATGATGGGTTCGGATAAGTTGTTTTCGGATTCAGAGTTTCCAATAGAGAATGTTAACATGAACAAATTGACAAATGTTTTCAAACTTGTTGAAGTTGAGTTGTCAGCTGTGAATAATCTGAGTCGAAAGAAAGACAGGGTTTATAACAAGAAAACTGTTTATTCACCACGTTTTTACAATAACAATCGAAACAATTGGTTGGGTGGTTATCGAGGTGGTAATAGTTATCAGAAAAAGAGTTTTCAAAACAAGAGGTTTACAGAAAAGAAGGTGTTTGTGAATGGTTCAAGTTCACTTTCTGATGAGAAAAATGAAATCTTTTCAAAAACGAATGAAGAGTTCTTTGAGAAAAGAGCTTCACAGTATCAGTCTGAAGACACGAGTCGAGTAGTTGATACTCGTACTTGTTTTAGATGTGAACAAGTTGGTCATATTGCACGAAAGTGTGCATATGTGAAGCCTAGGACTGAAGCTGTGAAGGTTCAACAAAAGAAGGTTGATGTGAAGGGTAAAGCACCAATGTATGTTGAGAAGAAAGTGGTTGAGAAGCAAAACGTTAAAATCAACAATGTAAAAGCAAAAAATGAACCTGTAAAGAAGTTGGTAACTCAAAATGACAAGTTTTATAAACGGGTTGCATTAACTGAACAAATTTGGAAACCAAAAACTGAAATGAAAATTTCAACTTCTGAAGTGAAAAAGGCTGAAGAATCAATTACGGTTGATTATAATGCAAATTTTCCACCTTTGAAGGCTGAAAATTTCAAAATTCAAGTTGCTAGAGTCAAGGTTACACCTAAGGCTGATGAGGCCTGGGTGGACACCATGTTCGAATAAGCAATTTGAATTGCCGGAGCTTCCTGGATCGCGAAGCATGAATCGGCATCTTTATTGAAATGTTTTAAAATCAATTTGTGGTATATGCAGGATCTTCCAAGAGCCATTTCAAGATGGATCATGGATAGTGGCGCATCTCGACATATGACAGGAAAAACTGCATTACTGTATGATGTAAGGAATATCAATGGTGGTTATGTTGGATTTGCTGGTCATGAAGGTGGTAGAATTGTTGGTGAAGGAACGTTATCCAATGGGATTGTGACGTTTGAGAGAGTTAACTACATCACTGAGCTGGAGAACAATCTGCTTAGTATCTCGCAGATTTGTGACAATCAGTACACTACTCACTTCACTGATAAAGAGTGTTTGATTTTGAAACCTGGTTTTGTTGTTCCTGAAGAATGGATTATTATGAGGGCACCTAGAGTGAACGATTTATATGTGTTAGATATGTCTGTAGCAACTACAACTACTGGTCAAGCACATTGTTTCGTGTCTAGAGCAACTGAGAAAGAATCAAGATTGTGGCACCGAAAGATGGGGCATATACATCTTAGAAAAATGAATCATTTGGTGCACAATGATTTGGTATTGGGAGTTAATATCAAAGGTTTTCATCTGGAAGGGGAGTGCATTAGCTATATTAAAGGCAAGCAGAAGAAAAAGTCACACCCTACAAAGCAAGTCAATTCAGTTTCGAGACCTCTGGAAAGACTTCACATGGATTTGTTTGGTCCGGTGAATGTCAAAAGTATTACAGGAGATTACTATTGTTTGGTCGTTACTGATGATTATTCCAGATTTTCGTGGGTTTCTTTCTTGAAAACAAAAGATGAAACATTTGATAGTTTGATGGGGCTGTTCAGAAAGATTGAGAATTTGTACCAAAGGCGTATCAAAAGAATTCGAAGTGATAATGGTACTGAATTCAAGAACAGCAAGATGGAAGAATTCTGTAATGAAAGAGGTATTTTGCATGAGTTTAGTGCTCCGTACACTCCGCAGCAAAATGGAGTCGCAGAACGCAAAAACCGGACACTAATCGAGACGGCTAGAACTATGCTCGCAGATTCAAAGTTACCGATAAATTTTTGGGCTGAAGCTGTTTCCGCCGCATGCTATACGCTCAACAGGGTTCTTACTGTCAAGAAGTTCAACAAAACATGCTTTGAGCTTATCAATAATCGCAAACCGAATTTGAAGTATCTAGAACCGTTCGGGTCACCTTGTACGGTTATAGAGCCTTTTGGAAAGTTTGGTCCGAAGTGCATTGAGGGAATATTTGTTGGTTATGCAAATACATTGCGACGTGTCTTCGTTCCAAGTGAGAAGCGGATTATTGAAGCTGCAAATGTTGAATGTCAAGGTTATACTATGCCGCCGCATAATCCTGGTGATTCATGGCGTTATCATTATGACAAACTTTGGGATTCGTTTGACATGAGAGAAGAATCAGAGGATGAAGAAGATTTCTTTGATGAGTTGGATATTTTGCGTGAATATGAGTCGCAGCTAAGATTTCCAGCTGAGTATTCGTGGAGACCACGGGAAACTTCAAATGACGATGAAGCAGGTCCAAGTAATGCTGGTGAACATGATGATGTCCAACAGAATGAAGTTGCTCAGGATAATCAGTCGATTCAGAATGATAATTTAGAAGCTGAAAACATGCCAGTATTTGATCATGGTGATTCAGATTCAGATTCTGAGGGGGAGCAAATTCAGATTTCAAGTCAAACAAACCAAGTTGGTGAACAAGATGCAGAGCAGAATGTTACTAATCTGGAGGGAAATGTAGATGTTCAAAGTGAAGTGATGCCGCGAACTTTTTCATATCATCCAGAGGAGTTGATCATAGGAGAATTGCAAGCTGGAGTTCGCACTCGAAATCAGATTGATAAAGGGCTTACATGTTTTTATACAAAAGTTGCTCCTTTGCAAACTGAATTCTCATTAAGTTGTTTTATCTCGTAGATTGAACCAAGAACTTACAAAGAGGCGCTTACTGAAGACTCTTGGGTCAATGCTATGCAGGAGGAACTTAGTCAATTCGAGAAATTGGGAGTGTGGAAGTTAGTTGATTTGCCGGATGGTCATAGGAAAATTAACACTAAGTGGGTGTTTAAGTGCAAGAGGGACGATAGAGGAGTTGTCGTAAGGAACAAAGCTCGACTCGTTGTTCAGGGATTTAGTCAACAGGAGGGGATTGATTTTACCGAAGTCTATGCTCCTGTAGCACGGTTAGAGGCGATCAGAATTTTCCTAGCATTTGCGTCTTGGAAAAACTTCAAAGTTTATCAGTTGGATGTTAAATCGGCGTTTCTTTACGGGAAGGTTAAAGAGGAGGTTTATGTCGGTCAGCCGCCGGGCTTCACCGATCCTATCCACAAAAACAAGGTCTACCTATTGGACAAAGCGCTGTATGGTTTACACCAGGCCCCGAGAGCTTGGTACGAGACTTTGTCTCAACACCTACTAGCCAACAAGTTCATTCGTGGAAAAGTGGATGCCACTCTCTTCACTAAAGAAGTCGATGGTCATCTTCTGATAGTTCAGATTTATGTGGACGATATAATCTTTGGATCGACAAATGAAAATCTATGCAAAGATTTTGAATCAGTGATGAAGCAGAAGTTTGAAATGTCATCAATGGGGGAGATGAAATTCTTTCTAGGATTACAAGTTGAACAACTTCCTGAAGGAATTTTCATTCACCAGTCAAAGTACGTTCATGATATTCTAGAGAAGTTTGGGATGTCAAGTTCTACTCCAGCTGCTACCCCACTTGCAACAAATCATGGGATTTACCCAGATCTCACCGGAGACAGGGCTGATGAAACATTTTACCGTTCCATGATAGGTTCTTTAATGTACCTAACTGCTTCACGTCCTGATATCATGTACCCAACGTGCCTCGCAGCAAGATTTCAGTCTAACCCGAGAGCATCGCACATGATTATTGTGAAGAGGATATTGCGCTACCTGAAAGGAACTCCTTCATTGGGGTTGTGGTATCCTAGGAAAGGCGATTTTACGCTCGAAGGGTATTCCGATTCGGATTTCGGATGCTGCAAAGTTAATTCTAAATCAACAACTGCAGGATGCCAGTTCTTTGGTCCTAGATTGGTTACCTGGCAGTGTAAGAAACAAACGTCTGTGGCGTTATCTACTTGTGAAGCGGAGTACGTATCTGCTAGCAGTTGCTGCTCTCAGATCTTGTGGATACAGCAACAGATGCGCGACTACGGTTTGCAGTTTCTTAACACACCTCTTTTTGTTGATAATGAGGCCGCTATAAATATAACAAAGAATTCAGTACATCACGCTAAAACTAAACACATAGAAATTCGTCATCACTTTATTCGTGATTGCTTTGAGAAAAAGTTGATACGAATTGAGAAAATCCACACTGACGAACAGAAAGCTGATTTACATACCAAAGCTTTTGATAAAAATCGGTTTAAATATTTGTTAAAACTGAACGGTATGAAGCTTCTGTCGGTGTCGGATGGCATAATTGGCGTTGATGAAAGTACTGTTGCGGATGAAGACGAGATACAATCTGCAATGGTTTGTCGAATTTTTACTTGTTTTGGTATTTAGGGGGAGTAGATGTTTGTACATAGTTATTTTTTTCAGAAAATACAAAAACAGTAAAAATGTAAAAATACAAAAACATGATAAAATCTGAAAAAGAGCTTGTGTATATGGGAAAATGATAGTACATCAGCTAGACGATTACAGTATGCTAAAGATTTGAAAAGTATCAAAGGGTT
The DNA here is from genome assembly GCA_030545235.1 of Helianthus tuberosus. Classification (NCBI taxonomy): domain Eukaryota; kingdom Viridiplantae; phylum Streptophyta; class Magnoliopsida; order Asterales; family Asteraceae; genus Helianthus; species Helianthus tuberosus. The sequence goes on from CM060449.1 coordinate 110,672,271, forward strand.
AAACAATCTTACTGATGATGTGTCGATAGGTTTTCGTACATTTAGTAGATTTATTCGGGATATAAACTTAAAATTCAAACTTGTGAATTCGTGGGGAACACTACTTGAATATATAGGTAACCCCTGAAATCTCGTTTGAAAGGTCTCTTAATCTGATATACTAGGTCTTTATACTCTATGATGTCTGGGGTATTATTCCAGGACTTCTGCTGAACGGTAGTTCTGACCTAGTCCCTGGCTAATACTTGCTGCAATGCTTGAAACACAGCATTAAACCCTCAGCATGCTGAAACAATAAAATTGATAAATGCTGCTGTTGTAAGCAAAAAGATCCTCTAAAGGGGACACACCGAAAAGTCGAAGCTGATATCTCTCTGTGTATACGGAAGTATCGATCTGAGATCCCTCGGCCCTCGCATACCTAAATTATATACAGATATCATTGTAGTATTCTCACCTGTAAGACTGATTATTGAGATTCTGGATACGGGAGTATATTCAAGAGGTGGGACACATGAATGATCTAAGTTCTTAATTCATCTAAATCGTATCCTGAGTAAATTGAAATTTGTGTGAGAATTTAAGATGGATCAGTATATCGACAATCGAGGTAAATTGTTTAAATCTGAGTATGTAATGTAGCTTAACGGTACTTGTGATTTGTCTGAAAAGCTGATATGATTCCCTGACACGCTCATCAAAAATATGTTTGTAAATAGTTTATTTTGTTTACTTTCTGCAATTTAAGTTTTCTGTATTTCATTTCTTAGTTTAGATCACTTTGATAAAATCCAAAAAGATTTTATTTCTGCTTTATTTTTGACAAACCAATGTGGAGAGCTGATTGTTGAATTCTCGGATATTTGAAGCAGATGCAGGAGATTCTGGACTGAAGAATGAGGAGAGCTTACTTTGAAGAAGTTTGAATTGTTTGGAATGATAAAAACAAGTTCATTAACTTGATACTTGTTATTTTCAGAAAATGTTTGAAATTGTTATTTTAAAATCAGTATTGATTCGTCAAAAGATCAACCAAGGTCATTAATTTGGACTTGGTAGATTAATTGAGTAATCAGGGTCATTAACTTGGACCTGAATACTTAAGTGGATTGTTATAACTGATTGAGTTTGTGTTTTATTGTTGAAAAGATAGAATGGTTATGTTTGTTGGTTGAGTAACAGGATTGGACTTTATTATTCCCAACGGAAGCTAATTGACAAAGCTTGAACCAGATTTCTCAGATTTTAGCATATTGAGAGGGGGAGTCTGTGAAAGGGGGAGTATGGATCAACAGTCAAAGGGAAGATTGAAGTTTAAAGTTTAAAGATTGAAGATAAAGATTGATGAGAGTTTTTACAATGTTTGAAGATTGTTAAAGACAAAGACTTGAAGCCAAAGACTTCATCAACATCCAAGGGGGAGTCTGTTGGTGCACTAAATGTCTGTTGATTACGTCATCATCAAGTATTGTGTCTAGGATTGTTTGAATGATCACACAATAAGGTTTAAGTTAGGGTTTGTATGTGTTAAACACAAGATTTCGCTTGAGAGGGTATGTTTATGCTTGAAGCGAAATCAACAACACATGATTTCGCTTCAGACAGCCTCAAGCGAAACCAACTACTCTATATATAGGTGTGTTGGTCATTTGAAGCGAAAGTAAGTTGTCATTGTATGTGAGTCAAGGTGCTGCTGAATTTTTGTCAGAAAATCATTGTAAAGACTCAGAAGGCATTAATAGAAGAAAAATTAAGAAGAACAAAGCTGTTATGACTTTGTATACATTGATTCCGCCTTTGTATTCAAAGATGAACGCCTTAACTGACTTTTAGAGGTCGTACAACGGTCCAACAAAAATTTTTATAAATTTTGACACTTAGAAAAATATAAGTTTCTGAGAAACTTATTCCCTAAAAATGTATCTAAAAATATTACCAAGGTTTCCCTAATTTTTGGTGATAAGAAATAAGGATTTCTTCAAAAATAAAAATGGATATTAACTATATATATTTTTGAGAGAAAAATATATATTATTTGATCACCAACTTTTTTGTTAAGTGTATATACTATGTGTTATACGTGCTAGTGTATTAAGACTTAAAAATACACTAAATACTCATGAGGAGTATAAACATAAAAATGCACATACAACATACAAGATACATAATTCGGGTGCAAAGTGCAAAACACGAGATACTTATATTAATTTTTGAGTAAATAATATAAGTAAGATACTTAGTTAAAAATATAAAATATTTTTAACACAAGAATATATACACAAAAGACAGTGAATGTACTTGTGCGACACAAGTCTAGTGAGTAACGTTAAGAAAACGCGTATAGGTTACGACGTTAATTAAGCAAATCCGGTGAAGTTTACAACGCAAGGAACGCAAAGTTGTGAGTTCATGCTCCCCCTTTTCTTTAACTGTTTTCAGTTTTTATAACTACGGGGGTGAAATACATGTACAAATATTACTATGTTTACAAATGGTATGATAACAAGAAGCACACTTGGTGAGAACGATAACTAAGTGTGACGAGATATAAGAATACGAGAAGCGCACTTGGTGAGAACGAGAACCAAGTATGAGGCGTTATGAGAAATGATGCGAGAAATCGTGTCACGAATAGGGTACAGAAGCACCATTAATCAACAATATAGCTAGACCGCAGAACAAAAGGTTAGATCTAACGGGTGTCGGGCAGCCACACTCTCGGTGTGGGCGAGAATCGAGTAGTGCTTTTGTGTCTCAGAATATGCCAATTAAATGCCTAAGGTTTGGTGACTTCCTATGTCGTGTCACATGTTAATGGCTTTGCAACCCATTAACAATCCTGATACTTACAGGAATACTTTATTTACATAAAATTCATACCATACTAAAACTTGAATTATACTTGAACTACGTGGGGTACTCAAGAAGACGGGAATTATACTTGAGTACGTGGGGTACTCAAGAAAAACTTGAATTATACTTGAAGTACGTGGGGTACTCAAGAAGACGGGAATTATACTTGAGTACCTGGGGTACTCAAGAAAAACTTGAATTATACTTGAAGTACGTGGGGTACTCAAGAAGACAGAAATTATACCTGAGTACGTGGGGTACTCAAGAAAAACTTGATTTATACATGACTCAAAGTATGTTTTCATACAAAGTATACAAACATGAAATACAAAAACTGCATGAATTCACACCAACATTATGTTGACGTTTTTTCCAAAACTCACATGTATTTCAGGTAATTAGGATGGATGTGCGCGCGGTCTTGCTTATGCTCTTGGATGTCGCTTATGTTTATCTTTGAATAAAGTTGTAAACTTTTTAAGACAATGTTTTATGCTACTTAGCGATGTAAACGCTAAACTCATGTTTTCAAATTATGGTATTTGATGTTATTTTTACGAGCATGTAGCATGTTTACCTTTCGTATGCAATGAGAACCTTTCATGATCACACCTCATGCTTCCGCCGTAGAAAGGGGTGTGACAGATTGGTATCAGAGCTGCGATTGTAGTGAACCAGGATTCCTTCTCGAGTCTAGTCTACAATCTCTAGGATCCTTTCATGAAAACAATTTTTCAAAGAGTTTTCATTGCATAAAACGTCCCGCGACATCCACTACCTGAAACTGTCTACATGAGTCTAGAAAAAGCACTGCGAGACTTATAGTGCACTTGAGTAGCACTTGTCGTTGACTAGAAATTACTTGCAATTATGTGTGATAATTAGCATGTACTAGAAGTAGAATGTCACGAGTATACGTAACTTTATCTGAAAGCGATGGCCCATCTGAAGGAAGAAATACGAGGATGAAACGAACTGTGCGGACTGTGCGAGGAGTTACGTAATTATGGATGCATACATAATTATGGGACTCAGTGCACAGAAACCACAACAAGTCTTGTCACGTGTAGATTCCCTCAGTGCAAGCCTACTAAGTACTCTGCTAGAGTAATAATTGTTTGATGTCACTTATGTGGTATATACTTGTGAATATATATACTACTACTGTCTAGTATGACGATATCAAACAAATGTTTAACCATGTTGTGTTATGTTCTGTCAGAACATGGCACCCAGGAAAGCTGTGAATGCTCGCAATGATGATCAACCTCCTCCTCCCCCACTGCCAAGAACGGCTGAAGAACTGAACGCTCTACTGGAAGAAAGGATCTCCACTGCTATCGCCCAATACGAGGCAAACAGTACTCAAGACAGTGGAGGACCAAGCAACGCTAGACGTAACGGGCATGGGGATTCGTCTGGAGGCAACGCAGCTTAAGGCTGCACTTTCAAGCAGTTCCTCGACTGCAAGCCGGTGAACTATGACGGCACAGGAGGTGCAGTAGCATTTGTGTGCTGGACGGAGAAGACTGAAGCTACTATCCGCATGAGCAAGTGTACCGCGGATCAGCAAGTCACTTTTGCTACCGGATTGTTTGTCGATGAAGCTCTGACTTGGTGGAACCTGCAAGCCCAAACTTTGGGTGATGATGCCGCTTATGGCCTAACTTGGGAAGAACTGAAGGAAAGGATGAGAGAGAAGTACTGCTCTCATGCAGAACTCCAAAGGCTGGAAACGGAGTTCTGGCACTTGACCATGGAAGGTGCTGACATCAATGGCTATACTCGAAGGTTCCACGATCTGTCTAGAGTGCTTCCCTACATGGTGACTCCCGAATTCAAGCGTGTTGAACGCTACATTTAGGGACTGGCCCCAGAGTTTCGTGGCATGGTGAGGTCGGCCAAACCACAAATAATCACTGAGGCTGTAACTCTGGCTGTCAGCCTGGCCGAAGATTGTGTTCGTATGAAGAAGTTATCACTGAACCCAACAGAGAAGACCGAGACACATGCTGAGTCGTCCGGTGACAAGAAGAGAAAGCATTCGAATCTGAATCAAGCAACTCGTAACAACAAAGGTTTCAACAACAAGAAGCGTGACGCTAACCCGTCTCAGGAGGCGAAGACCCTTTCAACCAAAGCATACCAAGGCTCGATGCCTAAATGCCAAAAATGTAAGTATCATCATGAAGGAGCTTGTCGCATTCCAAGGTGCGACAAATGTGGTAAGTTGGGTCATCAAACGGAAGACTGTTGGGGAAAAGGAAAGAACCGGAATGGAAATGGTGCTGGTAACAAGAATGGTAATGGGAAAGGGCGGAACCAAGGATGCTTCCGATGTGGAAGCAATGATCATTTCGTGAAGGACTGCCCAGAGGGAAACAGTGCTCAGGCTCGAGCATTTGTGATTGGAGAAAAGAACGCACGCGAGGACCCTAACGTGGTCACCGGTACGTTTCTCATTAACAATCACTTTGCATCCATATTATTTGACACTGGCGCCGATTATAGCTTCATGTCTGTGGAATTTAAACGCATGCTTGGAATAGAATCTAGTAGATTAGAAATTCCTTATTCCATAGAACTACCCAATGGTAAACTTGTTGAATCGGGCGAAGTTGTTAGAGGCTGCACACTAGAACTTGGTGAACGAAATTTCAGCATCGACCTCTTACCTATTCAATTGGGTAGCTTCGATGTAGTAATCGGCATGGACTAGTTGTCCAAGAACAAAGCTGAAGTTATTTGTCATGAGAAAATCATTCGCATCCCTTTAGCGAATGGTGAAACTATCATCGTGCATGGAGAGAAACGAGATGCGCCTCTTCGAATCATCAGTTGTATGAAGGCACAGAAGTGCTTAAGGAAAGGATATGTTGCCTTCCTAGTACACGTTGTAGATAAGAAGGCTGAGGAGCCGAAACTCGAAGACATTCCTGTGGTGAAGGAATTTCCTGATGTTTTTCCCGAAGATCTGCCGGGACTACCTCCGCAACGACAAGTCGAATTTCATATAGACTTGGTTCCAGGAGCCGCTCCTGTAGCCAAGGCACCCTATCGACTTGCGCCATCCGAAATGCAAGAATTATCTACACAACTGCAGGAGTTGTTGGATAAAGGATTCATAAGGCTAAGCTTCTCGCCCTGGGGAGCTCCGGTATTGTTCGTGAAGAAAAAAGATGGAACTCTGCGGATGTGCATCGATTACAGGGAACTGAACAAGCTCACTATCAAGAATCGGTACCCGCTACCGAGGATTGATGACTTATTTAATCCAAGAGGAAACTGAACAAGCTCACTGCAAGGATCAAGCTACTATTCCAAGATCGACCTTCGATCTGGATACCATCAGCTGAGAATCCAAGAGGAAAGCGTACCAAAGACTGCATTCAGAACACGCTATGGGCACTACGAATTTCTTGTGATGCCATTCGGGCTGACGAATGCACCAGCGGTCTTTATGGATCTGATGAACCGCGTATGCAAACCATATCTCGATAAATTCGTGATTGTATTTATCGATGATATCCTGATTTACTCGCGAACGAAAGAAGAGCACGAGCAACATCTCAGAACCATCTTGTAACTACTGAAGAAAGAGAAGCTTTATGCAAAGTTCTCGAAATGCGAATTCTGGATTCTCGAAGTACAATTTCTTGGTCACGTTGTGAATGAGAAGGGCATTCATGTAGACCCGTCCAAGATAGAAGCAATAAATAATTGGGAAGCTCCCAAGACCCCAACCGAAGTTCGACAATTTTTGGGCTTAGCGGGCTATTACCGATGTTTCATCGAGAACTTCTCAAAGATAGCTCAACCGCTAACGACCCTTACACAGAAACAAGAAGAAGCCTTCCAGTTACTTAAAAACAAGCTCTGCGATGCACCAATACTATCATTACTCGAAGACACTGAAGACTTCGTGGTATATTGCGACGCCTCACGACAAGGCTTGGGGTGCGTGCTCATGCAACGCCAAAAAGTCATCGCTTACGCTTCAAGACAACTGAACGTACATGAAAGAAACTCTACCACTCACGAACTGGAGCTGGGCGTAGTGGTATTCGCCTTAAAGTTCTGGCGACATTATTTATATGGTACTCGATGTACAATTTTCACAGATCACAAAAGCTTACAACACATATTTGATCAGAAGGAATTGAATATGCGTCAGCGGTGATGGGTCGAGCTGCTGAATGATTACGACTGTGAGATCAAGTACCATCCTGGAAAGGCAAACGTTGTAGCTGACGCGTTGAGCCGAAAAGAAAGGGTTAAGACCCTAAGGGTTCGAGCGTTAGAAATGACCATTCGAACGAACCTCACTGCACGCATTCGTGATGCACAACAAGAAGCTCTTAAAGGAGATAACCATAAAGCTGAATACCTACGGGGTATGCTGAAATTCATGGTGCCAAACGAAGAGGGAGCCTTATACTTAAAGAAGCGTATTTGGGTTCCACTCTATCGTGGCATACGAGAAGTCATCCTTGATGAAGCCCACAAATCGAGATATTCGATCCATCCAGGATCGGACAAAATGTATCAAGACTTGAAAGAATATTATTGGTGGCCGAGACTCAAGAGCGACGTTGCTGTCTATGTTGGAAAATGCCTAACCTGTGCTAAGGTTAAGACCGAATATCAGAAACCGTCCGGCCTACTACAACAACCAGAGATTCCCGTGTGGAAGTGGGAACAAATCTTGATGGACTTCATAACGAAATTACCCAGGACCCCGAGAGGGCATGATATGATATGGGTAATAGTTGATCGATTAACGAAGTCTGCGCACTTCCTACCGATCCGAGAAAAAGACAGCACTGGAAAGCTTGCCGAAATATACTTAAGAGAAATTTTGGCACGTCATGGAGTGCCAATCTCAATCATTTTAGACAGAGATGGATGCTTTGTCTCAAGAATCTGGCAATCATTTCAGGAAGCCTTTGGATCTCAGTTAGATCTGAGCACGACATTCCATCCGCAAACAGACGATCAGAGCAAACGGACTATACAAACGTTAGAAGATATGCTTCGCGCATGTGTCATGGATCTAGGCGGCAGCTGGGATACTCATCTACCTTTAGTTGAGTTTTTCCTACAATAACAGTTATCACACGAGCATAAAAGTCGCGCCGTTCGAAGCTCTGTATGGCCGCAAATGCCGATCGCCCTTATGTTGGGCAGACGCTGGAGATAAACGTATGGTTGGTCCTGAACTTGTACAAGAGACAACCGACAAAATTGCGCAGATCCGAGAGCGCATTAAGGCGGCTCGAGATCGACAAAAGAGCTACGCTGATCCGAAAAGAAAATCAGTAGAATTCGAGGTGGGAGACAAAGTGTTGTGTTAAAAGTCTCACCTTGGAAGGGCGTAGTCAGATTTGGAAAGCGTGGAAAGCTGAATCCACGATACATCGGACCATTCAGAATATTGAAAAGAATTGGTACCGTGGCATACAAGTTGGAGTTACCGGAAGAACTTAATGGAGTACATGATACGTTTCATGTATCCAACCTAAAGAAGAGTCCAACACAAGAAAACGTGATCATCCCGATGGATGAAGTGCATATTGATGACGCCCTCCGATTTACAGAACAACCCGTTGAGGTTACCGACTGGAAAGTCAACAAGACCAGGAGGAGTAGCGTAAAACTTGTCAAAGTACGTTGCAGCTCTAAGCACGGACCCGAGTACACATGGGAACGTGAAGACCAGTTCAAGGAAAAGTATCCCCACCTATTCAAGAACACTCCAGCAAGAGTTAGTTCAGCCTGAATTTCGGGACGAAATTCTTTTAACGGGGGGAGACTGTGACAACTGGCACCAAACCGGTAATTTCCGTACACTTTAATCGTTATTTAATGACTGCAATTATGTTCTTAATTGTCAGCAATGTCTGATTACAGGCTAAACAAGTGAATTCATGCACGTTGTATACTACAAAATATTGCTTTATGCATAAACGAGAGCGTTGCGTCAAAAAAAATACTAGTAAACTCACCGGTAAGACACACTGTGTCAATAGAACTGCAGAAAGTAGTCAGACAATAAAATTGGAGCCTAGGTGTAGGTCCAACAACAAGAATACATTAAAACCCAAGAGTACATACAAGGGTTTAATATATATACTCTCCGGAAGCAAAAATAAGCACTAACAAGCACCCGAAACGCACTTTAAGTGCAGAATTTTATATAATTCAGCAATATTTCAGCTTTTAGCACACGAATATTATGCAGAAAATATAATTTATCATTCAGAATACTTCCCTAAGTGTCAGGAACTGAAAAGGGTACAAAAAGGTACTTAAAAGACACTAAAAAGTGTGATTTAGCACTTTAACGAATCGGTATCTAACCGAACAACCGGACTTCACCCGGAACACCAAAATAATGCTAGAAGCATTGTTTTTATTTTTCTAAGCTAGTTAGGGTCCCCGAACACCCTAACACCCTTTATATTACACTACACACTAATTACCTAATTAAAAGTCCTAACTAATCTAACTAGAACCGAACCATCCAATTGAAATCAAACCATATAACCCCCCCCCCCTAACGGATCGGTTCCCTAAGGGGGACACACCCCTCACACTTTTGATTATTTTATTTGCTCTTGTCTAGTATCTAGAGGGCATGTTATATGGTGGACAAAACACTTAGATGGATTATAAGTTTGCATCCAAGATTAACACTTATCATTCACAAAACACTTAACAAAATTGTTCTCTCTCCCTCCCTTAGAGACTCTCGGCCGAGCCAAACACCCACCATCTCACCATCTTCGAATCTTGCTCTTGCTATTTCACATACACACAAAGGTGAAAGGTCACACACAAGGAGGCTCGGTGCTTTCGGAATCTCAAGGACCTCACCACATTGCTTTTATCCACCTTGTTTTCGCTTTGATTCTTCCCTAGCCTTGAGCTAGTAGTAAGTGCTTCTAAACACTTCCTTGTTCATGATTAAAGTGGTTAATAAGAAGTTTATTGGTTAAAAAGCAAGAACACACAAGAACATAACACAAAGTCTTGATCATATGATGAATAAGTTGGATAAAGAGAAACTAGTTGTGTAAATCTTGTGAAACTTGTCTAGTTGAGATTATTTGATGTTGTTTGTCATTAAAAGTGGGATGGATCATCATCTACGCATACTAGATCATGTTCAAGAACATGAACTAGTAGTATGTTAAGTGTTAGAAATATAAAAGATGATGAAATCATCCACCATGAACTTGGAACTTGTGTAAACATAATTTTCTTTGTAAAATAAGACTCTAAACATGTAGATCTAAAGATCTACAAGTGGTTTTTTGGAAGAACCAAGCGGAAAAAGCTAGTTTTGTAAAAACCCGGACCTTACATAAACTAAAAGCATTTTAGTGAATAAACAAGTGTGTAAACACTTGTGTCACAAGAAAAATTTAACAAAGAAATATTTTTGAGAATCTTGACTAGAAGTTGTGAAACTTCATATTCTTTAAAAATAAAGTTTTTAAGAAACTAAATTTATTTTTAAAGATAACAAGACCTACTAAATATGTTAGTAACTTACTACATATTTTTACAAACTTTCAAGTTCATAAGTGTGTGATATATGCTTGTTTTGACAAGTTTGGAAAATAAAGATGGTGTTGTTGAGAGATTGGTTGTTGATGATTTTAAAAGAAAATAAACACATGTTTTAAAAACATGGGAAACCTCCATTTTTAGGGGAAACTCTGTCAAAATTTTTATAAATTTTGACACTTAGAAAAATATAAGTTTCTGAGAAACTTATTCCCTAAAAATGTATCTAAAAATATTACCAAGGTTTCCCTAATTTTTGGTGATAAGAAATAAGGATTTCTTCAAAAATAAAAATGGATATTAAGTATATATATTTTTGAGAGAAAAATATATATTATTTGATCACCAAATTTTGTGCTAAGTGTATATAGTATGTGTTATACGTGCTAGTGTATTAAGACTTAAAAATACACTAAATACTCATGAGGAGTATAAACATAAAAATACACATACAACATACAAGATACATAATTCGGGTGCAAAGTGCAAAACACGAGATACTTATATTAATTTTTGAGAAAATAATATAAGTAAGATACTTAGTTAAAAATAAAAAATATTTTTAACACAAGAATATATACACAAAAGAGAGTGACTGTACTTGTGCGACACAAGTCTAGTGACTAACGTTAAGAAAACGCGTATAGGTTACGACGTTAATTAAGCAAATCCGGTGAAGTTTACGACGCAAGGAACGCAAAGTTGTGAGTTCATGCTCCCCCTTTTCTTTAACTGTTTTCAGTTTTTATAACTACGGGGGTGAAATACATGTACAAATATTACTATGTTTACAAATGGTATGATAACAAGAAGCACACTTGGTGAGAACGAGAACTAAGTGTGACGAGATATAAGAATACGAGAAGCGCACTTGGTGAGAACGAGAACCAAGTATGAGGCGTTATGAGAAATGATGCGAGAAATCGTGTCACGAATAGGGTACAGAAGCACCATTAATCAACAATATACCTAGACCGTAGAACAAAAGGCTAGATCTAACGGGTGCTGGGCAGCCACACTCTCGGTGAGGGCGAGAATCGAGTAGTGCTTTTGTGTCTCAGAATATGCCAATTAAATGCCTAAGGTTTGGTGACTTCCTATGTCGTGTCACATGTTAATGGCTTTGCAACCCGTTAACAATCCTGATACTTACAGGAATACTTTATTTACATAAAATTCATACCAAACTAAAACTTGAATTATACTTGAAGTACGTGGGGTACTCAAGAAGACGGGAATTATACTTGAGTACGTGGGGTACTCAAGAAAAACTTGAATTATACTTGAAGTACGTGGGGTACTCAAGAAGACGGGAATTATACTTGAGTACGTAGGGTACTCAAGAAAAACTTGAATTATACTTGAAGTACGTGGGGTACTCAAGAAGACGGGAATTATACTTGAGTACGTGGGGTACTCAAGAAAAACTTGATTTATACATGACTCAGACTATGTTTTCATACAAAGTATACAAACGTGAAATACAAAAACTGCATGAATTCACACCAACATTATGTTGACGTTTTTCCAAAACTCACATGTATTTCAGGTAATTAGGATGGATGTGCGCGCGGTCTTGCTTATGCTCTTGGATGTCGCTTATGTTTATCTTTGAATAAAGTTGTAAACTTTTTAAGACAATGTTTTATGCTACTTAGCGATGTAAACGCTAAACTCATGTTTTCAAATTATGGTATTTGATGTTATTTTTACGAGCATGTAGCATGTTTACCTTTCGTATGCAATGAGAACCTTTCATGATCACACCTCGTGCTTCCGCCGCAGAAAGGGGTGTGACATAGGCGCACTCCTAAGACTATTAATCCTCGTGTTAGGACCAAGGGACATGAGTGATAGATCTATTTGGGTGTAGCGAGCCCACACCCATGTGGACCGGGGTTTGGCCCATGAGGTGACTATGTCTTACAGCCGGAGGCCGGTACAAAATTTGCTAGGTTTGAACCTTCCTACGCTGTTGCACACATGTTAATGGCCTTGCAAACCATTAATTGATATGTTTCCTTGTTTGCTTTCATACTGGGTTTACAAAAATACATACTTACAATGATTACAAAGGTTTATTCGTGCACACAAACAGACACATGAACTCGCTTAACTTTTGTTGATGTTTTCAAACTACATGTATTTCAGGGAATTAAATGTGGATCTGGCGGGCGTTTGGATGTTTCAAGTGATGTTGGGAATAAAAGATGTCATCCGGAGTCTAAGGGTTTGGATTGTGTGTCTTATCCTGGATAAGATACATAATTCAAAGCCTGGTTTTTATTAATGTCTTTTGTCGAGTCCTAGTGGAACTCTAAAACAATTTGCATGGTTTGTAATTTGAATTTGAAGTCTATGTTTGGATTCTAAAACAATGTTGTTTATGATGTCTCAAAACTTAATCAATGGATGATCATCTTTTGTTTTATCATATAGTTGTTTGTTATGGTTGAATGCAATGATATTAAGCAAGTCACACATAATCACGCTTCCGCAAAAGTCAGGGTGTGACAGTTTGGTATCAGAGCTTCGATTGTAGCAAACTAGGATTCCTTCTCGAGTCTAGACTACAATCATTAGGGCTCTCACAAATATATTTTCACAACATGTTTTCATTGCATACACAAAACGCCCAGATACATGGAACAAACATTTTTACAAAAGGAAAGACACGAAACTCGATTACAAGGTTTACATTTGTGGTTTAGTCTGGGGTAGACTAAGGAAGGATAGGAAGGGTGCGTGAGGAATCACGAGGATACATGACTTCATGATACACTGTCTTTGATTGCATACTAAATGTTAGTGGTTAATATATGTGCATATGTTGTGATTGTTCTGTTACAGACACTATGTCTTCATCCGAGAGCGGATTGTCCAACGCCGATGACCCTCTGGCTATTGTTTCCGATGACGAGATCGCCCCAGAGCCAGAGATCTTTACATCCGATATTGAGAGCGACCCATATATGCTGTTAGACGACGACGACTTTCAGCCGTTCGCGTTTCTTGATTTTGGAGATGACTTATCTCTTACTGATGGTATCCTAGATGAGGATCCTTTTGTTATTCCCATTCCAATACATGATCATCTTATCATCGGGCATCCCGATGGTGAGCATATTGTGGAACCGATCCTCGCTCCCGTTCCTCTCAGAGTCATCCTTCCTGAGGATTGTCCTTTTGACGATCTGTTTGATGATGATGTTGATCTGTTTGTTGATGGCCCTCCCGATGACGCCCATGGTGATGGAGGGTTGGATGAGGACGTTGTTGCTATTCCACCTCTTGAGATTCCCGTTATTGAGATTTCCTCTGACACTAGTTTACACTCTGTCTCAGATTCCTTTGAGTCTATGATGTCTTCCGCCTTGCAGGCAGTTGGATTACAACGCTATGCCACTGATTCTGATGATGATACGGCCATGTCAGCTGTACCATCCCCTCCACACGACCCCGAGCCTGGTCTTGAGCTAGATTTTGTTCCTGTTGATCAGCCTGACGTTGCACCTGCTGATCCTGAGCCCTTACCTGATCATGACCCTATTCCTTTTGGATTACCAGACAATGCACCCCTCATACTTGATCCAGTTCCTGCACCCGTTGACCCTCCTGTTGTTAAGCCATTCATTCCTCCACCAGAACCCGTACCCGCTGATGTTGCTCCTTTTCCCCCTATGGAGTCCGATGTCCATCGCACCGACTTACCTATCGTTTTCCTCCAGGACATCCCTGCACTCTGTCCAGGGGACGGTACTTCAGGCCAGCAGCCTAGTCATGATCCTTATGTTTCAGCAGCTTTTTCTCAGGCCCCTCAGTCTGCACCTTTTGATCCTTTTACTTATTCACCACTTGATGAGCCATTCCGATGGTTCCCACCGTATTCTATGCCGATTTCAGATCCCTACCATCCCTCTCAGTTTGTTGGCTATACACGGGATGAGTTACTTTTATCACTCCAGCTTCAGTATGAGATTATGAGTCGTAGGATTTTGGAGCTTGAGATAACACCGTGCCCTTTACCATGTCCTTGCCAGCCTACTTTTGTTCCCCCTCGTTCATCACCATCTCCATTTTCACATCCACCTGCACCTCTTACTGCTTTTCCAGAGTTTGATGCTCGATTTCTTACGTTCGAGCAGCAGATTAGTTATCTGCTACGTCATGTATATGAGCTTGAGGAGGAGCTTGCGCATGTGCGCAACTTGCTTTTCTTTCCTCCACCTCCTCGTCCACCACCACCATCAGCATAGTGGGTTTTGGTTTTATGTAGGTTGCATTACTTTTGATGAGAGCACCACTATTGAGCCGAGCTTGTGAAGCCTTTTGGAGACCACCTTTTGATTTTATGACTTCTGTAGATTGGTAGACTTATTGGACAAGGGTAGTGTGACCCTATGTCCCTTTTGATGTGATACACTATGTAAACAATGTAACCGTGGTCAATGATTAATAAAAGCTCAATCGTCATGTTCTCATTACATACGTTGTTGATTTGCATGTTTGTGCTATGACTGTGATGTTATATGCTTACTTGCTATGATAAATGCTATTATATATACGTACTATTTATTATTTATCGAATAAGACCTGACCTATACAATCTTCTTCTTAGAAGATGCCTCCTCGAAGGAATACTCAGTTGCCCACAAACGAGGCAGAATTACAAGAACGAATTTCATAGGCAATCGCACACCATGAGGCCCTACGCTTTGAACACAGTGGAGGCACCTTAGGGAATAACCCAGCTAACGGTAATGTTTAAGTCACTAAGGACACATTACGATATGTTCGGACATTTCTATGAGCATTTGCTAATACTATATGTGAATGATGTTGCTTGTACAGGTTGTACTTCCAAGCTGTTTCTGGACTGCAAGCCTCTGAACTTTGACGGCACTGGAGGTGCCGTAGCTTTTGTGAGATGGGCTGAGAAGACAGATTCTATGCTGTGGATGAGCAAGTGTGCGCCAGAGAATCAAGTCACTTACATTTCTGGATTGTTTCTCGACGGAGCCCTGTCATGGTGGAACCTTCAGGTTCAGACACTGGGTGAAGCTGCAGCGTATGCGTTGACATGGGACGAGTTGAAAGAACTAATGAGAAAGAAGTATTGTTCGAGGGCTGAAATTCAGAAGTTGGAAACCGAGTTTTGGAATCTGAAAATGGATGGTCCTAGGATAGCAGAATATGTGCAGAGTTTCCATGATTTGTCTCGTGTTGTCCTTTACATGGTAGAACCAGAGTTCAAGCAGGTTGAACGTTTCATTTGGGGATTGGCACCCCAACTACTGAGCATGGTGACTGCTTCTAAGCCTCCAACAATTACTAAAGCCATCGACTTAAGCGTGGCACTGACAGAGGAAGCCGTTAGATTGGGCAAGTTTTCAATCACTGAACAAAAGAAGAAGGAGACTCATGTCGAGTCGTCAGGAGAGAACAAAAGGAAGTTTTCAAACTTCAAGAAGGGTACTCATGCAAACAACAATGCCAACAAGCGTAGAGACGCTAACCCACCAGTTGAGGCACAAGCTGGTGCTACTGGTGCTGATACAGAGGAAAAGGCTATATGGGCACCCTGCCCAAATGCGATGTGTGTCAGTTTCATCACACTGGACGATGCAGAGCTAGAAAATGTGAAACCTGCAGAAAAGTTGGCCATGCCAAGGAGACATGCTGGTATGGAGCCGTTCGTGGAAATGGTGGTCAAAGAGGAAACGGAAATGATAATGGCAATGGCAACCGTGGTGGACGCGGTTATGGAAATAGGAATCGAGGAGGAAACAATAATCAGGGAGGTAATAGAAATCGGAATGGAAACGGGAATCAGGCGGGAAATGGAAACCACGGAGGAAATAATAAGAACAATCAAAGTGGAAATGGAAATGGTCGCGGCCAAGGTTGTTTTGGCTGTGGTGATGTAGGGCACTTCAAGCGGGATTTCCCAAAGAATAACCAAGCTCAGGGAAGAGTCTTCAACATTGGAGCTAGGGAAGCTCGTAAGGATCCAAACGTAGTCACTGGTACGTTCCCTATCAATCAACATTTTGCATCTGTGCTATTTGATACTGGTGCCGACTATAGCTTCGTATCCCTAGAGTTTAAGAATATACTTGGGTTAGTTGCAAGTAAGTTAGATATCCCGTACTCGATAGAACTAGCTAATGGGAAGCTAGTAGAAGCTAGTGAAGTGATTAGAGGCTGTGTGATAGAGCTTGGAGAACGTGAGTTTGTGAGAGATCTTCTGTCGGTTGAGTTGGGAAGCTTTAACGTAGTAGTCGGAATGGATTGGTTGTCAAGTAATCGAGCTGAGATCATATGCCATGAAAAGATTATCCGCATCCCGATGGGGAATGAAGAGACGATTGTGGTACATGGAGAAAAGCATGATACGCCTCTATGGATTATCAGTTGTTTGCAGGCACATAAGTTTTTGTGTAAAGGATGTGTTGCCTTCTTGGCTCACGTTATCGATAAAGAAGCCGAAGAACCAAAGCTCGAAGATATCCATGTGGTAAGGGAATATCCTGAAGTCTTCCCCGAAGACTTGCCAGGATTACCGCCCCAACGACAAGTCGAATTCCATATTGACTTGGTTCCAGGCGTCGTGCCTGTCGCTAAGGCACCCTATCGATTTGCGCCTTCAGAGATGCAAGAGTTGTCGACGCAGCTTCAGTAGCTACTGGACAAGGGATTCATTAGACCAAGCTTCTCGCCTTGGGGAGCCCCAGTTCTATTTCTCAAGAAGAAGGACGGTAGTTTTCGTATGTGCATTGACTATCGAGGGCTGAACAAGTTAACCATCAAGAATCGGTATCCTTTGCCGAGGATTGATGATTTATTCGATCAACTTCAGGGTTCGATTTATTACTCCAAGATCGATCTTCGATCAGGTTATCACCAGCTGCGGATTCAAGAAGAGAGTATACCGAAGACTGCCTTCAGAACTCGTTATGGACATTACGAGTTTCTAGTGATGTCGTTTGGTTACGCGAAGTGCAGTTCCTTGGTCACGTAGTAAACAAGGATGGTATTCATGTGGATCCCACCAAGATCGAGGTGATTACGAATTGGGAAACTCCGAAGACGCCAACCGAGGTTCGACAGTTTTTGGGTTTAGCAGGGTATTATCACTGATTCATCGAGGATTTTTCCAAAATCGCTCAATCGCTGACCTCCCTTACTCAAAAGGATAAGAAGTACGAGTGGGGAGACAAACAAGAAGAAGCTTTTCAGCTGCTCAAGAGCAAGCTTTGCGATGCACCTATTTTATCCCTACCCGAAGGCATAAACGACTTCGTGGCATACTGTGACACCTCGCGTCAGGGATTGGGCTACGTGCTGATGCAACGACAAAAGGTTATCGCTTATGCTTCGTGCCAATTAAAGGTCCATGAGAAGAACTACACCACGCATGATTTGGAGTTAGGCGCAGTGGTGTTTGCTTTGAAGATTTGGCGACATTATCTATATGGTACTCGATGTACTATATTTACGGATCACAAGAGCCTTCAGAACATATTCGATCAGAAAGAGTTTAATATGAGACAACGGCGATGGGTTGAGTTGTTAAATGATTATGATTGCGAAATCAAATTTCATCCAAGAAAGGCGAATGTGGTGGCAGATGCCTTGAGTCGAAAAGAAAGAATTAAGCCCATAAGGGTTAGGGCTTTAGAGATGATTATCCAGACATATCTCACGTTGCATATTCATGTTGCACAGAGAGAAGCTCTTAAGAAAGGAAACATTAAGGATAAATATCTCCATGGGATGGAGAAAAAGTTGGTACCCAACGAGGAAGGAACTTTGTATTTTATGGGACGAATTTGGGTTCCGCTTTTTGGAGGTCTTAGAGAGGTTATTTTTTATGAAGCTCATAAATCGAGGTACTCGATCCACCCAGGATCGGACAAGATGTACCAATATTTTAAGGATTATTACTGGTGGCCAAGACTTAAAGGTGATGTTGCTACTTACGTTGGGAAGTGTTTGACTTGCGCCAAAGTGAAGGCCGAGTATCAGAAGCCTTCAGGTCTTCTACAACAACCTGAGATACCCATGTGGAAATGGGAGCAGATCTCAATGGATTTCATAACGAAGTTGCCCAAGACTCCTAGAGGTCATGATACGATTTGGGTAATCGTGGACTGATTGACAAAATCTGTGCACTTCTTGCCGATCAGAGAGAAGGATAACACAGGTAAGCTAGCTGAGCTGTACCTAAGGGAGATAGTAGCACGTCATGGAGTGCCTATCTCGATTATATCAGACAAAGATGGACAGTTTGTGTCAAGGATTTGGCAATCCTTGCAAGAAGCTTTTGGTTCTCAGTTGAATCTGAGTACTGCTTTCCATCCACAGACGGACAGTCAAAGCAAGAGAATGATTCAAACGCTAGAAGATATGCTACGTGCTTGCGTAATGGACTTGGGTGGCAGTTGGGACACTCACCTACCTTTGGTTGAGTTCTCCTATAACAACAACTACCATACAAGCATTCAAGCTGCACCGTTCGAGGCTCTCTACGGACACAAGTGTCGATCGCAGTTATGCTGGGCAGATGCAGGTGATAGACAGCTGGTTGGTCCCGAACTGGTTCAAGAGACGACTGATAAGATCATTCAGATCCAAGAGCGCATCAAGGCGGCTCGTGATCGACAGAAGACCTATGCGGACCAAAGACGAAAACCCTTGGAATTTGAAGTGGGTGATATGGTTCTATTAAAAGTCTTACCTTGGAAAGGTGTGGCACGCTTTGGGAAGCGTGGTAAGTTAAACCCACGATTTATCGGACTGTTTAAAATTTTAGAAAGGGTTGGTTCTGTAGCATACAAGTTGGAGCTACCAGCAAAACTTAATGGTGTTCATGATACATTCCATGTATCTAATCTGAAGAAAAGTCCAACACAAGAAACAGTGGTTATCCCTGCTGATGAAGTTCACATAGACGACACACTCCACTTTACCGAAGAACTCGTTGAGGTTACAGATTGGAAAATTAACAAGACTCGGAGGAGTAGTGTTAAGCTTGTCAAGGTTCGGTGGAATGAACGTCACGACCCAGAGTTTACTTGGGAGCGTGAATACCGTATGCAAGCTAGATACCCGCATTTGTTCCCCAACTCCCCTGAAGCTAGTAGTAAAGCTTAAAATTTCAGGACGAAATTTTCTTAACAGAGGGAGAATGTGATAATTGACAAAATTCCAGGTATCCGTACAATTATTAAACAATGATTAGTGCTTAATGACTGTGCTGAATTTCAACTAATGACTTGAATTGCTTTCTGATCATTGCCATATACATAAATGTGCATCATATATTGCAAATGACATATCATTATTGCAAGCAAACTTTGTTGATTCAAATGATGCATGAAACACAGTTAGCACAGTTATCAGACAAATCAGAAAAATGCTGACGGAGTTCAATACATAGACAGACATTGTGTTGAGACACAGAATGAGTCAGAAACCAAGTATTACACTAGTATAGTGTGTAGGAAAGTAAGGATCACAAAACTGCCTTCCTAGAGATAGTTTAAGTGCCGGAAAGTGCCTAAAACTCACATAAACTGTAGAATTCTGCAGAATTCAGCAAAATTCAGCATTTAAACACTCTAATATCATGCAAAAATATGATTAAATGGTCCAGAATGCTTTCCTAAGTGTCGAGAATCGAAATTGTCACAAAAGGTAACATAAAGCACACTAAACTGCATAGTTTAGCACCTTAACGAACCGGTAACCAACCGGACACTACCCGAAACACCAAATTTTCACTAGAAGCATTGTTTTAACATTACCAAGCTAGTTATGGTCCCCGAACATCATAACACACTATATAACACCTAACTAACTAACCTAACTAATACTTGAATTTTAACTAACTAAACTAACTTATAGTTGAAACCTAAGCCTAGACCCCCCCCCCCCACCTAGAAATCGGCCCAACATCATGGCCCCACTTGTGATTTTATTATGTTATTATAATAGATCTTGTTCCTTCATTTTAAACATAAAAACCAATGGTAATTGTGAGTTGGTGAATTATAAGAACTAACCTAAGGTTCATAACTTCACATTTCACAAACTCACCAACATATCACTCTTCTTCTTTCTCTCCTTCTTGCTTGCGGCCAAGGTGCATAAGGAAGCTTGGAGCTTGTGGGAGTTGAAGGACCTTCACCATTTGCTTTTATCCACTCCATTTCAACTAGTGATCATCCCTAGCCTTGAGCTAGTAGTAAGAACACCATACTCTTCATTTTACATCTTACGTTAGTGGTTAAAAGAAGATACATGTTGTTAATCATGATGAACACTAAGAATCTTGAACTTGAACCATGAACATAAGACTAAATACATAAGAATACATAGGGTTTAAGTGTTGTTATGCTTGTTGGATATTATTTGCTCATATTTTTTATGTTGATCATCATATGATCTTGCTAGATAGTGATTAAAGACATAATCTAGCAAGATGAGAGGATGAAAAATGTTAAAGATCAATAGCTCATCCTCATGTAAACCATGAACTTGAAAGTATGAAATGTTTTTCTTGTAAAGTGATGAATAAAGTGCGCATAAAGTCTTGTAAATCTATGATATCAAGAATGGTTTTTCAAGAAACCAAGTTAAAAATACAAAGTTTACTTAATCTTGGTTCTTAAAGAAATTAACCACATATTTAGTGGTTAAACAAGTGTAGAAATACATATGTAACAAGAAAAAATCAAGAAGAAACATTTTTAGAAAATGTAATTACAAGTTGTAAAGAACTAATTTCTTTAAAAATGATGTTTTTAAAAGAAAAAACCACAATTTAAAGGGTAACTAAACTTACTAAACACACTAGTAAGTTACTACACATTTTTGTAAATTTTCAAGTTCATGAGGTAGTAGTTTATGCTTGATTTTGGCAAATTGGTAAGTGTAGATTGAGTTGTTGATGATTGTGTTGATTTATAAAAGAAAATGATATGCTTTAAAAGCATGGAAACCTCCATTTTTAGGGGAAACTATGGCAAAATTTTTCTAGAAATTAAACACTTAGAATAATATTTTTAAACAAATACTTACAAATATATTTCAAACCATGAATTTTTACATAAAGTTTGCCATAATTTTTGTTACAAAAATTACAAATATTGGGGGTTGGTTTTTATAAATAAAAGTGACTAAATATGTATTTAGGAAATATATATTTAGAAGGCACCATGTGTGTGATTATTTGTATATTATGTGTATTAGTTATATTATTTTAGGACTTGAAATAATATAACTCATCAAAATACCAAAAATTACAATCCAAAATATTACCAAAATCCCAAGGAATAAATATACAAATTATACCCACAATATTGGAGAAACCGAACAAAAGAATATAACTTACACAATATTCCGGAAAATTTATTCATAAGTATATTTTGGTAATAAGTATTTTGGACACCAAAAGAACAAAAATATGATTTTTTTCAATTATTTCAAAATTATATCATATTTTTGACAAGAAGAAAATATATTATTTTTGGGTGAATAAAAATATATATTTTCTTGGAATTATTAGAAGATGTATTATTTTTAGAAGAAAATATTTATTTTCTCAAACAAACATGAAATACAATATTTTTGGGTGAAAAATATATTTTCTTGAATAAACATGAAATACATTATTTTTGGTTGAAAAATAAGTTTATATTTATTTTCAATGTTAGACTTGGAAATATACTATTTTTGAGACTTATATGAGATTTATAAATATTTTGCCAAGGAAAAATTATAAATAATTTTTCTAAGTAATATTTCTTAAAATATATATTTTGGAAATATATATTGATGTATTTTTATTAGAAATATTATTCTGGAAAAGTTAAGTATAAAATACTTAATAATTACAAGAAAATATGTATTCTCGTACGTATAAATACACACCGGAATACACTACCGACACTTGGCAAAAATATACAAGGATAAGAATACGAATACAAATACACCCATCCTTGGGAAGGATATACATGTATAAATACATAAAAAGTAACAAGTTAAAATATAGTATTTTAACAAATATTCCACATTTTGATAAATATAATTTAAGTTAAAATATTTATTATTTTAACAAATAATTATATAACTTGGAATAATATTGAAGACACAAAGAAACGTAACTCAAAGACACTAATTAATACGAAGTCAAGGCACGACCCGCTCTTCTAATAAACCGTAGTACGTTGTAGGTAGTCGTGTACGCCAGAAGAAGCTTTGAGTTACATTTGGTTATGAAGAACACAAGCCTGTGAGTTCATGTCCCCCTTTTCTTTTAACTGTTTTTATTTTATAACTTCGGGGGTGAAGTACATGTTACAAAATGTTTACAAACAATTACAATTGGTATGGTTAGCTAAGGAATGCATTGTTAGATCATGTGAATGGGTAGGAGCACTCCTAAGACCATTAATCCTCGTGTTATGACCGAGGGACATGAGTGATAGATCTATTTGGGTGTAGCGAGCCCACACCCATGTGGACCGGGGTTTGGCCCATGAGGTGACTATGTCTTACAGCCGGAGGCCCGGTACAAAATTTGCTAGGTTTGAGCCTTCCTACGCCGTTGCACACATGTTAATGGCCTTGCAAACCATTAATTGATCTGTTTCCTTGTTTGCTTTCATACCGGGTTTACAAAACATACATACTTACAATGATTACAAAGGTTTATTCGTGCACACAAACAGACACATGAACTCGCTCAACTTTTGTTGATGTTTTCAAACTACATGTATTTCAGGGAATTAAATGTGGATCTGGCGGGCGTTTGGATGTTTCAAGTGATGTTGGGAATAAAAGATGTCATCCGAAGTCTAAGGGTTTGGATTGTGTGTCTTATCCTGGATAAGATACATAATTCAAAGCCTGGTTTTTATTAATGCCTTTTGTCGAGTCCTTGTGGAACTCTAAAACAATTTGCATGGTTTGTAATTTGAATTTGAAGTCTATGTTTGGATTCTAAAACAATGTTGTTTGCGATGTTTCAAAACTTAATCAATGGATGATCATCTTTAGTTTTATCATATAGTTGTTTGTTCGCTTCCGTAAAAGTCAGGGTGTGACATATTCGAAGAATATGGTAGTGTAACCTTTGTAGTCTATTCAAGTCATTCTATGATTTAGGAACTTAGTGGCGATTTGTTCCTTTTCATTGGGAGGACAAAATTTTCTTTCAAGCATTTACTTAAAGTTGATACATTCCATATTATAAACTCTGTCACTTCCCCTAGACTGGAGAATAGTATTCTACCATTCTAAGGCTGCATTTTTGAAAAGATTAGAAGCAAACAAAATCTTATCTTCATCTGCACATTTACTTATTTTTATGACTGCTTCTGACTTTTCTATCCAACGTAAGGTTGCAATGGCTCCTTCATTGCCTGAGAATTCTATTGGTTTGTAGGCCAAGAATTCTTTATAAGAACAACCGTAAGAAACGGTTCTTCTTCTTTTAGGAAATGGAGCTTGGATAATAGGTCCATTATCATTCACACTGTGACTAGGTTCAGTGTGTTGACGTTTACTTCCATTTGCAGATTTATTATTTTCTACTTCTTTAACTATCTTGATAATATTGGGTATAGCATCTATAATTCCTTGTGCTACTATGTGTTGAATGACACTGTTATATATTTGGTTTCCATTATTCTCATTATTCTGATTTTCCTGATTTACTTCGTTCGACATCTGAATTGTGAACATTTATCAGGTATTAATTATCAAAGAATAAAATGTAGTACAATTATTTATACACATCACACAAACTGATTGATCAAAATCGTCGAACATTGCGACTTTTACTCTTTTTCATATATATATATGCATCTATTATAAACTACAACTGGAAATCAATTATACTAGTAGTTATGCATCCGTATCTATTTTTTTTATCAAAATACAAAATTACACATATATCTAGGCATTTTCTAAGTATCATGTATCACATGTTTCCACATAAGCTTTTCTCCTATTTGGCGAATCCTATATCCTTCCTCCACTAATTCGTCACCATATGAGCGAAGTTCTTCTAAATTTTCCTGGCTCATAGGTGGCATGGGTGTTGGTACTAGATCAGGGTGTTGAGGGATAGGTTGTCCATAAGGGTATGGATTTCTTATTACACTGTGCGTCCTCCATTTGCTGCTCCAAAAAGGGTCTAACGGGTTAAGGTCAGTGTACTGAGCTATGGGTTTGGTGGGGGGATTCTGGGAATTTCATAGGGATCTACATCTGGAATTGGAAACTGGTCTTCCTGGTTGTGTTCAAGCATTTGTTGATCTAGGAATAAAGGTAACAGTGGCAATTCAACTATTTGGTTTAGGTTAGCATCTACTGCTGTAGTGGCTAACATATGGAAATCAGTCAACTATCTATCTAGCTCCTCCTCCCAAGGTGGCATAATGACTGTTTCATGAGTCTGTGCATTCACTTCCTTATTAGCTCTAGCTATCGCTCTCTGTTGTTGTAACTTCTTCATTCTTTTTCTTCTCTCATGTGCTCCTCTATTAAACCAACCTATTTTCTTAGTAGTGAAGGGTTCCTCAGACTGTGCCTTAAATATAAATATCCCTTCCTCAGTATCGGCTGTGTATCCTGAGGGATTAGGTTGAGATGATGTTCCCTCATCTTTTGGTGAACTATCTATATGAAGATAAGAATCCGAAGTTCCTTGCCCACTCATGTTGTAAACTAACAAATACTCAAATAACACAAAATACATAATATACATATTTACACAGAATTATTTCCTAACACAGAATTTAAATTTAAGTGTAGCAGAAAACTTCTTTGGCTTAAACCAGTGGCTGTAGCTCTGATACCACCTTCTGTCGCAACCCCCGACCCCTATCCCGGGAGCGGGCGCCACGAGTCTCAGAGCTGGTGGTATCGGTGTTTATTAATTTGCAGCGAAATACATCAGGACCGTAGTTAGGAAATATGTTTATCAGAATAAAACACCAAACTTTTATAATAATATATTATTGGGATAAAACCCAAGTTCATTTGACAATACATTTGTAGCGATAAACCCTAATTATTTGAAAATAACAACTTCTTCTTAATTAGGTAACTTTTATAGCCACTTTTCCAAGCCTTCAGTGCTCTCCAGCTAGCTTCTATTGGCTTTCACATTTTGTTAGCTGAAACGCGTTTTTAAAACATTTTATCAGCAAGAAATACTGGCGAGTGCATTCCAGTTTAATCAAAATAGTTTAAATAACTTCCACAGTATTGAGAGCGATTACAATGTTTATATCTACACAATTACACATTCAGTACTATCCACACCAGACTTGTGGGTCATATTACTCATTGGCTAACTCTTTGTCCAATGGTAACATCTTTCACATTTTGTATACAAAACCCTAACATACCGGCAGTAATTTTAGAACACATAGACTCAATCACTGTTTAAGTATTATTAAAACATTTAAGGTTTTCATAAAAAGATTTACAAAAAGAGAATGGCTCACATTGTAGATTTAGGTGATAATACTATAGATTCCTGGTGATTCTCCTGATTATTATCTATTAAAATTAAACAATGCACAGGTGTTAGTAAAATAACCCAAATCACATTAACTGTACAACTCGAGACAAAATTCCAATGACTGAGTCAGGCAGAGCCTTGACATGCATTATCACACCCTGACTATTACGGAAGCGTGATTATGTGTGACTTGCTTAATATCATTGCATTCAACCATAACAAACAACTATATGATAAAACCAAAGATGTTCATCCATAGATTAAGTTTAAAACATTACACACAACATCGTCTTAGGATCCAAACACAGACTTCAAACTATATTACAAACCATTCGAATTGTTTAGAGTTCCATAAGGACTCGACAAAAGACACTAATAAAAACTAGGCTTTGAATTATGTATCTTATCCAGGATAAGATACATACTCCAAACCCTTCCACATCGGATGACATCTTTTATTTCAAACAACACTTGAAAACTTCAACGCCCGCCAGATCCATACTTAGTTTCCTGAAATACATGTAGTTTGAAAACATCAACAAAAGTTGAGCGAGTTCATGTGTTTGTCTGTGTGCACGAATAAACCTTTGTATTCATTGTAAGTATGTATGTATGTATGTATGTATGTATGTATGTATGTATGTATGTATGTATGTATGTATTTGTAAATCCCGGTATGAAAGAAAACAAGGAAACAAATCAATTAATGGTTTGCAAGGCCATTAACATGTGTGCAACGATGTAGGAAGGCTCAACCCTAGCAGATTTTGTACCTGGCTTCCGGCTGTAAGACATAGTCACCTCACGGGCCAAACCCCAGTCCTCATGGGTGTGGGCTCGCTACACTTAAATAGATCTATCACTCATGTCCCTAGGTCCTTAAACGAGGATTAATGGTCTTAAGTGTGCGCCTACCCATTCACATGATCTTACAGTTCATTCCTTAGCTAACCATACCATATGTAAACATTTTGTAACATGTACTTCACTCCCGAAGTTATAAAACCGAAAACAGTTAAAGAAAAGCGGGACATGAACTCACAATCTTGCGTTCTTCGTATCCAAATGTAACCCAAAGCTGCTACTCGTGTGCACGACTACCTACAACGTACTATGGTTTATTAGACGAGTGGGTCGTGCCTTGACTTAGTATTAATTAGTGTCTTTGAGTTACGTTTCATTGTGTCGTCAAAAAATTTCCAAGTTATATAATTATTTGTTAAAATAATAAATATTTTAAGTTAAACTATATTTATTAAATTATGGAATAATAATATATTTTAACTTGACAAGTTTATGTACTTGTACATGTATAATTTCCCAAGGATGCGGGTATGTATACTTGTATTCTTAACCTTGTGTATTTTTGCCAAGTATCGGTGGCGTAGTCCGGTGTATTTATACGTACGAGAATACGTATTTTTATTGTGTTTATTAAGTATTCTTATACTTAATTTTTGTGTTAATTTTTCCGGAATAATATTTCTAATAAAAATTCTCTAATATATATTCTCAAAATATATATTTTAAGAAATTATTTATAGAATCTATTTATATTTCTTCTTGGCAAAAATGTTTGTATTTTTATATAACTC
Organism: Helianthus tuberosus; assembly: GCA_030545235.1. Taxonomy (NCBI): domain Eukaryota; kingdom Viridiplantae; phylum Streptophyta; class Magnoliopsida; order Asterales; family Asteraceae; genus Helianthus; species Helianthus tuberosus. Next base: position 110,699,832 of record CM060449.1, read on the forward strand.
TAAAAAAATATATATTTTCTCAATTTTAACTTAGAAAATAAATATGAATCTATTTTTCATCCAAAAAAAAATAATTTATTCTGTGTTTATTTAAGAAAAAATATATTTTCTCCCAAAAATAATATATCTTCTAATGATTTCAAGAAAATATATATTTTTATTTACTCCAAAAATAATATATCTTTTCTTGTAAAAAATGTGAAGTATACTTGTAGTAATTGTTAAAATCATATTTTTATTCTCTTGGTGTCCAAAATAATAATTACCAAAATATACTTATGAACTAATTTCTGGAATATTTTTGTAGTTATATTCCTTGTTCGGTTTCTCCAATATTTTGGATATAATTTGTTTATTCGTTTCTTCGAATTTTGGTAATATTGTGTATTGCATTTTCTTGGTATTTTGGTGAGTTATATTATTTCAAGTCCTAAAATAATATAACTAATACACAAAATATACAAATAATCACACACATGGTGACATCTAAATATATATTTTTCTAAATACATATTTAGTCACTTTTATTTACAAAAACCAACCTCCAATATGTCACACCTTGACTTTTGCGGAAGAGTGGTTATTGGTGTGACTTACTTAATACCATAGCATTCAATCATAACAACGTTATATGATAAAAAAAAAACCATAAGATTCTCATCCATTAATTAAGTTTAGAAAACAACATAACATAAATTGTTTGAAACGTAAATGCCATATTTTAAGTGTCACACCCCCAAATTCCCACCTAGGGTATGTCCCTACTAGGAGTGCGACGATCCAACAACGAGCCACTAATTATATCAAACGCATTCAATTAAATGATAAAGTACTTAATTGTAAATGAAATACTGTATGTGAGTTTAAATGAAAACCAAAGTATCAGCGGAAGCAAAGTTAACCAGTTTTAAAACCAAAGTAATGTATCATTAAACCAATAAAATAAATACGTCCAGCAAGACCATGCCCACTCCAGCTGCTCCAGATAGCAAGTCCCAAAGTATCTCAGCTAACGACCTACAAGCATGCAAACAAGTGTGTCAGACTACGCTGGTGAGTTCAAAGTTTTGTTACCGAGTTTAGTTACCAGTCACATGTGTAAAACAGTTAACAAGATGATATGCTGTTTCGTAGTTTTGATGATTTGATGTTGTTATTACTCGATTACCGTATGTGGCGACTAGATGTGAATGCCCAACCCCAATGCCTCCATTTAGGCATTGGTCATGATGTCAAGGTATCAAACAACCTTGAATAGATGTAAGGGGTCTTATATGTACACGATGTGAATGCCCAACCCCAATGCCTCTAACTAGGCATTGGTCATGAAGTCCAGGTAATTAGTTCACGCCCGTCCTTTCGGCCCGGTGTGAGGGTGCCAAACCTAATAGCGCTATCAACTAAATACCTCGTTGCTTCTTCAGCAACACGGTAGATGTATGGGGTCTTACATGATTTATACTGTGTTCAATAACCAACATCCCAAATAAACAGTTTACCCAGTATTCCCTTTAGAAACGTTTACCAGATGTCCCAAACCACCGGGACGCATGCTTAGAAAAGTGCAGTGAACTCACCTTTGGTTTGCTCGGTATGTTACTTGTTTAACAGTTGCTTAAACACGTCCTATCATGGTTATCAATAGCAATCAGTTTTGCATACAACCATTTCACGTATTCATTTAGATTGCATGTATCAACTTTATCAACACACATCCTCACACAATTGTACCAGTTAGTCATGCTACACAATTACTACTTACATTCAGCATCATATACTTGACATTTAACTCATCCATTATTCGTATGCTTGCGAGATCACATTCACAAATCACAATTCTGAACAGTGTGCGAATTTCATAACATGTTTACGGCACACTCTATATTACCGCCCACAAATAATAATAGAGCACAACGTTTACCGAAGTGTGCGGCCCAAAACAAATTCTGTTATCATTTTAATTTTTGTGATTAACCTTCTTTGTTCTACTCGATTACATTTTTAATCAAAATTTCATATATGATAACAATCCAATATAATCTATCACTAACCGTGAATCTATAAAGTCATCGCATCTGATTCAAAAACTTGGCAAATCACGACAATCCATACATGTGATTAATAACAATTAGCAAAACCAAATCATGCACTCAATCATTGGACACCATCATCAAGTCACCGATTAATGAGAATATCTAGCAGCCTATCTCCACTTTAATTAACAAGTTGCACACATAACCACAAACATATGTTTCCTGACATTCACATGCACATATGAGCAGATAACTTGAGGTGATTCTTATCTACTTGGGTACACTTCCTAGGCATCTCACATGTAGTGTTACTAGATATTGAGCCAGCAAGAAAATAATAACATAATAGTAATACTAACCGAAAAAAGTTAAGGTATGAGACGAACCCGACGTGAAGCTTCGCGAAGGAGGGGGTCTCTACTGAAGTCACGAACCAGGGAAGAATGAGATAGGGTTTTGTGGTATTGTATTGTTATAAGAGATCTAATAATATGTGGGGGAAATATATAATCAATTCACGTAACCTAGATACAATCCAATTAACTCAACAACAAGTGGGCCGGTTATGGGCTCAAGGTTACAATAATGTAAATGGGCTGACAAGGTTAGCTTACAATAAGTGATGCGTATTGGGCTCGGCGGTTGTGAAGATGCGGCCCAATGTGTCAAGACATTAGTTAACAAATTAGTGTACCGATCAATCCAACAATGTTGTTCAAATAGAACGTTTTAACATATTAGGGAAAGATAACGAGAAGTAAGGATTAAAAGATGGAACGTTACCGACCTTGAACGTTCGGGTTGTCACATCATCCCCAACTTGAAAGAAATTTCGTCCCGAAATTTGACAAGTAGGCACAGAGAAGTGAAGTGAAGAATCAAGATTGTTGCACGTTTTCCCCAGATGTCACATCATCCCCAACTTGAAAAGGAATCTCGTCCCGAGATTCACCAGCTTTACTAGATTCTGGTTTGTCTTTAGGAAAAAGGTGAGGATACTTGAGCTTCATTTGATCTTCTCGCTCCCATGTGAACTCCGGTCCCCGCCGCGAGTTCCAACGGACTCGAACAATCGGAATACGACCATGCTTGCGTACTTTGACCTCCCTATCCATGATCTCCATAGGTTCTTCGACAAACTGCAACTTGTCGTTGATCCTCAACTCTTGATATGGTACCACTAGCGGGTCGTCTGCAAAACACTTCTTCAACTGCGAAACGTGTAAGACATCGTGAACATTACCCAGCTCAGCAGGTAATTCTAGCTTGTAAGCCACTGTACCGATGCGCTCAAGAACTCTAAACGGCCCAATGTAGCGTGGATTAAGCTTGCCACGCTTTCCAAAACGTACAACACCTTTCCATGGTGAAACTTTCAACATGACGCGGTCACCCACTTCGAATTCTACCAGCTTGCTACGTTTGTCGGCATAGGCTTTCTGACGATCCCGTGCTGCTGCCATACGGTTCCTGATCTGAACAATCATCTCTGAAGTTTCAAGTACAAGCTCAGGGCCTGTGATCTGACTGTCACCCACTTCAGTCCAACAGAGAGGTGAACGACATTTCCTCCCGTACAATGCTTCAAACAGAGCTGCCTTGATGCTAGTGTGATAACTGTTGTTGTAGGAGAACTCAACTAACGGAAAATGTTTCTCCCATCCTTTCCCAAAATCAATGACACACGCTCGCAACATGTCTTCTAGTGTCTGAATAGTGCGCTCACTCTGACCATCAGTCTGTGGGTGGTAAGCCGTGCTCATATCAAGACGTGAGCCAAACGACTTATGCATAGCCTGCCATAACTCTGAAGTAAAACGAGGATCTCGATCAGAAATGATAGAAGTTGGCACCCCATGCCTAGAAACCACTTCCTTAAGGTATACTGCTGCGAGCTGAGAATGCTTATCTGTCTCTTTGATTGCTAGGAAATGCGCTGACTTCGTGAGACGATCAACAATCACCCATATAGTATCGTTCCCAGCCTGGGTTCTCGGTAGCCCTGTGACGAAATCCATGGAGATCTGCTCCCATTTCCACATCGGTATCCCTGGCTGTTGGAGTAGACCCGAAGGTTCCTGGTACTCCACTTTGACTCTATCACAAGTCAAACACTTACTCACGTATGTAGCAATGATTGCTTTCATGTTCGGCCACTAGTACAAAACCTTGAGGTCCTGGTACATCTTATCCGACCCCGGATGAATAGAATATCGTGACTTGTGCGCTTCGTCCATCACAAGTTCTCGAAGACTACCAAATAAAGGAACCCATACCCGTTCCATTACGTAATAGATACCGTCAGACCGTTGTTCGAACTTCTTCTGCATACCCCGCAATCCCTCAGCTTCAATGTTTTCTTCCTTTAAGGCCTCAATCTGGGATGAACGAATCTGAGCAGGTAGATCAGAGTGAATAGTAAGCTGTAGAGCACGAACACGCTTCTGTTTCGGTTCCTTGCGACTGAGAGCATCTGCTACAACATTAGCTTTACCTGGATGATACTTAATAGCACACTCATAATCATTAAAAAGCTCAATCCAACGACGCTGTCGCATATTCAATTCCTTCTGGTCGAAGATATGCTGGAGACTCCTGTGATCGGTATAGATGGTGCATTTGGTACCGTCCAAGTAATGCCTCTAAGTAAATCCAAAAACCATGGTTTCCACCACTGGTTGTGTGTCGTGCAATTCCTCTTTGGAACTCCATTACGTAAGTCATCACTCTCTTACGTTGCGTCGATGTGTAACTGGGACTCTGATTCGAACCATAATGATATACCACTGAATCACCCACACCCTCGGGTAGGGACGATGCTTCAGCGCATTGCAGAGTTGGGATTCGAAAGCTGAAAAGACGTCCTCCTGTCCTGTCTTTCACGAACACAGCACCCGGCTGTGGTAAAGAGATTTAAGCTGCACGACTTCCGAAAATCCTACGATTATCTGCGATAGCATCAAGCGAGACCAACAAATTGTTGTATCCTCGAACGGGTCTTAGCGAGATCCACGTGCATTCCCACTTCGTTGATTATATGACCCAAAAAGGTTACCTCTCGAATTCAGAAGTTACATTTATTAAGACTTCGCGCGGGGTGGCTCCTCCCCCAGGAGCTCTCAAATAAGATACAAAGCTGTCCATGATGCTCTTTTCTCCTGGAAAGGATTCAAAACATCCCCCAATAGCATGGTTGGTTCACATGGTCTATAAAGCTGCTGGTGTGATAATTACCCCAATGGTCATGGAATACAAAGTCGTATGGCCGAATTGCGTCTGATAAGCCACTTTAAGAACATTTTCCCCTTGGACTTGCATCTGCTAATAGTTTGCTCGTATATCAATCCTTGAATGAAAGTTCGTCCCTTGCAACTAGTCGACAGGTTGTCAATACATGGTCGAGGCAAACAGTTCCCAACTGTCGCCTTGATGAGTTCTTGATAGTCAGTACACGCACAAAAACGCTTATCTTCACGAATGAAACTGGGGCTCCCCAAAGCGAAAACTGGGTTCCTGTCCAACAGTTCTCGTATTAGCTTATACAGTTCTTGTAACCCTCCTGGTGCAAGATGGTAAGAGTACGGGTACTCGGAGCTGCCTCTGACGTGAGATCAACTGAGATTCCGACTAACAGTTGTGGTAGTAAACCTGAAAGTTCCTCGAATAACACACTGAGATGAGTCACAACAATTGGTGGATCCTCGATCCTATTTTCCTTAGCCTTATCATCAGAAACGGTTGCTAATATAGTGGGGTCATGCCTCCGTAGACGTTTCTAGGCCCTCATAGCCAAAATGGTGCTAGCCCTTGCACTAGTCTAACGCTTTAGAACAAATAACAATTCACCACACAAAATTTTCTCCCCACTGGGTACATTCGCGCGAGTTCTGGATATCCAGTCCACACTAACTACTGCATTGTAGCCATCAAGGATAGTAGAAAGAAAATCGGTGTCGAATACATGTCCCACAAGGTCGAGTTTGCATTCCAACTAACATATGCGGTTTCATCTGACTTGCCATCAGCCGATTCCACAGCAGGTTCGGTTTCAAGAAGCATCAGGGTTAAGCAAAGCAGTGACGAAGCGATTAGTTACTAAGAACGTGTAGGCCACCATGTTGCTATAATCCTGGCGTTGCCCACGCCAATCCTAAGTGTCCTTTGCGAGTACCATATCTAGTGTTGTTGCTACTACTACTAGAATTCCCGAAACTGTCATTGCTCCTTGGGTTGTTGGCGTCTTGCCTTAACATCCGCCATTCCCTGTTGAAGCCACCGTCGTTTCCATACCGAAAGTCATGATTTGCGAGTACCTTGCTGTCATCGTGACTGTTGCTTCTAATGTTGTTGCTCGAAATGGAGTCCTGCAATCTTTCACCAGCAATGTCCATCTCTCCACATTCCGTGCCACGTTCCAAGGCGCTACTCATTGTGCTGGCAGTTACACATTCCACATCATGGCCAATTGTCATCGTTTATGTCCCGATTGATTCGTAAAAGTCTGCTCCCATAAGTTGTTGACTAGGGTTTAGGATTCGTTTGGCGTCAAATTGCTGATGTTCGTTACTGATAGTCAGGGTCGTCCAATTACCGAAGTTGGTAAAGTACTATGCTCATCCTCTTGTCCATCGTTCTTGCGGTCGAGTAATACACAGTACGTTGCTAGGGTGTTGCAGAAACGATCGCACTTACAGAATCTAAGGCGTCAATACACAGAGTTCCAACCAATGAAAAGGAGTGAGAAGGTATCGACCAATCATTCGACGCTGCAACATCCAACTCAGGGATGTTCGTACAAGAACCTAACATTCTACACAGTTCGCTAGGCGTTAAGATGGGTGTTTAGGTAATACTCGATGGCATCGAGATTCGAAAGGAATCAGAGAGAGGTGAAAAGGTCACATTCGAGTAGGAGACGATCACTGTTATGACTCCTATAAATTTGTTACGTTTCACACTGATCAAATAACAGAGCGGAACCCCTTCTTCATTTGTTAAGCCTCACTGGGACTCACATGCACCCCACATTATTATTATGTGTGCACCCACAATAATATTGTGATTTGCATGCTCATCTCAGCTCATCCTAACTCATGTCGAATGGTTCCTCAAACTCTAGTAGCATACAAAGAGTATCACAAAACGTGAGTCACAAATGTTTAGGGAAATACCACCCTATCAGTCACATAACATGTGCAAGTAATACGTAAATTCATACTGTTGTGTTAAACGTGGAATCACATGTAATATCATATGTAAGTGTTCACTAGTTACGCAGTACAATGAGTACACGAGAGACAAACCTTGCAATCTAGAGCTGAGTGTCATGGTCGTATTCTTTGTGGTCAGAACTGTTCGGTTATAGTCTGGTTTTATAAAAAAACGTTTTTAAAACCAAGTTCACTATAACCAGTGGCTCTGATACCAAACTGTCACACCCCCAAATTCCCACCTAGGGTATGTCCCTACTAGGAGTGCGACGATCCAACAACGAGCCACTAATTATATCAAACGCATTCAATTAAATGATAAAGTACTTAATTGTAAATGAAATACTGTATGTGAGTTTAAATGAAAACCAAAGTATCAGCGGAAGCAAAGTTAACCAGTTTTAAAACCAAAGTAATGTATCATTAAACCAATAAAATAAATACGTCCAGCAAGACCATGCCCACTCCAGCTGCTCCAGATAGCAAGTCCCAAAGTATCTCAGCTAACGACCTACAAGCATGCAAACAAGTGTGTCAGACTATGCTGGTGAGTTCAAAGTTTTGTTACCGAGTTTAGTTACCAGTCACATGTGTAAAACAGTTAACAAGATGATATGCTGTTTCGTAGTTTTGATGATTTGATGTTGTTATTACTCGATTACCGTATGTGGCGACTAGATGTGAATGCCCAACCCCAATGCCTCCATTTAGGCATTGGTCATGATGTCAAGGTATCAAACAACCTTGAATAGATGTAAGGGGTCTTATATGTACACGATGTGAATGCCCAACCCCAATGCCTCTAACTAGGCATTGGTCATGAAGTCCAGGTAATTAGTTCACGCCCGTCCTTTCGGCCCGGTGTGAGGGTGCCAAACCTAATAGCGCTATCAACTAAATACCTCGTTGCTTCTTCAGCAACACGGTAGATGTATGGGGTCTTACATGATTTATACTGTGTTCAATAACCAACATCCCAAATAAACAGTTTACCCAGTATTCCCTTTAGAAACGTTTACCAGATGTCCCAAACCACCGAGACGCATGCTTATAAAAGTGCAGTGAACTCACCTTTGGTTTGCTCGGTATGTTACTTGTTTAACAGTTGCTTAAACACGTCCTATCATGGTTATCAATAGCAATCAGTTTTGCATACAACCATTTCACGTATTCATTTAGATTGCATGTATCAACTTTATCAACACACATCCTCACACAATTGTACCAGTTAGTCATGCTACACAATTACTACTTACATTCAGCATCATATACTTGACATTTAACTCATCCATTATTCGTATGCTTGCGAGATCACATTCACAAATCACAATTCTGAACAGTGTGCGAATTTCATAACATGTTTACGGCACACTCTAAATTACCGCCCACAAATAATAACAGAGCACAACGTTTACCGAAGTGTGCGGCCCAAAACAAATTCTGTTATCATTTTAATTTTTGTGATTAACCTTCTTTGTTCTACTCGATTACATTTTTAATCACAATTTCATATATGATAACAATCCAATATAATCTATCACTAACCGTGAATCTATAAAGTCATCGCATCTGATTCAAAAACTTGGCAAATCACGACAATCCATACATGTGATTAATAACAATTAGCAAAACCAAATCATGCACTCAATCATTGGACACCATCATCAAGTCACCGATTAATGAGAATATCTAGCAGCCTATCTCCACTTTAATTAACAAGTTGCACACATAACCACAAACACATGCTTCCTGACATTCACATGCACATATGAGCAGATAACTTGAGGTGATTCTTATCTACTTGGGTACACTTCCTAGGCATCTCACATGTAGTGTTACTGGATATTGAGCCAGCAAGAAAATAATAACATAATAGTAATACTAACAGAAAAAAGTTAAGGTATGAGACGAACCCGACGTGAAGCTTCGCGAAGGAGGGGGTCTCTACTGAAGTCACGAACCAGGGAAGAATGAGATAGGGTTTTGTGGTATTGTATTGTTATAAGAGATCTAATAATATGTGGGGGAAATATATAATCAATTCACGTAACCTAGATACAATCCAATTAACTCAACAACAAGTGGGCCGGTTATGGGCTCAAGGTTACAATAATGTAAATGGGCTGACAAGGTTAGCTTACAATAAGTGATGCGTATTGGGCTCGGCGGTTGTGAAGATGCGGCCCAATGTGTCAAGACATTAGTTAACAAATTAGTGTACCGATCAATCCAACAATGTTGTTCAAATAGAACGTTTTAACATATTAGGGAAAGATAACGAGAAGTAAGGATCAAAAGATGGAACGTTACCGACCTTGAACGTTCGGGTTGTCACATTAAGTTACAACCACAACATGTTTAAATGAGTTCTTAAACACTCGACAATTATCTTAAACTAACCCGAGCTTAGGACCATGTATCTCGTCCAGGAGTAAGATACATCTCCTAAACCCTAAAGACTTGGATGACATATTTTATTTACGACGCAGCTTGAAAACATGCACACCTGCCAGATCCACTTAGTTCCCTGAAATACATGTAATTTGAAAAAAAAACATCAACAAAAGTTGAGCGAGTTCATGTGTAAGTGTATGTAAATAAACCTTTAAAGTATGTCTTGTGTGTATGTAAGTCCCTGGTATGTAGCAATAAGGAAAAACAGATCACCAATGGGTTGCAAAGCCAATGGTATGTGCGAAATGGTGCAGGAAGACTCAAACCTAGCAAACTTGTCTCTGGGAAGAAGACATAGTCACCACATGGGCCACCCTGGTCCGCATGGGTGTGGGCTCGCTACACCCAAATAGATCTATCACTCATGTCCATCGGTCCTACAATGAGGATTAATGGCCTTAAGTGTCATACCCACCTTTCACATGATCAAGCAGTAAACCCTCCTTAAGCTAACCATACCATGTATAAAACGTTTGTAAATAATCGCAACATGTATTTCACCCCCGAAGTTATAAAACTTAAAACAGTTAAAAGAAAAGGGGGACATGAACTCACCGTATTGCGTCTTCAGTACTGGCAACTCAAATCTCCACAGCAAACACGACTACCTACACTGTGCTAACGTCTGTTAGACGAACGGGCCGTGCCTTGGCTTAGTGTTTAACATTTTTGAGTTACGTTTCTTATGTTCCCAATATTATTCCAAGTTACAATTTCTTGTTAAAATAAACTATTTTAACTTTAAAATTATTTTTCGTTTTGGAATATTTGTTTTAAACAATATTTTGTAACAATACTTCTCAGTATTTAATTTCATATTTCCTTCCCAAGGATGGGGGTATTTTATACATGTACTTTCGTATTCTCGTATTTGTATTCTCAAAATAATATATTTCTAAAACAATATATTTTCAAGTCTCACTTTAGAAAATATATATAACTTATTTGTCAAAAGTAATGTATTCCAAGAAAATATATAATTTTCCCAAAAATCATATATCTCCTAAATATACTAGGAAAATATATTTTAACTCCCAAAAAATAATATATTTTCTCCTTATTGAAAATATGGTGTAACTTGGTAATATTTACAAAAATCATATTTTCATTTCTTGTATCCAAAATAATATTTACCAAAAATATATTTGTAAAAGTATTTTCCGGAGCATTTTGTAAGTTACGTTTTTGCGTTCGGTTTCACAATATCAAGTGTGTAACTTATGTATTTATTCCGCGAGATTTTTGGTATTAATTTGGGATTGTGAATTTCTTGGTATTTTTGTTAAGTTATATTACTTTACCCTAAAATAACATAACTTATTTAACAAAGTATACGAATATTCACACAAGTGTCTTTAATATAAATATATATCCTAAATATATATTCACCCATTTTTATTTATAAAAACCAACCTCCAATACTTTTATTTTTGTTACAAAAATTATGGCAAAGTTTATATTAAAAATCATAGTTAAAATACACTAGTAAATATTTGTTAGAAAATATCTCTTTAAGTGTTTATATTTTTAGAAAATTTTGCCATAGTTTCCCTTGAAAATGGAGGTGTCCATGCTAATAAAGCATATCATTTTCTTTTCAAAAATCATCATATCAATCAACAATCAAACCCTAAACATCTTACACTTACCAAGTGCAAAATCAAGCTATCTACATACAGATCATGAACTTGAGTTTTCGTAAAAACTTGTAGTAACTTGGTAGTACATTTAGTGGAGTTAGTTACCCTTTAAAGTGTGTTTATTTCTTTAAAAATCTCATTGTTAAAGAATTTAGGTGTTTACAACTTGTAAACATATTTTACAAAAATGTTTTTTTGTGAGATCTTTTGTTTCATAAGTATTTACACACTTGTTTTACCACTAAAATAGTGTTGGTTTAAGTAAGAACCGAAATTTTCTAAAAATCATCTTTTGAACTTGGTTCTTTTGGAAAACCACTCATAAATCTTAGATTCATAAGATTACTAGCTTACTTTGTTTATTATTTTTCAAGAAATCATCTTATCATTCAAGTTCATGCTTATGTATGAGGATGATCTTCTTGTGTTAACACATAATCATCCTCTAGCTTGCTAGATCATGTGTTTAATCACAATCTAGCAAGCTCCTTATGATGATCAACATCATAATCTCAAGTAAACAACAATCAAACATCATTCATACACTAAACAACATAGTTTCATCACTATTTCATCATATGCAAGCTTTATGTTCATGATTCATGTTCATGTCTTTTAGTGTTCTTGTTATTTACAACATAATACATCTTTTAACCAACTAAAATAGAAGTAACAAAGGGTTGTGAGAGTCTTACTACCTGCTCTAAGCTAGGGAAGAACACTTGAAGATGAAAGTGACAAAGATGGTGGATAAAAGCAAACGGGTGAGGTCCTTCAAGATCCGAGACCACCAAACCTTCTAATCTTGCATCTTACACCTTGTGTTCACTTGGAAATGGGTGAGATTGAAACAAAAATGATGGAGGTATGGGGGTGGGTTTCGGCTGAGATGAGAGGGAGAGTGTAGAAGGGTGGTGGTGTGAAGAAGATGAATGAGGATGATGGTTACTTATAACCATGTTTAACTAATGTCCAATGGTTCATATGTCCCAATAGTACAATAAAAGATCTATGGCAAATCAAAGAAGATTAAGCAATATCTAGTGAGATTGTGGAGATCATGGGTGGGCCATATGTGATCGTAAATCATGAGGGGGGGTCTAATTGTAAATTGTAATGATAAGTTAAGTAATTAGTTGGAGGTTAAGTGTAATGTCTAGTGTTTATGTGTATGATGCATTGTATAGTGTGTTAGGGTGTTCGGTGTCACACCCCGACCACGTAAAACATCAAATCATGGCGGAAACGTCGAGGAGTGTTGTAACAGAATTGTTGTTTCACAACCATGGCATACAAAGTTATATTTATTTATCAAACAAGAGTGTTACATTGTCTCAAAACAGGAAATAAAGAGTTCAAAACATAATTAAACTAGTTCTGTCTTTATTTTAAGTCTCTAAGGCACAGGTCCGCCCTAGTGTCACGGTCATCATCCTAAGCAACAGCTCCTGAAAACACGTGTGAAAATAGGTACGTCAGCATAAAAATGCCTGTGAGATACATAGGTTTGTGAAAATAGGATTCATGACTTAAGTTTAAGACATTGTTACATAACATTTAGTCATGAACCTTGTAAATTGTTTTGTTTTGTAAATCATTTGAAAAGCGATAAGATCAGATGATATGTATACATAAAAGAATAATACATGGTTAAATGAATAACCAAATAAAATGAGTTGTATAAAATAAGTTGTTTGTAAAACAATGTCTTGTGAAAGATATGTTATTTGTATAAAATGTTATATGTCTATATTGAAATGATTCAAATAACGCTACGATATGTAATACCATACAACCACTTATATATAGGAAGTACCAGCGGCGTATCCACCATGCTTGTATCATATTACACACGTCTCGTTACTTAAATCACTTAAACAAACCACCAATGTATAAAGTCCATGTTTAAACCAATTGTCAAAAAGTCCTTGTATAAGCCATGTCAAATGTTCAAAGTCCAAATGTAGTCAAGTAATGTGTAACAAATGTCATGTATTGTAAGTAAAGTATTGTCACATAAACCAACTGTAGAAATGTACAAAACAAAGTATCTTGAATACATCAAAAAGTTATGTTTTGCAAAGTAAATGCATGTTTTATTGATACAAACATTTATGTGGTAAGTTAATGCATACATTCAAGACTTGAGACAGTCGGATAACCCTTTTAGTCAAGGTTATCAAAATAAATGTTTTCGGATTCAGTCATTCCTTACATCCAAACAAACCCGGGATGTCAGGAATGGGATTTGTCAAGTCCTATGGTACCACTACTTACTACCGAGCGGCGTAGCTAATGTTAATGAACATATATAAGTCCTGTTTGTGCAAACCAAATGTCATAACAATTGTAAACATGTTAAATGAAAACTATGTGCTAAGTATGCTAAGTTAACATACAAAGCAGAAAAGTCATGTAAATTAATGTGCTAGCATGCTCAGTCAACATACATAGCAAAAATGTAAAGTAAAACAATGTACTAAGTATGCTAAGTAAACATACATAGCAAAACAATGTAATGTAAATCATGTACTATAAATGTACTAACGAACATAGCAAGTATATGATGTGAAAACATGGAAAGCATGAAAGTAACAAGTAGGCACATGTGTTTCACCCCAAAACAGTTTGGAAAACAGTAAAAGAGGGGTCTATGTACTCACTTGAGATTGCTTAGTAGTCCTTGAGTAAAAACCAAACAATGCTAGAGATCACGGATATCAAACGGCACCTAACATAGGTAAGTATGTTAATATACCGGACCTAATTCGGAAGATTGGATAGAATGAGGGCTTGTAAACCAAATGAGTATGAGAAATCATGTAATATGGTTTAAAAAAGCCTACATACTAAAATGAAACCTAACCTAAGTGCTTACGACCCATTATGACCCGTTTAGGTAGCTTAAGTTACTTTAACGCGTCGTTCACGTGAAACGCGTTCGGAATGCCTAACTAGTCCTATGATAAGTAAAATATGCCTTAACATGTCTAATATTGTTACTAAATCAGTTTAGATACCAAACGTTATGTTACATATGCTTTAAATGAATTTTGGCGTAAAAAGGGCATTTTGGTAATTTACCTAAGGCATATAAACTACCTATCATACCACTAACTAAACGTCGTGACCATAAGGTATAACCTCAGAAGGTTATTCCCTATATACTATGGTCACCTAATGTGTTTGGTCGGATCCTAATGATCGACCAAACGGGTCGGGTTCGAAGGTGTAAGCGATTGTTTAGATCGCTTACCCTTACGACCCTATATAAGCATTAAACTAAAAGTGATGAGCTAAGCATGTTAAAACATGCTTACCTAAGTTTAGAAAACAGGTTTGGTATCAAAACAAACGGTTTTGATACCCAAGAGTAGTTTGGTTACAAAATACGCGAGAATGCGCATTTTGGCCGAAACTACGACTCGTCACTGAGCCAAGATAACGTGGTAATCAGTAGGTATAGTCACTAGGGACTATAACCATCGTGATTACGCTCACGTTATGAAGTTCAAACGAACTTCATGTTGAGCATAAACTGGTCAACGCAGAAAGTCAAACAAAGTTTGACTTTTAACGCTAAAAGTATAAAAAGAACGAAGGAACACTTACAAAGGGTCCCCGCTAGTAAATCTTGATTGAATAGCTCAGGTATGAAGCAATGGCTTCAACTTAGAGCTTTTAGATCAGATTTGTGGGTTTTTGGGGTTGGGATGGATGGGTATTTATAGGATTCTTGGAACCGTTAGGATCGTTTCTCGAATACCGTGCTTTGATCTTGTCCATACACTTGTTGAAACCTTGTGGTAACTCAAAATGGCCCCTCATGAACTGAAAGGGCAAGTGTGGGTGAGTTTTTGAGTGGTTAACAGCTGTAATCTGCTGTTAAAATTGATTAATCTGATCTGGGAGCCTGACGCGGGCCACGTAAGGATACACCAGAAGTTTACGCGGGCCGCCTGGCCTGTCTGATCAGCAAACAACTTTGCAAAATGACAGTTTTGGTCCCTGTTGGTGTTTAAGGCCATTTCCGACATGTTTAAGGCCCGTTAAGCCAACTTTAAGGCCCTAAAATGATGCCTAAACATTGTGGACATGAAACATGCTCAAAAATATTTCGGGTGTTGGTTCGTTTGGTCGTACGGTCGCGATGATCGCTTAATTACGACGGAATGCGCATAAGCGCGAAAAACGATCCAAATTGCGTGACGAATGGATTTTTCTCATGCCAAACACTAAAATAAAATATTTTAGTGCTTACATAAATTTTTGGATGTCCGGATGTATTCAGAACGTAAGTTATGCGTGAAAGTGCAAACTTGTGCACTTTTTGACACTTTTAGTCCCTAAATGACCCAAAAGTTTATTTTAGCACACCGAACCCCTCAAAGCCTATTTCTAAGCTATATAAAGGATATTTAAGGTGTGTTTAACTTATGGTCATGTTCCGGAATGTCTGTTACAGTTCAAATTGGCATACTTTCACAGTTTGTCAAATTTAGTCCCTGTAGGCGAATTAACTTGTTTTTGCCATACCAAAGCCTTCAAAACTTATTTCTAAGTTATGTAAAGGTTATTTAAGGTATGTTAAGTATATGTTGATGTTCCGAAGTATTTTTCGCATTAAACTGATTGCGTTTACGCACCAGTTTGCGTATAACTCTCCAGAAATCGATATAGAGTTTGAAATTGAACAAAAGTCAAAACATGAAAAATGTCAAACATAAACAAACAAACATTGGGATCAAATAACATTGTTTTATTGAAAATTGAACTGTTCACAATGATTACAAGCACAGATGTTACATTCGGGGATCATAATTAGCTCAAAAATAATAAAACAATGCTTATAACAATATTTTGGTGTTCCGGGTAATGTCCAGTTATTCGGTTAGATACCGGTTCGTTAAAGTGTCAAGTTATTCCGTTAAATGATTTTTAAGTACCCTTTTGTGACACTTTTAATCCCGACACTTAGGAAAGCATTCAGGACCATTTTGCCATATTTTTGCACATTACTAGCTTGTTAAAAAGCTGAATTTTGCTGAAATATGCAGAATTCTGCACTTTTAGTGGGTTTTAGGCACCTTCCGGAACTTAACCTTTCACCTAGTGACGCAGTTTTATGGTCCTTACTTCCCTACACACCATACTAGTGTAGTACCTTGTCTCTGGTTCATACTGGGACTCAAAACACTGTCTGTCTATGTACTAACTTTGTCAGCATATTTCTGAGCTATCCGCTAACGATGCTAACTGTGCTTTGTGCATCGTTTATGTCACTAAAGTTTGTATGTGATAAATGATGTGACAGTATGCAATATGTGATGCACATGCAAGTATGATGCAATAATCAGAAAGCAATTTAAGTCATCAATTGTAATTTAACACAGTCATTAAGCACTTAATCCATATTAATTAATTGTACGGATGCATGCAAATTTGACGGTTGTCACACAATATTTATAGTTTTTGTAACAAAAATTATGGCAAATTTATATGAAAATTTATGGTTTAAAACATACTTGTAAATATTTGTTTAAAAATATTTTTCTAAGTGTTTAATTTCTAGAAAAAATTTGCCATGGTTTCCCCTTAAAAATGGAGGTTTCCATGCTTTCAAAGCATATCATTTTCTTTTATAAATCATCACAATCAACAATAAACCAATCAACACTTACCAATTTGCTAAAATCATGCATAAATTACTACTTCATGAACTTGAAAGTTTACAAAAATATGTAGTAACTTACTAGTGTGTTTAGTAGGCTTAGTTGCCATTTAAAGTGTGGTTGTTTATTTAAAAACATCATTTTTAAATAATTTAGATCTTCACAACTTGTAAATTATTTTTCTAAAAATGTTTCTTCTTGAGTTTTTCTTGTTACATATATATTTCTACACTTGTTTAACCACCAAAAATATGGTTAATTTCCTTAAGAACCAAGCTTATATAAATCTTGTATTTTTAATTTGGTTTCTTGAAAAATTATTCTTAAAATCATATGTTTACAAGATTTTATATTCACTTTGATCATCATTTAACAAGAAAAACAATTTACACTTCAAGTTCATGATTTACACAAGGATGATATATTGATCTACAACATGATCATCCTCTCATCTTGCTAGATTATGTCTTTAATCACTATCTAGCAAGATCACATGATGATTAGCATGAATAACATGAGCAATCAACAATCAAAAAGCATAACAACACTTAAACAACTTGATTTCTTATGATTTTAGTCTTATGTTCAAGTTTCATGTTTAAGATTCATAGTGTTCTTCATGATTATCAACTTGTATCACCTTTTAACCAACAAAATAAGATGTAAAAATGGATGTAGATGATCTTACTACTAGCTCAAGGCTAGGGATGATCACAAGATGAAGAAGAGGTGGATAAAAGCTTGTATGAGAGGTCCTTCAACTTCTAATAGTTCCTAGCTTCCTTGTATACCTTCTTACACCTTTTTATATGTATGGAATGGATGGAACTTGAATGAAAAATGGTGGTTGTGTGGCAGTGGGTTACGGTCGAGAGTGAGGGAGAGGAAGAGGAAGAGAGAAGAGTGTGTTTGTTGGTTTGTGAAAGAATGATGAGTTATGAACCTTAAGGTTAGTCTTATAACCTTTCAACACATGAAAATCTAATGGGTATTGTGTTTAGTAAAGTTAGGGACAAGATCAATTAAATTATACAAAGAAAATCCACAAGTGGGGGCCACATGAAACCGTAAATAGGTGGGGGGGGGGGGGGTGTCTAGACTAGGTTGCAACTCTTAGTTAGTTTTGTTAGTTGAAAATCAAGTGTTTAGTTAGGGTGATTAGTTACTAGATGTTATATAGTGTGTTATGATGTTCGGGGACCATAACTAGCTTGGTAATGTTAAAATAGTGCTTCTAGTGAAGATTTGGTGTTTCGGGTAGTGTCCGATTGTTCGGTTGGTTACCGGTTCATTAAGGTGCTAAACTATGCAGTTTAGTGTGCTTTATGTTACCTTTTGTGACAGTTTTTATTCTCGATACTTAGGAAAGTATTCTGGACCATTTAACCATTTTCTGCATAATATTAAGTTGTTCAAATGCTGATTTTTGCTGAATTCTGCTGAATTCTGCAGTTTGTGTGGGTTTTAGGCACTTTCCGGCACTTAAACTATCACTAGGAAGGCAGTTTTATGATCCTTACTTTCCTACACACTATACTAGTGTAACTCTTGGTTTCTGGCTCATTCTGTGTCTCAATACTATGTTTGTCTATTAACTAAACTCCGTCAACATTTTTCTGATTTGTCTGATAACTGTGCTAAATTTGTTTCGTGCATTATTTGAATCAATAAGGTTTGCATGCAGTAATGATATGACATTCTGCACTATATGATGCACATGTATGTATATGGCAATAATCAGAAAGCAATTCAAGTCATTAATTGTAATTCAGCACATTCATTATGCACTAATTTCTGTTTAATAGTTGTACGGATACCTGGAATTTTGACAGTTGTCACATTCTCCCCCTGTTAAGAAAATTTGGTCCCGAAATTTTAATCTTTACTAATAGCTGCAAGGGAGTTGGGGAACAAATGCGGGTACTTTGCTTTCATACGGTCTTCACGCTCCCAAGTAAACTCTGGGTTGTGACGTGCATTCCATCGTACCTTGACAAGCTTAACACTACTCCTCCGAGTCTTGTTAACCTTCCAATCTATAACCTCAACGGGTTCTTCGGTAAAGTGAAGCGTGTCGTCAATGTGGACTTCATCCGCAGGGATGACCATTGTCTCTTGTGTTGGACTTTTCTTCAGATTAGATACATGGAATGTATCGTGAACACCATTAAGTTCTGCTGGTAGCTCCAACTTGTATACTACTGAACCAACCCTTTCTAGAATTCTGAATGGCCCGATATAACGTGGGTTTAACTTACGACACTTTTCAAAGCGTGCCACACCTTTCCAAGGTGAAACTTTTAACAAAACCATATCACCCACTTCAAATTCCAAGAGTTTCCGTCTTTGGTCCGCACAGCTCTTTTGTCGGTCGTGAGCCACCTTAATGCGCTCTCGGATCTGCATGATCTTATCAGTCGTCTCTTGGACCAGTGCGGGACCAACCATCTGTCTATCACCTGCATCCGCCCAGCATAACGGTGATCGACACTTGTGTCCGTAGAGAGCCTCAAACGGTGCAACTTGGATGCTTGTATGGTAGCTGTTATTATAGGAGAACTCAACTAAAGGCAGGTGAGTATCCCAACTGCCACCTAAATCCATTACATAAGCACGCAACATATCTTCAAGCGTCTGAATCGTTCTCTCGCTTTGACTGTCCGTCTGCGGATGGAAAGTTGTACTCAGATTCAACAGAGAACCAAAAGCTTCCTGAAAGGATTGCCAAATCCTTGACACAAACCATCCATCTCTATCTGATATAATTGAGATAGGCACTCCATGACGTGCAACTATCTCCCTTAGGTAAAGCTCGGCTAGCATACCAGTGTTATCCTTCTCTCTGATCGGCAAGAAGTGCATAGACTTTGTCAAACGGTCCATGATTACCCAAATCGTATCATGACCTCTGGGAGTCCTGGGCAACTTCGTTATGAAATCCATAGAAATCTGCTCCCATTTCCACATGGGTATCTCTGGCTGTTGTAGAAGACCTGAAGGCTTCTGATACTCGGCCTTCACCTTGGCACAAGTCAAACACTTTCCAACGTAAGTAGCAACGTCACCTTTAAGTCTTGGCCAGAAGTAGTAATCCTTCAAATCTTGGTAAATCTTGTCCGATCTCGGACGGATCGAGTACCTCGATTTATGAGCTTCATAAAAAAATAACCTCTCTAAGACCACCAAAACATGGAACCCAAATTCGTCCCATAAAATACAAGGTTCCTTCCTCGTTGGGTACCAACTTCTTCTCCATTCCTCGGAGATATTCATCCTTAATGTTCTTTTTCTTAAGAGCGTCTTTCTGTACAGCACGAATACGCAACGTGAGGTCTGTCTGAATAATCATCTCCAAA
Organism: Helianthus tuberosus; assembly: GCA_030545235.1. Lineage (NCBI taxonomy): Eukaryota > Viridiplantae > Streptophyta > Magnoliopsida > Asterales > Asteraceae > Helianthus > Helianthus tuberosus. The sequence continues at coordinate 110,720,197 of CM060449.1, forward strand.
GCCTTAACCCTTATGGGCTTGATCCTTTCTTTTCGGCTTAAGGCATCTGCTACCACATTCGCCTTTCCTGGATGATATTAGATGTCGCAGTCATAATCATTTAACAACTCAACCCATCGTCGCTGTCTCATGTTAAGCTCTTTCTGATTGAATATGTGCTGAAGGCTCTTGTGATCTGTAAAGATAGTACAACGAGTACCATACAGATAATGCCTCCAAATCTTCAAAGCAAACACCACTGCGCCTAATTCCAAATCATGCATGGTGTAGTTCTTCTCATGGACCTTCAATTGGCACGAAGCATAAGCGATAACCTTCTGGCGTTGCATCAGCACACAACCTAATCCCTTACGCGAGGCGTCACAGTATACCACAAAGTCATCGGTGCCTTCGGGTAGGGATAATATAGGTGCATCACAAAGCTTGTTCTTAAGCAGCTGAAAAGCTTCCTCTTGTTTGTCTCCCCATTCATACTTCTTATCCTTTTGAGTAAGGGAGGTCAGTGGTTGAGCAATCTTGGAGAAATCCTTAATGAACCTACGATAGTAGACTGCTAAACCCAGAAATTGCCGGATCTCGGTTGGCGACTTTGGAGTCTCCCAATTCTTAATCGCCTCGATCTTGGTGGGATCCACATGAATTCCATTTTCATTTACCACGTGACCAAGGAAATGCACTTCGCGCAACCAAAATTCGCATTTTGAGAACTTATCATAGAGCTTCTCCTTCTTTAGCAGATCTAAGATGGCTCTGAGGTGTTGCTCATGGTCTCCCTTCGTCCGTGAATAGATCAAAACATTATCGATAAACACGATCACGAATTTATCGAGATATGGCTTGCAAACCCGATTCATCAAATCCATAAACACTGCCGGCGCATTTGTCAACCCAAACGGTATCACTAGAAACTTGTAATGTCCATAACGAGTTCTGAAGGCAGTCTTCGGTATACTCTCTTCCTGAATCGTCAGCTGGTGATAACCTGATCGAAGATCGATCTTGTAATAATAACTTGATCCTTGAAGTTGATAGAATAAATCATCAATTCTCGGCAAGGGATACCGATTCTTGATGGTTAACTTATTCAAATCTCGGTAGTCGATACACATACAAAAACTACCGTCCTTCTTCTTGACAAATAGTACTGGAGCTCCCCAAGGTGAGAAGCTTGGCCTTAAAAATCCCTTGTCCAGTAGCTCCTGAAGCTGCGCTGACAACTCTTCCATCTCTGAAGGCGCAAGTCGATAAGGTGCCTTAGCTACAGGCGCGGCGCCTAGAACCAAGTCAATGTGAAATTCGACTTGTCGTTGGGGAGGTAATCCAGGCAAGTCTTCGGGGAAGACTTCAGGATATTCCCTAACCACAGGGATATCTTCGAGCTGTGGTTCTTCGGCTTCCTTATCCACAACATGAGCTAAGAAGGCAACACATCCTTTACGCAAAAACTTCTGTGCCCTCAAACAACTGATAATCCGCAGAGGCATATCCTGCTTCTCCCCATGAATCACGGTCGTCTCTTCATTCACCAATGGGATGCGGATAACCTTCTCATGTCATACAATCTCAGCTCGATTACTCGACAACCAATCCATCCTAACTACTACGTCGAAGCTTCCCAATTCAACTGGCAGAATATCTATTGAAAACTCACGCTCTCCAAGCTCTATAACACAGCCTCTAATCACTTCATTAGCTTCTACTAGCTTCCCATTAGCTAGTTCTATCGAGCACGAGATATCTAACTTACTTGCTACTAAACTAAGTATATTCTTAAACTCTAGAGATACGAAGCTATAGTCGGCACCGGTATCAAATAGCACAGATGCAAATTGTTGAGTAGTAGGGAACGTACCAGTGACTACGTTCGGATCCTGGCGAGCTTCCCTAGCTCCAATGTTGAACACTCGTCTATGAGCTTGGTTATTCTTTGGGCAATCCCTCTTGAAATGCCCTATATCACCGCAACCAAAACAACCTTGGCCGCATCCATTCCCATTTCCACCTTGATTGTTGTTATTATTTCCTCCGCGGTTTCCATTACCTCCCTGATTTCTATTCCCATAACCGTTTCCACCACGGTTGCCATTACCATTTCTATTTCCTCCTTGACTACCATTTCCACGACCCGTTCCAACCTAGCATGTTTCCTTCGAATGACCATTCCTTCCACAATTTCCACACTTCCTAAACCTGCATTGCCCGGCATGATGGAATTGACAGACATCACACTTGGACAGGGTGCCCATATACCCTTTTCCTCCGCTCTCAGCATTGGCAGCACCAGTCCTGACCTCGACTGGTGGTTTAGCATCTCTCCGCTTGTTAGCACTGTTGTTGTTTCCTTGGGTACCCTTCTTAAAATTTGAAAACTTTCTCTTGTTTTCCCCAGACGACTCCACATGAGTCTCTTTCTTCTTGGTCTCCGAAATCGAGAACTTTCCCAAACGGATCGCTTCTTCAGTCAGTGCAACACTCAAGTCGATTGCTTCAGTGATGGTTGGAGGCTTGGATGTCGTCACCATGCTCAAGATCTGGGGCGCCAATCCCTAAATGAAACGTTCAATCCTCTTGAACTCTTGTTCTACCAAGTAGGGGACCACGCGAGACAAATCATGGAATCTCAGCACATACTTAGCTATCTTAGGACCATCCATCTTTAGATTCCAAAATTCAGTTTCCAATTTCTGAATTTCTGCCCTCGAACAATACTTCTTTCACATCAGCTCTTTCAACTCATCCCATGTCAAAGCATACGCTGCAGCTTCACCCAAAGTTTGAACATGAAGGTTCTACCATGATAGAGCCCCATCTAAGAACAGTCCAGAGATGTACGTAACTTGATGCTTTGGCGCACATTTACTCATCCGCAACACAGAATCCATCTTCTCAGTCCATCTCACAAAAGCTACGGCACCTCCAGTACCGTCGAAGTTCAGAGGCGTGCAGTCTAAAAACTGCTTGTAAGTACAACCTGTGTACAGGCAACATCATTCACAAAACGCATTAGCAAAGCACACTTGGAAATGTCCAAATGTATTGTAATGTGTCTTAGTTGACTTAAACATTACCGTTAGGTGGGTTATTCCCTGAGGTTCCTCCGCAGTCTTTGGAGCGAAGGGCCTCATGTTATGCGATTGCCTGTGAGATGCGTTCCTGTAGTTCTACCTTAGTCGTGGGCAATTGAGTGTTCCTTCGAGGAGGCATCTTCTAAGAAGAAGATCAGATAGGTCAGGTCTTATTCGTTAAATAAATATATAGTATGTATATGTAATACCATTTATTATAGCAAGCAATCAGGTAATCAACACAATCATAGCATAGCAAGTAATCCACAATGTGTTTAATGAGAACATGACAATTGAGCTTTCTTTAATCATTGACCACAGTTATATTGTTTACAAAGTATCACATCAAAATGGGTCCAGGGTCACACTACCCTTGTCCAATAAGTCTGTCACTATATAAAAGTCATATAATCAAAAGGTGGTCTTCAAAAAGTCTTCACAACCTTTGCTCAATAGTAGTGCTCTCACTAAAAGTATGCAATCTGCATAAAACCAAAAACCACTATGCTGATGGTGGTGGTGGAGGAGGAGGTGGAGGGAAGAAAACCAAGCTGCGCACATGCGCAAGTTCTTCCTCGAACTCGTATACATGACGCAGTAAGTAACTGATCTACTGCTCGACCATAAGAAATCGAGCATCAAACTCTGTAAAAGGAGTAAGAGGAGCAGGTGGATGTGCAAATGGAGACGGTGATGAACGTGGGGGAACAAAAGTAGGCCGGCAAGGACACGATAAGGGACGCGGAGTCAGCTCAAGCTCCAAAATCCTGCGGCTCATAATCTCAAACTGAAGCTGAAGTGATAAAAGTAACTCATCCCGTGTGTATCCAACAAACTGAGAGGGATGATAGGGATCTGAAATCGGCATAGAATACGGTGGGAACCATCAGAATGGCTCATCAAGTGTTGAAGAAGTGAATGGAGCAAACGGTGCAGACTGAGGGATCTGTGGAAAAGCTGCTGAAGCATAAGGATCAGATCTAGGCTGCTGACCTGAAGTACCCTCCCTTGGACGGGGTGCAGGGATGTCCTGAAGGAAAATGATAGGTAAGTCAGTGCGATGGACATCGGACTCTACAGGAGGGAGGAGAGCAACATCAGCGGGTGCGGGTGGAGGGATAAATGGCTCAACAACTGGGGAGTCAATAGGTGCAGGAACTGGGTCAGGAATAAGTGGTGCAATGTCTAGTAAACCAAAAGGAATAGGGTCATGATCAGGTGTGGGCTCAGGATCAGCAAGTGCAACATCAGGCTGATCAAGAGGAGCAAGATCTGGCTCAGGACTAGGCTCGGGGTCATGTGGAGGAGATGGTGCAGCTGACATAGCAGTATCATCATCAGAATCAGTAGCATAGCGCTGTAATCCAACCGCTTGCAAAGCTGGAGACATCACAGACTAAAAGGAGTCTGAAACGGAGTGTAAGCTAGAATCAGAGGATAACTCAATAACAGGAATCTCATGAGGTGGAATAGAAACAACGTTCTCATCTATCTCTCCATCACCATGGGCATCATCAGGAGGACCATCAACAAACAGATCAACGTCATCATCAAACAAATCATCAAAAGGCCAATCCTCAGGAGGGACGACCACGAGAGGAACAGGAGCGAGGATTGGAGCCACAATATGCTCACCATCGGGATGACCAATGATGAGATGATCATGGACTGGAATGGGAACAACAAAAGGATCCTCGTCTGGAATACCATCAACAAGGGGTAAGTCATCTCCAAAGTCAGGCAACGCAAACGGCTGAAAGTCGTCCTCATCGTCTGATGGCATGCCTGGTTCGCTCTCAGTATCTGATGTAAAGATCGCCGGCTCCGGGGCGATCTCGTCATCGGAGACAATAGCCATAGGGTCATCGGTGTCGGACAATCCGCTCTCGGATGAATACATAATGCTTGTAACATAACAATCATGACATATGGACATATATCAACCACTATTACTTAGTATGCAATCAAAGACATTGTATAATGAAATCATGTGTCCTCGTGATTCCTCATGAAATCCTTCTCTAACTTTCCTAGTCTATCCCAGACTAAACCACAATTGTGACCTTGCATTCGTTTTCTTTTTTGTAAAAATGTTTGTTCCATGGATCTGGGTGTTTTGTGTATGCAATGAAAAACATGTTGTAAAAATATTTTCGTGAGAGCCCTAATGATTGTAGTCTAGACTCGAGAAAGAATCCTAGTTCGCTACAATCGAAGCTCTGATACCAAACTTTCACAACCTGACTATTGCGGAAGCGTGATTATGTGTGACTTGCTTAATATCATTGCATTCAACCATAACAAACAACTATATGATAAAACCAAAGATGTTCATTCATAGATTAAGTTTAAAACATTACACACAACATCGTCTTAGGATCCAAACACAGACTTCAAACCATATTACAAACCATTCGAATTGTTTAGAGTTCTATAAGGACTCGACAAAAGACACTAATAAAAACTAGACTTTGAATTATGTATCTTATCCAGGATAAGATACATACTCCAAACCCTTCCACACCGGATGAAATCTTTTATTTCAAACAACACTTGAAAAACTTCAACGCCCGCCAGATCCATACTTAGTTTCCTGAAATACATGTAGTTTGAAAACACCAACAAAAGTTGAGCGAGTTCATGTGTTTGTCTGTGTGCACAAATAAACCTTTGTAATCAGTATTTGTAAATCCTGGTATGAAAGCAAACAAGGAAACAGATCAATTAATGGTTTGCAAGGCCATTAACATGTGTGCAACGGCGTAGGAAGGCTCAACCCTAGCAGATTTTGTATCGGGCTTCCGGCTGTAAGACATAGTCACCTCATGGGCCAAACCCCGGTCCTCATGGGTGTGGGCTCGCTACACCCAAATAGATCTATCACTCATGTCCCCCGGTCTTCACATGATCTAACAGTTCATTCCTTAGCTAACCATACCAAATGTAAACATTTGTAAACATTTTGTAACATGTACTTCACCCCCGGAGTTATAAAACCGAAAACAGTGAAAGAAAAGGGGGACCTGAACTCACAATCTTTCGTTCTTCGTATCCAAATGTAACCCAAAGCTGCTACTCGTGTGCACGACTACCTACAACGTACTATGGTTTATTAGACGAGTGGGTCGTGCCTTGACTTAGTATTAATTAGTGTCTTTGAGTTACGTTTCATTGTGTCGTCAAAATTATTCCAAGTTATATAATTATTTGTTAAAATAATAAATATTTTAACTTAAATTATATTTATTAAATTATGGAATAATAATATATTTTAACTTGACAAGTTTATGTACTTGCACATGTATAATTTCCCAAGGATGGGGTATGTATACTTGTATTCTTAATCTTGTGTATTTTTGCCAAGTATCGGTGGCGTAGTCCGGTGTGTTTATACGTATGAGAATACGTATTTCCATTGTGTTTATTAAGTATTCTTATACTTAATTTTTGTGTTAATTTTTCCGGAATAATATTTTTAATAAAAATTCTCCAATATATATTCTCAAAATATATATTTTAAGAAATTATTTATAGAATCTATTTATATTTCTTTTTGGCAAAAAATGTTTGTATTTTCGTATAACTCTCAAAAATAATATATTTTCAATTTTAACTTAGAAAATGTATATGAATCTATTTTTCACCCAAAAAAAATAATGTATTCTATGTTTATTTAAGAAAATATATATTTTCTCACAAAAATAATATATCTTCTAATGATTTCAAGAAAATATATATTTTTATTTACTCCAAAAATAATATATCTTCTTCTTATAAAAAATGTGATGTATACTTGTAGTAATTGTAAAAATCATATTATTTTTTTTCTTGGTGTCCAAAATACTAATTACCAAAATATACTTATGAATTAAATTCCGGAATACTTTTGTAGTTATATTCCTTGTTTGGTTTCTCCAATATTTTGGGTATAATTTGTTTATTCGTTTCTTGGAATTTTGGTAATATTTTGTATTGCATTTTGTTGGAATTTTGGTAATATTTTGTATTGCATTTTCTTGGTATTTTGGTGAGTTATATTATTTTAAGTCCTAAAATAATATAACTAATACACATTATATACAAATAATCACACACATGGTGACATCTAAATATATATTTTCCTAAATACATATTTAGTCACTTTTATTTACAAAAACCAACCTCCAATATTTATAGTTTTTGTAAAAAAAAAAATTATGGCAAACTTTATATGAAAATTTATGGTTTAAAACATACTTGTAAATATTTGTTTAAAAATATTTTTTTAAGTGTTTAATTTCTAGAAAATTTTTGCCATAGTGTCCCCTTAAAAATTGAGGTTTCCATGCTTTCAAAGCATATCATTTTCTTTTATAAATCATCACAATCAACAATAAACCAATCAACACTTATCAATTTGCCAAAATCATGCATAAATTACTACTTCATGAACTTGAAAGTTTAAAAAATTTGTAGTAACTTACTAGTGTGTTTAGTAGCCTTAGTTACCCTTTAAGCTGTGGTTGTTTCTTTAAAAACATGATTTTTAAAGAATTTAGATCTTCACAACTTGTAAATCATTTTTCTAAAAATGTTCCTTCTTGAGTTTTTCTTGTTACATATATATTTCTACACTTGTTTAACCACCAAAAATATGGTTAAGTTCTTTAAGAACCAAGCTTAAATAAATCCTGTATTTTTAACTTGGTTTCTTGAAAAATCATTCTTAAAATCATACGTTTTCAAGATTTTATATTTACTTTGATCATCATTTGACAAGAAAAACAATTTACACTTCAAGTTCAAGATTTACACAAGGGTGATCTATCGATCTACAACATTATCATCCTCTCATCTTGCTAGATTATGTCTTTAATCACTATCTAGCAAGATCGCATGATGATTAACATCAATAACATGAGCAATCAACAATCAACAAGCATAACAACACTTAAACAACTTGATTTCTTATGATTTTAGTCTTATGTTCAAGTTTCATGTTTAAGATTCATAGTGTTCTTCATGATTATCAACTGGTATCATCTTTTAACCAACAAAATAAGATGTAAAAATGGATGTAGATGATCTTACTAGTAGCTCAATGCTAGGGATGATCACAAGATGAAGAAGAGGTGGATAAAAGCTTGTATGAGAGGTCCTTCAACTTCCAATAGTTTCTAGCTTCCTTGTATACCTTTTTATACCTTTGTATATGTATGGAATCGATGGAACTAGAATGAAAAATGGTGGTTGTATGGGAGGGGGTTACGGCCGAGAGTGAGGGAGAGGAAGAGAGAAGGGTATGATTGTTGGTTTGTGAAAGAATGATGAGTTATGAACCTTAAGTTTAGTCTTATAACCTTTCAACACATGAAAATCTGATGGGTCTTGTGTTTAGTAAAGTTAGGGACAAGATCAATTAAATTATACAAAGAAATCCACAAGTGGGGGCCACATGAAACCGTAAATAGGTGGGGGGGGGGGGTCTAGACTAGGTTGCAACTTTTAGTTAGTATTGTTAGTTGAAAATCAAGTGTTTAGTTAGGGTGATTAGTTACTAGATGTTATATAGGGTGTTATGATGTTCGGGGACCATAACTAGCTTGGTAAAGTTAAAACAGTGCTTTTAGTGAAAATTTGGTGTTTCGGGTAGTGTCCGGTTGTTCGGTTGGTTACCGGTTCGTTAAGGTGCTATACTATGCAATTTAGTGTGCTTTATGTTACATTTTGTGACAGTTTTGATTCCCGGTACTTTGGAAAGTATTCTGGACAATTTAACCATAGTTCTGCATAATATTAAGTTGTTCAAATGCTGATTTTTGCTGAATTCTGCAGAATTCTGCAGTTTGTGTGGGTTTTAGGCACTTTCCAGCACTTAAACTATCACTAGGAAGGCAGTTTTATGATCGTTACTTTCCTACACACTATACTAGAGTAACTCTTGGTTTCTGGCTCATTCTGTGTCTCAATACCATGTCTGTCTATGTACTGAACTCCGTCAGCATTTTTCTGATTTGTCTGATAACTGTGCTAACTTTGTTTCGTGCATTATTTAAATCAATAAGGTTTGCATGCAATAATGATATATGGTAATAATCAGAAAGCAATTCAAGTGATTAGTTGTAATTCAACAAAGTCATTACGCACTAATTACTATTTAATAGTTGTACGGATACCTGGAATTTTGACAGTTGTCACATGCATTACGGAATCCTAGATCAATCGAGTGTAACACGAGACAGAACTCCAACGACTAAGTCGGGCAAAGCCCTGGCATGCGTTACGAAGCTCTAAATCGATCGTGTAGGGTAATAGCAGGGTTATAATACTTACAACGATGCAGAGCTTCGCTTTATAGGGTATTATTTCCCGAGAGTTTATACTATCAGAGAGTTTGAGAGAGAAAAGAAAAATGAACGAGGACTTAATGAGCTCTTGACTCCCTTTTATAGGCTGATCGCACACCCCGTCGCGCCCCACGGCACCCCAAGGCCTGCCTGTTGCGGGCCGCCAGCCGCCATAGTTAGGGCGTAGGGTTGTCGAGTCAAGGGGTAGCCCTGCCATGTCACCGGACACGTGGCAGCATTGTGTGTTGGCCAAGTAAGGGTTGTCGCGCCCCACGACACATAGGTGGTGTGTCCGTCGCGGGCCGCCACCGACTCCTGAACTTTTTTCTTCTTGTTTTTTCTACGTATAAGGGTATTTCGGGCTCGTTTCTCGCGTACGGGGTACGTAAGGAACCTTTTAGGGTTACGTTAAGGGTTCTAGGAGGGTTGTTATATCCTCCCCACCTTGTTTTAGATCTCGTCCTTGAGGTCTACTAGAACAGGTGTGGGTATTTCCTTTTCATCTCTGACTCGAGTTCCCAAGTGTATTCTGGTCCTCTCTTGGAATCCCATTTCACTTTAAATAGCCGTTTTACACAGCAAGAAAAGCTGCGTTTTTTCTGCATAAAATTCATGTTACGCTTTTCATTATAACTTGTAATTTGGATAGGGTTAGGTTGTGAAATTCCTATAGTAGCTGGGCACAGGTGTTGTCGAAAATCTCCCACTGGAATTTCGCCATTTGGATAGACATCAATTTTGAATAAATTTTTTCGTGGATTGCAGTCAGAAAGCGACGAATCTGACTACAACCTATTAGATTATTTTAATTAAATAATTGGTAATGATTTAGGTCTTGAGATTTTTACACAAGGTGACGTGGACCACTTAGAACATTCTGTAAGCTATTTAGAATTTTTGGAATAAGATAACTATTTTATAAAAATACCCGAAAACAGCCCAGTTCTGGACGTAAAATCTGAAACGTTATAAGTGGTTATTTACGCATCTAAATGTTTTTTAGGTTATCTGAGAATGATCAAACTTGTTTAATGTCAGTGAAAATGTTTTGTGAATTATTGTGTGCTTTGATCACGAGTAATTATATGTGAAATATGTGTATGTACGTAAGTTGTCAAAGTGAGTGCATGGTACGTGTTAGATACGTGTAGGAGCTTTGTGCCTTACTTGAACACACTAATAAACTAAATGGTAATCGTATTAGGATGTGCTTGACCTACTTTGACTCCTAACCATTTTAAGAGACAAACCGAGCAATCGAAGGTGAATTCACACTTTTCATCAAAGCATGGGATTCCCGGTAGTTTAGGAATGGCTTAAATAACAACTATCCCCCTTGGGTGGGATGCAACCTGTGTATTCTCCTTGGGTAAAATCCATACCTCCGCCCTCCCTGGGAAGGGCGACAACCGTTATAATACATGTCTTAAGCTTGCTAGACAACAACTCTATCTTTAAGTCCCCCATATTTTATATCGACTTAATCGTCGGGTCAATGGCGAACAGGTTATTAGTTAAATAGCGCTATTAGGTTTGACAAGCCTAACATTGCGATGCAGAGGACGGGCGTGGACAAATATACTTGGGCACTTAGTCAATGATGATAGACATTGACTCATGGCACTCAACATAACTTAAGTCAGTAGTCTATATGGTAACGGGTCTAGTGGTTTAAAACAGTGGGGTAGCTCCCCATGGCATGTTTTTATAAAGAACAAGAAACTTAAAAACTTATGGTTTTTAGAACAACATTAAAACGAACAACTAACTGTGAACTCGCCAACTTTTTGTTGACACACTACTGCATGCTTTGCAGGTCGTTAGATACATGGCCAGAGTTTGCACGAGGAGTGGACGTTATGACTAGGAATCAACTGTTGGATTCCTAACATTAAACTTTATGCTTTTAAACTATTAATGGGTTTTAGACTTTATGCTTCCGCTAACTCTTAAGCTTGGTTTTGGAGTATTTGTGAACACAATGTTTTGTTTGTGATGGTTTTACTTTACTTTACTTTACTTACTGTTCAGTATGATTGGTGGTATGATCCTAGTCAGTCACACGCCTCATGGTAATACTCCACTTTTGGATTTTGGGGGTGTGACAGATTGGTATCTGAGCCATTGGTTATAGTGAACTTGGTTTTAAAAAGGGAAAAAAATCTTTTGACAAAAACCAGACTATAACCTACTCAGTGCTTAACGACCCACAACGACACTTCGCTCCACGTGCAAGCCTCAACACTATAGGTGGTATGATTTATGTTTATATTGCCTACTTGCTAGATTACTTTTTACATGGTGTGTTGTTTATGGTATGATTAGTTACGATAGTAGCATGTTGTCTATTAGCCCTAATGCGTTCTTTATGACACTCAACTGTTTACTTGAAACTTGACAAGAAGTGATCAAATTCTTTTCCTGTTTTCTCCTCACCCCACTACGAAAACTGTTTTATGCGTTCTATCTATTCATACGATTGTCTCGACATGACGTCGCCGTTACAGCTAGAATTCAGATATGACCCTCTATACATTCGGTTTGCACGTCGACATTCACGTAGATAGAACCGGCCCAAACGAACTCGGATTTAGGAGAACAATATACCCACGCGTCCATGTTGACAAACCCCATCATCTCCACTAGTCGTCGTCACCAGAAACGAAGCAGTCACAGTTACACGCATTTGTCATTGTACAACTCGAAACCCTATCTTCCAAACTCTGTTTTGGACCAACGATATACTCACGTGACCATGATGCAATGAACTTTCCTTTCGTGTCGTTGCTGCCATCTACCATTACCGGAACTGCCTCTGGGGAACGAAATAGTCGGCGAAATTCTTCAGTTATTTGTTGGATTTTAATTTTCGCTCAATTCTTCGTATGAACATCACCAACCTCCTGTTTCTTCGATCCACAACCAATATAACGAAACGCTAACAACCATACCGTAATTTCCACCAATCACAAGGTTACCCCCCCCCCTCCCTATTACCCTGTTGAGTGGTTAATTTTGATTCTAACTTGATTTACACCTTCGTATACCCAACTTTACCAATGGATGCCTCTTAATGATGGGATAGTCTTTGGGATATTCGAGGACGGAGATACGAATTACTCAACCTATAGACAGACACGATGATCTACACATTTACCATATCCCCTTACACTACAAAAGTCTCATTTTGATCATACAATAGTTTATCTTAATTATGTGAAATCTTTTCACTAGCTTTTGTACCGACCGATGCTTGTTGATTAATGCAATGCCTAATTCCTACTATTGACTTAGGCAAAACCATCATTCCTTTACCACAGTGACACAACGTCCTCGGTTCTCCATGCAGAGACACTAATACGAACTCATTCTAGTTTAGAGAATTTGGCAGGCTCGACTTCCGATCATTGGTGATCACTTCTTGAAACCCTGAGGATGGTGATGTGTTGTTGGTACGATCATACCCTCTTGAACATGTTTTCACGTACTTTGTTTGAAACCTCTTGACTGCCTAGACATATTTCAGATCCATTCACACGACCTAAGGAAACTCCTCCGAATTTGGTTGCTTACCGACTCGATAAATCACAAACTCATCTAAGTTCATGGATCAAGGTGAATTATTTCTCCTTCGCATGTGGGCGAGCCCGACAACTTTGACGGAAGTTTCAGTGAACCTTAACACTACAAAATCGTACAACAACCATTCATCTATGGTAAATTCTTGTTATGATTGATATATCCACGTGACACCTCTGTTTGACAAATGACGTTCTTTATTTTAGCCTTATACAACTTGCGTACGACAAGCTATACCCTCGACATCAAATAAACCCCTGCTACAGACTCTTAAACGCTTACGCATCGATTGAGATTACCCTTTTTGCATGTTCCCACATCCATTCACGATATACTTCTCGAATCCTATGATCCTTATCCTAACAACAGTCTTCGCGAACTCTCGCTTGGACGAGTTACTCTCTACGAACGTTACTCGAGGAGCATTGGGCCATAAATATCACGGATATGAAGATATCACGCGCACTGTCCTGAGAACCCAATACGACCGATATAGATTCTCAGTCACGGCATTCGAATTTAGACTACCGCGATGGGTATACCACTTATTTTCTTCGGCGACATCCGAATCTACTTCAAGAACTAGTAAAACGATACCTACGCCTTACCATGGAGTTCCTACAACACAAACAACCTTATGTTAAGTTTCCAACGTACGAATTTTTCCGGTTTTTTTCTTGATCGTATGCAAACCCTCGCAGCTCTAACTCGAAAGATTGTTCAGGAATCCGCGTTTCAACAGTTGAAGGTGAAACTCTGTAGTGCACCCATTCTCTCGTTACCAGAAGGCACAAACGATTATGTTGTTTATTGTGACGCGTCTATCCAAGGACTTGGTTGTGTGTTAATGCAACGTGAGAAAGTCATCGCTGACGTATCACACCAGCTCAAGGTTCACGAAAAGAACTACACTACCCACTATTTGGAGTTGGGGACAGTAGTGTTTGCACTCAAGATATAGAGACATTACTTGCACAATACCAAGTGCAGCAACTACACCGATCACAAGAGTCTCTAGCATATCATCGATCAGAAGGAGCTGAACATGCGACAACGTTGATGGGTCGAACTCCTTAATGACTATGAGTGCACGATCAAGCCTCATCCAGGCAAGGCCAACGTTGTGGCCGATGCCCTAAGTAGAAAGGAAATCAAACCTAAGCATGTACATGCGTTATAACTTACTATCTACTCCAGTCTTCTTACCCAGATCCGTGACGCTCAGGTTGAAGCATTGAAGGAAAAGAACCCCAAAGCTGAGCCTCTAAGGGGCATGGAAAAGAAGCTCGAATGCAAGGAAGGTGACACATACTATTTCATGGAGCATATATGGGTTCCATCCTATGGAAACCTACGAGAACCCGTAATGAATGAAGCACACAAGTCTCGTTACTCGGTGCATCCTGGTTCTGACAAGATGTACCAAGATCTCAATACTTTGTACTGGTGGCCCCACATTAAAGCTAACATAGCAACTTATGTTAGTAAATGCTTGACCTGTGTAAGGGACAAGGTTGAATACCAGAAGCCATAAGGACTACTCTAATAACCAGAGATCCCAGCATGGAAATGGGTGCAAATTTCCATGGATTTTTGTTACTGGTTTACCTAGATCTCAGCGAGGAAACAATACCATCTGGTTGATCATGGATCGACTGAACAAGTCAACACACTTTCTGGAAATCAAGGAAACTAACAAGTTTTCTACCATCGTAGACATTTATTTGAACGAAATAGTCGCTAGGCATGAAGTGCCAACCTCCATCATTTCGGATCGTGACTCGTGCTTTGCATCTGATTTGTGGTAGGCGATGCACAAATCCTTTGGCTCACGTATAGACATGAGCACAACTTATCACCCACAAATGGATGGGCAGACTGAACGCACCATCCAGACTCCAGATGACATGCTTCGAGCATGTGTTATCGACCTTGGTAACGGCTAGGAAAGACATCTACCTTTAGTGGAGTTTTCATACAACAATAGTTACCACACCAGCACCAAGACTGCTCCATTCGAGGCTTTGTATGGGCGGAAATGCCGATCACCTCTATGCTAGGCAGAAGTTGGCGACAGCCAAATCACTGGCCCAGAAATCGTTATCGACACAACGGAAAAGATTGCCCGAATCAGACAACGAATGGTGGCAACTCGTGACTGTCAGAAAAGCTACTCTGATAAGCGTAGGAAACCTCTCGAGATCCAGGTTGGGGATCGAGTGCTACTCAGAGTCACACCTTGGAAAGGTGTGCTTCGCTTTGGCAAACGGGGCAAACTTAATCCGCGTTATGTCGGACCCTTAGAAATCAATGAGAAAATAGGCAAGGTGGTGTACAGACTGAATTTGCCCAAAGAACTCAGTGGTGTTCACAACGTCTTTCACGTGTCGAATCTGAAGAAGTGTTTATCAGATGAGACCCTCATTGTTCCTTTCAAGGAACTCACTATCGAAGACCAGTTGCGCTTTGTCGAGGAACCGGTGGAAATTATGGATCCGGAAATAAAGAATCTCAAATGAACAAAGATACCTAATATTTGAGTCCGTTGGAACTCCTGTCGTGGTCCAGAGTTCACCTGGGAACGAGAAGATCAAATGAAACACAAGTACGCCCAGTTATTTAAGAAAGGTGAGTCCAGTACTGAAGCTACTTCGGAATTTCAGGACGAAATTCCAAACCAACGGGGGGATGATGCGATACCCCAGGAAAACGCACAACACAACTAGCTTCCTCAGTGACTATGTGCTAAATTTCGGGACGAATTTTTTTCAACTTGGGGATGATGTGACAACTCGTATAAATCCCTGTACGTTTCGTTTTACTTTATACATTATATGGTGTTTAATATGGTGTTTGATTATATTTGAATGGTTGTGTGCTTGGTAATGTGTAATGTGAATTACGTGAAACCGAAACCCGAAACTGAAATATTGTGATACGTTATTTTGCAAAACGAAACATTGTAGTTTGTTAATTTGTGACACAGAACATCTTAATTAGTTATTTTATGAAACACATGAAACCGCTACCTTATAAAACCCAAACCCAAACCGAAACCGAACCCACCCCTCTTCCCCCCTGCGACACCATGCAGCCCAACCCACTTGTTTTTCCCTTGCAGCCCATTAAACTCAAACACCCCTCAAATTGATATATACGTATTGCATGAGAAAAAAAATAAAAGAAACCCTAGTCCCTCCTTGTGTATGTGCGACGGCAGAGAATGCAGCCCTCCCAGTCGCGATCTCCATCTCTCCGTGCTCTCCTTCGCTCGGGCTTTATATCTTCCTCGTATCTTTCTGTCGGTTAGTTTTCTATGTTGTTTTGATGTTTAGTTGGTTGTTTCTTGGCTGCGTTTTCTGCTTGGTGTAGAACTTATGAGGATATGTTTGCTATTTGTGGTGAAAGTGGCAGAAACTTATGAGTTAATGATGTTTTGGATCGCTTATGGACTCGTAGTTTCACTGGGGTTTCGTTACGGATCAAATCTTGGATTGTGAGATGATTATAAATGTTCATCCATGATTAATATTAAGGATATTGTCTGCGTTTTGTTATGTCTTTGACGATTATGTTGATTATAGGGTTAACTTGAAGAATAGGATGCATGAGAATCGCGTATGGCGTTCGTTTTACCTGTTAGATATGCATAGGCCTATATATGTTAACTCGGGTTCGTCTTTGGTATGAATCTTACTGATTTAATAGCAAAGATGACGTATGGTGATGATGATCTGCTGAAAATAAAAGTCGTGGGTCTTTGGGTGCATCAGTTAATCGGTTGCTGGGTTCGGGTAACGATTAGAGCTGAAACAAAATTTGTCTATGATTCTGCAGCCAACTTCAGTTGGCTGCAACGGGTCATTTTATATCGAAAAACTGATTTTTGAAAATCTAAATCATACATTTTCGAAAAACGCTTCAAATGGCACTGGAATCACATTTTTCTGTGGACGTTTGCTATTTGTAAAGAGTCGTTTTACACAGCAGCAAAAGCTGCGTTTTTTCTACAGAAAATTCATGTTATGCTTTTCGTTATAACTTGTAATATGGATAGGGTTAGGTTGTGAAATTCGTAGAGTAGCTGGGCACAGATGTTTCCGGAAATCTCCCACTGGAATTTCGCCATTCGGACAGACAATAAATTTTAAATAATTTTTTCCGTGGACTGCAGTCAGAAAGTGACGAATCTGACTGCAGCCTATTAGATGATTTTAGTAAATAATTGGTAATGATATAGGTCTTGAGATTTTTACACAAGGTGGCGTGGACCACTTAGAAAGTTCTGTAAATTATTTAGAATTTTTGGAATAAGATAACTATTTTATAAAAATACCTAAAAACAGCCCAGTTCTGGACGTGAAATCTGAAACGTTATAAGTGGTTATTTGCGCATCTAAATGTTGTTTAGTTTATCTGAGAATGATCAAACTTGTTTAATGTCAATGAAAGTGTTATATGAATTATTGTGTGCTTTGATCACGAGTAATTATATGTGTACTATATGTATGTACGTAAGTTGTCAAAATGAGTGCATGGTACGTGTTAGATACGTGTAGGAGCTTTGTGCGTTACTTGAACAGACTAATAAACTAAATGGTAATCGTATTATGACGTGATTGACCTACCTTGACTCCTAACCATTTTAAGAGACCAACCAAGCAATCGAATGTGAGTTCACACTTTTCATCAAAGCATGGGATTCCCGGTGGTTTGGGAATGGGTTAAATAACAACTATCTCCCTTGGGTGGGATGCAACCTGCGTATTCTCCTTGGGTAGAATCCGTACCTCCGCCCTCCTTGGGAAGGGCGACAACCGTTATAATACATATCTTAAGCTTGTTAGACAACAACTCTATCTTTAAGTCCCCCATATTTTATATCGACTTAATCGACGGGCCAATGGCGAACGGATTATTAGTTAAATAGCGCTATTAGGTTTGACAAGCCTCACACCATGCCACAGAGGATGGGCGTAGACTAATATACTTGGGCACTTAGTCAATGATGATAGACATAGTCTGTAGTCGATATGGTAACGGGCCTAGTGGTTTAAAACAGTGGGGTAACTCCCCATGGCATGTTTTTATAAAGAACAAGAAACTTAACAACTCATGGTTTTTGGAACAACATTAAAACGAACAACTAACTGTGAACTCGCCAACTTTTTGTTGACACACTACTGCATGCTTTGCAGGTCGTTAGGTACATGGTCGAAGCTTGCACAAGGAGTGGACGTTGTGACTAGGAATCAACTGTTGGATTCCTAACATTAAACTTTATGCTTTTAAACTATTAATGGGTTTTAGACTTTATGCTTCCGCTAACTCTTAATCTTGGTTTTGGACTTTGGTTTTGTGAACACTAAACATTTTGTTTGCGATGGTTTTACTTTACTTTACTTAATGTTCAGTATGATTGGTGGTATAATCCTGGTCAGTCACATGACTCGCGGTAATACTCCGCTGGTGGATTTTGGGGGTGTGACATTCTAGGAGGGTTGTTATATCATCCCCACCTTGTTTTAGATCTCGTCCTTGAGGTCTACTGGAACAGGTGTGGGTATTTCCTTTTCATCTCTGACTCGAGTTCCCAGGTGTATTCCGGTCCTCTCTTGGAATCCCATTTCACTTTGACCAGAACTAATCTCTTGTGTTTGAGATTCTTGATCTTTCTATCTTCAATCTGAACGGGTTTCTCGACAAACTTAAGTTTCTCATTTACCTCTATGTCCTTAAGAGGTATCACTAATGATTCGTCTGCTAAGAATTTCTTGAGATTACAAACATGAAATACATCATGTATTTTGTGCAATTTCCTCTGGCAGTTGTAGCTGATAGGCTACGGGTCCTATACGTCTAATAATCTCAAAAGGTCCAATATACCTGGGGCTTAACTTTCCTCTCTTAATGAATCTAACTACTCCTTTCCATGGAGAAACTCTTAATAGTACCTTATCTCCTACTTGAAATTCCAAAGGTTTGCGTCTGTTATCTGCATAACTCTTTTGACGATCTAGTGCTGCTTTTAGTCTTTCCTTGACTTGAATTATCTTGTCCGTTGTTTCTTGCACTATCTCTGGTCTAGATAATTGTTTTTCTTCAATTTCTACCCAACAGACTGGAGTTCTGCACTTTCATCCATAAATTGCTTCAAAAGGTGCAACATTAATGCTAGTATGATAGTTGTTATTGTATGAAAATTCTATTAATGGTAAATGGTCGTCCTAATTTCCTCCGAAATCAATTACACAGGCTCTAAGCATATCTTCCATCGTTTGTATTGTCCTTTCGCTTTATCCGTCCGTTTGTGGATGATAAGTTGTGCTTAGATTTAACATGGTTCCCATTGCTTTTTGGAAACTAGTCCAAAAATGAGAAGTAAAACGGCTATCTCTATCAGATATAATAGATAAAGGAATTCCATGTAATGAAACTATTCATTTACATATAGCTTGGCTAAATGTTCCATACTGAATGTTTCCTTTATTGGTAAGAAATGAGCAGATTTGGTCAATCTGTCTACAATCACCCAGATTGTATCATCTCCTTTTCTTGTCTTGGGTAATTTGGTAACAAAGTCCATTGTTATCAATTCCCATTTCCATATTGGCATCTCTAACTGTTCAATAATCCTGAGGGTTTCTGATGCTCAGCTTTAACTTGTGAACAAGTTAGACATTTAGCAACGTAGCTTGCTATATCCTTTTTCATTCCTATCCACCAGAAATTCTTTCTTAAATCTTGATACATCTTATCACTTCCGGGATGTATCGTATACTTAGACTTATGAGCTTCTTCTAGAATTCTGTGACGTAGGTATCCTTATTTAGGTATCCACATCCTTTTCTTATGGAACTTTCAAATTCCATCTGTTCCTTGTTCTAATTCCTTAATCATTCCTTTTAAACGTTCAGCATCATCCTTGATTGCAGTTTTCTGTACTTCCCTAATTTGATCATTTAAATCTACTTGGAGATTTAATCTGAGAGAACGTACTAATTTTGGCTTTTCATGATACTTTCGACTTAAAGCATCAGCTACTATATTAGCTTTCCCAGCATGATACTGCATATCACAATCATAATCATTAAGAACTTTCATGCAGCGTGTCTGTCTCATATTTAATTCTTTTTGCCCAAAAATATATCTTAAACTCTTATGATATGTGAAGACAATGAATTTATTTCCATATGAATAGTGTCTCCAAATCTTAAGGGAAAAAACTATGGCTCCTAATTCTAGATCATGGGTTGTATAATTCTCTTCATATTTCTTAAGTTGTCTAGAGGGATAAGCTATAACCTTTTGACGTTGCATCAACACACATCCATATCCTAACTTAGACGCATCACAATAGACTATAAAGTGTGTAGTTCCTTTTGGTAATGCGAGTATGGGTACATTGGTTAATCTTTGCTTAAGAATCCTAAAAGCTTCTTCCTGTTTTGGTCCCCATTCAAACTTAACCGATTTATAGGTCAGTTTGGTTGATGAAATGGCTATTCTAGAGAAATCTTGGATAAACCGTCTATAATATCCTGCCAGTCCAAGAAAACTTCGTACTTTTGTTGGCGACTCAGGGACTTTCCACTTAGTAATCGCCTCGATCTTTGTGGGATCCACATGAATTCCTTCATGATTAACCAGATGTCCAAGGAATTGCACTTCTTGTAACCAAAATTCAAATTTTGAGAATTTAGCATAAAGCTTCTCTTTTCTCAACAATGTCAGAAGCGTATGCAGATGCGCTGCATGTTCCTCTTTACTCTTAGAGTAAATGAGAATATCATTTTGGGTAAAGGGTTACCCCGGTAAATTTTATAAATCACCAACCAAGAGAAAAACAGGGTGTGCCAAGACATTGACACACACTACTAGTCAAGACAAACCAAGACTAGAAATATCCAACAACACAACCAACGACAAAAAACATACAACTAGAAACAACACAAGACCCAGCTAAACAACCCCTAGCACCAAACAAACCAACAGAAAACAAAAAAGGACTCTAGCCCGGATCACACTCCAAATTCTTCATCGAGATCTGCCAAGTATCCAAAACTTGCGATTTTTCAGGTCCCTGCCAACCTTAAATCCCATAAGCTTCAGACGAACCGTACTGATGATAACATGGGAAAGCACTTCAGGAGAACGTTGGACATTAGAGAATAACCGGTTATTCCTCTCTTGCCATACATAGTATGTAGAAGCCGCAATGAGGATTTTACAAACAATCCGGTCAAGATGTCGAGAATCTGCATTTTGTATCATCCACTGCCTAATCGAGGACCATGTGTTGTTGACGCTATCCATGTTAACCATTTTCCTAACTAATTCCCAAACTTTCGAAGCAAAGGAGTATTGAAAGAAAAGGTGGTCTCTAGAGTCACGATCATAGTTACAAAGAGGACAACACATAAGAATAAGATTTGTCGCACTGCCCGCTTCCCAAGTAGCCATCCTATCTTGCGTCTTTAGCTTGTTATTTATCACTAACCACAGATGGAAAGAATGTCGAGGAATGCATTGACTGAACCAAACCGAGTCGGCCCAAGCGACCCTGTCACCCCTTTGACGTAGAGTATTCCAAGCTTCCCAAGACCGAAAATGATGAAGGTTCCCATCGAGATCTTTCCAACGACAACGATCAGCCATATCAACTAAAGGCTGAGGAGGAGCAATATTGATAAGGACCGGAAATAAATCAAACCACGCTTGAGGCCATTTCCATTGGCCGACATCATTTATAAGATCCGCAATAGTGGTCCTAAGGTTAAAACCCGCATTAGCTATAGCCCGAGGAGTAATAAAGAGACGAAGAGGACTACAAGAACACCAGTTATCACTCCAAGCATTCGTTTGTTGACCACTCTGAATAGACATCCAAACATAAGGCCTTATGTGATTATGAATAGCAAGAATATTTCTCCATCCCCAACTTGCACTACCACGTTTTGTCACCTCCCAGAAGTTAGTGCCTTTTAACTTGTAAGAATGGATCCATTGGACCCAAAGAGAAGGGCGATTATTGATAATACTCCATATATGGCCTGATAGTAACGCAATGTTAACATCCTTAACACTACGGATGCCCAAACCCCCTTCATCTTTCGGCAAACAAACATTAGACCAAGCAACTTTAGACCGAACACTCCCCTGGACACCGCCATTCCAAAGAAAATGACGCATATTCTTTTCGAGATCCTTTACAATACGAACCGGGAGCATAAAAACAGACGCCCAATAAGTGTACTTAGAAGCCAAAACCGAATTAATCAGTTGAAGTCTACCTACAAATAACAAGGATCTTGACATCCAGTTATCGATGCGACGATGAACTCTCTCGACAAGAACTTTACAGTCCCTATAAGCAAGACGAGAAGAGACCAAAGGAACTCCAAGGTAGCGGACCGGCAGAGCACCCTCCTGAAAAGGCATCAACCGAAGGATCTGTGTCTTCACAAGGTTAGGAACATTGCAAAAGAAAATTGTACTTTTAGGAGCACTAGGAACCAAACCCAAAATCTTTGTAAAACTTTCCAAAGTGTCCCTTAAAATCTTGACCGAGAGGCTATCTCCATGGGTAAAAATGAAGAGATCGTCCGCAAATGAAACATTTATAATCTTTTGCTTAGCACATTGTGAATGGAATTTGAAAGATGCATGAGTTCTTGCTGCATGTTGAAGGAGAAGAGACAAGACTTCCATAACTAGAGTAAACAAATACGGAGACAAAGGGTCCCCTTGCTTAAGACCCCGCTTCCCATAGAAGAAACCGTGAATGTCACCATTAATGCAAAGAGAATACGACACCGTGGAGACACAAGTCATAATCCACTTAATCATTTTCTGATGAAAACCAAAACGCATTAAAATAGCTTCGAGGAAGGACCAGTTAACTGTATAATACGCCTTCTGAATATCAATCTTCAAAGCACATCTAGAAGGCCCCCTATTGGTATGATAATTATGCATAATTTCTTGCGTGAGAAGAATGTTATCAGATATCTTACGTCCAGGAACGAAAGTCGATTGATTTATGCTGACCAAGCCATCCAAACTGCCTTTAAGTCTATCCGTGATGATTTTGCTGATGCATTTGAACAGCACATTACAACAAGAAATCGGTCTATAGTCTAGGACCGTATTGGGAGTCTCCTTTTTAGGCACCAACGCGATGATTGTATGATTAATTTGTTTTAGCAATTGGCCATTATCAAAGAAAGCAAGTACTGCATCAGTAACTTCATCACCTACAGTATCCCAAGCATGCTTAAAGAAAGCTGAAGTGAAACCATCAGGCCCCGGAGCCTTATTTTCCCCGATGCTAAACATAGCTTTTTTAACCTCCTCTCTGGTCACCGCTCGAACCATATGATTGGCAGAATCACTAGTTAGAGTATTAATAAACAAGTCATCAATATCAAGTCTGTCAACTAGATCCTCTGTACCCAAAAACTCCGCATAATGGCCAACAAGGACAGCCGGAACATCTTCGCCCTCAAACTGATTACCTTGGGCATCTTTTATACACGAAATTTTACTTCTGGCATTTCTATTTTTCACACACTTGTGGAAATAGGATGTGTTAGCATCACCCGCACTTAGCCAATCTGCCTTAGCTTTCTGCTTAAGAAAACATTCCTCATCATAGGCCGCAACCTGAAATTCTCGAAGACACAATGATTGCGAATCGCGAAGGCATGTATCCGACGGATTAGCATCTATTTGCTGCTGAATCTGATCTAGTTGTTTTCGTAAAGAAGACACTCGTTCATGAAGATTACCCTGATTATAAAAGATCTTACGAAACACTGGCTTGAGGTTTTTCATTTTCTTCACAACCGAAAACATGGCATGACCCGTAACATCCTTAGACCATTCTGTGGCGACAGCTTGCATAAACTCCGGCTTCGATGTAATGAAGTTCGGGAATTTAAAAGGTCTCGGCTTTGAACGGATACCCGACGACGTTTTAAAAACACACGGAGTATGATCCGAGATTCGCGGAGGGTGATAGAACGCAAACCCATCCGGAAATAAAGTAAGGAGATGAACATTACCCATAATCCGATCAAGCTTTTTCAAGACGCCAATGCCCTCTCTTGGTTTCTGGTTCCAGGTGAAGTGCATGCCATGACAAGGAATATCAAGAAGTTCCGAGTGCTTGACAGATTCATAGAACTCTCGCATGCCTATAGAAAGGCTAGATGTACCAAAAGAACAGTCATCTATATTTAGAGCAACATTAAAGTCACCAAGTAGAACCCATGGCTTGTCTCGAGCCAAACAATTATGCTTGGATAAGTTATCCCACAGAACACGTCTAGCTTGGTAATTATTTTCTGCATAAACAAAAGAACAAAGAACCACTTTTTTCTCGACCTTAAAAAGATTTGTGTATGAATAACTTGGTCCGATTGTGAGAGCACCATTAAGTCCACAACATCCGCATTCCATCCTAGTATAATTCGAGTGCCTCTAGAACACAAACCACCATTAGACGTCCAGCTCCAAGTACGGAAAACCTTGCTACAAATTCTGTCCAAATTATTCACATGGACATGAGATTCCAACACCGCGCAAACACTAAGTTGATTTTCAGCAATAAACACCCACACCTCGTTTTGTTTCAGGGGACGATTCAAACCCCTAATGTTCCAGGATGCAATACTACCCATTTAAACCTTTGAGACCGGGAGTGCTTGCCCCCTCAGCGTTTTTCCCTCCCGACTTACTAGAAACGAAGTTAGCCATTTCCGTTTGGACCCTTTCGACAACTTCCTCTTCCGATTGAGAGCAATTCTGGCTCATAACATTAGCATGTGGACCTGGATCACTTTCCTTCTCTATATCAACTATTCTAGCTTCCCCATCCGATTTATTTAGAGCTTCAAAAGAATTTCTAGTTGCCACATTACTTCGGTTAGCAAAATTTGAATTTTCATTCTTAGTGCCCGACGAACTCGCTCCAACATTAGCTACCTTCGGTTTATAGATGAACTTTTGTTTCTGTTTCTTTGGTATAACTCCCAACCTAGCCGTTTTCTTTTTATCTGTAACAAAACCATCTTCATCAACCACAACTAAAAATGTGAAATGAGAATATCATCTATAAAGACAATTATGAATTTATCCATGTGTGGATTACATATCCTATTCATCATGTCCATAAATGCAGTTGGGGCATTGGTTAAACCAAATGGCATGATGGTAAACTCATAATGACCGTATCTGGTTTTGAAAGCAGTTTTAGGAATGTCCTCTTTCTGTACTTTCAATTGATGATATCCTGAGCATAAATCGATCTTAGAAAAGAATCGAGCTCCTTGAAGTTGATCGAATAGATCATCGATTCTCGGTAGTGGGTACTGATTCTTAATCTTGACTTTGTTCAATTCTCGATAATCAATGCACATACGCATCAATCCATCTTTCTTCTTAACAAACAACACCGGTGCTCCCCACGGGGATGAACTTGGTTGTATTAAACCTTTGTCAAGAAGTTCGTCCAATTTTTTCTTCAGTTCCTGCATCTCCGTTGGTGCTAATCGATATGGTGCTTTGGCAATCAGTGACGTACCTGGTACTAGGTGAATCCTAAATTCAACTTCTCTATCAGGCGGTAATCCAGGTAACTCTTCTGGAAAAACGTCTGAGAATTTAGATATTATGGGAATATCTTTTAATTCTTTCCCTTTAGTATTAATGATTATAGAAATCATATATACGATTCCTCCTTTCCTTTCATAACTTGCGACTTTCACCACAGAGATGAATTTTGCTGATTTGGTCAGCTTATCTCCTTTGATTGTGATCTTTTCACCACTTGGTGTACTTACTTGTACTGTCTTTTGATCACATAAAATACTGGCATGATTGGCTACCAACCAATCCATTCTTAATACAACATCGAATCCGGCTAGATTCATTGGGTAAAGGTTAGCAAAGAAATGATGGTTTAGGATTTCTATTCTTGCTCCCTGCAAGATTTCGCTTATCTTAATGGATTCTCCATTTGCTGTCTCTACCAGACAATCTGGATGACGTTTGAATAAGGGTTGGTCAAGAAGTTTGTAGAAAGAAGTATTGATAAAACTTTGGTTTGCACCAGAGTCAAACAATACTTTGGAGAAAATATTATTGACAAAGAACATACCGGCAATCACATATGGAATCATCTTGGCTTGCTCAGTTGTTAGAATAAAGGCTCTGCCATTTTTCTTAGGTCCTTCAGTTGTCTAAGCTTTATTGGTTGTGGCTAGAGCTAGTTTCGGACAGTTTGGTTTGATGTGACCAGCTTCTCCACAATTGTAGCATATCCTATTATTAGGTTTCCTCCTACAGTTTTCTTCCTTCTGTCCAGACATTTTGCAAAAGTTGTAGCATACAGAACATTTCCAGAATGCTTTCTTTTGCAATACTTAAAATAGGGTGTAGAGGAAGAACCTGTACCTTTCCCACGGTTGGAGTTACCATAGCGAAATTCTTGGGTAAGCTTTTGAGCTAGGTTCTTTCTCTGGTTTTCTTCTTGTGTACGCACCAATTCGTCAGTCACGGTATTGGCTAGTTCTACTGCTTCTTCTATGGTTTGCGGTCTAGCTGCCTTGACTACGTGTCTAATCTCACTAATTAATCCCCAAATATAACGAGAGATTAACACAGGTTCAGGTGAGGCTAAGGTAGGTACTATTCTAGCATATTCGAAGAATATGGTAGTGTAACCTTTGCAGTCTATTCCAGTCATTCTAAGATTTAGGAACTTATTGGCAATTTGTTCCTTTTCATTAGGAGGACAAAATTTTCTTTCAACCATTTCCTTAAAGTTGATCCATTCCATATTATAAACTCTGTCAGTTCCCCTAGACTGGAGAATAATATTCCACCATTCTAACGCTGCATTTCTGAAAAGATTAGAAGCAAACAAAATCTTATCTTCATCTGCACATTTACTTATTTTTATGACCGTTTCTGACTTTTCTATCCAACGTAAGGCTGCAATGGTTCCTTCAGTGCATGAGAATTCTATTGGTTTGCAGTCCAAAAATTCTTTATAAGAACAACCATAAGAAACGGTTCTTCTTCTTTTAGGAAATGGAGCTTGGATAATAGGTCCATTATCATTCACACTGTGACTAGGTTCAGTGTGTTGACGTTTACTTCCATTTGTAGATTTATTATTTTCTGCTACTTTAACTGTCTTGATAATATAGGGCATAGCATCTATAATTCCTTGTGCTACTATGCGTTGAATGTCACTGTTATCTATTTGGTTTCCGTTATTCTCATTATTCTGACTTCCCTGATTTACTTTGTTCGACATCTGAATTGTGAACATTTATTAGGTATTAATTATCACAGAATTAAAATTAGTACAATTATTTATACACATCACAAAAACAGATTGATCAAAATCGTCGAACATTGCGACTTTTACTCTTTTTCATATATATGCATCTATTACAAACTACAACTGGAAATCAATTATACCAATAGTTATGCATCCGTATTTATTTTTTTTATCAAAATACAAAATTACACATATATCTAGGCATTTTCTAAGTATCATGTATCTAGTCATGTATATCGCGCTCGACATGTTTCCACGTAAGCTTTTCTCCTATTTGGTAACATCTTTCACATTTTGTATACAAAACCCTAACATACCGGCATTAATTTTAGAACACATAGACTCAATCACTGTTTAAGTATTATTAAAACATTTAAGGTTTTCGTAAAAATATTTACAAAAAGAGAATGACTCACATTGTAGATTTAGGTGATACTACTTAGCTTCCTGGTGATTCTCCTGATTATTATCTATTAAAATTAAACAATGCACACATGTTAGTAAAATAACCCAAATCACATTAACCGCACAACTCAAGACAGAATTCCAATGATTGAGTCAGGCAGAGCCTTGACATGCATTACGGAATCCTGGATCAATCGAGTGTAACACGAGACAGAACTCCAACGACTGAGTCGGGCAGAGCCTTGACATGCGTTACACAGCCCTAAATCGATCGTGTAGGGTGACAGCAGGGTTATAATACTTACAATGAGGCAGAGCTTCGCTTTATAGGGTATTATATCCAGAGAGTTTATACTATCAGAGAGTTTGAGAGAGAAAAGAAAAATGAACGAGGATTGAATGAGCTCTCGACTCCCTTTTATAGAATGATTGCACAACCCGTCGTGCCCCGCGGCGCCCCAAGGTCTGGCCGTCGCGGGCCGCCAGCCACCATAGTTAGGGTGTAGGGTTGTCGAGTCAAGGGGGTAGCCTTGCCGTGTCACCGGACACGTGGCAGCATTGTGTGCCGGCCAAGTAATGGATGTCTGTCACACCCCCAAAATCCACCATGCGGGGTATCACCGCTTCGAGGCGTGACATGACCAGGATCGAGCCACCAATCATATTGAACAACGAAATTAAGTAAGTAAAACCAACCACAATACAATTGGTGACCATAAGACAGTAACCAGTTTTAAGTTAACAGCGGAAGCATAAAACGTAAGTTCAAAACATAAGTTCATAGTTCATAAGTTTTAAGACCCAAAACATAAGTTCCATAAGTTTATAAATTTTAATTAATAAGCATGGGACATAACAGTCCGCATCTCACAACAACCTCCTCCTCGTGCAAGCTCCATAAGCATCTAGCGACCTGTAAGGCATGTAACAACGAGTCAACAACAAAGTTGAGTGAGTTCACGTTTGGTTGTTTAGTTTTAAGTTGTATCTGAAAAATGTGGTTTGACTTTCGTTGGCTTATTTGCCGTGGGGGTTACCCCATAGTTGAAAGTATGTTTAACCAGTTCCTTTTGTTACCCAAACCATATCCATAATCAGTGGGGGGCTTCCCCATGTGAACTACTAGACCGTTACCATATCGACAACTGACGAACAATAGTTGTGCCCTACATCAGTGTCTGTCATCACTGACAGTTTGCCATAGTCCATTAGTACACGCCATTCCAACTGGCACGGTGTGAGGTTTGTTAAACCTAATAGCGCTATTAACTAATGACCCGCTCGCCATTGGCCTCGGCGATTAAGTCGATATAAAATGAGGGACTACATGATAGAGTTTTGTCTAGTAAGTTTTAAGGTTGTTGTCCTACCCAAGGAGGACGAACGTACGCATTCTACCCAAGGAGAACACGCAGAATTAATATTAGCATCCTACCTATGGAGGATGGCCGTACATATCCTACCCAAGGAGGATATGTAGGTTCCGTTTTAATTCTTTAACCCATTCCCAAACCACCGGGAATCCCATGCCTTAGAAAGTGTGTGAACTCACCTTGGTTTGCTCGGTTAGATTAATTACTCAAATAAATCAGGAAATCAAGCACATCCTAATAAGGTACAGATAACAATTAGTTTCTCATGCATAACACGTATCCTACATACGGTTTATTTACTCATTACTTCTACCACATACCACACAATTCACTATCAAGTTATATCGCTAAGTTACATTATTTTACCCTAAAATAATATAACTATCTCACAAATAAACAAGTATCCACACAAGTGTTCTAATATAACATATATATATTCTAAATATATATTTATCAAATTTTATTTACGAAAATCATCTTCCGGCACTTGGTATTTTGTAATAAGAATCATAGCGAAGTTTATTTTGAAAACAAGGTTAAAATATGTTTGTAAACACTTGCCAGAAAAATATTTTCTAAGTGTTGGAATATTTTAGAAAAATTTCGCCTGAGTTTCCTTTGTAAATGGAGGTGTTCATGCTTACTAGCATATCCTTTTCTTTTCAAAAATTCATTCAATCAATCAACAATCAACAATATCCAACCTTTACTCACCAACTTGCCAAAAACAAGCATAAACTATAAACTCATGAACTTGAAAATTTATGAAAATATGTAGTAACTTACTAGTGTATTTAGTAAGTCTTGTTACCCTTTAAAGTGTGATTGTTTCTTTAAAAACTCCATTTTTAAAGAATATGATTCTTTACAACTTATGTTCATATTTTATAAAAATACTTCTTCATGTATTTTTCTTGTTATACTTATGTTTCTTTACTTTGTTAATCACTAAAAATGATGTTTATTTATGTAAGAACCAAGATTTAGTAAAACTTGCATTCTAACTTGGTTCCTTAAAAAATCATTCATAAATACTTAGATCTATGTGTTTAACAACTTACTTTGTTTATTACTTTTCAAGAAAGCAAAGTTGTTCTTTCAAATTCAAGACTCTAGTGAGGATGATTCATAACTTTTAACATGTTCATCCTCTCTTCTTGCTAGATTATGTTTTTAATCATAGTCTAGCAAGGTTATATGATGGTCAACATTATTTCTACAAACAAATAATAATCAACAAGTATATCAATACTACAACAACATGATTTCTTTATATTTAAAGCTTATGTTTAAGTTTCATCTTTATGTTCTTTAGTCTTCTTGATGTTCTTCACATTTATCATTATGATTCATACTTTAACCACCTTCATAGGATGAAAAATGAGTAGATCTAAGAGACTTACCACTAGCTCAAAGCTAGGAGAGTTCAAGTGAAGAAAAGTGATTGATAAAAGAAGATGAGAGTGGTCCTTCAACTTCCGAACACACCAAGCTTCGTTGAACGCCTTGTAGCACCTAGATGTACACTTGGATTGCTTGAGGCTTGAAAGAAAATGATGATGGTGATATAGGGGGTGTTCGGCCGAAGTTTTAATGGAGGGGAGGAGGTGAAGTTGTTGTTGATGAAGATGATAAAATGGTGTGTTTTATAATCAAGTCCCTAATACCCAAAGGGTAAAATGTCCCCCATAATACAAGCTACATCAATTCAAAATCTTATGGAAGATTTTATAGAGATTTAGAAGGATTTACAAGTCTTGAGGTGGGGTCCCCTTTGGGGCCGGTTATAGCAAGAGAGGTGGGGGGGGGGTAAATTGTAATTTTTTGTGGTAAAGGTAATTAGTTAGGGGTTAAGTGTAATTTCTAATGTTTAGTGTGTTTCATGCATTACGTAGGGTGTTTAAGTGTTTGGGAGCCAAAACTAGCTCAGAAAAATAAAACAATGTTTCTTGGAACATTTTAGTGTTCCGGGTAATGTCCGGTTATTCGGTTTGATACCGGTTCGTTAACGTGCTAAGTTATTCCGTTTGATGTCCTATATATATATATATATATATATTTTTGTAACATTTTTAATTCTCAACACTCAGGAAAGCATACCAGGCTATTTAGTAACTTTTCTGTACACTACTAGTATGTTAACAAGCACATGTAAGTATAACACAGTAATCAGAAAGCAGTTAAGTGATTCAGCACAGTCATCAAGCACTTTAATTAACATTAATGAATCGTACGGAATACATGAAATTTTTTAGGATTGTCACATTCTCCCCCTGTTAAGAGAATTTCGTCCCGAAATTTAGCACGTGGTTACTGAGGAAGCTAGTTAAGTTGCATGGGTTTCCTGGTTTTCCTGGGGTGTCACATCATCCCCCCGTTGATTTGGAATTTCGTCCCGAAATTCTGCAGTAGCTTCAGCCTCAGTAGTGGTTGCATTCTTCTTAAACAGCTGGGGATACTTGAGTTTTATTTGGTCTTCTCGTTCCCGGGAATACTCTGGGTCACGACGGGAATTCCAACGAACTCGAACAAGAGGTATTCTGGTACACTTGAGAATCTTAACGTCTCGGTCTGTGATTTCAACTGGTTCCTCGACGAATCGCAACTGGTCGTCGATCGTGAGCTCCTTTAAGGGAACTATGAGGGTCTCATCTGACAGACACTTTTTCAAATTTCACACGTAGAATACGTTGTGAACTCCGCTGAGTTCTTCAGGTAAATTCAACTTGTAAGCGACTTTGCCAATTTTCTCAATGATTTCGAACGGTCCGACATAGCGCGGATTGAGTTTGCCTCGTTTGCCAAAACGAGCTACACCTTTCCACGGTGTGACTTTAAGTAGCACTCGATCCCCAACCTGGAACTCGAGTGGTTTCCTTCGCTTATCAGCATAGCTTTTCTGACGGTCACGAGTTTCCGCCATTCGCTGTCGTATCTGAGCAATCCTTTCGGTTGTATCCACTACAAGTTCTGGGCCTGTGATTTGAATGTCGCCAACCTCTGCCCAACAAAGAGGTGATCGGCACTTCCGTCCGTACAATGCCTCGAACGGAGCGGCCTGGATACTGGTGTGGTAACTGTTGTTATACGAAAACTCCACTAACGGGAGATGTTTCTCCCAGCCATTACCGAAGTCGATTACACATGCCCTAGGCATGTCTTCAAGGGTTTGGATGGTACGTTCAGATTGCCCATTCGTCTGTGGATGATATGATGTGCTCATGTCTAATCGAGAACCAAAGGACTTGTGCATAGCTTGCCACAATTCAGATGTAAAACATGAGTCTCGATCAGAGATGATGGAGGTTGGCACTCCATGCCTTGATACTACTTCCTTTAGGTAGATGTCTGCTAGAGTAGAAAACTTGTCGGTTTCCTTGATAGCCAAGAAGTGTGCAAACTTAGTCAATCGATCCACTATCACCCAAATAGTGTCATTTCCGCGTTGAGATCTCGGCAGGCCTGTAACGAAATCCATGGAAATTTGCTCCCATTTCCATTTCGGGATCTCTGGTTGTTGAAGTAGGCCTGATGGTTTCTGGTACTCGACCTTGACTCTCGCACAAGTCAAACATTTGCTAACGTAGGTTGCTATGTGAGCTTTCATGCTAGGCCACCAATACGTAGTTTTGAGGTCGTGGTACATCTTATCGGAACCAGGATGTACTGAGTAACAAGACTTGTGCGCTTCATTCATAACAAGATCGCGTAAGTTTCCATAAAGTGGAACCCAGATGCGCCCTGTTACATAGTAAGCGCCGTCTTCCTATTGTTCTAGCCGCTGCCTCGATCCTCGCAAGGACTTAGCCCTGATGTTTTATGTTTTCAATGCTTCGACCTGAGCATCACGAATTTGAGCGGGAAGACTAGATTGGATGGTAAGCTGTAACGCACGAACATGCTTAGGTATAGTGTCCTTTTGACTGAGGTCGTCGGCCACCATATTGGCTTTGCCCGGATGGTACTTGATCGCGCATTCGTAATCATTCAAGAGCTCGACCCATTGGCGTTGTCGCATGCTTAACTCCTTTTGCTTGAAGATATGCTCGAGACTCCTCTGATCGGTGTAAAATGGTGCATTTGGTACCGTACAGGTAATGTCTCCATATCTTAAGTGCGAAAAAACTGCTCCCAGCTCCAAGTCGTGCGTAGTGTAGTTCCTTTCGTGAACTTTAAGTTGGCGTGATGCGTAGGCAATGACCTTGTCACGTTGCATCAACACGCAACCAAGTCCTTTGATGGAAGCGTCGCAATAAACCACAAAATCATATGTGCCTTCAGGCAATGAGAGGATAGGCGCGCTACAAAGTCTATCTTTTAAGTGCTGAAACACAGATTCCTGTGCATCACCCCAACGATAGGTGACACCCTTCTGAGTCAGTGAAGTGAGAGGTTGCGCAATCTTGGAGAAATCCATGATGAATCTTCTGTAATATCCTGCCAAACCCAAGAATTGGCGGATTTCTGTTGGTGTACGGGGTGCAAGCCAGTTCTTGATCGAGTCTACCTTGGATGGATCAACATGAATCCCATCCTTGTTTACTACGTGGCCTAGAAAGTGGACTTCGCGAAGCCAGAAGTCACATTTTGAAAATTTAGCACACAGTTGCTCTGCTCGAAGAAGTTCCAGCATAAGTCGTAGATGCTGCTCGTGTTCCTCCTGACTCTTAGAATAGATCAGGATGTCGTCGATGAAAACAATAACGAACTTATCCAGGTAGGGATTGCACACTCGGTTCATGAGATCCATGAAGACTGCAGGTGCATTCATCAATCCGAAAGTCATAACCAGAAACTCGTAGTGTCCATAACGAGTTCTGAATGCTGTTTTGAAGACGTCCTCCTCTCGGATTCTCAGCTGATGGTATCCCGATCTCAAATCAATCTTAGAGTAATAGCTCGATCCTTGCAGTTGGTCGAACAAGTCGTCAATACGTGGAAGAGGATAACGATTCTTCATGGTCACCTTGTTAACTTCGCGATAGTCAATACACATTCTGAAAGTACCGTCTTTCTTCTTCACAAAGAAGACCGGAGCTCCCCAGGGCGAAGAGCTAGGACGTATGAAACCCTTTTCCAAGAGTTCTTGTAGTTGCGTGGATAGTTCTTCAAGTTCTACCGGAGCTAGTCGATAAGGTGCACGAGCTATTGGTGCTGCTCCAGGAGCTAGCTCCATTTGAAACTCGACTTGTCGATGAGGCGGAAGACCAGGTAATTCCTCAGGAAATACCTCAGGAAAATCGCGCACAATAGGAATGTCTTCAATTCTCTTCTCTTCCATTGATGCGTTAATAACGAGTGCTAAGATGGCAGTGTGGCCTTTTCGCAAACACTTCTGGGCCTTAAGGAAAGAGATAATGCCTATGACAGCACCACTCTTGTCGCCATGAATTGCGAGGGGTTCTTTACTAGAACGAGGGATACGGACAATCTTCTCGTTGCAAAGAATTTCCGCTTGTTGACAAGATAACCAATCCATCCCAATAACAACGTCGAAATTACCAAGTACGATAGGAATAAGATCGATAGAGAAGGCCTGACCAGCTAAGACGAGGTTACAACCTTTAACTATGTGTGTGGCTTCAAGACTTTTACCGTTTGCTAGTTCTACCGTGTGTTTGGTGTTCAAAAGTGTTGGAGTGCGCTTAAGCATTTGGCTAACTTTTAAGGACACATAACTAGTATCGACACCCGAATCAAATAAAACAGTACACCCGAATCAAATAAAACAGTAACAAAGAAGTCATCCAGAAGAAACTTATCCATCACCACGTTGGGATCGTTCCTTGCATCACCCTGGCCCAGCACAAACACACGTCCCCTGGCACCATTGCCATTATTGTTACCCCCGTTGTTGCCTCCATTGTTGCCTCCGTTGTTGTTCCCGTTTCCTTGGTTGTTGTTCTGATTCTGGTTCAGCTGAGGACAGTTCCTCTTAAAGTGGCCTTCAGCGCCACACTGAAAGCATCCTTTATTGCCCTGCTGTTGCTGCTGCTGCTGCTGGTGGTTCTGTGGAGCTTGTTGTTGTTGTTGGCGATTCTGATTTGCTGGTCGTGCGCTCCTGCAATCCTTTGCTTCATGACCAAACTTGTTACACCTCAGGCAATGACCCTTGTGGCACTGCCCGCTGTGGTGCAAATTACATCGATTACACTTAGGGTGATTTCCCTTGTATCCACCCTGACCTTGATTTCCAGAAGACTGCTGACTGGGGCTCCTGTACTCATCTGTCTTTCGCTGCTGAGACTGAACTGAAGTAGAACCCTTACTGGAATTCCCATCCCATTTTCGCTGGTTATCATTGGGAGCGTCAGTAGTAGTAGCACTAATATGCTTGGGTAATTTGTTCTGTTCAACTGCTTGATCGGTGAGACGATGGGCCAACTTAATGATTTGCTGAATGGTACCCAGGTTAGCTGAAGTCACGTGACTCTGAATCTCTGGTACAAGACCTTTGAGGTACAGCTCAATACGTTTGATGGGAGGGTCCACCATAGTAGGACACAAGATGGCCAGCTCGTTTGACCCCTTCGTATACCCCTCAATCTCAGACCCCGTCATCTTCAGATTGAAGAATTCCACCTCTAGCTTGTGGATGTCGTCACGACTACAGTACTCTTCCTTGATCAATTCTTTGAAACCGTTCCAGGGGTGGCATTAGCAACCGCCAGCCCTAGTAGTTGAACCTGTGCTTTCCACCAGGTTAACGCAGCACCTTCGAGGGTTCCAGTAGCATATTTCACCCTACGATCTTCAGGGCATTCACACATCTTGAAAACAGACTCAAGCTTCTTGAACCAGTGAAGAAGGCCTACAGCTTCTTCAGTGCCACTGAAAGTAGTAGGTCGGCAATCCATGAAGGTTTTGAACGTGCACACAGGAGGCTGAGCATGTTGACCTGTTGTGCGAGAATAAAAGACAAGGTTAAGCACGAGGGTTGGTTCGCGGAGGTAGGATCTAAACGTCCTAAGATGGGTTGGTATGGCAGGTTATACCTCCTGCAGGGATAGCTGCGAGTGCCTCGGCAACTCGTTCGTTGATCAAAGCCATCAACTGGGCTTGAGTTAGGTTGACACGTCCTCCGCGTCCGTTCATGATCTTCATAACGAAGCAACGTAAGTGAGAAAAAGTGTCACGAACTTGAGTGATGGGTGATCTTGGAAGATATGAAGATATATGGAAAGATTATGTAGAGATTTGGAGGAAGGCATGCAATTACAAGTGTCCAACAAAGATCTAATAGAATATTTGCAAGATTCATGAAATATTTGGTGGGGGCCACTTATATTGTAACCGTAAGTTTGAGAACGGGGGGGGGGGGGGGGGGTTAAGTGTGAGTTTGTTTGGTAAATAGATAAAAACAGGTATTAAACTGGATATCGGGTATTTTATCTAGCGTTTAAATCCCGGTTTATGGCGTTCTAAATTATTTTTATTATTCTATAAAAATAAACTCGCCAAAATATTACTGAAAATAAATTTTAATTGCCGAGACTGGCTGCGTTGCCTGCGTTTCGCAGTAGAAGCACTGTGTTGCGCAGAAACACGCGGTACGCGCTTTAAACTTGAAAAATAACGTTTTTAAGCGTTTTAATTAATTTTTCAACACGAACCTGATTAAAATAAAATTTTAATCATAACAGAATATTTTTGGGATTTAAATATTATCCGGGCGGTCACCAACGTTCGTTTCGCAGTTTTGTCGTAATTAGTTCTTTAGTTCAAATAAACATGTTTTCGCCATACCGAATCCTTCGAAACTTATTTCTAAGTTATGTAAAGGATATTTAGGGTATGTTTGGCTTACGTCACAGTTCCGGAGTGTACGTCGCGTTAAACTGATTGCGTTTACGCACCAGTTTGCGTATAACCTTCCAGAAAGCGATTTAAAGCTTGAAATCGAAATCGAATCAAATTGTAAAATTATTAAATACAATTACACATATAATAACACCAAAGCACATTGTTTTATTAATAATCAACATTTTTTTACAATATATGATGATTACAGAACACAGTTGTCACACCGCGAGCGACCAGAAAAATTGAATTTCTTGGTTTTTCTTAAAGATTAGGGTTTCAGGGGTCCGAGTTTCTACTTACAGGTCGTTTTGGGACAATTTTGCAGGTCCTTACAAATCAGCCGTTTATTTCCAACTTTTTTTTGTCTCAAATCTGGGTGCCTTTGATTTTCAAGTTTGTTGTGATTCATCCTTGAATGTTTTCGGCTTCCAAGTTTGTTTTGACTCAAAGTTGGTTGACTTCTGGTTCACAACTTCAACTTTCTTTTCCTCTTGAACAACATCAACGGGTTTTAGATTTTGTGGGCATTTACGACTAACATGTCCCACTTGTTGACATTTAAAACATGTTCTCTTCGAAACATCTTTTGGCTATTGTTGTTGTTTCTTTTGAGCATAGAACTCCTCATTAGTCTGTCGATGAAATTGGAGTTCTTTCTCTTCTTCTGAACTTGTTTCGTGAAAAAAATTTGTCTTTTTCTGATAATTTTTCTTTTCAATCCTTTTCTTTTCGTTTTGATTCTTTTTATAATCCAACCCAGCCTTCATGTTTTTCATTTTGTAACCCGGTTTGTTATAGAAAGATTTCTTGCTCTTACCAGCAAATGTTGTAATTTCAGACTTTTCGATTTCTACCAATTTGAAAACTTTATCAATTTTATCCGAAATCACATTCTAAATCGGAAACTCAAGATCTGAGAATACTTTGTCCAATCCAATCATGGTGTATGCCAATCCCATTGGATCATCATTCGCACTTTTCTTAAATTTTGAATTTTTCAAATATTTTTTGTGAAAACTTTCCTGATCTCCATCCTGTGATTCGGACCTATCATTTTTGGTAGACTCATCTCTCAAAACGCTTTCAACAACCTTACTTACCACCTCTGAATCACTAGTATCATCAGATTTGGTGTAAGACACATCGATATTCTCAGGTAATTGGTCACCATGTTCAAACCTTTTGCCACCCTCTTCGTCATCATAGAACGTGTAATTATCCTTCAACGGTGGTGGCACCTGATGATATTCTGAACTAATACCTTTTTTATTCTTTTTAGAATCTTTATCATCTTGTGTGATGTTGAAAATATGTTCGAGAATATATGAAGAATTATGATAACTTTGAAGTTTTTAACATATTTTTCTTTTTTAGCCAATTCTTCTTTAAGTGTAGCAACTACATCAATACATTTACTTAATTCATGTTGCTTACTTGCATATCTGGCCTCAACAATTCTTCTTGTTTCTAAACATGCTGACAATCTATCGTCCATACTTTTGACTAGTCTATTCAAAGTATCATAAGCTTCTTTTAAATTATGATTTGAAAAATTTATCTTATAATATTCTTTCTGTAATTCTTGAATGATATTATCTTTTTGTAAACAATCATTACATTTCGCCGAACACTTTTGCTTTAAAATCTCATTTTCTTTTTCAAACTCTTGACATTTCAGTGTCAGCTTTTTCGATTTTTGTTTCAAAACTTCTTCGTTTTTAAACATTTCTTTGCATTTTGTTTTGAAAACTGTTTCGATTTTTGTAAATTCAATATCTCTTGATTTTAAATTTTCATCCTTTTTAACACAGGCTCTGCATGTTTCCATGCATTTCCTGCATAGTTCTTCAGTTTTATTATCAGATTGTTCAATGATTTTATTTTTGTTTGGCAATTCAGAAGATTCAGTTTAAATTTTTCCTATTATCGCACCTTCTTATGATGTCTTCTTCAATTTTTCATCAACCTTTTGTTGACTTTCATCACCAACTTCTCCTGATGTATTCTTCAATTCTTCAACAGCTTCTCAATAGCTTCTTATTTCTTCTTCTTCAACTCCATCACCTTCGTTAGAGTCGCGTAAAACACTTCCTTTATACGCTTATCCATATTCTCTTCATAATCTTTCTCTATTTTCCTTATCGTATAAAATTTTTGACAGGTTGAAATAATAGCTACCACTGCATTGAAATCCACCTTATTGGGATTAACCACCAGATTACCTTGTGGATCTAAGTAGCATTCTCTTTCAGCATCCCATCTCTTTGCTTCTTTTGCTTCATCAAAAGGATCAAACAAC
Organism: Helianthus tuberosus; assembly: GCA_030545235.1. Classification (NCBI taxonomy): domain Eukaryota; kingdom Viridiplantae; phylum Streptophyta; class Magnoliopsida; order Asterales; family Asteraceae; genus Helianthus; species Helianthus tuberosus. Next base: position 110,759,400 of record CM060449.1, read on the forward strand.
TTATTCATTTCATATCGAGCAAAATCTTTCCGCCAACTTAGATGATCAAATTCATCCATGATCTTGAAATGCTCGGGAATAACCTGTAAAGATTAACAACGATTAAACCCTTGATAAGCCTTTGAAATATGCGGATGAGAAATGTTTTAAATATGTGAATGAACTAAGATTTTTAGATTTGCGTGGATGAACAAGTGTGGTTTCCTGATTCGCGCGAATGAGCAGTTAAAAATAGTAGATTCATGCGAATGTAGACTAGGTTGCTTGTGCGGATGCGGAAAATTTTTTAACTTGCGGATGTAGAGTAACAACAAATGAACTAAATAATGTGTGAATGATGTTCCTGGGTCCGCAAATATAGCTCGAGCAACAATATAAGACAATCACTTAATTCTTTGTCGGTCCGTGTGGATCAACAGTGACTTGTGTGAATCAGGAATAACAGCTGATGGACAATATTGCGAATCAACACTTGAAAAAGAATTCACACTCAATTCGTAACACCCTTGATCACAAATATTTGCGGATGGATAAAAGTTTCAAACTCTTGCAAATGGACCTCCAATAGCCTGAACCATGATTACCCAGTAAACAACAATATCACTTTGAATATTGACAATCAATCCACTCGGATGAACAGTTACAGGTCCGTGTGAATTGATAACCAATGTGAATCTGCAGATTTGTCGATCTGTAAGAACTTGCAACTTGTAGATCTGCCAAACTCTAAACCCTTGATCCGTTTGTTATAACCTGGATTCGTGCAAAACTGAATGATTCAAATCTGTGCGAACCCTCAACACAACTTCAGATCCGTAATAAACTGTAATCTGCAGATCTGAATGGACTATAATCAGTAGATCCGTATAAAACAGTACTGTGCAAATAGATTCGTGAAAAATGATTTGTGATAAACTGTTGATTTGTGACTGTTAACTGATCCGTAACTAATGTGCAACAAACAACAACTTTCAGCAAATGAACAGATTTATAACCTTCAGACTTGATTCATGCAGATCAGATTTATATGAAATCCTGACTTCGTGCAGATGAACAGGTATAGGTCTGCTTGAATTAACAATTAATCAGAAATTTTCAAATCTCCAAACACAACACAGATTTGTGCAAAGGTGGAATCTCAGATCCGTTTGAGTGAAGGTCAATTAAAATTGATTTGCGACAATTTCTGATTTGTGAGTGAAGACTGGAACTTTGATTTCTTGATCAGTAACTATCAGCAGATTCGTGATTAAACTGATTCACATATTGTAGGGTTTGTACGAATGAAGTCTCAGATTCGTATGAAACTTTTAAGTTCTGATTCGTTCTTGATTCGTACGAATCTACTTAAGTAGATCCATAACTAAGGTCGATTCGTAAATCTGCGTATTTAAACTTGATTCGTATCAACTCTTGAATTCGAGATCCGTAACTGTATGAAACCCTAAAATCCAGATCCGTAAGAAACCTGTGTTGATTCGTACTTGTTGATTCTAGGTCCGTAACAAACTGTTGATTCGTATGAAACTGACTATGTCTAGGTTCGTACTAGATCTAAAAGTTGATTCGTAACTGCTTGTTGATTCGTATGAAAATGATGTAGATCCGTAACTACACACCCCAGCCTTGATTCGTATGAATCAACAACAACACATCCAGATTCGTATCAATCAACCTAGGTTCGTATGAAACAACAGATCTTGATTCGTTCTAATTTCCAGATTCGTAACAAAAGTATGCAGATCCGTTGATAACTGTTTGCTCTTGATTTGTATGAAGACAAACACTTGATTCGTACGAATCAAGTTGATTCGTACGAGGACTCACCCTAGATTTGTACGAATGAAGATAGATTCGTACCAACAGTTCCAGATCTGTTCAAACTTTCAGCGCCTAACTCAGTCCTGAAACTCATAGTTTTCTGCAGATTTGAACATGATTTTCTTTGAATTTTGTTATGAAACTTTGTAGGGTTATTAAAAACACAAATTCTCACGTTATATAAAAAATCTAGCCGAATTTATCCATGAAATCTTCCTAAATCTGTGTTTAAAGTTCAAAAAGATGTAGAAAGTGAGTAGAAGAAGAAATATGAAGAAATCGATCAATTCAGCTCCGATTTTGATGAAATCACTTGAATTAATGTATCTTGAATCCGTGCAATCGATCCCCCGCTCTGATACCACTTATATGTTCATTTCCAAATCGAATTTGTAACACCAATGACTGCGAAGATCACGTATTACGTGTAGAATTCGTGTACGTGAGTGGATCAGACACAAGAATGTAATTATAATGCGTTTTCTATTGATGATATAACAATTTACAACATTGAAAACACTTGTGTAGAACTTTTCCTCTCTAGATCTCCAAAAGCTCTCCAAGTTCTAAAAGTTCTCAAATGTCAAGACACTCCTCCTATTTATAGGGGATGTCCATCCTTACAAAAAATGCAAGTCTTTTCATAAGGATGGACTTCTAAACTAAGGATGTACATTTATATCCTATATTTAACACTTCTAAATCATGTCTTGAACATTTCAAGCTACGATACGTGATTAACGGAAGTGATAGACATACTGCATTCACAACCATTGATATCGAGACTAATCGTACGTTGAAATCGAGACGACTTAACCATCGATATCGTTGGCCGGTGGCGGCAGGTCGGAGTGTTTCATCGTTATTTTAAATCAAAGATGGTGATGGAGATGATTCATCTACCTATCAGTTCTGTGACAATCGGTGATTTCACGGATTTAATTACGCAAATAACAAACGTTAAGATGATTATAAGTAGGGTTTTAAGACGCAAATCAACTTAATTAGGCCTTTGGAGTGTCTAGAAACACCTATCCAGCTTTACAGTGCGCAAATGGTGATTTGCTGGAAAATTGCTGAGTATTAAATGGTAATGAACGGATACCGAATGAAATACTGACAACGCCGACATATACGAGTTTTAAACGTATATTTTATACATATGAATTGTTATGAAACTTTATTTGTAAGTATTGAAGAAAATCATATTCAACTTGATCTATGAAGAAGATGACAGTCCTGAAGATCATAACAAGATAAAGAAGACCAGATAAGACAACTAAAAGCAGCAACATCTACTTCAAAGTATCATAAGTTGATCAAGAGTTGAAGAAGATTATCAGAGAAGGTCTTTCTGATGGATCTGATGATATTTCTGATGAAATATCATCAGTTTCTGACGATTCTGATCATCAGACATTCTGATGATTTGTTCTCCAGAATTTCTGATGAAGTGGTTTATCAGAAATTCTGATAAAGACCCCACTTGTCTAAAAATCAGCTCTATCCTGCCACACTAACCAAAGCAAGTTGACATTATTGGATCTCATGATGACAAAGGCAAATTGATTGTTGGATTTAATGAATATGTCAAGGCGCTACTTTTTGCAGGAATATACATGAATAAACAAATATTTATTCATGTATTCAGCCGTCTATAAATAGAAGGCTCATCAAGCAGAGGACAATGAGTTAAGCCTAGCATTCAATACATACTATAAACTCCATTGTTCTTTCACCCTCAGAATTCAAGTATTCATTTGTAATAGATAATAATCTTACAATCACCTTGTAAACCATTTTGTTTCAAATTGATATAAACATGAAAATTCTGTAGGTCTTGTTTCTTGAAAGTCTGATTTCTATTTCCGCACACTATTTTCACATCTATTGAAATCACTTGCCATATTACGTGAAAAGAAGTTTTTTAAGTCCAAATTGGGACCAACAATTGGTATCAGAGCAGATTGAATAAATTATTTTCAAACGATCAATCGCTCATCTTCTTTTCTCTAAATATGGCCAGCTTTCAAACACGGAATAATGCTTTTAACATTGGTTCTATGTCTAAACCTCCGACTCTTGTCAGAGAGGAATACCCACAATGGAAAATCAGGATGGTCAATTTCCTTAACGGACATGACCGAGCTCTGTTTCAATCCATTGAAATGGGTCTACATGTACCAATGACTACAGTACCAGCTATTCCATCAACTGATCAATCACCAGAAATCCCTGCCTCCCGGGTTCCCAAAAGTGAAACACTTTAGAGCCAAGAAGACAAGGAAAAGGTGGCTGCAGATGAAATGGCAAAGTCACTTTTAATAATGGCTATCCCTAATGACATATTTTCACAAGTTGATGCATGTGCATCAGCTAAAGAAATATGGGATCAGTTGGAAAATCTTTGTGAAGGAGGAGAAATGATGAAAAGAAACAAAAGAACAAACAATGTTTCCTCATATGAGAGATTCAAACGTTTACCTAATGAAAGATTAAATGAAACATATCAAAGATTTACAAAACTTTTGAATGAGCTAAAGAAATTTGGAATAACAAAATCAAATGATGAAAGAAACATAAAATTTTTGGATGCCTTACCTAGAGAATGGAGAAGTCTAACCATGACTTTGTCCTCAACCTTAGAACTAGGTAATATGAGTCTTCATGACTTATATAGCATTCTGGTCCCCAGAGAAGAAGAAATATTTGAAGAATCCATTCAAAGAGGGGATCTTTAGCTCTAATCTCAAACTCACAAAGAACACCTACCAATGATCCACAACCTTCAAACAGTCAAAATCTTAAAAATTCTGATACATTATCAGACTTTTCAGGTTTTGCTGAAGCAATAGCACTGCTAACAAAAACCTTTGAGCAGAGGTTGAAGGGAGGAGGCCAGAGATACCAAAAAAGTGACAAAGGGAGGATGGATGGAATATCTAGGGAAGAAGGTAGATCTAAGGATAAGGGAAAGGCTGAAGTTGTATGTTATAAGTGCAAACAAAGAGGTCACTATGCATCAGAATGCAAAACCAAGAAACAGAAGGATGTTGCTTATTATGAGAAGAAGCTGGAAGAAGCAAATAAGCAGCAACAAGTCAGTTTAATTGCAGGGACAGATACATGGCTATCTGATGATTCTTCTGATGAAGAAGAAGAATAGATGGCTAACTTCTGCCTTATGGCACTTTCTGATGAATTACCAGAAACTTCAGAACAAAAGGTAAATTCAGATAATCTTGATCTTGAACACAAGTTAAACAAGCTCATGTCAGATTTTCTAAATCTACAAGATAAACATCAATCAGATAGTAAAAAATCTGATGAGTTGCAAAGGACCATGAATAAAGTTATACTCGAAAACTAATTACTAATAGAAGAAAGTTTAGATCACAGAGCCAAAAATGAATTCTATGAAAAAGAAAGAAAAGATCTTTACAAGAAAATTCATGATAAAGAAATCAATGTAAGAGGTTTTCAACATGCTAAGGAATTCATAAACTTTATTGAGTCCACACCAAAGAACAAAGGAGAGGGTTTGGGATATGTAAGAACAAACGAAATCAAACCCACCATCTTTGTAAAAGCAACACATCAGATTTCTAATAAATTTTCATCAGAATCTGATTCTGAATCATGCAAATCAACCAGTTCTGAAAACTCTTTTGAACCATCAAAACCCAACTTTAAAGCAAGAAGGAGTGAAATCAAACAAAACTCTTTCAATATTCAAGAAGCAGTTCACTCATTGTTTCAAAATTATCCACTCATTCCATCACAAGAAAAAATATCAGAAAATTCTGATAAAGAATCTTGTATGTGTGTTGACATACTGAAGCTTGTTCAACACCATCTCCAAATGAAAAATATGTTCATGGCTCAGCATGCAACAGAAATTCTAATGAAAGACCATCAAAAGAAAACAACATGATTAAAATCTCATCAGAAAGAGTACCCAAGCAAGTCTGGGTACCAAAAACCCTCTAATTTTTTCATTTTAGGACCATCATGTGCAGCAGATCTGGTACTGCGATTCAGGAAGCTCCAAGCACATGACTGGGAACAGGAGCTTACTCAGTAACTTTGTTTCAAAACTAGGTAAAATGGTAAATTTTGGAAATGCAGTAAAAGGGAGGATTATGGGATATGGATGCATAAGGTATGGATGTTTGACCATAGAAAAAGTAGCCTATGTAGAAGGCTTAAAGTACAATCTACTGAGTTGTGGTCAATTCTGTGATAAAGGTCTTTCGGATAATCTTATTACCAATGCCTGAAAACTTGTTTAAGTGATAATTAAAAAAAATAAATCACCAGAAAATCTGATAAATTATTAGAAAATCTAATGTATCATCAGAAAATCTGATATATCATCAGAATATCTGATGAATCATCATAAAATCTGGTAATTCATCATATTTTCTGGTTGAAAAATCAGAATCATCATTAGAACAAATTCATGCACGTCATCATCCTTATTCATATCTCACGTCTGCATATTCATAGACCATAGTTTTTGGCGTTTATTTTTTTTCTCTCCTCTCTTATTACTGTAAATTTTTTTTCTTAGTGCTGATAACGTCATATGACAGAAATTTTTCTAGGAACTCGTTAGTGGTTATAAAGCTTTCTCTCTCCTTCATTAAATACACCCCATCAATATTAAGGAGACTAAAGTGACATATTGGTAGGTAATCATGATATATTATCAATAAATGGCCACCTAAATCATTTAATGCAGGAGAAGTTTATCTCTGATATGCCTTATGCCATCTGATAGATAATTAAATAACAAAGATTATGATGAACAAAATCTATAAGTAGGTAGATATCATTTATAGCAAACTTCAAATTTAGTATAAATGATCATCACCTTGAGCTAAGACTGTCACCATCACATAAGGAAACCCTAGAAACTTCATCTTCTTCTTCATTTCACACTTTCTCACACTCACAAAAATGCTTACCATCAAAGCTGATCGTTTCCCACTTCCTTATCATCCTTATCACAACCTCAGACTAAGGACCAACCTGGAGGGTCCTCAATGGGAAGGATGCCAAACTGTATTAAATCTGATCATGGGAAGCCGTTTGAAATATGCCCTCACAGCCAACATAATAGTTCACCTAGACATTCTTCAAATGTTCTGGAAAAATGCAAAATTATCAGATTATGAGGGTAGAGGACAGATGGTTATCGAAAGTGTGGTGCTTAACCATAGAGTTCTGGTAATTGAAGCTATCATCAGGACGGTTCTTCAACTCAATGATGATAATGAAGTTTTGATGTTCACAAAGGCATAGATAGACGAAACCTTGGAGCAGATGGGTTACAATCCTGTAAACCCACTACGAGCAATCACCAAAAATGGCTTCATCAAGCCATGGCAGTACCTGATCACACAAATGGGAGCATGCTTCTCAAAGAAGATCATCAATCATCATGAAGCATCCCAAAGGTTGATGGAGCCTGTACGAGCACTCGTACTAGAGACACCTTACAACTTCTCTTATTACTTGATAAAAGATTTTGCAAGTAATATGTGGTCTGGCAGGCCATTCTTGATTTATCCTCTTTTTTTTTTTTGAAGATAATCATGAGCCAGCTAGGCTTTAGAGGTGTTCGTGCAGGTTATCCCAGCGCAGAAATGAGACTTCAACAAAACATGAATCTCAACATGCTCATACCCACTAATCAGCATACTGGTTTGGTGACTGGTCTATGGTTGCTCCTTGAGATGGATCATAGTGAAGGAATGGACCTTGATTAGGTTATCTTTGTTTAATCTTAGTATATGTAGATAGTCTTCTTGTTATCTTGTTAATATAGTATGTTCCTTATACTACTTTGTTGTCTAGCACATGGTTTGGGAAAAGAAAAATGGGTAAAGAAAAATGAGAAACATGATCATCGGAAAACAAAACTTTCATCACAAAATTCTTGAGTTTCTGATGACATGAGACTGTAATCTGGTAACATAACTTACAATCTCTCTCAATTTTTTTTGAAACTTCAAAATGATAAAAAGTTGTAGAAAATATCAGAAAAATTTAAGAGAATTGGATGCCACCAGAATATCACAAGTAAGTCTTTTGACATCATCTCATTCCCTCTCATCAAAAAAAAAAAAAAAAAAAAAAAAAAAAAAAAAAAAAACCTCTTGTACAATCAGAAGAGAAACTTCAAAATCTGTTGAAGATGTTCACAAGGCTAGGGGGAATTTCAATTAAGAAATTCTGTTGAAAATTCAGAAGAGAAACTTCAAAATCTGTTGAAGAGGTTCACAAGGCTAGGGGGAATTTCAATTAAGAAATTATGTTCAAAAAAATATTGACTTCCGTTGACCACAAAAGAACAATAAATTCTTAATAGAATTTCTGGTCAATTTCTGATGACATCATCAGAATGGATTTTTGACTTTGAATAAGGTGGTATATTAAGAAGAAAACTGATTGGACCATCAGCACAATGGGGTCCACAAAGATGAAAAGGTGTCATATGACCGATAGTATTCTCCAATAAAAAAAAATTCAGTTTAAAAAGCTTTGTGAAGGAATGATTGAAGAAACTACAAATTGAAAGGGCATAACCACGATTACATGATCAAACGTCATTAAATGTCTTGATACCCACGATCCAACGGTTACATTCTGAACCAAATTTCACATAACATGATCTAACGGTAATAAAGACAATTAATGATCTTTTAAACCGCCATTGCAAGGCACGTTCCATATCCCCTCAACTCCATAAACCCACAAATCTCTGCTAAAACCCTCACTATATAACTCGCACTTAGCAGAAATTCAAAAATCACTCACCTTCTTCACAAGAACTTCAAACCGCAATATCCCCTATTCTTCGCTTAAAATCCAAAAATCCCTAATTTTCGAACCATAACTCACAAAATTCAACAAATGGCAGAAGTAAACCTCAACATCCCAATTGTTCAACATGATGTACCTTTTGTTGAAGATACAAAATTCCTACCAATGAAAGAAAATAATCTGCTGTTGAATACAGAGCATTCGGAATATGATGTGAGATGCCAACTTTTGATAGAATATCTTATGAAATGTCCAATCTCAGGTGCACTAACAAAAGGAAGAGAAGTACCAGAAAAATTACTACAACAATTTGTCCACACCTTCACTGAAAATGAATAAAATCAGGTCTCTGCTCATGTATAGGGAAATGTTTCTGTAATATTAACTCCTGCACGGGTAAGTGAATGGCTTGAACTTCCAGTTCTTGAAAATTACATTGAAGCACCAAGCAAAGAAGACTTGACAAACTTTATCATTGAGCTTGGTTACAAGAACAAGAAAATTAACAAAATTGGAGCAGTAAGAAGAAATGTAATGCCAGTCATCTGGCAAGTGATGATGGAAATGTTAAACAAATGCCTCACATCAAAGATAGGAGGAGTTGATCAAGTCAGTCAAGCTATTCTGACAATCATGTATGGACTCATAACTGGGTTCAAACTTGATTATGGGACAGAAATCTTCAACCTACTCAAAAGATCAATCCTCACCAGAAATGGAAGAATAACCTCACACCTGCCATATCCAAGGTTTATTTCAATCTTTATTTCTGAAACTTTTGCTGAAAGAAACATAGAAATTCCAATTTTGTAAGATATCTGGAGTTCAAATATCATGAAGGCCTAGAGTGCCAATCATGGATGGGAATCAGACAAAGATATTCCTGAGTCACCAGAAAGCATGCTGTGCCTCATTGCACCAGACTCACAATACAGACTGCAACATGAAGAACTTCTTACCAAATCAGATACTCAAATAGAAGAACCTAGCAAAGAAGTTTTTAACTGTTCTTCATCACCAGAAGAAGAAGAAGTTGAGAAGTCATGGTCATCAGAAACAGAGGCTGCAGGAGGAGAAGGAGTTCTAAAGATAACTGTCACACCCCCAAAATCCACCATGCAGAGTTCCACCGCTTGGAGGCATGACGTGACCAGGATCGAGCCACCAATCATACTGAACAACGTACTTAAGTAAATAAAGACAACCACAATACGATTGGTGACCAAAAGCTAGTTAACCAAGTTTTTAATTTAGACAGCGGAAGCATAAACGTAAAGTTCAAAACATAAGTCCGCAGTTCATAAGTTTAAAGTTCAACACATAGGTTTAATAAGTTCATAATGTTTTAAACATTAAACACAGGACATAACCGTCCGCACACCACAACGACTCCTTCCTCGTGCAAGCTCCAAATGTTTAGCGACCTGTAAGGCATGTCACAACGAGTCAACAACAAAGTTGAGTGAATTCACAGTTTGTTGTTTAGTTATAGCATTCGTTTCGTAAATCATCTGTTCTTTTTGAAAACCATGTATCGTATGAATTTGCATCGCGGTCTTTCTGACATGTTTGCGAAGATTAGTGGGGGTTTCCCATGTGTTACTAGACCACGCGTATCGACTGCTACGAAAATGTAAGAGGTGCCCTAAGTCAATGTCTATCAGCATTGACCCTTTGCCCATAGTCCATTAGTACACGCCCGCCCGACTGGCACGGTGTGAGGTTTGTTAAACCTAATAGCGCTATTAACTAATGACCCGCTCGCCATAGGCCTCGGCGATTAAGTCGATAAATGAGGGACTTCAATTGATAGAGTTGATGGTCTTATGGTTATGTACGTAGGCTTTACGTACGTGCCCTTCAATCCGAGGACAGTAGTAAGTAGTTTAATAGTAATGATAGTTCGAGTAGTCATTCAATCCCATTCCCAACCCACTGGGAATCCCATGCCTTAGAAAGAGTGTGAACTCACCTCGGTTTGCTCGGTTGGGTTCTCAAATATAGTTAACAGTCAAGGTCGGTCAATCACGTCCTAATAAGGTACGGATAACAATCAGTTTCTCATGCATAACACGTATCCTACGTATGGTTTATTTGCATATTACTTCGTCCACATAACAGGTACACACTTTAACGATTTATGCCCATATAAACTTCCCATCCATTCCCCACTCATAAACAAACATACGATATTGCACGTAACACATAATACATGTTAGATCATTCACCGATAGCATACTCGACATTTAGACACGCAAGTCACAACTTATGTCAATTCAGCATTAATATTCAAAACCGGCTGTTTTTCGGACCTTTAAATAAAATAGTTAAATTATTCCAAAAATTTCCAAATTTTTACAGATGTCTTCAACGTTCCATATTTTATTGTGTAAAAATATCGGGATCCGGTTCATTACCAATATTTTATAAAAATTCATATTCCGGACTGAACTCAGATTTATGTATTTCTGACCACAGTCCACGGAACAATTTATTAAAAATTCATCGAGTGTCCGATTTACGAAATTCCAGTGGGGTAATTACAAATGCATCGGTTGTCATCTACTTTACAAATTTCATGGTCCGATTCATCACAAAACTCAGGTTATGACCGAAAGTATAACACCCATTTATTGCTGTCAAAATTCAGCTTAAGTTGCTGTTACAAATTAATACTTTAAAAATAGTAAACGAAGTCCAAAAATTACGATTCCGGTGCCATTAGAACCGTATTTCATAATAACATATTTTAGATTCAAAATATCGGTTTTTCGTTGAGTTTATGACCTGTTTACAGCCTGATGAAGTCGGCTGGAAATCATTACTCAGCTTGCTGTTTTGTGGTTTAAATGTTACTAAACGTATTAACAAGTGTCCGAACAACGGGTTTATCAAAAGTTTGACGATCAAACATCATATATGCATTAACTAACCTTAAACCAACAAGTTTTCATCTTTATGTATCAATCATAAGTAAACTTTTAATATTTATCTATTTATTCTTGACACTTTAGTGATTTTAAACATACTACATCCTTTGATCATAGAAACGAGATGAAACAAAATTAACAAGAGTGTAACAAAGGACTTACTACTAGCTTATAGCTAGGGATGAAATCTTGTGAAGAATTGATGAGAAAGTGATGGTGAAAAAGACTAGAACAAAGCCCTTCTTAAAGCTCCACAAGTAGTAACCTTCTTGATTCACCTTCTAACTTAAACGGAGCTTGTATAAGGGAAGAGATGAAGATGTTTAAAGATGATGGTGGTGGATTCGGTTGTGGTAAACCAAATAGAGGGAGAGAGAAGAGTGATGAGGGTTGAGTGTGAATCTTGAAAAATGATGATGACAAATCCCAAGCTCCATACTTATAATTGTTCTTTCAATATTTTGGTTAGATCAACAAGTAACCATCCATTATAAAAATGGAATGAAATCAATGAGAAGATTATGGAGTATGGTGTGGTGTCTTGTGGGTCCACAAGGGGACCAAAATCGTTGGGGGGGGGGGTTAAGGTAATGTTTTGTAACTATATTGTAAAATAAGTTAGATAGAATCCAAGTAACATGTCTACATATAATAGTTATTTGACTTATAGTGGGTATTATGGTATACGGGGATCATGACTAGTCAAAAATAATAAAACAATGGGTTTGACAAATATTTGGTGTCCCGGGTAATGTCCGGTTGTTCGGTAGGATACTGTTCCGTTAAAGTGTTTAATTATTCCGTACGGTGTCTTATATATATATTTTTGCAACACAATTAATTCCTAACACATAGGAAAATATTCAAGACCATTTAGTCAAGTTTTCTGCATACTACTAGTATGTTAACACGCACATGTGAATATAACACAGAAATCAGAGAGCAGTTAAATATTTCCACACAGTCGTCAAGCACTTTAATTATCATTAATGAATTGTACGGAATACATGGGATTTTGAGGGTTGTCACATTCTCCCCCTGTTAAGAGAATTTCGTCCCGAAATTTAGCGCGTGGTTACTGAGGAAGCTAGTTAAGTTGCGTTGTTTTCCTGATTTTCCTGGGGTGTCACATCATCCCCCTGTTGATTTGGAATTTCGTCCCGAAATTCTGCAGTAGCTTCAGCCTCAGTAGTGGTTGCGTTTTTCTTAAACAGTTGGGGATACTTGAGTTTCATTTGGTCTTCTCGTTCCCAGGTATACTCTGGGCCACGACGAGCATTCCAACGAACTCGGACCAGAGGTATCCTGGTATGCTTGAGGATCTTAACATCTCGATCCGTAATCTCTACTGGTTCCTCGACGAATCGCAGCTGGTCGTCGATAGTGAGTTCCTTAAGAGGAACTATGAGGGTCTCATCTGACAGACACTTCTTCAGATTTGACACGTGGAATACTTTGTGAACTCCGCTGAGTTCTTCAGGTAGGTTCAACCTGTAGGCGACTTTGCCAATTTTCTCGATGACTTCGAATGGTCTGACATAACGAGGATTGAGTTTGCCTCGTTTGCCAAAGCGGACTACACCTTTCCAAGGTGAGACTTTAAGTAGCACTCGATCCCCAACCTGGAGCTCGAGTGGTTTTCTTCCCTTATCAGCATAGCTTTTCTGACGGTCACGAGCTGCCGCCATTCGCTGTCGTATCTGAGCAATTCTCTCGGTGGTGTCTACCATAGGTTCTGGGCCAGTGATTTGGCTGTCACCAACTTCTGCCCAACAGAGAGGTGATCGGCATTTGCGTCCGTATAATGCCTCAAACGGAGCGGCCTGAATGCTGGTGTGGTAGCTGTTGTTATATGAGAACTCCACTAGCGGGAGGTGCTTTTCCCAGCCATTACCAAAATCGATTACACATGCCCTAAGCATGTCTTCAAGGGTTTGGATGGTGCGTTCAGATTGCCCATCCGTCTGCGGGTGATAAGCGGTGCTTATATCTAAATGTGAGCCAAAGGACTTGTGCATAGCCTGCCACAGTTCAGAAGTAAAACGCGCGTCACGATCAGAAATGATGGAGGTTGGCACTCCGTGCCTCGATACCACTTCCTTTAGGTAAATGTCTACAAGAGTAGAAAACTTATCCGTTTCTTTGATAGCCAGAAAATGTGCAGACTTGGTCAGTCGATCTACGTTCACCCAAATGGTATCGTTTCCGCGTTGAGATCTGGGCAGACCAGTAACGAAATCCATGGAAATTTGCTCCCATTTCCATTTAGGTATCTCTGGTTGTTGAAGTAGGCCTGATGGTTTCTGATATTCAGACTTGACTCTAGCACAAGTCAAGCACTTACTGACGTAGGTTGCTATGTGAGCTTTCATGCCAGGCCACCAATATGTAGTCTTGAGGTCGTGGTACATCTCGTCCGAACCAGGGTGTACTGAATAACGAGACTTATGTGCTTCATCCATCACAAGCTCGCGTAGGTTTCCATACAGTGGGACCCAGATGCGCCCTGTTACATAGTAAGCGTCGTCTTCCTTTTGTTCTAGCCGCTGCCTCGATCCTCGTAGGGACTCAACCCTGATGTTTTCTACTTTCAATTCTTCAACCTGAGCATCGCGAATCTGAGCGGGAAGGTTAGATTGGATGGTAAGCTGTAGAGAACGTACACGCCTAGGTATAGTATCCTTTCGACTAAGGGCGTCGGCCACAACATTGGCTTTGCCCGGATGATACTTGATTGCGCATTCATAATCGTTCAAGAGCTTAACCCATCGGCGTTGACGCATGTTCAACTCCTTTTGCTTGAAGATATGCTCGAGACTCCTGTGATCGGTGTAAATGGTGCACTTGGTACCGTACAGGTAATGTCTCCATATCTTAAGTGCGAAAACAACTGCTCCCAGCTCCAGATCGTGAGTAGTGTAGTTTCTTTCGTGAACTTTAAGTTGGCGCGATGCGTAGGCAATGAACTTGTCACGTTGCATCAATACGCAACCAAGTCCTTGGATGGAAGCGTCGCAATAAACCACGAAATCATCTGTGCCCTCAGGCAATGAGAGGATAGGCGCGCTACAAAGTCTATTCTTTAGATGTTGAAATGCGGACTCTTGTGCATCACCCCAACGATAGATGACACCCTTCTGAGTCAGTGAAGTGAGAGGTTGCGCAATCTTGGAGAAATCTTTGATAAATCTTCTGTAATATCCTGCCAAACCCAAGAATTGGCGGATTTCTGTTGGTGTGCGGGGTGCAGGCCAGTTCTTGATTGAGTCAACCTTGGATGGATCAACATGAATCCCATCCTTGTTTACCACATGGCCTAGAAAGTGGAATTCACGAAGCCAGAAGTCACATTTTGAAAACTTGGCATACAATTGCTCTTTTCGAAGAAGTTCCAACATAAGTCGTAGATGCTGCTCGTGTTCCTCCTGACTCTTAGAAAAGATCAGGATATCGTCGATGAACACAATAACGAACTTATCCAGGTAAGGCTTGCACACTCGGTTCATGAGATCCATGAAGACCGATGGTGCATTCGTCAGCCCGAATGGCATAACCAGGAACTCGTAATGGCCATAACGAGTTCTGAATGCTGTTTTGGAGACGTCCTCATCTTGGACCCTCAGTTGATGGTATCCCGATCTCAAATCAATCTTGGAGTAATAGCTTGACCCTTGCAGCTGGTCGAACAAGTCGTCAATACGTGGAAGAGGATAACGATTCTTTACCGTCACCTTGTTAAGTTCGCGATAGTCAATACACATCCTGAAGGTACCGTCTTTCTTCTTCACGAACAAGACTGGAGCTCCCCAGGGCGAAGAGCTAGGACGTATAAAACCCTTTTCCATGAGTTCTTGTAGTTGTGTGGACAGTTCTTCGAGTTCTGATGGAGCTAGACGATATGGTGCTCGAGCTACTGGTGCTGCCCCAGGAGCTAACTCGATTTGAAACTCGACTTAGCGATGAGGCGGAAGACCAGGTAATTCCTCAGGAAATACCTCAGGAAAATCGCGCACAATAGGAATGTCTTCAATTCTCTTCTCTTCCGTGGATGTGTCAGTAACGAGTGCCAGAATGGCAGTGTGGCCCTTTCGCAAACATTTCTGGGCCTTAAGGAAAGAGATGATGCCTTCGACAGCACCACTCTTGTCGCCACGAATCACGATGGGTTCTTTATCAGAACGAGGAATGCGGACGATTTTCTCCTTGCAAACAATCTCCGCTTGATGATAAGATAGCCAATCCATCCCAATAACAACGTCGAAACTACCAAGTGTGATAGGAATAAGATCGATAGGGAAAATCTGACCAGCTAAGACCAGGTTACAACCTTTAACTACGTGTGTGGCTTCAAGACTTTTACCATTTGCTAGCTCTACCGCGTGTTTGGTGTTCAAAAGTGTTGGAGTGCGCTTAAGCATTTGGCTAACTTTTACGGACACATCTGTCACACCCCCAAAATCCACTCGCGGAGTACCACCGCTTGGAGGCGTGACATGACCAGGATCAAGCCACCAATCATATTGAACATAAGTATATAGTAAAAGTCATTCATCAATACGATAGGTGTTTCCAAAACCAAATATAAACAAGTGTGTAGCGGAAGCATAACTGTAAAACCCAACATAAGTTTAAGTACAAAATGTCATAATGTTTAACAACACATTCACGATCCATGTCCACAACGACCGTGCCTCCCGTGCAAGCTCCAAAAGTACCTAAGGTCCTGCAAGGCATGTAACAGAGAGTCAACAACTAGTTGAGCGAGTTCACAGTTGGTTATTTAGTTATAATGTTCATATCGTAAATTGTATGTTCGTTTAGTAAACCATGTATCGTATGTAATGGTATCGCGGCCCTCTAGGCATCCTTGCGAAATTTAGTAATTGTATCGTATGTAATGGTATCGCGGCCCTCTAGGCATCCTTGCGAAGTTTAGTAATTGTATCGCTTTAGTCCTTGCTGCCAGTCCAGGCATGCGTGCGATGAATAGTGTTGACTAGTCGTATTTGTACGTGCCCTTCTTAATCCAAGGACCGTAGCGAGTATGAGTGTACGTAAGTTTTGCGTACGTTAAGGTTGTTGTCCTACCCAAGGAGGACGAACGTATGTATTCTACCCAAGGAGAACACGCAGGATTAATATTGGCATCCTACCCATGGAGAATGGCGGTACATATCCTACCCAAGGAGGATATGTAGATTCCATTTTAGTTTCTTAACCCATTCCCAACCCACCGGGAATCCCATGCCTTGGTAAGAGTGTGAACTCACCTTGTTTGCTCGGTATGCTAAGTTAAGTGCTCACAAATAAATCAGTCAAGTCCTATAGTGCACGTATACTCAATCAGTTCACGTTCGTAATGTTTCACATGTAACAAGCATCACAGTAATATCACAGAGTGTTTGACAGTTCATAACATGCAACACAAGCAGTTAATTGCATCTATACATGTAACAGGGTTGGCATCTAGCAAATCTAGCAAATCAACTGAGTGAATAAAGTTAACGGAGTTCAATGGAATAACAGAATTAATCCACTTAATTTGGAATAATAAATAATCAGAGTAAGTCAGTTAACCCAATTAATCAACTTAACAGAGTTTGTCCACTAACAGAGTTACTCAAACAATAAAGTTATCGACATACATATTAACATAGTTAAATAAACTAACTGAGTTATTCTAGTAATTAGTTTAATTGTTTAACATGTTTAATGACATTAATAATTACAGTAAACATGTTGCCGAAATCACTCATGTGCCGAAAACCCCTTAGCCGAAAACCAACTTATGTCCGAAATCCCCTTTATAGCCGAAATCACATAAGAGCCGAAAACACATATGTATGCCGAAAACCACATGTGGGCCGAAAACCCTTACTGGGCCGAAATCAAACATGTGGGCCGAAATCACCTAAAGTGATTTCGTCCACTTTAATGGTGCTGGGTGATTTCGTCCAGAACATCATCTTCACCAACACTCTCTGTAACTTAAACCCAGCAACTAAATCTCATATTACAGTTACAGGTTTAATCATCTACAAGTCATTTATATCAATCATTGATATTAAAAACAAATACTCTACCAAAACTTTGTGAGATCAAGAACATACTTGAACTAGTTTATCATTCATTACAAACACCCACTGTTGATCAAAACTTCAAATATACACACAGTTCATGTATAATAATTATCTAACAAGTACACCATGATCAATCACATAATCACATATATAAATGTATACATACATCATGATTAAACATCCAAAATCATACAATATGCAACAAGAAACAACTTGAATCATGAAATCACTAACCAAGTATTTAAACAGAGGTTTGCTTCAAATGAGGAATTCAGTTTGTGGGTTTTCAGATGTAGAGAGAGAGAGAACTAAGTGATAAGGTTTAGTAAGTAAGAAACTTCTCTGAGAAGATTGGTTTATAAAATGATTATACAAAATATCTAAATACTGGGCCATGGGCCAAGCCCATCTCTGATTTCGCCAAACCTTGCTGGGCGAAAACACTTAAAGTGTTTTCACCACTTGGGTGTTTTCATGAGTACTAGATTTCAGTGAGTTCCAACTTTATTTAACATGTTAATTAATACAAACCTTATTAACATACTATCACATATAATAAATATTATGCATCCCAAATATAAAATATCAATCGCAGTTCTAATTAACGTATTACAAAGGTAAGCGTTGTGAAACAACGAGTCGTATTAACAACAACTAAATAAAAAAAAAATTAGCGTGCACTAAATGCGAAGATAGAATCTTGGAAACTCGAGTTGTCACAACATAACTAGTATCGGCACCCGAATCGAATAAAACAGTAACAAAGAAGTCATCCAGAAGAAACTTACCGATCACAACGTTGGGATCGTTCCTTGCGTCACCCTGACCAATCACGAAAGCACGACCCCTTGCTCCATTACCATTGTTGTTACCCCCGTTGTTGCCTCCATTGTTGTTCCCGTTTCCCTGGTTGTTGTTGTTGTTGTTCTGATTCTGGTTAAGCTGGGGACAGTTCTTCTTAAAGTGGCCTTCAGCACCACACTGAAAGCATCCCCTGTTGCCCTGTTGCTGTTGCTGATTCTGCGGTGCTTGCTGTTACTGTTGGCGATTCTGATTTGCAGGTCGTGAGCTCCTGCAATCCTTGGTGATGTGCTGAAAATGGTTTAACAAAAACAACTAAATTAAACCCTAAACTAGACTCTCTAAGTTTTAAATTTATAAAACTAAGACTCTCTAAACCCTAAAACACACAACCGGCAAGTGTACCGATCGAATGTAGGGGGGGGATATTCCATGGTCCTCCCAACCACCGAGGTGATCCCACCTCGCAGACCGCCACCCAGCAAGACTGAGTCTGGGGGTAAATCCGCTACCGTAGGGGCATTGGGAACGAGCAAGACTCGAACCCGCCACCTCCGGGTTAGAATGCGGGCTGGTGGCCATTGGGCTGACACCCTCTAGACTTAAATTGACACGACTCAACTAATTTGTTTATTGGTGGGGGGGTTTCTAAATATCCTAAGAACGCAAATAACGACTAACTAGATTAACTAAGGAACTAACACGAATTCGGACGACGACTGAACTCAAGGATGATGAAAGAGCTACCTAGACAGGAATCCTGATTGCTTTTAGTTATGATTATAATTGGAAGTTGTCTGCTATGGAACAGGGATATTAAAATTCTCACCTATCGGGAAATCTAAGGACCCCTAAACCCTCTCAAGAGCACGCTAAGATCCCCTAAAGGTTGTTAAACTACCGGTTATTAGACTCCTTTACAAGACATCTAATTGGGTTTATAAAAGTATCCTACAAGGCTCACTCCCTTACGAGACCTAAACCTAGGATAGGTTTGTTTTCTCAGCTAGACTTACTAGACAGCAGCCAAAAGGTTAACTTCCTAAGAAGGACCCACCTTGCGGTTTAATCACTTAGACCTAGCAATAATCTCGCACCTTACAGCTATTGATGATTAGTAGAACACTTGATTTTATAAGATTACCAATAATTACTTCTAAGGCTACTTATGCAATTTTCACCCTAAAGGATTAGAGATTTATTATGTGATATAGACACTCACCAAAACCAAAAACCCTAGCATGACTCTATTATGTGATATAGACCGTCACCAAGATTCATGCGAAGCAATACTCAATATTCAAACAACATCAAGCACGCAAACACATCTAACTGATAGAACAAACCGTTTATAATTTATAAACAATCCATAGCTTCCATAAATCCAAAAATAATCAAACTTAAACAATCATTCATCCATGTCTAGGTAGTAACAGAAATTTAGCCAATAATCATGTCTAAAAACATAGCAATCATGGTCAAAACAGAATTCATCATCAATTAACAAGAAACAAACGAAAACGAGAGAAACAAGATTATAAAACCCGTGAACTCCAATCCCGTGTGCTCCTACGCTTCAACAATGATTCCTAGCAATCCCAAACCTTCAGAATACTTTAATCAGCCTCCAAAGTCCCAAAAGAACTCTAAAATTCGTAACAAGTTCGTGTCTGATCGTCTGATGTCGATTATGATGATTTATGACAACCAAAACCCTAATCCCATCGCTGCACGAATTCTGTGCGCGTATTAATGGCTCCCGCGGCCCGCCTCAAGATGTACCATAAGCTAACGCGGGCCGCGCGCGGGTTAAGTTCCGGAAACATGAGTTTAGTTCATGCGGCCCTCTTGGAAATGTCCATAAGCTTATGCGGGCCGCCTGGTAACTCCAGAACTGCATTTCTGCTTCGTTTCATTCCCGAACTCCTCGGTTTCCGTGCCAGACTTTCGCCCATCCAGATTTTAACTCATATCTGCTCCGTTTGGCTGCAAAGACCTGAAAACACAAATAAATCAAAAGCAAATACATTCTAATCTAAAACGACACTAAATCTAACTAAAACCGAACAAACCTAGACGCGAATAAAGATGTATTTTGCAATACATCAAATATCCCCACACTTACTCTTTTTTCGTCCCCGAAAAAGAATTATGCAAATGGAATCATAGTCGAAATAATCGTTCGAGACAAAAACTTAAGTTATTTTATTAAAATCGAAACTCATGTTAGCCGCGATTGCAAGTATATCGATCCACTTAAACCCAACCCGGTTCCAAGCCCTTATCATGCAATTTAGTTCAAGTGCGGTCAATCTACCTAGGGTCTCACGCTAAGAATTGCAAGTCCACCTATTCCCCCCTCAAGCTTATAGGACAAAAGGAACAACCACTGGGTTATTTCCTAACCGCCTTATACCAAGATCCAAAGAGTTTAGAATCAAATCTATTTTTTTTTTCATACGAGCTTAGACTTTGCTTTTTGCTCTTTTTTTTTTTTCTTTCGTGAGTCTAGACGATGCTTTCCCTAACCAAGAGGCATTCCGGCTGTAGAGTCGCTATCCCCAACCACAGATTGCTTAGGTTTCGGTACTTTTATTCGGCAATTCGATTTCACACATCCCAGAGGCATTCTGGCTGTAGAGTCGCTATCCCCAACTCGGATTACATAGACCTGTGTTACTTTCATTTAGTTTCTAGCTCACTTATTTTTTTTTCTTTTTCAACGAGATAATGACTAAAAACTCTAACGATCTTAGCTTATAACGGTGCCCCTTATACTATTTTTGGCGGTTTCAATTTCCCCACTTTCCCTAGATGAGAACCCACTAGTAGACCAACAATTAGGTATATTTTAAATCAAAGGAACCCAGAACCGAATCGAGCCTACCCGCACATCCCAAACTAGACACAAGCTCAATTATTTTATCTCATATTATTATTATTTGAACCCGAACAAAAACCCGACTTTTCTATCATTTTCCGTTTTTATTCTTTGCAAACTTCTTATTTCAAAAGACATTTTCTATTTTTTAAATTTTTTTTCGTTTTTTTTTTTCAATTTTTATGACTCAAGACTCTACTAACTAGACACTAAACGATAGTTTCCCATCCCCACACTTAAACTCTACATTGCCCTCAATGTAGGATGGAAACCGACTAAAAAAAAACTAAAAATAAAGAAGAAATAAAAGACAAAGGGCAAATCGGAAAGGACTTAGCTGGTTTTATAACGCGTATGCTCCATAACTCTCGTCCAATCCAGCTCGATCGTATAGCATTTCGGTCGCGATCGGCTTTGACACTGACTGACATGCTTGATAAATGCCTGAAATCTGATAAGCAGATCCAAAATCACCCGAATGGAGATTGAGTACGGGTGGTACATATTCGAACCTGCATCAACAAAAACAAGCAAAATACCAAAGCAATACCGACTCGAAACAAAAATGACTCAAAAACTACTAACTTAGACGCATGGTACAAAATAAAAGACTCAAAGTACACCACCGAATTACCATCTTACCCCCTCACGGCACTTTGATCGCCCTCGAACAACCCAAGTGCCAAACCTGACCAAAGTGTGGATGCAACGGATAACGGGTTGAATGTTTAGTGAAAAATCACAATTTAACTCCTTAAAAATATACAACCCGTTTCCCCACACTTAAAATGGAAATAAACCCGGTAACAACCGACTCAAATACAACAACAACAAATGCAGGAAAACATACCTGAACTTCGCCTCGAACCAGCCCGAACGATGATGGTGGTATGGACGAAAGTGAATATGGAACATGGATGAAATTAGCTGAAACCATTGGGCCTAAACAGCCCATTGTCGATCAGGAGTGGGCTCGCGGCCCGGGTGAAATGTGTGATAAGTCGATGCGGGCCGCCTCAACTTAAACAACCGGTAACCCTTTTTAAAACCCGCGCGGCCCGCTTCAAATAAACAATGGAACCTATGCGGGCCGCCTGAATAGCAGGTATAGCCGAACAGCATGCAGCACACAGCAGAATTGTGCAGAATTTTTTTTCTATATTCCCAGATTACCCCTGCATGTATTTCGTCGGTTTTTAACATTCAGCAACCTGGTAAACTACTCGAACGTTCGGCCTCGTGAAGGTGATGTAACCTGCAAAATAGTCGACAAAACACAAAACGAACACAAATACGACACCACGACAAATGACGCAAAAACACATAAACCACTAAAAATGACGCAACGAAACTAAAACTCTAACTAACGACACGACGCGAATGACGACACAATGCAACCAAATACGACTCAAAATACAAAACTACGACTCAAAATACAAACTCTACAAGTGGGTCACAACTATTCACGCACTCACGGAGGATCATATAAGCGGAGCTCACCTTCTAACATCGCCCGCACCTTACGGGCTGTAGCACTATCATTCCCAACATCGCCCGCATCTCTCCTAACTCTCTCATACTCTCTCGACTCATCATCGGGCGGTTTGAATCTAGACGTTTCATATCGAAATCTATCCCCACACTGAGCCTTACTCAGTATCTCTATCCTAGACTCCAACCTTAGCAAACTCTACTCCAACTCCTCAACTCTCCTATCAGGTGGATCCCCACACTTAGGTTTTAACACCTTTTCTAGACTCGACTCACTTACTACCTTTTTCTCGTCTCTCTCAGTCTTTTCACTCTCCTCTACCAACGCTATCGCCTCCACGCTCTCACTCGGCCCTCTCGCATTATTCACGTTGAAAACTACCGACTCATCCTCCGCTCTAAGTGTGATTGTGCCTAAGAAGACATCTATAAGCGCTTTAGCAGTGTTCAAGAACGGCCGCCCTAAAATCAACGGAACTCTATCATCGGCCTCCATATCTAACACTACAAAATCAGCCGGAAACACAAACTTGTCAACTTTCACCAACAAATTCTCTACTATCCCCCTAGGATACTTAACTGACTTATCCGCTAACGAGAGGGTCATACGAGTTGATTTCAAATCACCAAGGCCTAGTTTTTCGTAAAATGAATAAGGCATCAAATTAATACTAGCACCAAGGTCAGCTAACGCGTGGTTTTTAACATCACCACCAAACAAGCAAGGAATCGTGAAAATGCCAGGATCGGTAAGTTTCTCAGGAAGTTTATTTAGAATCACTGCCGAACACTCTCCACTCAATGGATCACTCGAACTCTCACCTACCCTATCCTTACGCTTTAGAAAATCCTTAAGGAACTTGACGTATTTGGGCATGGATCTCAAGGCCTCTATAAACGAAAGATTCACCTTCAGCTGGGTGAACATGTCAAGAAATTTCTCGTATTCCCTAGCATATATCTGCTGCCTAGCACGAGCGGGAAACGTAAGACGCGAAATATCAATCACTCGTGGTGGTGGCCTAACCTTCTTCGACTGCTTCTCCTCTTTCTTCTCTACTGGCAACTCCTCGGCGTGTGCGGTACTTGCTGGGTCTAGCCTAATGTGCACCTTGCCTGGAGCCTCCATCTCTATCACCTCATCATCACTCCCTATCTCAACATTCTCTCTCACGACCTCTCCTAGACTCAACCCACTGCGAGTAGTAATTGCTT
Organism: Helianthus tuberosus; assembly: GCA_030545235.1. Lineage (NCBI taxonomy): Eukaryota > Viridiplantae > Streptophyta > Magnoliopsida > Asterales > Asteraceae > Helianthus > Helianthus tuberosus. The sequence goes on from CM060449.1 coordinate 110,783,450, forward strand.
TAACAGAATGGTGGACTGGGTGAGTAGTACCTGAATACTGACCAGAAGAGGACTCTTTCAACTGCCTAGCTATATCCCCTACTGTTCTCTGAAGATCTAGAAGAGTGGACTCTTGATTTTTAAGCTGAAGTTCATGATTTTTGTTAATCTGCTCCTGAGTCCTAGTGAAATCATTGAGGGATTTCTGCGTCGCCTGATTTTGTGTCATCATCTGAGCTAACATCTCCTCTATCCTACTCATACTACCCTCTGGAGCCTTACCACTACCCTGACTCTCCTGATTCAACCCTCCACTCGCAAACTGACCTCCTGACCCACTATACTGACCACTCTGACCCGAACCACCACTCGTGTAAAGACCTGGCCCCCCTATTTTGATACTGACCAGATGGGAATCCAGGGGGATTGCCAGAAGAACGATAACTACTACCACTACCCTGCCAGTTGGAGTTATAATTATTATTATTATTACCAAATAGACCCCTAGACTGACCGGCTATGTACTCTACCTGCTCTAACGTAAGTGTGGGACAATCAAGTGTATCATGACCTCCTCTACAAACCTCACACCTATCAACTTTCTTCTTAATCTCATCTATCTCTCTCCGCATCTCCTGCCTCAAATCTTGCTTCACACTCTCGACTATAGCAGCTACCGATGGATCCAAGCTAACTTGGTTTACCCCTCGACCGGCCGAGGTGGTAGTAACAGGAATGGAAGTCCTGCCAGTAGTGCTGTAATCCATACCAGAATGTGCAAAGCTCTCAAACAAATCATTGCACTCAGTCACTGTCTTCTTCCCCATAAGCTGACCTCCTGCTGAAGTATCGAAACGAGCTCTAATCTCAGGAGTAAGACCATTGTAGAATTTCTCAACTAACGCCCAGTCGGATAAACCATGCTGCGAACAACGAGAGAGAAGCGTCTGAAAACGCTCCCAAGCTAAGTGATACGGCTCATCAGGCTCCATACGGAAGGAGTGTATCTGATCACGAAGGCGAGATGCCTTGGCTGGCGGGAAGTATTTTGCTATGAAAGCATCTCGAAGACCGGCCCAAGTAGTGAAAGTGCCTGCTGGCTGAGAATCAAACCAGACGGCTGCGCGTCCAGCGAGTGAGAATGGAAATACCTGAAGATACCTAGCATCTAGATTGACACCCTCGATGGAATAGGTGCCACAGAGACGAGTGATGCGATTTATGTGGGCGGGAGCATCCTCGTCATCACGACCATGAAACTGACACGAATTGGTGATGGCGGTCATGATGTAAGAAGGGATCTGCCAGGACCTATCGTTCGCGATATTCGGAAGGGTGATGGGTGATGTAGCACCGGTGAAACCGGTGGTAGCCTGCTAGTAGACGGTTCGGTTCGCCATGACGGGTGGAGGACTAGGCGAACGAGAACGGGAGGGTGGTGGGGAAACGTGCGGTGAAACGTGTGGTGATGGCTTCGGTGTGAAATCGAAGGCGGGGGTGGAATGTGGAACTGAAGAAGACGAAGAAGACGACTCAGAAGAATTGACTGTAAACAAAGGTGGCGGTGGTCCCTGCGAGCGCGTATGGGGCATCCACCAACTACGAACAACGAAAAGACTCTAACAACGACTCACTAACCTAGAAAAGACACTAAAGCAAATATTTTTTTTTATTTTTAAAATTTTTAGACTCCTACGACTCAAAGAACACAAATAGCACGTAATATGTCAAACAAGTCCAAACAAAGCAATCAACGCAATTACCTAAGAGTCCCCGGCAACGGCGCCAAAAACTTGATGTGCTGAAAATGGTTTAACAAAAACAACTAAATTAAACCCTAAACTAGACTCTCTAAGTTTTAAATTTATAAAACTAAGACTCTCTAAACCCTAAAACACACAACCGGCAAGTGTACCGATCGAATGTAGTATAGCCTAAGGAAGTCCGAGTATCGAACCCAAGAGACTCTACTGATTACGCTAAAACTCTATCTAGACTTAAATTGACACGACTCAACTAATTTGTTTATTGGTGGGGGGGGGGGTTTCTAAAAATCCTAAGAACGCAAATAACGACTAACTAGATTAACTAAGGAACTAACACGAATTCGGACGACGACTGAACTCAAGGATGATGAAAGAACTACCTAGACAGGAATCCTGATTGCTTTTACTTATGATTATAATTGGAAGTTGTCTGCTATGGAACCGCCTCAACTTAAACTACCGGTTATTAGACTCCTTTACAAGACATCTAATTGGGTTTATAAAAGTATCCTACAAGGCTCACTCCCTTACGAGACCTAAACCTAGGATAGGTTTGTTTTCTCAGCTAGACTTGCTAGACAGCAGCCAAAAGGTTAACTTCCTAAGAAGGACCCACCTTGCGGTTTAATCACTTAGACCTAGCAATAATCTCGCACCTTACAGCTATTGATGATTAGTAGAACACTTGATTTTATAAGATTACCAATAATTACTTCTAAGGCTACTTATGCAATTTTCACCCTAAAGGATTAGAGATTTATTATGTGATATAGACACTCACCAAAACCTAAAACCCTAGCATGACTCTATTATGTGATATAGACCGTCACCAAGATTCATGCGAAGCAATAATCAATATTCAAACAACATCAAGCACGCAAACACATCTAACTGATAGAACAAACCGTTTACAATTTATAAACAATCCATAGCTTCCATAAATCCAAAAATAATCAAACTTAAACAATCATTCATCCATGTCTAGGTAGTAACAGAAATATAGCCAATAATCATGTCTAAAAACATAGCAATCATGGTCAAAACAGAATTCATCATCAATTAACAAGAAACAAACAAAAACGAGAGAAACAAGATTATAAAACCCGTGAACTCCAATCCCGTGTGCTCCTACGCTTCAACAATGATTCCTAGCAATCCCAAACCTTCAGAATACTTTAATCAGCCTCCAAAGTCCCAAAAGAACTCTAAAATTCGTAACAAGTTCGTGTCTAATCGTCTGATGTCGATTATGATGATTTATAACAACCAAAACCCTAATCCCGTCGTTGTACGAATTCTGTGCGCGTATTAATGGCTCTCGCGGCCTGCCTCAAGATGTACCATAAGCTAACGCGGGCCGCACGCGGGTTAAGTTCTGGAAACATGAGTTTAGTTCATGCGGCCCGCTTGGAAATGTCCATAAGCTTATGCGGGCCGCCTGGTAACTCCAGAACTGTATTTCTGCTTCGTTTCATTCCCGAACTCCTCGGTTTCCATGCCAGACTTTTGCCCATCCAGATTTTAACTCATATATGCTCCGTTTGGCTGCAAAGACCTAAAAACACAAATAAATCAAAAGCAAATACATTCTAATCTAAAACGACACTAAATCTAACTAAAACCGAACAAACCTAGACGCGAATAAAGATGTATTTTGCAATACATCACTTGGCTTCATGACCCATCTTGAGAGACCTCTGAAAACGTCCTTTGTTGCATAGACCACTATGGTGTCTGTTACATTTGTTACACTTTGGGTGGTTTCCTCGATACCCTCCCTGTCCTTGATTACTGGAGGATTGCTGACCAGGACTCTGGTAGTCATCAGTCTTTCGCTGCTGAGACTGAACCAAAGCAGAACCCTTACTGGAGTTCCCATCCCATTTTCATTTGTTGTCGGTAGGTGCATCAGAAGTAGCTGTGGCACTGATACGTTTGGGTAGCCTGTTTTGCTCCACCGCCTGGTCAGTGAGTCGATGGGCCAACTTGATGATTTGTTGTATGGTACCCAGATTGGCTGAAGTTACGTGACTTTGAATCTCTGGTACAAGGCCCTTGAGATACAACTCAATTCGTTTGATGGGAGGGTCCACCATAGTTGGACACAAGATGGCCAGCTCGTTTGACCTTTTAGTATACGCCTCAATCTCAGACCCTGTCATCTTCAGGTTGTAAAATTCCACCTCTAGCTTGTGGATGTCATCCCGACTACAGTACTCCTCCTTGATCAGCTCTTTGAAACCATTCCAGGGTGTGGCATTAGCAATTGCCAGTCCTAGTAGTTGAACTTGCACCTTCCACCAGGTTAACGCAGCTCCTTCAAGTGTTCCGGTAGCATATTTCACCCTACGCTCTTCGGGGCATTCGCACATTTCAAAAACAGACTCAAGCTTTTCAAACCAACGAAGAAGGCCCACTGCTCCTTCGGTGCCACTGAAAGTGGTAGGTCGGCAGTCCATGAACGTCTTGAACGTGCACACAGGAGGCTGAGCATGTTGACCTGTTGCGCGAGAATAAAAGACAAGGTTAAGCATGAGGATAGGTTTGTGAAGGTAGGATCTAAACGTCCTAAGGTAGGTTGATATGGCAGGTTATACCTCCTGCAGGGATAGCTGCGAGTGCCTCAGCAACTCATTCGTTGATCAAAGCCGTCAGCTGGGCTTGAGTTAGGTTCAAACGTCCACCCATGATCTTCACAACGAAATAACGTAGGTGAGAAAAGTGTCGCGAAAGTGCGTAAGTGTGGGACGATAGTGGAGAGTAAGCACGCAAGGTTCAAATAGCAATTACCACATTATCTAATGCACAGTGAGAACTATCTAACCGACAATATAACATAAATCATACCACTTATGGTGTCGAGTCTTGCACGTGGAGCGAAGCGTCGTTGTGGATCGTTGAGCACTGTACAGGTTATAGTCTGGTTTTATCAAAAAGCTTTTCCCTTTTTAAAACCAAGTTCACTATAACCAATGGCTCTGATACCAATCTGTCACACCCCCAAAATCCACCATGCGGAGTTCCACCGCTTGGAGGCGTGACGTGAGGCCACCAATCATACTAAACAACGTACTTAAGTAAATAAAGACAACAACAATACGATTGGTGACCAAAAGCTAGTTAACCAAGTTTTTAATTTAGACAGCGGAAGCATAAACGTAAAGTTCAAAACATAAGTCCGCAGTTCATAAGTTTAAAGTTCAACACATAGGTTTAATAAGTTTATAATGTTTTAAACATTAAACACTGGACATAACCGTCCGCACACCACAACGACTCCTTCCTCGTGCAAGCTCCAAATGTTTAGCGACCTGTAAGGCATGTAACAACGAGTCAACAACAAAGTTGAGTGAATTCATAGTTTGTTGTTTAGTTATAGCATTCGTTTCGTAAATCATCTGTTCGTTTTGAAAACCATGTATCGTATGAATTTGCATCACGGTCTTTCTGACATGTTTGCGAAGATTAGTGGGGGTTTCCCATGTGTTACTAGACCACGCGTATCGACTGCTACGAAAATGTAAGAGGTGCCCTAAGTCAATGTCTATCAGCATTGACCCTTTGCCCATAGTCCATTAGTACACGCCCGTCCGACTGGCACGGTGTAAGGTTTGTTAAACCTAATAGCGCTATTAACTAATGACCCGCTCGCCATAGGCCTCGGCGATTAAGTCGATAAATGAGGGACTTCAATTGATAGAGTTGATGGTCTTATGGTCGTGTACGTAGGCTTTACGTACATGCCCTTCAATCCGATGACAGTAGTAAGTAGTTTAATAGTAATGATAGTTCGAGTAGTCATTCAATCCCATTCCCAACCTACTGGGAATCCCATGCCTTAGAAAGAGTGTGAACTCACCTCGGTTTGCTCGGTTGGGTTCTCAAATATAGTTAACAGTCAAGGTCGGTCAATCACGTCCTAATAAGGTACGGATAACAATCAGTTTCTCATGCATAACACGTATCCTACGTATGGTTTATTTGCACATTACTTCGTCCACATAACAGGTACACACTTTAACGATTTATGCCCATATAAACTTCCCATCCATTCCCCACTCATAAACAAACATACGATATTGCACGTAACACATAATACATGTTAGATCATTCACCGATAGCATACTCGACATTTAGACACGCAAGTCACAACTTATGTCAATTCAGCATTAATATTCAAAACCGGCTGTTTTTCGGACCTTTAAATAAAATAGTTAAATTATTCCAAAAATTCCCAAATTTTTACAGGATGTCTTCAACGTTCCATATTTTATTGTGTAAAAATATCGGGGTCCGGTTCATTACCAATATTTTATAAAAATTCATATTCCGGACTGAACTCAGATTTATGTATTTCTGACCACAGTCCACGGAACAATTTATTAAAAATTCATCGAGTGTCCGATTTACGAAATTCTAGTGGGGTAATTACAAATGCATCGGTTGTCATCTACTGTACAAATTTCATGGTCCGATTCATCACAAAACTCAGGTTATGACCGAAAGTATAACACCCATTTATTGCTGTCAAAATTCAGCTTAAGTTGCTGTTACAAATTAATACTTTAAAAATAGTAAACGAAGTCCAAAAATTACGATTCCGGTGCCATTAGAACCGTATTTCATAATAACATATTTTAGATTCAAAATATCGGTTTTTCGTTGAGTTTATGACCTGTTTACAGCCTGATGAAGTCGGCTGGAAATCATTACTCAGCTTGCTGTTTTGTGGTTTAAATGTTACTAAACGTATTAACAAGTGTCCGAACAACGGGTTTATCAAAAGTTTGACGATCAAACATCATATATGCATTAAATAACCTTAAACCAACAAGTTTTCATCTTTATGTATCAATCATAAGTAAACTTTTAATATTTATCTATTTGTTCTTGACACTTTAGTGATTTTAAACATACTACACCCTTTGATCATAGAAACGAGATTAAACAAAATTAACAAGAGTGTAACAAAGGACTTACTACTAGCTTATAGCTAGGGATGAAATCTTGTGAAGAATTGATGAGAAAGTGATGGTGAAAAAGACTAGAACAAAGCCCTTCTTAAAGCTCCACAAGTAGTAACCTTCTTGATTCACCTTCTAACTTAAACGGAGCTTGTATAAGGGAAGAGATGAAGATGTTTAAAGATGATGGTGGTGGATTCGGTTGTGGTAAACCAAATAGAGGGAGAGAGAAGAGTGATGAGGGTTGAGTGTGAATCTTGAAAAATGATGATGACAAATCCCAAGCTCCATACTTATAATTGTTCTTTCAATATTTTGGTTAGATCAACAAGTAACCATCCATTATAAAAATGGAATGAAATCAATGAGAAGATTATGGAGTATGGGGTGGTGTCTTGTGGGTCCACAAGGGGACCAAAATCGTTGGGGGGGGGGGGGGGTTAAGGTAATGTTTTGTAACTATATTGTAAACATAAGTTAGATAGAATCCAAGTAACATGTCTACATATAATAGTTATTTGACTTATAGTGGGTATTATGGTATACGGGGATCATGACTAGTCAAAAATAATAAAACAATGGGTTTGACAAATATTTGGTGTCCCGGGTAATGCCCGGTTGTTCGGTAGGATACTGTTCCATTAAAGTGTTTAATTATTCCATACGGTGTCTTATATATATATTTTTGCAACACAATTAATTCCTAACACATAGGAAAATATTCAGGACCATTTAGTCAAGTTTTCTGCATACTACTAGTATGTTAACACGCACATGTGAATATAACACAGAAATCAGAGAGCAGTTAAATATTTCCACACAGTCGTCAAGCACTTTAATTATCATTAATGAATTGTACGGAATACATGGGATTTTGAGGGTTGTCACAATAATAAACTCACCATAAAACAAGACAGAACATGCTGAGAGCCAACAGATTCATGAAGCTAGAATTCATCTTGAGTTTGATATTCATCAGGAAAAAGAACATCAACATTATGAAGAATCTCATATTGCTGGAGGAACTCATGAAGATGCTGAAGATCAATAGTATGAAGAAACTCACTTTGATGGAGCAACAAATGAAGCCACTGAAGTCATACATCATGATGAGTCTCGGGTTGCTGGTATATCTCTTTTAAACACAGTTTTAATTAATACTTCTTCAAAAGGAACAAACTCAGAAGTTTCAATTAATGTTTCTTACAAGTTAGAATATAGAAAAACTGATGTTGATGAGGAGGTCACTAGTTCCATTCATCTCAACTCTCAATCAGAAAATGAGGAAGAAGTTGAGATCTCAATAGATAGAGATTAGGGAACTGATCAAGGAAATCTGGTAAAAGGTAATCTGTTTACCTCAAAAACTTATGGAGAATTATATATTGATATGATTCAAGGACATAAGGAAATCCAGGATGAAAATGTGTTTTTCACCTCTGGTGGAGATAATTCTGGTACACTTAAGGTTGCACCAAAATCTGGTAAAGCCAAAAGTGACCCTATTATTTCCAAAACAGCAGCAGATGTGTCTGCAGCTAGAATGTTAAAGGGAACATCTGTTGTTACAAATATCCCTGAAACACCCATGAACCAAGAAAATTTGGAAATTGTCCTAGAGAAAGTTGTCAAAGCCTGCAAAAGAAGTCTAGTGGAAGAAAAGCTTGATCTGTTGTTGTCAGAAATACAAGGTCAAAGGGCATAAATGAAGACCTTGTCAGAATCAGTGGAGGTGATAAAGGCACAAACTGAAAGAAACACTGAAGCAGTAAAGTCTCTTCAAAAGTTGAAACAAAAAGCACCAGAAACCAACATATTTGGATCAGAAATTCAGAAGATTCTCACAGAAATAGAAAAGATCAAGACACAAGTTGCAAATGTTGTGGAGTCAAGACAATCAAGCAGTGCAAACAAGGTTCTGGAGGAAGTCACCATCCTAAGGGCAAGCAACAACAGTTTCACAGATGCCCATCAGAAGCTGTTAAAGGAATGGGCTGCCATACAGATGAGAGCTCAAATTGAATTTACAAAAGTTCAGAAAAGCATAGCCAGCAACTCAAATCTGGTAGGAGAGGTGCAACAACTGATGAAGCAAATGCAATTCAACATTGCCAGATTAGCCAAAGTGTATCCCAAAGAAATCATGAAAGAAATTCCTATTAAAGGTTCACATCAAGAAATTCCAAAGTCAAACCTACAGCAATCATCTGCAACACCAATCACCGAAGCTGGAACCACTATGATGGGTCCACCTCCAAATATCTCAAAAGATGAAATGCTAAAAAGGTTAGTAACTTCAAAACCTCAAGTTGTCTCAAATTTGAAACTTATAACTTCTCAAAGTGGTCCAAAACCAACCTCTTCTAATGACACTGCCATGAGTAAACTGATGAATCTGCAAACAATGAATGAATGGGAACAAGAAGCTGATTCAAGAAAACCACAGATTGTTAAAAGAAAAATCTCTGAAACGCAATCTATCTTGGTTAGAGAGATTGACAGGGACATAATGATATTCCCTGAATACAATCTGGCGAAATATTATTGGACAAAAGAAGATGTACCAGCAAGGCCACCAACTCCTGTCAGAATGGCTATAAGGGAAGAGAAGTAAAAAAGAGGTCGAAGAAGCATTCACTACACCAATGAGAATCCAGTAAAAACAATCTTAAAAGTGGATGAAGTAAAAGTTGGAACTGATGGTGTTGGAGGAACTTATGTGCAGAACAGATACACACTTCTAAGAGAAAATAGGGAAGAAGAAAAAGTGACTGATGAAGAAATTGCTGATAGTTTGCATCCTTTAGACATTCTGTTCATGAAGAATCAATATGAAAAAGAAAAGAAAAACAGCAAAGAAGTCAAATGGGCATTAAAGGGCATATCAAGTGCTGGAATACTGTTGTTTGAAAGAATTACTTTTTCAGACTTTTATTTATGCATCAATTATGATTATGTGCACAACAAAAAGGTCTATATCAGTGCACCAAAGACAAGAATTCCCTCAGAGCTATTGGAAAATGCAAGATCTGGAGACATCATTATACTGCCAAGTAAAGACAACAGGCATAACTATGGTGTAATCTTCAGAGATATAGAGAAAAACAAAGCTCTATTCAGAAGTGTTGATATCTGCAAGTACTCAAATCAGACACTGAAGTTTATTGTGAAAAGTAAGAACAAGAGACAAGAACAACTTCAGAAGACAGGAATGAATTTGGAGGATCAAAGACAAGAAATTGAACAAATGATTAAAGACTGGATTCAAGCAAGGACCTGGTACAAAGACATGTATGACATTTGAAACAAGTATATCTCTTACAAGAAGAAATTAAAGGAAGGAGATATGCTAAAGAAATTGAAGCTGATTTGAAGAACATGTTTGTTTTTTTTAATGTTCATTTCTGTGACACCTGTGCCTCTGCGACCATCAAACAAATACCAAATCAATGAAATATTGTGTTTCATACTTGGGATTTGTATAAATATGTGTATCATTTGCACATATCAATTCTTGTTCGATTTTAAGCTTTAAATCGCTTTCTTGAAGGTTATACGCAATCTGATGCGTAAATATAACCAGTTTAATGCAACAAACACTCAGGAATAGTAACATAGGCTTAACACACCTTAAATATCCTTTACATAACTTATAAATAAGTTTTGGAGGGTTTGGTGTGGCGAAATCAAGTTTACTCGATCACAAGGACTAATTTCGACAAACTGTGAAAGTATGCTGATTCGTACTGTGACAAACATTACGGAACTTGATCATAAGTTAAATATACCCTAAATATCCTTTACATAGCTTGGAAATAGGATTTGAGGTGTTTGGTGTGCAAGAAATAAACTTTTTGATCAATAGGGACTAAAAGTGTAAAAAAGTGCATAAGTTTGCATTTTCGCGCATATCTCACGTTCTGAATATATTCGGGCATCCAAAAATTTATGTAATCATTAAAATATTTTATTTTAGTGATTGGCATGATAAAATTCCATTCGTCGCGTAATTTGGATCGTTTTTCGCGTGCGTTCGTGTTTCATCGTAATTAACTGAACAACCCAACCGTACGACCAAACGAACCGACATCCGAGATGTTTTTGAGCATATTTCATGTTCCCTATACTTTAACTTTATTTAAGAGCCTTGAAATGGGGTTAACAGGGTTTAAACACATCAAAAATGGCTCAAAAGTGTTGCAGGGACCAAACCTGTCAATTATTGAAACTTTCTGGGAGCTGGCACATGGTGGCGCTGCGCCACCACTATATGGCTTTGCCGTGGCACAACGCCATGACCTCATCTGGGTAGAAACTTCATTTTGACAACCAGGTTGAACTTGGGGGTCTTTTGTGTAACTTTTCTCAATACTGTGTGATGGTTTTGGGCACCCCTATTATTCCAAAACCATGTGCCTTATGTGTAAGGTCCAGATTGAAGCTGATCCTAATGGTTGTGGATTTCCTATAAATACCCACCTAGAGTTCACTTGTTTCTCTCACATTTGATCTCAATCTTCTTCTCTAAGTTGAAGCTCTCCTTGTGAGGCTTCATACCTGAGAAATTTTGAGTTCAAATCTTCAAGATTGGACCTTTTGTAAGTATTCTTTCATTCTTTTATGCGTTTTCAAGCACGAAAGTCAAGCAGTGTTTGACTTTCTGCTTTGACCAGTCTTTGGTCAACACGAAGTTCGTTTGAACTTCGCAACGTGAGCTTAATCACGATGGTTATAGTCCCTTGTGACTATACCTACTGATTACCACGTTGTTTAGGCGTAGTGACGAGTCATAGTTTCTATCAAAATACGCGTTTATGCGTATTTTGCAACCAAACTATTCTTGGGTATCAAAACTGTTTGTTTTGATATCAAACTTGTTTTCAAACTTCGTTAAACATGTTTTAACATGTTTAACTCGTCACTTTTGGTTTAGTGCTTATATAGGGTCGTGAGATAAGCGGTCTAAACAACCGCTTAGACTTTCGAAACCGACCCGTTTGGTTGATCTTTAGGATCTGACCAAACATATTTTATGACCATAGTTGTATAGGGAATAACCTTCCGAGTTTATACCATATGGTCACTTCGTTTAGTTAGTCGTATGATAGGTAGTTTATATGCCTTAGGAAAATGACCAAAATGCCCTTTTTACGCATAAATTCATTTTAAGCATATGTAACTCAAACTTTTGTCACTTAACTGATTTTGCAACATATTCAAGCGTGTTTAGGCATATAATACTTTTCATAGGACTAGTTAGGCGCTCCGAACGCGTTTTACGCAAACTACGCGTTAAAGTGGCGTAATCTACCTAAACGGGTCGTAAGCACTTAGGTTAGGTTTTGATTTAGTATGTAGGCTTTGTTAAACCATATCGTATGAGTTCCAATGCTCATTTGGTTTACGAAACCTCATCCTATCCGATCTTCCGATATAGGTCCGGTTATTAATGTAGTTACCTATATTAGCTGTCGTTTGATTTCCGTGATCCCTCTAGCTTTGCTTGATTGTTATTCAAGACTTCTAAGCATCCTCAAGTGAGTACATAGTCCCCTCTTTTACTGTTTTCAAATGTTTTGGGGTGAAACACATGTGCCTACTTGTTATTTTCGTGCTTTTCATGCTTTTATATAATATACTTGCTATGTTCATTAGTACGCATATAGTACATGATTTCATTATGTTTTGCTATGTATGTTCACTTAGCATGCTAGCACATTAATTTTCATATATTACATTTTGTTGCATATGTTCATCCAGCATATGGACACATTGTTTTACATTTTGAACTGTTTTAACCGTGTGAAGCTGTTTAATCTATGTGAATTATTTGGACTGTTGGAATCGTTTGGAATTGATTTATTTATGTGAACCGTTTGGAATTGATTGATTGATGTGAACCGTTTGAAACTATTTGAACCGTTGGGTTAGGGAAGTGATTAGGTAACGGGGCGGGTGTAATGTGTTAAAAGCATGGTGGATACGCCGCCGGTACTTTCTATATATAAGTGCTTTTAACACATTATATATCGTTGCGTTATCTAGATCACTTGGGCAAAGGTTATCAAAACAAAGTTATATTACAAGGTTTTTTTAACAATATAAATCATTTGAGTTTTATTACAAAAACGATTTACAAATTTGGGTTAATATAAACAAATGTTTTGAGTTAAGATTCATGGTATCGAGGTTTTATAAATTATAACAAATCTGTTTTAACTTGGTTATTTCAATTCACAATATAAACATTTTTCAAAACTAAGTTTTCAAATTTTCAATTAACAAAGTTGTTTGAGTTATTTCAAAATGTAAAACGAGCCATGAATCTGACACTCACATAAAACCTTTGTACTCGCCGGCATTTTTATGCTGACGTATTTTCACATGTGTTTCAGGTATCATAGTTGGTGATGATTGATGATGATATTGATGCATGCTCACATAGGAATGATCGAGGCCTTAGTGAGTTAGTAACAATGAAAGTCTAATTGTTCATGTTTTGTTTCTAATTTCAATGCAATGTAATACAGTTAATTCAATAAAACAGAACTTTTGTCCATGTGTTGTGAAACAATGATTCTGTTACTCCACTCCCCGACGTTTCCGCCGCGGTTTGTTGTTTTAACGCGGTCAGGGTGTGACAGAAAAGTTAGTATCAGAGCCCATGGTTATAGGGAATTAGGTTATTAGTAATGCTTTGACCTAGTCTATAACCTTCCTAGGACCCTAACACAAGATTCTTGTGTTTAGATCTTAAAACAATATCGTCACTTATCCTTAGGTGACAACCACAACAAGAACACAAATTTCGAATCTTCTTTAAAAACTAATCATTTGTTCTAGAATGATTTATTATAAGGTTTTGAACATTCAAAGTCTTCAAAATCTCGTCAAGGTTGGGTCTTATAATGTGAACACGTGCAATCTGGAAGGGTGGATGCCTGTACTCTGAGCTTTCTGTCTAAGGCTAGAGTGTTCGTACAAATCTACATAATCGAACCAGTCACTCTTACCTGGGAACTCTTGGGGTGAGTGTCCACTTATAGGCTAAAGCATGTCTTCACGATACATTAATTTGACCCACTTACTTTGATTAGTCACCATCTCATTTGTTTGCCTTAGGTAACAAAAAAATGATCGCAATTTTTACGCGTTGTCATCCTGTTTTGATTATCCGATAACATCTCGATTGCTTCCTCCCATGCCTTCCATTATCTTCAAGATGCCTTTTCATCGCAACAACACTCAATTGTCCGAACCAGGTGCTGCAATTTCCCAGCGAATAGGCGTCGTACTCTAGAGGATCGTTGACTTAGCTATCACCATGACTCGCCTCAAGGATGAAGCCGTACAAGGGAACTGCTCCTCGGTGCAATCAATGCAACCGTCAGCATCTGAATCAAATACCCTGTTTCAAATGTACCCACTGGGGATGATGGGGACATTTGGTTAACATATGCCGCTTTGCTATCCAAAGCAAAGCCGTTGCAAATCCTGCTACTGCTCAACCTCCAAATTCTGCTTCATATGTCGCCTTGGCATATCTAGCACCTCAACTTCATGAGCTTTCTACCTTGTGTATCGACTTAAGCACGTCTAGTGCAAGGTTTCGAAACACCTCTCGTTACACAAATTCCAAAATCCATATAGGATCTTTCTATCCTCATAATTAGATCCTTGAGGATGATTATCGCTCATCAGAGCCCTTAATTGAATTCTTTGTATGCTTTAATACGTACATTACGATTCAATAAGGACAAAAGCCGAATTCCTATTAAGATCTTCCTATCTTCATAGATAGATTCTTGAAAATGTTTAAAGTACCAAATGAAATCCATGGATTGGATTCCTGGTATGCTTTAAATACCCGTGTCCAAGGATAACAAATTAAAGGTCAAATTAAACAATTATGTGATTATGTGCTTATGTGTTTTCTTTTATGTTTTTGTGTGATCCGAGTTTTCGTTATCCAAATCCTCGTAGAATCTTCCATGTCTTCGTATAGGGGATTCATAGTAGGATATCCAAAGGTACTACCTCAAATCCTTAATGGGCTTCTACATGATAGTTAAGACCCTTGGATTGTAAAGTACTATCCCATAATTAGACCCCTTGAGAGGTCTAGTTAAAAAGATTGATTCAAAAATCTGGTTGGGAATGTCATGTGATGATATAGCTGAAAAGACTCCCTAGTGGTCTATTCAAAGAGATCATTCATTTGATTTAATTAAAAGGACCCTATGGCGGTCTAGTCACATTCATCACAAATCTGTTCGTTTGATTCTCTTCCCCTACACATTATGAAATGCACTGTGCGGACTGTGCAAGGAATTACGTAATTATGGATGCATACATAATTATGGAATTTAGTGCACAGAAACCACAGCAAGTTTTGTCATGTTTCTAGAGTTAACCCTACTCATTTCCATTTCTGAAGAATACCCGTTGAAGAAAATGATTATCCGTTCATTTTCATTTTCGTTTCTGAAGAATATCCGTTAAGGGAAGTGAATATCCGTCTGATTATTCCTTCATTCCCATTTCTAAAGAATACCCGTTGAAGAAAATGATTATCCGTTCATTTTCATTTTCGTTTCTAAAGAATATCCGTTAAGGGAAGTGAATATCCGTCTGATTATTCCTTCATTCCCATATCTGAAGAATACCCGTTGAAGAAAATGATTATCCGTTCATTTTCATTTTCGTTTCTGAAAAATATCCGTTAAGGGAAGTGAATATCCGTCTGATTATTCCTTCATTCCCATTTCTGAAGAATACCCGTTGAAGAAAATGATTATCCGATCATTTTCATTTTCGTTTCTGAAGAATATCCGTTAAGGGAAGTGAATATCCGTTTGATTATTCCTTCATTTCCATTTCTGATGAAGCACCCATTGAAAATGACTCCGTCCGTTCATTTTCGTTTCTGAAGAATGTCCGTTGAAGGAAATGAATATCCTTTTGATTATTCTATTCATTTCCATTTCTGATGAAGCAACCGTTGAAAATGACTCCGTCCGTTCATTTTCGTTTCTGAAGAATGTTCGTTGAGGGAAATGAATATCGTTTTGATTATTCCTTCATTTCCATTTCTGATGAAGCACCCGTTGAAAATGACTATGTCCGTTCATTTTCGTTTTTGAAGAATGTCCGTTGAGGGAAATGAATATTCTTTTGATTATTTCTTCATTTCCATTTCTGAAGAACCCGTTGAGGAAAATGACTCTGTCCGTTTATTTTCGCTTCTGAAGAATATCCATTAAGGGAAATGACAGGATTATGCCTTGCATATCTTTGATGGTTATTTAACACAAAGTCACAGACAGACTCCTACGAATAAATTCCGGGACAAAATTTCCTAAAGTAGGGGAGACTGTGACACCTGTGCCTCTACGACCATCAAACAAATATCAAATCAATGAAATATTGTGTTTCATACTTGGGGTTTGTATAAATATGTGTATCATTTGCACATATCAATTCTTGTTCGATTTCGAGCTTTAAATCGCTTTCTGGAAGGTTATACGCGATCTGATGCGTAAATAAAACCAGTTTAATGCAAAAAACACTGCGGAACAGTGACATAGACTTAACGTACCTTAAATATCCTTTACATAACTTATAAATAAGTTTTGGAGGGTTTGGAGTGGCGAAATCAAGTTTACTCGATCACAAGGACTAATTTCGACAAACTGCGAAAATATGCCGATTCGTACTGGGACGAACATTCCGGAACTTGATCATAAGTTAAATATGCCCTATATATCCTTTACATAGCTTATACAATAGAAATAGGCTTTGAGGTGTTTGGTGTGCAAGAAATAAACTTTTTGATCAATAGGGACTAAAAGCGTCAAAAAGTGCATAAGTTTGCATTTTCGCGCCTATCTCACGTTCTGAATATATCCGGGAAACCAAAAATTTATGTAATCATTAAAATATTTTATTTTAGTGATTGCCATGATAAAATTCCATTCGTCGCGTAATTTGGATCGTTTTTCTCGTCCGTTCGTGTTTCGTCGTAATTAACCGAACAACGCAACCGTATGACCAAACGAACTGACATCCAAGATGTTTTTGAGCATATTTCATGTTACCTATACTTTAACTTCATTTTAGAGCCTTGAAATGGGGTTAACGGGGTTTAAAAGCATCAAAAATGGCTCAAGAGTGTTGCAGGGACCAAACCTGTCAATTATTGAAACTTTCTAGGAGCTGGCACATGGTGGCGCTGCGCCACCACTATGTGGGTTTGACGTGGCGCGACGCCACGGCCTCATCTAGGCAGAAACTTCATTTTGACAACCAGGTTGAACTTGGGGGTCTTTTGTGTAACTTTTCTCAATACCGTGTGATGGTTTTGGGCACCCCTAGTATTCCAAAACCATGTGCCTTATGTGTAAGGTCCAGATTGAAGCTCGTTTATCGAGGAACGATCCTAACGGTTGTGAATTTCCTATAAATACCCACCTAGAGTTCACTTGTTCCTCACACATTTGATCTCAATCTTCTTCTCTAAGTTGAAGCTCTCCTTGTGAGGCTTCATACCAGAGAAATTTTGAGTTCAAATCTTCAAGCTTGGACTTTTGTAAGTATTCATTCATTCTTTTATGCGTTTTCAAGCACGAAAGTCAAACAGTGTTTGACTTTCTGCTTTGACCAGTCTTTGGTCAACACGAAGTTCGTTTGAACTTCGCAACGTGAGCGTAATCACGATGGTTATAGTCCCTTTTGACTATACCTACTGATTACCACGTTGTTTAGGCGTAGTGACGAGTCATAGTTTCGGTCAAAATACCCGTTTATGCGTATTTTGCAACCAAACTATTCTTGGGTATCAAAACCGTTTTTTTTTATATCAAACTTGTTTTCAAAATTCGTTAAACATGTTTTAACATGTTTAACTCGTCACTTTAGGTTTAGTGCTTATATAGGGTCGTAAGATAAGCGGTCTAAACAACCGCTTAGACTTTCGAACCCGGCCCGTTTGGTCGATCTTTAGGATCCGACCAAACATATTTTATGACCATAGTTGTATAGGGAATAACCTTCCGAGGTTATACCTTATGGTCACTTCGTTTAGTTAGTTGTATGATAGGTAGTTTATATGCCTTAGGAAAATGACCAAAATGCCCTTTTTACGCATAAATTCATTTTAAGCATACGTAACTCAAACTTTTGTCACTTAACAGATTTTACAACATATTCAAGCATGTTTAGGCATATAATACTTGTCATAGGACTAGTTAGGCGTTCCGAACGCGTTTTACGCAAACGACGCGTTAAAGTGGCGTAAGCTACCTAAACGGGTCGTAATGGGTCGTAAGCACTTTAGTTAGGTTTCGATTTAATATGTAGGCTTTGTTAAACCATATCGTATGAGTTCCAACGCTCAATTGGTTTACGAAGCCTCATCCTATCCGATCTTCCGATATAAGTCTGGTTATTAATGTAGTTACCTATATTAGGTGCCGTTTGATTTCCGTGATCCCTATAGCTTTGCTTGGTTGTTATTCAAGACTTCTAAGCATCCTCAAGTGAGTACATAGTCCCCTCTTTTATTGTTTTCAAATGTTTTGGGGTGAAACACTTATGCCTACTTGTTATTTTCATGCTTTTATATCATATACTTGCTATGTTCATTAGTACGCATATAGTACATGATTTCATTATGTTTTGCTATGTATGTTCTATTAGCATGCTAGCACATTGATTTTCATATATTACATTTTGTTGCATATGTTCATCCAGCATATGGACACATTGTTTTACATTTTGAACCGTTTGAAGCTGTTTAATCTATGTGAATTATTTGGACTGTTGGAACCGTTTGGAATTGATTGATTTATGTGAACCATTTGGAATTGATTGATTGATGTGAACCATTTCAAACTGTTTGAACCGTTGGCTTAGGGAAGTGATTTGGTAATGGGGCGGGTGTAATGTGTTAAAAGAATGGTGGATACGCCGCTGGCACTTCCTATATATAAGTGCTTTTAACACATTATATATCGTTGCGTTATCTAGATAACTTGGGCAAAGGTTATCAAAACAAAGTTATATTACAAGGTTTTTTTAACAATATAAATCATTTGAGTTTTATTACAAAAACGATTTACAAATTTGGGTTTACATAAACAAATGTTTTGAGTTAAGATTCATGGTATCGAGATTTTATAAATTATAACAAATCTGTTTTAACTTGGTTATTTCAATTCACAATATAAACATTTTTCAAATCTAAGTTTTCAATTAACAAAGTTGTTTGAGTTATTTCAAAAGGTAAAACGAGCCATGAATCTGACACTCACATAAAACCTATGTACTCGTCGGCATTTTTATGCTGACGTATTTTCACATGTGTTTCAGGTATCATAGTTGGTGATGATTGATGATGATATTGATGCATGCTCACATAGGAATGATCGAGGCCATAGTGACTTAATAACAATGAAAATCTAATTGTTCATGTTTTGTTTCTAATTTCAATGCAATGTAATACACTTAATTCAATAAAACAGAACTTTTGTCCATGTGTTGTGAAACAATGATTCTGTTACTCCACTCCCTGACGTTTGCGCCGCGGTTTGTTGTTTTAATGCGGTCAGGGTGTGACAATTTCATTATGTAATGTGTTTTTCAGAACATCAGTAACTTGTTTGATTTGGAAATGTTGAGTTTCCACTGTTTGGAAATTTTCTGTTCATGAGATAGTTCATTTTCTTACAATACTTAGGGGGGAAATATTAGGAAACTTTATTTGTAAGTATTGAAGAAAATCATATTCAACTTGATCTATGAAGAAGATGACAGTCCTGAAGATCACAACAAGATAAAGAAGACCGGATAAGACAACTTAAAGTAGCAACATCTACTTCAAAGTATCATAAGTTGATCAAGAGTTGAAGAAGATTATCAGAGAAGGTCTTTTTGATGGATCTGATGATATTTCTGATGAAATATCATCAGTTTCTGACGATTCTGATCATCAGACTTTCTGATGATTTGTTCACCAGAATTTCTGATGAAGTGGTTTATCAGAAATTCTGATAAAGACCCCACTTGTCTAAAAATCATCTCTATCCTACCACACTAACCAAAGCAAGTTGACATTATTGGATCTCATGATGACAAAGGCAAATTGAATGTTGGATTCAATGAATATGTCAAGGTGCTACTTTTTGCAGGAATATACATGAATAAACAAATGTTTATTCATGTATTCAGCCGTCTATAAATATAAGGCTCATCAAGCAGAGGACAATGAGTTAAGCCTAGCATTCAATACATACTACAAACTCCATTGTCCTTTCATCCTCAGAATTCAAGTATTCATTTGTAATAGATAATAATCTTACAATCACCTTGTAAACCATTTTGTTTCAAAGTGATATAAACTTGAAAATTCTGTAGGTCTTGTTTCTTGAAAGTCTGATTTCTATTTCCACACACTATTTTCACATCTATTGAAATCACTTGCCATATTACGTGAAAAGAAGTTTTTTAAGTCCAACCAGGGACCAACATGAATTTAGTTTTGACAATTTATCGTGCTTTCGTACGTCACAGACGCATACGTGAACGAAAAACGTGTGACACCTGTGTCACTGCAACCATCAAAAAAATACCAAGCCAATGAAATATTGTATTTCATACTTGGGATCTGTATAAATATGTGTATCGTTTACACATATCAATTCATGTTCGATTTCAAGCTCTAAATCGCCTTCTGGAAGGTTATACGCGCACTGATGCGTAAATATAACCAGTTTAATGCAACGAACACTCCGGAATAGTGAAATAGGCTTAACATACCTTAAATAACCTTTACATAACTTAGATATAAGTTTTGGAAGGTTTGGTGTGGTGAAATCAAAGTTAAATCGCTTACAGGGACTAAAGTTGACAAACTGCGAAAGTATGCCAATTTAAACTGTAACAGACATTCCGGAACATGACCATAAGTTAAACATACCATAAATATCCTTTACATAGCTTAGAAATAGGCTTTGAGGGGTTCGGTGTGCTAAAATAAACTTTTGGGTCATTCAGGGACTAAAAGTGTCAAAAAGTGCACAAGTTTGCATTTTCGCGCATAACTTACGTTCTGAATACATCTGGACATCCAAAAATTTATGTAAGCACTAAAATATTTTATTTTAGTGTTCGGCATAAGAAAAATCCATTCGTCGCGTCATTTGGATCGTTTTTCGCGCTTATGCGCATTCCGTCGTAATTAACCGAACATCGCAACCGTACGGCTAAACGAACCGACATCCGAGATATTTTTGAGCACATTTTAAGTTCCCTATACTTTAACTTCATTTTAGAGCTTTGAAATGGGGTTAACGGGCCTTAAACGTGTCGAAAATGGGCTGAATGCATGACAGGGACCAAAAGTGTAAATCTGCCAAACTAAGGCCTAGCGCACCGCTACCCTTATTATGTAACGGTGTGCTAGCCTGGGTCAGACCAGATGCAGAGTATTTAACAGCCTGTTTGCAGCTGTTTGATCCACCACCACACATTCTAAGATGCTTAGTCAGCTGATAAGGATGTATTTGAGCTACCATAAGGTCCCGACACTTGTACGGGTGGGATTAAGGCACGTTTTCCATGAAACGATCTTAACGGTGGACCAAATACTATAAATACCCCCACCCCCCATTGCTTAAACCACTAGAATTTTGATCTTAGAAACTCTAAGTTGAAACCATTGTTTCATACCTGAGATTCTCGGATCGAAATTAGCATTCGGGGACCCTTCGTAAGTATTCTTTCGTTCTTTTCCTTATTTTATTGCTTTTCGAGTCAGAAAGTCAAACTTTGTTTGACTTTCAGCGTTGACCAGCTTATGGTCAATGCGAAGTTCGTTTGAACTTCGCAACGTGAGTGTAATCACGTTGGTTATAGTCCCTTGGGACTATGCCTACTGATTACCACGTTGTCTAGGGTCGTAGGGTAAGCGATCTAATAAATCGCTTATACCTCGAGCCCGACCCATTTGGTGATCATTAGGATCCGACCAAACACATTAGGTGACCATAGTAGGTAGGGAATAACCTTCCGAGGTTATACCCTATGGTCACATCGTTTAAGTAGTTGTATGATAGGTAGTTTATATGCCTTAGGTAAATTACCAGAATACCCTTTTCATGTATAATTGGTAATTAAGCATATGTAACCTAAACCTTTGTCACATAACTGATTATGTAACATGTTTAGGCATATAACACTTGTCATAGGGCTAGTTAGGCGGTCCGAACGCGTTTCACGCGAACGACGCGTTAAAGTAGCATAAGCTACCTAAACGGGTCGTAATGGGTCGTAAACAATTATGTTAGGTTTCAATTAGTATGTAGGCTTTGTTGAACCATACTACACGAGTCTCAATACTCGTTTGGTTTACAAACCCTCATGCTACCCGATCTTCCGATTTAGGTCCGGTTTATTAACATAGTTACCTATATTAGGTGCCGTTTGATTCCGTGATCTCTAGCATTGCTTGGTGGTTATCTTAGGACTACTGAACAATCTCAAGTGAGTACATAGACCCCTATTTTACTGTTTTCCAAACTGTTTTGGGGTGAAACACATGTGCCTACTTGTTACTTTCAAGCTTTCCTGTTTTCACATCATATACATGCTATGTTCGTTAGTACATTATAGTACATGATTTCATTACATTTCATGTTAGGTGTGCCCATTGTGTGCATTACTTAGTACATCGTTTTACATTACATTTCATGCTACGTATGTCTATTGTTGCATACTTAGTACAGGTTACATGCTACGTATGTCTATTGTTGCATACTTAGTACAGGTCACATGCTACGTATGTCTATTGTTGCATACTTAGTACAGGTCACATGCTACGTATGTCTATTGTTGCATACTTAGTACATTTGTTATTCATCACATGATTACATTTTGGATATATATTACATGATTTACATTAGACATGAACATTTTACATCTTGATGGTTTGGTTTGATTAAGTAACGATGCGAGTGTAATATGATACAAGCATGGTGGATACGCCGCTGGTACTTCCTATATATAAGTGTTTGTATGGTATTACATATATCGCAGCGTTATTTGAATCATTTCAGTTTGATACATATAACATTTTCTACAAATAACATACTTTTCACGATACATTGTTTTACAAGCAACTTATCTTATACAAACTCAGTTTACATGGTTATTCATTTAACCATACATTATTCACTTATTTATACATATCATCTGAACTCATTGTTTTTCAAATGATTTACAAGACAAAGCAAATTACAAGGTTCATGACTAAACATTTTCACAAAACATAAGTCATGAAACCGATTTTCACAAAACCTCTGTATCTCACAGGCATTTTTATGCTGACGTACCTATTTTCACATGTGTTTTTCAGGAGCTGTTGCATAAGATGATCAAGATACACATAGGCAGACTTGGGCTTTAGTGACAATAAAAGATGCAAGACTAGTTAATTATGTTGTATTTCTTTGTTTGTTAAGACATTGTAACACTTTTAATTAATAAAACGAAACTTCAATTGCCATGGATTTGAAACAATTAATTCTGTTACAACACTCCCCGACATTTCCGCCACGTTTTGTATGTTCTACGTGGTCGGGGTGTGACAGAAAAGATGGTATCAGAGCCAATGGTTATAGGGAATTAGGTTATTAGTAATGCTTTGACCTAGTCTATAACCTTCTTAGGACCCTAACGCAAGTTTACTTGCGTTTAGTCATAAAACAATACTGTCACCTATCCTTAGGTGACGACCACAACAAGAACGTAAATTTCAAAACCGCTTTGAAAACTAATCATCTGTTCTAGGATGATTGATTACTAGGTTTTGAACCCTTTGAGTTTTCAAAATCTCGTCAAAGATTTTGGGTTTTAAATAATGTGAACATGTGCAAACTGGAAGGGTGAATGCCTGTATTCTGGGTTTTCTGTCTAGGCAAGCACTTCGTATACATCTCATCAGACGCGAGACCAGTTGTGCTTACCTGGGAATTCTTGGGATGAGTGTTCACTTATAGGCGAGCATGTCTTCGCGATACATTATATTGACCCATTTACTTTGATTAGTCACCATCTCATTTGTTTGCCTTTGGTAACAAACAAATGGTCACAATCTTCATGTGTTGTTATTCTCTTTTGACTATCTTTTGCTTGTTTCCTTCTATGTCTTCCATTTTCTTCTTTATGCCTCTTCATCGCAACAAGACTCGAGTGTCCAGACCAGGTGCTACAATTGCCCAACAAATAGGTGTCGTACTCCAGAAGACCGTTGATTTAGCTATCACCATGACTCATCTCAGGGATGAAGCTGTGCAAGGGAACCGCTCCTTGGAGAAATCAATGCAACCGTCATCATCCAAATCAAATACCCTGTCACAAATGTACCCACGGTGGACGATGGAGACATTTGGTTAACATGGGTCGCTTTGCTGTTCAAAGCAAAGCAGTTGCAAACCCTGTTGCTGCTTAACCTTCAAGTTCTGCTTCATATGTCGCCTTGGCACATCTAGCGCCTCAACCTCATAAACTTTCTACCTTGTGTATCGACTTAAGCACGCTTAGTGCAAGGTGTCGAAGCACCTCTCGTTACACAAATTCCAAAATCCATGAAGGATCTTTCTATCCTCATAATCAGATCCTTGTGGATAAATATCACTCAAATTGGAGCCCTTAATTGAATTATTCGTATGCCTTAATACGTAAATTACGATTCAATAAGGACAAAGCCGAATTCTTATTAAGATCTTTCTATCTTCATAGTTAGATTCTTGCTAATGTTTAAAGTACCAAATGAAATCCATGAAATGGATTCCTAGTGTGCTTTAAATACATGTGCGTAATTAACATAACAAAACTTACAAATTAAAGATCTAGATAAACAATTTTGTGGTTATGTGACTATGTGTTTATGCATTTTGCGTTTTCTTTTATGCTTTTTTTTGTGTTTTTGTATACTCTGGATATTCGTTATCCAAATCCTCATAGAATCTTTCTTACCCTCATATGAAGGATTCGTAGTAGGATATTCAAAAAGGTACTATCTTAAATCCTTAATGGACTTCTACTTTGTAGTTAAGTTCCTTGGATTATAAAGTACTATTCCAAAGTTTAAGGACAACATGTGTTGATAAAGTTAAATACATCCTATGTCGATGTAGTTAAATTTTCCCCGTAGGTAGTTTAGTTAAAGAGATCCTACGTCGATCTAAGTTAAATAGATTGGTCTGACAATCTAGTTAAATACATCCTACGTCGATGTAATTAAATTTTCGCCGTAGGTAGTTTAGTTAAAGAGATCCTACGTCGATCTAAGTTAAATAGATTGGTCCGACAATCTAGTTAAATACATCCTACGTCGATGTAGTTAAATTTTCCCCGTAGGTAGTTTAGTTAAAGAGATCCTACGTCGATCTAAGTTAAATAGATTGGTCCGACAATCTAGTTAAATACATCCTACGTCGATGTAGTTAAATTTTCGCCGTAGGTAGTTTAGTTAAAGAGATCCTACGTCGATCTAAGTTAAATAGATTGGTCCGACAATCTAGTTAAATCCATCCTACGTCGATGTAGTTAATTTTTTCCCCGTGGGTAGTTTAGTTAAAGAGATCCTACGTCGATCTAAGTTAAATAGATTGGTTCGACAATCTAGTTAAATATATCATGTATTTATGTAGTTAAATAGGCCCTCGGGTGGTCTAAATCAAGAGATTGTTCGTTAATCTAATCCTTTGGTGACCTAGTTAAAAAGACTCAATTGCAGTCAAGTTAATTCACCATAGGATTATTCGTTTGATTTTTCCCCATACGCATTATGAAATGAACTGTGCGGACTGTGCAAGGAACTACGTAATTATGGAGGCCTACATAATTATGGAATTCAGTGCATAGGAACCACAGGAAGTTTTGTCATGTGTTTAGACCAACAGTGGCAAGAGTAATGATACGGGAGAAGTCTTGGACTTTGACCAATGTCATTTATTCTCACACTACCCAAATTCTGATCTCAATCACACACACAATTTCCTATGATGAGTCTTCATAAGAAACGTTCTTCTGTCCGTAGTTCAAAACTCCATGTTTTGTTACTACAATGACTTCACTTTGAGGGTTGACATTTTCGCTAAGAATCCTAACATGGCCCAGAGTTCTACTTAGGGTTCAAGGGGTTCATTCAACGCGAAAACATCACCGTCGTCCCCACAAGTTTCTCCTAAAATTAAATTTCGGGACGAAATTTCCTAAAGTAGGGGAGACTGTGACACCTGTGTCACTGCAACCATCAAACAAATACCAAGACAATGAAATATTGTATTTCATACTTGGGATCTGTATAAATATGTGTATCGTTTACACATATCAATTCATGTTCGATTTCAAGCTCTAAATCGCCTTCTGGAAGGTTATACGCGCACTGATGCGTAAATATAACCAGTTTAATGCAAGGAACACTACGGAATAGTGAAATAGGCTTAACATACCTTAAATAACCTTTACATAACTTAGATATAAGTTTTGGAAGGTTTGGTGTGGTGAAATCAAAGTTAAGTCGCTTACAGGGACTAAAGTTGACAAACTGCGAAAGTATGCCAATTTAAACTGTAACAGACATTCCGGAACATGACCATAAGTTAAACATACCATAAATATCCTTTACATAGCTTAGAAATAGGCTTTGAGGGGTTCGGTGTGCTAAAATAAACTTTTGGGTCATTCAGGGACTAAAAGTGTCAAAAAGTGCACAAGTTTGTATTTTCGCGCATAACTTACGTTCTGAATACATCTGGACATCCAAAAATTTATGTAAGCACTAAAATATTTTATTTTAGTGTTCGGCATAAGAAAAATCCATTCGTCGCGTCATTTGGATCGTTTTTCGCGCTTATGCGCATTCCGTCGTAATTAACCGAACATCGCAACCGTACGGCTAAACGAACCGACATCCGAGATATTTTTGAGCACATTTTAAGTTCCCTATACTTTAACTTCATTTTAGAGCTTTGAAATGGGGTTAACGGGCCTTAAACGTGTCGAAAATGGGCTGAATGCATGACAGGGACCAAAAGTGTAAATCTGCCAAACTAAGGCCTAGCGCACCGCTACCCTTATTATGTAACGGTGCGCTAGCCTGGGTCAGACCAGATGCAGAGTATTTAACAGCCTGTTTGCAGCTGTTTGATCCACCACCACACATTCTAAGATGCTTAGTCAGCTGATAAGGATGTATTTGAGCTACCATAAGGTCCCGACACTTGTACGGGTGGGATTAAGGCACGTTTTCCATGAAACGATCTTAACGGTGGACCAAATACTATAAATACCCCCACCCCCCATTGCTTAAACCACTAGAATTTTGATCTTAGAAACTCTAAGTTGAAACCATTGTTTCATACCTGAGATTCTCGGATCGAAATTAGCATTCGGGGACCCTTCGTAAGTATTCTTTCGTTCTTTTCCTTATTTTATTGCTTTTCGAGTCAGAAAGTCAAACTTTGTTTGACTTTCAGCGTTGACCAGCTTATGGTCAATGCGAAGTTCGTTTGAACTTCGCAACGTGAGTGTAATCACGTTGGTTATAGTCCCTTGGGACTATGCCTACTGATTACCACGTTGTCTAGGGTCGTAGGGTAAGCGATCTAATAAATCGCTTATACCTCGAACCCGGCCCATTTGGTGATCATTAGGATCCGACCAAACACATTAGGTGACCATAGTAGGTAGGGAATAACCTTCCGAGGTTATACCCTATGGTCACATCGTTTAAGTAGTTGTATGATAGGTAGTTTATATGTCTTAGGTAAATTACCAGAATACCCTTTTCATGTATAATTGGTAATTAAGCATATGTAACCTAAACCTTTGTCACATAACTGATTATGTAACATGTTTAGGCATATAACACTTGTCATAGGGCTAGTTAGGCGGTCCGAACGCGTTTCACGCGAACGACGCGTTAAAGTAGCATAAGCTACCTAAACGGGTCGTAATGGGTCGTAAACAATTATGTTAGGTTTCAATTAGTATGTAGGCTTTGTTGAACCATACTACACGAGTCTCAATACTCGTTTGGTTTACAAACCCTCATGCTACCCGATCTTCCGATTTAGGTCCGGTTTATTAACATAGTTACCTATATTAGGTGCCGTTTGATTCCGTGATCTCTAGCATTGCTTGGTGGTTATCTTAGGACTACTGAACAATCTCAAGTGAGTACATAGACCCCTCTTTTACTGTTTTCCAAACTGTTTTGGGGTGAAACACATGTGCCTACTTGTTACTTTCAAGCTTTCCTGTTTTCACATCATATACATGCTATGTTCGTTAGTACATTATAGTACATGATTTCATTACATTTCATGTTAGGTGTGCCCATTGTGTGCATTACTTAGTACATCGTTTTACATTACATTTCATGCTACGTATGTCTATTGTTGCATATGTTTTCTCCTCAAGTGCCAGGTTGTTCTATTATTCATGCTGACCTTGAATTCTCCACCGGAACACCTGCACATGCAAATGAACTTCATTAGTTTTGAATTGCAACCCAATCCCTACTGGATTTAGGTTTACCAAATTCATCAATGTATGACATGAACAACCTTTCACAATCTCTTTTATATTCAAACACCTTTATGAAAATTTTATCTGAAAATTTAACTTTCTTTGATTTTTTAACCGTTTGATTAACCAATTTTTCCTCCTTTATTCTGTCTTTTGTCCTCAGATTTGTATCTGATGAATTTTTTTTACTTGACTGATCATTCTTTGGAGAGCAAAACGATTCTTCAGAATTGTTATCTGGCTCATCGGTTGTATCCGAGGACAAAATCTTTTCTAAATACTCTCTCGCCTTTTTCTTCTTCTTTCGCGGTCTATCTTTCTGCCCTTGTGATAATTTCACTTTCTGTTCTTTGGGCTTTTCTTCAATTTTGACTGTTTTCTTCACAACTTTCTTTTCCTTCCCCTGAGATTTATCCGACGATTCTCTTTTCAAACTTATCGGACAATCTCTTATGATATGACCTTTTATTTGACATTTAAAGCATCTCTGCATATCATTTTCTGTCTTTGTTCCATCCTTGGCTTCATGCAATACACAACAACATGCCCGATTAATCCACAATTGTAGCATATTCTGTTATCACACCATTCTTTTCTTTCAAATCATACACTTAGATCGTAATATTGATTTGACTTGTAGTATTCCTCATTTCTCTGTTTTCTATCATAGTAATGATATATCTTTGAAAAATCTTCATTCCATCTTTTCCTGTAAGCTTGATTTGTCTCTTGAGCACTGTGGTCAAACATGCACCACTTTTTACCAACTTTTTGTGAGTTTTGTTTTTCAAATTTTTGTTAATTTTAATTTTTATAGTGATTTGACGATTGAACTGATGATCTTTGAATTTGATTTTGAAAAGTTTTAGAATTCTTATTTTGTTTTTGTTTCTCAATTTGCTTAGAAGTTGAACATTCACCTTTTTCAGCAAATTGTGGAATTGTTTCTTTAAATTTTTCTTTTAGTTTCATAAATATATTCTTTTTATCATTTTCATCATCAGATTCATCATCACAATCTTCAATTATGACTTCGTCATAATTTGTGACATTGTCACTTATTTGAGTTTTCACTGAGGGAGTTTTGTTTTTCGTGTTATCAGGTACAACCGTTTTTGTTTTGCCCTTTCTTGACGATTGATACCCAATACCACGGTTACAAAATTCATATTCGTCCTCCCCAGTTTCTTCATTTTTATTAATTGGTTTTAGAACTATATTATCAAGCATTAAGGACGGAGCAACAAAACCTTTCAATTTCTTTTCTAAATCTTCAATTTTATTTTTTGCAATCTCAGCATCTTGTTCAAGTTTTGTGATTTTTTCTAGATGCGAGTTTATTATATTATGTTTTTCAAAATCATTTTATTTAAAATTGATTTTTCATTTTCTATTTTTATTTGATTTTTCAAATCATTTTCTAATTTTATAAAATTTTTGTTTTCTAATGTCAAACTTTCCACATCTCTCAACAGTTTGACATTTTCAGATTTTGATTTTTCACAATTTGAGCACACAATTTGAGGACCGTGTTCTTGAAGCTTGTTGACAAAATCATTTAGAGTAAATCTTGAAAATCTATAATCTTTTTTCAACTCAATCAAAGCTTCATTCCATTCTGAAGGTAAGGCATCTGCAAATTTTGATATTTCTTCAGCATTCGACATTCTTACCGCGTAACACCTTAACATGCTAAGTAAATCACAATACCGTCCTTTCAACTGATCCAACGATTCATGTTTTTTACACCGAAATTGTTCAAATCTCTTAACCCAAACGTTTCTTTTAATTTCATCGAGCAACCACGGATGTACCTCCATACCATCATCCCAATCATACATTTTTAAACTTGAAAGTTTTTGTAGATTGAAAACTTTTTTCAAAAATATTTTCTTGTATCGACCCACTTACAAACCCAATCACAAAGTCTTGGCCCAAATCGCTTTTAAAAACTTTCGACCCGATACAATTTCAATTATATCTTCGGCCCAAATGAAAGTTTTAAAATATCCGACTCAAACAATTAGCCCAATATCAATTCAAAACATAATTTGTTCAAAACTTCTTACTGGCCCAAATACCAATCCCAATCCAAATTCAAAAAAAATTTTGGCCCACTAAAATAATATTGCAGTTCAAAATTCAATTCAAAAAGCGTTAAACTTTTCACCCAAATGACCCAAACTTGTAAAATATCGACCCTAACTCAGTTCAGCGTGATTATTATCGGCCCACTAATTCAAACTCGGCCCACGTTTGATCCAAAAATGATAGGCCAAAATCACAATCTCTAGCCCACTATTTTTTTTAAAGAAAATTTAAGAAGGGGGAGTAAAAATTTTAAAAATACAAAAAACATTTGAAAATTTGAAAAAGCCAAAAACATGATAAATTTCAAAAATGAGTTTTTGTGTAAAAATAGGAAATGATAGTAAATCAGCTAGACTGTCAAGGTACGCTAAAGAATTGGAAAGTTAAAAAGCGTTCAACTGTCTCACTAATGATATGCCAGTAGGTTTTTGCACATTTAGTAGATTAATTTCGAGATATAAACATAAAAACATTATCTTGCTTATCTCGTGGGAAACATCTTTTGGATATATGGGTAACCCCCGAAATCTCGTTTGAGAGATTGCCTGATTTTGAGATACTAGGTCTTTATACTGTTTGATATCTGGGTTATTATACCTGGTCTTCTGATTTTGCGTCAGCAATGGCCTAGACCTCGTATAATACTTTATGCGCTTTAAAAAGCTTTCCCTCTGCATAAAAATTGAGAAAATATCGAAAGATATAAATCAAGTGTAGTTGTAAAGAAGATCCCTAAGTGGGACACACCTAAAGTCGAGTCTTCATCTCTCTGACTGAACGGAAGTTCTAACCTGAGCTCTCAAGGTCTCGCACTACCCAGAAAACAGATATCATATAGTATATTCAGCTGTATGACTGAATCTAGAGAATCTTGATACGGGAGTATATTCTGAGGTGGGACACGCGAGTAAGTTAAGTTCTTAAAACACTAATCTCATATCTCGAATCAGTTGAAGTTTGTGTGAAAATTTAAATGGATCAGTATACTGACAATCTAAGTGAATCGTTTAAAACTTAAGTGTTTAAAGCTCAACGGTGCTAGTGACTTGTCATAAACTGATATGATCCTCTGACACGAACTTAAACAAAAATGTTGTCTATAAATGTTTCTTTACTGTTTTCATTAAAGAAAAATTACAAAAAGATTTTAGGAGTGTTTTAGCATAAACTTTGTAAAATACAAAAAGATTTTGTTTCACTTTATGTTTCGACAACAGATGTTGGAAAGCTGAACTTCAAAATCTGAAGATGCTGAACATAAAAAAGTTCATTAATTTGAAACTTGAATTTTAAAATGAAAATTTAAAAAGACGATAAGCTGGATAGCGAAGGTCATTAATTTGAACTTGATTATCTGTGAGGGTCACTAAATTTGATCATGCTTAAAAGTCAAATATGATAATAGACATTTATATGTTTAGAAAACTCTCACCAGCTGAATCTAAACGTCTGAATAATGATAAGATTTGACAGGAAGCTAAATGAAAGGGGGAGCAAGATTAATTGTCAAATCTAAAAATGTTTAGTGATTCAGAGCATTATTCAAGGGGAGCTTACAGTTTTACTTTGATTGCTTGAATATGAGATCCGAGGCAGATCAAGACTAAACTTCACAGATTTCTAAACTATGTCCAAGGGGAGTCTATGAGTGCATTTTGTATGTCCATACTTGGAAATCTGTCTGTATTTGTAACGTTTAATGTCTTGAGTCTGTATTATACCGGACAGAGATTTCGCTAGGTTTCACTAGGTGTCGTTAGGCAAAGTCAGGTCAGTACATGGTATGGCACGATACAAAGAGTGAACTTTAGGAATGATGTCATCATACATCATGATGATATCACAAATATTATTCTATTATTTTGAGGAAACATAGATTACGTACACAAGTGCATGCATGGATTTTGATACTCAGTCAACATGCACGAAGGTGGATTTTACGAACGGAGATTGCATGGGTTCGTACGAACCGGAGATTATGAAGCCGTGTATGTGTTTGGTACGATGCTACACAACTATAAATATCCTACATGGCACTTCGTACGAAAGATAGATCTCATATATCAGAGAAGATACATCAGTCTCATCATACAAGCACACATCACCTGTTCTTCAACGTTCATCATCAACATCATACAAGACACTCTCAGTTTCGTTATGATTCTTATATTTCGAGTGTCGAGTGTATAGATCGAGTCGAAACTATGTCTGGTTGTCGTTTGTTTGATAATAAAACGATATTATTTACATCTTCGCGCACGATTACGGTTTGATTTAACGGATTCCACACGTTAAATCGAATCCACCGCAGAGCCTGTGATCGTTTATGATCCGATCCTGAACTCTCAATCTGTAAGTGCATTTTGTATCTCCATACTTAGAAATCTATCTATATTTGTAACGTTTAAAGTCTTGAGTTTGTATCATACCAGACAGAGGTTTCGCTAGGTGTCGTTAGGTAATGCTAGGTCAGTATACGATACGGCACGATACGAAGAGAGTGGGATCAACGAAAAAGCGATATTTTGAATCTAAAATATGTTATTATGAAATACGGTCCTAATGGCACCGGAATCGTAATTTTTGGACTTCGTTTACTATTTTTAAAGTATTAATTTGTAACAGCAACTTGAGCTGAATTTTGACAGCAATAAATGGGTGTCGTACTTTCGGTTGTAACCTGAGTTTTGTGATGAATCGGACCATGAAATTTGTACGGTAGATAACAACCTATGTATTTGTAATTACCCCACTGGAATTTCGTAAATCGGACACTCGATGAATTTTTAATAAATTGTTTCGTGGACTGTGGTCAGAAATACATAAATCTGAGTTCAGTCCCGAATATGAATTTTTATAAAATGTGGGTAATGAACCGGACCCCGATATTTTTACACAATAAAATATGGAATGTTTTTGACATTCTATAAAAATTTGGGAATTTTTGGAATAATCTAACTATTTTATTTAAATGTCCGAAAACAGACGGTTTTGAGTATTAATGTTGAATTGACATAAGTTGTGACTTGCGTGTCTAAATGTCGAGTATGCTATCTGTGAATGATTTGACATGTTATATATGTTATGTGCATTATCGTATGTTTGATTTTGAGTGGGGAATGGACGGGAAACTTAGATGGGCATAAACCGTACAGTGATGCATGTTGTGTGATAGATACGTGTAGGAACTTTGTGTTCTATTTGAAAGCCACTAAATGACTAACTGGTAAATCATACTAGGACGTGATTGACCGACCTTGACCGTTAGCTATATTTAAGAATCTAACCGAGCAAACCGAGGGGAGTTCACACACTTTCTAAGGCATGGGATTCCCGGTGGTTTGGGAATGGGTTAAAGAATTTAAAACTAAATCTACATATCCTCCTTGGGTAGGATATGTACGGCCATCCTCCATAGAGTGGATGCCATTATTAATCCTACGAATTCTCCTGGTGCAGAATACGTACGTTCGTCCTCCTGGTGCAGGACAACAACCTTAAAACTAGCTAGACAAAACTCTATCATGAAGTCCCTCAATTTATATCGACTTAATCACCGAGGCCAATGGCGAGCGGGTCATTAGTTAATAGCGCTATTAGGTTTAACAAACCTCACACCGTGCCAGTCAGACGGGCATGTACTAATGGACTATGGCAGATTGTCAGTGATGATAGACACTGATATAGGGCACAACTTATTTGCGTAGCAGTCGATATCATACCGTCTTGTAGTTCAAACGGGGAAAACCCCCACTGATCATGGTTATGGATTGGGTAAAGAAAAAGGATATGGATAAACATACTTTCAACTACGGGGTAACCCCCACGGCAAATAAGCCAACGAAAGTCAAACCACGTTTTTCAGAAACAACTTAAAACAAAACAACCAAACGTGAACTCACTCAACTTTGTTGTTGACTCGTTGTTACATGCCTTACAGGTCGCTAAATGCTTGGAGCTTGCACGGGGAAGGAGTCGTTGTGGTGTACGGACTGTTATGTTCCGTGCTTAATATTTAAATCCTTATGAACTTACTAAACTTGCGTTTTGAAACTTTAACTTATGAACTATGGACTTACGCTTTTGAACTCACGTTTATGCTTCCGCTTTTTAAACTAAACAAGGTTAACTAGCTTTGGTCACCAATCGTATTATGTTTGGTTTTATTTACTTAATTGAGTTGTTCAATATGATTGGTGGCTCGATCCTGGTCACGTCACGCCTCCAAGCGGTGGAACTCCGCATGGTGGATTTTGGGGGTGTGACAGATTGGTATCAGAGCCATTGGTTATAGTGAACTTGGTTTTTAAAAAAGGGAAAAGTTTTTGAAAAAAACCAGACTATAACCAGTACAGTGCTCAACGATCCACAATGACACTTCGCTCCACGTGCAAGACTCGACACCATAAGTGGTATGATTTATGTCATATTGTCGGTTAGATAGTTCTCACTGTGCATTAGATAATGTGATAATTGCTATTTGAACCTTGTGTGCTTACTAATGTCGTCCCATACACTTACACACTTTCGCGACACTTTCCTCACTTACGTTGCTTCATTATGAAGATCATGAGCGGACGCGGAGGACATATCAACCTCACTCAAGCCCAGTTGATGGCTTTGATCAACGAACGAGTCGCTGAGGCACTCGCAGCTAACCCTGCAGGAGGTATCACCTGCCATACCAACTCACCTTAGGACGTTTAGATCCTACCTTCTCAAACCAACCCTCGTGCTTAACCTTATCTTTTATTCTCGCGCAAACAGGCCAACATGCTCAACCTCCTGTGTGCACGTTCAAGACGTTCATGGACTGCCGACCTACCACTTTCAGTGGCACCGAAGGAGCAGTGGGCCTTCTTCACTGGTTTGAAAAGCTTGAGACTGTTTTCGAGATGTGCGAATGCCCCGAAGACCGTAGGGTGAAATATGCTACCGGAACACTTGAAGGAGCTGCGTTAACCTGGTGGAAGGCGCAGGTTCAACTACTAGGACTGGCAGTTGCTAATGCCACACCCTGGAATGGTTTTAAAGAGCTGATCAAGGAGGAGTACTGTAGTCGGGATGACATCCACAAGCTAGAAGTGGAATTTTACAATCTGAAGATGACAGGATCTGAGATCGAGGCGTATACTATGAGGTCAAACGAGCTGGCCATCTTGTGTCCAACCATGGTGAACCCTCCCTTCAAACGAATTGAGTTCTATCTCAAGGGCCTTGTACCAGAGATTCAAAGTCACGTGACTTCAGCCAACTTGGGTACCATCCAGCAAGTCGTCAAACTGGCTCATCGTCTCACCGACCAGGCGGTGGAGCAAAACAAGCTACCCAAACGTATCAGTGCCACAGCTACTTCTGATGCACCTACAGATAACAAGCGAAAATGGGATGGGAACTCCGGAAAGGGTTCTACTTCAGTTCAGTCTCAGCAGCGAAAGACTGATGACTACCAGAGTCCTGGTCAGCAATCTTCTAGTAACCAAGGACAGGGTGGATACCGAGGAAACCACCCCAAGTGCAACCGGTGCAACAAGCATCACAGCGGGCAGTGCAACAAAGGTCGCTGTCAGAGATGTCAAAAGTTGGGTCATGAAGCTAAGGATTGCAGGAGCCCGCGTCCTGTGAATCAGAATCGCCAACAGCAACAAGCTCCACAGACCCATCAGCAGCAACAACAACAGGGCAATAAAGGATGCTTTCAGTGTGGCGCTGAAGGCCACTTTAAAAGAAACTGCCCCCAACTGGACCGGAATCAGAACAACAACAACCAAGGAAACGGGAACCACAATGGGAACAACATTGGAGGCAACAATGGAGGCGGCAATGGGGGAAACAACAATGGTAATGGAGCAAGGGGTCGTGCGTTCGTGATTGGTCAGGGAGAAGCAAGGAACGATCCCAACGTTGTGTTGGGTAAGTTTCTTCTGGATGACTTCTTTGTTACTGTTTTATTCGATTCGGGTGCTGATACAAGTTATGTGTCCTTAAAAGTTAGCCAAATGCTTAAGCGCACTACAACACTCCTGAACACCAAACACGCAGTAGAGTTAGCAAATGGTAAAAGTCTTGAAGCCACACACGTAGTTAAAGGTTGTAACCTCGTCTTAGCTGGTCAGACTTTCCCTATCGATCTTGTTCCTATCACCCTTGGTAGTTTCGACGTCGTTATTGGGATGGATTGGCTATCTCATCATCAAGCGGAGATTGTTTGCAAGGAGAAAATCATCCGCATTCCTCGTTCTGGCGAAGAACCTCTCATGATTCGCGGCGACAAGAGTGGTGCTGTCGAAGGCATCATCTCTTTCCTTAAGGCCCAGAAGTGTTTGCGAAAGGGCCACACTGCCATTTTAGCACTCGTTACTGACACATCCACGGAAGAGAAGAGAATTGAAGACTTCCCTATTGTGCGCAATTTTCCCGAGGTATTTCCTGAGGAATTACCTGGTCTTCCGCCTCATCGCCAAGTTGAGTTTCAAATCGAGCTAGCTCCTGGAGCAGCGCCAGTAGCTCGAGCACCATATCGTCTAGCCCCATCAGAACTCGAAGAACTGTCCAC
Source organism: Helianthus tuberosus (assembly GCA_030545235.1). NCBI lineage: Eukaryota > Viridiplantae > Streptophyta > Magnoliopsida > Asterales > Asteraceae > Helianthus > Helianthus tuberosus. Next base: position 110,820,400 of record CM060449.1, read on the forward strand.
ACAACTACAAGAACTCTTGGAAAAGGGTTTTATACGTCCTAGCTCTTCACCCTGGGGAGCTCCAGTCTTGTTCGTAAAGTAGAAGGATGGTACTTTTAGAATGTGTATTGACTATCGCGAGCTCAACAAGGTGACTGTGAAGAATCGTTATCCTCTTCCACGTATTGACGACTTATTCGACCAGCTGCAAGGGTCGAGCTATTACTCCAAGATTGATTTGAGATCGGGATACCATCAGCTGAGGGTCCGAGATGAGGACGTCGCCAAAACAGCATTTAGAACTCGTTACGGCCATTACGAGTTTCTGGTTATGCCATTCGGGCTGACGAATGCACCAGCGGTCTTCATGGATCTCATGAACCGAGTGTGCAAGCCTTACCTGGATAAGTTCGTTATTGTGTTCATCGACGATATCCTGATCTATTCTAAGAGTCAGGAGGAACACGAGCAGCATCTACGACTTATGCTGGAACTTCTTCGAAAAGAGCAGTTGTATGCCAAGTTTTCGAAATGTGACTTCTGGCTTCGCGAAGTCCACTTTCTAGGCCACGTGGTAAACAAGGATGGAATTCATGTGGATCCATCTAAGGTTGAATCGATCAAGAACTGGCCTGCACCCCGAACACCAACAGAGATCCGCCAATTCTTGGGTTTGGCCGGATACTACAGAAGGTTTATAAAAGATTTCTCCAAGATTGCGCAACCTCTCACTTCGCTGACTCAGAAGGGTGTCATCTATCGTTGGGGTGATGCACAGGAGTCCGCATTTCAACACCTAAAGGATAGACTTTGTAGCGCGCCTATCCTCTCATTGCCCGAAGGCACCGATGATTTCGTGGTTTATTGCGACGCTTCCATCCAAGGACTTGGTTGCGTATTGATGCAACGTGACAAGGTCATTGCCTACGCATCGCGCCAACTTAAAGTTCACGAAAGGAATTACACTACTCACGATCTGGAGCTGGGAGCAGTTGTTTTTGCGCTAAAGATATGGAGACATTACCTGTACGGTACAAAGTGCACCATTTACACCGACCACAGGAGTCTCGAGCATATCTTCAAGCAAAAAGAGTTAAACATGCGACAACGCCGATGGGTCGAACTTTTGAATGATTACGAATGCGCTATCAAGTATCATCCGGGCAAAGCCAATGTTGTGGCTGACGCCCTCAGTCGAAAGGATACTTTACCTAAGCGTGTACGTGCTTTACAGCTGACCATCCAATCCAACCTTCCCGCTCAAATTCGAGATGCCCAGGTCGAAGCATTGAAAGCAGAGAACATCAGGGCTGAGTCCCTACGAGGATCGAGGTAGCGGCTGGAACTAAAGGAAAACGGTGCCTACTATGTTAACGGACGCATCTGGGTTCCATTTTATGGCAACTTACGCGAGCTTGTGATGGATGAAGCACATAAGTCTCGTTATTCTGTACACCCTGGTTCGGACAAGATGTACCACGACCTCAAGACTACGTATTGGTGGCCTGGCATGAAAGCCCACATAGCAACCTACGTCAGTAAGTGCTTGACTTGTGCGAGAGTCAAGTCTGAATATCAGAAACCATCAGGCCTACTTCAACAACCGGAGATCCCGAAATGGAAATGGGAGCAAATTTCCATGGATTTCGTTACCGCCCTGCCCAAATCTCAACGCGGAAACGATACCGTTTGGGTGATCGTAGATCGACTAACCAAGTCTGCACATTTTCTGGCTATCAAAGAAACGGATATGTTTTCTACTCTTGCAGACATTTACCTAAAGGAAGTGGTATCAAGGCACGAAGTGCCAATCTCTATTATATCTGATCGTGACGCACGTTTTACTTCTGAACTGTGGCAAGCAATGCACAAGTCCTTTGGCTCACGTTTAGATATGAGCACCGCTTATCACCCGCAGACGGATGGGCAATCTGAACGCACCATCCAAACCCTTGAAGACATGCTTAGGGCATGTGTAATCGATTTTGGTAATGGCTGGGAAAGGCACCTCCCGCTAGTGGAGTTTTTGTACAACAACAGCTACCACACCATCATCCAAGCCGCTCCATTTGAGGCATTATATGGACGCAAATGCCGATCGCCTCTCTGTTGGGCAGAAGTTGGTGACAGCCAAATCAGTGGCCCAGAACATGTGGTAGACACCACCGAGAAAATTGCTCAGATACGACAGCGAATGGTGGCAGCTCGTGACCGTCAGAAAAGCTATGCTGATAAGGGAAGAAAACCACTCGAGCTCCAGGTTGGGGATCGAGTGCTACTCAAAGTCTCACCTTGGAAAGGTGTAGTCCGCTTTGGCAAACGAGGCAAACTCAATCCGCGTTATATCGGACCATTCGAAGTCATTGAGAAAATTGGTACGGTAGCCTACAGGTTGAATCTACCCGAAAAACTCAGCGGAGTTCACAACGTATTCCACGTGTCAAATCTAAAGAAGTGTCTGTCAGGTGAGACCTTCATAGTTCCTCTCAAGGAACTCACAATCGACGACCAGCTGCGATTCGTCGAGGAACCAGTAGAGATTACTGATCGAGATGTTAAGATTCTCAAGCACACAAGAATACCTCTCGTTCGAGTTCGTTGGAATGCTCGTCGTGGCCCAGAGTATACCTGGGAACGAGAAGACCAAATGAAACTCAAGTATCCCCAACTGTTTAAGAAAAACGTAACCACTACTGAGGCTGAAGCTACTGCAGAATTTCGGGACGAAATTCCAAATCAACGGGGGGATGATGTGACGCCCCAGGAAAATCTGGAAAACAACGCAACTTAACTAGCTTCCTCAGTAACCACGCGCTAAATTTCGGGACGAAATTCTCTTAACAGGGGGAGAATGTGACAACCCTCATAATTCCATGTATTCCGTACAATTTATTAATAATAATTAATGTGCTTGACGACTGTGTGGAATCACTTAACTGCTTTCTGATATCTGTGTTATGCTCACACGTATTTGTTAATATACTAATAGTGTACAGAAAGGTCACTAAATAGTCCGTTATATTTTCCTAAGTGTTAGAAAGTAAAAACGTTGCAAAAGTATATAAGTAGGACGCTATACGGATTAATTAAGCAGTTTATCGGAACAGTGTCGAACCGAACAACCGGACTTTACCCGGAACCTAAAAATATTGCCATTCACATTGTTTATCTTTTTCTGAGCCAGTTAGGGTCCTTGAATACCCTAACACCCACTGTAAAGCACAACACACTAGTAACCGGGTTAATCACTTAACTAACCTAGATTAACCTAACTATTAACTAACTAGATGGTTGGATTTGAACTAGGGACCCCCCCCCCCTAACCAAACCGTCCCCAAGAGGGGGACACCCTTTGTCCTTCTTGTGATTATTTTATTTCACTTGTCCCATATCAAGAAAGCATGGAAACCTTTGGATAATATTCATACCATTTGCCTATAAGATTAAGATTAGAACCTCCATATCATTCATCACACAACACTCAACAAAAACACCCTCTCTCTCTCTCTAAATAACTCACGGCCAAACACCCTTAAACATCCATCAATTTTTCGAGTCTTGTTCAAGCCATTCCAAGATCATTCAAGTGTTAAGGATCACCTACAAGGAAGCTTGGTGCATTCGGAACGCGAAGGACCTCACCCCATTGCTTTTATCCACGCATTTTTCGCCTAGTTTCTCCCCTAGCCTCGAGCTAGTAGTAAGTGACTCTAAACGCCTTCTTGATCTTGTCTAGAGTGGTTAATAAGAGTTTCGTCGGTTAAAAATCACTAACATATAAGATCACCAACTAAAAGTCTACTAAAGTGATGAACAAGGTGGTTAATGGATGAATATTAGTGTAAATCATGTAGATCTTGTGTGATTATGATTATTGGATGATTATCTGATGTTTTGCTGATTTATATTGATGGTTAATGTTGTTGTGATTAATTAACTTGTTAACGAAATAGATCGAACATGATTTAGAAGGTTAAACACTGAAAAACAGAATCTGTCCTGGTTTTACAGCCAACTTCAGTTGGCTGTAAACAGGTCTTAAATTCAACGAAAAACCGATATTTTGAATCTAAAATATGTTATTATGAAATACGGTCCTAATGACACCGGAATCGTAATTTTTGGACTTCGTTTACTATTTTTAAAGTATTAATTTGTAACAGCAACTTGAGCTGAATTTTGACAGCAATAAATGGGTGTCGTACTTTCGGTTGTAACCTGAGTTTTGTGATGAATCGGACCATGAAATATGTACGGTAGATAACAACCTATGTATTTGTAATTACCCCACTGGAATTTCGTAAATCGGACACTCGATGAATTTTTAATAAATTGTTTCGTGGACTGTGGTCAGAAATACATAAATCTGAGTTCAGTCCCGAATATGATTTTTTATAAAATGTGGGTAATGAAGCGGACCCCGATATTTTTACACAATAAAATATGGAATGTTTTTGACATTCTATAAAAATTTGGGAATTTTTGGAATAATCTAACTATTTTATTTAAATGTCCGAAAACAGCCGGTTTTGAGTATTAATGTTGAATTGACATAAGTTGTGACTTGCGTGTCTAAATGTCGAGTATGCTATCTGTGAATGATTTGACATGTTATATATGTTATGTGCATTATCGTATGTTTGATTTTGAGTGGGGAATGGACGGGAAACTTAGATGGGCATAAACCGTACAGTGATGCATGTTGTGTGATAGATACGTGTAGGAACTTTGTGTTCTATTTGAAAGCCACTAAATGACTAACTGGTAAATCATACTAGGACGTGATTGACCGACCTTGACCGTTAGCTATATTTGAGAATCTAACCGAGCAAACCGAGGTGAGTTCACACACTTTCTAAGGCATGGGATTCCCGGTGGTTTGGGAATGGGTTAAAGAATTTAAAACTAAATCTACATATCCTCCTTGGGTAGGATATGTACGGCCATCCTCCATAGAGTGGATGCCATTATTAATCCTACGAATTCTCCTGGTTCAGAATACGTACGTTCGTCCTCCTGGTGCAGGACAACAACCTTAAAACTAGCTAGACAAAACTCTATCATGAAGTCCCTCAATTTATATCGACTTAATCGCCGAGGCCAATGGCGAGCGGGTCATTAGTTAATAGCGCTATTAGGTTTAACAAACCTCACACCGTGCCAGTCGGACGGGCGTGTACTAATGTACTATGGCAGATTGTCAGTGATGATAGACACTGATATAGGGCACAACTTATTTGCGTAGCAGTCGATATCATACCGTCTTGTAGTTCAAACGGGGAAAACCCCCACTGATCATGGTTATGGATTGGGTAAAGAAAAAGGATATGGATAAACATACTTTCAACTACGGGGTAACCCCCACGGCAAATAAGCCAACGAAAGTCAAACCACGTTTTTCAGAAACAACTTAAAACAAAACAACCAAACGTGAACTCACTCAACTTTGTTGTTGACTCGTTGTTACATGCCTTACAGGTCGCTAAATGCTTGGAGCTTGCACGGGGAAGGAGTCGTTGTGGTGTACGGACTGTTATGTTCCGTGCTTAATATTTAAATCCTTATGAACTTACTAAACTTGCGTTTTGAAACTTTAACTTATGAACTATGGACTTACGCTTTTGAACTCACGTTTATGCTTCCGCTTTTTAAACTAAACAAGGTTAACTAGCTTTGGTCACCAATCGTATTATGTTTGGTTTTATTTACTTAATTGAGTTGTTCAATATGATTGGTGGCTCGATCCTGGTCACGTCACGCCTCCAAGCGGTGGAACTCCGCATGGTGGATTTTGGGGGTGTGACATTAGGCGGGATTTTTATTTTTAGTAAATGATATTAATAAAGTAGTCGTCTTTTCAGTTACTGTGTGTATTTTTTACTGTTTTTGTTCTACTTTTTATGAGTTTTTAGGCTGATAGACGTTCCATCTTCCAAGTTTGGCGTTTTTAATGGCTTTAAGTAGTTTTTAGCTTTTTTTTTTCTTTTTTAGCTTTTAATAAAACTTCTCCAAATTAGTTTTATTATAGTTTGGGAGTTTTTGGCGTTTTACTGCGTTATGGCGTTTCACAATCATTATGACTGTTTGGTGTTTATTAATATAATGTATTTTATTGTTCTTAGCTGAAAAATACATAACAAACAACAGAAAAATAAAATAAAAAAAATAAAAAAAGAAACAATTCATCTTCCAAATCTTCACTGTCATCAGTCTCTTTCTTCTTCGAAACATATTCACTGGCGGTTTGACTTTGTCATGCTTGTGTTTTTGTGGCCGTTTGGAAAGACAAAATGACGTGAGTTTTTTGTTTGAATATGTATCTTCAAATCACTCATCAGTGTCATTCTTCTCTTCATGCCATTATAATATTTATTAATAACAAAACACAAAAAATGACATAAGTCTGACACCAGCATCTTTTTGTTTATGATTTGTCCATCTCATGCAGCAAGATGTTATTGAGTCACAGCACCTCAGGGAAGGATGCATTCTGCCAAATTTCGCGTAGAACAATATTGAATATACAAGAAACGATGTTTGCCATTTTGGCGTTTTACTAAGGAAATAGTGTATCTGAAGGAAACGTCAATTTTTTGGAATCTTTGATATTGAGTGTTTTGGCGTTTTATAAGACGATTGGTATATAGTAAAATATGGCGTTTTTGAGTAGGTGTGTTTGAAGTTTTGGGGTTTTTGGCGTTTGTAAGATGAATGGTATATAGTAGAAAATATGGCGTTTCAGGTTCGGGGGGGTGTGATGTTTTGTTTATATAGGGATGTGTTTTGGCCCGTAATGGCATTTTATTCTTTAGTTTGGCGTTTTGGTAGAGAAGTGTATAATGTGACAACCGGCACAAAACCGGTAACTTCCGTACAATTTAATTAATACTTAATAACTGCAATTATGTGCTTAAATGTTAACATTATCTGATTACATGCTATACATGTGAATTCATGCACGTTTTATACTTCAAATATGACTTAATGCATTAATGATTAGCGTTGCGTCAGAAATACTAGTAAACTCACCGGTAAGACACATTGTGTCAACAATTCTGCAGAAAGCAGTCAAACAATAGAATTGGGGCCTAGGAGTAGGTCCAAAGTCTAAAATACATTGAAACCCAAGAGTATATACAAGGGTTAACATATAGACTTTCTGGAAGCTAAAAAACACACTGAAAAGCACCCGAAACACACTTTAAATGCTGAATTTCATACATTTTAGCAAAATTCAGCATTGTAACGAGTTAGTGACATGTAAAAATATGACTAATTGGTCCAGAATACTTCCTAAGTGTCGGGAATTAAAAGTGTCACAAATGAGTACTTAAAGGACACTAAACGGTGCAATTTAGCACTTTAACGAACCGTTATCTAACCGAACAACCGGGCATTACCCGAAACACCAAAATTATACTAGAAGCATTATTTTATTATTTCTGAGCTAGTTATGATTCCCAAACACCATAACACCCCTTATAACATAATAACACATCATGTCCCAAATCAAGACACTTGAAACCTAACTTGATTTTATAATTGGTGATTGAAACTTACACTTTACCCCCCCCCCCTAAAGTGGACGGTCATGGGTGACCCCACCATAGATCTCCTTTGATCTTGTATGATCTTGCTTGGATTCATTTAGATTGCATAAGATCTTACCAAGATATCCTATGATCTTATAAGATCTCAAAAGATATAGTGGAAGATCTTGCATGTACTATAAGAAGACATAAGCTCTCATTCATTCACACACCCCACACTTCTTCTTCCCCTTGCTCCCCACCTTCAGCCGAGACCCACCCACAACATCACCACCATCTTTATCCATTGATCATCCATTCCAAGTTAGTCACTAGGTGCAAGAAGGTGTTTAAGGAGGTTTAGAGCTTGTGGATCTTGAAGGACCTTCTTCATTTGCTTTTATCCAACATCTTTGTCATCTTCATCTTCAAGAGTTCATCCCTAGCCATAGAGCTAGTTGTAAGACTCTCATAACCCTTTGTTACTTCATATTTTGATAGTTAAAAGATGATGAACAATGATAAACTTGATGAACACTAAAGAACATGATCATGATACCTTAACATAAGCTTAAATACATAATAATACATGTAAATGATGATGAGTTGCTTCTTGATGAAGGATGATTTGTGTTAGTGATGTTAGACATCATAAGAAACCTACTAGATTGCGATTAAACACATGATCTAGTAAGTTAAAGTGGTGATCTTGTGAAAGACCAAGATCATCATGCTTTATGTCTTCATGAACTTGAATGATGAAATTGGTTTCCATATGTAAAGATGATTTAAACAAAATACAAATCTTGTAAATAGATGATTACAAGAATAATTTTCCCAAGAAACCAAGTTTATTTATAAGATTTACAAAGTCATGGTTTCTAAATAAACTAATCATATTTTTAGTGTTTAAACAAGACTAGAAACATGTGTGTAACAAGAAAAATACAAAAGAAATATTTTTAGAAAAATCATCTTACAAGTTTTAAATGACTAAATCTTTTAATAAAATGATTTACAAACAAATAACCATGTTTTTAAGGGTAACTAAACCTACTAAATAACAAGGCAATTTACTACAAGTTTTTACAAAAACTTCAAGTTCATGTTGTAGAGCAAATTACTTAATTTTGGCACGTGGTAAGTGTTGAATAAGTTGATGATTGTTTGTAATGATTTTTAAAGAAAATAAACACATGTTTTGAAAACATGGGAAACCTCCATTAAACCATGTCAAAATTTTTATAAAATTTTGACACTTAGAAAAATATAAGTTTTGGTAAAATTTATTCCCTAAAAATATTTTACCAAGGTTTCCCTAATTTTTATGTAAACTCCAAGTTAAGAAATGATGATTTCTTCAAGATAAAAAAAATTGATATTAAGTATGTATATTTTTGAGAAAAAAATATATATTTATTGATCACCAAATTTTGTGCTAAGTGTATGTAGTATGTATTATATATAATAGTGTATTAGAACTTGAAAATACACTAAACACTCCTAAGGAGTAGAAATACAAAAATACACATACAACATGCATAGACAAATACAAGAGAATATATTTATGAAAATATATTTCTTAATAGATTATGTAACTTGGACGAGTACGAATTTAAGATGAAGTTTTGGACAAAAATACATAACTCGGGTGAAAAGTACAAGATACTTACATTTATTTTTGAGAAAACAATATAAGTAAGATACATAGTTAAAAATATAAATTATTTTTAACAACCAAGAACACATACCTAAAAGATGGTGACTTGTACTTGTGCGATACAAGTATAGTGACTAACGTTAATAAAACACGTATAGGTCACGACGCTATATAAGCAAACCCGGTGAAGTTTACGGCGCAAGAAACGCAAAGTTGTGAGTTCATGTCCCCGCTTTTAATCTTTTACATATTTTTTAAACTTGGGGAAAATACATGTGTTATGGTATTGTGGATACAAAAACTAAGGAATGATACTTTAAATCGTGTCACGAATAGGGTACCAGAAGCACCATTAATCGTGTACATACTAAGACTGCAGAACAAAAGGTTAGATTTAATGGGTTTTCGGGCAGCCACACTCTTGGTGATAACTAGTACCAGGTAGTGCTTTTGTGTCTCAGTCGTGAATCGACAACTAGAAAAATGCCTATGGTTTGGATGCTTCCTATGTCGTGTCACATGTTAATGGTCTTGCAACCCATTAATAATCTCGATACTTACAGAAATACTTGATTTATACAAATTACATACCATGTTTTCATACAAAGTATACAAACGTTCAATACAAAAGCTGCATGAATTCACACCAACATTATGTTGACGATTTTCCAAAAACTCACATGTATTTCAGGTAACTAAAGTGGATGTGAGCGCGGTCTTACTCTTGTTCTTGGATGTTGTATATGTTCACCTTTTAAATAAAGTTGTAAACTTTTCAGACAATGTCTTATGCTATCTTGTGATGTAAACACTTAACCTATGTTTTCAGTTACGTAATGTTATTGGTATTTGGAGTTATTTTTACGAGCATGTAGTATGTTTACCATTCGTATGCAATGAGAACCTTTCATGATCACACCTCGTGCTTCCGCCTTAGAAAGGGGTGTGACAGATTGGTATCAGAGCTGCGATTGTAGTGAACCAGGATTCCTTCTCAAGTCTAGACTACAATCTCTAGGATCCTTTCACGAAAAAAGAATTTCAAAAAGTTTTCATTGCATAAAACTTTCCGCGTCATCCACTACCTGAAACTGTTTACAAGGAGTCAAGTAAGGACACTAAGAAACTTAGGGTGCACTGGAGAAGCACTTGTCTTGACTAGAAATTACTTGCAACTATGTGTGACAATTAATATATACATATACTAGAAATAGAATATCTCAGGTACTCGTGACTTTACCTGAAAATAGTGGCCTATCTGAAGGAAGTGATCCGACGATGAAACGAACTGTGCGGACTGTGCAAGGACTTACGTAATTATGGATGCATACATAATTATGGAATTCAGTGCACAGAAACCACAGCAAGTCTTGTCACGTATCAAACGAGATTCCTTCAATACAAGAAAAGGTCAAACGTGAATACCCTCACCCCTCCCCCAGCCTACTAAATACTCTGTTGGAGTAATAATTTAGGGTATAGGGACAAGAACCACCAATGTGAAGTAAGATATTTTGTCCTTTACATGTATTGAACTTGTACTTTGGGGAGATATAACCCTTATGCATTTTGTTTACTTCGCAAACAATGATGTAACAAGTTGTTCTGATACGTGTAAAGACTCGGTGAATATCTTATGACACGCCAGTATTTATCTATTTATACATGCTTGTTGTTGTATGAATTGATTTATACGTTGGGCGGATTGTTTGATGTCACTTATGTGGGTATATGTCTGTGTATATATACTACTACTGTCTCGTATGACGATATCAAACAAATGTCTAACCCTGTGCGTTGTGTTCTGACAAAACATGGAACCTAGGAGAGCTGTGAACAACCAAGATTCCGATCAACCCATTCCTCCTCTTCTGCCGAGGACCACTGAAGAACTGAACGCTCTATTGGAAGAAAGGATCTCCGCAGCTATCGCTCAATACGAGGCGAACCGCACCGAACAAAGTGGAGGACCAAGCAATGCTAGGCGTAATGGGCAGGGAGATATATCTGGAGGAAACACAGCTCAAGGCTGCACTTTCAAGCAGTTTCTCGACTGCAAGCCACTGAACTACGACGGCACTGGAGGTGCAGTGGCTTTTGTACGCTGGACGGAGAAGACTGACGCCACTATCCAAATGAGCAAGTGTACCGCGGATCAGCAAGTCACTTTTGCTACGGGGTTGTTTACTGATGAAGCTTTGACTTGGTGGAATTTGCAAGTCCAGACTCTGGGTGATGATGCTGCGTACGGCATGACGTGGGATGAGCTAAAGGAACGTATGAGAGAAAAGTATTGCTCACGTGCTGAACTCCAAAGGTTGGAGACTGAGTTCTGGCACTTGACCATGGAAGGTGCTGACATTACTGGTTATACCCGAAGGTTCCATGATTTGTCAAGAGTGGTCCCCTATATGGTGACTCCCAAATTTAAGCGTGTTGAATGCTACATCTGGGGATTGGCACCGGAATTCTGCAGCTTGGTGACTGCAGCAAAACCTGAAACGATCACTCAGGCTGTAACTCTGGCTGTCAGCCTTACTGAAGATGTTGTTCGTATGAAGAAGTTATCACTGATACTGAGAAGACCGGGACGCATGCTGAGTCGTCCGATGACAAGAAAAGGAAGCATGCGAACCTGAATCAAGCGACTCGTAACAACAAGGGTTCCAACAATAAGAAACGAGACTCCAACCTACCACAGGAGGCGAAAACTCTTGCAACCATGAATGACGCTCCTGCCAAAAGGTACCTGGGCACTCTGCCCACCTGTAACCAGTGCAAGCGTCATCATGAAGGAGTTTTTCGCATTCCAAAATGCGATAAGTGTGGAAAACTGGGTCACCATACTGTGGATTGTTGGGGAAAAGGAAATAAGAACGGGAACGGAAACCGCAACGGTGCTGGTAATAGAAACGATGGTGGAAATGGAAATGGAAATGGAAATGGCAATGGTAACTGGAATGGTAATGGAGCTGGGCAGAACCAAGGATGCTTTAGTTGTGGAAGCAAGGATCATTTCATAAAAGATTGCCCAAGGGGGAACAATGCTCAGGCTCGGGCATTTGTGATTGGAGTAAGGAACGCACGCGAGGACCCTAATGTGGTCACCGGTACGTTTCTCGTTAAGAATCACTTTGCATCCATGTTATTTGACACTGGTTCCGATTATAGCTTCATGTCTGTGGAATTTAAACGTATGCTTGGAATAGAATCTAGTAGATTAGATACTCCTTATTCCATAGAACTAGCCAATGGTAAACTCGTTGAATCGGGCAATGTTGTTAAGGGTTGCACATTAGAACTTGGTGAGCAAATATTTAGCATCGATCTCTTACCTATTCAATTGGGTAGCTTCGATGTAGTGGTCGGAATGGACTGGTTGTCCAAGAACAAGGCTGAAGTTATTTGTCACGAGAAAATCATTCGCATCCCTTTGGCGAATGATGAAACTCTCATTGTGCATGGAGAAAAACGAGACACGCCTCTGCGAATCATCAGTTGTATGAAGGCACAGAAGTGCTTAAGGAAAGGATGTGTTGCTTTCCTAGCGCACGTTGTAGATAAGAAGGCTGAGGAGCTGAAACTCGAAGACATTCCTCAGGTGAAGGAATTCCCTGATGTTTTTCCCGAAGATCTGCCAGGACTACCTCCGCAACGACAAGTCGAATTCCATATAGACTTGGTTCCAGGAGTCGCTCCTGTAGCCAAGGCACCCTATTGGCTTGCACCAACCGAAATGCAAGAATTATCTACACAACTCCAAGAGTTGTTGGATAAAGGATTCATAAGGCCAAGCTTCTCACCTTGGGGAGCTCCAGTATTGTTCGTGAAGAAGAAGGATGGAACACTGCGGATGTGTATCGATTACAGAGAACTGAACAAGCTCACAATCAAGAATCGGTACCCACTACCGAGGATTGATGACTTATTTGATCAATTGCAAGGATCGAGCTACTATTCCAAGATCGACCTTCTATCTGGATACCATCAGTTAAGGATTCAAGAGGAAAGCGTACCAAACACTGCATTCAGAACACGCTATGGGCATTACGAGTTCCTTGTGATGCCATTTGGACTGACGAACGCGCTAGCGGTATTTATGGATCTGATGAACCGCGTTTGCAAACCATATCTCGATAAATTTGTGATTATATTTATCGATGATATCCTGATTTACTCACGAACGAGAGAAGAGCACGAGCAACATCTCAGAACCATTTTGGAACTACTGAAGAAAGAGAAACTTTATGCAAAGTTTTCAAAGTGCGAATTCTGGATTCGCGAAGTACAGTTTCTTAGTCACGTTGTGAATGAGAAGGGAATTCATGTAGACCCATCCAAGATAGAAGCCATAAAGAATTGGGAAGCTCCCAAAACCCCAACTGAAGTTCGACAATTTTTGGGCTTAGCGGGCTATTACCGACGATTTATTGAGAATTTCTCCAAAATAGCTCAACCGCTGACTACCCTTACGCAGAAAGACAAGAAGTACGACTGGGGTGACAGACAGGAAGAAGCCTTCCAACTGCTCAAAAATAAGCTATGCGATGCACCGATACTATCCTTACCCGAAGGCACTGAAGACTTCGTGGTTTACTTCGACGCTTCACGTCAAGGTTTGGGTTGCGTGCTCATGCAACGCTAAAAAGTCATCGCTTATGCTTCAAGACAGTTGAAGGTGCATGAAAGAAATTATACCACTCACGACCTAGAGCTAGGCGCAGTGGTATTTGCCTTGAAATCTAGTGACACTATTTATATGGCACTCAATGTACAATCTTCACAGATCACAAAAGCCTACAACACATATTTGATCAGAAGGAACTAAATATGCGTCAACGACGTCGGGTCGAGCTGCTGAACGATTATGATTTTGAGATTAAGTACCATCCTGGAAAGGCGAACGTTGTAGCAGACGCGTTAAGCCAAAAGGAAAGGGTTAAGACCCTAAGGGTTTGAGCATTGAAAATGACTATTCGAACGAACCTCACTACACGCATTCGTGACGCTCAATAAGAAGCCCTTAAGGGGAGAAATCGTAGAGCTGAATACCTCCGAGGTATGCTGAAGAATTTGGTGCCAAACAAAGAGGTAACCTTATACTTTAAAGGGCGTATTTGGGTTCCGCTCTATTGCGGTATTCGAGAAGTCATCCTTAATGAAGCTCAAAAGTCAAGATACTCGATCCATCTAGGATCGGACAAAATGTATCAAGACTTGAAGGACTACTATTGGTAGCCGAGACTTAAAAGCGATGTTATCTATGTTGGAAAGTGCCTAACCTGTGCTAAGTTTAAGGCTGAATATCAAAAACCGTCCGGTCTACTGCAACAACCCGAGATACCCATGTGGAAGTGGGAGCAAATCTCGATGGACTTCATAACGAAATTACCCAGGACCCCTAGGGGGCACGATATGATATGGGTGATAGTCGATCGGTTAACAAATTCTGCGCATTTCCTACCGATCCGAGAGAAGGTTAGCACTGGAAAGCTTGTTGAACTATACTTGAAAGAAATCGTGGCACGTCATGGAGTGCCTATCTCAATTATTTCAGACAGAGATGGACGTTTTGTCTCAAGGATCTGGCAATCCTTTCAGGAAGCCTTTGGATCTCAACTAGATCTAAGCACGGCCTTCCATCCGCAAACAGACGGTCAGAGCGAACGGACCATACAAACTCTGGAAGATATGCTTCGCGCATGTGTTATGGATCTAGGCGGTAGCTGGGATACTCACCTACCATTAGTTGAGTTTTCATACAATAACAGTTATCATACGAGCATAAAAGTCGCTCCGTTCGAAGCTCTGTACGGCCGCAAGTGCCGCTCGCCATTATGTTGGGCAGAAGCTGGAGATAAACGTATGGTTGGTCCTGAACTTGTGCAAGAGACAACCGACAAAATCATACAGATCCGAGAACGCATTAAGGCGGCTCGAGATCGACAAAAGAGCTACGCTGATCGAAGACGAAAACCATTAGAGTTCGAGGTGGGAGACAAAGTTTTGTTGAAGGTCTCACCTTGGAAGGGCGTAGTAAGATTTAGAAAACGTGGAAAGCTGAATCCACGATACATCGGACCATTCAAGATCTTGGAAAGAATTGGTACCTTAGCATACAAGTTGGAATTACCGGAAGAACTTAACGGAGTACATGATACGTTTCATGTATCCAACCTCAAGAAGAGTCCAACCCAAGAAACAGTGATCATCCCTGCAGATGAAGTACATATTGACGACACCCTCCGATTTACAGAACGACCCGTTGAGTTTACAGACTGGAAAGTCAACAAGACCCGAAGGAGTAGTGTCAAACTTGTCAAAGTACGTTGGAACCCTAAGCACGGACCTGAGTACACGTGGGAACGTGAAGACCAGTTTAAAGAAAAGTACCCCCACCTATTCAAGAAAACTCCTGCGAGAGATAGATCAGCCTAAATTGCGGGACCAAAATTCTTTTAACCGGGGGAGACTGTGACAATTGGCACAAAACCGGTAATTTCCGTACAATTTAATTAATACTTAATAACTGCAATTATGTGCTTAAATGTTAACATTGTCTGATTACATGCTATACATGTGAATTCATGCACGTTTTATACTTCAAATATGACCTAATGCATTAATGATTAGCGTTGCGTCAGAAATACTAGTAAACTCACCGGTAAGACACATTGTGTCAACAATTCTGCAGAAAGCAGTCAGACAATAGAATTGGGGCCTAGGAGTAGGTCCAAAGTCTAAAATACATTGAAACCCAAGAGTATATACAAGGGTTAACATATAGACTTTTCGGAAGCTAAAATACGCACTGAAAAGCACCCGAAACACACTTTAAATGCTGAATTTCATATATTTCAGCAAAATTTAGCATTGTAATGAGTTAGTGACATGTAAAAATATGACTAATTGGTCTAGAATACCATCCTAAGTGTCGGGAATTAAAAGTGTCACAAAAGAGTACTTAAAGGACACGAAACGTTGCAATTTAGCACTTTAACAAACCGGTATCTAACCGAACAACCGGACATTACCCGAAACACCAAAATTATACTAGAAGCATTATTTTATTATTTCTGAGCTAGTTATGATTCCCAAACACCATAACACCCCTTATAACATAATAACACATCATGTCCCAAATCAAGACACTTGAAACCTAACTTGATTTTATAATTGGTGATTGAAACTTACACTTTACCCCCCCCCCTTAAAAGTGCACGGTCATGGGTGACCCCACCATAGATCTTCTTTTTATCTTGTATGATCTTGCTTGGATTCATTTAGATTGCATATGATCTTACCAAGATATCCTATGATCTTATAAGATCTCAAAAGATATAGTGGAAGATCTTGCATGTACTATAAGAAGACATAAGCTCTCATTCATTCACACACACCACACTTCTTCTTCTTCTTCCCCTTGCTCCCCACCTTCGGCCGAGACCCACCCACAACATCACCACCATCTTCATCCATTGATCATCCATTCCAAGTTAGTCACAAGGTGCAAGAAGGTGTTTAAGGAGGTTTAGAGCTTGTGGATCTTGAAGGACCTTCTTCATTTGCTTTTATCCAACATCTTTGTCATCTTCATCTTCAAGAGTTCATCCCTAGCCATAGAGCTAGTTGTAAGACTCTCATAACCCTTTGTTACTTCATATTTTGATAGTTAAAAGATGATGAACAATGATAAACTTGATGAACACTAAAGAACATGATCATGATACCTTAACATAAGCTTAAATACATAATAATACATGTAAATGATGATGAGTTGCTTCTTGATGAAGGATGATTTGTGTTAGTGATGTTAGATATCATAAGAAACCTACTAGATTGCGATTAAACACATGATCTAGTAAGTTAAAGTGGTGATCTTGTGAAAGACCAAGATCATCATGCTTTATTTCTTCATGAACTTGAATGATGAAATTGGTTTCCATATGTAAAGATGATTTAAACAAAATACAAATCTTGTAAATAGATGATTACAAGAATAATTTTCCCAAGAAAACAAGTTTATCTATAAGATTTACAAAGTCATGGTTTCTAAATAAACTAATCATATTTTTAGTGTTTAAACAAGACTATAAACATGTGTGTAACAAGAAAAATACAAAAGAAATATTTTTAGAAAAATCATCTTACAAGTTGTAAATGACTAAATCTTTTAATAAAGTGATTTACAAACAAATAACCATGTTTTAAGGGTAACTAAACCTACTAAATAACATGACAAGTTACTACAAGTTTTTACAAAAACTTCAAGTTCATGTTGTAGAGCAAATTACTTAATTTTGGCACTTGGTAAGTGTTGAATAAGTTGATGATTGTTTGTGATGATTTTTAAAGAAAATAAACACATGTTTTGAAAACATGGGAAATTTCCATTTTTTAGGGGAAACCATGTCAAAATTTCTATAAAATTTTGACACTTAGAAAAATATAAGTTTTCGTAAAACTTATTCCCTAAAAATATTTTACAAAGGTTTCCCTAATTTTTATGTAAACTCCAAGTTAAGAAATGATGATTTCTTAAAGATAAAAAAATTGATATTAAGTATGTATATTTTTGAGAAAAAATATATATATTTATTGATCACCAAATTTTGTGCTAAGTGTATTTAGTATGTATTATATGTAATAGTGTATTAGGACTTGAAAATACACTAAACACTCCTAAGGAGTAGAAATACAAAAATACACATACAACATGCATAGACAAATACAAGAGAATATATTTATGAAAATATATTTCTTAATAAATTATGTAACTTAGACGAGTACGAATTTAAGATGAAGTTTTGGACAAAAAATACATAACTCGGGTGAAAAATACAAGATACTTATATTTATTTTTGAGAAAATAATATAAGTAAGATACAAAGTTAAAATTATAAATTATTTCACAACATGCATAGACAAACCACAGCGGAAACGTCGGGAAGTCACGTCACAGGATAAATTGTTTCACAACACATGGTGTTTTAAGTTTCGTTTTATTGAATTAATACGTACAATGTCTTGGAATTAAAAGTAAAACATAATTAAATTGTTTTTCATTGTTTTTATGTCTCTAAGGCCCCTCGTCCATTCCTACGTGAAGCATGCATCAAAATCATCAAACAACAGCACCTGAAACATATGTGAAAAGAGAGTCAGCATAAAAATGTCGGCGAGTAAATAGGTTTTGTGAGTGTGTCAAATTCATGGCTTGTATACATATTGCAATACCTCGTATGACTACTAGAGTCGATAATTGAAATCCTTGTATCGAAAAGTGTTTGGTATTGCAATACAACTAACCAACTAAAACATGTTGGTTAAAGTTTATAAAACCTCGTTACCATGAATCTTGACTAAAACATTTTCTTTTGTAAACCAAGTAGTAAATCGTCTTGTAAGAAAACTTGTATGGTTTATATCATTTAGTAAACATCGTTGCGCGACATCGTTTTAAAACATTCGTCCAAGTGATCTAAATAACGCCAAAGAATGTAATATGATAAAAACACTTATATATAGGAAGTATCAGCGGTGTATCCACCATGCTTTTATCACATTACACCCGTCCCGTTATCTAATCACTTACCATAACCAATCGTCCAATTCGTCCGTGTTATCAATCGTCCGTGTTATTAATCGTCCGTGTTATAAACAAATCGTCATTCGTTCATGTTATAAAACCATTCGTCAATCGTCCTTGTTTTAATTGTGAAAAACTTTTGGTCGTTCTATTTGAATACATTCAAACCTGTGTGACTCGTCTATACCACCAAAGGGTGTCTTTAAATCGACTAACAAACCACCAAAGAGTTTGTTAAAATAACAGATTCTGTCATTATCCTAAACTATCCACCAACTCCAGGGGATAGCCCGATAACGAGATTTGTCATATCCTATAGTACCATAACATACTACTGGTCGGCTTGGCCAAAGCTAATGAATGTCATTCGTGTTATGAATTAATGCACCAACAAGTTCGTTCACATTATTGAAATCGATGTGTTTTATATAAACCAACAAGTTCGTTCACATTGTTAATCGCGGCTTGAACCCTCGAACCAATTCTCTCTTTTTTCTTGATCGCCCTTGCTTTTTCTTTTTTTCCTTGTTCTCTGTTTCGTCGACCTCCAAAAAATTCTCTTCATGCGTCCCTATTGTAGCCGTCTAATAATAATTATCCCCTAATAGTTGCGGCTGATGTTGATGTTCTCACGTCTAATATTAACTAGTGGGTTACAGCCGCGTTTCGCGGCGGGGTGACCCGATTTTTTATTCAGTATAGCAGTCGGAAGTGAAAACTTACAAAATAAAGTCGTGGTAAGTACAAAAGTATGTCGACACGTGTTTTATATCGACCGGAAACTCGATTACAAAAGTACTTAGAAAGTTAAAGGTTGTAAGTGTCAATGCTAAAAGTTGAGAAAATACAAAAAAAAAATTATGTCGAAATGTAAGTCAACTTAAGTTTATATTGACACGTAAATAAAAATAAAGACGTAAAAGTCGATTAAAAAGTATTTAGAAAGTTAAGAGGTTGTAAGAGTCAATGCTGAAAATTAAAAGTTAGAAGTAAAAATACAAAAAAAAAAAAAAAAAAAATCACCGACTACAAAAGTATTTAGAAAGTTAAAGGGTTGTCAGTGTGAATACTGAAAGTTGAGAAAACACAAGAATATTATGTCGAAACGTAAATCAGGTTAAGTTTATACCGACACGTAAATAAAAATAAAGACGTAAAACTCGATTAAAAAGTATTTAGAAATTTAAGGGGTTGTAAGAGTTAATACTGAAAGTTAAAGGTTAAAAGTAAAAAAAAAACAAAGTCAAAAAATAAATAAATAAATAAATAAAAATACTGCAGGACTATTCATCCCTATGTTTCAAATTAATACATACTAGATTTTTGACCCGTGCCGCGCATTGCGGCGGCATCAACATGTTTACAACTACGTTACACGCGTTACGATGATGACATTAATATTTGATGCCCGTGCTGACTTGTTACTCATGTTACATCCATGATGTTAATACAATAATTATTAAAAACTCTATTTTAGCGAATCTTATAAAATAAACTAAATCTTCCATTTCCGATGTTGGGCTGACAGGTAACCGTCCTTGACAGGGACCAGGTGACCAACGGTCCATGTACATATTGAAAGTCACCCTTAAAAAAAAAACTTAGAAATTAGAAATATTGTATGTAATATGTACAAATATATTTTTTATTGCACTTTATTTTTATCAAAAGAAAACTACAAAGTGAAACTGACAATACATGCTTTTAAACAATCCTTTTTATTATTTTGAGAAAACTAATGATTTACGATTCTGAATTTTGAGAATTTCTATTTTTTATAAGGATTTTAGATAAATATTATTAGGTTAATATTTAATACAGCTGGATTGTTAAAACCATCAAATAAAATTGCCACCATTCACTCTCTCCCTACCTCTACTATTTCCTTTCTCCCCACACTGCCGCCGTCATAGCCACACCACCTCCACCACTCCAAGTCCGCCGCAGCCACCACCACAATCACTCACCAAGTTCACATATTTTTTTTCTCCGATTCTCTAGCTTCCATCTCTCTCTCTGAAAACCCTATTTTTCTCTCTAAAAAACCCAAACTTTTAGCACATCAACCCACTGAAAGAACAAATCTGAAAGAATGGAGAGTGGAGGTGGTAGTGGCTGTAGTACCTGGCGACGGCGTGGTTGTGGTTGCGGTGGTGAAACCGCCTCTTAGCGGCGGTGGTGGCGGTAGAACCCATTGGGGGATGTTTTGGTGGGTGGAGAAAACGCCCTCTGAACAAACGTACCTTTAAGGGCCAGGTAAAATCATGCAGTGAAAGTAAAAAAAAAAACATGAAGCATTGTGTTATCTTTCAAACTTAATACGGAGCCGGAGGTCGACGATGGTTCACCGCCAAGGCGGACAAGGAGGCGGTCTTTGAAGACTGTTTGGGTAGACCTGGGAATTTGTACTGTGTTTGTCTGAATTGAATGTAGGCTGAAACAATGCTTTAAACAAAGGGTAAAGTTGTAATTTGTGTCGGTGGCCGACAGAAGGGTAAAAGTGTAATTTGTCGGTGACACCGACCTTTTGTTTTAAGATTATATAAATATATGAATTCCCATCCGTCCAAAGTGGATTTCCTTTTTCTCCAAGTCAATTTTAGGTTGCATGTGCTCATTAGGCCCAATAAATGAAATTAACGCTAGACACATGTATGTGGCCCAATATTGACTTTCAAAAATATTTCGTCCAAGAATTATGTATGCATCCCACAATAACTTAGCCACTTTTGTCTCCTGGCGTCCAATTCTCCGACAATAACAATAATAATTACAGCCGTTCAAAAAAAAAAACAATAATTACTTTATTTTGATTTTTATTAACAACCCATTAAATTTTAAAACAGAGAGAGTGGTTTTAGCCCACTCAAAGAAAATAGCTGCAATTTTTATTCTGGCGTCCAATTCTCCAACAATAACAATAATAATTACTGCCATTCAAAAAAAAAACAATAATTACTTTATTTTGATTTTTATTACCAACCCATTAAATTTTAAAATAGAGATAGTGGTTTTGGCTCACTCAAATAAAATAGCTGCAATTTTTATTCAGTCTGTCTCTGACACCTACTCTACTCAACTGGCATGTTATTTAATTATTACTTATGTTCATTCCATTTGCACCAACACCTACCAAAACACAAAATAATATAATATAATAGTAGAAACTAAAAATACAAATAAAACTATATAAAAAAAACATGATATTTCATACAAAAAAGTTATGAACCCAATTAGGGGTGCAAACGAGCCGAGCGGCTCGCGAGCTACTCGAGATCGGCTCGAGAAAAAGCTCGAAGCTAGCCGAGCCTTATCGAGCCCGAGCCGAGCTTGAGCCTAAAATAAAGCTCGTTTGCTTATCGAGCCCGAGCTCGAGCCTCGCATGTGAAACTCGTTAGGCTCGTCGAGCCTTATCGAGCCTTAGTGTAAACGAGCCGAGTCGAGCCGAGCTTATTCAAACGTGTTTACAAGCCGACCTCGAACCTAAAAATAAGCTTATTTAGTAAACGAGCCCGAGCTTCACTTATCGAGCTCGCGAGCCTAAAAGTCTATTATTTATATTATTTTTATTTAATATATTAATTAATAGATAATAAACGAGCCGAGCCCAAGCCGAGCTCGAGCCTTGAAAACAAAGCTCGAATCGAGCCGAGCTCGAGCCCGAGCTCACATAAGTTAATTGAGCTTGAGCTCAAGCCTGGTCAAGCTCGGGCTCGACTCGGCTCGTTTGCACCTCTAAACCCAATGAATGAATGATTGATCTCTTCTATTGCTTTGTTATCATCTCCACCGTTGGATCAATCTGGAATTGTGAGGCCCATGTGTATTGCTTTATTTTCATCTCCACCGTTGGATCAATATGGAATAATAAGGCACATGTGTATATAATAAGATGCCGCGGTAGTCAAACTCAACTCTCTAGTATCACTTTCACAAATAGTGAGAGTTCAATAACGAAGAAATGGCTATTACACTCAACAGCGGGTTCACAATGCCAATAATCGGACTGGGTGTGTGGCGTATGGAGGGTAAAGATATCAAAGATCTCCTCATAAAAGCTATCAAAATCGGTTATCGTCACTTTGATTGTGCAGGTATGATCTCATTTTCTCTTTCTACGTTCGGAATTTTTAAAGAAGTTTTCGAATTTTTGTGTTGTCATATGTATCATACTAATGTTCTAATCGCGCTGGAGGTTTTTTATTTTATTTTTTTACTTACAGTAACTTAACAAAGCAATTCAAAAGGACGATATCTTTCATATAATTGTAATCCTTAGATTGGATTTACTTAGCTATTCATTCTTGCAGCAAAATACGAGAATGAAGGGGAAGTTGGGGAGGCACTAGCAGAGGCATTTAAGTTAGGATTGGTGAAGAGGGAGGATCTCTTCATTACTACAAAGGTCTTGGGGTTTATTTCACACAAATTCGACACAAATTCGACTTCATTGTATATATATGTATATATATACATATATATATATATATATATATATATATATATATATATATATATATATATATATATATATATAAATATATATGTACAGGGGAAGGATCCGCTAAAAAGTAGATTTTACCTAAGTAGCCTAAGAAGGATTGTGATTATGACATGTGGCACTCCTAATAAGTAGGAATAAATGGCATTTTGGTCTTCATAAATAGGAGTGAAAATGACATGTGGTACCCCTTTTGTTTTTTAAAAATACAAAAAAAATATCGTATAAAAAAATATAACACACAAAAAATCTAGTACAAAAAAAATATAGCACAAAAAAATATAGCACAAAAAATGTAGTACAAAAAATATAGCACAAAAAAAATCTAGTACAAAAAAATCTAGCACGAAAAAATTTAGCAAAAAATGTAGTACAAAAAAATTCAACACAAAAAATTAAGACAAAAAAATTTAGCATAAAAATATAGTACAAATATGAAGCACAAAAAAATGTTATACAAAATAGAAATACAAAACATTTTAGTGGGTTTTTTTAGTCTTTATATTTTATATAGTAATATGGTACTCAAATTAAAGATAAAAAGACGTTCGATTTTACGGTGAAATTTTTATAAAAAAATAATGTCGTATAAAAAAGTTATGAACGTTTAAAAATTGGGGGTGGAATATGCATGTGCCTTGCATGTGGAGAGAGAAAGTCCATAAATAAGATTTTCCTAAGATACCCTTGCACTCCTCATTTCTCCTACACTTTCATCTTAACCATTGATTTGAAAAATGAATGGTTAAGATTCCTTCTCATCCTACTTAGGCAAAATAAACTTTTTTATTTGATCTTACCCCTATATGTATATAAGGGGAGGTTCATTTGAGAAGAATCTTTTTATAAGAAGAAAAATAAATTAATCTAGGTCCAATATTTTTTTGATCAATGGTTGTGAATCATCATATAATTTTTATCTACTTTTAATTAATGATTTAATTAATAAGGGTAGGATAGACATTTTGATGTACAATATTAATAAATATTATAAAGGGTTACTCAAGTCTTATTAATGTCATCATAATTTTCTCCTTCACCACCATTAATACACAAATTTTATTAGAACTGACAAAATTATTTAAAAGTGATGTGTCCTACACATATTTTATCATGAGTCGTAAAATTATTTAAAAGTGTTAGGGTTCTACACATTTTGTACCTTACACCAAAATATTGTCTTTATGGTGTAGAAAACGATGTTTTTTTATGGTGTAGGAAACGTTGAATATGTAGGATCATGTGCATAATTGTTTTATTGTGTAAGGTGCAAAACTATTTTATAGGATGACTTGTTAAATAATTAGGGTTCATTAATTTGAATAACACAAATAAAAGATAGACTCATTAAATGATTTGTTCAAATTATCTTTGTACCATTTATTCATTTTATTCTTAATTTGTAATTTTTTTCTCATTTGAACTCTCACTATGTATACATCCACTACAAATTGGGTTTTGCCTAAGTAATCTAAGAAAATTTATAGAGATAACATGTGACACTCTTTATAGGTATAATCAAAGGGTATTTTTGTCCTAAATACAAACTCCCACCCTTTTGTTTTCTCAAAATACAATATGAAAATCCAGCACAAAAAATATACCATAAAAATTCAGCAATCAAGTACAAAAAGGTCAACAGAAAAAATTCAAGCACAAAAATTTTATACAACATAGAAATCTAAGACATTTTTTTTTGTTTTTTAGATCTCATTACTCATACTTTATATAACAATATGGTATTCAAATTAAAAATAAAAAGATCCTCGAATTTTTGGTGCAATTAAAAAAAATAATGTTGTATGAAAAAGTTGTGGACGTTTAAAATATAAGGGGGGAATATGCACTTGTCTTGTATATCGAGATATAAAGTCAAGAAATAGGATATTACAAAAATACCTTTACACCTATCTTTTTTTCTACACTTTCATGTTAACCATTGTTTTGAAAAATAAAAGGTCAATATTCTTTCTTATCCTATCTAGTCAAAATCAACTTTTTATTTGATCCTACCCTTATATATACGGGAAAGTTCAATACAGAACACTAAATATTGCGAAAACACACATAACAAAATGAATCACCCAATTTTTCAATTCTAAAACCTAAAAAGAAATGAAAATGTTACTAACTTAAGATTTATTGTTTCTCACACTAGAATTTAAAACAAAATATAAAAAAAAATCAATTTTTATATAACCTATACATATGTAAGTTATGTGTACGTTAAATTACTTACATATATGGTTTTTTATGTATATATAATACACATATGAATGTAAAAACATAAAATATTAAAAATATGAACCTCAAATCCCAAAATTTAATGATTTGGAGTTGTTATTTTTATTCTCGTAATAATTAATGATCTGTAATAATCCTCATCCTATATATAAATACGTTAAATAATGAAATGCTCAATCTTCTCCCCAGCCCAGTTGGTCCCATGTGGTTGGGCTTGTGTCTTCCTTTGGGAGGTCACAAGTTCGAAACCCGGCTGCGGCATTTCGGGGGGAGGACGTCCCAATGATGGATCGTTCCTACCGAGGCATGGTACGGTCTTGAGGGCAACCCGGTTTTACCCAGCTGTTACCCCAGCGAGTCTCTCGTGTGGGGGCAATATGGTTTCCGGGCGAAGGTCAGCTTGCGCAACGGCCGGGGCCCGATCGAACATCGCGTCCGGAAGAGCGGGGCTGACGGGGGATTGTCATCGACATGAACCCGGTGACCAATAGGTCCTGTATATAGAAAGTCACCCTTCAAAAAAAATAATGAAATGCTCTATTGAGAACGGATAAAGGGGAGCTAGCAATTCCAACCCATTTGTATCAAAAGCAAGTGAATTTGGATTGTTTTTGTTAACGTATCTAATAGGTAAAGTAAACCAAACAACTAAGAGGGTTAAATATGTCGAAAATATAGATGTATTCAAACGCTTACACTATCTTAAATCGTTATATTTTAAAAAATATAATATTATAGGTAGAGGATCCTGTAAAAAGTGCTCAAAGTGTGAGAAGTGTATTATAACACTATATATAATACTATATAACACCATATAAACACCGTATAACAATATGTAACACCATATAATACCATATAACACTAATTAACACTATATATCATTATATAACAAATATAACACTATAGGTTGTCTGATAGCATGTGTATGATAGATGTATAGAGTTATATTTGTTATATAATGATATATAGTGTTACATAGTGTTATATGGTATTATGTGGTGTTACATATTGTTATATGGTGTTTATATGGTGTTATATAGTATTATATATAGTGTTATAATACACTTCTCACACTTTAGGCCCTTTTTACACTATCCTTACCCTAATATTATATATATATATATAGGGGATCGCTAGAATGAGAACCACCACGAGTTATGAGAACCACGAGAACCGCGCCCCGCGGGTGGCCGTTGACCACGAAATTTTTTTTACACCTAGATCCGTATATTTTAGGACCGGGTGTAAATTTTCGGTTCAAACGGCGCGCCCGATGGGGTAGTTTTTTACGCCCAAAGTTTGGGTTTTTTTAATTTTTCTTTTTTTTTACCAAACTTTGGGCGTAAAAAACTACCCCCTCGGGCGCGCCGTTTGAACCAAAAATTTACACCCGGTCCTAAAATATACGGATCTAGGTGTAAAAAAAATTTCGTGGTCAACGGCCACCCGCGGGGCGCGGTTCTCGTGGTTCTCATAACTCGTGGTGGTTCTCATTCTAGCGGCTCCCTATATATATATATATATATATAGGGGATGGTTAAAATGAAAACCACTTTTAACGCGAAAACTCGAAAACTAACTAAAAAAGCCTAAAAAACACACCAAATTTTTTATACAATTTTTTATTAAAAATCGCTAGTTTTTGTACATAAAAAAACTTTTTTTCAAAAAGATAAAAAAATTTGTAGCGCACATGTGTAATAATACACATGTGTACTATTACACATGTGAACTATAATTTTTTTAAAGTTTTTTTATATACATAAGTTAGCGAAAATTGGTAAAAAAAAAAATTTGGTATGTTTCTTTAGGTTTTTTTAGTTTTCGAGTTTTCGCGTTAACTATTGGTTTTATTTAAGCTAGGGGTGTGCATGGGTCGGTTTGGGTCGGTTTTGTCCTAAAATCATAACCATAACCATGATATCAGTTAATGGATAACCATAACCATAATCGTTCGGTTATGATGGTTATGGTTAATCGGTTTTGATGGTTATAGCGGTTCGGTTGTGGGTGGTTAACCGTGTATTTAGCATAGATAAAAATAGTTTTTTTTTTTTTTAATATGGAATAGATCATTATTGCATGTTTGTATATATTAGTATATTACATGGCATTAAAAAATACATATAATCTATAATGTTAATACTGATTATTACTGAATATATAAAGTGATATGATATATTCAATAAATTCAAATAAACATTCAACAAAAACTGCAAAACGATATGAAATAGCCCATAAGTACTAAAATTCTTTGATCAAAATAATCAAATATTAAACCCATAAATACTAAAAGTCTTTAATAAAAAACATCAAATATTAAAAAATGGTGAGAAATGGTCAATCCTACAAAGATTTATTACATGTCGGTTCGGTTTGGTTATGGTGGGTATGTAAACATTGATAACCATAACCGACCCGCTACTTTCGGTTTAAAAAAAACATTAACGGACCCACTGGTTTTGTATTTGGTTTGTTTTATTCGGTTCGGTTTTGTCAGTTAATTTGGTTATGGTTCGGTTAATTCGGTTTTTTCCACACCCCTAATTTAAGCCATAAATTCGGAATTCCTCATTTCCCTAAACTCAAAATTCCTTCATTGTCTTAAATTCCTCGTAACACAGTCTTAATTAAGATATCCAAAGACCAACACAAAGTTGTTGTCATATAAAATGCACCAACAGTCGGGCTTGTATAGCATTCACTATTTCAACTTGAATACCGGCTCTCTACCTTCAACGAAAGTTGCAAAAATAACAACCACTTTAAACGACCCCATGACTCACCAATGTTTTCGCGAATCTCTTTCAGATCCAACATATATCATTATCGCCGCTCACTTTTAGAACGATCATCTCCTCATAGCCAGACCAACATGGGCGGCTATGAGGGTGTGCGGGGAGGACTTCCGCACAGGGCCCGTGATTTCGAGGGGCTCGTGTTTTTTTTAAACTGATATATATATATGTTAATAAATAGAAATCAAATCAAACAATATACATAAAATGATCTTTGGTGTAGTGGCATGCGTGTTTTTGTTACTTCTTTGGGCCCGGTGAGACCCGGGTTCGAGTCCCTTGGTTCACTTTTTTTATTGAGTTTCATTTAACAGTTTCAAATAATTGCACAACTGGTCTCTGCACTTAAAAGTTCTAAAGAATTACCAAATCAGTCCCTTCAATTAGGAAATTAGTTTAATCTAAAATTTATAACTAGGTTAGTTATTTCTTTTGTAATTATTAACGGGACTAACAAGTTTCATTCATAAAATTAATATTTTAAACCCGAAAAAACTAGTTATAGTAGTTTCTAAATACGTGACATCTAATATAAATAAAAAAAAGTTCGTTTAGGATCCGGTTTTCAAAACGGATGGGTATCGGAGATCCGTTTTTGGCGGATGTTACACATTGTTTATCGAATAATACGATTTTGTCATTTTCGTAAATGCCTTGTTTATCGTTAAGATATAAGGGCACATTTTTTTGACCTCGATTAAGATATCCAAAGACCAACACAAAATTGTTGTCATATAAAATGCACCAACAGTCTGGCTTGTATAGCATTCACTATTTCAACTTGACCACCGGCTCTCTACCTTCAACGAAAGTTGCAAAAATAACAACCACTTTAAACGACCCCATGACTCACCAATGTTTTCGCGAATCTCTTTCAGATCCAACATATATCATTATCGCCGCTCACTTTTAGAACGATCATCTCCTCATAGCCAGACCAACACCATTATCTTATATCCAAGGTCACATATTCATGTAAAAATGGGTTTTGAAAATAGAAACTTACTTATAGTAGCAAAATTCACCAGTAAGACGAGAATTGTTAGAATAATAAAGAAAAAAATATTACTATAGCAAAATAAATGACTTATTTCACATAGTTAATCACCGGTACAACCGAAGCAAGATCTTATTAGTTCAAAAAAGAAGACGATTTTCTTTCTCTTTGGGTGAAAAAGTTTGGACAATGCTTTAATCAAGTAAAGTGGAGTAAAAAAGACGAAGTATATACCACAACAATACATACACTTCTTTTGAAATAGAGCACAACCCTGGATGTACTATTTGTGTAATTAACTCTAAAAATCGTCATACTTCTATAACTAATAAGGTTGTTTTTTTGTTGAGAACACCTAGTCAAGCTCAGTATACGAAGCTCCAAGTCAAGCTTCTTTAAGCCTGACTTGATTTGAGCTTTAAGTTAGTTAATCTTGGTACAAGAGTGTACTAAAATCATACAAAGCATGCTGAAATGTTTATTTGGTTTATTTTCTGAAATACAAGTCTTTTGTTTGCATTTAGGTGTGGAACTCAGATCATGGACATGTTGTGGAGGCTTGCAAATCTAGCTTGAAAAAGCTTCGACTAGACTATCTGGATCTTCTCCTTGTTCACTTTCCCATTGCAACAAAGCATACTGGTATTAACCATATATGATGTGATGCTCTCTCATAAGTTACATGCTTATTGTTTGATTTTGGTCTTATTATAGGAGTTGGTACACCTGCAAGCACATTGGATGAAGATGGTGTTTTGGATGTTGACACCACGATTTCATTAGAGACCACATGGAATGCCATGGAACAAACAGTCTCCATGGGCTTGGTTCGCAGCATTGGGATCAGGTTATATATTACTGTCCATAACTCAAACTTTTGACTTACGACAATTTCAGGGGTGTCGAGGTTTTGCATTTTTAACAAGATAATCAATTATTTGTTAGTTAATTTTGCATTTAATTTTCTTAATATGTCAAGATTCCATGATTAGCTCATTAGAATTTGACTTCTAGGTCAAACATTTCAGTTTGCGTTTTTCTGTTAGTTCACAACAAAGTTTTCTTAAAGATTCATATCGAAATGGAGGATTAGTTGAGTGTTAAAGTAATGATGTAAACTTTTCAAACCCAACATTTCATTGTATCAGTTCAGTTAGCTTGACTTTGTGATGAGTAATTTTTATGCAGCAACTATGGCATTTTGTTAACAAGAGATTGCTTAGCTTACTCGAAAATAAAGCCTGCTGTAAACCAGATTGAAACACATCCTTATTTCCAACGTGAGTCTCTTGTTAAGTTCTGCCAGAAGCATGGAGTTGTAGTTATATCTCACACTCCCCTAGGTGGCTCCTTGGCTAATGCAAAGTTATTCGGTTCGGTCTCTTGCTTAGATGACCTAGATCTCAAAGTAAGTTTGACTTTTTAGAAAAGCTAAAATGGAAGTTGACTAATTTTGGTTTAATCTGCAATCGAGCAGCGCTTGGCTGACAAGTACAAGAAAAGTGTGGCACAAGTGGTTCTCCGATGGGGCATACAACGGAACACCATAATCATCCCTAAATCATCAAAACACGAACGACTTGCTGAGAATTACAAAGTGTTTGACTTTGAGTTGACCACTGAGGATATGGAGTTCATCAAGAGCAAGGACCGTAAATATCGAACCAATAACCCCGGCAAGTTTTGGGGCCTCGATATTAATGATTAAACCAACAACTAATGTTGTTCAAGATTATAAGAACTCTTTGTTGGATGAATCTTGATCTTCACGGGTTTCATGAGAGATGATTTGAAGTATTGAGTCATGGTTTAGTTTGAAATAATAAAAAAGGTTATGATAAGTATGGGTTTATTTTATTAGTATTCGAGTCATAGAAGGTTGTGGTTTGGTTAATTAATAAAAAGAGGAATAATTTCTGGTGTGTTTATCATTTCATATTGTTTTATTCTGGGCCAATACTCTTTTCTATGAGTTGAACACATAAACTCATTAAAAGGACTTAATTACAAGCTTACTACTCATGGTTTACCTATTTTGTCATTTTCATACATATTTATTGGAAATTACATCATTTGTGCTAACTTTTACAAATTGATTCACCACCGGTACCCCACATGTATTAACCATGTAATTAATTCTACAAATGATTTTACCCACATTTACTAATGGTGAAACAATTTGTAAAAGTTGGTACCGATGGTGTAATTTGCAATAAATAGGTATGAAAATGGCAAAACAAGTAAACCACATGTACTAACCATGTAATTAATTTCATGAAAAATAAAAATGTATTAGAAGACTTCTTTCCTCTCATACTTAGTTATCGAAAATACTATTTGATATCATATTCTCTACCACTTTGTACCTATAACCACTTAGAACTCACATATTTCGGGTCTACAAGGTAATCGGGTGTGTAGAAACCACTTGTTCACCTCTCGTGTGAGGTAAACGTGTATCCATACTAGAAATCAAACACAAACATCAAATGAATCACATAAACATCTTCAAATCACCATTTCCAATCATTATTAAATGATTACAAAATGGGTTTCGCTTACTAGTTTCTCTCTTTAGGATTCTAGTCTTTCCAGTGTTCTTGAAACCCTAATCACAAAAATCTAGTTATAGTCTTTGGGCCCATGGGGTATGGTTCCGAATGGGTTTCTAATCCTCATTAGAACCCATTTACAAGTTTGAACACAAAACACTATTTATATCAACATAGATTAATGCCTAAAGTAATTACAAAAGTTATCATCTAGCCCATTGTCACAAAACATGCATCTACAGGCTCCTCCCTGACAATATCTCAGTGATCTTTATGTTTCAAACCAATAAGTTGGCTGCTGAATTTTAGCGCATACCCCCTTTTTTCACACAAACCGAATAACTCTTTGGAACTGCAGCGCCTCCTTTTCACATTCAACATCTTTCTCTAATAAGTTGATAAGATATATTGGATCATATATACGCGGGATCTCCATCATCTTGTCTTCTTTAGTCATTGCTTCATCAGTCTCACCACCATAGTACCATCTGCTCACCACCATAGTAAAATCTGGTAGAAAGATCCTAGAAAATCCTTCGGATACTTGTGTAGAGGAAACTTCGTCATGGTCTTCATAGGAAGATTGATGTGCCAACAATATTCCCCCCCCCCCCCATTTATATGTATTTTTGAGGATTTATTACAAGGAAACACTACCTAGATCATTCTTTTTTATTATTTTTGTATGATTGGAAGGTCTGAAACTAAAAAGAAGTGAAAAATGATGAAAATGGACAAAACACAAGATCCCTTCATGCACGCCCGTGCACATTCTGATGCACGACCATGCACCTCAAGGCTACCTTTTGGAAAAGAAGGAAACTTGGTGGGCAAGCCTGTCACACCTGTTTTTTGTGGAAGCGTGTGCGTGTGACTTGATCAGTTTTCATTGTATTCGATCATAATAAACAACAACATGATTAAAACACGTGATGTCCATCCATTCATAAGTTTCAAAATATTACAAACCACAAGTTGTTCAAGTTTCAAACCATCACACGTATTTAGTTTAAGTTACAACCAACATAAGTTGTAAAGTTCCATAAAAAGGACTTGTTTTAACAAAAGATAAGGTTCATGAGGCTTTGCATCCTATATCTCGTCTAAGATGAGATATATGAATCAAACCCTCCAAAAGTGGATGACATCGAGACTTGAAACTCAAAAGGTTGAAAAACAACGCTGGCACCAAGATCCATCTATTTCCCTGAAATACATGTAAGTTGAAAACGTCAACAAAAGTTGAGCGAGTTCATGTGTTTTATGTGTATGCGCATCAAATGAATCTCAAAAACATTTGAAAGTTCAGTTTTGTAAGTAGGTATGTAAAGCGTCTATGAACATGTTGATCATTAATGTTTTGCAAGGACATTAATATATGTGACGACATAGGAGGTACTCATTCCGAGTAGACGATTTTCAGTGTCGGTTCACTCCCAACTGGGACACAACAACACTCTAGTGGTCACCCATGGACCGTGAGTGGGGCTCGCCCGTACCCATCAGATCTAACCTTTGTTCCGTGGATAAAAGGATTAATGGCACCTTAGTTACAGCCTATGCTCACATGATCTAAGAGTTCATTCCATAGCTTAATCATACCTAAGTTGACATGTATTTCCCCCCGAAAGTTGTAAACCGAAAACGTTAAAAGAAAAAGGGGACATGAACTCACAAGTTTGCGTCCGTGCAAAGTGCATACTCAAATGCGGTTTCCTGGGTTTGATTTGCAACTTACAAACGTGCTAGGTTTTGTTAGACACCTCAGTCTTGTAACGGTTCTTAGTCTTAAACACTTATTAAGACTTGTTTTGGATTTGTTTTTTTTTTTTGAGTTGCACTTTTAGTGTATGATGTCTTTATATAATTTCTCACAATTATATAAAATTCAAAATTTAATGTATTAGTTAAAATATTATATTTTAACTTATATTATTTGCATGCATTGCATGTATATCATTTAAGGGTTTCGTTAAAAATAATATATTTTTAACCCGTTTTGATATATGGTTTCCATATACGTGTGTTTGAAATTTTCATAACCAAAATACCGTTTATTGAGTATTATACATTTGTAAGTATTCCAAAGTATAGGTATACTTGTATTATGAGTAAGTTGATTATTTCTCCTTGTATTCTCATATTTATGTATAATACTTGTATGAGGGTATTTTTACCAAGTGTTGGTAGTGTATGTTGGCATGTATTTGTACGTATAGGAATACGTATTTTCTTGTATTTATTAAGTATTTCCTACTTAACATATATATATGTATATATATATATATTTAATTTGTCCGGAATATTGTTTTTGCACAATTATAACCAAAATCTTTGCATTCTTAAAATATATATATTTTAAGACATGTTTATAGAAAATATCTATATTTTTTACTTGGTAAATATGAATGCTTCACGTATCTCTTAAAAATAATTTATTTTTAAGATAAAGACTAGAAAAATAATATATTTTTAGTTTCCAACAAGATAATATATTTTTAAGTTGTTTATGAAAATAAATATTTTCATACACTCAAAAATAATATACTTTCAAGTTTGACCAAATATGATATATTTTTATAATACTTGTAAAAATACATCCTTTGTCTTTTGTTCGGTTTGAAAATACCGTTTACCAAGTGTTGTTGTAATTCAACTTTAATTCCGGAACATTTATATAGTTTGTCCGATATGTCCATTTTTCCGAATGCCCAATATTTGTGTACAAGATATATATTTGTATCC
Source organism: Helianthus tuberosus (assembly GCA_030545235.1). Taxonomy (NCBI): domain Eukaryota; kingdom Viridiplantae; phylum Streptophyta; class Magnoliopsida; order Asterales; family Asteraceae; genus Helianthus; species Helianthus tuberosus. The sequence continues at coordinate 110,854,994 of CM060449.1, forward strand.
TTGTAATTCTTGAAATTTTTAAATTACAATTTTTGGTATTTGTGTGATATATTATTTCAAGTCCCTAAATTTTAATATAACTAATACAAATAATGTACACATAGCACATAGTTTATGTGATCTCTAAATATATATTTTCCTAAATATATATTTAGTCATTTTTATTTTTAAAAACCAACCTCCATTACTTGTATTTTTTTATACCAAAAATTATGGGAATTTTTATATTTAAAACCATTAATCAAAGTTACTTGTAAGAACTTGTTAAAAACATATTTTTCTAAGTGTTTAAATTTTATAAAAATTTCGCCATAGTTTTCTTTGTAAAATAGAGGTTTCCATGCTTTCAAGCATATCATTTTCTTTTCAAAATCATCAACAAATCATCCATCACAATTTACAAGCCTAATACATGCATAAGAATGCATTCTTCATGAAGAAATGAACTTGAAATTTTGTAAAAACTTGTAGTCTTTTAACAAGGTGTTTAACAAGTTCCTTTAACCTTAAAAACATGATTTTTCTTCCATATGAACCATTTTTGTAAAAATTCCATCTTTACAACTTGTGATCCATTTTTGTAGAAATTCATTTTCTTCAACTTTTTATGTTCTAAATACTTCAACCATTTCATTTTCACATATGTAATAAGTTCATTTATTTTTAAAAATCAAAACCATGTTCATCATGTAGTAAACTTTGTTCTTTGAAACTTTAATATTTCAAATCTTTCATTTTGCAAGAACTACACTTTGTAAGGATCAATTTCCACTCTTAAACATGCTTACTTTTCAAGTTCATACTTCACATAATACATGCTTAACATAGATCTTTCAAGATCCATTAACATACTTGTTAGATCATGTGTTTAATTATCATCTAACAAGTATTTATGTGGTGTTCATCACCATACACACAAACAATCATCAAACAACTTCATCACATAACATAAATAACTTATTTTCTTATGATTTTTAGTTTGGTTCATGTGTTTATCATCTTGGTTTTGTAGGATTCTTTAGATTTTTAGTTACACTTAAGCTTTAACTAATAAAACAAGATGAAAAATTGGTTCATAAGACACTTACTACTAGCACAAGGCTAGGGTAGAATCAAGATGTTGAAGATGAAGAAAAAGTGGTGGTTAATAGCTCCAAAGCGTGGTCCTTCCACTTCCTATGCTTGACACCTTCTTAGAATGCCTTGATACACCTTGTGAGAGCCTTGGATTAGCTAGAATTTGATTGAAGAAGATTGGGGGGGGGGGGTGTTGGGTTCAGCCGAAGGTAGGGAGAGGGAGAAGAGAGTGAGTTTATTTTGTTTGTGATGATGAAAATGATGGTGAGATGAAGTAGATAAGGAGTTTAGTCCATGGGTCCTTAGTTTCCCTCCAACTTCATTAACCTTAGGATTTCTATGTGGCATCTTTGACCAACAACAAAATTAGTCAACCTAAACAAGGGGGTGGGGTCCCCTTGGGGACGGTTAAGAGAGGGGGGGGGGGTATGGTTTTGATTAAAATTTTGTTTAAGTGTTAAGGGTGTTAATATGTATAGTTACTTAGGAAGTTTAGGTGTTTAGATGTTTTTGATGCAAAGCATGGTGTTTATGACCATGACTAGCTTCATGTCATAAAAATATCGCTAACTAGTTCACATGATGCTTCTAATTGTGTTTGGGTGTTCGTTTGGTTATCGGATCGCTTAAAAAGGTTAACATTGGTATCTTGTATGCTGTAATATGTTATTATGTCATGATAATGTTTTCAACACTTTTTAAGCTATTCTGAACATTCAGGCGTTATTCCTGATTACTACATAAGCTATAAAATGCTGAATTTTGCTGAATTTTACTGTTTATAGCTAGTTTCAGGCAGTTTTTGTTGTTTGTTTGTCTCCCGGAAAGCAGTAACATAAACCCTTACGTTCTCACACGAGGTTTAGCATAACATTGGCTCTGGGACTCAATCTGTGTCCTAAACATGTTGTTTGTCTAAGTACTGAACTCCTGTTAGCACTTACTAGTTTAGCTGATAAGTATACTAGTTAGTTCCGTGTACTGTCTAAACTGTTTCGAGTCATGACCAATAACATAAGTATCATGCATCATGAAATGTTTTTATGAGTTCTTTAAATGTATGCCATGAAATCATGCACATCAGACATTCAAAATACACAACCATATAATATCAACACTGCTCACATTGTACGAAAATTACACGAAAAGTACCAATTGTCACATTCTCCCCCCGTTAGAAGAATTTCGTCCCGAAATTCAAGCTGCATTGTTGGTTGCAGGGGAGTTTTGAAACAAGTGAGGGTACTTAGACTCGATTTGATCTTCACGTTCCCATGTAAACTCTGAGCCATGATGTGAGTTCCAATGAACTTTGACTAGTTTTATACGACTTCTCCGTGTCTTGTGGACCTTCCAGTCCGTAACCTCAACAGGTTCTTCGGTAAATTGGAGTTTGTCGTTAACGTGAATCTCATCTGCTGGAATGACGACTGTTTCTTAAGTAGGACTTTTCTTGAGATTAGACATGTGAAACGTGTCGTGTACACTGCTGAGCTCTTCTGGAAGTTTTAACTTGTATGCAACTGTTCCAATTTTCTCCTGAATTTCAAAGAGTCTAATGTAGAGCGGGTTCAACTTTCCATGCTTTCCAAATCGTACCACGCTTTCCAGGGCGAGACCTTCAACAATACCATGTCTCCAACCTCAAATTCTAATGGTTTACGTCGTTTGTCGGCGTAGCTCTTCTGTCTATCACGAGCCGCCTTGATACTGTCTCATATCTGAGCAATCTTGCCTGTGGTTTCCTGAACCAATTCTGGACCAATGAGTTGTTTATCTCCAGTCTCCGCCCAACACAACAGGGACCGACACTTTCGCCCATATAAAGCTTTAAACGGGACGACCTGGATGCTAGTGTGATAGCTATTATTGTAGGAAAACTCCACTAAAGGCAAGTGAGTATCCCAACTTCCACCCAAGTCCATCACACAAGCACGCAACATGTCCTCTAACGTTTGTATCGTCCGTTCTCTCTGGCCATCCGTTTGAGGGTGAAATGCCGTGCTAAGATTCAATTGAGACCCAAAGGCCTTCTGAAATGTTTGCCATATCCTAGACACGAAACCACCATCTCGGTCTGATATGATGGAAACTGGCACTCCATGACGTACCATAATCTCCTTGAGATATATTTCTGCCAGTTTCTTAGTGCTGTCTTTCTCACTGATTGGTTGAAAATACGCGGACTTCGTAAGTCGGTCAACAATTACCCAAATCATATCATGACCTCTTTGAGATCTCGGTAACTTAGTAATGAAATCCATCGAGATTTGTTCCCATTTCCATATGGGGAATCTCAGGTTGTTGCAACAATCCTGATGGTTTCTGATATTCCGCCTTAACCTTGGCACATGTAAGGCAGTTACCCACGTATGTAGAAATATCAGCTTTCATCTTAGGCCACCAATAAAAGTCCTTCAAGTCTTGGTACATTTTATCTAATCCGGGATGTATAGAGTACCTTGAATTATGGGCTTCATCCAAAATAAGCGTGCGTAGATCACCGAGGATTGGAATCCAAATTCGTTCCATGAAGTACAATGTTCCATCTTCCTTTGGAACCAATTGCGTTTCCATTCCATGCAATGATTCGACTTGTTGAGCCTCATGAATCCGGGTAGTGAGATCAGTTTGTATGGTCATCTCTAAGGCTCGCACCCTTAGAGGTTTTACACACTCCTTGCGGCTCAAGGCGTCCGCTACAACGTTCGCCTTGCCCGGGTGATACTTTATCTCACAATCGTAATCATTCAATAGCTCTACCCATATTCGTTGCCTCATGTTCAAGTCTTTCTGATCGAAAATGTGCTGCAAACTGATCTGTAAAGATTGTGCAACTAGTACCATATAAATAGTGACGCCAAATCTTCAACGTGAAAATCACTGCACCTAACTCAAGGTTGTGCGTGGTATGGTTCTTCTCATGCACCTTCAGCTGACGCGTCGTGTACGCGATAACTTTGTCCCGTTGCATCAACACGCAACCAAGACCTTGTCGAGACGCATCACAAAAAAAACACAAAACCATCGGTACCGTCACGTAAGGACAAAATAGGTGCGTCAAAAAGTTTATCTTTCAATAGTTGAAAAGCTGCTTCTTGTTCTTCGCCCCATTCAAACATTTTATCCTTTTGGGTTAGGGTGGTTAGTGGTTGGGCAATCTTCGAAAAGTTCTCTATAAATCGTTTGTAATAGCCCGCTAACCCTAGAAATTGTCGTATCTGTGACAACTGGCAAATAACTGGTAATTCCGTACAATCTAATCACTATTTATATTTCTAAATCTCATGCATTTAGCGTAATTTAATTACGTAACTGTGTCGTATACTGGATAACAGTGTTAGGACAAGAAAACAAAGCTAAAACATATGTTGGTTTGCGTCGTAATGCGAAACCAAAAAAACAATGTCCTAAAAATGTTGGTAGAAAGTGCTGCGTGCACAATTCACGGTTACACTATTCATGCCAGCAAACTGTGAAATCAGACCGAAACACTGAAAAACGACACTCGGATAACATAACTGTGTCCATTTATATAAGAAAACATTATTATGAAAACACATCTTGCAAAGAAACAAGACTTTCCGGTATAACACCCTAACCTCAAAAATGTCCGTTTCGGCATAAAATATAGCATTTTTTTAACGCGTCCAAACCTATAACAAAGCATTTCCGGGACTTCGGAATAATGTCAATTGATGAAAAACATACTAAAACAAAAGGATGATATCAACGGAATGTTCCTAACCACAAGTTTCCGGTATTACATCGCTATGCACTAAACTAGTCCGTTAGCGAACCGACGAGCTAGTAAGCAATAATTCCATCATCGTAGCAACCAAATGGAAACTCTAGTGAACTAGTTAACCATATTTTGACGTCGCAAGTACCCTAAATAAACGCTATAATGTAGGATCGTTGTTGGACCCGACTGAGTCGTTCAGAAGAGCTTTACATCCGGTTAAAAGGCGGAATCAGTAAACCGGACTTGATAACAGCTTGTTAATCTTTAATCTGTCACTTATATTGATAATAACAGCAATTACAACATAAACAGACTTTGGCAGCACTTCGTTACAGATCTGGAAGTCGCGTGTACCAAATGAAACAACAACAGCCCTATTTATACTAGGCTTGATTTCGCACCAAATGACATTGAGTCATTTCGGGCGGAATCAGAACCTTCTGATTTCGCTCCTAATGACCAAAATGCACTTTGGAGCGGAATCAACATATTAAACCTGAAAAACTATTTCTCGAACCTCGGGCACTGATAATCCTATCCTAACCTATGATATGATACAAGACGAAGTCAATAGACGTAATGCACTAACAGACTCCCCCTCGGATATTGACGAAGTCTTCAATGTCTAGTCTCCAATATGACACATCTTCAGTCTTGATCATTCTGCCTTCTCATTCAAGTTGTAACATTATAAGCATCCATCAATCTTTCTCTCCTATCAGCTTCAGGCTCCCCCTTTCGTCAAGCTTCCGTGCTTTGGGATCGACACCTAGCTATCCATCTACAAGCTCCTCTTGCTTCAAGCTTGTCTTCAGACCCCCCTTAGACTATGCTCTTGGGATCGTAATCTGGACTATCTGCAATCACTCATACGTTTATAAGTAACAACATTTTAAACTACCAGGAATCGTAACCCGTCAATTCAATCTTCTCTAAAACACTCCCTCTATCAACAATCTTTACAGATTTAGCAGCATTAAAGAATCCAACTCCCTCACAGTTAATCATCCAAGTCCAAACTAATGACCTTGGAGATATCACAATTTTTTTTTTTTATAATTCAAGTTTCAAATTAATGAAATTGATTTATTTTCAGAAACACAATCAGCTTACTTAGATTTTGAAACTCAGCATCTCAGACATCGGTTGTCGAAAATAAAGCAGAATAAAAAATCTTTTTGTATTTTTCTGAAAATATAAATCAGTAAAGAAATATGTATAAACATATTTACAGACAATATTTTTGTTTGAGTATGCGTCAGAGGATCATATCAGTTTTTGACAAGTCACAAGTACCGTTGAGCTTAGTTACACATTAAGAATTAAACAATTCACTTAGATTGTCGATATACTTGTCCACTTAAATTTTCACACAAATTTCAACTGATTCAGGATACGAATTAGGTGTTTTAAAGACTTAAACTTATTCATGTGTCCCACCTCTTGAATATACTCCCGTATCCAGATCCCAATATTCAGTCTTACAGGTGAGTATACCTAGATGATATCTGTAAGGGGAATAAATTATAGTACAAAACCGTGAGAGCTCAGGTCAGAACTTCCGTTCAGCAGAGAGATGACGGCTCGACTTTTGGTGTGTCCCCTTTAGAGGATCTTTTGTATTACAATAGCAATGACTATCAATTTTATTGTTTCATCAATTTGCCGAGGGCGGCGCTATATTTCAAGCATGCAGAAAGTATTCTCCGGGGACTAGGCCATTGCTTCCGCAAAATCAGAAGTCCCGGGATAATACCCCAGATATCACTAAGCATAAAGACCTAGTATCTCAGAAAGAGGGACCTTTCAAACGAGATTTCAGGGGTTACCTATATATCCAAGTAGTGTTCCCGACGAAATAAGTAAGTTTGAATTTAGGTTTATATCCCGAAAAAGTTTACTAAATGTATAAAAATCTACCGACACATCCACGGTGAGATCGTTTAACACATTTAAACTTTCCATTTCTTTAGCGTATTGTAACTGTCTACTGATGTAGTATCATTTCCTCTTTTTACGCAAAAACTCAATTTTTTTAATTTTATCATGTTTTTGTCTTTTTCAAATTTTCAAATGTTTTTGTATTTTCTAACAAAATTACTCCCCCTAAAATGCAAAAACATTTAAAGAAAATTTGACAACCAATACTGATAGCTTTGTCTCGCCATCAATTTTCTGCTAAAAGTGCTCTGATTTGCAGAAAAACTAATGTAAAGTACCCCCATGATTTACAACCCATTGATTTTCGACAGTTTGAAAACCGTTTTTCAATCCTGTGAAATTAATCATGCTTGTTCAGCCGTGAGGGTTTCGGCATATTCAATCAACATATTTTTGTTTTTTTGAATATTTTTGACAAAAATAAAAACATATTTTTGGTTTATCAAAATTTTCAATTTTTAGGGTTTTTGAAATATTGTTTATTTATGTACAAAATGAAAATAAACTTCCTGTTTCAACCAACACAGGAATCAGCAGCCTCCTTTCCTCGTTGTGTCAGGCTGCTCCAACTTCCATTTTCATAATCTTTAAATTCCATGAGCACCTGCACAAACAAACTACTCAATTACTTGAACAATTTAGCCCAGGTCCGTTGAACCTTAGGCATTTCAACACAATAATTTTCATTCAATGATGGAAACTCTTTGTCATCTTTCACAAAGATCTTATCAACTTTGACTTCAACTTTCTCATCTTTTACCGAAGTCACATGTTTCTTAACAGACCAAGTTTGACCTTTTGGAGTCCCACGTTTGTAAAAATGTGACTCATTTTGAACTTTTTGATTTTGAACAACAACTTTTGGTTTCCAAAACTCTTGTGATTTTGTCATATCAACAGTTGTTTTCCAACTTTGAATTGTGCTGACTCTGGGTATGTGAGAATTCCAGGTCTGTCTAGAATCGAACCTGTTCGGTTTTGATTCCCAATTTTGATTCGAAACAAACTTGTTTGTGTTGTACCTCCAAGTTTGTTTTGAGTCAAATCTGGTTGACCTTTGTCTCACATTCTCAGATTTTTGTTTCTCAGCATCAATCTTCTTTTTGTCAACATCCACAGGTTTCAGATTTGGACACTTTCGTGCAAGATGTCCTTTTTGATCACATTTAAAACATGTTCTCATGGACACATCTTTGACCTGTGGTTGTTGCTTTTTCTTATGAGCTAGAAACTCTTCAATAGACTGTTGTCCAATTTTAAGTTTTTCCTCTTCTTCAAAACTTTTTCCTTGAACAAAACTCATTTTTGTCTTTAAATTCTGAGTTTCATTTCTTTTCCAACTTTGTTTCTTCTTATAACCCAACCCAGCCTTCATGTTTTTCTTTTTGTAACCAGGTTTGTTATACGAACCTCTATGACTCTTACAAGCAAACTTTGAAAACTCAGACTTCTCAATCTCAACCATTTTGAAAACTTTATCAACCTTTTCTGAAATCACATTCTGAATCGGGAATACAACATCTAAGAACAATTTGTCCGATCCAATCATGGTATAAACCAATCCTTTTGAATCATCATTCAAACTTTTCTCGGATTTTGTGTTTTTCAGATAACTATCATGAAGATTTCCTTCATCTTCATCCTGTGATTCAGATTTACCTGTATCAACCGACTCTTCTTTCAACACACTTTCAACGACTTTACCTACCACCTCTGAATCATGAGAATCATCAGATTTTGAATAGGTTATGTCAATGTTGTTTGGCAATTGGTCTACCATGTTGAAAGCTTTTTCGACCTTTTCATCATCATAAAATGCAAATTTTCCCGGTGGTGGAACTTGATGAAACTCTGAGCAAATGCCTTTCTTGTTTTGCTCAGACTCACCATCTCCCGGTTTCATATTGAAAATTCGTTCAAGCACATATGACGACACGTGATAACTTTTCAACTTGTTGTTATCCTGTTCTAGATCAGCAATCTGTCGCTTTAGCTTTGCAACATCCTCAATATAGGAATTAACAACATCTTGTTTTATGGAATACATTCGTTTAAGTTCTTTAGTTGTTTTAGAAAGATAATTCATTCTTGATTGATCATATTTCATTTCATCTTTTACTTTTTTCGTATGACTCTTTCGTAATATGATTTGCTAATTTCATTGAGTCATATTCTTTCTTCATTTCTTGACAAGCAATTTCTTTTTGTGAACATTCTACTGTCATTTTAGAAACATTTTTTTTCAAAACTTCATTTTCTGTTTCTAACTTTTTACATTTTTCTGAAAGTTTTTCATCATTTTCTTTTAAAACTTTTTCTTTTTCTAGCATTTCTTTGCATTTTTCTTTAAAAATGTTTTCAATTTTAGTGAACTCAAGATCTCTTGTTATGAATTGCTCATCTTTTTTAGTACAAGCTCTGCACGGTTTCATGCATTTCTTGCACTGTTCAACAATTTTGATTTTAGTTTCAGAATCAGAATTTACCTCAGTGATAGGCACTTCGGTGTTTGATGCATCTGCCTCAGTTTTCTTTTGATCAGCATCATCTTGATTTTCTTTAACACTGACTTCATCACCAATATTACCAACTTCCAAATTCTCATGCTTTACTTCTTCTTCTGTGTTCTTCACCTCTTCTCCAATCTGCTGTTCTTCAATAACAGCTTTCTCAACCTCTTCATTCACAACAACTTCTTCCCTTTTGATTTCCTTCACAACCTCAACTTTAACAGCTTCTGCTTTAACCTTTTCAGCAACTTTCTTCAGATTGTTCACCATTTCTTCAACACTCTTCTTCATTCTCTCTTCATCCCTTTTTCTTAGACATGATGTCATGGCATATCTAATCTCCTTTTCATGCCTTTTAGCATATGTGTCTTCTTTCATCACATTTCTATCGTATTCGGCTCTCAAAGGAATTATGAGAAGAACATCATCAAAGATTATGTCTTTCTTTTGAACAACTGGTTCACCTTCTCTGTTGAAGTAACATTCTCTCTTCTTATCCCATCTTTTGCTACTGACAACAATCTCATATTCTTCCTGCATCTCATCCATTGTGTTCAACACAATGTTTCTTTCTCGGTAAGTTTTCTCACTCACGATCTCTTCTCTAGTTTTCTCCTTCATTTCAACTTTATCTTTATCTTCATTGTTCTCTTCATGAATTTCAGCAACAAAAACAAACTTTCTTTCCTCTGTTATAGCTTTGCCATGAGCTGTTTTTCGAACATTCTTCAAATGATCTTCTTCTGGACATATCTCAGACCAATCAAAACCTTCATCATCTTGAATTACAAAACAAGCTCTCGATTTGGGTTTATCTTCAATCATCTTAGGCTCTTCTCTGCTTCGATGATAGATTGCCTTTCGGTAGTAATCATCATTAAATGGATGTTCATTTCCACTAACTGCAGAATTAGTGCATTCTCTCTTGAAATGACCTTTCTGCTTACATTTGAAGCAAGTCACTTTGGATTTATCGAATCCAAGCTTTGTTGATGCACCTCTAAAAGATTGTTTCCCAGTAATCTCCATATATCTCTGTGCTATTCGGATGCAACTGGCTAAACACCAACGAATGTCAATGAGTTCCATCTCTTCCGGATCAATCTGGTCGTAGTCTTCTTTGGTTAACTCTGAGTTTCCAATTTTACCAGCTACAAGACCTTCATACGATTCCAGAATAGATGCAAGGAAACTCATTTGCTGCTTAGCTGCATTGATACTCATCGACGGAGAATTCTTCAGTTTAAGAGCAATGTTGCATATAATCTCCTCAGCTTCATCAGGATTTGATTTTGAAGATGAATGATATCCAGAATGATGACTTGTTAAAGTTGTTTAAGGTTCTTTCATCTTCTCACCACTGAATGCTGTCTTTGGTGAACCAACACCTTTCTCTAAAGGTACACTGCCTTTGTAATATAGACCAACATTCTGTTGATGTGAAGAACCAGTCATCTTGCTTTGCTTCTGTAACTCCAGATCATGACTCTCTATTTTTTCAAACAAAGCATCTAGAGAAATTGTATCATATAAAGCATTATTTTTCAAAATAAACACAAACGTTTATCACTGATCAGCTCGTGGTAACGCTTCAATCACTTTATCTATAATTTCCTCTCTTGTTTTCACAATCTCAAACCTCTCAAGCTCAATTTTAAGATGACAAAATATCTCAATCATTTGTCTCACTGTCTCTCCTTTTAGACTATCAAACAGATCAAATTCTTTTTTAAGTAAAGCAATTTTGTTCTTTTTTATCTGTTTGCCCCCCTCAGCTTTAACACGTAAAGCTTCCCAAACTGATTTAGATGACCCATCATGATTCAGCAATGTAAAAATATCATTTCTGATTGCAGTCTGGATCAAAGCAATCATTCTTTGTTTGGCAGCAAACTCAGATTTATCTTCTCTTGATAACTTCTTTAATGTAAGTTCTTCGCCTTTATCATCTTTTGGCCTTTCGTATCCATACTCTAAACAGAACCAGCTTTCGTGAGCATACGCCTTTGCCCAATTGAGAAAACGTTCTTTCCACCATGTATAATCTTCAATGCTCTCCAGAGTTGGTGGCTTTGAATGTGTTCCAAAGAAATTATCATGCTTGATGTTCTCATTGATAGCTTTCGTGATAGTTTTTGGTGTAACATTTGCAATCTCGGACGATTCGGATGTAAATGCGTTGAAAAACGTGTTGTAGAATTCTTCAGCCATGATGTAATCCTGAACAGACAATTAAACAAAAACAATCAGTACACACAATATCAAATATCCTGAAATAATACTGACACTCGATCGTTGTAAAATAATCTTGACACAAAACACTTTGAAGCGAAATCTGATGAATAACACTTCGAGCGAAAACATATATTTAACACTAGGAGCGGAATCTGTTTGAAGACACTTTGGAGCGGAATCTTAGATATTGTATCCAAGAGCGAAATCAGCAAGAAACACTTTGAGCGGAATCACAATATAGTAGCCTGGAGCGAAATCAGACTTCTATTTTGGAGCGAAATCAGCAAGTTTGTATTTTGGAGCGGAATTAGACAACACTTAGGAGCGGAATCAAGATTTCGAACTGATCAGGAGCGGAATCAGCCTTTTGGAGTTGATCTTGTAGCGAAATCAGGACCTATCCAGTTCGAGCATCCAGTTCGAGCGTAATCAGATCGTGGGTCAATTTTGTCCATTTTTAGTCCGTATTTTAACATGAAACTTTCAAGGGTTTGTTTATGTCCAATTCCGAGTGTGCTGTGAAAATTTGAACCAATTCGGACCGTGAAATCCTGTTCAATTGAAGAAAGAAGGTGTAGAAACTAGAAATTTCAATGAAAACCAGCTGTAAACTGCAAAACTCCTCCAACTAGCTCTGATACCACTTGTAGGATCGTTGTTGGACCCGACTGAGTCGTTCAGAAGAGCTTTACATCCGGTTCAAAGGCGGAATCAGTAAACCGGACTTGATAACAGCTTGTTAATCTTTAATCTGTCACTTATATTGATAATAACAGCAATTACAACCTGAACAGACTTTGGCAGCACTTCGTTACAGATCTGGAAGTCGCGTGTACCAAATGAAACAACAACAACCCTATTTATACTAGGCTTGATTTCGCTCCAAATGAAATTGAGTCATTTCAGGCGGAATCAGAACCTTCTGATTTCGCTCCTAATGACCAAAATGCACTTTGGAGCGGAATCAACATATTAAACCTGAAAAACTATTTCTCGAACCTCGGGCACTGATAATCCTATCCTAACCTATGATATGATACAAGACGAAGTCAATAGACGTAATGCACTAACATATAACATCAATGGTAAATTAAAATCATCGGTCCCGGTACTATATTACACCTCTAATATATCACCCGGTATCGAACCGACGGGCAAACTAGTGGCATTTTTGCCATTCAAAATTAATACCCATTAAACTAATAAGTTAGTTGGACTTATTGAAAGCCTAAACTACCATTAAACCCTATTTAAACTAATGACTAAAATATCTAGCAAATTAACAAATATTATCACATGTTTATTAAGTTGGGCGATTGGTGTAAGATAGGTGGTTGGAATCCGATTTCGATTGATGAGCTTCTGCAAATGAATCAGACTTATTTTACATCTAAAGAAGAGAGAAGGATTGTTATGGGGATTTTGAGGATTACTAGTTGGGCGATTTGGATTGCGAGGAACAACAAGGTGTTTAAAGGAGGTACTCCTAGAGTCATTGATGTTATCGCTCAAGTTAAGGCTTTGTCGTTTATTTGGTTGAAACATAGGTCTAGATTTAAAATGATTGTTTGGGATGATTGGGTGAAATACCCTTTGTATATTGTATAGTGGTTTTTTGGGGTGCTCCTCGGTTTGAGGTTGTGACAACTCGAGTTTCCGACTTTCTTTTTTTTTCGCATTTAGTGCACGTTGACTTTGACTGTGTAGTTGTTTGACTTGTTTAACTTGTAACTGTATACGTTAATTTATAATGAACAATTGTGGTTGCATGATTTTGTGTTTGGCTGTATATCATGAAACACCTGTTGAAAACTTAAACTGTTTAAAACATGGAAGGACCTGACGAAACAGACTGTTTCGCCATATACATTCCGACGAAACTGGTGTGTTTCGCCATCAAGCAACCCGACGAAACAGTGTGTTTCGCCATATCACCTCACGACGAAACTGATGTGTTTCGTCGGCCCATTGATTCGCAAAGCCCATTAAGGGCCCAGAACGGTAATTCGTGGATATTAAGTGAAACCGACTTCCTGTTTCACACTTTTATCAAAAATAGAAACCCTAGAACTCTCTCTTTTGAAAAGGCGATACCCATCATCAACCATCATCTTTCTCTCTCGAATCCTCCCTTGTTCATCCCGAATATCTTGGTTAGTGCGTGCTTGTCTAAATCGGTTTCTTTGTCCCTTGATTTCTTTATACATGTTGTGTTTATGCTTGATTTCTGGATTATAGGAGTGTATGTGTATGATGAATACTTAGGGTTTCATGAACCTCTCAATGATTATGCATGTTAGCGGGTATGCATAGAGTATGGATTTTATGAGTGTTGTTTTGTGATGATTACATGATTTTATTGATGAAGATGATGATATGATCCCTGGTTCATTGATGTTTCGGTTGTGATGCATAGATTAATGGTTGGTAACATAAGACTCATTATATTGAGCGAGGATTGAATGATTTCTGTGTTGAACGATTTCTGTATGATGAGGAATTGCTGTTTTACGGCTGTTAGGGTTTATGTGTTTTTCGCTCTGCTGTAACTGATGTCTGCGAAACTGAACTGTTCGACGAAACAGAACTCTCGGCGAAACAGAATGTGTTTCGCCAAGAGTAGTCGACGAATCAGAAGTTCTGTTTCGCCAGGGGACACCTCGACGAAACAGAATGTGTTTCGCCATTATATGTGTTTCGTCATTATCTGTGTTTCGCCAACATGCGTGTTTCGCCGAATAGCTGATCTGTGCAGTAACTTGAGTTAATTCTGTTAAGTGTTAACTGGAATATTTGACTGCTGTTAAGTGTAGCCATCTTGTATATGATTGTGATTACGTGCTACATGTTTATACGTGCATAACTTGGACGCAAACTGATTTCACATACGTGCATACTTTAGGACGTGATTGATTTACTTTGAGCACATACCTAGCATACCGAGCAAACAAGGTGAGTTCACACTTCTACCAAGGCATGGGATTCCCAGGGCTTGGGAATGGGATTTAAGGAATAAGGTTGAATGGATTCATGCGGACATTATTACTAGACTACCATACCATCGTCCTCGGTTGTGAAGGATACTTACGTAAAACCTACGTGAATCTATATTTACTACTGCCTCGGTTGTGTCAGGCACTTACGTAAAACCTACGTATACTTATGCTATTTACTATCCTCGGTTGTGAAGGATACTTACGTAAAACCTACGTATACTTATGCTATTTACTATCCTCGGTTGTGAAGGATACTTACGTAAAACCTACGTATACTTATGCTATTTACTATCCTCGGTTGTGAAGGATACTTACGTAAAACCTACGTATACTTATGCTATTTACTATCCTCGGTTGTGAAGGATACTTACGTAAAACCTACGTATACTTATGCTATTTACTATCCTCGGTTGTGAAGGATACTTACGTAAAACCTACGTAACACTGGTACGTATTACTGTTCTCGGTTGTGAAGAACACATAGTGGTTACAAATAGTCTAGTGGTTATACAACACGGGAAGCCCCCACCAATAGAACTTACTACCGGCCCAGTAGAGCCACATGTTACAAACAAACTTACTATTACGCATTACTTTCTGTGAGCTCGCTCAACTTTTTGTTGACCCTCTGTTACATGCCTTGCAGGACCATAGGTACTTTTGGAGCTTGCACGGGAGGCACAGTCGTTGTGGACATGGATCGTGATTGTGTTGTTAAACATTATAACATTTTGTACTTAAACTTTTGTTGGGTTTACATTAAATGCTTCCGCTACACACTTGTTTATATTTGGTTTTGTAAACACCTATCGTATTGATGAATGACTTTTGAGATATATACTTATGTTCAATATGATTGGTGGCTTGATCCTGGTCATGTCACGCCTCCAAGCGGTAGTACTCCGCGTGTGGAATTTGGGGGTGTGACAGATTGGTATCAGAGCCATTGGTTATAGAGAACTCGGTTTTAATAAGGGAAAAACGTTTTTATTAAAACCAGACTATAACCAGAACAGTGCTCAACGATCCACAACGACGCCTCGCTCCACGTGCAAGACTCATCACTCTAGGTAATATGGTACATGTCTTATTGCCTACTTGCTAGAATTGCATAGAACTTTGCTCCGGGTATGCTTAGGTTAACTTGACACTATTGCATGAGAACACTTGTGTGATTACTCCCTTTTGTTATCGCACTACTCGCGAACCTCTCTCACTTATGTCATATTTACTATGAAGATCATGTCTGGACGTATCAACATGACGCAAGCCCAACTGACGGCTCTTATTAACGAGCGAGTTGCTGAGGCACTTACAGCCGCACAAGCAGGAGGTCAGCATGCTCAGCCACCTGTTTGTACCTTCAAAACTTTCATGGACTGTCGTCCTACTACTTTTAGTGGCACGGAAGGAGCGGTTGGACTCCTCCATTGGTTTGAAAAGCTCGAGTCCGTATTCGAAATGTGCGAATGCCCTGAGGCTCGCAGGGTGAAGTACGCCACTGGTACACTAGAAGGCATTGCGCTGACTTGGTGGAATGCGCAAGTGCAGATGTTAGGATTGGCTGTTGCTAACGCCACACCTTGGAATGATTTCAAGGATTTGATTAAAGAGGAATACTGTAGCCGTGATGATATTCATAAGCTGGAGGTAGAGTTTTATCACTTGAAAATGACTGGGTCAGAAATTGAAGCGTACACCAGAAGATCGAATGAGTTGGCTATTCTGTGTCCTACTATGGTGGACCCTCCCATTAAGCGTATCGAACTGTATCTCAATGGCCTGGTGCCGGAAATTCAAAGCCACGTAACCTCAGCGAATCTTGGCACTATTCAACAGATCGTCAAGCTAGCTCATCGCCTCACCGATCAGGCAGTGGAACAGAACAAGCTGCCTAAACGCATCAACGCTACTACTACGGCTACTGTTTCAGCAACTACTCCTGCTACCCCCAGTGATAACAAGAGGAAATGGGAGGGGGATTCCAGCAAAGGTTCAGCTTTAGTACAGTCTCAAGTTCAGCAGCGAAAGACTGACAACTATCAGAGCCCAAGTCAGCAATCTTCGGGCAGTCACAGGCAGGGTGGTTATCAAGGGAACCTCCCAAAGTGTAACAACTGTAACAGGCATCACAGTGGCCAGTGCAACAAGGGTCGTTGTCGGAGGTGCCTCAGGATGGGCCATGAGGCCAAGGATTGTAGGAGCCCACGGCCTGTAACTCAGAATCAACAGCAGCAGCAAACGCAGCAGAACCAACAACAGGGTAACAAGGGATGTTTTCATTGTGGTGCTGAAGGTCACTTCAAAAGACACTGCCCTCAGTTAAACCGAAACCAGAACAACAACAGCAATAATCAGGGCACTGGGAACAACAATGGGGGAAACAACAACAACAATGGTGCTAAGGGTCGTATGTTTGTGATTGGTCAGAGTGACGCAAGGAACGATCTTAATGTGGTTTCGGGTAAGTTTCTTCTCGACGACTTTTATGTTACGGTATTATTTGATTCGGGTGCGGATATCAGTTATATGTCTCTGAAAGTTAGTAAAATGCTTAAACGCGCACCAACACTGTTAAGCACCAAACATGTAGTAGAGTTAGCTAACGGTAAAAGTCTAGAGGCCACACACATAGTTCAGGGTTGTAATCTTATCCTCGCTGGTCAGACTTTCTCTATCGATCTCATTCCTATAACTCTGAGTAGTTTCGACATTGTTATCGGTATGGATTGGTTATCCCAACAGCAAGCAGAGATCCTATGCAAGGAGAAGATCATTCGTATTCCTCGTTCTGGCAAAGAACCTCTCGAAGTTCAAGGTGACAAGAGTGGTGTCGTGAGTGGCATCATCTCCTTCTTGAAGGCTCAGAAGTGTCTGCGAAAGGGCCACGTAGCTATTTTAGCACTCGTTACTGATACATCGACGACAGAGAAAAAGATTGGGGATATTCCTGTAGTACGTGACTTTCCTCAGGTGTTTCCTGAAGAGTTACCTGGGTTACCGCCTCATCGCCAAGTCGAATTTCAGATCGAGCTAGCTCCAGGAGCAGCACCTATAGCTCGAGCGCCTTACCGCTTAGCTCCAACTGAACTGGAAGAACTGTCTAAGCAATTGCAAGAACTCTTGGAAAAGGGTTTCATACGTCCTAGCTCTTCGCCCTGGGGAGCTCCAGTATTATTTGTAAAGAAGAAAGACGGTACCTTTCGTATGTGCATAGATTACCGTGAACTGAACAAGGTGACGGTGAAGAACCGTTATCCACTTCCACGTATCGACGACTTATTCGACCAGTTGCAAGGGTCGAGCTATTACTCAAAGATTGATCTAAGGTCGGGTTACCATCAACTGAGAGTCCGGGATGAGGACGTCTCCAAAACAGCATTCAGAACTCGCTACGGCCATTACGAGTTTTTAGTCATGCCTTTCGGGCTAACGAACGCGCCTGCGGTTTTCATGGATCTTATGAACAGAGTGTGCAAACCTTATCTTGACAAGTTTGTTATTGTTTTCATTGACGACATCCTGATTTACTCGAAGAATCGGGAGGAACACGAACAGCATTTACGACTTATTTTGGAACTCCTTCGAACGGAACAACTGTACGCTAAGTTTTCAAAATGCGACTTCTGGCTTCGTGAAGTCCACTTTCTAGGCCACGTGGTAAACAAGGATGGGATACATGTTGATCCATCCAAGGTAGATTCGATCAAGAATTGGCCTGCGCCTCGTACACCTACAGAAATACGCCAATTCTTGGGTTTGGCGGGTTATTACAGACGGTTTATCAAAGACTTCTCAAAGATTGCACAGCCGCTTACATTACTGACACAGAAAGGTATTGCTTACCGTTGGAGTGATACACAGGATACAGCGTTTCAGCACTTAAAGGATAGACTTTGTAGCGCACCTATCCTCTCATTGCCTGAAGGCACGGACGACTTTGTAGTCTACTGCGATGCATCTATCCAAGGTCTTGGATGTGTGTTGATGCAGCGGGATAAAGTTATTGCTTATGCTTCACGCCAACTTAAGATTCACGAACGGAATTACACTACACACGATTTAGAGCTTGGAGCTGTTGTTTTTGCGCTCAAGATATGGCGACATTATCTGTATGGCACCAAGTGCACCATTTACACCGATCACAGGAGTCTTGAGTATATTTTCAAGCAGAAAGACCTGAACATGCGATAGCGTCGATGGGTCGAGCTACTGAACGATTACGAATGTGCTATAAAGTACCATCCAGGCAAGGCCAATGTGGTGGCCGACGCCCTCAGTCGAAAGGATACTATACCTAGACGTGTACGAGCGTTGCAACTCACTATTCAGTCTAGTCTTCCTTCACAGATACGAGATGCTCAGGTAGAAGCATTGAAACCGGAAAATGTCAGGGCTGAAGCTCTACGCGGCTCAAGACAACGGTTAGAACAAAGGGCAGACGGCGCCTATTATGTAACCGGACGCATCTGGGTCCCACTCTATGGCAACCTACGCGAGCTTGTAATGGATGAAGCTCATAAGTCTCGCTACTCAGTACATCCTGGTTCAGATAAGATGTACCACGACCTCAGAACTACATATTGGTGGCCTAGCATGAAGGCCCACATAGCAACTTACGTTAGAAAGTGTTTGACTTGTGCGAGAGTCAAGGCAGAATATCAGAAACCATCAGGCCCACTCCAGCAACCTGAGATACCACAATGGAAATGAGAGCAAATTTCCATGGATTTTGTTACTGGTCTACCCAGATCTCAACGTGGGAATGATACTATTTGGGTGATCGTGGATCGACTCACAAAGTCTGCTCACTTCTTAGCTATCAAGGAAACGGATAAGTTCTCCACTCTAGCAGACATATACCTTAAGGAAGTTGTTTCGAGGCACGGGGTGCCCACATCTATTATCTCTGATCGTGATGCACGTTTTACTTCAGAACTGTGGCAAGCAATGCACAAATCTTTTGGCTCTCGATTAGACATGAGCACAGCTTATCATCCTCAGACAGATGGGCAATCTGAGCGCACTATTCAAACTCTAGAAGACATGCTTCGGGCGTGCGTAATTGACTTTGGCAAGGGCTGGGAAAAGCATCTGCCACTTGTGGAATTTTCATACAACAACAGTTACCACACCAGCATTAGAGCTGCTCCATTTGAGGCATTGTACGGGCGTAAATGCCGATCACCTCTTTGTTGGGCAGAGGTGGGTGACAGTCAGATCACAGGTCCAGAAATGGTAGTTGATACTACTGAAAAGATTGCTCAAATACGACAACGCATGGCGGCAGCACGTGACCGTCAGAAAGTATACGCCGATAAAGACAGGAAAATACTCGAATTTCAAGTTGGGGATCGAGCACTACTCAAAGTTTCGCCCTGGAAGGGTGTGGTTCGTTTTGGCAAACGAGGCAAGCTCAATCCGCGTTATGTCGGACCTTTCGAAGTTATAGAGAAAATAGGCAAAGTGGCCTACAGACTGAACTTACCTGCTGAACTCAGTGCAGTTCACAACGTCTTTCACGTGTCGAATCTGAAGAAGTTTCAGTCAGATGAGACCCACATAGTTCCTCTGAAGGAGCTCACTATCGACGAACGATTGCATTTCGTCGAGGAACCAGTTGAAATCACGGACCGGGATGTTAAGGTCCTCAAGAACACTAGAATACCTCTTGTACGAGTTCGTTGGAACTCCCGTCGCGGCCCAGAGTTCACCTGGGAGCGCGAAGATCAAATGGAACTCAAATATCCCCAGTTGTTCGAAAACAATGCAACTACTACTGAGGCTGAAGCTACTACAGAAGTTCGGGATGAAATCCCAACTCAACGGGGGGATGATGTGACACCCCAGGAAAACCAGTAAACGATAACTTACCTAGCTTCCTCAGTAACCGCATGCTAAATTTCGGGACGAAATTTCTTTCAAGTTGGGGATAATGTGACAACTCGAGTTTCCGACTTTCTTTTTTTTTTCGCATTTAGTGCACGTTGACTTTGACTGTGTAGTTGTTTGACTTGTTTAACTTGTAACTGTATACGTTAATTTATAATGAACAATTGTGGTTGCATGATTTTGTGTTTGGCTGTATATCATGAAACACCTGTTGAAAACTTAAACTGTTTAAAACATGGAAGGACCTGACGAAACAGACTGTTTCGCCATATACATTCCGACGAAACTGGTGTGTTTCGCCATCAAGCAACCCGACGAAACAGTGTGTTTCGCCATATCACCTCACGACGAAACTGATGTGTTTCGTCGGCCCATTGATTCGCAAAGCCCATTAAGGGCCCAGAACGGTAATTCGTGGATATTAAGTGAAACCGACTTCCTGTTTCACACTTTTATCAAAAATAGAAACCCTAGAACTCTCTCTTTTGAAAAGGCGATACCCATCATCAACCATCATCTTTCTCTCTCGAATCCTCCCTTGTTCATCCCGAATATCTCGGTTAGTGCGTGCTTGTCTAAATCGGTTTCTTTGTCCCTTGATTTCTTTATACATGTTGTGTTTATGCTTGATTTCTGGATTATAGGAGTGTATGTGTATGATGAATACTTAGGGTTTCATGAACCTCTCAATGATTATGCATGTTAGCGGGTATGCATAGAGTATGGATTTTATGAGTGTTGTTTTGTGATGATTACATGATTTTATTGATGAAGATGATGATATGATCCCTGGTTCATTGATGTTTCGGTTGTGATGCATAGATTAATGGTTGGTAACATAAGACTCATTATATTGAGCGAGGATTGAATGATTTCTGTGTTGAACGATTTCTGTATGATGAGGAATTGCTGTTTTACGGCTGTTAGGGTTTATGTGTTTTTCGCTCTGCTGTAACTGATGTCTGCGAAACTGAACTGTTCGACGAAACAGAACTCTCGGCGAAACAGAATGTGTTTCGCCAAGAGTAGTCGACGAATCAGAAGTTCTGTTTCGCCAGGGGACACCTCGACGAAACAGAATGTGTTTCGCCATTATATGTGTTTCGTCATTATCTGTGTTTCGCCAACATGCGTGTTTCGCCGAATAGCTGATCTGTGCAGTAACTTGAGTTAATTCTGTTAAGTGTTAACTGGAATATTTGACTGCTGTTAAGTGTAGCCATCTTGTATATGATTGTGATTACGTGCTACATGTTTATACGTGCATAACTTGGACGCAAACTGATTTCACATACGTGCATACTTTAGGACGTGATTGATTTACTTTGAGCACATACCTAGCATACCGAGCAAACAAGGTGAGTTCACACTTCTACCAAGGCATGGGATTCCCAGGGCTTGGGAATGGGATTTAAGGAATAAGGTTGAATGGATTCATGCGGACATTATTACTAGACTACCATACCATCGTCCTCGGTTGTGAAGGATACTTACGTAAAACCTACGTGAATCTATATTTACTACTGCCTCGGTTGTGTCAGGCACTTACGTAAAACCTACGTATACTTATGCTATTTACTATCCTCGGTTGTGAAGGATACTTACGTAAAACCTACGTATACTTATGCTATTTACTATCCTCGGTTGTGAAGGATACTTACGTAAAACCTACGTATACTTATGCTATTTACTATCCTCGGTTGTGAAGGATACTTACGTAAAACCTACGTATACTTATGCTATTTACTATCCTCGGTTGTGAAGGATACTTACGTAAAACCTACGTATACTTATGCTATTTACTATCCTCGGTTGTGAAGGATACTTACGTAAAACCTACGTAACACTGGTACGTATTACTGTTCTCGGTTGTGAAGAACACATAGTGGTTACAAATAGTCTAGTGGTTATACAACACGGGAAGCCCCCACCAATAGAACTTACTACCGGCCCAGTAGAGCCACATGTTACAAACAAACTTACTATTACGCATTACTTTCTGTGAGCTCGCTCAACTTTTTGTTGACCCTCTGTTACATGCCTTGCAGGACCATAGGTACTTTTGGAGCTTGCACGGGAGGCACAGTCGTTGTGGACATGGATCGTGATTGTGTTGTTAAACATTATAACATTTTGTACTTAAACTTTTGTTGGGTTTACATTAAATGCTTCCGCTACACACTTGTTTATATTTGGTTTTGTAAACACCTATCGTATTGATGAATGACTTTTGAGATATATACTTATGTTCAATATGATTGGTGGCTTGATCCTGGTCATGTCACGCCTCCAAGCGGTAGTACTCCGCGTGTGGAATTTGGGGGTGTGACAGAGGTCGCTCCGGTGTGAATGAAGTTTTGGTTAAAAAAAACATGTTTATTAAATTTATAAAAAAAATTAACACATAACCTTTCCCCCCTCCTAACATACGGTCATGGTGGGACCATGTGGCCTCACCAATTTGTCCAACATTTTCAAAGAATATAAGGTCTTGAGTATGGCCTTATGACATGAAGTTTTGACTAAGAGAAGCATGGCTATTATAACCTAAACTTATCTTCACTTCTTATCACAACTTGCAACAAGAATCCTTTTGTTTCTTCTCTCATTTATGGCTGGAAAAAGGGAACCAAATCACCACAATTAAACCACCTTAGAACACCATATTCACTCATATTCTAAGCCTTACAAGATCACTTATACATGGGATAAGCATGGAGCTTCACTAGGAGCATCTTTGGAGCTTATCTTTCTTCTTATTATCTAATCTAGCTTGTGCACTTTGTGAGTCTACTAAACACTATATTTATGATTCTTATTACTAGTAGATTATTATTGTACAAGTTGATTATCTTGATATAAAAGATAAACATAAACCAAAACCCTATTCTCAAAGTTAAAGAACACTAAATATAACTATATTATGTGTTTATTTAGTATGTTTGTGTTTACTTATTTGTATGATTTTGAAGTTTATGTTAATCATGTTAATATTAGTGAGTTAAAGTTTATATTTATGATGATCATGTTGTTAGTCTCATGTAGTATTTTATATTTGTGTTCATCTTATTGTTATGGGTCATTTTCTGAACATATATCCTGACTAATATTCTGCTTTTGATTGTTTATTTGTGATCAGGATACCGGATCAGTATATTGGTAACATCCTGGTATGATATTCTGGTATTAACTGAATTAATCACGTGCAGATTAGAAGGTGCGGATCTCTAACGGTCAGGTGGACCTTTTCTCCTGAAGACTCGGGCAAACCCGTTATATGAGAGACGTTGAACCCGGAAGAAGTGGACTACAACGTTCACTTGAGGAATATTCGAAGCATCCAGGTTTAATAGGATAGTTAGTTGATTTCGTTTAACTATATATAGATTGATCGGATCAGATTAAGTCACTCACTTTCATTCGCACACTTTACTCTCTAGTTACTAGCAATCACTACACACAAATACTTATACTAAAATTACATTGTAACACTTAGTCGATCCGCATCATATCCTGCACTGTATCCTGATATTTGAAGCAATAGAAGAACAAGGCAGCTGCGATTGTCAGCTCTCGAGGTTTTATGCCGGCGATCTAGATTGATCAAGGGCTTTCCTCGTACATCCTGTGTCTCCCTTTACATTTTTGCTCATTGTTTGATCACATATACAGCTCTATATCCTGAGCCGTATCCCGAAACTGTTTTTGCAAATAACTTGAATATCATATTTTCGACACACACATTTCTAGCACACTACCTCACTTAACTAATTTGATCACTTAATTTCTTCGGTAATTTTTGACCAAAACAATTTGGCGCCGATCGTGGGGTTAGTGGTGCTGTTTTTACTAAAAACTTTTGCAAAATCGCTAATTGGTTTTCTATTTTCAAAACTTTTTGGTACACTATTTACAATGGCCTCGAGATCAAACATGAGCTCTTCCATTGTGTCTGCTACAACCTCTGCAACAGTTGGTTCCATGCTTCCACCACCTCCTCCGAGAATGCAAGCCTCTTCGCAAGGAACTGAAAGTCATGTGGCTCGGGATGTTATCCCTGCTCGCAGTGTCCAGGGATCCGCTCCTGTTTTAGCTTCTAATGAAGAAATTTTAAATTTGTTTGGTAGTGTACAGGAACAGATGAGGCAGCAATAGGAGACCAACCAAATGCTGATGAGGGAAATACAACTCTTTAAGTCTGGCCCGAGTCGGCCTGCAGAGGAGATTGTCACTCCTTTACAACCCAGAACTTTGAACTTCAGTTCAGCTGTATACACTTAGGATAACAGGGGAAATATTGTGCCTAGCCATTCCCAGAATCATACTCCTGAAATACCCTCCTCGCTCAGGATGTCAACTGTGAGGAGCTCAGGATATGCTTCGGGATATGGCCAAAATCCTCAGACTGGTAACGTGTCAAATAATAATAATAATACTCTTGCTACTAACAATAGTGGATCTTTGCAGGATGCGGGTATGACATCAGCATTTACCAGGGAGCTCTAGAAATTGAAGGACATGATATCCAGTGTACCTGGGGTGGTCCAACCAATTCCGGAAGTGTCCCAAGACAACCACATGATATCTCGGTTTGCACATCCTATTTGTGATGCTGAAATCCCAAAAAGATTTCAAACTCCCAATATGAAACTCTATGACGGAACTACGGATCCTGAAGAGTATATTGCCCAGTATAGGGAAAGGATGAATATTAACCCTATCCCTCCGGAGCTCAAGGAGGCATGCCTATGCAAGGGTTTCGGCTCTACCTTAACAGGATCAGCCTTGAAATGGCTGTTAAACGTTCCTCCTCACTCGATTACTTCTTTCGCTCATTTAGTTAATTTATTTAACAGTTAATTTTCTTGCAGCCGGAGTTTTGAGAAATTAACCATTGACCTTTATAGGATAACTCAAGGACCTCAGGAATCCTTGAGGGATTATGTGAACAAGTTTAGTCGAGAATCCTTGGATATCCCACATCTTGATGTTGCAATGGCCGTGCAAGCGTTCAAGATGGGGTTGCAGAAAGATTCTCAATTTTATCAGGATCTTGTAATGAATCCCTGTAGGAATCTCGACGAGGCTCGTAACAGGGCCTTGAGTTACATTCGGCTGGAGGATGATAAAAAGATGCAAGAAAGAATGAATTCATCCACAACCTATGAGTCAACCAACAGGAAATCAGAATCCTCGTATAAACCGTATCGCTCAAAGCCATATGGCAGAAATGACAGCAAGAAAGTGAGTGCTATTGAAAACGAGGATCCTGAAGAGTATCCTGAATTATTTGAATATTGTTTTTCTGTTAACATACCCGAACTGATGTATGCTATGCAGGGTTTAGGAGACAAAGCAAGGTGGCCCCGAAAAAATCAACAAAAAGCTGATTGGAAGGATAAGTCCAAATGGTGTGCCTCCCATGAAGATTTCAGACATGTAACTGAAGATTGTATCGCTTTGAGAAAGGAAATAAGTTATCTCTTGAGTAAGGGATATTTGAAGGACCTCTTGGGAAGGAAGAAGAATAAGGGCCAGGATCCTGAGAAGGATCCTGAACGAGCCGCATCACCTCCTGCGGATTCAAAAATAATTAATTTTATTTCAGGAGGATCCGACATTTGTGGCACATCGTATTCTGCAGCAAAGAGACACGCGAAGGAAGCTAAGGCATAGAGGGGGGATAAGCCGACAAGAGTGTCAACCCTCACGACTGAAAAAGTCATCACCTTCAACAATGATGACATGGATACTGTCCAGGATCCCCATCATGATGCTTTAGTGATAACCTTATATGTTGCTAACCATTTTGTACGCAAGATATTGTGGATAATGGCAGCTCAGTCAACATAATTCAGCTGGAAACATTGAAGAGGATGAATGTATCCCCGATGGATATCACTTCAAAGTCCATTGTGCTTGTTGGTTTCAGCGGAGAAGCTAGGAATACCGTGGGAGAGATAAAATTACCAGTATATGTTGAAGGAGTCAATTCAATACAACGCTTTTGCGTCATGGACTCACTATCCTGCTATAACATTATATTGGGTAGGCCTTGGATCTATGATATGAAAGCTGTGCCATCGACTTATCATCAGTGTATCAAGATCCCTACACCTTGGGGAGTTGTCAAAATGGATAGCGACCAGCAAGAAGCAAAGGAATGCTACTCATCATCCATGAAATCCTCTACCAAGCCCAATGCGGCATAGCAATTAAAGATGCGGGCCCAGGATATTCTGGAGGCTTCTGAGCAGGATGTAAAGAAAATTATCCTGGATCAGGATAACCCGAACATCTCAGTGCTCGTAGGAACCAATATCCCTCAGGATATTGAAAATCAATTGACTAACTTTTTGAAATGCAGGATGTCGACATTCGTATGGAAACACGAGGATATGACATGTATTTCCAAGGATATTATAACACATAAGCTCGGTATTGACAGGTCATTCAAGCCTGTCCAACAAAAGAGAAGGAAATTTGCTCCGGAGCTAAATGTGATCATCCAAGAGGAAGTTGAAAGACTACTAAAGAGCAAGATGATTAGGGAAGTGAAGTTTCCTAAATGGCTGGTGAATGTAGTTGTGGTGCAAAAGAAAAATGGGAAATGGAGAGTCTGTGTAGATTACATGGACTTAAAAAAAGCTTGTCCCAAAGATCCATTTCCTCTTCCTCATATTGACTCAATGGTGGATGCTACTGCCAGCCATGAGATGTTAACCTTCATGGATGCATCTTCAGGATTTCAGCAGATCCAAATGGAACCTTCAGACCAGGAGGATACTGCCTTCATGACACCAACAAGTATTTATTGCTACACTGCCATGCCCTTTGGTTTGAAAAATGCAGGTGCAACATATCAGAGATTGGTGAACATGATGTTTAAAGACAAGCTGGGGGACACTATGGAGGTATACATCGACGACATGGTAGTAAAGTCTAAGAAGGCTGAGGATCACCTCCAGGATATCAAGGGAGCATTTGATATCCTGGACCAGTATAACATGAAGCTAAATCCTGCTAAATGCCATTTCGGAGTGGGGGCAAGAAAGTTTCTAGGATATATGGTGACTAAAAGAAGGATAGAGGCAAGCCCGGAGCAGATTAAAGCTATCTTGGATATTAAGTCACCTTCAAATATGAAGGACGTTCAACGGTTAACAGGCTGAGTAGCAGCATTGAACAGATTTATTTCAAGATCCTCGGAAAAGTGCAAGGAATTTTATGATATCCTCAAGAAGAATAAGAAGTTCGAATGGGGATCAAAGCATGAAGCAGCCTTGCAGGATTTGAAGCAGTATCTTTCAACCGCACCCTTGTTGATGAAGCCTGAAGATGGTGAACCCTTATCCCTGTATCTTGCAGTATCAGGGAATGCAGTAAGTGCTGTCCTTGTAAAGGATCATGAAGGTCAGCAGTATCCTATTTATTACGTTAGTAAAAGTTTATTAGATGCTGAAACTAGGTATTCCCACTTAGAGAAACTGATTTTAGCCCTAGTTATGGCGTCAACAAAACTTAGACATTATTTTGAAACACATAGGATTCATGTTAAAACCAACTATCCTGTTAAAAACGTGCTGAGGAAACCTGAGATGTCTGGTAGGATGGCTAAATGGTCAGTGAAATTAAGTGCCTTTGATCTAGTATATGAACCTAGAAATGCCATAAAGTCTCAGGCTTTAGCTGACTTTGTGGCTGATTTCAGTAGTGATATTCAAAGTGAAGTAGACCTGGAAGTACAGCAGCTAGGAGAAAACTTAGAATCCTGGACGTTGTATACTGATGGTGCATCTAATGTAAGAGGTGTAGGCTTGGGTATACTACTAAAATCGCCACAGGGGGACATATTACCCCAGGCTATTAGATGTGAGTTTCCTGCCACTAATAATGAGGCAGAGTATGAATCTTTAATTGCAGGATTAGAATTGTCTAAAAGTATGAATGTCAGGAGTTTGCAAGTATATGTTGATTCTTTGTTAATTACTAATCATTTTAATGGAACCTATGCAGTTAAAGGTAAGAAGTTAATCGAGTATCTCGAAATTCTCAAAAAATTAGCAGGATATTTCGATATTTTTACACTTGAACAGGTACCAAGAGAGGATAATGCTGAAGCCGATGCCTTGGCAAATCTAGGATCATCAGTCAGGATACCGGAAGGGACCCGAATACCAATATTACATATCCTATATCCTGCGACGGATCCTCAGGATAAGGAAGTACTAAGTATTCAGGATCCTGATGAGCATCCTGAGAAGGATCCTAAGTCTTGGATGGCTCCGATAATAAGATATCTCAAGGGCGGATACATCCCAAAAGGATGAGAATTCTAAAGCCTTTAGAATGAAGGTATCACGATTCACTATTATAAATAATGTCTTGTATAAAAAATCCCTTGTAGGACCATATCTGAGGTGCTTAGAGGATCCCGAAACCAAGGAAGTACTTCAGGATATACACGAAGGGGATTGTGGTAACCATACTGGGGGCAGGTTGTTGTTCTCAAAGGCATTAAGAACAGGATATTATTGGCCTACCATGAGAAAAGATGCTACAAAATATGCTCGAAGGTGTGATGCATGTCAAAGGCATAGCAACATACTACATCAGCCTGCAGAGCCATTATATCCTATTGTATCCCCTTGGCCATTCATGAAATGGGGAATGGATATAGTGGGAAAACTGCCAAAAGCTCCAGGAGGAAAAGTCTTCATGTTAGCAATGACTGATTATTTCTCTAAGTGGGTTGAAGCTGAAGCATTTGCTCAAGTCAGAGATCAGGAAGTGGTATCCTTCGTAAAAAGGAATATCCTGACTAGGTTTGGTGTACCAGCTGAAATAATTTGTGACAATGGATCTCAATTCATAAGTAAGAGGACTACTGACTTTTGCAAGAGTTGGGGAATCAAAATGATCACATCCACACCAGTACATCCTCAAGCAAATGGACAAGAAGAATCCTCAAACAAGATAATTGTCAGCAACCTCAAAAAGAGACTAGGAGCCAAAAAAGGAAGATGGGCAGAAGAGCTACCCTTTGTTTTCTGGGCTGATAGGACGACGGTGAAAAATGCAACTTGCCAAACCCCGTTTTCCTTGGTATTTGGAGTAGAAGCGGTTATCCCGACAGAAATGGTAATACCTACAGCAAGATCCGACCTCCGGGATCCTGAGCAGAATCCTGATATCCTATGCCAGGAATTGGATACTATTGATGAGACAAGAGATGCAGCAAGGCTAAGAATGGCAGCATATCAACAAAGGATATCCAAGGCATATAACAAGAATATAAGGACTAGAAGGTTCCAGGCCGGAGATTGGGTATTAAGAAAAGCCTTTCAGAATACTACTAATCCTGCTGACGGAAAGCTGGCCCCAAAATGGGAAGGACCCTATGAGATTGAATCAGAATCAGGGAAATGAGCATACCGACTCAAGAATACGGAGGGGGATATGCTACCAAGATCCTGGAATGCTATACATCTGAAGCTCTATTTCAAGTGAGTTAGGAATTTAATTTCTAACTCAGGATGGTATGAATTTTATCTCTTTTAGTATATTTAATATTATTTATTATTTTGAACCCATTACTGACTTAAGCATCAGAGGGGTGTTAGCCAGGCTAACGCCCACCTTAGCTTATGATTGTTTTGCAGTATATGCTTCGGGATATAGCTCCAGGATGCACACTCAGGATACTTCGAAAGATTAGAGGATTGGCCCCCTCTCTCACGTTTAAGGGATCCTGATCCCTTCAAAGGTTTAAAGGTATTCACCTTTCTCACGAATTGGGTTTGAACACCCCGCCTGGAGCGCAAGTTGTCCACAGATAGTTCAAGGTGGCGGGACCAGTTCATGTAAAAGTGGCTGACAATTTCGTCACTGTTGGCTATGTCCTGGACCCTTAAGGTATATGAGGATTGATCACCCTCTCTCGCGAAAGGGTATTTTCATACTCTCTAAGGTTTAAAGGTTTTCACCTTTCTAAGACTTGGAGTTTATACACTCCCGCCTGTAGCGCATGAAAATTTGGGATTTTCCCCAGGATACCTATGGGATTTTCCCCAAGATACTAAGGATTTATCTACAGAATGCTTTCGGGTTTTACCCCGGTAACACAAGAATTGTCCATACGGTCAAAACTTGAATTCAAAAATTTTCTAAGTGTTGGAAGATTTTGTGTACTGGGGACATTCCTCCTAAGGCAATTGTGTGGAGCTCAGAAAATCAGATTGGAACTTAAGATACTAAGTATCTCGAACTGGGGACATCTTTGTGGCAAAACGTTGTAAAAGGAGTAAAGTCCAATATCAGAGTTGTACTATGTTCCTGGTATGATCTTTCCTTTGTGAATCTTACACAACTTGTTTGAACTTTTAAGTTTAAGTATCCTGATTAGGATATATCTTTAGGATATATTCTCGAAATATGATTAAGGATGTTCGGTTGGAATATTTGGATACAATACTTGGGTTTAAAAATCAGAGTTGAATTTGTTTATAAAGGCTAAGTGAACCGTCTTTTTCCTTTGTAAACTATATTATTTGAGATTTTGAAGGATAAACTATTTTTAGAAACTTTGTCTAAATTGTGTGGATTTTGAGAAGTCCTGTTTGACAAAAGTCTTCGTAGGATACCAATGAATATATTGGTTAGGATATTTTCAAAAAAATAATTGTACAAATTTTGTAAAGCTAAAATCTAAACTAAGTGATGCATGACAAAAATTAAAAGGCAACAGCAAATAAGTCAAACGGTGGTTATATTATTAACATGTCAAAAGTTGTGCTTTTGGTTTCACCTCAAACCGAGGCCCATCCACCAAAAGCACTATTAGTTTTTACCATATTTATGCGACGGTTGAAGGTTTCATCTCAAAATGAGACCCATCTGCCTCCAGCCGTTGCATAATCCAAAACAACTTATACTAACTGATGACCAAGGGCTTTATCCTGAAACACAGGACCCATCCACCTTTGGTCATCGTTTTGTTCTAATGCAAGAAATGTAAATTGTTCAGCAGCAGAAAAAAGTAAATTGTTTATGCAGACCACAACCATGAAATTTGAAAAGTGGGCTCCGGCCTTGGCACGTATATCCATCATCGCCCACATCACTGCACTTAAGGGGCAGCTCCTTCCTTCATCGTGATGTCTCCACCAGCATCCTCTCCAACATTTGTCCCAGCATCTTCAGCGGCATCCTCTCTGTGACAACCCTCGTAATTACATGTATCCGTATGACTAATTAAATGTTAATTAAAGTGCTTGGTGACTGTGTTGAATTACTTAACTGTTTCCTGATTACTGTGTCATACTTACATGTGCTTGTTAACATACTAGTCATGTGAAGAAAATTTACTAAATGGTCCTGAATATTTTCCTATGTGTTAGAAATTAATTGTGTTACAAAAATATATATATAATAGACACTTTACGGAATAATTAAACACTTTAACGAAACAGTATTTAACCGAACAACCGGACTTTACCTGGAACACTAAATTTTTGCCAAACACATTGTTTCACTATTTCTTGGCTTGTTGTGATCCCCGAACACCCTAACACCCGCTACATATCAAATAAATACCATGTGGAAGTTGACACTTAGAAATCTAACCAACCATTACACTTTAGTTATAAAATGTTACAACCAACCCCCCCCCCCCCCCAACCGATTTCGGTCCAATGGACCCCACCAAGATCACCATAAACCCTACTAGATTTCCCCCATATATTTTGTTTAGATATCCTTTGATTTGTTGCTTGCACATATGAACAAGATATTTGAGAAATATTATAAGTATGATCTCTTAGATCATTACATATCTTTCACAATCATTCACACTCCTTACTCCCACCCTCTCTCCCTCCCTCATGGTTACACCCAACCACCACCATCACCACCCCTAAACCACCATCTTCATCCTTTATTCAAGTCTCATTCAAGTGTAGAAGGTGGATACAAGAGACTTGCATCTTGTGGAGCTTCAAGAAGGGCTTTATTCTATCTTTTTCATAATCTTTTCTCAACATTTTCTACACTAGATTCTATCCTAGCCTTGTGCTAGTAGTAAGTCTCGGTTTACTCTTGTTCATGTCTATTTTGAGTAGATAAAAGATGTAGTATGATGAATGTTACAAGAACACTAAAAGGGTTTAAACAAGAAGATGAACATAAAAGTTACAAGAAGATTTACATGATGAAATGTTGTAGTGGGATGTTGTAGTGAACATGTTGTTGATTACTTGATGATTTACTTGTTAATATTGATGTTAAAGGTCGTTGTTAATCACTAAACATGTTAACGGAATCAATCGAACATGCGTTAGAAGGTAGGGAACTAAAAACAGAAAGCTGGTTGGTGTTTACAGCCAACTTCAGTTGGCTGTAACCAGACCGTAACTTAACGAAAAACTGATTTTCTAAAGTCTAGATTTATGTATTATGAAATACGGTTCTAATGGCACTGGAATCATAATTTTTGGACTTCGTTTACTATTTTTAAAGACCTGTTTTGTAACAGCAGCTAAAGCTTAGTTTTTGCTGCAGTAAATAGGTGATATGTTTTTAGTCATAACTGGAAATCTATGTTGAATCAGCTCATGAAATTTGTACTTTAAATGACCACTGATGTATTTGTAATTCTCCCACTGGAATTTCGTAAATCGGACTTACGATGAATTTTAAATAAATTATTCCGTGGACTGCAGTCAGAAAAAGAAAAATCTGATTTCAGTCCGGAAAATGATTTTTTATAAAATATTGGTGATGAATTGGATCCCGAGATTTTTACACAATAATATTTGGATCGTTTAAGACCTTCTGTAAAAAGTTGGGAATTTTTGGAATAAGTTAACTATTTTATTTAAATCCCCGAAAACAGCTCGGTTTAGAAGATTAAAGCTGAAACGACATAAGTAGTAATTTGTGTGTCTAAATGTCGGGTAGGTTATCTGTGAATGATCTAACATGTTATATGTCAATAAAAGTGTTACGTGCAATGTCGTATGTTTGCTTATGAACGGGAATAGATGGGAAGTTTTATATTGGCATGAACCGTTAAAGTGATGCATGTTATGTGGTAGATGCGTGTAGGAACTTTGTGCTTATTTGAAGTCACTAATAAACTAAGTGGTAATCATACTAGGGCGTGATTGACCGACCTTGACTGTTAACTATTTTTGAGAGTCAAACCGAGCAACCGAGGTGAGTTCACACTTTCTACAAGGCATGGGATTCCCGGTGGTTTGGGAATGGGTTAAGAAACTAAAATGGAATCTACATATCCTCCTTGGGTAGGATATGTACGGCCATCCTCCTTGGGTAGGATGGCAATATTAATCCTGCGTGTTCTCCTTGGGTAGAATACGTATGTTCGTCCTCCTTGGGTAGGATAACAACCTTAAAACTTACTAGACAAAACTCTATCATGAAGTCCCTCAATTTATATCGACTTAATCGCCGAGGCCAATGGCGAGCGGGTCATTAGTTAATAGCGCTATTAGGTTTAACAAACCTCACACCGTGTCGTCCGAACGGGCGTGTACTAATGGACTATGGCAAATTGTCAATGATGATAGAACATTGACGTAGGGCACAACTATTGTTCGTCAGTTGTCGATATCAGTCTAGTGGTTCACATGGGGAAGTCCCCACTGATTATGGATATGGTCTGGGTAATAAAGAAGGAACTGGTTAACGATACTTTCAACATTGGGGTAACCCCCACGGAAAATAAGCCAACGAAAGACAAACCATGTTTTCGGAAACAAATTAAAACTAAACAACCAAACGTGAACTCACTCAACTTTGTTGTTGACTCGTTGTTACATGCCTTACAGGTCGCTAGACGCTTATGGAGCTTGCACGAGGAGGAGGTCGTTGTGGGATACAGACTGTTATGTTCCGTGCTTAATATTTAAATCCTTATGAACTTATTAAACTTATGCTATGGACTTTAAACTTATGAACTATGAACTTATGTTTTGGACTTACGTTTTATGCTTCCGCTGTTAACTTAGAGTCGGTTATCTCTTTTGGTCACCAATTGTATTGTGGTTGGTTTTATGTATTTAACTACGTTGTTCAATATGATTGGTGGCGCGATCCTGGTCACGTCACGCCCCCAAGCGGTGGTACTCCGCATGGTGGATTTTGGGGGGTGTGACACTCTCCACCAGCATTTTCTCCAGAATTTGCCCCAGCATCATCAGCAGCATCCTTTGAAGCACTAGCATCCACCATCTTGGCAGGTTCTCCCGCAGCAGATTTGATAGGAGGATCCATAGGATTCCCCCCAAGATCTCTCAGTTTCGCCTCCCAGGCCTTGGTGTTCCAAGAAGGGCATTGAAAACCCAAAGCCATTGCCTCGTAAGCCATTTTCAGTCTGGCCTGGAGAAGGGAGATGACGACAGAATTCTTGAGGCTCTCCCGGTATGAAGCCATGGCCTGCTCGCGTTGAACCTGAGCCGCGTCGGACTTAGCTTGAGCCTCCTGGGTGATCTTCTGGATGGCAGACTGGTGATCTTGAGTCATAGCCTTGTACTTAGCTTCGTAGTGCTCCGATTTGGCGATGGCAATTGCTGCTTGATCTGCGATGGTGGCCTCGGCCTTTTTCAGCTGGCTTTCAAGCATGACATTCGAGCCACATGCATCCTCATAGAGAAACACCAGGCGTTCGAGACCCTGCAAAGAAATCAGGTATTGACTTTAGTTGGCTTTATTAACCAGCATATATTGTAGGATATGGGTCAGGATACCAGCCTCGTTGAGGAAGCCGTTCATGAATTTGCTGGATTCCGTAAACCCGTTGTTCTCGAATGGGAACACATGGGGCGTAGCGGGAGGCTCAACTTCCTTTCTCTTCCAGGAGCTAGAGGCCCGGGTCCTGGATGCTGGAGGAGCTTTAGGAGCAGAAGTAGTCTTTGAACTAGTAGGCTTCAGAGTGACAAATGACTTCGGATTAGATTCTTGCTTGGGAGGTGCGAGGCTAGAGTAACTGTCTAACTCATCAAGCTGGAAGCCTTCAAGGTTAATGACCATCACTGCACAAGGGAAGGAATATTTAGTTATAACACTTATACTTTATATTCACTATAATCTTGTGCTTACCAGACATCTCTGAGCTTGATTTTTTATTTGAGTTCGTAAGGGACAGGGAGAAGGTTCTTTCGCTAGCAGGAAGTCGGTAGATCTCTTTAATCCTGGGCTCTGATTCCGCGCTTGGGGGTGCTAGATCTCTGAAATTCGCTGCACAAAATATCAGGATATCAGTCTAAGATATGGTTTAAGGATACATTTGGGGATATTCCTAAAACCCTAAATCCTACCCTTGGTTAACCATCTAACTGGCAGATCGAAACCCTTGTCAATAGAGTCTCTTTTTACAAAAAAGAACTTTCGTTGCCATTGACCTTCATTTTTGGTGGCCTTAAGGACTAAGGGATTCTTGGAAGTGGAGAATAGAAGGAAGCGGCTGTTGCCATGGGATCTTAGTCGGTATGCTATGGGAAGGTCTTCAATGCATAGGTCAGGGAAATGACGAGATTTGATTTGGTTTAACACTATTAAAACTTGCCATACCGTGGGCATGGTCTGGGCATAACTGAGGCCGGTAAGCTCAAAGAAACGAGAGATAAAGGGTGGAAACGGATAACGGAGTCCCAAAGAAAAGGGATAGGCAAGGAAGCAGACCCATTCGTTCAACGACGCATCTGATCGGACTTCCCGATCAAAAGGACGAATGACTACTCCAGCAGGAAAGGCGCCAGAATCCTTCAAAGGGACGATATCAGCATTGTTGAAAGAACAAATCTCATTTTGTGGTTCTCGTATGAGGTTTTGACTAGTGAGGGTTACAACCGGCTCGTTCGACCGAGACCTTTTTCGTGATGCCATAAAGGGTATTGACGAAGAAACAAGAAATCCAAAGAAAAGAAAACAAAGAAGAAGAGAGAAATACCTGAGAATCGCTTGAGAAGTGATGATCGAAGTGAAAATTATTTCGGCTAGATATAGGCTGAATGATAGGGGGTAAAGAGTAAATAACGCTTTGGAAGTTGCACATTGTCATTTCAACAGTCTCGTCACATTGATTGCCTTGGTTTACGCGAGATAAAGTTTTAAAATATATCCGTTGGAGTGGTATACCAACAGATATATTTTGGGGACAATTGTTATGGCCATTTTCTGAACATATATCCTGACTAATATTCTGCTTTTGATTCTTTATTTGTGATCAGGATACCGGATCAGGATATTGGTAACATCCTGGTATGATATCCTGGTATTAACTGAATTAATCACGTGCAGATTAGAAGGTGCGGGTCTCTAACGGTCAGGTGGACCTTTTCTCCTGAAGACTCGGGCAAACCAGTTATATGAGAGACGTTGAACCCGGAAGAAGTGGACTACAACATTCACTTGAGGAATATTCGAAGCATCCCGGTTTAATAGGATAGTTAGTTGATTGCGTTTAACTATATATAGATTGATCGGATCAGATTAAGTCACTCACTTTCATTCGCACACTTTACTCTCTAGTTACTAGCAATCACTACACACGAATACTTGTACTCAAATTATATTGTAACATTTAGTCGATCCGCATCATATCATGCGCTGTATCCTGATATTTGAAGCAATAGAAGAACAAGGCAGCTGCGATTGTCAGCTCCCGAGGATTTATGCAGGTGATCTAGATTGATCAAGGGCTTTCCTCGTACATCCTGTGTCACCCTTTACATTTTTGCTCATTGTTTGATCACAGATACAGCTCTATATCCTGAGCCGTATCCCGAAACTGTTTTTTCAAATAACTTGAATATCATATTTTCGACACACACATTTCTAGCACAATACCTCACTTAACTAATTTGATCACTTAATTGCTTCGGTAATTTTTGACCAAAACACTTATCATGATGAACATAAATATGTGATTTAAACATGGTTATGTTTAAATCTAGAAAGATCATCATACTCATTTTATGAACTAATCATATAATTTTTGGATTACATAAAGAAACAAGGGTTTAAATAGGTTTAAAACTTAATCTTGGGAAGTTAGTGAACTTTGTTTTTACAAGATAAATTAAACAACTTGTTTATTATGAAAGTTACTTTAAAAAGTCTAACTTTTATGTATAAAAAGGGTATTATGAAAGTTCATGAAATGTGGAAGTTATGTTAACATATAATCATGTTTAAAAGAAACTTGGTGAATAATGGTGATTTAGTGAATTGATTATTGATTTAAAC
The DNA here is from genome assembly GCA_030545235.1 of Helianthus tuberosus. Lineage (NCBI taxonomy): Eukaryota > Viridiplantae > Streptophyta > Magnoliopsida > Asterales > Asteraceae > Helianthus > Helianthus tuberosus. The sequence continues at coordinate 110,892,658 of CM060449.1, forward strand.
ACGTTTTCGTAACATGGGAAACGTCATAGTTTAGGGGAAACTATGGCGAATTTTTCTAAAAATCTAATCGCGATTAAAGAGGGGATTAAAGGGTGATTAACAATGTTAAACGCGATTAGTGGTCTTAAACGTCATTATGGAAACTTTGATGGGAATATTTAAGGTTTAAATATTCAAGAAGTTCTTATGAACTTAAACTTATATTTTTACAAAAATAAATGGGTAAAAATATAACAATGTGTAAATATAATTTTTGGTAAGAAAAATTATATATTTTCAGAAACTTTCTAAGTGCTTGCAATGTGTGCTATATATGTGTATGTAGTAGATACCTAAAAGGTGATCAAAATAAATACACATACATGTTCCTACATGGTCCAAGAAATGCTAGTAAAATCGGACAATTAAATAAAATGGCCGAAATGGAAATACATAACACTTGAAGACGACAATTTAGGCGTATCGACACCGTAAACACGTTACTACAAAGTCGAGTCTAAAATAACATATTTTGGACGTTTAAACGAGCACATATGTAAGTGACCTATAACAAGAATCCGGAAAGTCGAAAACTATAAAAATTACCAAGTATTTTTCATAGGAAAAATGAACTTATTTAAGTTTGCTAGTTGGTAACATTTTGGTAAAAATTGCAAGATTATGTTAATGGACTCATGAAGTTAGAATTGGGCCTATCAAAGTTAGTAATGGGCTAGGCCCAATTTCCCTAATACATGGACTAGGGCCCAATGACAATAAAACATGGGTTAGGCCCAATAACATAGATAACATGGGCTCGGCCCAATAACATTAAAACATGGTTTAGATACGATAACATAGATGACATGGGCTCGGCCCAATGACATGAGCAAAGGCTCAATGACATGCGTGCACTGCACGAGGACGTGTGAAGAATGAAGCCGATCACACATAAGTCAATATACATAGAATACATGAATACGCTTATGAATTCAATATGTATAGAATATATGTATACACATAACAATCGAGCGAGTAAACTACCAACGCTCTAAAATACAAAGTTGTTCCAAAGATAACAAATGAGAACATAATAGAGAATTCAAGATGAACAACTTATACGAGGTCCGAAAGAGCTAGTGTCTAACGAGATTAGTACACATGTAGGTTATTGACATGTACGAACGCTCACTTCGATATCATAATACACGGAACACAAATTTGTGAGTTCATGTCCCTCCTTTCACTGTTTTCAATGTTTTGTTTTCAAAAACATCGAGGGGAAATACATGCTAAAACTATTGGTATGTTAGTTACGGAGTAGTAGATAATATGATCAATGTGCATAAGTAGGGAGATAACATTAGTAACCATTAATCACTTAGTGACCAAGGTGCAAAAGGTGTAGATCTATTGGGCTTGAGGCACACCCCACTCCCGGTTGGTATACCCTGGAGTGCTTTTGTGATCCCAAATGATGACAAAGTGTTCTCGGTTTGGTTATTTGCTTATGGTACATTATGTCAGGGGGCTCGCTACCCACTGATAGATCCTTGACAGACTCCATGAACGAATCAGAACATACCATGATTACAAGATAACATTTATGAGATTTCATATGATAACAAATACTGCATGAACTCGCTCAACTTTTTGTTTACTTTTTAAAACTACATGTATTTCAGGAAACAGGTCTTGAGCCGGTGATTCACTATGGGATTCGGGAAAACAAATGACAACGATTGCCACTTTTGAAGGGTTTGTCTTCGATATCCCAACTTCGTATGGGTATATAGGAAACAAAACTGTGATACCCCAGGAAAACCAGGAAAACACGCAACATAACTAGCTTCCTCAGTAACCACGTGCTAAATTTCGGGACAGAATTTCTTTCAAGTTAGGGATGATGTGACAACCCGTAACTTCAAGGTCAAACAGTTGTTTCGCTTTTATGAATTGAATCTTATAGTTATTTTATTGATAAATTAATTATGTCCCTACTAAGTTATATTTGAACCATAGCCATGTCCCGCTAGTCGACCCAACCTACTTGGGCAACCCGAAACCTTGGAAGGTCAAAACTTAGCGTGGATATTTTACACGACTTGCTAACTCATTGTGCATATATTCGTCGGTTTAGTAAAATATATATATATAAATAAATAAATAAAACAATAATAATAGTGATGATACATGTTAATAATGATAATATATAAATGTAAGTTGTTGAAATCAGGTTGTTAGGTGGGAACCCTTACGTGACCCTAACCCCCAGCCCACCTTAACCCATGTCTCGGCCCACACAAACAACCTCCACCGCCATTATTCAGCCCTAAATGCATATATATATATATATATATATATATATATATTCATGTATGAAATGAAAAACCCTCACGCATAACACACATCGGCAGAATAAGAACCACCCCTCTCACCATCGCAAGTCGTCCTTCCTCCCTCCCTCGAAAATCTGCGTGACGAACCAGCCATCACCTTCTTCTCCGGGGAGTTAAATCTCCGACGAACACTGGTAAGATCTCGCTCTCTCTCGTCCGTAGCTCTAGTTATTGGACTCGTTGCGGTTTCGGTTCGATCTCAACTTAAAACCTAGCAAGAAAATAGGTTATACATGAAACTGTTATTAACACTATATGCATCGTGATAGTATGGAGTTGATTATGTGTAAGTGTATGCGCATGAGAACTGTATTTGGCATTGAGGTGTGATCGTATGTATGAATAGAGTATATTAGTTTTGTTACGGCAACTGTGATGTAAGGTTGTGTTGTGATTACATGTGAATATCAATCTTGACTTGCTTATAAGATGATTATATGGAAACATAAATTAACTGTTGCAAATACTTTGAGTAATATGATGGAACAGATTGTATATGTATATATATGTGTGTGTAGATGGTTGCTATTTAGAAAGATGGTAATGATCCATGTTGATACTTTGTTTTCGCTGGGTTCTTAGAAACGTACAACCTTAGGTGCTCAACGTACAACTCGATGATGCATGCTAAGAATAAAAGTTAAGGATAAAATATGAATAATAGGTTAAATGATACCCCAATTCAATGATGGCCGACAACTAAGATCCCAATCAATTTTCTATTAGGCCACTATTGTTAAAACTGTTGAATTATGAATTACGTGGAATGATCTAGAGTATAATAATTGAAGTTATAATTGTTTTGATTGGTTTGGGTATTAGGTAGTGGACCGAAGTTTTAAAGCATATGAACCATGCACTGTTAACGGCCTACTAGTTGGATTATATTTGTTGATTAAAACCCACCACTATATTACATGCTTTCTTGGGTTGGGAATAATATTGGGTCGGGTAATCAAGGGAGTTACACCAGGCCGGGTGTGGCGGCCCAGTGAGCATTTGGGGTGAGAAAAATTGCAACCCATAAAGCCATAGGAAAACGGTAAGGGGTTGTGATATAATCTCCAGGTGGCCCAAGTGTCTAGTACATGTAATGACTACGATGTATGCTATGGTTTAGTGTGTTACATGATTAACTAATACTTGTTGCATGATATTATGTGGATTTATGTGAGCTTGATTACTGTTAAGGGCTAGGTGGAAATTGTTGCTTGAATACATGTTGTAATCATGATTTATACGCGAACTATCGGGATGTACACTGATTATGTATACATGAATCACCCTAGGCTTTGACTGATTTATTTGGGAACAAGTAACTTAATTCTGCCTAGCAAAACTAAGGTGAGTTCACACTTTCTATAAGGCATGGGATTCCTAGGGGTTGGGAATGGGTAAAGGATTTGAACTGAAACTGCGTGATCTCCTGGTTTGGAACACGTACACACCCTCTTTATTGAAGGGTGACAACACGTACTAAGAACTTAATCGGAACCTGCGTAGTCTCCTAGTTTGGGGATTACGTACACACCCTCTTTAATGAAGGGTGACAACACTGATGCTAGACCAAAAACTCTATCATGAAGTCCCTCATTTTTATATCGTCTTAATCGCCGGGCCAATGGCGAGCGGGTCATTAGTTAGATAGCGCTATTTAGGTTTGACAAGCCTCACACCGTGCCGCAGAGGACGGGCGTGAACTAATGGATCTGGGCACTAGTTAATGATGATAGACATTGACGTCAGGGCACCAACTTTCTTTAGTCAGTGGTCGATATGGTAAACGGGGCTAGTGGTTCACATGGGGAAGCCCCCACTGATTATGGACTTGGTTTGGGAAACAAAGATACTGGTTAACTCGTGGATTATGAAACAACTTATGGTTTTCAAAACAAACTTTCAAAACTAAACAATCAACTGTGAACTCGTTCAACTTTGTTGTTGACTCGTTGTTACATGCCTTGCAGGTCTATATGCCTATATTAGTTGGAACTTGCTGTCTGGGAAGCTGGAGTGGTCATGGGTCGAGATACATGGAATCTCAATACAAGCTCAATGGTTTATGTATTTCTTGGTTTACTAAACACTTAACAAATGATTTATGCTTCCGCTGTACACAATGAATAACATGTAACGTTTCTAACGCTTTATGTTAATAAATGAAAGTTTTATTAATTATAATTATGAGTTCAATGTGATTGGTGTGACACCTGTGTCACTGTGACCATCAAACAAATACCAAACCAATGAAATATTGTATTTCACACTTGGGATTTGTATAAATATGTGTATCTTTTGCACATATCAATTCTTGTTCGATTTCAAGCTTTAAATCGCTTTCTGGAGAGTTATACGCAAACTGGAGCGTAAACGTAATCAGTTTAAATGCTACAAACACTCCGGAACATCAACATATGCTTAACATACCTTAAATAACCTTTACATAACTTAGAAATAAGTTTTGAAGGCTTTGGTATGGCAAAATCAAGTTAATTCGCTTACAGAGACTAAATTTGACAAACTGCGAAAGCATGCCAATTTGAACTGTAACGAACATTCCAGAACATGACCATAAGTTAAACATACCCTAAATACCCTTTACATAGCTTAGAAATAGGCTTTGAGGGGTTCGGTGTGCTAAAATAAACTTTTGGGTCATTCAGGGACTAAAAGCGTCAAAAAGTGCACAAGTTTGCATTTTCGCGCATAACTTACATTCTGAATACATCCGGACATCCAAAAATTTATGTAAGCACTAAAATATTTTATTTTAGTGTTTGGCATAAGAAAAATCCATTCGTCGCGCAATTTGGACCGTTTTTGCGTCCGTTATGACTTCCGTCGTAATTAACCAAACAACGCAACCGTACGGCCAAACGAACCGACATCCGAGATATTTTTGAGCACATTTACGACTTCCAGCCTGTTTCCAGCTGTTACACACTCATCTCCCCACCCACACATGGCATTTCCTGATAATGGGGGGCCATTTTGATGCACATGGTGTTGTAAACAAGTGTAGGGATGAGATTGAATCACGGTTTTCGAGGAACGATCCTAACGGTCCTAGAAATCCTATAAATACCCCCATGATCTCAACTCCAAAACCCACAACTTTGAAATCTGAATTTGTTCTCTAAGTTGATGTGTTTAACACTTCATACCTGAGAATATTCGGATTCAAAACTTCCATTCTTGGACCCGTTGTAAGTCTTCTTTCGTTCTTTTAGCGTTTTCTGCGTTGACCAGTTCATGGTCAACACGAAGTTTGGTTGAACTTCACAACGTGAGCATAATCACGATGGTTATAGTCCCTTGTGACTATACCTACTGATTACCACGTTATCTAGGCTCAGTGACGAGTCGTAGTTTCGGCCAAAATGCGTATTCTTGCGTATTTTGTAACCAAACTACGTTTAGGTATCAAAACCGTTTGTTTTGATACCAAAATTGTTTTCTAACTTAGTTAAGCATGTTCTAACATGCTTAGCTCCTCACTTTTAGTTTTGTGCTTGTCTAGGGTCGTAAGGGTAAGCGATCTAATCAATCGCTTATGCTTTCGAACCCGACCCATTTGGTCGATCATTAGGATCCGACCAAACACATTAGGTGACCATATTTGTATAGGGAATAACCTTCCGAGGTTATACCTTATCGTCACGAAGTTTAGTTAGTTGTATGATAGGTAGTTTATATGCCTTAGGTAAATTACCAAAATACCCTTTTTACGCCAAAAATTCATTTTAAACATATGTAACATAACATTTAACATCTAAACTGATTTGGCAACAATATTAGACTTGTTAAGGCATATTTTACTTATCATAGGACTAGTTAGGCGTTCCGAACGCGTTTTACGCGAACGGCACGTTAAAGTTGCATAAGCTACCTAAACGGGTCATAACAGGTCAAAAGCACTTAGGTTAGGTTTCAGTTTAGTATGTAGGCTTTGTTAAACCATATTACATGAGTTCCCATACTCGTTTGGTTTACGAATCCTCATTCTATCCGATCCTCCGATTTAGGTCCGGTTTATTAACATAGTTACCTATCTTAGGTGCCGTTTGATTTCCGTGATCTCTAGCATTGCTTGGTTGTTACTCAGGGACTTCTAGGCAATCTCATGTGAGTACATAGACCCCTCTTTTACTGTTTTTCAAACATTTTAGGGTGAAACACATGTGCCTACTTGTTACTTTCGTGCTTTCCATGTTTTCACATCATATACTTGCTATGTTCGTTAGTACCTTTATAGTACATGATTTACATTACATTGTTTTGCTATGTATGTTTACTTAGTATACTTAGTACATTGTTTTACTTTACATTTCTGCTATGTATGTTGACTGAGCATGCTAGCACATTGATTTACATTACATTAGTTGCATATGTTTACTCAACATATGGACACATTGTTTTACAATGCGTTTTGTTGCATATGCTCATCCAGCATATGAACACATTATATTACATTTTGAACAGTTGTAACTATTTGACTATGTGAACCGTTGTAACTATTCGACTATGTGAACCGTTGTTACCATTTGATTATATGAACCGTTTGTAACTGTTGAACCGTGTGAACCGTATTTTACCATACATAAACATTTCTACAATTGTTAAACATTACATTTTGGTGGTTGTTTGGGTAAGTGATTTAAATAACGAGGCGACGTGTAATAGGATAAAAACATGGTGGATACGCCGCTGGTACTTCCTATATATATGTGCTTTTATGGTATTACATATCGTAGCGTTATTTAAACCATTTCAGTTTAGACATATTACATATACAATACAATCTTCACATAGACATCGTTTTACAAATAACTTAACTTATACAAACTTATTTTAAATGGTTATTCACTTAACCATACATTATTCTTTTATACATATATATCATTTGGGTGATTTATCCATTGCTTTTCAAATGATTTATGAAAGGAAACACTCAACAAGATTCATGGCTACTTTATATTAAACAGTTTCTTTAAACTAAAGTCATGAATCCTATTTTCACAAAACCTATGTATCTCACAGGCATCTTTATGCTGACGTACCTATTTTCACATGTGTTTTCAGGAGCTGTTGCATAGGATGATCAAGTCAAACATAGGCGGACCCGTGCCTTAGCAACTTAAAATGAAGCTAGAACTAGTTTAATTATGTTATGTACTCTTTGTTTCTTGTTTAAGACAATGTAACTCTCGTGATTGTTAAATAAAACGTAACTTTAATTTCCATGGTTGTGAAACAATTAATTCTGTTGCAACACTCCCCGACGTTTCCGCCACGTTTCATTGTTTTACGTGGTCGGCGTGTGACAGAAAAGTTGGTATCAGAGCCAATGGTTATAGGGAATTAGGTTATTAGTAATGCTTTGACCTAGACTATAACCTTCCTAGGACCCTAACGCAAGGAGATTTGCGTTTAGAATTTTTTTAAAACAAAAATCGTCACCTATCCTTAGGTGATAACCACAAAGAGAACATCAATTCCGAATCCGCTTTGAAAATTAATCATCTGTTCTTGGATGATTGATTACTAGGTTTTGAACCCTCGGTTGTAAGGTTTTGAACCCCTTTGAGTTTTCAAAATCTCGTCAAAGTTTTGGGTCTTAAATAGTGTGAACATGTGCAAACTAGAAGAGTGAATGCCTGTACCCTGGGTTTTCTGTCTAAGGCTAGAGTGTTCGTACAAATCCACATAATTGGACCAGTCACTCTTACCTGGGAACTCTTGGGGTGAGTGTTCACTTATAGGCAAGCATGTCTTCGTGATACATTATTTTTAACCCATTTACTTTGATTAGTCACAATGTGTCGTTTATTCGCCTTGTGGTAACAAACAAATGACCACCATCTTTGCTTTTGCCAAAATTTTGTATCACCCCATCCTTTTTATCTAATCATCTCGCTCGTTTCCTTTCATGTTTCCCTCCTTTAGAATGCCTCCTCGACGCGACAATCAAATAGCGAATGCCGAACTGGCGGAAATCATCGCGCAGCAAATGGCTGCTGCTTTCCCAAATCTTATTGCTCAACTGAACCAAGCCAACAACAACAATAATGCTCCATGCAATTTCAAGAGTTTTAATTCGGCTAAGCCACTCAAGTTTAGTGGTTCTGAAGGAGCAACTGGCCTCCTACAATGGTTCGAGAGCACTAAGAGTACGTTTCGTCACGTTCAGTGTCCTGATAATCGCAAGGTCGAGTTTGCTTCCAGTGTGTTTCTGAAGAGGGCTCTTACATGGTGGAACGAGGTTATGAGAGACCGTGGTGCTGAGGTTGCTTTAGCACAGACTTGGGCCGAACTTAGGGCCCTTATGATGAAGGAGTTCTGTCCTCGTCATGAACTGAGGGCATTAGAAAGGGAATTTGATGATTTAAAGCAAGATAGTGGTGAGCATCGGGCTTACACTGATAGGTATGAGGAGTTGAGTCTGTTATGCCCAAACATGGTTACGCCTTTGGATAAAGCAATCGAAAAGTACATTGATGGCCTCCCTGACTCAATACAAGACATTGTGACTGGTAGCAACCCTACTACAGTTAGACAGGCCATTGAGCTATCTGCAACCTTGACTGAATCTCAGATCAGGAAAGGTAAACTTTTTCGGAAGAGTGACAAGAAACCAATCGAGGAATCAAAGACCATGGATGAACAGACTGGATCCCCTAAGAAGTCAAAGAAGCGAAAGGCTTCCTAGAACTTCGCCGTAGTTGCTCACAATGGTCAAGCCGTCCCCAACCAACCATCTCAACCCCCTGCAAGGAAGCCTACAACGGAACTGCACCCTTGTGCAACCAATGTAGCCTACATCATCATGCTGGTGTGAAGTGCCGTACATGCCAAGTTTGTGGACTTATAGGTCATACGACGAGGGTTTGACCAACAGTAGCTGCACCAAATCAAGTTAACAACAATCCTGCTCAAGGTCGTTTTCCACCAGGTTCTTGCTTCAACTGTGGCAAGATGGGCTATTTCCAAAGAAACTGCCCAAAGCTTGCTAATGCGAATCCAGTGTAGGGATGGGCATCTGACCGAATGGAAGACAACGTTGTTTAGAAATAATCACGTCTTATGTATTATTTTCTTTTGTTGTCAAGGTCCATGCAACAGTTGCTATCGTTGTTTATAAATAAAGCTTTTATTTTACAATGCAATATACAAATATTGATGTGGTTGCATGTGTAAACAACATATCCCCTACAATACCGACAACCAAGGAACCGTATCCCTTGAAGAACAGACTACCCCCAAAATTCTTCCACTTTATGATCTCTTGCGTTTTCCACGAAAATCCTAAGTACCCGTTTCTTCCAAGGAAAACGAAGTACAAGGCACAGGTTACAACTCTGGACGAATACCCACTCCTTAATGGGGTACCTAAGGATATTCCCGTAAGTCCTTAATTGTTGTATACCTTAATTCGAATGTGGTGATTCCTTGTAATCAAAAATCCAATTTTTAGAAGATCATCATATCTTTTCAGATAGATGCTTGAGGACGTTGAAGTCCATCAACAGGGTTCCTGGTATGCCTTGAATACCCATGTTCAAATCAACGCCAAGTTAAAAACAATTAATAACCAAGAAAACAATTATGTGATTTTGTGCTTATGTGTTCCCTTTTAGGTTTTTTTTGTGATCCAAATTATGTTATCCAAATCCTCGTAGAATCTTCCATATCTTCGTATAAGTGATTCATAGTAGGATACCCAAAGGTACTACCTAAAATCCTTAATGGACTTCTACATTGTAGTTAAGTCCCTTGGATTATAAAGTACTACTCCATAATTAGACCCCTTGAGTGGTCTAGTTAAACAAATTGATCCAAAAATCTGGTTAGGAATATCATGTGATGATATAGCTGAAAGGACTCCTTGGTGGTCTAATTAAAAGGATCATCTGTCGATCTAATTAAAAGGACCCTATGGTAGTCTGGTCACCCTCATCACATGTTTGATTTTCTTCCCCTAAACCATGGTTGTAAAACAAGGTTTCCAAGGCCGAGTACTCCCCGAGTAGTAGCAACAAGGCAGGCTGCCGAGGCGACTTTCTTTTACTCCGCCTAATTACTCAGAGTTGGTCAAAAGCGATCAACCTCGGCCAGAATTGGATCTAGTAGGTCAAATCGGGCCTAGTTTGACTTAAATAATAATATAACATAATTTCTATGCCTATCATATTAAAGAATGAATATCATTTCACGTATTTTGTTATAAATATTAGTAAGTTTGTGTTATTTGACATATATTTAATCTCCAAAAAGTAATTTCTTTATAATTTAACATGTCCGAGTACTCCCCGAGTACTCTCCGCGTAGACCGAGTACTCCCAACTCCCCGGTCGACCGATTAGGGAGCGCCTAGCGATTTTTGCAACCATGCCCTAAACAATTACAAAACAAACTGTGCGGACTGTGCAAGGAATTATGTAATTATGGATGCATACATAATTATGGAATTTAGTGGACAAAAAATCACAGCAAGTTCTGTCATGTGTCTAGAGTTAACCCTATTCATTCCCATTTCTGATGAAGCATCCGTTGAGGAAAAAAATGAACTAGCTATTCATTTTTCACTTCTAAAGAACATCCGTTGAGGGAAATGAATATCCGTTTGTTAAATCCTTCATTTCCATTTCTGAAGAATACCCGTTGAGGAAAATGACTCCGTTCGTTCATTTTCATTATGAAGAGTATCCGTCGAGGGAAATGAATGTCCGTTTGTTAAATCCTTCATTCCCAATTCTGAAGAATACCCGTTGAAGAAAATGACTCCGTTTGTTCATTTTCGCTTCTGAAGAATATCCGTTGAGGGAAATGAATATCCGTTAATTATTCCTTCATTCCCGTTTCTGACGAAGAACCCGTTGAGGAAAATGAATCATCCATTCATTTTCACTTCTGAAGAATACCCGTTGAGGGAAATGAATATCCGTTGATTATTCCTTCATTCCCGTTTCTGATAAAGAACCTGTTGATGAAAATGAATCATCCATTCATTTTCGCTTCTGAGGAATACCCGTTGAGGGAAATGAGTATCCGTTTGTTAAATCCTTCATTTTCCATTTCCGAAGAACCCGTTGAGGAAAATGACTCCGTTCGTTTGTTTTCACTTCTGGAGAATATCCGTTGAGGAAAATGACTGGATTATGCCTTGCATATCTTTGATGATCATTTGACACAAAGTCACAGACAGACTCCTACGAATAAATTTCGGGACGAAATTTCCTAAAGTAGGGGAGACTGTGACACCTGTGTCACTGTGACCATCAAAAAAATACCAAACCAATGAAATATTGTATTTCATACTTGGGATTTGTATAAATATGTGTATCTTTTGCACATATCAATTCTTGTTCGATTTCAAGCTTTAAATCGCTTTCTGGAGAGTTATACGCAAACTGGAGCGTAAACGTAATCAGTTTAAACGCGAAAAACACTCCAGAACATCAACATATGCTTAACATACCTTAAATAACCTTTACATAACTTAGAAATAAGTTGTGAAGGCTTTGGTATGGCAAAATCAAGTTAATTCGCTTACAGGGACTAAATTTGACAAACTGCGAAAGCATGCCAATTTGAACTGTAACGAACATTCCAGAACATGACCATAAGTTGAACATACCATAAATACCCTTTACATAGCTTAGAAATAGGCTTTGAGGGGTTCGGTGTGCTAAAATAAACTTTTGGGTCATTCAGGGACTAAAAGCGTCAAAAAGTTCACAACTTTGCATTTTCCCGCATAACTTACATTCTGAATACATACGGACATCCAAAAATTTATTTATGCACTAAAATATTTTATTTTAGTGTTTGGCCTAAGAAAAATCCATTCGTCGCGCAATTTGGACCGTTTTTGCGTCCGTTACGACTTCCGTTGTAATTAACCGAACAACGCAACCGTACGGCCAAACGAACCGACTTCCGAGATATTTTTGAGCACATTTTAAGTTCCCTATGCTTTAACTTCATTTTAGAGCTTTGAAATGGGGTTAACGGGGCTTAAACGTGTCAAAAATGCATCAAATAGCAAGTTTGGATGCACAGGGGCCTGTTCTGCCAAAATATGAAGGTATTAGACCTGCAAGGTCCTTACGGACCGTATGTTTCTAGGTCTTATGGTCCATAAGCAGGTTCCAGAACATCAGAAGTTGTTTCCAGCCTGTTTCTAGCTGTTACACACTCATCTCCCCACCCACACATGGCATTTCCTAATAATGGGGGGCCATTTTGATGCACATGGTGTTGTAAACAAGTGTAGGGATGAGATTGAAGCACTGTTTTCGAGGAATGATCCTAACAGTCCTAGAAATCCTATAAATACCCCCATGATCTCAACTCCAATACCCACACCTTTGAAATCTGAATTTGTTCTCTAAGTTGATGTGTTTAACACTTCAAACCTGAGAATATTCGGATTCAAAACTTCCATTCTTGGACCCGTTGTTAGTCTTCTTTCGTTCTTTTAGCATTTTCTGCATTGACCAGTTCATGGTCAACACGAAGTTCGGTTGAACTTCGCAACGTGAACGTAATCACGATGGTTATAGTCCCTTGTGACTATACCTACTGATTACCACATTATCTAGGCTCAGTGACGAGTCGTAGTTTCGGCCAAAATGCGTATTCTTGCGTATTTTGTAACCAAACTACTTTTAGGTATCAAAACCATTTGTTTTGATACCAAACTTGTTTTCTAACTTAGTTACGCATGTTCTAACATGCTTAGCTCGTCACTTTTACTTTTGTGCTTGTCTAGGGTCGTAAGGGTAAGCGATCTTATCAATCGCTTATGCTTTCGAACCCGACCCGTTTGGTCGATCATTAGGATCCGACCAAACACATTAGGTGACCATAGTTGTATAAGGAATCACCTTCCGAGGTTATACCTTATGGTCACGACGTTTAGTTAATTGTATGATAGGTAGTTTATATGCCTTAGGTAAATTACCAAAATACCTTTTTTACGCCAAAAATTCATTTTAAACATATGTAACATAACATTTAACATCTAAACTAATTTGACAACAATATTAGACATGTTAAGGCATATTTTACTTATCATAGGACTAGTTAGGCGTTCCGAACGCGTTTTACGCGAACGATGCGTTAAAGTAGCATAAGCTACCTAAACGGGTCATAACGGGTCAAAAGCACTTAGGTTAGGTTTCATTTTAGTATGTAGGCTTTGTTAAACCATATTACATGAGTTCCCATACTCGTTTGGTTTACGAATCCTCATTCTATCCGATCCTCCGATTTAGGTCCGGTTTATTAACATAGTTACCTATCTTAGGTGCCGTTTGATTTCCGTGATCTCTAGCATTGCTTGGTTGTTACTCAGGGACCTCTAGGCAATCTCATGTGAGTACATAGACCCCTCTTTTACTGTTTTTCAAACGTTTTGGGGTGAAACACATGTGCCTACTTGTTACTTTCGTGCTTTCCATGTTTTCACATCATATACTTGCTATGTTCGTTAGAACCTTTATAGTACATGATTTACATTACATTGTTTTGCTATGTATGTTTACTTAGCATACTTAGTACATTGTTTTACTTTACATTTCTGCTATGTATGTTGACTGAGCATGCTAGCACATTGATTTACATTACATTAGTTGCATATGTTTACTCAACATATGGACACATTGTTTTACAATGCGTTTTGTTGCATATGCTCATCCAGCATATGTGAACCGTTGTAACTATTCGACTATGTGAACCGTTGTAACCATTTGATTATATGAACCGTTTGTAACTGTTGAACCGTGTGAACCGTATTTTACTATACATAAACATTTCTACAATTGTTAAACATTACATTTTGGTGGTTGTTTGGGTAAGTGATTTAAATAACGAGGCGACGTGTAATACGATAAAAACATGGTGGATAGGCCGCTGGTACTTCCTATATATAACAACTTTTATGGTATTACATATCGTAGCGTTATTTAAACCATTTCAGTTTAAACATATTACATATACAATACAATCTTCACATAGACATCGTTTTACAAATAACTTAACTTATACAAACTCATTTTAAATGGTTATTCACTTAACCATACATTATTCTTTTATACATATATATCATTTGGGTGATTTATCCATTGCTTTTCAAATGATTTATGAAAGGAAACACTCAACAAGGTTCATGGCTACTTTTTATTAAACAGTTTCTATAAACTCAAGTCATGAATCCTATTTTCACAAAACCTATGTATCTCACATGCATTTTTATGCTGACGTACCTATTTTCACATGTGTTTTCAGGAGCTGTTGCATAGGATGATCAAGTCAAACATAGGCGGACCCGTGCCTTAGCAACTTAAAATGAAGCTAGAACTAGTTTAATTATGTTATGTACTCTTTGTTTCTTGTTTAAGACAATGTAACTCTCGTGATTGTTAAATAAAACGTAACTTTAATTTCCATGGTTGTGAAACAATTAATTCTGTTGCAACACTCCCCGACGTTTCCGCCATGTTTCGTTGTTTTACGTGGTCGGGGTGTGACAATTGGTGGCTTGGATCCTGGTCAGTCACGCCTCCTGCGGTGACACTCCGCTTGTGGATTTTGGGGGTGTGACAGATTGGTATCAGAGCCATTGGTTATAGTGAACTTGGTTTTAAAAAAGGGAAAAACGTTTTTATAAAACCTGACTATAACCGAACAGTTCTGAAGACGTGAATACGACCATGACACTCAGCTCCAGATTGCAAGGTTCGTCTCTCGTATACTCATTGTACTGCATAACTAGTGAACACCTACATATGATATTGCATGTGATTGCACATTTAGCACAACAGTATGAATTCATGTATACTTGCATGTGTTATGTGACTGATAGGGTGGTATTTCCCTAAACCTTCATGACTTACGCTTCGTGATACTCTTTGTTTGCTACTCGAGTTTGAGGAACCATTTGACATGAGTTAAGAGGAGCTGAGGTGAGCATGCAAATCACAATATTATTGTGGGTGCACACATAATAATAATGTGGGGTGCATGTGAGTCCCAGTGAGGCTTAACAAGTGAAAAAGGGGTTCCGTTCCATCATTTGATAGATATGAAACATAACAAACCTATAGGGGTCATAGCAGTGATTGCCCCTACCCGAACGTGAACTTTCCATTCCTCTCTGGATCTTTTCGAATCTCGATGCTATTGAGTGTTACCTGAACACCCATCTGAACGCCTAGCGAACTGTGTAAAATATTAGGTGCTTCTACGAACATCCCCGAGTTGGATATTGCAACGACAATGATTGGTCTGTATCTCTCTCACCTTTCTTCGTTTGCTGGAAACTAAACGTATTGACGCCTTAGATCCCGAAGTGCGATCACTCCTGCAACACCCTCGTAACATATCATGTATTACTCAGTCAACTTGCAAGAACGATGGACTTCAGCATTTGAACGACCCTAGTTACCAACAATGAACATCAGCGATTTGACTCCAATCGAATCCTTAACCCCAGCCAGCGACTCATGGGAGTCAACTTTTACGAATTAATCAGGAGACTGGAATGTGAAACTCCCCGCATAGTGAGTAGTGCCTTAGCACGTACCATGGAATGTGAAGAGGTGGACCCTGTCGGAAAAAGGTCGTAGAGCTCCGTTTTAAACAACAGCATTAGAGGCAACAGTCACGGCAACAACAAGGAATTTGTAAGAGTAACCAAAGGTATGGAAAGTGAAGGTGCCTACAGCATGGAGTGGCCGATGTTAAATCCAACAATAACAACCAAGGGAACGACGGCCGTACTGGAAATCCTCGCAACGAGTACAACAACACGGGAAATGATGCTCATGGAGGGACATTAGGGATTGGCGTGGGCAAGGCCGGGATTATAACAACATGGTGGCCTACGTGTTCTTGGTGACTAATCACTTCGCCACTGTTCTGCTTAATCCTGATGCTTCTTGAAACCGAACCTGTTGTGGAATCGGCTGATGGCAAGACAATGGAAACCTCATATGATCGTTGGGATGCAAACTCGACCTTGTGGGACAAGTGTTCGACATCGACCTTTCTTCTGCTGTTCTTGATAGATGTACCCTGTGAAGAGAAGATTCTACGTATCCCTCTCCTAGTGGAGGATTGTTATCTGTTCTAACACGTCAGAGTAGTGCAGAGGTTAGCATCAATTCAGCAGTAAAGGCCAGAAGTGTCAACGGAAGGATTATGTCGCTATGATAGCTCTCGTTGCGGATGTCAAGGCTAAGGAAAAGAGGATCGAGGATCCACCAAATGTTCATGATTCCACTCAGCATGCTACGGGAGTAACTATCAGGAGGGTTGTGAGAGTTGTCAAATCAACAACAGGGACTATTGGACAGGAGCTTAGTCGGGCCTAGTTTTTGCTTTGGGGAGCCCCAGTTATATCTAGGAAGATAGGTTGTATCGTTGGATATGTGTACTGATTATCGAGACCTCAACAAGGTGACAGTCAAGAACCGTTCGCTTCGACCATGTAGTCACACCCTGTTAGCCAGTTGCGAGGAACAAACTTCCATTCGAGGATTGGCTAATGAGCGAACTATCATCAGATGGAACTCCAAGAGGAGAATGCTCTTAGAACAACATGTCGAACGGAAGGCAGCCATTTCAACTTTGTACATCATGATCATTGGGTTGATCAACACACCAGCAGCTTCAGGGATCACATGAATCGACCGTATTTGTTGACAAGGTTCTGAATCATGACCAGGAGAAAGGAACACCACGAGTGGCATATGTACCCTATCTCAGCGCTTCTGTGGGAGGAGCCATTACGTGTGAAGTCTAGTTAATGTAATTTCGGGGTTCGAGAGGTACCTTTTGGACATATAATCAGCAAAGTGGGAATGCCCGTGGATCTCGCTAAGATCCGTCTTGGTTGGAAATTGATCGACACCAAAGAGTCTTACGAGGATGCAGCAATTTCTTGGTCTCGCTTGATTCTATCGCAGATAAGTCGCAGGAATTTCGAAGGTCGCGCAACTTAAATATTTTTAGCACAGCAGGGTACTGTGTTCGTGGAAGACAGACAGGGGAGGCGTCTTTTCAGCTTTCGAATCGTAACTCAGCAATACATTGGGCATCGTCTTTATCCGAAAGTACTGATGACTTAGTAGTATACCATGATGGTTTGAATCAGAGTCCCAGTCACACGCCGATGCAACATGAGAAGGTGATGATTTATGTAATGAAATCATGAAGAGGAACAGCACGACATATAACCTGCGGTGGGAACCGTGGTTCTCGGAAGGGAGTTGGAGGCATTACTTGGACGGTACCAGATGCTTTATTTAGACCGATCACAAGGGGCTCCCGTGTACCTTGGCTTCGACAAAGCTAGATTAGATAATGGCATCGCTGGAGAGAACTTTAGGATGATTACAACTATGGAACTTGAACGTGCACGAGCCTTGCAGCTCACTATTGACTCTAACTTACCAGATCTGATTCGCCCTGTTCAAACTGGAGAATTGAAGGAAGGGGATTTTCAAGTTGAACCCATGCGGGGCATGGTGAAGCAACCGTGGCAGGTCAGACGATATTCGCTACCTCATAGGACGAGTGTGGATCTCATTATGTAGCAACTGTAGGAAATTTATGTTGAGCAAAGCGCACCGGCCTCGATATTCTAGTCGTCTGGGTTTTGATGTGAGGCATTAGGATTTATACACCTTGTACTGGTGATCCAGCATGAAGGCCCCTAGCTAGGTATGGGAATGATGTTTGACTTGTGGGAAAGTCAAGGTGAGGTATTAGCAACCAGAAACACCCATATGTAAACGAGAACAAACTACCATGGATTTTGTCACTGGGCTACTTACAACTCAAAACGGGAACAATATCACCTGGATGATCGTTGATTGTCTCACGTAACCAGCACACTTTCTAGCCATCAAGGAAACATATAAGTTTTCTACACTTGCAGTCATCTACCTGAAAGAAGCGGTTGCTAGGCACGGGGTGCCAACCTCCATTATCTCTGATCGCGATCCACGATTTGCATCTGATTTATGGCAAGGGATGCACAAATCCTTTTGCTCACGCCTAGACATGAGCGCAGCATATCATCCGCAGACGGATGGGCAGACTGAACGCACCATCCAAACTCTTGAAGACATGCTTCGAGCATGTGTAATCAACTTTGGTAACGACTGGGAGCGGCATCTACCTTTAGTGGAGTCTTCGTATATCATCAGTTACCCTACCAGCATTAAGGCTACTCCGCTCGAGGCAATGTACGGACGGAAGTGCCGATCACCTCTTTGTTGGACAGAAGTGGAAACAGCCAAACCACTGGCCCAGAACTCGTCATAGACACAACTGAGAAGATTGTTCTGATACGAAAACGAATGGCGGCAGCTCGTGACCGTCAGAAAAGCTACGCTGATAAGCGCAGGAAACCACTCGAGTTCCAGGTTGGGGAATTGAGTGCTATTTAAAATCTCACCTTGGAAAGGTGTACTTCGTTTTGGTAAACGAGGCGAACTCAAACCGCGATATGTTGGACCTTTCGAAATCACGGAGAGAATTGGCAAGGTGGCCTACAGGTTGAATCTACCCGAAGAACTCAGTGGAGTTCGCAACGTATTCCATGTGTCGAATCTGAAGAAGTGTTTGTCAGATGAAACTCTCATAGTTCCTCTTAAGGAGCTCACTATCGACGATCAGCTGCGATTCGTCAAAGAACCTGTAGAGATTACAGACCGAGACGTTAAGGTTCTTAAGCATACCAGAATTCCTCTTGTTCGAGTTCGTTGGAACTCCCGCCGTGGCCCAGAGTTTACCTGGGAACGAGAAGACCAAATGAAACATAAGTATCCCCAGTTGTTCGAGAAAACTGCAACCACTACTGAGGCTGAAGCTACTGCGGAATTTCGGGACGAAATTCCAAACCAACGGGGGGATGATGTGACACCCCAGGAAAACCAGGAAAACACGCAACATAACTAGCTTCCTCCGTAACCACGTGCTAAATTTCGGGATGAAATTTCTTTCAAGTTGGGGATGATGTGACAACCCGTAACTTCAAGGTACAAACAGTTGTTTCGCTTTTATGAATCGAATCTTATAGTTATTTTATTGATAAATTAATTATGTCCCTACTGAGTTATATTTGAACCATAGTCATGTCCCGCTAGTCGACCCAACCTACTCGCGCAACCCAAAACCTTGGAAGGTCAAAACCTAGCGTGGATATTTTACACGACTTGCTAACTCATTGTGCATATATTCGTCGGTTTAGTAATATATATATATATATATATATATATAAATAAAACAATAATAATAGTGATGATACATGTTAATAATGATAATATATAAATGCAAGTTATTGAAATCAGGTTGTTGGGTGGGAACCCTTACGTGACCCTAACCCCCAGCCCACCTTAACCCATGTCTCGGCCCACACAAACAACCTCCACCGCCATTATTCAGCCCAAAATGCATATATATATATTCATGTACGTAATGAAAAACCCTCACGCATAACACACATCGGCAGAATAAGAACCACCCCTCTCACCATCGCAAGTCGTCCTTCCTCCCTCCCTCGACAATATGCGACGAACCAGCCATCACCTTCTTCTTCGGCGAGTTAAATCTCCGACGAACACCAGTAAGATCTCGCTCTCTCTCGTTCGTAGCTTTAGTTATTAGACTCGTCGCGGTTTCGGTTCGATCTCAACTTAAAATCTAGCAAGAAAATAGGTTATACATGAAACTGTTATTAACACTATGTGCATCGTGATAGTATGGAGTGGATTATGTGTAAGTGAATGCGCATGGGAACTGTATTTGGCATTGAGGTGTGATCGTATGTATGAATAGAGTATATTAGTTTTGTTACGGCAACTGTGATGTAAGGTTATCTTGTTATTACATGTGAATATCAATCTTGACTTGCTTAAAAGATGATTATATGGAAACATAAATTAACTGTTGCAAATACTTTGAGTAATATGATGGAACAGATTGTATATGTATATATATATATGTGTGTGTAGATGGTTGCTATTTAGAAAGATGGTAATGATCCATGTTGATGCTTTGTTTTCGCTGGGTTCTTAGAAACGTACAACCTTAGGTGCTCAACGTACAACTCAATGATGCATGCTAAGAATAAAAGTTAAGGATAAAATATGAATAATAGGTTAAATGATACCCCAATTCAATGATGGCCGACAACTAAGATCCCAATCAATTTTCTATTGGGCCACTATTGTTAAAACTGTTGAATTATGAATTACGTGGAATGATCTAGAGTATAATAATTGAAGTTATAATTGTTTTGATTGGTTTGGGTATTAGGTAGTGGACCAAAGTTTTAAAGCATATGAACCATGCACTGTTAACGGCCTACCTGTTGGATTATATTTGTTGATTAAAACCCTCCACTATATTACATGCTTTCTTGGGTTGGGAATAATATTGGGCCGGGTAATCAAGGGAGTTTCACCAGGCCGGGTGTGGAGGCCTAGTGAGCATTTGGGGTGAGAAAAATTGCAACCCATAAAGCCATAGGCAAACGGTAAGGGGCTGTGATATAATCTCCAGGTGGCCCAAGTGTCCAGTACATGTAATAACTACGATGTATGCTATGGTTTAGTGTGTTACATGATTAACTAATACTTGTTGCATGATATTATGTGGATTTATGTGAGCTTGATTACTGTTAAGGGCTAGGTGGAAATTGTTGCTTGAATACATGTTGTAATCATGATTTATACGCGAACTATCGGGATGTACACTGATTATGTATACATGAATCACCCTAGGCTTTGACTGATTCATTTGGGAACAAGTAACTTAATTCTGCCGAGCAAAACTAAGGTGGGTTCACACTTTCTACAAGGCATGGGATTCCCAGGGGTTGGGAATGGGTAAAGGATTTGAACTGAAACTGCGTGATCTCCTGGTTTGGAACACGTACACACCCTCTTTATTGAAGGGTGACAACACGTACTAAGAACTTAATCGGAACCTGCGTAGTCTCCTGGTTTGGGGATTATGTACACACCCTCTTTATTGAAGGGTGACAACACTGATGCTAGACCAAAAACTCTATCATGAAATCCCTCATTTTTATATCGACTTAATCGCCGGGCCAATGGCGAGCGAGTCATTAGTTAGATAGCGCTATTTAGGTTTGACAAGCCTCACACCGTGCCGTAGAGGACGGGCGTGAACTAATGGATCTGGGCACTAGTCAATGATGATAGACATTGACGTCAGGGCACCAACTTTCTTTAGTCAGTGGTCGATATGGTAAACGGGTCTAGTGGTTCACATGGGGAAGCCCCCACTGATTATGGACATGGTTTGGGAAACAAAGATACTGGTTAACTCGTGGATTACGAAACAACTTATGGTTTTCAAAACAAGCTTTCAAAATTAACAACCAACTGTGAACTCGCTCAACTTTGTTGTTGACTCGTTGTTACATGCCTTGCAGGTCTATATGCCTATATTAGTTGGAACTTGCTGCCTGGGAAGCTGGAGTGGTCATGGGTCGAGATACATGGAATCTCAATACAAGCTCAATGCTTATGTATTTCTTGGTTTACTAAACACTTAACAAATGATTTATGCTTCCGCTGTACACAATGAATAACATGTAACATTTGTTACACTTTATGTTAATAAATGAAAGTTTTATTAATTATAATTATGAGTTTAATGTGATTGGTGGCTTGGATCCTGGTCAGTCACGCCTCCTGCGGTGACACTCCGCTTGTGGATTTTGGGGGTGTGACAAAAACCTTACTAAGTTTTATGTCAAAACTATCTTTTGTGATGTGTAAAACAATCCGATAACTATGTTATGTCTAATGTTGTGAACATGTATGGTACTTGAAACTACTTTTGGGAAAATATGTAAATATTCGTTGGAATTTATATAACTATGGCATCGTTGTTGGTTCATGTTGTTAAATACATTTGGATGCAATGATTACCTTTCTTACGTCACACACAATACGCTTCCGCTACTAGCAGGGTGTGACAGATTGGTATCAGAGCTCCGATTGTAGTGAACAGGGGAAAAACTTTTATTAAAGTTTGGTCTACAATCACCGATGGGCTCTCACATGAAAACAAAGTCAATAACATCACAAAGTGATTTCTAAAGTATGACAAAAATGACAAAAGGTTTTCATTGTGTCACTATAACATGAGGATATATCACGCGGGCTCAATCACTAGTAACGGATATGGATCAATACATGGATAGTCAATAAGGGATAGACATGAAAATGTTAAGGATTGCATGTGAAAAACGAGAACAAAGCATTGCATGAGATATATGGTGATTGCATGGAATATATCATGAGTAGTAATACATTTCCTAACAACATATATGCATATTGTATGGTTTATTTGCCAGGATCGATGTCTTCCTCTTCTTCTTCGGCCCTTTCAGAGGTGGATCCGATGCCAGTAATGTCGGATGACAAGTATGGGCCAGACATCATTATCATATCGTCGGACGATGAGTCCGGGCATGATGTATCCTCAGACGATGACTACATGTTGGATGATTTCCAACCTTTTGCTCTTGCAGCTTTCGGGGAGGATCCCGTCCCACCCAAGGACGACGTGCTGGCTATGCCGCAACCCCTTCATGGTATTATTATCTACGGCCACCCAGAGGGTGAGCATATGATTGTGCATCTGGCCTAGCCACTAGCTCCTGTTCCGTTTATTGATCTTGAGGACGATGATGACGTTCCAATAGTACATGTTGAGCACATTAACGATGAGTTGGGTGACGGAGAGATTCATGATGTTGTTATACTTGAGTTACCCTCTCCGGTCGTGTCTGTTGTTGATATTTCATCTACCGCGTCTAGTATTGCTTCCCCTACTCATACCCCTGCATCATCCCCTGATACCGTACTACCCACCCCTGCTGCTGTACCACCTACCCCCACTACTGACCCCATGCACCTACCAGGATTTCCACACCCCATGTATCCCCCACTCATTACCAGTCTGGACCGTCATCATATCAGCCGTTATCTAGTACACCCCAGGACCCCTATGCTGCGGGACCATCTCAGCCCGCCGGACATGCCTCCGACTATGCTAGATTGTATGCCGGGATACCCCCACCGGGCATGGACCCTGCGGACCCTTATCATCCTTCTCACTATGCTCTGCCTACCATGGAGGATAGGATGATATCCTACGACATCCAATTTACCATACTCTTCCGTAGGACTCGAGAGCTTGATGCCCAGTTAGCTGCGGTCCTTGCCGCTATCACACCACCACCACCTGCATCACCACCACCACCTGCATCACCACTGCCACCATTACCAGCGTCACCCCCTCCATCACCACCACCACTACCACAGTCACCACCCCCGCCATCTCCACACTAGTAGTCTTTTAGTTGTATGTTGGCCTTATGTTAGTCATATGTATGTAGCTATCTTTTGGGGAGACCATCGCTTTTGTGAAGACCAAGGCCTATAAAGATCAAGACTTTTGGGAGACAACTTAAAGACATGAAGATACAATGTAGTAGAAATCTTACTTTTGTATTGTAACTTGTACTGACTAGGGGTATGTATCCCTAAGTCCTTTTGATCTTCATGAACAAATGTAACAAGTTGTCGTTATGTATAAAAGTATGTTCTTTGTATTTCACATTGTATTTCTTTTATGTTGTGGTTGATATTATGGTGATGTGATGATATTGTGGTTGATATTGTTATGTCATGGTGGACTTATGGTCGATGTTATGTTATGGTGTTGTGTTATTCTACATGTTGAGTTAGACAACCATTGTGATGACGTTGTGTTTATGCATGGTTGCGATTGTGTGGTTATGTCATGTATACGTGTGTATGCATTTCTTATCTATATAAACCGACGTGTTTATATATATATATACTTAACAATATTTATTATTAAATACTTGTCTAATGGAGATTGGTATTTTATTTAGAAGACAATGCCGGCCCGCCGTGGAAGAACAAATACGAACCCGCTGCCGACAACACAAGAAGAATTGAACGAACGCATTTCCCAAGAAATTGCTCAATTTGAAGCTAACCGCACTGAACAAAGCGGTGGAACAGGAGGTACTTCTGGAGGCAACCATCCAACTAGTAATGCTTGGTTAATCTTTAACTTACGCGATACTCTCATCTATTCTAATCGTGCTCTTGATACTCATTCTTGAATTTATGCATATGATATTTTCAGGTTGCACTTATAAGTAGTTCTTAGACTGCAAACCTCTAAATTTTGATGGTACGGGAGGTGTTGTTTCCTTCGTTCCCTGGACTGAGAAGCCCGACTCAGTTATTCGAATGAGCAAAGTGCCCTGCTGAACAAAGGGTAACCTATGTCACCGGACTATTCATTGATGGGGCACTATCGTGGTGGAACCTCCAGGTTCAAACAAAAGGGGAAACTGCAGCATATGGCCTAAACTGGGAGGAACTAAAAGAATTGATGAGGAAAAAGTATTGCTCAAGGTCAGAAATCCAAAAGCTAGGAACGGAATTCTGGAATTTGAAAATGATTGGTGCGGATATTGCGGGGTACACGCAGTGATTTCACGATTTATCTCGTGTAGTCCCATACTTGGTGGATCCCGAATAGAAGAGAATCGAAAGGTACATCTGGGGACTTGCCCCCCAAATACTAAGTCTGGTTACTACTTCTAAGCCCACGGAGATCGGCGAAGCAATTGATTTGGCTGTAGCACTTACCGAGGAAGCACTACGTCAAGGGAAGTTTGATGAGTCTGGATCGAGAAAAAAGGAAACTGCTGTGGAGGCTTCGGGCTCCAATAAAAGAAAGTTTTCCCATTTTAAGAAAGGGTCACGGGGAAGGAACAACAAGAATAACAATGGCAGAGGAGAACCCGCAAAGGAAACTAGGGATGCAAAGGCATATGTTACCACTACCACCAACAACCCCGACAAGAAGTCTTACACGGGAACTGCATCGAAGTGCAACAAATGCCCCTTCCACCACCACGGGGAGTGTCGTGGCCCCAGATGTAGCAAATGTGGTAGGTTTGGGCATCGAACCGAAGTGTGCTGGGGTACGAATACCAGGGATCAAGGTTGTTTCAACTGTGGTGACAAAGGGCACTTCAAGAAGGATTGCTCGAAAGAAATCCAAGCCCGGGGAAGGGCATTCGTAATTGGAGCTAAGGATGCACGGCAGGACCCGAATGTGGAAACCGGTACGTTCCCTGTCAATAATCACTTTGCATCTATTCTTTTCGATACTTATTTCTAAAGAATTTAGAAACATACTTGGGGTAGAATCGAGTAAATTAGATATTCCGTATTCGATTGAATTAGCTAACGGGGAATTAGTAGAATCAGGGGAAATCATAAAGAAATGTACCTTAGAACTGGGCGAACGAAAGTTCGACATAGATCTCTTACCAGTTCCGTTAGGTAGTTTCGATGTCGTTATTGGTATGGATTGGTTATCCGATAATCGAGCCGAGGTCATATGTCATGAGAAGATCATACGCATCCCCCTACCCGATGGAGAACATTTGCTAGTACACGAGGAGAAACACGACACGCCTTTACGAATCATCAGTTGCATGAAGGCTAAAAAATGTTTGAGAAAAGGATGCATCGCCTTTCTTGCTCATGTCGTTGACAAGAAGGCCGAGGAGCGTAAGGTGGAAGACATCCCTGTGGTAAGGGAATATCCTGAAGTGTTTCCAGAAGACTTGCCGGGACTGCCACCACAACGACAGGTGGAATTTCGTATCGATGTTGTGCCAAGAGCGGCACCGGTGGCAAAAGCTCCTTATAGACTCGCGCCCTCGGAGATGCAGGAATTATCTACTCAGCTTCAGGATTTGCTTGACAAGTGATTCATTAGACCGAGTTTCTCACCTTGGGGAGCTCCGGTGCTATTTGTCAAGAAGAAGGACGGAACCTTTTGAATGTGCATCGATTACAGATAACTAAACAAGCTAACTATCAAAAATCGGTATCCTCTACAGAGGATCGACGACTTGTTCGATCAGTTGCAAGGTTCCAGCTTCTACTCCAAGATCGATCTAAGATCCGGATACCATCAGCTGAGGATTCAGTAAGAAAGCATTCCTAAGACAGCGTTTAGGACTCGCTATGGGCATTACGAGTTCCTTGTTATGCCTTTCGGCATAACAAACGCTCCCGCCGTATTCATGGACTTGATGAATCGGGTATGCAAGCCATACCTCGACAAGTTCGTAATCGTATTCATTGATGACATTTTTATATACTCAGAGGCGGAACACGAACAACACTTGAGAACTATTATGGAGTTGCTTAAGAAAGAACAATTGTACGCCAAGTTCTCAAAATGCGAATTTTGGATTCCTGAAGTTCAATTTCTCGGTCACGTGGTGAACGAGAACGGAATACATGTTGATCCAGCTAAGATAGAGGCCATAAAGAACTGGAACACTCCGAGGACCCCAACGGAAGTAAGACAATTTCTGGGTTTAGCGGGATACAATCGAAGATTCATAGAAAATTTTCTAAAATTTCTCAACCGCTAACCACACTCACTCAAAAGGATAAGAAGTTCGATTGGGGTGAAAAACAAGAAATGTCATTCCAAACGCTCAAAGATAAACTATGCCAAGCGCCAATCTTATCACTCCCTGACGGCACCGATGACTTTGTGGTGTATTGTGATGCTTTGCACCAAGGCTTGGGTTGTGTATTAATGCAACATGAAATAGTCATCGCGTACGCGTCACGACAGTTGAAAGTTCATGAAAAGAATTATACCACTCACGACCTAGAGTTGGGCGCAGTGGTATTCGCTTTAAAGATTTGGCGTCATTATCTCTGTGGTACTAAGTGTACCATATTCACCGATCATAAGAGTCTTCAACACATATTCGACCAAAAGGAATTAAACATGCGCCAAAGGCGATGGGTGGAATTGTTGAACGACTACGACTGCGAAATCAGGTACCATCCGGGAAAAGCAAACGTTGTAGCGGATGCTCTCAGCCGGAAAGAAAGAGTTAGAACATTACGAGTACGGGCTTTAGAGTTGACAATCCAGACAAACTTCACTACCCGAGTGCGTGACGCACAACGGGAAGCCCTAAAGCCAGGAAATATTCGAGCAGAATACTTGCGAGGAGCAAGGAAACACATGGAAACAAACAAAGATGACACTTTATATTTCAAGGGAAAGATCTGGATTCCCTATTTTGGTGGCTTACGAGACTTAGTGTTGGATGAAGCACACAAGTCCAGATATTCAATACACCCAGGATCTGATAAGATGTATCGGGATTTAAAAGAATACTATTGGTAGCCTAAACTCAAGAAAGATATTGCAACCTACGTTGGGAATTGCCTAACTTGTGCAAAGGTCAAGGCCGAATATCAAAAGCCATCTGGGTTATTACAACAACCCGAGATTCCTGTTTGGAAATGGTAGCAGATAGCAATGGATTTCATTACAGGACTCCCACGGACCTCTCGATGTCATGACATGATTTGGGTTATCGTTGATCGATTAACCAAGTCAGCTCACTTCTTACCGATTCGTGAAAAAGACAATACAGAGAAGTTGGCTGAGCTGTATCTTAAAGAGATAATACCACGTCATGGAGTGCCTATTTCAATTATCTCAGATCGGGATGGTCGCTTTGTGTCAAGGATTTGGCAATCCTTTCAAGAATCGTTTGGATCTCGTTTAAATCTAAGCACAACATTTCATCCGCAAACCGATGGACAAAGCGAACGAACCATCCAAACGTTGGAAGACGTGCTTCGCGCCTGTGTGATGGATTTGGGCGGAAGCTGGGATACTCATTTACCTCTGGTAGAGTTTTCATATAACAACAGTTATCACACAAGCATCAAAGCCGCCCCATACGAAGCACTATACGGACGGAAGTGTCGATCACCGCTGTGTTGGGTGGAAGTCGGAGACAAACAACTCATTGGCCCTGAACTAGTCCAAGAGACCACGGACAATATAGCAAAAATACGAGACCGTATCAAAGCGGCTCGTGACAGACAAAAGAGCTACGCAGACAAAAGACTTAAACCATTATCCTTCGAGGTCGGAGACAAAGTTTTACTAAAAGTCTCGCCTTGGAAAGGCGTAGCTAGATTCGAGAAACGCGAAAAACTAAACCCGAGATACATTGGGAAATTTGAGATTCTAGAAAAGATCGGTACCGTCACGTACAAGTTGAAACTGCCAGAAGAACTCAGTAATGTACACGACACATTTCATGTGTCAAATCTCAAGAAAAGTCCGACTGTTGAGACAGTGATCATCCCAGCGGATGAAATTCATGTAGACGACACGCTTCAGTTTACCGAAGAACCCGTCGAGGTTATGGACAGGAAAGTCCACAAGACAAGGAGAAGTAATATCGAACTAGTCAAGGTCCGCTTGAATTCACGTCACGGACCCGAGTACACATGGGAACGTGAAGATCAGATTAAGGAAAAATATCCCCACCTGTTTTAGAAGACTCCTGCAAAGGATGGCTCAACTTGAATTTCGGGACGAAATTCTTTTTAACAGGGGGAGAATGTGACAACTGGCAAATAACTGGTAATTCCGTACAATCTAATCACTATTTATATTTCTGAATCTCATGCATTTAGCGTAATTTAATTACGTAACTGTGTCGTATACTGGATAACAGTGTTAGGACAAGAAACCAAAGCTAAAACATATGTTGGTTTTCGTCGTAATGCGAAACCAAACAAACAATGTCCTAAAAGTGTTGGTAGAAAGTGATGCGTGCACTATTCACGGTTACACTATTCATGACAGCAAACCGTGAAATCAGACCGAAAAACCGAAAAACGACACTCGGATAACATAACTGAGTCCATTTATATAAGAAACATTATTATGAAAACACATCTTGCAGAGAAACAAGACTTTCCGGTATAACGCCCTAACCTCAAAAATGTCCGTTTCGGCTTAAAATATAGCATTTTTTTAACGCGTCCGAACCTATAACAAAGCATTTCCGGGACTTCGGAATAATGTCAATTGATGAAAAACATACTAAAAAAAAAGGATGATATCAACGGAATGTTCCTAACCACAAGGATGATATGCACTAAACTAGTCCGTTAGCGAACCGACGAGCTACTAAGCAATAATTTTGTCATCGTAGCAACCAAATGGAAACTCTAGTGAACTAGTTAACCATATTTTGACGTCGCAAGTACCCTAAATAAACGCTATAGCATCAATGGTAAATTAAAACCATCGGTCCCGGTACTATATTACACCTCTAATATATCACCCGGTATCGAACCGACGGGTAACTAGTTGCATTTTTGTCATTCAAAATTAATACCCATTAAACTAATAAGTTAGTTGGACTTATTGAAAGCCTAAACTACCATTAAACCCTATTTAAACTAATGACTAAAATATCTAGCAAATTAACAAATATTATCACATGTTTATTAAGTTTATAAAAAAAATTAACACATAACCTTTCCCCCCTCCTAACTTACGGTCATGGTGGGACCATGTGGCCTCACCAATTTGTCTAACATTTTCAAAAAATGTAAGGTCTTGAGTATGGCCTTATGACATGAAGTTTTGACTAAGAGAAGCATGGCTATTATAACCTAAACTTATCTTCACTTCTTATCACAACTTGCAACAAGAATCCTTTTGTTTCTTCTCTCATTCATGGCTGGAAAAAGGGCACCAAATCACCACAATTAAACCACCTTAGAACACCATATTCACTCATATTCTAAGCCTTACAAGATCACTTATACATGGGATAAGCATGGAGCTTCACTAGGAGCATCTTTGGAGCTTATCTTTCTTCTTATTATCTAATCTAGCTTGTGCACTTTGTGAGTCTACTAAACACCATATTTATGATTCTTATTACTAGTAGATTATTATTGTAAACGTTGATTATCTTGATATAAAAGATGAACATAAACCAAAACCCTAATCTCAAAGTTAAAGAACACTAAATATAACTATATTATGTGTTTATTTAGTATGTTTGTGTTTACTTGTTTGTAAGATTATGATGTTTATGTTAATCATGTTAATATTAGTGAGTTAAAGTTTATATTTATGATGATCATATTGTTAGTCTCATGTAGTATTTTATATTTGTGTTCATCTTATCATGATGAACATAAATATGTGATTTAAACATGGTTATGTTTAAATCAAGAAAGATCATCATACCCATTTCATGAACAAATCATATAATTTTTGGATTACATAAAGAAACAAGGGTTTAAATAGGTTTAAAACTTAATCTTGGGAAGTTAGTGAACTTTGTTTTTACAAGATAAATTAAACAACTTGTTTATTATGAAAGTTACTTTAAAAGGTCTAACTTTTATGTATACAAAGGGTATTATGAAAGTTCATGAAATGTGGAAGGTATGTTAACATATAATCATGTTTAAAAGAAACTTGGTGAATAATGGTGATTTAGTGAATTGATTATTGATTTAAACGCGTTTTTGTAACGTGGGAAATGTCATAGTTTAGGGGAAACTATGGCGAATTTTTCTAAAAATCTAATCGCGATTAAAAAGGGGATTAAAGGGTGATTAACAATGTTAAACACGATTAGTGGTCTTAAACGTCATTATGGAAACTTTGATGGGAATATTTAAGGTTTAAATATTCAAGAAGTTCTTATGAACTTAAACTTATATTTTTACAAAAATAAATGGGTAAAAATATAACAATGTGTAAATATAATTTTTGGTAAGAAAAATTATATATTTTTGGAAACTTTCTAAGTGCTTGCAATGTGTGCTATATATGTGTATGTAGTAGATACCTAAAAGGTGATCAAAATAAATACACATACATGTTCCTACATGGTCCAAGAAATACTAGTAAAATCGGACAATTAACTAAAATGGCCGAAATGGAAATACATAACACTTGAAGACGACAATTTGGGCGTATCGACACCGTAAACAAGTTACTACAAAGTTGAGTCTAAAATAACATATTTTGGACGTTTAAACGAGCACATATGTAAGTGACCTATAACAATAATCCGGAAAGTCGAAAACTATAAAAATTACCAAGTATTTTTCATAGGAAAAATGAACTTATTTAAGTTTGCTACTTGGTAACATTTTGGTAAAAATTGCAAGATTATGTTAATGGACTCATGAAGTTAGAATTGGGCCTATCAAAGTTAGTAATGGGCTAGGCCCAAATTCCCTAATACATGGACTAGGGCCCAATGACAATAAAACATGGGTTAGGCCCAATAACATAGATAACATGGGCTCGGCCCAATGACATGGGCTCGGCCCAATAACATTAAAACATGGTTTAGATACGATAACATAGATGACATGGGCTGGGCCCAATGACATGGGCTCGGCCCAACGACATGAGGAAAGGCTCAATGACATGCGTGCACTGCACGAGGACATGTGAAGAACGAAGCTGATCCCACATAAGTCAATATACATATAATACATGAATACGCTTATGAATTCAATATGTATAGAATATATGTATACACATAACAATCGAGCGAGTAAACTACCAACGCTCTAAAATACAAAGTTGTTCCAAAGATAACAAATGAGAACATAATAGAGAATTCAAGATGAACAACTTGTACGAGGTCCGAAAGACCTAGTGTCTGACGAGATTAGTAGACATGTAGGTTATTGACACGTACGGACGCTCACTTCGATATCATAATACACGGAACGCAAATTTGTGAGTTCATGTCCCTCCTTTCACTGTTTTCAATGTTTTGTTTTCAAAAACATCGAGGGGAAATACATGCTAAAACTATTGGTATGTTAGTTACGGAGTAGTAGATAACATGATCAATGTGCATAAGTAGGGAGATAACATTAGTAACCATTAATCACTTAGTGACCAAGGTGCAAAAGGTGTAGATCTATTGGGCTTGAGGCACGCTGTCACACCCTGGCTTTTGTGGAAGCGTGGATTATTTTGGTGTGACTTCTTAATACCATAGCAACAATCATAACAATGCTATATGATAAAACACAAGATGTTCATCCATTCGTTAAGTTTAAAAATACCACAACATCATTGTTTGAAAATGTCGACACATAAAGCAAGTTACAACCATGACATGATTAACAGAGTTCACAAAGACTCATCAAAAGTACGTAAATAAAAACCCAAGTTTAGAATTGTGTATCCCATCCAGGAAAGGGATCCACCTCCTAAACTCAACCTCTCGAATGACATCTTTATTCACTACGCAGCCTTGACACAACGCCATACTCCGCCAGATCCACTAATTTCCTGAAATACATGTAGTTTGAAAAATCAACAAAAGTTGAGCGAGTTCATGGGTAAGTGAGTATGTATAAACCTTTGTAAACAATGTATGTATGAAAGCCCCGGGTATGTAGCAATAAGGAAAAACTGATCACCAATGGGTTGCAAAGCCAATGGTATATGTGAAATTTGTGCAGGAAGACTCAAACCTAGCAAATTTGTCTCCGGTATGAAGACATAGTCACCACTATGGGCCGCCCCGGCCTCACGGGTGTGGGCTCGCTACACCAAAATAGATCTATCACTCATGTTCCTTGGTCCTACAATGAGGATTAATGGCCTTACGTGTCATGCCCACCACTCACATGATCGCGTAGTAAAAACCCTCCTTAAGCTAACCATACCATGTAAATAAATGTTTGTAATAATTGTAACATGTATTTCACCCCCGAAGTATAAAATTGAAAACAGTTAAGAGAAAAGGGGGACATGAACTCACTGAAGTGCATCTCCTGTATCGTAACGTCAACTCAAACTTGATCAGCTACCCAACGACCTACAACGTACTATTGTTTATTAGACGAACGGGTCGTGCTTTGCTCTTGTATTTATGGGTTTGAGTTATGTTACTTTGATATTGTTCCAAGTTGTAATTTTTTGTTAAAATAATAATAATTATTTTAACTTAAATTTTATTTTTTAGAAACAATAGTTAGGCAACTATTTTGTATCCATACTTCTCAAGTGTTGTATATTTGTATTTTCTTCCCAAGGATGGGGGTATTTATACATGTACATTTGTAATTCCGAAAAATATATTTTAAGTCCCACTTAGAAAAATATATTTTAATTATTTGTCCAAAAAACACCTTAATTCAAAATATATATTTTTCCCAAATAATATATTTTACTTCATTAATTTCCAAAATAATATTTTATCAAAATGTACGTGTAAGAGTATTTTCCGGAATATTCCAAAAGTTACGTTTTAGCGTTCCGTGTTGCAATAACAAATGCGTAACTTAAATATTTATTCCGTGAGAGTTTTTGTATTATTCCCTAAAATAATATAACTAGTTCACAAAATATACATATATTCACACAGGCGTCTTGTATAAAATATATATTTATCCATTTTATTCGTAAAATCAACCTCCGATACTTGGTATTTTTGTAATAAAACTATGGTGAAGTTTATTTTGACAACAAAGTTAAAAATAATATATTCGTAAACACTTGTTAGAAAAATATTTCCTAAGTGTTGGATTTTTAGAAAAATTTCGCCAGAGTTTCCTTTGTAAATGGAGGTGTCCATGCCTATAAGCATATCATTTTCTTTTGTGAAAATCATCACAATTCATTCACAATCATCAACAATTAACCATTACTTACCAATTTTGCCAAAATCAAATAATAACTACTACTTCATGAACTTGAATATTTGTGAAAACATGTAGTAACCTACTAGCATTCTTAGTAAGTCTTGTTACCTTTTAAAATGTGATTAGTTCTTTAAAAACTTTATTTTTAAAGAATTTATGCGTTTACAACTTCCGATCATACTTTTGAAAAATATTTCTTTATTAAATGTTTTTGTTATACAAGTGTCTCTACACTTGTTTACCCACCAAAATGTGATTAGTTTATGCAAGATCCAAGATTTTATGAAACTCATATTTTTAACTTGGTTCTTTTGAAGAACCACTCATGGATCTTTAGATCTACATGATTGTCAACCTACTTTGATCTTCATTTTTCAAGAAAACCATTTATTTATTCAAGTTCATGGTGTATGTGTGGATGATCCATCATCCTACAACATTCCTTCTTTCTCATCTTGCTAGATCATGTTTTTAATCATGATCTAGCAAGACCATATGATGATCAACATCAAATACATAAGTAAACAATAATCAACAAGCATTTCAACACATGAATATCATGATTTCTTATGGTTTTAAGCTTATGTTAAGGTTTCAAGTTCATGGTTCTTTTCTTGTTCATAACATTTCATCATACAATAGCTATTAACCGCTCTAAATATGAAGCAAATGAAGATTCAAGAGACTTACTACTAGCTTTTAAGCTAGGGAAGATCAAGAGTAGAAATGAGGTGGTTAATTGCAAATAGAGATGGTCCTTGAGCTTCCGGGAACACCAAGCTTCGTTGTACACCTTGTAGCACCTTAGGATCACTAGAGATTGAATGATTTGGACTTGAAGATGATGATGATGGTGGTCGTGCTCTCGGCCGAGACCAAGAAGAGAGAAGAGAGGGAAAGTTTTTGTGTGTTGTTGATGTAAAGATGTGAGATGTTAGTTCAAGACTTAAGGTCCTTCTTATAATCCCCCAACATGGTATTATCTAGTGGTCTTAGTGTCTCTTGATGATCCAACACAATCTAATAAACAAGTTAAAGAAATCAAGGGGTGGGTCCACCCCTTGTAATCGTAAGAATGAGGGGGGGGGGGTTGGTTAGGATGCAATGGGTAGTTATGTTAATTAGTTAGGTTTTAAGTACTTAGTTACGGATATATGTTACTAGATACTTTGTGCGATGTGTTGTGGTGTTCGGGGATCATGACCAGCTCAGAAAAATAAGAACAACGCTTCTAGCATTATTTTTGTGTTCCGGGTAGTGTCCGGTTGTTGGGTTTGGTATTGTTTCGTTAAAGTGCTTAATTAATCCGTAAAGTGTATTTTATTTAGCTTTTTGTGTCACAATTAATTCCCGGCACTTAGGAACGTATACAGGATCCTTCTGCCATATTTTTGCCAGTGACTAGCATGATTAAATGCTGAATTTTGTTATTAAGTGCAGAATTCTGCACATAAAGTGGGTTTTAGGCACATTCCGGCACCTAAACTATCACCTAGTGACGCAGTTTTATGGTCCTCACTTCCCTACACATTACCCTAGTGTGATACTTTATTCCTGGCTCATACTAGGCCTCAATATAGTGTCTGTCTATGTGCTGGCCTCGTCAACATGTGTCTGAGTTATCCGCTCACTGTGCTAACTGTGCTTTGTGCATCGAGTTTGTCACTAGAGTCTGTGTGTATTAAATGGAGTGACCGTATGAATGTGATGCATATGTATGTATGTAACAGAATCAGAAAGTAGTTAAATCAGCAGTTGAAATCAAGCACAGTCATTAAGCACAAATTAAATATTAATTAATTGTACGGATACCTGTAATTTTTGAGGGTTATCACATTCTCCCCCCGTTAAGAAAATTTCGTCCCAAAATTTCAGGTTCTGCTTCTAGCTGCAGGGTCTTGGGGAATAAATGTGGGTATTTTTCTTTCATACGATCCTCACGTTCCCACGTGAATTCTGGCCCGTGTCGTGCATTCCATCGAACTTTAACGAGTTTGACACTACTCCGGCGTGTCTTGTTAATCTTCCAATCAGTAACCTCGACGGGTTCTTCAGTAAAGTGGAGTGTGTCGTCAATATGAACCTTGTCGGCAGGAATGACCACCGTCTCTTAAGTTGGACTCTTTTTCAGGTTAGATACGTGGAATGTATCATGAACGCCATTAAGTTCAGCAGGTAGGTCCAACTTGTAGGCTACAAGCCCAATCCTTTGCAGGATTCTGAATGGACCAATGTATCGCGGATTCAACTTCCCACGCTTCCCAAAGCGTGCCACACCCTTCCAGGGTGAAACTTTCAACAAAACCATATCCCCAACCTCAAATTCCAGAGGTTTCCTCCTCAGGTCCGCATAACTCTTTTGTCGATCACGAGCCGCTTTGATGCGCTCTCGGATCTGTGCAATCTTGTCTGTCGTTTCCTGGACCAATTCCGGACCAACTAATTGTCTATCACCCGCATCAGCCCAATAAATCGGTGACCGACACTTACGTCGATAGAGAGCTTCGAACGGTGCGGCTTGGATGCTTGCATGATAACTGTTATTGTATGAAAATTCAACCAATGGTAGGTAAGTGTCCCAACTTCCACCTAAATCCATTACACAAGCTCGCTGCATGTCTTCTAAGGTTTGAATCATTCGTTCGCTCTGTCCGTCTGTATGCGGATGAAATGCAGTGCTCAGATTCAGCTGAGAACCAAATGCTTCTTGAAAGGATTGCTAAATCCTTGACACGAAGCGTCCATCTCTATCAGAGATAACTGAGAGAGGCACTCCATGTCGTGCAACAATCTCCCTCATGTATATTTCAGCAAGTTTACTCGTGTTGTCTTTCTCCTTGATTGGCAAAAAGTGCGCAGACTTTGTTAGACGGTCTACTATTACCCAAATTGTATCATGGCCCTTGGGCGTCTTTGGCAATTTCGTTATGAAGTCCATTGAAATCTGTTCCCATTTCCATTTGGGTATTTGAGGTTGCTGCAGAAGACCTGAAGGCTTTTGGTATTCGGCCTTAACCTTGGCGCAAGTTAAACATTTGCCAACATATATCGAAACGTCGCCTTTCATCCTTGGCCACCAATAGAAATCCTTAAGATCTTGGTACATCTTATCCGCTCCTGGATGAATCGAGTACCGTGACTTGTGAGCCTCATCAAAAATAACATTTCTCAAACCACCAAACAAAGGAACCCAAATTCGTTTCGTGAAACACAATGTTCCTTCCCCATTTGGTACCAATTGCTTCTCCATCCCACGGAGATACTCATCCTCAATATTCCTTTCTTTAAGAGCTTCTCTCTGCGCGGCACGAATGCGCAATGAGAGGTCTGTCTGGACAATCATTTCTAAAGCCCTAACCCTTATGGGCTTGATCCTTTCCTTCCGACTTAGTGCGTCGGCGACCACATTCGCCTTCCCCGGGTGATACTTGATCTCGTAATAGTAATCGTTCAGTAGTTCTACCCAGCGTCTTTGCCTCATGTTAAGCTCTTTTTGATCAAAAATATGTTGCAGACTCTTGTGATCAGTGAAGATTGTACATTGCGTGCCGTATATATAATGTCACCAGATTTTCAATGCAAACACCACCGCGCCCAATTCCAAATCATGTGTGGTGTAATTTCTCTTGTGGACTTTCAACTGGTGAGATGCATATGCTATAACCTTCTGTCGCTGCATCAACACGCAACCTAAACCTTGACGCGAGGCGTCGCAATATACCACGAAGTCGTCCGTGCCTTCGGGTAGTGATAAGATTGGTGCGTCACAAAGCTTGTTTTTCAGCAGCTGAAATGCTTCTTCCTGTTTGTCTCCCCAATCAAACTTCTTGTGTTTCTGTGTAAGAGAGGTCAGAGGTTGAGCAATTTTCGAGAAATCCTCAATGAACCTTCGATAATAACCAGCCAAACCTAGAAACTGTCGAATCTCTGTTGGTGTCTTAGGAGTCTCCTAGTTCTTGATTGCCTCGATCTTTGTGGGATCCACATGAATTCCATCTCCATTAACCACATGTCCAAGAAACTGAACTTCACGTAGCCAAAACTCGCACTTCGAGAACTTAGCGTATAACTTCTCCTTTTTAAGTAACTCTAGAATAGCTCTTAAGTGCTGTTCATGCTCGTCGTTCGTCTTTGAGTAGATCAGAATGTCATCAATGAACATAATCACAAACTTATCGAGGTACAACTTACAATCTCTGTTCATCAAGTCCATGAATACTGCTGGTGCATTTGCCAGTCCAAACGGCATGACCAGGAACTCGTAATGTCCATAGGGAGTTCTAAAAGCAGTCTTGGGAATACTTTCCTCTTGAATTCTTAACTGGTGATAACCTGATCGAAGATCGATTTTCGAGTAAAAACTTGAACCTTGTAATTGATCGAACAAGTCATCGATCCTTGGCAAAGGATATCTGTTCTTGATAGTCAGTTTATTCAGCTCCCGGTAGTAGATACACATGCGAAAACTACCATCCTTCTTTTTGACGAACAAAACTGGAGCTCCCCAAGGCGAGAAGCTTGGTCTGATAAATCCTTTATCCAATAGCTCCTGGAGTTGTGTTGACAGTTCTTGCATCTCTAAAGGTGCAAGTCGATAGGGTGCCTTGGCTACAGGCGCGGTGCCTGGAACCAAGTCAATGTGAAACTCGACTTGTCGCTGTGGCGGCAATCCTGGCAAGTCTTCTGGAAAGACTTCAGGATATTCCTTTACGACCGGAATGTCTTCTATCCTTGGTTCAGTGGCTTCTTTATCAACGATGTGTGCCAAGAAGGCAACACATCCCTTCTTCAAACACTTTCGAGCTTTTAGGCAGCTAATGATCCTCAGAGGCGTATCACGCTTCTCTCCGTGTACTGCGATCATTTCTTCATCCGTCATTGGGATGCGAATGGTCTTCTCGTGACAAACAATCTCGGCTTTGTTGCTTGACAACCAATCCATCCCTACTACCACGTCGAAGCTTCCCAACTCGACTGGCAGTAGATCTAGCGTAAATTCGTGTCCTCCCAGTTCTATCAAGCATCCTCTGATGACTTCACTTGTTTCAACTAGTTTCCCATTAGCCAGTTCGATTGAATACGGAATGTCTAACTTACTAGCAGTTAACCCAAGCATATTCTTAAATTCTAACGATGCAAAGCTATAGTCGGCACCAGTATCAAATAGCACAGATGCAAAGCGTTGATTTATAGGAAACGTACCAGTAACAACATTGGGATCCTGGCGTGCTTCCCTCGCACCGATGTTAAAGACTCTGGCTTGCGCTTGATTCAGTTTTGGGCATTCCCTTTTAAAGTGCCCCAGGTCTCCACAGTTGAAACACCCTGGTCCTCAACCATTCCCACCTCCATTTCCACCTCGATTGACATTCGCTCCCCGGTTACCAGCTTGATTCCCAACATTTCCACGGTTTCCATTCCCGCCATTTCCTCCCTGTTGGTGGTTCCCGTTCCCATTTCCATGACCTCGCTGATTCCCACGACCAACTCCGGTACCAACCCAGTATGTTTCCTTTGAATGGCCAGTCTTCCTGCAAGACTCGCATTTCCAGAGTCTGCACGGGCCGGGATGATGGTACTGGCATGTATCACACTTGGGCAGAGTGCCCATGTAGCCTTTCCTTCTGCTTTCAACACCGGTTTTGGCCCTAGCCGGTGCACTTGACTCACCCTTCTTGCTCATACTGCTGGTACCTTGTTCTTCGGTTCAGAATTTGAAAACTTGTTCAGTCGAATGGCTTCTTCTGTAAGTGCCACGCTGAGATCAATGGCTTCAGTAATCATTGAAGGCTTGGACGTGGTTACCATTCTCATGATCTGGGGTGCCAATCCCCAGATGAAGCGCTCAATGTGTTTAAATTCGGGCGTGACCATGTACGACACCACATGGGACAAATCATGAAACCTCTGAACATATTCTGCGATTTTAGGACCCTCCATTTTTAGGTGCCAGAACTCAGTTTCTAGCTTCTGTATTTCAGCCCGCGAACAGTATTTCTTCCTCATGAGCTCTTTCAGCTCCGCCCATGTTAGTGCGTATGCCGCTGCCTCTCCCAATGTTTGCAGTTGCAGATTCCACCATGATAGGGCACCATCAAGGAAAAGCCCTGAGATGTATGTAACTTGTTGCTCGGGGGCACACTTGCTCATCCTTAGAACAGAATCTGTCTTTTCCGCCCACCTGACGAATGCAATAGCACCTCCAGTGCCGTCGAAATTTACGGGCTTACAGTCGAGAAATTGTTTGTAGGTGCACCCTGCACAAATGATAGTATTTACAGATGGTATTAGCGGACGTGCTAGAAATATCCAAGTGTATCATAATGTGTCTCAAGCGACTCGGACATTACCATTGGGTGGGTTGTTGTTGTTGTTGTTTGAGGTATTCCTGCTTGTTTCCGCGTAGGAGGCCGCATACTGCGCTATTGCTGCGGCATTTCACTCTTGGAGTTCCGCCTCAGTAGTAGGCAAGCTTGGGACTCGTCGTGGAGGCATCTTCTAAAATATGATCATAATGGTCAGGTCATAGTAAGTAAATAATATGCGTACGTAATAACATTCATCAACCACATTACACATAACATCCCATGTTATAACCATAAACAAATAAATCAACAATGCATATAATGAAAATACTGCGATTGAGCAATTATATAATTAAGACCACAATACAATGTTTACAAGTTTTCCAAATGTATCGTACATCCCAAAAGAGACTAAGGGCCACATCACCCCTGTCTGAACTATCTAGTCATATACAACAACCAAAAATTAAATATCAAAAGTCATGATGTCAAAATGCGGTCTTCAAAACGCTGTATAGTTTGGCTCAATCGCTGTCTTCTCATCCAAAAGTAACACTACCTGCAACAGACCAAAAATCCTCATGCTGATGGGGGAGGAGGAGGAGGGAAGAAAATCAAACGGCGCAAGCGCACCCAGTCCTCCTCAAGTGCATGAATGACGCGCAACAAGTAGGCAATCTGCTGCTCGGAGGTGAGGAAACGAATATCTGAATCAGAGGGTAGCGGGAGAGGAGCGTGTGGTACGGCAAAAGGAGTCTGACAGTGACATGAGGGAGGGCGTGGGGTCCTCTCTAGCTCCCCGACTCGACGACTCAGAGCATCCTGCTACAACTGCAGGGATGTAAGTATGTCCTCTGTGGTATATCCGACATGAAACGGGTGATACGGGTCTGATAACGGCATAACATTGGGCGATGACCACAAAAATGGCTCGCCCGATGGTACAAAGGGAGATGTAGTGTGTGCAGCCGGAGTAAAAGAAGGCATAACTGGAAAAGCAGCTGTCGTGGGTGGCATGTGATCACGTGGCCCAGTAGAAGGTCGTTCCCCTGGACGGGGATGGGGTATGTCCTGGAGGAATGTGATAGGTAAGTCTGTGCGGTAGACATCAGATGTGTGTGGGTGAAACTGGGGAGTATCAAGGGGTGCAAAAGCAGGTGCAACAGAGGGTGTAACTGGTACAACAAAAGGAGGATAATCATCATCCTCGATCCACCCGTTACGGGTGTCAGCGTATCTGGGATCGACATGCGTGGCAAAAGGTGCACGGTCAACAAATACCGGCACAGGATCAGGCTGTGGTGCATCAACAATAGGAACATCAGAAACCGGTGGTACGACGACTGGTGCCTCAACAATAGGTGGTGCCAAGACTGGTACATCAACGTGATCAGGCTCGGGTAAAGGATCAGGTAAAAGTGCAACTGCTGGGATATCAATAGGGTCATGAGCAATGACAGGCTCTGGGCCAACTGGAACAGGCTCAGCAGGTACGAACTCGACCTCAGGATCTGGGTCGACAGCATGGGGAAAGATGGGTGCAACAAACATCGCCATGTCTGAGTCAGAGTTAGATGAGTAGTGCTGCATGCCCTGGGCGTGAACTGAAGCGGACGCTACAGACTCGAACGAGTAAGGACCGAACGGATCGGATAAGGCCTCTGCGACAGGTGCCTCAATAGGTGGCAAAGCAACGCCATCAGCGGTAGGAACCTCAACAATGGGAACTACAGGGTCGTCAACGGGAACATCAGCATGAACCTCAACCATGGGAATAACATGATCTTCAACGGGAACATCAGCAGGAGGGACATCGTCATCCATAAGGGCCACACCATCCTGGTCACCCTCCAGGGGACCCTCAATGAATAAGTCGATGTCATCATCTGATAACGGCATCAAGAGGTAAATCCTCTAAGGGAAAAGCTGCGAGGGGGATAGGAGCAGGGATCGGAACGAGATGCAGATCCCCGACGAATGGACCATCAGCTAGAGGAATATCATCCCCAAAATCTGGAAGAGCAAACGACTAGAAATCATCCTCATCCGTGTTCGTAGTATCTGACGTATATACCTCGCTCTCAGATAGAATCTCGTCGTCCGAGACTATCGCCATGGGATCCAACGTGTCTGATACTCCAGTATCGGAAGAAGAAGCCATAGTGTCTGTAACACAACCACACATATGCACATATATCAACTTGCAGAGAATTACAAAGTGTTTGATTTTGAGTTGACCACTGAGGATACGGAGTTCATCAAGAGCAAGGACCGCAAATATCGAACCAATAACCCTGCCAAGTTTTGGGGCCTCGATATTAATGATTAAATCAACAACTAATGTTGTTCAAGATTATAAGAACTCTTTGTTGGATGAATCTTGATCTTCACGGGTTGCATGAGAGACTAATTGAAGTATTGAGTCATGGTTTAGTTTGAATTATAAAAAAAGGTTATGATAAGTATGGGCTTATTTTATTAGTATTCGAGTCACAGAAGGCTGTGGTTTGGTTAATTAATAAAAAGAGGAATAATTTCTGGTGTGTTTATCATTTCATATTGTTTTATTCTGGGCCAATACTCTTTTCTATGAGTTGAACACATAAACTCATTAAAAGGACTTAATTACAAGCTTACTACTCATGGTTTACCTATTTTGTCATTTTCATACCTATTTATTGGAAATTACATCATTTGTGCTAACTTTTACAAATTGATTCACCACCGGTACCCCACATGTATCAACCATGTAATTAATTTTACAAATGATTTTACCCACATGTACTAATGGTGAAACAATTTGTAAAAGTTGGTACCAATGGTGTAATTTGCAATAAATAGGTATGAAAATGGCAAAACGAGTAAACCACATGTACTAACCATGTAATTAATTTCATGAAAAAAAATGTATTAGAAGACTTCTTTCCTCTCATACTTAGTTATCGAAAATACTATTTGATATCATATTCTCTACCACTTTGTACCTATAACAACTTAGAACTCACATATTTCGGGTCTACATGGTAATCGGGTGTGAAGAAACCACTCGTTCACCTCTCGTGTGAGGTAAACGTGTATCCATACTAGAAATCAAACACAAACATCAAATGAATCACATAAACATCTTCAAATCACCATTTCCAATCATTATTAAATGATTACAAAATGGGTTTCGCTTACTAGTTTCTCTCTTTAGGATTCTAGTCTTTCCAGTGTTCTTGAAACCCTAATCACAAAAATATAGTTAGAGTCTTTGGGCCCATGGGGTATGGTTCCGAATGGGCTTTCTAATCCTCATTAGAACCAATTTACAAGTTTGAACACACAACACTATTTACATCAACATAGATTAATGCCTAAAGTAATTACGAAAGCTATCATCTAGCCCATTGTCACAAAACATGCATCTACAGGCTCCTCCCTGACAAAATCTCAGTGATCTTTATGTTTCATACCCTTAGTTGGTTGCTGAATTTTAGCGCATACTCCTTTTTTCACACAAACCGAACAACTCTTTAGAACTGCAGCGCCTCCTTTTCACATTCAACATCTTTCTCTAACAAGTTGATAAGATATATTAGATCATATATACGTGGGATCTCCATCATCTTGTCATCTTTAATTATTGCTTCATCAGTCTCACCACCATAGTACCATCTGCTCACTACCATAGTACAATCTGCAAGAAATATCCTAGTAAATCCATCGGATACTTGTGAAGAGGAAACTTCGTAATGGTCTTCATAGGAAGATTGATGTGCCAACAATATCCCCCCCCCCCATTTATATGTATTTTTGAGGCTTTATTACAAGGAAACACTACCTAGATCATTCCTTTTT
Source organism: Helianthus tuberosus (assembly GCA_030545235.1). Taxonomy (NCBI): domain Eukaryota; kingdom Viridiplantae; phylum Streptophyta; class Magnoliopsida; order Asterales; family Asteraceae; genus Helianthus; species Helianthus tuberosus. Next base: position 110,936,842 of record CM060449.1, read on the forward strand.
ATTATTTTTGTATGATTGGAAGGTCTGAAACTAAAATGAAGTGAAAAATGATGAAAATGGACAAAACACAAGATCCTTTCATGCACGCCCGTGCACATTCTGATGCACGACCATGCCACCTCAAGACTACCTTTTGGAAAAGAAGGAAACTTGGTGGGCAAGCCTGTCACACCTTGTCTTTTGTGGAAGCGTGTGCGTGTGACTTAATCAGGTTTCATTGCATTCGATCATAATAAACAACTACATGATTAAAACACGCGATGTCCATCCATTCATAAGTTTCAAAATATTACAAACCACAAGTTGTTCAAGTTTCAAACCATCACAAGTATTTAGTTTAAGTTAAAACCAACATAAGTTGTAAAGTTCCATAAAAAGGACTTGTTTTAACAAAAGATAAGGTTCATGAGGCTTTGCATCCTATATCTCGTCAAAGATGAGATATATGAATCAAACCCTCCAAAAGTGGATGACATCAAGACTTGAAACTCAAAAGCTTGAATAACAATGCTGGCACCAAGATCCATCTATTTCCCTGAAATACATGTAAGTTGAAAACATCAACAAAAGTTGAGCGAGTTCATGTGTTTTATGTGTATGCGCATCAAATGAATCTCAAAAACATTTGAAAGTTCAGTTTTGTAAGTAGGTATGTAAAGCGTCTATGAACATGTTGATCATTAATGTTTTCCAAGGACATTAATATATGTGACGACATAGGAGGTACACATCCCGAGCAGACGATTTTTAGTGTCGGTTCACTCCTGACTGGGACACAACAGCACTCTAGTGGTCACCCATGGACCGTGAGTGGGGTCGCCCGTACCCATTAGATCTAACCCTTTGATCTGTGGTCCTTAAAAGGATTAATGGCTCCTTAGTTACAGCCTATGCTCCAATGATCTAAGAGGTCATTCCATAGCTTAATCATACCCAAGTTAACATGTATTTCCTCCGAAAGTTGTAAACCGAAAACGTTAAAAGAAAAGGGGGACATGAACTCACAAGTTTGCGTCCGTGAAAAGTGCATACTCAAATGCGGTTTCCTGGGTTCGATTCGCAACCTGCAAACGTGCTAGGTATTGTTAGACACTTCGGTCTTGTAACGGTTCTTAGTCTTAAACACTTATTAAGACTTGTTTTGGATTTGTTTTTGTTTTGAGTTGCACTTTTAGTGTATGATGTCTTTATATAATTTCTCACAATTATATAAAATTCAAAATTTAATATATTAGTTAAAATATTATACTTTTAACTTATATTATTTGCATGCATTGCATGTATATCATTTAAGGGTTTCGTTAAAAATAATATATTTTTAACCCGTTTTGATATATGGTTTCCATATATGTGTGTTTGAAATTTTCATAACCAAAATACCGTTTATTGAGTATTATACATTTGTAAGTATTTCCAAGTATAGGTATACTTGTATTATGAGTAAGTTGATTATTTCTCATTGTATTCTCATAATTATGTATAATACTTGTATGAGGGTATTTTTACCAAGTGTTGATAGTGTATGTTGGCATGTATTTGTACGTATAGGAATACGTATTTTCTTGTATTTATTAAGTATTTCCTACTTAACATATACATATTTAATTTGTCCGGAATATTGTTTTTGCACAATTATAACCAAAATCTTTGCATTCTTAAAATATATATATTTTAAGATATGTTTATAGAAAATATCTATTTTTTTGACTTGGTAAATATAAATGCTTCACGTGTCTCTTAAAAATAATTTATTTTTAAGATAAAGACTAGAAAAATATATATTTATAGTTTCCAACAAGATAATATATTTTTAAGTTGTTTATGAAAATAAATATTTTCATTCACTCAAAAATAATATACTTTCAAGTTTGACCAAATATGATATATTTTTATAATACTTGTAAAAATACATCCTTTGTCATTTGTGCGGTTTGAAAATACCGTTTACCAAGTTTTGTTGTAATTAAACTTTAATTCCGGAACATTATATAGTTTGTCCGATATGTCCATTTGTCCAAATGTCCAATATTTGTGTACAAGACATATATTTGTATCCTAGTAATTCTTGTAATTTTTAAATTACAATTTTTGGTATTTGTGTGGTATATTATTTCAAGTCCCTAAATTTTAATATAATTAATAAAAATAATATACACATAGCACATAGTTTATGTGATCTCTAAATATATATTTTCCTAAATATATATTTACTCATTTTTATTTTTGAAAACCAACCTCCATTACTTGTATTTTTTTATAACAAAAATTATGGGAATTTTTATATTTAAAACCATTAATCAAAGTTACCTGTAAGAACTTGTTAAAAACATATTTTTCTAAGTGTTTAAATTTTATAAAAATTTCACCATAGTTTTCTTTGTAAAATGGAGGTTTCCATGCTTTCAAGCATATCATTTTCTTTTCAAAATCATCAACAAATCATCCATCACAATTTACAAGCCTAATACATGCATAAGAATGCATTCTTCATGAAGAAATGAACTTGAAATTTTCTAAAAACTTGTAGGCTTTTAACAAGGTGTTTAACAAGTTCCTTTAACCTTAAAAACATGATTTTTCTTCCATATGAACCATTTTTCTAAAAATTCCATCTTTACAACTTGTGATCCATTTTTGTAGAAATTCATTTTCTTCAACTTTTTATGTTCTAAATACTTCAACCATTTCATTTTCACATATGTAATAAGTTCATTTATTTTTAAAAATCAAAACCATGTTCATCATGTAGTAAACTTTGTTCTTTGAAACTTTAATATTTCAAATCTTTCATTTTGCAAGAACTACACTTTGTAAGGATCAATTTCCGCTCTTAAACATGCTTACTTTTCAAGTTCATACTTCACATAATACATGCTTAACATAGATCTTTCAAGATCCATTAACTTACTTGTTAGATCATGTGTTTAATCATCATCTAACAAGTATTTATGTGGTGTTCATCACCATACACACAAACAATCATCAAACAACTTCATCACATAACATAAATAACTTATTTTCTTATGATTTTTAGTTTGGTTCATGTTTTTATCATCTTGGTTTTGTAGGATTCTTTAGATTTTTTGTTACACTTAAGCTTTAACTAATAAAACAAGATGAAAAATGGGTTCATAAGACACTTACTACTAGCACAAGGCTAGGGTAGAATCAAGATGTTGAAGATGAAGAAAAAGTGGTGGTTAATAGCTCCAAAGTGTGGTCCTTCCACTTCATATGCATGACACCTTCTTAGAATGCCTTGAGACACCTTGTGAGAGCCTTGGATTAGCTAGAATTTGATTGAAGAAGAAGATGGGTGGGGGGTGTTGGGTTCAGCCGAAGGTAGGGAGAGGGTGAAAAGAGTGAGTTTGTTTTGTTTGTGATAATGAAAATGATGGTGAGATGAAGTAGATAAGGAGTTTAGTCCATGGGTCCTTAGTTTCCCTTCAACTTCATTAACCTTAGGATTTCTACGTGGCATCTTTGACCAACAACAAAATTAGTCAACATAAACAAGGGGGTGGGTCCCTTTGGGGACGGTTAAGAGAAGGGGAGGGGTATGGTTTTGATTAAAATTTTGTTTAAGTGTTAAGGGTGTTAATATGTATAGTTAGTTAGGAAGTTTAGGTGTTTAGATGTTTTTGATGCAAAGCATGGTGTTTATGACCATGACTAGCTTCATGTCATAAAAATATCGCTAACTAGTTCACATGATGCTTCTAGTTATGTTCGGGTGTTTGTTTGGTTATCGGATCGCTTAAGAAGGTTAACATTGGTATCTTGTATGCCGTAATATGTTATTATCTCATGATAATGTTTTCAACACTTTTTAAGCTATTCTGAACATTCAGGCATTATTTCTGATTACTACATAAGCTAAAATGCTAAATTTTACTGTTTATAGCTAGTTTCGGGCAGTTTTTGTTGTTTGTTTGTCTCCCGGAAAGCAGTAACATAAACCCTTACGTTCCGACATGAGGTTTAGCATAACATTGGCTCTGGGACTCAATCTGTGTCCTAAACATGTTGTTTGTCTGAGTACTGAACTCCTGTCAGCACTTACTAGTTTATCTGATAAGTATACTAGTTAGTTCCGTGCACTATCTAAACTGTTTCGAGTCGCGACCAATAAAATAACTATCATGCATCATGAAATGTTTTTGTGAGTTCTTTAAATGTATGCCATGAAATCATGCACATCAGACATTCAAAATACACAACCATATAATATCAACACTGTTCACATTGTATGAAAATTACACGAAAAGTGCCAATTGTCACATTCTCCCCCCGTTAGAAGAATCTTGTCCCGAAATTCAAGCTGCGTCGTTGGTTGCAGGGGAGTTTTGAAACAAGTGAGGGTACTTAGACTTGATTTGATCTTCATGTTCCCATGTAAACTCTAGGCCGTGACGTGAGTTCCAACGAACTTTCACTAGCTTTATACGACTTCTCCCTGTCTTGTGGACGTTCCAGTCCATAACCTCAACAGGTTCTTTGGTAAATTGGAGTTTGTCGTTAACGTGAATCTCATCTGCTGGAATGATGACTGTTTCTTGAGTAGGACTTTTCTTGAGATTAGACATGTGAAACGTGTCGTGTACACTGCTAAGCTCTTTTGGAAGTTTTAACTTGTATGCAACTGTTCCAATTTTCTCTAGAATTTCGAAGGGTCTAATGTAGCGCGGGTTCAACTTTCCACGCTTTCCAAATCGTACCACGCTTTCCAGGGTGAGACCTTCTGTGACAACCGTCAAAATTATAGGTATCCGTACAATTTAAATTACCTTGATTAGTGCTTAATGACTGTGTTGAATTACAATTAATGACTTAAACTGCTTTCTGATTACTGCATCATACCTACATGTCCATCACATATTACATAATGTCATATCATTATTACATGCAAACCATATTGACATACATGATGCACAAAGCACAGTTAGCACAGTTAACGGATAAAACAGGAATATGCTGACGGGGTTCAGTACATAGACAGACAGTGTTTGGAGACCCAGTATGAGCCAGAAACCAAGTTCTACACTAGTATAGTGTGTAGGGAAGTAAGGACCACAAAATTGGTTTACTAGGTGATAGTTAAAGTGCCGGAAAGTGCCTAAAACCCACATAAAGTGCAGAATTCTGCACATTTCAGCAAAAATCAGCAATTTAATGAGCTAGTAACATGCAAAAATATGGCAAAATGGTCCTGAAAGCTTTCCTAAGTGCCGGGAATTAAAAGTGTCACAAAAGGGTACTTAAAAATCATTAAACGGAATAGTTTGACACTTTAACAAACCGGTATCTAACCGAACCACCGGACACTACCCGAAACACCAAAATTACACTAGAAGCATTGTTTTATTATCTCTAAGCTAGTTATGATCTTCGAACACCCTAACACCCACTAAAATATCTAGTAACTAACTTAACTAACTATATACTTGATTTTGAACTAGTAAGTAATCAAACTAGTTAAAGCCTACCCTATACCCCCCACCTACAATCGGCCATACCACCACCACCATACCAAAATATTTTATTTCCTTTTTTATAATAGATCTTGTCTTGCTTTTCATGACACATTACACACAAGATATTAAGGAAGGATGGTTATAAGAATGGCATGAGAGTTCAAGAGATCATTATTCACACACACCACCCACACTCAATCTCTCTCCCTCCCTTGCTCTCCCTCTCGGCCGAGACCACAACCACACACCACCAACATCATAAAACTTCTTCATCTAATCCAAGCATTCACAAAGGTGTTAGAGTCCATATAAGGGAGCTTGGTGGCTTTGGAAGCCAAAGGACCCCTCTTGCTTGCTTTTATCCACTCATTTTCTTCACTTGATTCATCCCTAGCCTTGTGCTAGTGGTAAGATCCTTGTACACTCTAGTTTACTTCCATTCTTAGTGGTTAATGTTGAATCATAATCAAGAACATTAAGAATACTAAAGAACATAAGCATGTAACTTGAATATAAGCTTAACATATGATGAAATCTTGATGAAACTATGTTGTTTAATGTGTGTATGATACTTGATTGCATTTTCTTGAGATTATGATGTTGATCATCATAAGGAGCTTGTTAGATTGTGATTAAACACATGATCTGGCAAGTAGGAGGATGATTATGTAAGGAAACAAGATGTTCATCCTCATGTGTAAGCATGAACTTGAAGAATAAAATGATTTCTTGAAAAATAATCATCAAAGTGAGTTAATAATCTTGTGGATCTAAGAATAAGGAATGGTTTTCCAAAGGAACCAAGTCAAAATATGATTTTTAGAAGATCTTGGTTCTTACTTAAACCTACACTATTTTTCGTGGTAAAACAAGTGTAGAAACACTAGAGAAACAAGAAGATACATAAAGAAACGTTTTTGTAAAATATGTTTACAAGGTATAAACACCTAAAACTTTCAAGAACGAGATCTTTAAAGAAATAAACGCACTTTAAAGGGTAACTAAGTCTACTAAACATACTACCAAGTTACTACAAGTTTTTGTGAAAGAACAAGTTCATGTTGTTATATAAATTGTATAGTTTTTGCACTTGGTAAGTGTAAGTTGTTTAGGGATTGATTGTTGATTGTTTGTGATGGTTTTTGAAAAGAAAATGATATGCTTTAATAGCATTGACACCTCCATTTTTAGGGGAAACTATGGCAAAATTTTCTAAAAATATAAACACTTAAAGAAATATTTTCTAGCAAATATTTACTAGTGTATTTTAACTATGGTTTTCAATATAAACTTTGCCATAATTCTTGTAACAAAAATACAAGTATTGGAGGTTGGTTTTTATAAATAAAAATGGATAAGTATGTATCTGGAATATATATTTACACTAATAACACATTGTGTGTGATTATTTGTATACTTGGTGTAATAGTTATGTTATTTTAGGATTTAAACTAATATAACTTAACAAAAATACCAAGAATTTACAATCTAAAATAATACCAGAAATCACAAGGAATAAATATATAAGTTACACACTTAATTTTGTGAAACCTAATGCAAGAGGGTAACTTACAAAATATTCCGGAAAATATCGTTACAAATATATTTTTGGTAAATATTATTTTGGATACAAGAAATGAAAATATGATTTTTGTAAATATTACAAAGTTATATCATATTTTGACAAGGAGAAAAATATATTATTTTTGGGAGAGTTAACTGCCATTTTCGTCCCTGTGGTTTGGTCACTTTGGCCATTTCAGTCCATTTTTCAAAAATGCGCCATTTTCCTCCCCGACGTTCTATAAAGGTGCCATTTCAGTCCAAAAATCATAACCCAGTTAAGTCGGTTTGTAAATAAGGACTGATTGTGTAAATTTGTAACATAAAGGACCATTTAAGTAAAATGTATAAATATTAATATAATTATAAAATATAATATATATATATATATATATATATATTGTATACACACAGACGAGAGAGGGAGAAAGTCGGAGAGAGAGAGAGAGAGAGAGACGTTGATGGTGGTGGTTCCGGCGGCGGCTGTCACACCCCGACCACGTAGAACATACAAAACGTGGCGGAAATGTCGGGGAGTGTTGTAACAGAATTAATTGTTTCAAATCCATGGCAATTGAAGTTTCGTTTTATTGATTAAAAGTGTTACAATGTCTTAACAAACAAAGAAATACAACATAATTAACTAGTCTTGCATCTTTTATTGTCACTAAAGCCCAAGTCTGCCTATGTGTATCTTGATCATCTTATGCAACAGCTCCTGAAAAACACATGTGAAAATAGGTACGTCAGCATAAAAATGCCTGTGAGATACATAGGTTTTGTGAAAATAGGTTTCATGACTTATGTTTGAGAAAATGTTTAGTCATGAACCTTGTAATTTGCTTTGTCTTGTAAATCATTTGAAAAACGATAAGATCAGATGATATGTATAAATAAATGTAAGGTTAAATGAATAACCATGTAAAATGAGTTTGTATAAGATAAGTTGTTTGTAAAACAATGTCTTGTGAAAAGTATGTTATTTGTATAAAATGTTATATGTCTCAAACTGAAATGATTCAAATAACGCTACGACATGTAATACCATACAAACACTTATATATAGGAAGTACCAGCGGCGTATCCACCATGCTTGTATCATATTACACACGCCTCGTTACTTAATCACTTACTCAAACCAAACTATCAAAGTAAAATGTTCATGTCTAATGTAAATCATGTAATATGTATCCAAAATGTAAGCATGTGATGAATAACAAATGTACTAAGCATACGACAATAGACATACGTAGCATGCGACCTGTACTAAGTATGCAACAATAGACATACGTAGCATGTGATCTGTACTACGTATACAACAATAGACATACGTAGCATGTGACCTGTACTACGTATAAAACAATAGACATACGTAGCATGTGACCTGTACTACGTATACAACAATAGACATACGTAGCATGTGACCTGTACTACGTATACAACAATAGACATACGTAGCATGTGACCTGTACTACGTATGCAACAATAGACATACGTAGCATAAAATGTAATGTAAAAACGATGTACTAAGTAATGCACACAGTGGGCACACCTAGCATAAGATGTAATAAAATCATGTACTATAATGTACTAACGAGTATAGCAGGTATATGATGTGAAAACAGGAAAGCATGAAAGTAACAAGTAGGCACATGTGTTCCACCCCAAAACGTTTGGAAAACAGTAAAAGAGGGGTCTATGTACTCACTTGAGATTGCTCAGTAGTCCTTGAGTAACAACCAAACAATGCTAGAGATCGCGGATATCAAACGGCACCTAATATAGGTAACTATGTTAATTAACCGGACCTAGATCGGAAGATCGGGTAGCATTAGGGTTTGTAAACCAAACGAGTGTAGAGACTCGTGTCATTTGGTTTAACAAAGCCTACATACTAAATGAAACTTAACCTAAGTGCTTACGACCCATTACGACCCGTTTAGGTAGCTTATGCTACTTTAACGCGTCGTGCGCGTGAAACGCGTTCGGACCGCCTAACTAGTCCTATGACAAGTAGAATATGCCTAAACATGTTACATAATCAGTTATGTGACAAAGGTTTAGGTTACATATGCTTAATTACCAATTATACATGAAAAGGGTATTCTGGTAATTTACCTAAGGCATATAAACTACCTATCATACAACTACTCAAACGATGTGACCATAGGGTATAACCTCGGAAGGTTATTCCCTACCTACTATGGTCACCTAATGTGTTTGGTCGGATCCTAATGATCGACCAAATGGGTCGGGTTCGAGGTATAAGCGATTTATCAGATCGCTTACCCTATGACCCTAGACAACGTGGTAATCAGTAGGCATAGTCCCAAAGGACTATAACCAACGTGATTACACTCACGTTGCGAAGTTCAAACGAACTTCGCATTGACCATAACTGGTCAACGCAGAAAGTCAAACAAAGTTTGACTTTCAGACTCGAAAGACTCGAAAAGCAATAAAAGAACGAAAGAATACTTACGAAGGGTCCCCGAATGCTAATCTCGATCCAAGAACTCAGGTATGAAACAATGGTTTCAACTTAGAGCTCTCAAATCCAGATTCTTGTAAGAAATGAGGTTGGGGTGGATGGGTATTTATAGGAATACCCGAACCGTTAGGATCGTTTCATGGAAACCGTGCTCGAATCCCATGCGTACACTTGTCGGAAACTCATGGTGACTAAAAATGGTTCTTATCATCTGACTAAGCAAGTATGAGTATGTGGTTGTGGTTAAATCTGCTGCAAACAGGCTATTAAAAACACTGAACTTGGTCTGCAGATCCCATACGCACCGTATGGCAAAATGTGCCTGCGCATCGTAGGGTACAAGTTTGGCAGAATTACAGTTTTGGTCCCTGCAGTGCATATAAGGCATTTCTGGCACGTTTAAGGCCCGTTAACCCCATTTCAAAGCTCTAAAATGAAGTTAAAGTATAGGGAACTTAAAACATGCTCAAAAATATCTCGAATGTCGGTTCGTTTGGTCGTACGAACGCGATGTTCGCTTAATTACGACGGAATGCGCATAAGCGCGAAAAACGATCCAAATGACGCAACGAATGGATTTTTCGCAAGCCAAACACTAAAGCATAATATAGTCATGATTACATAAATTTTTGGATGTCCGGATGTATTCAGAACGTAAGTTATGCGCGAAAATGCAAACTTGTGCACTTTTTGACACTTTTAGTCCCTGAATGACCCAAAAGTTTATTTTAGCATACCGAACCCCTCAAAGCCTATTTCTAAGCTATGTAAAAGATATTTATGGTATGTTTAACTTATGGTCATGTTCCGGAATGTCTGTTATAGTTCAAATTGGCATACTTTCGCAGTTTGTCAACTTTAGTCCCTGTAAGCGATTTAACTTTGATTTCACCACACCAAACCTTCCAAAACTTATATCTAAGTTATGTAAAGGTTATTTAAGGTATGTTAAGCCTATTTCACTATTCCGGAGTGTTCGTTGCATTAAACTGGTTATATTTACACATCAGTGCGCGTATAACCTTCCAGAAAGCGATTTAGAGCTTGAAATCGAACAAGAATTGATATGTGTAAACGATACACATATTTTTACAAATCCCCAGTATGAAATACAATATTTCATTGGTTTGGCATTTGATTGATGGTTGGAGTGACACAGGTGTCATAGTCTCCCATACTTTAGGAAATTTCGTCCCGAAATTAATTCGTAGGAGTCTATCTGTGGCTTTGTGTGAAGTAACCATCAAAGATAAGCAAGGCATAATCCTGTTATTTCTCTTTAACGGACATTTTTCAGAATTGAAAAATGAACGGAGTTATTTTCAACAGGCATTTTTCAGAAACGAAAATGAACGAAATGAGTCTTTTTCCACAACCTCTTCAGAACCGAAAATGAACAAAATGAGTCATTTTCCACAACCTCTTCAGAACCGAAAATGAACGAAATGAGTCTTTTTCCACAACCTCTTCAGAACCGAAAATGAACAAAATGAGTCATTTTCCACAACCTCTTCAGAACCGAAAATGAACGAGAAGAGTCATTTTCCACCATTTCTTCAGAACCGAAAATGAACGAAAAGAGTCATTTTCCACCATTTCTTCAGAACCGAAAATGAACGAGAAGAGTCATTTTCCACCATTTCTTCAGAACCGAAAATGAACGAGAAGAGTCATTTTCCACCATTTCTTCAGAACCGAAAATGAACGAGAAGAGTCATTTTCCACCATTTCTTCAGAACCGAAAATGAACGAAAAGAGTCATTTTCCACCATTTCTTCAGAACCGAAAATGAACGAGAAGAGTCATTTTCTACCATTTCTTCAGAACCGAAAATGAACGAGAAGAGTCATTTTCCACCATTTCTTCAGAACCGAAAATGAACGAGAAGAGTCATTTTCCACCATTTCTTCAGAACCGAAAATGAACGAAAAGAGTCATTTTCCACCATTTCTTCAGAACCGAAAATGAACGAGAAGAGTCATTTTCCACTATTTCTTCAGAACCGAAAATGAACGAAAAGAGTCATTTTCCAGACACACAACCAAACTAGCTATGGTTTCCGTGCACTGAATTCCATAATTATGTATGCATCCATAATTACGCAATTCCTTACATAGTCCGCACAATTTGCTTGTAATGTGAAGGGGGAGGAAAATCAAACCTGTGATGAGTGTGACTAGACTACCATAGGGTCCTTTTAATTAGATTGACAAATGATCCTTTTAATTAGGCCACCAAGGAGTCCTTTCAGCTATATCATCACATGATATTCCTAACCAGATATTTGGATCAATCTGTTTACCTAGACCACTCAGGGGTCTAAATATGGAATGGTACAATATAATCCAAGGGTCTTTACTATTACGTACTAGCCCATTGAGGATTTAATATAGTACCTTTGGATATCCTACTATGAATTCCTTATACGAAGATATGGAAGATTCTACGAGGGTTTGGATAACAAGAATTTGGATCACACGAAAACATTAAAGAGAACACATAAGCACAAAATCACATAGTTGTTTAACTTGTTTATTAATTTGTTATCTTTGGACGCGGATACTTAAAGCACACCAGGAATCCAATTCGTGGATTTCATTTGGCACTTTAATCATTTCAAGAATCTATCTATGAAGATAGGATAATCTTAAAAGGAATTCGGCTTTGTCCTTATTGAATTGTGATGTACGTATTGAATCATACAAAGAATTCAATTAAGGACTCCGATGAATGATACCCATCCACAAGGATCTAATTATGAGGATAGAAAGATCCTACATGGATTTTTGGAGTTTGTGTAACGGGAGGTGTTCCGACACCTTGCACTAGGCGTGCTTACGTTGATACACAAGGCAGAAAGTTCATGAGGTTGAGGCGCCAGATATGTCAAGCGACATATGAAGCAGAGTTTGAAGGTTGAGCAGCAGCAGGATTTGTAACAGCTTTGCTTTGGATTGCAAGGCGGCACATGTTAACCAAATGTCTCCATCGTCCACCGTGGGTACATTTGAAACAGGGTATTTGGTTCGGATAATGGCAGTGGTATTAATTGCACCAAGGAACAGTTCCCTTTATACAGCTTCATCCCTGAGACAAGTCATGGGGATAGCTAAATCATCGGTCCTCTGGAGTATGACGCCTATTTGCTGGGTAGTTGCAGCACCTGGTTCAGACATTGTTGTTGCGATGAAGAAGCATCTTGAAGATAACGAAAGGCATAGGAGGAAACAAGCGAAAGATAGTTAAAAGAAAATGACAAGGTATGTAGATTGTGACCATTTGTTTGTTACCAAAGGCAAACAAATGAGACAGTGACTAATCAAAGTAAATGGGTCAATATAATGTATCGCGAAGACATGCTCGCCTATAAGTGAACACTCATCCCAAGAATTCCCAGGTAAGCACAACTGGTCTCGCGTCTGATGAGATGTATATGAAGTGCTTGCCTAGACAGAAAACCCAGAATACAGGCATTCACCCTTCCAGTTTCCACGTGTTCACATTATTTAAAACCCAAAACCTTGACGAGATTTTGAAAATTCAAAGGGGTTCAAAACCATATAATAGAGAGTTCAAAACCTTACAATAGAGGGTTCAAAACCTAGTAATCAATCATCCTAGAACAGATGATTAGTTTTCGAAGCGGTTTTGAAATTTATGTTCTTGTTGTGGTCGTCGCCTAAGGATAGGTGACGGTATTGTTTTATGACTAAACGCAAGTAAACTCGCGTTAGGGTCCTAAGAAGGTTATAGACTAGGTCAAAGCATTACTAATAACCTAATTCCCTATAACCATTGGCTCTGATACCATCTTTTCTGCCACACCCCGACCACGTAGAACATACAAAACGTGGCGGAAATGTCGGGGAGTGTTGTAACAGAATTAATTGTTTCAAATCCATGGCAATTGAAGTTTCGTTTTATTGATTAAAAGTGTTACAATGTCTTAAGAAACAAAGAAATACAACATAATTAACTAGTCTTGCATCTTTTATTGTCACTAAAGCCCAAGTCTGCCTATGTGTATCGTGATCATCTTATGCAACAGCTCCTGAAAAACACATGTGAAAATAGGTACGTCAGCATAAAAATGCCTGTGCGATACATAGGTTTTGTGAAAATAGGTTTCATGACTTATGTTTGAGAAAATGTTTAGTCATGAACCTTGTAATTTGCTTTGTCTTGTAAATCATTTGAAAAACGATAAGATCAGATGATATGTATAAATAAATGTAAGGTTAAATGAATAACCATGTAAAATAAGTTTGTATAAGATAAGTTGTTTGTAAAACAATGTCTTGTGAAAAGTATGTTATTTGTATAAAATGTTATATGTCTCAAACTGAAATGATTCAAATAACGCTACGACATGTAATACCATACAAACACTTATATATAGGAAGTACCAGCGGCGTATCCACCATGCTTGTATCATATTACACACGCATCGTTACTTAATCACTTACTCAAACCAAACTATCAAAGTAAAATGTTCATGTCTAATGTAAATCATGTAATATGTATCCAAAATGTAAGCATGTGATGAATAACAAATGTACTAAGCATACGACAATAGACATACGTAGCATGCGACCTGTACTAAGTATGCAACAATAGACATACGTAGCATGTGATCTGTACTACGTATACAACAATAGACATACGTAGCATGTGACCTGTACTACGTATAAAACAATAGACATACGTAGCATGTGACCTGTACTACGTATACAACAATAGACATACGTAGCATGTGACCTGTACTACGTATACAACAATAGACATACGTAGCATGTGACCTGTACTACATATGCAACAATAGACATACGTAGCATAAAATGTAATGTAAAAACGATGTACTAAGTAATGCACACAGTGGGCACACCTAGCATAAGATGTAATAAAATCATGTACTATAATGTACTAACGAGTATTGTCACACCCCGACCGCGTAAAACAACAAATCGCGGCGGAAACATCGGGGCGTGTTGCGACAGAATTAATTGTTTCATAACCATGGCACACAAAGTGTATTTTATTTATTAAACAAAGGTGTTACATTGTCTCAAAATAGTAAATTAAGAGTTCAGAACATAATTAAACATAGTCTATCTTCTTTTAAAGTCTCTAAGGCACAGGTCCGCCCTAGTATCATGATCAACATCCTACGGAAAAGCTCCTGAAAACACATGTGAAAATAGGTACGTCAGCATAAAAATGCCTGTGAGATACATAGGTTTTGTGGAAATAAGATTCATGACTTATGTTTGAGAAAAATGTTTAGTCATGAACCTTGTAATTTGCTTTGTCTTGTAAATCATTTGAAAGCAATAAGATCCGATGATATGTATAAGTAAATGTCAGGTTAAATAAATGACCATGTAAAAAGATGTGTTTGTATAAGATAAGTTGTTTTGTAAATCAATGTCTTGTGAAAAGTATGTTATTTGTATAAAATGTTCTATGTCTCAATATAGAAATGATTCAAATAACGTTACGACATGTAATACCATACAAACACTTATATATAGGAAGTACCAGCGGCGTATCCACCATGCTTGTATCATATTACACACGCATCGTTAACTTAATCACTTAATCAAACCAAACCCATTGTCAAATGTATTGAAAAATATGTCAAAGTGTTTATGTCAAGATGTAAATCATGTCAAATGTCTATGTCAAATATCCAGGTCAAATGTCTATGTCAAATATCCATGTCAAATGTCTATGTCAAATATCCATGTCAAATGTCTATGTTAAATATCCATGTCAAATGTCTATGTCAAAATGTCATGTATGGCAAGTGAAATGTCTCAACTAAACCATATGCACGAAAACAAAGTATTTGAAGTAAAACTTGGTTTAAATCAAAGCTATGTTTTGTGTAAATGCATGCAACTATTTAATATGAACATTTATGCGGTATTGTGAAAATGCATACATCCAAGCCTTGTGACTGTGGTGATAAACCCTTTAAACAAATTAAAGGTCTATCTGTCTTATATCATCGAATTCGGTCATTCCTTTCTGTCCCCTTTCCCTGGGATGTTCGGAACGGGAGTTGTCAATTCCTATGGTACCACTACCTACTAACGAACGGCGTAGCTAATGTTAATGAATGTATTGTCCCATGTAAACAAACCAAATGTCATAACAAAATGTAAGCATGTGAAAACGATGCACTAAGTATGTAATCAAATGAACATACGTAGCGTGAAAAGTCATGTAAAACGATGTACTAAGTAATGCACACAATGGGCACACCTAGCAGGAAATGTCATGTAAAACAATGTACTAAGTAATGCACACAATGGGCACACCTAGCAGGAAATGTCATGTAAAACAATGTACTAAGTAATGCACACAATGGGCACACCTAGCAGGAAATGTCATGTAAAACAATGTACTAAGTAATGCACACAATGGGCACACCTAGCATAAGATGAAATGAAATCATGTACTATAATGTACTAACGAACATAGCATGTATATGATGTGAAAACAGGAAAGCTTGAAAGTAACAAGTAGGCACATGTGTTCCACCCCAAAACAGTTTGGAAAACAGTAAAAGAGGGGTCTATGTACTCACTTGAGATTGCTCAGTTGTATAAAGATAACCACCAAGCAATGCAAGAGATCTCGGAATCAAACGGCACCTAGTATAGGTAACTATGTTAATAAACCGGACCTATCTCGGAAGACTGGGTAGCATTAGGGTTTGTAAACCAAATGAGTGTCGGAACTCACGTGATATGGTTTAACAAAGCCTACATGCTAAATGAAACTTAACCTAAGTCTTATTGACCCATTATGATCCGTTTAGGTAGCTTATGCTACTTTAACGCATCGTGCGCGTGAAACGCGTTCGGACCGCCTAACTAGCCTTATGACAAGTGTTATATGCCTAAACATGTTACATAGTCAGTTATGTGACAAAGGTTTAGGTTACATATGCTTAATTATCAATTATACATGAAAAGGGTATTCTGGTAATTTACCTAAGGCATATAAACTACCTATCATACAACTACTTAAACGATGTGACCATAGGGTATAACCTCGGAAGGTTATTCCCTACCTACTATGGTCACCTAATGTATTTGGTCAGATCCTAATGATCGACCAAATGGGTCGGGTTCGAGGTATAAGCGATTTATTAGATCGCTTACCCTACGACCCTAGACAACGTGGTAATCAGTAGGCATAGTCCCAAGGGACTATGACCATCGTGATCACAATCACGTTGCGAAGTTCAATCGAACTTCGCATTGACCATTACTGGTCAACGCTGAAAGTCAAACAAAGTTTGACTTTCTGACTCGAAAAGCAGTAAAAATAAGGAAAAGAACGAAAGAATACTTACGAAGGGTCCCCGAATGCTAATCTAGATCAGTATAGTTCAGGTATGAAACAAGGTTTCAACTTAGAACACAACTAATAAGATTCTAGTGCTTAAAAACAATGAAAGGCATGGGGTATATATAGTTTTCGGGTAACCGTTAGGATCGTTTCTTGAATAACGTGATCGAATCTCGTGCGTACACTTGTCGGAAAGTTATGGTGCCACAAATGCTCCTTATCTTAGTGACACATCAACTTAAAACATGTGGTTAAGAATCAATTAGTTGCAACTTGTAATTAGAAACATTGAATCTGCCCAGATAGTCAGTCGCGTAGCGCGACGGATAAGCCCTATGGGCTCGCGCTACGCTAGCACTCATCCTGAATCAGAAAGTTTCAATTTTGGCAGCAATGGTCCCTGCACGTGTTTAAGGCCTTTTTCGATGCGTTTGAACCCCGTTAACCTCATTTCAAGGCTCTAAAATGTAGTTAAAGTATAGGGAACTCAAAACATACTCAAAGATATGCCGGATGATGGTTCGTTTGGTCGTACGAACACGATGTTCGCTTAATTACGACGGAATGCGCATAAGCGCGAAAAACGATCCAAATGACGCGACGAATGGATTTTTCTTATGGCGAACACTAAAATATAATATAGTCATGCTTACATAAATTTTTGGATGTCCAGATGTATTCAGAACGTAAGATATGCGCGAAAATGCAAACTTGTGCACTTTTTGACACTTTTAGTCCCTGAATGTTCCAAAAGTTTATTTTAGCACACCAAACCCCTCAAAGCCTATTTCTAAGCTATGTAAAGGATATTTAAGGTGTGTTTAACTTATGGTTATGTTCCGGAATGTTCGTTACAGTTCAAATTGACATACTTTCGCAGTTTGTCATATTTAGTCCCTGTAAGCGAATTAACTTGTTTTTGCCATACCAAAGCCTTCAAAACTTATTTCTAAGTTATGTAAAGGTTATTTAAGGTATGTTGAGTATATGTTGATGTTCCAGAGTATTTCTCGCATTAAACTGAGTACGTTTACGCACTAGTTTGCGTATAACTCTCCAGAAAGTGATGTAGAGTTTGGAATTGAACAAAAGTCAAAACATGAAAAATGTAAAACATAACAAAACAAACATTGAGATCAAATAACATTGTTTTATTGATAACAGAACTGTTCATAGTGATTACAAGCACAGTTGTTACAGTCTCCCCTACTTGTGGAAATTTCGTCCCGAAATTTATTTAGAGGAAACTCGTGGAAAAAGATGTGGATATTTCGCCTTCATTTGATCTTCGTGTTCCCAAGTAAACTCAGGTCCACGTTTAGCTTCCCAGCGAACTTTGACCAAAGGAATGCGCTTGCGTTTAAGCCACTTGACTTCACGTTCCATGATTTCCACTGGTTTCTCAACAAATTTCAGTGTTTTGCCAACACGAATTTCGTCAAGCGGTATGGAGTAGTTCTCATCAGCTGTACACTTCTTGAGATTTGATATGTGAAAAGTTGGATGAACATTTCCAAGTTCAGGAGGTAACTCAAGTCTGTAGGCTACCTTTCCGATTCTTTCGACGATCTTGAATGGTCCAACGTATCTAGGTGCAAGTTTTCCTTTCTTTCCAAATCTGATCACACCTTTCCAAGGTGAGACCTTAAGTAATACTCGATCACCGACTTGAAATTCAAAGGCTTTGCGTTTTGGGTCCGCGTAAATCTTCTGACGGCTTCTAGCTGCCTGAAGGTTATCACGAACTTTCTTGACCTTGTCAGTCGTCTCTAAAATGAGGGCAGGTCCAGTAAGTTGAGCCTCGCCAATCTCATTTCAGCAGACTGGTGAACGACATTTTCGACCATAGAGAGCTTCGAAAGGAGCCATTTTGATGCTAGTGTGATAACTGTTGTTGTAGGAGAATTCAATCAATTTAAGATGTGAATCCCAACTACCACCAAAATCGATCACACAAGCTCTAAGCATATCCTCCAGAGTCTGGATTGTTCTCTCAGATTGACCATCCGTTTGCGGATGATAAGCTGTGCTCAGATTAAGTTGGGTCCCCATGGCAGATTGCATGGTTCTCCAAAAATGAGAAGTGAAACGAGCATCTCTGTCAGAAATGATGTTCAAAGGAACACCATGTCGAGCTACAATTTCATCCACATAGATTTGAGCAAGTCTGTCAGTAGGAAAATCCTCGCGGATTGGCAAGAAATGCGCTGACTTTGTGAGACGATCAACGACTACCCAGATGGCATCATGACCTTTCTTTGTGCGCGGGAGTTTGGTAACAAGATCCATAGTAATGTTTTCCCATTTCCAAACTGGGATCTCTGGTTGCTCCAATAAACCAGAAGGACGCTGATGTTCAGCCTTAACCTTAAGACAAGTAAGGCATTTTGATACGTATAAGGCAATGTCTTTCTTCATACCAGGCCACCAATAGTGAATACGAAGATCCTTATACATCTTATCTGAGCCCGGATGAATAGAATAACGAGACTTATGGGCTTCATCCATAAGCAAGGCACGAAGATCAACCTGGCTTGGGACCCACAAACGGTCCATGAAATAATATGATCCATTGTCCTTCAGTTCAAGAGCAGGTGTTATGTGGTAAGGAAATTCTTTATCCATCAAACCCTGTGAAACACAAGATTGTTGAGCTTGAGCAATGCGTGCTTGAATATCGGATCGAGCTTGAATAACAGACTGAACACGTACACAATGAAGCTTAGTACGTTCCTTACGACTCAATGCATCTGCTACGACATTCGCCTTACCAGGATGGTAGCGAATTTCGCAATCATAGTCGTTTAAAAGCTCAACCCAACGTCGCTGTCTCATGTTGAGTTCTTTCTGGTTGAAGATATGCTGAAGACTTTTGTGGTCAGTGAAAACCACACATTTTGTACCGTACAAATAGTGTCTCCAGATCTTGAGAGCAAAGACAACTGCACCCAACTCAAGATCATGAGTGGTGTAGTTCTTCTCATGAATCTTCAACTGCCTCGATGCATAGGCTATGACTTTGTTCCTTTGCATAAGAACACAGCCAAGACCCAATTTAGATGCATCGCAATACACGACAAAGTCATCATCACCCTCAGGCAATGATAGAACAGGCGCATCGCAAAGCTTCTGCTTCAAGTGTTGAAAAGCTTCCTCTTGTTTGATTCCCCAATAAAAGGGCATTTTCTTCTGAGTTAGAGCAGTTAGAGGAACTGCAATCTTATAGAAGTTTTCAATGAAGCGGCGATAATAACCCGCTAGACCAAGAAAAGAACGAACTTCAGTAGGAGTAGAAGGTGTATCCCAATCCTTAATCACACTGATCTTGGAGGGATCTACATGAATACCTTGTTCGTTGATAATGTGCCCCAAAAATTGAACTTCTTTAAGCCAAAATTCGCACTTGGAGAATTTGGCAAAAAGTTGCTCTTTCTTCAGGAGTTCCAGAGTAAGACGAAGATGCTGCTCGTGATCAGCTCGCGTCTTAGAGTAAATCAAGATGTCATCGATAAAAACAATGACGAACTGATCCAAATAAGGTTTGCAGACCCTATTCATTAAGTCCATGAAAACAGCAGGAGTATTAGTCAAACCGAATGGCATGACTGTGAATTCATAATGCCCATAACGAGTACGGAATGCTGTCTTCGGAATGTCTTCTTCATGCACCCGAAGTTGATGATACACGGAACGCAGATCAATCTTCGAAAAATAAGAAGCGCCTTGTAACTGATCAAAGAGATCATTGATGCGAGGTAGGGGATATCGATTCTTGATGGAAAGCTTGTTAAGCTCACGATAATCGATACACATCCTAAAGGATCCATCCTTCTTCTTGACAAAAAGAACGGGAGCACCCCAAGGTGAAAAGCTGGGACGGATAAAACCTTTGTCAGAGAGCTCCTGAAGCTGCTTAGACAACTCTTGCATCTCAGATGGTGCAAGACGATATGGAGCTCTGGCAATGGGATTTGCACCAGGTACGAGATCAATGCGGAACTCGACTTGGCGTGCTGGAGGTAGACCAGGTAAATCTTCAGGGAACACTTCAGAATAATCCCGAACGACAGGAATATCTGAAATAGACTTACCCTTGCCTTTATCTTCTGTAACATGTGCTAAGAAAGCCACATAGTTCTTCTGCAGATACTTCCGAGCTTTAAAACAAGACATGAGTTTGAGACCACCGGTAGGCTTCTCGCCTTGAACTTGCAGAATCTCGCCTGTCGAAAGTGGCACACGAACAATCTTCTTAGAACAAACTATCTCTGCGTGATGCTTGGATAACCAATCCATTCCCACAATAACGTCGAAGCTTCCAAGTTGCATAGGCGCGAGGTCAATAGGAAAAAGATGGTCATTAAGATTCAACTGGCAGTTGCGAAGAACAGAATCAAGAATAATGGGTTCACCATTAGCAACTTCTACTGTCAAAGATTTGCCTAGTTTCGTTCTAGACACGCGAAGCATTTGCTCAAAAGATAATGACACGAAACTCTTATCGGCACCAGAATCGAAAAGAACAGATGCAGGCTGATTATTAATAAAGAACGTACCGTTCACCACATTATCGTCAGCCTGTGCCTCTTGGGCATTCATGTTAAAAACTCGGCCTCGAGCCGGAGCCTGATTCTGGTTCTGGTTCTGGTTCGCCAGTCTTGGGCACCGATTCCTATAGTGGGTCAGATCCCCACAATTGTAACAAGCACCCGGTGGGTATTGTGGTCGTGCAGCTTGACCCTGTTGCGGAGCAGGAGGCTGAGCAACTTGTTGAGCCGGGTTCTGAACCGCGGGATTCTGAGCAGACCGACAAACATTGGCAAGATGGCCTGATTTCCCACAGTTAGTACAGAAACGGCATGGAAGTTGCGGCTGGTGGTGACTGTTGCATCTATTGCACAAAGGTGCATTCCCTGTATAGGGTTTCTTTGCTGGAGGCTGTGCGGGTTGGTTGGGAGCTGCCAGATTAGCTTGGGCAGTGATAGCAAAATTTTGGGAAGCCTTACGCTTCCTTGACCTCTTCGAAGAACCAGAGTTCTTTCCATTCAAGTTTTGACCTTTCTTGCTATCTTCCTTGTCAGCCGACTGCTTCTTGCCCTTGTCACCCTTCCTGTGTAGCTTTCCCTTTCTAATCTGCGACTCAGTCAGTGTTGCTGATAACTCGATTGCCTGACGGAGTGTGGCAGGTTCACTACCAGTAAGAATGTCTTGTACCGAGTCAGGTAGGCCATCGATGTATCTCTCGATAGCCTTGTCGAGTGGGGTGACCATTGTTGGGCAAAGCAGACTCAATTCTTCAAACCGATCAGTATAAGCCCTGTGCTCACCACTATCTTGCTTCAAAACATCAAACTCCTTCTCCAACGCTCGCTGTTCATGGCGAGGACAGAATTCCCTCATCATAAGGGCTCTAAGTTCAGCCCATGTCTGTGCGAGAGCAACTTCTGCACCCCGGTCTCTCATAACCCCGTTCCACCATGTCAAAGCCCTCTTCTGAAATACGCTCGAGGAGAACTCGACCTTGCGATTATCCGGACACTGCACATGGCGAAAAGTATTCTCTATGCTCTCGAACCACTGAAGAAGCCCAGTCGCTCCCTCAGAACCACTAAACTTGAGTGGTTTAGCCTGGTTAAAATCCTTGTATTTGCACGGACCATTGTTGTTGTTGTTGGCTTGATTCCATTGAGCAAAGAGATTTGGAAACTGAGCAGCCATCTGCTGCGCAATAATTTCTGCCAGCTCGGCAGTAGCTATCTGGTTCTCGCGTCGAGGAGGCATTCTAAAAGAGGAAAACATGAAAAGAAACGAGTGAGATGATTGGATGAAAAGAATGAGATGATAAAAAAAAGAATTGCAAACAGCATAGATGGTGGTCATTCGTCCGTATCACAAAGCAAACAAACGACTCACAGTGACTAATCAAAGTAAATGGGTCAAAAATAATGTATTAGCGAAGACATGCTCGCCTATAAGTGAACACTCACTCCAAGAATTCCCAGGTAAGCACAACTGGTCTCGCGTCTGGTTGAGATGTATACGAAGTGCTTGCCTAGACAGAAAACTCAGAATACAGGCATTCACCCTTCCAGTTTGCACATGTTCACATTATTTAAAACCCAAAACTTTTGACGAGATTTTTGAAAATTTTGAAGGCACAAGGCCAAAAATCAATACTGAAAAAGGGTTCAAAACCATATAACAGAGGGTTCAAAACCTTACAATTGAGGGTTCAAAACCTTGTAAAAATTTATTCAAAAACAGATGATTGTTTTTCAAAAATCGTTTCGGAAAAATTTTGGTTCCTTGTTTTGTTAATCACCTAAGGATAGGTGATGTACATGTTTTAAGATCTAAACACAAGATAACTTGTGTTAGGTTCCTAGAAAAGTTATAGTCTAGGTCAAAGCATTACTAATAACCTAATTCCCTATAACCATTGGCTCTGATACCAACTCTTCTGTCACACCCCGACCGCGTAAAACAACAAATCGCGGCGGAAACATCGGGGCGTGTTGCGACAGAATTAATTGTTTCATAACCATGGCACACAAAGTGTATTTTATTTATTAAACAAAGGTGTTACATTGTCTCGAAATAGTAAATTAAGAGTTCAGAACATAATTAAACATAGTCTATCTTCTTTTAAAGTCTCTAAGGCACAGGTCCGCCCTAGTATCATGATCAACATCCTACGGAAAAGCTCCTGAAAACACATGTGAAAATAGGTACGTCAGCATAAAAATGCCTGTGAGATACATAGGTTTTGTGGAAATAAGATTCATGACTTATGTTTGAGAAAAATGTTTAGTCATGAACCTTGTAATTTGCTTTGTCTTGTAAATCATTTGAAAGCAATAAGATCCGATGATATGTATAAGTAAATGTCAGGTTAAATAAATGACCATGTAAAAAGATGTGTTTGTATAAGATAAGTTGTTTTGTAAATCAATGTCTTGTGAAAAGTATGTTATTTGTATAAAATGTTCTATGTCTCAATATAGAAATGATTCAAATAACGTTACGACATGTAATACCATACAAACACTTATATATAGGAAGTACCAGCGGCGTATCCACCATGCTTGTATCATATTACACACGCATCGTTAACTTAATCACTTAATCAAACCAAACCCATTGTCAAATGTATTGAAAAATATGTCAAAGTGTTTATGTCAAGATGTAAATCATGTCAAATGTCTATGTCAAATATCCAGGTCAAATGTCTATGTCAAATATCCATGTCAAATGTCTATGTCAAATATCCATGTCAAATGTCTATGTCAAATATCCATGTCAAATGTCTATGTCAAATATCCATGTCAAATGTCTATGTCAAAATGTCATGTATGGCAAGTGAAATGTCTCAACTAAACCATATGCACGAAAACAAAGTATTTGAAGTAAAACTTGGTTTAAATCAAAGCTATGTTTTGTGTAAATGCATGCAACTATTTAATATGAACATTTATGCGGTATTGTGAAAATGCATACATCCAAGCCTTGTGACTGTGGTGATAAACCCTTTAAACAAATTAAAGGTCTATCTGTCTTATATCATCGAATTCGGTCATTCCTTTCTGTCCCCTTTCCCTGGGATGTCCGGAACGGGAGTTGTCAATTCCTATGGTACCACTACCTACTAACGAACGGCGTAGCTAATGTTAATGAATGTATTGTCCCATGTAAACAAACCAAATGTCATAACAAAATGTAAGCATGTGAAAACGATGCACTAAGTATGTAATCAAATGAACATACGTAGCGTGAAAAGTCATGTAAAACGATGTACTAAGTAATGCACACAATGGGCACACCTAGCAGGAAATGTCATGTAAAACAATGTACTAAGTAATGCACACAATGGGCACACCTAGCAGGAAATGTCATGTAAAACAATGTACTAAGTAATGCACACAATGGGCACACCTAGCAGGAAATGTCATGTAAAACAATGTACTAAGTAATGCACACAATGGGCACACCTAGCATAAGATGAAATGAAATCATGTACTATAATGTACTAACGAACATAGCATGTATATGATGTGAAAACAGGAAAGCTTGAAAGTAACAAGTAGGCACATGTGTTCCACCCCAAAACAGTTTGGAAAACAGTAAAAGAGGGGTCTATGTACTCACTTGAGATTGCTCAGTTGTATAAAGATAACCACCAAGCAATGCAAGAGATCTCGGAATCAAACGGCACCTAGTATAGGTAACTATGTTAATAAACCTGACCTATCTCGGAAGACTGGGTAGCATTAGGGTTTGTAAACCAAATGAGTGTCGGAACTCACGTGATATGGTTTAACAAAGCCTACATGCTAAATGAAACTTAACCTAAGTCTTATTGACCCATTATGATCCGTTTAGGTAGCTTATGCTACTTTAACGCATCGTGCGCGTGAAACGCGTTCGGACCGCCTAACTAGCCTTATGACAAGTGTTATATGCCTAAACATGTTACATAGTCAGTTATGTGACAAAGGTTTAGGTTACATATGCTTAATTATCAATTATACATGAAAAGGGTATTCTGGTAATTTACCTAAGGCATATAAACTACCTATCATACAACTACTTAAACGATGTGACCATAGGGTATAACCTCGGAAGGTTATTCCCTACCTACTATGGTCACCTAATGTATTTGGTCAGATCCTAATGATCGACCAAATGGGTCGGGTTCGAGGTATAAGCGATTTATTAGATCGCTTACCCTACGACCCTAGACAACGTGGTAATCAGTAGGCATAGTCCCAAGGGACTATGACCATCGTGATCACAATCACGTTGCGAAGTTCAATCGAACTTCGCATTGACCATTACTGGTCAACGCTGAAAGTCAAACAAAGTTTGACTTTCTGACTCGAAAAGCAGTAAAAATAAGGAAAAGAACGAAAGAATACTTACGAAGGGTCCCCGAATGCTAATCTAGATCAGTATAGTTCAGGTATGAAACAAGGTTTCAACTTAGAACACAACTAATAAGATTCTAGTGCTTAAAAACAATGAAAGGCATGGGGTATATATAGTTTTCGGGTAACCGTTAGGATCGTTTCTTGAATAACGTGATCGAATCTCGTGCGTACACTTGTCGGAAAGTTATGGTGCCACAAATGCTCCTTATCTTAGTGACACATCAACTTAAAACATGTGGTTAAGAATCAATTAGTTGCAACTTGTAATTAGAAACATTGAATCTGCCCAGATAGTCAGTCGCGTAGCGCGACGGATAAGCCCTATGGGCTCGCGCTACGCTAGCACTCATCCTGAATCAGAAAGTTTCAATTTTGGCAGCAATGGTCCCTGCACGTGTTTAAGGCCTTTTTCGATGCGTTTGAACCCCGTTAACCTCATTTCAAGGCTCTAAAATGTAGTTAAAGTATAGGGAACTCAAAACATACTCAAAGATATGCCGGATGATGGTTCGTTTGGTCGTACGAACGCGATGTTCGCTTAATTACGACGGAATGCGCATAAGCGCGAAAAACGATCCAAATGACGCGACGAATGGATTTTTCTTATGGCGAACACTAAAATATAATATAGTCATGCTTACATAAATTTTTGGATGTCCAGATGTATTCAGAACGTAAGATATGCGCGAAAATGCAAACTTGTGCACTTTTTGACACTTTTAGTCCCTGAATGTTCCAAAAGTTTATTTTAGCACACCAAACCCCTCAAAGCCTATTTCTAAGCTATGTAAAGGATATTTAAGGTGTGTTTAACTTATGGTTATGTTCCGGAATGTTCGTTACAGTTCAAATTGACATACTTTCGCAGTTTGTCATATTTAGTCCCTGTAAGCGAATTAACTTGTTTTTGCCATACCAAAGCCTTCAAAACTTATTTCTAAGTTATGTAAAGGTTATTTAAGGTATGTTGAGTATATGTTGATGTTCCAGAGTATTTCTCGCATTAAACTGAGTACGTTTACGCACTAGTTTGCGTATAACTCTCCAGAAAGTGATGTAGAGTTTGGAATTGAACAAAAGTCAAAACATGAAAAATGTAAAACATAACAAAACAAACATTGAGATCAAATAACATTGTTTTATTGATAACAGAACTGTTCATAGTGATTACAAGCACAGTTGTTACAAGTATAGCAGGTATATGATGTGAAAACAGGAAAGCATGAAAGTAACAAGTAGGCACATGTGTTCCACCCCAAAATGTTTGGAAAACAGTAAAAGAGGGGTCTATGTACTCACTTGAGATTGCTCAGTAGTCCTTGAGTAACAACCAAACAATGCTAGAGATCGCGGATATCAAACGGCACCTAATATAGGTAACTATGTTAGTTAACCGGACCTAGATCGGAAGATCGTGTAGCATTAGGGTTTGTAAACCAAACGAGTGTAGAGACTCGTGTCATTTGGTTTAACAAAGCCTACATACTAAATGAAACTTAACCTAAGTGCTTACGACCCATTACGACCCGTTTCGGTAGCTTATGCTACTTTAACGCGTCGTGCGCGTGAAACGCGTTCGGACCGCCTAACTAGTCCTATGACAAGTAGAATATGCCTAAACATGTTACATAATCAGTTATGTGACAAAGGTTTAGGTTACATATGCTTAATTACCAATTATACATGAAAAGGGTATTCTGGTAATTTACCTAAGGCATATAAACTACCTATCATACAACTACTCAAACGATGTGACCATAGGGTATAACCTCGGAAGGTTATTCCCTACCTACTATGGTCACCTAATGTGTTTGGTCGGATCCTAATGATCGACCAAATGGGTCGGGTTCGAGGTATAAGCGATTTATCAGATCGCTTACCCTACGACCCTAGACAACGTGGTAATCAGTAGGCATAGTCCCAAAGGACTATAACCAACGTGATTACACTCACGTTGCGAAGTTCAAACGAACTTCGCATTGACCATAACTGGTCAACGCAGAAAGTCAAACAAAGTTTGACTTTCAGACTCGAAAGACTCGAAAAGCAATAAAAGAACGAAAGAATACTTACGAAGGGTCCCCGAATGCTAATCTCGATCCAAGAACTCAGGTATGAAACAATGGTTTCAACTTAGAGCTCTCAAATCCAGATTCTTGTAAGAAATGAGGTTGGGGTGGATGGGTATTTATAGGAATACCTGAACCGTTAGGATCGTTTCATGGAAACCGTGCTCGAATCCCATGCGTACACTTGTCGGAAACTCATGGTGACTAAAAATGGTTCTTATCATCTGACTAAGCAAGTATGAGTATGTGGTTGTTGTTAAATCTGCTGCAAACAGGCTGTTAAAAACACTGAACTTGGTCTGCAGATCCCATACACACCGTAGGGCAAAATGTGCCTGCGCATCGTAGGGTACAAGTTTGGCAGAATTACAGTTTTGGTCCCTGCAGTGCATATAAGGCATTTCTGGCACGTTTAAGGCCCGTTAACCACATTTCAAAGCTCTAAAATGAAGTTAAAGTATAGGGAACTTAAAACATGCTCAAAAATATCTCGGATGTCGGTTCGTTTGGTCGTACGAACGCGATGTTCGCTTAATTACGACGGAATGCGCATAAGCGCGAAAAACGATCCAAATGACGCAACGAATGGATTTTTGGCAAGCCAAACACTAAAGCATAATATAGTCATGCTTACATAAATTTTTGGATGTCCGGATGTATTCAGAACGTAAGTTATGCGCGAAAATGCAAACTTGTGCACTTTTTGACACTTTTAGTCCCTGAATGACCCAAAAGTTTATTTTAGCATACCGAACCCCTCAAAGCCTATTTCTAAGCTATGTAAAGGATATTTATGGTATGTTTAACTTATGGTCATGTTCCGGAATATCTGTTACAGTTCAAATTGGCATACTTTCGCAGTTTGTCAACTTTAGTCCCTGTAAGCGATTTAACTTTGATTTTACCACACCAAACCTTCCAAAACTTATATCTAAGTTATGTAAAGGTTATTTAAGGTATGTTAAGCCTATTTCACTATTCTGGAGTGTTCGTTGCATTAAACTGGTTATATTTACGCATCAGTGCGCGTATAACCTTCCAGAAAGCGATTTAGAGCTTGAAATCGAACAAGAATTGATATGTGTAAACGATACACATATTTTTACAAATCCCCAGTATGAAATACAATATTTCATTGGTTTGGAATTTGATTGATGGTTGGAGTGACACAGGTGTCACAGCGTCGGTGGTGATGATGATAACAGATGATGACGATGATGATAACAGAAAGTCGGAGAGAGAGAGAGAGAGAGAGAGAGACATTGATCGATGATGGTTCCGGCGGCGGCGGTGGTGATCGATGATGATGATGATAACAGATGATGACGATGATGACGTTGGTGGTGGTTCCGGTTCATCATCATCATCAGACCTTCATCACCACTGCCGCCGCCTGCAACTCACCGGAAAAACGGCACCCCAACCGTCGCCGGTTCTCTCTCCCGCCTCCTTCTCTCTCTCTCTCTCTCTCTCGTCGTTATCTCTCTCTCTCTCTCCGACTTTCTCCCTCTCTCGTCTGTGTGTATACATTATATATATATATATATATAATCTGTTATCATCATCACCACCGCCGCCGCCGCCGGAACCACCACCATCAACGTCTCTCTCTCTCTCTCTCCGACTTTCTCCCTCTCTCATCTGTGTGTATACATTATATATATATATATATTATATATTTTATAATTATATTAATATTTATACATTTTACTTAAATGGTCCTTTATGTTACAAATTTACATAATCAGTCCTTATTTACAAACCGACTTAACTGGGTTATGATTTTTGGACTGAAATGGCACCTTTCCAGAACGTCGGGGAGGAAAATGGCGCATTTTTGAAAAATGGACTGAAATGGCCAAAGTGACCAAACCACAGGGACGAAAATGGCAGTTAACTCTTTTTGGGACGTTAAAATATATTTTCTCAGTATATTTAGAAGATATATGGTTTTTGGGAAAAATATATATTTTTTTGAAATACATTATTTTTGGACAAAATAAGTTTAAATATATTTTCTAAGTTGGACTTAAAAATATATTAATTTGGAACTACAAATGCAATAAAACGAAATTACATGTATGAAATACCCCCGTCCTTGGGAAGGAAATACGAAAATAAATACTTGAGAAGTGTTGATACAAAAATATTGTTTAAGCAATTATTCCGAAACTAAATATAATTTAAAGTTAAAATAATTATTATTTTAACAAATAATTATAACTTGGGATAATATTGGGAACATAAGAAGCGTAACTCAAAAACGTAAATACAAAGGCAAGGCAAGGCAAGGCACGGCCCGTTCGTCAAATAAACATTAGCACATTGTATGGAGTCGTGTTTGCTGAAGAGATTTGGGTTACGATTCTGAAGACGTAATACTGTGAGTTCATGTCCCCCTTTTTCTTTAAACTGTTTTGTTTATTAACTTCGGGGGTGAAATACATGTTACAAAAGGATTAAATACAAATACAATTGGTATGGTTAGCCTAGGAAAGAACCATAGATCATGTGAATGGGTAGGCGGATACTTGGGACCATTAATCCTCGTATAAGGACCAAGGGGCATGAGTGATAGATCTATTTGGGTGTAGCGAGCCCACACCCATGAGGACCAGGGTGGCCCATAGGGTGACTATGTCTTCCAGCCGAAAGTCCGGTGCAACTTTGCTAGGTTTGAGTCTTCCTACACCGTCACACATATCAGTGGCCTTGCAAACCATTGGTGATCTTTTCCTTGTTTGTAATCATGCCGGGACATACTTACATACACTGTTTACAAAGATTTATACATACATATACAAAACACATGAACTCGCTCAACTTTTGTTGATGTTTTCAAATTACATGTATTTCAGGGAACTAAGTGGATCTGGCAGGTGTGCATGTTTTCAAGTTGCGTATAAATAAAAGATGTCATCCGTGGTCATAGAGTTTAGAGGATGTATCCTATTCCTGGACGGGATACATGTTTCTAAACCCGGTTTTATTTAAGGTCTTTTGTTGAGTCGTCGTGAACTCATTTAAACATGTTGTGGTTGTAACTTAAAACTTGGTGTCTACATTTCAGATAAGTATGTTGTGGTATTTTCAAACTTAAATTTATGGACGAACATCTTATGGTTTTATCATACAGCATTGTTATGATTGAATGCTATGACATTAAGAAGTCACACCAATAACCACGCTTCCGCAAAAGTCAGGGTGTGACAGCTTGGTTGTCACACCCCCAAAATCCACACGCGGAGTATCACCGCTTGGAGGCGTGACATGACCAGGATCAAGCCACCAATCATATTGAACAAGCATGTAAGTAGTTTATAAAATCCAACACAATACAATTGGTGTCTAAACAAAACATAGTTTAAGTTGCAAGCGGAAGCATAATGTTTAAAACCAAATCATAAGTTTAAACGTTTCAAATGTTTAGCATGGCACACAGCTGTACATGTCCCACAACGACTCTTCCCACTCCGATGCAAGCTCCATAGATACCTAACGACCTGCAAGGCATGTAACAGAGAGTCAACAACAAAGTTGAGCTAGTTCACAGTTGGTTGTTTAGTTATAGTGTTCATAAATCATATGTTTATTTCGTAAACCATGTACTGTATAAATCTGTATCGCGGTTTCCCAAACATGTTTGCGATGATTAGTGGGGGCTTCCCATGTGTATCGTATTAATCCGTATCGCGGTTCCCCGAACATGTTTGCGATGAATAGTGGGGGCTTCCCATGTTGTATGTTACTAGACTAGTCGTGTATGTACGTGCCCTTCTTGATCCAAGGACCATAACGAGTTGAGTGTACGTAGGTTTTACGTACGTGCCCTTCAATCCGAGGACAGTAGTAAGTATGAGTGTACGTAGGTTTTACGTACGTGCCCTTCAATCCGAGGACAGTAGTAAGTAGTTTAATAGTAATGATAGTACGAGTAATTATTCAATCCCATTCCCAACCCACCGGGAATCCCATGCCTTAGGAGTGTGAACTCACCTCGGTTTGCTCGGTATGAATTAATTACACGTATAACCACAGTGATCAACCAAGCCCTATGTTATTACACATAACAATCAGTTCCACATTTACCAGGCCACAAGCTTCACAAATAATACACTTAATATTTGACAAATAGTACCAGTAGCATCAGTTAATTTATGTGTTCCATGTCTCATAATACACCGTAATTGTTCATATAATATACTCATGCAATTCAAATCATAGCAGTTAATCCAGTATCATCGCATAATCACTTAGTACGTATGGCCTACTACATTCCAAGTCCAATCCAACATATGTTTTAACCAAGCAGTCAAATATTACTTAGAATAAAGGTGACCCAATAGTAACAATTAACATATACCCGATTTGCCTGTAACCCACCTATTATGTTTTACCAACCATCCCAATCGGCCCAATACATTAAATCCAAACCCCAAACCCATTCAATATGCAACTGCACCTTTACCCGAGCCCAATGCAACCCGAATCGTGTACCACAACCTTAATGTTCACGGTTCCCACTGTCCATCTCATCATTATCATTCTTAGTTATTGTACACTAAAATTTATAATATGCATATTATTCAAGAAGTTGAGCCGCCACTTTCATCATTCAACGCATCACCTCATCATGTGCACATGTATGTTACTGACAATTCAGCCTCAGTAGTGGTTACACTTTTCACGAACAACTGGGGATACTTGTGTTTCATTTGATCCTCTTGTTCCCAGGTGAACTCTGGGCCACGACGGGAGTTCCAACGAACTCGAACAAGAGGTATTCTGGTGTGCTTGAGGACCTTAACGTCCCGGTCCGTGATTTCAATTGGTTCCTCGATGAATTTCAACTGATCGTCGATAGTGAGCTCCTTCAGAGGAACTATGAGGGTCTCATCTGACAGACACTTCTTCAGATTTGACACGTGAAAAACATTGTGAACTGCACTGAGTTCTGTTGGTAGATTTAGTTTGTAGGCCACTTTGCCTATTTTCTCTATGACTTCGAATGGTCCGACGTAACGCGGATTGAGTTTGCCCCTTTTTCCAAAGCGAACCACACCCTTCCAGGGTGAGACTTTTAGTAGCACTCGATCCCCAACTTGGAACTCGAGTGGTTTCCTGCGCTTGTCCGCGTAGGCTTTCTGACGGTCGCGAGCTGCCGCCATGCGTTGTCGTATCTGAGCAATCCTTTCTGTAGTATCAACTATGAGTTCTGGGCCAGTGATTTGGCTGTTGCCAACTTCTTCCCAGCAAAGAGGTGATCGGCATTTACGCCCGTACAATGCCTCAAATGGAGCGGCTTGAATGCTAGTGTTGTAACTGTTATTATACGAAAACTCCACCCAAGGGAGGTGTTTTTCCCAGCCGTTGCCAAAATCGATTACACATGCACGAAGCATGTCTTCAAGAGTTTGGATGGTGCGTTCAGACTGCCCATCCGTTTGCGGGTGATAAGCTGTGCTCATGTCTAATCGAGAGCCAAAAGATTTGTGCATCGCTTGGCACAGTTCTGAAGTAAAACGTGCATCACGATCAGAGATAATAGAGGTCGGCACTCCGTGCCTCGAAACCACTTCCTTTAAATAAACGTCTGCTAGAGTGGAGAACTTATCCGTTTCCTTGATAGGAAAAAAAGTGTGCAGACTTTGTGAGTCGATCCACGATCACCCAAATACTATCATTTCCACGTTGAGATCTAGGCAGGCCAGTAACGAAATCCATGGAAATTTGCTCCCATTTCCATTGTGGTATCTCTGGTTGTTGGAGTAGGCCTGACGGTTTTTGATATTCAGTCTTGACTCTCGCACAAGTCAAACATTTACTAACGTAAGTTGCTATGTGAGCTTTCATGCTAGGCCACCAATACGTAGATCTGAGATCGTGGTTCATCTTATCCGAACTAGGATGTACTGAGTAGCGAGACTTATGTGCTTCATCCGTTACAAGTTCTCGTAAATTGCTATAGAGTGAGACCCAAATGCGTCATGTTACGTAGTAGGCGCCGTCTTCCTTTTGTTCTAACCGTTGCCTTGAGCCGCGTAGGGCTTCAGCCCTAACGTTTTCTGGTTTCAATGCTTCTACCTGAGCATCTCGTATATGTGCCGGAAGACTAGATTGAATAGTGAGTTGTAAAGAACGTACGCGTCTAGGTGTAGTATCCTTTCGACTGAGGGTGTTGGCCACCACATTGGCCTTGCCCGGATGGTACTTGATGGCACATTCATAATCATTCAATAGCTCGACCCATCGACGTTGTCGCATGTGCAATTCCTTCTGCTTGAAGATATGCTCGAGACTCCTGTGATCGGTGTAAATGGTGCACTTGGTACCGTACAGGTAATGTCTCCATATCTTGAGTGCGAAAACAACAGCTCCCAGCTCCAAATCGTGTGTAGTGTAATTCCTTTCGTGAATCTTAAGTTGGCGCGAGGCGTAAGTGATGACTTTATCTCGTTGCATCAAAACACAACCAAGACCCTGAATTGACGCGTCGCAATAAACCACAAAACCGTCTGTGCCCTCTGGCAATGAAAGAATAGGTGCACTACAAAGTCTATCCTTTAAGTGCTGAAATGCGGATTCCTGTGTATTACCCCAACGGTAGATAATGCCTTTCTGAGTTAGTAAGGTGAGGGGCTGTGCGATCTTGGAGAAATCCTTGATGAACCTTCTATTGTAGCCCGCTAAACCCAAGAATTGGCGGATTTCTGTGTGTGTATGGGGTGCAGGCCAGTTCTTGATTGAGTCTACCTTGGATGGATCAACGTGTATCCCATCCTTGTTTACCACGTGGCCTAGAAAGTGGACTTCACAAAGCCAAAAGTCGCATTTTGAAAACTTAGCGTACAACTACTCTGTTCGGAGGAGTTCCAAAATAAGCCGTAGATGGTGCTCGTGTTCCTCCTGACTCTTCGAATAGATCAGGATGTCGTCGATGAAAACAATGACGAACTTGTCCAGGTAAGGTTTGCACACTCTGTTCATAAGATCCATGAAGACTGCCGGTGCGTTCGTCAATCCGAAAGGCATGACCAGAAACTCGTAGTGGCCGTAGCGAGTTCTGAATGTTTGCTTAGAGATATCCTCATCTCGGACTCTCAGTTGATGGTAACTTGATCTCAGGTCAATCTTGGAGTAGTAGCTCGACCCTTGCAGCTGGTCGAATAAGTCATCAATGCGTGGAAGAGGATAACGATTCTTCATGGTCACCTTGTTGAGTTCGCGGTAATCTATGCACATACGGAAGGTACCGTCCTTCTTCTTTACAAACAATACTGGAGCTCCCCAGGGCGAAGAGCTAGGACGAATGAAACCCTTATTCAAGAGTTCTTGCAATTGCTTGGACAGTTCTTCTAGTTCGGTTGGAACTAAGCGATAAGGTGCACGAGCTATGGGCGCTGCTCCAGGAGCTAGCTCGATTTGGAATTTAACCTGACGATGAGGCGGAAGACCAGGTAAATCATCAGGAAACACTTGAGGAAAGTCGCGTACAACTGGAATATCCTCTATCTTCTTCTCTTTCGTTGATGCGTCGGTAGCGAGTGCTAAAATAGCAGTGTGGCCCTTTCGCAAACACTTCTGGGCCTTGAGAAAGGAGATGATGCCCACCACAGCACCACTCTTATCGCCTTGAATCACGAGAGGTTCTTTACCAGAATGGGGAATACGAACGATCTTCTCCTTGCAAAGGATTTCTGCTTGCTGTTGCGATAACCAATCCATACCAATAATGATGTTGAAACTACCCAGAACGATGGGAATGAGGTCGATAGAGAAGGTCTGACCAGCTAAAACGAGATTACAACCCTTAACTATGTGTGTGGCCTCTAAACTCTTACCGTTTGCTAACTCTGCGGCATGCTTGGTGTTCAAAAGTGTTGGGGTGCGCTTAAGCATTTGACTAACCTTTAGAGACACGTAACTGGTATCGGCACCCGAATCAAATAAAACAGTAACATAAAAGTCGTCGAGAAGAAACTTACCCATCACCACGTTAGGATCATTCCTTGCGTCACCCAGACCAATCACGAACGCTCGACCCCTGGCACCAGTGCTGTCGTTATTACCCTCGTTGTTATTCTCGTTGCCCCGATTATTGTTGTTGTTGTTGTTATTCTGATTTTGATTTAACTGGGGGCAGTCCCGCTTGAAGTGGCCTTCAGCACCACACTGAAAGCATCCCCTGTTGCCTCGCTGTTGCTGCTGCTGGTTCTGTGGAGCTGGTGGTTGTCGTTGATGGTTCCGATTCGCAGGTTGTGAGCTCCTGCAATCCTTAGCTTCATGACCCACCTTGAGACACCTCTGACAACGACCCTTGTTGCACTGACCATTGTGGTGTCTGTTGCATTGGTTGCACTTCAGGAGGTTTCCTCGATATCCACCCTGCCCTTGACTACCAGAAGATTGCTGACCAGGGCTCTGATAGTCATCAATTTTTCGATGCTGTGCCTGGGACTGAATTGTAGTCGAACCCTTGCTGGAGGCTCCATCCCATTTTCTCTTGTTGTCAATGGGAATAGCAGAAGTAGTAACAGTAGTAGTAGCACCAATACGCTTAGGCAGCTTGTTCTGTTCCACTGCCTGGTCTGTTAGACGATGAGCAAGACGAGTAACAT
Source organism: Helianthus tuberosus (assembly GCA_030545235.1). Classification (NCBI taxonomy): domain Eukaryota; kingdom Viridiplantae; phylum Streptophyta; class Magnoliopsida; order Asterales; family Asteraceae; genus Helianthus; species Helianthus tuberosus. Next base: position 110,973,346 of record CM060449.1, read on the forward strand.
CTTGGATGGTAGCAAGATTAGCAGAAGTCACATGGCTTTGAATCTCTGGTACTAAGCCTTTGAGGTACAGCTCGATACGTTTGATGGGAGGGTCCACCATAGTAGGACACAAAATTTCCAGTTCATTTGATCCCTTCGTATACGCCTCAATTTCCGACCCTGTCATCTTCAAGTTAAAGAACTCTACTTCCAGCTTGTGGATGTCATCACGATTACAGTACTCTTGCTTTATCAGCTCCTTGAAGTCGTTCCATGGGGTGGCATTAGCAGCAACTATCCCCAGGATTTAAACCTGAGCGTTCCACCACGTGAGTGCTATGCCCTCGAGAGTACCAGTAGCATACTTCACCCTACGAGCCTCAGGGCATTCACACAATTTGAAGACCGACACGAGCTTCTCGAACCAGTGGAGGAGGCCTACAGCTCCTTCAGTGCCGTTGAAAGTAGTGGGTCGGCAATCCATAAAGGTTTTGAAAGTACACACCGGAGGCTGAGCATGTTGACCTGTCGTGTGTGTAAAGCAAAATTAAGCACAAGTGTTGGTTTACGAGAGTAGGATCTAAAGATCCTAGAGTAAGTTGTGATGGCAGGTTATACCTCCTGCCTGGGCAGCTGCGAGTGCTGCTGCAACTTGTTCATTGATCAAAGCCGTCCACTGGGCTTGAGTTAGGTTAATGCGTCCACTCATGATCTTCATATCAAAGGAAAACATGAGTGAGAGAGGTTCGCGAAAGTGCGATGACAGAAGAGAGTAAGCACACAAGGTGTTTTCAAACAATAGTTGTTACGTTCATCTAAGCATACCATAATCAAAGTTCTATGTAACTAGCAAGTAGGCAGTATAACATAAACCATATCACCTAAAGTGTTGAGCCTTGCACGTGGAGTGAAGCGTCGTTGTGGATCGTTGAGCACTGTACAGGTTATAGTCTGGTTTTACCAAAAAGCTTTTCCCCTTTTTAAAAACCAAGTTCACTATAACCAATGGCTCTGATACCAATCTGTCACACCCCCAAAATCCACACGCGGAGTATCACCGCTTGGAGGCGTGACATGACCAGGATCAAGCCACCAATCATATTGAACAAGCATGTAAATAGTTTATAAAATCCAACACAATACAATTGGTGTCTAAACAAAACATAGTTTACGTTGCAAGCGGAAGCATAATGTTTAAAAGCAAATCATAAGTTTAAACGTTTCAAATGTTTAGCATGGCACACAGCTGTACATGTCCCACAACGACTCTTCCCACTCCGATGCAACCATCTAGATACCTAACGACATGCAAGGCATGTAACAGAGAGTCAACAACAAAGTTGGGCGAGTTCACAGTTGGTTGTTTAGTTATAGTGTTCGTAAATCATATGTTTATTTCGTAAACCATGTACTGTATTAATCTGTATCGCGGTTTCCCAAACATGTTTGCGATGATTAGTGGGGGCTTCCCATGTGTATCGTATTAATCCATATCGCGGTTCCCCGAACATGTTTGCGATGAATAGTGGGGGCTTCCCATGTTGTATGTTACTAGACTAGCCGTGTATGTACGTGCCCTTCTTGATCCAAGGACCGTAGCGAGTATGAGTGTACGTAGGTTTTACGTACGTGCCCTTCAATCCGAGGACAGTAGTAAGTATGAGTGTACGTAGGTTTTACGTACGTGCCCTTCAATCCGAGGACAGTAGTAAGTAGTTTAATAGTAATGATAGTACGAGTAATTATTCAATCCCATTCCCAACCCATCGGGAATCCCATGCCTTAGGAGTGTGAATTCACCTCGGTTTGCTCGGTATGAATTAATTACACGTATAACCACAATGATCAACCAAGCCCTATGTTATTACACATAACAATCTGTTCCACATTTACTCAGGCCACAAGCTTCACAAATAATACACTTAATATTTGACAAATAGTACCAGTAGCATCAGTTAATTTATGTGGTCCATGTCTCATAATACACCGTAATTGTTCGTATAATATACTCATGCAATTCAAATCATAGCAGTTAATCCAGTATCATCACACAATCACTTAGTACGTATGGCCCACTACATTCCAAGTCCAATCCAACCTTTGTTTTAACCAAGCAGTCAAATATTACTTAGAATAAAGGTGACCCAATAGTAACAATTAACATATACCCGATTTGCCTGTAACCCACCTATTATGTTTTACCAACCATCCCAATCGGCCCAATACATTAAATCCAAACCCCAAACCCATTCAATATGCAACTGCACCTTTACCCGAGCCCAATGCAACCCGAATCGTGTACCACAACCTTAATGTTCACGGTTCCCACTGTCCATCTCATCATTATCATTCTTAGTTATTGTACACTAAAATTTATAATATGCATATTATTCAAGAAGTTGAGCCGCCACTTTCATCATTCAACGCATCACCTCATCATGTGCACATGTATGTTACTGACAATTCAGCCTCAGTAGTGGTTACACTTTTCACGAACAACTGGGGATACTTGTGTTTCATTTGATCCTCTTGTTCCCAGGTGAACTCTGGGCCACGACGGGAGTTCCAACGAACTCGAACAAGAGGTATTCTGGTGTGCTTGAGGACCTTAACGTCCCGGTCCGTGATTTCAATTGGTTCCTCGATGAATTTCAACTGATCGTCGATAGTGAGCTCCTTCAGAGGAACTATGAGGGTCTCATCTGACAGACACTTCTTCAGATTTGACACGTGAAAAACATTGTGAACTGCACTGAGTTCTGTTGGTAGATTTAGTTTGTAGGCCACTTTGCCTATTTTCTCTATGACTTCGAATGGTCCGACGTAACGCGGATTGAGTTTGCCCCTTTTTCCAAAGCGAACCACACCCTTCCAGGGTGAGACTTTTAGTAGCACTCGATCCCCAACTTGGAACTCGAGTGGTTTCCTACGCTTGTCCGCGTAGGCTTTCTGACGGTCGCGAGCTGCCGCCATGCGTTGTCGTATCTGAGCAATCCTTTCTGTAGTATCAACTATGAGTTCTGGGCCAGTGATTTGGCTGTTGCCAACTTCTTCCCAGCAAAGAGGTGATCGGCATTTACGCCCGTACAATGCCTCAAATGGAGCGGCTTGAATGCTAGTGTTGTAACTGTTATTATACGAAAACTCCACCCAAGGGAGGTGTTTTTCCCAGCCGTTGCCAAAATCGATTACACATGCACGAAGCATGTCTTCAAGAGTTTGGATGGTGCGTTCAGACTGCCCATCCGTTTGCGGGTGATAAGCTGTGCTCATGTCTAATCGAGAGCCAAAAGATTTGTGCATCGCTTGGCACAGTTCTGAAGTAAAACGTGCATCACGATCAGAGATAATAGAGGTCGGCACTCCGTGCCTCGAAACCACTTCCTTTAAATAAACGTCTGCTAGAGTGGAGAACTTATCCGTTTCCTTGATAGGAAAAAAAGTGTGCAGACTTTGTGAGTCGATCCACGATCACCCAAATACTATCATTTCCACGTTGAGATCTAGGCAGGCCAGTAACGAAATCCATGGAAATTTGCTCCCATTTCCATTGTGGTATCTCTGGTTGTTGGAGTAGGCCTGACGGTTTTTGATATTCAGTCTTGACTCTCGCACAAGTCAAACATTTACTAACGTAAGTTGCTATGTGAGCTTTCATGCTAGGCCACCAATACGTAGATCTGAGATCGTGGTTCATCTTATCCGAACTAGGATGTACTGAGTAGCGAGACTTATGTGCTTCATCCGTTACAAGTTCTCGTAAATTGCTATAGAGTGAGACCCAAATGCGTCCTGTTACGTAGTAGGCGCCGTCTTCCTTTTGTTCTAACCGTTGCCTTGAGCCGCGTAGGGCTTCAGCCCTAACGTTTTCTGGTTTCAATGCTTCTACCTGAGCATCTCGTATATGTGCCGGAAGACTAGATTGAATAGTGAGTTGTAAAGAACGTACGCGTCTAGGTGTAGTATCCTTTCGACTGAGGGTGTTGGCCACCACATTGGCCTTGCCTGGATGGTACTTGATGGCACATTCATAATCATTCAATAGCTCGACCCATCGACGTTGTCGCATGTGCAATTCCTTCTGCTTGAAGATATGCTCGAGACTCATGTGACCGGTGTAAATGGTGCACTTGGTACCGTACAGGTAATGTCTCCATATCTTGAGTGCGAAAACAACAGCTCCCAGCTCCAAATCGTGTGTAGTGTAATTCCTTTCGTGAATCTTAAGTTGGCGCGAGGCGTAAGTGATGACTTTATCTCGTTGCATCAAAACACAACCAAGACCCTGAATTGACGCGTCGCAATAAACCACAAAACCGTCTGTGCCCTCTGGCAATGAAAGAATAGGTGCACTACAAAGTCTATCCTTTAAGTGCTGAAATGCGGATTCCTGTGTATTACCCCAACGGTAGATAATGCCTTTCTGAGTTAGTAAGGTGAGGGGCTGTGCGATCTTGGAGAAATCCTTGATGAACCTTCTATTGTAGCCCGCTAAACCCAAGAATTGGCGGATTTCTGTGTGTGTATGGGGTGCAGGCCAGTTCTTGATTGAGTCTACCTTGGATGGATCAACGTGTATCCCATCCTTGTTTACCACGTGGCCTTGAAAGTGGACTTCACGAAGCCAAAAGTCGCATTTTGAAAACTTAGCGTACAACTACTCTGTTCGGAGGAGTTCCAAAATAAGCCGTAGATGGTGCTCGTGTTCCTCCTGACTCTTCGAATAGATCAGGATGTCGTCGATGAAAACAATGACGAACTTGTCCAGGTAAGGTTTGCACACTCTGTTCATAAGATCCATGAAGACTGCCGGTGCGTTCGTCAATCCGAAAGGCATGACCAGAAACTCGTAGTGGCCGTAGCGAGTTCTGAATGTTTGCTTAGAGATATCCTCATCTCGGACTCTCAGTTGATGGTAACTTGATCTCAGGTCAATCTTGGAGTAGTAGCTCGACCCTTGCAGCTGGTCGAATAAGTCATCAATGCGTGGAAGAGGATAACGATTCTTCATGGTCACCTTGTTGAGTTCGCGGTAATCTATGCACATACGGAAGGTACCGTCCTTCTTCTTTACAAACAATACTGGAGCTCCCCAGGGCGAAGAGCTAGGACGAATGAAACCATTATTCAAGAGTTCTTGCAATTGCTTGGACAGTTCTTCTAGTTCGGTTGGAACTAAGCGATAAGGTGCACGAGCTATGGGCGCTGCTCCAGGAGCTAGCTCGATTTGGAATTTAACCTGACGATGAGGCGGAAGACCAGGTAAATCATCAGGAAACACTTGAGGAAAGTCGCGTACAACTGGAATATCCTCTATCTTCTTCTCTTTCGTTGATGCGTCGGTAGCGAGTGCTAAAATAGCAGTGTGGCCCTTTCGCAAACACTTCTGGGCCTTGAGAAAGGAGATGATGCCCACCACAGCACCACTCTTATCGCCTTGAATCACGAGAGGTTCTTTACCAGAATGGGGAATACGAACGATCTTCTCCTTGCAAAGGATTTCTGCTTGCTGTTGCGATAACCAATCCATACCAATAATGATGTTGAAACTACCCAGAACGATGGGAATGAGGTCGATAGAGAAGGTCTGACCAGCTAAAACGAGATTACAACCCTTAACTATGTGTGTGGCCTCTAAACTCTTACCGTTTGCTAACTCTGCGGCATGCTTGGTGTTCAAAAGTGTTGGGGTGCGCTTAAGCATTTGACTAACCTTTAGAGACACGTAACTGGTATCGGCACCCGAATCAAATAAAACAGTAACATAAAAGTCGTCGAGAAGAAACTTACCCATCACCACGTTAGGATCATTCCTTGCGTCACCCAGACCAATCACGAACGCTCGACCCCTGGCACCAGTGCTGTCGTTATTACCCTCGTTGTTATTCTCGTTGCCCCGATTATTGTTGTTGTTGTTGTTATTCTGATTTTGATTTAACTGGGGGCAGTCCCGCTTGAAGTGGCCTTCAGCACCACACTGAAAGCATCCCCTGTTGCCTCGCTGTTGCTGCTGCTGGTTCTGTGGAGCTGGTGGTTGTCGTTGATGGTTCCGATTCGCAGGTTGTGAGCTCCTGCAATCCTTAGCTTCATGACCCACCTTGAGACACCTCTGACAACGACCCTTGTTGCACTGACCATTGTGGTGTCTGTTGCATTGGTTGCACTTCAGGAGGTTTCCTCGATATCCACCCTGCCCTTGACTACCAGAAGATTGCTGACCAGGGCTCTGATAGTCATCAATTTTTCGATGCTGTGCCTGGGACTGAATTGTAGTCGAACCCTTGCTGGAGGCTCCATCCCATTTTCTCTTGTTGTCAATGGGAATAGCAGAAGTAGTAACAGTAGTAGTAGCACCAATACGCTTAGGCAGCTTGTTCTGTTCCACTGCCTGGTCTGTTAGACGATGAGCAAGACGAGTAACATCTTGGATGGTAGCAAGATTAGCAGAAGTCACATGGCTTTGAATCTCTGGTACTAAGCCTTTGAGGTACAGCTCGATACGTTTGATGGGAGGGTCCACCATAGTAGGACACAAAATTTCCAGTTCATTTGATCCCTTCGTATACGCCTCAATTTCCGACCCTGTCATCTTCAAGTTAAAGAACTCTACTTCCAGCTTGTGGATGTCATCACGATTACAGTACTCTTGCTTTATCAGCTCCTTGAAGTCGTTCCATGGGGTGGCATTAGCAGCAACTATCCCCAGGATTTAAACCTGAGCGTTCCACCACGTGAGTGCTATGCCCTCGAGAGTACCAGTAGCATACTTCACCCTACGAGCCTCAGGGCATTCACACAATTTGAAGACCGACACGAGCTTCTCGAACCAGTGGAGGAGGCCTACAGCTCCTTCAGTGCCGTTGAAAGTAGTGGGTCGGCAATCCATAAAGGTTTTGAAAGTACACACCGGAGGCTGAGCATGTTGACCTGTCGTGTGTGTAAAGCAAAATTAAGCACAAGTGTTGGTTTACGAGAGTAGGATCTAAAGATCCTAGAGTAAGTTGTGATGGCAGGTTATACCTCCTGCCTGGGCAGCTGCGAGTGCTGCTGCAACTTGTTCATTGATCAAAGCCGTCCACTGGGCTTGAGTTAGGTTAATGCGTCCACTCATGATCTTCATATCAAAGGAAAACATGAGTGAGAGAGGTTCGCGAAAGTGCGATGACAGAAGAGAGTAAGCACACAAGGTGTTTTCAAACAATAGTTGTTACGTTCATCTAAGCATACCATAATCAAAGTTCTATGTAACTAGCAAGTAGGCAGTATAACATAAACCATATCACCTAAAGTGTTGAGCCTTGCACGTGGAGTGAAGCGTCGTTGTGGATCGTTGAGCACTGTACAGGTTATAGTCTGGTTTTACCAAAAAGCTTTTCCCCTTTTTAAAAACCAAGTTCACTATAACCAATGGCTCTGATACCAATCTGTCACACCCCCAAAATCCACACGCGGAGTATCACCGCTTGGAGGCGTGACATGACCAGGATCAAGCCACCAATCATATTGAACAAGCATGTAAATAGTTTATAAAATCCAACACAATACAATTGGTGTCTAAACAAAACATAGTTTACGTTGCAAGCGGAAGCATAATGTTTAAAAGCAAATCATAAGTTTAAACGTTTCAAATGTTTAGCATGGCACACAGCTGTACATGTCCCACAACGACTCTTCCCACTCCGATGCAACCATCTAGATACCTAACGACATGCAAGGCATGTAACAGAGAGTCAACAACAAAGTTGGGCGAGTTCACAGTTGGTTGTTTAGTTATAGTGTTCGTAAATCATATGTTTATTTCGTAAACCATGTACTGTATTAATCTGTATCGCGGTTTCCCAAACATGTTTGCGATGATTAGTGGGGGCTTCCCATGTGTATCGTATTAATCCATATCGCGGTTCCCCGAACATGTTTGCGATGAATAGTGGGGGCTTCCCATGTTGTATGTTACTAGACTAGCCGTGTATGTACGTGCCCTTCTTGATCCAAGGACCGTAGCGAGTATGAGTGTACGTAGGTTTTACGTACGTGCCCTTCAATCCGAGGACAGTAGTAAGTATGAGTGTACGTAGGTTTTACGTACGTGCCCTTCAATCCGAGGACAGTAGTAAGTAGTTTAATAGTAATGATAGTACGAGTAATTATTCAATCCCATTCCCAACCCATCGGGAATCCCATGCCTTAGGAGTGTGAATTCACCTCGGTTTGCTCGGTATGAATTAATTACACGTATAACCACAATGATCAACCAAGCCCTATGTTATTACACATAACAATCTGTTCCACATTTACTCAGGCCACAAGCTTCACAAATAATACACTTAATATTTGACAAATAGTACCAGTAGCATCAGTTAATTTATGTGGTCCATGTCTCATAATACACCGTAATTGTTCGTATAATATACTCATGCAATTCAAATCATAGCAGTTAATCCAGTATCATCACACAATCACTTAGTACGTATGGCCCACTACATTCCAAGTCCAATCCAACCTTTGTTTTAACCAAGCAGTCAAATATTACTTAGAATAAAGGTGACCCAATAGTAACAATTAACATATACCCGATTTGCTTGTAACCCACCTATTATGTTTTACCAACCATCCCAATCGGCCCAATACATTAAATCCAAACCCCAAACCCATTCAATATGCAACTGCACCTTTACCCGAGCCCAATGCAACCTGAATCGTGTACCACAACCTTAATGTTCACGGTTCCCACTGTCCATCTCATCATTATCATTCTTAGTTATTATACACTAAAATTTATAATACGCATATTATTCAAGAAGTTGTGCCGCCACTTTCATCATTCAACGCATCACCTCATCATGTGCACATGTATGTTACTGACAATTCAATAAAAGCATCTTTATTATTTGATTGGATTCACATGGCCGCTATTTTCAATTCATGGTTAAAGAACTATAATAACTTTATATGATTACAAGCTACTGACATGTATAATAAACACAATCTACCTTCAACTATAATGCACCAATCAAAAGCTACTGACATGTATAATATCCCTAGAACTCACATGATTACCAAACTTCCTTTTATTAATTAACACAATCATCAAGATATCACAATTATATTAATACTAACCGAGATCTTGACTTCCGTGGGGGGGGGGGGTTTCTTCAGTCGTGCGTGATCTTGAGAGAGGAGGGTAGGGTTTGTTTTAATTTATGATTAAATCATCCTAATACTATAAGTATTATAACACTTGTTTGGGGCGGTTCACTTATGTGGCCGAGATAACCTAGGCCTAATTAAATAGCTACTAAATTCACATAACCAAAGTCCAACCTTCGGCCCAATCATTACAACTAGTGGCCCAATCATAACAACTAGTAGCCCAATCATTTATGTGTTTGTTAAACGTAACTGCGGTGTAAGTTTAGGCCCAAGTATAATGTGTATTAATCTAATTTTTAGCAAGTTTCATATTAGCACAAAACGTTCAGCACAAGAAAGGAATGAATAACGAGAGACTTGGATCACAAGATTGAACGTTACTAACCTCAAAAGTTCGGGTTGTCACATTGGTATCAGAGCTTCGATCGTAGCAAACTAGGATTCTTTCTCGAGTCTAGACTACGATCATTAGGGCTCTCATGAAAATGTTTTCACAAACATGTTTTCATTGCGTACACAAAATGTCCAGATCCAGGAAACAAATATTTTTACAAATAAAAGACACAAAATACATTTCAAAGTATTCGTTTATAATTTAGTCTGAGAGACTGGGGAGTTAGTCTGAGAGACTAGCTGGGTAGTCAGTCTGAGAGATTGGGGAGTTAGTCTGAGAGACTAGCTGGGTAGTCAGTCTGAGAGACTGGGGAGTTAGTCTGAGAGACTAGCTGGGTAGTTCAGTTTGAGAAACTGGGAGGTTTAGTCTGAGAGACTAAGTAGTTCAGTCTGAGAGGCTGGGTGGGATAGTCTTGGGAAGGCTAGGATGCATACATGCTTACATTGTTACTGCCTACATGCTTATTTGATGATTGTTGATATATGTGCATATGTTGTGATTGATTTGTTGCAGACACCATGTCCTCCTCTAAGAGTGGAGTATCCGATACAGTAGACCCCATGGCCATAGTCTCGGATGATGAGATAGCCACAGAGCCTTAGGTTTTTACATCTGACACTATGAGCGACGATGATGATGATTTCCAGCCATTTGCTTTACCAGATTTTGGCGATGATATACCGCTAGCTGATGGTCTTCCTGGAGAGGATCTACTTCTTGTTTAGATCCCTGCTCCTTTTCCTCTTGCTGCATTTCCTCTCGAGGATCTGCCTCTTGATGCCATGTCTGACGACGACATCGATCTTTCTATTGAGGGTCCCCCTGAGGGTGCACAGGATGATGGAGCTCCAGTCGATGATGCCGTTGTCGCTCCACTTGTCAAGATTCCAGTCGTTGATGTCATTGCTGTTCCGCTTGTCGAGGTTCATGTCGTTGAAATTTCATCAGACCGTTCTGGTCCTGATTCATTCGAGTCTGTGTCATCTACTACTCTACATGCACTGGGATTACCGCGATATCCCACCGATTCTGATTCTGACACAGCTATGTCTGCTGCACCTGTTCCACCACAGGACTTCGCGTTTGATGATGAGTTTGATCCTGTCTTTCCGCACGACTTTGACCCTGAGCATGAGACTGAGTTTGTCCCCGATGATCAGCCGTTTGAGGCACCTGTCATTCCTGACGATCAGCTCTTTGATATACCCGCTGATCTTGAGCTTGCACCAGCTGACCCTAAGCCTTTGATTGCACCCGAGCCCATACCTGCTCATGATCCTCTACCGGAGCATGACCCTGTTGACATTCCAGTTGTTGCACCACTGTACCTGATCCTTTACCTGCAGCCGTTGATCATGCTCCTTTTACTAACCCTGTAGATCCCCGTTATACATTCACCCACAATGGGTGGATAGAGGATGACGATGACTTACCTCCTTTTGTTAGACCTGTTACTCCCCCATCTGCACCTACACATGTACCAGTTTACATTGCCCCATTTCACCCACATGTGTCTGATATTCACCGCACAGATCTACCTGTCACGTTCCTACAGGATATCCCTCCTCCCCGTCCAGGGGAAGGTCCATCGAGTCAGCAGCCCGGTCACATACCACCTGTGTCAGCAGCCTTTCCTTTCATGCCAACGTTTGCACCTGCTACACATACTGCATCTTTTGCTTCTGCACCATCGGGCGAGCCACTGATTTGGTTTCCGCCCAACACGATGCCTGTTTCTGATCCATATCATCCCTTCCATTACACATGATACATGAGGGATGATCTGCTTTTGTCCTTAGAGCTCCAGCAGGAGATGTTGAGTCGCAGAGTCATGGATCTTGAGAAGATTCCGCGTCCTCCTCCTTGCACTTGTCAGTCACCATTCGCGACTCCGCCCGCTCCTCTCTTGCCATACCCAGATTTTGATGTCCGTTTTCTTACTATGGAGCAGCAGGTTAGCTATCTGTTGCGTATCGTTCATGCCCTCGAGGAGGAGCTAGCAAGTCTGCGCAGTTTGCTATTCGTTCCTCCACCTCCTCCTCCTCCACCATCAGCATAGCAGTTTTTGGTTTTCTGCAGGTAGCATACTTTTGGTGAGAGTGTAGCTATTGAGCCTAGATTGCACAACTTTTTGGAGACCACATTTCTTTTGACTTTTGATTGTTGTAGTTTGATGGATAGTTTGGACAAGGGTGATGTGACTCGGTAGTCCTTTTTGATTGTGATATGATACATTTGGTAAACTTGTAAAACTGTAATTGTGGTCATTGATATATGAAAGCTCAATCGCAACATTCTCATTACATACATTGTTGAGATACTTGTTTGTGTTATAACATGGGATGTTATGTGTTTACTTGCATTGATAAATGTTATTACATACGCATACTACATACTTATATGCATAAGACCTGACCTATACAAACTTCTTATAGAAGATGCCTCCTCGAAGAGATAACACACTGCCTACAACTGAGGCCGAGTTACAAGAACGGATTTCATGGGCGATAGCACAACATGAGGCCTTACGCTTCGAGCATAGCGGAGGTACCTCGGGAAACAACCCACCTCTTGGTAATGTTTGAGTCACTACAGAAACATTACGTTACATTTGGATATTCCATGTGCGATCGCTAATGCTTTATGTGAATGATGTTACTTGTACAGGCATTACCTATAAACTGTTCTTAGACTGTAAGCCATTGAATTTCGAAGGCACCGGGGTTGCTGTAGCGTTTGTCAGATGGACGGAGAAGACTGATTCTGTGATAAGAATGAGCAAGTGTGCTCCGCAACACCAAGTCACCTATATCTCCAGATTATTCCTAGATGGAGCGTTATCTTGGTGGAATCTCCAAGCCCAGACCTTGGGAGAAGATGCTTCTTATGCTATGACATGGGATGAAATGAAGGAGCTCATGCGAAAGAAATGCTGCTCCAGAGCTGAAATTCAAAAGCTGGAAACTGAATTCTGGAACGTCAAGATAGACGGTCCGAAAATTGCTGAATATGTGCAGAGGTTTCACGACTTATCTCGCGTGGTACCATACATGGTTGATCCGGAATTCAAACGCATCGAGCGGTTTATTTGGGGGTTGGCACCTCAGATTATGAGTATGGTGACAACGTCGAAGCCTGCAACAATAACTGAGGCTATTGATCTGAGTGTATCACTGACTGAAGAAGCTATCAGGTTAAACAAGTTTTCGATTTCTGACCAGAAAAAGAAGGAGACTCACGTTGTCACACCCTGACTATTGCGGAAGCGTGATTATGGTGTGACTTTCTTGTTATCATTGCATTCAACCATATCAAACAACTATATGATAAAACGAAAGATTTGTCATCCATAAAATGAGTTTAAAACATAACAACATTTTCTAAAACGTAGACTTCAATTTCAAGTTTTACAAACCATATGAATTGTGTAAAAGTTCACTAAGGATTCGTCAAAAGATATTAGTTGTAATCTTGGCTTGGAAGACGTGTCTCGACCAGGAATAAGACACACTGACCAAACCCAAAGACCATGGATGACATCCTTATTTCAAACGTAGCATAAAACTTTCAATGCCCGCCATATCCACTTATTAGTTCCCTGAAATACATGTAGTTTAAAAACATCAATAAAAATTGAGCGAGTTCATGTGTATAGTATGTATGCACGTGTCATTCTTGAAAACTTTTGTAAGTATGTATGTATGTCTGTGTAAACTGGTATGAAGCAATAAGGAAAAATAGATCAATTAATGTGTAGTTAATACATTAAAAAGTGACATGGCATAGGAAGTACTCAAACCTGTATGCGTATTTCGTACCGGCCCCTCCGGCGGAACGACATAGTCACCACATGCCGCCACTCGCAGGCCCATGGGTGGGGCTCGCAACACCCAATAGATCTATCACTCATGCCCCTCGGTCCTTATACAAGGATTAATGGTCTTAAGCTAATGGCCTACCCATTCACGTGATCTAGCAGTAACTTTCCTTAGCTAATCATACCATGGTAATTGTTTGTAAGCAGTATGTAACATGTATTTCACCCCCGAAGTATAAAACTGAAAACAGTTAAGAGAAAAGGGGAACATGAACTCACTGTATTGCGTCTTCGTATCCAATGTAACTCGAAGCTTCCTTTAGAACGCACGACTACCTACAGGCGTACTACGGTCCGTTAGACGAGCGGGTCATGCCTTGTCTTAGTATTGATTAATGCCTTTGAGTTACGTTTTAAAGTGTTTTCAATATGTTTGTAATAATACTTCTCGAGTATTGTTATTCGCATTTCCTTCCCAAGGATGGGAGTATCTCATACTTATGTATTCGTATTCTTGTGTTCGTATAACTTGCCATGTATTGGCATTGCATCCCGGTGTAGTATTCCAAATAATAATATGCCATTATATTCTCAATATATTACTTCAAAACAATATATTTTCAAGTCTCACTTGGAAAATATTTATAAACTTATTTTGTCCAAATTAATGCATTTCAAGAAATTACATATTTTTCCCAAAAATATTATATTTCTTAATAAACCCAAGAAAATATTTTTTTATCTCCCAAAAATAATATATTTTCTCCTTGTCCAAAAATAATGATATACTTGGTAATAGAAACCATACTTTCACTTCTTTTGTATCCAAAATTACGTTTACCAAAAATATATTGTAATGGTATTTTTCGGAATATCCCATAAGTTACGTTTTTGCGTTCGATTTAACAATGTTATGTGCGTAACTTAAATATTTATTCCTTGTGATTTTTAGTATTATTTTGGAGTTGTTATTTCCATGGTATTTGTAAAGCTATATTATTTTACCCTAAAATAATATAACTACTCCACAAAGTAGACAAATATTCACACAAGTGTCTTAGTATGAAATATATATTTACCCATTTTATTTACAAAAACCAACCTCCAATACTTGTATTTTTGTTACAAAAATCTATGGCAAAGTTTATTTTGAAAATCATAGTCAAAAGCATAATAGTAAACACTTGTTAGAAAATATTTTCTAAGTGTTGGGATTTTTAGAAAATTTCGCCATAGTTTCCTTTGTAAATGGAGGTGTTCATGCTATTAGCATATCGTTTTCTTTTCAAAAATTATCCAAGAATCAACAACAAATCATACTCTAAACAATATTACGCTTACCAACTGCAAAACTATTCTGTTTCTAATACAACATGAACTTGACGTTTCAAAAAAACGCATAGTATCTCGGTGAAGTGTTTAGTAGGTTTAGTTACCATCCAAGGTGTGTTTAATTTTGTTAAAATCTCATTCTCGGGATTTTTAGATGCTTACAACTTGTAAACTCATTTTGCAAAAATGTGCATTTATTGGATCTTCTTGTTCCAAAAATAATTCTACACTTATTTTGTTACTAAAATAGTGTAGTTTTAATAAAAATCATAATCTTTCAAAAATCATCTTTTAAATCTTGTTTTATTTAGGAAAACCATTTGTAAACCTCGGATCCATACGATCATCAACTCACTTTGTTTACTAATTTTTAAAGAAATCATCTTGTTACCAAGTTCATTTTTAAATATGGAGGTGATTCTCTTATGTAAATCCCTAATCACCTCCTAACTTGTTAACTTAAGTTTTTAATCTTACTTTAACAAGTTCAATCATGATGACCAACATCATATTAACAAGCAATCATTAAGTAATCAACAACATATCAAAACAACTCTATTTCATCAAGATTTCATCTTATTTCATCATCATGTTAGCTTTATGTCCAAGACTTGTGTTTATGATCTTTTAGTGTTCTTGAGATTTCATCATAATATAACTATTAACCACCGTAAACATGAAGTAAATAAGGATCAAAGAAGTCTTACAACTAGCTTAAAGCTAGGGAAGATAACTAGTGAAAATGTGGAGGATAATAGCAAACGAAGGTGGTCCTTCAAGTTCCGTGAGCACCGAGCCTCATTGATGACCTTGTTACACCTTGAAGTACACTTGGATTACTTGAATGGAAATCAAAAATGGGTGGTGGTGGAAGGGTATGTTTGGCCGAGAGTTTAATGAGGGAGAGAGTGGGATTTGTGTTGTGAAGATGATGGTGATCTAGTGTCCTTATAACCCCTTGATTCTATTATTCAATGGTCCATGTGTTCCAACAAGTACATACAAGATCTAATTAAGATTTAAGCAAATCAAATGGAGATAGTGTGAAGATTACACAAATCTTGGGTGGGACCACCCTTGGGGCCGTAGGTTAGCATGGGGGGGGGGGGGGTAAATTGTAACTTGTAATGGTAAAGTGGGTAATTAGTTGGAAGACAAGTATAAAGTCTAGTGTTTTAGTGTTACATGCTTTGTGTAGGGTGTTTAAGTGTTCGGGGACCAATACTAGCTCAGAAAAAGTGAAACAATGTGTTTAACAATATTTTTGTATTCCGGGTAATGTCCAGTTGTTCGGTCAGATATCGTACCGTTAAAGTGATAAGTTGCAACGTATAGTGTCTTTTATGTATCTTTTAGTGACCCTTTTAATTCCCGACACTTAGGAAAGCATACAGGACCATTTTGCCATATTTTTGCACATTACTAGCATGTTAAACTGCTGAATTTTGATGTTAAATGCAGAATTCTGCACTTTGAGTGGGTTTTAGGCACTTTACGGCACCTAAACTATCACCTAGTGATGCAGTTTTATGGTCCTTACCTCCCTACACTCCATACTAGTGTAGTACCTTTTCTCTGGCTCATACTGGGCCTCAAAACATTGTCTGTCTATGTGCTGGCATTGTCAGCATGTTTCTGAATTATCCGCTCACTGTGCTAACTGTGCTTTATGCATCAAGTATGTCACTAAAGTTTGTATGTGATAAAGGTTGTGACAGTATGAAATGTGATGCACATGTATGTATGATACAGAAATCAGAAGGCAGTTTAAGTCATCAGTTGTAATTAAGCACAGTCATTAAGCATAAATCAATATTAATTAAACGTACGGATGTATGCAAATTTGACAGTTGTCACATTCTCCCCCCGTTAAGAAAATTTCGTCCTCGAAATTTGTACTACCTTACTCCCTATGGTTACGTCGTACGTGTATGTATATGAATAATACCGAGGTAGATAATCACCAAACTGAGTCAAACCTTACTCACATCAGGTGAGTCCAAGAATATATAACAACCCGAATCCTATGGTTAAATGGTATGTGCTTTTAGCATTTGATGTCATAGGTACAAGCCAAATTGACGTATAGTTTAGTGTAATCCAGTTAACAGGGGGTTCCTCAAAAGAGAAATTTTGACTAATAAGATTCTCAAACGATCGATCGCAATATGCAAACGAGTTTTCACCAACCATAGCATCCGCTATATGAATTCAAAATCAACAACTCAAATGTAATAGTAAAATGATCTGTCAACTCCCGAATAAATGAATGGTAAGGATTAGCGTGTTGACATTTTTGAATTGCGAAAATACACCAAATGAAGTACAAGCGAACCTGGTGTATCATTGTCTTAATTCGTAGTTGCATCAGAAATGTTTAAATGACAAGTCAAACGAAAGTATATACAGTTTTGTGTGATACGGTTGACCCTGATTAGCACAAGTTATAAGTTTGTAATGACACCACAAGGTGTCATAATGACATAATTCAAGTATAGTGGTGACTGAACAAGTTCACCGTGTTGGAAATCAAATGAATATGTACCGAACAAGCCTGAAGATTTGATTTACACAATGTCATAGAGTTTTCAGTTGAATATGGAACATCAAAGAGCCACTGTTTTTGGTCGAAGGTGAGAAAGCAATAAGTACCGCAGGGTATTCAATTTATAACGAAAGAATGGTTCGGAGGTACACCATGGTATGAAATGAATCTATGTACCCTTGTCTTAACACACAACTGTGTTGAGACTGCTTTGATTGTGATAAACAAAACGGATTTAGAGCAAGTCAATAAATAAACAATTAAATCCGTGTATGAGGTGCGTAACCAACTTAGCCCAAGCTTCAATTTTTTAAAGTATCCCCACAAGGTGTCGTAACCAACAATCGATTTAGCGGAGTCGTAGACCAAACGAGTCAACTACGACTCAAAACAAAAGAATCTTTGCTGATTATTTGAATATGATACTCTCAATACATCATATGACGTCTTAAACTGAATATGCGAAATGGGTAAGTTCAAGCATTTGAACTTGGTTCCAGCGTAACCCGGTAATAAACGTATGTATCAACAATGGAATCTCAGCATGGTCATAAAGGTAAACCATGAATGTAACTTAAAATAAGTGAAGTTTCAAGAAAGTGTGTTGACTTGATAGCAAAAGAGTCAATAGTCACAATAATGTAAGTCCTTCGAATCACAAACCAGTAATTAGATTTAGTGTCATAATATTTGAACTTCAATGAAGCGTTTATTCGAAATGAAGTCGCATGCGTAGCAAATGGTGCATGTGTGACAAATAAGTTTCCAAGAAAAGGAATAATGAGTATCTGCTAAAATGAAGAAATGACCAAATATCGAAGCAAATGTGTGTTCGCTCTCCGCGAAGAAAATTAACGTGATGCAACTACCATTAAGGGGAGTAGAGATGCAAACATTTACTCGCTAGAAGTAAAAGAAATTCAAGTACTTTCTATTTGGTCAACGGAACTGGCATATATGTCAGGTTAATGGTGTCTGCTTGAGTTAACAGATTGTAGAGGTGAATGTAGTAAATGGTGCGACCTGTGAAGTCGGGAAAGAAAATGCTGCTGTAGCAAAAGAATCGTTATGTGGGTGCCGACTTGGAGTACCTTCCCGGGGTGCGGGTATGTCCTGAAAGAAATGTCACACCCCGACCATGTATAACATACAAAACGTGGCGGAAACATCGGGGAGTGTTGTAACAGAATTAATTGTTTCAAATCCATGGCAAACAAAGTTGTATTTTATTTATTAAACAAGAGTGTTATATTGTCTTAAACAGGAAATACAAAGTTTATAACATAATTAAACAAAGTCTATCTTCGTTTTATGTTTCTAAGGCACAGGTCCGCCCTAGTGTCCTGATCAACATCCTATGCAAAAGCTCCTGAAAACACATGTGAAAATAGGTACGTCAGCATAAAAATGCCTGTGAGATACATAGGTTTTGTGAAAATAGGATTCATGACTTGTGTTTAAGAAAATGTTTAGTCATGAACCTTGTAATTTGCTTTGTCTTGTAAATCATTTGAAAAACGATAAGATCAGTTGATATGTATAAATAAATGTAAGGTTAAATGAATAACCATGTAAAATGAGTTGTATAAAATAAACTGTTTTGTAAAACAATGTCTTGTGAAAAGTATGTTATTTGTATAAAATGTAATATGTCTATACTGAAATGATTTAAATAACATTACGATATGTAATATTATACAAACACTTATATATAGGAAGTACCAGCGGCGTATCCACCATGTTTGTATCATATTTCACACGCCTCGTTACTCAAATCACTTACCCAAACAACCACCAATGTAACTTGTTCATGTACAAATCAATTGTCAAGTGTTATTGTGTAAACCATATCAAAATGTCCATGTCTAATGTAAATCACCAAATTTGTAATCGATGTCAACATGTTTATGTTTGATGTAAATCATATAATGTGTAACCCAAAAATGTCATGTATGGCATGTGAAATATATCAACCAAACCATAGGTAATATGCACAAAAACAGGGTATTGAATTAAACATAGTTTAAGTCAAAGTTATGTTTTGTGGAACAAATGCATGCTTTACTGATACTAACATTTATGCGGTATTGTGAAAATGCATACATCCAAGCCTTGAGACTGTGGCGATAAACCCTTAAACAAATTAAAGGTTTATCTAAGTTATGTATATCGAATTCGGTCATTCCTTCCAATCCAAACAAACCCAGGATTTCAGGAACGGGAGTTGTCAATTCCTATGGTACCACTACCTACTAACGAACGGCGTAGCTAATGTTAATGAATGTATTGTTCCATTGTAAACAACCCAAATGTCATACCAAAATGTAAACATGTGATGAAAGCAACTGTACTAAGTATGCACACAATGGGCATACATAGCATGAAATGTAATGTAAAACAATGTACTAAGTACGCACACAATGGGCATACATAGCATGAAATGTAATGTAAAACAATGTACTAAGTATGCACACAATGGGCATACATAGCATGAAATGTAATGTAAAACAATGTACTAAGTTCGCACACAATGGGCATACATAGCATGAAATTTAATGTAAAACAATGTACTAAGTACGCACACAATGGGCATACATAGCATGAAATGTAATGTAAAACAATGTACTAAGTACGCACACAATGGGCATACATAGCATGAAATGTAATGAAATCATGTACTATAATGTACTAACGAACATAGTAGGCATATGATATGAAAACATGGAAAGCATGAAAGTATCAAGTAGGCACATGTGTTTCACCCCAAAACAGTTTGGAAAATAGTAACAGAGGGGTCTATGTACTCACTTGAGATTGCTCAGAAGTCCTAAGATAACCACCAAGCAATGCTAGAGATCACAGAATCAAACGGCACCTAATATAGGTAACTATGTTAATATACCGGACCTAAATCGGAAGATCGGATAGAATGCGGGTTCGTAAACCAAATGAGTATGGAGACTCGTGTAATATGGTTTAACAAAGCCTACATACTAAATGAAACCTAACATAAGTGCTTACGACCCATTACGACCCGTTTAGGTAGCTTATGCTACTTTAACGCGTCGCTCGCGTGAAACGCGTTCGGACCGCCTAACTAGTCCTATGACAAGTAAAATATGCCTTAACATATCTAATATTGTTACCAAAACAGTTTAGATACCAAAATTTAGGTTACATATGCTTAAAATGAATTTTGGCGTCAAAAGGGCATTTTGGTAATTTACCTAAGGCATATAAACTACCTATCATACAACTACCTAAACGAAGCGACCATAAGGTATAACCTCGGAAGGTTATTCCATATATAATATGGTCACCTAATGTATTTGGTCGGATCCTAATGATCGACCAAATGGGTCGGGTTCGAAGGTATAAGCGATTTATCAGATCGCTTACCCTACGACCCTAGACAACGTGGTAATCAGTAGGCATAGTCACAAGGGACTATAACCATCGTGATTACAATCATGTTGTGAAGTTCAAACGAACTTCGCATTGACCATAAGCTGGTCAACACAGAAAGTCAAACAAAGTTTTGACTTTCGGACTCGAAAAGCAATAAAAGAACGAAAGAATACTTACGAAGGGTCCCCGAATGCTAATCTAGATCAAAATAACTCAGGTATGAAACAATGGTTCCAACTTAGAGTCTTTTAGATAAGATTCTAGTGAGTTTGAAGCAAATGGGGGTGGGGTATTTATAGTATTCGGTTCACCGTTAGGATTATTTCTTGGAAAAGGGGACACGATCTAAGCCGTACACTTGTTGGAAAGTTGTGGTAACTCATTTGCCATCCACCATAAGAGTTTGACACTTGGCACTTGGCCTTTGGAGAGTGTTAAGGGCTGTTAACAGCTGTAAAAAAATGTTTTGCTGCATCTGGCCCCTACTTACGGACCTAGTTTGGCAGATTTACAGTTTCAGTCCCTGCAACCTCAAAACTTGGTTTTCGATGCATTTTTTGACACGTTTAAGCCCCGTTAACCCCATTTCAAAGCTCTAAAATGAAGTTAAAGTATAGGGAACTTAAAATGTGTTCAAAAATATCTCGGGTGTCGGTTCGTTTAGCCGCACGGTTACGTTGTTCGGTTAATTACGACGGAATGCGCATAAGCGCGAAATCCAAATGGTGTGACGAATGGATTTTCTTATGCCAGACACTAAAATAAAATATTTTAGTTCTTACATAAATTTTTGTATGTCCGGATGTATTCAGAAAGTAAGTTATGCGCGAAAATGCAAACTTGTGCACTTTTTGACGCTTTTAGTCCCTGAATGACCCCAAAAGTTTATTTTAGCATACCGAACCCCTCAAAGCCTATTTCTAAGCTATGTAAAGGATATTTATGGTATTTTTAACTTATGGTCATGTTCTGGAATGTTCGTTACAGTTCAAATTGGCATACTTTCACAGTTTGTCAAATTTAGTCCCTGTAAGCGAATTAACTTATTTTTGCCATACCAAAGCCTTCAAAACTTATTTCTAAGTTATGTAAAGGTTATTTAAGGTATGTTAAGTATATGTTGATGTTCCGGAGTATTTTTCGCATTAAACTGGCTACGTTTACGCACCAGTTTGCGTATCACTCTCTAGAAAGTGATATAGAGTTTGAAATTGAATAAAAGTCAAAACATGAAAAATGTAAAACATAACCAAACAAACATTGGGATAAAATTACATTGTTTTATTGATAATGGTACTATTCATAATGATTACAAGCACAGATGTTACAGTCTCCCCTACTTGTGGAAATTTCGTCCCGAAATTTATTTAGAGGAAACTCGTGGGAAAAGATGCGGATATTTCGCCTTCATTTGATCTTCGCATTCCCAAGTAAACTCGGGTCCACGTTTAGCTTCCCAATGAACTTTGACCAAAGCAATGCGCTTGCGTTTGAGCCACTTGACTTCACGTTCCATGATTGCCACTGGCTTCTCAACAAATTTCAGTGTTTTGCCAACACGAATTTCGTCAAGCGGTATGTGGAGGTTCTCATCAGCTAAACACCTCTTAAGATTGGACACGTGAAAAGTTGGATGAACATTTCCAAGTTCAGGAGGTAACTCAAGTCTGTAGGCTACCTTTCCGATTCTTTCGACGATCTTGAATGGTCCAACGTATCTAGGTGCAAGTTTTCCTTTCTTTCCAAATCTGATCACATCTTCCAAGGTGAGACCTTAAGTAATACTTGATCACCGACTTGAAATTCCAAAGGCTTGCGTTTTGGGTCTGCGTAACTCTTTTGACGGCTTCTAGCTATCTGAAGGTTATCACGAACTTTCTTGACCTTATCTGTTGTCTCTAAAATGAGGGCAGTTCCAGTAGGCTGAGCCTCGCCGATCTCATTCCAGCAGACTGGTGAACGACATTTTCGACCATAGAGAGCCTCGAAAGGAGCCATTTTGATGCTGGTGTGATAACTGTTGTTGTAGGAGAATTCAATAAACTGAAGATGTGAATCCCAACTACCACCAAAATCGATCACACAAGCTCTAAGCATATCCTCCAGAGTCTGGATTGTTCTCTCAGATTGACCATCCGTTTGTGGATGATAAGCCGTGCTCAGATTAAGTTGGGTCCCCATAGCAGATTGCATGGTTCTCCAAAAATGAGAAGTGAAGCGAGCATCTCTGTCAGCAATGATGTTCAAAGGAACACCATGTCGAGCTACTATTTCATCCACATAGATTTTAGCAAGTTTGTCAGCAGAAAAATCCTCACGGATTGGCAAGAAATGCGCTGACTTAGTAAGACGATCAACAACTACCCAGATGGCATCATGACCTTTCTTTGTGCGTGGAAGTTTGGTAACAAGATCCATAGTAATGTTTTCCCATTTCCAAACTGGGATCTCTGGTTGCACCAATAAACCCAAAGGACGTTGATGTTCAGCCTTAACTTTGAGACAAGTAAGGCATTTTGATACATATAAGGCAATGTCTTTCTTCATACCAGGCCACCAATAGTGAATACGAAGATCCTTATACATCTTATCTGAGCCCGGATGAATAGAATAACGAGACTTATGGGCTTCATCCATAAGCAAGGTACGAAGATCATCCTGGCTTGGGACCCACAAACGGTCCATGAAGTAATATGATCCATTGTCCTTCAGTTCCAGAGCAGGTGTTATGTGATAGGGAAATTCCTTATCCATTAAACCTTGTGAAACACAAGATTGTTGATCCTGAGAAATGCGTGCTTGGATATCGGATCAAGCTTGAATAACAGATTGAACACGTACACAATGAAGCTTAGTACGTTCCTTACGACTCAATGCATCGGCTACGACATTCGCCTTACCAGGATGGTAGCGAATTTCGCAGTCATAGTCGTTTAGTAGCTCGACCCAACGTCGTTGCCTCATGTTGAGTTCTTTCTGGTTGAAGATATGCTGAAGACTTCTGTGATCAGTGAAAACCACACATTTTGTACCGTACAAATAGTGCCTCCAGATCTTTAGAGCGAAAACAACTGCACCCAACTCAAGATCATGAGTGGTGTAGTTCTTCTCATGTATCTTCAACTGCCTCGATGCATATGCTATGACTTTGTTCCTTTGCATTAGAACACAGCCAAGGCCCCATTTCGATGCATCACAATACACGACAAAATCATCATCACCCTCAGGCAATGATAGAACAGGCGCATCGCAAAGCTTCTGCTTCAAGCTTTGAAAAGCTTCCTCTTGTTTGAATCCCCAATCAAAGGGTTTGTTCTTCTGAGTTAGAGCAGTTAGAGTAACTACAATCTTTGAGAAGTTTTCAATGAAGCGGCGGTAATAACCCGCTAGACCAAGAAAAGAACGAACTTCAGTAGGAGTAGTAGGCGTATCCCAATCCTTAATCGCACTGATCTTGGAGGGATCTACATGAATACCTCGTTCGTTGATAATATGTCCTAAAAATTGAACCTCTTTAAGCCAGAATTCACACTTGGAGAATTTGGCGAAAAGTTGCTCTTTCTTTAGGAGTTCCAGAGTAAGACGAAGATGTTGCTCGTGATCAGCTCGCGTCTTAGAGTATATCAAGATGTCGTCAATAAAAACAATGACGAACTGATCCAAATAGGGTTTGCAGACCCTATTCATTAAGTCCATGAAAACAGCAGGAGCATTAGTCAAACCGAATGGCATGACTGTGAACTCATAATGCCCATAACGAGTACGGAACGTTGTCTTGGGAATATCTTCTTCATGCACCCGAAGTTGATGATACCCGGAACGCAGATCAATCTTCGAAAAATAAGAAGCGCCCTGTAACTGATCAAAGAGATCATCTATGCGAGGTAGGGGATATCGATTCTTGATGGTAAGCTTGTTAAGCTCACGATAATCGATACACATCCTAAAGGATCCATCCTTCTTCTTGACAAAAAGAACGGGAGCACCCCAAGGTGAAAAGCTAGGATGTATAAAACCTTTGTCAGAGAGTTCCTGAAGCTGCTTAGACAACTCTTGCATCTCAGACGGTGCAAGACGATATGGAGCTCTGGCAACGGGATTTGCACCAGGTACGAGATCAATACGGAACTCGACTTGGCGTGCCGGGGGTAGACCAGGTAAATCTTCAGGGAATACTTCAGAATAATCCCGAACGACAGGAATATCTGAAATGGACTTACCCTTTCCTTTATCTGCTATAACATGTGCCAAGAAGGCCACATAGTTCTTCCGTAGATACTTCCGAGCTTTAAAACAAGACATGAGCTTGAGACCACCAGCAGGTTTCTCACCACGAACCTGTAGGATCTCCCCTGTCGAAAGCGGCACACGAACGATCATCTCAAAACAAACTAGCTCTGCGTGATGCTTGGATAACCAATCCATACCCACAATGACGTCTAAGCTTCCAAGTTACATAGGCATGAGGTTGATAGGAAAAAGATGGTTGTTAAGGTTCAACTGGCAGTTGCGAAGAACAGAATCAAGAACAATGGGTTCACCACTAGCAACTTCTACTGTCAAAGGTTTTCCTAGTTTCGTTCTAGACACGCGAAGCATTGGCTCAAAAGACAATGACACAAAACTCTTATCAGTGCCAGAATCGAAAAGAACAGATGCAGGCTGATTATTAATAAAGAACGTAACGTTCACCACATTATCGTCCGCCTGCGCCTCTTGGGCATTCATGTTGAAGACTCGACCTCAAGCCTGAGCCTGATTCTGGTTTGCATTCACCAATCTTGGACATTGATTACAGTAGTGGGTCAGATCCCCACAGTTATAACAAGCACCTGGTGGGTAGTGTGGTCGTGCAGCTTGACCCTGTTGCTGAGCAGGAGGCTGAGCAACTTGTTGAGCCGGGTTCTGAACTGCCCCTATTCTGAGCAAATCGACAAACATTGGCAAGATGACCTGGCTTCCCACAGTTATTACAGAAACGGCACTGATATTGCGGCTGATGGTGACTGTTGCATCTATTGCACAAAGGTGCATTCCCTGAATAGGGTTTCTTTGCTGGAGGCTGTGCGGGTTGGTTGGGAGCTGCCTGGTTAGCTTGGGCAGTGACAGCAAAATTTTGGGAAGCCTTACGCTTCCTTGACCCCCTTGAAGAACCAGAATTCTTTCCATTCTTATTTTGACCTTT
The DNA here is from genome assembly GCA_030545235.1 of Helianthus tuberosus. Classification (NCBI taxonomy): domain Eukaryota; kingdom Viridiplantae; phylum Streptophyta; class Magnoliopsida; order Asterales; family Asteraceae; genus Helianthus; species Helianthus tuberosus. The sequence goes on from CM060449.1 coordinate 110,999,156, forward strand.
CTTGCTATCCCCCTTGTCAGACGCCTGCTTCTTTCCCTTGTCACCCTTTTTATGCAGCTTTCCCTTTCGAACCTGCGACTCATTCAATGTCGCTGATAACTCGATCGCCTGACGGAGTGTGGCAGGGTTACTACCAGTAATGATGTCTTGTACTGAGTCAGGTAGGCCGTCGATGTACCTTTCGATAGCCGTGTCGAGTGGGGTAACCATTGTCGGGCAAAGCAGACTCAACTCCTCAAATCTATCAGTATATGCCCTGTGCTCGCCACTGTCTTGTTTCAAGTCCTCAAACTCTTTCTCCAACGCTCGCTGTTCATGACGAGGACAGAACTCCCTCATCATAAGGGCCCTAAGTTCAGCCCAAGTTTGTGCTAGAGCAACTTCTGCACCCCGGTCTCTCATAACCCCATTCCACCATGTGAGAGCCCTCTTCTGAAACACACTCGAAGAAAACTCAACCTTGCGATTGTCAGGACACTGCACATGGAGAAAAGTATTCTCAATGCTCTCGAACCATTGAAGAAGCCCAGTCGCTCCTTCAGAACCACTAAACTTGAGTGGTTTAGCCGAGTTAAAATCCTTGTATTTGCATGGAGCATTGTTATTGTTGTTGGCTTGGTGCCATTGAGCAAAGAGATTTGGGAATTGAGCAGCCATCTGCTGCGCAATAATTTCTGCCAGTTCGGCAGTCGCTATCTGGTTTTCGCGTCGAGGAGGCATTCTAAAAGAGGAAAACATGAAAGGAAATGAGTGAGATGATTGGATGAAGAGAATGAGATGAAACAAAATCAACAAAAGCAAAGATGGTGGTCATTCATCCGCATTACCAAGCAAACAAATGACACACAGTGACTAATCAAAGTAAATGGGTCAAAAATAATGTATCGCGAAGACATGCTCGCCTATAAGTGAACACTCATCCCAAGAATTCCCAGGTAAGCACAACTGGTCTCGCGTCTGATGAGATATATACGAAGTGCTTGCCTAGACAGAATACCCAGAATACAGGCATTCACTCTTCCAGTTTGCACGTGTTCACATTATTTAAAACGAAAAACCTTGACGAGATTTTGAAAACTCAGAAGGCAATAAGCCAAAAATTTTAGTTAACTGGAAGGGTTCAAAACCTTACAAAAGAGGGTTCAAAACCATGTAATAAATCATTCAAAAAACAGAAGATTGTATTTCAAAAATCGTTTCGGAAAATTGGGTTCTTGTTTTGATAATCACCTAAGGATAGGTGATGTGCATGTTTTAAGATCTAAACACAAGATAACTTGTGTTAGGTTCCTAGAAAGGATATAGTCTAGGTCAAAGCATTACTAATAACCTAATTCCCTATAACCATTGGCTCTGATACCAACTCTTCTGTCACACCCTGACCACGTATAACATACAAAACGTGGCGGAAACGTCGGGGAGTGTTGTAACAGAATTAATTGTTTCAAATCCATGGCAAACAAAGTTGTATTTTATTTATTAAACAAGAGTGTTATATTGTCTTAAACAGGAAATACAGAGTTTATAACATAATTAAACAAAGTCTATCTTCGTTTTATGTTTCTAAGGCACAGGTCCGCCCTAGTGTCCTGATCAACATCCTATGCAAAAGCTCCTGAAAACACATGTGAAAATAGGTACGTCAGCATAAAAATGCCTGTGAGATACATAGGTTTTGTGAAAATAGGATTCATGACTTGTGTTTAAGAAAATGTTTAGTCATGAACCTTGTAATTTGCTTTGTCTTGTAAATCATTTGAAAAACGATAAGATCAGTTGATATGTATAAATAAATGTAAGGTTAAATGAATAACCATGTAAAATGAGTTGTATAAAATAAACTGTTTTGTAAAACATTGTCTTGTGAAAAGTATGTTATTTGTATAAAATGTAATATGTCTATACTGAAATGATTTAAATAACATTACGATATGTAATATTATACAAACACTTATATATAGGAAGTACTAGCGGCGTATCCACCATGTTTGTATCATATTACACACGCCTCGTTACTCAAATCACTTACCCAAACAACCACCAATGTAACTTGTTCATGTACAAATCAATTGTCAAGTGTTATTGTGTAAACCATATCAAAATGTCCATGTCTAATGTAAATCACCAAATTTGTAATCAATGTCAACATGTTTATGTTTGATGTAAATCATATAATGTGTAACCCAAAAATGTCATGTATGGCATGTGAAATATATCAACCAAACCATAGGTAATATGCACAAAAACAGGGTATTGAATTAAACATAGTTTAAGTCAAAGTTATGTTTTGTGGAACAAATGCATGCTTTACTGATACTAACATTTATGCGGTATTGTGAAAATGCATACATCCAAGCCTTGAGACTGTGGCGATAAACCCTTAAACAAATTAAAGGTTTATCTAAGTTATGTATATCGAATTCGGTCATTCCTTCCAATCCAAACAAACCCAGGATTTCAGGAACGGGAGTTGTCAATTCCTATGGTACCACTACCTACTAACGAACGGCGTAGCTAATGCTAATGAATGTATTGTTCCATTGTAAACAACCCAAATGTCATACCAAAATGTAAACATGTGATGAAAGCAACTGTACTAAGTATGCACACAATGGGCATACATAGCATGAAATGTAATGTAAAACAATGTACTAAGTACGCACACAATGGGCATACATAGCATGAAATGTAATGTAAAACAATGTACTAAGTACGCACACAATGGGCATACATAGCATGAAATGTAATGTAAAACAATGTACTAAGTACGCACACAATGGGCATACATAGCATGAAATGTAATGAAATCATGTACTATAATGTACTAACGAACATAGTAGGCATATGATATGAAAACATGGAAAGCATGAAAGTATCAAGTAGGCACATGTGTTTCACCCCAAAACAGTTTGGAAAATAGTAAAAGAGGGGTCTATGTACTCACTTGAGATTGCTCAGAAGTCCTAAGATAACCACCAAGCAATGCTAGAGATCACGGAATCAAACAGCACCTAATATAGGTAACTATGTTAATATACCGGACCTAAATCGGAAGATCGGATAGAATGCGGGTTCGTAAACCAAACGAGAATGGAGACTCGTGTAATATGGTTTAACAAAGCCTACACACTAAATGAAACCTAACATAAGTGCTTACGACCCATTACGACCCGTTTAGGTAGCTTATGCTACTTTAACGCGTCGCTCGCGTGAAACGCGTTCGGACCGCCTAACTAGTCCTATGACAAGTAAAATATGCCTTAACATATCTAATATTGTTACCAAAACAGTTTAGATACCAAAATTTATGTTACATATGCTTAAAATGAATTTTGGCGTCAAAAGGGCATTTTGGTAATTTACCTAAGGCATATAAACTACCTATCATACAACTACCTAAACGAAGCGACCGTAAGGTATAACCTCGGAAGGTTATTCCCTATATACTATGGTCACCTAATGTGTTTGGTCGAATCCTAATGATCGACCAAATGGGTCGGGTTCGAAGGTATAAGCGATTTATCAGATCGCTTACCCTTACGACCCTAGACAACGTGGTAATCAGTAGGCATAGTCACAAGGGACTATAACCATCGTGATTACAATCACGTTGCGAAGTTCAAACGAACTTCGCATTGACCATAAGCTGGTCAACACAGAAAGTCAAACAAAGTTTGACTTTCGGACTCGAAAAGCAATAAAAGAACGAAAGAATACTTACGAAGGGTCCCCGAATGCTAATCTAGATCAAAATAACTCAGGTATGAAACAATGGTTCCAACTTAGAGTCTTTTAGATCATATTCTAGTGAGTTTGAAGCAAATGGGGGTGGGGTATTTATAGTATTCGGTTCACTGTTAGGATTATTTCTTGGAAAAGGGGGCACGATCTAAGCCGTACACTTGTTGGAAAGTTGTGGTAACTCATTTGCCATCCACCATAAGAGTTTGACACTTGGCACTTGGCCTTTGGAGAGTGTTAAGGGCTGCTAATAGCTGTAAAAAAACGTTTTGCTGCATCTGGCCCCTACTTACGGACCTAGTTTGGCAGATTTACAGTTTCAGTCCCTGCAACCTCAAAACTTGGTTTTCGATGCGTTTTGTGACACGTTTAAGCCCCGTTAACCCCATTTCAAAGCTCTAAAATGAAGTTAAAGTATAGGGAACTTAAAATGTGTTCAAAAATATCTCGGGTGTCGGTTCGTTTAGCCGCACGGTTACGTTGTTCGGTTAATCACGACGAAATGCGCATAAGCGCGAAAAATGATCCAAATGGCGTGACGAATGGATTTTTCTTATGCCAAACACTAAAATAAAATATTTTAGTGCTTACATAAATTTTTGGATGTCCGGATGTATTCAGAACGTAAGTTATGCGCGAAAATGCAAACTTGTGCACTTTTTGACGCTTTTAGTCCCTGAATGACCCCAAAAGTTTATTTTAGCATACCGAACCCCTCAAAGCCTATTTCTAAGCTATGTAAAGGATATTTATGGTATGTTTAACTTATGGTCATGTTCCGGAATGTTTGTTACAGTTCAAATTGGCATACTTTCACAGTTTGTCAAATTTAGTCCCTGTAAGCGAATTAACTTGTTTTTGCCACACCAAAGCCTTCAAAACTTATTTCTAAGTTATGTAAAGGTTATTTAAGGTATGTTAAGTATATATTGATGTTCCGGAGTATTTGTCGCATTAAACTGGCTACGTTTACGCACCAGTTTGCGTATCACTCTCTAGAAAGTGATATAGAGTTTGAAATTGAATAAAACTCAAAACATGAAAAATGTAAAACATAACCAAACAAACATTGGGATCAATTTACATTGTTTTATTGATAATGGTACTGTTCATAATGATTACAAGCACAGATGTTACAAGAAAGCGGTAGGCATGTCGGTGCAATGGACGTCGGTTTTCATAGGAGCAACATCAGCGGGTGCAGGTGCAGCAGTAAATGTCTTAATGAAAGGAGGATCAATAGGTGCAGGCACTTGGCCTGGTACAAGGAGTGCAATGTATGGTAGTCCAAAATAAATAAGGTCATGTTTAAGCGGGATCAACAGGTGCAACATCAAGCTGTCTCAATAGGAAAAGGAGCTAGCTCAGGAGCAGACCCTTGATCGTGTAAGGGTGTAGGATCTCGAGCAGGTGGTAGTGCAACAATCATAGTGGTGTCGTCATCCGAGTTAGTAGCAAAAAGAGGTAACATGACCGTCTGTAAGGCTGTAAATGACGCAGACTCAAAGGAGTCTGCAATCGGATGTATACTAGAATCAGAGGGTAGCTTGACAACAGGGGTCTCAAAAGTGAAATTTGTAACGACGTTCTCGTCTAACTTTCCATCATCATGGGCGTTATTAGAAGGACCATCAATATCACGTCAATGTCGTTATCAATTGTTTGTCGAGTAGCCAACCTTCGGAAGGAATGTCCACAAGGGGCGCATTGTCGAGGATCGGAGCCATGGTGTGCTTACCAATGGGATGACCGGTAATAAAGTGGTCATGGGCCAAAACAAGAATGACAGACGGATCTTCGTCAAGGAAGCCATCAACAAGGGTAATTCATCGCCAAAGTCTGGCAGCGCGGACGGTTGGAAGTCGTCCTCATCCTTGGTCAGCATGTCAGGGTCACTCTCAGTGTCTGACGTAAATATCTCTGGCGCAGGTACAGTCTCATCATCTGTGGCGGTGGCCGTAGGGTCGTTATCATCTGACAATTCGTTCCCTGAGGAAGGTGACGTGTATGCCGGTACATAATAGTCATAGCATGCATATTCACAGTAATCTTTAACACTTTGTGTATTGCAAATAAAGACAACTCATAATGTAATCATGTATCCACATATTCGTCCTAGTCTTCCCAGACTATCCCACCCAGCCTCTTAGACTGAACTCCCTAGTTTCTCGGACTAACTCCCTGGTCGCTAAGACCAAATCTCCCCAGTCTCTAGGACTAACTCCCTGGTCACTAAGACCAAATCTCCCCAGTCTCTAAGACTAACTCCCTGGTCTCTAAGACCAAATCTCTCGAGTCTCTATGACTAATTCCCTGGTCTCTATGACCAAATCTCCCCAGTCTCTAAGACTAACTCCCTGGTCTCTAAGACCAAATCTCCCCAGTCTCTATGACTAATTCCCGGGTCTCTAAGACCAACTAATTCTCCCCAGTCTCTAAGACTGATCCTCCCTCAGTCTCTAAGACTGAACCTCCCTCAGTCTCTAAGACTGATCCTCCCTCAGTCTCTAAGACTGAATTATAAACATAAATTTTGAAATGTGTACTTGTGCCTTTTGTTTGTAAAAAAAATGTTTGTTCCATGGATCTAGATGTTTTGTGTATGCAATGAAAACATGTCGTAAAAACGTTTTCGTGAGAGCCCTAATGATCGTAGTCTAGACTCGAGAAAGAATCCTAGTTCGCTACGATCGAAGCTCTGATACCAAGCTGTCACACCCTGACTATTGCGGAAGCGTGATTATGGTGTGACTTTCTTGTTATCATTGCATTCAACCATATCAAACAACTATATGATAAAACCAAAGATTTGGCATCCATAAAATGAGTTTAAAACATAACAACATTGTCTAAAACGTAGACTTAAATTTCATGTTTTAGAAACCATATGAATTGTGTAAAAGTTCACTAAGGATTCGTCAAAAGATATTAGTTGTAATCATGGCTTGGAAGACGTGTCTCGACCAAGAATAGGACACACTGACCAAACACAAAGACCATGGATGACATCTTTATTTCAAACGTAGCATAAAACTTTCAATGCCCGCCAGGTCCACTTATTAGTTCCCTGAAATACATGTAGTTTAAAAACATCAACAAAAGTTGAGCGAGTTCATGTGGTTAGTATGTATGCACGTGTCGTTCTTGAAAACTTTTGTAAGTATGTATGTATGTCTGTGTAAACTGGTATGAAGTAATAAGGAAAAATAGATCAATTAATATGTAGCTAATACATTAAAAAGTGACATGGCATAGGAAGTACTCAAACCTGTATGCGTATTTCGTACCGGCCCCTCCGGCGGAACGACATAGTCACCACATGCGGCCACTTGCAGGCCCATGGGTGGGGCTCGCCACACCCAATAGATCTATCACTCATGCCCCTCGGTCCTTACACAAGGATTAATGGTCTTAAGCTAATGGCCTACCCATTCACGTGATCTAGCAGTAACTTTCCTTAGCTAATCATACCATGGTAATTGTTTGTAAGCAGTATGTAACATGTATTTCACCCCCGAAGTATAAAACTGAAAACAGTTAAGAGAAAAGGGGGACATGAACTCACTGTATTGCATCTTCATATCCAATGTAACTCAAAGCTTCCTCTAGAACGCATGACTACCTACAGGCGTACTACTGTCCGTTAGACGAGCGGGTCGTGCGTTGTCTTAGTATTGATTAATGCCTTTGAGTTACGTTTTAAAGTGTTTTCAATATGTTTGTAATAATACTTCTCGAATATTGTTATTCGCATTTCCTTCCCATGGATGGGAGTATCTCATACTTGTGTATTCGTATTCTTGTGTTCGTATAACTTGCCATGTATTGCCGTCGCATCCCGGTGTAGTATTCCAAATAATAATATGCCATTATATTCTCAATATATTACCTCAAAACAATATATTTTCAAGTCTCACTTGGAAAATATTTATAAACTTATTTTGTTCAAATTAATGCATTTCAAGAAACTACACATTTTTCCCAAAAATATTATATTTCTTAATAAACCCAAGAAAATATATTTTTATCTCCCAAAAATAATATATTTTCTCCTTGTCCAAAAATAATGATATACTTGGTAATAGAAACCATACTTTCACTTCTTTTGTATCCAAAATAACGTTTACCAAAAATATATTGTAATGGTATTTTCCGGAATATCCCATAAGTTACGTTTTTGCGTTCCATTTCACAATGTTATGTGCGTAACTTAAATATTTATTCCTTGTGATTTTTGGTATTATTTTGGAGTTGTTATTTCCATGGTATTTGTTAAGTTATATTATTTTACCCTAAAATAATATAATACTCCACAAAGTAGACAAATATTCACACAAGTGTCTTAGTATGAAATATATATTTTAAATATATATTTACCCATTTTATTTACAAAAACCAACCTCCAATACTTGTATTTTTGTTACAAAAATCTATGGCAAAGTTTATTTTGAAAATCATAGTCAAAAGCATAATAGTAAACACTTGTTAGAAAATATTTTCTAAGTGTTGGGATTTTTAGAAAATTTCGCCATAGTTTCCTTTGTAAATGGAGGTGTCAATGCTATTAGCATATCATTTTCTTTTCAAAAATTATCCAACAATCAACAACAAATCATACTCTAAACAATATTACGCTTACCAAGTGCAAAACTATTCCGTTTCTAATACAACATGAACTTAATGTTTCATAAAAACGCGTAGTATCTCGGTGATGTGTTTAGTAGGTTTAGTTACCCTCCAAGGTTTGTTTACTTTTGTTAAAATCTCATTCTCGGGATTTTTAGATGCTTACAACTTGTAAATTCATTTTGCAAAAATGTGCATTTATTGGATCTTCTTGTTCCAAAAATATTTCTACACTTATTTTGTTACTAAAATAGTGTAGTTTTAATAAAAATCATAATCTTTCAAAAATCATCTTTTAAATCTTGGTTTATTTAGGAAAACCATTTGTAAACCTCGGATCCATACAATCATCAACTCACTTTGTTTACTAATTTTTAAAGAAATCATCTTGTTACCAAGTTCATGTTTAAATATGGAGGTGATTCTCTTATGTAAATCCCTAATCACCTCCTAACTTGTTAACTTAAGTTTTTAATCTTACTTTAACAAGTTCAATCATGATGACCAACATCATATTAATAAGCAATCTTCAAGTAATCAACAACATATCAAAACAACTCTATTTCATCAAGATTTCATCTTATTTCATCATCATGTTAGCTTCATATCCAAGACTTATGTTTATGATCTTTTAGTGTTCTTGAGATTTCATCATAATATAACTATTAACTACCATAACCTTGAAGTAAATAAGGATCAAAGAAGTCTTACAACTAGCTTAAAGCTAGAGAAGATCACTAGTAAAAATGTGGAGGATAATAGCAAACGAAGGTGGTCCTTCAAGTTCCGTGAGCACCGAGCCTCGTTGATGACCTTGTTACACCTTGAAGTACACTTGGATTACTTGAATGGAAATCGAAAATGGGTGGTGGTGGAAGGGTATGTTCGGCCGAGAGTTTAATGAGGGAGAGAGTGGGATTTGTGTTATGAAGATGATGGTGATCTAGTGTCCTTATAACCCCTTGATTCTATTATTCAATGGTCCATGTGTTCCAACAAGTACATACAAGATCTAATTAAGATTTAAGCAAATCAAATGGAGATAGTTTGAAGATTACACAAATCTTGGGTGGGACCACCCTTGGGGCCGTAGGTTAGCATGGAGGGGGGGGGGGTAAATTGTAACTTGTAATTGTAAAGTGGGTAATTAGTTGGAAGACAAGTATAAAGTCTAGTGTTTTAGTGTTACATGCTTTGTGTAGGGTTTTAAGTGTTCGGGGACAAATACTAGCTCAGAAAAAGTGAAACAATGTGTTTAACAGTATTTTTGTGTTCCGGGTAATGTCCGGTTGTTCGGTCAGATATCGTACCGTTAAAGTGATAAGTTACACCGTATAGTGTCTTTTATGTATCTTTTAGTGACCCCTTTTAATTCCTGACACTTAGGAAAGCATACAGGACCATTTTGCCATATTTTTGCACATTACTAGCATGTTAAAATGCTGAATTTTGATGTTAAATGCAGAATTCTGCACTTTGAGTGGGTTTTAGGCACTTTACGGCACCTAAAGTATCACCTAGTGATGCAGTTTTATGGTCCTTACCTCCCTACACTCCATACTAGTGTAGTACCTTGTCTCTGGCTCAAATTGGGCCTCAAAACATTGTCTGTCTATGTGCTGGCATTGTCAGCATGTTTCTGAATTATCCGCTCACTGTGCTAACTGTGCTTTGTGCATCAAGTATGTCACTAAAGTTTGTATGTGATACAGGTTGTGACAGTATGAAATGTGATGCACATGTATGTATGATATAGAAATCAGAAGGCAGTTTAAGTCATCAGTTGTAATTAAGCACAGTCATTAAGCATAAATCAATATTAATTAAACATACAGATGTATGCAAATTTGACAGTTGTCACACACGTTGAGTCGTCCGGTGAGAACCAAAGGAAGTTCTCAAATTGCAAGAAAGGTACCAGCAATGCTGGCAAGAAAGAAGAGGCAAACGCACCAGCCAAGGCCAAAACTGGTGCTGAAAACAAAGGAAAAATGGTATATGGGCACCTTGCCCAAATGCGATGCGTGTCAGTTGCATCACAATGGACGGTGCCGAGCTGGTAGATGTGAGTCTTGTCGAAGAGTTGGTCATTCGAAGGAAACATGCTGGGTTGGTGCTGGTCGTGGTAACAATGGTAAAAGAGGTTATGGGAATGGCAACAACAACCGTGGTGGTAATGGGTATGGAAACCGCCCTCAAGGTGGAAATGGAGGTAATGGGAATCGTGGTAATTTTGGGAATCAAGCTGGGAGTGGAAATGGCAACCAAAATAACAATCAAGGTGGTAATGGGAACGGTAATGGTCGAGGACCAGGCTGTTTCAATTGTGGAGATGTGGGGCACTTCAAGCGAGAGTGCCCAAAGCTCAATCAAGCTCAAGGAAGGGTTTTCAACATCGGAGCTAGGGAAGCTCGCCAGGATCCAAATGTAGTTACTGGTACGTTCCCTATCAACCAACGCTTTGCATCTGTATTGTTTGATACTGGCGTCGATTTTAGTTTTGTGTCGCTAGAATTTAAGAAAATACTTGGGTTGGTAGCTAGTAAGCTAGATATTCCGTACTCGATAGAACTAGCTAATGGGATGCTAGTAGAGGCAAATGAAGTAATCAGAGGTTGCGTGATAGAACTGGGAGAGCACAAGTTTTCACTTGATCTTCTGCCCATCGAGTTGGGAAGCTTCGACGTGGTAGTGCGGATGGATTGGTTGTCAAGCAACAGAGCAGAGATTGTATGTCACGAGAAGATCATTCGCATTCTGATGTTGAATGGAAGAACGATCGTAGTGCGTGGAGAGAAGCGAGATACGCCCCTAAGGATCATCAGTTGTTTGAAAGCTCGAAAGTGTTTGCAGAAAGGATGTGTTGCCTTCTTGGCTCACATTGTGGACAAAGAAGCCGCTGAGCCGAAGATGGAAGATATCCCAGTTGTGAAAGAATATCCTGAAGTCTTCCCCGAAGACTTGCCAGGATTGCCACCTCAAATTCAAGTCGAGTTCCATATTGACTTGGTTCTAGGTGCCACACTTGTAGCCAAGGCACCTTATCGACTTGCGCCTTCAGAAATGCAAGAGCTGTCAACGCAACTTCAGGAGCTATTGGACAAAGGATTTATCAGACCAAGCTTGTCGCCTTGGGGAGCTCCAGTATTGTTTGTTAAGAAGAAGGATGGAAGCTTCCGCATGTGTATTGACTACCGCGAGCTGAATTAGTTTACCATTAAGAATCGATATCCTTTGCCAAGGATTGATGACCTGTTCGATCAACTGCAAGGTTCGAGTTTTTACTCCAAGATCGATCTTCGATCAGGTTATCACCAGTTGAGAATTCAAGAGGAAAGTATTCCAAAGACTACCTTCAGAACTCGATATGGACATTACGAGTTTCTGGTTATGCCGTTTGGTTTGACGAACGCGCCAGCAGTATTCATAGATTTGATGAATAGAGTTTGTAAGTCGTACCTCGATAAGTTTGTGATTGTGTTTATTGACGACATTTTAATTTATTTAAATATGAAGGAAGAGCACGAGCAACACCTAAGAGCTATTTTAGGGTTGCTTAAGAAAGAGAAGTTGTACGCTAAATTCTCTAAGTGGAGTTCTGGTTGCGCGAGGTTCGGTTCCTTGGTCACGTGGTAAACGGAAATGGAATTCAAGATCGAGGTGATCAAGAATTGAGAGACTCCGAAGACACCAACCGAGATCCGTTAGTTCCTAGGTTTGGCAGGTTATTACCGTCGATTCATTGAGGATTTTTCGAAAATCGCTCAACCTTTGACCTCCCTCACTCAAAAGGACAAGAAGTATGAATGGGGAGACAAGCAAGAAGAAGCATTTCAGTTATTGAAAAACAAGCTTTGCGATGCACCGATCTTATCCCTACTCGAAGGTACTGACGACTTCGTGGTATATTGCGACGCCTCGCGTCAAGGTTTAAGCTGCGTGCTGATGCAGCGACAGAAGGTTATAGCATATGCTTCGCGCCAGTTGAAGGTACATGAGAAAAATTACACCACGCATGATTTGGAAATAGACGTGGTGGTGTTTGCATTGAAAATCTGGCGACATTACTTATATGGCACGTGATGCATGATCTTTACAAATCACAAGAGCCTGCAACACATATTTGACCAGAGAGAGCTTAATATGAGACATCGCCAATGGGTGGAGCTGTTGAACGATTATGATTGGGAGATTAAGTACCACCGAGGGAAGGCGAATATTGTGACAACTCAAGTTTCCAAGATTTCATCTTCACGTTAGTTGTTTAGTTGGTTGCTTTCATGATTTGTTTGCCTTGTAACCATACGTGTTTGATATATGTTGAGACGTTTTGTGTTCTCGAAGCCCTTTAGGCCGATCAAGTTAATATCTCCGTTTATCATGATTAGTGTTTAACCCTTGCATGATTAATTGATTTTTATCATTGCTAACTGTTAATTGAAAACATGATTCATCGATGTTATGTAATGCTTGATCTTATGTTTGGATCCCCTTTGATTGTTGATGATGATTATTATGATATGTATGAACGAGAATGATACTTGTAAACACTATTCGGATTATGTGACGGCAAAATGTGGAATCTGTTAACGATTAGGGTTTCTTGGTGTTATTGAGTTGAATGGGATGTTGAACGATGGGATAAGTTGATTGATATTGTTGAATCTATGAAATTGTGTTCATGTAATGGCCATTGTATGTGATAGATCGTTTAAGATTAATGCATGGTTCGGTTGTGATTGAATGATTATTGTATGATTTCCGTATGATGACGATCGGCGGTTAGGGTTTCTGGGTAATCATCAGTTACACGACGTAACTGACCTAATGGACGAAATGCCGATGTCGACGCAACCAGGGGGTTTCGCCGAGGGTAATCACGACAAAACGGGTGGGATTCGCCGAAGGAATGCACGACGAAACCTTAGGGTTTCGTCAAGTGGGAGTCATGACGAAACAGGGGGTTTCGTCAAGGGTTAAACATGCACAGTAACTCGGTTAGGTCTGATAAGGGTTAACTGGGTTAGTCAGCTGTTGTTAATGATAAGCATGGGTTGCATGAGCTTGTATAACTGTTAAATGCTATGTGTTAGTTATTGCTCGAATATATGTGATGATCATGACTATTACTTTAACTATGTGATTATCAACTGATTATGCATGTATAAATACTATAGGATTGGATTGAATTATTTGTGAGCGAGTAGTTATCTTACCAAGCAAACCGAGGTGAGTTCACACTTTCTACAAGACATGGGATTCCCAAGGGTTGGGAATGGGTTAAAGAACTAAAACGGAAACTACATATTCTCCTTGGGTAGGATATGTACAGCCATCCTCCATGGGTAGGATGCCAAGATTTAAACCTTGCGTATTCTCCTTGGGTAGGATACGTACGTTCGTCCTCCTTGGGTAGGACAACAAGATTAAACATACTGGACCAAAACTCCATCATAAGTCCCTCATTTTATATCGACTTAATCGTCGAGGCCGATGGCGAGCGGGTCATTAGTTAATAGCGCTATTAGGTTTAACAAACCTCACACCGTGCCGGTAGGACGGGCGTGTACTAATGGACTAAGGCAAAGGGTCAATGATGATAGACATTGACTTAGGGCACAACTTACTTTCGTTAGTAGTCGATATGGTACGGTCTGGTAATTCACATGGGAAGCCCCCACTAATAATTGAGAAGGTTTGGGAAACAGGGTTACTGATTAAAACGTGGTGTACAAAACGAACTTACGATTATTGAAACGAAAGCAATACCTAATCAACCAACTGTGAACTCGCTCAACATTGTTGTTGACTCGTTGTTGCATGCCTTCCAGGTCGTTAGGTACTCATGGAGCTTGCACGGGGATGCGTGGTGTGACAACTCGTATTTCAGAACCTATCCTTGTGTTTAATGTAACGTATGCGAACTTTGTGTGACTATGTGATATATTGGTTTTAATGAATAATTATAAATTGTACGTTACGTATTTTGTGTGATTGTATTATTAGTAACAATATTGAATAATTCTTGGTCGCGCAACACTAGCCAGTCGCACAACATCTCTTGAGCCGTACACTATGTCTTTACCCACACGGCCCACTATGATTGAACTCGAGACAAGAGGCAGCCCATACAAGGGTTCGGCCCAACACCCTCTTTTCTATGTATACGTGAACATGTAGGCATATTCCACAACTCCTTGCCATATTGTAAACCCTAGAAATTATTTCCCCTCACTTGATGTGCGACGGCAGTGGACACCCCCCTTCGAGGCATCATCCAATTAGATCGAGCTCATTGGTTAGTAAATTATCATATATGTTATTTCGTAATGGTGATCTTGTTTATGTGTGACTGTGATCGACAAAAAGTGTATGTGTATGCTTTATAAAAACATGATGCGATGCCATGAATAAGGTAGATAACTCGAATGTAATACAAGTGATTTAAATCTAGTAAATGTGATCGATTAGGTGGTGTATCCGTTAGAATGTTAAGTGAAATTATGATGATTTTATAAAGTGCATGAGTTCATAGATGGTACCTAACCTACGGTTTGCATGTGATTCATATTTCAATCTAACAATTAGTCAAGCCCACCCAAATTAATTGGTCCATTAACCTCTTGAGGTGATGGACAGTTGTCGGCCATGATGGATGTTTTGGATGATAGATTGATAGGATAGTGATGAGCATATGATTTTGAAATGATTTGTATATTAGGGATTCGTGTAATATGATGCAAGATCGGTGATGTGATGCATGATGTCTATGTTCGAGAAATGTTGATAACCTGTTTGTATATTCGTATAATAGTAAATAATTTAGCAGATTATGGTTCTGTTCTATGCATACACGAATGATCATATCAACCTATTTGTATTGAATAGTTATTGAATGTTGATTGATAATCTCATAGATGGAAACCACCTAATTGATTGTTAATTTAAATCTGATAAAGGAAATAATATAACTGATTTCATGAAATCCGGACATTTAAACTAATCGCACAAGATTTCTTAGTCGCATAAGAAGTCTAGTCGCACAAGATATCTTGAGTCGCACAAGAATTAATGAATCGCACAATATGTTGTGCCGTTTAATAGTTGGGCCGTATTTGTATGTTGGGTTTTCTGTTCATGTGGGCCGGGTATAGGCTGGAATCACACAACATGTTGTGATCGCACAAGGCTGTGCTGAACGCACAACATTTTGGGCCGCCTGTTATTGGGCTTTATCCATTGGATCGTACATATTGAACATGATGAGTACTTGACTGTTACTGTTGGGTGTTAACATGTATTAGGTGTTTGCCATGATCAATGTGTGTTCATAACTTGTTAGACTATGTGTAATCATACGTGCTTTACTTGAACCTAGACCTGACTTGTATGGTAACCATGTTAGGACGTGGTTAGTCTCAACTAGCTCGATTTGACCTTTCTGTGTATCTGCCGAGCAAACCAAGGTTAGTTCACACTAGCCAAGGCATGGGATTCCCAGGGGTTGGGAATGGGATTGAATAACTACTCGTACAACTGTTACTATTAAACAAATTATTACTGTCCTCGGTTGAAGGGCACGTACGTAAAACCTACGTACAGTTATACTTACTACTGTCCTCGGATTGAAGGGCACGTACGTAAAGCCTACGTACACGATCTTAAGACCATCACCTCTATCAAAGGAAGTCCCTCAATTATCGACTTAATCGCTGAGGCCTAGGGCGAGCGGGTCATTAGTTAATAGCGCTATTAGGTTTAACAAACCTCACACCGTGCCAGTCGGACGGGCGTGTACTAATGGACTATGGGCAAAGGGTCAATGCTGATAGACATTGACTTAGGGCACCTCTTACATTTTCGTAGCAGTTGATACGCGTGGTCTTGTAACACATGGGAAGCCCCCACTAATCATCGCACATATGCCTGGACTGGCCGCGATAAGGATTAAAACGGACATACGATTTACGAAATGAATACTTTAATCAAACAACCAACTGTGAACTCGCTTAACTTTGTTGTTGATTCGTTGCTACATGCCTTGTAGGTCATTAGGTACCCATGGAGCTTGCATAGGGAGGAACGGTCGTTGTGGGACATGGCGATGTGTGCCATGCTTTAAACATTACTTTATTTCATATTTAATACTTGCTATGGGTTTTACAAATTATGCTTCCGCTAAACACTTAACTATGCTTTGGTTTTTGAACACCTTTCATATTGGTTGGTTGAATTATGTTTACTTACATGCTTGTTCAATATGATTGGTGGCTTGATCCTGGTCAGTCACGCCTCCAAGCGGTGATACTCCGCGTGTGGATTTTGGGGGTGTGACAGATTGGTATCAGAGCCATTGGTTATAGTGAACTTGGTTTTAATAAGAGAAAAGTTTTTATTGAAACCAGACTATAACCTGAACAGTGCTCAATGATCCATAACGACGCTTCGCTCCACGTGCAAGACTCGACATTCTAGGTAATATGGTTTATGTTTTATTGCCTACTTGCTAGTTACATAGAACATTGCTCATGATATGGTTAGATAACATGGTAGCCATTGTTTGCAACAACGTGTGCTTACTCCCTTCCGTCACTTCACACTTACACACATACGCGGCACTTTTTCTATTTTCTGTTTCCTTCGATATGAAGATCATGAGGGAACGTGTGAACCTAACTCAAGCCAGCTGACGGCTCTTATCAACGAACAAGTTACGGCAGCACTCGCATCCGCTCAGGCAGGAGGTATAACCTGCTGTTCCGAACCTAACCTAGGATGTTATATCCTACTCTCATGACCCAACTTTCGCGCTTAACCCGGTCTTTTCTTCCTCGCGCAACAAGGTCAGAACGCTTAGCCGCTTGTATGCACATTCAGGACATTCATGGACTGTCGTCCTAGTACTTTCAGTGGCACTAAAGGAGCTATTAGACTCCTCCATTGGTTTAAAAAGCTCGAGACTGTCTTAGGGATGCGTGAATGCCCTGAGGCTCGCAGGGTGAAGTACGCCACTGGTACTCTCGAAGGCACTACGCTAACATGGTGGAACGTGCAAGTTTAGATGATGGGGCTAGCGGCTGCTAATGCCACCCCATGGAATGATTTTTAAGGAACTGATCAAACGTGAATATTGTAGTCGTGATGACATCCGCAAGCTGGAAGTGGAGTTCTTTAACCTGAAGATGATGGGGTCAGAGATAGAAGCGTACACGAAACGATCCAACGAACTGGCAGTGTTGTGTCCAACTATAGTGGATCCTCCCATCAAGCGCTTTGAGCTGTACCCCAAAGGCTTAGTACCAGAAATTCAAGGCCATGTGACTGCTGCTAACCTTGCAACCATCCAGGATGTTACTTGTTTTGCTCATCGTCTCACAGACCGAGCAGTGGAACAGAACAAGCTGCCTAAGCGTATTGGTGCTACTACTACTACTACTTCTGCCACTCCCAGTGACAACAAACGAAAGTGGGATGGAACCTCCAGCAAGGGTTCGACTACGGTTCAGTCCCAGGCACAACAGCGAAAAATGGATGAGTACAGGAGCCCCAGTCATCAGTCTTTTGGTAATCGAAATCAGGGTGGATACGAGGGAAACCACCCTAAGTGCAATCGATGTAATTTGCATCACAGCGGGCCGTGCAACAAAGATCATTGTCAGAGATGCAACAAGCTTGGTCATGAAAACAAAGATTGTAGAAGCTCACGTCCTGCAAACCAGAACCGACAACAGCAGCCACAAGCTCCACATAATCAGCAGCAGGGTAACAACAAAGGGTGCTTTCAGTGTGGAGCTGAGGGCCATTTCAAGAGAGATTGTCCTCAACTGAACAGGAACCAGAACAACAACAACAACAATAACAACCAGGGGAATGGAAACAACGGGGGTAACAGCGGCAATGGTGCAAGGGGTCGTGTGTTTGTGATTGGTCAAGGTGATGATAGGAATGACCCCAACATTGTGATGGTTTCGACATCGTTAATGGTATGGATTGGTTATCCCAACACCAAGCAGAGATTCTTTGCAACGAAAAGATTGTCCATATTCCTCGTCCAGGTGATGAACCTCTCATGATTCGTGGCGACAAGAGTGGTGCTGTTGTGAGCATCATCTCTTTCCTTAAGGCTCAGAAGTGCTTGAGGAAGGGTCACACTGCTATTCTGGCTCTAGTTACTGACACCTCGAAGAAAGAGAAGAATATAGAAGATTTTCCAATTGTACGCGACTATCCTGAGGTATTCCCTGAGGAATTGCCTGGCCTTCCGCCTCATAGGCAAGTCGAGTTTCAAATCGAGCTAGCTCCTGGAGCAGCGCCCATAGCTCGTGCACCGTATCGCTTAGCTCCATCAGAGTTGAAAGAGCTATCTACGCAACTACAAGAACTCTTGGATAAGGGTTTTATTCGTCCTAGCTCTTCGCCCTAGGGAGCTCCAGTGCTATTCGTGAAGAAGAAAGACGGTACGTTCAGAATGTGCATCGACTACCGTGAACTGAACAAGGTGACTGTGAAGAATCGCTATCCTCTTCCACGCATTGACGACTTGTTCGACCAGCTGCAAGGGTCGAGCTACTATTTAAAGATTGATTTGAGATCAGGATATCATCAGCTGAGAGTCCGAGAAGAGGATGTCTCCAAAACAGCCTTTAGAACTCGATATGGACATTATGAGTTTTTGGTCATGCCTTTTGGACTGACAAACGCACCTGCGGTCTTCATGGACTTGATGAATCGAGTGTGCAAGCCGTACCTAGACAAGTTCGTCATTGTATTCATCGACGACATCCTGATTTATTCGAAGAGTCAAGAGGAACACGAACAGCATCTACGACTCATTTTGGAACTCCTTCGAACAGAACAGCTGTACGCCAAGTTTTCAAAATGCGACTTCTGGCTTCGTGAAGTCCATTTCTTAGGCCATGTGGTGAACAAGGATGGGATTCACGTTCATCCATCCAAGGTAGATTCGATCAAGAGCTGGCCTGCACCTCGTACGCCAACGGAAATCCGCCAATTCTTGGGCTTGGCAGGCTACTACAGGAGATTCATTAAGGATTTTTCCAAGATTGCACAGCCTCTCACCTCCCTAACTCAGAAAGGCGCTGTTTATCGATGGGGAAACGCACAGGAATTAGCATTTCAACATCTAAAGGATAGACTTTGTAGTGCACCTATCCTTTCATTGCCAGAGGGCACAGACGACTTTGTGGTTTACTGTGACGCGTCAATTCAGGGTCTTGGTTGAGTACTGATGCAACGGAATAAGGTTATAGCCTACGCCTCACGCCAACTCAAAGTCCATGAAAGAAACTACACTACACACGACTTAGAGCTGGGAGCTGTTGTTTTTGCACTTAAGATATGGCGACATTACCTGTAGGGTACCAAGTGCGCCATCTACACCGACCACAGGAGCCTCGAGCATATCTTTAAACAGAAGGAACTAAATATGCGACAACGATGATGGGTCGAACTGCTGAATGACTATGAATGCTCGATCAGGTACCACCCAGGCAAAGCCAATGTTGTGGCTGACGCCCTCAGTCGAAAGGACACTACGCCTAAGCGTGTACGAGCTTTACAACTTACTATACAGTCTAGTCTTCCTTCTCAGATACGAGATGCTCAGGTAGAAGCATTGAAACCAGAAAACGTCAGGGCTGAAGCCCTACATGGCTCAAGGCAACGCTTAGAACAGAAAGAAGACGGTGCTTACTACGTAACAGGACGCATTTGGGTCCCATTCTATGGCAACCTACGAGAGCTTGTGATGGATGAGGCACACAAGTCTCGCTACTCGGTACATCCTGGTTCGGATAAGATGTACCACGATATCAAAACTACGAATTGGTGGCCTAGCATGAAAGCTCACATAGCGACGTACGTTAGCAAGTGCTTGACTTGTGCGAGAGTCAAGTCAGAATATCAGAAACCTTCAGGCCTACTCCAACAGCCAGAAATACCACAATGGAAATGGGAACAAATTTCCATGGATTTTGTTACTGGCCTGCCTAGATCTCAACGTGGTAACGATACTATTTGGGTGATCATGGATCGACTCACAAAGTCTGCTCACTTCTTGACTCACAAAGCGGACGTATATCTTAAGGAAGTTGTCTCGAGGCATGGAGTGCCCACCTCTATTATCTCTGATCGTGATGCACGCTTTACTTCAGAACTATGGGAAGCAATGCACAAGTCTTTTGGCTCACGTTTAGATATGAGCATAGCTTATCACCCGCAAATGGATGGGCAGTCTGAACGCACCATCCAGACCCTTGAAGACATGCTTAGGGCATGTGTGATTGATTTTGGCAATAGTTGGGAAAAACATCTGCCACTAGTGGAATTCTCGTATAATAACAGTTACCACACCAGCATTCGGGCCGCTCCATTTGAGGCATTGTACGGGCGTAAATGCCGATCACCTCTTTGTTGGGCAGAGGTGGGGGATAGTCAGACCACTGGCCCAGAACTTGTGGTAGACACAACAGAACGAATTGCTCAGATACGACAACGAATGGCGGCAGCTCATGACCGTCAGAAAATCTACGCCGATAAGGGCAGGAAACCACTCGAGCTCCAGGTTGGGGAGCGAGTGCTACTCAAAGTTTCAACCTGGAAAGGGTGTGGTTCGTTTTGGTAAACGAGGCAAACTTAACCCACGATACGTTGGACCTTTCGAAGTCATTGAGAAAATAGGCAAGGTGGCCTACAAACTGAACTTACCAGCAGAACTCAGTGCAGTTCACAACGTTTTCCACGTGTCAAATCTGAAAAAGTGTCTGTCAGATGAGACCCACATAGTTCCTTTGAAGGAGCTCACTATCGACGAGCAGTTACGATTCATCGAGGAACCAGTTGAAATCACGGACCGGGATGTTAAGGTCCTCAAGCGCACTAGAATACCTCTCGTTCGAGTCCGTTGGAACTCACGTCGCGGCCCAGAGTTCACCTGGGAACACGAAGATCAAATGAAACAAAAGTATCCCCAACTTTTCGCAAACAGTACAACCACTACTGAGGCTGAAGCTACGGAATTTCGGGATGAAATTCCAGATCAACCGGGGGGGGGGGAGGATGTGACACCCCAGGAAAACCATGCAACTTAACTAGCTTCCTCAGTGAGTACGTACCAAATTTTGGGACGAAATTTCTTTCAACTTGGGGATAATGTGACAACTCGTATTTCAGAACCTATCCTTGTGTTTAATGTAACGTATGCGAACTTTGTGTGACTATGTGATATATTGATTTTAATGAATAATTATAAATTGTACGTTACGTATTTTGTGTGATTGTATTATTAGTAACAATATTGAATAATTCTTGGTCGCGCAACACTAGCCAGTCGCACAACATCTCTTGAGCCGTACACTATGTATTTACCCACACGGCCCACTATGATTGAACTCGAGACAAGAGGCAGCCTATACAAGGGTTCGGCCCAACACCCTCTTTTCTATGTATACGTGAACATGTAGGCATATTCCACAACTCCTTGCCATATTGTAAACCCTAGAAATTATTTCCCCTCACTTGATGTGCGACGGCAGTGGACACCCCCCTTCAAGGCATCATCCAATTAGATCGAGCTCATTGGTTAGTAAATTATCATATATGTTATTTCGTAATGGTGATCTTGTTTATGTGTGACTGTGATCGACAAAAAGTGTATGTGTATGCTTTATAAAAACATGATGCGATGCCAGGAATAAGGTAGATAATTCGAATGTAATACAAGTGATTTAAATCTAGTAAATGTGATCGATTAGGTGGTGTATCCGTTAGAATGTTAAGTGAAATTATGATGATTTTATAAAGTGCATGAGTTCATAGATGGTACCTAACCTACGGTTTGCATGTGATTCATATTTCAATCTAACAATTAGTCAAGCCCACCCAAATTAATTGGTCCAATAACCTCTTGAGGTGATGGACAGTTGTCGGCCATGATGGATGTTTTGGATGATAGATTGATAGGATAGTGATGAGCATATGATTTTGAAATGATTTGTATATTAGGGATTCGTGTAATCTGATGCAAGATCGGTGATGTGATGCATGATGTCTATGTTCGAGAAATGTTGATAACCAGTTTGTATATTCGTATAATAGTAAATAATTTAGCAGATTATGGTTCTGTTCTATGCGTACACTGAATGATCATATCATCCTGTTTGTATTGAATAGTGATTGAATGTTGATTGATAATCTCATAGATGGAAACCACCTAATTGATTGTTAATTTAAATCTGATAAAGGAAATAATATAACTGATTTCATGAAATCCGGACATTTAAACTAATCGCACAAGATTTCTTAGTCGCATAAGAAGTCTAGTCGCACAAGATATCCTGAGTCGCACAAGAATTAATGAATCGCACAATATGTTGTGCTGTTTAATAGTTGGGCCGTATTTGTATGTTGGGTTTTCTGTTCATGTGGGCCGGGTATAGGCTGGAATCGCACAACATGTTGTGATCGCACAAGGTTGTGCTGAACGCACAACATGTTGGGTCGCCTGTTATTGGGCTTTATCCTTTGGATCGTACATATTGAACATGATGAGTACTTGACTGTTACTGTTGGGTGTTAACATGTATTAGGTGTTTGCCATGATCAATGTGTGTTCATAACTTGTTATACTATGTGTAATCATACGTGCTTTACTTGAACCTAGACCTGACTTGTATGGTAACCATGTTAGGACGTGGTTAGTCTCAACTAGCTCGATTTGACCTTTCTGTGTATCTGCCGAGCAAACCAAGGTGAGTTCACACAAGCCAAGGCATGGGATTCCCAGGGGTTGGGAATGGGATTGAATAACTACTCGTACAACTGTTACTATTAAACAAATTATTACTGTCCTCGGTTGAAGGGCACGTACGTAAAACCTACGTACAGTTATACTTACTACTGTCCTCGGATTGAAGGGCACGTACGTAAAGCCTACATACACGATCTTAAGACCATCACCTCTATCAAAGGAAGTCCCTCAATTATCGACTTAATCGCCGAGGCCTAGGGCGAGCGGGTCATTAGTTAATAGCGCTATTAGGTTTAACAAACCTCACACCGTGCCAGTCGGAAGGGCGTGTACTAATGGACTATGGGCAAAGGGTCAATGTTGATAGACATTGACTTAGGGCACCTCTTACATTTTCGTAGCAGTCGATACGCGTGGTCTTGTAACACATGGGAAGCCCCAACTAATCATCGCACATATGCCTGGACTGGCCACGATAAGGATTAAAACGAACATACGATTTACGAAATGAATACTTTAACCAAACAACCAACTGTGAACTCGCTCAACTTTGTTGTTGATTCGTTGCTACATGCCTTGCAGGTCATTAGTTACCCATGGAGCTTGCACAGGGAGGAACAGTCGTTGTGGGACATGGCGATGTGTGCCATGCTTTAAACATTACTTTATTTCATATTTAATACTTGCTATGGGTTTTACAAATTATGCTTCCGCTAAACACTTAACTATGCTTTGGTTTTTGAACACCTTTCATATTGGTTGGTTGAATTATGTTTACTTACATGCTTGTTCAATATGATTGGTGGCTTGATCCTGGTCAGTCACGCCTCCAAGCGGTGATACTCCGCGTGTGGATTTTGGGGGTGTGACACATGGTCGTTGTGGGACATGGATTGTCATATACCATGTCAAACATTTGATACATTTAAACTTTTGTTTTGGTTTTAAACATTATTCTTCCGCTGATTTCTTAGACTATGTTTTGTTGGACACCAATTATATTGTGTTTGGGTTTTACATTTATTTATACGCTATGTTCAATATGATTGGTGGCTTGATCCTGGTCAGTTACGCCTCCAAGTGGTGGTACTCCGCATGTGGAAATTTGGGGGTGTGACAGATTGGTATCAGAGCCATTGGTTATAGTGAACTTGGTTTTAAAAAGGGAAAAAGTTTTTGTTATTTAAGGTCTTTTGTTGAGTCATCGTGAACTCATTTAAACGTGTTGTGGTTGTAACTTAAAACTTGGTGTCTACATTTCAGACAAGTATGTTGTGGTATTTTCAAACTTAAATTTATGGATGAACATCTTATGGTTTTATCATATAGCATTGTTATGATTGAATGCTATGATATTAAGAAGTCACACCAATAACCACGCTTCTGCAAAAGTCAGGGTGTGACACCTTCAACAATACCATGTCTCCAACCTCAAATTCTAATGGTTTGCGTCGTTTGTCGGCGTAGCTCTTCTGTCTATCACGGGCTGCCTTGATACGGTCTCATATCTGAGCAATCTTGTCTGTGGTTTCCTGAACCAATTCTGGACCAATGAGTTGTTTATCTCTGGTCTCCGGCCCAACACAACAGGGACCAACACTTTCGCCCATATAAAGCTTCAGACGGGTCGGCCTGGATGCTAGTGTGATAGCTATTATTGTAGGAAAACTCCACTAAAGGCAAGTGAGTATCCTAACTTCCACCAAAGTCCATCACACAAGCACGCAACATGTCCTCTAACGTCTGTATCGTCTGTTCAATCTGGCCGTCCATTTGAGGGTGAAATGTCATGCTAAGATTCAATTGAGACCCAAAGGCCTTCTGAAATATTTGCCATATCCTTGACATGAAACGACCATCTCGGTCTGATATGATGGAAACTGGCACTCCATGACGTGCCACAATCTCCTTGAGATATATTTCTGCCAGTTTCTTAGTGCTGTCTTTCTCACTGATCTGTAGAAAATGCGCGAACTTCCTAAGTCGGTCAACAATTACCTAAATCATATCATGACCTCTTTGAGTTCTCGGTAACTTAGTAATGAAATCCATTTCCATATGGGAATCTAAGGTTGTTGTAACAACCCTGATGGTTTCTAATATTCCGCCTTAACCTTGGCACATGTATGGCAGTTACCCACGTATGTAGCAATATCAGCTTTCATCATAGGCCACCAATAAAAGTCCTTCAAGTCTTGGTACATTTTTTCTGATCCGGGATATATAGAGTACCTTGACTTATGGGCTTCATCCAAAATAAGCGTGCGTAGATCACCGAGGATTGGAATCTAAATTCGTTCCATGAAGTACAACGTTCCATCTTCCTTTGGCACCAATTGCGCTTCGATTCCACGCAATGATTCGGCTTACAGATTATCCGGTTTAAGTGCTTCTTGTTGAGCCTCGTGAATCCGGGTAGTGAGATCAGTTTGTATGGTCATCTTTAAGGCTGGCACCCTTAGAGTGTCACACCCTGGCTTTGTGGAAGCTTGGGTTTATTTGGTGTGACTTCTTAATACCATAGCTTAATCACAACAAAGCTATATGAAAGTAAAACCATGATGATCATCCATTACTTCAAGTTTTAAAAGTAAAATACGACAACATTGTTTTAGAGTTGACACATGCAATGAGTTTACAACACAACATAATAAAAACCTTGTTCATAAGACACAACCACAAGATATGAAATGAACACAGTTTAAGACTTGTGACTCGTCCAGGTAAAGTCACAATCCCTAAACTTGGATGACACCATCCTTCTACGCAGCTTAACGACAGGGCATACCTTGCCAGATCCCTAATTCCCTGAAATACATGTAAGTTGAAAAATCAACATAAAGTTGAGCGAGTTCATGTGAAAGTAAGTATGTAAAACCTTTGTAAGTATAAAATCCCTGGTATGTAGCAAATAAGGAAATAAAGAGATCACCAATGGTTTGCAAGGCCATTGATATGTGTGAAGTGCAGTAGGAAGACTCAAACCTAGCAGATTTTTGCGTCGGGTACAAAGTCAACCCGAGGTCCGTTCTGTTGGGCCTGGAGTTGGGCTCGCTACACCCAGACAGATCTACCGCTACTGACCCTCGGTCCTACAATGAGGATTAATGCCCTCCAGTTTCAGCCTACTAACTCACATGATCTAAGTAGTAACCCTCCTTACGCTAACCATACCATGTAAAAAGTATTCGTAATCATAGTAACATGTATTTCACCCCCGAAGTATAAAAGCTGAAAACATTTAAGAGAAAAGGGGGACATGAACTCACTGAAGTGCGTCTCGAAATAGTCCGTCCCAAAATAACCTGCTGCGTGACGACCTACACGTACTAACTTCTATTAGACGGACGACCGTGCATTGGCTTAAGGTTTAAGTTTTTGGGAAATAGTTAGACAACTATTTCGTATTTACACATCTTAATTATTTATAAATTATATTCCTTCCCAAGGATGGGGGTTTTTAATACATGTGCGTTTTTATATCTCCGAAATACATTATTAAGTCTCACTTAAAATATATTTTAATTCATTTGTCTAAAATATTTTATCTCCAAAATATACATATTTTTCCCAAAAATATTATATTTTATTCCATACGATTTCCAAAATAATACTTTTA
This sequence comes from Helianthus tuberosus, assembly GCA_030545235.1. Classification (NCBI taxonomy): domain Eukaryota; kingdom Viridiplantae; phylum Streptophyta; class Magnoliopsida; order Asterales; family Asteraceae; genus Helianthus; species Helianthus tuberosus. The sequence continues at coordinate 111,025,909 of CM060449.1, forward strand.
TCAAAATACGTATTTAAGAGTATTTTCCGAAAATACATAAGTTACGTTTTTAACGTTCGTGTGGTAATAATAATTATACCGGTGTAACTTAGATATTTATTTGTGATAGCGTTGGTATTATTTTGGAGTCGTGCTTTCACAATGTATCCCAATTATATTATTTTTACTCTAAATTTAATATACATATAGTTCACAAATAATCATAAAATCACACAAGCGTTTTATTATGAAATATATATTCTAAATATATATTTAACAAGTTTTATTTACGAAAATCCACCTCCGAATACTTGGTTATTTTATAAATAAAAGCATGGCGAAGTTTGTTTGGAAAACAAGTCAAAAACATATTTATAAACACTTGTTACCCAAAAATATTCTAAGTCTTATTTTCTAGAAAAATTTTGCCAGATTTTCCTCTGTAACTGGAGGTGGCCACGCTTACTAGCGTATCATTTTCTTTTCAAAATTCAATCAACAACTTTTCAAATCCTCAACATACATCATTTATGTATCAAACTAGTCAAAAATATGTATAAGTCGCAAGCGCATGAACTTGTAAGTCGTGTAAAATTATGTAGTAACCTTCCAACATTTTTAGTAGATCTTTCTATCTTTAAAAATGAATCGGTTTCTTGAAAACTTTATTTTTAAAGAATATGTAACTTTACAACTTCTAGTCCAAAAATTACGAAAATTTTTTTTTTGTTAAATCCCTTTGTCACACAAGTGTTTACACACCTGTTTGTTCACAAGAATGCTTTTAGTTCATGAAAGATCCGGCTTTTAAACATGATTTGCATCTTACACTTGGTTCTTCGAAAATACCACTTGTAGATCTTTAGATCTACTAGTTTAAAACTCTATTTTACAAGAAAAATCATTTTTACACAAGTTCATGTTTGTGTGTGGAAAGGTTCATCATCTTGTATCTTTTACACTTTACATATTGCTAGTTCATGTTCCTTGAACATGATCTAGCGTGGTTAGATGACGATCCGTTCCACCTCTAGCAACCAACAACATAAAATAATCACAACAAAACAAGATTCATAAGATTTACACCATTATTTATTCTTTAACCAACTAGTTTATCATTCTCGCAAGACTTTAAGTTTTGTTTTCGCATGTTCTTGATTTTTATCCGTTAAATCTCTTATTAACCACTTTAAACATGAACAAGAAGATGTTTAGAAGCACTTACAACTAGCTCAAGGCTAGGGAAGAATCAAAGCGAAAACTAGGTGGATAAAAGCAACGTAGTGAGGTCCTTGAGATTTCGTAAGCACCGGGCCTCCTTATGTGCGACCTTTCACCCTTGTATGTAAGTGGTTTAGCAAGATCAAAATTTGAAAGTGATGGGTCTATGGTTGTGATTCTCGGCCGACTTCAAAGAGAGGGAGAGAGAGAGTGCCAAATTTGTTTATGTGTTTGAATGAAATGGTGAACCTCTCATACACACTTATAATCCATGTTTCCTAAATACCCATTATGTAATGTGTATGGAAGATATTAGACATTCAAAATAAAATATTCAAAAATGGGTGGAGAGTGTCCCACATGGGGACCGATTCTGTCAAGGGGGGTGGGGTTATGGTTTGTTTTGAACTAGCTAGTTAGTGTTTAGTTAAGTACTAAGGGTGTTAATTAGTGTATTATGTGTGTTATGAATTATAAAGGGTGTTAGGGTATTCGGGGACCCTAACTGGCTCAGAAAAGGAAAAACAATGTCATTGACAATATTTTTTTGTGTTCCGGGTAAAGTCCGGTTGTTCGGTTGGATATTAATCCGTTAAAGCGCTAATTAAGCATTTAAAGTGTCTTTAATATTATTTTTAGTGACACAATGAATTCCCGACACTTTGGAAAGTGTCTAGTATTATTTTACCCAGTTTTTGTACTTCACTAGTTAAGTTAAATGCTGAATTTTTGTATAACGTGCAGAATTTTGTAGTTAAAGCATGTTTTAGGCACATCCGGTCACTATAACTATCACCTAGTGACGCAGTTCTACATTCCTCACCTCCCTACACTCTTTACTAGTGTAGTAATCTATTCCCGGCTCGTACTGGCGTTAGAGACAATATCTGTCTAGTGCTGGCAATGTCAGCATGTTTACTGGGTATTTCGTATAGTGTGCTCACTGTGCTTTTGTGCATCAAGGTTGTCACTGATGTTTGTGTGTAAATAATAGAGTGACAGTATAAAATGTGATGCATGCGTATGTATGTATTAGAAATCAAGAAGCAGTTTAACCAAAGTTGTGAGCAAGCACAGTAATTAAGCATTAATTAAATATTAATTAATTCATACGGATACCTGGTTTGGTGAGGGATTGTCACATTCTCCCCCCGTTAAAGAAATTTCATCCCGAAATTTTAGGCTCTGCTTCTAGATGCAGGGGTCTTAGGAAATAAATGGGGGTACTTCTCCTTCATACGATCCCCACGTTCCCACGTGAATTCAGGCCCATGTCTTGCATTCCATCGAACTTTGACGAGTTTGACACTGCTCCTGCGAGTTTTGTTAACCTTCCAATCCGTAACCTCGACGGGTTCTTCGGTAAAGTGGAGCGTGTCGTCGATATGAACTTCGTCAGCAGAAATGATCACTGTCTCTTGTGTTGGACTCTTTCTCAAATTTGATACATGGAATGTATCGTGAACACCATTTAGTTCAGCAGGTAGGTCCAACTTGTAGGCAACAAGCCCAATCCTTTGCAAGATTCTGAAAGGGCCAATATAACGCGGATTCAACTTCCCACGCTTTCCGAAGCGTGCCACACCCTTCCAGGGTGAAACTTTCAATAAAACCATATCCCCGACTTGAAATTCCAAAGGTTTCCGCTTTGGATCCGCATAGGCTTTTTGTCTGTCGCGAGCCGCGTCGATGCGTTTTCGAATCTGCGCAATCTTGTCTGTCGTCTCTTGGACTATTTTGGGACCAACAAGCTGCCTATCACCTGCATCAGCCAGCATAGTGGTGATCGACACTTGCGTCCGTAAAGAGCTTCAAATGGCGCGGCTCCAATGCTGGTGTGGTAGCTGTTGTTGTACGAAAATTCGACCAATGGTAGATGATTATCCCAGCTACCACCCAAATCCATTACACATGCTCTCAGCATATCCTCCAAAGTCTGAATTGTTCGTTCACTTTGGCCGTCAGTTAACGGATGAAATGCAGTGCTCAAGTTCAACTGCGAGCCAAAAGCTTCTTGGAAGGATTGCCAAATCCTTGATACAAATCTCCCATCTCTATCCGAGATAATCGAGAGGGGCACTCCATGACGTGCAACGATCTCTCGCATGTATATTTCCGCAAGCTTACTCGTGTTGTCCTTTTCATTGATTGGCAGGAAGTGTGCGGACTTTGTTAGGCGATCTACTATCACCCAAATCATATCATGGCCTCTGGGCGTCCTTGGTAACTTCGTTATGAAATCCATTGAAATCTGTTCCCATTTCCACTTGGGAATCTCGGGTTGTTGCAGAAGTCCCGAAGGCTTCTGGTATTCAGCTTTCACTTTGGCGCACGTTAAACACTTGCTAACATAAACAGCAACATCGCCTTTCATCCTAGGCCACCAATAAGAGTCCTTAAGATCTTGGTACATCTTATCCGCAACGGGATGAATTGAGTACCGAGACTTGTGGGCTTCATGAAAAATAACTTTCCTCAAACCACCAAACAGAGGAACCCAAATCCTTTTCATGAAGCATAGCGTTCCTTCCTCGTTTGACACTAATTGCTTCTCCATCCCACGGAGATATTCCTCTTCAATGTTCCTTTCTTTAAGAGCCTCTTTCTGAGCGGTACAAATACATAAAGCGAGGTTTGTCTGGACAATCATCTCCAAAGCCCTAACCCCTATGGACTTGATCCTTTCTTTTCGACTCAGGGCATCAGCGACCACATTCGCTTTCCCTGGGTGATACTTGATCTCGCAGTCATAATCGCTCAATAATTCGACCCAACGTCTTTGCCTCATATTCAACTCTTTCTGGTCGAATATGTGATGCAGACTCTTATGATCCGTAAAGATTGTACACTTTGTACCATACAAATAATGTCTCCAGATTTTCAGCGCAAATACCACTGCGCCTAGCTCCAAATCATGCGTGGTATAGTTCTTTTCATGAACTTTCAATTGGCGTGAAGCGTAAGCTATAACTTTCTGGCGTTGCATCAACACGCAACCCAATCCTTGACGCGAGGCGTCACAGTAAACCATGAAATCATCAGTTCCTTCTGGTAGCGCTAAGATCGGCGCATTGCAAAGCTTGTCTTTTAGTAACTCGAATGCTTCTTCCTGTTTGATTCCCCAATCAAACTTCTTATCCTTTTGTGTGAGGAAGGTCAATGGTTGAGCGATCTTTGAAAAATCCTCAATGAATCTTCGATAATAGCCAGCCAAACCTAAGAATTGTCGAATCTCGGTTGGCGTCTTTGGGGTCTCCCAATTCTTGATCGCTTCGATCTTTGTGGGGTCCACATGAATCCCATCTCCATTCACCACATGTCCAAGGAATTGGACTTCGCGTAGCCAAAACTCACACTTCGAGAACTTGGCATATAATTTCTCCTTCTTAAGTAGCTCTAAAATAGCTCTTAAGTGCTGTTCGTGCTCGTCCTTTTTCTTCGAGTAAATCAGAATGTCGTCAATAAATACGATCAAAAACTTATCCAAGTATGGCTTGCAGACTCGGTTCATTAGGTCCATGAAAACTCCAGGTGCGTTTGCCAGCCCAAACGGCATAACTAGGAACTCGTAATGTCCATAATGAGTCCTAAAGGCCGTCTTCGGGATACTTTCCTCCTGTATCCTAAGTTGATGGTAACCATATCGCAAATCGATCTTCGAGTAGTAGCTTGAGCCTTGCAGTTGGTCGAAAAGATCATCGATTCTCGGCAAAGGGTATCTGTTCTTGATAGTCAACTTATTAAGCTCGCAATAGTCTATGCACATACGAAAACTAGTGTCCTTCTTTTTAACGAAAAGTACGGGAGCTCCCCATGGTGAGAAGCTTGGCCTAATGAATCCTTTATCCAATAGCTCCTGGAGTTGTGTCGACAACTCCTGCATCTCTGATGGCGCAAGTCTATAGGGTGCCTTGGCTACAGGCGCGGCACCTGGAACCAAGTCAATGTGAAACTCAACTTGCCTTTGAGGCGGAACTCCTGGCAAGTCTTCTGGAAAGACCTCCGGATATTCCTTGACGACTGGAATGTCTTCAATCTTTGGTTCAACAACTTCCTTGTCCACGATGTGTGCTAAGAATGCAACACATCCCTTCCGTAAACACTTTCTAGCTTTCAGGCAGCTAATAATTCTCAGCGGCGTATCATGCTTCTCTCCGTGCACTATGATCGTTTCTTCATCCGTCTGTGGGATGCGGATGGTCTTCTCATGGCAAACGATCTCGGCTTTGTTACTCGATAGCCAATCCATTCCCACTACCACATCAAAGCTTCCCAACTCGACAGGTAGCAGGTCTAGCATAAATTCATGTCCTCCTAGTTCAATCATGTATCCTTGGACAACTTCACTGGTCTCAACTAGTTTTCCATTTGCTAATTCGATGGAGTACGGAACGTCTAACTTACTAGGCGTCAACCCAAGTATATTCTTAAATTCTAATGACACAAAGCTATAATCGGCACCAGTATCAAACAAAACGGATGCAAAGCGTTGGTTTATAGGGAACGTACCGGTAACAACGTTCGGATCCTGGCGCGCTTCCCTTGCGCCAATGTTAAAGACTCTTCCCCATGCTTGGTCCAACCCTGGGCAGTTCCTCTTAAAATGCCCAATGTCGCCACAGTTAAAACAACCAAGTTTTTGCCCATTCCCAGATTGAGTGTTGTTCTGATTTCGATTCGCATCCCCAGCTTGATTTGCATTGTTCCCTCGATTTCCATTGCCTCCATTATTTCCTTTTGGGCGGTTTCCATTGCCACTACGATTATTGTTCCTACTAGCAAAACCTCCTTGGCCTCCCCGGCCGGCAATAGCCCAGCAAGAATCCTTCAAGTGGCCAACTTTTCCACAAGCTTCACATACTTTTGACCCACACCGGCCAGAATGATGACGCTGGCAGGTATTACACTTGGGATGAGTACCCATATATCCTTTCCCCTTCTTTCCAACACCAGTTGCAGCTTGGCCTGGTGTGCTTGGTTCTCCTTTCTTGCCAACACCGCTAGTACCCTGCTTGAAGTTTGAAAACTTTCGCTTGTTTTCACCAGACGACTCATCATGTGTTTCTTTCTTCATTGGTTTAACATTCGAAAACTTGTTCAGGCGGATGGCTTCCTCAGTAAGAGCCACGCTCAGATCGATGGCCTCTGTGATAGTCGCCGGCTTGGAAGTAGTGACCATACTCATGATTTGAGGTGCTAAACCCCAAATAAAGCGCTCGATTCACTTGAACTCCGGTGTAACCATATAAGGTACCACATGAGACAGGTCATGGAATCTCCGAACGTACTCAGCAATCTTGGGTCCTTCCATTCTCAAATGCCAGAACTCAGTTTCCAACTTCTGAATCTCCGCACGTGAGCAGTACTTTCTTCGCATGAGCTCCTTGAGCTCATTCCATGTCATTGCGTAAGCTGCGGCTTCGCCAAGAGTTTGCACTTGTAAGTTCCACCAGGACAGGGATCCGTCCAAAAATAGCCCAGAAATGTAAGTCACTTGTTGGTCTGGAGCGCACTTACTCATTCGAAGAACAGACTCCGTCTTTTCGGCCCATCTTAAAAAAGCTACAGCACCTCCGGTGCCGTCGAAATTCACAGGCTTGCAGTCTAGGAATTGCTTATAAGTGCACCCTGCACATACGTTAGAATATACAAATGGTATTAGCAAACGTGCTAAAGATATCCAGATGTATCTTAGTATGTCTCAACGACTTAACATTACCATGTGGTGGATTGTTATTGTCGTTATTGTTCGAGTTGCTTCCGCTGGTTCCTCCGTTTGAGGCTGCATACTGCGCAATGGCGGCAGCAATGATTCCTTGAAGTTCTGCCTCGTTGGCAGGCATATGCGTCTGGCGTCTTGGAGGCATATTCTAAAAGATGTTTCACGTAGGTCAGGTCATAGTGAGTAAAGTGTACGTATGTAGCAATAATATCGACACATAACATCTCATGTTATAATAAATCAACCACATAACATCTCATGTTATAAACTAATCAAGCACATAACATCTCATGTTATAAAATATCAATAATCAACCCATTATATAATGAGAATACTGCGATTGCGCTGTCATAAATCAAGACCACAATGTAAGGTTTACAAGTACATAACTGTATCATACATCATCAGTGACTAAGGGCCACATCGCCCTAGTCCAAACTATCTAGTCAGTAACAACAACAACAAATATACAAATCATCAAAAGTCACAATCATCAAAATGTGGTCTCCAAAAGCTGTGTAGTCTGCACAATCGCGGTCGTCTCACCAAAAGTCTACCTGCGTCGAATCAAAAAAGCCTAAGCTGATGGCGGTGGAGTAGGGGGAAAACGAGAAAAGAGTAAACGTCGCATATGAAGCCAGTCCTCCTCCATAGCGCGATAAGCGCGCAATAAGTATGCTATCTGCTGCTCGGGAGTCCAAAAACGAGCGGCAGAATCAGGTGAAAGCGGACGAGGAGGGTGTGATACTGCAGGTGGGGTTTGGCAATGGCACGGTAGTCGCTGAGCTCTCTCCAGCTCCTGTACGCGACGGGTCAGCGCCTCCTGCTGTATCATTAAAGATGTGAGAACATCCTCCGTAGAATACCCCACGTGGTATGGGTGATACGGATCCGTCAGCGGCATAATGGGGGGCGTAGTCCAGAGGAATGGCTCACTAGATGGAGCGAAGGATGGTACAGCAGATGGTGTAACAGGGGGAACAAAAGTATGGTGAGGAACCTGGGGTACAAACTGGTCTCCTCCTGACACGAAAGGTATATGACCAAATGGCTGACGAGATGAGCCCTCTCCAGGACGTGACGGAGGGATGTCCTGAAGAAATGTAACAGGAAGATCTGCGCGATGCGCACCTGTGATATGTGTGGGAAGCAAACGTACGTCGATGGGAGCTGAAGCAGGGGCGGAAACGGGTGCTACAGGTGGTGTAACAGGTACCACGAAAGGTGGGAAATCATCATCATCGTCTATCCACCCATTGCGGGTGTGCGCGTATCGTGGATCAATATGGGTCGCGAAAGGTGCACGGTCGAACATCACCGGCACTGGATCAGGAAGTGGTGCAACAACAGGATCCTCTAACTAATGTGGAGCATCAACATGAGCATCGATATGAACATCAACAGCATGATCATCCTCCAACAGTGGAGCAACCACAGGATGATCATCAACAGGTATAGCGTCAACAAAAGGAGCAACAGCAGGTGCATCGGCATGAACAGGGTCATGCTCCAATGCCGGGTCAGGAGCGACAACTGGCTCAGGGGCCACAGCAGGTTCCAGATCAACAAACTCCATCTCAAAATCAGCTGGATCAGCAAACAAGGGATCGACAGGGGTTACAGGATCCTCCAGGGGCTGGTCTAAGTGTATGAACTCAATGTCATGGTCTGGATCAAAACCAGGGGGAAAAACAGGATCATCCTCAATATCGTGATCAAACTCAAAGTCATGTGTAGGTGCAGCTGATGACGCCATATCAGGGTCAGCGTCGTGTGAGTGGTGCTGCACTCCCTGTGTATGCAAAGATGCGGACGCCACAGACTCAAATGAGTCTTGGACAGGTGAATGAACAGGGGCCTCCCCTGCAGAGGCGTCAGCAATGAGTAGAATATCATCAGCAGCAATAGGGGCCTGACCCTCAAGGTCATCCTCAAGTGGGTCCTCCTTAAATAAATCGACGTCGTCGTCGGAAAATCATCAAGTGGCATATCAACAACGGGATAAACGGCAAGGGGCACAGGAGCAGGGATTACCGCGAGTGGCAAATCCCCAACAAGATGTCCATCAGCAGGCTCTGCTACGACATCAGGCAGCGCAAAGGGCTGGAAGTCGTCATCATCTGTGCTGGTAGTATCGGAAATGTACACCTCGTGCTCCGATGAAACTATGTCATCTGATACTATCGCCATAGGGTCCAGAGTGTCGGAAACTCCAGTGTCTGATGAAGAAGGCATGATGTCTGTAACACAAACACACATACGCACAAACAATCGATCATAATATCAAATAAACATGTTAGTCACCAATAAGCAAACAAGTAATCATCCTAGTCTCCCAGACCACTCTCTCAGTCTCTCAGACTGATCCTCCTAGTCCCACTAGACTACTCCCTCAGCCTCTCAGACTGAGCCTCCTAGTCCCACTAGACTACTCCCTGGGACTCTCAGACTGAGCCTCCTAGTCCCACTAGACTACTCCCTCAGCCTCTCAGACTGAGCCTTAACTAACAAATAAAATGTGCTCACTCTTTTGTTTGTAAAATGTTTTGTGACCTGGATCTGGACGTAGTGTATGCAATGTAAAAATGTTTTCGTGAGAGCCCTAGTGATCTTAGTCTAGACTCGAGAAGGAATCCTAGTTCGCTATGATCAAGGCTCTGATACCAAGCTGTCATAACCTGGCTTTGCGGAAGCTTGGGTTTATTTGGTGTGACTTCTTAATACCATAGCTTAATCACAACAAAGCTATATGAAAGTAAAACCATGATGATCATCCATTACTTCAAGTTTTAAAAGTAAAATACGAAAGCATTGTTTTAGAGTTGACACATTCAACGAGTTTACAACACAACATAATAAAAACCTTGTTCATAAGACACAACCACAAGATATGAAATGAACACAGTTTAAGACTTGTGACTCGTCCAGGTAAAAGTCACAATCCCTAAACTTGGATGACACCATTCTTCTACGCAGTGTAACGACAGTGCATACCTTGCCAGATCCCTAATTCCCTAAAATACATGTAAGTTGAAAAATCAACATAAAGTTGAGCGAGTTCATGTGAAAGTGAGTATGTAAAACCTTTGTAAGTATAAAATCCCTGGTATGTAGCAAATAAGGAAATAAAGAGATCACCAATGGTTTGCAAGGCCATTGATATGTGTGAAGTGCAGTAGGAAGACTCAAACCTAGCAGATTTTTGCGTCGAGTACAAAGTCACCCCGAGGTCCGTTCTGTTGGGCCTGGAGTTGGGCTCGCTACACCCAGATAGATCTACCGCTACTGACCCTCGGTCCTACAATGAGGATTAATGGCCTCCAGTTGCAGCCTACTCACTCACATGATCTAAGTAGTAACCCTCCTTACGCTAACCATACCATGTAAAAAGTATTCGTAATCATAGTAACATGTATTTCACCCCCGAAGTATAAAAACTGAAAACAGTTAAGAGAAAAGGGGGACATGAACTCACTGAAGTGCGTCTCGAAATAGTCCGTCCCAAAATAACTTGCTACGTGACGACCTACACGTACTAACTTCTATTAGACGGACGATCGTGCCTTGGCTTAAGGTTTAAGTTTTTGGGAAATAGTTAGACAACTATTTCGTATTTACACTTCTTAATTATTTATAAATTATATTCCTTCCCAAGGTTGGGGGGTTTTTAATACATGTGCGTTTTTATATCTTCGAAATACATTATTAAGTCTCACTTAAAATATATTTTAATTCATTTGTCTAAAATATTCTATCTCCAAAATATACATATTTTTCCCAAAAATATTATATTTTATTCCATACGATTTCCAAAATAATACTTTTATCAAAATACGTATTTAAGAGTATTTTCCGAAAATACATAAGTTACGTTTTTAACGTTCGTGTGGTAATAATAATAATACCGGTGTAACTTAGATATTTATTTGTGATAGCGTTGGTATTATTTTGGAGTCGTGCTTTCACAATGTATTCCAGTTATATTATTTTTACTCTAAAAATAATATACATATAGTTCACAAATAATCATAAAATCACACAAGCGTTTTATTATGAAATATATATTCTAAATATATATTTAACAAGTTTTATTTACGAAAATCCACCTCCGAATACTTGGTTATTTTATAAATAAAATCATGGTGAAGTTTGTTTAGAAAACAAGTCAAAAACATATTTATAAACACTTGTTACCCAAAAATATTCTAAGTCTTATTTTCTGGAAAAATTTCGCCAGAGTTTCCTCTGTAACTGGAGGTGGCCACGCTTACTAGCGTATCATTTTCTTTTCAAAATTCAATCAACAACTTTTCAAATCCTCAACATACATCATTTATGTATCAAACTAGTCAAAAATATGTATAAGTCGCAAGCGCATGAACTTGTAAGTCGTGTAAAATTATGTAGTAACCTTCCAACATTTTTAGTAGATCTTTCAATCTTTAAAAATGAATCGGTTTCTTGAAAACTTTATTTTTAAAGAATATGTAACTTTACAACTTCTAGTCCAAAAATTACGAAAATATTTTTTTGTTAAATCCCTTTGTCACACAAGTGTTTACACACTTGTTTGTTCACAAGAATGCTTTTAGTTCATGAAAGATCCGGCCTTTAAGCATGATTTGCATCTTACACTTGGTTCTTCGAAAATACCACTTGTAGATCTTTAGATCTACTAGTTTAAAACTCTATTTTACAAGAAAAATCATTTTTACACAAGTTCATGTTTATGTGTGGAAAGGTTCATCATCTTGTATCTTTTACACTTTACATATTGCTAGTTCATGTTCCTTGAACAAGATCTAGTGTGGTTAGATGACGATCCGTTCCACCTCTAGCAACCAACAACATAAAATAATCACAACAAAACAAGATTCATAAGATTTACACCATTATTTATTCTTTAACCAACTAGTTTATCATTCTTGCAAGACTTTAAGTTTTGTTTTCGCATGTTCTTGATTTTTATCCGTTAAATCTCTTATTAACCACTATAAACATGAACAAGAAGATGTTTAGAAGCACTTACAACTAGCTCAAGGCTAGGGAAGAATCAAAGCGAAAACTAGGTGGATAAAAGCAACGTAGTGAGGTCCTTGAGATTTCGTAAGCACCGGGCCTCCTTGTGTGCGACCTTTCACCCTTGTATGTAAGTGGTTTAGCAAGATCAAAATTTGAAAGTGATGGCGCTATGGTTGTGATTCTCGGCCGACTTCAAAGAGAGGGAGAGAGAGAGAGTGCCAAATTTGTTTAAGTGTTTGAATGAAATGGTGAACCTCTCATACACACTTATAATCCATGTTTCCTAAATACCCATTATGTAATGTGTATGGAAGATATTAGACATTCAAAATAAAATATTCAAAAATGGGTGGAGAGTGTCCCACATGGGGACCGATTCAGTCAAGGGGGGGTGGGGTTATGGTTTGTTTTGAACTAGCTAGTTAGTGTTTAGTTAAGTACTAAGGGTGTTAATTAGTGTATTATGTGTGTTATAAATTATAAAGGGTGTTAGGGTATTCGGGGACCCTAACTGGCTCAGAAAAGGAAAAACAATGTCATTGATAATATTTTTTTGTGTTCCGGGTAAAGTCCGGTTGTTCGGTTGGATATTAATCCGTTAAAGCGCTAATTAAGCATTTAAAGTGTCTTTAATGTTATTTTTAGTGACACAATGAATTCCTGACACTTTGGAAAGTATCTAGTATTATTTTACCCAGTTTTTGTGCTTCACTAGTTAAGTTAAATGCTGAATTTTTGCATAACGTGCAAAATTTTGTAGTTAAAGCATGTTTTAGGCATATCCGGTCACTATAACTATCACCTAATGACGCAGTTCTACAATCCTCACCTCCCTACACTCTTTACTAGTGTAGTAATCTATTCCCGGCTCGTACTGGCCTTAGAGACAATATATGTCTAGTGCTGGCAATGTCAGCATGTTTACTGGGTATTCCGTATAGTGTGCTCACTGTGCTTTTGTGCATCAAGGTTGTCACTGATGTTTGTGTGTAAATAATAGAGTGACAGTATAAAATGTGATGCATGCGTATGTATGTATCAGAAATCAAGAAGCAGTTTAACCACAGTTGTGAGCAAGCATAGTAATTAAGCATTAATTAAATATTAATTAATTTGTACGGATACCTGGTTTGGTGAGGGTTGTCACATAGAGGTTTTACACGCTCCTTGTGGCTCAAGGCGTCCGCTACAACGTTCGCCTTGCCCGGGTGATACTTTATCTCACAATCGTAATCATTCAATAGCTCGACCCATATTCGTTGCCTCATGTTCAAGTCTTTCTGATAAAAAATGTGCTGCAAACTGATCTGTAAAGATTGTGCAATGAGTACCATACAAATAGTGACGCCAAATCTTCAACGTGAAAATCACTGCACCTAACTCAAGGTCGTGTGTGGTATAGTTCTTCTCATGCACCTTCAGCTGACGAGTCGCGTACGCGGTGACTTTGTCACGTTGCATCAACACGCAACCAAGACCTTGTCGAGACGCATCACAATAAACCACAAAACCATCGGTACCATCAGGTAAGGACAAAATAGGTGCGTCATGTCACACCCCCAAAATCCACATGCGGAGTATCACCGCTTGGAGGCATGACTGACCAGGATCAAGCCACCAATCATATTGAACAAGCATATAAATAAACATAATTCAACCATCAATATGAAGGGTGTTCAAAAACCAAAGCATAATTAAGTGTTTAGCGGAAGCATAATAGTAAAACCCATAGCAAGTATTAAGTATGAAATAAAGTAAGGTTTTAAAGCATGGCACACACTGCCATGTCCCACAACGACCGTTCCACCCTGTGCAAGCTCCATGAGTACCTAATGACCTGCAAGGCATGTAGCAACGAATCAACAACAAAGTTTAGCGAGTTCACAGTTGGTTGTTTGGTTATAGTATTCATTTCATAAATCGTATGTTCGTTTTGTAAACCATGTATCGTATTGATCCTTATCGCGGCCTATCCAGGCATATGTGCGATGATTAGTGGGGGCTTCCCATGTGTTACAAGACCACGCGTATCGACTGCTACGAAAATGTAAGTGGTGCCCTAAGTCAATGTCTATCAGCATTGACCCTTTGCCCATAGTCCATTAGTACACGCCCGTCCGACTGGCACGGTGTGAGGTTTGTTAAACCTAATAGCGCTATTAACTAATGACTCGCTCGCCCTAGGCCTCGGCGATTAAGTCGATCATTGAGGGACTTCCTTTGATAGAGGTGATGGTCTTAAGATCGTGTACGTAGGCTTTACGTACGTGCCCTTAAATCCGAGGACAGTAGTAAGTATAACTGTACGTAGGTTTTACGTACGTGCCCTTCAACCGAGGACAGTAACAATTTGTTTAATAGTAACAGTTGTACGAGTAGTTATTCAATCCCATTCCAAATCCCCTGGGAATCCCATGCCTTGGCTAGTGTGAACTCACCTTGGTTTGCTCGGTATGCTAAAGTATACACGCTCACAATTAATCAATCACGACCTATAGTACGCACGTATATACCATCAGTTTAGGTTCGTAACGATTCGCATGTATTCTAATGTCACATAGTGTATTTGTCAGTTAATCATCATACAACACAAACAGTTAATCGCATCCATATAATTCATGTACCACATCAATGTCCTTCACAGTTTATTCTAATATAACTATCCAATCATACACTTAACAGAGTTGGCATCTAGCAGAACTAGCAAGCTAACTGAGTGGGTAAAGTTAACAGAATTACTCCACTTAACTTAACAGAGTTAATAACTAGTAATGTTATATACTTCAGAATTAACAAAGCCAACAAGCTTAACAGAGTTACATGCTGAATAGAACTAATAAAGTTAACACTAATGGATTAACAACTAACAGAGTTAACCACTTAACAGTCATAACAGAGTTAACATATTTAATTGGATTAACAATCTAACAAAGTTTATCAACTAACAGCGTTATAAGCTAACAGAGTTACGGCTCAGAATACCTGACTAGTACACATGTGACGAAATCACATATGGGCCGAAATCCCCTTTGGGCCGAAATCCCTATGGGTTTTCATTGGGAATAAGGGTGACAAAAACACCTTGTGTTTTCGTTGATACATCATCATCAACAACAACAGTTACACCAAACCCTAATGATTAGTAACAGTTGCATGATCGGTCATCCCCTAATCATTTAATCCTATTATTGATATGTAAACATACAAATTACCTCATCATTGTGAACCCAAGACCATAATTCAATTTGCAGACCATTCATTAACAGACATACACTAATGATCATATCATCCAATAAGCATGGAAGTGTGTCGATAATATAAATATATGTTGTTCTTTTATAATGGCCGACAAGGATTGTTGTGCATGATGATTTTCACATATTCCTATAATCTGTCAGTAGGTCACATGTTGGCAATTAATAATATTTAGTAGATCACATTCCTATCTTACAAGACACATCATTCAATCATAGCATGTTTCGTATATAATTATATAATCGATCCAACCATGTATATTCGAACTCATAACATCATGAACATCTAATTAGACTAAAGTTATCTAAAATGTGGAAACACTAACCGAATCAAGAATGATTAAATCCGAGATTTAAACTTCGAAAGAGAGAAGGGCAGCCGTCAGGTTCAAAGGAAAACGAGAGGGAGTGGAAGAGGTGATTAGGGTTCTTGCCGAATGCCTTCTCGTGTAAAGATTATAAACAATATATATAACTGCTCGTACTGGACCTAAGGCCCATTTTGTTTTTGTTGGTCACAAGGTGGACGAAAACACACATGTGTTTTCATCCATAAGGGTGTTTTCGGCTAGAGGTGGTGATTTCGTGGGTTCCAAGTTTGTTGATATTACGCATGATATTACACAAAACATATACTACATACACACTTAATCCACACACCATATAAATCATATAACTTACAATACGATTTATCATAATACACACGTGTACAGTTGTGAACAAACAAATCGTGTCAACAAACAATCCGTACAATTAACATGCAATAATACGAAGATGGAATCTCAGAAACTCGAGTTGTCACAATATCCCCAACTTGAAAGAAATTTCGTCCTGAAATTTAGCATGCGGTTACTGAGGAAGCTAGCTGTGCTGTGTTGTTTACTGGTTTTCCTGGGGTGTCACATCATCCCCCCGTTGATTTGGAATTTCGTTCCGAAATTCTGTAGTAGCTTCAGCCTCAGTAATGGTTGCACTGTTTCCGAATAATTGGGGATACCTTAGTTTCATTTGATCTTCTCGTTCCCAGGTGAACTCTGGGCCACGACGGGAGTTCCAACGAACCCGAACAAGAGGTATTCTGGTGTTCTTGAGGACCTTAACATCCCGGTCTGTGATTTCAACTGGTTCCTCAACGAATCGCAACTGTTCATCGATAGTAAGCTCCTTCAAAGGAACTATGAGGGTCTCATCTGACAGACACTTCTTCAGATTCGACACGTGAAAGACGTTGTGAACTGCACTGAGTTCAGCTGGTAAGTTCAGTCTGTAGGCCACTTTGCCTATTTTCTCAATGATTTCGAATTGTCTGACATATCGCGGATTGAGCATTCCTCGTTTGCCAAAACGAACCACACCCTTCCAGGGTGAAACTTTGAGTAGCACTCGATCCCCAACCTGGAACTCGAGTGGTTTCCTGTCTTTATCGACGTATGCTTTCTGACGGTCACGAGCTGCCGCCATGCGTTGTCGTATCTGAGCAATCTTTTCTGTAGTATCAACTACGAGTTCTGGACCTGTGATTTGACTATCACCCACCTCTGCCCAACAAAGAGGTAACCGGCATTTACGTCCGTACAATGCCTCAAATGGAGCAGCTCTAATGCTGGTGTGGTAGCTGTTATTGTACGAAAATTCCACAAGTGGCAGATGCTTTTCCCAGCCGTTGCCAAAGTCAATTAACATGCACGAAGCATGTCTTCTAAAGTTTGAATAGTGTGCTCAGACTGTCCATCCGTCTGAGGGTGATAAGCTGTGCTCATGTCTAACCGAGAGCAAAAAGATTTGTGCATTGCTTGCCACAGTTCTGAAGTAAAACATGCATCACGATCAGAGATAATGGAGGTTGGCACCCCGTGCCTTGAAACCACTTCTTTTAAGTAGATGTCTGCTAATGTAGAGAACTTGTATATTTCCTTGATAGCCAAGAAGTGTGCAGACTTAGTGAGTCGATCCACGATCACCCAAATAGTATCATTCCCACGTTGAGATCTAGGTAGGCCAGTAACAAAATCCATGGAAATTTGCTCCCATTTCCACTGTGGTATCTCAGGTTGTTGGAGTAGGCCTGAAGGTTTCTGGTATTCGGCTTTGACTCTCGCACAACTCAAACACTTCCTGACGTAAGTTGCTATGTGAGCCTTCATGCTAGGCCACCAGTATGTAGTTCTGAGGTCGTGGTACATCTTATCCGAACCAGGATGTACTGAGTAGCGAGACTTGTGTGCCTCATCCATCACAAGCTCTCGTAGGTTGCCATAGTGTGGGACCCAAATGCGTCCTATTACATAGTAAGCGCCGTCTGTCTTTTGTTCTAACCGTTGCCTTGAGCCGCGTAGAGCTTCAGCCCTGACATTTTCTGGTTTCAATGCTTCTACCTGAGTATCTCGTATCTGTGAAGGAAGACTAGACTGAATAGTGAGTTGCAATGCTCGTACACGCCTAGGTGTAGTATCCTTTCGACTGAGGGCGTCGGCCACCACATTGGCTTTGCCCGGATGGTACTTTATAGCACATTCATAATCGTTTAGTAATTCGACCCATCGACGTTGTCGCATGTTCAACTCTTTCTGTTTGAAGATATGCTCGAGACTCCTGTGATCGGTGTAGATGGTGCACTTGGTACCGTACAGGTAATGTCGCCATATCTTGAGCGCAAAAATAACAGCTCCCAGCTCTAAATCATGTGTAGTGTAATTCCGTTCGTGAATCTTAAGTTGGCGCGAAGCATAAGCAATGACTTTATCCCGTTGCATCAACACACATCCAAGACCTTGGATGGATGCGTCGCAGAAGACTACAAAATCGTCCGTGCCTTCAGGCAATGAGAGGATATGTGCGCTACAAAGTCTATCCTTTAAGTGCTGAAACGCTGTTTCCTGTGTATTACCCCAACGGTAAGCAACACCTTTCTTTGTCAGTAGTGTAAGTGGCTGTGCGATCTTTGAGAAGTCTTTGATGAACCGTCTGTAATAACCCGCCAAACCCAAGAATTGGCGTATTTCGGTTGGTGTGCGAGGTGCAGGCCAGTTCTTGATTGAATCTACCTTGGATGGATCAACATGAATCCCATCCTTGTTTACCACGTGGCCTAGGAAGTGGACTTCACGAAGCCAGAAGTCGCATTTTGAAAACTTGGCGTACAGTTGTTCCGTTCGAAGGAGTTCCAAAATAAGTCGTAAATGATGCTCGTGTTCCTCCTGACTCTTCGAATAGATCAGGATGTCATCGATGAAAACAATAACAAACTTGTCAAGATAAGGTTTGCACACCCTCTTCATAAGATCCATGAAAACCGCAGGTGCGTTCGTTAGCCCGAATGGCATGACCAAAAACTCGTAATGGCCGTAGCGTGTTCTGAACGCTGTTTTAGAGACGTCCTCATCCCGGACTCTCAGTTGATGGTAGCCTGACCTCAGGTCAATCTTAGAGTAATAGCTCGACCCTTGTAACTGGTCGAATAAGTCATCGATGCGTGGAAGAGGATAGCGATTCTTCACGGTCATCTTGTTCAGTTCGCGGTAATCTATGCACATGCGGAAGGTACCGTCTTTCTTCTTCACAAACAATACTAGAGCTCCGCAGGGTGAAGAGCTAGGACGAATGAAACCCTTATCCAAGAGTTCTTGCAATTGCTTGGACAGTTCTTCCAGTTCGGTTGGAGCTAAGCGATAAGGTGCTCGAGCTATGGGTGCTGCTCCTGGAGCTAGCTCGATCTGAAATTCGACCTGGCGATGAGGCGGTAGCCTAGGTAACTCTTCAGGAAACACTTGAGGAAAGTCGCTTACAACTGGAATATCCTCTAACTTCTTCTTTTTCGTCGATGTATCTGTAACGAGTGCTAATATAGTAGTGTGGCCCTTTCGCAAACACTTCTGAGCCTTCAGGAAGGAGATGATGCCAACCACAGCACCACTCTTGTCGTCTTGAATTTCGAGAGGTTCTTTGCCAGAATGGGGAATGCGAACAATCTTCTCTTTGCATAGGATCTCTACTTGTTGTTGAGATAACCAATCCCTACCAATGACGATGTTAAAACTACCCAAAGCTATGGGAATGAGATCGATAGAGAAAGTCTGACCAGCTAAGACGAGGTTACAACCCTTGACTATGTGACCACTGTGGTGTCTGTTGCATCTGTTGCATTTTGGGTGGTTTCCTCGATATCCACCCTGCCTTTGACTACTAGAAGACTGCTGACCAGGGCTCTGATAGTCATCAATCTTTCGTTGCTGTGCCTGGGACTGAACTGAAGTCGAACCCTTGCTGGAGGTTCCATCCCACTTTTGTTTGTTGTCACTAGGTGTAGCAGAAGTAGTAGTAGTAGTAGTAGTAGTAGTAGCACCTATACGCTTAGGCAGTTTGTTCTGTTCCACTGTCTGGTCCGTGAGACGATGAGCAAGACGAGTAACATCCTGGATAGTAGCAAGGTTAGCAGCAGTCACATGGATTTGGATCTCTGGTACTAAGCCTTTGAGGTACAGCTCAATGCGCTTGATGGGAGGATCCACCATAGTTGGACATAACACTGCCAGTTCGTTGGATCGTTTCGTGTACGCTTCTATCTCTGACCCCGTCATCTTCAGGTTAAAGAACTCCATTTCCAGCTTGTGGACGTCATCACGACTACAGTATTCACGTTTGATCAGTTCCTTAAAATCATTCCATGGGGTGGCATTAGCAGCCGCCAGCCCCAGCATCTGAACTTGCGCGTTCCACCAAGTTAGCGCAGTGCCTTCGAGAGTACCAGTGGCGTACTTCATCCTACGAGCCTCAGGGCATTCACACATCTCGAAGACCGATTCCAGCTTTTCAAACCAATGGAGGAGTCCAACGGCCCCTTCAGTGCCACTAAAAGTACTAGGACAACAGTCCATGAAAGTTTTGAACGTGCCCACTGGTGGCTGAGCGTGTTGACCTGTCGTGTGTGTAAGAGTAAACATACTTGAGCACGAGTGTTGGTTTACGAGAGTAGGATCTGAAGATCCTAGAGTAAGTGGTGATGGCAGGCTATACCTCCTGCCTGGGCAGCTGCGAGTGCTGCAGTAACTTGTTCAGTGATCAAAGCCGCCAACTGGGCTTGAGTTAGGTTAACGCGTCCACTCATGATCTTGATATCAAGGAGAACATGAGTGAGAGAGGTTCGCAAAAGTGCGATGACAGAAGAGAGTAAGCACATAAGTGTTTCAATCAACAGTTGTTACGTTTATCTAAGCATACCATGAGCAAAGTTCTATGTAATCTAGCAAGTAGGCAATGTAAACATAAATCGTATCACCTAGAATGTCGAGTCTTGCACGTGGAGAGAAGCGTCGTTGTGGATCATTGAGCACTGTACAGGTTATAGTCTGGTTTTAATAAAAACGTTTTCCCCTTATTAAAACCAAGTTCTCTATAACCAATGGCTCAGATACCAATATGTCACACCCCCAAAATCCACATGCGGAGTATCACAGCTTGGAGGCGTGACTGACCAGGATCAAGCCACCAATCATATTGAACAAGCATATAAATAAACATAATTCAACCATCAATATGAAGGGTGTTCAAAAACCAAAGCATAATTAAGTGTTTAGCGGAAGCATAATAGTTAAACCTATAGCAAGTATTAAGTATGAAATAAAGTAAGGTTTTAAAGCATGGCACACACTGCCATGTCCCACAACGACCGTTCCTCCCTGTGCAAGCTCCATGAGTACCTAATGACCTGCAAGGCATGTAGCAATGAATCAACAACAAAGTTGAGCGAGTTCACAGTTGGTTGTTTGGTTATAGTATTCATTTCATAAATCGTATGTTCGTTTTGTAAACCATGTATCGTATTGATCCTTATCGCGGCCTATCCAGGCATATGTGCGATGATTAGTGGGGGCTTCCCATGTGTTACAAGACCACGCGTATCGACTGCTACGAAAATGTAAGTGGTGCCCTAAGTCAATGTCTATCAGCATTGACCCTTTGCCCATAGTCCATTAGTACACGCCCGTCCGACTGGCACGGTGTGAGGTTTGTTAAACCTAATAGCGCTATTAACTAATGAACCGCTCGCCCTAGGCCTCGGCGATTAAGTCGATCATTGAGGGACTTCCTTTGATAGAGGTGATGGTCTTAAGATCGTGTACGTAGGCTTTACGTACGTGCCCTTAAATCCGAGGACAGTAGTAAGTATAACTGTACGTAGGTTTTACGTACGTGCCCTTCAACCGAGGACAGTAACAATTTGTTTAATAGTAACAGTTGTACGAGTAGTTATTCAATCCCATTCCAAATCCCCTGGGAATCCCATGCCTTGGCTAGTGTGAACTCACCTTGGTTTGCTCGGTATGCTAAAGTATACACGCTCACAATTAATCAATCACGACCTATAGTACGCACGTATATACCATCAGTTTAGGTTCGTAACGATTCGCATGTATTCTAATGTCACATAGTGTATTTGTCAGTTAATCATCATACAACACAAACAGTTAATCGCATCCATATAATTCATGTACCACATCAATGTCCTTCACAGTTTATTCTAATATAACTATCCAATCATACACTTAACAGAGTTGGCATCTAGCAGAACTAGCAAGCTAACTGAGTGGGTAAAGTTAACAGAATTACTCCACTTAACTTAACAGAGTTAATAACTAGTAATGTTATATACTTCAGAATTAACAAAGCCAACAAGCTTAACAGAGTTACATGCTGAATAGAACTAATAAAGTTAACACTAATGGATTAACAACTAACATAGTTAACCACTTAACAGTCATAACAGAGTTAACATATTTAATTGGATTAACAATCTAACAAAGTTTATCAACTAACAGCGTTATAAGCTAATAGAGTTACGGCTCAGAATACATGACTAGTACACATGTGACGAAATCACATATGGGCCGAAATCCCCTTTGGGCCGAAACCCTTATGGGTTTTCGTTGGGTATAAGGGTGACGAAAACACCTTGTGTTTTCGTTGATACATCATCATCAACAACAACAGTTACACCAAACCCTAATGATTAGTAACAGTTGCATGATCGGTCATCCCCTAATCATTTAATCCTATTATTGATATGTAAACATACAAATCACCTCATCATTGTGAACCCAAGACCATAATTCAATTTGCAGACCATTCATTAACAGACATACACTAATGATCATATCATCCAATAAGCATGGCAGTGTGTCGATAATATAAATATATGTTGTTCTTTTATAATGGCCGACAAGGATTGTTGTGCATGATGATTTTCACATATTCCTATAATCTGTCAGTAGGTTACATGTTGGCAATTAATAATATTCAGTAGATCACATTCCTATCTTATAAGACACATCATTCAATCATAGCATGTTTCGCATATAATTCTATAATCGATCCAATCATGTATATTCGAACTCATAACATCATGAACATCTAATTAGACTAAAGTTATCTAAAATGTGGAAACACTAACCGAATCAAGAATGATTAAATCCGATATTTAAACTTCGAAAGAGAGAAGGGCAGCCGTCAGGTTCAAAGGAAAACGAGAGGGAGTGGAAGAGGTGATTAGGGTTCTTGCCGAATGCCTTCTCGCGTAAAGATTATAAACAATATATATAACTGCTCGTACTGGGCCTAAGGCCCATTTTGTTTTTGTTGGTCACAAGGTGGACGAAAACACACATGTGTTTTCATCCATGAGGGTGTTTTCGGCTAGAGGTGGTGATTTCGTGGGTTCCAAGTTTGTTGATATTACGCATGATATTACACAAAACATATACTACATACACACTTAATCCACACACCATATAAATCATATAACTTACAAAACAATTTATCATAATACACACGTGTACAGTTGTGAACAAACAAATCGTGTCAACAAACAATCCGTACAATTAACATGCAATAATACGAAGATGGAATCTCAGAAACTCGAGTTGTCACACGTCACAAAGTTTATCTTTCAACAGTTGAAAAGCCGCTTCTTGTTCTTCGCCCCATTCAAACCTATTTTCCTTTTGGGTTAGGGTCGTTAGCGGTTGGGCAATCTTCGAAAAGTTCTCTATAAATCGCCTGTAATAGCCTGCTAACCCTAGAAATTGTCGTATCTCGGTTGGGGTCTTAGGTGCTTCCCAATTTTTGATCGCTTCAATATTAGCAAGGTCGACGTGAATTCCATTCTCATTTACCACATGACCTAGGAATTGCACCTCACGAATCCAAAATTCGCACTTCGAAAGTTTCACGTAAAGTTGTTCCTTCTTCAAGAGTTCCAAGATAGCTCGCAAATACTGCTCATGCTCCTCCTTGGTTCGCGAGTATATGAGGATGTCATCAATAAACACAATCACAAACTTATCCAAATACGGCTTACACACCCGATTTATGAGATCCATAAATACCGCCGGTGCATTGGTTAAGCCGAACGGCATGCCAAGGAACTTGTAATGTCCGTAACGAGTTCTAAAGGCCGTTTTGGGGATACTTTCTTCCTGTATTCTCAATTGAATGTATCCCAATCTCAAATCAATCTTGGAGTAATAGCTGGAACCTTGGAGTTGATCAAATAAGTCATCAATTCTCAGTAAGGGATACGGATTCTTGATGTTCAGTTTGTTTAACTCCCTGTAGTCAACGCACATACGAAAATTGCCATCCTTCTTTTTAATAAAAAACACTGGAGCTCCCTAAGGTGAGAAGCTTGGCCTGATAAATCCCTTGTCTAACAACTCTTGCAGCTGAGTCGATAGCTCCTGCATTTCTGATGGAGCTTGCCGGTATGGTGCCTTTGCCACTTGTGCCGCTCCTGGCACTAAATCTATCCGACACTCCACTTGTCACTATGGAGGTAGTCCAGGAAAGTCTTCGGGAAAAACTTCTGGAAATTCCTTCACAACGGGGATGTCTTCTAACTTTGGCTCCTTGGTCTCTTTGTCTATGACGTAGGCGAGGAACGCTATGCAGCCTTTTCGGAGACACTTCTGCGCCTTCATGCAATTAATAATTCGTAGGGGCGTCTCGCGCTTCTCCCCATGAATCACAAGTGTTTCTCCATTCAACAGTGGGATGCAGATGGTTTTCTCGTGATAAACCACTTCCGCACGGTTGTCGGACAGCCAATCCATTCCAACGACTACATCAAAACTACCTAAACCAACTGGTAGAAGATTGATGGAAATTTTTCATTTCCCAAGTTCGAGTGTACAACCCTTAATAACTTCATCCACTTCGACTACTTTCCTGTTTTCCAGTTCTATAGAATATGGGACATCTAGTTTACTTGTTTCTACGCCAAGTATATCCTTAAATTCTATAGATATAAAGCTAAAGTCGGCACCAGTATAAAAAAAACAGATGCAAAGTGTTGGTTTATAGAGAACGTACCCGTAACAACGTTTGGGTCCTGGCGCGCTTCACGTGCTCCAATCGTGAAGACTCTTCCATGGGCATGATTATCTTTTGGGCAATCCTTCTTAAAATGCCCAATGTCTCCGCAACCAAAACAACCTTGGCCTCGGCCATTACCATTTCCACCTTGGTTGTTGTTGTTGTTATTGTTTCCGCCCAGATTGTTGTTATTGTTTCCGCCTGGATTATTGTTGTTGTTACCACCTTGGTGGTAGTTACAATTTCCTCCACGGTTTGCATTTCTTCCTCCCGTTCCTACCCAGCATGTTTCTTAGTTGTGCCCCTCCTTTCCACATTTGTCACACTTTACCCTCAGACGTCGACCATCATGGTGAAACTTGAACCTATCACACATGGCTTGGAACCCAAATAACCTTTACCACTAGCCTCGTTAGTGGCTCCATAAGCTTTGGCACCACGAGGTGGGTTCACTTCCCTTTTTTTGTTAGCATTCGAGTTGTCGTTGTTTGCTTGGGTGCCCTTCTTTAAGTTTGAAAACTTTCTTTTGTTTTTGCTTGAAGACTCCACATCAGTCTCTTTCTTGTTTGCACCATACTTCGAGAACTTTCCCAATCGGAGTGCCTCTTCAGTGAGTACGACACTCAAGTCAATAGTGTGACAACTGTGCTCTTCAATCGATGAAAAATGTAAAACAATATCAATTATCAATAAAACAATGTGTTTTGGTGTTATTATGTGTGTATTTGTGTTTGATGATTTTACGATTTGATTCGAGTCCGATTTCAAGCTTTAAATCTCTTTCTGGAAGGTTATACACAAACTGGTGCATAAACGCAGTCAGTTTAACACGACAAACACTCCGAAATAGTGAAATAGGCTTAACATACCTTAAATAACCTTCATATAACTTAGAAATAAGTTTTGGATGGTTTGGTGTGTTGAGAACAAGTCTATTCGATCGCATGGACTATTTGTGTCAAACTGCGAATGCATGCTGGTTTGTTCAGTAACGAATGTTCCGGAACTTGATCATAAGTTAAACATGTCCTAAATATCCTTTACATAGCTTAGAAATAGGCTTTGAGAGGTTCGGTATGCTAAAATAAACTTATTTGATCAATAGGGACTAAAAGCGTCAAAAAGTGCATAAGTTTGCATTTGCGTGCATATCTTACGTTCTGAATATATCCGGACATCCAAAAATTTTTGTAATCATTAAAATATTTTATTTTAGTGATTGGAATGCAAAAATACCATTCGTTGTGTAATTTGGATCGTTTTTGCGTTCGTTACGACTTCCGTCGTAATTAACCGAATAACACAACCGTACGACCAAACGAACCAACATCCGAGATGTTTTTGAGCATATTTTAAGTTCCCTATACTTTAACTTCATTTTAGAGCCTTGAAATGGGGTTAACGGGGCTTAAACGTGTCAAAAATGCATCGAAAACCAAGTTTTGGGCTTGTAGGGGCTAAAAGTGTAAATCTGCCAAAGATCTTAGGCGAGGCGCGTAAGCCTAGTCTTATTCTTACGTGGGACTCGAGAGCAGCCCAGTACAGAAACATTGAATCTGGACTTTGAGCTGGTTTTGATGGTTTTTAACCCCTGATTTGGGATACCATCTGCTTGTTTTTATGGTATTACACGTCCCATGGTATTTTAAAACCATGTGCCCACATGGAGGGTCAAGATCGAAGCACGTTTTACAAGAAACTATCCTAACGGTTCACCAAAAACTATATATACCCAAGCTTTCATTCCATTTTTTGCACACTTGATCTGAAAAACTCTAAGTTGAAGTTCTAGAACTTCATACGTGAGTATTTTGGATCAAGATCTCCCTAGCTTGGACCTTTTGTAAGCTTCTTTCGTGCTTTTATTTCTTTTCTAGCGTGAAAGTCAAACACTGTTTGACTTTCTGCTTTGACCAGTCTTTGGTCAACACAAAGTTCGTTTGAACTTTGCAACGTGAGCGTAATCACGATGGTTATAGTCCCTTGTGACTATACCTACTGAGTACCACGTTGATTAGGCGTAGTGACGAGTCATAGTTTCGGTCAAAATGCGTATTTATGCGTATTTTGAAACTAAACTATCCTTGGGTATCAAAACACTTTGTTTTGATATCAAATCCCGTTTTCTAACTTAGTTAAACATGTTCCAACATGTTTAGCTCGTCACTTTTAGTTAGTGCTTGTATAGAGTCGTAAGTCAAGCGGACTAAACCACCACTTAGACTTTCGAACTCGACCCGTTTGGTCGATCTTTAGGATCCGACCAAGCATGTTTAGTGACCATAGTTGTATAGGGAATAACCTTCCGAGGTTATACCTTATGGTCACTTAGTTTAAGTAGTTGTATGATAGGTAGTTTATATGCCTTAGGAAAATGACCAAAATGCCCTTTTCATGCATAATTGGATTTTAAGCATATGTAACTTAACTTTTATCACCTAAACTGATTATGCAACATATTTAAACATATTTAGGCATATAATACTTGTCATAGGACTAGTTAGACGTCTCGAACGTGCGTTTGCGCGAACGACGCGTTAAAGTAGCGTAAGCTACCTTAATGGGTCGTAACGGGTCGAAAGCACTTAGGATAGGTTCCGATCTAGAATGTAGGCTTTATTAAACCATATCACATGAGTTCCAATACTCATTTGGTTTACGAAACCTCATTATGTCCGATCTTCAGATTTAGGTGTCGATTTATTAACTAGTGATTCGATTACTAAGTATCGCTTGAGTTTCCTTGGTTTGCTTGAGCTTGTTGAGTTCTTTAGATTGAGGATACTTTGCACTTCGATGTGAGTACATAGTTCCCCTATTTTACTGTCTTGGATTGTTTTGGGGTGATTCATATGTATTAAACAATTTCGAGGTTTTAACGATGATTTCAAAAATGAATACTATGGTTTATATTAAACTAATAACGATTTCGATAATATGAACGAACTTGTTGGACATATTTACATAACGAATGACATTCATTAATTTTGGCCGAACCGACCAGTACTAGGTTATGGTACCATAGGATCTGACAAATCCCGTTATCGGACTACACCCATGGTTATGTGTGGGGGTTATGTGGGTAATGACCGAATCTGTGATTGTTAACTTACCCTTTGGTGGTTTGTTAATTCGAGTTGAACGATGGGCGAGTCGCGAAGGTTTGAGTGTTATTAGCGAGACGACCAAAAGTAGTTTCACAATTAAAACGAGAAGGATTTTGGGAAGATTTAAACGATTTGAAACGATTTTGAACGAGTTAAACGATTTGAATGAACGATTGGTTTTGGGTTGTGATTAGGAAATGGGATGGGTGTAACATGATAAAAGCATGGTAGATACGCCGCTGGTACTTCTTATATATAAGTGCTTTTATCATATTATATTCCGTGGCATTATTTAGTTCACACGGGAAAACGATTTTGAAACGATGTCACATAACGATGTTTTCTAAATGATATAAACCATACGAGTTTTGTAACGAGAACAATTTACGATTTGGTTTACTTAGACAAATGTTTTTGGGTTAAGAATCATGGCTGCGAGATTTTATAAATTATAAACAACTTGATTTGAGTTGGTTAGTTATGTTGCAATACACTTTAACTTTTGACTCTTGTAGTCTAACAAGGTACTGCAACATGTAAACGAGCCATGAATCCGATACTCTCATAAAACCTATGTGCTCGCCAGCATTTCTTTGCTGACTTTGTTTTTACATATGTTTCAGGTGGTGTTGCATGATGTTGATTGCTAGGATGTATGTTCACATAGGACCTGGACGAGGCCTTAGTGACATAATAACAATGATAGTCGATGTGTAACTTGTTTGTTTTTTTAAGACAATGTAAATTATCCAATGAACCAATAAAATGAAACTTTTGTATCCATGGTTGTGAAACAATGATTCTACCACTCCACTCCCCGATGTTTCCGCCGCGGTTTCGTTGTTTTAACGCGGTCGGGGTGTGACAAATAGCCTCAGCGATGAATCTCAAAAACATCAACAAAAGTTGAGCGAGTTCATGTGTTTTATGTGTATGCGCATCAAATGAATCTCAAAAACATTTGAAAGTTTAGTTTTGTAAGTAGGTATGTAAAGCGTCTATGTACATGTTGATCATTAATGTTTTGCAAGGACATTAATATATGTGACGACATAGGAGGTACTCAACCCGAGTAGATGATTTTTAGTGTCGGTTCACTCCCGACTGGGACACAATAGCACTCTAGTGGTCACCCATGGACCATGAGTGGGGCTCGCCCGTACCCATTAGATCTAACCTTTGTTCCGTGGTCCTTAAAAGGATTAATGGCACCTTAGTTACAGCCTATGCTCAAATGATCTAAGAGTTCATTCCATAGCTTAATCATACCCAAGTTGATATGTATTTCCCCCGAAAGTTGTAAACCGAAAACGCTAAAAGAAAAGGGGGACATGAACTCACAAGTTTGCGTCCGTGGAAAGTGCGTACTCAAATGCGGTTTCCTGGGTTCCATTCGCAACCTACAAACGTGCTAGGTTTTGTTAGACACTTCGGTCTTGTAACGGTTCTTAGTCTTAAATATTTATTAAGACTTGTTTCGGATTTGTTTTTATTTTGAGTTGCACTTTAATGTATGATGTCTTTATCTAATTTCTCACAATTATATAAAATTCAAAATATAATATATTAGTTAAAATATTATATTGAGTTAATTGCCAAAATCGTCCCTGAGGTTTGGGCATGTTTGCCATTTTCGTCCAAAATGACACTTTTGTACCAAATTGCCCCCAACGTTTGTAACTTTTTGCCATTTTCATCCAAACCACTAACTTAGTTTATATTTTCTATTAAGTTGAGGATATTTGGATGAAACTGACAAATATAAAACCACAGGGATGATTTTGGTAATTTACTCAAACCCTTTTTAATTTCTTTTATTTAATTATTTTTGTTACATATATAATAAAAAAGAATATACATGGAGTTTTTAGAAAAAAAAAATTAATAGTTTTGTCACATAATTTTTATAAATTTTTTATCCAAATCAATAACTCAATTTATTTTTTCTTTTAAGGTGAATGATGTTTTAAATTTTATAAATTAGGACAGAAATTAATTTACAGTTTCTTTATATATATATATATATATATATATATATACATATATATATATATATATCATTTTTATAAAGAGAAAACGTCATTGGTGTGCAACACATAACAATCGATTACAACTTTTAGTATTTATCAGTTGTAGAGACTGTAAAAATTGTAAAACGTTACATGTTTTTTAAATGTGTTGAGCACCTAGGAAATATGTTGGTAGAAATAAAATATTTATTTAATTAAGATTATGAGCGTAACTAACTAATAGTTATTCTGAGTGGCTTGCGTAAAGAAACTTTTGGTTCATAGCATTATAATTATAATTTGGTGGGTAATTTTAAGGTTTGGTAACGATACGTTGTTTGATAGGGGGGCACTGACTTCTGTTTTTCCTTATGAGCGAATTTAAAAGAGTAGAAGATGAATTACAAACTTGATACATATGATAAGACTTTTTTATTTGACCTTTTTCAATAAGGTCACCAACATTTTAGTTTTATACAATTTAGAGATTTAAGTAGAATTTATTTTTATAAAACTGATCTATATAAAAAAATAGAAATTAATTTTTGTCCTAATTTATAAACATCCTTCGCCTTAATAGAAAAAGTAACTTAGTTAGTGGTTGGAAGAAAATTTATAAAAATTATGTGACAAAGCTATTATTTTTTTCATATAAAAATTGCATGTATATTCTCTTTTATTATATATGTAACAAAATTAATTAAATAAAAGAAATTTAAAAGAGTTTGAATAAATTGCCAAAATCATCCCTGTGGTTTTTATATTTGCCAGTTTCATCCAAATATCCTCAACTTAACAGAAAAAATAAACTAAATTAGTGGTTTGGATGAAAATGGCAAAAAGTTACAAATGTTGGGGGCAATTTGGTACAAAAGTGTCATTTTGGACGAAAATTGCAAACCTGACCAAACCTCAGGGATGATTTTAGCAATTAACTCTATTATATTTTAACTTATATTATTTGCATGCATTGCATGTATATAAGGGTTTCATTAAAAATAATATATTTTTAACCCGTTTTGATATATGTTTTCCATAGACGTGTGTTTGAAATTTTTGATAACCAAACTACCGTATTGAGTATTATACATTTGTAAGTATTCCCAAGTATAGGTATACTTAGTATTATGAGTAAGTTGATTGTTTCTCCTTGTATTCTCATATTTTATATATAATATTTGTATGAGGGTATTTTTACCAAATGTTGGTAGTGTATGTTGGCATGTATTTGTATGTCACACCCTGACTTTTGCGGAAGCGTATACGTGTGACTTGATCAGTTTTCATTGCATTTGATTATAATAAACAACTATATGACTAAAATGATGTTCATCCATTCATAAGTTTAAAATATTACAAACAAAAGTTGTTTAAGTTTCAACCAACATAGTTTTAAGTTAAGTTACAAACCATCAAAAGATAATAAGTTCCATGATAAGGACTTTTAAAACAAAAGACTAAATTCACAAGGCTTTGCACCATATATCTCATCAAAGATGAAATATACGGATCAAACCCTCCAAAAGAGGATGACATCTAAACTTGAATTTCACTTCTTGAAAACAACCTCGGCGCCAAAGATCCATTTAGTTTCCTGAAATACATGTGAGTTGAAAACAATCAACAAAAGTTGAGCGAGTTCATGCGTTTTATATGAGCTCCAAATAAACTTGTAAACATTTGAGAGATTCTTTTGAGAACAGGTATGTAAAGCGTCTATGAATAGATCATTAAGGTTTTGCAAGGATATTAATATGTGTGGTGGCATATGGAAGCACTCAAACCTAGCAGATTTCCTCCAGTCCATCCAGCTGAAACGACATAGTCACTACATGCGGCCACACAAGGACCCATGAGTGGGGCTCGCTACACCCGATAGATCTATCACTCCTGCCCCTCGGTCTTAACAAGATTAATGGCACTCAAGAGAGTGCCTACCCATACACGTGATCTAATAGTTCATTTCCTAGCTAAACCAAACCATTGAAACATGTATTCCACCCTCGAAAGTTACAAATCCGAAAACAGTTATGAGAAAAAGGGGGACATGAACTCACTAGTTTGCGTCCGTAGTCATGTGCTCTCAAAGTTGATATCCGCGAGTCGTGTCACTATCTACACACGTGTTATGTTTAATTAGACACTTTGGTCGTGTAATGACTCTTAGCTTTAATTATTTATTAGGACTTATTTTAGAGTTGTATTTACTTTGAGTTACACGTTCGGCATATGATGTGTATATAATGTTCGTAATTATATAATTCTAAATTTTAATATATTAGTTAACATAATTGTATTTTAACTTATATTATTTTCATGCAATTATTCGGGGGTTTTGTTAAAATAGTATATTTTTAACTCGGTGTTCCGTATGGTTCTTATGTACGTATGTTTGTGGATTCCATAACCAACATACCATTCATTGAGTATTATACATCTATTCGAATTCCCAAGTATAGGTATACTTGTATTATTAGTATGTTACTTTGTATTCTCATATTTATGCATAATACTTGTATATGGGTATTTTACCAAGTGTTGGTAGTGTATATCGGTATGTATTTATACATATAGGAATACATATTTTTCTTGTATTTATTAAGTATTTCATACTTAATTTATGTGTAATTTTTCGGAATATTGTTTTTACACAATTAAAATCACCATCCTTATATTCTTAATATATATATATATATATATATATATATTTTTAAGAAAAATTTATAGAAAATATCTATAATTTGACTTGGTAAAATATGTATACATTCACATATATCTTAAAAATAATATATTTTTAAGATCAAAGTTAGAAAAATATATATTTTTAGTTTCCACCAAAATAATATATTTTTGAGTTGTTTATGAAAATATATATTTTCTTACACTCCAAAATAATATATTTTAAGTTGACAAAATACCATATATTGTCATAATAATTGTAAAAATACATACTTTGTCGTTTGTTCGGTTTTGAAAGTATCGTTTACCAGTTTGTCAAGATACAAATTAAATTTCCGGAATATTTATATATTTTGTCCAAGGTGTCCATTTTCCAAATCGTCCAATATTTGTGTGCAAGTTATATATTTATTTTCTTGTGATTCTTGTAATTCTTCAAATTACAATTTTCGGTATTTTGTGAGGTATATTATTTTCAAGTTCCTAAATTTTAGTATAACTAACACAAATAATATACACATATCACATAATTTGTGTGACTTCTAAATATATATTTTTCCTAGATATATACTTATTCATTTTTATTCCTGAAAATCAACCTCCATTACTTGTAATTTTTATACCAAAAATTATGGCAATTTTATACTTAAAACCATGATTCAAGATTACTTGAAATCACTTGTTAAAACATATTTTGTTTTCTAAGTGTTTAATTTTACAAAAAATTTGCTATAGTTTCCTTTGAAAAATGAAGGTTTCCATGCTTTTACCACATCATTTTCTTTTTCAAAAAAATCATTAACAATCATCAACAATCATCAACAACTTACCATATGCCATGAAAATACATTTTCATGAAGATGTGAACTTGAAAGTTTTTATAAAAATTTGTAGTCTTTTAGTAAGATGTTTATCAAGTTCCATTAACCTCCAAAACATGATTTTTATTCCATAAAAGCCATTTTTATAAAAATTCCATCTTCACAACTTACAACTTATTTTTACAAGAATTCATCTTCTTGAATTTTTCATGTCTTATACACTTCAGTGGTTCTATTTTCACATATGAAGTAAGTTTATTTTCTTTCAGAACTCAAAACCATATTCATTGTAAGTAAACTTTGTTTACTTGAAACTTTGATTTTTCAAATCCTTCACTTTTAAAATCTACAACTTGTATTATTTTACCCAAAATCATGCTCACTTTCAAGTTCATACTTTACATAAAGGGTTACTTGCTAGATCATGTTTTAAATCATCATCTAGCAAGTGTTCATGTGGTGATCTACACCATTCACGCAACAAAGTCATCAAACAAGTTCATCACATACATTAAACAACTTATATTCTTGACATTTTGTGTTTTATTCTTATGTTCATCTTCTTGGTTTTGTGTGATCCTTAGATTTTTAGTTACACATATACTTTAACCACTAAAACAAGATGTAAACATGTGATCAAGAGCACTTACTACTAGCACAATGGCTAGGGTAGAACAAGTTGAAAGATGAAGAAGAAAAGTGGTGGTTAATAGCTCCTAAGTGTGGTCCTTCAACTCGTCTTACTTGCAACCTTCCTAGATATGCTTGATGCACCTTAGAACACCCTTAGATTGGTTTGAAATGGACTAGAAGATGAAGATGGTGGTTGTGGTATGGTGGCCATAGGTTTGGGGGAGATGGAGGATGTTTTGTTTGAATTCTTTTTAGTGAAAGTGAAAAGTGTAGGATGATATGATATGATGAGATCTTTTTATGCACAAGTCCCCAACTCAAGGTCCTTTATGTAACTCCTTTACCCTTCCAACATCGAGATTATTTAGTTAGGATTTAAGGGGTTTAGTTGAGTTTTTAGGATAGTTAGATTATTTAGTTAGGATTTAAGGGGTTTAGTTAGGTGTCTAATGGTATTAGTGTTTTCCAAGTATGTTAAGTTGTTTAATGGTTTTAACTAGCTTTGTGACACCAAATTAATACTAACTAGTTCATATTTTATTTCTAGTTAGTGTTCGGGTGTCCGTTTGGTTATCGGATTGCTTAAAACTTAACATTAGTGTCTTGGTATGGTATGATATGTAATTGTGTTGTGTTAATGTTTTCAATACTTTTTAAGCTATTCTGAACATTCAGGCACTAATTCTGATTATCACATAAGCTGAAAAATGCTGATTTTTGCTGAATCATGCTAAATTTTACTGTTTAGTGCCAGTTTCGGGCTTTTTCTAGTGTTCACTCGTCACTCGGAAGTCAGTATCATAAACCCTTACTTTCATACACATCACATGTTCAAAATATATAACCATAACATATAATTTTTTTTTCATATTGTACGGAAATTACATAAAAATGCCAATTGCCACATTCTCCCCCCATTAAAAGAATTTCGTCTTGAAATTCAAGTTGCCTTATCGGTTGCAGGGGAGTTGTGAAACAAATGCGAGTACTTATACTTGATTTGGTCTTCACGTTCCCATGTAAACTCTAGGCCATGACGTGAATTCCAACGGACTTTGACGAGTTTAATACGACTTCTCCGTGTTTTGTGGACCTTCCAGTCCGTAACCTCAACAGGTTCTTCGGTAAATTGGAGTTTGTCGTTGACCTGAATCTCATCTGCTGGAATGATGACTGTTTCTTGAGTAGGACTTTTCTTGAGATTAGACACGTGAAACGTGTCGTGGACACTGCTAAGTTCTTCTGGAAGCTTTAGCTTCTATTCAACGGTTCTGAATTTCTCCAGAATTTCAAAGGGTCCAATGTAACGCGGGTTCAACTTCCACATTTTCCAAATCGTACTACACCTTTCCAAGGCGAGACTTTTAACAAAACCATGTCTCCTACCTCAAATTCCAATGGTTTACGTCGCTTGTCGGCGTAACTCTTCTAAATATCACGAGCTGACTTGATACGATCACATATCTGAGCAATCTTGTCTGTGGTTTCTTGAACTAACTCTGGATCGATAAGCTTTTTATCTCCAGTCTCCGCCTAACACAACGGGGACCTACACTTTCACCTATACAATGCTTCAAACGGGGCGGACTGGATGCTAGTGTGATAGTTATTATTGTTGGAAAACTCCACTAAAGGCAAGTGAGTATCCCAACTCCCACCAAAGTCCATCACACAAAACTCGTAGCATATCCTCCAGAGTTTGTATCATCCGTTCACTTTGGCCATCCATGTGAGGGTGAAAGGCCGTGCTAAGATTGAACTGAGATCGAAATGCCTTCGGAAACCTTTGCCAAATCCTTGACACAAAACGACCATCTCAGTCGGATATGATAGAAACAGGTACTCCATGACGTGCCACAATCTCCTTGAGATATATTTCTGCCAACTTCTTGGTGCTATCCTTCTCGCTGATCGATAGGAAATGCGTGGACTTTGTGAGTCGATCAACAATTAACCAAATCATATGTGAGTGCACGAATGTCTATCGCCTCCGTTAATCCGAATCATAGCAGAAATCTAATCAAAACATGGTTTTATAGTGTAAAATATAGGAGAAAGTCAAGGGGGCATTATTGTTCATCCGGATGGCCATCCGTTCGAATGACCATCCGGACATAAGTCCCATTTGTTAAAAGGGTGAATAACCCATTCGGTCGAATATTCATTCGATCAGTTGACTTGAGCATTGTATTCAGATGACCATCCGACACCTTAACTATATGTTAAGCGGATAGTCATCCGCTCGTATATTCATTCGTTCCATTTAATAACTCATCCGACAAAGCCCATCTGACAATATTCAGTTTCAAAGATACAAGGCCCATTTATTCATCTCGGTCTAATTACATTTGTTTTACATTGATCGATGTTTGCGGCCCAATAGGATTAAGTGGTTAATTGTTTGTCGGCCATGTGATTATCTCAGTCATTGTAATTGGCGGCCCATATGATCAGATTTGTTTAAAAAGTGGTCCAATAGTTGGTGATCAAGAATAATGATGATCATGTGAACTATTTGTTTCAAAAGTGGTCGGCTCAATCATTATCAAGTGCATTAAGTCAGTAGATCATTAATTGTTCGGTGGTCCAATTAATTCAAACTCTAGAATATCACGTGAAGATCCAAGTTAGTCAGTTTAAATGTGAAATTTCTTAATGTTGGACAGCCTACATTATCTTTCTTGGTCCATGTGCTGATTACTTGTGATTCAATTTAATCAGATTGTATGTGAAGAAAAAGTCTTGATCCAATTGCAACAATAGACTAAATTGGTGTCAGCTCATTTTGGAATGATTCTTAAAGCATTTTGTCGGATGATCATTCGTTCGATTATTCATTTGATAAGTGAAGTGAGTTAGTTTTTGACTTTGTTGACCCCATCCGGTCGAATATTCATTCGACAGATAATCCATTCAACATGTGATTTTTTTTATTAGTTTAACCTCATTCGACCGGTTATACATCCGAACCAAACA
Source organism: Helianthus tuberosus (assembly GCA_030545235.1). NCBI lineage: Eukaryota > Viridiplantae > Streptophyta > Magnoliopsida > Asterales > Asteraceae > Helianthus > Helianthus tuberosus. The sequence continues at coordinate 111,062,698 of CM060449.1, forward strand.
TAGTTGACATTATTTGATCTCATTCGATAAGTGGTACAAGAAGAGTTGACTCCATTCGATCGATTTGTTACTCAAGCCAAGTATATCTTATCAGACACTTTTGATGGTTAAAGTTAACCGTTGACTACATCCGATCGAGTATTCATCCGATCATAAACCTTTGATCCCATCCGAACAAGATGAGTTGACCCCATCCGACAATTGACCCCATCCGATCAATTTACTCTATCCGAACAAGTTGCGAACTGTTTGAATATTTGGGTCATCCATTAGTGTCAACAATACTTATTTGGAGAACTATTGGTGTATTATTCCATCCGAACAACATCATAGTCACATCAAAAAAGTCGTGTCGTATACATTCGCACGAGTTTCAGAACGATCATCGTCTGGAAAATTCACAATATTCTACCGTCACACATTTCATGGACTTTCACGTATTCAGTTCATTTAAACTGATCGTTTGTTTGTTTGTAGGTGATAAATGAAAGGTGAAAAAAATTCAAGGAATGATAAAGCAAGACACGATTCGAAGATGTCGGGCATTGATGAAGAGTTTTATAGCATGTTTTATAACGCGTTTACAACTGAAGAAACTCCAGTGACACCAAAGAATGATACAACTATGATTACTGAGAGTTTGAACCATGATAACGTTTACGGAAATCATCAGAGACAATCGAAACTAATGAATATCGAATATTATCACTGGTGGTGTACAAGATTTGAAAACTGGGTGCAAGCCTATGCGTATGAAAGCTGGATCATGTTAACTATGGGATATGAAAAACCAAGAAATGAAAAACATGAATTAATCACACTTAAACAATTCACAGTTGATGATAAAAAGGAACATTCAAGTGAATTAAGAATGATAACTCTAATTCAACGATCTGTCAGAGAGGATATTCTTTCACTACTTCAGCATGGTGAAATGTCTAAGTCAATTTGGGAAGCATTAAAGTTGAAAGCTGAAGGCGGGAAAGATATCAAGAAGAATAAGATATCATTGTTGAAGAAGGAGTTTGACTTGTTTGGCTGCTTGAAGAGTGAAACAGTTCGTCAAATGATTGAAAGGTTTTGTCATTTGAAGATTGAAATGGAAAGGTTTGGAATCTACAAAGACAGAGAAGAGATGGTGGACAAACTTGTCGAAGCATTACCACATGAGGAAGATTGGAAAACCTATGTGATCGTTTTGAAAAATGATGCTAAATTCGATGAGATGGCGTTAGAGAGTTTGATTGAGAAAATAGAGGGACATGATTTGCTGCTACAAAAACAAAACAAGATGTCTAGCTCTAGTTATCAACAAAATGTTGATTTGTACTATCGCAGATGAATGCCACAAAACAACGAATCTGCAAAGATCAGAATGGTTTTCAGTGCAGATAAGAGTGGTGATTCGTCAAACAACAAATCCTCAAGCTTTGATCCAGGATATCATTCCTCTTCTGCTTCATCCAAATCTGGTCCAAGTCAAGATTGGAAAAATTCTCCACATTTGAACAATGAGTTTGCTCAACAGCACATGAGTTTCTTAGCTTCTATTATGGTATCTTATGAAGGTTTAATTGCAGGTAAGATCGGGAATCCAAACATGACAAAGGAGGATTATGATCAGGTCGATCCAGAAGAGATGGAGTTCATGGACATTCGCTGGTGCATGGCAAGTGTCATCCAAAGAGCTCAAAGGTTTATGGAGATAACTGGTAGAAAGTGCTTGGAAGGCCCAGACATGAAGATAGGTTTCGATAAGAACAAAGTCACTTGCTTCAAGTGTAAACAAAAGTGGCACTTCAAGAGAGAATGCTCGAACCACAAAGCTGATTATAACGTGAATCCTTTTTATGAGGATTACTACAAAAAGGCTATTTATCATCAGAATAACGAGCAACCAACAAGAAAGCAGATTGATGAAGGACCTTCTAAAGAAAAGAAACATGTTGTATTGACGATTCATGATCGTAGTGAATCCAGTATACAAAATGAAAAATTTGATTGGGATAAATTTAATTGGGATGATTACTTCAAAGATGAGGAAGAAATCAGAATCGTAATTCATGATGATGAAAGGTATGATTGGAGTCAACATGACAAAGAAGATGAAAAAGTCAAGGCAATGGTTGCTGAGATCAAACAAAGCCGAGAAGAAAGACATGCTCGCATGAGGTTGGATGACGTGTATGATGCTTACAAGGAAGTAACATGAGCAGGCAGGTGGAGTAAAGAAAAAGAATGCTTCGGTGATCCACAAGGAAACCCAACAGTTGATCCTGATAAAGTTGATTTTGAAGCATTAGTTGCTGCAATACTGACTGTGGGGGTTTAGTGCAAAGGCCTTGAGGAGATTCCAAGGTTTAAAGAAAAAGGTTGAAGTAGGCATAAAGAAAGGGATATATGCTAGTCTGGAGAAGAAGAAGAAGACAGTTTAGGAGATTTTGAATGAGAGTGAGAAGCTAGTGAAGGAAATGAAAAAAGCTGATGAGAAAGCTGAGGAAGCTGTGATTGAGGAAGATCAGAATCAACAAGCGAAAGAAGCCACGGTGCCAAACACTGAGGTAACAACTCAAACTGATTCTTCTGATTCGTCAATTGAAATTGATAATAAAGCTGAACAATAGTGCAAGAAATGCATGGAAACTTGCAGTGCTTGTACTGAAAAAGATGAAAAGTTTAAAATCAGAGACATTGAATTCACTAAAATAGAAAAGATTTTCAAAGATAAATGTCATGAGATGATTGAAAATGAAAAGTTTTTGAAACAAGAAAATACAAAGCTGAAACAAAAATGTGATGATCTTGAAAAAGAAAATAAAATGTTGAAAGAAAAGTGTTCAACTGTTTGCAACGAATGTGTTCCAAAGGATAAAACAATTCAAGAGTTGCAAAAAGAATATAATGGAATGAAATTGTCATATCATACTGGAAAAGAAGCTTATGAAACTTTGAAGAGTAGAGTCAAAAGTTTAGATGATAGGTTGTTTGCCTGTCAGAAAACAACAAAATTTCTTGAAGTCGGATATGAAGGAAAACAAAGGGTTTTAAATCAATATATTGATGATGCTGCTAAGCTTAAACAAGAACTGGCAGATAAAGAAAAGTTGGTTAATAAACTTCAAAGTTATCATGCTTCTTCATACATTCTGGAACGTATTTTCAACATCACACCAGATGGGAAAGAGTCAGAAAAGAACAAAAAGGGAATTGGGTCTGAATACCATCAGGTTCCACCATCGTTGGAGAATAATTATACATTCTATGATGGCGAAAAGGTGGAAAAAGCAATAAACATGGTTGACTAATTACCCGACAACATCGATGTGACTTACACCAAATCTGATGATCTTGATGATTCAGAGGTGGTAGGTAAAGTCGTTGAAAGCGTTTTGTCAGAGGAGTCTACCAGAATAGATAAGTCTGAGTCACAGGATGAAAATGAGGGAAGTTTTCATGATACTTATCTGAAAAATTCAAAATTTGAGAAAAATACGAATGATGATTCAAAAGGATTGGCTTATACCATGACTGGATCGGACAAATTGTTCTCAGATATTGAATTCCTGATTCAAAACGTGATTTCGGATAAGATTAACAAAGTTTTCAAGTTGGTAGAGATTGAAAAGTCTGAAATTTCAAAATTCGCTGGAAAAAGCAAGAAAACTTTTTATAACAAACCTAGTTAAAAAAAGAAAAACATTAAGGCTAGGTTCGGTTATAAGAAGAAACAGAATTGGAAAAGAACTAAAACGCCAAACTATCAGAAAAAGATGAACTTTGTTCATGGAACAAGTTATGAAGAAAAGAAAGAACTCCAATTTAGGCGACAGTCTAATGAAGAGTTCTATGCTAAAAAGAAAAAGCAACAACAACAAGTTATAGATGTTTCAAAAAGAACATGTTTTAAATGTGATCAAACTGGACATCTTGCACACTAGTGTCCAAATCCAAAACCTATTGGTGTTGAGAAAAAGAAGTCTGATGTTGTGAATCAGAAATCAACCAAGTTTGAGCCAAAACAAACTTGGAAGCCGAAAATGTCAAAGGCTGAATCACAACAATCTTGGAAACCAGTGACACCCAGATTTAGAACAACATAAAGTTGGAAAACAACTGTTGATATAACAAAACCAAATCAGTTTTGGAAACCAAAAGTTGTTGTTCAAAATCAAAACATTCAAAAAGAGTCATGATTTTATAAAAGGAATGTTTCAAAAGGATAAACTTGGGTGGTCAATAAACAAACTTCTGTGAGTGATAATCAAATTGAAGATGTTTTTGAAAAGAATGAACGAAATTATCCAGTTCTACTTGGAAAGATTTGTGTTGATTTGCCTAAGGTCAATGTAACACCCCAAATCTCGTATGACATAATGAAATAGTCTAAATGGGAAGTGTTAATAATAAAGAATGATGAAATATGAATTCTTACCATTTCGAAAGTTTTACAAGTAATAATAAATTAGAACTCCTCATGTAAATAAAAGGAATCAAGTTAGTATGAGAAATAACCATTTGGACACACTTTAATAGTTAAAGGACTAAAAGTGAAAATGTGTAATTAGATTTTGATAAAAAAAAGGGGGCCAGAACTTTGTTTCCTGGCTGGTACGTTCGAACGAGAGAGAGAGACCAAGGGAACCCTAGTTCTCCAAATTTCCACAAAATTGAAGGAGTAAAAGTCTGAATTTTCGATGCATGAGTTAGGAATCATGACCCTTTAAGTGTTATAAGTATCAAGTAAGTCAAATTTCATGTTTTAATGCTAGTTGATGAATTGTGTTATGTGAAATCAGTGATTTTTATGTGAAATTTGATGAGAATACATGATGTAATAGCATATGGGAGTCGAAATTATGCTTCAAATTGTAAGCATTAACGATTTGAAATAAAAACCCACTTGCATGTCATAGGATGATTAGATATTGCGAAACCCTATATTCAAACTAGCATGGTGTTAATGATTTAAGCAATGTGTTGATGAAATATTGATAAGTAATTGTTGTTAAAACTATGTGTTCATAGTTAGGAAGGCAAGATATGGAATTATGGATGTTTATGTTAATCAATGAGTGACCTATGGAAATTGTGCTTAAGATTCTTGTACATTATGCTAAACTTGTGATACGCACACAATGTGTTCGATGAAATGCCTAAGTGAGTTTAGTCATGGTTTTTACATGAATACTTGTTAAGTCGATGCAACTTCTTTTTGATAATGGCGTATGTGATTAGTAGACACCATAATGTACTATAAGGATTGTGAAAGTAATGTTTTTGAAAGCTAAAGTATGGGATTATGACATATAGGCACGAAGAAGGAAGAAGGCGCAAGTCACTCGAAGGCACAAGTATCCCAAGATCGCGGTAAGTTCTTTTGAACTTTATTTACTATACTAGTAGATTTACGAACAATATTGAATGTTATTATTTGATAATACGATTCGTGCAATTCCTTTATGGATAAAGATTGGTTAGATGTAAGAGCTTATGTCGAAAAAGGTTTTAGAAGTTATGTTGTAGTGGATGCGAAATAGCAAATCCCTTGCGGATTTGGTTATGCTAACAGAGGGTATGATAAGCTATGCCAGTCGACCGGTTTAAGTTGAACAAGTCGAGTAAGGATAAGGTACCATCCGTTTTGAACGGGTGGTCGTGAAGGCAATAACGAATGTATAGAGTTCAATCCGTTATACGGATAGAACTAAAGATTTATGTTGAAAGCAATTAACCCGATGTTACCGGGTCGTAAGTGGTATGCTTGAATCTCATTATGAGAGTATATGCCGTTACCCAATTAATTGGGTAGTTGAATGCGTAAAAAGGAAAATGAATGAAAGTATGTAAGCGAATGGAACTAAAATATTAGTATTGTAAGCGAAATAGATTTTTATGACTAACTTTATAAAGCTTGTTGTTGAATGTAGGTAATCCTCGATTTAGGCGACTTGGAGAAACGGAGCGAGCACATGTTCATGATATGTCTTACCAAACGCTTCCGCTAGTTGCACTAATGTTTTGGGTCAAAATTTTTATTTTGTACAACTTGTTAGTAGGCATATACTTTAACGCTTGATGTCTAGGTTTTTAGTCGTGTCTTGATGAACAAGTCGTAGAATGGTAATTGTCTTTCGTATGTTTAAAACAGGGGTATATCCACTTTACGGACGGGTCATGCCCAATTTTTGTCAAAAGTATGCATTAATGTTATTATTTTGAAGTCCTCCAGTTACCCTTGTAAGTTAATTTATTAAAAAGAAAAAGCGGTCTTTACAGTTAAACAGACCTGGGCTGAATTGTTCAAGTAATTGAGTAATGTGAATGTGCAGGTGCTCTCGAAGATGGTTGAATATCAAAAGAAACAGAGGAGCAGCCTGGCACGAGGAGAGGAGGCTGCTGAACCCTGCGACTGTTAAACAGGGAGTTTGTTTGTTTTTGTACATAAATAAACCATATTAAAAACCCTAAAAATTGAAAATTTAAAAACCAAAAATATGTTTTTATTCTGTCAAAAATTGAAAAAAGAAAAAATATGTTTGTGTTTTAAAATTTTGTCAAAAATAAAAAATTTCAAAAATATATTGACTGAATACGCCAAAACCCTCACGGCTGAACAAACATGATTATTTCACAACTGAAAACTGTTTTAACTGTAGGATCGAATCGCGACCTGAATGAGTCGTTCAGAAGAGTTTTTATCTATACGAAAGGCGGAAACAAACGTATAGACTATGAAACAGCTTGAATATCACTTTAAACGTCTTGTATATTGATTTGACAACGATTACATGCAGTAAACAGACCGGCAGCACCTCGGTATCACTATGTAATTCCGTTACAAATGACAAACATGAACCAACTATTTATACATACGTAATTCCGCACGAAACTATACTTTTGACAATTCAAACGGAATTACGGAAAGTAATTCCGTGCGGAATTATGTATGGCCACTACGTACCGAATTATAAAAAACATATTCATGTGATATTACAATCTATTTCATGTTTGCCATGTGATGTTGTAGCGATGATGTCATCTTTATAATGTCACATTCTTGATGATGACTTCATGCTTGATCAGATCCGCAACGAAACCAAAACTCGATATAAGACGAAGTCGACAGATGAATGCACCAACATTAACATTGTTAAAAATCAGTGTGTTGTAAATCATGGGGGTATAATTTCTGCAAAACAGAGCATGTGAAGCAGAAAATAGATGGCGAGACAATGCTATCTACATCGGTTATCAAATTTTCTTTAAATGTTTTGAATTTTAGTGGGAGTAAAAATTTCAGAAAATACAAAAACATTTGAAAATTTTGAAAAAGCCAAAAACATGTTAAAAATCAAAAAGAGTTTTTGTGTAAATAGAGGAAATAATAGTACATCAGTAGACAGTCACAGTACGCTAAAGAAATGGAAAGATAAAATGTGATAAACAATCTCACTGATGATATGCCAGTAGGTTTCTACACGCTTAGTAGATTGATTTCGAGATATAAACCTAAATATCAAATACTTGCTTATCTCGTGGGGAACATCTCTCGGATATTTGGGTAACCCCCGAAATCTTGTTTGAGAGATTGCCTGATTCTGAGATACTAGGTCTTTATACTGTTTGATATCTGGGGTATTGTCACACCCTGACTTTTGCGGAAGCTTATGATGTGTGACTGGTTTAATATCATTGCATTCAATCATAATAAACAACTATATAATCAAAACGATGTTCATCCATTCATAAAAATTGAGTATTACAAACACTGGTTATTTAAGTTTTAAAACACAACCTTCGACTAGGTTACAAACCAACAAAAGTGGATGACATCTAAACTTGAAGTCTACTTCTAAAAACAACACCCACGCCCAAGATCCAACCTGTCACCTGAAATACATGTAATTTTGGAAAACATCAACAAAAGTTGAGCGAGTTCATGCGTTTTGTGTGAGTACTGGTAAACTTGTAAACCTTTGAGAGACTCCTTTGAAAACAGGTATGAAAAGCGTGTATGAACATACCAAATAAATGTTTTACAAGGGCATTAAGGCATGCGAGGACATAGGGAGTACTCAATATGAGTAGGCTTATACCCTTGTTGATTTTCCCTCGCCTATGTCGATTTCCTTAACTATGTCGAATTTCCCTTGACTATGTCGATTTCCCTCGACTGGGACACCGAAGCACTCAAGTGATCACATGAGGACCATGAGTGGGGCTTGGCCGTACCCGTTAGATCTAACCTTCGTACCTAATTAAGAATTAATGGCATTTCAATATTAAGTCTATGCTCACATGATCTAATAGTGTATTTCATAGGCATTTCATACCGTTTAAGCATTCGTAACATGTATTCCACCCCCGAGAGTTATAAAACCAAAAACAGTTAAGAGAAAAGGGGGAGCATGAACTCACTGTTTTGCGTCTTCAGTACTCGTAACTCAAAGTTCGTCAGCAAACACGACTACCTACAATGTACTATGGTCTATTAGACAAAAGGGTCGTGCCTTGCCTTAGTATTTATGTTTTTGAGTTACATTTCTTTTATGCCTTCAATATTATTCCATGTTATAATTTCTTGTTAAAATAATATTTTTGTAACAATACTTCTCAAGTATTTATTTTCGTATTTCCTTCGCAATGATGGGGGTATCTTATACATGTATATTTGTATTCTGGTATTTGTAGTTTCCAAAATAATATATTTTCCCAAAAATCATATGTCTTCCAAATATTCCACGAAAATATATTTTTACTTCCAAATGTAATATATTTTCTCCTTGTCGAAAATATGACATACTTTGTAATAATAATAAAAATCATACTTTCATTTCTTTTGTATCCAAAATAATATTTACCAAAAATATGCTCAATAATGTCGTTTCCGGAATATTTTGTAAGTTACGTTCTTGCGTTCGATTTCACAGTATTAAGTGTGTAACTTATATATTTATTCCTTGTGATTTTTTGTATTATTTTGGATTTTAAGTTCTTGGTATTTTGTCAAGTTATATCATTTTAACCCTAAAATAATATAACTACTACACAAAGTATACAAATAATCACACACAATGTGTCTTTAATGTAAATAAATATTCTAAGTATATATTTATCCATTTTTATTTATAAAAACCAACCTCCAATACTTGTATTTTTGAAATAAATTCTATGGCAAGGTTTATATTGAAAACCATGGTTAAAACACACTTGTAAATACTTGTTTAGAAAATATTTTTCTAAGTGTTCGTATTTTTAGAAAATTTTGCAATAGTTTCCCCTAAAAATGGAGGTGTCCATGCTATTAAAGCATATCATTTTCTTTTCAAAAATCATCATAAACAATCAACAATCAATCTACACTTACCAAGTGCTAAAACAAAGCTATATACATAATGATCATGAACTTGAGTTTTCATAAAAACTTGTAGTAACTTGGTAGTATGTTTAGTAGACTTAGTTACCCCTTTAAGGTGTGTTTATTTCTTTAAAAATCTCATTCTTGGAAGGTTTAGGTGTTTACAACTTGTAAACATATTTTACAAAAATGCTTCTTTATGTAATCTTCTTGTTACTCAAGTGTTTCTACACTTGTCTAACCATTAAAAATAGTATTTGTTTATATAAGAACCAAGATCTACTAAATCTCATATTTCAAGCTTGGTTCTTTTGGAAAACCGTTCATAAATTTTTAGATCTATATGATTATCAACCCATTTTGATTATTATTTTTCAAGAAACAATATATCTTTTCAAGTTCATGTCTTTCTTAAGGATGGTTTATAAACCTCTAACATTTCCATCCTCTCATCTTGCTAGATTATGTTTTTAATCATGATCTAGCAATATCATATAATGTTCTACATTACTCACACAAGTAAACATCATTAAATCAAGTGAATCAACACATAAACAACATAGTTTCTTTAAGATTTAAGCTTATGTTCATGCTTTACTCTTGTGATTTTTAGTGTTCTTCATGATTTACTTTATGTAATGTCTTTTAACTACTTATAATAGAAGTAAACTAGCAAGATCATGGTGCTTACCACTAGCACAAGGCTAGGGATGATCAAGAGGAGAAAACAAGCTTATAAAAGCAATCGGTGAAGGTCCTTCAACTTCCGAAAGCTCCAAGCTTCTCTATGCACCTTCTAGCATCTTTGTATATGTGTGAAATTTGATGAAAGTGAGTGAATGATGGTGGTTGTGGTGTGCTTGGTCTCGGCCGAACTCAAGGGAGGAAGGAGAGAAGAGAAGTGGGTGTTTAGTGTGTGAAAGATGAATGTTATGAACTCTATGGATATACTTATAGTCCATCTCACTCTATTATCCATTGGTTTACATGTCTACTAAGTACACAACACAATCCCTTGCAAATCTCACAAGATCTAAGTAATATCTAGTAAGATCAATTAGGATCTTGATGGTGGGGCCTTGTTTAGGCCGTAAATAGGTAGGGGGTATAACATAGGTTTAAACCATTAAGTCCCAATCTAGTTTATTAGTTAGGGTGTTATGTACATTATATGTTATTTAGTGTGTTAGGGTGTTCGGGGATCATAACTAGCTCAGAAACATTAAAACAATGCTTCTAGTATAATTTTGGTGTTTCGGGTAATGTCCGGTTGTTTGGTTAGATACCAGTTCGTTAAAGTGTCAAACTATTTCGTTTAATGATCTTTATGTACCCTTTTGTGACACTTTTACTTTTAATTCCCGACACTTAGGAAAGCATTCAGGACCATTTTGCCATATTTTTGCATGTAATAAACTTGTTAAAATGCTGATTTTTGCAGAATTCTGCACTTTATGTGGGTTTTAGGTACTTTCCGGCACTTTATCTATCACCTAGAAAAGCAGTTTTGTGGTCCTTACTTCCCTACTCACTATACTAGTGTAGTACGTAGTCTTTGGCTCATACTGGGCCTCAAAACACTGTCTGTCTATGTACTGAACATTGTCAGCATTTTAGTTTGTCTGATAATGGTGCCAATTCTGTTCTGTGCATTATTAGACCTATATCGTGTTGCATGTAGTAACGATAAAAGTCTTGCAACATGAAATGCCATTGTATGTATATAACAGTAATCAGAAATTCATTTGTCTTGTAAACTACAACATGCACAGTTATTAAAGCACAGATTACTGTTCAATTAGTGTACGGAATGTACGGAAAAGTGACAGTTGTCACAGACTCCCCCCGTTAAAAGAATTTCATCCCGAAATTCAAGCAATGCCATCGGTCGCAGGGGAGTTGTGAATCAAATGTGGTCACTTAGGTTTAAAATTTGTCTTCATGTTCCCATGTAACTCTGGGTCATGATATGAATTCCATCGTACTCAATTAAATCAACTATCTGTGTTTTGTGGACTCTTAGTCCGCATCCTTAACAGGTTCTATAGTAAATTGGAGTTTGTCATTGACGTGAATCTTGTTTGTGGGAACAAAGACTGTTCCTTGAGTTAGACTCCTCTAAAGACTAGACAGAATGTGTCGCGATCACTACTGATCTTTTCTGGAAGTTTCAGTTTGTGAGCAATGGTCCCGATCCCTACCAGGATCTTGAAAGGTCTAATATACCAGAGGTCCAACCTTCCACGTTTTTCCAAATCGCACCACGCCTTCTCAAGGTGAGGCTCCCATTAAAGCCATACTTCTTATCTCAAATTCCTACGATTTTTGCCACTCGTCGGCGCAATCTTTCTGTATTCCGTGGGCTGTCTTGATATGATCATATATCTGAACGATCTTGCCTCTAATTTTTCCTGAACCAACTCGGGCCAGTAGATTGTTTATCTCCGGCCTCCGTTCAGCACAACGGGGATCGACTTATTATGTTCCATCTAAAGCTTCACACGAAGCGGTTTAAATAGCGGTGTGATAAATACTGCTGTAGGAAAACTCCACTAACGGCAAGTGAGTGTTCCAACTTTTCATCAAAGTTTATCACACAAGTACGTAACATGTCCATACAGTCTGCTTCGTTCAGTAGCCCAGTCCATCTTCGTTAATATTTAAGTTCTTACGATCAACCGTGTGCTGCAACCCTTGTGATCAGTAAAGGTCGTGCAGCATTTTCTTACAGGTAATGACGTCAACTTTATGGCGCGCAATTACTGTATCTAGATCAAAGTTTCTTATCATAATCCTTTAATAAACGTGACGCGCATGCAATGCCGTGGTCTCGTTGCATCGACGCGCAATCGAGACTTTGTCGAGAAGCGTCACATAATTGCAACTCTAACTCCTTAGCTCTTGATTGCAGGGTTGGTATGAATCTCATTCTTATCCACCATGTATCCTAAAGTTCTTACCTCGCGAATTCGAAATCCGCTTTTCGACATCTTAGCACATAACTGTTCTTTCTCTAAGAGTCGCGAGATAAATTGCAGATGTTCCTCACAACCTTCCTTGGTCGTTGGGCATATAAGAATGTAGTCAATAAATATAATCGTGATCTATCCAGGTATGGCTTACACGTTCGATTCATGAGGTCCATGAATACTGTCAGTGCGTGTGTTAAGCCAAATGGTACGACAAGGAACTCGTAACACTCGAACCGAGTCCTAGAGGTCGTTTTAGGGATATTTCTTTCTTGTATTCACAGTTGAGGACATCCTGTCCTCACGTCGATCTTTAAGTGGTAGCTAGAACCTGACGATTGGTCTGCTCATGTCATCCATCCTTGGCAAAGGATACCGATTCTTGATATCCAATTTTCTAGGATTGATGCAAAGTGGAAACTATCAACTTTCTTCTAGTGTCCTTAACTAAGGACACCATGTCCTTAACTCCATCTTGGAGTTGTAGTTGGGATCTTGTGGTTGGTTCACAAGTCATCGGTTCTTGGTAAGGGGTACCGATTCTTGTTGGTTAGTTGTCTAACTCCCTGTAATCCATGCGTAATACTTTTCTCCCTCCTTATTCCCTCTGAGTTCCTCTCAGATTAGGCTATGTACGCGTGTAAAAACTGTTGTCCTGTTTCCTAACGAATAACACTGGGCTTCCCAAGGTGAGAAACTCGGCCCGGTAGATTTCCTCAGCTCTCACAGCTACATCAGAGGCTCTTGTAGTTATATCGGAGGCTCATGCTTCTCGGACCAAGCTAGTCGGTAAGGCGTCATTCGGCACTGGTGCCGCTCCTAACACAAGGTTCATCCTAAACTTCTCGTGTCGTTGTGGGGGGGGGGGGGTATTCCTGGAAAATCTTTAGGAAAGGCTTCTGGAAATTCCTCCACCACGGGGTTGTCTTCTAGCTCCAGCCCTTGGTCTCCTTATCGGCAGCATGAGCTAGGAAGGCTATGCAGTTTACTCGGAGGCGCTTTTGCGTCTCTCCGACCAATGTGAGATGTCGCAAACCCACGGTCTTATGGGGCCTAGTACCCTTGCACCTAATGCAAGAAGGTTGTGTACTATAAATGTTTCATCATTCGCAAGAAGGATGTGACTGATTTTTCCTTATATGGAACGACTTCAGCTCTATGCTTGGATATCCAATCAATACTGACTATTACGACCTCCCAAGTCAACGGTAACAAAAGGTTCCGGCCTTCTGAGTCCCCAAAATATAATCCTTAATCGCTTCGTGTGCTTAAACTAGCCTTCTATATGCCCATTTCTAAAGAATACGGGACGTCTATTGTACTCGAAACCAGGCCAAGCAGTTTCTTAGGTTCTACGCATGCAAGGTAAAAGTTGGTGCCAGTATTAATAAAAAATAGATGCATAAGGTTGGTTAATAGGGAACGTACCCGTAACCGCATCTGGATCCTGGCGTGCTTCACGAGGTCCGGTCGTGAGGACCCTTCCTTGCTTGGTGCTTCCTAGGGCAATCTTTCCTAAAGTGCGCGACTTCACCACACCTGTAGCAGCCTGGAAATTTCCCATTATCTCTTCCGTCTGGATCCTTTGCCCAACGGGCAACCTTGCTGTGCCCTTCATTTCCACACTTTCCACACCTAGGCCTCAGACATCGTCCTTCATGGTAAAAATTGCATTCCTCGCACCTCGGCTTAGTCCCCAAGTAAACCTTACCACCAAACTTATTAGTGGCTCCATAGGCTTTCTTGCCACTCGACGGGTTCACTTCCTTTCTTTTGTTTGCTTTAGAGCTTTCATAGCTGACTTGGGTGCCTACCTTTAGGTTCGAAGACTTCCTCTTCTTGTTTCCTGTTGACTCCACATGAGTCTCTTTCTTATTATCCTCATATTCTGAAAACTTTCCCATGCGTAGAGCTTTTTCAGTAGAGGGACACTTAAATCGATCGCCTCTGTGATGGTTAGGGGCTTTGAGGTAGTAACCATGCTCCTGATTTGAGGTGCAAGTCCCCAAATGAATCGCTTAATCCTCTTGAATTCCGGCTTTACTAAGTAGGGAACGACCCTAGACAAGTCGTGAAATCGCTGGACGTACTAAAAAATCTTCTACCCGTCCATTTTCAAATTCCAAAACTCCACCTTAAGCTTCTGGATCTCAGCCCTAAAACAGTATTTCTTCTCCATCATTTCCTTGAGCTCATCCCAGCTCAGTGCATGGGCAGCTTCGTCACCGAGGGTCTGAACCTGAAGGTTCCACCAGGAGAGTGCGCCGTCTAAAAACAACCCTGAGATATAGGTAACACTCCGCTGGGGCGAACATTTACTCATTCTTAGAACGGAGTCAGTCTTTTCTGCCCAACGAACAAATGCAACGGCACCTCCTGTGCCATCAAAATTCAATGGCTTGCAGTCCAGGAATTGTTTATAGGTGCAGTCAGTTGGAGGGTTATTTCCGGAAGTGCCACCGCTGTGTTCGGAGCGGAGGGCTTCATGTCTTGCAATTGCCTGTGAGATGCGTTCTTGAAGCTCGGCTTCTGTCGTTGGTAACGTACTGGTGTTTGTGTCACGTCTGGGCGGCATTCTCTTCTGTCAAAAGGTATGAGGTAAGTTAGACAACATTCCATAATTGTCTATGAGGTACATTGTACCTTAAGCAATCATGTAATCACCCAATATCACATTCTTATATAATCAACAATGTACGATTGAGGAAACAATTACTGAGTTTTCATAATATGAAGGTAGTAGTGATTTTCCTCCTACGTTAGCTTTCTTTGGTCTTTAGCTTCACAAGACGGGTATACTTTCCCAGGGATGGGGTTGTTCATGTAGGGGTGATAGAGAGTGTAACGTCACTGAATCTTTCTGAATGTTATCCATCTTCATTTGCTTAAATATCGGTTCTCAAACGTCTCGTACACGGGTAGAAGTGTCAGACACGAAGTAGGTAAAGACAGGTTTCCTACTTTGTGAAGTGCTAAAGCAATGGTCTAGGTGTTGTTCTATCAGCTGAAGGTGTGAACACCTAGAGTTTATTTTTGTGTAGTAATCATTAGCTTGGCCCGCAGAGTCCACCAGGATTTCCATGCACTACAAGTCGTTATTACGTGGGCCCCCGTAATAATAAATTGTCTTGCACAGTTACCCCAATTTTCCCTCGTCCAAGCAGATGATTAACCAAGGAGGGGACACTACTGTCCTTATAACTCTGACATGGAAAGGACCATTGCGGTGTTCCACGCGCTAACACTCGTTATCGTTACGCGCGGATAGGCACGTTGATTAAATGAAATAGGAATAAGGGAGAATTCCTAGTAGTTGGAGGGGCACCTTCAAGATGAATACTTCGTCTTCCTTGTTTGGTCAAGTGTGTCGTCATTCTTGCTTCACAAAAGCCACAGGGATCTCGTCCGGCTGATTAAGAAGTTGTTCAAGGTTGCCGCCTCTGCCTCGCCGTCACTACCGTAGTCAGGCACCTTCACGATTGAGAGGGAAGAGCAGCCATCTCCTACGGGAACAAGCTCAGAATCTTGTTTAGTAATCACTCCAGCCATATGTAGCATCCGTCAAAATGGATTCCCAAAATCCGACCCGTTATGAATTTTGGGTCCTAACCCTTGAAGCTCAAAAGCTTCGCAAAACAATTAATCGTTTAGTTCGTTACAAATTCATTAGTTTAATTTATTAAATTAACTAATGTTACAATTAAAAGTTTTTTTTTTCTTTAAAATAATAATAATAATAATAATAATAATAATAATAATAATAATAATAATAATTATAATAATAATAGTTAGTAAGTCAAGTTAGCTCTGTTGGTTAACCTTAGGGAATGTTTGTGCAAATTACTAAATTAAACCACATGGACTGTTGTGCAAATTTCGAAACTCGGGTCTCCCGATTAACCAAACGACGCGCACACCTGGTCTAACCTTTTTTTTGTGTTAATCTATTAATTAAAGCTCACACCATTCATTTAGTACAACAAGTTTTCGAGTCATTTGGAAGTCGCCGGAGAAACTTGTAACCACGACGGAGTCCTGCCGAAGCGAACCGAGCTCACCGGAGATCGGAGGCGACGTCGGAGACGAGGCGAAGACCACCAACTTCTGTTCGGTATACTTTCCATACGCTTTCTTTTTGTCCGTTATATTTTATTAATCATAATTATAATACGCCATTTTCGTTTCGGTATCCACCTTCTTATCCCTTTTGTTCACTGTCGTTTAGAATCCTTTGCAATTTTTTATATGATAAACTACCCGGAGAAGAACCGCAATCGGCCGGAACGTGAAGATGACACCGGAGCCAACCGGGTTTCACGTCAGAGTTGAACTCACCATCGTCCCACGGTTCGGTATACTTTCTTGCTCACTTCGTTTTTCATTTAACCTCCTGTTATTTTCACTCGACATCTTACACGATTTAAACAACAAAATATTTTGAGTTCATAACCAACAGTTACGTATGTTCTTTTTTAGAATGATGAAAGTTTACTTTAAAAGAATTACAAACCAAAATCTTTTCAACTTGCACATATATCACTGGTTGCTTATTGACTGAATGTTGTTTATAAAGGAAATATAAACTGCCAAATGTTTAAAAGTAATGCACAACAATTCCATGATCATTGTGTACATATATAATCACCACAACAGTAGGTTGGTATCACAGTTTAAGTATTACTTTTTGTAAAGAAGAAGATGACTAGATTTAGAGTATAAATAAAATTAAAACTTTTTCGAAGTTGATGTTATAACTCAGTTTGTTGTGTGTCAATTGATGATTCCGTGGTCACGGGTTCGAGTCTCATCCCCTACATATTCGCTGTTTTTGGAGTTTTATTTGTTAAGCTGTTGAATATTTTAAAACCCAATTTTCTTATTTAGTTTTTCTTTTTACAATCCTTTTTAATATAGTTAAGTTATTCCTTCTTCTAAATTCTTTTCTTAAACCTAAATAATTAACAATGAATTATAATACCTTAAAAAGGATTAACAATAAAATCTAATTACTCCACTTGAAAACCATAAATATTAGGATTATAACTTATTTATTTAAACCAATAAATAATAACGTGTTCGTTATGTGTTATTTCTAATATCTAGGATAAACACTCTCGTTCGTTCTCTTGAAATTCCGTTTACTCATGCACCATCGTTTGCCCTTATAGGGTGACCTCGGTGTTCCGTCCTCCTAAACTCGTACACTCGTCAACACTTGGATAATCGGAAGACTTAGCAATTTTGTGAGTATACTCGCAACCCCCCTTTTTATGTTTACCACTTTTTGGGGTGTAACATGTTACTTTATTAAAACACACTTAAACTTATTCTTTATGCAATGCACGAAAACAATCCTTATACATGAATGCTATGTTATGATACTTGATGCTTACGTGGACCATACTTATGTGATATGTTTTAGTCATTAGCTTTCACGAGCCTCCATTTGACATGTATAGCGCTATAGGAGTAACGCACCGCCCCCTTTAAACTTGGGTCATGTTGAATTAACTAAACTTTCTTGCGTAAACAGAGGATTGGCTAGAAATATTTCATGCCATGTTAGGTTGATCTCGTATAAACTAAGTTGCCATGTGGATTCGTTTTTAAACTTTTATACTTACTTATTCATAAACTTGTATACTCACCTTTGCTTTTGCATTGAACTTTATTTTTAACATGTTACAGGATGAAGATGATGATGCTATGAAACAAAGTAGCGTTGATGCCTAGATACACATATAGACATTTAGGTTTAAATGTTGTATCAATTTTGCTTATGTTGTTATGTATTTCTTTTGAACTTGTTGTTATTTGAGTTTATGTAATGTTGACAATTTGAGGTTATGAAATGAAATGGGAATTATTTAATTATCGTCACATAAGGGTTATGAAGTCTCTTGCAATCTACACACTTCGTCTCATCCCGATGTTTCCGCCATTGGTTGGGGTGTGACAGATTGGTATCAGAGCCATAACTATAGGGAATTAGGAAAAGTAGGAATGCTTTAACCTAGTCTATAGTTCTAGAGCCTTATTCTTATGTTTTGCTTGAACCACTTGCATGATACATTATTTACTCCTCACTTACTTGCTTTTGGCCTTTTAAACATATATGCCACTTTCGTGTTAATACTTGCTTTGTTTGTTAATACTTGTTTCATTATCCCATCCTTATGTGCTATCCTTGAAAAGCCTTTTTAGTATTATTTCTTGCAATACTTATTATGCTTATACTTGTTATTACTATTTTAAGCATACGCCTTTACTCATTTATACAAACATGAAAGCCACTCGTATTACACAAACGAGACGACTTCACCAAAATAGGCGTGAAACCCACAATTTGGTGAACGACACTTAAACCATCTACTTTTTCTTTGTACACGAAATTCACCATCAAGTTAGGAGTGAAATCCTCACCTTGATGGAGAAATTCAAATTTCAAATTCTAGTGGACCTTCGTCAAAGTGTTGAAATTAAATTTTGACCCGACGAGTACCAACCACACTTAGGATACTAACCCGCCAAGTTAGGGGTGAAACCCGCACCTTGACGACTAGTTCCACTCCTTGATTTTCATAAATCCCGCCAAGTCTCGAAATTTCAATTTGTTGGTGCATACATCTGTCGACTTCGTCTTACATCGAGTCTGGGTTGCGTTGCGGATCTTATCGAGCATGATATCATTATCTTGAATGATGACATCATCAAAGTGACATCATCATTGACATCATCTAATGACATCATCATTGCAATATGGACATATGAAGACAAATTAGAAGTATCCGTTTGAAAGTCAACTAGCATGACCATTTGAATATGTTGTAACCGTTTGAAAGTGGTGACCGTTTGAAGCATGGTATGCCATCTTCAAACGGCCAGGGTTCTCCTATAAATACCCTTCAAACTTTCATCATTTGTAACATTCTGATTTCCGACGGCGAAGCCCTGTCGAAGTGTCTCTGTACTGTAAATCTGTTCAAGATCAATAAACAAGACATTTAATAGTGAATCCAAGCTAAACGAAGACCGAATCAATGAATTCCGCCTCTGATTCTGTCTGAACACTCTTCTGATCGACTCGTTAGGTCGTTTAGGTTAGCAAAGTTTCTAAATTTGTTATACCTTATCTTTTATGAAACTTATGTTTTGGGTAGAGAATATACAGGTGAGTCAGGTTACGATACCTGAACCTGTGAAAGCCAGATTTCGATCCCAGCACAAGTTGAGGGGGAGTCTATTAGAGAAAGAGAGTCTGAAGATGCAAAAGCTAGGAGTCTGATCCTGAAGAATACAAGAGAAAGTTAGAGATCATGAAGGAAGCCCAAAGACTGATAAAGACTAAAGATTGAGAAGACTCGACACTTAAGACTCGTCAACATCTGAGGGGGAGTCTGTTGGTGCATACATCTGTCGACTTCGTTTTACATCGAGTCTGGGTTGCGTTGCGGGTCTGAAGCATGACATCATAGAGATGACATCACAAGTGACATCAATGAGATGACATCACAAGTGACATCATCATGATAACTTGGACGCATGAAGACATATTAGAAGGTTCTGTTTGAAAGAAAATGTAATATTGCATGTCAGTTTGAATGTATAGTTTGAAAGGGTAACCGTTTGAAAGTGGATAACCGTTTGAAAGGGTGACCGTTTGAAGGGAGCCATGACACCTTCAAACGGTCAGGTCCTTCTCTATAAATACCCTTCAAACGTTCATCATTTGTAACGATTCCAGATTTGATACCGAGGTGCTGCCAGTTTTTCCTCTGATTGTAAATATTGTTAATTCAATATATAAGAGGTTTAAAGTGTATTTCAAGCTGTTTCCAAGTCCATTTCTTTGTTTCCGCCTCTGAAACGTACGAGAGCTCTTCTGAACGACTCATTCGGGTCGAAACACGATCCTACACAATTGATTTGGGACATGTAGTAACTGGAAGGGTAAATACCGTTAACCCACTTGTCGGCGAGAGTATTTCACCTATTAGGCCAAAGAATGCTCCTCAAATTCGAAAGGATTTTCGACCACTTTGGTTAGTCAAAGTTCCGTTTTGGAACCATCCTAAATTTTAAGCAAACATGTGTTCTACTATTTATCTTATACGATGCCATTCTTTTCGAATTTAAATCTACTTTCGATTTTTTTTCTCTTTTCACATACACAACATATAGGATTTTTTTTTCATACATTTATACATATGCATGACTTCATGTAATTTAAATTCATATTCCTTGTAACGACAAATGGATACATATCATCGAGATAGGAGTGACTTCCTTACCTTGACGATTAACTCTACTCCCCTTTTCTTAAAACGACCTCACCAACGAGTTAGGGATGATTCCCTTACCTAGGTGATCGTTACCAAAACGACTCTTCAAAATATCTTACTATGCAAACTCGATCATGTTTTATACCTAAATTGTTTATCATTATTCAAAATACGTACTTATACGATTTCAAAATACATTGTTTATTTTAAACGTACTTCTTATCCTACATCTATTCTTCACACAACTCATACATACGAGATTCTTGATCATGTCTTAAAACGTTTCATTACCCAAATTTTCAAACCTTACGAAATGCTACCTATCAAATTTGATCGGTCCAATGAATCTCTTGTGCATGAACTTCATATTCGATTTAATAACTAAAACACGTTCACATTATACCATCATACTAGGGACTTCTACTCTTAATCAAAATCAAATAAACCCTTCTCATACACTTATAAGATCTTATGGATGTTATATGATCATTTTACCAACGACTCTTTTCAACATCATCAAATCATTTGTTAAATTTTAACCACCAAGCCCTTTTGCTTTCTAAGGATCGACGCTTTCACCTCCAAAATTTAAAATTTCTTGTTTTGGTGCAAATGAAGCGAACTTATTTTCGAAAACTTTTCCTACACCGCTTAATTCGCATTCCAATTTCAAAAAAAAAAAACATGGGCTAGAAGACTTCATGGGGACCGACAATTTTCAAACTTTTGAAGCCAAAGAGCATTCGCATCCATTACAAAATACATTATGCTTAACCAATGAGTACTTTATATCCTCTTGCATATGCAAACTAGATTCTACCTTTCAAACCAAGCTCAATCTAATTTTGATTTGATAAACTCAACGTTTCGTTTAAACAACTATACATGCATATCATCATACACGTTTTAGTCGTTGCATCGCGACAATTTCAGTTATATCATTCGCATTTACATGCTCAACCTTTTGAGCACTTTTACATGCTTAACTTTGTTACGTTTCAATTAATACTATATACGCAATCATTAGTATTCGTACTTCCACTCACACTCATATTCATAACATTACGTTTTATGCTTATATCTATACTTATACGTTTCATGTTTTTACTTATATCCATGCGTCTCATGCTTATACATATACTCATACTACGTTTAATATCTATGTTCATACTTACGTGAATAATCATACCTAAACTTAAACTTATGATCGTGCTTTCATTCATACCCGTGATTCATACATTCGTACCTATACGTGAGCGTAATCCGAGTGATTCGCTTGCGTGGGTCTCGTAAATACTTAAGCATGGACTTGCTTACATACTTTATTCTTATACGCACACATTCTTATTTTTTTGTGTATCTACCCAAATTCATGCACAACTAGTACAAGCTATGCGGATCATGCGACGATCAAAATAATCACGGGTGCACACGGGATTATAGTGATTGGCTCATGAGAACCATAGAGTGTACTACTATGTATGGTAAAACACAGAACGTAACATGACACCGAATACAAAACGGACATAACGTGGTCAAAACATGGTGGATACGCCGCTGGTACTTCGTATATATAAGTGTTTTCACCACGTTACCAAACTTTTGTAAAACGTGTCATGAGAAATTCAGTGTTTTACAGACCTATTTAGACCTAATACAACTTTAGACAACTCACAAACGCATTATATCCGATTATCCACGACGAGACTTCATTCTTAACACACTACGTTCATCTATCCAACACTTATGCTATTCTTATGCTTGCATTCTTTAAGAGTCAATCGTTCATTTCTATACTCGTATTATTCTCCATTATCCTTTTCTTTCATACAAACCTCGTTCACAATCAAGCTTGTTTAAACATTCGAATCCTAACTTATCCCTTACCTTAAAAACCGTCTTTCTATTCTTTATTCTTGTGTAAACGTATTTAGTAGGCCGTTAATACTTTATTTTACCAAACTTTCTCGTTCCACTCGAAAAGCAATTTTTTATGAATATGTGGTTTTATACTACCCTTAAAATTTCCTATACAACCTACCTCACTTTTATTTGATTTCAAACCATTATATAAAGACCTCACTCGTAAATACAGTACATTTGTAAAGCAACTCCAAATTTAGCTATTAAAAATCGTTTTACCTTTGCACGTTTCACTTATGCTTATGCCGCTAAACCATTTTAACCAAACAAATCATTTTACAAACCTATTTTAACTATTCTCCCAAAATTTCGTACTTTTCAAAACGTTTCAAAATTTCCATGTCTCAAATTTTTTTACCAAAACTCTTCAAGCCTACCTCTTGAATAAATTTCGGGACGAAATTTCCTAAAGTAGGGGAGACTGTAGCATCCGTCAAAATGGATTCCCAAAATCCGACCCGTTATGAATTTTGGGTCCTAACCCTTGAAGCTCAAAAGCTTCGCAAAATAATTAATCGTTTAGTTCGTTATAAATTCATTAGTTTAATTTATTAAATTAACTAATGTTACAATTAAAAGTTTTTTTTCTTTAAAATAATAATAATAATAATAATAATAATAATAAGAGTAAATTACAAAGTTCGTCCTTTATGTATGTCATATATTACAAAGTATGTCCTTTATCTTTAATAAGCTCAGAAAACATACTCAATTTTTGTAAACCCTTACAAGTTATGTCCTTTAGTCATAACACAATTAGTTTTCATGGTTAAAGTTGACTAAGTCAACCCCACATAAGGGTATTTTAGTCATTTTATCCTAAATATCAAAATAAAAATCATAAAAAACAATAAATAATTTCTTTGTTTAAATATATATGTATCTATATATCTAAATATATATATACATACAGACACATATACACACTCTCTCTCTATCATCTCAAACTCTCTCTCTCTCTCTCTACCGGACTCCCACCACCACCACCGGAGCCGACTTAACCGGAGCCGAATGTTCTTTCCGGCGGTACTTCACCGGAGCCGAATCGCTCAAATCGAAGCGAGAAACAAGTGCCAAAACATAGCCCTAGCGATTCAATCTCTTCAGATCTGTGTTAAACTAATGGAGATTTGTTCACGAGCGAATTTTCATATGTCGAAGAGTAATTTCTACATGGCGTTGAAGTGTATTGACTCGATTGAACGAGATTTTATCCACAAAACGCCTTCGTCTACGCTCCGGAGAATGCTCGAGAAGAATATTCCAGCGGTTAGGGCACATATTGAGCGGAAAATCAGTAAGGAGTTTGGTGACTGGCTGGTTGAGATCCGTACGCCGCGAATGCGGCTCTCGGTTTTGATTTGATTCCGTTGTGCAAGATGAAGATGGGTTGTGGTGATGGTATGATAGTTAGAGAGAGAGTTTTGGGTTCGAGTTCAATCGTGCAAGGTGAAGATGAATCGTCTTCTGGTTCGAGGTGTGGATCTGTTGAGGTGTTTGGAGAGTGTGCAGATTTGGGTTTTTTATTTTTGTGTGTGGTTTTGTTTAGATATGAATCGTGCAGATTTGGGTTTTTGAAGTTTTTGTGTGTGGTTTTGTTTAGATCTGTTGAGGTGTTTGGAGAGTGTGCAGATTTGGGTTTTTGAAGATGAATCGTGCAAGGTAAGATGGAGTGTAAGAGAAAGACTTATCTTGATTTGGGTTTTTGATTTTGTGTTGTTTTGTTTAGATATGAATTGGTTGAGTGTGCAGATGATGATGAGATAAAGATCTGCGTTCAGAGAGAGAGAGAGAGAGAGAGAGAGAGATCTGCGTTCAGAGAGAGAGAGAGAGGGAGAGAGATCTGAATTTTTTATAATTTTTTTAGTATTTAGGGTAAAATGACCAATATACCCTCATGTGCTTCTCACATGACCTGAATTAACTGGGAAAACAAACTAGGTTTAGGGTAAAGGACATAACCTGAATGGTTTTTGAAAGATTAAGTATGTTTTCTGAGCTTATTTAAGATAAAGGACATACTTTGTAATAAATGACATACATAAAGGACGAACTTTGTTTTCTGAGCTTAAGTATGTTTTCTGAGCTTAATAATAATAATAATAATAATAATAATAATAATAATAATAATAATAATAATAATAATAATAATAATAATAATAATTATAATAATAATAGTTAGTAAGTCAAGTTAGCTCTGTTGGTTAACCTTAGGGGCTGTTTGTGCAAATTACTGAATTAAACCACATGGACTGTTGTGCAAATTTCGGAACTCGGGTCTCCCGATTAACCAAACGACGCACACACCTGGTCTAACCTTTTTTTTTGTTAATCTATTAATTAAAGCTCACACCATTCATTTAGTACAACAAGTTTTCGAGTCACTTGGAAGTCACCGGAGAAACTTGTAACCATGACGGAGTCCTGCCGAAGCGAACCGAGCTCACCGGAGATCGGAGGCGACGTCGGAGACGAGCCGAAGACCGCCAACTTCTGTTCGGTATACTTTCCATACGCTTTCTTTTTGTTCGTTCTATTGTATTAATCATAATTATAATACGCCATTTTCGTTTCGGTATACACCTTCTTATCCCTTTTGTTCACAGTTGTTTAGAATCCTTTGCAATTTTTTATATGATAAACTACCCAGAGAAGAACCGCAATCGGCCGGAACGTGAAGATGACAGCGGAGCCAACCGGGTTTCACGTCAAAGTTGAACTCACCATCGCCCCACGGTTCGGTATACTTTCTTGCTCACTTCGTTTTTCGTTTAACCTCCTGTTATTTTCACTCGACATCTTACACGATTTAAACAACAAAATATTTTGAGTTCATAACCAACAGTTACGTATGTTCTTTTTTAGAATGATGAAAGTTTACTTTAAAAGAATTACAAACCAAAATCTTTTCAACTTGCACATATATCACTGGTCGCTTATTGACTGAATGTTGTTAATAAAGGAAATATAAACTGCCAAATGTTTAAAAGTAATGCACAACAATTCCATGATCATTGTGTACATATATAATCACCACAACAGTAGGTTCGTATCACAGTTTAAGTATTACTTTTTGTAAAGAAGAAGATGAATAGATTTAGAGTATAAATAAAATTAAAACTTTTTCGAAGTTGATGTTATAACTCAGTTAGTTGTGTGTCAATTGATGATTCCGTGGTCACGGGTTCGAGTCCCGTCCCCTACATATTCGCTGTTTTTGGAGTTTTATTTGTTAAGCTGTTGAATATTTTAAAACCCAATTTTCTTATTTAGTTTTTCTTTTTACAATCCTTTTTAATATAGTTAAGTTATTCCTTCTTCAAAATTCTTTTCTTAAACCTAAATAATTAACAATGAATTATAATACCTTAAAAAGGATTAACAATAAAATCTAATTACTCCACTTGAAAACCATAAATATTAGGATTATAACTTATTTATTTAAACCAATAAATAATAACGAGTTCGTTATGTGTTATTTCTAATATCTAGGATAAACACTCTCGTTCGTTCTCTTGAAATTCCGTTTACTCATGCACCATCGTTTGCCCTTATAGGGTGACCTCGGTGTTCCGTCCTCCTAAACTCGTACACTCGTCAACACTTGGATAATCGGAAGACTCAGCAATTTTGTGAGTATACTCGCAACCCCCTTTTTATGTTTACCACTTTTTGGGGTGTAACATGTTACTTTATTAAAACACACTTAAACTTATTCTTTATGCAATGCATGAAAACAATCCTTATACATGAATGTTATGTTATGATACTTGATGCTTACGTGGACCATACTTATGTGATATGTTTTAGTCATTAGCTTTCACGAGCCTCCATTTGACATGTATAGCGCTATAGGAGTAACGCACCGCCCCCTTTAAACTTGGGTCATGTTGAATTAACTAAACTTTCTTGCGTAAACAGAGGATTGGCTAGAAATATTGCATGCCATGTTAGGTTGATCTCGTATAAACTAAGTTGCCATGTGGATTCGTTTTAAACTTTTATACTTACTTATTCATAAACTTGTATACTCGCCTTTGCTTTTGCATTGAACTTTATTTTTAACATGTTACAGGATGAAGATGATGATGCTATGAAACAAAGTAGCGTTGATGCCTAGATACACATATAGACGTTTAGGTTTAAATGTTGTATCAATTTTGCTTATGTTGTTATGTATTTCTTTTGAACTTGTTGTTATTTGAGTTTATGTAATGTTGACAATTTGAGGTTATGAAATGAAATGGGAATTATTTAATTATCGTCACATAAGGGTTATGAAGTCTCTTGCAATCTTCACACTTCGTCTCATCCCGATGTTTCCGCCATTGGTTGGGGTGTGACACCATAAGCTTTGCAATGAACGCGGGGCCGATAACTTCATCGTGCGAGTAAGAACCATAATAGGAGTCGGAGTCGAAGGTATCTTATTCACGTCAATAATCATTCCGTACACTTATTCGTATGTATATATATGAATAAACAAATATGTTACTTAGCATAAACAGGCAATTCAATGCATCATATCACATATAACTCTCGTTTATCCTTTGGGGGGTCATTTTGTCTTTGGCAAGTCTAACTCGTGTAGACTATGCCTTAGTTGGCACCATATTTTGGGGTATTCTCCTCCCTACTAATGTCCTTGCCTTGTCTTCTTTGAAAAAAAAAATGTTTGACTCATGGATCTTGACGCTTACGTGAATGCAATGAAAAACCTTTTTTTTTTGTAAAAAAAATGTTTTTGTGAGAGAGTTCTAGTGATTGTAGTCTAGAGTCGAGAAGGAATCCTAGTTCACTACAATCGAAGCTCTGATACCAAACTGTCACACCCTGACTTTTGCGGAAGCGCATGATGTGTGACTTGTTTAATATCATTGCATTCAATCATAATAAACAACTATATGATCAAAACGATGTTCATCCATTCATAAAAATTGAGTATTACAAACACTGGTTATTTAAGTTTTAAAACACAACCTTCGACTAGGTTACAAACCAACAAAAGTGGATGACATCTAAACTTGAAGTCTACTTCTAGAAACAACACCATCGCCCAAGATCCAACCTATCACCTGAAATACATGTAATTTTGGAAAACATCAACAAAAGTTGAGCGAGTTCATGCGTTTTGTGAGTACTGGTAAACTTGTAAACCTTTGACTCCTTTGAAAACAGGTATGAAAAGCGTGTATGAACATACCAAATAAATGTTTTACAAGGGCATTAAGGCATGTGAGGACATAGGGAGTACTCAATATGAGTAGGCTTATACCCTTGTCGATTTCCTCGACTATGTCGAATTTCCCTTCGACTATGTCAATTTACCTTGACTAAGTCAATTTCCCTTGACTATGTCGATTTCCCTCGACTGGGACACCGAAGCACTCAAGTGATCACATGAGGACCATGAGTGGGGCTCGGCCGTACCCGTTAGATCTAACCTTCGTCCCTAA
Source organism: Helianthus tuberosus (assembly GCA_030545235.1). Lineage (NCBI taxonomy): Eukaryota > Viridiplantae > Streptophyta > Magnoliopsida > Asterales > Asteraceae > Helianthus > Helianthus tuberosus. The sequence continues at coordinate 111,090,686 of CM060449.1, forward strand.
TTAAGAATTAATGGCATTTCAATATTAAGTCTATGCTCACATGATCTAATAGTGTATTTCATAGGCATTTCATACCGTTTAAGCATTCGTAACATGTATTCCACCCCCGAGAGTTATAAAACCAAAAACTGTTAAGAGAAATCACTGTTTTGCGTCTTCAGTACTCGTAACTCAAAGTTCGTCAGGAAACACGACTACCTACAATGTACTATGGTCTATTAGACAAAAGGGTCGTGCCTTGCCTTAGTATTTATGTTTTTGAGTTACGTTTCTTTTATGCCTTCAATATTATTCCATGTTATAATTTCTTGTTAAAATAATATTTTTGTAACAATACTTTTCAAGTATTTATTTTCGTATTTCCTTCCCAATGATGGGGGTATCTTATACATGTATATTTGTATTCTCGTATTTGTAGTTTCCAAAATAATATATTTTCCCAAAAATCATATATATCTTCTAAATATTCCACGAAAATATATTTTTACTTCCAAAAGTAATATATTTTCTCCTTGTCGAAAATATGACATACTTTGTAATAATAATAAAAATCATACTTTCATTTCTTTTGTATCCAAAATAATATTTACCAAAAATATGCTCAATAATGTCGTTTCCGGAATATTTTGTTAGTTACGTTCTTGCGTTCGATTTCACAGTATTAAGTGTGTAACTTATATATTTATTCTTTGTGATTTTTGGTATTATTTTGGATTGTAATTTCTTGGTATTTTGTCAAGTTATATCATTTTAACCCTAAAATAATATAACTACTACACAAAGTATACAAATAATCACACACAATGTGTCTTTAATGTAAATATATATTCTAAGTACATATTTATCCATTTTTATTTATAAAAACCAACCTCCAATACTTGTATTTTTGAAATAAATTCTATGGCAAGGTTTATTGAAAACCATGGTTAAAACACACTTGTAAATACTTGTTTAGAAAACATTTTTCTAAGTGTTTGTATTTTTAGAAAATTTTGCCATAGTTTCCCCTAAAAAAGGAGGTGTCCATGCTATTAAAGCATATCATTTTCTTTTCAAAAATCTTCATAAACAATCAACAATCAATCTACACTTACCAAGTGCTAAAACAAAGCTATCTACATAATGATCATGAACTTGAGTTTTCATAAAAACTTGTAGTAACTTAGTAGTTTGTTTAGTAGACTTAGTTACGCTTTAAAGTGTGTTTATTTCTTTAAAAATCTCATTCTTGGAAGGTTTAGGTGTTTACAACTTGTAAACATATTTTACAAAAATGCTTCTTTATGTAATCTTCTTGTTACTCAAGTGTTTCTACACTTGTTTAACCATTAAAAATAGTATTTGTTTATGTAAGAACCAAGATCTACTAAAACTCATATTTCAAGCTTGGTTCTTTTGGAAAACCGTTCTTAAATTTTTAGATCTATATGATTATCAACCCACTTTAATTATTATTTTTCAAGAAACAATATATCTTTTCAAGTTCATGTCTTTCTTGAGGATGGTTTTTAAACCTCTAACATTTCCATCCTCTCATCTTGCTAGATTATGTTTTTAATCATGATCTAGCAAGATCATATAATGTTCTACATTACTCACACAAGTAAACATCATTCAATCAAGTGAATCAACACATAAACAACATAGTTTCTTTAAGATTTAAGCTTATATTCATGCTTTACTCTTGTGATTCTTAGTGTTCTTCATGATTTACTTTATGTAATGTCTTTTAACTACTTATAATAGAAGTAAACTAGCAAGATCATGGTGCTTACCACTAGCACAAGGCTAGGGATGATCAAGAGGAGAAAACAAGCGGATAAAAGCAATCAGTGAAGGTCCTTCAACTTCCGAAAGCTCCAAGCTTCTCTATGCACCTTCTAGCATCTTTGTATATGTGTGAAATTAGATGAAAGTGAGTGAATGGTGGTGGTTGTGGTGTGCTTGGTGTGTGAAAGATGAATGTTAGGAGAGAAGAGAAGTGGGTGTTTAGTGTGTGAAAGATGAATGTTATAAGCTCTATGGATATACTTATAGTCCATCTCACTCTATTATCCATTGGTTTACATGTCTACTAAGTACACAACACAATCCCTTGCAAATCTCACAAGATCTAAGTAATATCTAGTAAGATCAATTAGGATCTTAATTGTGGGGCCTTGTTTTGGCCATAGATAGGTAGGGGGTATAGCATAGTTTTAAACCATTAAGTCCCAATCTAGTTTATTAGTTAGGGTGTTATGTACATTATGCGTTATTTAGTGTGCTAGGGTGTTCGGGGATCATAACTAGCTCAGAAACATTAAAACAATGCTTCTAGTATAATTTTGGTGTTTCGGGTAATGTCCGGTTGTTTGGTTAGATACCGGTTCGTTAAAGTGTTAAACTATTTCGTTTAATGATCTTTATGTACCCTTTTGTGACGCTTTTAATTCCCGACACTTAGGAAAGCATTCAGGACCATTTTGCCATATTTTTGCATGTAATAAACTTGTTAAAATGCTGATTTTTGCTGATTTTTGCTGATTTATGCAGAATTCTGCACTTTATGTGGGTTTTAGGCGCTTTCCGGCACTGTATCTATCACCTAGAAAAGCAGTTTTGTGGTCCTTACTTCCCTACTCACTATACTAATGTAGTACGTAGTCTCTGGCTCATACTGGGCCTCAAAACACTGTCTGTCTATGTACTAAACATTGTCAGCATTTTAGTTTTTCTGATAATGGTGCCAATTCTGTTCTGTGCATTATTAGAACTATATCGTGTTGCATGTAGTAACGATAAAAGTCTTGCAACATGAAATGCCATTGTATGTATATAACAGTAATCATAAATCCATTTGTCTTGTAAACTAGATCATGCACAGTTATTAAAGCACATATTACTATTCAATTAGTGTACGGAATGTACGGAATAGTGACAGTTGTCACAGGTATTATACCTGGTCTTTTGATATTGTGGAAGCAATGGCCTAGACTTCGTATAATACTTTATGCGCTTAAAGTTTACCCTTTGCATAAAAATTGAAAAATATCGAAAGATGTAATTCTAGTGCAGTTGTTGTGGGGGGAGGACCGGTTGTGTCGGTTCTAGATTGAACAACTCAGGTCAGATCGATCCCTTTAGAAGTGTGGAATCCATATACAGTGTCGAAGATGAATCAACAACGAGTTTAACATTTAAAGCATTGATTCTCATTAAAAGATTGTGAAAATACAAGGTTCCGGTGAGAGTTGAACAGAGCTTCGCCTCAGAGACAAACCAAGCAACTAACTATGACAAATGAACCCCTAAGTCTCTATTTATAGGCAAGCAAGCTGGGAGAGTTTATGTCATCTGGTCGGATGGTCATTCGTCCGGATGACCCAAGCCATCGGACTGGATGAACTTTACAACATACGTTTCGCTCCGTTATCTCCCCGTTATAATATAATATTCAAACAAAACTATACAAGGACACATACAGGACAAAATCTAGACTAAGTACAGATGGAAGCTACATACATATTGCATCTACAGACTCCCCCTTGGATGTAGCTGCAGTCTTCCTTCCTGTACAGTCTTCATCATGGCTTCCTGTTGCGCCTGTTTGCCTTTGCTTTTTGTCTTCTCTTCTGTTTCCTCTCCTCTAGCATCTGTCTTCTTAATGGTCTCCTTGTTTCATTCCACTATTTGTGATACTCTAGATCTCCATCCTTTGATCTCTCCCACCTAGGAATTTTGTTTTCTTGTGATTTGATAGGTGTTTGATCTGTTGGTGACGACCTTTCAAACATTCTTTCCTTTGGCATCACCTTGAACCATCGCTTCCTTCCTTCAAGAAGTTCTTCTTGTGGAACTGTTTCAGGAACTCATTCAGTACTAATCCTTTCCACTACTTTCATTCTCACCTCGTCTTCATTGTGAGTCTTGAATAGTTTGGTCAAAGTAGGAAAGCTATCATCAACTCCAGTATAATGAAATGGAGTATCTTCTTCAGAAAGATCAGAATCTTCTTCAATAATAACATCTTTAAAATTATCAGCTTCATTAACAAACTTGAAAGAATATTCTCTTTTAGGTGTTGAAGAATTTTATCTTCAATATGGAACTTAAACTTTCCATCTTCCATGCCCAACTCTTCTAACATTGATTCCCTCGATTTATTCTCCTCTATCTCCCCCTCAAATGATGCATGTAAGTAACAACTTTCGGAAGAGTAAGGAATACCTGATCACCAGCATGTTGTTTAGAAGAAGAAGAAGCTTCATGGTGTTGATCCTCTTACTGCTCATTCAATTCATCATTCAAGAAATCATGAAGAGTATGCTGACAAGAAGGCTTCACAATTTTCAACCCTATCGCTCCCTAATCATTACCATCATCATCATTACCATCATCATCATCACCATCATAATCATCTATATCTTTGTATAGATCTTTCAACTCCTCATCCTCTTCTTCATCTTCCTTTATTTCCGAACGACATTTTCAATGATTTTTCTTCTATCGAGTCTAATCTCCTCTGGAGTAACATCTCTAACATCACCAATATGAACAAGAGTAAGTGAATTATCAACTTCAGTACCTTCAGGACGACTTGAAGATCCAGCAACTTCTTAAGTATCAACTACCAAACCCTTTCTCTTTTCCTTAGCTTCTTCTACTAGACGTTTCTCTCTTTCGACCCTTCTGGCTTCAACCTTTTGAATTTCTAATTCATCAAACACAGCTTGAACATTTATACCCAACTTATGTTCAATGACAGTGTAAACATGTTCAACTGCTCATCCTTTACCACTTTATCAACCCTTAAAGCTTCAATTTCTTTCTTCAACGCTTTATTCTCATTTGTAGCATGTTGACTCACATCACCCAACATTTCATGCAGCAATTTATTGAAATATCAACAGATTTGTATCGATCATTTACCTCCTCAAGATCATCTCCCAATTTATCAATCACTTCAGCATGTTCTTCAAGCTCCTTTTTCAGTGCAACATTCTCTGCCTTAACTGCTTCAAGCTCTGCTTCAGCTTTAGCCTTAGCCTTCTCTCGAACACTTACTTTCTTTGTCAGCACATTGATCTTTCCAGCAGTAAATACATCAAAATCACTAGATGGAAGATCTTCTAGATATTCACCAATAACTTTTGGAAATCTATGGCTTAAGCACGATGTTGTAGCTTTCTTTGTAGATGACGGATCTTCAGCTTTCTTTGGTTGTTTTTCAGGTGTCTTTTCACGATCATCTGAAATATGAATTGTTGGATTCTTTGGTGTTGGAGGTGGTGTAGACTTTCTTTCTCCCATAAATTCCACTTCAACATCTTGATCCTTTTCTTCAATTCTTTCAACTTCAACATTCTCAGGAACTTCAACATTCTTTTCAACTTTTGGAATTTCAACACTTTGAACCTTTTCTACCTCTGGAATACCTGTTTCTACTTCAAGAGCTGCTGTTGATCCTTTTCTAGCTCTAACACTTCTAGGAACAACTTCTGTTGGATGAGGTTTCCTTTTCCTTATGACCTTCTTCTTTTCTTTTGCTGTAGGCTCATATGTTGAGTCTTCTTCATCAGATGCTTTCTTCTTCTTTGGAGATCTTTGGTACTTTTGTTTGCCACTAATGTAGGAAGTTGGAGCAATCTTTGTAGGATCAAATTCATCACTTTTAGTCGCACTGGAGTGAGTGTGTACAAGACCTACAACTAACGTCTCTTTTTCTTTTTCACCACTTGCTTCAACATTCTTTTCAGTCTTTTCAGTTTCTTTCTCAGCATCTTTAGTAGCTTTAGCAGTCTTTGATCGCTTTAAATAATCTTCTAGCGACACATTCAAGAGATCAACACCTTCTTGGATCAATTCTGTAGGAGGAACAACAGGCTCATCTATCAACCTTGGTGGCAACTTCTTCTTTGTTGATTTTGCAACACAAATATTGACACTATTAGTATAATATTCAAAAGAATGATCTACCAACCTTTCTTGTGATTCCTGATTTCCAACTTTACCCTTAATTACAACTTTCGGCGTAGATACTTTAGGTGAAATCTTAGGTGTTCTCTTTCTCTTTTTCTCGTCCTTCTCACCTCTAATGTTATCTATCAAGTGATTGAAAATCACTTGCGAGATATTATATGGCCTGTTAAGCACTAAGCACGCTATAATGTTCATGATATAATCTGAAGTCTCATCATATGCACCCTTTCTGTGCGATAGTGCATGAATCACACAATGCACTAAAAATTTGTATGGCCTGCAGAATTGTGACTTAATGTATCCTTTATCATTTACATGCCCCGTGTATCCCATGCAAAACCAAAAACCTTTGCTTAATCTTTCTGGAATAATGATAGGATCCTCGTCCTTATCTTGCAGATCTAACACCCTCCTCACGTCATCCACAGTAAACTTTACTTCCAAATCAATATCCATCTTCTTGTCATCCTTCATCTTGACAGCAGAATAAATCGTCTTTTCTTTCTCATCATATCGTGCACTACTCCAGATTGTTCTAACGTGTGATTCATAGCATTTGTGCTTCTCAGTCAAAGCTTTACATATCCTGCTCTTTTTCAGAAATGGTACTATCTCCTTGAAAGGCTCCATGTTTGGATAATTCTCATCTAGAATGCAGTAAATATTGTGACTAGGATGAAAGTCAGAGCCTGTTGCCTGCACGTATTTCAAAATATAAAGTGTTTAGTGAAAACTTTCAAAAACTTCAAAAAATTTTCTAACACTTTTACACTCTATACTCTTACACAGTACTGGCTCTCGAATGACTATCCGGCCGGATGGTAATCCGTTTGGATGAGTCTTATTCAATAAAGCACAATGAATTCAAGTGAAAATGTTGTTAATCGGATGGTCATCCGATCGAATGAACATCTGAGTCCAAACATAAATGATCACTCAATGTTCAAGTCAGTGACATGGATCGGATGGTCACCCGATCGGATGGTCCTCCGATTGGATGATCATTTGGGTGTAACAGTTAGGTTCAACAAAAAATGATACAAAAAAGTGAATTTGGATCGGATGGTCATCCGATCGAATGACCATTCAATCACTCATGATGAACAGATATGCAAGTTGATGAATATTCAAACAAGAGTGTAATGGGTCGGATGGTCATCCGATCGGATTGTCATCCGATCGAATGATCATTCGATCAAACATGATGAATAGTTGAATAAACAACATCACTCAAACAAACAAGCACTTAAATGATTCAAACACTGAAGTGTAGAGGATCGGAAGGTCGTCCGATCGGATGGTCATCCGATCGGATTACCGTTCGATCAAAGTTCATGAACAGTTTGAATGTCAATCATCAAGATAAAAAATTTTCAAGATTTTTCAAAATTGGACACAATTTCTCTTAAAAAATTCGCTGATGAACAAAACCCTATGTTCAATTTCTATCAAAAGTTCCTAATTTGGGTTTAGTTTGACAATAAGCACATCGGTTTCCGACACCCATTGATCTTTCTAAGTTCTAATCCGTTGATGTTATCATGAAATTGGACCAGTGAATCTATAAATCTAAGGCCGATAATCCTAGATCTAAGTTCAATTTGTATAATCAGCATCAAAACCAGCCTAGATCTAAGAAAACCCTATGAGAGTCACCGACATTCCAAACAATCATCAAAAATATGAAATTTGACGGTGAAATTTGTAAAACTTACCTTTCCCATTGTCACACCCCGACCACGTAGAACATACAAAACGTGGCGGAAATGTCGGGGAGTGTTGTAACAAAATTAATTGTTTCAAATCCATGGCAATTGAAGTTTCGTTTTATTGATTTGAAGTGTTACAATGTCTTAACAAACAAGGAAATACAACATAATTAACTAGTCTTGCATCTTTTATTGTCACTAAAGCCCAAGTCTGCCTATGTGTATCTTGATCAATCTTATGCAACAGCTCCTGAAAAACACATGTGAAAATAGGTACGTCAGCATAAAAATGCCTGTGAGATACATAGGTTTTGTGAAAATAGGTTTCATGACTTATGTTTAAGAAAATGTTTAGTCATGAACCTTGTAATTTGCTTTGTCTTGTAAATCATTTGAAAAACAATGAGTTCAGATGATATGTATAAATAAGTGTAAGGTTAAATGAATAACCATGTAAAATGAGTTTGTATAAGATAAGTTGTTTGTAAAACAATGTCTTGTGAAAAGTATGTTATTTGTATAAAATGTTATATGTCTCAAACTGAAATGATTCAAATAACGCTACGACATGTAATACCATACAAACACTTATATATAGGAAGTACCAGCGGCGTATCCACCATGCTTGTATCATATTACACACGCCTCGTTACTTAATCACTTACTCAAACCAAACCAAACAATGTAAAATGTTCATGTCTAATGTAAATCATGTAATATGTATCCAAAATGTAAGCATGTGATGAATAACAAATGTACTAAGCATGCGACAATAGACATACGTAGCATGTGACCTGTACTAAGTATGCAACAACAGACATACGTAGCATGTGACCTGTACTACGTATACAACAATAGACATACGTAGCATGTGACCTGTACTACGTATACAACAATAGACATGCGTAGCATGTGACCTGTACTACGTATACAACAATAGACATACGTAGCATGTGACCTGTACTACGTATACAACAATAGACATACGTAGCATGTGACCTGTACTACGTATACAACAATAGACATACGTAGCATGTGACCTGTACTACGTATACAACAATAGACATACGTAGCATGAAATGTAATGTAAAACATATACTATAATTGTACTAATGAACATAGCAAGTATATGATGTGAAAACAGGAAAGTTTGAAAGTAACAAGTAGGCACATGTGTTCCACCCCAAAACAGTTTGGAAAACAGTAAAAGAGGGGTCTATGTACTCACTTGAGATTGCTCAGAAGTCCTTGAGTAACAACCAAACAATGCTAGAGATCACGGGATCAAACGACACCTAATATAGGTTACTATGTTAATAAACCGGACCTAAATCAGAAGATCTGATAGAATGAGGGTTCGTAAACCAAACGAGTATACAGACTCGTGTCATATGGTTTAACAAAGCCTACATACTAAATGAAACCTTAATCTAATAGCTTTCGACCCATTACGACCCGTTTAGGTAGCTTAACCTACTTTAACGCGTCGTTCGCGTGAAACGCGTTCGGACCGCCTAACTAGTCCTATGACAAGTAGAATATGCCTAAACATGTTACATAATCAGTTATGTGACAAAGGTTCATATGCTTAATTACCAATTATACATGAAAAGGGTATTCTGGTAATATACCTAAGGCATATAAACTACCTATCATACAACTACTCAAACGATGTGACCATAGGGTATAACCTCGGAAGGTTATTCCCTACCTACTATGGTCACCTAATGTATTTGGTCGGATCCTAATGATCGACCAAACTGGGTCGGGTTCGAGGTATAAGCGATTTATTAGATCGCTTACCCTACGACCCTAGACAACGTGGTAATCAGTAGGCATAGTCCCAAGGGACTATAACCAACATGATTACACTCACGTTGCGAAGTTCAAACGAACTTCGCATTGACCATTACTGGTCAACGTAGAAAGTCAAACAAAGTTTGACTTTCGGACTCGAAAAGCAATAAAATAAGGAAAAGAACGAAAGAATACTTACGAAGGGTCCCCGAATGCTAACTTCGATTCAAAAATCTCAGGTATGAAACAATAGTTTCAACTTAGAGTTTCTCAAATCAAAGTTCTTGTAAGTTTAGCAATGGGGGGCATGGGGTATTTATAGTATTCGGTCCACCGTTAAGATCGTTTCATGGAAACCGTGCTTTAATCGCATCCGTACAAGTGTCGGAAAGTTATGGTGGCAAAATATGATCCTTATCAGCTGACTAGGCATGTGTGAGTATGTGGTTGTGGTTAAATCTGCTGCAAACAGGCTGTTAAAAACACTGAACTTGGTCTGCAGATCCCATACGCACCGTAGGGCAAAAAGTGCTTGCGCATCGTAGGGTACAAGTTTGGCAGAATTACAGTTTTGGTCCCTGCAGTGCATATAAGGCATTTCTGACACGTTTAAGGCCCGTTAACCCCATTTCAAAGCTCTAAAATGAAGTTAAAGTATAGGGAACTCAAAACATGCTCAAAAATATCTCGGATGTCGGTTCGTTTGGTCGTACGAACGCGATGTTCGCTTAATTACGACGGAATGCGCATAAGCGCGAAAAACGATCCAAATGACGCAACGAATGGATTTTTGGCAAGCCAAACACTAAAGCATAATATAGTCATGCTTACATAAATTTTTGGATGTCCATATGTATTCAGAACGTAAGTTATGCGCGAAAATGCAAACTTGTGCACTTTTTGACACTTTTAGTCCCTGAATGTCCCAAAAGTATATTTTAGCACACCGAACCCCTCAAAGCCTATTTCTAAGTTATGTAAAGGATATTTGTGGCATGTTTAACTTATGGTCATGTTCCGGAATGTCTGTTACAGTTCAAATTGGCATACTTTCGCAGTTTGTCAAATTTAGTCCCTGTAAGCGATTTAACTTGATTTTGCCATACCAAAGCCTTCAAAACTTATTTCTAAGTTATGTAAAGGTTATTTAAGGTATGTTAAGCCTATTTCACTATTCCGGAGTGTTCGTTGGATTAAACTGGTTATATCTACACATCAGAGCGCGTATAACCCTCCAGAAAGCGATTTAAAGCTTGAAATCGAACAAGAGTCGATATGTGCAAACGATACACATATTTTTACAAATCCCAAGTATGAAATACAATATTTCATTGGTTTGGCATTTGATTGATGGCTGGAGTGACACAGGTGTCACAGTCTCCCCTACTTTAGGAAATTTCGTCCCGAAATTAATTCGTAGGAGTCTATCTGTGGCTTTGTGTGAAGTAACCATCAAAGATAAGCAAGGCATAATCCTGTTATTTCTCTTTAACGGACATTTTTCAGAATTGAAAAATGAACGGAGTTATTTTCAACAGGCATTCTTCAGAAACGAAAATGAACGAAATGAGTCTTTTTCCACAACCTCTTCAGAACCGAAAATGAACAAAATGAGTCATTTTACACAATTTCTTCAGAACCGAAAATGAACGAAAAGAGTCATTTTCCACCATTTCTTCAGAACCGAAAATGAACGAGAAGAGTCATTTTCCACCACTTCTTCAGAACCGAAAATGAACGAAAAGAGTCATTTTCCACCATTTCTTCAGAACCGAAAATGAACGAAAAGAGTCATTTTCCACCATTTCTTCAGAACCGAAAATGAACGAAAAGAGTCATTTTCCACCACTTCTTCAGAACCGAAAATGAACGAAAAGAGTCATTTTCCACCATTTCTTCAGAACCGAAAATGAACGAAAAGAGTCATTTTCCACCATTTCTTCAGAACCGAAAATGAACGAAAAGAGTCATTTTCCACCACTTCTTCAGAACCGAAAATGAACGAAAAGAGTCATTTTCCACCATTTCTTCAGAACCGAAAATGAACGAAAAGAGTCATTTTCCACCACTTCTTCAGAACCCCACCACTTCTTCAGAACCGAAAATGAACGAAAAGAGTCATTTTCCACCATTTCTTCAGAACCGAAAATGAACGAAAAGAGTCATTTTCCACCATTTCTTCAGAACCGAAAATGAACGAAAAGAGTCATTTTCCACCACTTCTTCAGAACCGAAAATGAACGAAAAGAGTCATTTTCCACCACTTCTTCAGAACCGAAAATGAACGAAAAGAGTCATTTTCCACCATTTCTTCAGAACCGAAAATGAACGAAAAGAGTCATTTTCCACCACTTCTTCAGAACCGAAAATGAACGAAAAGAGTCATTTTCCACCATTTCTTCAGAACCGAAAATGAACGAAAAGAGTCATTTTCCACCACTTCTTCAGAACCGAAAATGAACGAAAAGAGTCATTTTCCACCACTTCTTCAGAACCGAAAATGAATGAGAAGAGTCATTTTCCACCACTTCTTCAGAACCGAAAATGAACGAGAAGAGTCATTTTCCAGACACACGACCAAACTAGCTGTGGTTTCCGTGCACTGAATTCCATAATTATGTATGCATCCATAATTACGCAATTCCTTGCATAGTCCGCACAATTTGCTTGTAATGGGAGGAAAATCAAACCTGTGATGAGTGTGACTAGACTACCATAGGGTCCTTTTAATTAGATCGACAATTGATCCTTTTAATTAGGCCACCAAGGAGTCCTTTCAGCTATCTCATCACATGATAATCCTAACCAGATTTTTGGATCAATCCGATTACCTAGACCACGCAGGGGTCTAATTATGGAATGGTACAATATAATCCAAGGGTCTTTACTATTACGTACAAGCCCATTGAGGATTTAATATAGTACCTTTGGATATCCTACTATGAATCCCTTATATGATGATATGGAAGATTCTACGAGGATTTGGATAACAAAAACTTGGATTACACAAAAACATAAAAGGAAACACATAAGCACATAATCACATAGTTGTTTAACTTGTTTATTAATTTGTTATCTTTGGACGCGGATACTTAAAGTACACCAGGAATCCAATTTGTGGATTTCATTTGGCACTTTAATCATTTCAAGAATCCATCCATGAAGATAGGATGATCTACCAAAAATTCGATTTTCGTTTTCAGGAAAACGCAATATTCGAATTAAGGTACACAATAATTTAGGACATACGGAAATACCCTTGGGTACCCTATTAAGAATTTGTAGTGGTACTTGGAGTATTCGTACAGAATTATATCTTGCACCTTGTACTTCGTCTCTTTACAAGAGACGGGTACTTAGGATCTTTGTGTAAAACGCAAGAGATTGTAAAATGGAAGAATTTTGGGGTTAGTTTTCTTTTCAAGGAATACGATTCCTTGATTGTCGGTATTGTAGGGGATATGTTGTTTATACATACAATCACATAAATACATTGCAATGTAAATAAAAAGATTTATTTATTAACAATGATAACAACTGTTTCATGGACCTTGACAACAAAAGAAAATAATACATAAGACATGATTATTTTTAAACGGTGTTGTCTTCTAGTCGGTCAGATGCTCATCTCTGTGCTGGATTAGCATTAGCACGCTTTGGGCAATTTCTTCGGAAATGTCCCATCTCGCCACACTTGTAGCAAGAACCTGATGGAAAGCGAGCTCGAGCAGGTTTGTTGTTAGCTTGATTTGGTGCAACTGCTGCTACGCAAACTTTTGCTGTATGACCTTTACGTCCACAAATTTGGCATTCGCGGCACTTCACCATAGCATGATGATAAAGGTTACATTTGTTGCACAAGGGTGAAGTTCCATTGTATGGCTTCCTAGTACGGGGTTTAGCTGGTTGGTTGGGGACGGCTTGATCATTGTGAGCGACCATGGCGAAGTTCTGAGAAGCCTTTTGCTTCTTTGACCGCTCAAGGGATCCAGTCTATTCATCCATGGTCTTTGATTCCTCGATTGGTTTCGATTCCTCGACCGGTTTCTTGTCACCCTTTCGGAAAAGCTTACGTTTCCTGATCTGAGATTCAGTCAAGGTTGCAGATAGCTCAATGGCCTGCCTAACCATAGTGGGGTTACTACCAGTAACAATGTCTTGAACTGAGTCAGGGAGACCATCAATGTATTTTTCGATAGCCTTATCCAAAGGCGTAACCATGGTAGGACACAACAGGCTCAGCTCCTCATATCGATCAGTGTATGCTCGATGTTCGCCGCTGTCTTGCTTAAGGTCGTCGAATTCTCTTTCCAATGCCCTGATCTCGTGACGAGCACAGAATTCCTTCATCATCAGTGCTCGAAGTTCTTCCCACGTTTGAGCCAGTGCTACTTCGGCACCCCTATCTCTCACCACTCCGTTCCACCACGTCAAAGCTCGTTTCTCAAAGACACTAGATGCAAAATCTACCTTTCGCTCATTTGGACATTGAACATGCCTGAAGGTGCTCTCTCGACTCTCGAACCATTGCAGAAGTGCAGTCGCTCCTTGAGACCCAGAAAACTTTGATGGCTTGGCCGAGTTGAACATCTTGAAGTTGCAGAGGGCATTATTGTTGTTGATAGCTTGGTAACATTGAGCAACGACGTTCGGGATTACAGCAGTCATTTGCTGTGTAATGACAGCTGCCAGCTCATCAATAAATACCGGGTTTTCGCGTCGTGGAGGCATTCTAAAAAGAGGAAACATGAAAGGAAACGAGTGAAAGAATTAGACGAAAAGAATGAGATGAAACAAATCTGATGAAAGCAAGGGTAGTGGTCATTTGTTTGTTACTACAAAGCAACAAACGACCTTGGTGATTAATCAAAGTAAATAGGTCAAAAATAAAGTATCGCGAAGACATGCTCGCCTATAAGTGAACACTCATCCTAAGAATTCCCAGGTAAGCACAACTGGTCTCGCGTCTGATGAGATGTATACGAAGTGCTTGCCTAGACAGAAAACCCAGAATACAGGCATTCACCCTTCCAGTTTGCACGTGTTCACATTATTTAAAACCCAAAACCTTGACGAGATTTTAAAAATTCAAAGGGGTTCAAAACCATATAACAGAGGGTTCAAAACCTTACAATAGAGGGTTCAAAACCTAGTAATCAATCATCCTAGAACAGATGATTAGTTTTCAAAGCGGTTTTGAAATTTATGTTCTTGTTGTGGTCGTCGCCTAAGGATAGGTGACGGTATTGTTTTATGACTAAACGCAAGTAAACTCGCGTTAGGGTCCTAAGAAGGTTATAGACTAGGTCAAAGCATTACTAATAACCTAATTCCCTATAACCATTGGCTCTGATACCATCTTTTCTGTCACACCCCGACCACGTAGAACATACAAAACGTGGCGGAAATGTCGGGGAGTGTTGTAACAGAATTAATTGTTTCAAATCCATGGCAATTGAAGTTTCGTTTTATTGATTTGAAGTGTTACAATGTCTTAACAAACAAGGAAATACAACATAATTAACTAGTCTTGCATCTTTTATTGTCACTAAAGCCCAAGTCTGCCTATGTGTATCTTGATCAATCTTATGCAACAGCTCCTGAAAAACACATGTGAAAATAGGTACGTCAGCATAAAAATGCCTGTGAGATACATAGGTTTTGTGAAAATAGGTTTCATGACTTATGTTTGAGAAAATGTTTAGTCATGAACCTTGTAATTTGCTTTGTCTTGTAAATCATTTGAAAAACAATGAGTTCAGATGATATGTATAAATAAGTGTAAGGTTAAATGAATAACCATGTAAAATGAGTTTGTATAAGATAAGTTGTTTGTAAAACAATGTCTTGTGAAAAGTATGTTATTTGTATAAAATGTTATATGTCTCAAACTGAAATGATTCAAATAACGCTACGACATGTAATACCATACAAACACTTATATATAGGAAGTACCAGCGGTGTATCCACCATGCTTGTATCATATTACACACGCCTCGTTACTTAATCACTTACTCAAACCAAACCAAACAATGTAAAATGTTCATGTCTAATGTAAATCATGTAATATGTATCCAAAATGTAAGCATGTGATGAATAACAAATGTACTAAGCATGCGACAATAGACATACGTAGCATGTGACCTGTACTAAGTATGCAACAACAGACATACGTAGCATGTGACCTGTACTACGTATACAACAATAGACATACGTAGCATGTGACCTGTACTACGTATACAACAATAGACATACGTAGCATGTGACCTGTACTACGTATACAACAATAGACATACGTAGCATGTGACCTGTACTACGTATACAACAATAGACATACGTAGCATGTGACCTGTACTACGTATACAACAATAGACATACGTAGCATGAAATGTGATGTAAAACATGTACTATAATTGTACTAATGAACATAGCAAGTATATGATGTGAAAACAGGAAAGTTTGAAAGTAACAAGTAGGCACATGTGTTCCACCCCAAAACAGTTTGGAAAACAGTAAAAGAGGGGTCTATGTACTCACTTGAGATTGCTCAGAAGTCCTTGAGTAACAACCAAACAATGCTAGAGATCACGGGATCAAACGGCACCTAATATAGGTAACTATGTTAATAAACCGGACCTAAATCGGAAGATCTGATAGAATGAGGGTTCGTAAACCAAACGAGTATACAGACTCGTGTCATATGGTTTAACAAAGCCTACATACTAAATGAAACCTTAATCTAATAGCTTTCGACCCATTACGACCCGTTTAGGTAGCTTAAGCTACTTTAACGCGTCGTTCGCGTGAAACGCGTTCGGACCGCCTAACTAGTCCTATGACAAGTAGAATATGCCTAAACATGTTACATAATCAGTTATGTGACAAAGGTTTAGGTTACATATGCTTAATTACCAATTATACATGAAAAGGGTATTCTGGTAATTTACCTAAGGCATATAAACTACCTATCATACAACTACTCAAACGATGTGACCATAGGGTATAACCTCGGAAGGTTATTCCCTACCTACTATGGTCACCTAATGTATTTGGTCGGATCCTAATGATCGACCAAACTGGGTCGGGTTCGAGGTATAAGCGATTTATTAGATCGCTTACCCTACGACCCTAGACAACGTGGTAATCAGTAGGCATAGTCCCAAGGGACTATAACCAACGTGATTACACTCACGTTGCAAAGTTCAAACGAACTTCGCATTGACCATTACTGGTCAACGTAGAAAGTCAAACAAAGTTTGACTTTCGGACTCGAAAAGCAATAAAATAAGGAAAAGAACGAAAGAATACTTACGAAGGGTCCCCGAATGCTAACTTCGATTCAAAAATCTCAGGTATGAAACAATAGTTTCAACTTAGAGTTTCTCAAATCAAAGTTCTTGTAAGTTTAGCAATGGGGGGCATGGGGTATTTATAGTATTCGGTCCACCGTTAAGATCGTTTCATGGAAACCGTGCTTTAATCGCATCCGTACAAGTGTCGGAAAGTTATGGTGGCTAAATATGATCCTTATCAGCTGACTAGGCATGTGTGAGTATGTGGTTGTGGTTAAATCTGCTGCAAACAGGCTGTTAAAAACACTGAACTTGGTCTGCAGATCCCATACGCACCGTAGGGCAAAAAGTGCCTGCGCATCGTAGGGTACAAGTTTGGCAGAATTACAGTTTTGGTCCCTGCAGTGCATATAAGGCATTTCTGACACGTTTAAGGCCCGTTAACCCCATTTCAAAGCTCTAAAATGAAGTTAAAGTATAGGGAACTCAAAACATGCTCAAAAATATCTCGGATGTCGGTTCGTTTGGTCGTACGAACGCGATGTTCGCTTAATTACGACGGAATGCTCATAAGCGCGAAAAACGATCCAAATGACGCAACGAATGGATTTTTGGAAAGCCAAACACTAAAGCTTAATATAGTCATGCTTACATAAATTTTTGGATGTCCAGATGTATTCAGAACGTAAGTTATGCGCGAAAATGCAAACTTGTGCACTTTTTGACACTTTTAGTCCCTGAATGTCCCAAAAGTATATTTTAGCACACCGAACCTCTCAAAGCCTATTTCTAAGTTATGTAAAGGATATTTGTGGTATGTTTAACTTATGGTCATGTTCCAGAATGTCTGTTACAGTTCAAATTGCCATACTTTTGCAGTTTGTCAAATTTAGTCCCTGTAAGCGATTTAACTTGATTTTGCCATACCAAAGCCTTCAAAACTTATTTCTAAGTTATGTAAAGGTTATTTAAGGTATGTTAAGCCTATTTCACTATTCCGGAGTGTTCGTTGGATTAAACTGGTTATATCTACACATCAGAGCGCGTATAACCCTCCAGAAAGCGATTTAAAGCTTGAAATCGAACAAGAGTCGATATATGCAAACGATACACATATTTTTACAAATCCCAAGTATGAAATACAATATTTCATTGGTTTGGCATTTGATTGATGGTTGGAGTGACACAGGTGTCACACCCATAGTGAGTGATGTGCTAACCAACAATCCTATGTGATTGGAATGGCAAGAATGTGATCAAGAACTCATGAACAGTTGAGAGAGAAAAGGTGAGTATGACGAATAGTGGTTCGATCGAATGAGTTTGACCAGCTGTGACTGCCTTATATAGGCTGACCCATACCCGGATGGTCATCCGATCGGATGGTCGTTCGATCCATTTCAACTTTCCAAAATTCTTAACTTTTTCAACTTTTCAAATTTTATCAGTTTTGGTCAGTTATAGACATCCACACAAGTACCCAGGTCCAAGTTAATGACCCTGGTTACTTAATTTGCCTACCAAGTCCAAGTTAATGACCTTGGTTGACCCGATACGAACCAACTGACATTTTGTTCAAACTTTTTCAACTTTTTCTGAAAATATACAAGTGTCAAATTAATGATCTTGATTGACTTTGAAAATATCAAACATTTTGATTAGCTCCTAACCCAGTTGTTCAGCCAAAAACTTTCTACTTCGCTTCTGAGATTCCGAAGATCAGCTTTCTACCATGGTTTATCTAAACTAAAGCATAAATTAAATCTTTTTGGATTTTAGAAAGTTTATGCTAAAACACACTGAAAATCTTTTTGGGAATAAGCTAAAATGGAATAACAGTAAACTATTTACAAACATATTTTTGTGAGCGTGTTAGAGGATCATATCAGCTACCGATGAATCACAGGTACCGTTGAGCTTATTACACACTAAGTTTTAAACAGTTCACCTAGATTGTCGATATACTGATCCACTTAAATTCTCACTCAAAGTTCAACTAATTCAGGATATAGATTAGGTGTTTTAAGAACTTAACTTATCCGCGTGTCCTACCTCAGAACATACTCTCGTATCCGGATTCCCCATATTCAGTCTTATAGGTGAACATACTATAATGATATCTGTACTAGGGTAGTGCAAGACCATGAGAGCTCAGGTTAGAACTTCCGTTCAGACAAAGAGATAATGGCTCGTCTTTAAGGTGTGTCCCACTTAGGGATCTTCTCTTCAACAGCACTTGATTCACATTTTTCAATGTTTATCAATTTTTATGCTGAGGGGAGGCTTTAAGTATTAAAGTGTGCAGAGTATTATACGAGGACTAGGCTATTGCTTCTGCAAAATCAGAAGTCCTGGTATAATACCCCAGATGTCACTAAGTATATAGACCTAGTATGTCAGAAACAGGTAATCTTTTAAACAAGATTTCAGGGGTTACCTATATATCTGAGAGATGTTCCCCACGAAATAAGTAAGATATGATTTTTAGGTTTATATCCCGAACAAGTCTACTAAATGTGTAAAAACCTATCAATACATCATCAGTGAGACCGTTTAACGCTTTTAAACTTTCCAATTCTTTAGCGTACCGTGACAGTCTAGCTGATGTACTATCATTTCCTCTTTTTGGGTTTTCTATTGATTTTTACATTTTGAAAATTTTCTATTGTTTTTGTATTTTTTCATTTTTTAATGTTTTTGTATTTTTTGAAAGACCTATCTCCCCCTAAATACCAAAACAACTAAAAATGCGACAAACCATAGCAGATTGCTTCTCGACGTCCTCTGCTGTGGATTTCTCATCAACGCCAACTATAGCTCCCCTATAAGACAAAAGTTTCATACCATTCAGTTTTAGTAAGTATTGAAAGCGTGACTTATCAAATGGTTTAGTATGTAAATCTGCCTTTTGTTAGTCGGTGTGGATCTTTTCCATTCTAATCAACTTCTTCTCGTAGCAATCACGGATGAAGTGAAGTTGAATTTCTATGTGTTTTGTTTTAGCGTGATGTACCAGGTTTTTTGTTATGTTGATTGCTGCCTAGTTGTCAACAAAAATAGGAGAAGTAAGGAATTGCAAACTGTAATCTCGCATTTGTTGCTGGATCTACAGAATCTGCGAGCAGCAGCTGCTGGCTGACACGTACTCTGCTTCACACGTTGAAAGAGCAACGGTTGTCTGCTTCTTACACTGCCAAGTGACCAGACGTGGTGCGAAGAATTGGTATCCTATAGTTGTTGACTTTGAATTGAGCTTGCAGCAACCTAAATCTGAGTCTGAGTACCCTTTGAGTTTGAAATCACCGTCTTTGGGATACCACAACCCCAGGCTTGGGGTTCCTCTCAGGTAGTGTAGAATCCTCTTGACGATAACCATGTGAGAAGACCTTGGACTCGACTGATAACAGGCCGCGAGGCATGTCGGGTACATTATATCAGGTCGAGATGAAGTGAGGTACATCAGCGAACCAATCATCGAACAGTATAGCGTCTCGTCGACCTTCTCTCCGGTAAGATCAGGGTTAATACCGTGATTAGTTGCTAACGGGGTGGACATTGGTGTAGTCTTAGACATCCTAAATTTCTCCAGAACGTCGTGGACATATTTCGTTTGATGTATGAAGGTTCCCTCCGGCATCTGATCGACTTGTAGCCCAAGGAAAAACTTTATCTCACCCATTGACAACATCTCAAACTTCTGCTTCATTACTTGTTCTAATTGTTTGCAGAGTTCCTCGTTCGTGGACCCGAATATAGTGTCATCAACATATATTTGAACAATCAGCAGATGACCAGCGACCTCCTTAGTGAAAAGAGTGGCATCCACCTATCCTCGGATAAAGCCACTGAAAAGAAAATGTTGAGAGAGCATCTCATACCAGGCTCTCGGGGCCTGATGCAATCCGTATGGCTCTTTGTCCAAGAGGTAGACCTTGTCTTTATGAATCGGATCAGTGAAGCCAGGTGGCTGACCGACGTAGACCTCCTCTATCACATTTACGTAAAGGAACGCCGACTTGACATCTAACTGATAGACTTTAAACCCTTTCCATGAAGTGAACGCAAGAAAGATTCTGATGGCTTCGAGTCTGGCAACCGGAGCGTAAACTTCAGTGAAGTCTATCCCTTCTTGCTGACTAAAGCCCTTAACAACGAGCTAAGCTTTGAATCTGACTATCACTCCTCGATCGTCTCTCATGCATTTGAACACCCACTTGGTGTTTATCTTTCTGTGCCCATCAGGTAGGTCGACTAGCTTCCAAACTCCGAGCTTTTCAAATTGACCGAGCTCCTCTTGCATTGCATTAACCCACGATTCTTCCGTCAGTGCTTCCTTATACGTTCGTGGTTCAATCTGCGAAATAAAGCAACTGAGTGAGAAATCAGTTTGTAATGGAGCAACTTTAGAGTAAAAACATGTAAAGCCTTGGTCTATTTGACTTCTCGTTTGAACTCCTGATTGCAGTTCCCCAATTATCAACTCCCCGGGGTGATAAGATAGAGTCCTCGGCATAACTTCACCGGGAGCGTTCACCTCGCTTTCCAAATTCGTGACATTTTGATCCGCAACTTGTTCATCAACCTGAACTGTCTGGTCTGAAGATTGGATTTGCTCCCCCTCAGATTCTGAATCACCTCGATCAAAGGTCGGGCTATCCAAATTAGATTCTGAATCATCATCAACTGTCGTCTGATTTTCTAGAGCAGGCTCTTGTTCTGAAGTGTGAGTTTGCTGCAAATCATCACTTTGACCACTGTGACTGGGACCAGCTTCATCATCATTGGAAATTTGTTAAAGTTTTGAAGACTTTGCTGGCAATCTATTCTGGGAAGCTTCATATTCCCTAAATAGATTAGTTTGATCTATAAACTCTGGCTCTTCTGGTAAGTCGAATGAATCCCATAATGTATCATAATCAAATCGCCAAGAGTCTGCGGGTTTCTGTGGTGGCATAGTGTATCCTTGACATTCCATGTGCTAAGCTTCAATGATCCTCCCGAGACTTGGAACGAAGACCCGTCTAAGTGGACTGGAATAACCCACGAAGATTCCTTCCAAACTCTTTGAGCCAAACTTTCCATCGGGATCTAGAACTGTGCAGGGTGACCTGAACGGCTCCAGATATTCCAGGTTAGGCTTTCTGTTGTTGATCAGCTCGAAACACGTTTTGTTATGCTTCTTCATAGTTAGAACCCGGTTGAGAGTATAGCAAGCGGCAGATACGGCTTCTCCCCAAAAGTTGATAGGAAGCTTTGTGTCAGCCAACATCGTTCATGCCGTCTCTATCAGCGTCCGATTTTTCCTTTCTGCAACTCCGTTCTGCTGCGAAGTGTACGATGCACTGAACTCTTGCAATATACCTCTTCTGTCACAGAATTCTTCCATCTTGTTGTTTTTGAACTCCGTACCATTATCACTTCATAATCGAAAAATGCGGGACTGGTACAAGTTCTCAATCTTTCTGAACAATTTTAGTAAACTCTCGAATGTTTTATCTTTCGACTTTAAGAACATCACCCTCGAAAATCTTGAATAGTCATATGTGACCACTAGGAAGTAAAGATCTCCAGTAATGCTCTTCATGTTCACAGGACCAAAGAGATCCGTGTGAAGTCTTTCAAGTGGCCTCGAGATTGAGTTCTCCTGAGATAAGATTTCTTCTGTTGCTTTCCTTTTAGACAGCTTATACATTCTCCCTCTAGATGAAACCTCTTCAGATTTACACCTTTAACAAGATCGTTATATACCAGGTGATTCATCTTACGTAGGTGAATGTGGCCCATTTTCCGATGCCACAGCACTGACTCCTTCTCGGTAGCTTTTGATACAAAACACTGAGGATGACCCATAGTAGTCGTAGCAACACTCATGTCTAGCACGTACAAGTCGTTTACCCTCTGCGCTCGCATGATGAGCCACTCTACGGGGATAACAAACCCCAGCTTCAAAATTAGACATTCCTTGTCGGTAAAATGCATTGTGTACATCCTGATACAAATTTGAGAGATGCTCTGTAAATTGTTCTCAAGTTCTGGTATGTAGTTGACTCGTTCGAATGTATCGACACCGTTAGATAACGTGCCCCCCCCCCAATAATTCGACCACGTTGGTTTCTGGCAAAACCAACATACCACCATTAAAGCCTCTAACGTCGTACAGTAGGGTCTTTCGCCCTGTCATGTGTCGGGACGCTCCACTATCCATAATCCTCTTTGAAATAGATCTTCGGAGCTCCTGCACATTTCACATCCAATTTAGTTAGAAGTTGAAGCAACCCAAGCCTCCTTTGACTCGGGTAGCTCGACGTTAATGTGAGTTTTTGTTGTGTACAGCGGTGGGAAGTTTTTGTCGTTCATTTCCAAACTTTTCTCGGTTCCAACCTCAACCTCTTTGTATAGAAAAAATTCATCATTTTTAGGTTGACCAGATGGTTGAACCTTCTTCAGAACATACTTCTTGCCCGGTGGGGTCGAAGAAGTTTATTTTTCAAGCTTCTCATACAAATCCGAAGGTACATCTATCTTAACCGGTTTGGTTGAAGACGTTTGTTTTGACTGAACCTTTGGTTTTGCTTCAGTCGATGTCTTGACTTGTGATTTTGGCATCCATGTTTGTTGTGGAGGAGCAAATCGTTTGTAAAAATCACCATTTTTCTTTACCGTTGTTTAACAGGTTTAGATTTGGTTTTAACGTTTTCAGATTTTGGAGTCCTCCTTTCAACAAACATGGGCGCTTTGCGTTTGACGTCATTTGACTTCTTTGGGTTCTCAACAACCACAGACGTAGGTTTTTGATTGGTACATTTTCATGTGATATGCCCAATTTGGTTTCATTTGAAGCATGTTCGAGTATCAACAACCGGACTTTTACCATCAGTCTGCATTTATGGGGCCTTTTTAGCAAAGAACTCTTCATTTGTTTTTGAGAAAATTTCCGATTCTTGATCGGTCATTGAGCTTGAACTCTTCACAAATGTTTTCTTTTCAACAAACTTTTGTTTCTGAAAGTTCCTTTTCTGGTAATTCTTACCACCCTAATGTCCACCAAACCCTCAGTTTTGGTTGTTTTTATGAAAACGTGGTGGCATACTTGGTTTGTTGTAGTAAGATTTATCACGTTGAAAGTTCAAAAACCTTTTAGAACTTGTCAAACCTTCGATTTCTGAACATCAATCTCAACTAATTTGAAAACCTTTTTCAGTTTATCCACATTAACGTTTTCGATCGGAAACTCATTATCCGAGTACAACTTATCCGAACCATTCATCTTGTACATGACAAGAGTCGGCTCATCATTTAAGTTGTTCTAGGACTTAGGTTTCGGGATGTAATTGTTTAAGAAACATTCATCATCCTCAATTGTGGAATCACTGTCAGATTTTAGCACTTTTTCAACAACATGTTTCACAACCTCAGATTCAATGTTATCTTCATCGGTTTATGAATTGACTGTGACATCAATGTTTTCCGGTAATTTTTTAACATTAGTTTTCTCACTTTTCTCACTTGATTCTGATTCATTAACCAACCCAGATTGATTTTTCGTGAAATTATTACACATGGGTGGTGGAACCTTGTGATATCCCACCCTTGTTCCATCAGAATAAACGTGTTCACCGGCTTTGTTCTTCCCAATTGGTTTAGGAACTATATGCTGAAGAACAAAGCTGGCAGACGAATAGCTGTTCAGCTTCAGGTTGATTCTCTCATTCTCAATTTTAGCTTCCTGAAATTGAAGCTTGAGATTCGCAATCTCATCCAATTGCTGATTTATCAGTTTTTCTTTTGCTTGAAGAACTCCTGATAAATGTGTGTTTTCTTTATGAGTTTTTGAATTGCGTTCATCTGAATCTTTTATTGTTCTTTTCAGTTTGTCAAAATTTTTAGAAATTTTTCTGTTTTTGAGCAACAGTTTTTCATTTTCTTTGCGAAATCGTTCAACATCATTTTTATCAGTTTCAATTTTTTTGAGTTAATTCTTTGATTCTTTCAGTTGAACCTTTTATCAGCTTATCTTGACCAATCACTTCTCTGTCTATTATGCCAATTTTATCTATTAGCTCCTGGATTCTCGTTCTTGAGAGATATTCGTGTGTGTTGCAGACTTTGCACTCTCGCATGCAACCTTTGCAAACACTTTCAGATTTAGCACTTTCAACCTTACCTGGTTCATTAACTGAACCACTAGAATTGACCTTTTCTGACGACTCAGACTTAGAAGCACACTTGGAATCTACCTCAAATGTGACAATTGTCAAAATTTGCATGTATCCGTACAATGATTAAACAGTAATTAGTGTCTTAATGACTGTGCTGATTTAAATTAATGACATGAATACTTTCTGATTACTGTTATCATACATACCTGTGCATCATATATATTGCATAATGTCATATCATTATTGCATGCAACACCTTTTTTATTCAAATGATGCACGAAACAAAGTAAGCAAAGTTATCAGACAAATCATAAAAATGCTAACGGGATTTTATTACATAGACAAACATGGTATTGAGCCACAGAATGGGCTAGAAAACAAGAGTTACATGAGTATAGTGTGTAGGAAAGTAAGGATCATAAAGCTGCCTTCCTAGTGATAGTTTAAATGTCGGAAAGTGCCTAAAACTCATTCAAGCTGCAGAATTCTGCAACTTTCAGCAAAATTCAGCATTTAAACAACTTATATTGTGCAGACTTATGGTTTAATGGTCCAGAATACCTTCCTAGGTGTCGGAAATCTAAACTGTCACAAAAGGTAACATAAAGCACACTAAACTGCATAATTTAGCACCTTAACGAACTGGTAACCAACCGAACAACCGGACACTACCCGAAACACCAAATTTTCACTAGAAGCATTGTTTTATCATTTCCGAGCTAGTAATGGTCCTCGAACATCATAACACCTCTTATAATGACATAACAACAAAATACACGAACTAGACACTTAGAATCTAACTAAATATCATGACTTACCATTGAAACCCAACCCTATACCCCCCCCCCCATGGTCACGGCCACACAAGGGTGGCCCACACTTGATTTGTTGTAATATTTTATTTGATCTTGTTGGTTATTTTAGAAACATAATATACATTAGATCACATTATGTTGGAAGGTTATAATATATACCTAGAAGTGCCTTCATTGATCTCATTTCATACATTTCACCAACTCTTGAACTCTCCCTCTCCTCTCCTTACCTACGGCCAAGAACAACACCACCACCATCATCATTTTCAAGCCTTGTTCTTCCATTTACAAGTGATACAAGGGTGCCAGGAGCTTAACTAAGGAGCTTGGTGACCTTGAAGCTTGAAGGACCTCTCTCTAGTGCTTTTACCCACCTAATTTATCATCTTCATCAACTTGTGTTCATCCCTAGCCTTGTGCTAGTAGTAAAACCTTCCTAATCCCATTTTACTTCATATTATGTTGGTTAAAAGAATATGTAAATCACTAATCATGAAGAACACTAAAGATCACAAACATAATCTTTAACATAAGACTAAAAATCATGATGATCTATGTTGTTTAAGTGTTTAGATGCTTCTTGATTGTTGATTGTTTGTTTTTATGATGTTAAACATCATATAAACCTTGCTAGATTGTGATTAAAGACATAATCTAGCAGGATGCGGGGATGATCTTGTGAAAGATCAAGATGATCATCCTTATGTGAAACATGAACTTGAAAGGTTAAATGTTTTTCTTGAATAACGATGATCAAAGTGTAATGTAAGTCTTGTAAATATGTGATTTCAAAAATAATTTTCTCAAGAAACTAAGTTAAAATACAAGATTTACATAAACTTGGTTCTTAAAGAAACTAATCACATTTTTAGTGGTTAATCAAGTATAGAAACATATTATTACCAAGAAAAATTCAAGAAGAAACATTTGTAGAAAATCATTTTACAAGTTGTAAACATCTAAAATCTTCAAGAATGATGTTTTTAAACAAATAACCGCACTTTAAAGGGTAACTAAGCTTACTAAACACACTACCAAGTTATTACAATTTTTTTTAAATTTTCAAGTTCATGAAGTAGTGTAAAATGCCTGATTTTGGCACTTGGTAAGTATTGTTTGATTTGTTGTTGATTGTGATGATTTATAAAAGAAAATGATATGCTTTGAAAGCATGGAAACCTCCATTTTTATGGGAAACTATGGCAAAAAAAATTTAGAAATTTAACACTTAGAAAAATATTTTTAAACAAGTAGTTACAAGTATATTTTCACCATGATTATTAATATAAAGTTTGCCATAATTTTTGTTACAAAAATTACAAAATATTGGAGGTTGGTTTTTGATAATAAAAGTGACTAAATATGTATTTAGGAAAATATATATTTAGATGTCACCATGTGTGTGATTACTTGTATATTATGTGTATTAGTTATATTATTTTAGGACTTGAAATAATATAACTCACCAAAATACCAAAAAATTACAATACAAGATATTACCAAAATTCCAAGAAATAAATACATAAATTAATCCCAAAATTGGAGAAATCAAACATGGAATATAACTTACATAAATATTCCGGAATTAAATTCATGAGTATATTTTGGTAAACGGTATTTTGGACACCAAAAGAAAGAAAATATGGTTTTTATAGTTATTACAAAAATATATCATATTTTTTACAAGAAGAAAATATATTATTTTTTAGTAAAGAAAAATATATATGTTTTCTTGAATTATTAGAAGATATATTATTTTTGGAAGAAAATATATATTTTCTCAAACAAATTTAGAATATATTATTTTTGGGGTGAAAAATTAATTTATAAATATTTTCTAAGCTAATCTTGAAAATTTGACAACCGGTAATTAACGCCTTCTAATTATACGATTACCAAACATTTAAGGTGAAAAAAATATAGTGTTTAAAGCATGAATTAACTTAATTAGGTTCGTGGAATGCTTAGGAACGCTTATTGACGTTGCGGTGCGCGTATGGTAATTTTGCGGAAGAACGGCGTAACGATAAACGATAACGAACTAATGCCGTACAAAATACTGACCACGCCAACAAATACGAAGTTTATACGTATAATTTAAAAATATGAATGAGGTTTGTGAAAATATTATGCTTTCAAACGACACAAAACACAAACGTGAAGGAAAAACGCGGAAACAGTAACGCATCGACAAACAATGACAAAACGGAAGCACCGGACTCGAATTTCACCTCGATATTAATATATTTTGATATATTTAGCTTCGTTTTTCAATTTTAATATATGAAATTGAAATCAGAGCAGAAAAACAGATTAAAAACGACTAAAGAAGCATGTTACATGAATTAAAGCGACCGACGAGCGTACGCATCAAAATAACTATTTCCGACGTAACATTATAATTTACGATGTATACAAAGTTCGGGTTCGAGAAACGGGCTTCGGAATGGTTTTGGGCCGCTCAAAACACGCTAACGGGCCCTGGGCCCAACCCACTTAACAAAACCTACATGTAAAAAGAAAATAAAACCCTAGAACTCTCATTCTTTTACCAAACCTGCGCACACCACACTTGCAACTCACTACCCTCTCTCTCTCTCTTGAACTCCGATTCCAGCAACCGGAGATCCCATTTTTCGGCCGACCGGCGCCGTAAACCCGATGAAATAAGCACACATACACCCCCCATCTTCTCTGGTGGAGGTCCGTTCACCGGTGACACAAAACCCTCCACTCTCACTCTCCCTCTCCTGTCTCTCCGTCGGGCGGCAAAATGGTAGCACCGCCTGAAGCGGTGGCAACGGTGGTTATTGTTGTTGTTCTCCGACGAAACACACCACCATCTCTCGTTTATGTATTTCCGGCAATGAATTAACGACGACGGAATGGAGTTAAAGATAATGATGATAACGATGTAGGTGCTGTTGTTAAGGAAGACGGTGATATTAAAGGTGATGATGGCTGTGGTTGACCGGCGAACCATGTCCGACGGCGATGACAGTGACAGTCGAAGTCCGGTAAAGTTTCCCGCTTCCCGATTTTCTTTCAAATTCCTTGTAGACCCCTATTCTTTTTGTCGTTTATGTTGATTCAGGGGTGATTAAAGACGACGGTGGTGGTCGATGACGGCCGTGAGCGGCGCCGGAAACACCACAGTGTGGTGGTGGTGACTGTGTTATGCTAGTTCTTTCGTTTTTTTGTTGTCACTCATTTGTTCGATTAAATCACAGGTTCGAGTTTTAGATAAGAGATTCTGGGGAGTTTCGAGTATCGGTTCAGATTTGGTTATGGTTCGGAGTGTGTTTGATTCGAGTTCTAGTTCGGGTTTGCTTCTGGTTACAATGTTCTAGATTTATGTGACGGCGCGGTTCACATTTTTGTTTCGGGTTTGGTCAGTCGTAGCCGACATCAGGTTCAGTCAACAAGTCAATGGTTTGGGTCAAACTCGGTCAACAGCAGTCAATGCCCGGTCAACACGAGGGACCCGGAATACTATAGATGCACGCTAGCTACTTCACATTCTTGGAATGACATCACGGAATCACGTTAAGCTAGCTTTGCACAGGAATGTCAAGGTGAGTTCATAGCCCCCACTTTTTCTAGTTTTACATTTTTACCAATGTTTTCGGGGGTGGAAAGACATGCAAGTTTTGCAAAAATAAACAACTTTTCGATGAACGAAGATTCATATTTCTAAACCATGTTTTCAAGAAACTCAAATGGTTTACGAACGATTTATACTGAATATACCGGTTTTACAAAACAAATGCGTATTTTCGAAACGTGCATAATTTTCATGAGTAGGGACGGGATCGTCCTAGTTATAACAACGGGGTTGCGTTGGTCTGCGTTTGAAGAACAGGACACCCAGTGAGTTCATGTCCCTCTTTTCTTTTTAACCTTTTGGTTTTACAACTCTCGGGGCAAATACATGTTACTTTGGTAGGGTTAAGCTACAGAATGAATTAATAGATCACGTGTGAATAGGCTGATACTTAAAGCACCATTAATATTCTTTAAGACCATGGAACAAAGGGGAAAGATCTATCGGGTACAGGGCGAGCCCCACTCATGGGTCCTTGTATGGCCACATGGAGTTTCCTTTGTGACCCTCGCGGGTGGACCGGTACTAAATCGCTTACGGGTTGGTGGCTTCCTATGTCGGCACACATATTAATGTCCTAGCTACACATTAATGATCAGCATGTTCATTGACGCTTTACATACTGGATTTCGATACCTAAACGTTCAAATGTTTTTAAGATTCATTTGACATAAACTCATAACACATGGATTTACGAACTTGGTAACATTTTTCACTTATGTATAAGTAAGAGTATTGGTTGGTCATGCTTACAAAGACTCTTTTGGGCTCGGCCCATTCTCACACGTGCAATGCACAAAGACTCTCGTGGGCTTGGCCCACAATTTTCATATAACATGTCGAGAAGAAAAAAATGATTTCCTTATATTTCTCGACAACTTTAAAACCGGTTATCAAAAAGATTTGTTTTAAATATTTTTCAAAACAAATGAACTCGCTTAACTTTATGTTGATTTTTCGCATGTTCTTTCTCAGGTTGCATTTTCAAAACTATGGCACGGTTGGAATTGGAGAACCCATAGGAATTCGAGTACTTAGCGGCGTTCAATCTCTATAAGTCTTAGTTCAAATACTTCCGTTGTGCAATGAAGATACCAGTCTAGTCACGCCAGCTCTGATATTTCGGGGTGTGACAGATTGGTATCAGAGCTATAGGTTTCAGTGAATTAGGTTTCTATAGAGATACCTAGGCTCTAACCTTACTTTCCTCTGGGGACTTAGATCATTAAGACTTGAATACATACAGAATGCCTAGGAGTCGAATATGGGTTTCCAACCGTTGCCGAAAACAATGAGTCAACTGTTTTAATTTTAAACATACGCAAGTGTTGTGTTGATACACGGTACAAGAAACGATTACGCACAGAAAGCAAAACTTTGAGAGTCTGATAACCCGCATTTTGGACCTTTGGAAAACTTATGTCGAAACTCATTAAAGGTCCTCACGTAGGAGTTTTGATTATTAACTCGAGCACATGCCATTATATTACGTCGTCTGTGCTATTTTAGTTACCCAAGCAGGTAACCTATGTGGAATGAAACGCTAGTGCGTGAATACACGTGAAACTTAAACTATATGTCAGCGGACGTCGAGGTATATCACACACTACTTTCGAGGCAAGGTCTAGGGGAAAACACAAATGGACACAACAACAACGATGCTAAGTCCGTCAGCGGGAGAACAACAACCAAAATGCGGTACTTTGTCACGTTATCCTGCAAATGAAACGAGTCACGCTAACGTACGTTAAAACAAGATTTCACAGCAGTAAATACTTAATCTGAAGAGACTCACAATGGTTGGTTGTAACCACCCTGGTTTTCACACTTGTATTTGTTTGACCTACATTGTAATAAATACCGTAATTGAAATGAAACTTATTTGAATATACTTGCTTTGTGCTCATACATGCTTATACAAATGCAAACACATGAAACAATTGCAAATTTGTTGAGTTTTATACTATTAAACGAGGCTACATAAACTATAAAGGCCTATTATGACCTGTTGTGAAACTACAAATTTGAAGGACCTAATTGTCATTCCTTGAAACCTGCCTGAAAACTTTGATTTTAAGTCTGAGGGTAAACCGTCATTATTTGAAAATATAAAGTTCGGGGACTAAAGTGTCATTTTTGAAATCTTATAAGTTTGGGTTAAAAGTGTAAATTTTTGAAAACTATAAGTTCAGGGTCCTTTATGACATCTTTGAAACTTATTTTATAAATAAAATAAATGTATATATTTTTTAAATAAAAGTCAAGGGACCATTTGGTCATTTTATGAAACTCGTACTTCAGGGACCAAAATGGTCATTTTTGAAACTGTTTTTAACTAAAAAGACTAACCGGGTTAACTTTGTTATAAGGATTCCTATTTAAAAACATAACCTAGTTAGCTTATTTAACTAAACTATTTCAGGGACTGTTTGTGTCTTTTTTAAAAAACACAGGGACTAAAGTGTAAATTTTTAAATCATTAAAACAAAAAAAAAGATGGTATCGAAACGGTCACAGGGGGGAATCGAACTCGCGGCGCCTCATTCAACAAACGATGTCGTGACCGGTCGGGCTAACCCGTCATCCGGTTATATCTTGGACTTATATTATATTTATATACACATTAATATTTAAATAATATTATTCAAACCTGCAACCGCTGTGTTCACCGGATTTCGACCCAAACCACATGATCTGTGGTTCCACTGCCCAAGATTTACGCATGATATTCCCTAACATGTTTCCACTTTCGCGCATGCTCGATATTCGATCAGTTTGAACGCTTTTCCTCGTAATCGGTTTTCATATAAAAATTTGAAAGTGGAGTTTAATTCCACTGATCTGTGTCGAAATCGTATGAATTGAAGTGTTATAAAGATCCCCTGAACTCCTACGATACCTCTACAACCCTCTGAAACACGCTAACACTCCGTAAGTCGTCGAAAAACGAACCTGCAACTGTCGCCGGAGTCGGAGCTTGCCGGAGTAAACCGTTTCACCGTTCAGATCGATACCGGTTCGTTTTTAATCGTTCAATCAGTTTGTTTATGCTTATACAATGTGTCCCTAGAATTAATTTGAATATAAACCTGTTTTGATCAAGAATCGTGACAGTTGACTTTCCGGTTGACCTTATTTGGGGAAGATGACTGACCTTTTTTTTAACAGATTTATTCTTTAAAAATTCATATAAAATCGATCTTAATTATTTAAAATCTAAAAATTTCAGTGTAATTATTTTAATTACTGATCTTTCTGAAAATAATACTTTCACAGTTATTTTGTATAAATTCAGATTTTATACGACTTAAATCAGTTAAATCACGTATTTATATAGTTAAACTTAATTGATTTAAATTATGTAGCTATATAATTTTATTCCAAAAATATTTTTGTGACATTATATATATTTTTCTGAGTTTATAACAAATCAGTAACTGATTTATCTATTTACAGATAATTTTGACTTTATAAACTTATTTATTGTTATTTAACCTTTTTAATTTCAACTTATTTATATAAAATTATTCAAAGGCCCTAATAATTACTGTAAATCAGTAATATTTCATTTTCATAATTAAAAAGGTTATTTTTAAATATTCTGATTTAAACTAATTATTTAGACAATTATTAGATAATTATCATGTTATTTCATTTTAAAACTATATATAATTGTTTACCTTAAAAAATATATATTTTGCCACGATAACTAAGTTAAATCAGATATATATATGTTCAATAATTAAAAATGTTATTTTTAATTATCTCGGCTTAAATTAATTATTTAGATAATTAATTATATAATTGCAATTTTTGAGTTAAATATATATATATATATATATTTGTTTGTTTTAAAATATCATTTCTATATCCATTATCTACAAGGTTTGAATGTTCCACCAAGTATACTTGTATTACTCATTTTGCTAAGATATATCAAATGCCATATTGTTAAACATTTCATTTCATTATCACATTATTTGTTTATTTTCAAAATAACCAAAACCTATGAATTCACTCAACCGTTTGTTGACCCAAATTGTTTTTAACATATGTTTCAGGTGAAAATGTTTGAAGTTAGCCTTTGCAAGGACCACATAGGATTGCTCAAGACAAGTGCCTTAGCTTAAATAAAAACAAAGACTTTTGTGAACAATGTGTTGTATTTGTTTTGTACTAGTCTGGATGTGAATGCAATCCTATTAACCAAACCTAATCATATTTCAACTTTAATTTAATCACCATGTGCTTATGTGCATTCTACCAAGTTTCGTAATGCCCTCGACGTTTCCGCCTCCGGTCAGGGTGTCACATTGGTGCTGTAAAAGAAGTCACATGTCTTTGCATTCCCCCTATTTCATTTATGGTGAATACGCTATGTTTGACATTCCATGGTAATGTCACAAAACAGCCCGTTATCACACGAAAATTTCAGGTAAAGTCCTTAAATTTCTTTTGTTGAAATTTTGACTTTTTGCATATAGTGAATGGATTCTCACCGTTTTACTCCTCCTAATGGTCATTGTATCGCGTGGATTTTTTTTCATGATAGCGAATACTCATTTGCTTGTTTCTTGACAAGTTCGCGTGTTACACATGCATTGTTTGTTACGAATGTGGTTTCACTTCGGATAGTTGTTTTATCAACATTTCATATATTATTTCTGTCACACCCTGGCTTTTGCGGAAGCGTGAGTTTATTTGGTGTGACTTCTTAATACCATAGCAACAATCACAACAATGCTATATGATAAAAATACGAGATGTTCATCCATTAATTAAAGTGAGAAAATACCACAATATCATTGTTTAGAAACATCGACACTTGAAATAAGTTACAAACCATAAATTATTTAAAACGTGTTCATAAGACACATAAAAGACTTTGGATAAGACGAGGTTTAGAGACACGTAACCCGTCCAGGAGTAGGTTACACCTCTCAAACTTCACAACTCTGGATGACATCTATTAACCAACTCAGCTAGACACACGCATACCCTGCCAGATCCGCTAGTTCCCTGAAATACATGTAGTTTGAAAAATCAACAAAAAGGTTGAGCGAGTTCATGTGTAAGTCTGTGTGTATAAGCCTTTAAAATATATCTTGTGTGTATAAATGTCCCTGGTATGTAGCAATTAAGGAAAAAGAGATCACTAATGGGTTGCAAAACCAATGGTAAGTGTGAAAAGGTACAGGAAGTACTCAAACCTAGCAAATTTGTACCGGGCTTTCGGCTGGAAGACATAGTCACCTCTATGGGCCGCCCCGGCCTCATGGGTGTGGGCTCGCTATACCCAAATAGATCTATCACTAATGTCCCTAGGTCCTATGACGAGGATTAATGGCCTTAAGTGATGTGCCCACCTTTCACAGTCTAGTAGTAAACCTTCCTTAAGCTAACCATACCATGTATAAAAATGTCTGTAATAGTTGTAACATGTATTCCACCCCAAAGTATAAAACGGAAAACAGTTAAGAGAAAAGGGGGACATGAACTCACCTTATTTTGCAAGCGATTCCGAATTCGCAAGTCAAGATTAAGGTGTCAGATTATAAGGAAACTCAAAGTTGTCCTAATGAATCGTACATGAACAAGAATAATGTATCAATATTGAGGTCGTATAGTGTTGACGGGATTTGTTGAGCATTTATTGTATTTGATAGTGTTTAGATTAACAGAAGGATCTTGTGATTTACATGTATAGAGGGCTCGGAAAAATGAACATGATATAAAGGAATTATTTATGAAAAATATTTATTTATCATAAATAATAAAATTGTAATAATGTACAATTGATTTAATATAAACATTTGTAATAATAAATCAAATATATTTAACTAGTATAACAACATAATTAAATATAATGATTATTGGCAAAATATTGTACAAGTGATATAATTAATTTATAAAAATTATAAATTAATTTAGATGGTTTAAGATATATATCATTTGATAAATGATAAATATTTTGTTTAAAAGAATTAATATGATAATTATATAACTAATTATCAAAATAATTATATTAAATCTGAATAATTAAAAATAACATTTTTAATTATTGAACTTGAATATCTGATTTAAAATAATTATTATGGTCTTGGAATCATTTTAAATAAATAAAATGAATTAAAGTGGTTAAAATAACAATAAATAAGTTTATATAAGTTTAATTATCTAAATAATTAAATACATCAGATTCTAAATTTATATAAACTCAGAATAATGCATCTTTTGTCATAAAAATAATTAATCTGAAAATTTCAGTATTTATCTCTTAAAAATTGATTTATTATGCATTATATATGTATTAAACTGTTTTAATATAAAATAGATAGTTTTATAAATAACATAACAGTTTTTGTATTTTTATAAAATGTAGTAATGAGTATTAATGAAATAAAAATAATTACAATTGTTAAAATAACAAAACTAAATAAATTAAAAAGACCTACAGACCCCTGGGTTCGAACCCGGGTCTGTGCTGAAGACAAACACACACACAACCACTGGGCTAGCCTGGTGGTTTGTATTTATGTTTGGTTTAATTAAAATAAATACAGAAATGAAAGTGGTCATCTTCCCCAATTGTAGTCAAACAGAAAGTTAACTCTTTCAATTCTACGGGAAACTTATGTTTTAAGTTAAATTCGAAATACAGGAACTTTGTATACATGATAATGAACGAATTGGTTGATTTTGGACATACCGGTATCGATTGGATCGACGGTTCGACTAAATTCCAGCGACTGTAACTCCGGCGAGAGTTGCAGGTTTCGACAGAGGTAATTTTCGATGTTTTAGAGAAATGTGAAAGGTGCAGGATGTTCGTATGGATCTAAAGAAGCTTATATAACCGATTAATTCGACACTAAAACGACAAAAATCAGTGGAATCGATCCACTTTTGATTTTTTTATAAAAACTTTCGGTTCATAGTGGAAAGGCATGAAAATATGTCGATTAAAGTGCGAAATGGGTTGGCAATGGGGTTGGGGGACTCGTGGTTGATGATTAAAGTGATAAAGATTCAATTTTGGTCGGATTTGGTGTATTTTGGTCGAAATCCGTGACCTGCAGATCTGTTTATATATTCAGATCTTGTTTTAATGAGTTTATAAATATAATACCTTCTATGTTCTAACACATGTGGTGGTAGTTCAGCCGGTTGGTGCTAGAGCTTGTGTGCGAACCGACGCGGGGTTCGAGTCCCGGCTGCGGCCGGTTTTGAGGTTTAATGAAACCTTTTTAAATTTCTAAATTATATTAAAATCCTAATAAGTATATAAAAGGAATTAAAATCTATAATCTTTCAGCTCCTATTAGGAGGATAAACTGGTTAAGGCGTTGCGGTTGTAACCGAGAGGTCACGGGTTCGAATCTCACAAGGGCCGGTTCTCACCTAGGAGACCCCCTTTTTGATCGGTTTTTGACTATTTACACTTTGGCCCCTCAAGTTTCATTTTTTTAAAACATGGTCCCTCAACTTTTGAAAAGTTACAAAAACAGTCCCTCAACTTTCATATAAAATACATGTTTGGTCCCTGAAATTTCGAAAGTTGACACAATTGGTCCCTGTACTGTTCAGTTAATTACACTAACTGAGTTAGTGTTTAAAGTAGAATCCTTTATATAAAAGTTAACCAGGTTAGGATATTCAGTTAAAATGAGTTTCTAAAAATCAGTTTTAGTCCCTAGAGTTTAAGTTTGAGAAAATGACCAATTGAACCTTGGACTTTTATTTCAAAAACATCTATTTATTTCTTTTATAAAATAAGTTTAAAAAATTACAAAAAGAACCCTAAACTTGTAGTTTGAAATAATTGCACTTTAACCCTTGTATTTATATAGTTTCAGAAATGACAATTTAGTCCTTGGACTTAAAAAGTAATAGATTCCTAGCAGGTTTCAAAGAATGTCAAATAGGTCCCTTAACCTATTGTTTGTCTATGTGCTGGCATTGTCAGCATGTTTCTGAGTTATCTGTTCACTGTGCTAACTGTGTTTTGTGCATCAAGTTTATCACTAAAGTTTGTGTGTAATAAATGGAGTGACAGTATGAATGTGATGCATATGTATGTATGATGCAGAACTCATAAAGCAGTTTAATTCGTCAGTTGTAATTCTAGCATAGTCATTAAGCACAAAGTTACTATTATTTAATTGTATGGATACCTGTAATTGTGAGCGTTGTCACATTCTCCCCCTGTTAAGAAAATTTCGTCCTGAAATTTTAGTTCTGCTACTAGATTTAGGGGTCTTGGGGAATAAATGTGGGTATTTTACTTTCATACGGTCCTCACGCTCCCATGTGAATTCTGGGCCGTGTCGTGCATTCCATCGAACTTTAACGAGTTTGACACTACTCATGCGCGTCTTGTTAATCTTCCAAACAGTAACCTCAACAGGTTCTTCAGTAAAGTGGAGTGTGTCATCAATATGAACTTCGTCGGCAGGAATGACCACTGTCTCTTGAGTTGGACTCTTTTTCAGATTGGATACATGAAATGTATCATGAACGCTATTAAGTTCTGCAGGTAAATCTAACTTGTATGCTACAAGACCAATCCTTTTCAGGATTTTAAATGGACCAATGTATCTGGGATTCAACTTCCCACACTTCCCAAAGCGTGCTACACCCTTCCAGGGTGAAACCTTCAACAAAACCATATCTCCAACCTCAAATTCCAGAGGTTTCCTTCTTCGGTCCGCATAACACTTTTGTCAATCACGAGCCGCTTTAATGCGCTCTCGGAACTGTAAAATCTTGTCGGTCATTTCCTGGACCAATTCCAGGCCAACAAGCTGTCTATCACCCGCGTTAGCCCAGCATAATGGTGATCGACACTTGCGTCCATAGAGAGCTTCGAACGGTGCGGCCTGAATGCTTGTATGATAACTGTTATTGTATGAGAATTCAACCAATGGTAGGTGAGTGTCCCAACTTCCACCTAAATCCATTACGCAAGCTCGCAACATGTCTTCTAATGTTTGAATCGTTCGTTCGCTCTGTCCGTCTGTCTGCAGATGAAAGGCAGTGCTCAGATTCAACTGAGAACCAAAAGCTTCTTGGAAGGATTGCCAAATCCTTGATACGAATCTTCTGTCTCTATCAGAGATAATTGAGAGAGGCACTCCATGCCGGGCAACAATCTCTCTCAAGTATATCTCAGCAAGATTACTCGTTTTATCTTTCTCCTTGATTGGCAAGAAGTGTGCAGATTTCGTTAAACGGTCTACTATTACCCAAATCGTATCATGGCCATTGGGCATCCTTGGCAATTTCGTTATGAAGTCTATAGAAATTTGTTCCCATTTCCATTGGGGTATTTCAGGTTGTTGCAAGAGACCTGAAGGCTTCTGGTATTCGACCTTCACTTTGGCGCAAGTTAAACATTTGCCAACATATACCGCAACATCGCCTTTCATTCTTGGCCACCAATAGAAATCCTTAAGATCTTGGTACATCTTATCCGATCCTGGATGAATCGAGTACCGAGATTTGTGAGCTTCGTCAAAAATAACATTTCTCAGACCACCAAACAAGGGAACCCAAATTCGTTTCATGAAGCACAAAGTCCCTTCCCCGTTTGGTACCAACTGTTTCTCAATCCCACGGAGATACTCATTCTCAATATTATTTTCCTTGAGTGCTTCTCTCTGCGCGGCACGGATGCGAAATGAGAGGTCCGTTTTTATGATCATTTCCAAAGCCCTAACCCTTATGGGCTTGATCCTTTCCTTCCGACTTAGAGCATCAGCGACCACATTCGCCTTCCCTGGGTGATACTTGATTTCACGGTCATAATCATTTAACAGCTCTACCCAGCACCTTTGCCTCATGTTAAGCTCTTTCTGATCGAATATGTGCTGCAGGCTCTTGTGATCAGTGTAGATGGTGCATCGCGTGCCATATAAATAATGTCGCCATATCTTCAAAGCAAACACCACCGCGCCTAATTCCAAATCATACGTGGTGTAATTTTTCTCGTGGATCTTCAATTGGCGAGAAGCATATGCTATAACCTTCTGACGCTGCATTAGCACACATCCCAAACCTTGACGCGAAGCATCGCAATATACCACGAAGTCGTCAGTGCCTTCGGGTAGAGATAAGATTGGTGCGTCACAAAGCCTGTTTTTCAACAGCTGAAAGGCCTCTTCTTTCTTGTCTCCCCAATCAAACTTCTTGTCTTTCTGGGTGAGAGAGGTCAAAGGTTGAGAGATTTTCGAGAAATCCTCAATGAACCTACGATAATAACCAGCCAAACCTAGGAACTGTCGAATTTCGGTTGGCGTCTTCGGAGTCTCCCTGTTTTTGATAGCCTCGATCTTTGTGGGATCCACATGAATTCCATTTCCGTTAACTAGATGACCAAGAAACTGGACTTCGCGTAACCAGAACTTGCACTTCGAGAACTTCGCATACAACTTCTCCTTTTTAAGCAGCTCTAGAATAGCTCTTAAATATTGCTCATGCTCTTCTTTCGTCTTCGAGTAGATCAAAATGTCGTCAATGAACACGATCACAAACTTATCGAGGTATGGCTTACAAACTCTGTTCATCAAATCCATGAATACTGCTGGCGCGTTCGTCAAACCAAACGGCATAACCAGGAACTCGTAATGTCCATATCGAGTTCTAAAGGCCGTCTTTGGAATACTTTCCTCTGGTATCCTTAACTGGTGATGTCCTTATCGTAGATCGATCTTTGAGTAAAAACTTGAACCTTGTAATTGATCGAACAGGTCATCGATCCTTGGCAAAGGATATCTGTTCTTGATTGTCAACTTATTCAGCTCCCGGTAGTCTATACACATGCGAAAACTACCATCCTTCTTTTTCACGAACAAAACTGGAGCTCCCCAAGGCGAGAAGCTTGGTCTGATAAATCCCTTGTCTAACAAATCCTGGAGTTGCGTTGACAGCTCTTGCATCTCTGAAGGTGCCAGTCGATCAGGTGCCTTAGCTACAGGCGCGATGCCTGGAACTAAGTCAATATGGAACTCGACTTGTCTTTGTGGTGGCAATCCTGGCAAGTCTTCTGGAAAGACTTCAGGATACTCTTTCACGACTAGGATGTCTTCAAGTTTTGGCGCAGCGGCTTTCTTATCCACGATGTGTGCCAGGAAGGCAACACATCCTTTCTTCAAACATTTTTGAGCCTTCAAACAACTAATGATCCTTAAGGGCGTATCGCGCTTCTCTCCGTGTACTACGATCGTTTTTCCATCCGCCATTGGGATGCGAATGGTCTTCTCGTGACATACAATCTCGGCTCTGTTGCTTCACAACCAATCCATCCCTACTACCACATCAAAGCTTCCTAATTCGGCTGGCAGTAGGTCTAATGTAAACTCGTGTACTCCCAGCTCTATCAGGCATCCTCTGATGACTTCATTCGTTTCTACTAGCTTTCCATTAGCCAGTTCAATTCAGTACGGAATGTCTAACTTACTAGCAGTTAACCTAAGTATTTTCTTAAATTCTAGTGATACAAAACTATAGTCGGCACAAGTGTCAAATAGTACAGATGCAAAACGTTGATTTATAGGGAACGTACCAGTAACAACGTTAGGATCTTGGCGAGCTTCCCTCGCTCCAATATTGAAAACTCTTCCTTGTGCCTGGTTAAGCTTTTGGCAATCTCGCTTGAAGTGCCCGATGTCCCCACAGTTAAAACATTTTGGTCCTCGACCGTTTCCGTTCCCATTACCATTACCAGCTCGATTATTGCCTGCTCCCTGGTTACCAGCTTGATTCCTACGGTTTCCTCGATTTCCATTCCCGCCATTTCCTCCCTGTTGGCGGTTTCCATTCCCATTTCCATATCCTTGCCGACCACCACTACCAGCACCATTACCAACCCAACAGGTTTCTTTTGTGTGGCCAGTCTTCCCACATGATTCACAATTCCTGAATCGGCATGGTCCGGGGTGTTGATATTGGCATACATCACA
Organism: Helianthus tuberosus; assembly: GCA_030545235.1. Classification (NCBI taxonomy): domain Eukaryota; kingdom Viridiplantae; phylum Streptophyta; class Magnoliopsida; order Asterales; family Asteraceae; genus Helianthus; species Helianthus tuberosus. Next base: position 111,131,983 of record CM060449.1, read on the forward strand.
CTTGGGCAAAGTGCCCATGCATCCCTTCCCTCTTGCTTCAGCACCAGTTTTAGCTTCCTCTGGTGGGTTCACGTTTTTCTTACTTGCACTGCCGGTACTCTTTTTAAAATTGGAGAATTTCCTTTTGTTTTCTCCTGAGGACTCCATGTGAGTTTCTTTCTTCTTGAGGTCAGAGTTTGAAAACTTGTTTAGCCAGATAGCTTCCTCAGTAAGTGACACGCTCAGGTCGATGGCTTCAGTAATGGTTGGAGGCTTGGACGTCGTCACCATGTTCATAATCTGAGGTGCCAATCCCCAGATGAAACGCTCAATGCGTTTAAATTCAGGATCAACCATATATGGCACAACACGTGACAAGTCGTGGAACCTTTGCACATACTCAGCAATTTTTGGGCCTTCCATTTTTAGGTTCCAAAATTCCGTTTCCAGCTTCTGTATTTCGGCACGTGAACAGTATTTCTTTCTCATGAGCTCCTTCAGCTCAGCCTATGTTAATGCATATGCTGCCGCCTCTCCTAGTGTTTGAACTTGCAGGTTCCACCATGATAAAGCACCATCAAGAAAGAGTCATGAGACGTAAGTAACTTGGTTTTCAGGAGCACACTTGCTCATCCTTATTACCGAATCCGTCTTTTCCGTCCACCTGACGAAAGCAACAGCACCCCCTGTGCCGTCGTAGTTTTAGGGCTTACAATCCAGGAATTGTTTGTAGGTGCAGCCATTGGATGGGTGGTTGTTGTTGTTTGAGTTATTCCTGCTTGTTTCGGCGCGCGAGGCCTCATAATCTGCTATTGCCTTTGAAATGCGTTCTTGTAATTCTGCCTCAGTAGTAGGCAAACGTGTGTCTCGTCGTGGAGGCATATTCTAAAAGAAATATCATATTGGTCCGGTCATAGTAAGTATAGTACGTAAGTAATATGCGTATGTAATAACACAATAACTCATAACATCCCATGTTATAACACAAAATAATCCAACAACACATGTAAGTCACAATCAATGTAAGCAAGTAATCATCCTAGTCTTCCCTAGACTATCCCACCCAGTCTCTTAGACTGAATTCCCTAGTTTCTCAGACTAACTCACTGGCCTCTAAGACCAAACCTTCCCAGTCTTTAAGACCAACTCCCTGGCCTCTAAGACCAAAACCTCCCCAATCTCTAAGATTGAACCCCTCAGTCTCTACGACTGACTCAAAAACTAAACTTTTTGACATGCTTTGGCCTAATAGGTATCGGTACTCTCATTGATAGTCCCCAGGTAGGCAACGGGTCCTTTTATTTGGATTTGTAGGAATGCCAGCCTAGACAGGAGTTCTCAACTACCGATACTTAACCCTTCCAGTTACTACATGTCCGACACGAAAAATACATGTTTGTAAAGAAACGTTTGTACCCTGGATCTGGAAACTTGTATATGCAATGTAAAAATGTTTTCATGAGAGCCCTGATGATCATAGTCTAGACTCGAGAAAGAATCCTAGTTCGCTATGATCGAGGCTCTGATACCAAGTTGTCACACCCTGGCTTTTGCGGAAGCGTGGGTTTATTTGGTGTGACTTCTTAATACCATAGCAACAATCACAACAATGCTATATGATAAAAAATACGAGATGTTCATCCATTAATTAAAGTGAGAAAATACCACAATATCATTGTTTAGAAACATCGACACTTGAAATAAGTTACAAACCATAAATTATTTAAAACGTGTTCATAAGACACATAAAAGACTTTGGATAAGACGACGTTTAGAGACATGTAACCCGTCCAGGAGTAGGTTACACCTCTCAAACTTCACAACTCTGGATGACATCTATTAACCAACGCAGCTAGACACATGCATACCCTGCCAGATCCGCTTGTTCCCTGAAAGACATGTAGTTTGAAAAATCAACAAAAAGGTTGAGCGAGTTCATGTGTAAGTCTGTGTGTATAAGCCTTTAAAATATATCTTGTGTGTATAAATGTCCCTGGTATGTAGCAATTAAGGAAAAAGAGATCACCAATGGGTTACAAAGCCAATGGTAAGTGTGAAAAGGTACAGGAAGTACTCAAACCTAGCAAATTTGTACCGGGCTTCCGGTTGGAAGACATAGTCACCTCTATGGGCCGCCCCGGCCTCATGGGTGTGGGCTCGCTACACCTAAATAGATCTATCACTCATGTCCCTAGGTCCTACGACGAGGATTAATGGCCTTAAGTGTTGTGCCCACCTTTCACAGTCTAGTAGTAAACCTTCCATAAGCTAACCATACCATGTATAAAAATGTCTGTAATAGTTGTAACATGTATTCCACCCCGAAGTATAAAACGGAAAACAGTTAAGAGAAAAGGGGGACATGAACTCACCTTATTTTGCAAGCGATTCCGAATTCGCAAGTCAAGATTAAGGTGTCAGATGATAAGGAAACTCAAAGTTGTCCTAATGAATCGTACATGAACAAGAATAATGTATCAATATTGAGGTCGTATAGTGTTGACGGGATTTGTTGAGCATTTATTGTATTTGATAGTGTTTAGATTAACAGAAGGATCTTGTGATTTACATGTTTAGAGGGCTCGGAAAAATGAACACGATATAAAGGAATTATTTATGAAAAATATTTATTTATCATAAATAATAAAATTGTAATAATGTACAATTGATTTAATATAAACATTTGTAATAATAAATCAAATATATTTAACTAGTATAGCAACATAATTAAATATAATGATTATTGGCAAAATATTGTACAAGTGATATAATTAATTTATAAAAATTATAAATTAATTTAGATGGTTTAAGATATATATCATTTGATAAATGATAAATATTTTGTTTAAAAGAATTAATATGATAATTATATAACTAATTATCAAAATAATTATATTAATTCTGAATAATTAAAAATAACATTTTTAATTATTGAACTTGAATATCACTGATTTAAAATAATTATTAAGGTCTTGGAATCATTTTAAATAAATAAAATGAATTAAAGTGGTTAAAATAACAATAAATAAGTTTAATTATCTAAATAATTAAATACATAAGATTCTAAATTTATATAAACTCAGAATAATGCATCTTTTGTCATAAAAATAATTAATCTCAAAATTTCAGTTTTTATCTCTTAAAAATTGATTTATTATGCATTATATATGTATTAAACTGTTTTAATATAAAATAGATAGTTTTATAAATAACATAACAGTTTTTGTATTTTTATAAAATGTAGTAATGAGTATTAATGAAATAAAAATTATTACAATTGTTAAAATAACAAAAGTAAATAAATTAAAAAGAACTGCAGACCCGTGTGTTCGAACCCGGGTCTGTGCTGAAGACAAACACACACACAACTACTGGGCTAGCCTGGTGGTTTGTGTTTATGTTTGGTTTAATTATAATAAATACAGAAATGAAAGTGGTCATCTTCCCCAATTGGAGTCAAACAGAAAGTCAACTCTTTCAATTCTACGGGAAACTTATGTTTTAAGTTAAATTCAAAATACAGGAACTTTGTATACATGATAATGAACGAATTGGTTGATTTTGGACATACCGGTATCGATTGGATCGACGGTTCGACTAAATTCCGGCGACTGTAACTCCGGCGAGAGTTGCAGGTTTCGACATAGGTAATTTTCGATGTTTTAGAGAAATGTGAAAGGTGTAGGATGTTCGTATGGATCTAAAGAAGCTTATATAACCGATTAATTCGACACTAAAACGACAAAAATCAGTGGAATCGATCCACTTTTGATTTTTTTTATAAAAACTTTCGGTTCATAGTGGAAAGGCACGAAAATATGTAGACTAAAGTGCGAAATGGGTTGGCAATGGGGTTGGGGGACTCGTGGTTGATGATTCAAGTGATAAAAATTCGATTTTGGTCGGATTTGGTGTATTTTGGTCGAAATCCGCACCCTGCAGATCTGTTTATATATATTCAGATCTTGTTTTAATGAGTTTATAAATATAATACCATCTATGTTCTAACACATGTGGCTGGTAGTTCAACCGGTTGGTGCTTGAGCTTGTGTGCGAACCGACGCGGGTTCGAGTCCCGGCTGCGACCGGTTTTGAGGTTTAATGAAACCTTTTTAAATTTCTGAATTAATAATAATTATATTAAAATCCTAATAAGTATACAAAAGGAATTAAAATCTATAATCTTTCAGCTCCTATTAGGAGGATAAACTGGTTAAGGCGTTGCGGTTGTAACCGAGAGGTCACGGGTTCGAATCTCACAAGGGCCGGTTCTCACCCAGGAGACCCCTTTTTAGATCGGTTTTTGACTATTTACACTTTGTCCCCTCAAGTTTCATTTTTTTTAAAATGGTCCCTCAACTTTTGAAAAGTTACAAAAACAGTCCCTCAACTTTTGTATAAAATACATGTTTGGTCCCTGAAGTTTCGAAAGTTGACACAATTGGTCCCTGTACTGTTAAGTTAATTACACTAACTGAGTTAGTGTTTAAAGAAGAATCCTTTATATAAAAGTTAACCAGGTTAGGATATTCAGTTAAAATGAGTTTCTAAAAATCAGTTTTAGTCCCTAGAGTTTAAGTTTGAGAAAATGACCAATTGAACCTTGGACTTTTATTTCAAAAAGATCTATTTATTTCTTTTATAAAGTAAGTTTCAAAAATTACAAAAAGAACCCTAAACTTGTAGTTTGAAATAATTGCACTTTAACCCTTGTATTTATATAGTTTCAGAAATGACAATTTAGTCCTTGGACTTAAAAAGTAATAGATTCCTAGCAGGTTTCAAAGAATGTCAAATAGGTCCCTCAACCTATTGTTTGTCTATGTGCTGGCATTATCAGCATGTTTCTGAGTTATCCGTTCACTGTGCTAACTGTGTTTTGTGCATCAAGTTTATCACTAAAGTTTGTGTGTAATAAATGGAGTGACAGTATGAATGTGATGCATATATATGTATGATGCAGAACTCATAAAGCAGTTTAATTCGTCAGTTGTAATTCTAGCACAGTCATTAAGCACAAAGTTACTATTAATTAATTGTACAGATACCTGTAATTGTGAGCGTTGTCACAATTTCGCTATACTCAATCTTTGCATTGTGATCTAGATGACCCGTATTATTGCAAAATGTTGACTCCTTGGTATCGAGTCAACGGATTTCTTGGAATACTCATTTTCTTTTAAGTGGCATACGTGGTTTTTCATTGTGGCCATGTCGAAACTTTCTTATTGATACATGAATTCATTGTTGGATTATGCTGCAACCAAGTTTAATTGATTGAACTTGCTCGTAATATATATTCGATTCAAGATTCCATATGATGGATTGAGGCCATCATATTTGAAATAATCCCAACAAGCACTTCATTTGCTTTGAACCATAACATGCTTGTTTGGTCTTCGACTTCGTTGAATCGTTTCTTTGATCACGATCACCTTGTGGTGGCGTTTTTCAAAAGTTTGAAGCTTGCGCTAATCTCGTTGCTCACCTCATGTACGGATTTAATTATTTATTTATTGATATTCAATCTGCTTTTATTTATTTATCATATTAAAGCAATCCTAACACAATCGTGTGTTAAAATAATGGTACACAAATTTATGTCATATTTCGGTGTACCTCTTAATGGTTCTTTCACCATCGAGCGAACATTTTGTGATATTTATTGTTTTTCATCTTCGCTTGAAAACATTGTTTATTTGTTTCGTTTTCAATTGAAAATCCTATGAGAATTGTTTGAAACAGATATTCAGATTTACTTCGTTAAATCTCTCACTTGATTTCAAAACAAGGTGATGCTTGTTCAGTCACCACTATTATTGAATTATTTCGATCACTCCGACACCTTGTGGCGTCGGTATAAACTTATAGCTTGGACAAATCATGATCGAGCGTTTCATGCAAAACACAGGGATATTTTTTCGATCACCGCTAATATTGAATTGTTTCAATCACTACGACACCTTGTGGCGTCGGTATCAACTTGTAGCTTGTGCTAATCACAATCAATCGCTTCATGCGAAACTACGTATGCTTTTTGTTTGACTAATCACTCAAATAGTCTTAATGCAACTATGTATTAAGGTGACGATACACCAGGTTCGGTTGCATTTCATTTCAGTGTATCCTAGCAATTCAATAATGTCAACACCTAGAATTTTATTTCATTTAATGGTTCGATATTTGACAAATCAATTTCATGCTTCTATATCATTTGAGATTGTTGATCTCTACATTCATTTTTATGACCAAAGCAAGTTTCGTTTGACAACGAATTCGCGTGTTTCTAAAAGTCAATTGCAGATCGTAAACATTTGTTTGGACATCTATTGGTCATAATCTCTTTTGTTAGACCCATGTAAACTTGGTTACATTGGTGATAGTATCACAACACTTCGTTCACTTGACATTGATTTCTCGAACAAACTCAGTTGAACCGTTGGGTTCCTATTGATGCAAAATGTCCTTGAAATCACATAATCTGAAAAAGTTTTGGTTTGATTACACGGTCATTCACTTTGGTATTATTTAGACTTACCTAGGAACGACACAACTCTGAGGAGATAACATAGACTAAATTTTAAGGACGAAATTTCTGCAACAGGGGGAGAATGTGACAACCGGTAATTAACGCCTTCTAATTACGCGATTAACAAACATTTAAGGCGATAAAATATAATGTTTAAAGCACGAATTAACTTAATTAGGCTCGTGGAATGCCTAGGAACACTTATTGACGTTGCGGTGCGCGTATGGTAATTTTGCGGAAGAACTGTGTAACGATAAACGATAACGAACAAATGTCGTACAAAATACTGACCACGCCAACAAATACGAAGTTTATACATATAATTTAAACATATTAATGAGGTTTGCGAAAATATTATGCTTTCGAACGACACAAAATGCAAACGTGAAGGAAAAACGTGGAAACAGTAACGCACCGACAAACAATGACAAAACGGAAGCACCGGACTCAAATTTTGCCTCGATATTAATATATTTTGATATATTTATCTTTGTTTTTCAATTTTAATATCCGAAATTAAAATCGGAGCAGAAAAACGGATTAAAACCGACTAAAGAAACATGTTAAGCGAATTAAAGCGACCGACGAGCGTACGCATCAAAATAACGATTTTCGACGTAATCCTTAGTGTTTTCGACGTAACATTATAATTTATGATGTATACAAAGTTTGGGTTCGAGAAACGGGCTTCGGAATGGTTTTGGGCCGCTCAAAACACGCTAACGGGCCCTAGGCCCAACCCACTTAACAAAACCTACATATAAAAAGAAAATAAAACCCTAGAACTCTCATTCTTTTAAAAAACCTACGCACACCACACTTGCAACTCACTGCCCTCTCTCTCTTGAACTCCGATTCCGGCAACCGAAGATCCCGTTTTCCGGCCGACCGGCGCCGTAAACCCGACGAAATAAGGACACATACACCCCCCATCTTCTCTGGTGGCGGTCCGTTCACCGGTGACACCAAACCCTCCCCTCTCACTCTCCCTCTCTTGTCTATTCATCGGGCGGAAAAATGGCAGCGCCGCCTGAAACGGTGGTGATGGTGGTTTTTGTGTTTGTTCTCCGACGAAACACACCGCCATCTCTCATTTCTGTATTCCGGCAACGAAATAACGAAGACGGAATGGAGTTAAAGATAATGATGATGACGATGTAGTTGTTGTTGTTAAGGAAGACGGTGATATAAAAGGTGATGATGGCAGTGGTTGACCGGCGAACCATGTCCGATGGCGATGACAATGACCGTTGAAGTCCGGTAAAGTTACCCGCTTCCCGATTTCTGTCAAATTCCTTGTAGATCCCTATTCTTTTTGCCGTTTGTGTTGATTCAAGGGTGATTAAAGACGACGGTAGTGGTCGATGACGGCCGTGAGCGGCGCCGGAAACACCATAGTGTGGTGGTGGTGACTGTGTTATGCTAGTTCTTTCGTTTTTTTGTTGTCACTCATTTGTTCGATTAAGTCACGGGTTCGAGTTTTAGATCAGAGATTCTGGGGAGTTTCGAGTATCGGTTCTGATTTGGTTATGGTTCGGAGTGTGTTTGGTTCGGGTTTGCTTCGGGTTACAATGTTCGAGATTTATGTGACGGCGCGGTTCACATTTTTGGTTTGGGTTTGGTCAGCCGTAGCCGACATCAGGTTCAGTCAACAGGCCAACGGTTCGGGTCAACCGGTCAAACTCGGTCAACAGCAGTCAACGCTCGGTCAACACGAGGGACCCAGAATACTATAGATGCACGCTAGCTACTTCACATTCTTGGAATAAAATCACAGAATCACGTTAAGCTAGCTTTGCACAGGAATGTCAAGGTGAGTTCTTAGCCCCCACTTTTTCTAGTTTTACATTTTTACCAATGTTTTCGGGGGTAGAAAGACATGCAAGTTTTACAAAAATAAATAACTTTTCGATGAACGAAAATTCATATTTCTAAACCATGTTTTCAAGAAACTAAAATGGTTTACGAACGATTTATACTGAATATACCGGTTTTACAAAAAAAATATGCGTATTTTTGAAACATGCATAATTTTCATGAGTAGGGACCGGATCATCCTAGTTATAACAACGGGGCTGCGTTGGTCTGCGTTTGAAGAACAGGACACCCAGTGAGTTCATGTCCCTCTTTTCTTTTTAACCTTTTGGTTTTACAACTCTCGGGGGAAATACATGTTACTTTGGTATGGTTAAGCTACGGAATGAATTAGTAGATCACGTGCGAATAGGCTGATACTTAAAGCACCATTAATCTTGTTTAAGACCACGGAACAAAGGGGGTAGATCTATCGGGTACAGGGCGAGCCCCACTCATGGGTCCTTGTGTGGCCACATGGAGTTTCCTTTGTGACCCTCGCCGGGTGGACCGGTACTAAATCGCTTACGAGTTGGTGGCTTCCTATGTCGGCACACATATTAATGTACTAGCTACACATTAATGATCAGCATGTTCATTGACGCTTTACATACCGGATTTCTGTCACACCCCGACCGCGTAAAACAACAAACCGCGAAGGAAACGTCGGGGAGTGCTGTGGCAGAATTATTGTTCCAAAACACATGATAATTAAAGTTAAGTTTTACAAGCTTAAATTATTACATTGTCTTAGTTCAAACAAAACACATAACATAAAAGATGATAACTTTCTTTATTTTAGTTTGCTAAGGCCCAAGTCGCCCTAAGTGAAGCTTGCTGACATCAAATATTCGCTCCTGAAACATATGTGAAAGTAAATACGTCAGCATAAAATTGCCTGTGAGTAACATCGGTTTAGTGTTGAAGATTCATTACTTTGAATGTTAAAAGAAATGTTTAACGAAAAGTAGTCATGAACCTTATTAAATATTTTCTTTTATAAAATCATATGAAAAATCAAATGATATAAAAGAATGATGTATGGTTAAGTAAATAACCAAAAGAAAATAATATGTATAAAATATGTCATGTCTTGTCTTTGTAGAAGTGGTTTAGATAACGCCACGATATGCAATATAATAAAAGTACTTATATATAGGAAGTACCAGCGGCGTATCCACCATACTTTTATCATTTTACACACGTCTCGTTACTTAAATCACTTATTAATAACCATGAAGTAATGTCTTGTTTAAATGTCAATGTCCAATGTCAAATGTCTAGTATAAACCATGTCTTGTATGGCGAATAAATAGCATTTACTCAAGCCAAATGCATAATGTCATGTATAACAAATGTCAATTGTAATCAAAATGTCATGTACAAAACAAAGTCTTTCAATAAACAAAAGTTTAAAACAAAAGTTATGTTTTGAAAACCATTGCTTTTATTGATATGAACATTTATACGGTTTGTCTATCGCATACACTTAAGCCTTGAGAGTGTCGGATAAACCCTTATCAGGATCAAGGTTTATAAAAAAAAAATGTATTCGGATTCTGTCATTCCCCTTACGAAATACCTAGAAAGCGGGAACGAGATTTGTCAAGTCCTATAGCGCTATTACATACTACCGAGCGGCGTGATCAATGTTAATGAATGTACTACTTTGTTAAACATACCAAATGTCTTTTTCAATGTAAGCATGTCATGAAAATGTCTTTGTAAAACCATGTAATAGGCATACTAAGTCAATATACCAATAAAATGTCTTTGAAACCAAATGTTAGGTATACTAAGTCAATATACCAATAAAATGACTTTGAAATAATGTATTATATGTAATATGTAAAAAATCATGTATAATGTCATGAAAACGAAAAGTAAAGTTATACACATATGCTTCACCCCAAAACATTTGAAAATGTAAAATAGGGGAACTATGTACTCACCTTTGGGTGCGTTTTTATAGTTTAACACAATCCCTCAAATTGTTTATTCGTCCTAAATTAAATAAGAACGATTTAATAATCAAAACTCACAAAAATACCTAAGTTTCTCCGATACTTAGAATTTTCACATAACTTTGAGATTTCTCGAAAAGTTATTATTTTTTATTATATTGGTGTATTTATATATATATATGAGTTCATATATATATTTTAGAAACTTTGCGACTTGAACGATTTTATTGGTGACCCTCATCATGTTATAAGTAATATATCTACGATTTGCGCGTCGTAATATATATACTCAAGTGTAACATACAAATAATAGCGTAATACACATAATTTTGTCAAGTATTAACATGTCATTATACACATATTATAAAACACATAACACATTGTAACACATAAAAATTTACCCATGAACAACCCATTATAGTGTATGTTGAAAAACACGTATTTTAGTGATTCGGTAACGTTTTTGGGCGCCGGAAGTCACGTATGACTAACCAAACACAAAGTAAACTTAATATAAGTTAAAATACTTATTTTTATATCAAAAATATTAGTTTACACACTGATCTAAAACAGTTTTATAAAAATCCTCCGAAAAGCCGATTTTTAACCGTTTTACCGCATAGTTTTGCATCAAACGTTACCCTAACCATCCCAAATCGTAACGACTTGATATTTTAACATAACCCATGTTATTTACTGAATAAAATAGTAGTTATACTCATGATAGTTCAGGACTCACATAAAGCACATAAATCATACAAATTTCACATATTTTACCACTTTCTAAGCTATATGTACAACATGCAAAGCTATCAAACCTATGACAAAGTTTCTTGCCATTATAATATACCAAATAATGTTATTTTTAGTGTTTATAATCTGTTCTCAAACATTTTTGTCATACACTCATTTTTTATCATTTCTTGAGCTTTAAATCAACATGTATTCTCATGTACAAGTGTCTAAAGCACACTATCATATCATCATCATTTCATATGAGTTTAGATGCATCAAACATGTGATTTATTCATGTTTATTTGCTGATTTACTTGGACATTCATCATATCATGTACAAATCATCAAACACTTGCATTTTAACTATTATTCAAGAACAAACAACAACTTAAAAATTCTCAAATATGTCTAATAAATTTTTGGCCATTTACATGTCATGAATTCATGTACGTTTTATACTTCAAATAATGCTTTACGCATTACTTTAGCGTTGCGTCAAAAAGACTAGTAAACTCACCGGTAAGACACACTGTGTCAGCAGTTTTGCAGAAAACAATCAGACAATAGAATTGGGGCCTAGGAGTAGGTCCAACGTCTAAAATACAATGAAACCCAAGTGTGAATACAAGGGTTAACATATAAACTTTCTGGAAGCTAAGCTATGCAAATAAAAGCACCCGAAATGCACTCTAAATGCAGAATTCAGCATAAATCAACACTAATTCAGCTATAATCAGCTTTTAAACATCTTAATATCATGTATAATTTATGTTTTATTGTTAAAAATAACTTACAAAGTGTCGGGAATAAAAACTGCCATAAAAAGTGCTTTATACCTAGTGAAAATGCGCCATTCAACACTTTAACGAACCGTAACGAACCGAACAACCGGACAATAACCGGGACATCAAAAATTTACTAGAAGTAATGTTTTTATGATATTAATCTAGTATTGATGCTAGAACACCTTAAAAATCATAAAAACACCTACACACACTTAAACATACTTAAACCTTACCATTTGCACTTTAAACCTTCAACTTCCAAAATTTTACATTTTACCCCCCCCCCCCTCCACCAAATCCGGCCCTATGGGTCCCACATGGGGATTTTATTAGATTTCACTTGATTTTATTAGATTTTATTAAGATTTTATTAGATTTTGTGTAAGGAATATTCTAGTAATATGCCATGAGAAAGATATGAAAATCTTTATAAATCCTAAACTAATCACCCATTCTCAAACAACTTCAACTTCTTCCTCCCTTTATCTCTAACTCATGGCTCAACACACACACCCATACGCATTCATTTTCACTTCATTTCCTCACAATCCAAGCTTGCTAGAAGGTGTATGGAGGCCATTTAGGAAGGTGTATGGTGCTAGAACTTGAAGGACCACCTTGTGGAGCTTTTAACCACTCACTTTCTTCCTTGTTCATCTTCATCATTTTTGTGCCACTTCCCTAGCCATTAGAGCTAGTAGTAAGCTTCTTGATAACTAATTTAAGTCATGTTTATGTTATGTACAAGATTCACCATCTAAACAACTTAACTTCTAATGCTAAAAATAAGAAGATCTAACACATTTATAAAGAAAATAAGTGATTACATGAATTTTTAGTGTATGTAATGAAGTTGTTTATGCTATATCTTGAGTTTATGATTAGATCAAGTATGTTAAAGCTTAGATCTACCAAGTTTAAGCATGGATCTTGAAGGATCCATGGTTAGACTTGAAGGTGAACATGTGAAGCATAATGTGAACTTGAAATAGGAATTTTTACACATAAACTTGTAATCTTGAAGTAATAAAGTGTGTGTTAAACTCATTTTTGAAACTATTATCTATGAAAAGTTTGTTAAAAGTTTAACACAAAGCTTGTTTATGAAAGATCTAAAAATATTAAGCATGGATCTTGAAAGACCCATGGTTAAACTTGATGTTAAAAATAATAATCCTTCTAATAAACATAAAAGTGTTTTTAGAACATGATTTACAAACTTTAAAGACCATTAAACTCATGGATGAGTTAGTGGATTAAAGTTTCACATAAGTTTGTTTAAAATACAAAAGAACACTTGTTTTTGGAAAGATCATAATATGTAAAGTGTAGATCTAAAAGACTACACATTTTTAACAAGAATCAAGTCCACCATGATGTTTCATACGGAAGAATTAGTGTTTGTTGTTGATGATTATTGTTGGAAAATTGTATTGAAGTTGAAAAGAAAATAAACACATGTTTTGAAAACATGAGAAACCTCCATTTTTAGGGGAAACTATGTCAAAATTTTTATAAAATTTTGACACTTAGAAAAATATAAGTTTTGGTGAAACTTATTCCCTAAAAATTCACCTAAAAATATTTACCAAGGTTTCCCTAATTTTTGTGTAAAATTACAAGTCAATAAATGGTGATTTCTTCAAGTTAAAATCAATATTAAGAATGTATATTTTGGGGAAAATATATATATTTAGTGATCACCAAATTTTGTGCTAAGTGTATATTGTGTGTATTATATATAATAGTGTATTAAGGACTTGAAAATACACTAAATACTCTCAAGGAGTATGAATACAAAAATACACCTACAACTACATGAGAATACATAAGTATACAAGTATACAAAAATCGGGTGAATAACCATAATGATTATATATATTTTATAGCATGACAAAATATATATATTTCTTACGAGTCTTAAAAATATATTATTTTTAAGAAATCTAATTCCGGAAAGTAATAGAAATCAAAGTATTAATTTTTGGTGAAAAATACAAAATACACAAGTATTTACATAAAATACAAGTATACTTTCCTAAGAATACTTGTACCAAAATAATATTGAGGATATTATTTTGCGAAATACTTATATTTATTTTTGGGAAAATAATATAAGTAACATACGTGAAAAGTTAAAAATATAAATTATTTTTAACATTTGTTACCTTGAAAAGGGACTACATGAATGAATATATATTTGAGAAGTAAAATATATATTTATAAAAATACATTACATACATAAAGTGCAAAGGCATGACAAACGGGCGAGACCCGACAAACAAGGGCACGACCCTCATAAAGAATGAACATACAAAGAACATATACATAAACAAAAGATGGTGACTTGTACTTGGGTGATACAAGTCTAGTGACTAACATACATAGAATACGTATAGGTCACGACGTTACAAAACCAACCGGTGAAGTTTACGGCGCAGGATACGCAAAGTTGTGAGTTCACATCCCCACTTTTAAACTTTTACTTGTTTTCTAAACTTGGGGAAAATACATGTCCTATGGTATGTTGATTACAAAAACTAAGGAATGATACTTTAGATCATGTCACGAATAGGGTGCCATAAGCACCATTAATCAGTTACATACCAAGACCGCAGAACAAAAGGTTAGATCTAATAGGTTTCAGGCAACCACACTCTTGGCCACTCTTTACCAAGCAGTGCTTTTGTGTCTTTAGTCGTGAATCGGCAGTCGTGGAATCGACAACTAAAAATGCCTATGGTTTGAATGCTTCCTATGTCGTGTCACATATTAATGGCCTTGCAAACCATTAGCGATCTCGATTTCCTTACATTTACAGAAGTCCATATTTCAGTACAATTACATACCATGTTTTCTACAACGAATGCTTAAATGTTTATACAAAAACTGCATGAACTCACACCAACATTATGTTGAAGATTTTCCAAAACTTACATGTATTTCAGGAAACAAGTTGGATCTTGGGCGCTAGTGTTATTTTCAAGACGTAAATTTCAAGTTTAGATATCATCCACTTTTGTATGTATCATAACTTAAGGGTTTTGGTTGAAACTTAAATGGCTTGTGCTGTAATATTTCAAACCTTTGAATGGATGAACATCATTTTGATCATACAGTTGTTTATTATAATCGAATGCAATGAGAACCGATTAAGTCACACGCATATGCTTCCGCAAAAGTCAGGGTGTGACAACGTTCACAATGTAATAAGGAACACTTATATACAGGAAGTACCAGCGGCGTATCCACCAATCCCCTTTCTACATTGTTCCCGTTTCGTTATTCTCATCACTATAGGTCTTAACACATGACAAAACTTGCTGTGGTTTCTATGCACTGAATTCCATAATTATGTATGCATCCATAATTACGTAATTCCTTGCATAGTCTGCACAGTTCATTTCATAATGCGTAGGGGAAAAATCAATTGAATAAACATGAAGTGACTTGACTAGACCACCAAAGGTTCTTTTTAACTAGATCAACGAACGATCTTTTTAATTAGATCAACACATGATCTCTTTAACTAGACCGTCGTACGATCTCCTTAAATAGACCACTCAAGGGATCTCGTCAGCTATATCATCACATGATATTCCTAACCAGATTTTTGAACCAATCTGTTTAACTAGACCGCTCAAGGGGTCCAATTAAAGAATAGCACTTCATAATCCAAGGGACTTAACTATTACGTAGAAGCCCATTAAGGATTTTAAAGTAGTACCTTTGGATATCCTACTATGAATCCCTCATATAGAGATATAGAAGAATTCTATGAGGATTTGGATAATGATTATTCGAATTACACAAAAACACAAGACATAAAAGAAATCATATAAGCACATAATCACGTAATTAATTAACTTGATCTTCATTTTGTTAATTTTCTTGTTAATTGAGCATACGAGTATTCAAAGCACACTAGGAATCAAATCCGTGAATTCCGTTTGGCACTTTAAACATTTTCAAGAATCTAACTATGAAGATAGGAAGATCTTTAATAGGAAAATTGGCTTTGTTTCTTAAAAGAAACGAGTATTTAAGATTTTTGGGGAGATCACAAGTGATCATAAAAATGACAGAACCACACGAGTAGTTTGTCTTTGTGTCGGCATCATAGGGTTGTATTAAACATACACACAATCGTATCAGTTTCGTAAAATAAAATTGAAACAACAAATTTTATTTATATAACAACTGAGTCGATTCAAACATCCAAAAGATAACATACATGGAAAAACAAAAGACTAATTGTTCACTACTGCATTGTCGTCCGCGTTCGCCTCATTTATGTTAAACACTCGTCCACGCGCTGGATTTGCGTTAACAAGTCTTGGGCAATTGTTTCTGTAGTGAGTAAGGTCACCACAATTATAACATGACCCAGGTGGGAATTTTGCTTGAACAGCAGCAGGATTTGCAGCTGCTTGGTTTTGGTTGGAATAACGGCAGGTATTGATCAAATGTCCCAATCGCCCACAGTGGGTACATTTGTGACACTGCACTTGCTCTAGATGATGACGGTTGCATTTGTTGCACAAGGGTGAGGTACCAACATAATTTTTCCTTTTACGAGGTTGTGTTGGCTGGTTTGGTGCAACCTGATTGTTCTAAGCAGTTATTGCGCAGTTTTGAGAAGCCTTACGCTTCTTCTTCTTAGATATCTCGGCCTGTTTTTCCTTTGGTTCAACTTGTGCAGTCTTGTCAGATGGTCTTGGGTCGCCCTTTCGAAAAAGCTTACCCTTCCTAATCTGGGATTCGGTCAGGGTAGCAGATAATTCAATGGCCTGTCTGATGGTAGTAGGGTTGCTGCGAGTAACGATATCCTGAACTAAGTCAGGAAGACCATCAATGTACTTTTCAATCCCCTTCTCCACAGCCGTAACCATGGCAGGGCATAACAGGCTCAGTTCTTCATAACGGTCAGTATAGGCTCGATGTTCACCACTGTCTTGCTTTAGGTCGTCAAATTCCCTTTCCAATGCTCTCAGCTCATGACTAGGATAGAACTCCTTCATCATTAGAGCGCGGAGCTCTTCCCAAGTTTGAGCTAGTGCCACATCAGCACCCCTGTCCCTCATCACACCATTCCACCATGTTAAAGCTTGTTTCTCAAAAACACTAGATGCGAACTCTACCTTTCGCTCGTTCGGACACTGAACATGTCTGAAGGTGCTCTCTAGACTCTCGAACCATTGTAGAAGTGCAGTCGCTCCTTGAGACCCAGAAAACTTTGATGGCTTGGCAGAGTTGAATGTCTTGAGGTTGCATGGGGCATTATTGTTGTTCAGGGCTTGGTTACATTGAGCAATGATGTTTGGGATTGCAACAGCCATTTGCTGCATAATGATATCTGCCAGTTCTTCATTAGGTACTTGATTGTCGCATCGTGGAGGCATTCTAAAAGGGGAAACGAGAGAGAAAACAAGTGAAATGGCATTGGGTAAGAATGGGATGTTGCAATTACCGACCAAAAAGCATGGGTGATAGTCATTTGTTCGAATTACGAAGCAAACAAATGACACACAAAAGCTGAATCGAAGTAAATAGGTCCTCATAATGTATCACGAAGACATGCTCGCCTATAAGTGGACACTCACCCCAAGAGTTCCCAGGTAAGAGTGACTGGTCCGATACTGCGTATTTGTACGAACACTCTAGCCTTAGACAGAAGACTCAGGGTACAGGCACCCACCCTTCCAGTTTGCACGTGTTCACATTATTTAGACCAAACTTTGACAAGATTTTGAAACTTTAGAGGGTTCAAAACCTAGTAATCAATCATCCTAGAACAGATGATTGGTTTTCAAAGCGGATTTTGTGTTCTTATTGTGGTTGTCACCTAAAGATAGGCGACGGTATTGTTTCAAAACTAAACACAAGATAACTTGTGTTAGGGTCCTAGGAAGGTTATAGTCTAAGTCAAAGCATTACTAATAACCTAATTCCCTATAACCATTGGCTCTGATACCAACTTTTCTGTCACACCCCGACCACGTAAAACAACAAATCATGGCGGAAACGTCGGGGAGTGTCGTAACAGAATCATTGTTTCATAACCATGGATTTAATAATTTTGTTTTATTGAATTATTGAACACATTGTTTTATTACAAATCAAATAAATACAATTATTGTCTTTCAAATTTTAAAGTCGCTAAGGCACGAGTCCATCCTATGTATATCATGCATCAACAATCATCACATAGCAGCACCTGAAACATATGTAAAAATAGGTACGTCAGCATATAAATGCCTGTGAGATACATAGGTTTTATTAATGCAGGATTCATGACTTGTAAGTTTAAAAGAATGTTTAACAAAAAGTAGTCATGAACTTTAAAAATGTTTTCTTTATAAATCATGCGAAATTTTATAAGAAATTTGATGATATAAAAGAATGATGCATAGATAATTAAATAACCAAGTAAAATGAGTTTGTATAAAATATGTTGTTTGTAAAACAATGTTTTGATAAAAGGTTTGTAGTATATATAAAATATACTTTGGTTTTAAGAAAGTCGAATAAGTAATGTATTAAAATATATTTCAGTTCCAAAACAGATAGTATATTAAATATACTTTAGTGTCAAAATAATAGTTTTCAGTAGTATATCAAAAGTATACTTTGGTTTTATACATAACATATTAAACTATGCTTTGGATTTGTAAATAACATATTAAACTATGTTTTAGTAATTAACAAAATATATGTTGTTATGTACAATATCACATATGAGAGCATATCAAACTATACCTTTGGGAGTATAACAAAATATACAACAAAAATGTGATTTTAGAATTCAACCAAACCTTAGTGTATCAAAATACACCTTTGAGACTATAGAAATACCACAAAGGCAATCCCTATTTGGATAAAATATCGGTTTCTGACATTCCATACAACAGGAATGGGGTGTCAAATCCTATAGCGCTATATCATACTACTAATCGGTCTGGTGAATGTAAAAATAAGTACAATCCAACAATTAATTTTATAATCTTTGAAAAATTAGTGTTTAAACCATAAATAATCATTCAGTTTGTCAAAAGATAAGTACTAACATGTATAATTAAGTTATACTTTGAAATCATGAACATAAGAAATAGGTACACATGTTTCACCCCAAAACATTGAAAACAGTAAAAGAGGGGACTATGTACTCACTTGATGATGCTTAGAAGTCTTGAATAACCACCAAGCAAAGCTAGAGAGATCACGTAATCAAACGGCACCTAATATAGGTAACTATGTAAATAAATCAGACCTAAATCGGAAGATCGGATAGAATGAGGTTTGTAAACCAAATGAGTATGGGAACTCATGTAATAGCGTCGTTTGCATAAAACGCGTTCGGACTGCCTAACTAGTCCTATGACAAGTATTACATGCCTTAACATGCCTAATAATGTTGCCTAATCAGTTTAGATGTGGAAATTTATGTTACATATGCTTAAAATGAATTTATGCGTAAAAAGGGCATTTTGGTCATTTACCTAAGGCATATAAACTACCTATCATATGTCACACCCTGGCTTTGCGGAAGCGTGGTTAATTTGGTGTGACTTCTTAATACCATAGCTTAACCATAACAAAGCTATATGAAATAAAATCATGCAAGATCATCCATTCGATTAAGTTTTAAAAACCAAATACAACAACACTGTCTTAACGGAAACACATCCTAACGACATAAACATTGTTCAACAATCACAACATAACATAATGATAGTTTAAGGACTGTGACTTGTCCAGGAAAGAGTCACATTCCCTAAACCCAGATGATCTCGTAACTAGTGCAGCGGGAAAACGTGTCATACCGCGCCAGATCCTTTAATTCCCTGAAATACATGTAAGTTGAAAAATCAACAATAATGTTGAGCGAGTTCATGTGTAAGTGAGTAAATAAACCCTTGTAAGTATGAAAATAATCCTGGTATGTAGCAAATAAGGGAATTGAGATCACCAATGGTTTGCAAGGCCATTGATATGTGTGAAGTGAAAGTAGGGAGACTCAAACCTAGCGGATTTATGCGTTGGGGACGAAGTCACCCCGAGGTCCGTTTCTAGTTTGGCCTGGGGCTGGGCTCGCTACACCCAGATAGATCTACCGCTCCTGTCCCTCGGTCCTACCATGAGGACTAATGGCCTCATGTTGCTCCTACCCACTCACATGATCTAAGTAGTAAACCTCCTTACGCTAACCATACCATGTATAAAGTACTTGTAATCAAAGTAACATGTATTTCACCCCCATAGTTTAGAAAACTGAAAACAGTTAAGAGAAAAGGGGGACATAAACTCACAGTGGTGCGTCTCTACCAAGTATGTCTCCTGATCAAGCAGCTGAGTGACGACCTACACGTACTAACTCTATTAGACGGACGGCCGTGCCTTAGCTTTAAGGTTTAAGTTTTTGGGAAATAGTTAGACAACTATTTCGTGTTTACATTCTGTATACTTGGTAATCATTTTCCTTCCCAAGGATGGGGGATTTAATACATGTGTGTTCGTAATATATTATTAAGTCTCACTTAAAATATATTTTATTTCTAACTCCCAAAATATAAATATTCTTCTCAAAAATATTATATTTTCTATTACATAAATTTTTCCCAAAATAATACTTTAACAAGAATACGCGTTAAGTCATATTTTCTTAAAATGCGTAAGTTACGTTTTAATGATCGAGTGGTAATAATAATTACCGGTGTAACTTATATTTTTATCGTAGAGGCGTTCGTATTATTTTGGATCCGTTAACATTCGATAGTATTATTTTTACCCTAAAAATAATACTAGTATTTTCACAAAATAATCATAAACACACATCAAGTGACTTTATGAAAAATATATACTAAATATATACTTACCAAGTTTTATTTTGTGAAATTCCACCTCCGATGTTTTGTAATTAAAGTCGTGGCGAAATCTATAATTTGAAAACAAGTCGAAAAGTATTTCTAACACTTATAGTGAAAATATTTCTAAGTGTTAGGTTTTTGGAGAAATTTCGCCAGAGTTTCCTCTATAACTGGAGGTGGCCACGCTCTCAAGGGTATCATTTTCTTTTATAAATCAACCCAACAATTTCCTTATTTAACCAAAACAATGTTTAAGACAACAAACTAGTTAACAAACATGTAATTCGCAAGAATCTCATGAACTTGTAGTTTTTCCAACACTATGATGTAAATCCCAATATTTTTAGCGGATCCTTATATAAAGCAATCCGATTTCGTAAAAACCTCGTTTTTTAGAGAAATTCCGTTTTTACAAGTTCTCGTCATCTTTTACAAAAATGGTTATTTTGTCGAAAGTGTGTGCTACACAAGTGTTTACACACTTGTGTGTTCTAAAAATCATTCGTGTCAGTGTAAGATCCGTCTTTAGAAAACATGATTTCTTTGATACTTGGTTCTTTGAAAATACCGCTTGTAGATACGTAGATCTACTAGTTTTAAACACTATTTCACAAGCTAAATCGCTTTTACACAAGTTCATGATTCGTGTGTGGTAGAGTTTCATCCTTTAACCCTTGTTACTTCCAAAGCAACCTTATGTCATGATCCAAGGTCATGACCAACCCGGGTTAAATGACGATCCGAGCTACCACAACATAGATCGGGTCCAAATAGTCACACAAATCAATTACCACAAGATTTACACAACATATGAGCTTTTAACCATCACTTTTAGTGTTTTTAGTAGACTTTTATGCTTCATCTTGTATGTTTGCGACTTTTAACCGTTACATATCATATTAACCACCTCAAAATAATTCGAGAGGGTGATTATAGCAACTTACTACTAGCTCGAGGCTAGGGAAGAATCTAAGCGCAAAATGAGAGGATAAAAGCAATAGAGTGAGGTCCTTCGCGTTCCGATTGCACCAAGATTCCTTGTAGGCGATCCTTAACACTTGTAGTTACTTGAAATGAGATGATCAAAATCGAAAATGATGGATGGGTGGTATAGGGGGTTTGGCCGAGAGCTCTTTGAGAGAGATAGAGAGTGTTTTCTTGTTATGTGATTATGTGAAGGTTATGGTGGGTTAAAGATGTTACTTATAGACAATTCTTTCATCATTGTCCAATGGATTTAGTGTTGTCAAGATATTAGGCAAAGTAGGATTAAAATAATCATCATGGTACAAGGGGTGTCCCCTTGGGGACCGAATTCGTAAAGGTGCGGGGGTCTCCTAGTTCAAATCCAACCAAAAGTTAAGTATGTAGTTAGGTTAATCTAGTTAGTTAAGTGATTAACCCGGTTACTAGTGTGTCATGCGTTATGGCGTGGGTTAGGGTATTCAGGGACCCTAACTGGCTCAGAAAAAGAAAAACTATGTTAATGACAATATTTTTATGTTCCGGGTATAGTCCGGTTGTTCGGTTGGATAGTAATCCGTTAAAGTGCTTAACAAAGCTTTATAGTGTCATTAATACCATTTTTAGTGACACAACTTATTCCTGACACTTTGGAAAGTGTCTAGTAATATTTTTCTCATGTTTTGGCACTTTATTAGTTAGCCAAATGCTGAATTATTATGTAAAGTGCTGAATTTTGTACTTAGAGTACGTTTTAGGCACATCCAGTCATTGTAACTTATTCCTAGAGACGCAGTTCTACAACCCTTGTATCCCTACACTCACCACTAGTGTAGTAAAATATTTCTGGCTCATACAGGCCTTTAGAGGCAGTGTCTGCCTGATGCTGGCTTTATTAGCATGTTCAATAGGTTATCCGTTCATAGTGCTACTGTGCTTTTTGTGCATCATGTTTGTCACTAAGGTTCAGCATGTAAATAATGTAGTGACGGTAAGTAAAGTATGATGCAGGTATATGCATGTATCAGTATTCAAGTAGCAGTTTATCCACAAGTTCAAGCAAGCACAGTAATTAAGCAGTAATTAATTATTAATTAAGTCGTACGGATACCTGGTTTAGTGAGGGTTGTCACATCATATAACTACTTAAACGAAGTGACCATAAGGTATAACCTCGGAAGATTATTGCCTATACAACTTTGGTCACAAAACATGTTTGGTCGAATCCTAATGATTGACCAAACGTGTCGGGTTCGAAAGTCTAAGCGGTTGTTTAGACCGCTTATCTTATGACCCTATATAAGCACCAATCTAAAAGTGACGAGCTAAACATGTTAAAACATGTTTAATGAAGTTTGAAAATAAGCTTGATATCAAGACAAAGGGTCTTGATACCCAAAAATAGTTTGGTTGCAAAATACGCAATAATACGCATTTTGACCGAAACTACGACTTGTTGGTGCATACGTCTGTTAACTTCGTCTTGTATCGAGTCATGTAACTAGATAGTTAGACCAAGACACATAGTATGAGAGAAATGGGAAACAGGTCCGAACCATCAGGTTCACACGAAGTGACCAGTTCCTGTGAACTGGCCAGTCCGTGCGAACTGGACATGCTGGTTCGTGCGACCTGGTGTTCTCTATAAATAGGAGGTCTTGTGATTTCATTTGTAACGATTCTGATTCCGGTAGCGAAGCTCTTCCGAAGTGTCACCAACTCTTGTAACGTTGTGAAATCAATACAAACGATATTTAATCTACTTCTAAGTGTATATCAAGCTGCAATGAAGATCAAATCACTGAATTCCGCCTCTGATTTGGTCTAGAACTCTTCTGATCGACTCGTTTAGATCAAATACCAATCCTACAAGTGGTATCAGAGCTCAAGAGGAAGAGTTCTTACCATTTCAGTTTGTTTTCATGGATAAAAACTGATTTCTTCTCATTTCTACTCATTTTTCTACACTTTTTCTTCAAAATTTCAATGATTTCATGGATAAAATGATATGAGTTTCACATATAATACATAAAACTGAGTTTTAATCAATCCTTGAGCAAATTAGGACCTAATTCAACCTAAAACTTAATAAAATTGACCAAACCGCGTGAAAAACTGTTCAGATCATTCGGAAAGCTTTCAGATCGTGTGAAATTACCTCAGTTCGTTTGAAACTATGTTCCAGGTCGTTTGAAAGTTTAGTTAGGACATACGAAGTGGTCCAGACCGCACGAGGTGGTCCAGACCGCACGAAGTCAGTCCAAGTCGTTTGAAGTTGAACTCAGGTCGCTCGGTTTGAATCAATTCAGATCACACGAGTTGAAAATCTTAACCAGGTCGTTTGGTTTGAGTCCAGATCGTTTGAAATTTTTCCAGTCGTTTGAATACCAGGTCGTATGAGTTGAACAAAGGAAGAATACTAATGGTGAACAGGACATTGGTCTGTATTACAAAGGAAGTACGATTGATAAGACCAACATTGCACCAAAGATCGAAACTGGTTTTAACGCAAAAAGTTCTTCTGGAGGGTCATCTCAAGGATCAAACAACAATAATGGATTCTCTTCATTTCCATCATTTGATCCAAATTTTTCAGCAACCAATTCTAAACCGCAAAGCTCATACAACAATAATGGTCAAGTAATACAATGCAACATTGCATTACATCTTTAGAATGGTCAGAATTTCTCGGAAGAGGTTGCCAAAGGTCATATGTCGTTATTGGTGACCGTATTAGAGTCTTATGAAAGTTTGGTAGCCGGAAGGATTGGTAATCCAATGTTGACCAAAGAGGATTATGATCAGATTGATGCTGAGGAGATGGAACTAATGGATATAAAGTGGTGTATGGCTAGTGTGTTGAGAAGAGCTGAGAAGTTTAAACAGATCACTGGAAGAGATGATTTCCGTGTTGCTGGAACTTCACCTTTAGGTTTTGATAAATCTGAAGTTACTTGTTTTCGTTGCAGGGAGAAGGGGAACTTTAAGCGAGAATGCACAAATCGCGAAGCAAGTGGAGCGCAAAATCCATTCGGCAACAATGATTATCATCGAAAAGCGATTTATCATCAAATTGCTCAACAGCCGCATCAACAACAATCGCCACAAACTTCACATGCTAGGAAGGATCTGATCGAAGAATCATCAAAGAAAGCTTATCTAGTTCATCAAGAAGATGAAAGAATTCCAGAAGGTTTTAATTGGGATCATTATGTGTGACAACCCTCATAATTCCATGTATCCGTACGATTTATTAATGATAATTAAAGTGCTTGATGACTGTGCTGAATCACTTAACTGCTTTCTGACCACTGTGTTATACTTACATGTGCTTGTTAACATACTAGTAGTGTACAGAAAAGTTACTAAATAGTCCGGTATGCTTTCCTAAGTGTTAGGAATTAAAAAGGGTTACAAAAAGATGCATAAAAGACACTATATGGAATAACTTAGCACTTTAACGAAACGGTATCCAACCGAACAACCGGACACTACCCGAAACACCAAAATAATGCTAGAGGCATTGTTTATATTCTTCTGAGCTAGTTATGATTCCCAAACATCATAACACCCCATATAAAATATCAACTAACTAAGACATCTAACTAAACACTTACAATTCAATTACCAACTAACCATATGGTTACATCCTACACCTATACCCCCCACCTATCTCACGGCCACCAAGGCCCTTACACACTTGATTTTATTTGAATTGTTTATTAAGATATGTCTTGTACTCCTAGGGACACATTATCCATGGGTTATTGTAGTATTAAGGTTCTAAGATAAACCCTTGTGTCCTAGTCCTTCATTCAACAACAACATCAACAACACACAACCTCCTCTCCCTCCTTCCTTGGCTACGGCCATAACCACCACCACACACAACCACCATCTTCATTCATCATTCACCCATTCTACATATATACAAAGGTGCACAACGAAGCTCGATGTTCTTGGAAGTGGAAGGACCTCTCTAGATTTCTTTTATCCACTCGTTTTCTCTAGTGTTTCTTCCCTAGCTTAAAAGCTAATGGTAAGCCCCTTTGATCTTCATTTGCTTCCTATTTATGATGGTTAATAGTTAGATTATTATGAAAACTTAAGAACACTAGAAGATCATATGCAAAAGTGTTGAACATAGAGCTAACTTAATGATGAAATATTGTCGAAATGTGATGAAAGGTTGTAGTAGTATGTTGTAGTGAACATGTTGTTGATTAATTGATGATTTACTTGTTAATATTGATGTTAAAGGTCGTTGTTGATCACTAGACATGTTAACGGAACAAATAGAACACGCGTTAGAACACAATAAGCTGAAAACAGCTTCTGTCTAAGCGTTTACAGCCAACTTCAGTTGGCTGTAACCAGATCATAACTTAACAAAACTTGATTTTCTTGAGTCTATAACGTGTTATTATGAAATACGGTTCTAATGGCACTGGAATCATAATTTTTGGACTTCGTTTACTATTTTTAAAGGGTCGTTTTGTAACAGCAGCTAAAGCTGCATTTTTACTGCTGAAAATATGTGTTATGTTCTTCATCATAACTTGAAATCGGTGTAGAATCAGGTCAAGAAATTTGTACTATAGGTGGACACTGATGTCATAGTAACTCTCCCACTGGAATTTCATCAATCGGACTTACGATGAATTTTTAATAAATTATTCCGTGGACTGCAGTCAGAAAAAGATGAATCAGATTGCAGTCCGGAAAATAAATTTTATAAAATATTGGTGATGAATTGGATCCCGAGATTTTTACACAATAATATTTGGATCGTTTAAGACCTTCTGAAAACAGTTGGGAATTTTTGGAGTAAGTTAACTATTTTATTAAAATACCCGAAAACAGCCCAGTTTTGAATGTAAAAGCTGAAACGACATAAGTAGTAATTTGCGTGTCTAAATGTCTGGTAGGTTATCTAAGAATGATCTAACATGTTATATGTCAATAAAAGTGTTATGTGCAATGTCGTATGTTTGCTTATGAATGGGAATAGATGGGAAGTTTATATGGGTGTGAACCATTAAAGTGTTGCGTGTTATGTTATAGATGCGTGTAGGAACTTCGTGCTTATTTGAAGTCACTAATAAACTAAGTGGTAATCATACTAGGACGTGATTGACCGACCTTGACTGTTAGCTATTTTTGAGAATCTAACCGAGCCAACCAAGGTGAGTTCACACTCTTTCTAAGGCATGGGATTCCCGGTGGTTGGGAATGGGTTAAAGAAATTAAAACAGAATCTACATATCCTACTTGGGTAGGATATGTACGGCCATCCTCCTTGGGTAGGATGCCAATATTAATCCTGCGTATCTTCCATGGGTAGAATACGTACGTTCGTCTTCCTTGGGTAGGACAACACCCTTAAAACTTACTAGACAAAACTCTATCATTAAGTCCCTCGTCTTATATCGACTTAATCGCCGAGGCCGATGGCGAGCGGGTCATTAGTTAATAGTGCTATTAGGTTTAACAAACCTCACACCGTGCCGTTCGAATGGGTGTGTACTAATGGACTATGGCAAACTGTCAATGATGATAGAACATTGACGTAGGGCACAACAAAATTCGTTAGTAGTCGATATCATACGGTCTAGTAGTTCACATGGGGAAGCCCCCACTGATTATGGATATGGTTTGGGTAATAAAAAGGAACTGGTTAAACATACTTTCAACTACGGAGTAACCCCCACGGCAAATAAGCCAACGAAAGTCAAACCACGTTTTTCAGAAACAACTTAAAACTAATCAACCAACCGTGAACTCACTCAACTTTGTTGTTGACTCGTTGTTACATGCCTTACAGGTCGCTAGAAGCCTATGGAGCTTGCACGAGGAGAAGATTGTTGTGGAATATGGAATGTTATGTTCCGTGCTAAACACTTAATCCTTATGAACTTATTAAACCTACGTTTTGGACTTTAAACTTATGAACTATGGAACTTATGTTTTGGTTTCACGTTTTATGCTTCCGCTGTTTAAATCTGAACTTGGTTAACTTAAAGTTGGTTACCGTCTTATGGTCACCAATTGTATTGAGGTTGGTTTTACTTAGTTAATTACGTTGTTCAATATGATTGGTGGCTCGATCCTGGTCATGTCACGCCTCCTGCGGTGATACCCCGCGTGTGGATTTTGGGGGTGTGACAGATTGGTATCAGAGCCATTGGTTATAGTGAACTTGGTTTTAAAAAGGGAAAAGCTTTTTGACAAAACCAGACTATAACCTGTACAGTGCTCAACGATCCACAACGACGCTTCGCTCCACGTGCAAGACTCGACACAATAGGTGGTATGATTTATGTTAAACTGTCGGTTAGATAATTCACACTGTGCATTAATTAACGTGATAATTACTATTTGAACCTTGTGTGCTTACTCTCTACTATCGTCCCACACTTACGCACTTTCGCGACACTTTTCTCACTTACGTTGCTTCATTATGAAGATCATGAACGGACGCGGAGGACGTATCAACCTAACTCAAGCCCAGTTGACGGCTTTGATCAATGAACGGGTTGCTGAGGCGCTCGCAGCTGTCCCCGCAGGAGGTATAACCTGCCATATCAACCCATCTTAGGATGTTTAGATCCCACTCTCGCGAACCAACTCTTGTGCTTAACCTTGTCTTTTATTCTCGCGCAACAGGTCAACATGCTCAGCCTCCTGTGTGCACGTTCAAAACCTTCATAGATTGCCGACCCAGTACCTTCAGCGGCACAGAAGGAGCGGTAGGCCTTCTTCACTAGTTCGAGAAGCTTGAATCTGTTTTCGAGATGTGTGAATTCCCTGAAGATCGTAGGGTGAAATATGCTACTGGAACACTCGAAGGTGCTGCGTTAACCTGGTGGAAAGCACAGGTTCAACTGCTAGGGCTGGCGGTTGCTAATTCCACCCCATGGAACGGTTTCAAAGAACTGTAGTCGTGACGACATCCACAAGCTAGAGGTGGAATTTTTCAATATGAAGATGACGGGGTCTGAGATTGAGGCGTATACGAAGAGGTCAAATGAGCTGGCCATCTTATGTCCTACTATGGTGGACCATCCTATCAAACGAATCGAGCTGTACCTTAAGGGTTTGGTGCCAGAAATTCAAAGCCACGTGACCTCAGCTAATCTTGGCACCATTCAGTAAATCATCAAGTTGGCTCATCGTCTCACTGATCAGGCAGTTGAGCAGAACAGGCTGCCCAAGCGTATTAGCGCTACTATTACTGATGCTCCCAGTGATAACAAGCGCAAGTGGGATGGAAATTCGGGCAAGGGTTCCACTTCATTTCAGTCTCAGCAGCGAAAGACAGATGAATACAGGATCCCCGGTCAGCAGTCTTCTGAGAATCAAGGTCAGGGTGGATACAAGGGAAATCACCCTAAGTGCAATAGATGTAATTTGCACCACAGCGGGCAGTGCCATAAGGGTCGTTGCCTGAGGTGTAACAAGTTTGGTCATGAAGCAAAGGATTGCAGGAGCGCACGACCAGCAAATCAGAATCGCCAACAACAACAACAACAAGCTCCACAGAACCACCAGCAGCAGCAACAGTAGGGCAATAAAGGATGCTTTCAGTGTGGCGCTGAAGGCCACTTTAAGAGGAACTGTCCTCAGCTGAACCAGAATCAGAACAACAACAACCAAGGAAACGGGAACCACAATGGAGGCAACAATGGAGGCAACAATAATGGCAATGGTGCTAGGGGACGCGTTTTCGTGCTGGGTCAGGGCGACGCTAGGAACGATCCCAACGTTTTGATGGCTAAGTTTCTTCTGGATGACTTCTTGGTTACTGTTTAATTTGATTCGGGTGCCGATAATAGTTATGTGTCCTTAAAAGTTAGCCAAATGCTTAAGCACACTCCAACACGTCTGAACTCCAAACACACGGTAGAACTAGCAAACGGTAAAAGTCTTGAAGCCACACACATAGTTAAGGGTTGTAACCTCTTCTTAGCTGGTCAGACCTTCCCTATCGATCTTATTCCTATCGTTCTGGGTAGTTTCGACGTTGTTATTAGGATGGATTGGTTATCTCATCAGCAAGCAGAAATTCTTTGCAACGAGAAGATTTTCCGCATCCCTCGTTCTGGTGAGGAACCCCTCGTGATTCATGGCAACAAGAGTGGTGCTGTTGTGGGTATCATCTCTTTCCTTAAGGCCCAGAAGTGTTTGCGAAAGGGCCACGCTGCTATTCTAGCCCTCGTTTCTGATACATCCTCGAAAGAAAGGAAGATAGAAGACATTCCTATTGTACGTGATTTTCCCAAGGTATTCCCTGAGGAACTACCTGGTCTTCCGCCTCATCGACAAGTCGAGTTTCAAATCGAGCTAGCTCCTGGAGCAGCACCAATAGCTCGTGCACCTTATCGACTTGCTCCGTCGGAACTTGAAGAACTGTCCACGCAACTACAAGAACTCTTGGAAAAGGGTTTCATAAGTCCTTGCTCTTCGCCCTGGGGAGCTCCAGTCTTGTTTGTGAAGAAGAAAGACGGTACTTTCAGAATGTGTATTGACTATCGCGAACTTAACAAGGTGACCGTGAAGAATCGCTATCCTCTTCCACGCATTGACGACTTATTCGACCAGTTGCAAGGGTCGAGTTTTTATTCCAAGATTGACCTAAGGTCAGGCTACCATCAACTGAGAGTCCGAGATGAGGATATCTCTAAAACACCATTCAGAACTCGCTACGGCTATTACGAGTTTCTGGTCATGCCTTTCGGGTTGACGAAAGTTCTTCTGGAGGGTCATCTCAAGGATCAAACAACAATAATGGATTCTCTTCATTTCCATCATTTGATCCAAAATTTTCAGCAACCAATTCTAAACCGCAAAGCTCATACAACAATAATGGTCAAGTAATACAATGCAACATTGCATTACATCTTTAGAATGGTCAGAATTTCTCGGAAGAGGTTGCCAAAGGTCATATGTCGTTATTGGTGACCGTATTAGAGTCTTATGAAAGTTTGGTAGCCGGAAGGATTGGTAATCCAATGTTGACCAAAGAGGATTATGATCAGATTGATGCTGAGGAGATGGAACTAATGGATATAAAGTGGTGTATGGCTAGTGTGTTGAGAAGAGCTGAGAAGTTTAAACAGATCACTGGAAGAGATGATTTCCGTGTTGCTGGAACTTCACCTTTAGGTTTTGATAAATCTGAAGTTACTTGTTTTCGTTGCAGGGAGAAGGGGAACTTTAAGCGAGAATGCACAAATCGCGAAGCAAGTGGAGCGCAAAATCCATTCGGCAACAATGATTATCATCGAAAAGCGATTTATCATCAAATTGCTCAACAGCCGCATCAACAACAATCGCCACAAACTTCACATGCTAGGAAGGATCTGATCGAAGAATCATCAAAGAAAGCTTATCTAGTTCATCAAGAAGATGAAAGAATTCCAGAAGGTTTTAATTGGGATCATTATGTGTGACAACCCTCATAATTCCATGTATCCGTACGATTTATTAATGATAATTAAAGTGCTTGATGACTGTGCTGAATCACTTAACTGCTTTCTGACCACTGTGTTATACTTACATGTGCTTGTTAACATACTAGTAGTGTACAGAAAAGTTACTAAATAGTCCGGTATGCTTTCCTAAGTGTTAGGAATTAAAAAGGGTTACAAAAAGATGCATAAAAGACACTATATGGAATAACTTAGCACTTTAACGAAACGGTATCAAACCGAACAACCGGACACTACCCGAAACACCAAAATAATGCTAGAGGCATTGTTTATATTCTTCTGAGCTAGTTATGATTCCCAAACATCATAACACCCCATATAAAATATCAACTAACTAAGACATCTAACTAAACACTTACAATTCAATTACCAACTAACCATATGGTTACATCCTACACCTATACCCCCCACCTATCTCACGGCCACCAAGGCCCTTACACACTTGATTTTATTTGAATTGTTTATTAAGATATGTCTTGTACTCCTAGGGACACATTATCCATGGGTTATTGTAGTATTAAGGTTCTAAGATAAACCCTTGTGTCCTAGTCCTTCATTCAACAACAACATCAACAACACACAACCTCCTCTCCCTCCTTCCTTGGCTACGGCCATAACCACCACCACACACAACCACCATCTTCATTCATCATTCACCCATTCTACATATATACAAAGGTGCACAACGAAGCTCGATGTTCTTGGAAGTGGAAGGACCTCTCTAGATTTCTTTTATCCACTCGTTTTCTCTAGTGTTTCTTCCCTAGCTTAAAAGCTAATGGTAAGCCCCTTTGATCTTCATTTGCTTCCTATTTATGATGGTTAATAGTTAGATTATTATGAAAACTTAAGAACACTAGAAGATCATATGCAAAAGTGTTGAACATAGAGCTAACTTAATGATGAAATATTGTCGAAATGTGATGAAAGGTTGTAGTAGTATGTTGTAGTGAACATGTTGTTGATTAATTGATGATTTACTTGTTAATATTGATGTTAAAGGTCGTTGTTGATCACTAGACATGTTAACGGAACAAATAGAACACGCGTTAGAACACAATAAGCTGAAAACAGCTTCTGTCCAAGCGTTTACAGCCAACTTCAGTTGGCTGTAACCAGATCATAACTTAACAAAACTTGATTTTCTTGAGTCTATAACGTGTTATTATGAAATACGGTTCTAATGGCACTGGAATCATAATTTTTGGACTTCGTTTACTATTTTTAAAGGGTCGTTTTGTAACAGCAGCTAAAGCTGCATTTTTACTGCTGAAAATATGTGTTATGTTCTTCATCATAACTTGAAATCGGTGTAGAATCAGGTCAAGAAATTTGTACTATAGGTGGACACTGATGTCATAGTAACTCTCCCACTGGAATTTCATCAATCGGACTTACGATGAATTTTTAATAAATTATTCCGTGGACTGCAGTCAGAAAAAGATGAATCAGATTGCAGTCCGGAAAATAAATTTTATAAAATATTGGTGATGAATTGGATCCCAAGATTTTTACACAATAATATTTGGATCGTTTAAGACCTTCTGAAAACAGTTGGGAATTTTTGGAGTAAGTTAACTATTTTATTAAAATACCCGAAAACAGCCCAGTTTTGAATGTAAAAGCTGAAACGACATAAGTAGTAATTTGCGTGTCTAAATGTCTGGTAGGTTATCTAAGAATGATCTAACATGTTATATGTCAATAAAAGTGTTATGTGCAATGTCGTATGTTTGCTTATGAATGGGAATAGATGGGAAGTTTATATGGGTGTGAACCATTAAAGTGTTGCGTGTTATGTTATAGATGCGTGTAGGAACTTCGTGCTTATTTGAAGTCACTAATAAACTAAGTGGTAATCATACTAGGACGTGATTGACCGACCTTGACTGTTAGCTATTTTTGAGAATCTAACCGAGCCAACCAAGGTGAGTTCACACTCTTTCTAAGGCATGGGATTCCCGGTGGTTGGGAATGGGTTAAAGAAATTAAAACAGAATCTACATATCCTACTTGGGTAGGATATGTACGGCCATCCTTCTTGGGTAGGATGCCAATATTAATCCTGCGTATCTTCCATGGGTAGAATACGTACGTTCGTCTTCCTTGGGTAGGACAACACCCTTAAAACTTACTAGACAAAACTCTATCATTAAGTCCCTCGTCTTATATCGACTTAATCGCCGAGGCCGATGGCGAGCGGGTCATTAGTTAACAGTGCTATTAGGTTTAACAAACCTCACACCGTGCCGTTCGAATGGGTGTGTACTAATGGACTATGGCAAACTGTCAATGATGATAGAACATTGACGTAGGGCACAACAAAATTCGTTAGTAGTCGATATCATACGGTCTAGTAGTTCACATGGGGAAGCCCCCACTGATTATGGATATGGTTTGGGTAATAAAAAGGAACTGGTTAAACATACTTTCAACTACGGAGTAACCCCCACGGCAAATAAGCCAACGAAAGTCAAACCACGTTTTTCAGAAACAACTTAAAACTAATCAACCAACCGTGAACTCACTCAACTTTGTTGTTGACTCGTTGTTACATGCCTTACAGGTCGCTAGAAGCCTATGGAGCTTGCACGAGGAGAAGATTGTTGTGGAATATGGAATGTTATGTTCCGTGCTAAACACTTAATCCTTATGAACTTATTAAACCTACGTTTTGGACTTTAAACTTATGAACTATGGAACTTATGTTTTGGTTTCACGTTTTATGCTTCCGCTGTTTAAATCTGAACTTGGTTAACTTAAAGTTGGTTACCGTCTTATGGTCACCAATTGTATTGAGGTTGGTTTTACTTAGTTAATTACGTTGTTCAATATGATTGGTGGCTCGATCCTGGTCATGTCACGCCTCCTGCGGTGATACCCCGCGTGTGGATTTTGGGGGTGTGACAGATTGGTATCAGAGCCATTGGTTATAGTGAACTTGGTTTTAAAAAGGGAAAAGCTTTTTGACAAAACCAGACTATAACCTGTACAGTGCTCAACGATCCACAACGACGCTTCGCTCCACGTGCAAGACTCGACACAATAGGTGGTATGATTTATGTTAAACTGTCGGTTAGATAATTCACACTGTGCATTAATTAACGTGATAATTACTATTTGAACCTTGTGTGCTTACTCTCTACTATCGTCCCACACTTACGCACTTTCGCGACACTTTTCTCACTTACGTTGCTTCATTATGAAGATCATGAACGGACGCGGAGGACGTATCAACCTAACTCAAGCCCAGTTGACGGCTTTGATCAATGAACGGGTTGCTGAGGCGCTCGCAGCTGTCCCCGCAGGAGGTATAACCTGCCATATCAACCCATCTTAGGATGTTTAGATCCCACTCTCGCGAACCAACTCTTGTGCTTAACCTTGTCTTTTATTCTCGCGCAACAGGTCAACATGCTCAGCCTCCTGTGTGCACGTTCAAAACCTTCATAGATTGCCGACCCAGTACCTTCAGCGGCATAGAAGGAGCGGTAGGCCTTCTTCACTAGTTCGAGAAGCTTGAATCTGTTTTCGAGATGTGTGAATTCCCTGAAGATCGTAGGGTGAAATATGCTACTGGAACACTCGAAGGTGCTGCGTTAACCTGGTGGAAAGCACAGGTTCAACTGCTAGGGCTGGCGGTTGCTAATTCCACCCCATGGAACGGTTTCAAAGAACTGTAGTCGTGACGACATCCACAAGCTAGTGGTGGAATTTTTCAATATGAAGATGACGGGGTCTGAGATTGAGGCGTATACGAAGAGGTCAAATGAGCTGGCCATCTTATGTCCTACTATGGTGGACCATCCTATCAAACGAATCGAGCTGTACCTTAAGGGTTTGGTGCCAGAAATTCAAAGCCACGTGACCTCAGCTAATCTTGGCACCATTCAGTAAATCATCAAGTTGGCTCATCGTCTCACTGATCAGGCAGTTGAGCAGAACAGGCTGCCCAAGCGTATTAGCGCTACTATTACTGATGCTCCCAGTGATAACAAGCGCAAGTGGGATGGAAATTCGGGCAAGGGTTCCACTTCATTTCAGTCTCAGCAGCGAAAGACAGATGAATACAGGATCCCCGGTCAGCAGTCTTCTGAGAATCAAGGTCAGGGTGGATACAAGGGAAATCACCCTAAGTGCAATAGATGTAATTTGCACCACAGCGGGCAGTGCCATAAGGGTCGTTGCCTGAGGTGTAACAAGTTTGGTCATGAAGCAAAGGATTGCAGGAGCGCACGACCAGCAAATCAGAATCGCCAACAACAACAACAACAAGCTCCACAGAACCACCAGCAGCAGCAACAGTAGGGCAATAAAGGATGCTTTCAGTGTGGCGCTGAAGGCCACTTTAAGAGGAACTGTCCTCAGCTGAACCAGAATCAGAACAACAACAACCAAGGAAACGGGAACCACAATGGAGGCAACAATAATGGCAATGGTGCTAGGGGACGCGTTTTCGTGCTGGGTCAGGGCGACGCTAGGAACGATCCCAACGTTGTGATGGCTAAGTTTCTTCTGGATGACTTCTTGGTTACTGTTTAATTTGATTCGGGTGCCGATAATAGTTATGTGTCCTTAAAAGTTAGCCAAATGCTTAAGCACACTCCAACACGTCTGAACTCCAAACACACGGTAGAACTAGCAAACGGTAAAAGTCTTGAAGCCACACACATAGTTAAGGGTTGTAACCTCTTCTTAGCTGGTCAGACCTTCCCTATCGATCTTATTCCTATCGTTCTGGGTAGTTTCGACGTTGTTATTAGGATGGATTGGTTATCTCATCAGCAAGCAGAAATTCTTTGCAACGAGAAGATTTTCCGCATCCCTCGTTCTGGTGAGGAACCCCTCGTGATTCATGGCAACAAGAGTGGTGCTGTTGTGGGTATCATCTCTTTCCTTAAGGCCCAGAAGTGTTTGCGAAAGGGCCACGCTGCTATTCTAGC
The DNA here is from genome assembly GCA_030545235.1 of Helianthus tuberosus. Taxonomy (NCBI): domain Eukaryota; kingdom Viridiplantae; phylum Streptophyta; class Magnoliopsida; order Asterales; family Asteraceae; genus Helianthus; species Helianthus tuberosus. Next base: position 111,168,093 of record CM060449.1, read on the forward strand.
CCTCGTTTCTGATACATCCTCGAAAGAAAGGAAGATAGAAGACATTCCTATTGTACGTGATTTTCCCAAGGTATTCCCTGAGGAACTACCTGGTCTTCCGCCTCATCGACAAGTCGAGTTTCAAATCGAGCTAGCTCCTGGAGCAGCACCAATAGCTCGTGCACCTTATCGACTTGCTCCGTCGGAACTTGAAGAACTGTCCACGCAACTACAAGAACTCTTGGAAAAGGGTTTCATAAGTCCTTGCTCTTCGCCCTGGGGAGCTCCAGTCTTGTTTGTGAAGAAGAAAGACGGTACTTTCAGAATGTGTATTGACTATCGCGAACTTAACAAGGTGACCGTGAAGAATCGCTATCCTCTTCCACGCATTGACGACTTATTCGACCAGTTGCAAGGGTCGAGTTTTTATTCCAAGATTGACCTAAGGTCAGGCTACCATCAACTGAGAGTCCGAGATGAGGATATCTCTAAAACACCATTCAGAACTCGCTACGGCTATTACGAGTTTCTGGTCATGCCTTTCGGGTTGACGAAAGTTCTTCTGGAGGGTCATCTCAAGGATCAAACAACAATAATGGATTCTCTTCATTTCCATCATTTGATCCAAATTTTTCAGCAACCAATTCTAAACCGCAAAGCTCATACAACAATAATGGTCAAGTAATACAATGCAACATTGCATTACATCTTTAGAATGGTCAGAATTTCTCGGAAGAGGTTGCCAAAGGTCATATGTCGTTATTGGTGACCGTATTAGAGTCTTATGAAAGTTTGGTAGCCGGAAGGATTGGTAATCCAATGTTGACCAAAGAGGATTATGATCAGATTGATGCTGAGGAGATGGAACTAATGGATATAAAGTGGTGTATGGCTAGTGTGTTGAGAAGAGCTGAGAAGTTTAAACAGATCACTGGAAGAGATGATTTCCGTGTTGCTGGAACTTCACCTTTAGGTTTTGATAAATCTGAAGTTACTTGTTTTCGTTGCAGGGAGAAGGGGAACTTTAAGCGAGAATGCACAAATCGCGAAGCAAGTGGAGCGCAAAATCCATTCGGCAACAATGATTATCATCGAAAAGCGATTTATCATCAAATTGCTCAACAGCCGCATCAACAACAATCGCCACAAACTTCACATGCTAGGAAGGATCTGATCGAAGAATCATCAAAGAAAGCTTATCTAGTTCATCAAGAAGATGAAAGAATTCCAGAAGGTTTTAATTGGGATCATTATGTGTGACAACCCTCATAATTCCATGTATCCGTACGATTTATTAATGATAATTAAAGTGCTTGATGACTGTGCTGAATCACTTAACTGCTTTCTGACCACTGTGTTATACTTACATGTGCTTGTTAACATACTAGTAGTGTACAGAAAAGTTACTAAATAGTCCGGTATGCTTTCCTAAGTGTTAGGAATTAAAAAGGGTTACAAAAAGATGCATAAAAGACACTATATGGAATAACTTAGCACTTTAACGAAACGGTATCAAACCGAACAACCGGACACTACCCGAAACACCAAAATAATGCTAGAGGCATTGTTTATATTCTTCTGAGCTAGTTATGATTCCCAAACATCATAACACCCCATATAAAATATCAACTAACTAAGACATCTAACTAAACACTTACAATTCAATTACCAACTAACCATATGGTTACATCCTACACCTATACCCCCCACCTATCTCACGGCCACCAAGGCCCTTACACACTTGATTTTATTTGAATTGTTTATTAAGATATGTCTTGTACTCCTAGGGACACATTATCCATGGGTTATTGTAGTATTAAGGTTCTAAGATAAACCCTTGTGTCCTAGTCCTTCATTCAACAACAACATCAACAACACACAACCTCCTCTCCCTCCTTCCTTGGCTACGGCCATAACCACCACCACACACAACCACCATCTTCATTCATCATTCACCCATTCTACATATATACAAAGGTGCACAACGAAGCTCGATGTTCTTGGAAGTGGAAGGACCTCTCTAGATTTCTTTTATCCACTCGTTTTCTCTAGTGTTTCTTCCCTAGCTTAAAAGCTAATGGTAAGCCCCTTTGATCTTCATTTGCTTCCTATTTATGATGGTTAATAGTTAGATTATTATGAAAACTTAAGAACACTAGAAGATCATATGCAAAAGTGTTGAACATAGAGCTAACTTAATGATGAAATATTGTCGAAATGTGATGAAAGGTTGTAGTAGTATGTTGTAGTGAACATGTTGTTGATTAATTGATGATTTACTTGTTAATATTGATGTTAAAGGTCGTTGTTGATCACTAGACATGTTAACGGAACAAATAGAACACGCGTTAGAACACAATAAGCTGAAAACAGCTTCTGTCCAAGCGTTTACAGCCAACTTCAGTTGGCTGTAACCAGATCATAACTTAACAAAACTTGATTTTCTTGAGTCTATAACGTGTTATTATGAAATACGGTTCTAATGGCACTGGAATCATAATTTTTGGACTTCGTTTACTATTTTTAAAGGGTCGTTTTGTAACAGCAGCTAAAGCTGCATTTTTACTGCTGAAAATATGTGTTATGTTCTTCATCATAACTTGAAATCGGTGTAGAATCAGGTCAAGAAATTTGTACTATAGGTGGACACTGATGTCATAGTAACTCTCCCACTGGAATTTCATCAATCGGACTTACGATGAATTTTTAATAAATTATTCCGTGGACTGCAGTCAGAAAAAGATGAATCAGATTGCAGTCCGGAAAATAAATTTTATAAAATATTGGTGATGAATTGGATCCCAAGATTTTTACACAATAATATTTGGATCGTTTAAGACCTTCTGAAAACAGTTGGGAATTTTTGGAGTAAGTTAACTATTTTATTAAAATACCCGAAAACAGCCCAGTTTTGAATGTAAAAGCTGAAACGACATAAGTAGTAATTTGCGTGTCTAAATGTCTGGTAGGTTATCTAAGAATGATCTAACATGTTATATGTCAATAAAAGTGTTATGTGCAATGTCGTATGTTTGCTTATGAATGGGAATAGATGGGAAGTTTATATGGGTGTGAACCATTAAAGTGTTGCGTGTTATGTTATAGATGCGTGTAGGAACTTCGTGCTTATTTGAAGTCACTAATAAACTAAGTGGTAATCATACTAGGACGTGATTGACCGACCTTGACTGTTAGCTATTTTTGAGAATCTAACCGAGCCAACCAAGGTGAGTTCACACTCTTTCTAAGGCATGGGATTCCCGGTGGTTGGGAATGGGTTAAAGAAATTAAAACAGAATCTACATATCCTACTTGGGTAGGATATGTACGGCCATCCTCCTTGGGTAGGATGCCAATATTAATCCTGCGTATCTTCCATGGGTAGAATACGTACGTTCGTCTTCCTTGGGTAGGACAACACCCTTAAAACTTACTAGACAAAACTCTATCATTAAGTCCCTCGTCTTATATCGACTTAATCGCCGAGGCCGATGGCGAGCGGGTCATTAGTTAATAGTGCTATTAGGTTTAACAAACCTCACACCGTGCCGTTCGAATGGGTGTGTACTAATGGACTATGGCAAACTGTCAATGATGATAGAACATTGACGTAGGGCACAACAAAATTCGTTAGTAGTCGATATCATACGGTCTAGTAGTTCACATGGGGAAGCCCCCACTGATTATGGATATGGTTTGGGTAATAAAAAGGAACTGGTTAAACATACTTTCAACTACGGAGTAACCCCCACGGCAAATAAGCCAACGAAAGTCAAACCACGTTTTTCAGAAACAACTTAAAACTAATCAACCAACCGTGAACTCACTCAACTTTGTTGTTGACTCGTTGTTACATGCCTTACAGGTCGCTAGAAGCCTATGGAGCTTGCACGAGGAGAAGATTGTTGTGGAATATGGAATGTTATGTTCCGTGCTAAACACTTAATCCTTATGAACTTATTAAACCTACGTTTTGGACTTTAAACTTATGAACTATGGAACTTATGTTTTGGTTTCACGTTTTATGCTTCCGCTGTTTAAATCTGAACTTGGTTAACTTAAAGTTGGTTACCGTCTTATGGTCACCAATTGTATTGAGGTTGGTTTTACTTAGTTAATTACGTTGTTCAATATGATTGGTGGCTCGATCCTGGTCATGTCACGCCTCCTGCGGTGATACCCCGCGTGTGGATTTTGGGGGTGTGACAGATTGGTATCAGAGCCATTGGTTATAGTGAACTTGGTTTTAAAAAGGGAAAAGCTTTTTGACAAAACCAGACTATAACCTGTACAGTGCTCAACGATCCACAACGACGCTTCGCTCCACGTGCAAGACTCGACACAATAGGTGGTATGATTTATGTTAAACTGTCGGTTAGATAATTCACACTGTGCATTAATTAACGTGATAATTACTATTTGAACCTTGTGTGCTTACTCTCTACTATCGTCCCACACTTACGCACTTTCGTGACACTTTTCTCACTTACGTTGCTTCATTATGAAGATCATGAACGGACGCGGAGGACGTATCAACCTAACTCAAGCCCAGTTGACGACTTTGATCAATGAACGGGTTGCTGAGGCGCTCGCAGCTGTCCCCGCAGGAGGTATAACCTGCCATATCAACCCATCTTAGGATGTTTAGATCCCACTCTCGCGAACCAACTCTCGTGCTTAACCTTGTCTTTTATTCTCGCGCAACAGGTCAACATGCTCAGCCTCCTGTGTGCACGTTCAAAACCCTCATAGATTGCCGACCCAGTACCTTCAGCGGCACAGAAGGAGCGGTAGGCCTTCTTCACTAGTTCGAGAAGCTTGAATCTGTTTTCGAGATGTGTGAATTCCCTGAAGATCGTAGGGTGAAATATGCTACTGGAACACTCGAAGGTGCTGCGTTAACCTGGTGGAAAGCACAGGTTCAACTGCTAGGGCTGGCGGTTGCTAATTCCACCCCATGGAACGGTTTCAAAGAACTGTAGTCGTGACGACATCCACAAGCTAGAGGTGGAATTTTTCAATATGAAGATGACGGGGTCTGAGATTGAGGCGTATACGAAGAGGTCAAATGAGCTGGCCATCTTATGTCCTACTATGGTGGACCATCCTATCAAACGAATCGAGCTGTACCTTAAGGGTTTGGTGCCAGAAATTCAAAGCCACGTGACCTCAGCTAATCTTGGCACCATTCAGTAAATCATCAAGTTGGCTCATCGTCTCACTGATCAGGCAGTTGAGCAGAACAGGCTGCCCAAGCGTATTAGCGCTACTATTACTGATGCTCCCAGTGATAACAAGCGCAAGTGGGATGGAAATTCGGGCAAGGGTTCCACTTCATTTCAGTCTCAGCAGCGAAAGACAGATGAATACAGGATCCCCGGTCAGCAGTCTTCTGAGAATCAAGGTCAGGGTGGATACAAGGGAAATCACCCTAAGTGCAATAGATGTAATTTGCACCACAGCGGGCAGTGCCATAAGGGTCGTTGCCTGAGGTGTAACAAGTTTGGTCATGAAGCAAAGGATTGCAGGAGCGCACGACCAGCAAATCAGAATCGCCAACAACAACAACAACAAGCTCCACAGAACCACCAGCAGCAGCAACAGTAGGGCAATAAAGGATGCTTTCAGTGTGGCGCTGAAGGCCACTTTAAGAGGAACTGTCCTCAGCTGAACCAGAATCAGAACAACAACAACCAAGGAAACGGGAACCACAATGGAGGCAACAATGGAGGCAACAATAATGGCAATGGTGCTAGGGGACGCGTTTTCGTGCTGGGTTAGGACGACGCTAGGAACGATCCCAACGTTGTGATGGCTAAGTTTCTTCTGGATGACTTCTTGGTTACTGTTTAATTTGATTCGGGTGCCGATAATAGTTATGTGTCCTTAAAAGTTAGCCAAATGCTTAAGCACACTCCAACACGTCTGAACTCCAAACACACGGTAGAACTAGCAAACGGTAAAAGTCTTGAAGCCACACACATAGTTAAGGGTTGTAACCTCTTCTTAGCTGGTCAGACCTTCCCTATCGATCTTATTCCTATCGTTCTGGGTAGTTTCGACGTTGTTATTAGGATGGATTGGTTATCTCATCAGCAAGCAGAAATTCTTTGCAACGAGAAGATTTTCCGCATCCCTCGTTCTGGTGAGGAACCCCTCGTGATTCATGGCAACAAGAGTGGTGCTGTTGTGGGTATCATCTCTTTCCTTAAGGCCCAGAAGTGTTTGCGAAAGGGCCACGCTGCTATTCTAGCCCTCGTTTCTGATACATCCTCGAAAGAAAGGAAGATAGAAGACATTCCTATTGTACGTGATTTTCCCAAGGTATTCCCTGAGGAACTACCTGGTCTTCCGCCTCATCGACAAGTCGAGTTTCAAATCGAGCTAGCTCCTGGAGCAGCACCAATAGCTCGTGCACCTTATCGACTTGCTCCGTCGGAACTTGAAGAACTGTCCACGCAACTACAAGAACTCTTGGAAAAGGGTTTCATAAGTCCTTGCTCTTCGCCCTGGGGAGCTCCAGTCTTGTTTGTGAAGAAGAAAGACGGTACTTTCAGAATGTGTATTGACTATCGCGAACTTAACAAGGTAACCGTGAAGAATCGCTATCCTCTTCCACGCATTGACGACTTATTCGACCAGTTGCAAGGGTCGAGTTTTTATTCCAAGATTGACCTAAGGTCAGGCTACCATCAACTGAGAGTCCGAGATGAGGATATCTCTAAAACACCATTCAGAACTCGCTACGGCCATTACGAGTTTCTGGTCATGCCTTTCGGGTTGACGAATGCACCAGCGGTTTTCATGGATCTCATGAACCGAGTATGCAAGCCTTACCTGGATAAGTTCGTTATTGTTTTCATCGACGACATCCTGATCTATTCTAAGAGTCAGGAGGAACACGAGCAGCATTTACGACTTATGTTGGAACTTCTTCGAACAGAGCAATTGTATGCCAAATTTTCGAAATGTGACTTCTGGCTTCGCGAAGTCCACTTTCTAGGCCATGTGGTGAACAAGGATAGAATTCATGTGGATCCATCTAAAGTTGAATCGATCAAGAACTGGCCTGCACCCCGTACACCAACAGAAATCCGCCAATTCTTGGGTTTGGCAGGATATTATAGAAGATTTATAAAGGATTTCTCAAAGATTGCGCAACCTCTCACTTCACTGACTCAGAAGGGTGTCACCTACCGTTGGGGTGATGCACAGGAATCTGCTTTTCAGCACTTAAAAGATAGACTTTGTAGCGCGCCTATCCTCTCATTGCCTGAAGGCACAGGTGATTTTGTGGTTAATTGCGACGCTTCCATCCAAGGACTTGGTTGCGTGTTGATGCAACGTGACAAGGTCATTGCCTACGCATCGCACCAACTTAAGGTTCACAAAAGGAACTACACTACACACGACCTGGATCTGGGAGCAGTTGTTTTCGCACTTAAGATATGGAGACATTACCTGTACGGTACCAAGTGCACCATTTACACCGATCACAGGAGTCTCGAGCATATCCTCAAGCAAAAGGAGTTAAACATGCGACAACGTCGATGGGTCGAGCTCTTGAACGATTACGAATGTGCGATCAAGTATCATCCGGGCAAAGCCAATGTTGTGGCCGACGCCCTTAGTCGAAAGGATACCATACCTAAGCGTGTACGTGCGTTACAGCTTACCATTCACTCTAACCTTCCCGCTCAAATTCGTGATGCTCAGGGTGAAGCATTGAAAGCAGAAAACATTAGGGCTGAGTCCCTGCGAGGTTCAAGGTAGCGGTTAGACCAAAAGGAAGACGACGCCTACTATATTAACGGACGCATCTGGGTTCCACTTTATGGAGGCTTACGCGAGCTTGTGATGTATGAAGCACATAAGTCTCGTTATTCGGTGCATCCTGGTTTGGATAAGATATACCATGATCTAAAGGCTACATACTGGTGGCCTAGCATGAAAGCTCACATAGCAACCTACGTTAGCAAATGTTTGACTTGTGCGAGAGTCAAGACCAAACATCAGAAACCATCAGGCCTACTTCAACAACCGGAGATCCCGAAATGGAAATGGGAACAAATTTCCATGGATTTCGTTACTGGTCTGCCTAGATCTCAACGCGGAAATGATACCATTTGGGTGATCGTGGATCGACTGACCAAGTCTGCACATTTTCTGGCTATCAAGGAAACGGATAAGTTTTCTACTCTAGCAGACATCTACCTAAAGGAAGTAGTATCAAGGCATGGAGTGCCAACCTCCATCATTTCGGATCGTGACTCACGTTTTACATCGGAATTATGGCAAGCTATGCACAAATCTTTTGACTCTCGACTAGACATGAGCACGACATATCATCCACAGACGGATGGGCAATCTGAACGCACCATCCAAACCCTTGAAGACATGCTTAGGGCATGTGTGATTGATTTTGGCAATGGTTGGGAAAAGCACCTCCCTTTGGTTGAGTTTTCGTACAATAACAGCTACCACACCAGTATCCAGGCCGCTCCGTTTGAGGCATTGTACGGACGTAAATGCCGATCACCTCTTTGTTGGGCAGAGGTTGGCGACAGTCAAATCATAGGCCCAGAACTTTTAGTGGATACAACCAAAAGGATTGCTTAGATACGACAACGAATGGCGGCAGCTCATGACCGTCAGAAAAGCTACGCTGATAAGCGCAGGAAACCAGTCGAGTTCCAGGTTGGGGATCGGGTGCTACTTAAAGTCTCACCGTGGAAAGGTGTAGTTCGTTTTGGAAAACGAGGCAAACTCAATCCGCGCTATGTCGGACCGTTCAAAATCATTGAGAAAATTGGCAAGGTGGCCTACAAGCTGAATCTACCGGCAGAACTCAGCGGAGTTCACAATGTTTTCCATGTGTCGAATCTGAAGAAGTGTCTGTCAGCTGAATCTACCGGCAGAACTCAGCGGAGTTCACAATGTTTTCAGCGTAGTTCACAATCGACGACCAGTTGCGATTCGTTGAGGAACTAGTAGAGATTACTGATCGAGATGTTAAAGTTCTCAAGCGCACCAGGATACCTCTCGTCCGAGTTCGTTGGGATTCCCGTCGTGGCCCAGAGTATACCTGGGAGCGAGAAGACCAAATGAAACTCAAGTACCCCCAGCGGTTTAAGAAAAGTGCAACCACTACTGAGATTGAAGCTACTGCAGAATTTCAGGACGAAATTCCAAACCAACAGGGGGATGATGTGACACCCCAGGAAAACCAAGAAACCAACGCAACATAACTAACTTCCTCAGTAACCACGTGCTAAATTTCAGGACGAAATTTTCTTAACAGGGGGAGAATGTGATAACCCTCATAATTGTGACAACCCTCACTAAACCAGGTATCCGTACGACTTAATTAATAATTAGTTACTGCTTAATTTCTGTGCTTGTTTGAAATTACTGATGAACTGCTACTTGATTTCTGATACATGCATATACCTGCATCATACTTTACTTACTGTCACTACCTTATTTACATGCTGAACCTTAGTGACAAACATGATGCACAAAAAGCACAGTAGCACTATAAACGGATAACCTATTGAACATGCTGATAGAGCCAGCATCAGGCAGACACTGCCTCTAAGGCCTGTATGAGCCAGAAATATTTTGCTACACTAGTGGTGAGTGTAGGGATACAAGGGTTGTAGAACTGCGTCTCTAGGAATAAGTTTCAATGACTGGATGTGCCTAAAACGTACTTTAAGTACAAAAATTCAGCACTTTACATAATAATTCAGCATTAAGCTACCTAATAAAGTGCCAAAACATGAGAAAAATATTACTAGACACTTTCCAAAGTGTCAGAAATGACTTGTGTCACTAAAAAGGGTATTAACGACACTTTAAAGCTTTGTTAAGCATTTTAACGGATTACTATCCAACCGAACAACCGGACTATACCCGGAACCTGAAAATATTGTCATTTTCATTGTTTATCTTTTTCTGAGCCAGTTAGGGTCCCTGAATACCCTAACACCCGTCATAACACACGACACACTAATAACCGGGTTAAGCACTTAACTAACTTACTTAACCTAACTAGTATCCTAACTAATGGTTGGATTCGAACTAGACCCCCCCCCCCCTTAACCAAACCGTCCCCATGAGGGGGACACACTTGTCCTTGTTGATTTGTTTAAATCTCTTGTGCTTAATATCTAGGAGGCACAAAATCCATTGGTTAAACACATTAGAATTTGTCTATAAGTTTAACACTAAACAAACTTATCATTTTCCATCACCACAACACAACTCAAAACTCTCTCTCTCTCTCAAAGAAGCTACGGCCGAACACCCCCTCCTACATACATCCATTTTCGGTTTTTGATCTTCACATTCCAATCATCTACAAGTGTTAAGGGTCGCATATAAGGAACCGTGGAGCAAACGGAAGGCAAAGGACCTCATTCTCTTGCTTTTATCCACGCATTTTTCGCATAGATTCTTCCCTAGCCTCGAGCTAGTGGTATGTTGCTTAAATCACCTTCTTGAACTATTCTAAAGTGGTTAAAATGATATATGACGGTTAAAATTTATGAACATGCAAGTTGAAGCACAAAAGTCTACTTAAAACACTAAAATGTTGGTTAATAACTCATATGTTGTGTAAATCATGTAGTATTTGAATTGTGTGATTATTTGGACCCGATCTATGTTGTGGTAGCTCGGATCATCATTTAACCCGGTTTAGTCATGATCTTGGATTATGACATAAAGCTTGTGTAAGTATAACAAGGGTTAGAAGATGAAACTCTACCACACTCGAATCATGAACTTGTGTAAAAGTGTTTTAGCTTGTAAAATAGTGATTAAAACTAGTAGATCTACGGATCTACAGGTGGTATTTTTAAAGGACCGAGTGTCAAGAAATCATGTTTTTCTAAAGACGGATCTTACACTAACAAGAATGGTTTTTAGAACACACAAGTGTGTAAACACTTGTGTAACACAAAGTTTCGACAAAATAACTATTTTTGAAAAAGATGACGAGAAGTTGTAAAGACGGAACTTCCGTAAAAACGAGGTTTTTACAAAATCGGATAGTTTTATATAAAGATCCACTAAAAGTAATGGGATTTACTTCATAGTTTGAATAAATCACAAGTTCATGAAATTTGTGCGATTTATATATATTTTGACTAGTTTGTGGTTTGAACATTGTTTTGATTGAATAACAAAAATGGTTGGTTTGATTTATAAAAGAAAATGATACGCTTGAAAGCGTGGCCACCTCCAGTTACAGAGGAAACTCTGGCGAAATTTTTCTAAAAACCTAACACTTAGAATTATTTTCACTATAAGTGTTAGAGATACTTGTCGACTTGTTTTCAAACTATGAATTTCGCCACGACCTTATTTATAAAATATCGGAGGTGGGATTTCACAAAATAAAACGTGATACATAAATATATTTAGTATATATTTTTTCACAACATCACTTATATAAGTGTTTATGATTATTTTGTGAACTACGTAAATATTATTTTTAGGGTAAAAATAATATTACTAAGTATTATTTTGGGAAAATCACATGTATTAAAATATAATATTTTTGGGAAGAATATTTATATTTTGGAGTTAGGAATAAAATATATTAAGTGAGACTTAATAGTGTAATCCGAATTATACGAACGCACATGTATTAAATCCCCCATCCTTGGGAAGGAGAATAACTACCAAGTATACAGAATGTAAACACGAAATAGTTGCCTAACTATTTCCCAAAAACTTAAACCATAAAGCTAAGGCACGGCCATCCGTCTAATAGAGTTAGCACGTGTAGGTCGTCATACAGCTGATCGATTTGGAGGCATACTTGGTAGAGACGCACCACGGTGAGTTCATGTCCCCCCTTTCTCTTAACTGTTTTCAGTTTTCTAAACTACGGGGGTGAAATACATGTTACTTTGATTACAAGTACTTTATACATGGTATGGTTAGCGTAAGGAGGTTTACAACTTAGATCATGTGAGTGGGTAGGCGTGAACTGGAGGCCATTAATCCTCATTATAGGACCGAGGGACGTAAGCGGTAGATCTATCTGGGTGTAGCGAGCCCAACCCCAGGTCCAACAGTACGGACCTCGGGGTGACTTTGTGCCCCGACACAAAATCGCAAGGTTTGAGTCTTCCTACTTGCACTTCACACATATCAATGGCCTTGCAAACCGTTGGTGATCTCTTTTTCCTTATTTGCTACATACCAGGATTTTTATACATACAAGGTTTATTTACTCACTTACACATGAACTCGCTCAACATTATTGTTGATTTTTCAACTTACATGTATTTCAGGAAATTAAAGGATCTGGCGCGGTATGACGCGTTTTCCCGCTGCACTAGTTACGAGGTCATCCGGGTTTGGGGAATGTGACTCTTTCTTGGACAAGTCACAGTCCTTAAACTATCTTTATGTTATGCTATGTTTATTGAACAATGTTTATGTCGTTAGGATGTGTTTCCGTTAAGACAATGTGGTTGTATTTGGTTTTAAAACTTAATTAAATGGATGATCTTGCATGATTTTATTTCATATAGCTTTGTTATGGTTAAGCTATGGTATTAAGAAGTCACACCAAATTAACCACGCTTCCGCAAAGCCAGGGTGTGACAATAATTCCATGTATCCGTACGATTTATTAATGATAATTAAAGTGCTTGATGACTGTGCTGAATCACTTAACTGCTTTCTGACCACTGTGTTATACTTACATGTGTTTGTTAACATACTAGTAGTGTACAGAAAAGTTACTAAATAGCCCGGTATGCTTTCCTAAGTGTTAGGAATTAAAAGGGTTACAAAAAGATGCATAAAAGACACTATATGGAATTACTTAGCACTTTAACAAAACGGTATCCAACCGAACAACCGGACACTACCCGAAACACCAAAATAATGCTAGAGGCATTGTTTATATTCTTCTGAGCTAGTTATGATTCCCAAACATCATAACACCCCATATAAATATCAACTAACTATGACATCTAACTAAACACTTACAATTCAATTACCAACTAACCATATGGTTACATCCTACACCTATACCCCCCCCACCTATCTCACGGCCACCAAGGCCCTTACACACTTGATTTTATTTGAATTGTTTATTAAGATATGTCTTGTACTCCTAGGGACACATTATCCATGGGTTATTGTAGTATTTTGGTTATAAGATAAACCCTTGTGTCCTAGTCCTTCATTCAACAACAACATCAACAACACACAACCTCCTCTCCTCCTTCCTTGGCTACGACCATAACCACAACCACACACAACCACCATCTTAATTCATCATTCACCCATTCTACATATATACAACGGTGCTACAAGGTGCACAACGAAGCTCGGTGTTCTCGGAAGTGGAAGGACCTATCTAGATTTCTTTTATCCACTCGTTTTCTCTAGTGTTTATTCCCTAGCTTAAAAGCTAGTGGTAAGCCCCTTTGATCTTCATTTGCTTCCTATTTATGATGGTTAATAGTTAGATTATTATGAATACTTAAGAACACTAGAAGATCATATGCAAAAGTGTTGAACATAGAGCTAACTTAATGATGAAATATTGTCAAAATGTGATGAAAGGTTGTAGTAGGATGCTTTAGTGAACATGTTGTTGATTACTTGATGATTTACTTGTTAATATTGATGTTAAAGGTCGTTGTTGATCACTAGACATGTTAACGGAACAAATAGAACACGCGTTAGAACACAATAAGCTGAAAACAGCTTCTGTCCAAGCGTTTATAGCCAACTTCAGTTGGCCGTAACAAAGATCATAACTTAACAAAAACTTGATTTTCTTGTGTCTATAACGTGTTATTATGAAATACGGTTCTAATGGCACTGGAATCATAATTTTTGGACTTCGTTTACTATTTTTAAAGGGTCGTTTTGTAACAGCAGCTAAAGCTGCATTTTTACTGCTGAAAATATGTGTAATGTTCTTCATTATAACGTGAAATCGGTGTAGAATCAGGTCACGAAATTTGTACCGTAGGTGGACACTGATGTCGTAGTAACTCTCCCACTGGAATTTCATCAATCGGACTTACGATGAATTTTTAATAAATTATTCCGTGGACTGCAGTCAGAAAAAGATGAATCAGGTTGTAGTCCGGAAAATGATTTTTTATAAAATATTGGTGATCAATTGGATCCTGAGATTTTACACAATAATATTTGGGTCGTTTAAGACCATCTGTAAAAAGTTGGGAATTTTTGAAGTAAGTTAACTATTTTATTAAAATACCCGAAAACAGCCCAGTTTTGAATGTAAAAGCTGAAACGACATAAGTAGTAATTTGCGTGTCTAAATGTCTGGTAGGTTATCTGAGAATGATCTAACATGTTATATGTCAATAAAAGTGTTATGTGCAATGTCGTATGTTTGCTTATGAACGGGAATAGATGGGAAGTTTATATGGGCGTGAACTATTAAAGTGTTGCATGTTATGTGATAGATGCGTGTAGGAACTTCGTGCTTATTTGAAGTCACTAATAAACTAAGTGGTAGTCATACTAGGACGTGATTGACCGACCTTGACTGTTAGCTATTTTTGAGAATCTAACCGAGCAAACGAAGGTGAGTTCACACTCTTTCTAAGGCATGGGATTCCCGGTGGTTGGGAATGGGTTAAAGAAATTAAAACAGAATCTACATATCCTACCTGGGTAGGATATGTACGGCCATCCTCCTTGGGTAGGATGCCAATATTAATCCTGCGTATCTTCCATGGGTAGAATACGTACGTTCGTCCTCCTTGGGTAGGACAACACCCTTAAAACTTACTAGACAAAACTCTATCATTAAGTCCCTCATCTTATATCGACTTAATCGCCGAGGCCGATGGCGAGCGGGTCATTAGTTAATAGCGCTATTTGGTTTAATAAACCTCACACCGTGTTGTTCGAACGCGCGTGTACTAATGGACTATGGCAAACTGTCAATGATGATAGAACATTGACGTAGGGCACAACAAAATTCGTTAGTAGTCGATATCATACGGTCTAGTAGTTCACATGGGGAAGCCCCCACTGATTATGGATATGGTTTGGGTAATAAAAAGGAACTGGTTAAACATACTTTCAACTACGGGGTAACCCCCACAGCAAATAAGCCAACGAAAGTCAAACCACGTTTTTCAGAAACAACTTAAAACTAATCAACCAACCATGAACTCACTCAACTTTGTTGTTGACTCGTTGTTACATGCCTTACAGGTCGCTAGAAGCCTATGGAGCTTGCACGAGGAGAAGGTTGTTGTGGAATATGGAATGTTATGTTCCGTGCTAAACACTTAATCCTTATGAACTTATTAAACCTACGTTTTGGACTTTAAACTTATGAACTATGGAACTTATATTTTGGTTTCACGTTTTATGCTTCCGCTGTTTAAATCTGAACTTGGTTAACTTAAAGTTGGTTACCATCTTATGGTCACCAATTGTATTGAGGTTAGTTTTACTTACTTAATTACATTGTTCAATATGATTGGTGGCTCTATCCTTGTCATGTCACGCCTCCAAGCGGTGATACTCCACGTGTGGATTTTGGGGGTGTCACATTATGATCCTAACAGAACTTCAAATTCTAAAGCGTTTGTTGCTCAAATCTTTGAAGATTCAACTGCTGAAGATGAAATAGTGTATGCTTATTATGAATCTCAGCAATTCAGTCCTAAAAAGAAAGAAGAAGAATCAGTTTCAACAGAAGAGGCTTCAGAAAAAGCACCAATCTTTGATTACTCATCAGATGAAGAGAGTGATGATGACAGTGAAGAAATTCGAAAACTTGAATATTATAAAAGAGAATTTTCACCTGATAGGTATAATTTGTATTTTGCAGGTAAAATGGAAGAGATCAAAGAAAGACAAGTTGCGAAAAAGAAGAATCATAAGGCAGCAACTGTTAAAGAAAAGATCAAACCTGAGGAAAATGTTCGAGTAATAAAGAAGCAGGTTAAAGAAATTCCAGCTATCAACGTTGAGAAGGAAGCAGATACTGAAAAAATACCTAAGAAGTGTGAAAATTGTGATACTGTGAAAAGGCACAACAACAAATTGATTCATAACATGAACAGACTGAAAGAATCTTATGATGTGTTAAACAAAGCTATGAATCAATATAGCAAGTCAAGCAATGAACAAGAGAAAGCTATGAAGACACTCAAAGGAGCGTTCATGACGAAGCTGAAAATCATCAATCAGTACATTGAGAAATGTGTTGAACTTGAACAAAAATTGGAAACTCAAAGGATAGAAACTGAGAGGGTAAACAGGTTATTGAAAAGTTATTCAAGTGCTTCTTACGTGATTGACAGGATTTACCCTACAGTAGAAGGCATGGAAGCGTTTGAAGAGAAGAAATATGAAGTAAAGAATACTAGTAAGAAACATAGTACCGTTTATACAAATTGTCCACCCCCGCTTGAAGAAGGATATTCTCCATGAAATCCTAATTTAGAAAGAGTCAAAAAGGCAACCAATTTAAAGTGGGAAACTGAACCTTCAGATGGATTGCCAGACAACATTGACATCACATTCACATCGTCTGACACTGATCATGAGTCTGAGTTAATAAATAAAGTGGTCGATCAGGTGTTAGATAAAGATGAAATCGAGGAGTCAAAGTCTGACACTTCAAGTCCAACAGTTGAAAAGATCAAAAGGGTTTACAATAATGATTTTCTGATATCAAAAAATAATTTGAATGATGAAACATTCAAAGTAGCATATACTTTGAATGATTCTGACAAATTATATTCTGATGAAGAATTTCCAATAAGAGGTGTTAAAACTGAAATGATTAACTAGGTTTTCAAATTAACAGAAATTAATATTTCTGAAATAAAAGATGTAAATCTTACTGAAAAACCTAAAAAGTACACTTCAAGAGTTCAACAAAGATTGAACAAGAAAAAAGGTTACAGTTCTGGTTCAGGTTATCAAACGTGTAGGATCGTGTTATCGACCTAACCGAGTCAGTTCAGAGGAATTCTATCAAATACAGGTGCGGAAAACAAGTATTTGACTATAAAACAGCTGAATCTTCACTTTAACACTGATTATATTGATATTTGAACACAAATACAATCAGTTCTCACACCGGCAGCACTTCGGTATGGAATCACTCAAATGTTATCTCTGATTTCGCTTGACCTTGACCTCCTATATATAGAGATTGGGATTTCGCTTCAGCATGACTCAAGCGAAATCCTTTACATACACATTCCTTCAAGCGAAATCTTTCTAACTCTCTCTCATTCTCTCGTTCTACGTGCCCTGATCTATTCTAACTAGTCTAAGACTCGATACAAGACGAAGTCAACAGATGTAGTGCACCAACAGACTCCCCCTCAGATGTTGACGAGTCGACTATCGAGTCACAACAATGCTGTGTCTTCACATCTTCAGTCTTGATCAGTCTCTGGGCTTTACTCTTTCTATCAGCATCAACAAACTCCCCCTTGCAATGTGCTGGCATTCCTTCAGTTCTTCAGCGTCATTTGCTTCAGGATCGTTGTCTGACTTTCACAATTTTGGCTTTTCAAAATCATCACTTTTCAAACTTTAACCTGCATAAACTCTACCTCACAATAAATTTTACAATTTACTCATTTCAAACATATAAACTTTCACTAATTCAAACTCTTCTCTAAAAACCTAATCAAAATGATCTTTTAATCTGATGAACCACTTGAAGTTTTGATAAAAATAATCAGTTTTAAACACAAACTCCCCCTCAAATCATACTCATCATGTTTAGCACTCAGAATTTTGAAAATCAGCTTTTCAATACCAGTTGTCGAAAATCTTTTTGTATTTTTCAAAATTTTATGCTAAAACACACTAAAAATCTTTTTGAAATTTTTCAATAAAATGAAATGCAATAAAGAAATATTTACATACAATATTTTTGTGAGTTTGTGCAAGAGGATCATATCAGTTTTTGAGACAAATCACCAACACCGTTAAGCTTCATTACATTTTAAGCTCTAAACGATTCACTTAGATTGTCAGTATACTGGTCCACTTAAATTTTCACACAAAGTTCAATTGATCCGAGATACGATATTAATGTTTTAAGCACTTGAACTTATCTGTGTGTCCCACTACTTGAATATACTCCCGTATCCAGATCCCAATATTCAGTCTTACAGGTGAGTATACCACAGATGATATCTGTCAGGGGAATAAATTATAGTACGAGGGCCGTGAGAGCTCAGGTCGATCTTTCGATACGCAGAGAGATGACGGCTTCGACTTTTGGTGTGTCCCCTTTAGAGGATCTTTTGCATTACAACAGCAGCGACTATCAATTTTATTGTTTCATCAGCTTGCTGAGGGCGATGCTATGTTTCAAGCATTTGCAGAAAACATTATCCGGGGACTAGGTCAGAAATTTCTTTCAGCAGAAGTCCCGGGATAATACCCCAGATATCACTGAGCATAAAGACCTAGTATCTCAGAATAAGGGACCTTTCAAACAAGATTTCAGGGGTTACCTATATATCCAAGTTTGTGTTAACCCACAGAACAAGCAAGTTTGAAATTTAGGTTTATATCTCGTCACAATCTACTAAATGTGCAAAAACCTACTGGCACATCATCAGTGAGACCGTTTATCACTTTTTAACTTTCCATTTCTTTAGTATGCTGTGATAGTCCACTGATGTACTATCATTTCCTCTTTTATACAACAAAACTCATTTTTCATTTTATCATGTTTTTGACGTTTTCAAAATTTTCAAATGTTTTTGGATTTTCAAATTTTCTACTCCCCCTAAAATACAAACACATTTTAGGAAATTTGAAAATAAACTGTACAAAAACTTGACAACCGATATCAAATCACCTCAATTCGCCATCCACCTGGCATAAACAATCAGAACTCCCCCTTACACAAAACTATTTTCTCATAATGATTTCAAAACACTTAAGTTTGTTTTAACCAAAATGATTTTTCCGGAAAATAAGTTTTGTTGATTTTACCACTTGTAAAGTTAGGGGTTCATCATATCGTTCCTCAATCATTTGTAGAAAATCAAGTACAATTTAATGTCCTTGATTTACCACTTGACGTTGAAAACCTCTTTCAACCACTTGTAAAAAAAACACAATCAAAATCTAATATAAAGAATGATGCCGATTCCTGCTCCACTCTTACCAACCTGGGAGCTCCGGCAAGTCCACAGACTTACTGTTCGTAGTATGTACCATCCCAGTCACGAACTAGGGATGGTTCAACTTTATCTTTCTGCATCTTCTTCTCGTAAAATTCTTTAACCCCTTTGACTTTTCGATCAATCATTTTACCAAAAATGTGTTTCACAGTGGGGTTAAAGACCTTATCAACATCAAAAACCTTGTTATCATCATAAAATTGGTTTGATATTTCAACTTTACCAATTTTCTTTTTAAAATTTTCATCCTTCAATGGTGGAAAATGAACATCATCCATTTGAGGGACTGAAGTTTTCAATTTTAACTCAACCTGTGGCTCCTCTGATTTTATGGAATCAGATTCATCGCCAGAAGATAGCTCCTCTGATTTCAACCTATCAGAATCATCGCTAGAGCTACCACTAGACTTCTTAACAACCCATTTCTGGTTGTCAAGATTTCCTCTCTTCTTGTAAAATTTGTTTGAACTTTCACCAATTTCAAAAATAGAATTTTTGAATAATTTGGTTCGATCAATTGGCGGTTCAAACTTAACAACTTTCTCTTTTAGTTTACGAAAAACTCCCTGTTTTGATGATATTGCCTTAGAACAATCTCTGGCAATGTGTCCAACAGTGTTGCATTGGAAACAGGTTCTCGTTTCTTTCATCTCTTCTTGCTTCTTTGCAAGAAATTTACTATTCGACTGCCTCCAAAACCTTTCCTTTTCTTCCTCATCTCTTGATGTACCTGAAACAAATGTCATCTTTGCTTTAAAATCACGAACATATGTTTCATTTTTCTGTTTTTCTGTTGGAGTAAAACCAAGACCTTTCTTTTTGAAATTACGGTTAGGGTTTGGTTTCTTGTGAAAACCAGAACCAGAACTGTAACCTTTTTTCTTGTTTAATCTTTGTTGTACTCTTGAGGTGTATTTTTTAGGTTTATCAATAAGATTTACATCTTTTAATTCAGAAATATTGATTTCTGTTAGTTTGAAAATCTTTTTGATCATCTCAGTTTTTACACCTCTTAGTGGAAATTCCTCATCAGAATATAATTTGTCAGAATCATTCAATGTATATGCAACTTTGAATGTTTCGTCACTCAAATTAGATTTTGATAACAGGAATTCTTTGTTGTAAACCCTTTTAACTGAAGAATTTTGACTGTTGACCGTCGAACTCGAACTTTCAGAACCAGACTTTGACTCTGACTCTGACTTTGACTCTGAGTTTAACTCCAACTTTGACTCCTCAGTTTCATCTTTATCCAACACCTGATCGACGACTTTCTTAATTAACTCGGACTCATGATCAGTGTCAGATGATGTAAACACGACATCAATATTTTTTGGCAAATTGACTGACGACTCCGACTCCCATTGTAAGTTTGTTGCTTTTTCGACTCTTTCCTGATTTGGATTCCTGGGCAAATATCCATTTTCTAGCGGGGGTGGACATTTGTTATAACTGACTTCTTGTTTCTTACCAGAATCCTTCTTGTCAGTCTTTTTCTTTGTATCATTCTTCTTCTTGTTCTTCTTTTCTGGAGTCTTTTCTTCAGTCTCTTTTCCATCATCCTTCTTTTCTTCAGTTACTTCATCTTCTTCAAATGCCTTCATGCCTTCAACAGTTGGATAAATCCTGTCAATGACATAAGAAGTACATGAATAACTTTTCAACAAATGATTAACTCTTTCAGTTTCGATTCTTTGCAGTTCCAGTTTCTGTTCAAGAGCAGCACACTTCTCAATGTAATTGTTCACCACTTTTTGCTTCGTCATAAAAGCTCCTTGAAGTGTTTTCATCGCTGTTGCTTGTTCTTCACTAGTTAAATTGTATTGGTTCATTGCTTTGTTCAGTACATCATAAGATTCCTTCAAACTATTCAAGTTATAGATCAGTGTACTGTTCTGCTTCTTCACAGCTTCACAGTTTTCACACTTCACTGGAATCTTCTTTGCATCAACTTCATCTTCAACTTTGAACTTTGCAACTTCAACTTTTACTTTCCTTTTGATTACTGGAATTTCTTCGTCATCACTACTTACTGGAGTTTTGATCTTTTTCTTCTTCTTTTTAACCTTTTCATCTTCACTGTCACTTTCAGCAAGCAGTTTCATATCAGCTTTGAATTTTCTTGCCCAATACTCACGATCATCATCACTATCTTCTTCAACTCTGGCAACAAAAGCTGTATAAGCTTTGTTTTGATCAGGAATATATTTATCCCAATTGAAATTCTCCCAGCTAAAACCCTCGGGTAGTTTTTCATCATCTTGATCTATTATCAAAGCACTACCATCAGCTTTCTTTGAAGAATTTTGATTAACCGCACAAACTCTTTTTCCAGAATCTTCAATCACATATCTTCCATGCGCAGTTTGTGCCTGATGTTGTTGTTGTTGAGGTGATTGTTGAGCAACTTGATGGTAAATGGCCTTTCGATAGTAATCATTGTTGTTGTTGAACGGATTTTGAGCTCCACTTGCTTCGCGATTTTTGCACTCCCTCTTGAAGTGTCCTTTCTCCCTGCAACGAAAACAAGTGACTTTAGATTTATCAAAACCTAAAGTAGAATTACCAGCCTCACGAAGATCATCTCTTCCAGTGATTTGCTTGAATTTCTCAGCTCTCCTCAACACGCTGGCTAAGCACCATTTTATGTCCATCAGTTCCATTTCTTCAGCATCGATCTGGTCGTAATCGTCTTTTGTCAACATTGGATTTCCAATTCGACCTGCAACAAAACTACCATAAGATTCAAGAACAGTTCCCAATAAAGACATATGACTTTTTGCTAACTCTTCAGAAAATTCCTGATCATTTTCAATGTTCAACACAATGTTGCATTGAATCTTTTTGCCATTTCTTGTTGTTGACACATTTGGATCAAATGATGAAAATGATGTAAAACTTGTTTTGCTGTTTGATCCTGATGGTGAACTTTTAGAAGAATTCTTGACATTGTAAGCAGTTTCTATTTTCGGAGATAGATTTGAAGACTTTTCATTCACCCCTGCTTTGTAATACAACCCAATATCCTGTTCACCATCGAAGTCTTTCATTCGAATAATCTTTCGTTGCTCCATCTCTTGAGCTTCCAACTTTTCAATGAACTTGCTGAGTGTCAAACTGCTAAAACCTTTCTTGTTTCTAAGCATCATGAGATATGTTCCCCAAGTCTCGTATGGCAAGGCATCAGCAAGTTTTTCGATCAACTCTTCATTGTTTTTCTCAATACTCAATCTCTTCATATTAGCAAGCAAATTGCAGTATCTTTCGATCATCTCTCTAGTACTTTCATTCTTTAATATGCGAAATAGATCAAATTCTTTCTTTAGAAGCGATTTCTTGCTTTTGACCATTTCTTCACTACCACGAAACTTAGACCTTAAAGCTTTCCAAATTGAATATGAAGTTCCATTATGTTGCAATAGAACCAAAATATCTTCTTTCACAGCTTGTTGCAATAAACTCAGCATCATTTTCTCATCTTTGTATTTCTTTCTAGCATCAGCGGTTAGATCTTTAATCGGAACCACTTCTTCATCATCATTCATCGGTCGAATGTATTTTGTTTCCACACATTCCCAAGCATCCAAATAATTTGCTTGCACCCAGTTCTCGAAACGACCTTCCCAACCTTTGTATTCCTCGATGTTCATGAGTTTAGGCGGCTTTTGCATTGTGCCCGTTTCGTTTTCCAACATCGTGTTTTGTGCAAGGCTGATTGGGGTAACCGGAGTAGCAAATGCGTTATAGAAATCCTCGTCCATGTTTCAGTCACTTTCAAGCGAAATATCAGCTTTCAAGCGGAATGATCAAATTGTGTTTTTCAAGCGAAATAGTAACAGAACTATCTTCAAGCGAAACAGTTAATCAAGTAGTTTCAAGCGAAATATTCTGTCAATCCTTGAAGCGAAACTATCAACTCTTTGAAGCGAAATTGTTCAAGAGAAATTGTCAAGTAACAATTTCTGAAGCGAAAACGTTGAAGCGACAGCCCTGAAGCGAAATAGAATGCTATTTGAAGCGAAATCTAGGTGTCGCTTGGAATTTCAAGCGAAATCCTCTAAAGAAAACTGATATGTTCAAGCGAAATCCATTCGGAGGTTTGTTTCTGATAGTTTTATGTCGAATTTTGCAGTGAAACTTTCAAGGGTTTGTTATCTTGTACTTTTATACAATCTGTGAGAAATTGGACAGGTTTTGACCGTAAAATCTTTCTGAACTGAGAAATGAAGGTGTAGAAGTAAGAGAACGATGTCAATTTCAGCTGAAATTCTGCAGAACTCCTCAACTGGCTCTGATACCAATTGTAGGATCGTGTTATCGACCTAACCGAGTCGGTTCAGAGGAATTCTATCAAATACAGGTGCGGAAAACAAGTATTTGACTATAAAACAGCTGAATCTTCACTTTAACACTGATTATATTGATATTTGAACACAAATACAATCAGTTCTCACACCGGCAGCACTTCGGTATGGAATCACTCAAATGTTATCTCTGATTTCGCTTGACCTTGACCTCCTATATATAGAGATTGGGATTTCGCTTCAGCATGACTCAAGCGAAATCTTAACATGTTGATTTCGCTTGAGCTCCTTCAAGCGAAATCCTTTACATACACATTCCTTCAAGCGAAATCTTTCTAACTCTCTCTCATTCTCTCGTTCTACGTGCCCTGATCTATTCTAACTAGTCTAAGACTCGATACAAGACAAAGTCAACAGATGTAGTGCACCAACAAAAAGAAACCAAACCATAACAATAATTTCAAAAAGAAGGGATTAGGTTTTATTCCAAAAGAAAATGAAAAATATGTTAAAGATTTTAAATCGAAAGTTGTTTTTGTATTAGGAAAATCTTCTGAAGAAGAAAAAGAGAATTCGTTCAGAAAGCAGACGAACAAAGAATTCCTTGCTAAGAAGCAAGAGGGAATGAAGAATGATGTTGATCAGAAAAAGGAGACAAGAACCTGTTACCAATGCAAAGTAGTTGGTCACATCACCTGGAACTGTCCAAAGGCAACCAACACACAACAGGGAGTGTCTTCTAAACTCAAAGAAAAGTTGTTGATAAACTGAACCACCAACTGAAAAATTTAAAGTGTTTAAAAATTCAACATATGAAGTTGGTGAGAGTTCAACACGTTTTTACAAAAGAAATGTGAAACTTAACAATCAAACGTGGGTTGTTAAGAAATCAGATGTTAAATCTGGCGATGAGTTTGTTTCTTCGGAAGCAAAGGAGTCACTTTCTGGCGATGAATCTGACTCGTCAAAGTCAGAGGAGCAACAAGTTGAGCTAAAAAGTGATAATTATGTTCCAACAATGGATGATGCTAATTTTCCACCATTGTCAAACGGAAACTTAAAGCAAAAAAATGGCAAAGTTGAGATTTCAAATCAATTCTTTTCTGAAAAGAAAGATTTTGATGTTGAAAATGCCTTTAACCCTAAAGTTCTAAATATTTTTGGAAAAATGGTTGATGGGAAGGTCAAAGGGGTAAAGGAATTTTATGAAAAGAATAAGAAAGGAAAGAAACCGAGTGATGATAACTCGGAATCACCCAAGGACCGTTAGGCTTGTGTGAATCTCTTTAACTAAAAATCCTGACTTGCCGTAGCTCCCAAGTTGGTAATCGTGGAGCATGAATCGGCATCATTCTTGAAAAATGTTTTGAAAAATGTCAAATAATAGTTTTTACAAGTGGTTGAAAGAACAATGTGATGAAACCCCATGTTTGTGAAATGACAAGCAAACTAATTTTCCAGAAAAAACCATTTGATTAAAACAAACTTAAGTGTTTTGAAATCATAATGGGAAAATAGTTTGTTGTCAGGGGGAGTTCTGATTGTTTATGCCAAGTGGATGGCGAATTGAAGTAATTCACATCAGTTTGTCATTTTATTTGTACAGTTTATTGAAAGTAAAAGCAATATTTTCAAATTTTCCGGGAAAATAAAAAATTGAAACATATTTTTTTTTATTTTAGGGGGAGTAAAAAATTTTAGAAATTTTGAAAATTTGAAAAATCCAAAAACATGATAAAATCTAAAGCCCAAAAACATTGAAAAATCAAAATGAGTTTTGTTGTGAAAAGAGGAAATGATAGTACATCAGTAGACAATCACAGTACGCCAAAGAGGAAATTAAAAAGAGGAAATGATAGTACATCAGTAGGTTTTTGCACGCTTAGTAGATTGTTTTCGAGATATAAACCTAAATATCAAATACTTACTTATCTCGTGGGGAATATCTCTCGGATATATAGGTAACCCCTGAAATCTTTTTTGAAGGGCTTTCTATTTCTGACATACTAGGTCTTTGTGCGTGATGATATCTGGGGTATTATACCGGGACTTCTGATTTTGCGGGAGCAATAGCCTAGTCCTCGTATAATACTCTGCACTGCTTTAATCATAAAGCCCACCCTCAGCATAAAAAATTATGAAACATTGAAAAAAATGCTAATCATGTGCTGTTGAAGGAAAGATTCTCTAAAGGGAACACACCTACAGTCGAGCCATCATCTCTCTGATTGAACGGAAGTTCTAGCCTGAGCTCTCATGGCCTCGCATTACCCATTTACAGATATCATTAGTGTACATTCACCTGTAAGACTGAATATAGGAGTCTGGATACGGGAGTATATTCTGAGGTGGGACACGCGAATAAGTTTAAGTCCTTAAAACACTAATCTCGTATCTCGAATCAATTGAACTTTGTGTGAAAATTTAAGTGGATCAGTATACTGACAATCTAAGTGAATCGTTTAGAACTTAAAGTGTTTAAAGCTCAACGGTGCTAGTGATTTGTCATAAACTGATATGATCCTCTTACACAAACTCACAAAAAGATGTCTGTATGTAGTTTATTTCCCAAAATCTTAGAAAAAAAACCAAAAAGAATGTGTTTTAGCATAAAATTTTGAAAATTCAAAAACATTTCATTTCATCTTATTTTCGACAACTGAAGTTGGAAAGTTGATTTTCAAAATTCCGAGTGCTAAACATGATGAACAACAGTGGGTTGGGAGAGTGTGTTTGAACTGAAAAATGAAATTAAAGTTTGAAATAATTTGAGAAATGTTACAAGTGATATTCTGAAGATGATTTTAGTGTTAGTTATTCAAGGTCATTAATTTGAACTTGATATAACTATTGATGATGATTGAATGATACTTACAAGTGGTTTCTAAATTTGTTAAATTTTAAAAATTGTGAAATTTACTTTTGGGTAGAGTATGTGTAGGTAAAAAGCTTTGAAAGAGCTAGGTTTCGACTCCTGAGGATTTTCTGCATAAGCGTATGCAGATTAGAACCAGGTTTCTGATCCTGTTGCTACGGAGAGCCAGGAGACGTTCCTGAACCTGTGAAAAAAAGGAGATTGTGAATTCCAGACTGCGATCCCAGCTTATCGAAAGGGGGAGTCTGAAGACTTAAGAGCCAGATTTTAGATTGATGAGGAATTTAAAGAATCAAGATATCTGATCAAGAGAATTTATAGAGTTACATTGAGATTCTGGGAGAGTAAGAGAGAGATTGAAGGATGCTTACAGAGAAAGATACTTTGGAAAGAGCGAGAAGACTGATCAAGACTGAAGACTCAATACACTGAAGACTCGTCACATCCAAGGGGGAGTTTGTTGGTGCATATGCCTGTTAACTTCATCTTGTATCGAATCATGTAACTAGATAGTTAGACCAAGACACGTAGTATGAGAGAAACGGGAAACAGGTCCGAACCAGCAGGTTCACACAAAGTGACCAGTTCGTGCGAACTGGCCAGTCCGTGTGAACTGAACATGCTGGTTCGTGCGACCTGGTGTTCTCTATAAATAGGAGGTCTTGTGATTTCATTTGTAACGATTCTGATTCCGGTAGCGAAGCTCTGCCGAAGTGTCGCCAGCTCTTGTAACGTTGTGAAATCAATAGAAACGACATTTAATCTACTTCTAAGTGTATATCAAGCGGCAATGAAGATCAAATCACTGAATTCCGCCTCTAATTTGGTCTAGAACTCTTCTGATCGACTCGTTTAGATCGAATACCGATCCTACACGACTCGTCACTATGCCTAAATAACGTGGTAATCAGTAGGTATAGTCACAAAGGACTATGACCATCGTGATTACGCTCATGTTGCGAAGTTCAAACGAACTTCGTGTTGACCATAAACTGGTCAAAGTTGAAAGTCAAACACTTGTTTGACTTTCACGCTTAAAACGCGTAAAAGAACGAAAGAACACTTACAAGAGGTCCAAGAAATGGAGGTTTGATCTAATTATTCTCAGGTATGAAGTGCAAACACTCCAACTTAGAGAATGAAATCAGATCAAGTGTGAGGAACAAATGAAATGGAGTGGGTATTTATAGATTTCATAGAACCGTTTGGATCGTTTCTCATAAACCGAGCTTAAATCTTGGCCCACCACTTGGGCCCATGGTTTTGCAATACAATGGGAACATAAAAACCATCAAATGGTAGCCCAAGGTATTGAAAATATTACATAAAAGCCCCTGTAATTTGACCAGATTGCTGAAAAAAGGATTCTGTGCAGAATGTCTGTCGCGCCCCGCATAGCCAGACTCCCTGGCTTATGCGGCCCGCCTAGAATGTTTGGAAGAATTGCAGAATTCACCCCTGAACTAGAAAAACTTGTATTTTGATGCATATTTGACACGTTTAAGCCCTGTTAACCCCATTTCAAAGCTCTAAAATGATATAGGGAACTTAGAATATGCTCAAAAATATGTTGGATGTCGGTTCATTTGGTCGTACGGTTGCGTTGTTCGGTTAATTACGACGGAAGTCGTAACGAACGCAAAAACGATCCAAATTAAGCGACGAATGGAATTTTATCATGCCAATCACTAAAATAAAATAATTTAATGATTACATAAATTTCTGGATGTCTGGATATATTCAGAACGTAAGATATGCGCGAAAATGCAAACTTATGCACTTTTTGACGCTTTTAGTCCCTTAATGACCAAAAAGTTTATTTTAGCATACCGAAGACCTCAAAGCCTATTTCTAAGCTATGTAAAGGATATTTATGGTATGTTTAACTTATGATCAAGTTTTGGAATGTTCGTTACCACACGAATCGGCATACTTTCGCAGTTTGACTCAAATAGTCCCTTCGATCGAATAAACTGATTTCAACACACCAAACCATCCAAAACTTATTTCTAAGTTATGTAAAGGTTATTTAAGGTATGTTAAGCCTATGTCACTGTTCCGGAGTGTTTGTTGCATTAAACTGATTATATTTACGCGTCAGTTCGCGTATAACCTTCCAGAAATCGATTTAGAGCTCGAAATCGAACAAGAATGGATATGTGCAAATGATACACATGTTTATACAAACCCCAAGTATTAAATATAATATGTCATTGGTTTGGTATTTGTTTGATAGTCTTAGTGACACAGGTGTCACACGAAACTCCAGCTTCTTGTTGAATTTACACGCACTTTATATTTTACTACAACAAGGACACCATTTTGACAATTTCATGACATTCTTGAGGTTCGATACAACCATACACAAACTCATTAGAATGGAGTTTAAATCTTCAGATCTAAACCCTTCCATATAAACAACAGACTGATGCAAATAACAAAAGCTTGCTGGAAATCCAAACGTGACCTAGAGATTCTACTTAGGGAATGGAGGATTTATTTGAAAGCAAAACATCTACATCTACTCTCACAAGTTTCCTCTAAATAAATTTCGGGAAGAAATTTCTAAAGTAGGGGAGACTGTGACACCTGTGCTTGCGTAATCATTATGCAAACTATGAACAGTTTAATTTTCAATAAAACAATGTATTTTGATCCCTATATTTGTTTAATTATGTTTGACAATTTCTCATTTCAATTCTTGTTCGATTTCAAACTCTAAATCGCTTTCTGGAAAGTTATACGCAAACTGATGCGTAAACGTAATCAGTTTAATGTGACAAACACTTCGGAACATCAACATAAGCTTAACATACCTTAGATAACCTTTACATAACTTAGAAATAGGCTTTGAGGGGTTCGGTATGCGAAAATATGCTTATTTGATCATATAGGGACTAAAAGCGTCAAAAAGGGCATAAGTTTGCATTTACACGCATATCTTATGTTCTGAACATATTTGGGCGTCCAAAAATTTTTGTGATCATAAAAATATTTTATTTTAGTGTTTGAAATGCTAAAATTTCATTCATCGCGTAATTTAGATCGTTTTTCGCGTCCGTTCGTGTTTCGTCGTAATTAACCGAATAACGTGACCGTACGACCAAACGAACCGACATCCGAGATATTTTCAAGCATATTTCATGTTCCCTATTATTTGACATCATTATTGAGCCTTGAAAATGGGTTAACGAGGCTTAAACGTGTCAAAAACCAAGTATTATGCATGCAGGGACCATTTCTGGCATTCTGAGATTTTGGTCTCTGGCGGGGCGCAACAAGCCTCTTGCGGGGGGGCCACAAACTGATCTGTGCAGAATTTGATTTTCTTCAAACAGCAGCTGGTTCCTTTGATTTTAACCATTGTTTTAGCATACTTTGGGCTGGTTTTTGGACTCCCGTGATATTTAAAACCATGTGCCACACATGTATGGCTAGGATCAAAGCTCTAAACACTTGGAAAGATCCTAATGGAGCTTGAAATCCTATATAAACCCATGAATTTCATTCTCAAACTTGCTCATTCCTTCCATTTCTTCTCTAATCTGCTTTGGAGCTATCCCTTGACTGGTTGAAGGCTCCATTTCATCAGTATTCTTTGTTCTATCTTCAAGCTTGGACCTTTGTAAGTCTCCTTCATGCTTAGTTATGCATTTCAAGGATGAAAGTCAAACAGTGTTTGACTTTCTGCTTTGACCAGTTTATGGTCAACACAAAGTTCGTTTGAACTTTGCAACGTGAGCGTAATCACGATGGTTATAGTCCCTTGTGACTATACCTACTGATTACCACGTTGATTAGGCGTAGTGACGAGTCAAAGTTTCGGTCAAATTACGTATCTACGCGTATTTTGCAACGAAGCTATTTTTGGGTATCAAAACACTAATACCAACTCTTCTGTCATGCCCCGACCACGTATAACAACAAACCGCGTCGGAAACGTCGGGGAGTGGAGCAACAGAATTATTGTTTCACAACACATGGATAAAAGTTCTTTTTTATTGAATTAAATTCCTTACATTGTATTGAAACTAGAAACAAAACATGAACAAATTGACTTTCATTGTTGTTAAGTCACTAAGGCCTCATCCATTCCTAAGTGAGCACGCATCAATATCATCATCAAACATCATCAACTATGGTACCTGAAACATATGTGAAAATACGTTAGCATAAAAATGTCGGCGAGTACATAGGTTTTATGTGAGTGTCAGATTCATGGCTCGTTTTTCCTTTTGAAATAACTCAAACAACTTTGTATTCGATATTAGAAAACTTAGTTTTGTAAAATGTTTATATTGTGAATTTGAAATAACCAAGTTAAAACAGATTTGTTATAATTTATAAAGCCTTGATGCCATGAATCTTAACTCCAAAACATTTGTTTATGTAGACCCAGATCGAAAATCGTTTTTGTAATAAAACTCGAATGGTTTATATTGTTTGAAAAACCTTGTAATATAACTTTGTTTTGATAACATTTGCCCCAGTGATCTAGATAACGCAACGATATATAATGTGTTAAAAGCACTTATATACAGGAAGTACCAGCGGCCTATCCACCATGCTTTTAACACATTACACCCGCCCCGTTACCTAATCACTTCCCTAACCCAACGGTTCAAATAGTTCCAAACGGTTCACATCAATCAATCAGTTCCAAATGGTTCACATAAATCAAACAGTCCCAAATGGTTCACTTAGATCAAACAGTTCCAAACGGTTCACATAGACCAAATAGTTCCAAACGGTTCACATAGACCAAACAGTTCCAAATGGTTCACATGGTAATATAACCTATAGCATTTGTTTAAAAGACTCGAAATCATTTAGCACATACGAATCACCCCAAAACAGTTTAAAACGGTAAAAGAGGGGAACTATGTACTTACCTGAGGATGCTTAGAAGTCTTTAATAACAACCAAGCAAAGCTAGAGGGATCACGGAATCAAACGACACCTAATATAGGTAACTATGTTAATAAACCGGACCTAAATCGGAAGATTGGATAGGATGAGGTTTCCTAAACCAAATGAGTATTGAAACTCATGTGATATGGTTTAACAAAGCCTACATACTAAATCGAAACCTATCCTAAGTGCTTACGACCCATTACGACTCGTTTAGGTAGCTTACGCTACTTTAACGCCTCGTTCGCGTAAAACGCGTTCGGAACGCCTAACTAGTCCTATGACAAGTATTATATGCCTAAACATGTTTAAATACGTAGCATAATCAGTTAAGTGACAAAAGTTTAAGTTACATATGCTTAAATACCAATTATGCATGAAAAGGGCATTTTGGTCATTTTACCTAAGGCATATAAACAACCTATCATACAACTAATTAAACTAAGTGACCATAAGGTATAACCTCGGAAGGTTATTCCCTAAACATCTATGGTCACTAAACATGCTTGGTCGGATCCTAACGATCGACCAAACGGTTCGGGTTTAAAAGCCCAAGCGGTTGTTTAGACCGCTTATCTTACGACCCTATATAAGCACTAAACCTAAAGTGACTAGTTAAACATGTTAAAACATGTTTAACGAAGTTTGAAAACAAGTTTGGTATCAAGACAACCGGTTTAGATACCCAAGAATTGTTGTGTTGCAAAATACGCATAGGCACGTATTTTGACCGAAACTATGACTCGCCACTACGCCTAATCAACGTGGTAAGCAGTAGGTATAGTCACAAGGGACTATAACCATCGTGATTACGCTCACATTGCAAAGTTCAAACGAACATTGTGTTGACCAAAGACTGGTCGAAGCAGAAAGTCAAACACTGTTTGACTTTTACGCTTAAAACGCATAAAAGCACGAAAGAATACTTACAAAGGGTCCAAGCTAGGAATATCTTGATTCAAGTTGCTCAGGTATGAAGTGCTAAACCCCAACTTAGATCAATTGAATCAGATTTGTGAGTTGCAAGAAATGAAGGTGTTGGGTATTTATAGAAATCCCACAACAGTTAGGATCGTTTCTCGCAAATCGTGCCTTGATCTTGGCCTTACATTTGGGCACATCGTTTTATAATACAAGGGGACACTAAAAACCATCAAAATCTAGCCCATAGAGTGAAAGAAACCATGTGCAAAACAAAGGAACAGCTGGGTTTTGCTGGAAACTGATTTTTTCTGATCTGGGGGTCTCTCGCGCCCCGCGTAAGAAATGGCCTTCATCTTACGCGCCCCTCCTGAGCCAATGTTTGGCAGATTGTCAAAATTGGTCCCTGCAGCCTAGAAACTTGGTTTTCGATGCATTTTTGGCACGTTTAAGCCCCGTTAACCCCATTTGAAAGCTCTAAGATGAATTTAAAGTATATGGAACTTAAAATATGCTCAAAAACATCTCGGATGTCGGTTCGTTTGGTCGTACGGTTGCGTTGTTCGGTTGATTATGACGGAAGTCGTAACAGACGCAAAAACGTTCCAAATTACGCGACAAATGGAATTTTATCATGCCATTCACTAAAATAAAATATTTTAATTATTACATAAATTTTTGGGATGTCCGGATATATTCAGAACGTAAGATATGCGTGAAAATGCAAACTTATGCACTTTTTGACGCTTTTAGTCCCTTTTGATCAAAAAGTTTTTTTTCTTGCACACCAAACACCTCAAAGCCTATTTCTAAGCTATATAAAGGATATTTAGGGCATATTTAACTTATGATCAAGTTTCAGAATGTTCGATACCATACGAATCGGTAGACTTTTGCAGTTTGATGCAAATAGTCCCTGTGATCGAATAAACTAGATTTCGACACACCAAACCCTCCAAAACTTATTTCTAAGTTATGTAAAGGTTATTTAAGGTATGTTACACCTATGTCAGTGTTCCAGAGTGTTTGTTTCATTAAACTGATTATGTTTACGCATCAGTTCGCGTATAACTTTCCAGAAAGCGATTTAACGCTCGAAATCGAACAAGAATTGATATGTGCAAATGATACACATATTTATACAAATCCCAATTATGAATCACAATATTTCATCGATTTGGTATTTTTTTGATGGTTGAAGAGACACAGATGTCACAACATTGTCTTAAAACAGGGAAAACATAACATAAATTAAACTAGTCTTGCATCTTTTATTCTCACTAAGGCCGGAGTCTGCCAAAGTGTACCACGATCAACCCTATGCATCAGCTCCTGAAAACACATGTGAAAATAGGTACGTCAGCATAAAAATGCCTGTGAGATACATAGGTTTTGTTGAAGCAGGATTCATGACTTGTAAGTTAAAAGAAATGTTTAACAAAAAGTTAGTCATGAATCTTGTAAAAAGTTTTCTTTTATAAATCATACGAAAATCGACATGAAATTCAAATGATATTAAAGAAAAGTGTATGGTTATCCGAATAACCAAGTAAAAGGAGTTTGTATACGATATGTTAATTTTAAACCAATATTTTGTAAAAAATCTGTCGTTTTTGTAAAATGTATCATGTCTTTGTTGAAATGATTTAAATAACGCTATGATATGTAATATCATAAAAGCACTTAGATATAGGAAGTACCAGCGGTGTATCCACCATGCTTCTATCATATTACACAAGTCTCGTTACAAAAGTCACTTATCAATAATCACCAAAATGACTTGTTTAAACAAATGTCAAAATGTTTATGTGTAAACAATGTCTAAATGTGACACATGTGCCTCCGCAAATATCAAAAAAATACCAAATCAATGAAATATTGTGTTTCATACTTGGTATTTGTATAAATATGTGTATCATTTGAACATATCAACTCTTGATCGATTTCAAGCTTTAAATCGCTTTCTGGAAGGTTATACGCGAACTGATGTGTAAATATAACCAGTTTATTGCAAGAAACACTCCGAAACAGAGACATAGGCTTAACATACCTTTACATAACTTAGAAATAAGTTTTGGAGGGTTTGGTATGTCGAAATCAAGTTTATTCAATCACAGGGACTAATTTTGACAAACTGCGAAAGTAGGCCAATCCGTACTGTGATGAACATTCCGGAACTTGATCATAAGTTAAATATGCCCTAAATATCCCTTACATAGCTTATAAATAGGCTTTGAGGTGTTTGGTGCGCAAAAATAAACTTTCTTGATCAATAGGGACTAAAAGCGTCAAAAAGTGCATAAGTTTGCATTTTCGCGCATATCTTACGTTCTGAATATATTCGGACATCCAAAAATTTATGTAATCATTAAAATACTTTAATTTAGTGATTGGCATGATAAAATTCTATTCGTCGAGTAATTTGGATCGTTTTTCGCGTCCGTTCGTGTTTCATCGTAATTAACCGAACAACACAACCGTACGACCAAACAAACCAACATCCGAGATATTTTTGAGCATATTCTAAGTTCCCTATACTTTAACTTCATTTTAGAGCCTTGAAATGGGGTTAACGGGGCTTAAACTTGCCAAAAATGCAACGAAAACCAAGTTTCTGGGCAGCAGGGACCATTTTTGACAATCTGTCAAAGATGGCTAGGAGGGGCGCGTAAGACATATCTATTTCTTATGCGGCCCCGGAGAGCCCATCAGAAAGAAACATTGAATCTGGTCCAAACAGCTGAATTTGATGGTTTTGTTGCTTGTTTTTCAATACCATTTGATGGTTTTCATGCTCCCATTGTATTCTAATACCTTGGGCCCAAGTGTAAGGTCATGATCGAAGCACGGTTTACGAGGAACGATCTTAACGGTTATGGGTTTTCTATAAATACCCAACACCCTCATTCTCATTCCTCCCAATCTGATTCAAATAGCTCTAAGTTGGGATTTAACACTTCATACCAGAGCAATTTGGATCAAGATTTCCTTGCTTGGACCCTTTGTAAGCATTCCTTTGTGCTTTTATGCGTTTTTAAGCACGAAAGTCAAACAGTGTTTGACTTTCTGCTTTGACCAGTCTTTGGTCAACACGAAGTTTGTTTGAACTTCGCCACGTGAGCGTAATCACGATGGTTATAGTCCCTAGTGACTATACCTACTGATTACCACGTTGATTAGGTGTAGTAACGAGTCATAGTTTAGGTCAAAATACGCGTTTATGCGTATTTTGCAACCAAACTATTTTTGGGTATCAAGACCCTTTGTTTTGATATCAAACTTGTTTTCAAACTTCGTTAAACATGTTTCAACATGTTTAACTCATTACTTTTAGATTAGTGCTTTTATAGGGTCATAAGATAAGCGGTCTAAACAACCGCTTAGACTTTCAAACCCGACCCGTTTGGTCAATCTTTAGGATCCGACCAAGCATGTTTGGTGTGTGACACCTGGGTCACTGCGACCTTCAAACAAATACCAAACCAATGAAATATTTTATTTCATACTTGGGATTCGTATAAATATGTGTATGTTTTGCACATATCAATTCTTGTTCGATTATTAAGCTTTAAATCGCTTTGTGGAAGGTTATACGTGCACTGACGCGCAAATATAGCCAGTTTAATGCAACGAACACTCTGTAATAGTGAAATAGGCTTAACATACCTTAAATAACCTTTACATAACTTAGAAATAAGTTTTGAAGGCTTTGGTATGGCAAAAACAAGTTTAATCGTCTACAGGGACTAAATTCGACAAACTGCGAAAGTATGATGATTCGTACTAGAACAGACATTCCGGAACATGACCATAAGTTAAACATACCATAAATATCCTTTACATAGCTTAGAAATAGGATTTGAGGGGTTCGGTGTGCTAAAATAAACTTTTGGGTCATTCAGGGACTAAAAGCGTCAAAAATTGCATAAGTTTGCATTTTCGCGCATAACTTACGTTCTGAATACATCCGGACATCCAAAAATTTATTTAAGCACTAAAATATTTTATTTTAGTGTTTGGCATAAGAAAAATCCATTCGTCACGCAATTTGGACCGTTTTTTGCATCCGTTACGACTTCCGTCGTAATTAACCGAACAACGCAACCGTACGGCCAAACGAACCGACATCGGAGATATTTTTGAACACATTTTAAGTTCCCTATACTTTAACTTCATTTTAGAGCTTTGAAATGGGGTTAACGGGGCTTAAACGTGTCAAAAATGCATCAAATAGCAAGTTTGGATGCACAGGGGCCTGTTTTGCCAAAATATGAAAGTATCAGACCTGCAAGGTCCTTACGGACCGTAAGGTTCTGGGTCTTACGGTCCGTAAGCAGGTCCCAGATCAGCCAAACTTGTTTCACAGCCTGTTACAGATGTTATGCACCAATAACACCCTTGCACATGGCATTTCCTTAGAATAGGGGGCCATTTTGATATACCATGCTATTGTAAACAAGTGTAAGGTTGAGATCAAAGCTCAGATATCGATAAATGATCTTAACGGCTCTCTGAAAACTATAAATACCCCATCCCATTCACTTGCAAACCCACTTGATTTCTGAGATTTCTCTAAGTTGGGGTGTTTCATCACCTCATACCCG
Organism: Helianthus tuberosus; assembly: GCA_030545235.1. Taxonomy (NCBI): domain Eukaryota; kingdom Viridiplantae; phylum Streptophyta; class Magnoliopsida; order Asterales; family Asteraceae; genus Helianthus; species Helianthus tuberosus. The sequence continues at coordinate 111,204,883 of CM060449.1, forward strand.
AGAATACTTGGAAAATCAATCTTGCGGAGACCCTTTGTAAGTATTCCTTCGTTCTTTTTATGCGTTTTAGCATTAAAGTCAAACTGTGTTTGACTTTCTACATTGACCAGTTAATGGTCAATGCGAAGTTCGTTTGAACTTCATAACGTGAGCGTAATCACGATGGTTATAGTCCCTAGTGACTATACCTACTGATTACCACGTTATCTATGCTCCGTGACGAGTCGTAGTTTCGGCCAAAATGCTTATTCTTGCGTAATTTGTAACCAAACTACTTTTGGGTATTAAGACCCTTTGTCTTGATACCAAACCTATTTTTTCAAACTTAGGTAAGCATGTTTTAACGAGCTTAGCTCGTCACTTTTAGTTTAATGCTTATATAGGGTCGTAAGGTAAGCGATCTAAACAATCGCTTATACTTTCGAACCCGACCCGTTTGGTTGATCTTTAGGATCCGACCAAATACATTAGGTGACCATAGTTGTATAGGGAATAACCTTCCGAGGTTATACCTTACGGTCACGACGTTTAGTTAGTTGTATGATAGGTAGTTTATATGCCTTAGGTAAATTACCAAAATACCCTCTTTGCGCCAAAATTCATTTTTAGCATATGTAACATAACTTTCGACATATAAACTGATTTGGAAACAATATTAAACATGTTAAGTCATATTTTACTTGTCATAGGACTAGTTAGGCAATCCGAACGCGTTTCACGCGAACGACGCGTCAAAGTAGCATAACCTACCTAAACGGGTCGTAATGGGTCGTAAGCACTTAGGATAGGTTTCATTTTAGTATGTAGACTTTGTTAAACCATATTACATGAGTTCCCATACTCATTTGGTTGACGAGCCCTCATTCTATCCGATCCTCCGACATAGGTCCGGTTTGTTAATGTAGATACCTATATTAGGTGCCGTTTGAATCCGTGATCTTCTAGCTTTGCTTGGTGGATATCTAAATTCTATTGAGCAATCTCAAGTGAGTACATAGACCCCTCTTTTACTGTTTTTCAAACATTTTGGGGTGAAACACATGTGCCTACCGGTTACTTTCGTGCTTTCCTGTTTTCACATCATATACTTGCTATGTTCATTAGTACATTCATAGTACATGATTTACATTACATTGTTTTGCTATGTATGTTTACTTAGCATACTTAGTACATTGTTTTACTTTACATTTCTGCTATGTATGTTGACTGAGCATGCTAGCACATTGATTTACATGACTTTTCTGCTTTGTATGTTAACTTAGCATACTTAGCTCATTGTTTTACATTACATTTTATTGCATATGCTCATCCAGCATATGAACACATTATATTACATTTTGAACCGTTTGCAACTATTTGAAAATGTGAATCGTTGTAACCATTTGACTATGTGAACCGTTGTAACCATTTGACTATGCGAACCGTTGTAACCATTTGACTATGTGAACCGTTATAACCACTGAATATGTGAACCGTTTGTAACTGTTGAACCGTGTGAACCGTATTTGACCATACATAAACATTTCTACAATTGTTAAACATTACATTTTGGCGGTTGTTTGGGTAAGTGATTTAATTAACGAGACGATGTGTAATACGATAAAAACATGGTGGATACGCCGCTGGTACTTCCTATATATAAGTGCTTTTATGGTATTACATATCGTAGCGTTATTTAAACCATTTCAGTTTAGACATATTACATCTACAATACAATCTTCACATAAACATCGTTTTACAAATAACTTAACTTATACAAACTCATTTTACATGGTTATTCACTTAACCATACATTATTCTTTATACATATATATCATTTGGTTTATTTATCACTTTTCAAATGATTTATGAAAGGAAATACTCAACAAGATTTATGACTACTTTTATTAAACAGTTTCTTTAAACTCAAGTCATGAATCCAATTTTCATAAAACCTATGTATCTCACAAACATTTTTATGCTGACGTACCTATTTTCACATGTGTTTTCAGGAGCTGTTGCATAGGATGATCGAGACACACTTAGGCGGACCTGTGCCTTAGTGACTTAAAACAAAGCAAGAACTAGTTAGATTATGTTATGTTCTCTTTGTTTCTTGTTTAAGACAATGTAACTCTCTTGTTTGATAAATAAAACGTAACTTTAATCTCCATGGTTGTGAAACAATTAATTCTGTTACAACACTCCCCGACGTTTCCGCCACGATTTGATGTTTTACGTGGTCGGGGTGTGACAGAAAAGTTGGTATCAGAGCCAATGGTTATAGGGAATTAGGTTATTAGTAATGCTTTGACCTAGACTATAACCTTTCGAGGACCCCAACACAAGTTATCTTGTGTGTAGATCTTAAAACATGCACTTCACCTATCCTTAGGTGGTAACCACAACGTGAACACCAATTCCGAATCCGCTTTGAAAATTAATCATCTGTTCTTGGATGATTGATTACTAGGTTTTGAACCTTCCGTTGTAAGGTTTTGAACCCTCTGTTATAAGGTTTTGAACCCCTTTGAGTTTTCAAAATCTCGTCAAAGTTTTGGGTCCTAAATAGTGTGAACACGTGCAAACTGGAAGATTGAATGCCTGTACCCTGGGTTTTCTATCTAAGGCTAGAGTGTTCGTACAAATCCACATAATCGGACCAGTCACTCTTACCTGGGAACTCTTGGGGTGAGTGTTCACTTATAGGCGAGCATGTCTTCTCGATACATTATTTTTGACCTATTTACTTTGATTAGTCACAATGTGTCGTTTGTTTACCTTGTGGTAACGAACAAATAACCACCATCTTTGCTGTTGTCAATTCTTGTATCACCTCATCCTTTTCATCTAATCATCTCGCTCGTTTCCTTTCATGTTTCCCTCCTTTAGAATGCCTCCTCGATGCGACAATCAGATGGCGAATGCTGAACTGGCAGAAATCATCGCACAGAAAATGGCTGCCGTTTTCCCAAATCTTATTGCTCAACGGAACCAAGCCAACAACAACAATAATGCTCCATGCAATTTCAAGAGTTTCAATTCGGCTAAGCCACTCAAGTTTAGTGGTTCTGAAGGAGCAACTGGGCTCCTATAATGGTTTGAGAGCACTGAGAGTACGTTTCGTCACGTTCAGTGTCCTGATAATCGTAAGGTCGAGTTTGCTTCAAGTATGTTTCAGAAGAGAGCTCTTACATGGTGGAACGGGGTTATGAGAGACCGTGGTGCTGAGGTTGCTTTAGCACAGACTTGGGCCGAACTTAGGGCCCTTATGATGAAGGAGTTTTGTCCTCGTCATGAACTGAGGGCTTTAGAAATGGAATTTTATGATCTTAAGCAAGATAGCGGTGAGCATCGAGCCTACACGGACCATTATGAGGAGTTAAGTCTGTTATGCCCAAACATGGTCACGCCTTTGGATAAGGCAATCGAAAAGTACATTGATGGCCTCCCTGACTTAGTACAAGACATTATAACTGGTAGTAAACCCACTACAGTTAGACAGGCCATTGAGCTATCCGCTACCTTGACTGAATCTCAGATCAGGAAAGGTAAACTTTTCCGAAAAAGTGACAAGAAACCAATCGAGGAATCAAAGACCATGGATGGACATACTGGATCCCCTAAGAAGTCAAAGAAGCGAAAGGCTTCTCAGAACTTCGCCGTGGTCGCTCACAATTGTCAAGCCGTCCCCAACCAACCAACCAGCTCAACCCCCTGCTAGGAAGCCCTACAACGAAACTGCACCCTTGTGCAACCAATGTAGCCTACATCATCATACTGGTGTGAAGTGCCGCACATGCCAAGTTTGTGGACTTATAGGTCACACAGCGAGGGTTTGCCCAACAACAGCTCACCAAATTAAGCTGGCAACAATCCTGCTCAAGCTCATTTTCCACCAGGTTCTTGCTTCAACTGTGGCGAGATGGGCCATTTCCGAAGAAACTGCCCAAAGCTTGCTAATGGGAATCCAGTGCAGGGATGAGCATCTGACCGAATGGAAGACAACGCTGTTTAGAAATAATCACGCCTTATGTGTTATTTTCTTTTGTTGTCAAGGTCCATGAAACAGTTGTTATCGTTGTTTATAAATAAAGCTTTTATTTTACAATGCAATATACAAATATTGATGTGGTTGCATGTGTAAACAACATATCCCCTACAATACCGACAATCAAGGAACTGTATTCCTTGAAGAACAGACTACCCCCAAACTTTCTTCCACTTTATGATCTCTTGCGTTTTCCACGAAAATCCTAAGTACCCGTTTCCTTCAAGGAAAACAAAGTACAAGGCGCAAGTTACAACTCTGGACGAATACTTACTCCTTAATGGGGTACCTAAGGGTATTCCAGTAAGTCCTTAATTATTGTATACCTTAATTCGAATGTGCTGATTCCTTGTAATCAAAGATTGATTTTTTGGAAGATCATCCTATCTTTTCAGATGGATGCTTGAGGACGTTGAAATCCATCAACTGGGTTCCTGGTATGCCTTGAATACCCATGTTCAAATCGACGTCAAGTTAATAGCAATCAATAACAAGATAATAACAATTAATAACCAAGAAAACAATTATGTGATTAAGTGCTTATGTGTTTCCTTTTATGTTTTTGTGTGATCCAAATTATGTTATCCAAATCCTCGTAGAATCTTCCATATCTTCGTATAAGGGATTCATAGTAGGATACCCAAAGTTACTACCTAAATTCCTTAATGGACTTCTATGTTGTAGTCAAGTCCCTTGGATTATGAAGTACTACTCCATAAATTAGACCCCTTGAGTGGTCTAGTTAAACAGATTGATCCGAAAATCTGGTTAGGAATATCATGTGATGATATAGCTGAAAGGACTCCTTGGTGGCCTAATTAAAAAGATCATCTGTCAATCTAATTAAAAGGACCCTATGGTAGTCTAGTCACCCTCATCACAGATTTGATTTTCCTCCCATAAACATTTCAAGACAAACTGTGCGGACTGTGCAAGGAATTGCGTAATTATGGATGCATACATAATTATGGAAATTTAGTGCACAGAAATCACAGCAAGTTCTGTCATGTATCTAGAGTTAACCCAATTCATTTCCAACTCTGATGAAGCAACCGTTGAAAATGACTCCGTCTGTTCATTTTCGTTTCTGAAGATTATCTGTTGAGGAAATGAATATCCGTTTGTTTAAATCCTTCATTTCCAATTCTGAAGAATACCCTGGGGAAAATGACTCCGTTTGTTCATTTTTGTTCTGAAGAATATCCGTTGAGGGAAACGAATATCCGTTGATTATTCCTTCAATCCCGTTTCTGACGAAGAACCCGTTGAGGAAAATGAATCATCCATTCATATTCACTTCTGAAGAATATCCGTTGAGGGAAATGAATATCTGTTTAGTTAAATCCTTCATTTTCCATTTTCGAAGAACCCGTTGAGGAAAATGACTCCGTTCATTCATTTTCGCTTCTGAAAAATATATGTCGAGGAAAATGACAAGGTTATGCCTTATCTTTGATGGTTATTTAACACAAAGTCACAGACAGGCTCCTACAAAAAAAAAAATTCGGGACGAAATTTCCTAAAGTAGGGGAGACTGTGACACCTGGGTTACTGCGACCATCAAAAAAATACCAAACCAATGAAATATTTTATTTCATACTTGGGATTCATATAAATATGTGTATCTTTTGCACATATCAATTCTTGTTCGATTATTAAGCTTTAAATCGCTTTCTGGAAGGTTATACGCGCACTGAAGCGCAAATATAAACAGTTTAATGCAACGAACACTCTGGAATAGTGAAATAGGCTTAACATACCTTAAATAACCTTTACATAACTTAGAAATAAGTTTTGAAGGCTTTGGTATGGCAAAAACAAGTTTAATCGTCTACAGGGACTAAATTCGACAAACTGCGAAAGTATGACGATTCGTACTAGAACAGACATTCCGGAACATGACCATAAGTTAAACATACCATAAATATCCTTTACATAGCTTAGAAATAGGCTTTGAGGGGTTCGGTGTGCTAAAATAAACTTTTGGGTCATTTAGGGACTAAAAGCGTCAAAAATTGCATAAGTTTGCATTTTCGCGCATAACTTACGTTCTGAATACGTCCGGACATCCAAAAATTTATGGAAGCACTAAAATATTTTATTTTAGTGTTTGGCATAAGAAAATCCATTCGTCACGCAATTTGGACCGTTTTTGCATCCGTTACGACTTCCGTCGTAATTAACCGAACAACGCAACCGTACGGCCAAACGAACCGACATCCAAGATATTTTTGAACACATTTTAAGTTCCCTATACTTTAACTTCATTTTAGAGCTTTGAAATGGGGTTAACGGGGCTTAAACGTGTCAAAAATGCATCAAATAGCAAGTTTGGATGCACAGGGGCCTGTTCTGCCAAAATATGAAAGTATCAGACCTGTAAGGTCCTTACGGACCGTAAGGTTCTGGGTCTTACTGTCCGTAAGCAGGTCCCAGATCAGCAAAACTTGTTTTACAGCCTGTTAACAGCTGTTATGCACCCATAACACCCTTGGACATGACATTTCCTGAGAATAGGGGGCCATTTTGATGTACCATGGTATTGTAAACAAGTGTTAGGTTGAGATCAAAGCTCGGATATCGATAAACGATCTTAACGGCTCTCCGAAAACAATAAATACCCCATCCCATTCACTTGCAAACCCACTTGATTTCTGAGATTTCTATAAGTTGGGGTGTTTCATCACCTCATACCTGAGAATACTTGGAAAATCAATCTTGCGGAGACCCTTTGTAAGTATTCTTTCGTTCTTTTTATGCGTTTTAGCGTTAAAGTCAAACTGTGTTTGACTTTCTGCATTGACCGGTTAATGGTCAATTCGAAGTTCGTTTGAACGTCATAACGTAAGCGTAATCACGATGGTTATAGTCCCTAGTGACTATACCTACTGATTACCACGTTATCTAGGCTCCGTGACGTGTCGTAGTTTCCACCAAAATGCGTATTCTTGCGTAATTTGTAACCAAACTACTTTTGGGTATTAAGACCCTTTGTCTTGATACCAAACCTATTTTTTCAAACTTAGTTAAGCATGTTTTAACGTGCTTAGCTCGTCACTTTTAGTTTAGTGCTTATATAGGGTCGTAAGGTAAGCGATCTAAACAATCGCTTATACTTTCGAACCCGACCCGTTGGGTCGTAAGGTAAGCGATCTAAACAATCGCTTATACTTTCGACCAAATACATTAGGTGACCATAGTTGTATAGGGAATAACCTTCCGAGGTTATACCTTATGGTCACGACGTTTAGTAAGTTGTATGATAGGTAGTTTATATGCCTTAGGTAAATTACCAAAATACCCTCTTTGAGCCAAAATTCATTTTTAGCATATGTAACATAACTTTCGACATATAAACTGATTTGGAAACAATATTAAACATGCTAAGGCATATTTTACTTGTCATAGGACTAGTTAGGCAATCCGAACGCGTTTCACGCGAACGACGCGTCAGAGTAGCGTAAGCTACCTAAACGGGTCGTAATGGGTCGTAAGCACTTAGGCTAGGTTTCATTTTAGTATGTAGACTTTGTTAAACCATATTACATGAGTTCCCATACTCATTTGGTTGACGAGCCCTCATTCTATCCGATCCTCCGATATAGGTCCGGTTTATTAATGTAGATACCTATATTAGGTGCCGTTTGAATCCGTGATCTTCTAGCTTTGCTTGGTGGATATCTAAAGTCTATTGAGCAATCTCAAGTGAGTACATAGACCCTCTTTTACTGTTTTTCAAACATTTTGGGGTGAAACACATGTGCCTACCTGTTACTTTCGTGCTTTCCTGTTTTCACATCATATACTTGCTATGTTCATTAGTACATTTATAGTACATGATTTACATTACATTGTTTTGCTATGTATGTTTACTTAGCATACTTAGTACATTGTTTTACTTTACATTTCTGCTATGTATGTTGACTGAGCATGCTAGCACATTGATTTACATGACTTATCTGCTTTGTATGTTAACTTAGCATACTTAGCTCATTGTTTTACATTACATTTTGTTGCATATGCTCATCCAGCATATGAACACATTATATTACATTTTGAACCATTTGCAACTATTTGACTATGTGAATCGTTGTAACCATTTGACTATGTGAACCGTTGTAACCATTTGACTATCCGAACCGTTGTAACCATTTGACATGTGAACCGTTATAACCATTGATTATGTGAACCGTTTGTAACTGTTGAACCGTGTGAACAGTATTTGACCATACATAAACATTTCTACAATTGTTAAACATTACATTTTGGCGGTTGTTTGGGTAAGTGATTTAAGTAACGAGACGATGTGTAATACGATAAAAACATGGTGGATACGCCGCTGGTACTTCCTATATATAAGTGCTTTTGTGGTATTACATATCGTAGCGTTATTTAAACCATTTCAGTTTAGACATATTACATCCACAATACAATCTTCACATAAACATCGTTTTACAAATAGCTTAACTTATACAAACTCATTTTACATGGTTATTCACTTAACCATACATTATTCTTTATACATATATATCATTTGGTTTATTTATCACCTTTCAAATGATTTATGAAAGGAAATACTCAACAAGATTTATGACTACTTTTATTAAACAGTTTCTTTAAACTCAAGTCATGAATCCTATTTTCACAAAACCTATGTATCTCACGGGCATTTTTATGCTGACGTACCTATTTTCACATGTGTTTTCAGGAGCTGTTGCATAGGATGATCGAGACACACTTAGGCGGACTTGTGCCTTAGTGACTTAAAACAAAGCAAGAACTAGTTAGATTATGTTATGTACTCTTTGTTTCTTGTTTAAGAGAATGTAACTCTCTTGTTTGATAAATAAAATGTAACTTTAATTTCCATGGTTGTGAAACAATTAATTCTGTTACAACACTCCCCGACGTTTCCGCCACGATTTGATGTTTTACGTGGTCGGGGTGTGACATGGTGACCATAGTTGTATAGTGAATAACCTTTCGACCATAGTTGTATAGTGAATAACCTTTCGAGGTAATTTATATGCCTTTGGAAAATGACCAAAATGCCCTTTTTACTCATAAATTCATTTTAAGCATATGTAATATAAATTTTGGCATCTAAACTGATTAGGCAATATTATTAGACATGTTAAGGCATATAATACTTGTCAAAGGACTAGATAGGCGGTCCAAACGTGTTTTACGTGAACGACGCGCTTAAGTGGCGTAAGCTACCATAACGAGTCGTAATGGGCCGTAAGCACTTAGGTTAGGTTTCGTTTTAGTGTGTAGGCTTTGTTAAACCATATCATATGAGTTCCAATACTCATTTGGTTTACGAAACCTCATACTAATCGATCCTCCGAGTTAGGTCCGTTTATTAACATAGTTACCTATATTATGTGCCGTTTGGTTCCGTGATCCCTCTAGCATTGCTTGGTTGTTATCCAAAGACTTCTAAGCATCCTCAAGTGAGTACATAGTCCCCTCTTTTACTGTTTTCAAACTATTTTGGGGTGATACACATGTGCCTACTTGTTACCCTCATGCTTTTCATGCTTTTATATCATATACTTGCTATGTTTATTAGTACGTAGATAGTAAATGATTTCATTATGTTTTGCTATGTATGTTCACTTAGCATGATAGCACATTGATTTTCGTATATTACATTTTGTTGCATATGCTCATCCAGTATATGGACACATTGTTTTACATTTTGAACCGCTTGAAGCTGTTTGATTTATGTAAATTGTTTGTAACTGTTTGATTTATATGAACCGTTTAAATCTGTATGAACCGTTGGGTTAGGGAAGTGATTAGATAACGGGGCGAGTGTAATGTGTTAAAAGCATGGTGGATACGCCGCTGGTACTTCCTATATATAAGTGCTTTTAACACATTATATATCGTTGCGTTATCTAGATCACCTGGGCAAGGTTATCAAAACAAAGTTATATTACAAGGTTTTTCTAACAATATAAAACATTTGAGTTTTATTTCAAAAACGATTTACAATTTGGGTTTACTTAAACAAATGTTTTGGAATTAAAATTCATGGTATCGAGGTTTTATAAAACAAATCTGTTTTGACATGATTATTTCAATTTATATTACAAGCATTTTACAAAACTTGGTTTTCTAATTATCAATTAATAAAGGTGTTCAAGTTATATTTTCAAAAACATAAACGAGCCATGAATCTGACACTCACATAAAACCTATATACTCGCCGGCATTTTTATGCTGACGTATTTTCACATGTGTTTCAGGTCAGGTACCATAGTTGGTGATGTTTGATGATGATATTGATGCATGCTCACATAGGAATGGACGAGACCTTAGTGACTTAATAACAATGAAAGTCTATTTGTTCATGTTTTGTTTCTAATTTCAATGTAATGTAATACACTTAATTCAATAAAACAGAACTTTTATCCATGTGTTATGAAACAATGATTCTGTTACAACACTCCCCGATGTTTCCGACACGATTTGTTGTTTTACGTGGTCGGGGTGTGACAGAAAAGTTGGTATCAGAGCTCATGGTTATAGGGAATTAGGTTATTAGTAATGCTTTGACCTAGTCTATAACCTTCCTAGGACCCTAACGCGAGTTTACTTGCGTTTAGTCATAAAACAATACCGTCGCCTATCTTTAGGCGACAACCACAACAGGAACACAAATTTCAAATCTGCTTTGAAAACCAATCATCTGTTCTAGGATGATTTATTATAAGGTTTTGAACCTTCAATTTTTCAAAATCTCGTCAAAGTTTGGGTCTAAATAATGTGAACACGTGTAAACTGGAAGGGTGGGTGCCTGTACCCTGAGTTTTCTGTCTAAGGCTAGAGTGTTCATACAAATCCGCAGTATCGGACCAGTCACTCTTACATGGGAACTCTTGGGGTGAGTGTCCACTTATAGGTGAGCATGTCTTCGCGATACATTATGAGGACCTATTTACTTTGATTCAGCTTTTGTGTGTCGTTTGTTTGCTTCGTGGTTCGAACAAATGACCATCACCCATGCCTTTTGGTCGGAAATTGTAACATCCTTACCCAATACCATTTCACTTGTTGTCTCTCTTGTTTCCCCTTTTAGAATGCCTCCACGACGCGACAATCAGATACCTAATGAAGAACTGGCAGCTTTACACAGCAAATGGCTGCTGCAATCCCAAACATCATTGTTCAATGTAACCAAGCCCTCAATAACAACAATAATGCTCCCTGCAACTTCAAGACGTTCAACTCAGCTAAGCCATCAAAATTTTATGGGTCTCAAGGAGCGACTGCACTTCTGCAATGGTTCGAGAGTCTAGAGAGCACCTTCAGACATGTTCAGTGTCCAAACCAGTGTAGGGTAGAGTTTGCATCTAGTGTTTTTGAGAAACGAGCTTTAACATGGTGGAATGGTGTGATGAGAGATAGGGGTGCCAAGGTAGCACTAGCTCAAACATGGGAAGAGCTTCGAGCTCTAATGATGAGGGAATTCTATCCTCATCATGAGACCAGGGCATTGGAAAGGGAATTCATTGATCTTAAGCAAGATAGCGGTGAGCATCGAGCCTTCACGGACCGTTATGAGGAGTTAAGTCTGTTATGCCCGAATATGGTTACACCTTTGGTTAAGGCAATCGAAAAGTACATTGATGGCCTCCCTGACTCAGTATAAGACATTGTTACAGGTAACAACCCCACTACAGTTAGATAGGCCGTTGAGCTATCTGCTACCTTGACTGAATCTCAGATCAGGAAAGGTAAACTTTTCCGTAAGGGTGACAAGAAACCGATCGAGGAATCGAAACCAAAGGATGAGCAGACTGAATCCTCCAAGAAGTCAAAGAAGCGAAAGGCTTCTCAGAACTTTGCCGTGGTCGCTCACAATGATCAAGTTATCCCCAACCAACCAGCTCAACCCCCTGCTAGGAAGCCATACGACGGAACTGCACCCTTGGGCAACCAGTGTAGCCTTCATCATCATGCTAGTGTGAAGTGCCGCAAATGCCAAATTTGTGGACTTATAGGTCATACAGCAAGAGTTTGCCCAACTGTAGCTGCACCAAATCAAGCTGGCAACAATCCTGCTCAAGCTCATTTTCTACCAGGTTCTTGCTTCAACTGTGGCGAGATGGGCCATTTCTAAAGAAATTGCCCAAAGCTTGCTAATGCTGATCCAGCGCAAGGATGAGCATTTGACCGACTAGAAGACAACGCTGTTTAGAAATTCATCAAGCTTTATGTATTATTTTCTTTCGTTTTCAAGGTCTATGAAACAGTTGTTGTTGTTGTTTATAAATAAATCTTTTATTTACATTGCAATGTATTTTTGTGGTTGCATGTATAAACAACATATCCCCTACAATACCAACAATCAAGGAACCGTATTCCTTTAATAACAGACTACCCCCAAAATTCTTCCATTTTATGATCTCTTGTGTTTTCCACGAAAATCCTAAGTACCCGTTTCTTCCAAGGAAACGAAGTACAAGGCGCAAGTTACAACTCTGGATGAATACCCAATCCTTAATAGGGTACCTAAGGGTATTTCCGTAAGTCCTTAATTGTTGTGTACTGATGTGTTCAAAATGTAACATATAAATTTCATCAAATGAGGCATAAAACTAACCCTTTTTAGTACTAATGTTGGAAAAAGTGTGCTTTTGTCTTCCTTTTGTATTTTCAGGATTAAATGAGCTCAAATTAACAAAAGAAGCAAAAAGACATCAAAATCCAACATAAATACAAGAAAAGGAACAAGACGTGACATGCCCGACCCCACGACAACATCTTCCCAAGCAAAACAAGAGACCAGGAGACTGAACACGCCCCGTGCTCGGCCAGCACGGGGGCGTGCCTAAGTGTCAGCAGAAAAGACAAAGTGGTAGAAGCTTCTATTGCCCACCACGGGGCCGTGCTTAGCGGACACGGGGCCGTGGTCAACTATAAGATTCGCACAATCTAGGCAAATCTTCATAGTACAAAGATTCTTCTGCACACGGGGTCGTGCTCAGCGGACACGGGGGCGTGGTCAACTAATAAGACAAAGCTGCATTAAATGAAGAAAGAGAAGGATGTGGACACGGGGCCGTGCGCACTGGACACGGGGCCGTGCCCGAGCTTCTGTTCAGCCTATAAATAGAAGTGCTTGGCTCAAGCTCAAACCATCCCTTGGCACACCACCTCTCTCACACTTCACCCACCACCCACCACCACCATAACACCATCATCCACCACCATCATCCATTGTCCATCGTAGAGTGTGTGAGTCGTCTCGGGATCCAAGATTGATCGTAAGAGTTCATGACAATCAAGGCCATGTTTGCCTAAGTCTCTTACATCACTTGGTGAAGACAAAGTGTCTAGTGTAATACTTTTTATTTCTAATATTTTCGCACTTTTTATTTGGTTTCGTATTAATAACTTTAATAACTAGTTGCTTATGTTGAAGGTGATCTTTCTTTATCGTTTGTCCGTGGTGTCTTGAAATTATTTTACTGTCTATATAAAATAAAAGATTTTCACCATTCATATCTCCACGGTCTATATGGAGGTATGTTGGCTACCTGGTCGGGGGTTAAGAGAACGGTTTGGTAAAGGTCTTGCCATTGTTCAGCGTTTAGAGGTCCTGCAATGGACCTGGGTCAAATTTAGTAGGATTTCCTTCAATACTTAGCGATATTGGATGGCGGGGGTCCAAACTCTTTGATCCCCTCATAAGTTAACTACTATTAATACTATAACCCGGCTATTTAGGACTGTATCCCTGCTGACTCAGACTACTTAGTCGAGGGTAACGTCACCTCCAAAAGAGGGGCCTACCATAATTTGCATTAATAACTTAATTAATTATCTTCCAATAATCCACCCTTTTAGGATTGTATCCTTGCTGACTCAAACTACTGGGTTGAGGGTAACGTCACCTTCAAAAGAGGGGCCTACTACAATAACTAAGATAATCTCTTAAAATAGTGCAAAAGTGCGGAAATAATCAAAGGTTACACTAGATACGAGTCGGAACCAAGTGATTCATCTTGTCTATCTGTTTTTCTTTTTATTTTTATTTTCAGCATTTTAGTTAGTTTTTATTTTTCTTAGTTTAAAACATTTTTCTAAACTTTTTATTTTGATTAGACGTTGAGGATAAACCGGTACTAAAAGCTCTTGTGTCCTTGGACGACCTCGGTATCTTACCAACACTATACTACGCTCACGATGGGTGCACTTGCCCATATGTGTGTCTAGTGTTAGTAAATATCGTGTTTTATAAATTTAAAACTTGACTAAAAAGTGTTAAAGGGGCTTAAAATATACACCTAATATATATAACACTTCACACGCATCAAGTTTTTGGCGCCGTTGCCGGGGACACAAGGATTTTAAGAAAGTTAGGAATCAACGGCCTAATCGTTTTTCTTACTTTTCATTTTTTTAGGATTTTTCTTAATTTTTCAGCTTCTGCAGAACTCAGCACGGGCCGTGCCCGCTGAACACGCCCCGTGCCCAATCATTGGAACTGGCAATCCTGTTTTAAGTCAGACAGTAGGCTGAACACGGGGCCGTGCCCACTCAACACGCCCCCGTGCCGAAGTTTCAGTTACTGAAAACAGAACCGTAAGATCCTGACGGTTGGTAATTTCTGACACAAACATGAGTGATACTGATACTTTTTACTTTCGGCACTCTTATGGTACTATGTGGTGTCAATTATGTGGTGGTAACCATAAAGAATTAGAATGCTTTTTTCTAAATTATAAACCCCACTATATAGACCCATCTTTTCCAAGTATCCTTAAGAGGGGCGAAAGTAAAAATAATCCCTATCGCTCCCTCGAATGCGCCCAACCGGATATTCTAGGAGAAATGCTTCTCGGTGAATTATTTCAACTAGAAGATCTAATTTTTAATTGGTTAAAAGAACTTAGGGAAGACTAAAATAATCTTTTCCAAGACGATAACCAAGAAGAGAGGTTGGAAACGCATTCAAACAACTTCATTGTTTCCAATGATACTTCTAACTCTAGTGAGGACTTGAGCGATAGTCGTCCCTGTGTCGATTGTGCCGTGAAGGACTCCCCATCGACTTCGTTCGATGCATACATAGACCTGAGCGATTCGACATACACCTTCTTTAACGAGAGCCCGGGAAAGGGTTGGACTTGTCCACCTACATATAGCTTAGGAATCACCCTCACCGACAACCTCTTGCGTTCTCGTCTTAAGCTAGATCAATTAAGGTATCTTAGGCACTTTGGGGTTGTTCCATCCAGTAAGGAACCGCCCGATCCGGAAAAGTTCCTTAAAAATAGACAAATTTCATAAAACAGTTTTCCGACACGGGGCCGTGCCCAGGTCAACACGCCCCCGTGTCCACCAAAAAATTCCCTTCTGACTTTTGTCAGAATATGGACAAAACGTGTCAGGATCTTGCCTGCACACGGGGCCGTGTCCAGCCGACACGGGGCCGTGTCCAGCACGCTGTCGTTTTCTATAAATGCAGCCAAGAACCCTGCACATTTGGACCATCCAGGGACAGAGATTTGAAAGGATTTTCTGACTTACCATCCTAGGTGTGTTCTAAAAGAAGGTTCTTACAAGCATCTTGTCCTTTCCTCTTTTATCTTTTGCCTTCTTCTTCATCTTTCTTGCACCAAGAACTCCATTAAAGCTTGATTTCAAGCTTTGTTGTGATGTTTATTGAATTTTTGTTCAAGGAATCTTGTTAAAAATAAGTTACACAACATTGTTTTAAGTTATTTCTGCTCAAAAAGCTTCATAAGTTAAGAAAGTAATTTGAAACCCCAAGATTCCTTGTTCTAAAAATCTGCAGAAAGTTGAACACGGGGCCGTGCTCATTGAGCACGGGGCCGTGCCCGTAGTACTGTTTCATTAAAACGAACTGTTTTTGCTCTGTTTTCGTAGAATATCTAGCCAAAACAGCGGAACCTCTTCTGCACACTCAAGGAACAGTCGACGGGAAAGGAGGCCATCGATTGAAGCAACTCTCGTAAGATACGTAATGGCGCTACGTGAAGCACTTGACGAAATGACTTCAGTAGAGGAGGTCCTCATTGACCGTATAAACTATCTCTCGGTGGGGTTGGAAAATAGTTTCTAGGAAATAAACCTCTTGCACCAGAGGTTAAACATTCTGGTAACTCCTCCTGTGGAACCAATCCTCCCTCAAGAGGATTGGAACCTCGCACTTGGAATCCAAAATCCTACCGGTTGGGACGACATCCCGGCGGAGCCTCCCCGTGAAGAACTTCAAGAGATTCCGGTGGAAGTTACACCTCCTCAACCCAATGCTCATGAGCCCGCTTTTCTTCTCCCTAGGGAGATCGAAGAGTGGCTCGCCGATGTATGAGGAGCCCATACCCGAAGGAAGAAGTGTCAAGCTACTTTTAACCGAGAGATCTATCTTTTCGGAAATTTTGCTAGTAGAATAAATAGTAGGCTAGAAACTTCTTGGATTGGATTTCTTGTGTTCCTTTGACCTAACTAGCTAATATTTTATTTTTAGGACTATTATGTAATTCTCTCTACGATTAATGAATGATGGTTTTAGTTAATTTGGTGTTTTGAATGGTGTTGAAATGAATAAAACACACTTGAGATGGCAAAGGATGCAAGGGAAACTTGAACCAGCACTCCATGCAGGAAAACAGAACCGTCCGACAAATTTCTTCGTTTACAGTAAGCTCGGCACGGGCCGTGTCCACCCAACACGGCCCCGTGCTGCACAGTCTGTAGAAAAAGACCCAGTTCAGGTAACTGGACACGGGCCGTGTTCACCCAACACGCCCCCGTGTCCAGGCTTCTGTTTCTTTTGTTTTAATTTTGTTACTGGCACTTGAACACGGGACCGTGCCCGGACAACACGGGGCCATGTTCAGCGCCCAGTAACACAAAATTTTTGCTTTTTACACCTTTGTACACATTCAATCAACCTAAAAACTTATTTTTGGGACACATTGAGGACAATGTGTAATTTAAGTGTGGGGGGGATGCTAAAACCTTGAATCTTACAAGTCCTAAATACAAGCCTTACACAAAACTCTACTGGAATCGCTAATCACCCCAATTTTTTTGCAAAAATTTTCATTTTTTACTTGTCTAGGTTTAACTCGGGAAATTCAAGTTCTCAAAAAGGTTATATTTTTACGAATTTACAACCGATAGCGTCGTGATAAAAAGAACCAACATAAGAAAATTATGATAAGGCATGACAAGCTTAGTTAAAATTTGATTATATATACTTGATCACATAAAAACTCCTTCCCACAAAAGTGAGTTTTGAGCCTTTATTGAGCATACAATTACATATCATTAGACTAAATGCTCATTTTTCGTTTCTTGTGTGAATAGCCGCTTGGTTCTTACGACTCTAGAACTTGCCACGACGATACATTCCCGGTCCTTACCAACTTAAACCCGAGTAAGTAAATGATGGAGGCATTAGGTCTAACCCTTTTTATTTCTACACCATTATTTTTCTTTTTTTTTTTACCACCTACCCAAAATCCCCCTACTTAGCCCCTTTGAGCCTAAACCTTTTCATTTCATAACCCAAACCAAACACCCTTTTTACCCACCAAAACCTTTTTCATTTTTACCCCTTTGTTTTAGTAACGAGTTCGATTTTTCGTATGACTTTTCAAAATATATATATATATATATATTTGTGTTGATGATGAAGAAAAAGAAAATAAACAAACAAGTTCATCAAAAATAACTTTGTTTGAATAAATAGCTTCATCAAAATAAAAGTTACGAAAAATAGAAAGTCTTACGAAAACCGACACTTGTTACGCTTTTCGCTTTTTTTTCTACTAACCACTAACCACCAACCCAACCACCTACCTTTAACCCAAGCCTAACCCTTCACCCACAAAGTCCTCTTGATATTTACAAAGGTATATAAGTTAAAAAGGAGGAGGATTGATTGCTTGGCAAGCCTATGGTAGGAGTAAGTTCCATGCCGCTCTCTAGTGATCCACAAAAATACATTTTCGGCCGAGTGTTGAGTGATCCCCGTGAGGTACGTGAACTTGTATATAAATAGAATTTTACAAAGGCATGTTATGCCCTAATAAGTAATTTATCTTATGAAAAGTTTTAAATAAATCATGACGAATAGGATTGTAAATAAATAAAAATAAAATTAAATAAAGAATCTTGGAAATCCCGACACTCTATGACAAGCCCAAAAACCTTCTTCTCTACCCATTCCATTTGGGAGTGTAATAGCCACATATTAAAGAGTGTTGCTTGAGGACAAGCAAAGATTCAAGTGTGGGGGTATTTGATGTGTTCAAAATGTAACATATAAATTTCATCAAATGAGGCATAAAACTAACCCTTTTTTAGTACTAATGTTGGAAAAAGTGTGCTTTTGTCTTCCTTTTGTATTTTCAGGATTAAATGAGCTCAAATTAACAAAAGAAGCAAAAAGACATCAAAATCCAACATAAATACAAGAAAAGGAACAAGACGTGACATGCCCGACCCCACGACAACATCTTCCCAAGCAAAACAAGAGACCAGGAGACTGAACACGCCCCGTGCTCGGCCAGCACGGGGGCGTGCCCAAGTGTCAGCAGAAAAGACAAAGTGGTAGAAGCTTCTATTGCCCACCACGGGGCCGTGCTCAGCGGACACGGGGCCGTGGTCAACTATAAGATTCGCACAATCTAGGCAAATCTTCATAGTACAAAGATTCTTCTGCACACGGGGTCGTGCTCAGCGGACACGGGGGCGTGGTCAACTAATAAGACAAAGATGCATTAAATGAAGAAAGAGAAGGATGTGGACACGGGGCCTTGCCCACTGGACACGGGGCCGTGCCCGAGCTTCTGTTCAGCCTATAAATAGAAGTGCTTGGCTCAAGCTCAAACCATCCCTTGGCACACCACCTCTCTCACACTTCACCCACCACCCACCACCACCATAACACCATCATCCACCACCATCATCCATTGTCCATCGTAGAGTGTGTGAGTCGTCTCGGGATCCAAGATTGATCGTAAGAGTTCTTGACAATCAAGGCCATGTTTGCCTAAGTCTCTTACATCACTTGGTGAAGACAAAGTGTCTAGTGTAATACTTTTTATTTCTAATCTTTTCGCACTTTTTATTTGGTTTCGTATTAATGACTTTAATAACTAGTTGCTTATGTTGAAGGTGATCTTTCTTTATCGTTTGTCCGTGGTGTCTTGAAATTATTTTACTGTCTATATAAAATAAAAGATTTTCACCATTCATATCTCCACGGTCTATATGGAGGTATGTTGGCTACCTGGTCGGGGGTTAAGGGAACGGTTTGGTAAAGTTCTTGCCATTGTTCAGCATTTAGAGGTCCTGCAATGGACCTGGGTCAAATTTAGTAGGATCTCCTTCAATACTTAGCGATATTGGATGGCGGGGGTCCAAACTCTTTGATCCCCTCATAAGTTAACTACTATTAATACTATAACCCGGCTATTTAGGACTGTATCCCTGCTGACTCAGACTACTTAGTCTAGGGTAACGTCACCTCCAAAAGAGGGGCCTACCATAATTTGCATTAATAACTTAATTAATTATCTTCCAATAATCCACCCTTTTAGGATTGTATACTTGCTGACTCAAACTAGTGGGGTGAGGGTAACGTCTCCTTCAAAAGAGGGGCCTACTACAATAACTAAGATAATCTCTTAAAATAGTGCAAAAGTGCGGAAATAATCAAAGTTTACACTAGATACGAGTCGGAACCAAGTGATTCATCTTGTCTATCTGTTTTTCTTTTTATTTTTATTTTCAGCATTTTAGTTAGTTTTTATTTTCTTAGTTTAAAACATTTTTCTAAACTTTTTATTTTGATTAGACGTTGAGGATAAACCGGTACTAAAAGCTCTTGTGTCCTTGGACGACCTCGGTATCTTACCAACACTATACTACGCTCACGATGGGTGCACTTGCCCATATGTGTGTCTAGTGTTAGTAAATATCGTGTTTTATAAATTTAAAACTTCACTAAAAAGTGTTAAAGGGGCTTAAAATATACACCTAATATATATAACACTTCACACGCATCATGTACCTTAATTCGAATGTTATGATTCCTTGTAATCAAAAATCGAATTTTTGGAATATCACCCTATCTTTTCAGATAGACTCTTGAGGACGTTGAAGTCCATCGACTGGGTTCCTGGTATACCTTGAATACCCATATTCAAATCAATAACAAGTTAATAACAATTAATATCAAGGTAATAACAAATTAATAACCAGGAAAACAATCATGTGCTTATGTGTTTATGTGTTGACCCAATCAATGTTGTCTCAAGCTTGTTCAAATTCTATCCCTTTCACATTATAAAACAAACTGTGCGAACTATGCAAGAAATTACGTAATTATGGATGCATACATAATTATGGAATTTAGTGCACAGAAACCACAGCAAGTTTTATCATGTGTCTAGAGTTAATTCTATTAATTTCCATTTCTGATGAAGCACCAGTAAAAAATGACTCCGTCTGTTCATTTTCGTTTCTGAAGAATGTCCGTTGAAGGAAATGAATATCCTTTTGAATTAATTCTATTCATTTCCATTTCTGATGAAGCACCCGTTGAAAATGACTCCGTCCGATCATTTTCGTTTCTGAAGAATGTCCGTTGAGGGAAATGAATATCCTATTCATTTCCATTTTTGATGAAGCACCCGTCGAAAATGACTCCGTTCGTTCATTTTCATTGTTGAAGAATGTCCGTTGAGGGAAATGAATATCCTATTGATTATTCTATTCATTTCCATCTCTGATGAATCAACCGTCGAAAATGACTCTGTCCGTTCATTTTCGTTTCTGAAGAATGTCCGTTGAGGGAAATGAATATCCTTATGATTATTCCTTCATTTCCATTTCTGAGGAAGCACCCGTTAAAAATGACTCCATCCTTTCATTTTCGTTTTTGAAGAATGTCCGTTGAGGAAATGACAGGATTATGCCCTGCATATCTTTGATGATTATTTAACACAAAGTCACAGACAGACTCCTACGAATAAATTTCGGGATGAAATTTCCTAAAGTAGGGGAGACTGTGACACCTATGCCTCCGCAACCATCAAACAAATACCAAATCAATGAAATATTGTCTTTCATACTTGGGATTTGTATAAATATGTGTATCGTTTGCACATATCAACTCTTGTTCGATTTCAAGCTTTAAATCGCTTTCAAGAAGGTTATACGCGAACTGATGCGTAAATATAACCAGTTTAATGCAACAAACACTCCGGAACAGTGACATAGGCTTAACATACCTTAAATAACCTTTACATAACTTAGAAATAAGTTTTGGAGGGTTTGGTATGTCGAAATCAAGTTTATTCGATCAAAGGGACTAGTTTCGACATACTGCGAAAGTATGCCAATTCGTACTGTGATGAACATTCTGGAACTTGATCATAAGTTAAATATTCCCTAAATATCCCTTACATAGCTTAGAAATAGGCTTTGAGATGTTTGGTGTGCAAAAATAAACTTTCTTGATCAATAGGGACTAAAAGCGTCAAAAAGTGCATAAGTTTGCATTTTTGCGCATATCTTGCGTTCTGAATATATCCGGACATCCAAAAATTTATGTAATCATTAAAATACTTTATTTTAGTGATTGGCATGATAAAATTCCATTCGTCGCGTAATTTGGATCTTTTTTCGCGTCCGTTCGTGTTTCATCGTAATTAACCGAACAACACAACCGTACAGCCAAACGAACCGACATCCGAGATATTTTTGAGCATATTCTAAGTTCCCTGTGCTTTAACTTCATTTTAGAGCCTTGAAATGGGGTTAACGGGGCTTAAACATGCCAAAAAATGTAACAAAAACCAAGTTTCTGGGATGCATGGACCTTTTTTGACAATCTGTCAAAGCTGGCTAAGAGAGGCGCGTAAGACTTGTCTATTTCTTACGCGGACCGTGAGAGCCCATCAGACAGAAACATTGAATTTGGTCCAAACAGCTGAATTTGATTGTTTCGTTGCTTGTTTTCAATACCATTTGATGGTTTTCATGCTCCCATTGTATTCTAATACCTTGGGCCCAAGTGTAAGGTCATGATCGAAACACGGTTTACGAGGAACGATCCTAACGGTTATGGGTTTTCTATAAATACCCAACACCCTCATTCTCATTCCTCACAATCTGATTCAAATAGCTCTAAGTTGGGGTTTAACACTTCATACCTGAGCAATTTGGATCAAGATTTCCTTGCTTGGACCCTTTGTAAGTATTCCTTCATGCTTTTATGCGTTTTTAAGCACGAAAGTCAAACAGTGTTTGACTTTCTGCTTTAACCAGTCTTTGGTCAACACGAATTTCGTTTGAACTTCGCCACGTGAGCGTAATCACGATGGTTATAGTCCCTAGTGACTATACCTACTGATTACCACGTTGATTAGGTGTAGTGACGAGTCACAGTTTCGGTCAAAATACGCGTTTATGCGTATTTTGCAACCAAACTATTTTTGGTTATCAAGACCCTTTGTTTTGATATCAAACTTGTTTTCAAACTTCGTTAAACATGTTTCAACATGTTTAACTCGTCACTTTTAGATTAGTGCTTGTATAGGGTCGTAAGATAAGCGGTCTAAACAACCGCTGAGACTTTCGAACCCGACCCGTTTGGTCGATCTTTAGGATCCGACCAAGCATGTTTAATGACCATAGTTGTATAGGGAATAACCTTTCGAGGTTATAACTTATGGTCACTACGTTTAGTTAGTTGTATGATAGGTAATTTATATGCCTTAGGAAAATGACCAAAATGCCCTTTTTACACATAAATTCATTTTAAGCATATGTAACATAAATTTTGGCATCTAAACTGATTAGGCAACATTATTAGACATGTTAAGGCATATAATACTTGTCATAGGACTAGATAGGCGGTCCGAACTTGTTTTACGCGAACGACACGTTAAAGTGGCGTAAGCTACCTTAACGAGTCGTAATGGGTTGTAAGCACTTAGGTTGGGTTTCGTTTTAGTGTGTAGGCTTTGTTAAACCATATCATATGAGTTCCAATACTCATTTGGTTAAAGAAACCTCATACTATCCGATCCTCCGAGTTAGGTCCGTTTATTAACATAGCTACCTATATTAGGTGCCGTTTGATTCCGTGATCCCTCTAGCATTGCTTGGTTGTTATCCAAAGACTTCTAAGCATCCTCAAGTGAGTACATAGTCCTCTCTTTTACTGTTTTTCAAACTGTTTTGGGGTGATACACATGTGCCTACTTGTTACTTTCATGTTTTTCATGCTTTTATATCATATACTTGCTATGTTCATTAGTACGTAGATAGTACATGATTTCATTATGTTTTGCTATGTATGTTCACTTAGCATGCTAGCACATTGATTTTTGTATATTACATTTTGTTGCATATGCTCATCCAGTATATGGACAGATTGTTTTACATTTTGAACCGTTTGAAGCTGTTTGATTTATGTAAACTGTTTGTAACTGTTTGATTTATGTGAACCGTTTGAATATGTTTGAACCGTTGGGTTAGGAAAGTGATTAGATAACGGGGCGAGTGTAATGTGTTAAAAGCATGGTGGATACGCCGCTGGTACTTCCTATATATAAGTGCTTTTAACACATTATATATCGTTGCGTTATCTAGATCACTTGGGCAAGGTTATCAAAACAAAGTTATATTACAAGGTTTTTCTAACAATATAAAATATTCGAGTTTTATTTCAAAAACGATTTACAATTTGGGTTTACTTATGTCACACCCGCTCGTAGCGGAAGCGCGAGGTGTGATCTGTTCGGTTCTCATTGCATAACGATATAAGTAAACATACTAAATGAATAAAACTTGCTCCAATGCCATTGTCATAATTGTTCAAAAGATCGCAACATAATTTAAGTACATTGTTTACAAACCATCAAATGAAAATAAGTTGTCATTGTTTCATACATCAAATGTAAGTCTAAAAATGCCAAGGCTTTTGTCACACCCTGACCGCGTAAA
Source organism: Helianthus tuberosus (assembly GCA_030545235.1). NCBI lineage: Eukaryota > Viridiplantae > Streptophyta > Magnoliopsida > Asterales > Asteraceae > Helianthus > Helianthus tuberosus. Next base: position 111,228,926 of record CM060449.1, read on the forward strand.
ACAACAAATCGCGGCGGAATCGTCGGGGAGTGTTGTAACAGAATCATTGTTTTAAAACACACGGAAGTTTGAAGTTTCGTTTTATTTAAACATTAAATATTTACATCGTCTGGAAATCTAAATAAACAAGTTAAACATAGTCTATCATTGTTATTAAGTCACTAAGGCCTCGTCCAGTCCTATGTGAGCATGCATCCTAGCAATCAACATTATTCAACAACACCTGAACCATATGTGAAAACAAAGTCAGCAAAGAAAAGCTGGCGAGTACATAGGTTTTTGAGAGTGTCGGATTGATGGCTAGTTTACATGTTGCAATACTTAATTAAAAACCTTGTTTTGAAAAGTATTGTATTGTGACATAATTAACCAACTCAAATCAAGTTGGTTATAATTTATAAAATCTCGTAGCCATGATTCTTAACCCAAAACATTTATTTAATTAAATCAAATTGTAAAACATCTCGTAAAAACATCTCGTTAATAAAATTTGTTAATAAAACTCGTTAATAAATCTCGTTAATAAAATTCGTATGGTTTATATCATTTCGAAAACCTCGTTTGAGTGACATCGTTTCAAAATCGTTTACCCAAGTGAACTGAATAACGCCACGGTATGTAATATGATGAAAACACTTATATATAGGAAGTACTAGCGGTGTATCCACCATGCTTTCATCACATTACACCCATCCCGTTATCTAAACACTAACCAAAAACTAATCGTTTACCCAAATCGTTCAATTCGTTAAAAATCGCTTTAGTCGTTTAAATCATTCTCGTTTTAAATTGTGAAAACTACTATTGATTGTCTCGCCAATAACATCCAAACCTTCACAACTCGCCTATCGCTTCTCGCATTAATAAACCACCAAAGGGTAAATTAACAATCACAGATTCAGTCGTTACCCACCTAACCCACACATAACCATGGGTACAGTCTGATAACGGGATTTGTCAGATCCTATGGTACCATAACCTAATACTGGTCGGTTCGGCCAAAACTAATGAATGTTATTCGTTATGTAAATACAACCAACAAGTTTGTTTACTTTATCAAAATCGTTATAAATTTTGTATAAACCATATCATTTATTTTTGAAACCATCGTTAAAACCTCGAAAACATTTAGCACATATGAATCACCCCAAAACAATTGAAAACAGTAAAATAGGGGAACTATGTACTCACCTGAGAATGCTTAGAGGTCTTGAACAACAACCAAGCAAAGCTAGAGGGAGCACGGAATCAATCGGCAACCTAATAACCATATAAATAAACCGGACCTAAGTCGGAAGATCGGATAGGATGGGGCTTTGTAAACCAAATGAGTATTGGAACTCATATGACATGGTTTAACAAAGCCTACATTCTAAATCGAAACCTAACCTAAGTGCTTTCGACCCATTGCGACCCATTAAGGTAGCAAAAGCGCGTTCGAGACGTCTAACTAGTCCTATGACAAGTATTATATGCCTAAACATGATTAAATATGTTGCATAATCAATTAAGTGACAAAAGTTTATGTTACATATGCTTAATTACCAATTATGCATGAAAAGGGTATTTTGGTCATTTACCTAAGGCATATAAACTACCTATCATACAACTAATTAAACCTAAGTGACCATAAGGTATAATCTCGGAAGGTTATTCCCTATGCGACTATGGTCACTAAACATGTTTGGTCGGATCCTAATGATCGACCAAACGGGTCGAGTTCGAAAGTCTAAGCGGGTGTTTAGTCCGCTTGACTTACGACTCTACACACGCACTAAACTAAAAGTGACGAGTTAAACATGTTAAAACATGTTTAACGAATTTAGAAAACAAATTTGGTATCAAAACAAACGGTTTTGATACCCAAAAGTAGTTTGGTTACAAAATACGCGGGAATGTGCATTTTGGCCGAAACTACGACTCGTCACTGAGCCTATATAACGTGGTAATCAGTAGGTATAGTCACTAGGGACTATAACCATCGTGATTACGCTCACGTTATGAAGTTTAAACGAACTTCGCATTGACCTTAAACTGATCAATGTAGAAAGTCAAACGCAGTTTGACTTTTAAGCTAAAAACGCATAAAAGAACGAAAGAGGACTTACAAAGGGTCCAAGAAGGTTTGATCCAATTTATTCTCAGGTATTAAGTGCAAGACTTCAACTTAGAGAATGAAAATCAGATCAAATGTGGTTTGAGAGTGAAGTGGGGTGGGCTATTTATAGGAAAACTAGAACCGTTAGGATCGTTTATCGGGAAACGAGCTTTGATCTAGGCCGTTCGAGTGTGCCCCTTGTTTTCTAATACCATTGGAGCCCCTAGTATGAGCCCATGGTATTGCAAAAACCATTTGTAAGTGGGTAAAACAGGTGCAACAGCTGGAAACAGCAAGAAAATTAATTTTGCAGGTCTGACAGTTTTAGGCGGGCCGCGTAAGATTCAATGGGGGCTTACGTGGGCCGCTTGAGCCTCTGATCAGCAAATACGTTTCAAAAGCTGCAGTTTTGGTCCCTGCATGCTTCTAAGCTCATTTCCGACACGTTTAAGGCCCGTTAAGCCCACTTTAAGGCCCTACAATGAAGTTAAAGTATAGGGAACTCAAAACATGCTCAAAAATATCTCGGATGTCGGCTCGTTTGGTCGTACGGTTGCGTTGTTCGGTTAATTACGAAGGAAGTCGTAACGAACGCAAAAAACGATCCAAATTAAGCGACGAATGGAATTTTATCGAGCCAATCACTAAAATAAAATATTTTTATGATTACATAAATTTTTGGATGTCCGGATATATTCAGAACGAAAGATATGCGCGAAAATGCAAACTTATGCACTTTTTGACGCTTTTAGTCCCTATTGATCAATAAAGTTTATTTTAGCATACCGAACCCCTCAAAGCCTATTTCTATGCTATGTAAAGGATATTTAGGGTATGTTTAACTTATGATCAAGTTCCAGAATGTTTGTTACTGTGACACCTGTGCCTTCACGGCCATCAAACAAATACCAAACCAATGAAATATTGTATTTCATACTTGGGATTTGTATAAATATGTGTATCATTTGCACATATCAATTCTTGTTCGATTCCAAACTCTAAATCGCTTTCTAGAAGGTTATACGCGCACCGATGCGTAAATATAACCAGTTTAATGCAACGAACACTCCGGAATAGTGAAATAGGCTTAACATACCTTAAATAACCTTTACATAACTTAGAAATAAGTTTCGAAGGATTTGGTATGGCAAAATCAAGTTAAATCGCATACAGGGACTAAAGTTGACAAACTGCGAAAGTATGCCAATTTGAACTGTAACAAACATTCTGGAACATGGCCATAAGTTAAACATACCATAAATATCCTTTAAATAGCTTAGAAATAGGCTTTAAGGGGTTCGGTGTGCTAAAATAAACTTTTGGGTCATTCAGGGACTAAAAGCGTCAAAAAGTGCACAAGTTTGCATTTTCGCGCATAACTTACGTTCTGAATACATCCGGACATCCAAAAATTTATGTAAGCACTAAAACATTTTATTTTAGTGTTTGGCATAAGAAAAATCCATTCGTCGCGCAATTTGGATCGTTTTTCGCGCTTATGCGCATTCCGTCGTAATTAAGCGAACATCGCGATCGTACGGCCAAACGAACCAACATCCGATATATTTTTGAGCATGTTTCATGTCCACAATGTTTAGGCATCATTTTAGGGCCTTAAAGTTAGCTTTACGGGCCTTAGAAGTGTCGGAAATGGCCTTAAACACGTGCAGGGACCTAAACTATAATTTCTGAAAATTTGTTCTGATCAGACAAGGCCAGGCGGCCCGCCTGAGTTTTGTCTGATCCTGAAGCGGGCCGTGTCAGCCCCCAGACAGCAGAAAACATGCAGAAACATTGGATCTGGTCCAATTCAATTGTGCACATGTTATTTATCAATACTATGGGCTGGTTTGATGTGCCCATGGTATTACAATACCATGGGTGCAAGTGTATGGCCAAGATTGAAGCACGTTTCCTGATAAACGATCCTAACGGTTCTCCGAACACTATAAATACCCACCCCCATCACTTGCAAAAACCCACCAAATCTGATTGTAATGCTCTAAGTTGAGGCCTTTGCTTCATACCTGAGGTATTCGATCACGATTTGTTTGCGGGGACCCTTTGTAAGTATTCTTTCGTTCTTTCCTTTCTTTTATTGCTTTTCGAGTCCGAAAGTCAAACTTTGTTTGACTTTCTGCGTTGACCAGTGTATGGTCAATGCGAAGTTCGTTTGAACTTCGCAACGTGATTGTAATCACGATGGTCACAGTCCCTTGTGACTATGCCTACTGATTACCACGTTGTCTAGGGTCGTAAGGGTAAGTGATCTAATAAATCGCTTATACCTTCGAACCCAACCCATTTGGTCGATCATTAGGATCCGACCAAATACATTAGGTGACCATAGTATATAGGGAATAACCTTCCGAGGTTATACCTTATGGTCGCTTCGTTAAGTAGTTGTATGATAGGTAGTTTATATGCCTTAGGTAAATTACCAGAATACCCTTTTCATGTATAATTGGTAATTAAGCATATGTAACCTAAACTTTTGTCACATAACTGATTATGTAACATGTTTAGGCATATAACGCTTGTCATAGGACTAGTTAGACATTCCGAACGCGTTTCACGCGAACGACGCGTTAAAGTAGCATAAGCTACCTAAACGGGTCGTAATGGGTCGTAAACACTTAGGTTAGGTTTCATTTAGTATGTAGGCTTTGTTAAACCATATTACATGAGTCTCCACACTCGTTTGGTTTACGAACCATCATTCTATCCGATCCTCCGATTTAGGTCCGGTTTATTAACATAGTTACCTATATTAGGTGCCGTTTGATTCCGTGATCTCTAGCATTGCTTGGTGGTTATCCTAGGACTTCTGAGCAATCTCAAGTGACTACATAGACCTCTCTTTTACTGTTTTCCAAACTGTTTTGGGGTGAAACACATGTGCCTACTTGTTACTTTCATGTTTTCCTGTTTTTACATCATATACTTCCTATGTTCATTAGTACATTATAGTACATGATTTCATTACATTTTATGCTATGTATGTCCATTGTGTGCATACTTAGTACATGGTTCTACATTACATTTCTGCTATGTATGTTAACTGATAGCATGCTAGCACATTGATTTACATGACTTTTCTGCTTTATATGTTAACTTAGCATACTTAGTACATTTCTTATTCATCATATGCTTACATTTTGGTATGACATTTGGTTTGTTTAAACTATACTATACATTCATTAACACCGATCATGCCGCTCGGTAGTAGGTAGTGGTACCATAGGACTTGACAAATCCCATTCCTGTAATCTCGGGTTTGTTTGGATGGAAGGAATGACCGAATACGAATACATATTTTGATAACCTTTACTAAAAGGGTTATCCGACTGTCGCAAGGCTTGGATGTATGAATTTTCACAATACCACATAAATATCTATATGAGTATAGCATGAATTTACTACACAAAACATAACTTTGATTTAAACCAAGTTTTACCTCAATACTTTGTTTTGTGCATTTCACCTATGGTTTAGTTGATGCATTTCACTAGCGATACATATCATTTTGGTTACACATTACATGATTTACATTTGACACATAAACATTTTTTACATTGGTTATATGTTGCATGATTTACATCTTGACATAAACATTTTGGTATATTATTCAATACATTTGACAATTGGTTTAAACATAGACATCTTACATTGTTGGTTTGGTTTGAGTAAGTGATTTAAGTAACGAGGCGTGTGAAATATGATACAAGCATGGTGGATACGCCGCTGGTACTTCCTATATATAAGTGATTGTATGGTATTACATATCGTGGCGTTATTTGAATCATTTCAATTTGGACATATAACATTTTATACAAATAACATACTTTTCACAATACATTGTTTTACAAACAACTTATCTTATACAAACTCATTTTTACATGGTTATTCATTTAACCTTACATTTATTTATACATATCATCTGATCTTATCGTTTTTCAAATGATTTACAAGACAAAGAAAATTACAAGGTTCATAACTAAACATTTTCTCAAACATAAGTCATGAATTCTATTTTCACAAAACCTATGTATCTCACAGGCATTTTTACACTGACGTACCTATTTTCACATGTGTTTTCAGGATATGATGCATAGGACTTGTCAAGATACACTTAGGCGGACTTGGGCCTTAGCGACAATAAAAGATGCAAGACTAGTTATTTATGTTATGTTTCTTTGATTGTCAAGACATTGTAACTATTTTATTCAATAAAACAATATTTCAATTTCCATGTGTTATGAAACAATGATTCTGTTACAACACTCCCCGACGTTTCCGCCACGTTTGGTTGTCCTACGTGGTCGGGGTGTGACAGAAAAGTTGGTATCAGAGCTCATGGTTATAGGGAATTAGGTTATTAGTAATAATTTGAGCTAGTCTATAACCTTCCTAGGACCCTAACACGAGTTTACTTGCGTTTAGTCATAAAACAATACTGTCACCTATCCTTAGGCGACAACCACAACAAGAACACAAATTTCAAGACCGCTTTGAAAACTAATCATCTGTTCTAGGATGGTTGATTACTAGGTTTTGAACCCTCTGTTGTAAGGTTTTGAACTCTCTGTTATATGGTTTTGAACCCCTTTGAGTTTTCAAAATCTCGTCAAAGTTTGGGTCGTATAATGTGAACACGTGCAAACTGGAAGAGTTAATGCCTGTACCCTGAGTTTTCTGTCTAAGGCTAGAGTGTTCGTACAAATCCACATAATCGGACCAGTCACTCTTACCTGGGAACTCTTGGGGTGAGTGTTCACTTATAGGCGAGCATGTCTTCAGTAATACATTAATATGACCGTTTACTTTGATTTGTCACTGTCTCATTTGTTTGCCTTAGATAACAAACAAATGATCACAATTTTTATGCATTGCCATCCTGTTCTGATTGTCTGATAACCTTTCACTTGTTCCTTCCTATGTCTTTCCTTTTCTTCTAGAATGTCTCTTCCTCTCAGCAACGGCCAAATGTCCAAGCAAACAGCCAAATTTGCCCAACAAATAGGCGAAGTGATTATGAAGTCTGTGGATCTAGGCATTGCCATGTCTCGTCTCAACAATGAAGCCTCTCGTCTCAACAATGAAGCCACTCAAGAGTCACCAAAGGAAGCTGAAGTCAAGCCTGCATCAAGATCAAGGAAGTGTAAGGCTTCAAGGAAACCCGCAGCGGTGGCACCAAAACAGGCAAGACCTAGCCAAATGACAGCACCACCAGCCAAGAAAGCAATCAAGGAATCAAAGACCATGGATGAACAGGCTGGATCCCCTAAGAAGTCAAAGAAGCGAAAGACTTCTCAGAACTTCGCCGTAGTCGCTCACAATGGTCAAGCCATCCCCAACCAACCAGCTCAACCCCCTACTAGGAAGCAATACAACGGAACTGCACCCTTGTGCAACCAATGTAGCCTTCATCATCAGACTAGTGTGAAGTGCCGCAAATGCCAAATTTGTGGACTTATAGGTCATACGACAAGGGTTTGCCCAACTACAGCAATACCAAATCAAACAGGACCCATCCGGGTGGCAACACCACCTGCTAAGAAGCAATACAAGGGAACAGCACCAATATGCGACAAATGTAATGGGCATCACCAAGCTCACTTACCGTGTCGTCTGTGTGTATCATGTGGGCGAGTTGGTCACCTGGTAAGTGCTTGTCGATGTAACCCGAACCAAGGTGGTCCAGATCAACCACAAGCCGACTCTGCTCAAGTTCATTTCTCACCAGGGTCTTGCTACAACTGTGGTGAGATGGGCCATTTCCTAAGGGATTGCCCAAAGCTTGCCAATGCAAATCCCACCCACGGATGAGCAGTTGGCTGAGTAGAAGATGTTGCTGTCTTATGCTTTTGTTTCTTTCGTTTTCTAGTAATGTGAAACAATATGTCTTATTCATAAATAAAAGTTGTTGTTCGCAATTCTGATATACAAGTATAGTTACATGTGTGTATGGCATTTCCCTATAATACCTACATTAAGGAACTATGTTCCTTACAAACTACTTTTGTGAATTATTCCCATTTTTGTGTCTACTCATGATTCCCTCGAAAAAAATTTTAAACACTCGTTTCATTCCAGGAGACGAAGTACAAGAAATAAAGGGAAATTATGAGTAATCGTGCTTTTTGCACATCTATGCCATTACATCCTTGGTTAGATAACTAAGGATATTTTCAATCTCATACCCATTATGTTCTGACTTTTTCAACATGCATAACATTAGTTTTTTTTTTTCAAGACAACCTCCATGATTTCAAAAACATCGTCTACGTTTCAAAAATAACCTTCATGACTTCAAAATGTTATTAATACAGTATATATCAAATGCATGACTTCAAAAGCATCATTCATGTTTTCAAAAACCTTATACATAATTTCAAAAATTTATTTTGCATGATTTTAAAACATTTTATAAATGTACCTACCTAATACACCTACTTCATGATTTCAAAAGTATTATATATATGGTTTCAAAAATGTTAAACACATTTTTTTCTTAAAAGAACCCCATGCATAGTTTTCAAAAATATTTTTCTCATACATTGACTTAACCTTCAAATTCTGCTTCATATGTCGCCTTGACATATCAAGCATCTCAACTTCATAAGCATTCTTACTTCATGTTTTGACATAAGCACATCCAGTGCAAGGTTTCAAAACATCTTCAACTTCTAAAATCCATAGGGGATCTTTTTATCTTCACAATTAGATCCTTGTGGATAATTGTCTTACAAATCAGAGTCCTTAATTGGATTCCTTATGTACCTAAATTCGAACATTTTGGTTCCTTATAATCGAAATCGAATTTTTCTTTTAAAAATCTTTCTATCTTTATAGTTAGATTCTTGATAATGTTTAAAGTACCAAATGAAATCCAAGGAATGGATTCCTAGTGTGCTTTAAATACATGTGCTCTGTTAGCAAAACAAATCAACAAATTAAATATATAGATAAACAATCTTTGTGGTTATATGACTATGTGTTTATGCATCTAGTGTTTTCTTTTATGCATTTTGTGTTTTTGTATACTCTGGATATTCGTTATCCAAATCCTCGTAGAATCTTTCATATCTTCATATGAGGGATTCGTAGTAGGATATTCAAAAAAGTACTACCTTAAATCCTTAATGGGCTTCTATGTAATAGTTAAGACCCTTGGATTATATAGTACCACTCCATGATTCATAATAGACCCTTTAGTGGTCTAGTAAAAAAGATTGATTCACAATTTGGTTAAAGAACGACATCTAGTGATGTAGCTGAATAGACTCCTTGGTAGTCTATTTAGATCATTTATTGATTTAATTAAAAGGACTCTATGGCGGTCTAGTCACACTCATCACAGGATTGCTCATTTGGTTTTACCTTACACATTATAAAATAGACTGTGTGAACTGTGCAAGGAATTGTCTAATTATGGACGCGTACATAATTATGAAATTTAGTGCACAGAAACCCAGTAATATTTGTTATGTGTAAGAACCGATAGCGACAACAATAACAAAATGAGAACGATGTAATGGAGGTACGGTGGACGCACCAATGGCGCTTCATATACTTGTATATAAGTGTCCCTCTTACATTGCAAGCATAATGTTATTAAGGTTACTAGAAGTTCAGAACCCTAACCAATGTTGTTCGATCTTTCCAACTTCATGTTTTCAACCTCTCACAAGTTTCCTCTAAATAAATTTCGGGACGAAACTTCCTAAAGTATGGGAGACTGTGACACCTGTGCCTTCATGGCCATCAAACAAATACCGAACCAATGAAATATTGTATTTCATACTTGGGATTTGTATAAATATGTGTATCATTTGCACATATCAATTCTTGTTCGATTCCAAACTCTAAATCACTTTCTGGAAGGTTATACGCGCACCGATGCGTAAATATAACCAGTTTAATGCAACGAACACTCTAGAATAGTGAAATAGGCTTAACATACCTTAAATAACCTTTACATAACTTAGAAATAAGTTTTTAAGGCTTTGGTATGGCAAAATCAAGTTAAATCGCTTACAGGGACTAAAGTTGACAAACTACGAAAGTATGCCAATTTGAACTGTAACAAACATTCCGGAACATGGCCATAAGTTAAACATACCATAAATATCCTTTAAATAGCTTAGAAATAGGCTTTGAGGGGTTCGGTGTGCTAAAATAAACTTTTGGGTCATTCAGGGACTAAAAGCGTCAAAAAGTGCACAAGTTTGCATTTTCGCGCATAACTTACGTTCTGAATACATCCGGACATCCAAAAATTTATGTAAGCACTAAAACATTTTATTTTAGTGTTTGGCATAAGAAAAATCCATTCGTCGTGCAATTTGGATCGTTTTTCGCGCTTATGCGCATTCCGTCGTAATTATGCGAACATCGCGATCGTACGGCCAAACGAACCAACATCCGACATATTTTTGAGCATGTTTCATGTCCACAATGTTTAGGCATCATTTTAGGGCCTTAAAGTTGGCTTTACGGGCCTTAGAAGTGTCGAAAATGGCCTTAAACACGTGCAGGGACCTAAACTGTAATTTCTGAAAATTTGTTCTGATCAGACAAGGCCAGGCGGCCCGCCTGAGTTTTGTCTGATCCTGAAGCGGGCCACGTCAGCCCCCAGACAGCAGAAAACATGCAGAAACATTGGATCTGGTCCAATTCAATTGTGCACATGTTATTTATCAATACTATGGGCTGGTTTGATGTGCCCATGGTATTACAATACCATGGGTGCAAGTGTATGGGCAAGATTGAAGCACGTTTCCCGATAAACGATCCTAATGGTTCTCCGAACACTATAAATACCCACCCCCATCACTTGCAAAAACCCACCAAATCTGATTGTAATGCTCTAAGTTGAGGCCTTTGCTTCATACCTGAGCTATTCGATCACGATTTGCTTGCGGGGACCCTTTGTAAGTATTCTTTCGTTCTTTCCTTTCTTTTATTGCTTTTCGAGTCCGAAAGTCAAACTTTGTTTGACTTTCTGCGTTGACCAGTGTATGGTCAATGCGAAGTTCGTTTGAACTTCGCAACGTGATTGTAATCACGATGGTCACAGTCCCTTGTGACTATGCCTACTGATTACCACGTTGTCTAGGGTCGTAAGGGTAAGCGATCTAATAAATCGCTTATACCTTCGAACCCAACCCATTTGGTCGATCATTAGGATCCGACCAAATACATTAGGTGACCATAGTATATAGGGAATAACCTTCCGAGGTTATACCTTATGGTCGCTTCGTTAAGTAGTTGTATGATAGGTAGTTTATATGCCTTAGGTAAATTACCAGAATACCCTTTTCATGTATAACTGGTAATTAAGCATATGTAACCTAAACTTTTGTCACATAACTGATTATGTAACATGTTTAGGCATATAACGCTTGTCATAGGACTAGTTAGACGTTCCGAACACGTTTCACGCGAACGACGCGTTAAAGTAGCATAAGCTACCTAAACGGGTCGTAATGGGTCGTAAACACTTAGGTTAGGTTTCATTTAGTATGTAGGCTTTGTTAAACCATATTACACGAGTCTCCACACTCGTTTGGTTTACGAACCATCATTCTATCTGATCCTCCGATTTAGGTCCGGTTTATTAACATAGTTACCTATATTAGGTGCCGTTTGATTCCGTGATCTCTAGCATTGCTTGGTGGTTATCCTAGGACTTCTGAGCAATCTCAAGTGAGTACATAGACCCCTCTTTTACTGTTTTCCAAACTGTTTTGGGGTGAAACACATGTGCCTACTTGTTACTTTCATGCTTTCCTGTTTTCACATCATATATTTCCTATGTTCATTAGTACATTATAGTACATGATTTCATTACATTTTATGCTATGTATGTCCATTGTGTGCATACTTAGTACATGGTTCTACATTACATTTCTGCTATGTATGTTAACTGATAGCATGCTAGCACATTGATTTACATGACTTTTCTGCTTTATATGTTAACTTAGCATACTTAGTACATTTCTTATTCATCATATGCTTACATTTTGGTATGACATTTGGTTTGTTTAAACTATATTATACATTCATTAACACCGATCATGCCACTCGGTAGTAGGTAGTGGTACCATAGGACTTGACAAATCCCATTCCTGTAATCTCGGGTTTGTTTGGATGGAAGGAATGACCGAATCCGAATACATACTTTGATAACCTTTACTAAAAGGGTTATCCGACTGTCGCAAGGCTTGGATGTATGAATTTTCACAATACCACATAAATGTCTATATCAGTATAGCATGCATTTACTACACAAAACATAACTTTGATTTAAACAAAGTTTTACCTCAATACTTTGTTTTGTGCATTTCACCTATGGTTTAGTTGATGCATTTCACTAGCCATACATATCATTTTGGTTACAGATTACATGATTTACATTTGACACATAAACATTTTCGACATTGGTTATACGTTGCATGATTTACATCTTGACATAAACATTTTGGTATATTATTCAATACATTTGACAATTGCTCTAAACATAGACATCTTACATTGTTGGTTTGGTTTGAGTAAGTGATTTAAGTAACGAGGCGTGTGTAATACGATACAAGCATGGTGGATACGCCGCTGGTACTTCCTATATATAAGTGATTGTATGGTATTACATATCGTGGCGTTATTTGAATCATTTCAATTTGGACATATAACATTTTATACAAATAACATACTTTTCACAATACATTGTTTTACAAACAACTTATCTTATACAAACTCATTTTTACATGGTTATTCATTTAACCTTACATTTATTTATACATATCATCTGATCTTATCGTTTTTCAAATGATTTACAAGACAAAGCAAATTACAAGGTTCATGACTAAACATTTTCTCAAACATAAGTCATGAATTCTATTTTCACAAAACCTATGTATCTCACAGGCATTTTTATGCTGACGTACCTATTTTCACATGTGTTTTCAGGATATGATGCATAGGACTTGTCAAGATACACTTAGGCGGACTTGGGCCTTAGCGACAATAAAAGATGCAAGACTAGTTATTTATGTTATGTTTCTTTGATTGTCAAGACATTGTAACTATTTTATTCAATAAAACAATATTTCAATTTCCATGTGTTATGAAAGAATGATTCTGTTACAACACTCCCCGAAGTTTCCGCCACGTTTGGTTGTCCTACGTGGTCGGGGTGTGACAGTTACTATACAAATCGGTATAGTTTCGCAATTTGACACAAATAGTCCCTGCGATCGAACAAACTTGATTTCAACACACCAAACCATCCGAAGCTTATTTCTAAGTCATGTGGAGGTTATTTAAGGTATGTTAAGCCTATGTCACTCTTCCGGAGTGTTTGTCGCGCTAAACTAATTGCGTTTACGCACCAGTTTGCGTAGAACTTTCCATAAAGCGATTTAGAGCTCGAAATCGAACAAGAATTGATATCTGCAAACGATACACATATTTATACAAATCCAAAGTATGAAATACAATATTTCGTTGATTTGGTATTTGTTTGATGGTCGTGGAGGCACAGATGTCACAGCTTTGACCACTATATCACCGCAAAGAGGCGGTATATAACAGGCAAACCCTTCAATAGTTGTCATGGAGTATTGATACTTGTTTTCCTTGAACTGAAATCTTTGCATTGGTCCACTAATTCCCTGAAATACATGTAAGTTTGAAAACATCAACAAAAGTTGAGCGAGTTCATGCTGTTTAGCTGTATAAAATGTATCTGTATCAAACAGTATGTAAGATGTATTTGTCTCAATTGTAATTGTATCCAAACTGGATATAAGATGTATCGGTAAAATGTGAGATGTATTTGTATCAAATGTAGTATGAAAAGCGTCAATGAAATCGTGATCATTAATGTTTTGCAAGGACATTAATATGTGTGACGAAATAGGAAGCAATCCAACCCTAGACTTTTTTAATTGTATCGACACCTGTCGTAGGGACACAAACGCACTCCTAGGCAAATGAATGGCCAAACTAGATTAATGGTGCTTTAGTTATGGCCCTAATTTCGCACATGATCTAAGGTGTTTCATTCCTTGACTTATCATACTATTGTACATGTATTTTCCCCGATAGTTATAAAGCTTGAAAAGCATTTAAGATGAAAAGGGGACATGAACTCACAGAATTGCATCTGTAAACTGTATGCAATTGTAACCTCACTGATGCGTGTGAAGTGTGTATGGTTTTTAATGTATATTTTAAGTCCTTTTACACTTTTTAGCCAAGTTTTAAATTTATAAAACACGATATTTACTAACACTAAACACACATATGGGCAAGTGCACCCATCGTGAGGGTAGTATAGTGTTGACAAGATACCGAGGTCGTCCAAGGACACAAGAGCTTTTAGTACCGGTTTATCCTCAACGTCTAATCAAATCAAAAATTTAGAAAAAGGTTTTAAACTAGAAAAATAAAAACTAACTAAAATGCAGAAAAATAAAAATAAAAACAGATATACAAGATGAATCACTTGGCTTCGACTCATGTTTAGTGTAACCTTTGACTATTTCCGCACTTTTGCACTTTTAAGAGATTATCTTAGTTATTGTAGTAGGCCCCTCTTTTGAAGGTGACGTTACCCTCAACCCAGTAGTTTGAGTCAGCAAGGATACAATCCTAAAGGGTCGGATTATTGAAAGATAATTAATTAAGTTATTAATGCATATTATGGTAGGCCCCTCTTTTGAGGGTGACGTTACCCTCGGCTAAGTAGTTTGAGTCAGCAGGGATACAGTCCTAAGTAGCCGGGTTAAAGTATTAATAGTAGCTTACATATGAGGGGATCAAAGAGTTTGGACCCCCGCCATCCAATACCGGTGGGTATTGAAGAAGGTCCTACTAAATTTGACCCAGGTCCTTGCAGGATCTATACACTGAACAAGGCAAGACTCTTACCAAACTGTTCCCTTAACCCCGACCAGGTAGCCAACATACCTCCATATAGACCGTGGAGATATGAATGGTAAAAATCTTTTATTTTATATAGACAGTAAAATAATGCCAAGACACCATGGAAAAACGATAAGGAAGAATCACCTTCAACATAAGAAACTAGTTATTAAAGTCATTAATACATAACCAAGTAAAAAGTGCGAAAAGATTAAAAATAAATAGTATTACACTAGACACTTGTCTTCACCAAGTGATGTAAGAGACTTAGACAAACATGGCCTTTGATTGTCAAGAACTCTTACGATCAATCTTGGATCCCGAGACGACTCACACACTCTATGATGGACAATGGATGATGGTGGTGGATGATGGTGTTATGGTGGTGGTGGGTGGTGGGTGAAGTGTGAGAGAGGTGGTGTGCCAAGGGATGGTTTGCAAATGAGCCAAGCACCCCTATTTATAGCCTGAACAGTAGCTCGGGCACGGCCCCGTGTCCATCCTCTTCTCTGTCTTCATTAATTGCAGTTTGTCTGCATTAGTTGACCACGCCTCCGTGTCCGCTGGGCACTCCCCCGTGTGCAGAAGTGTATCTGTACTATCAAGATTTGCCTGGATTCTGGGAATCTTATAGTTGACCACGGCCCCGTGTCCACTGAGCACGGCCCCGTGGTGGGCGATAGAAGCTTCTATAGCTTTGTCTTTTCTGCTGGCACTTGGGCACGCCCCCATGTTCACTGAGTACGGGGCGTGTTCAGCCTTCTGTTCTCTTGTTTTGCTTGGGAAGATGCTGTCGGGGAGGTTGGGCATGCCACGTTTGTTCCTTTTCTTGTATTTATGTTAGATTTAGCTGCCTTTTTGCTTCTTTTGTTAATTTGAGCTCATTTAATCCTGAAAATACAAAAGGAAGACAAAAACACACTTTTCCAACATTAGTACTAAAAAAGGGTTAGTTTTATGCCACAATTGATGTAATTTATATGTTTCATTCTAAACACATCAAATACCCTCACACTTGAATCTTTGCTTGTCCTCAAGCAAAACTCTTTATAATGTGGCTTTACACTCCCAAATGGAATGGGTAGATGAGAAGGTTTTTGGGCTTGTCATAGAGTGTCGGGATTTCCAAGATTCTTTATCAAGTTTTATTTTTATTTATTTAAAATCCTATTCGTCATGATTTATTTAAAACATTACATAAGATAAATTACTTAATAGGGCATAACATGCCTTTTTAAAATTCCATTTATATACAAGTTCACATACCTCACGGGGGATCACTCAACACTCGGTCGAAGATGTATTTTAGTGAATCACTCGAGAGCGGCATGGAACTTGCTCCTACCATAGGCTTGCCAAGCAATCAATCATCCTACTTTTTAACTATAAACCTTTGTAAATATCAAGAGGACTTTTGGGTGAAGGGTTAGGCTTGGGTTAAAGGTAGGTGGTTGGGTTAGTGGTTAGTAGAAAAGGGCGAAAAGCGTAAAAAGAATCGGTTTTCGTAAGACTTTTTTTTATATTTTTTTTTTGCACTTTTTATTTTGATGAAGCTATTATTCAAACAAAGTTATTTTTGATGAACTTGATTGTTTATTTCTTTTGCTTCATCATCAACACACACACACACACACACACACAGACACACACACACATATATATATTCGAAAAAAGTCATAAGAAAAACCGAGTTTGTTACTAAAACAAAGGGTTAAAAATAAAAAAAAGGTTTTGGTGGGTGAAAGGGTGTTTGGTTTGGGTTAAGAAATGAAAAGGTTTAGGCTCAAAGGGGTTAACTAGGGGGATTTTGGGTAGGTGGTAAAAAAAGAAAATAATGGTGTAGAAATAAAAAGGGTTAGTCCTAATGCCTCCATCATTTACTTACTTGGGTTTAAGTTGGTAAGGACCGGGAATGTATCGTCGTGGCAAGTTCTAGAGTTGTAAGAATCAAGCGGCTATTCACACAAGAAACGAAAAATGAGCATTTAGTTTAAAGATATGTATTTGTATGCTCAATAAAGGCTCAAAACTCACTTTTATGGTAATGGGTTTTTATGTGATCAAGTATATATAATCAAATTTTAACTAAACTTGTCATGCCTTTTCATAATTTTCTTATGTTGGTTCTTTTTATCACGACGCTATCGGCTGTAAATTTGTAAAAATATAACCTTTTTAGAATTTGAAATTCCCAAATTAAACCTAGACAAGTAAAAAAAATGAAATTTTTTTTGAAAAAAAATTTGGGGTGATTAGCGGTTCCAATAGAGTTTTGTGTAAGGCTTGTAATTAGGACTTGCAAGATTCAAAGTTTTAGCATCTCCCCCATACTTAAATTACACATTGTCCTCAATGTGTCCCAAAAATAAGTTTTTAGGTTGATTGAATGTGTAAAAAGGTGTGAAAAAGCAAAATTTTATGTTACTGGGCGTCTGGACACGACCCCGTGGTGTCCGGGCACGGCCCCGTGTTCAGGTGCCAGTAACAAAAAGTTGTAAAAAGAAACAGAAGCCTGGACACGGGGGCGTGTTGGGTGAACACGGCCCGTGTCCAGTTTACCTGAACTGGGCATTTTCTGCAGACTGTGCAGCACGGGGCCGTGTTGAGCGGGCATGGCCCGTGCTGAACTTGCTGTAATGAAGAAAATTTTGTCGGATGGCCATGTTTTCGTGCATGGGGTGCTGGTCCAAATTTCCCTTGTTATCCTTCACCATCCCGAGTGTGTTTTACTCATTACAACATCATCCAAACACCAAATTAGCTAAAACCATCATTCATTATGTCATAGAGAGAATTACATAATAATCCTAAAAAGTTAAAAACAAAGCAGAAAATAAAATTAAAGGGTCCTAAATTAGATA